>JAHXZK010000004.1:0-2737906 GCA_020975415.1 Calonectria hawksworthii | reverse complement strand
CCTAACCCTAACCCTAACCCTAACCCTAACCCTAACCCTAACCCTAACCCTAACCCTAACCCTAACCCTAACCCTAACCCTAACCCTAACCCTAACCCTAACCCTAACCCTAACCCTAACCCTAACCCTAACCCTAACCCTAACCCTAACCCTAACCCTAACCCTAACCCTAAGGTCAAATGTATTGACCTGTGGGTCTAGAACATAATAATACAATAAATAAAACAGTTGACCCATGGGTCTAGAATATACATAATCCAACCGTATATCCAATTAAGCAAAAGTTTTGGTAGGATAGTATTAGGAAAACCATGGTAAAATTGATGGTTATATGCTGACTTAGCAAGCTATACCTTCTATTATCTAGGTTTTTATTATAAAGAAATAAATATAGATAGTGTTAATAAAATTATAAAAAAAATATTAAAAAGTTTTTTAGTCTTTTATAGTTTTACTAAAAAAATTTAAGATATTTTTATTAAGAATTTATAAAGGGTTTATTATATTAAAGTTTTTTAATAAACTCTTACCCCTATTTACAAAAAATAGTGAAGCCTTTTTAATAAACTCTATTAAAGTCTATTACCAAACCTAGAATAGGTTTAATTTATATAAAATTAAGTTTTTTATTTTATTATTTTAAGGATAAGTTTTTTATAGCTAAGTAAATTATATTTTCCTTTAAAAAGAATAGTCTCTTTAGCCTTTTTAGGTTATAGTATCTTACTATAATAGTTTATATAAACTTAAGTTTTATCTTTATTTCTTTATAAAGTTTTTTTAGTTTATTTAATTTAATTATAGCTTTAGCTTAGATTAAGCTATTTAGTAGTGCTTAATAGGTATTTAGGATAAAACTAAAGTTAGTATAGATAAGAGTAATCTTAGTATTACTATTATATAATATATTATAGGTAAGCTAGGTAATTAATAGTTTCTTTATTTAATTAGTTTATTTATAATTAATATAATATTATAAATATTATTTAATTTCCTAGTTTTATTATTTAGTTTATCTATTAACTTAAGGTCTAAAAGCTATACTAAGTTTATAATTTAGGCTTATAAGTAATATTAAACTTTACTAAAATTTAAATATAAAGGATTATTTTTTATTAAAAATAATCTTTATTAATAGTTTATATACTATAATAATATATTAAAAGAAAAGGTAAGTAAATTTATTTTTATTAATTGCTTTTTAATAGGAAATATAATATAATACTTTTATAAAGTAATCTATAATAATAAAAATACTATTATAGTATATTCTTATAGCTAGATTAGCTAATAAGAAAAAGTTAATAATAAAGTTTATTATAATTGATTTTTATAGTTATTTTATAATAGGTAAGGGCTATAATTTACTATATAGCTTATATTATGGCTTTTTTAAGTATTAGTAAAAATTATATTTTTAATAAACTTAGATAACTTTTTTTTTTATTTTACTAAAGGAAAATATTTATTTAATATATTTAAGGGTTTTATTAATTTCTTTGTATTTATATAAGAAATACTTATAGATTTCTCTAAAAAGCTAAAATTAGTATTTCTTTAGTACTTAAAGTAAATTTATTTTTTTTTTATTAAATAAAGTAAAATTATATTTCTTAATCTTTTTTAATAATAAATTTCCTTATTTTATTTATTAGATTAGTATATCTATAATTAGGGTAATCCTAAGTTATCCTCTAATCTAAATAATAACTATTAGTTTTTTTATTTTAATTATTATACTATTAATAAGTATTTATTTATAGGATTTATTAGATATTTCCCTTAGAAATTACTTTATAGTTTAGGGTTTTTTCTTAAAGGGACTAAATTAATAGCTTAAAGTATTAGCTTTTTTATTAATTAATCCTTTAATATAAATAATTTTATAATTAAACTTAGAAAAATACTCTATATAATATAATTATCTTCTATTAAGTTTCTAGGTAATAGTAAAGAAAGTAATATTCTTATAATTAATATAAATAATAATCTTATATAATTTTCTAAGGAAATACTATTAAAATTCTTTAAAGGTATTAATAATTATAAGGAATTCTTTATTATAAATTAGATAATTAAGTTTTATTTTAATTAGCTTATATAAATAAAATATAATTAAGTATAAAATACTATTATTATTTTTTAACTAATAATAACTCTAAAAATATAATTAAAGAAATTAGTTTTTAGTTTAATAGATTAACTAGGATTAAATATTATAAATATAAGCTTAAATATTATTACTTTTTATATTATTTTAAAGGCTTTTTAGGCTTTAGGGCTTTATTTAAATAATATTTCTTTTTATATAAGTTCTATAAAAAGTATAGTAATCTTACTAAAATTATATATAAATTATTAATAATAGTTAGTAAATCTGAGAAAAAATTAAATATCTTTAGTATAAATAGGCAATTTCTAATTTTTAATAGCTATAATTTTCTTAGAATCTATATAAATTTTATTAGGGGTAATAATATATTCTAGAAATTTAATTTCCTATATATAAAACTTACTTTTCTTAGATTTAATTAGTAATTTAGTATCTTAAAATACTTTTAAAACCTTATAAATATATTTACTATATTCTTTTTTATTTTTAGAGAAGATTAAAATATTATCTAGGTAATAGATAATAAAGATATTAAGGTACTTATAAAGGATATTATTAATTATTTTTTAGAATAAAGTAAAGGTATTTATAAGTTTAAAAGGTATAATAAAATACTTAAAAAGTCTAAATTTAATTCTAAAGGTAATTTTCCATTTATATTCTTTCTTAATCTAAATAAGATTATAGGCTTTTTTAAGATTAAGGATAATAAATATATTTATACTATATAATTAATTCTTTATTTTTATAATTAATAGTAGGAAAATCTAATTTTTAATAGTAATATTATTAAGTTACTTATAGTCTATAATAAGTTATAATTTACTATTTTTTTTAGAAATAAATATAATAAGGTAATTAGCTTTAGAATTTAAAATATAAATATATCTTTTTTTAAGTATATTTTTAATATATTTCTTTAGGGTATTAAGCTATACTTAATTAAGATTATAAATAAAATAAAACTAAATACTAGTTCTATTTTTTAGTATAATTTTATAGTTTTATTAATTGAATTTAGGTAAGCTTATTTTAAGTTCTTCTATAAAAAGGTATTTATAAATATAATACTTAGGTAATATATTTACTAATTAGTCTTTACTTTTTTTCTTTATTTTCTTAAAATTAAAATTAAAGTATTAGAATTATACTTATAGGCTAATAATTTATTATTATTATTATCTTTTTTAATTATTTTTATATTTATATTTAATTCTTTTAAATAATAATACTTTATTATTTATTTTTCTTACTTAATTAGAATTAAAAGTTTAAAATCTTTTATTATTAAAAATATTATTGGCTATATTATACCTAAAGGATATTTATACTTAGCTAATATATTAATTAATATTGGAATTATAGTAGTATAGCTATAGGTACCCTAAAATAAAATTGTGGTCTTTTATATCTATAATATTAAAATTAATACTTTAGTTCTTTTTATAAATAAAGACTTTAAGATAATTAAGCTTTTTATCTATTATATTATTATTATATTTAAGTAATTTTCCTTTAATATTATATATAATATAAGATTTCTTTTTTGTTTTTTATAATAGCTTTAACTTATTAATTATTTAGGGGTTAGTATAATTAAATTTTGCTTTATTATTAACTAAAGTATTATATTATTATCTTTTAATTTAGATTTTTAGTTTTAGTTAGGTTTATAGGTTTATAAAGGTTAAGTATAGAGACTTTTATAGGAATTCTTTTAGTAATTCTATGAGTTTTTACTTAGGCTACTTTTAAGGTTTTAATTTTTTAAAGGGTATTAAAGGTTTTTTAGGATAATATTAGTAAGTTTATATTAATTTTATACTTTATTTACTCTATAAATATTGTATTTAGGGTCTAGGTAGTTAAACTATTCTTTACCTTTATAATTAAGCTTATTTTTTAGGGGTATTAGAATAATAATATTATTATATTTTCCTTATTAATTAATAATATAGTAATTATTATATTAATTTTTATAAATATTCTTAATTAATATATTAGTAAATTATATAAAAAAATACTTATTATTTTACTTAGCTTTAAGGTATTTATTATATATATAATTAAAATAGTAAAATTAAATAAATTTATAATATATAGGATATTTTATATTAAGTCTAAGATTATTAAACTTTTTAAACTAAATAGGCTTTAACTACTTTTATTATTAATATTATTATCTAAGAATATAAATGTTTTAATTAAGGTATCTTTATTATTAAAGTTTTTTATTATATATAGCTTTTTTATTAGTTTATTATTAAAGGCTAGTTTTATTTATAGTGGTTATTTCCTATTACTAGGGTAAATAATTATTTTAGTCTATATTATTAAAGTTAACTAGGAATTTAATTTTTTATATTTATTTAAAATTATTATATAAAATATATAATTCTTTTACTTTTTGGGTAAGGTAGTATTATTAGATATACTTATCTTACTTTTATTAAGGGATTAAGATAATAGGTAATATTTTTTATTATAATATAGTAAGGGTTTAGCTTATTATTTTATAGGTTTTCCCTTTGGGTATAAATTTCTATAAAGAATCTTATATTTCTAATTATACTATAATAATAAGAGGATTATTAGTATAAATAGCTATAAAGGTTATTATTTTTTTACTTTTTAAAATAGGTTTAAACTATTGGTTAGTTAAGGGTTTTTAATACTTATTTTTATAGTATTTTTTCTTATTATAATTATAATAAATGATTTAAGACTTATTATAGGGCTAGGTAGTCCCTAAGACTATAGATCCTAAGTTTATTTTATAGATAATAGGCTTAGCCTTTTTATTATATAGGGTGTTTTTTTTATTGCCTTATTTTTATAGTTATCTTTTATACTAAAGGTTATTAAATTTAATAGTATAGGTAGTATAGTTATTAAATATAATAGGGGGGTTTAAGAGTTAATATATCTTATTTTATATAAATTCTTTTAAATAATAGTAAAACTTAATAATCTTAGTTTCTTTAGTTTAATTAAGTTTAGTAAAATAGTATTTAAAGTTAGAGAGTATATTACTATAGAATCTTTTTTATATAAGCTTAGTAAATTCCTTAAAAGTAATTTACTTTTTATTAATAGCTTTAAATTATTTTTTTATTTTTTCTTTAAAATTTAAGAAAAATATAAAAAAATATTATATAAATAATTAAGTCTAATTCTATTTCTTTATAATAAAGTCTTTAAATACTTTTTTTATAGATTATAAAGATTTTCCTTTTAATTTTCTAATAATATATTATACTTATAAAATAGGTTTTATAGTAAATATAATTAGGAATATTATCTAATAGCTTTTAAGCTAGGTAAATTATTTAAATAGAATATTAATATTTTCCTTCTAAATTAATAGTTCTTTAGGCTTAAGAATTTCTCTAATATTTTTTTTAGAAATAATAAAGATATTAAAATTAATAATATATTTTTTATAGGCTTATATAGTTATAAGATGTTATTATCTAAGGCTAGTAATTATAGCTTAAAAATATAGGATATTAATATTATTAAGTTATTTAATAAGAGTTTCTAGCTAGCTTATAAGGTCTTTAATTTAATTATATATAGTATTATTTTCTTTCTTAAGGGCTTTAATATATTAATTTCTTTTATTATCCTTATTTTCTTTTTCTTTTTCTTTTTCCTCTTAGAGTTTTATTTAGATATTATTATTTTTATTAGGAATAGTAGGTTTATTTCCGTGATTATTAGCTTAAAAAGGCTAGGAAAAAGAGGGTATTTAAGATACTATATTATATATTGCTTAAAAGTTTTAGTAAATAACCTTTTAAATAAAAGCTTTTAATATATAATATTCTATTTAGTTTCTAACTATAATAAGCTAATTAGAGTAAAGGGTTTATTATTATTATAACCTATGCCCACCCAAGGCGGTGGTATGTAGTAAAATACCCTGGACCCATAAAAGGTACTATAATGTATTATTATAAACCAATTATATTAACTTACCCTAGACTAATAATTAATTATATTAGCTTATATGCTAAGACTAAGGGATTATAATATAAGCTAAAGGGATTATAGTATAAGCCATTTAATCCTAAATATAAGCTATAACTTAAATAAAAATATATAAATAGATTATTCCTACTATAAGAAATAGAATAATTAGCTTTTAATATAATTTGGTTACCTTAATTATTATTAATTATTATCTAATATAATATTTCTTTATAAATACTAATTATATTATTTATTATATTTAATATACCTAACCTTTCTATTAATAATAATCCTTTACTTTAATTAGCTTATTATAGTTGGAAACCAAATAGAATATTATACATTAAAAGCTTTTATTTAAAAGATTATCTACTAAGACTTTTAAGTAATATATAATATAGCATCTTAAATACCTCTTTCTTTCTAGTCTTTATAGGCTAGTAATCGCGGAAATGGACCCATTATTTCTAATAAAGATAGTAATGTCCAAATAGACCCCTAAAAGGAAAAAGAAAAAGAGGAAGAAGATAAGGATAATAGGAGAGATTAATATATTAAAGCCCTTAAGGAGGAAAATAATACTATATATAATTAAATTAGGGACCTTATAGGCTAGCTAGAAATTCTTACTAAGTAACTTAATAATATTAATATTTTATATCTTTAAGCTATAGTTATTAGCCTTAGATAATAGTACCTTATAACTATATAAGCCTATAAGAAATATATTATTAACCTTAATATATTTACTATTTCTAGAAAAGATATTAGAGAAATTCTTAAGCCTAAGGAATTATTAACTTAAAAAGGAAATATTAATACCTTATTTAAATGGTTTATCTAGCTTAAGAGCTACTAAGTAATATTCCTAACTATGTTTACTATAAAACCTATTTTATAAGTGTAATATACTATTAGAAAATTGGAAGGAAAATCCTTATAATTTATAAAAAAAATACTTAAAGACTTTATTATAAAGGAATAAGATTAGACTTAATTATTTATATAGTATCTTTTTATATCTTTTTTAAACTTTAAAGAAAAAATAAAAAAATAATTTAAAGTTATTAATGAAAAGTAAATTATTCTTAGGGAATTTACTAAGCTTATATAAAAAGGATTTTATAGTAATATATTCTTTAACTTTAAATATTATTTTACTAAATTTAATTAAATTAAAAAAACTAAGATTATTGAGTTTTATTATTGTCTAAAAGAATCTGTATAGGATAAAATGCATTAACTCTTAGACCTTTTTATTATATTTAATAACTATACTATTTATATTATTAAGTTTAATAATCTCTAGTATAAAAGATAATTATAGAGATAAGATAATAAAAAGAATACCTTATATAATAAAAAGACTAAGCCTATTATCTATAGAATAGATTTAAGATTTATAATTTTAGGGATTATTTGGCCTTGTAATAAGTCTTAAATTACCTATTATAATTATGGTAAGAAAAGATATTATAAGAATAAATACTAAAAACCTTTAATAAACTAATAATTTAAATTTATTCTAGAAAAAAAAAAGATAATAATTTTTATAGTTATTTATACTAATAATCTTTTTATTACTATGGTATAATTGGAAATATAGGATTCTTTATAGGAATTTATACCTAAAGGGAAAATCCATAAGATAATAAATTAAATCCTTATTATATTATAATAAAGAATATTACTTACTATCTTAATCCCCTAATAAAAGTAAGATGAATATATTTGATAATATTACCTTACCTAGAAAATAGGAGAACTATATATCTTATATAATGATTTTAAATAAGTATAGAAAATTGGATTTCTAGTTAATTTTAATAATATAAACTAGAATAACTATTTATCCTAATGGTGGGAAATAGCTATTATAGATAAAATTAGCCTTTAATAATAGACTAATAAAAAAGCTATATATAATAAAAAGCTTTAATAATAAAAATACTTTAATTAAAATATTTATATTCTTAGATAATAATATTAATAATAAAAATAGCTAAAATCTATTTAGTTTAAAAAGTCTAATAATCCTAGACTTAATATAGAATACCTTATATATTATAAATTTATTTAGTTTTATTATTTTAATTATATGTATAATAGATACCTTAAAGCCAAATAAAATAATAAGTATTTCCCTATATAATTTACTAATATATTAATTAAGGATACCTATGAAAATTAATATAATAATTACTATATTATTAATTGATAAAGAAAGTATAATAATATTATTATTTTAGTGCCCCTAGAAGATAAGCTTAATTATAAAGGTAAAGAATAATTTAATTATTTAGACCTTAAATATAATATCTATAAAGTAAATAAAGTATAGGATTAGTATAAATTTATTAATATTATCCTAAAAAATCTCTAATATCCCTTAAAGAATTAGAGCCTTGAAAGTAGCCTAAGCAAAAGCTTATAAAATTACTAAAAGAACTCCCATAAAAATCTCTATATATAATCTTTATAAATCTATAAACCCAATTAGAATTGAAAATCTGGATTAAGGGATAATAGTATAATATTTTAGTTAATAGTAAAGTAGAATTTAATTATATTAATCTTTGAATGATTAATAAATTAAAGTTATTATAGAAAATAAAGAAAAAATCTTATACTATATATAATATTAAAGGAAAATTGCTTAAGTATAATAATAATATAATAGATAAAAAGCTTAATTATCTTAAAATCTTTGTTTATGGAAAAAACTAAGATATTAATTTTAATATTATAAATATAAAAGACTATAACTTTATTTTAGAATACCTATAGCTATATTACTATAATCTTAATATTAATTAGTATATTAGCTAAGTATAAATACTCTTTAGGTATAATATAGCTAGTAATATTTTTAATAATAAGAGATCTTAAACTCTTAATCTTAACTAAGTAAAAAGAATAAGTAATAAAATATTATTATCTAAAGGAATTAAATATAAGTATAAGAATAATTAGAAAAAGTAATAATAATAATAAATTACTAGCCTATAAGTATAATTTTAATATCTTAACTTTAACCTTAAGAAAATAAAGGAAAAGAGTAAGGACTAACTAGTAAATATATTACCTAAGTACTATATTTATAAATGCCTTTTTGTAAAAGAATTTAAAATAGGTTTACCTAAATTTAGCTAATAAGACTATGAAATTATATTGAAAAATGGAACTAGTACCTGGTTTTATCCTATTTATAATCTTAACTAAGTATAGCTTAATATTCTAAAGGAATATATTAAAGATATACTTAAGAAAAGATATATTTATATCTTAAATTCTAAAGCTAGCTACCCTATTATATTTGTTCCTAAAAAGAATAGTAAGTTATAACTTATTATAGACTATAAATAACTTAATAATATTACTATTAAAGATTAGACCCCCTTATTATTAATTATAGAAATAAAGGACTAATTATATAGTATAAATATATTTATTGCCTTTGACCTTAAAGGAGCCTATAATTTTATTTGGATTAAGAAAGGATATAAATAGAAAACTACCTTTAGAACTAAATTTAGACTTTTTAAGTACTTTATTATATCTTTTGGACTTATAAATATCCTTATTTTATTCTAAAGAATAATTAATAATATCCTTTATAAGTATTTTAATATTTTTATTATCTATTATCTAAATAATATCCTAATCTTCTCTAAAAATAAAAAAGAATATAGTAAATATATCTATAAGGTTTTAAAAGTACTCTAAGATATTAAACTACTAATTAAACCTAAGAAAAGCAAATTCTATATATAAAAAGTTAAATTTCTAGAATATATTATTACCCCTAATAAAATTTGCATAAATCCTAAGAAAATTATAGCCATTAAAAATTAAGAATTATCTATCTATACCAAAAATGTCCAATTTTTCCTTGGATTTGCCAATTACTATTAATAATTTATACACAATTTCAGTAAAATTATTATACCTTTTATAGAACTTATATAAAAAGGAATACTATTTAGATAAAGCCCTAAAGCCTAAAAAGCCTTTAAAGTAATATAAAAAGTAATAATATCTAAGCCTATATTTATAATATTTAATCCTAGTTAATCTATTAAACTAGAAACTAATTTCTTTAATTATACCCTTAGAGTTATTATTAGCCAAAGGGATAATAATAATATCCTATATCTAATTATATTTTATTTATATAAGCTAATTAGAGTAAAACTTAATTACCTAATTTATAATAAAGAGTTCTTTATAATTATTAATACCTTTAAAGAATTTTAATAATATCTCCTTAGAGGATTATATAAGATTATTATTTATATTAATTATAAGAATATTGCTTTTTTTATTATTACCTAAAAACTTAGTAGAAGATAATTATACTATATAGAGTACTTTTCTAAATTTAACTATAAAATTATCTATATTAAAGGATTAACTAATAGAAGAGCTAATACTCTAAGCCACTAATTTAGCCCCCTTAAGGAAAAACCCTAAATTATAGAGTAATTCCTAAGGGAAATATCTAATAGATCCTATAAACAAATACCTATTAGTAATATAATAATTAAAATAAAAAAATTAATAATTACTATTTAGATTAAAGAATAATCTAGGATTATTTTAATTATAGATATATTAATTTAATGAGTGGAATAGGGAAATTTACTATTAAGAAAAATCAAGGAATATAATTTTATCTTACCTAATAAAGAAAAAATAAATTTACTTTAAGTACTAGAGGAATATTAACTCTAGCTCTTTAGAGAAATTTATAAGTATTTCTTATATAAATATAAAAGAATTAATAAAATCCTTAAATATATTAAATAAATATTTTTCTTTAGTAAAATAAAAAAGAAAATTACCTAGGTTTACTAAGAATATAATCTTTGCTAATATTTAAAAAAGCTATAATATAAGCTATATAGTAAATTATAATCCTTACCTATTACAAAATAATTATAGAAATTAATTATAATAGACTTTATTACTAATCTTCCCTTATTAGCTAATCTAGCTATAAAAGTATATTATAATAATATTTTTATTATTATAGATTACTTTATAAAAGTATTATATTATATTTCCTATTAAAAAGTAATTAATAAAGATAAATTTGCTTATTTTTTTTTCTAGTATATTATTATAGTATATAGACTATTAATAGAGATTATTTCTAATAGAGGATAATCTTTTATATCTAAATTTTAGTAAAGTCTAATATTATTTATAGGCCTAAACTATAAGCTTAGTATAGCTTTTAGATTATAAGTTAATAGATAAATTAAATAATAAAATCAAGAAATTAAATAATACTTATAATATTATATTAATTATAAATAGACTAATTAGATAAAGAAGCTATTAATTGCCTAGTTTACTTATAATATATTATATAATAGTAATATTAAGATTACTTTTATTTATATTAACTTTAATTTTACCTTAGATATTTATTAAGTACTACTAAATAGCTTAATCTAAGCCAAAGCCATAATTAAATTAAATAAACTAAAAAAACTCTATAAAGAAATAAAGATAGAACTTAAGTTTATATAAATTATTATAATAAGACACTATAATCTAAAAAGGCTAAAAAGATTATCTTTTTTGGAGAAAGATATAGTTTACCTAGCTATAAAAAACTTATTTTTAAAATAATAAAATAAAAAACTTAATTTTATATAAATTAGATCTTATCCTATTAAATAAAAAATATTAGAAAATAACTATAAATTAGACCTACTTAATAATATTAGAGTTTACTTTATTTTCTATATTTTACTTTTTAAACTAAGAGATAATATCTAAGTGGGAACTGGCCCTATATATAAACCAAAAGTAGAAATCCCTAAAGATTAATGGGAAATAGAAAAAATCCTTAGATAATAAGATTTAGATAGGAAATTTAAAATTAAATAAAAAGACTATAAAGAAATAATATAAGAATCCATAAAAAACCTTATATATTACTCTAAGTTATTAAAATAATTCCTTTGGGAAATCTAGAAAAAGAAAAATCTTTAATAATTATATTTTAATTAATAATCTTAATAATATTAGTTATTTAAGTATTAATTATAGCTTTTAACTTCTTTTAATCTATCTTTTTTAATTTATCTAAAGAATTTAAATTCTATTAAAGTATTTCTTTTTCTTTTATCTTAAGAAAATATTTTTATCTCTAAAGATAAATTAAATATATTAAAGTCTTATTTAGCTTTAATTAGGTATTAAGTATGGTTTCTTTTGCCTTTTCCTTGGTCTTGTCTAAATAAGTAGACTTTGCTTTAATCTAAAATATTATATATTAAAAAATTAGCTAAAAGATAAATTATAATAATAATAGAAAAATCCTTTATAAGAATTAATGGTAATCCTTGCCATATTATATATATGCCTGTATTTAATATACTTAGAATACTTAGAGGATTTAGGATAAATAATGTATTTTAGGCCTTTTGATAAATAATAAGAATAAGTTATCTTGGATATAATATTATTTTACTTAATAAAATTAGTAAGTTTATAATATTTAGTAGCCTTATATAATAGTATATTAGAAAATATAAAAATAATTATAAGTTTAGATTATTTACTTAGTGCTAATAGATTATAATAATAGGTCTTGGGGATAAGATTAATAAAGGGAAGATATTATATTATAATCTATACCTACCCAAGGCAATAGTATATAGTAGAATGCCCTAGACCTATAAAAAGTACCATAATATATTATTATAAACTAATTATATTAATCTACCCTAGATTAGTAATTAATTATATTAGCTTATATACTAAGACCAAGGGATTATAATATAAGCTAGAGGAATTATAGTATAAGTTACTTGATCCCAAATGTAAGCTATAACTTAGATAGAAGTATATAGATGGATTATTTCTACTATAAGAAATAGAATAATTAGCTTTTAATATAACTTGGTTATCTTAATTATTATTGACTATTATCTAATATAATACCTTTTTGTGAATATTGATTATATTGTTTATTATGTTTGATGTACCTGATCTCTTTGCTAATAATAATCCTTTGCTTTAATTGGCTTATTATAGTTGGAAACCGAATAGAATGTTATAATTATTAATAGAAAAATTAAGTATATTAAATATAATAAGTAATATAATTAGTATTTATAAAAAGGTATTATATTAAGTAATAATTAATAATAATTAAGATAATTAAGTTATATTAAAAGCTAATTATTCTATTTCTTATAGTAGAAATAATTTATTTATATACTTTTACCTAAATTATGGCTTATATTTAAGATTAAATGGCTTATACTATAATCCCTTTAGCTTATATTATAATCCCTTAGTCTTAATATATAAGCTAATATAATTGGTTATTGGTCTAAGGTAAATTAATGTAATTGGTTTATAATAATACATTACAATACCTTTTATAGGTCTAGGGCATTCTACCATATACCACTGCCTTAGGTGGGCATAGGTTATAATACTTATAGGCTTTTATTAGATATTATTTAAAATACATATAATATACTTTGCTAGGGCTATATTTTTAATGCCTTTATCCTATTTAGCCTAATTTTCTATTTTTTTAAGTTATAAAATAGTATTATAGCTTAATTCAATTCTATATACTTTTACCACTTTATTTTATACTTTATAATTAAACTTATTTAGTTATAAATACTTTTTTAATTTTTAATTACTCTTTTATTAATTTCTTATAATTTATAGTATTTATTTTAGGATTAAGAGTAAAGATTAATTAAAGATATAAAGTATTATATTAGGATAATTACTATTAGTATAATACTAAAATATAATAGGGATTTATATATATACTATTTTATTACTAAAGAATTTAGTAAGTTTAATTAAATTAGGTGGTTATTCTTTTCTAAAGATTTTTATAAAATATTAATTAATATTTTAGCTATAAAGAAATTATTTATAATATTAAAGTCTTTCTAAGAATATAAATATAGCTTCTTTATATATAAATTATACCTTTTCTTTAGTAATTAGAATCTTATTAATAATAATATTTTATTGGTTATAGTAATCTCTTAATTCTATAAATAATAATCCAAGGAATATTAATAGAAAAGGTAAAAAGCTTTAAAAGTAATATATGCTTATTTATTACTATATGGTCCTTAAAGGAATAATGACTAGGGTAAAGATTTTTGGTTTAGGGCTAATAGATATGTATGACTTAGCACTGGAGCTTGAGTTACTTAAAGAGCTAGATATGGTTAAAAATATTTTTCATTGATTATTTAGTAATCTGAATATCTTAGAAGATACCCGGGCTTATAACCTATTAGAATTATGATGTGTTGTATTGTGTATATTGTAAAGAACAGGTATTCTATGTGAAGGGAGAGATATATGATCTCTATCCCTTGAGTATGTTTCTTGTTACATAAGCTTTACTTGGAATGTGTAAGACATTTCCAACAAAGATGCTCTGGCCATATTGTACTTCCGCGGTAAGGTAACAAGCGAGCTATTGGCGAGCGACCAGCACTAACAGGGAGCAATGCTTGCAGTTGGTACTGAGCCCGATGTCATAGAAGGATACATCAAAGGTATGTCGAAAAATCACGGGAAAGTTCAAATCGCATACTTCAATAGTCATCAAAGCGTCACAGTGTCTAGAGATGTCGGCGCCATCAATAAGCTCAAGGATCTACTGGATGCAGGTGGCTATTTCAATCGCAAACTGAAGACGAACGGCGCGGCCTACCATTCACATCACATAAAGAAGGCTGAAAAGCCTTACGCAGAAGCCTTGGCCAGTTTAAAAAGCCCTTCAAAATCAAACTGCCACTTCTTCAGCACAGTTTCCGGTAAAGAGATGACCGAGCCAACCGCCATCTCGGCTCGTTACTGGACAAATAATCTCCTCAACCAGGTTCGCTTTTCGCAAGCTGTACCCAAGATGCTTGATCAAATTGTTAACAATTCCAGGGCTACAATTCTACTCGAAATTGGACCTCACTCACAAATAGGCAGTCCTGTCAAGCAAATTATAACTGAATATACAGGCAACCGGAGCCAAATAAAGTACATGAGCTGTTTAACAAGAGGCAAGGATGCGGAAATTACACTTCTAGAGACCTTGTCGCAACTACACATCCAAGGCCTCCCCATTCTTCTTCATCAACTTAACAAATATAATGCCAAACTTCCGCCGCGGTTGTTGGTAGACCTTCCCCCATATCCTTTCAATCGTGAAAAGGTATATTGGCACGAGTCGAGAGTCTCAAAAAACTACAGGCACCGAAAACACTTGCCTCACGAGCTTTTAGGTGCAATCTCACCAGATTTAAATCCTTTGGAGCCTCGGTGGCGTCATTTTCTGAGCCTCAAACAGAGTCCGTGGCTTAGAAATCACGTTATCCAAGGACAGATTGTTTTCCCGGCAGCTGGATTTCTCACCATGGCGATGCAGGCTGCAAAGCAATATACTCTACTCGCAAACCCTACCGCGAGATTTAGCAGCATATGCTTACGAAATGTTAGCATTAGCAAGGCCCTGTTGCTCTCTGAAACTAGCCCTGATGTGGAAATTGTACTGTCGCTGCGCCCACAGCCAAAGTCGGCCCATGAATCATCAACCGTGTGGGATGAATTTCGAATCTTCTCTGTATCTCCCGAGGACAAGTGGTCGGAGCATTGTCGAGGCTTGGTCCAGACAGTGTTAGAGACGAATGGAAGCCGCGCCGTGTCTATCTCATCGCGCACCCTTGGCGGAATTGGCGAGATGCGATCGCATCCACTAGCCGCGAACAAATTCTACCAGCTTTGTCGCGGGGTCGGCATTGACTGGCAAGAAAGCTTTGAAAATCTGTCCACAATCAAAACCGGCAATGGCTCATCAGTTGTTAATGCTTGTGCTGTGATGGGTCCCAGCAAGGGAGGTACGGGAGATTCAATTCATCCTTCTACTCTAGACTCCGTTTTGTTCCAGGGATACTTTGCATCTCTTCTTCTGGAGGATGGTATTGAATCACCAGCCATTCCGACATTTATCAAGGAAGTTGTTCTTTCCAATAAGCCAGTAGGATCCGGGAAAGAGCTAATAGCCACTGCAGTCGCAACATCTGGACATTACACATATGACGTTGTTGTACAAGATGCCGGTTGCCTTGAAGGGTGTCTCATTCAAGCCACTGGGGTAACCGTGACAAAACTACCTGGGGAGCTGTCTACAAAATCCGGAGATGTTTGCTTTGAAGCCAACTTAGTCCCCTACTTGGACTGTTGGCAACCAGAAAGCATAGACAGATTTTGCAAGGAGAAGACACTTCGCAGCGCTTCCCAGATAGGTGAGATTTCAGCTACTGCTGCACAAGACTCTCATAAGTCAGCTCCGACCCTGAACATGAGTCACGAGGAGGCCAGTTCTGGCGAGGTCGAAAAGCTCTGGCAAACATACAATTCTCCTGATTTTAGAAATCGGGTCGGGCAGATAGCAGAATATTGTCACTCGCTCGGTATGCAAACGCCTCATTTGAAGGCACTCTCATTCGGTGTTGGTGCTGCGACGGCTGTACCACCAATTGTCCAAGCTCTCAATGGAAGGGGAACTCATTACCTGAGCAGGTTTGACATTGCAGGGATACCTTCAACAAGTTTTGAAGACCTCAAGGAAAGTTTGGTCAACGTTTCAGATGTCTTGGAGTCTCGGGGTTTAGACCTTACTGACGACTTATCTTACCAAGGGTTTGCCGAGGCAACATATGACTTGATCATTATTTCTTTTGTTACTATTGCTTCTAGATTCATTGACTCCGTTTCAGCTGCCAATTTAAAGCGGCTACTGAAACCAGGTGGAAGATTGATTGTTTTGGTTTCGACTGGAGATACGTCTGAGTATGGCACACACTCAGAGCTGGGATACCCAACTGCATTGCGCGATACTGTTCAGTCAGAGCTAGAAGAATTCGGATTTTCAAAGCCAGCAGTCTGCTTTGAACTCGATACAGTCCCTAGTAAGGATGGGATGTGTATATTCTTAGCTGCAGCGCCTTGGGGATCCTGTCCAAATACTACATTGCCTATTCGCTTTATCACGGGTCTTTGCAGTCCCGAGGGCAATGTAGCTATGGAAGGTGACATCGCAGTGGTTAAAGCCGCACTTCCAGGATCAGAAATATCTATCGAGCCTCTGGGTGCGACCTCTTCTGGCGAAAAAATGACAATCATTCTACCAGAGATAGCTACACAGCTATGCTCAAATCCCAACGACTCGGTGTGGTGTAACTTCCGGGACTTGATGGTGACGGCGCGCATCGTTGTGATGGTCAGCACCAACGCCAACGAAAAAGGATACGAAAATGCACAAAGAGCTATTTGGACTGGCCTGGCTCGATCCCTTCGCTATGAGTTCCCTCATGTTCGATTCATCACTATGGACTTTACAGATGGAAATATATTCGAAAAGGTTTCCAAGTATCTGCCGAGCCTGTTGCAGCGCACCCCAGTCTTTGACACTTCACTGGCGCCATGCGAAACCGAAAATGAGTTCATTGAAGCTGATGGAGAACTCTATATTTCAAGGGTAATGGCAGTTCCGGATCGGACGGATTACATTGAAAGGATGCAGCAGACGTCTGCGCCAATCATGACTCCCTTCCTCAACCCTAGCCGACCCCTTGAAGCCGAGCTGGGAATCCCAGGATTGCTTGAGACTATCCGATGGAAAGACGTCTCTAGAAACCTCACACTTGAATATGATGAAGTACGGATAGAGCTCCGTGCTGCCAGCATCAACTTCAAGGATGTGCTCATCGCCGCGAACCAATTGCCTGGCATCACCACTATGAGGAATGACTGCAGTGGAATCGTGATTGAGGTCGGAAAAGGCATGAGCCATCGCTTTAAACCAGGAGACCGAGTCATGGCACTATACTCTCAGCCATACGCAAATTATCCCGTTGTACATGGAGACTGTTGTGAGATCATACCCGGTAACTTATCATTTGATGAGGCTGCGGGCATACCAATTATATGGGCAACAGTATACTACTCTCTTGTCGACATGGGACGCCTCGTTAAGGGCGAAAAGGTCCTCATTCACTCTGGTGCAGGTGCTGTTGGCCAGGCCGCTATTATGCTGGCACAGCACATTGGTGCTGAGATCTTCACTACAGTTAGCAGTGACAATAAAAGACAGCTCTTGCATGATCAATTCAAGATTCCTCATGATCACATCTTTTCGAGCCGTACAACCGACTTCTATGGCGAAATCAAAGATTTGACGGATGATTACGGTGTTGATGTGGTTCTCAACTCGCTATCCGGAGAAGCTTTCCGCAAGTCCTGCGATCTGGTGGCACAGTTTGGTCGATTCGTTGAAATTGGACGAAAGGAGTTGATGGATGATTCACTAATGCCCATGTCATTCCTTCTAAAGAATATCGCTTTTTCATATGTTGACATGGCACTCATCATCGATGTAAAGAAAGCACTTGCCAGGCGGCTGATGCAGGACGTCGTGTCGCTCCTAGGCCAGGGGTCGATCCGCCCAGTATCATTAACGACTATGCCCATTTCAGATATCGAAACAGCATTCCGAACAATACAGGGGGGGAAGCACACAGGAAAGATTATTCTACAAGTCGAGACAAAGCAACAAGTAAAGGTACGTTCATGCAAGACCAGTGAATTAGGTTCTATATTGACAAATTGAAGGCCCTTCCACCTGTTCCAACCATTGCCAAATTTCTACCGAATGCAACCTATGCTGTGATTGGAGGCTTTGGAGCAATTGGACGTGCCATGATCGAATGGATGGCAGACAATGGGGCCCGACACATTGTTTCGATTGGCCGCTCAAGCGCGACCAGCCAGTCAAGCCAAGACTTTGTGGATAAAATCAGATCTAAAGGAGTTAATATCATCGCTGAACGATGCGATGTGACTTGCGAAGCCGAGGTTGCATCCATTGCACGTCGGTTCGCAGAGGAAGATGGTCTCTATCCTATCCGTGGTGTAATTCAATCTTCTGCCGTCTTTGATGTAAGTCCATGTTCTCCGTCCAACTATGATGGATATTTGTCAGCCATGCGTGTCGATAAGCACGAAATACGAAGAAAATAACAGCACTAATTCGGTAATTCCAGGATGGTCTTTTTGAGCAAATGTCTGTGAAGCGGTGGTGGAACGTCCTCGGTCCCAAGGTACAAGGTACCAAGAATCTGGACCTCTGCTTTCGGGAGAATGTTGACTTCTTCGTGGTCATGTCCTCCATCATTTGTATAACTGGCAACGATGGCCAGACCCACTATTCAGCAGCATGCTGCTTCCAAGACGAATTGGTTAGGCAACGTGTGGCTTCCGGGTTGCACGCTTTCTCTATGAACATTGGTCCAGTTAGGGACGTTGGCACCGTAAGTGAAAATGAGGAAGTGGCAAATGGACTCAAGAGACGTGGTTACGCAACAGTCTCAGTTCGAGAAGTACTGGCAATGCTCAATTTTGCAATCACTCACAAGGAGGATGTGGGAAGTTGTGTCTGTGCAATCTCACCAAGGCCATTCGCTGAAGATTCAGCTGAGCAAGCCAGAAAGCGAGACAGGAGATTGGCTCACATTGTGAATACGGTTGACGAGTCACAAACTGCCACTGAAAATGCAGATCACACCATCCCGGACCTCTGCAAGGCGTCCACATTCGATGCGGCTGTCAAGATAATATGTGGGGCGTTACTTCAACAACTCGGAAGGTTAATTGCGACGCCAGATGATGACCTCAGCGCTGAGAACAGTCTTGATTATTACGGCGTGGACTCGTTAATTGCCGTGGAGATGAGAAATTGGATCACGGTATTTTTACAGGCCAATGTGTCATTGGTGGCTATTAGAGGGGCAGCAAGTATTCGGGAACTGGCAAAATTGATTGCGAAGGAGTCTAGATTGGTAGGTTCCCTTTAGGTCTTTATCGGTTTACAACAAAGAGAGGTTTTACGTTTCATAATAAGGTTTCGCGTTTCCAAAATATAGCCACCCCAACCTATGTGTACACTACCCTAGACTTGGCGCTGGTTGTTTGTGAGTTAGCTATGAAGAGAAGTAAGATGTTAGCGTGTATGACCAACCAGTCATTCTTTATTCCTAGCAATTTTAACAAGTTATCAAGTTATCATCAACCTGGATATCTTTATTAAGCTAGATAGAGACGTTTTGAGGGCTTCTAATATGTAAATGCATTCTTCTCCGCTCGTCTCGGGACTATGGATGCAGTTGTCGCAGAAGTACTAGAAGAGGCTATGGACAATGATACCCCAGGTCTCTGAAAAGCTTCCGCCCTCATAGCGTATATATGTATAGCTGCCAAGCCACCACAGCGCATGCAACAGCCTGCAACACCGTTATACCAGGGGGGGGAAACATTGGTCGATGAGAACAGTGATAGCGATCATCGGTGCAGGTAACAGCTATTATAACAATACTAGGGGCTCGGTCGCCGGCAGCTTTGGCCTGGTCGTAACAGGAAGAAACAACCATTAAGGCCGCTAGACAGAAAGATGTATCTTTAAAATGAAGCAAGTTCAAATTAGATCTGAAACTGATTTGAATAATGAGACCGCGATGGAACCGGGTCCAACACACTATCTAGGCTTTCAGCGCCTTGGCATCGGGTAAACTTGGATGAAGCATCGCAATATTGATGCCTTCAAGAATGTCACTCCGAATATGAGGTCCACTAAAGACCTTACGCTTTCCTGCAACAAACCAAAGTGTGGCAATAAAGCATAGCATGCCAAGAAGAACAACTGAGACGTAGCTCATTCCCATAGGCGAGGTGGGAAGTGACAAAGGAAAGGATAGCAAAACGCAGTATACCACCGTCCAGACCACAGAGAATAGGTTAGTGAGAAATCCAACCAGTTGACCAAGTCTGAAATGGCGTTCTGGAAGAACCTTCCGACCTGACAGTAGAAGAAGAGCCTGCGGTATCGAGTACGATAGCAGAGCAAAGACAATGGTAGTTGATAAAATGGCATTAAAGCCGACGGTGCTGCCAATGTAAATCAAGCCATAGATTATGCAAAATATACAGCTGACAATATGAGCTTGGACTGGAATCTTGTATTTTTTGCTTATCCGATTGAAATAAGACGAATATGGCAGACCATCATCCCGTGAGAAGGCCCACACTAGTCGACCGGAGGTGAGCAGTACACCTGGGATGGTTGTGTAGAATGTAAAGGTGAGCCAAATCAACAAGAATAAGACAGCTTTTTTATTTCCGATCGCTTGTTGCCCAATCTCGTAGATCGGGAATGAAGCCGTCAAAATACCGCCAATTGATGAGGTACTAAATAAGGCAGCAAGTGTGAAGACAACGTTGCAAACGAGAGCAACGCTTGTGGATAAGATCATAGCTCGAGGAACATGCTTTCCCGGCTCACGGATCTCCTCTGAGATATGAGTGGCCGAGTCAATACAAGTATAACTGTTCTTCGCGTTAGTATATATGAGAAGAATGGACAAGACCCCATACATCCCCATGCCTTGGCCGATTCCCAAGATGAAACTGAACCCATTAGGCCAGCCGGACGTGTTCGCCCAGTTTGTGAATACTAATGATGCATTTGCCTTTGTATTGCTTGCAGCTAAAAGAGTGATGACCCAGGTGATAAAGGCCAGCAGGGAACTGCAACAAAGCATGATCTCAATCCGGGGAATTACAGCATGGCCATAAATGACGACAGCTGTGCCAACAATAAGTAGAGCAGCATATAGTAACCAAATATGCCAACGCTCTGGACTGTAACTAGGATTGTACACCTGCGCTAGTTGCATGGTCAATTGAGCTGGGTAAATCACTGCAGCGCAGGTCCCAAACTGCCAGGCAAAGACATTGAGCCACGCGACAGTAAATGCGGCTGCTTGTCTATACTTTTCATTGGCGACCATAAACGTATAACTGCAAAGAAATAAGGTAGGCCTGGTTAGTGGGAGTGAGAATGGGAGGGTTTGAGTCATACTGGTACTGTCCACCAGATGAAGGATACGCAGAGGCTAGCTCAGCCAGACCTGCAGCAATAATCATAGATGCCACACCGGAAAGGATGGGAATCCAAGTGGCTCCCATTGGTCCTGCAAACATCAGATGGGTTGTCAAAAGACTCGAGACCGCCAGCCAGGCACTTGAAACAGCGATTGCAAAGGCGAGCAGGGACCATAGGGTGAATTGCCTCGGCATTACACCTTCATGGCCCTGCGCTTTCAACTGGAGGTGATCCAGGTTTGACTGTTCTTCATTTGCCATGATGGTATTTGTGGTGTTTTCCTCCATGTTTGGGGCGTAGTCTGTGATAGCTAAGAGGAAAGGGTGCTGGAAGAAGAGACAGACATGGAAGTCGAAGGAATCTTCAAATGGGAATCATATTTTCTTTTTTATATATTATACATTTCTGTCTACCTTGCAAGTGCAGATCCTGGTTATTACTCACACTGGGCTTGTTGACATGCCGACCTGGCCTCCTGCAAACACCATCTTCTCTATTGGCACCCAAGCGACACTAACGAACTCTCAAGAACCCATCAACCAAAACATTCCAGCTAGAGCCTTTGTGGATTAGTCAGAACCCTGAGGTTTGATCATAACACACCAAGCTAATTACGCAATCACCAAAATGGACCCCACTAGATCTAATTGGTCGACGGTAGACAAGGTTCAAATCGGCCATCGGGAAGTGTCTCAAAATGGAAAAAGGCATGGATAGATGACTTATTTGCGCCCCAACCATCGTTTGTCACAGTGTTCTTGGCCGAAACACGGTTCCACTGTCACACATTAGCACGGCTAACCAACAAGATGATAATCCGATAAGGCATAGCATAGATAATCACGCGGGGTAGGCAATGAGGGGTAATGGTTTGGATCTAGATTAGCAAGGCTAAAATGAGTGCGGAAACTGATCTAAAGGAGTAAATATCAATTCATTCTATCATTCTGGATATCATGTGTTTCCCACCGGGACAAACGAGGACTTGCGCGGCTAAATCTCCTCTCAGGCATCCGGTTCAACGTTTCAGAGCCAGTGCATTTACCCGGTCACAATCTGGGGCCGAGAAAATAGCATCTTTGGTAGGATATAAAGGACATTTGCTTTTTCGCATCTGCCCTTAATTATCCGCAGTGTGATCAACCTTCATATCACTATATTTGAAAGAAGCATCGCCAAAACACCCATCATGTCGCAAACTATCAGCAATCCTATCATCTCTGGGTTTTCTCCCGACCCTTCAATCTGCGTTGTAGGAGATACATACTTCATTGCCACTTCATCATTTCATGTGTTTCCTGGCATTCCCATTTATGTATCCAAGGACCTTATCACCTGGTCGCATCTAGGTATGCCCCGATCCAACCTGCGCAAAATCACCGGGACTGGTTCTAATGATCCGAATAGGGAATGCTATCAACAGACGCGAACAACTCGATCTTTCGCAATCCGCCGCCACGCTCGTTGTGAACAGAGACAACCATACCCTTGTGGCGACCGGTGGTCTCTGGGCACCTACTATCCGGCATCACAACAATGTCTTTTACATCACCTGTACAAACACCCGCTGGGTCAATGGAGAGGCCAAATATCAGAACTTCATCATACAGACTTCAGATATCTGGTCCAACTCGTGGAGCGATCCCGCCTTTTTTTATTTCCATGGCATTGACCCCAACCTGTTTTTTGATGACGATGGTCGTGCATATATTCAGGGATCTCGGGTCATAGACTATTCTAAACAGCCATCTACTACCATTGACCAGTTTGAGATTGATGTCGCCACCGGGAAGAAACTGTCAGAGCAAAAGACGATTTGGAATGGTTTCATTAAAGTCGACACCGAAGGACCCCAACTCCTCAAGCGGGGCCAATGGTATTACCTAGTCGCGGCCGAAGGTGGGACCTTTGAACATCATCTTATCTCTGCATCCAGGTCAAAGAATATATGGGGACCTTATACATCTTGTGAAACGAATCCGATTCTACCGCCAGCTGAACAAAGTTCATACATACAACAGACTGGGCATCCTGATATCTTCCAGGATTTGCATGGCGAATGGCGGGCAATCCTTTTGGGCGTTCGCAAAAGGGATGGGCGTTTCCCGATGGGCAGAGAATTGTATTTGACGAAAGTGAGCTGGCCAACTGAGAACGATTGGCCGAGGTTCAGCCCTGTCAAAACTGAGATTCAGGTTCCTAAGTCGAATTCCATACCCGTCAATACGAAGGATGTGATCCCTTCTCCTGAAAGAGGTTTCATAGAAATTAGAAACGGATCGCCTAGACACTACAGCATCACGGACGATGGTGGTAGGGTAGACCTAGTTGCTAACAAAACAGATCTTTTTGATCTGACGCCAAGTCCAGCATTCGTCGGGCTACGCCAAAGGAAATTAGCGGGTATGGCAAATGTGCAATTGCGTGTGGACGACCGCTTCAGAACGCAGGAATTACGGGCTGGCCTGGCGCTTTACAAGGATGAGAATCGATTCTTAGATGTTCACTACCAGTCTAAGAGTTCATCAGTTTGCTTGCGCGTCCTCAACCAAGTCAATGGTATTGACCAGTTGAAGGAATACAACATTGAACCTGTGGGGAACACCATACAGTTTCAACTACGTTACACGGAAGCTTCATATGAGTTCTTCTATCGCACAGAAGATAAGAATAGGTGGATATCTGCGGGAGAAATCGATAGCAGGGATATATCAGGTTTTGATTTCACGGGGCCATTAATTGGTCTCTTTGCAACCAGTGTTAATCCGGGTACAGAGGTGACGTTCACTGATTTCAGTATTGATGAAGATCTAGTTTAGATAGTATAGAGTAGCATTATCTATTGTGTCTAGCTATATATACAACCATTTTCTAGATCTTGACCCCATAAACTCTGGACAAAGTGCAAGTGATAACGGTAAGCTAGGACATGGTCCCAGGGGAAACTTTACAAGGGATTTATCAACCCCAATACTCATGTAGAATGTAACGGATCATCTGAAGCTATTGCACAAAGGCAGCCGAAAAATGCAAGTACCCTGCACGTCATCACAGTTTAGCAGCCCAACAGCCCACGCCACTTTTCTTTCACACAGGTAATAGCGTAGATGTCCGTGAAAACTTCCTGGCAATCATAAATCAGTATCAGACCGCCGAATTTCTGTTGCACTGTGAATATCGATCAAACTTATGCGACAATGAGGCACTATTGAAATCTAGCAAGGGAAGGTTTGTAATATATATTTAGGGTCATAGTTCTCGGTTTGTGATAAGGTAACTTCATCAATAGCAATCTACCAATTTGGCATTGAAAATCTATTTATTGGCAATTCAACGTTGGTAGAGCAAAACTGATGATATCTCTCCGATCACTCGTCATTTGTCATCTCCAAATTCAGGTAGATGGTCTTCAAAACCGAATTTTCCTCCAACGCACTCTCGCCACATTCCCGGCCAATTCCAGATTCCTTAACACCTCCGAAAGGCATGCGGTAATCCGAGTTATTACTTGAGTTAATCCACACCATACCAGACTCAAGCTTCTGTGACACACGAATTGCCCTGACTACATCGGTAGTAAAAATCGCTGAAGACAGGCCATATTTGGTGTCATTTGCAATCTTGATGACCTCATCAGTGTTGGAGAACTTGAAGAAAACTCCAAATGGACCAAAGATCTCCTCCTGAGAGATTCGCATCTCTGGCTTGGCATCGCCAAAGATAGTGGGTTGGACGAAGTAACCTTTGCCGTTTGGTCGATCAGGGTAGACACCACCTCCGCTAATCAAAGTAGCACCCTCATCCTTCGCGACTTGGACGTAATTGAGGACGCGCTCAAACTGAGCCTTGCTCACAAGAGGGCCAATGAAGGTCTCTTCGTTGAACTGATCTCCGACAATGGCGTGTTTCTTTGTGTAGGCAATGAATCGTTTAACGAAGTCGTCGTAAATCTTTTCGTGGATGTAAATACGTGCCGTCGATGTGCAAATCTGGCCTTGATTGGCGTAGATACCATAGAACACCCACTTGAGGGCATTGGGAATATCGGCATCATCAAACACAATAACAGGGGATTTGCCACCAGTCTCGAGAGACACTCTCTTCATAGTCGCCGAGCCAGCCTTCATGACAAGCTTGCCCGTGGTTGTACTGCCGGTAAAGCTGATCTTCGCGACATCAGGGTGTTCTGACAATGCGGCGCCAGCCTCTCTACCCTCACCGTTGACAATATTGACAACTCCGGGAGGGAAACCAGCCTTGACAAATAGGTCGGCAAGGTACAGGGCGGATAGAGGAGAGAATTCGGAAGGCTTCAAGATGCAGGTATTTCCGCATGCGAGAGCAGGTCCAAGCTTCAATGATACCATGATCAATGGGTAGTTCCAGCTGTAAATAACTATTAGAATCATGGGCGAAATAAACATGGGTATGAAGAAGGCCTTACGGAGTGATAGCTCCAGTGACACCGATCGGCTCACGAATTGTGTAAGCGAATCTGTGCTTTCCCGCATCGATGGTTTGACCATAGTGCTTGTCGGCCCAGCCACCATAGTACCTGAAGACCTCAAAAACCTCATGAATGTCCTTCATCGCCTTGGTGAACGTTTTACCGGTATCAATAGCTTCTAACGATGCAATGATTTCATGGTCAGCCTCCACTAGGTCAGCTAGCTTGAGGAGCAATTTTCCACGCTGGGTTCCATCCAAATCTCGCCATGAACCGCCATACGCGGTTTTGGCGGCGGCAACAGCTCGGTCAACATCTTCGGAGGAAGCCTTGGAGATGGAACAAATCTCTTCTTCGGTGCTAAAGGAATTTAGTCAGCTACGCGTGATGCGCAAGCGCTTGGTGACAAGGACGAATCCTTACGCTGGGTTTATGCTCGCAAACTTCTGGTCGTCTTTGGCTGATACCCATTCATTATTAATAAAGAGACCGGTGTTGATTGTGACCTTCCTTCCATTGGGGATTTTCAGGGTGACAGAAGAGGGAGCCATGTTAAACAGAAATGGGATAAGTGCAACGGTGCAAACGTTAAAATGGCAGAATAATAATCTGGTAATTTTTATTCACCTTGCTCACGATGTATCTACTTTCTAAATTGACATGAAAAGTCAATGTCTTTTATGTGATGATTCTATAAACAGACTTTCCCGATTAGAATACATTCCGGATGACTGCATCATAGCCGATGGACCATATTGATCTATGCCTCTCTGGGCCCACTTGTATAAAACTTTCCCATTTTGCATGGATTCCGATGCTGGCCGATCACGCGCTAAATTAGGTGCCATTTGGCACCACATGGGCAAGACAGTGAAGCAACTGCATTAACCCTGTACGTGCCAAATTCTGAAGTTAGGCCCCGTCATTCTCCCAACTGTCAATTGGATTCCATGGTCCTGTGGAGCGTGAAGTGTACAATTCTTGGTTTCTGCGGGAATTTGGATTCGCACCCCACTTGTCCTGTTGGAGCCAAGTACGTGCGCTTATTGAGGATGGTGATTGGTGCGGGGCTTGGGCCCAGAACCTCACAGGTAGCGGGATAATTATGCATTTGATGTGCTCTACATTTCTATCAGCAATCAATTATTTCAACTTACATCTTAATAAGAAATCTACGACAAGAATTATGGCTGACCAACACTTTTTGCTCAATACGGGTGCTCGCATTCCTGCATTGGGACTTGGAACATGGCAAGGAAAGCCGGGAGAGACACAAAAAGCGGTGGCCCATGCTCTTTCAATTGGGTACACACATATTGATTGCGGTCCAGTCATCTACAATACTCTCCAGCTTGGTATCTTAACTGACTGATTCTTAGCTTTCGCGTATGGAAATGAAGATGAAGTTGGCAAAGGCCTTGCAGACGCGTTTTCTCAGGGAATTAAGCGGGAAGACATCTTTGTCACCACCAAGCTTTGGTCTACGTATCACTCTCGAGTCGAGGAAAACCTGGATATCAGTCTCAAGAGCCTCGGGCTAGAGTACGTTGACCTATATCTGATGCACTGGCCAGTTGCGATGAATCCCAATGGTACGTTTAACACAGTCACTTTACGGAAGCTTTTTTTCCCCTTCATGCATCGTCGTCCAAGCAAGAGCTGACGGCTGAGAGTAGGAAACCATCCCACTTTTCCAAGACTGGACGATGGTTCCATTGATGTTGTGAAAGACTGGTCATACATCCACGCATGGAAATTAATGGAAAAGCTTCTTGAAACTGGGAAAGTAAGGGCTATCGGTGTTGCAAACCACAGTGTAAGGTTTTTGGAAAACCTTCTCGCTGAAGCGAAGATCATACCTGCTGTGAACCAGATTGAGAACCATCCTGCATTGCCTCAACAAGAGATTGTGGACTTTTGCAAAGGAAAGGGCATTCATATCACGGCTTATAGCCCACTTGGAAGCACGGGGAGCCCTCTCGCAAAAGCAGAGCCAGTCGTGGGGCTCTCAGAACAGCACAGCGTGACACCGGTGACCGTTTTACTAAGCTATCATCGTGAGTGATTATGCTATAATGGATCTAGACCACAGTACTAATATATAACAGTCGCTCGTGGAAGTTCTGTCTTGGCCAAATCGAACAATCCCGACAGGATAACTGCCAACAAGAATCTTATTAAGCTAGACACATCCGACTTGAAGATCCTAGACGACTATTCAGACGAACTCGCTAGAACTGGAAAGCTGATTCGTTTTGTAGATCGGGATTATGGTATTGACCTGGGATTTCCTAAGTTGAAGAAGTGAAATTATTTTAATATTAAATAGTTTTATCCTTCTATAGAAATTCCTCTAGATGCATTTTTACTTGTCTTGTCGCCATGTATCAACAAAGTATGGATGATTTTGAGATCGCACCACAAAATTCGACTCTTGTTCAGACTTTTAATTCATTCTATCTGGTTATAAGTAATCACCCAGGTTCTTACGCCTCAGCTTTTATGAACGCGGTGGCATTTCTTTGAAGGAAATTGCTCAAGTCTAACATCTGCATTTCGACTACATGCCTAATGCCCCATAATCTTAACTTTGACTCGTTAACGTTCAAGTATCAACCCCTTCCACCTCCATGATTCCGTCGAGACCCCCATCACTGCCTGCGTTGCTGATATGGAGTATGTTAGGCTTTCTTCGGTTCGATGCTATTTGTTTCAATCCCATCAATTACGTATTCCTCTCCTCCATTGAAAATATGAACTTCGGTTTCCTTAAATTTTCTGGCGCTAATTTTCTTTTCAAAAAGGACATCTAATTCAGCGTAGGTACGTCCCTTGGGTTCCGGAACTCTGAACTGGCACCAGACGCCACAGAAGAAACAGAGCCCACCCCAGAAGAAGCCCGACTTTGCACCCCAATTCCACGCTGTTGGTGTAAGCTGATAGTTGACTAAAATATTGATGATGATGCCAGTGACGTTGTAAAGATCGCGGGAAAGGATGATTGTCTTGGACTTGAGTCGAGTCGAAGGAATCTCTGCTATCAAAGAAAAGCAAACTGGACCCAGCGTCGCATTATAAATGAATGCAAAAACGAGCAGCAAGGCACCTGCTGCCCAAGATGAGGCGTCATTCTGCACAATTCCACAAAATCCGGTTGCCATCATGAGGATGAAGAGCAGCCAGGTGCCCCACACATAAAGGGTTCGGCGACCGCATCCAACCATAAGCCACCATGCTATGCCTGCACCCGCAATACCAATAGCATATTGGGCCATAGACATGTTAAACGCTTGCATCGTGGGAAGACCTGCCTCTTGGAAAAACACGGTCGAGTATGCCATGATTCCAGATCCACAGAGTTCCTGAACCTGATAGACGCCACAAACAATCTCCGTGCGTCGCAGATTGGTACCTTTGAAACATTCAAAGTATGATAGGCCGGCTGACTCCTTTTTCTCTATCTCATCGGTGCATTGTATCATAGCAATCGTCTTATCTATGCTGAAGCTAGGATCATTGGAGCTCGTCAAACGCTTCAAGGAGTTCCTGGCCTCTTCGATCCTACCCATCTGGACGAGCCAATAAGGTGATTCGGGTGCGAAGCAAGAGCCTATGAGAAGAGGAAGAGGCCAAATCCTGTTTATATGTTAGTTTATTAATTGATAATATCGCACGAGTACCGAAGCCTACCATTGAAGTGCGAGAGGAAGGCGAAATCCCCACTCGCCAGTAACACCGAACATCGCACGAAGAACACCAGAAGCAATGAATTGCCCAATGATCCAGCAGAGGTTGACATAAGTAGTCAGATATGCTCGGAGGGCAACAGGGCAGACGTCGGACGCGTATGCGGTGGTTAGTGTCTGTGTACAAATATTAGCATCGTATGCAATAGGCTGCATGTGCTCGTTAACAGAACCTACCTGGAAGACTCCCCAAGGAATGCCGCAAAGAATCTGTCCCATCAGCTGTGTAATAGCGTTTTCCGCAAAGACAGTCATGGCGATGAAAGCGGTCAACATGACGAGAGACACAATCATCGTTATCTTGTACCCATACTTTTCCTGGAATAAGCCTGCTGCCCATAGTCCAATAATTGCACCGCAAGCAGATGCAACTGTGAACCCAGTTCGCCATGACGCTGAAACAATATGGGTCCCGTCTTCTTGAAGGGAGCCATACTGCTTGTTGAATGAATCCAAAGCGAAAAAGTTGGTGATGAGGGCTGTATCGTATCCTTCCATAATGATAGCTGTGCTAAGCAAAAGGGACCAGGCAACCGCTTTAGGATAGAGTTTGAGAGCTTGGGGAATGGTCATCTCATGTTCTTTCCTCGTAGCTTCAGCAGCATCAATTTCCATGGTCTTCATATTTCCCTCGGAAAATGCGCCACTTCTTTTCTCTAAGAAGCCACCTTCCACAGTGGCGGACATCTCTTTGAGGGAAGGGTCCATTTTAGAGGCTTGCAGGGGCGCCATTGAGAAGAGGTTTGATAGATAGGGCAGGTACATTGAGGTATAACGATCAAATAATCTCACATCAGTGTAGGCCAACAATAATGGTAGAGAACCATACTTCCCTACAGGAGGTGATAATTGAGACTATATATCATTTCTACAGGGAAGATTGCAGGTAGCTGGGGAAGCAAAGCTCCTCCTTCAGCAGCTCCAAGACAGGTTAGGTCGTCACTCCCATGTCTCTTGCGGGTGAAGAACCCGATCTTACCCCGCAGATTAGAAGTCCGGGGATAGCAAGAGAGATATCGACTCCCAGGCGCGTTGGGTCGTGTGCCTGGTCTACACTCACACCCGCTGGCTAGATTTACAAGGGTTACGCAATTGGGGATGTCGACATCAACTTCGGGGATACCAAGTCCTGATCACGAGCCAAGAAATGAAGCCAACCTGGGCAGTGACGTTGTATCTATTTTGCGAGTTAAAGGATATTTATTTACAAGCCCAAAGAGACCGCAATGGGATACTAGATAGACGAACTCGTCTGCAAGTCATTGCACCTAGTGGTGACGGAAGATTTGTACGCGGGACTTGAAATCTGTACATTTTATCAACATGATCCAATTTAGTGGGACATTGATGAAAGTTACAAATCAAACAGGGATTTGGTATCGATGCTTTTTTCGTCGAGTGGACTATGGTGTCGTGAACTCGATCGTGGGGTTGACGAAGCTAAGCGCTAAGGAATGATAAAATGCGGGAATTCGCCCAAAGAGGAAATTTGTGATTAGCCGGCTTGGTGGTTAGTGGTGCATTGCCCATTTGGATCAACAAAACCAGTTTGGGGGATATTAAGTACATTTTCAGGGTGGTTGTTGGGTTAGCTTGTCAAAGAACCCTGTACCTTGACTTCTGGGAGTTGGGAGTAATAACCAGGGTACGCTGTCTTGGGGTGCGCAAAACTGGCTCATGAATGTTTGATGTTCATCTGAGCAGCAATTGAAGCCTATGAGCGCACAATAGACAAGAGAGTCCAGCCCAGTTCTTGACACCAGTGGCAGGCATTTAGGGAAATCTACATAAATCATGACGGTTTCTACATCATAGCAGTCTATCGCGAAGTAAATAAAATTATGTTCAGACTATTTTCTTCCAATTCACTACATGATGTTCGGTAAGTCTCAGCACTCTAGCTTATTCGTCCCGCAGTGCATTTCAGTTTCCCTCTACAACAAAACATGCTTGTGGGTGACCACAAACCTCTCAACAGCTGTAACGTACTGATCCACATCGGCATCAGTCAGCGCAAGGTTCAAAGGTGTGTATCCCCGTGCGGCTAGGAAGATATTGCTTTCCAGCATGTGATGATAGAACAGCGTCTGCCAATCGATTCGATCTTGGCCTGAAAACCGGACATTGAGCATGCTGCCTTGACCAGTGATAAACATCTTTGGCAACGCTTCCTTTGATGCAGAACGCCCATCATCACTCAAGATCATGGTGTCTTCTTGGAAACTATCCACCTCGATGATGTTGCGCTCTGCGCCTGCAGGATGTTGAGGGTAGAGGCCATGGCGAATAAGTACTTCTTGAAGGGCGCTCTTCATTCTAGACCCACGTTCGTTGAGAGACGCCACTGCCTGGGCATCGTAGATATCAAGGGCTTCGATACCAGCGGACATTGTGACAATGTTGTTGTTGTAAGTTCCCGGGTGCTGAAGCAGTGATCGGTTAGGGTCAAAGAGTGACATGAGATCACTCCGTCCCCCGAATGCGCCAAATGTCATACCACCGCCAATGTACTTGCCGTAAGAAATTAAATCAGCTTTGATACCAACAGTGGTGCAGTATCCATTGGGCCCGAGGCGTGATGCCATGACTTCGTCCATGAGAAGCAGAGCCCCAAGTCTATTCGCTTGTTCGCGTAGGAAATGGAGAAACTCTGCCGAAGCAGGGCGGCAGCCACCGGATCCTTGGATGGGTTCTAGCAAAATGGCCGCAAGACTGTTTGGTGGCAGGCTGGCAATAACCTCGCTAGTCTCGGCAATGTTGTTGTAAGGAGCAAAAATGAAGTCGTGGGGAAGGTTGGAAGAGAGGACCTTTGGGTTTTTGATGTATTCCATGGGGAAAATGAGAGTTCCACCGTGATATCCTCCGCTGAATACCAGGATCTTTCGGCGACCGGTCGTGTTGATTGCAGCAGCGATTGTCATGGTGTTGGACTCGGTCCCTGAATTTGTGAATCTCACTTGCTCCAATCCGCTTGCTTCAAATCTTTCGACAACCTTCTTAGCAAGTACTTTTTCGTATGTACATTGTCCGCCAAAGTTCCACCCCTTTGACATGGCCGTTGCTACTGCATCTTTGATTCGGACATTTGAATGACCAAATAAACCGGCGCTGTATTCTCCAAGAAAATCCAAATATTTGTGCCCATCCACTGATGTCAGGGAGGCGCCACTTCCAGAAGAAAAGGTCAGAGGGAATGGAGAGACATGCAAGATTGTGCGTGTGTTTCCGCCGGGCAAATATTTCCCCCCCTCTATTTGCAGCCTCTGAGATTCGGGATTGCGCTTGATGTATTCGGCGCGGGCTTCTGCTAGGGCAGATGTAACGTGAGAGACGACTAGATCTGGTGCCATAGTGATGATTGATAGACTGTTATGATCAGGCTTATTGATTGAGTATAGATGTACGGAGGCTGCTTTTTTTATCTTATCCCATGTTCCTTAAGTATACCTATAGAACTTTTTCAATACTATGAGCGGACCTAGCCATGTTGATTGTCCTTGCAGTGCGCTAGATCGGAGTGTGATTTAATTAGGCAAGCATACAGGTTTATTGCGGAGAAAGGCAATGCATAGCGTCGTAAAAGCCGAAAATGATAGACTTGGATAATATGTTGTACCATGAAAAATATTGATCGGAAATTATCTCAGATTAGAAGGCAATGTGATTCATTTTCATACACTTCAAAGCACACGCAATCTGTCTTGCGGATAGGTGGCGACGCTTACCATTCTAGGACATTTTCCGACAGAAAAGTAGCTAAAAGCAACATGGTGCATTGCCAGTTCAATAGAGCCTACTTGCTTTACATGACACATTGAAGATGGAGATTTCATGAAAAGGAAATGCCGAGTTTAGGAGTATCAAGCAAGAGTTACGCTTCCAGATGTGAACTGAACGTGACAGCATCGCAAGAATTGGCACATGCAACGGAGAGCACGGCCAGTGTAGATGGCCAGGCCAATAGGAGTATTCCAATAGCTCCACCGTTGACCCTTGACATCAATGCCCTTCGCAAATTAGTCACCTGAGCATTCTGACGTTCGCCGGTCTCCTTAACACGACCCCACAGGAGTAATATGGGTCCATGTACATGATGTAGAGCGACTAGTCAGCCAAACAATCGGCGGATTTGCCCATTGCAATGATTGCAATGTCGGTCCGAGAGATTGTTTTCATGAGCAACCGATACCGCACGTCGCGTATTAAAAACCAAAATAGGCCAAGCGTCTTCTTTTAGCGCGTCGAGCTAGCCCGCACTAGAGCCATGCCGCCCCACCGTGATTTTTTCGATTTTTCCAGATCGCACTCCCCTACCCTATAGTAGTCATAAAAACCTTACAATGCATGCAACTTTGCAATTCTCTATAATTACTTGTATGCAGTTACGAATCAATGTATTTTAGCACGGCGTTTTATTCGATTTTTTTCACAATCTACTAAGTGTACCCTCATAGAATAGAACCCTTGTCAAGGACGCTACTGGGGTAGAATAGTAGAAAAAAATAACCGCTGAGGGAGAAATCCAGTCGGAATGAAAATGACTATAAGTAGGTTGTGGGGCCCACGATATCGGCTTCTAAAATTCACCGGGAACAGCGTTCCTCGTGATTTTTACAGAATAGGTAATTACTCAGTGACATCTCACAACCGACTACTTTAACTGCATCAAACCCTAGAACGCACAGGTTGATTTAATTGTGGGGGATTGATACTATCATACTAAAAAGTCTGCTTTAGATTTTAGCGGAGTTATAGTACACAACCTGCCAAAACTCCCGGGAAATGTCCTAAAACGGAAGTTTTGAAAAATTTCAGAGCCCAAGTTCAGTCCCTAGCTTTAAGACCCAGCGGCTCTGCCAGGAGGACCTCGACGAAGACAACAGTTGAGGGATCCCTAAAACATCCTAGAATGCACAAATAATTTTGGTGATGCATTCATTCGACCCAACTGCACCGAGAAAGTCCGTGTCTTTCACCCTGATCAACTAATTCGTTCCTATCACTGGCGACCACTTCACTACGCCTAACCCACCATTGACATGTCGTCTCTAAGATGCGATCCGGAATTTTTGGAGCAGTTAAATGTTGAAATTGCTTCGCTGCCGTCTGTAGCACCTCCAGATAGCGACTTTCCAGCACGGCGCAAGATATGGGAGCTGGTCCAGATCCGCCGCAATGCAATCATTCCTGAGACCCCAGGCATCATTGTGACACCACACCGAATATCCGTCACGGGTGGATGCGAGATTACTGTTTACCGCATATGCTCAAGCTCTTTGATTTCAAAGTCACCTTCGGGAGGACCAGCGGTTCTATTTGCTCATGGTGGCGGCATGGTCCTTGGCACAGCGGACTACAGCGTGAAGCGACTTGCCATTGTGTCTTCCAAATGCAACATCCAGATTTTCAGTGTAGATTATCGGCTTGCTCCGGAATGGCCTTATCCTACCCCAGCGGAGGATTGTTTTGATGCCCTAAGATGGCTTATAGATAATGCGGTGCAATTCGGCATTGATCCAGCTCGCGTCGCTGTCATGGGTGAAAGTGCCGGTGGTGGCTTGATGGCAGCAGCAGCACTTATGGCTCGAGATCGCAATTTACGGCCCCCCATTGCGAAGCAGATTCTGTCCTCACCAATGATGGACGATCGAACCATCATGGGAAACCGTGAACTTGAGAAGTTTGCAGTATGGAAATACCATAATAATCTAGATGCATGGGGAGCAGTGCTGGGAGGCACCGACAAAGTAGGGTCAGAAGATACAGACCCATATGCGGCAGCAGCTAGGGTTAAGAGCGTGTCTGGGCTTCCACCTACATATGTTGAAGTGGGCGGTCTGGACATTTTCCGAGACGAGGCTGTTCAGTATGCACGCCGCATCATGGATGAGAATATCGAATGCGAGTTGCACCTGTATCCGGGCGTTGGGCATTCGTTTGAATACATCGCGCCGTATGCATCGGTGTCGATAAGAGCGACTGAGAATGTTTATGCTGCGTTGAAAAGTATTTAGGCATGATTCTTAGATTTAGAAATGGAGCATGATTCTAAGGTCTAGACCAAACTTGTTTTCTCTCTTAGTAGTTTCGTAGAAAATGTACACCCCGCAGAGTAGAATGAGACATGTAGACAGAGGCTTGTTATCCGTAATCTAGTTCAAAATATGACGATGGAAGTACTGACCACTGCTATTATCAATCCCAAATGGAATATTTATAGGAGCTTTTTTGGTTGATGAGTGGAAAAATCATGCTGAGGTGGTTCTCAATTCAGATCAGACTAACTGGTCAATAAGAAAAGTCATGTAAATCTATGGACCAAAAACTAGTCTACAGTCTGGACTGGCGATTATCCGCCTTGTCCATTTCATGCAGCTCCCTGAGTGCATCGATAGCACAAAGCGACCCTTGCTCCAGAGCTCCGTCGATAGAGGCACGCCAAGTGTGCGCCCAATCACCAGAAGCAAAGAAGATGGCTCCATGGCGCTTCTGCAGCTCATCTTGATATTTGGACATGTACTCGGGTGCCCACCAGGCCGGACCGCCATTGGCCCAGGGATCAGTGCACCAGTTGTGGAAGACCTGTGAATGGTACCTTGGTTAGATATAATTTGATACACCTCACGCATAAATAGCTTGGGTTGTACTCACAGTCTTCTTGACCTTCATCGGGTGCAATGCTTCAAATGCGGTAACCACCTTCTCAGGCTCATCCTCGGGCGTGAAGTTCTCCCTCTCATCACCCCCAAATCCGACGATGTGAGACATGCCTTCACTCGTGACACCATCGCCATACCCTTGCGCAATGTAACCGGGAGAGCACATACCATTCCACGAGGCAAGACCATCCCCTTCGACTACCGCGTGCACCTTTGTCATGAAGTTGATGTGGCCGAGATTGACGGCTTCCTGGCGAAGGGCAGACAGAGGTGGGTTAAATTGAATTGTTCTCAGAATGTTGAGAGGAATGGTGCAAATGACCTTGTGAGCACTGAAGGCTTGGTTATTAGAGGTTGTTACCTTGACACGGCCGTACGTTTCGCCGGGATCATCTCGAATCGACAGGACCGGAGTGTTAAATGCCCATTCAGCACCGAACTCCGCAGCCTCATCGAAAATACGACGAGCAAAGGTTGATTGGCCTTCTCGGAGCTTGTAGGTAGTCCAGAGATCTGCAAAGTTGGCCGATGAATGGGTCAAAAGAGCGTGAGATCGGATACATTCCCAGAGACTTGAGTTTTCCAACTTTCCACCAGTGACAAGCATTATGACAGCGGAAAGAACCCCTAGTTCCTCAGCTGTCAGAAGATGTTTGATTTCATTGATCCGATCTAAACAAGATCGTTTGTCGATTTCCTCAACCTTCTCGCGGGATATCATGATATTATCTAGCTGGGACTGCGGAAGGGGGCAGACCTTGCGGCAACCCTCTCCATCAATGTCGACAAATAGATCCCAAGCTCGGGCAGTAATCTTCGCCGCCTCTTCATGTGATATGTTTCTTCCAGGGGCTCCTATATTGATGTGTCAATAATGAACCCTCCCCACTAAATTTGATGGCTTCGGAGTATCATACCATCGACGTTCAAAGTATAGTAGTCATTGGCGTGACCCCTTTCATGTGAGACAACTAGATCTCGCTCCATCTTGTATCGTTGAAGTTCAGCAAGGACATAGCCAAAGTGATGGGTGACGTAGGTACCTCCCATTTCGTAGAGAAATCCTGGCACCATTAGCTTGGCCACTCTTATTTTCTCTATACCATGTATTGGCCTACCATCATCAGCACCCTCAACTGTGTAAGTACGACCACCAACACGGTCTCGCGCCTCCAAGAGCAACACCGAACGGTCTAAATGATCATTAGTAGCTATCCATCGTAGGCAGCGTCGTCTGAAAACTGACTGGATGTGGCGAGATCACGCGCAGCACGAAGTCCAGCATATCCAGCACCGACGACAATAACGTCGTAAGGTTCGGATCTGTCACTGAGCTTCTCCGCTGGCTCAATGACACCTCTGCACTTGAGGCCGCCCTTTTTCGTGCCTTGGGCCTGGGTCCAGGTATATCCGTCGTTAGTTGTGTTCATATTGGGCTTGCTATTCGTTGATGTGGGGGAAATTAGGTTTTTGACTCTGGAACGAGAAGGTGAGGGAGAAGGTAGAAGATAACTAATACCCTATCGCTATTAATCTTGCGTTGGTCAATAAGGAGGATACGCTTATCTCTGTAAATTCGTGATGGGAAAATAGGCTCCCCGCACCAATATTCCCATCTCACGAAACTGCCAAATTCGGAAGACTACCCGCCGTGTCTGTACGATGTAATCTCGAAACTTCCCCAGAAAGAAAATTCCCGACCAAGAATCAGGCTATTCTCAGTGTGGTGCCTGGGGGTTCCAGGTGACCAGTGCCATTCGGAAACTCAATTGATAAGGTAAATAATCGAAACATAGCCTCCTGTACGCTGTCATGTATCAATAAGGGGAAGGAGAGAGGTGGTCAAGACCCTGGGCGGCCATAGCCAGTCGGACGAAATGTGCCGTGTGCAGTTACTGTTTTGGGAAAGATTCCGCTAGTTCTGCGGTGGGAGATTAGAACCCTGACGCAGAATCTAGCACTAAAAACATGCTTTCTGTGTCTGCAGGCGGTAGCGGGGTTACGCGGGACCAAGGCCTCTCTCAATCAACATGACGAGAATTAAACCTTTGAAAAAGATTACTTCCTGCAAGCTAAAAAACATCAGGCATTGTGTCATTTTCTTAACAAGCCCAGAAAATAAAAAAATGCATTCTATTTAGAATTGAGTCTATTTGTATTGAAGTGATATTATGCACTCACCAAACATCAAGCATTCCACTCGATGCGGTAAACTCGCCCTTCGAAAGGTGCTAAGATGAAGTCATCACCTCTCTCTTGGTGGGTCCCTGTCATGAAGCTTAGCTTCACGTCGATATGAGGCTCCAAGCCAACTTCAGCTGCACTGGGTGCAGACCATCGCCTGTTTATGGTAGTAAAATTGAGGACCACCAGTGCCATATCTCTGAGTGGTTCGCCAACTTTCTTAAGAAACATCATGACATGCTCGTCCTCTGACCGTATATTTTCGTAGTTTCCGTAAACCAACAAATCCACGTTCTCTTTTCGAAATTGTAAAATATCGCGCCAAAATGAATAGACACTTTTAGGATCATTGATTTGCGATTTGACGTTGATCATTCCAGCTAGCGGGTGAGGTTTCATCCACGGCTCCTTCGCGGCCCCCTCTACCAGTCTTGAGAACCCTCCAGATCGTGCCTCGCCATCCCATGCAATTGGAATGCGGGCATGATCTCGAGCGAGATGCTGAAGTCCGACAAAAGTTCGATCCAAGGCCACTGGATCATTGCCGTGTTGTTTCTTGATATGCTCTAGAGAGAGGATGGTACTCACATCTAAGTAGTTCTCAAGAGGATAAGACTCTTTGGGGGCATTGATGGTGCCAATCTCTTGCCCCTGGAAAATGTATTGTGTCCCTGTTAAACACGCCTGGAGTAGTGCCAGTAACTTTGCCGCATGCTCTCGATGCTCCTCGGCATCACTAGCAAACCTAGACACGCTCCTAGCAACATCATGGTTCTCCAAAAACACAGTCGTCCAACCGTCGGTGCCCTGAATAAGTTGCTGCGCGTCGGCAACTGCGGATTTGAACTCGGGAAGCGTGTGCATTGGCAAAGTGATGTTGAAACGATCAGATGGGCTGATGTTCAATTCCACGATGTCAAATTGGAAGACCATAGAGAGCTGCTTCCGCGAAGCGCGAACATATTCCAAGACCTTGACGGGATCTGGAGTAGCAGGAAGCTCACCAACTGTGATGGCATTATACTTGCTGAGGATTTCATTCATCTCCCCAATGAACTCGTGGATGCGAGGACCATTACAATACAGTGACGGGTCGAATTGATACTCGGCGTCCGGGTCGATGATGGGTGCATCGGGAAAGTTGAGCAATTTGGAATATAGATTTACCAAATCCACGCGAAAGCCGTCTATGCCCTTCTTGAGCCAACTCTCGATGGCGGACTCATAGATCGCTTTTCGACATTCCTCATTCTCCCAATTCAAATCGGGCATCTCTACCGAATACAGATGCAAGTAATACTCTTGGCGTGTTTCATCCCACTGCCAGGTGCTGCCATTTCCAAAACAAGACCGCCAGTTATTTGGCGGGAGGCGGGAGTTTGTTTTGGGACAGTATCGGGCTGGACGCCAGATATACCAGTCGGACTTAGGATTGGTGCGTGACGATCGGGACTCCTTAAACCAGGCGTGCTGATCGGAAGTATGATTGATGACGAGATCAAGCATCACCTTCATTCCACGGGCGTGTGCTTGCTCAATAATCAGCTCGACGTCTCGCACAGTGCCATATGGGGCGTGTATGCTTTCATAGTCCGAGATATCATACCCCATATCGATCTGGGGACTTTGATAAATAGGGCAGATCCATATGATGTCGACTCCCAAGTCTTTGAGATAGTCGAGCTTGGATAGAATGCCTTGTAGGTCGCCAATACCATCACCGTTCGAGTCGTAAAATGAAGCCGGATAAATTTGGTATACGATGGCCTCCTTCCACCACACCTTGGCGTGCCCGTTGACTGTAGCCATGATATGGGATGAGTTCACGCAGCAACGCGTGCTTTGGATAATTCCAGAATCGTAAAACAAATGATGAGATTATTCTCACACGTATAACAAGGTATTCGTAAATCTTAGTATTTTTCCGGTGCCTAACTCAATTACAACAATGTGCTTCCAAGCCCCAACCGTAGGCTTTGCAGATGCGGGGTCATCACAACTCAGTCTTCGGGACGCTACCCGGGCGGGGAAGTGGAGATGGCCTCTGGATGTGAAGATAATAAAACACAAACCACAATGTTTTTAGCCGAGTGCATGATAGATTCTACGACCCCTCTTCCTGTGAAAAATGAAGAAACCGACTCAGCCGTTCGCAAGCGAATCAAAGGGCGCCATCGCCATCTTCTTAGCTTGTGGTGACCTCAGTTGGCCCACTTGCCTAATTTGATCATTTTCCGAGGAGAGACACTTTACCTGTTTAGCTTGACGGCGCCGTCGGGAGCCGAGTACAAGCTATTTCTAGGATGGTGCTTATGTCCCTGCAACCTAGACTGACTCGTCATCCTATGTTACAGAATCGACCAAGGTGCCCGCTCTGTTGGGTCATCTGCGTCGCTGAGTCTCCGAAGATCAGAGAGCATCTCCGACCCTGTATCATGGCATTCATCTCATGTAGCTTGAGCTAACTCCATATCGGGCTTAAGGCCAACGCAGCGTAATGATTGTCATCCTAGCCATTCTTGGCACCTAGATACGGGGTATCGGGAGTGGAGTAGATCTCGGTCATCAACTCTTGTTGGGTCTCTGCATCGTGCACCAGCTTGATGTCATAGCAGGAAGCCGGCGCCGAAGTATCAAAGCCTCCATCATGCAGGGTAACGCTAGTACATTGTCAGGTGGCCGTTGATACAGCTATCTCTTCACTTGAGGGAATCCTAACCGAAGGCGTTCCATTGGAGGCGATAAATCTTGATTTATCCGCACGTCTTGTAACTGTCCTCACGCGGGCTGCCTGAATTCGTCATTCAATAATCAATTCTACATTCGAAAAAGCTATTTTGGAAAATTAGCACGTTGCGAAAGAGCTGGTCCGCCATCATGGTATCCAAATTCCGCGTTCGTTTCGCTGGGGCCCACAAGCAGAAGCTCCCTGCAGCTGCTGGCGAAACAGTATTAAAGGGACCACGAATGATGGACTATCCCAATCGAAGGAGAAAAAGCCAGCTTGCCTGCCTCGAGTGTAAGAACCGACACCTAAAATGCGATGAGACCTTCCCTGTATGTCTCCGCTGCAAGCAAAGAGGGGTGGCCTGTCGCCCTGCCGTCCGGAGTGCTCAATGGCAGCTCGAGGTGCCTGGCCTGACCATCAAGAGCCAGTTGTCCACCATTTCATCATATGTGAATCACCGACAACTGCAGTATTGGATGGAGAAGGCAAGCCAGGTCATGGTCATTGACCCAAACATAAATCCATTCTCATTTGGTCTTCTCAAATACTTCGAAACCTCACAATCCCTCATATGTGCTGTCCAGAGCCTCAGCGTGGCCTATGAACACTTTTTCAGCCCGTCATCCCTCAAAAAGGTTTGGGAAGAGCAAGGAAGAGCATTGTCGCTTATTCAAAAGGAGCTTCACGAGTCAAATAAGCCCGCTCCTGGATCGCTCCTGGCCGTCCTTCTCATTGGCCTATGCTCTGCATGGGTCTACCACAAGGAGGACGATGAATATGGACAACAGCACCTCCATGGCGCCAGAGCCATGCTTGATGTCCTTCTTGCTGAGCCTGGCTCTGAAGAAGACCCATTCATTCAACAAGCCTTGGCCACATACTTAGGCTGGGACCAAGCTGTGGCATTTCTGCTGCCTCCCACTGATCAGATATCCCTCGAAAGCGAGGGTCTTTTGCGATGTGTTAAAAAGATGAGCAACCAATACAATGCGACGATTGGATATACCATCGAGATCATTTACCTTCTTGGTAAAGTTGGCCGGTACTGTCGTATCATTATTGGCGGTGGTGTTCGTGACATCGAGACTGAAGCATACCTTGAGGAGCAGATGTTGCGGTTTGTGCCAGCCGATAAGGATTCCACTTCCTACCTAATGGTGGATTCTTTTCGGAAACACGGTCTTATCATGTTGTACCGGACCATAGAAGCATGCTCACCACCGACCCTTGATGGTGTATCTCTAGATATGAGTGGGCCTTCTCTTGGTGATGGTGATTTATGTCCTGATAGCGACGAATTCTGTCTAGACGGCTATGGGATGTTTCCTGATGATTATGGCCTCTGTCTCAATTGCGATGAATTCTCTCTCGACTCATCCGTTCTTGATGGACTTTCTCTCGATCTATTTGCTCTTGATGGACCCTCCATTGATGAGATAACCGACGAACCTATCCTTGATGAGTCTTTTCTTGATATTATTTCCATGAATAGCTCCTATCTGGATGGACTCCACGACTCAAATCCCGATATTGTTAAGCAGTATGCAAAGAACATCATTAAAAACATCAGTCGCATACCATCTGAAAGTCGTTGTCATAGCTTTCTGTCACTTCCTTTGTTTTGTGCAGCTTCAGAGCTCACAGAAGCTGATTCTGCCGAGAAACAGGACGTGCGGGAGCGGTTTCGAAATTTGTTCTCGATGACCAGACTACCAGTCAACATGTGTGCACTTGACCTCCTAGAAAAATTATGGAATATGGAAGAGAAGGGGAAAAAGGTCTTTTGGTTATCTTACGTACTCCAAAACTCGTTAATCTTTACACTTTGTTAAGTTCATAACCGTGGACTAACAATGCGACCCAGCTGTGTATTATTAGAATGAATAGGCCAAATATTCTGTTGACAAAGGGTTTTCCTGATCAAATTGTGAAAGGAGAACGCGGAATTCATGTAATTATGAGATTGGATGATATATTGATTGATCATGCTATCTTCCTAGCGGGACCGAATAGCATCTCAGAGCAGTGCACGGAGATGCCCCTCAGTGCCTCCAATCTTTGCAACTTGGTCCTGTAGCTGAATCAGTCTGGATGATGAAACGACAAATTGCTCAGGGAACCACTTGGGGACCTCCTGGCCTTGAATTTGCCTTGCCAGCGCAACACCACTCATCCAGCAATTGGTCATGCCGTATCCACCAAACCCAACCGAGATCCATTCGGCACCTTCCTTGGGGTCTCCCACACGACGATCGTGGAGGGCTTCCTGTGGTAGCAGACCAACTAGGGGAACATGGTCAAGGGATTGGCCCAAAATCCCCGACCAAGATGCCTTAATGGCCTCAACACCCGCGGGCACCTCCCCCCAATCCTCTTGGCCAAAGACGACCCTCATAAGGCCACTGAGATGGATTTTATCAGGCAGAATTTCGACGTCGTCCGAGCGCTGACCATAACTAAGTGATGAACCACTTACACCGCCATGCTCTCCTCCTCCAATAATAAGATCACCGGTCTCGGGGTTTTGGTGCAAATAGTCATGGCCTTGGTCCCAGTTGAAATTGAACGACCGCTTTCCTGCTAGAGGTTCGAAGTTCTTTCCAGGGCTCTGCACTGTCATTTGCCCACGGCGCGGGACAATGATGCCAGTAAGCTTTGGGAGCAAATGAGCGGTGTGAGCCTCTGTACAATAGACGACGTGCCGAGCTTTGACGGTCCCCCGTGGTGTTGAGAGAATGTACCAAGGTCCAGCGGAGGAATTCTTGGAGACGCGTAATACCGGTGTGTTTGAGTCAAGGGACAGCTGGTTGGGATACTTTTCCTGAAGCTCTAGGAAGAGATTGGTAATAAGCCGGTAAGGCCAAGCTGCTCCCGCAACGTGGACCACTGCTCCAGTGGCATTCTTAATTTTGTACTTCTAAGTTCTACGGTCAGAAATGGTTTCACTGCGGTGTGTGCCCTCACGTGCGCCCTAAATTGACTGTACACTTACATTCCGCGCTTCTTCGCCTGATATTAATCTCCACTGTCCAACACAATCGGGAAACGCAGCTTCAAAGTTGGACAGTAGCGTTCTCGTCTGCTCGAGCTTTGCCTCGCTGAACACTGCAGCGACAGATTCTGTATCTCGAAGCGCAGCACGCTTTTGGTGCTCCGGGCGGAGCGTCTCCACCGCCGCTTCGATTGCTTCGCGGTGCATCATCTGGAAGCGAACAATCTTCTTCGCAGCCTCGTCCCCGAAGCGCCTACGAAACGCGTCATAATCCTTCATTGCATGAACGTGGATGCGACCGCCATTGCGACCTGTGGCGCCCGAGCAGAGTTCGCGTGCTTCAAACACCGCGATCCTGCCCTTGAAGCCGCCTACCAACAGCTCGCGTACGGTGCTGCAAGCAGAAATACCAGACCCTATGACGGCAATATCGCAATTCGAAGGTAATTGTGGCGTTTGGATGCCTAGAAGCTTTTCGTGGGGTGGCGTCTGCCAGTAAGAGGTGGTCGGATTGGCCACCGGGAGCAATGGATCCTTGATCAATGTGTCGTATGGCATGGCGGCTACAATTCAATAATTGCTCAAAATTATTTCTTGGAGATTTTTTATTGGATTTAGTTCAAATAATTTCTTCTAAAAACTCGGAGCGGATATTTGAATAAGTTATACAAAATGGCCATGATTCGTGGTCGAAGAGGTATACTGGCCCCGCTCTCACAAGCCTCTAATCATGCCCGCCAATTTCACCCTAGACTCCACCTAAACTGTCGTTTTAGGATGAATTCCGACGTGCAGCCCACTTCGACCATCTAGCTGCAGCTAACCCAATCAAGTGTCTTGCCTTTTTAAGACGGATCACGAAGTTTCTCACCGCGCTCACGTCTGGACGTAGCCCACATACCATGTATGGCTATATGCCGAGAGGGATGGGCTAGTGGATGCAAATCAAATGAGGAGTTCTCATGGGGCCTAAACATCAGTCCATTTATTATAAAACGATACACAACTCACGGTTCTATCTTGTTTTGCCAGTATCTACAACCACAACTCTCATACAATCACAGATTTCTCTTCATCTTTAAATCGGTACTTCTCTTCCTACCATTTTTCACGCCCACGCTACATCACAATCGAAATGCCTCGCTCCGTTCCCGCTGAAGGCAAAGATGCTGCTGCCCCCCAAAACATCCCTTACGGCAACTACAACTCCTTCCCCAAGGTTGACTTCCCTGAGTGGAAGGGAAACAAGTCCGTCATGTATCGATCCGCCGACGGCAAGCGTGTCGCAGGAACCTTCTGCGAGAGTGAGAGCGCCAAAATGACCTATCCCTGCGATGAGTTTACGTACGTCAAGAAGGGATGGGTCAAGGCCGAGATCGAGGGTGGAGAGACCTTCACATTGTATGAAGGTGACTGTGTCTACTTTACCAAGGGTATCACTGTCACCTTCTCATCTAGCGAAGACTACTGCAATGTGTCCTGCTTCTTCGCCCACGAGGGTGATGGACCGGTTTCTCTTGTATAAGCGGGTCCAAGGTCCAATTCTCGATTCTTACAAGCCTCCAACAGAGGGCACCGACACGTTGGACAAAATCAGCATTAGCATCTGCAGCTTGACCTCTCAGGATTCTATCCTACGGAACTGTTGTTGGACGCCGGTTTGATCACCAGTAGAAGAAGATAGGATATCATTACAATAATATTCTCTTTAAACTCCCATTTGACTAAATACAATTATGTGCTGCAGTAATTAACAGTCTTTAATAGGACTTCCCTAGTAATCTTTGGAGTCAACAAAAAGTGCTGAGCACTGTGGTACATGTTCCAACATACAGACCTTTGATAACAATGCTACCGGATACAGCATTGGATCATATAATTGGCCAAAAGCTCAAAGGATTCCCTTTTTGATCTCCAATTTGTAAACAAATTTGCAACACATTCATAGTTTTGCCTCGGTATCACATATCACCGGATAAGTCAGAAAGTATGAGACCACATCATTGTATGTCAATATATCCTAATAATCATAAGGACGAGCTAACGAGGTATATTCAGAAGTCATTCTTGCCCATCTATACATAGGATGGAAATCCCTGCTCAGCTTCTCTGTTTGTAATCTCCAACCACCCTTTCAGACCAGGAAAGTAAAATGTCACAACTGGCTTTCTTCCAGGCACGTTCGTCCCGAAAATCCAGCTATTGGGTGCCTTTTGCAGCAAAGAACTTGCGGCTTCCTTGTTACAAAGCTCCCTCCATTGCGCTTCGACCTCTGGTCTAACCTCGATTAGTTTCTGCTTCGTGCCATTACTACCGGGTTGTCTGCTCAGAACTTCAGCGTTCTTGATGAGCTGCATGATGAATCTGACCTCAACCTCAACGACAGTGGCACCGTTAGACATGGGCCCCTGAGGTCCAAAGACCATGAACATGTTGGGGAAGCCTGGCATGGATATACCAGCGTAAGACGAAGGTCCATCTTTCCAATGCTCGGCTATGGTATGACCATCGCGGCCCGTAACCTTGGTCCTTGCGTACGTCCCCTCAAGGGCGTCAAAGCCCGTGGCAAAGATTAACACATCCAGTTTGTGAACCGCTCCATCCTGTGTCCGGATGCCCTCTGGGACGATAGAGTCAATTGGAGTCTCTCTAAGATCGACAATGTCGACATGGTCATGATTGAAAATTTGATAATAGCCTGAATCGCACAGTGGGCGGCGATGGTACATAGTCCTGGGTGTCAGGGCTTTCGCTTTTTTCGGATCTTTGACGATCTGTGCAATCTTTTCTTCGATGAACTTGCATGTCGCGAGGTTGGTTTCTTCGCAAGTGGTGATGTCGGAAAACTTGCTCATATTGAATCGGAACGCGTTGCCCTGTTGCCAAAGCCATTCAAAAATCTCCCTTCGCTCCTCAGGAGGATAGGAGGTCATAGGCGTGTCGGACTCGTCCGGGAGAAAGCCCGAATCCGACTGCCATATCTTTTCATAGATCTTGTCATAACTCGCATTGATCTCCTTCCGATATTCCTCCGACACAGGTCCTTGGCCAGAAGGAACCGAATGCTGGGGTGACCTCTGAAAGGAGACCAAGCACTTCACTTGCGGCGCAATGGCCGTCATGAGCTGCACACCCGTGGAGCCGCTGCCGATGACACCGACGCTCTTACCCGTCAGGTCAATATCATCGGGCCAATCCTGGGTGTGGAGCAGACGTCCGGCAAAAGTATTCAGCCCAGTAATGTGGGGGAAATGCGCCTCTGAAAGTGCTCCCATGGCCGTGACAAGATAATTGGCCACAAATACGTCGCCCGTGTCACAGATGATGCGCCACAAGTTTCTTTCAGCGTCCCAAGTAGCGCTTTCCATTGTCGTGTTGAATTGCATAGTCTCGCGAAGGTTATGCTTGTCGACAACATGGTTGAGATACTTGAGAATCTCGGGCTGAGTGACGTAGCGATTGGGCCAAGGATAGGTCTGGAGATCGTCCTTATCCCAGGAATAACGGTACAGGTAGCTCTCAGTGTCACTCATAGCACCAGGGTATCGGTTCCAGTACCACACTCCACCCGCGGTAGGCGCCCTTTCAATACATCTGACATTGTAGCCACCCTTCTTGAAGGAGTAGGTCTGGTAGATACCGCCAAAACCTGCTCCGACAACCACCGCATCAAGGCGGGTCTCTGTCCTGGAAGGCATGAAGGTGATATAGCAACGAAAGAATTGAACTTGCAATAGACTGCACGCGTATCAAATGTATAGGCTATCCTCTTCAATTGATTGAGAGATAGCGGCACGTGTGCTCCGAAATTCGATTTGATTTGACTGTGAAGGGAAGATGAAGTGGGAGAGAATAGAACAGAAAGCTGAATAGACAAAAATGGGTTTATAAAGCAAATGATGCGGCTTCATCAGCTGATGGTCTCTCATGCTGGCACAATACAGTATCAATAACCCGAAAAGCACCAAAAGACATTACTTCAATGCACGTCCGGACGCAAAAGGCAATTGCATATCGCTCAGACGCCCTCCGAGAACTCAAAGCTGGACAGTTGCTCAATTTGGATGATTCGCGATCACAAAAACATGAGTACATCTCAGATATCAGATGATATCTTCGGATCAATGGGGCATGGTTACATAGATAAGTCAGTCGTGAACTGGCTAGAATAGGAAAGTTATACCCGTGACTCGCTAGTCCTGCGCGTGAAAGCTGTCGCCGGAAGTCGGCCCAGAAGGGCAATCAATATGACACCCTCACTAAGCCAGGGTCGGAAAGCGATATCGGAATCTGGCGCTACGTTTAATCAAGTTAGCGGTATGGGAGGATTGTGCGGGGTAGATAGCAGCTTATCGTCTAGGGTGAAGAGGGGATGGAATATCTAAATTTGTTGAGGTTCTAAGTACTTGATCTTTATTATTTTAAATTAAAATAATGGTAGAAATCATTTATTTATGACCAATTAATTAAGACCAACTCATTACTCTAATTTGTTTTATTTAACTTTATATAAATAAGTAAATAGTAATGGATCGTTATTGAAAGAGGTTTTCTTATTTCTTTTGATAAAATCTAGCTAAACATATTCCAATATATTAAATCGTCATTTAAATTCTGAATTGATAGTCTAATAAACTAACTTGATGTGGAAAATCTTATTATTTTCTTAGATAAACAATAGTGTTGTTTTTTACCTGATTAGATTAGACAAAATTGACTAGTTATCCCCCCTTGACCCAACCGTTGTACAAGGACATGCTGCCGAACTACCATGCTCGATTTTCTTATTTCAACCCGAGTTGCGCCTCGAGCAACCATCGCTTTTCCCTTTTCCAGTCTTGCTTGGACAAGTCTAACTCACTCAACATGTCGTCTCCTCCTTCTATGTCACCACGCCCCAGTCTCAATGGCTCGCATTCTCAGGTTCAGGGTCATGCAGGCAGGATGCCGAGGCAATTCACGCTGTGGTCACTGCTAGCATTCGCTATTGCAGTGGCCAGCGCGTGGATGGCCACTTCTAGTCTCCTCCCAACCCATCTCATGTTTGGAGGGCCGGCGGCTGCATTCTGGATCCCGATTGTATCTGGGGCAACTTCCATGATTATTGCCATGGGACTGGCCGAACTAGCTTCTGCATACCCTTCATCTGGAGGACAGTATCAGTATGGGGTCCGTCAATTTGTTACTAACTCTCCAGCTGACCCACACTTAGCTATGCATTCATGGTTGCTCCCATTAAGTATCGCCAAGCGGGCTCATTCTTCACTGCGTGGTTTACCATCTTGGAATGGCTGTTTGTGGTTTGCTCCACGACCATTTACCCTGCCCAGCTTACAGCCCAGCTAGCTTCCATTTGGTGTCCAAGCTATACGCCTGAGAGGTGGCATATATGGCTCATCTACGTGTTGCTCCTCATTTTGGGAACAGCCGTAGTCATTCTTTGCCACAAGTCCATGCCCAGGATAGAAGTCTTCTTTTGTTGGAGCTCTTTACTCGCCTTTATTACCTTTGTGGTGACTCTCCTAGCTGCTAGCGACAGCAAACAGAAGGCGGCAGAAGTTTTTATAAAATGGCAAAACTCTTCTGGATGGCCTGACGGGTTCAGCTTTTTGCTAGACATTTGTCAAGGCATGTGGATGTACGAAATCCTTTCTTCCCTCATCTTCAAGTTGACAGTACTAATAAATGGCTATCACAGCTACGTTTGTTTGGACGCCGCTACTCACCTTGCAGAGGAGATTCACGATCCCGACGTTCACGTTCCTCGTGCAATCGTGCTATCGACTTCATTAGCCATATTTTGCAACGTTGTTTTCACGTTGGCTGCCCTTTTCAGTGCCACTTCGATTGACACTGTCTCCTCGTCCTTCCTACCCATCTACGAAGTTACAAAACAGGCCGTCGGATCCGATGGTGCTGTGCTTTTTCTTTTGATATGGCTAGACTTTACCTTCATTAGTACTGTACCTGGCGCACTGTTAACAACGGGACGGTTGGTTTGGGCCTTCTCGCGAGATGGGGGACTGCCCTATTCACCTTTCTTTGACCACATCAGTGACAAGTACAAGGTTCCAGTGGAAGCGACCATCGCCAGCTTTATATTCTGCCTTTTCTTTGGTTTGATATACATTGGCAGCACTGTGGCATTCAATACTTTTATCTCGAGTGCTATCGTCTTTGCTTTCCTCTCATATTCTCTGCCGCAGCTCTTCCTTCTCATTTCTGGTCGCGATACTATGCCGAAACGCTACTTCAATCTTGGCAAGCCTTTCGGTACTTTCTGCAACGTTTGGTCTGTTGCTTGGACTGCACTTTGCGTTATTCTTTTCTGTTTTCCGTTGTCGATCCCCACCAGCGCGATGGGTATGAACTATGTATCGGTTGTATTTACGGCATCAATTATGTTCATCGGCGGTCTCTGGTGGGGAGGTGGGAAGAATAAGGCCTTCACCGGACCTGAAATCGGATGTGAAGTGTTGCTCGGCGTGGAAACTGGCACAGGCGCTACTGCTCCAAAGGCAGGAGACACCCCCAAGATTACGGCGGAGAGCGTATGAAATTTGTGGTTTTATCCTTTGTTCTTTCCTTTCGATCATTTGCTATGTATCTAAGAGCCCTATAGTAAGTGACCGGGTCATAATAAGATCGCAAAGTTAAGTGTTGAGTAGCCGCAAAAGATATTCCGCAAGACCGATTACACTGCTCCGGGAGTGGGTCCACATATTAAATGCATGGATTAGGGTAGACGTTAGCTAATACGAGCCCTGTATGCACCGCAAGAGATGGGCCGCTCGGCCGACAAGACTACCCCGCAACTAGGGTGCAACCGCCCAGGGTTAGAATGGCTATTCGGGTAATCTGGTCGATCTGTCCATGTGAGCTGCAGGAACAGCTTGGATCCGACCATCAATCTGGCTGCGCCTGTCCTATGCATTACACCTAAACTGTCCACTACTCATATTGTTTTTCAGATGGGTGTGATTTATCAGCTAATTGGATGATGATAATTGATCAGTATGGCTGAGTGAGTGAGAATCTTAACAGGTAGGTCATCGGTTCCACTACCTTGAAGTAATTTCGATTGTGAATCTTGACACCAGCTCTTTCCGGCAGGCAAGGTCTTATAAATACCAGAGCATATTCCGGGGAAGTCGTAAATAGCAACCCACCGTGCTCACTCAATCTGTCTTGACAATCTATATGCTCGATAAAAACTTGACTTCGCCACCATGCACCCAAAGGTAACCATGGTGTTGGCCTTTCTTGGCGCGCTACATCTCGTAGCGTCTCAGAACAGCTTTTCCCAGGATGTTGACGTACAGTGGATCGGTGAAACTCCCAGTTACCTGGCCGGCGCCACGTTTGGCATCCCCTGGGCTCGCGGGAAGCTTGACCCCAAGACGACCACTTTCACAGCCTCGGACGGTTCCGGTAACATCGACCTGCAGTCTTGGGTCATTGGATACTGGCCGGACGGCTCCATCAAGTGGTCCTCCCACGCGGTGCCAGGGGCCGACTCGCCACCCAGCAGCTACAAAGTCACCGCGTCGGGCAGCCAGCTATCTAATTCCTCATTGACTTCGTCATCGACAAGTAGAAAGAGGCGAAGAGCGTCCGGCCTTGCCACCGAGTCAGAGAACGAGATCAACGTCGATACCGGCAAGATCAAGGTTTCCTTCCCCAAAAGCGGATCTGTTCTAGTCAACTCAATTGCAACATCCAATGGAAAGATCATCGGAAAGAACGGAAAACTCATTCTACGCTCTCAGAATGGCCTCGTTGATTATGGGGATGCTACTGTCAGCGACGATAAAGTCGAGCACTATCAGTTCGAGGGGACCATTAGCAACGCCACCGTTGAGCTGGATAGTATCTCGCGAGCTCTGATAACCGTTTCAGGCAAGCATCAGATTCAGTCTCGCAAGTCCGTTACTCATGACCCATGGCTTCCGTTCACGGTTCGCTTCTACCTATACAAGAACTCCGAGGCCATCAGAATCGTCCATTCCATTATTTATGACGGTAACTCAACGCATGATTTCATCACTGGCCTAGGAATCAACTTCGATGTTCCCCTGAAAGGAGAACAGCTCTATGATCGTCATGTGAGAATTGCAGGCCCAGAAGGCGGTCTACTCAACGAGGCTGTACAAGGAATCACAGGGCTAAGGAGGGACCCTGGTGCCTCTGTCCGCGCTGCGCAAATTGAGGGCAAAAAGACACCAGATTCTTCTACTTGGGACCAAAGAGTCACGACTCGCCTCAAGTGGATTCCGGCCTGGAATGACTTTCGACTCACCCAGCTCTCTGCCGACGGCTTCAACCTCCAGAAACGGACCAAAAAGGGACAGAGCTGGGTAAAGATTTCTGGAGCCACACGTTCTGGAGGGTTGGCATATCTCGGAGGTCCAACGGTAGGCGGTCTTGCCGTGGCCCTCCGTGATTTCTGGAAAAGATACCCCACAAGCCTGGATATCACAAATGCGGCGACTGATACCGGAACCATCACCATTTGGTTGTACAGCCCCTCTGGTCCGCCTATGGACCTACGGCCATTCCATGATGGGATGGGGCAGGATACATATGCTGAGCAACTTGACGCGCTCGAGATTACTTACGAAGATTACGAGCCTGGATACAACACCCCGTACGGTATTGCCAGAACCAACGAGATATACCTCTACGGCTTTGACGAGACTCCCACCTCCGATAAACTCTCGAGTCTCGTGAAGCATACCAATGAACCTCCATCACTTCTGGCGGATCCGGATCATATCCGCGAGTCAGCCGCCTTGGGAACATGGTGGGCGCCGCCAAGCGCAACCAATAGCTCAAGCCCTGTAGCAAAAGCTATCGAGAGCCATCTGAAATTCCTGCCTGACTTTTACCAGGGGCAGATTGAAGATCGCAGGTTCTACGGGTTCTGGGACCATGGCGACTTTATGCACTCTTACGATTCAGACCGCCACGCGTGGAGATACGATGTCGGCGGATACGCGTGGGATAACTCTGAGCTGTCACCGGATCTCTTTTTCTGGAGCCAGTTTCTTCGAACGGGCGATGCTGCCCTCTATCGCTTCGCAGAGGCCCAGGTCCGCCATGGCGGTGATGTAGACTCGTACCACATTGGCCCCATGAAGGGCTTAGGTACGCGTCACGGAGTTCAGCATTGGGGAGACAGCGCCAAGCAGGCCCGTATTTCCACCCCCGTGTACCGTCGGGTCTTTTTCTGGATTAGCGGTGGAGACGAGCGCACCGGAGACGTGATTTTCGATACTTTGAGCGTCGAGGAGGCCTTCTTGACTGTCGATCCCGGCCGAAAAGTCCGCAGCCCCAACATCACCTACACCCCCGACCCAGAGGCCATCTCTCTGTCCTTTGGGACCGACTGGGCCGGCATGGCCATGGGCCAGCTCATGGAATGGGAGAGGCATGGACCTAGATGGAAGGAAGCTCGTACCAAACTCCTGCAGGAACTAACGGGCATCGCTAAGCTAAAGAACGGCTTCGTCACAGGCGGTATGCTCTACAATTCACTAACCGGTGCAGTAGCGCCCCCTCCAGGTGATCCCGACAACAATGGTACCATCGGCGTCTCAAACTTAGGTGGACAGTTCGGTCTCTTCGAGGTCGTCACCCAGCTCCTTGACCATCTAGGGGACCTGGCCCCATCAGGCTTCGAAGATGCCTTCCTCGACTACTGCTTTTATTACACGGCTAGTGCTGCCGAGCAAAAGGCCCGCTACGGCAGCTCCTGGTCTGTCTCCTTAAAGCAAGGCTTCGCGCGCTACACTGCCTACGCTGCCTACAAAAGCAACAATGAGACAACAGCTGCCCGCGCCTGGAAGGAGTACTTTCATACTGATGGTATTGAGCACGATGCAGAGTGGAGCAGCGAATGGGTTAATAGTAGCTATGTCCTGGTTCCGGTGCGTGAGGCGCCCTGGTTTGGAACTAATGATGTTGGCTTGTATGGTCAGTCTGGCATTATAAGCCTTGCTCTTATTGGTAAATGGCTAGACAGTAACACTTTGTAGATGGTCGTCTTCAAAGGATGATTTTGGCTTGTATTAGTTGCTTTCTTGTCTTTAATTCGCTTAATTTCTATAATGGTCAAATTTAACCTATAGTCTTTGTAAGGAACCGTACTTCCTATTTGTCTCGTAGCCCTGATACCTTTCACATTGCGACGCAACGGCTTGCCCTGAATCAGACACTCCCGCAAGCAGGCTTTGTGTATGGTCTTTCTCGAGGTTTCACAGATCCTACACAATAAGGTAATATAATAAGCTTTAATTTACTTCTAGTAAAAGAGAACAAGCTATAGACTCAACCGGGTGATTCAGGAACCTGGCCACAGAGGTGGCATACAAATAGGGTTTAAGAATAGATCCGGTCGTGAAAGTCTTTTCGCCCTGACCAAAAGAACAATTAACTTCAATCCCTTGGGTTCCTGGTCATATGGCCTTCAGGATAAAATCACATTTCCCTCCTCGGCTAATGCGGCATTTACACTCAGTGAGATGTCGAATATGGCACGTGTCACTTTGTAGTTTAGCCATGGTTATGCCTTAGTCTTACCAAATCAAGTAAGAATTATGGCCACTGGAACACCATTTTCCAAACTACGACATCATAACCGTCAGTAAGCCCCCGAAGTTAATGCCACACCCCGCGTATAGAACCATGTAGTATTTTTGTTTTTTCTATTGGTACTCATTTGTAATACTCTGCGTCAATGTGAGAGCTAGATGCTTCCTATTGGGGACTGATATCTACAATGCACTAAATCAAATCAATCCCACACCATGTATTGCCCTGCCCTCGCCGAGAATCGGATGCAATTCGGGTACAAATATGCCGTGTACTTCAAACACTGAGTGTGAAAACAAACCCGACCAATTTTCTTAACTCACCAAAAATATTTGACAAGACACAAAAGTCGGCTACGCACACATACCAAGAATAATATATATTCTTCAGGCATACAACTTCAGCAATGAATTTCCTTTTCATAATCCTAGCCTGCACCTTTCTGGTATTTCTGGCACATGTAAGAGGTCCCCAAAACCGAGGGCCTTTAGCGGCTGAGTTTTGACCAGGTTTAGAAACTAATAGAGTCACTTCGGACGCCCATCGCGAGACTTCCTGGAACATGGCACTCCAAAATCAGTCATTGGGGACTCAAACGAAATCTACTGCTGGGGAGAGGAATTTTTTACGTTGACGACTTACATCGTAAATACGGCCCAGTGGTTCGCGTTGGGCCCGGCCGGGTTGCCGTGGCCGACATTGAATCCTTCACACTCATCCATCGCATTGGGAGTGGGTTCCACAAAGCTGACTGGTATCTCGATATGACCAGTGGAGGCAGAGGAGAAGAGCCTGGCATCTTTGCTATGACTGATAAAGTACAGCATTCGCAGCGTCGCAAGCTCTTTTCTCGTGCCTTCAGTAACACATCTCTCAGATGGCACTGGGAGCCTCGTGTTAAAGAACGCATCATTGTTGCCGTTGACAAGATTCTTGAGGATATGGAAGGTGGAAAGGCAGACGTCTTCAAATGGTGGCAGCTCCTTGCTAACGATGTCATTGCTGCCCTTGCGTTTGGAGAATCCTTTCATATGCTCGAAAAAGGGCACACAACAGAATATATCGACGCTATCCAGATGTCCGCATTTTCAGGGGGGGTGCGCGCCGAATTGCCTTGGCTACACTTTCTTGCCAGATGGATTCCACACAAAACCATTCAACGAATAATGAACGCCGATAATGAAGTCCTCGAGTACGGGAAATTTGCCGTCGAAAGAATGGAGAGAGATTCTGGAGATGGTTCAAATATATTCGCGCAGGCGCTCACCAAAGCCGAGAAAAGTGAATCTCTTTCCCATCGAGCAGTTCAGCTGGAAGCAGCAAATCTCATCATTGCCGGCTCTGAAACAACGAGTATCACCCTTACATACATCGTATGGGCTGTTTTGAAGCATGTGGATATTCAAAAAAGACTCGAAGAGGAGGTTTCTCAGCTGCCAGAAGACTTTACAGACAGCCAACTTGAAAAATTGGTCGTTCTAAACAGGGTTATTGATGAAGCTTTGAGACTCTACGGCCCAGCCGGTGCTGCATTACCAAGGACTGTGCCGAAAGGTGGTGCAACTCTGGCTGGACACTACTTACCCGAAGGCACAATCGTGGAGACCCAGGCATACACTTTGCACCGGGATCCGAAAATCTGGGAGAACCCAGCAAGGTATTTCTCATCCCGCATTTCCATTTCTATATCACATGCACGTCCGATGGGATAAATACTGGCGAGAAAAGAATGCTAATATCGTCATCAACTGTAGTTTTGAAATAGACCGATTCGACCAAGAGAAGTTTACCCGTGCTCAAAAGGCCGCATACCATCCATTTGGTGCAGGCTCTCGAGTGTGTCTTGGAATTCACCTAGCAAAGATGCAGCTGAGATTGACTACGACGGTATTTTTTAGGAAATGCCGAGGGGTGCAAATCAGCAAAGATCTCAGCGATGCCGACATGGAACTAGTGAATTACTTTTCACTCACTCCTAGAGGGGGACGTTGCTACATCACCTTGAAAGATGGCATGTGATACGCGCCAGCACACGTGGTTGATTTTACCATTGAGCTTGACAGCAACAGCGTTGTAAAAGAATGTATCAGTCTTAGAATCATGGTGCAACCGGGAGAGTTATGCTCAGAAACTATCTCATGTAGCTATCCTGAAATTGATGCTATATGACTGCTGTGATGCATTCTATTCATAATAACACTCAGGTATCGTAATAATAAAGTGACGCCAGCTCTTCAAGCCAGATCAGGAATCACGAATGGGGAAGTAAATCCGCAGACATCATTTCACTAATGGACTCTTGTGCAGGTAGCTATGCAATATGCAGGATAACTAAGTTGGCGATGTAAGCTGGTGTGGATATGCCGAAGAACAGGGATGGTCAGCCCCGCAGGGTTCCAAGTTGTTATGCCAAGGCCCCTGTACAAGCGACACCAAATTTGGTCAAAAGGAGGACAACGGCCCATCGTCGTTCCAAGTATGGGCAAGTATTCACAGGCACCCCACAGAGAAGCGACGAAAATGGAGTTGACAATACCCCCGCAGTCTTTGGGGTGATGAGGGGTAATGAAATGCAGTCATGCTCCCGGTGAGGGGCTCGTGATTTCTATGAAGGATAAAGCAATCATTTGTCACCATACTAACGAATATTTGCCGCTGGTTTTATCCGGCCCATTCGTGGTTACAGCGTGCACCAAGCCACCGATCACGAGAAATGGATGCCTCATTCCGGCACGAAAACAATTTTGGTGTAGATTGTGAATTAAATCCAATATCACCCTTCAATCATGGGTCTTTCTATTTTCTGATACCAAACAATCAAACTTGACAGAATCCCTTATTTATTCTTTCACATGAAGCTGTTAAGCAACGACCTGTTTAGTGACCCTGTGTTTATTGAAAGGTTTGTACAGAGAGATGTGGTTTTTGTTCTCAGTGCTGTGCATCGAAAGTGAACTCTAGGGTAAGGACATAAGCTCGGTTCAGCTTGAAGCTACTACGGTTGCATGTTTTGATCACTTTGATATTTCCAGCAGAATAGAAAGATGTGATTTAAATCAGAACCTGTACATTTTTAATATCAAACCTTCTGTCATGAATAGCTGGGGGTGGGATTTCCAGCGATGCTCCGGTTTCAGGAAACAAGATAAAGTTGATAGTGACAATTGAGAAGCATATGTCTACATCAATTTATCTTCACTGCAAAGCCATCTAGTCTCTACCGTTTCAAATGCAACTGCATCAATAGAACCATTTCTAAGAGTGTCTGACGCAACAGCTCAGTTTGGATGATCCTTTACCCACTTGTTGAACGCCTCATCGGCATCATGATCAGTGATCCAGCTGAAGTTGCCTTCAGCCATGTGGACAGCCATATCCTGCAGGTCTCCTTCCCAGTCCTTCTCGAATTCTACTACTTGCGGGAGTACCTTCTCATAGTGAGAGCCACGGATGCCGTTATAGATTTGCACTAATCTAGTTAGGAAAAATGCAGGATATGGAAAAATGAGGACATACAGCCATACTTGATTGCCTCAGGTGTCCATTTGCCATTATGAATCTTATGAGCATGTCCGAGAGCCAATGATACAGTTTTTGCGTCCTCATAGGCGAACGAAGTACCGGAACTGAACGCGCCCCCAGTAGCTGCGAGACTGGAGTTAGCAGGAGCAAAGGCTCTATCTGAGAAAAAGGCTCACGGTGGGCTGCGTCTCCTATATATGCAATACGATCCGCGGATGTCAGCGTTTTCAACCATTCACACCTACACCGTGCTGCGACTTTGTTAGCGTAGGGTATTCGACAATATGAAGAGATATTTCTTACGTAGTAGCACAACTTTCATTTCTTTTTCTATGGCGAATTGGAAAAACTTGTTGATTAGGGGGTTCCAGTCCTTGAAGTAGTTGATGAGATGATTTACTATGATCTAGTTAGCAGCGACTAATCAAAGACAGTGGCTGTGATGACACACATTGGTCTATACTCGCGTGCGTGTTCCATCGAACAGTGCTGACATCACTGTATTTTTCAGGAACCACAGCTTCGAGCGCGTAGTATCCTTGTCCCTTGAACAAATTAGGCACAGTCAGCTTCAGATGCTACTTTGACTTACCACGTAGCCCATAAAGACCATGCAGTTTCCATAGCACATTACTATGTCTTCATCGTCGGGTATGTCTGGAATTGCCTCCCTTATTTCATCCGCTTTCCAGGAGCCAATGTAACCAATGTGGCCACTTTGATAATTAGCACGAGGAGTCGCTGAAATTGAAATCCCGAATCTTACAGATACTTGACCTGAATATCAGGATGGAAGAATTTGCGGATTTTCTAATTAGTCAGAACCAAAGACGACCCAGTCCACAAGGGAGAATAGAGTTACGTACAGAGTTGATACCGTCAGCTGCAATGACCACATCGGCTGTGACTGCTGAGCCATCTTCAAAGCTCAACTTTACGGAATCACCTGAAGTGTCCAATGTCACAACCTTTTTGCCTGTTTGCACAACCCGTTGTGGGAGAAGCTTGAGGGTTGCCTGATGCAGATCAGAGCGAATGACGTTAGATATCTGCATCAAGTCCCACTTCTCCTGTTCGGTCAGGTCTTTTCCCTTCACTTGTTTTGGCCGAGAAAGAACCTCGCCATTACGCCAATTCACGGCCGTGAAGCCATTGTATCTCCGGGTCAGGATCCTCTCCAGTTGTTCATCATCACACCAATCCATAAGCTGCTTTTGAGCAGAAGGCGTGACGCCAAGCCAACTACTAAATGTTAGTTCATGGCGAGTTTCTGAATGAACAACATAGATATAAGTATCGGAGGGATGCATACGCTCCAGCCAGTCGGTGGTCCTGTGAACGTTCGTATAGTTGAACGTCTACATTTGGGAGTCTAATTTCGTTAATTTAAGCGATTCTTCGCAAAAGGAAATGTAATTTTCCCTACTTTACCATATTCAAGCCAGCTGCCACACCTGCCATGCCGACTCCCACGACGGCAATTCGCAATTTGTGCTCTTGATCAATGGAACTCATTTTTTCTCCTGCAAGAAAATTGTTGAATCCAAATAGATGATCGTGGTTTCAAAAAAATAATTGTTATAATATCAATTCTGGTGGTTGATACGAAGACCTATTCTTCCTACGTAAGAGGCGGATTATATACTAGCAGAGAACAATCTCCCTCAGGAATCTTTTCTCCTAATCTTTCAAGCTAAGGTATGACTGGGTGACAGCGTTGCGGTACCGTTGGGACATGGATTTCCAGTTCCATCATGTCCAGTACCCCGCGGGTGGCAGGGAACCATGAGTCTGACTCGGATAACTCGGATCGGAAAGTGGAGGGGTCCATTTCATTTCCATTTTAAGCGATCTCGGCTAGCTGGGATCAAGCGCAAGAATGCACCCAATAGTCTGGGTTGGGTCTACTTTCACCGGTTAATTGGTCTAAAATTGATTCGCGTAAAATCGAGGGGCTTGTCACATCAAAATTTCCATGTGGTGATCATTTCTCCAAATCAAACGTACCATGCCATGGTTTCAGCTCGTTTGACACCACGCCATGCGGGGTAGCATGGATCATGAAGATTTTGTCTGCAGGGTCCTCTGCCTATCCGGTTTCCCGACTTGTGATAGCGCTAGACATTGCGTGCTGTATATGGTGTACTCTCTGTCAACTGGATGTGCAATTCCAATTCGCAATGGGCAAATGTGATGTGCAGTTCAAATCCCCGCACAATCCTGAAGATTGAGAGTCTGGATCAAGTCTCGATCGCCGAGCCCACCTCAGGTCTTATTTCCCGCGAGACTGTTGCTATGTACATATTGCGATTCGTATCAAGATTTGATAGGTAATCTCTTAGCTGAATGGGTTCTCCGATTCAATTATCATGAAAAGGTAAGCGTTAGGGTCAACCATCTGATCCAACAACCAGGCTACAGAGGCGGCATACAAGTGGTGGTCAACATCTTTTGCCCTCACCAAAAGTAGAATTAATTAGATCTAATCCGTAGTTCTCTAAGACTTAGAGTGGAATGCTGTTCGTAGGATGTTGACTCTGGCAGTCTGAATGTAGATTCCGCTTCGGAAAGAATGCATGAGGCCTAAACCGGATGACCCCCCCTACATCCCAACCCAGAGTAGATAGCAGTCCTAGCTTTCCAAGATTGGTATTCTGATAGGCAAGTGGCATGTTGGAATTTCCGCAAAGACCCGCTTGTCCGCGGGACTGTGGAGTGTGCTGCATTCAGGAACCATCCGAAATTTGCTCCCCACCCTTCGCTGACGCCCTACCATCTGGCGCTGTCTATTTTTTTTTAATATCTCCAAGGGGACTCTGAAGTGAGCGAGCTCAGTGCCAGCACTTATTGAGAGAAAACATTTACATCAATTGAAGCATCTGAATATCATCTACCTTGACATTATCCCTTCTCATTATCTATCGCCATGGCCATTTTTGCAGGGGAAGACGAAGAGACCGCTAGACTTCGGGAGAAGAACCTCACGGCAATCAAGGGCTATTTAGAGACCCCTGCGCTTACCGGAATTGACTTCTTTGCCGATGATGGGACCAAAGAGCTTACATTTGCAACATTTCCGACCTTCTTCAACGACGATAACGAAAGCCCCATGCGCTGGGAAGGCAAGGCCGAACTTGCCAAAAACTTTGAATTCAATACAAAGGGCTTCACTGGTGGTGTTTGTGATCTCAAATATTTGCCTACCGCGGACCCCAGCAGGTTTTTCGTTGAGGCAGTTGTGGATGGAGTCTTCGATCTAGGTGGTGTGAAGAGGCCGTATAGGCAGCCATATTTTCTCATGTCATTCGAGATGGAGGACGGCCTGATCAAACATTTCAAGGAGCTATTCAACCCGTTGCAGTTAATCAAGTGTGGGGCGTGCACGCGGCCACAGGCACTTCTGGAGCTACATGAGCCCGTTGAGTGAGATGGGACTTTAACTGCTGCAATTTCTGCTATGGGAAGGTCTCCTATAGCACTGTGTCATAGAACTTATCAGTTGTAGCAAAATCTTTGTAATTTTGGAATGCTGTTGATCATGATGCTCAAATCAATCCTCCAGCGTCAAGGTGAATATATAACTAAGGCCATATCTAACTTGTTGGAAACAGGATACCGCAAAAGAACAGTCTCAGGCTTGCACCGTAATTTTCTAGGGAGCAAGTTCCAACAGGAACTTCCTCCCACTGCCTGGGCCTTCGAAGAAACACTCAGTCCTTTCACGTCTCATTGATGAAGCCAGCTGGCCAACTCCTTGCATGTGATGAGATAAAAGCTCTGCATGACTGCCACTTGATTTTCTAATCTCCGAAACTTTAGACAATATTGAGACGGATCACCACGTTTCCGATACGCGTCGTCACCCCCCTGTAAGCCAGCTACTGGATAAAAAGACTGTCTACGCGCAAAACACCGGGTATACCCCACTTTCCATTATGGGTGAGTGGCAGGATAGGCAAGGTAAAGTGAGACGGTAGGCTGACTTGGTAAGTGGTCCTGTTTGCCCTTTTTTTTTACCTAGTTCGGAAATAGACAGATTTTTGAACAATGACAATGCAACCATAAATTGACTAAACATCAAACCAAATCTACGATTCACACCGAGGATCCCACTGGATCCATGCAGGCCGGCAATGAGTAGCGGCATTAGTGACTTGCCTAGAAGAAATAATACGAAAGTTTTCCTAGGGTTCCATCTATCAGACCCATATAGAGAAACCGCGCTTTGTTGCTTTTTAATAAGAAGGCTCGAAGCAGTCTCAAACAGTACAGACGGATTGCGGATACTTATAAGAAGTTACAAACATCTTTCTTGAATTTTGCGGTGAAATCTGTTACCTTGACTCCCATGTCGCAGTGTTGCATTGCGGTGTAATGGATCACTACCTGAAAAAGGCTAGATGAATAGCGAGTGATTTCCCGCTTACCAAAAGATGATTCCATTCAAGGCCTAGGAGCAATTTCCTTTGGCAACTAACAGATCTCCAAAATCGGTCTGTTTGGGATTAGCGGTTTAGCGTTACCCCGCAAATTCCAGTCCGCCTACCAAGGTCCTTTCCGGTGGGGGAGGGGGACGAGGCAACGCTATTCCTTTACGGCCGGCGGTGTTCCCGGACCCTTGACAAAGCTGGGAGAGTGCAATTAGTGACTGACGTGGAGATTATTCACCCTTTTCCATTGTAAATCTAGCGTTTTTAATCTCATCCCGAGGGCTAGCATCTAAAAACCTATGAAAGGGACACACAACCCGGTCAGTTCTAGAAATTTTCAAATGCTAATTTTCCCGTGATCAGCTGTCCTATAGTCCAAGAAACCTAGCTCTGATCACCCAAATCGAAGACGTATTATACACGTTGAGCCTTTCAATTGACCTCCTCTACCTTCCGAAGGCACTATTCACAAACTAGAAACCAACTGGGAGCTACCACATCATGGGGACCAGTAAAAAGAATAAAGAGCCCAGTGGCCCTTGTCCCACTCCTCATATTGGAGACGCATACCAGATCGACACCGGGGATCTTGGTCTTCCCATGCGCGGTCATACTGTGAACGAAAAGGGGAAACATGATGGTGTTCAGGTGCGTGGTCCGGAATGGGCAAATTTGGCTCTCTTTCTTTTCCTTTCAGGATCTAAATATACAGTTCTAACAAGCCTATTGTAGGTCACGGATAGCGAAGGCCATATCCTCCTTGCCCCAACCCCTAGCGCCAGTTTACAGGATCCCCTAAACTGGTCGTCATCCCGAAAGATGGCGGTTTTGGCACTCATCTGCTGGTGGTATGCTCTGTCGTTGGCATCCCAGCAGTTTCTTAGTAAGTCACCAACACAATGACAGCCTTCTGCTCAAAGCTAATGTAAAGTAAAGGCGCCATAATTCCAATAATTTCTGAAGAGTTCTCTGAACGACCTTTCTCGGATATTAATCTCCTGTTTACCATCAGCTCACCTTTAGTCGCTCCTGCAGATGTTATCTTCTTCCTAAGCGCGCTGTGCTGGGGCATGAGGCCGACCGCTCTGGCTTCTCTTGGAATATATATGGCGTCCAATATCATTGGAGTTATCAATCCGCAGATTTTCAGCCAATACCTTGCCAGTCGCATTTTGAATGGGTTAGGAGTATCTCCTAGCGATGCTTGTAGGTTTTGCAGTAAGTAGCTTTAAAGGTGCAATATTCTGACTCGAGCCAGTGAACTTTGTGATGATAGAGAGCTTTACTTTTGTGTTTGTGCTTGGCTTCCTTTCATTACTCGTAGTGGTGCTAATACTTCTTCAGTCATGAGCGTGGAATATATATGGCCATCATCAATGGCGTTGGGGGTGTATGTCTAGTTCCAGAACAAATGGCAGCGCCTTACACAGACACTGATGCTTTCAACTAGGGAATGAATTGCCTATTATGTATCGCTGTCGCCTGGAGTGAGACTTTCTTTCCTAGCCGCATGTTAGCTTATGTGCTGAGCTGACATTGCCGTGTGTTCCAGTCGCGAATCGTGCCGACATGCGATGGTAAGTTCGAAACTAACTACGAAGGGAACTTACAAGGGCATATGCTGATCCTTATCCAGGGTTTACATATTCTTCCTCATCGGTAGCGCAGTCTGCTTCTTCGGTATATGGTTCTTGATGCCAGAGACAAAGTAAGCATCCTTGACGGCACGGCCCGTCGTGCGCTATACCTATCCTGACAATACAAAAGCTATCGTCGCCGCTACTCCAACTCTGTCAACCACATAAATACTGCCGACTACCCAGAATGGCGGAGGTCACTCGGAGGCAAACGAATTCCTCACATAATTTTGAACCCATTCGCCAGCAACGATAGTGATCACCGTTACGGTTTGGTTGACGCAGTTAAGTGGCTTCTCGCAGCAGCTATTAATCCTATTACCTGGTGGTAAGTCCTGCCACTTACCGAGTTTATACTAATGAACCTTTGGCTGTGAATCTCCGATTGTTGACCTGAACCATAGGCTCGGCGTTGTCCAAATCGTTCTTTTTGGCGGTTTCAGTGCAGCAGGAACCTACTACGCTACAGTGAGATTAGCTCCATCACCTCGGAATTATCTTGTACCACGAGCAGGCCTAATCACTTTCCATTAGCTACTCCACTCACCTCCTTGGAATTGGGCAGAAAATAACCTGTCATTTGTCAATTTTGTCGCAGTACCGACTGTAAGTCTACAGCCTCATTCTCCGAGACTTCCCTAGCCAATGCATCTACCAGGCTATAATTGGAATATCTGTTGGTATGGCCTCCGATCGTAGCATCCTTTACTTGGCTAGGCGTAGGGGGGGTAGCATGTAAGCATCCGCAGCAGCCTGTCGTGATACTATGTTTACTAACTCATATCAATAAGGAAATTGGAAGATCGATTGTTCATGATACCTCTCATTATTATGACTGGTTCGTAACCTGTGGCAATGATCTGACCATGTTTCTTGAACTAAGATGGGCTCAGGTGTTGCTGGTTTTGCTGGCTTCGGTGCAACAGCACAGGCACTCACGGACGGGAATGCACCCCACTGGTTTGCTTTAGTATTTAATTGTGAGTACCCATGGCTTTCTCAAAACAAAACAAGAAAATCCGATAACATCCCTTATATAGACTTTTTGATCATGACTGCCTTCTTCTTAGGCCTGCAACTTACAGGTAAGAGAACTGCACCTTCAACCATGCCAGGTTCTAACGTTTTGACTTTTAGCAATGTATTTTGCAGGATCTGTCAGTACTCAGCATGGCCTGGCAAAGCTGACCGTTCTCTCGGCAATCCGAGACTTGGGTTCATTTGGTCTCAGTTGTAAGATGACCTTACAAACATTAGCATACCGCAACTAATTAAACCTCAGACGGAGTGGTTCCCTTCGTCGATGGCACTAGCTTCCAAGTAAGTTTTGGAGTCTATGCTGCGCTGCTGTTCTTTGTAACCCTTGGGGCTATTCCGATGTACATATACGGCGAAAGAATTCGCTTGTACTTCGCCACGAGCAAATATGTGCCGCATGTGGACGAGCTAGACGAGTGATTAAGGCGCTGAATGTTCAAACGATGATGAGTTGGCCACGGAATGCTTTGAGTTGTGGGGCAAAAAACGGCACTCCGGGAAGTATACCAATTTGACATGTCGGGACAGATGAGGACTTGACTTGCCGTATGTATATTGGTTTGTGGAATCGCTAGAATCATTGTATCAAGAATGAGTCTTGTTTCTTTATCCCATACATTCCTTTAATTTACTGTTCAAAATACAGGGCGTATAACTCGGCCGCAGCCGGAAGCTTCAAGGTGACTCATCAGAAAATCCCAAAGTGTAATAAACAAAACTGGCTGCAAAAAGATGAATATTTTGATGCTATACGATTTAAATAGCTTGGTGTACATATCATTCAGATCCCTAAAAGGGGCTATTCATAATACTAGCTCTGCCCCCAGTCGTGACTGAAAACTATCACCCCAGGAAGCCTCTCTCTCAGTATCAGTCCAAATAGATTCCAGATTCTTGCGAACTAGAAGAACCGATTCAAACCTAAGGTTTGAATAAATAGAATCCAGGGTGTCTATTATAGACTTTCTTTGCCTTTCGTCCCGAGAATGAGCCCCAGCGACATAGATTGGAAATACTGTACAATTATGCACTTTTGAATCAACATGCATGCCCTGTATACAGCTTAGACAGCCATAGACGTGTTGCTGAACCAGCGGGTGTTCAGTTGGCAGGTTGTGGATTAACCGGTATAGATATATGAGCCCCGCGTGCTGAAACGCTCTACATAACAATTGCGAGTGAATAGTTAACCCATCGAAACGTGCTGTATTAGAGTCGGTAGCCCTTGCGGGTTTTCCCAGCAGTGGGGATGGCTCCTCGTAGTCTATTGTTGCATATGAAGGCTGCAAAATGCGCTGGAAGTTATTCAGTCGTTCTTTGGGGATCTCCTGTCCATCGAAATTGTGGAAGCAGAAGCACATTTCGGCCAAAGTAGCAAAGACGGATGTCAGAGACGTCGTCTCGGCGCTTGGGACATCCCACCACACCGCACCGGAAACCATCTTTGGCCAGATCGAAGCAGGGAAGCACGGCTTCCTGCCTCGGAGTAGTGCATCTGTCAAGTCTGTGGTGGCGAGTTCAGAAAGTAGAAGGGCTGTCTCTGTCTCTGCTGTTATCCAGATGGAGCTAAAGCCCCCAAGGCAATCAACGATTGCCAACACACCACGATAGTGACATCGTGTAGCTGCATGCTGTTTGGTGCAGTCAACAAATCCATCTAGAAGATAGAGGAGAAGCACTGCGACCAAGAGCGAGCGGAGTAAGGCGTCATCACCCTTTTTGCCGATGCATCCACTGATCGATGAAAGGCATCTCTCACGCCTACGCTCCAGAGCGTCGCTGGAGCGGACACTTTCGTGAAGAGCGCGATGAGAGTCGGCGAAGGAGCACATAGTCTCCAGCACGGGCTTGAACTTTAGAGCCATGGAGATTGGGGGGTGATATATTTCTCGAGAGGTGTACAGGAGGGGCCAGAGCCGGCCCTTGAAGTAATCGATGGCTCTTCGGTCGTTAATTGCTAGCGAGTACTCATCAGAAAAAGGCCCCACTGGTATTGGCTGCTTCTGCTGTGACACGCTATTGCTTGGCGCCACTCGCCAGCGGAGCACAACTCGATCGTAGCTGCATTCCGCTCCCGTGAGTATACAACGACGGCACGACGACTTTCCAAGGTCGCATTTGACGCGACGCTGCTTGCATTGCCAGCAAGAACCGTCTACTGTCCGTCGACGGGTAGGTGCCATGTTTTACTGTTGATATGCCCGAAAGTATATGGCTATGGTATTGCCGGAGTGCTTTTTAATTCCCTGTTGAATCCATGAATCTGGTCGCTGGACATTCCACCCCCGCTTTATGTTTTGCCTGAGGCATAAGCGTAGTGACCGGGCTCAACATACCCTACAGCGCGCTGGAAGAGCCATGGATTACAGCTTGCCCATGTATCAACACCCGGAAGGTTTTGAAATTATCCAAAACGAACGACTGCGCGCAAATTCTCTTAGTAGCCGGCCGCCACAGGGACCACAAAGCATTTTTCAGTTGAAGCTAGGCAGGGAGTCGCGTCAAGATCAACGAGAGTTTGCAGGTCTCACCACCATGCACCGTCCCTGGGTCCGCTGCAAATATTCCCACTACTACTCAAGGGAATGCTAGTCTGATGACTGGCCCGTCCACAAGCTGCTTTTTGCATCGTCCTCTAGCTTTGAAATGTTGACTCGCCCATCCGAGACCCACTTCCGAGGGATCATGTCCCCCCAGGATCAGCTCAAGCCACAGGTGGCCTGGCTCAACTGTCCATGGCGTCATGACGAGAATGGTAATGCGAAATGGTAGCATTCGGATCTGAAACCCCTCATGGGGTCTGATTCTTTGATTTAGGGCGTCCAAGTACGGACCGACGCTGTTCTGCAAAGAGCCCTTCCAGATAGGATTGATATTTGCTATCGCGATACATTCCTGATTGATGGCTCAAAGCCCAACAAAAGCGTGGTAGCTGTAATCAAGACATTGCCAGGTCCATCTCATGCCTGGTGGGGTCCTATGGTTGCCATTGGAAAGAAAGGGCAAGGATTAGACCCACCTCACTGTCAGGACCTGGATATGAGCGACTTCCGGTACAATGCTGATCACTTCATCTCACATGGTCGCTGGCCACTGAGTCCTGAAACCTTCAGGAGCGATCTCATGAAAATTTTAAAAGGCCAAGCTTTATAGCAGATTTGATATTAGAATTAGTATGCACACCCCAGCTGATAAAAAGGGGCAGTGCGTTTAATCATGATTTATAACTAGTCGTTATGTACGACTCGTCAACAATGACTCGTTGGCAACGACAGAATATGGTCGACCTTCTCCGCCTTTCATCGGCTGCAGCACATGTGACAGCACTAACAAAAACAGCCGAACAGTGCTAGTATATTATCTTGGTAAATAGAAGGGATTGATATCCAGGTTGTATGTGAATTGTCGGGGAGTAAGTATCGGGAGAATTCAAGAGATCAGCAAAAGTCAAGAAGCGCGGCGATGCTGATCTACCCCTACCGCTGTTGTCTTCTTGTCCCACAGCCACAAAGCTGGAAAGCCCCCATGCTTCACATTCTCGTGCTTACAAATCATCAACAGGATGGCATTGGTTCACGGCCTGGTCATATTTTACATCACAGTCTCAAAGCATAGTCCTGTTATTGGAAGCGTGTTGACACTCGCTCCGATCTTTCCGGACAGGGCAGTCTGGGCGTCCTGGGCTATAAAATGAGCCCAGATTATAAATACGATATGCTTTAGCAGTGCATAGGCGTACTAGAGAAAAATGCCAGAGTGAAACTCAATTTTATTGAGGATAAGCTTCTTTAAGAATGCTATGTTGGGTATTTGCAGACACCTTGTATTGCTGACAACATGAGGTGTACCATAATTGTCATTTGGCTACGGACTACTAAGCTGATATTCAAGTTTAGAAAAACGATAGTCTCTGATTAGTCTGTATAGTGTACACAGCATCTGACCTATGAATGCCAACAGTTCTAATCAACTAAATTGCCATCACCTACAAGTTAGCCGCCATTCTGATATTAGTAGAGCCAACCCTCTAGTTGGGACGCAATACCTTTTTTTTTTTTTAAATATAAAAATAAAAATAAAAATAAAGATAAAAATAAAGATAAAAATAAAGATAAAAGTAAAATTAGTATCATTGTTTCCTCGTTCTGTTGAAACAATCTCTCCACTCTAGAATTCTGATCACGTCTTCCCAAATGCCAACATCTTGTATGGCGAATACCTATCAACAAGAGGGCAGGCAGAGCTATTCACTGGATTTGTGTTGTGTCATGCTCAGTAAGCGTGCAGGCTGGTCAAAGCGTGACGTCCAGGATCGTCATGGGCTAGGCACCTTGCACAGCCTAATGTGTAACAACTCTAACCCCCCGCTCATTCCGGAATGAGCCGAGTCTAACAATTATTCATTCCGAATACGATAAACAGTTACAGGTTGAACAAGAACCTGGTACGGGAAATATAATGGACCCGACGAGAATCCGTTGAATCCGGTACGAATGTGTAAACATCTACTATAAGATGATACCAATCTCCCGTCTAAGATAAACTGCTCCAAGTTGTCCATCTTTTGAGTCATTAGCACCATGAAAACAATCAATCTTCTTCAACTCATCCATCTCGCATGGTTGACTGGCTACAGCCAGGCAGACACTGCGTCATGCCAGCAGACTGTGAGTGCATCATCAGTTGCTTCGCGTTGCAGTTATTCATGCTGATGGGGTCCTCTCCCTTTGCATTTAGTGTACTGAGCTGTCTGCCGCATTTGGCAGCGCGCTGTACTATCCAGAAAATGATACGGTAACGTTCTGGGACCAGAAGCAGCAGTTGGCTGGCCAGGCTTGCCGCGTTGAACCAGCCAGCCCTGAGGAAGTATCAAAGGTGCTAGGAATCGTGGTCAAGAATGCTTGCTCGTTTGCGATCAAGGGTGGCGGCCATTCACGAGAGCTCAATGACTCCAATGCACCGGGTGGCGTAACAATCGACACCTTGCGAATGCGCAAGGTTGAACTATCGGATGACAGGTCTTCCGTCACTCTGGGCGCGGGACACAACGTCAACAGCACCCTTGAGGCGCTTACTAGTCTGAAGTTAATTTTCCCTCTTGGTCGTATCAGTACCATTGGACTTGGTGGATTCTTGCTTGGCGGTGGCCAGGGTGATATGAGCGGAAAGTACGGTTTTGGCATGGACAATGTTTATAAATACGAGGTTTGTATTCTGCATCGGTGAAGATGGTTTTGGGATAAATAGTCTAACGAGCCACAGATTGTCTTGGCTAATGGAACTATCGCTACTGCGTCCGAGAAAAAGAATAAGGATCTGTTCTGGGCCTTGAGAGGAGGTGGAGGCAACAACTTTGGAGTTGTCACGGCATTCACCATCAAGGCAATTCCTGAAACTATAATCTGGGCTGCGGACTCGACACATCCAGACAACCAATCGACCGCAGTCGCCGGAGAGATCCACAAGCTCGTTGAAGCTTCCAGCACTGATTCGAATGTCAATTTCCTCACCGATTATCGCTTCATCCCCGAAAGTGGTGATTTCGCTTTTACCGTCCGCCAACGCTACCTCAATGCAACCGAATCGCCCGCCGTCTTCGATGGTTTGAATGCATTGTCTCCAACACCCGGCACTCTTAGGTCTCCCAACGTCGCATTCCCCGTCCCAGATGGTTCCCGGTAAGCTCTCCAGGCGGGAAAACATCATACGATCAGCTTTAGAAAGTTCTAACACAATACCTCCCCAAATAGTCAACTGTTCGTTTCTCTGAGCTGGTATTCATCAGCTCCCATGCTCCTGAGGGCGGCCGATATCTTCAAAGCCGAGGCACTCAAGGTCAGAAATGTCACAGGTCTCGTCGCAGGCCTAGATTCCCAGCCTATTACAGTAAGCGCTATCCAGGCCGCCCAGCAGCGTGGGGGAAATGCCCTTGGTCTGTGTGGTGACAAACCTCTCTTGGGTAAGAGATTCATTGCGAAACAATATTGGTTTGCGCTTTTCTGACCTAAATATTTAGAAACAATTATTAGTGTGGGGTGGGCCAACGCTGAAGATGACGAGGCCATGTATGCTTTTGCAGACGCCTGGCTAGCACAAACAGAGGCCGCGACGCGCGAATTGCGCGTTTACCATCCTTACCGCTACATGAACCACGCTTTCCGCAGTCGCCAAAACGTCCTCGGTTCTTATGGGAAGGCTAACCTGGCTCGCCTTCGCAAAGTTCAGCGTTCGGTTGATCCTAGCGGCGTGTTTACTTCCAAGGGCTTGTGTACTGGTTATTGGAAACTTTTGTAAATATTCCCAGCTATCTCGCATGCACTTTTAGCCTCTGGGTTCTCGTTGAGTTTCACACTAAGGCCCGGAATGTCTGACTGCCACTCGAGATCTTCTTATTTGAGTTCAAATAAGCATTCGGTAGGGGCTTCTAAATGCTTTTTCTTTTTTTCATAGGCAGGTCTTAATTCAGCTGCTTCCAGATCTGTCGTTGGCTTATATTGGCTGGGCTTAGCCGTTAGTTTCTGAAGTCGAAAATAGCACGTTCTTTCCCTAATGGAGCTCTAAACAGTGGCTCAGCGGTGGGTTGACTAATTAGAACGACTCGGGGCGAGCCCACTACTGCACTCTATGTTCCTAAACTTAGCCAACTCGAAGCTTTTAGAGGATTAGTAGTTTGGACTGGAAATTCAATCTACGAGGTTTTTGAACCAAATTCCCTATGGCGAGGTCTTTTTATTGTTTTTAATACGCAAGGCTGCATAGTTGGATCCTTTAATCATTTGTTTCTCGTGTGATGCAAAGAATGTATAAAAATGTTAATCCATCATCATTGCCCCAGAGCTCCCTCATTCTATTTAAATTCCATTTGAAGATATTAGAGAAAGAAGCCTTCAAAAATTCCATGTCCTTTCAACCAGTTACAAAGGCTATCACCAGCGAGCTCAGATGAACAATTGGAGTTCACTTTTGAACACGTGTTTCACAAATGTTCATGTTGCCACTCTTAATTGTAGCAGGGTTATGTGGAAAAAAAGAGAGTCCGATTTTTATAAAGCCCGAAGCTAAATTTGTCTAACACTAAATTTCAAACCTCTCAACTATGACCGTTCGGTCCTCGAGCGCCGTACGCATGGGTGTCGTCTAAAAATCAGAAATAGAGTTCATCAACTGTATCGTCAATTGCAGTTTAATAATTCTAATACCTGCCATTCCGCTCGGAAAATTAACTGTCCTCTTCAGCACCGTCCTCCCCTGCCTCAACGTCAGTTTCCTCAGGCTGATATTTTCCATACACAAATACAGCAGCGAGATCTGATTCAGGCTTCTCAAGATCGCCTCCCATAAAAAACTGAATTTTCTGGCCTCGCCGAATCCAGTGAACTTCGGGCTTATTGTAAGTTTCGGGTTTGAGCCGCGTGTCCGTACTCTTTGTGCCGTCAAACAAAACCTCTGGTCTAGCCTCAAAGTCCATGTCTTCCTCTCTCAGTGTTTCTCGATCCTCCTCCCCAAGGAGCACACGAATCTTGACACCGGTCTCCACAAAGACCGCCCCAAGCAAAACATTGCAATCCAGTTCCATCTCCGCCACTTTGATCATTTCCCCGTCTGCTCTCTGCTTCGGGTATCGAACTCCCAAAACCTGATGCGAAGGAATCTCAAAGGTCCCAGTCGGACCGACCTCGGCCAAAAACTGCGACACGTCCCAGAATACGTGGTTCCACAAGGAGTAAACAGCATCACGTAGAGGGGTATGCAGCAGTGATCTATCCAGATTTTTCATCTCTTCGAGCCTCTCGTCCGAAGCACTGTTGACGGCCTTCATGACTGCACGAAACCCATCCATGGGGTCTTCAAAAGCTGCGTCGCCGCCAACCAAATCGGGGAGAAGAAGCCATGCCTGACGAGTGCGCGATGCGACAGCCATGACCGCGTCCTCATCTGAGTAATCGACTGGTCGATGAGGGGGGTCCAGGACGGCTCTCATATCGTCCCCATAGATTTTTCGGTATGTTCCCATAGGCATTTTGTCTTGTATTGAGGTGAATAGCTGGTGGAATAATGAAAAATGAAGTTTTCAAATGATTCTTTTCAGATGAATGACTTGATCAAATTTATAAGAAATCACCAACAAAACCATATGTTTAGGCAGCAACGCCAGTGTGGGTACCATAAGCCGTACTGCCGTCCTGCCACCTCACTCGCTCTAGTTAGCCCATTTTGAACCGTGGGTTTAATTATTGCTACAGCAGGTTTTTTTTTTTTTTGTGATTTTGTTCGCGCACACTGAGTATCTATCAAAAGTAGAAAGAAATCAGTTCAAGATACAGCTTTTGATGTCATAAAAATGCAGCTAACTGAGGGTTCGAGGACGGCCATGAAATTCATATGGTGCGGGCTAAAAGCAGGGGGTCAGCAGGTGTCAGCACTAAATTCCATTGGGTCCATTGACATTGGTGAGCGATAATTAAATTGCTGATTCCAAATCAAAAGCAATCCTCTACCACTCTGTAAAGTATTTGGAAGCAATTCTCTTTGAGTGCAAAGGGACCTTTTGGTTGATTGTGATGAGGGCCAAGATTTTGCTATACCGACTGATGCTAGATAAAGGATCACATTGCATTGCCGCACCTTCTCAGTCAAAAGTAGAGGATTAAAAAGATAATTTAGTAGTAAAATTTATGTGATTCTACAGAAAGAAAAATCGATACCTGGCGCCCTTTTTTTTTGGGCAGCCCGTCTGTACTAAACCTCGTGGTCGACTTAGTGGCTGGCAAATGAGTTATTCGGTAGGCCCAGCAATTGAGCTTGTGAAACAATGTTCCCCTGAGTGAATTCACTTCGCTGTCCGGCCTTGTAGCTGGAGTGGGGTGGAGTTGAGCCATCCCACGCTAGTCAATTGTCGATTTCCTGACCGCCTCGTCAAATGGGGCTGGGGGGGGGAGGAAGATATGACAAAATACAGGCACGGAACGTGAAGCGTCAGCCATGTCCAGCACGCGCGCAATCAAAAAACCTGATATGGAGAGCTGCTAGGGACATGATAACAATTGCATTCATGTCTTGATACTTGTGCATAAAAAATACAGCTTTATGATGCATTCGAACACTCAATTATCAGAAGATTGAATCATAATTTCCACTACTTGCTTATGTCCAGTCATTATGACACAGCCAGTGTTGTAGAGGGTCGCCTAGCATTGCCCCCACCTCTTGGCAGGGTTCCAGACACATTTCCCGACACTTGATCGACAAGCTTCATTTCGTCTTCATTTTCCCACCAGCACAGCAAAATCAATCCAAACCCATCCTTGCTAGGTTAAAGCGCGATGATGACTGCATTTGAAATTCTCGAGGCTTTTGCGAACTCCGCGCCTATCGCGCACGCGTTGCAAATCGCGGTGGAAACAATTCGGAGGTTGCGAGAAATTAGAGATGTTCAGGAGCAATGCGACCAGCTCGAGATGGAGGTGAGCTCTCACATGCTAAATGCAGATATCATCTAACCTATCAGATGGATTTAATGCACACATTCCGTCTAGAGGCATTGAAATACATGCGATTCTCACCACATGAATCATCACGACTTGAGAATCCAATCGTTCAGCTGACAGCCCAGAGACTATTCGAAATTGAACGCGAACTGCATCACATTCTGCAAAATTGCATAGCCCAAGGGTATACTGTGCGCATGGGGAGGAAATGGCAGTCGACGAAAGAAATTGGAGCAATGGAAATGCTTCAAATCCAAGCTTCAAAGACTAGGCAAGACCTGCAGACAGCTTTACAGTTTCGAAATCTTTTAATGCTTAAGACGATCAACGGAGGGGAAGATTGGTGAGTGCGTATGAAACGATGATGTGTAACGATATTAACAGAACGATGAGGGTTATTCAATTAGTGAGCCTGCTCATCGAAGTGAACTTGAGGCGACAACCAACAAAAGTCTCAATTTCCACAGAGTTAGAAGCTATTTGATATGTAGTGGTCAGCACTATGTATGCCCATAAGGCAAGCAAGGCTGCACGTCTAAATAAACCTCGAGGTTTATCGTCCAAGCTTCGTGGCCGTGATGGCCAGATGATTCCAGAGCTAGATGGCTGTGTGACAATAAGGGCAGTTCGACCGCCAATATCGAGCGCATACGGTCAGTTACAGCATGAAACAGGTTGGGTGCAAACAATCTTGGGCTCTTGGCTACTGCATTTTTCAAGCATCAGTGGCTCTGCATATAGCAAGGCGGACAATAGAGGAGTGGAGTTTCAGTACCGTCTTCCGCAGTGGTTATGGTATGGGTTGATTTCGTTCCAATCTCTATGCGACAGCCAATGGAAGCCAAGGTGGTGGCTTCGACCTGCCAAGACGGTTTCGACACGGGCACAAATTTGGCAAGAGACGATAGACCCGCTGGCCCTTCGCCAAGCAATAAAATCTGGGTTGGAATATTTCCCCAACGACCTTTTCGAACATGGGGAAGGATTGATAGAGGTGAGTGGCATCGCATCTACCAAGCAGAGTGAGTTCTGATGATTGGCTCACAGCGAGCGATTCGAGACGGCCCACTTGAAAGCGTGGAGATTCTGCTGGAGGCATGGAAAAACTTGCTACCCAAGCAAGGACTGCCGAGGTTAGCCTATACCATTTGTTCGCCGGCAGGACAAGAGATTGACAAAATGCAGGAGAGTGAAATATACCGTTCAACGGATAATCTTCCAACGGCGCTTGAGTGGAGAACCTGCCAAGCTGTTGCTGCTGATGCAGTCATTCGTTGATGATGATGAAGAAGGCAAAAAGCCAAACGAGATACACGAAGCTTTGAAGAGAGACGATTCGGCCCTGCGGCAAGTGCTCCTGGAGCCGGGGGAGCTCTGGGCCATTGACGAATTCGACGAGACGGGATATCCACCTCTCCATCTGGCTCTGTCGCTGCAGCGAGTCGAAGCGGTGAAACTGCTGTTGGCGGCAGGGGCGAATGTAAACGGGCTAGGGTTCGAAGGCCTTACGCCACTGATGGAGGCCGTCCACGGGGCCGATCTTGGGTGTGTTCAGGCACTCCTCGAGGTATCTAAGTGCCGTCAACACATTAATACAGCCAATAAGGGCCATGGCAGGACGGCTTTGCACTGGGCCGTTCGAAGTGCGAGTCCTGATATGGTAAAAATGCTGTTGGACGCGGGCGCATCAGCCACAGTTCGCGATAGATGGGGCAGCACGCCACTACACTTCCTGAGCGACTCCAAATTGGACCTCGACGATATGATGCAGGTGGCGCATCTGCTTCACGCCCACAATGCTGACCCGAACGCGGTCGCCGAGTCCGGGGAAACGCCCGTCCTCTGCGCGGTGCAGTGCGGCAACTTGTTGGCCCTGCACGTGCTCATGACCATCGGCGCATGGCTCCACCACGTCACTAAACACGCAGAAAATGTAGTCTACATGGCTGCATGGTTTGCCCCTCTGGATATGCTCGAGTACCTGACCACTATGGATCTCGAATTTGTTGACCCCGCCCTTCCCAATCTGCAGGGGTACACTGCCTTGGACGTATTTCGGAAGAGGTTATTGATGAAACCTGGTCACGTACTCAGATCTTGGCAGAGACCCACCGAGCTTGAGCAGGACGCCTTCATCCAGCTCTACTACGGTCTCTTGGCCAACCACCTGGGCGATGAGTTGTCTACCCTCCGACATGCGCTGGGAGCCTCAGAAAAAAGGGACTACATAGAAGCTTCAGTCATTTTTTCCAACTTGATCGAGCAAATGGCAACGCGCCACCGCCACGATTACGTCCGAACCTATCGTAGCGTCCAAACCGCCATACGATATGAAGCGTGGGAGGTGGTCATTGACGCCATTCGACAGCTTGAGCGCCACGTTCAAAATGAATTGAGAGAAGCCCATGCTGTCCTGCACGGATGGAAGCGGCCCTTTTACGATGAGAAATAGGCCCGTGGGCACAGGCCTTTTGCAATGTTCGGGCCCCTCCCTGCGCGTTTGCTTCCTTCGCTCGGCGATTTGGTTTGGGCGAGGGCACAGACGACTGACTGACTACTGCGGCCATCGTAAATAACATGTTTCAAAACATGTCCACGAGCAAAATTTCTAATGTCAGCTCATCAGACGGAGCCGCAACTCGTGGGAGTGGACACTTTATTGGAACCAGGGTTTCGTCTTCATTAATTGTTTTGGCATGGTACGCACCTTCTTCATGGATGTATCGACAAAACTCATGGTGGCCCTCGCGTTTCGACATCTTGTCATTTTACATAACCCCCTGTTATATAGATCGATTCTGAATTTCTCGCTATCACAATTGTTCCATGGCTGTTTGGTGTTGTTTGGAACGTTGACCTCATCGTCACCGAAAGATGCTAGTCGGGTCAAAGTCATTGGCATAATAGCCTATTACAAATATTTGTGGTAGCTGGACAGGTGCCAGCACCACGGGTTGTTCGCCACCATGACGACAAGCTATGGGGTCAACTCCCAACACCCCGAACAACGTCACGACGTTGCAGCATACGTAGTGTTTGCCATCGGATTTCCTCTTTCGACATTCTTTTTCTTCCAACACATCTACGTCAAAGTACGGCTGGCACGTACATTTGACACCCAATTGAGTAGGCCAACCCACCAAGGAGGACCTTGGATCAAAGTTGACTAATATTATCTAGTATGCCTCGTGATCGGATGGACTTTTGCTTTCGCTTTACAAATAATCCAGATCCGTACGGAATCCCATGCTCTAGCTAAGCTCATCTCATACTAATTTCTTGCAGAAGCTTTTGTAGAGAAACTGGTCGGAGTGCATGCATCGGACCTGTCAGTTCAACAACTTCACAAAGAACAACATGTGAGCATCATCCGATTCCAGCTCACACCATGCTAACAATTTAGCTCATTGTTATTACGAATATTCTCGGCCCTATTTTGACAGCCTTTTGCAAAATATCACTTGGGCTATTCTATTATCGTCTATCCCCACAGACGTGGTGGAAGCGGGCGAATTGGGTAGCCCTGCTCTTCGCAGTCGGATATAATGTGGTGATATTTTTTGCTCTCATCCTTGGTTGTCGACCTCTACAAAAAGGTTGGAACTCAGATATTCAAGGAACCTGTATCAACCTGCCTGCTCTTTATACAGCTAGGGCTTCTCTGGGGGTGGTGTCCGATCTGGTATACCTTGCGATACCGATTCCCATCATTGTGCGGTTGCAAATACCGACTCACCAGAAGCTTGGGCTTTTTGGATTGTTTTCTGCTGGTTCTATGTAAGTGCTTCCATGAATACCCGAGCTCTCATTAACTTGTGACTAGAACCTTCGTCACCGCAACAATTCGGCTCAGCCTGCTCCTGCCCAATCTTGATGCTGAAGACACCAGCTGGACAATGTCTGGTGTCATCGTTGCGAGGTTAGCATCATTGACATTCAAAATTCTCACATCTAACTTTGACTCCAGTCTTGCCGAATCGCACCTCCTTGTCATCTGTGCCGCACTCCCAACACTCAAACAATTTTTTATATATGTCGCTCCTCAGTTGGTTGGCAGAAAAGCATCGTCACTTCACACAGATGAAAGCAGAAGTGGGGCTCAGAAGCATGCTCTCAGGAGCATTGGCAGTCGCAGGTTCCGAAAAAGGATGGACCAGTTTGGGATGACGATAAACGAAGAAGGCCGCGTGGACAATATGGAAGAGGTGCACCATTCTGAGGGACAATTGATGTGGATATACGACCCCGATACGGAATTGTTCTATGAAATATTTATCTAAGTCTCCAAAATCCGTCACACTATGTGGTATGCAAGCCTTCTATCTTCGTATTTCCTAGTTGCCCTTGTCCAGCTTCGTAGAAAGGTTCTTCATTGCTAAACCGAAGTCAATTGCAATGGATACCGTATTTGCCGTAAGGTGAAGTGTGTGGAGTGATTGGAATTTACGGTCTGTATCACGCGTAGTCTAGAGCCTCAAATCGCACCGCCATTTTGAGCCCCCCAGCCTGCCTTGCTAGTCAGAATGGCCCCATAGACCGTTATCGCATCACAAGTTTGCGCGCTTGTGGACAGCGATGGCAGGCTTTCAGCACCAAATTATTCACAACGTTTGTAGCGAAACACAGTCAACTTGGATTACCATTGGTTTTGCTCAAATACGGGCTTCCAAGGCGGATACTGTGAGACCCAAAAAGCTTGGGCAGTTTTAGTCATTGAACTTGACAAGGCAACCAGAGTGCAGCGCTAGCGCTGAGCACTGGGCAGCCTAGAAACTTTCCAGCAGCTTCGGACGACACTTTTATCTGAAACGATCGTGTTAATTCCATGTCAGAGCGCACTGGATCCTGAGACCCCTGGAATATTGGCGGTGTCCCGCGTGACTGTCTCTTTACAAAGTCATCTCGACGGAGCTGGTAGCTACGGACGAGTAATCGTGATTAATCTCTCGACGCGTCGTGATCCAAATTCGATTAACTTCACTTGTTCCTTCGCGTATCTCGCAATTAAGAATTTCTTTTCAAAAGTGGTGTGCTCGCATGTCTTGCCTAATTTCGACCATGATACGGTTGATGCGGAGAAGCGAAGCCATTTCACTGTTGGTCCGACGCATCTGAGACAAGAAACATAGCCAAGCCAATGAACGGAACACCAGAGTATTACATCACCGAAACGCATGAGCGAAAGGATTTTCTGAATCGAAAAATGCGACAATTTCTTTATTCAGCCTCCTTGCCTCGCGACGGTTGAAGTTGGGAACGGATGTGCGAGGCTAGCATATGCCGGCTTTTGACTTGCCGCTGTGACCGTGCTTTGACACGCCGCGATTGCCGTTTGACGTGCAAGAGCCAAGGCTTTCCTCGATGAAATCCATCCCAAGCCTTGTAATACATCAATTCGGCTAGGTCTCCTGTCAGCTGATCAAAAGTACTGCGCTTCATTGACAAAAGTTCATCTCATATTTCCCTGCAGATTGCTATGTGGGCCAGGCCACTGTATAACACCATGCGCTAGAAGGGTTCAAGAGGCTGGAAGTCCCGGATCCATGGCTTCCAAGAGCAGCTTAGACCCCCCTTCATCGTCATCAGACGAAAATTGAAACATTCTGCGTCCCTGTGTGTTGCGGCATGTGGGGCGATAGACCGAGTCTGAGTGAACGCTATGACTTCGGGTGCTTTTTATGCCTTTTTTTGCTGAGGCTACTGTCCACACTTGTGACTAGGGTGGCCTGCGTGAATCGGTTTGTTACGTTACATGTCTTTGCTTAGTCGACATGCAAGATGCATCAGCGCGACGCGTCTCATCTTATTCTCAAAAAAGTCTTGCAAGATTGACAAAAAATCATCATTTGGCAGGTGACTTACAAATCTTTCTATGATTTATATTTGGACTCTTCGGAAATCTCGGCATCTGTATGCCCGTCACTCTTTTCTTGTATTTCCTTTCTGTCCCAATGATCACACCACCATGATACTCTATCTTTGATTATTACCATCCCTTCTTGTCTGGTTTGCATTTTGCCAGGAGAATACTCATCGGCATTCGTGCCTAGGGTTCTGCATACAGGAGAGCTCTTTTCTGTAAAACATAGGCAACTTTTGCAATGGAACATCTTCCCATTGTTGATGGAGTTCAGGTCATTCTTTCACCTCCTCAAGGCTACAATGTCAACTTTGCCTTCCCGAATCAACAACATCACACAGCCGCATATGTTTTGTACGGAATTGGACTTCCCATCTCAACATTCTTTTTTCTTCAATATGCATATGTCAAATTGTGGCTATGGCGCAAAGTGGATGCCCAGTTAGGTAGAGAAAACTTTACTATTTCTGTTGCCTTGTACTCACCATATCTTAGTGTGTCTGATGCTGGGCTGGATATTTTCAGTCGTCATGCAGAGTATAGAGATTTGTGAGGACCCTTCTGTCGTTCCATGTCATTTACTCACATTATTAGGGAGTTTTATTGCTCGAGTAGTTGGCGTACATCTATGGGAGATTCCAGCAACAAGCGCGCAACAAGGATTTTATGTGAGCACAAGTCCGGTCTCAGTCACACATTACCTAATACGAGTCCAGAACATTTTTGGCATCACCATCCTCAGCTCTCTCATGACTAGCCTCTGCAAGACATCCCTGGGATTGTTTTACTGTCACCTATTCCCACAGGTTTGGTGGAAGCGGGCCAGCTGGGCTGTTTTGGTTTTTGTGATTGGTTATAATGCAACAATCTTCTTTGCCATCATCGCGACTTGCAAACCCATAGAGAACACCCAAGATGCAAGTTTTCCAGGAACATGCATGGGCCGTCCAGTTCTGCTTGTGACGAAAGCTAGCCTCGAAATCCTTTCGGATCTCATCATTCTGGTCATGCCCGTGCCTGTTATAATGAGACTGAAGCTGCCCACCCAGCAAAAGTTGTATCTTGTTCTGTCGCTTGGCCTTGGTTCAATGTAAGGGATACTTGGTCTCTTAAACACCGACGTCTTGCTAATTCTATCTTGCAATCAGCACTTTTATAACAACAGTAGCTCGCTTGTATCTGCTGTTACCTTTATTTCACTCTCATGACATTGCCTGGCTGTCATCCGCTCCGCTCTTGGTTATGTGAGATACCCCCACCCATGATGAGTCCTGATCTGTGACTGACTGTACCATAGTCTTTTTGAGTCGCACCTCTTAATTGTCTGTACCAGTCTCACAACCATCCGGCCTTTTCTTTCTCATATCATTTTCATCATTTGTGGAACAGGGGAACTGGTAGAGACTAAACCGTCTCATGGTCTCACGCATATCCATTCTTTCATGACCCCCATTCGGCGCAGGGAAAATCCAAAAAGGGTTAACAGCTTCGATATCTTAATCAATGAGCGCTTTCATTTGAATCAGACCCCGAACGCGGATCATATCAGTCAGGATGGCCATTCTACCAATTTAACCAACCATCAACACAGAAATAGTATCAAGGCGCGAGTCTTCCAGATGGTTGCATATAAGGACGCTTTGTTCCAGGAAGGAATTGAGAAGCCAGATCTCGTCCATTACTCTACTCTTTTGAGCAAGTATCAAGACGGTACTACGACAGGTGAATGGGATATTGCAACACCAGCAGATAAGTCCTTTCTATCAAAGTGGAGGCGTTCACGTATCACCAGTTCATTTTATTCGATTGGCAAGAGCGAGCATAAAATTGCGGCGGCAGGATACGATACACCTCACATGCTTGAAACTGGTATCCAGTCTCAATCAGATAGAGATCAATCACGCACCAGTTTCGTGAGTAGTACACCAGGAGGGCATCGCAGGGACAGGAGGCTAGGTGTCTATGGTCGGAATATTCTCAAGCAAATCCAACATCCATACAAGGTTGACCGTCCAAAATTCGACAATACTTCCTCGGATACTATCAACAGCGTGCGGAACAAAATAAACGAGATAGGCATGACCTTTTACGGCATGAGCAGCGACACCTTCGGAATGCCACGCCGTGGCCACCACAGTGGTGTGTATGACGTTGATGGAAATGACGAGACAGACCCAAAAGAAGTAGAAAATGACATCAGTCAAAATCAGTCGGTTTTCTTTACGGATTCTACTCAGCTAGATAGTTCTAGTCAAAGATCCTATAAAGAAAAAGATTTTTTTTAATGGTGGTCAAAGCTTAGAAAATTTGAAGCTTTCCAATGCTCAACTGAGGCTTAAGATGTTAAATAGTATAATTAAATTCAAATAGCATAGAAAGAAATTATGATACCCGGAATAGATTAGATAACTGTCTCCTTGTATGACCAATAAAGTATCAGGGCAGCTAGTGTCTCAGACAATACCTAATATGAAATCATTTACGACCCTGCGGCCATTGCTTTATAGCATAATGTCCCCTCTTGCGTAAAGGTAAAACCTGACCAGCAAAATATTTAATTTAATGATAGGCCGTTTAATCTAAATGTTTCCTACCAATAAGGCTTTTCTCTTTCTAGTTGTCGTTTAATTCAGCGTAACGTACCTGCTTTCTTCACCTACCCTATAGCCTACCAACAACCGGACACGCTCATGCTTAGCCACCAACTTCTTTGCTTTTTATTTGAATTGACAAATTCTTCGCTAGACTGTCTATTGAGCATAAAAGACATCTCTTTCTCCACGCAGAGAATGCATTCTCAGCAAGTTCAAACGGCCCTGCACAAGTCCCCACTATTGTGGATTCCCATGAAAATATCTCAATTGACGTCAGACAGATCGTATGGTATGGAGAATATTTGCGTTGGGAAAACCACCAGCCCATAGCCTCCCGAACATCACATAAAAAAAACCCAAAGTAAAAGTTCAGAACGGACCAGCGAAGGAAGAAATCCAGACCAAAAAGAATGATGTCCGCAGGATTCGAACCTGCGCCTCTTGCGAGACTGCGAATTATTCGTGTTGTGGATACAACCTGAACACAGCGCCTTAGACCGCTCGGCCAGAACACCTGGAATTGGATGTGAGACATGTGGATTGCATTCATCTTTAAGGGAAGAGCAAGCGATTGGGTCTTGTGAAAAATCTGGCATGCTAAGTTCATCGCTACAGGTAACTCATGGATGGTGCTATTACTAAAATCAATTGGGCAGTGCCTTGTTTTTCTTTTGAAACTCAAACACGCAAACTTCTTGATCGGAAGGGTAGAAGGCAGAAACCCTTCGTCTATGGGTCTGTCGATCATTTCCTTTTACCTGGATTACCTGGATATTTTCAATCCATCCCTGCATTCAGGTCGACTTTATCCCACGTGAAGCACACATAATGCGCCTATTTATTTTTCAGCAGAATTAAATAACATGCTCCGCAAAATGCCCTCCTTTAGCCGTTTCTTTCGTAAAATAGCACCCAATATTAACCCAATCGATTCTGCGCTAGAATCAGGACACGCCCATGGCTCAATGGCCGCGATGACGCTTCTTAACAAATCTCCAACGTCAGGGACAAGATGACACATGAAGTCATTTTCGGAAGCTGCTGCAATTGTGAGTGCGCAGGCCAAAGATCTATAGCGAGTCAGCCAAATGAGCGTAGCGTAAAAGTCCCAACCGGAGACACATACGAATGCACTGCTACCCATATATATTGGCTTCTCACTTCAAGGAGATGGGTGGCTGCTCGAATACAATGTCGACAGCTTTCGATGCAGCGTTCGGAAATCGCCAAAACATGCCCAGGAAGATGGGAGCCTTTTGTGAAACCAGATACGTAGAGAAGGCAGGGCCGTGAGACAATATGCCTCGCTGACCAGTACCGCAACTGGAGCCAAGATATCTGCAAATTCGAAGGTGCCGGTTCTGCGAGAACAGCTTTGGTGGACCTAGGTAGTAGCCCATGCCACTCGTCTAGTTCCTGATTGAGGTCCATGGAGAGATTGGCCATCAAGTCCACTGGTATCAAGTAATGCATGGATGACTGCATCAATGTATCCTGAGAGCTAATGTCGGGTTGTTGATGGTTGAGAACGTGAAGCTTTCTGTGGATGCGATTGAACATGACGCGAAAAGAGCAAGAAGCTGGATATAAATTTGCATCGGAGTTGCTATTGCCGAGGCAAGGCAAAGGCATATACTTCATCAGGTGGTCGATGCCACTTCTTGGCAAGTTAAACTCCTCAAGAGCGTCACTATTATGAGATAGTTAAATCCGATCAGACGGGGTTGTAACAGACAAAATAATTACCTCTCAAAGACAAAACAGGCCCAGAATAAAGCCCGAGTCTGGTTGGCTTCCGCTTCTGTGATTCCGTTGAGTTTGAGTCTACACGTTCAGATTAGCATCCCGAAACCTTTGCCCAAATCGGGGAAAACTTACCGTGGAACCATTAGCTGAAGTCCGTTGGAGGCCATGTAAATGAGATTCCAGGCCTGAAGTGGCCTGTTCAAGTAATAAAAGTAAACCGCGCAATAGATTATGCCTGCTGTTAACGAGAAGTTGAACTCAAAGTACTTTGTCCATCTCATGCATAGAATGTGAAAGGCCCAAGAGAAATATACCGGATTATCGTCGCCAATTTCGCCTGCAGAAACTGCCCTCTTATTGCTCACGACATTGCCCAGGGCTAAAATGACGAAGCAAAATGCAACATCGAGTTCATTCTTGGGGGATCCCAGAGTCTGGTGAAAGAAGCTAGCGAATGATTGTTTGTCAAGAATAGGTAAATCGGGATGAACTTGTGCGAAGAAGGCATCAAGAAGCTCGTTCCTGTTTGATATTTCAAAGGCAGCAGCGGCGAGCGCTTCATCCAAGCTTCCAAATGGCTCTTGGGGTTCAAAGCGATTTGCAGATTCGATTTGGAAAAAGAAGTCTTCAGGATACTCTCCTACCATTTTTCTGATTGGTTCTGAAGCTAGTAAAGTTCCGGTTGTGACACGAATTCCAGTTGGCATGGCCCATTCTTCCTCTCTACTGGCTTCTGTGTGTCCATATGGCCATTCAGAACCAGTACCATCGACAGCTGATGAATCTTGAGGGGACAGAAGATCTTGGACAGGATTTCCTGGAGGACTGAAACTTGACAGAGAGAGGGCTGAATAGCCAGGCGGGAAAGAGATTTCGTCTTCTCGAAGCGGAGGAAAAGGCAGCTGGTGTCCCGGTCTTGGCATATTATACAAGCTAGCTGGATCATTCCGTTGGAGAATAAGGTATTCTAGAATTTGTATTCGCTTGGCCATGTGCTCAGCCACAGCAGATGTTAGTTCATTTCTGGGTCTGCAGTTAACTCAAGGATTTTAAGAATGCATCAAAAAGTATCCCAAATGAGCGCGTTTGCTTACCCCTTATCTGTAAGCCACGCCTCTCCATCGTGGCCTTTTTCACCATCATTCTGTTCACAGACCTTATTAGATGGAGAGCTTTGAGGTTTTGTATCATCATCCTCCTTCGTATGCGACTCTGAAGTGTCGAAACCACCTGCACCGTCCTGGTAATGGCATGGAGTTTGAGCAGCTTTGCAAAGGCTACATGCCGGGCTAAGGCCATCACATTTTCTTTTCCTACCAATAGCCAATACGTGAAAGGTTAGATGGGTAATGGGGGGTTTTTCTTTTTGGAAAGTGTGAGAAAGTTTACCTTCGCCTGCAGAGATTGCACGCAATCGGGGCTCGGCGCCTTGGATAATTCATATTAACTAGATCGCCACTCTCGAGCTTTGATAGTGGTGTATTCAATTTCGTAGATGGTCAGTTACGTCGATGAGGCATAGTGATCTAGAAAAGCTGTAGGCCACTGAAATGATTAGTATGCTGTCACATGAGTATTAGTAGTTTCCATGACTGGCGGGGCTGTCTGCTTGAGAACTACAGGCGCACACTTCCAGCCAACCTTCTCTTTCGCGTATTCTTATGGATAAAGTCACAGCTTGAACTTATTCGAGCAATCCCACTTCAAAACTGGCACCTGGAATCCCAAGGTATTATTACTAATTCTTTTTACCAAAAGAAACATTCATAGGACTGTAGCCGAATGCATAATGACAGCCTTCCTGCGGAACGGCGGGAGGGCGGGTTGCGATAGGGAACTACCCCACCCAAACCTGGATGTCCGGATGTCTACCTAAGATGACTAACGAATTGAATCATAGAAACACCCCTCAAATTAATTAGATGAAGGTGAAACAGATGGATAAAATGCGCCTAATCTTCGCCTGCAAGGAGCCACGCCTTCTATTCATCATGATGATCGCGTTGGCTTGGACTCGTGAATCAAGATGGCTGACTCGCACCGCACTATTTTTGTGACACACTGATGACGATGCTCTACAGCTACGGTTGCCGAGCGGGGCAGGAGAAGAGAAGGGTAAGATCGCTGCGACGAAAGCGACCAGCCCGGCCAATTCCATTTCGCAGCATTTCGCCAGGGTTGCGAGTTACGCGTCGGATCGACGGCCAATCAGATCTTGTCACGGGAGCATCTGGGGAAATCCGGGGCAGTGTGCGTGCGGGGAATTAGCGAGCTGGCTAGCACTGTGACCAGACTAGCAAGGAACAGAGCCAGCTGAGTGGAGACGAGGCCAAAGCCAAGAGATGTTGGGGAAGCTCCTGTCGCTGTGATTTCATTACATGCCTTGAACGAACCACCCCAGACGTCCAAAGTGTTGCCATTTTGTCTATGAAGCCGCAAGCCCCGGTATCCGCTCCCAAGCCTGGCATTTGGATCTCGATGCGGATGAGCCGTCAAAAACACCGACGTGTCATGGAGTACACACGAAGAAGGGCTCTCATAGCCTGCAACTTCTGCAGACAACGGTCCGTAGTCATGATTTTGATTTGCTCTGCTATGCCTCTATTGCTGACACCAACCGACAGAAAGCGTAGGTGCGACGGCCGCAAGCCGTCTTGTACACTTTGCAAAAGGGCCAAAGCAAGCTGTGTCTACCAAGATGGCTTTGAAGCTCGGTCGCCCGAGAGCCCCGGAGATACCAGTAGCCAATCCGCACATCGGCACGACAGACAAAAGACAAGGTAATGATTGGCGATTCGATTTCCCGACCACAGGATTTAAGAACACTAACATGATGGTTAGATCACAATCCCCAACTGTGGCAAGCGCCGAATTGATGCGCAGGTTGGATCAAATCGAGACTTTGATTCGCAAACAGAACGATGATGTGGTGCCCGGGACCTCGGAAGAACAAACTATCCCGGACTTGATTTCATGCTTTAGCCAGCCGGCCGATTTTCTTTCGTCTTTCCCGTGCACCACGGCTCCATTGCAGCCGTTCCCCATTTCTCAGCCTATCCAAGCCGCCCCCAACGCAGCAATTTGCGACAACTGGGTGTCGCAAAACTTGGATGACGTTGACAACGAGCCACTTACTATTCCAATTGGACATCTCACACCCACTGGCAATCTGTTCTCGCTGGAACCCATACAGAAGCTCATTGGCGAGTATCCAATTGACTACTTCTTCCAGCTTGAGAGCGCGCGCCAATTCTCGCCCGAAATGTCCAGGCATAACATTGAACAAGCGCTACGCATGGTGGACTTGGAAGGTCCCCACGTAGACATGCTACTCTCTACATTCTTTGCTGAGGTCCACCCACACTTTCCAATTATTGATCGCCACCACTTCTTGAACTTCTTTAGTACCATCACGAACAAGAGTGGAAATGAAGTTCATATAGCATTTTGCCTTTCGGTCCTGGCCTTGGGCAAGCTTGCCTGTAACCAATCCGAAGATGACGGCATCGACTATTTCTCCCTTGCATACAGCATTCTTACAAAAAGGTGGATACTTTCGTTTGAACTGGACCTTGCACTGGCATCTGGCTTAATCTATTGCGCAATACATCTGTGTTACCTTGAGCGCCCGTTACATGCGTGGAAGCTAGTTCACATGGTATCCACGAAACTGCAAATCATGACATCCAGGTAAGCAGCACTCTACAATAGTAAGCCTCCCATCTGACAAGATCGCCATGTGTAGCCCAAAATTACAACCTTGTACCCAGCAAGAAATAGATTGGTTAGGCCGCCTGTGCTGGACATCGTTCCTCCTTGAGTGGTATGTTGCTTGACTTGGAATATGCCATCATGTTCTAACATAGCCATTTCCGCTTCAGTGACAGCATAGCCGAGCTACACCTTCCTCGGAGTGGGATAGAACTTATCATAGATCGCATGCCTTTCCCATGTTTTACGGATGGGGCTGATCACAGCGGCCTGACATTTCTAGCCATATGCTCGATAAGACGTCTACTAAACAGAGTACACCGCACCATATATCCTAGCGGTCACGACAACACAAAGGTCTTGGATGCTGTCCAACCGTCTTCGTGGTGGCCTGTGCCCGACCAACACCATTATTTCACTGGTACCTCTTTGACGGACACTTGCACCGAGTTAGCACGTCAGCTGGATGTCTGGTACGAATCATTACCTCAAAGTATAAGACCTGATCTGTCCAGAACTAATCCACGTGGACTGCATGATGGTTGGCTTCGATTACGCTACTGGTCCGCTCGACACATTATTTACCGACCATGTCTCGTACTGGTTGCTTCAACAACTCAGCATCTAGAAGAAGTGGCTTGCGTCATAGATTACTCGGAACGCTGCATCGAAAGTTGTCGTCAATACATCCACACGGCATCACACTTGCTCGAGTCTCGCACCCAATATTCCTGGATGACAATTCAAGGGTGAGTTTTACGTCTTGGAATTTTTAAAGACGTTCTGGGCAATCCAAGCCACCCAAGCTTTACGATAATTATTTCGGCTAACGCCCTCATTCCAGCTGCCTCGCATGCGCACTTGTGATTGCCATCGCCTCGAGCAATGCACTGCTACACCACTTCGTTCCAGATTCAAAGGCTCTTCTTGGGAAAGTTGTCACGTCAGCAAAGCGATGGGCAAGTCCAGGGTCCAGCGCAGAATCCGTATGCCTGATTGTGAACACAATACTCCGGAAGCAACTCTTTTCTAAAAATGTGTCGAGACACAATGTATCTACTAGCCCATTTATGAAAGGTGGCATTTTAAGCCTATAGCGTTGCATGCATTGGAAATTTGAAGCTCAAAAAAGCAATCTTGATCCAAATTCCAACATGAAATGTCTTTTCAAATTATTTGAACGCGTAGGCCGACTTCAACTTCACTACCCTCATACTGCTCAACCTTTGATGTCCCTTCTTCTCTTTCATTTGACGCTGTTTCGCTAAAAAGATTACATAATAGTTTCAATTACTTTGATTAAGCAAGCTCCGGCGGCAATATACCGATTTAATTAATCTGTATGGGAGAAAACACAACTTTGCGGATAATGCTTAGAATTTAGGGACTGTTGTTCAGGCTTCTCGGATATCTCGGGTAATTCGAACAGGGCTAATTTCTTCGGTACCCAGGGTTAGTCATTCTAGCAGCAGACCTCTGCGATTTGTCGGGCGGAATGCGGATGGGTGGCAAGTTATTTCATTGGTCCGATTTCTTAGCGTCTCGGCCTGGCGGGCGGAACAACCGCTGGTGGATTCCCCTGACGCAGAACTGATGCAACAGTAACTGTGTTCGCGGTGTTTCCGCATATCTTCGATTAGTGTACTACTGACCTCAACCATAGGTCCATATCCCCTTTCCTATATGGGTCCCCGGGGCTTCTCTTGGGCTTAAAAGAACAACAATAGCCCATAGCCCTTCAACTACCACCAAATTCATCAGTTCTACCAACATAAACCTGAGTACCGAAAACAAAATCACCAAAATGGCTTCTGCTCCCAAAACCCTTGTCGAAGCTCTCGAGCGAATTTGCAATGTCGATGTCGACGCAGTTGATCCTAAAGTTGCCAAGGCCTTGCCTTTCAAGCCCCACAACCGTAAGTCGCCTGAGATTCCACAGGTACAGCCTGGAACCTGCTGACAATGCTAGAAACTTCTAACCAGGTTATCATGAGCAACACCATGTGTGAGCCTGAGTTCCATGATATGTTGGTTGAGAAGGCAACAAAGTATGGCGACCAGGGCTGGGAAGAAGTGTTTAACCGCGTGGTAAGTTCAAATGGAACTTTTCTATCGCTTGGTGACAGTATTCTGATCGGCTGTCGAATGTAGATGGTCCAATTCTGCGCCAATAACATCGAGAATATTACCAACAGGGTTCTTGTTCAAGTATCTCCTGCCCGGATTTACAGCAAGGAGAAGGTCCTTGAACAATGTTATGCCTATGATCGCGCTTTCAAGGACGCTGGCATCCCCAGGGACCGCTATGCCATCAAAATTGCCGCGACGGGACCCGGCATGGCTGCCGCCGCAATTCTGAACAAGGAAGGCATCCGAACTCTGGCAACCTCCTTGTTCAGCTTGCCTCAGGCAGTCGCTGCCAGCCAGTCTGGCTGTATTTACATTAGCCCCTACCTAAACGAGGTCGCTGCTTATGCGGACGACTCCCTAATGTGCAAGAGCTCTGACCCAGCCATAGATGTAGGTTTAACCTTGATGATGTTGATTTATCCGGCTGACCTTGGTGTGTAGCACCCTATGGCACCTAGACTTGTCCACATTCTGGAGGCATATACTCAGCTTTACAAGGAAACTGGAAAGGATCAGCCACAGATTGTTATTGCAAGGTATTTCAACCCCAAATTGAATAAAGAATACGTCCTGATCAAGATGCAGCAACGCCAACATTGCAGAGATTCTCGCTACGGCCGAGATTGGATGCCAGCACATTACCATCTTGGCCCCTCATCTCGAAGAGCTCAGGAACACGCCCTTTGACGAGGCTGCCCTGGCTAAGTACCCCTTCCTTCAGAGCCCTCGACCCAAGCAAAAAGCACCTTACTACGACGTGCTTGAGACGCCTGAGCGTCTCAAGGGTCACGCCAAGATTGATCCACTAGCCGGACCCGAGTGGAACGGAAAGCTGGCTGACATTCACGTCGACTACCTGGCAAACGATGGTGCCGCGCTTACTGCTGCTATGAATGCCGACGCGGCTGTAGTCAGGAAGATGAAGGATGTTTGTGATGCATTCAATGGTGGAAATGACAAGGCCAAGGCTGCGATCGAGGCAGAGATTGCCAAGCTGAAGGCTTAGACGCGTTACAAATACACATTTAGATAAGCATAGGCAGGCTTAGACGCGTTACAAATACACATTTAGATAAGCATAGGCAGGCTTAGCTATAGATCAACATTTTGCATTGATTCATAAACTCGTTTTTCTGCACTGAGAATACCGCTGTGAGTATAGTTTTGTGACGTTCAAGATAAGGCGATAGAAGTAGCCTAACTTGTTGTCAGACATTCACCAATTATGTAATACTGAATCTTTCCCAAGTCTAAGATTTTCGAGATGAGCGATAAAGATTGCATCAATTCAGGCCCGGGCACATAGGGAAATAATTAAGAGGTGAGCGCAACTTTGCAAATTTTATAAATCTTGGGTGGAATTTCCTTATTCGTATATTGATAGGGTTACATGTCCATACCATTGGAATACATTGGTGGCCATGACTGGCCGAGAGGATCAATGCACGACAGCCGGCTCGTGTCACCTAAAAACTGAGATTCCCTGTATCCCGTTGGATCTGCATCAAATATTCCAGGAGTAACAGAGCTTATCACGCTCGTGAGCATGGCCGACCGCACAGGGTTACCATCCGGCACTTCAAACGACCGAAATGACAAGTCGGAGCCAAACATTAAGTGATCCGCGTCACTAGTTAACTGAGATGCATTAGCAGCTGAGTCGGCGTACACCGACGGGAAACTAGAATTGCTTTGAGTCTCAAGGGCACACGTTGAATCCTGCCAAGAGATTTGCGGTTGCGGATTCCAGGACGCGGATCCTGGTGTAAGCTCTTCATCGCTGGGGAGCTTATTAGAATCCATAGATTCCAGCTCTATACGAACGTCTTTTCGTGAATGGAATGGTGGCCGGAAGAGCTCGCTTTCGCCTCTGTCCGTGCTGATGCAGACTTGATCACGAGATTCGGGCTCCGGACTTATTCGAAGAGCTGATTGCTCCGAGGCATCTACGAATATGGCGGGGCCCGGCTTGTACACCCTATCGCGATGACGGAGTGCGCTGCTAATTTCGGTTGGTAACCTGCCGGCCATGATGTCTTGCATCCCGTATCTTTTGAGCAGGCTAAATGTGTCTTCCATCTGTTTGGGGTCAGCGTCGACGCAAACATTATCGCGAGATCTTGCTCACAACTGAACCAGCGTAGGAAAATAATTTGGATAACCCGTGAAGCATTGTTATTGCGGGTTTGCAGCTGTCGGCAGTGAAAGTTTTCATTGCGATCGAGGGCGATGGGTGCCGAAAAATGTCCCATAAAGTGATTCGAATCGCCTGGTAGAGACACGATGCCACGTAAGGATCACGAGAGACGAAATCTGGGCGCTGGTCTAGAACGAATTTACACAGCTCCAGCATCTTGGATGCATATTCAACACACTTATTCTGCGCCTCGCTGACGTACGACTGTGGCGCTGCGAGAAGAATGTCAGACGAAGCGCACTCGACAAATGTGAAGATGGTTAATCGTCCCAGGTCACAGCTGTTGAAGGCAAGTCAGCAGGTGGCGAAATTGAAGCGCAAAGAAACATACTAGGACATGCAGTGCCAAAGGTGGAGAGAAAGAATAGTAGACAACTGGGCCATGGACCAGGTTGTAAACTGGCTTTCGTTCTTAACATCGAGTTCAGATGGCAGATTGTCTTTCCACCAACGCAGTGCGCTCTCGCACTTGGTCACAGTAGAATTTTCCTGCCAAGGCAAATCGTGGTAAACGGGCTTTTTACGGACGTATCTGTTGTAGATTTAATATCAGCTGCTTTGGTTCTTTTCCCCGACGGGACAAAATATGACATACCGAAGGATAGTTGTTCGAAGATTAAAGATGATTACATATTGCACAAAGGTGCTGGTAGCTGACCGGGGATGTACGTGTGGGGTTGGCCACATGGCGAATGGGTCTGAACCCAAGGGTCCAAGTGAGCCGGACTCATAGCCCTGGTCCGTGACAAAGCTCTCGTCATCACATGGAAGTTGGATGCGCAGAGAGGATTGCGGTACATTGGAATATTCCGGGAATCCATCACAGACATACATGTCCATGACGTATATCGCCCACATCATCCGCCTGCGCGATTCACCATCTGCCCATGTGAGCTGTTTTGTTCCGGGCGGCGAGGTGTTTGGTGTGAGATTCAGCCGCATGGCAAACGCCAGCCTCCAATTATCAGCGTACATGCCAATCAACGATAGTTCAACTTACCTGATAGCCATTCCAGATGTCATCCACGCAGCACCGAATATTCTATTGAAGAGCTCTTGGTGGAAACAAAAGATCAAGGAGCTGAGGGTGGATGCCGTCATTTGCCCTCTTTCCATGTCCCTATGGGCGTGTGACATGGCCTCTGCTGTCCACTTGCGGGACTGTTCTTCGTGGTCTGATACAACATACCGAAGACTCAAAGCACACATGGATAGCAATAGCCCCCTAGGCACGTTCTTGGCGTCAAGCGACTGGTAAAACAGGTCCTTTCGCAGGAACCCAAAGACAGAGCAGGGGTACACCTCTTCAAAGAAGGCGTCAATCATGGATCGAGTAATCTGCTCGGACCCTAAATTTACCATGGTGTCATCTTTGACACCATCTCTGTGCTGAGAAGCTAGCTTGGAATGGCCAGTCAACCCAGCATGTGGGTCATTGTCGTCCTTGCCTTCTTCAGTGGGGCCTTTCGAGGTGCTCTTTTTAATCTTCCTCAATTTTCGTCTGGCGGCAGGGGGTGAGGCACCGGTTACTGCTCATGGCTTAGAAGCTTTGCGCAAATGATTGGTGTGGCACAATGGACTAACTCTGTGTTGGGGATGGCCACGAGCATAACAGCCCGAGACGACGGCATGCGTCGCAGTTTCCTGCCGCGTTTTCTGTACCACCCACCTTGGGGCGCCCGTTTTCATCACATCTATTCGCACCAAATAAGCAAAAGTGCTGCGAGCAGAAAACTCCAGTGACTCACCTGACACGACGTCTTTTGCACTGAAGACAACCTTCGTACCCCCCGGTTAACCGATGGCACTTCGGGTACGATGAAAACGGTTTCATTCAAAACTCGCGTGATCAAGTCTTCACTTACCAGTTCTTACACGTGTTCTCTTACGGCTCTGGTGATCATCTGAATTCTTCGGCTCTGCTAGGTCTTCCGATTGTGGCTCCATGCCGTCAGGGCTGAAGCCGGCATCGTGGCTTGGCTGAACAACATCCCTTTCTGCCTGGGCCCCTGTATTCCCTTCGCGAGCCGCTGGCATCACCTCTTTGGTATCCACGCGCTGGTGGACTGGTGAGGGCATGCAATGGTTGGATGTGTTCGCCTATCCTTTGAAACAGTGAAATGAGGTGAGAGGAGCGAGACACCTAAAGCGACCGAAGCGAACAGCGAGCATTAAATTCGGTACACAGGGACGCTGAACTCCCAAAGCTTGGGTTACAGGTACACAAAGCTACCTGGTCGCCACGTTGCGCCAATGTTTCCCCGCGAATTAGTCGAGCGAGAAGCCAAGAGTTTGGCGGGAAGCAAACCGTTGAGGGCTGCGGGGGCTTCCCCGCACAGCTAGTGATGACATGTCCAGCATGTCACCTAAAGTTGCGCTACTTTCAGGGGAGAGAAATGCGGAGGCGGGGTAAAATGGGACTTTTCGTCGCCACTCAGTCGCTGCTCGCTTAGCTCGCGTCGTTGTCGCATCCGCCTTAGCCGTGGCGTTGTCCAAGCGTACAAGCCTTGTTGATGAGCAACCGCACAGTAATTGGATCTCTTCGCATTGCTGTATTTTACCTCGCTTCAATTTTGTTTCACCGCCATCATGCATAGTCAATTTTACAGCTGTTTCCTTTTGGAATTGACCGGCCATGTCTCGTATCACGGTCCACAACATTGAATCTCCTTCTCGCTCTGACAGAGTGTGTAAGTGACTCAAACCACCTGTACAACATGATGAACATATTGGCTGACCTCGGATAATTTTGTCACTAGTTTGGCTCCTCGAAGAGCTAGGCGTATCCTACGATGTAGTCACGTACCTTCGAGAGCCAACACTCATGGGTGCCGCGCCACCAGATTTGTTCAAGCACTCGCTGTTCGGCAAGGGTCCTGCCTTGTCCATTGATGGTGAATCATTTGGAGAATCGGGTTATGTCATCCATCGAATCCTTACAGACCCGCAGATTGCGGCTTCTGCTCCGGATCATGTTGAAGTCGAGCAATCCAACTGGTCTGTTCACTGGGCACATGCTGCTGAGGCGGCTGGAATGACTTGGCTGCAGGAGGAAGACATGGTCGCTGTGGCTGGCCGTGCCTGGGTAAACGGGAATGTTGGTGAAGCCACACCGGAAGAATTAAAAGGTGTCGGCAAATTTGCTGCATGGTATTCCGGAGAGATAGACAGACCGCAGTCCCAAAATTTTATCGACAAGGTAGGTGCTTTTTCTCAATGCTTCAAGCCTAGCTGATACCGATTCTCTAGGTCGAACAATGGCTGGGCGAGCACAAGGGCAAAAACTTTACCGGGACAGACCAGTTCGGTGCAGGTGATGTAGGGATTCCCCAGCCTCCGTTGCTCGTGCAGACAATTGACGAAAAACTATACAAGTTCATGATGTTGGCCGGAATCCATTCCCTCTGCGCAGGCAGTCGCGCTAGCATGGGGTACAATGTAGGTCCTCACATCAAGGCATGGTGGGACCGGGTCTCATCCAGGTGAGTTCATCAACAATGCGATTAATGGTGCGTTTGTATTCCTAATTCAAGTATTCCAACGACTCCTAGGCCCCAGTTTCGAAAGGCGATGGACGTAATTCGGACTGAAGAAGCACAAGCCAGGCAATCGAAGACGATCCAGGCTAACTAATGACCAAAGAAGGGACACAATAGGGTAGATCGAGTCCAATTTTTAAAATAAAAAGTAGCATTGCTTGAATTTGCTTTTATAAATGGTTCAAGTTTACGTGTGTCTATAGCGAACTAAATGATTCCTTGTATTATCATTTCCTCCGTCTCCTCTTCGGGCAGGAGCACCAAACCGGCCAAATATTTTGATGGCATCGACGAATGCCCACTTGACATCCTGGTGCTCCTCGCATTACTTGGCCCAGAATAAGAATGAATTAGTAGCAGGATAATAAATTGGACATAATTTTAAATGCATCGAATTATTGATCATCCATAAATCTCGTACCATGACTCTTTTGCTCACCGCAACTACTGCTCCCTCCGGTGAACCATACCATAACCGAGATAACCGAGGAAACAACTACATTTCAGATTCACTCTGAAATCGGAACCTCTTAGCTCAAATTGGTTCTCCACAAGTGTCTGATAGTCGGATTATATCATTTCTTGATGTTCCTCTTTTGTTACCGTCTCCCTTCCACCAGTACCCGAACGATCGACAACGATTAAACCATTCCGATCGCTGTGAACTCGAGTCAGCAAGGGCAAGTTTCACGAGCCTAAAAGTCCAACAACTCGAAAGATACCGCTGAACACCGTCATTTCAAAAACACATTGCAAATATTCAAGCCAAGCAATACAATCTGTTCTGGCTCATTCGTCTCATTTAATCATCCTAAGTACACCCATTGTTGCTTGTTACCTCCAATGGACCAAAAGCAAACAATCACTGTCTGGAGGTGCCCGAGCTGCCCTCTTCTCGTCCATACTCGACATGTTCAACGTCCTTCTTTCCAGCAGCCATGGCCTGTTCCAAACCGTGCTTCTGAAGCTCAGATGAATCATAATCGGATCCATATTTGTCAAAGATGACGGATACCTCTTCGATAGTCTTGTGCTTCGTCTCCGGGAAAAAGAACCAGATAAATACAAGGTAGGCTGCCTCGACGACCAAATATACACCATAGTACCTCCACGCAATAGCATCCAGGGCGATTGGGTTCACAAATTGGTTGAATGAAGCGCCAATATTTTGAGTGGCAACGAAAATTGCCATGCCTTTGGTGCGCATGCTGAAAGGGAGAATCTCGGACGAGTATGAGTAGGGGAGAGGGGTCCACGCGATGTCGTAGAAACTAAACGGCGTCAATAAAGATCCTCCAGAAAGGGCCAGTGCTGCTTACCCGTAGAAGATGTACAAGAATGGAATGACGGAAATTCCTATGGAGGGCGTCTTTGTCTGGGCGAACCCTGCAGAGAGACCCATGATGCAGGCGTTTGCGCACAACATGCCAAATGTGGATGTCAACCAGAGGGGCCGTCGCCCCACGCGCTCAACGCACATGGATGCGCCAAGGGCCATGATAAGGTTGAAGATCTGCAATCCACCATTGATGCCCACGATCTGGACTGGGTCTGTGATCCCTACAGTGTTGAGGATAGGCGATAAGTAGTAGGAAATGATTCCGTTTCCGATGCAGTTCTGGCCTATGGAGATGGAGACCAGAACCAGTAAACGTCGGCGGTTTGGTACATTGCGGAAAAAGTCTAGATACGAGACTCTATGATTTTGCTTTTCTTTTTCAATCGCATCCACAATTTCGCTGTATTCGTACTGGACCAGCGGGTCTTGCAGATCGCCATTTCTAAAAAGGACGTTAGCCATGCACGCAATATTCAATATGGGGTCTTACGCATGATATTTTGCCAACGTCACCAATGCTTTCTCTGTTTGATCGCTCTTGACCATCCAGCGAGGACTTTCCGGCATGCTGCTTGTCAGACTCAATACAATAATAGGCCCGACAATTTGGATCAGACAAGGGAGCCGCCACGACCAGTTGCTTTCGATGTACAACGTGCCAAAGGTCAACCAGGCTGATAATATGGAACCACTGTAGTAAAGTGAATAGTAAATGGAGGCAGCGAGAGGCCTGAGTCTTGGGTGAGCTAGTTCATGCAGAAAAGCAACAGCGACAACTTTTGTCATGCCGCCACCAGCTCCAACCAAGACTCTCCCGACAATGTACATGGCTGTGTTGTGGGCCAAGCCGTTTATGAATGCTCCGACAATCTGTTTACTAAGTTTAGCCCATGCAAAAGTGCTGAATCGTGAAAACACACTCACAATTATCACGGTGCCAATCCAAACAGCCCATCGTCTACCATATTTTTCGGCGACCCAACTAGCAAAAAAGGATGTAACAATAGTTGCTGTAAATTGTCAAATGATGGAAGTCCATTACATTACATTTCAGTACTTACGAAAGGAGATGGAAGCAGTCATCAGGCCGAGCTTTGTTCCTGATGGATGGCCAAAGAAGTCCTTCCAATATGGCAAAGCCTGGAGTCCAGTGAACAAAGCCGAGTCATCTGCCGCGAAAGTTAGCCGCATAACGAAGATGCGTGCGATTTTGCATACATCCGAGATAAAATGGACAGACGCAGAGTCCAGCAATGTGAACCACATGTTTCCTCAGTCCGGGATCCTTCCACCAAGACTTTGCAGTGTTATCTGGAGAGGTCAGCAATCACATCTTGGGCGAGATGTTGACAGGAGGGACTCACTCGGAAGATCCAAGTACGTGCCGCTTTCAGATGACATCGTGAATGGCGCAGAAAACGCTACCAAACCTGAGAGCTCTTCTGGCGCAGTCGCAGGCTTGGCAAAGAGGTGAATATCAGAAATCTGGTGCCAAAGTCGACTGGGAGCTATCGAGAGAGGAAAGCGAGTTGAGCTTTCAAGATTGCGTCGCCGGATGCGGACGTGTTATAAAGACGACTCGCGCCACCAATATCATTCACCCTTCCAACTATTGGCTGGACAAACATCCCCACGGGGAAGTTGACACTTGCGGGAAGCCGCTTGACCCCAGTGTGAGGAAGTGCGGGGAATGGTTCCGGACTTGACGAGTGGCGCTAGACTGGTGGTTTTGCGAGACCGAGGTACGGTCTCACCTTCAGTTGGTGATGCACCATGGTTGTGATGTTATTCGATCATCATGAAGACCAAGAAGCAATATCATTGTATTGTCTACAATCGTTGATGTGCAGGCTCAAGAGTCCAACCAACCAAAATCCATCTCAGATGGGTAAGTGGCAATTGTCGTCTTTTGACAATTTTGTCTTGCTACAACCTGCTCATGGAGTACCGCTGGCCGTCCCAGAATTGGGAGGCGACCAAGGTAGCATTGAGCGATTCGGGTCACACACATATCAAAAACGGCATCCGTTGTGTTTCTTGGTTGTGATTGTAGAGTAGCAATGCTCCTGCATCTTCCGTTAGAGTTACGGGGTACATTTGCTAGGGCCTTCCAGAGAGGCTAATTGGTAGTTCCTAGCTCGATGACTGTGGCGCGGTCGTGCTCGCTTGGCTCGCATCCGTCGCTTCGGTCGCGACTAAGTCATCGTCTGTCGGGGCTGGCCTGGACCAATCGCCTCTAGGCCTTGGTCCCGCTGACTGGGTTACCCCGCCCTGGATCGATTCAAGTCCAATAACCAACCATGAGCGTGTCGTACGACAATGGATTTGCCAGATCGTATCGATGCCCTTCTCGATGGTTTTAGCCTACGTCATTAGCTATGCGATGCTAACTTTAGTCCGCGAGAGGGAGTGTTCCCCGCAGATTCAATTGATCACGTCCATTTCTGGCAAGAGTGGATATGCGTCGCCTAGGCGTCCTCCGATGACAGAAGCTGGGGAAACGCGCGATGGACTTGGAATCACGGCTGGCGCTGTTTAAGATCGCGGGGTGTACCAAATAGAACTTTATATAAACAGTCATGGAAGCCATTGGCGCAATCCAAACACGCTAAGCTCGAGGAAAGCATCAAGACAAGATCACTATTGAAAAGCCCTCTCACGCCCGTTACAACCCTAGACACAAACACCATGTCTCAGCCCGATTGGATCAAGACTCTTGAAACTGAGGGATACGTCGTTATTCCCAATGTCATCCCAAAAGAGGCCTGTGCCGAGTTCCGGGACCAGGCTCTCGCCTGGTTGGAGAAGTTCCCGCACGGTTTCAAGAGAGCCGACCAATCCACCTGGAATGGGTGGAACATGCCATTCGGTGCCAAGTAAGTGCATAATGACCCAGATACACATTAGCCCGTGCCGCTCCTTAGACGCCAGGTGTGTTGTTGAGGTGTTGAGGCTAACCCACTCGCAGGGGTGGTCTGTACAACCGCTATGCTGTAAACCATGAACAGTTTGTGTGGGCAATCCGAACGTGAGTGACTTGCTTGACTGGTTCTTCACAGAGACATCATTCTCATGCGAAATCTTCTAGCCAACCTGGTATCCGCAACGTGTTTGAGCAGCTCTGGGGAACTGATGATCTCATCGCGAGCTTTGATGGAATGAATGCTTCTCTTCCCATCAATGAGCAGTATGGCAGGACCGACATTACACCCAATGTCGCGTGGCCTCGTACGTAAACCCCTCGCCCTTAATCTACGCACCCATCTAACCATTGGCGCTAGACATCGACCAAGACCCCCGCGAGGTCGATCGCTTCGAGCTGTACCAGGGTATTGCTCAGCTGGGCCCCAGTGGCCCTGATGATGGCGGCCTCTGCGTCTTGTCCAAGTCCCACCTGCTGCACGAAGAATACTTCAAGGAAACTGGTGGCTGGAAAGAGGACCAAGATGCTGGCTTGGGCAACAACAACTACAGATACTTCAAGCAGGGCCACGAAGGCGAAGGAGAACTCGACTGGTTCAAGGCCAAGGGATGCAAGTCCATCAAGGTCATTGCCGGGGAGGGCGACTTTATTGGTAAGCTTCGATGTCCCATCCCATTCAACCCCGTATCCGTCTGACTGAATTCATCGCAGTATGGGACTCGCGCACCATTCACTGGAACGCCTCGCCTGTTGGCAAGGAAACTCGCTTCAGCACCTACGTGTGCATGTGCCCCAGGACCATGATGTCCGACGCAGAGCTGGCCAAGAAGATCCAACTCTTCAAGGACCGCAAGGGAACGACGCACTGGCCTGTAGGTCTATCCACCCCTTCAATTTGCATCGCTGACAAAATTAGTGCAAAAACGTGGTCCCAGCTGAGCGCTTGACGTATCATGATGCATTTCCCAGACGCCCCGATGATTCAGTTGACCCCGCAAACCGAGACCGCCCATTTGTTGAGCCGGAGGAGACCCCTGATGTGTTGAGACTTGTCGGTATCAGAGCCTAAGGTGTAAGCCTGATGGAGGAGTCTATCTTTGTGGTTATTGTGCATGTCTAGTCTTTCTAAACACTCAGCAAGTAGTGCTGTAGCGCAAGAAATCAATATCATTATTTTGCAAATGCTTCGAAATGTGACCAGCAGTTCATTTATTTTTGCTGCACCGATATATCGGCGGTGTCTAGCGTCTTGGAAGTTCCTAGACCATCCGATGCCTGTGCATTCGTGCTATCCAAAACATCTTGGCGACCGTTGCAAATATTTTTTCTGGAATCGAGCAACCGCATTAGAATCAATGTTCACCCACCGCGACATGCCGGTCAAAACGTGACGCTGCATGCCATCAAACATCAATTCGCGATTCTTGGTGAGAAAATAAACAAATCAAGTAGAAAAGGCAACTTCTTTGTCATCACCGAGTCACGGAATTTCTGGTAGTGATGTGGCGGAGCCTATTCACTAAGGGTGAGAATTTCAGCTGGTTGAGTGTGGCGACAACAGCAAAGGCAGTGGATACTGGCAAATACGCGCAGTGTCGGTTTTCTAAATAGCGAGCGGACGCCCGCATCCTCATATCGGCCCAGCCGCGCAGTGGATCACGGGCGGGCCATCCGCTCATCCACCGCTACTCCACCAGCACTTCCCCACATCGCTGTCTACTATGAGCGGCAAACCGCTCGTCCGCTGCTCAGAGACAAGAATGCAGCTTCAACCCATTTTCAAACAGACCAGGGCTATAAGTTCCCCAGGAATTGAAGCATGACTATCAACTCAAAATTCAGAGCACTCTTCCAAAGAACACCCTTGAAAGCCTTCTCATCGTTGCCAACCATGTCAGTCGCAGTAAACCAACGAAAGACCACCCTCAATGATGGCAGCCAGATCCCATTGATCGGACTCGGGACTTATTTGTCCGCTCCTAATGAAGTGACTCAAGCTGTTGTTCACGGGTAAGCTGTCCAGGTGTGGCGTGGCACTCGGCGGGTGGATATTCACATCGCATAGGTGGAAAGTAGGAGTACGCCACTTTGACTGTGCTCAGTTTTACAAGGTTTGTCGCGGTCCATTTATTTCATCACTGTTAGAGTACAGAAATGCTGATAGTTGATATAGAATGAGCAGGAAGTAGGTGCAGCATTGGAAATTCTGTCCAAGGAGCCAGGATACAAGCGGGAGGACATTTGGATTACCAGCAAGGCTTGGAACTCGTACGCTATCTCTTCGTTGATTGAGCGTCATTGGCATATTATCTAACCCACATTCAGCCACCACCGACCAGAAAACGCAAAGAAGGCTCTCGACCAAACACTCAAGGATCTAGGAACGGATTATGTCGATCTCTTTCTCGTGCGCAATACCCTGCTGTTGTTAAATATAAGGCAGCACTGACTGAATGTTAGATCCACTGGCCGGTCAATTTTGCCGCACAGGAAGACAAATCATCGCCTACTGGCATCGCCCTCGAACCTTCCAAGGATAGTGTCATGTTTCTAGACACGGAACTTAGTCTGGTTGAGACCTGGAAGGCTTTTATCGAATTTCAGAAGCAGGGCAAAGCGAAGAGGTTTGACCGAATTCCCCGGCCCCTTCACTTTCAAACATCCAATTAACCTTGTACAGCATTGGGGTCAGCAACTTTAGCCCAAGCCATATTCAGAAATTGATTGACGCCACTGGTGTCACGCCCGCTGTTAACCAAGGTATGACTGGCAACCTCTCCGCTCAACACCACTAATCCAACACAAAATAGTTGAGGCGCACCCTTTGTTGAACCAGAAAGATCTTCTTGAGTACTGCAGCAGCAAGGGCATTCATATCTCCGCGTACATGCCTTTTGGCGGAGACAGCTCTCGCGGAGGAAATCAAGTTTTGGGTAACCCAGAGATTGAGAAGATAGCAAAAAAGACAGGAAATCAAGCAGGTCAAGTCCTCGTATCCTGGGGAGTCAAGGTAAGAAACCCATCACGTCTCGATCGGTATCTTACTAACCTTGATGCAGCGCGGATTTTCCGTGCTTCCCAAGTCTGTCAAGCCGAGTCGTATTACTGCAAACTTCAATGCGTTCGAACTTAGTGATGAAGACTATGATACTATCACAGGCCTAGGAAAGGTACCGGTGCGCTTTGGTGGTATTCCGTTTACATTTGACCCTGCCTGGAAGGTCAACGTTTTTAACACCCCAGAGGAGCAGAAGGCTGGACTTTTCCAGCCAATTTAGGTCCGCGAACCGCTGATTACATATATGAACCCGATATTATGATATAAAAAGAACCAATTTCTGAAGAAGAAGAAAAGGACCTTGAACAAAATTTAATATCCTTTGCGAGCTAATAGCCTGGTGTGCACATGTGATCAAAGCGTCATCTTTCTTACCTATGTTGCAAGCCGGGAGCGCCCTCGTCGCCGAGTTCAATTATTTATTCAGTGGCAATTTGCATTCATCACATGCCTGTTACTGCTGTTGGTTTCATTGTATGCTCTTTGACTTCTCCTATCGTAGAACCATGCAGACACTCAGCCACATCCCTGCAGGTTGGTTCTAGTCACTTGAGTGCACAACCAACCAACGCCGGACTCGTCCCTGCTCAGCTCCAAATGAAAACCTCAGGCACGCATGCTGCAGTTGCCTATTTGTAGCCGATTTTAAATCTGCCTCCACAATGCTTCTAGCCACCACAGTAAATGGTGACACCACATCATCTCTATTCGTTTCGATACCCAATCAATCTCATTTTCCATGGATTCCATTAGCCCATCCGCGCCCATCCCCAAAAGGCCTCCGACGGTTACATCTCTACAAGATTTGACTATTATCGAATCGTGGGATCGCGAGACGAATAAGCCCAAATATTGCACCTTCTACCTCGTAACACCCGATGAAGAGGTTTACTTTGGGCAGTCAACAAAGAACAAGAGAGACTTGAGTTTCCAAGAATTTACGGAGGCATTAGAACTTGTCAAGGATGATGAAATCTATCCTGAGATTCCGAAAGACATCAGCCTGACAATTGCTCCCGACAATCTTGATGATACTCCTACTTTTACCAAGAGACCAGGATTGAATTGTTATGAGGAAATGAAGGGGTCAAGCTTCATCCCCAAATCTGTTTTAGACGAGACACTGGTCATGCAGCAAGTGTCAAAAAAGCAGCATCCAAACATCATTCACTACTACGGCTGCCGTGCAAGACGCGGCCGCATCACTTCGATAGTGCTTGAACTACTCGATAAAACACTCGCGCAGTACGCTGAAGACACAGCATCCTTCGAGAAACTAGACAAGTCCAAGTTCATGCCAGCCATGGAGTCGGCCGTCGACTACATCCATTCGTTAGGGCTAGCACACAATGACATCAACCCGCACAACATCATGATCAAAGATGGACAGCCTGTCTTGATCGATTTTGGATCATGTCAACCTGTTGGTAATAGATTACAGTCTCTTGGCACGACGGGTTGGTATGAGGAGCTCTTTTTCACATCGGAGAAGAAGCACGACACGTACGCACTCGGAAAACTTCGGGAGTGGCTCGAAAGGCCGGAATGAAGATGATACTATGAAACTGTGGCTCTGAATGCGAACTTTGAGAGAAGTGTTTAATTAAACTGGGTAGTGATAGGATCTGCAATAAGAAGGTCATGCCTAAAGCTAACCTCCCTACTTGTGCTATATACTATCCAGGTGTGATTGAGAATAGGAATATAAAAGAATATAATAAAAGTGTAGTTAAAGAATGTCATTCATTTCAATGCCTCGATATGCCCTTCGGGAAAGGTGTCGAGATTTGTCAGAGTTGTCGAGATTTGTCGATAAACACTACCCATCCTAGTAGCCCGTCGCGTTTCCTCTGACTACATCAACCTCCAACCCGCGTGTATATGTACCATAGCTAAGCTGTGCATTGCCAGGGTACTCCCATTCCAGGTATCTCTGTTCGACGTCTCGGGCGCTCTTCTGGAACTCTGTCTTGAACTCTTGCCAGCGCTCAAATGTAGTCTTAAAGTTCCGCTTGACAAATCTGCCAGCCACAACAACATCGCTGATATCTCCAGGGTTAGAGTGCAAAATCACGGCAGCAACCGGGTCCCGCCACCCTACCATGTGTGGACCGTTCGTATCAAATGCCACAAAGTCGGCCTTGGCTCCCTCAGAAATTATGCCAAGATCCGGCCTGCGCAATGCCAGAGCGCCCGCGCGAGTAGCAAGATAGAATGCTTGGTTGGCGCTCATGGGGCTATTCACAGATACCTTCCAGTTTTCGTGTTGCTGTTGCTGAAGTCTGCCTCGCAGCTGCTCGAGCCAGATTCTAGCTTGTGTGACCAAGGAGGTGGAGAATGGGTAATGCGTATCACCTCCGAGCGAAGCTTGATCTTGAATGAGGTGAACCTGCGGGTTTCCATGGCCCATGTGAAGCTCAGACTCTGGTGTTGTACTGATATATTGATTCGTCTCTCGCAGGAGCGATGCATCCAACGGTGTGAGGTAGGAAGAGTGCGAAAAGATCATGGGCAAGCTGCCATTGAGAAGAGACCACGCAGGTGATTGAAGTAGCTCGGGGCTATTGTAAGTGCCCAATGGCCCACCCACATAGTGAGTAGTGATGAAGCTAAAATTTACAGTCTTTATGAGGTCAAGAACCAACCCACGGGTCTCTGGACTAGCTTCGTGAAAGCTGTCGTATGATAGGCCATACGTCACGAGCGATTGGTTGAGCACCTCTGGATATGCCATTACTTGGCGGATATGGGCAGCTTGATCTTGCAATGAGTAGCCCGGCACTTCTTGGATGACAGCGCCCAAGAAACCGCGCCCGCCGCTTTCAAGTGTTGCCCGGAGAGATGCATCAACAGCCTCGTTGGAAAGAGAACCTTGACAATCCACCCAAGATGTTGTACCCTCGCTCAACATTTCCAACGAGCCCATGAGCTGCGATCTGTAGATCTCTTGCGGGCTCAGAGTGGCACTAAGGGTGGAGTACTGGCTAAATGTAGTGAAGTAGTTTGCAAACGTCGTGTTGGAGCTCAAAGTCCTGTACAGGGTGTGCCAAATGTGGTGATGCGTATTTATGAAGCCCGGGACAATAATCTTGTCACTGGCATCGATCATCTCAGCATCAGTTTTCGGTATCTCTTCATCGGATGAGTATATGCGTGATATCTTATCATCCTCGACGAGAATAGAGGCGCCACGCAGAACTTGAATGGACTGGGCGGAATCATCCCATGTCGCGATTGTTGCTCCACGAAACAAAAGGTCCGACTTCGCAAGCGAAGACGTGAGGCAGAGCGTGTAAATAACAAGAAGCCGAAAGAATTTTTGTTGATACATGGTTGGAAATTGAATGGTACGATGCTGGCAATTGAGTAAACGAGGCCTACAACCGATCTTATACTTCGCAAACCAGCCCCATTCACTTTGTGGATAATATTATTTTTTCTGCATCAAGTCTAGTTTTGAAGTCTGAGCCAAGACATGAGGTTCGTAGAACACATCTTCCTCGTTATGATAATTTGTCAACTGTTCTTGGCAAAGTTTACAAGTTTTCCAATGTGCCCATGCTGTGGCCCACTCCGTCAAGGGGTTGAGGATCTTTTCGCGACTTGAGTGATGAATTTCTAAGCATTGTTGCAAGACCATCAGCTGGTGGCCTATACCGGCAAAGGCACCGAGATGCCCCGACAGATAAAAAACCAGAGGAGGATCAGCGGATAGGCAAAAAGTCTATTTGTCTATGGTCAGTGCATCTTCGCACCGGGTAGCGTGGGCCTCGAGCCCCGCCATTCGGCATCGGCGGATGAGCCGAAATGCCCCGATACAAGCGATACGACAAAACCCACATGGGGAGCTCAGGAAATTCTTGGCGTTGCCCCAAGCAGCTGGCCCAATGAGGGTTCCCGCCCGCCATGAGCTCTGTAGGCACAGGGTTGCTTTTCCCAAACTGTGTTTAGGCCGAACCACCGCCATCAGTTTGCTACGTTTCCTTGTCAAAGTTTCTTCTTGCTTATAAATGCACTGACACTTATCAATATGGTTCCCAACACACATGCTATGTAGGGGAGCGGTTCTCTATATAATCCCACGTTTCCCGCTGTCCCAGTTTGTGAGGCAGACTCAGACTCTCTGACATCTTGAATCCAACTCACATCAAACTCTCCAATCTTCAAACCTCTCTTCAAACCTCTCTTCAAAATGGCTCTCGTTCTTTACGGTGACGATACCTTCACTTGCACCAGGCGTGTTCTTCTGACCGCCGCCGAGCTGGGTCAAGACTTGGAATTCGTTCATGTTAACACCAGAAAGGGCGAGCACAAGGTATATAAGCACAGGGTGAAGTCTATATGGTTTTATTCTAATTTCATGACATTTCAGACTCCCGATTACATCAAGATCCATCCATGGGGCAGGATCCCTTCGTTGAAAAATGGCAGCTTCTCCATGTACGAGTCGCGGGCCATTGCGCGCTACTTGGCTAGCATCTCTCCAGAGAAGGGGAAGAACCTGGTTCCCTCTCCTGAGACGGACCCCGAGGCCTTTGGTCTATTTGAACAGGCGGCAAGCGTTGAGCTGGCGTATATCAATCCGCCTTTGGAAAGCTTGGTAACCGAAAAATATTTTGTGCCGTAAGTTCCAATCACTCCATCACAGACCGACAAAGCTAAGTCAATAGTATGTTCGGCGGAAAGAAGAACGAGGAAAAGATTGCCGAGCTTAGGAAGACATTGGATGGCCACTTGGGGGTCTTGGACGGCATCCTTGCCTCGCGCAAATATATGGCCGGTGACGTATGCATTTACCAGCCCCGCCCGTGTGGAGTTTACAACTGACCACGTTCCAGGAGTTCACACTGGTCGACATATTCTACGTTCCCTTCATTTTCATGCTGAGTATTGACGAAATCAGTGAATTTGATTTGATCACCTCTCACCCCAACGTCAAGGCTTGGTGGGATCGTATCACCAGCCGCCCAGCTTTCAAGAAGGTGTATGGCGCATAATTTAGACACCAGACATAGACCCAGCTAGGATCTAACTAGATAATTCTACTCAATAGATTCTACTGCGATTTCATAAGCTTTGTTCAGTGTAGTGTGATATCCGTTTGTAAGGGCTTTTGTGTTGCCAAAATTTCGCCGCTGCAGGCTCACATAAATTTCTCACGCGTCTTGCGCCACCAAAACACCAACACCCCTGTACCATAGCGCCACACAGTGACCTACCCTAAGGTATATCAATATTTTAATCCTCATTTGGAAATACTGTGATAATTCAAAAGAAAATAACAAAAAAGGGAAAGGATTATTATTGAAACTAATAAATCATAAAAACCCCCTTTGATTACAAATGACGCCCCGATTCGTTGCATGCGCCCCCTTCCTAACGAACATGTGGTAACATGAGTTCATAAATAACGATATTGTTCCAGACAGGCATCTCAAAAGTCGATGTCTGCGCTCGAGGGGTTGTGATGTTAGATTCGCACTTAGATCCTTGGCAAAGCTGAGCACGCATTTGACTTCGCCTTGATCAAGGTAATTACTCACTATCCATACATGTTGTGATTTTAGTGATAACGGGGATATAGGCTAGATTTTTAATTGTGAGTCTAGTGCTTTTTTACTTTGTGCGGAAAAGCAATATCCAGACCAATTTTTCTATTGCGATTACGTATTTAGGCCTGTTGCGATGACAGGTAGGGGTGCCTCTTACGGCCTGTTATACAGATCATTTTTTGACAAGAATGCCACTAATTTAAATCTTTACTCTTGAATTGAATAGGAGGACTGTCTGTAAGACTGTTGAGCCTCTGTCAGGGATAACGTGCATTCCCACTACAACAGTCTCTCGTCGACGCGTCGGGATGCACGCGCTCTGGTGGATTGGGGATTCTTTTCGGGGCAATTCGGTAAAGTTACCGGAACTCCCTATTGGCTAGCGCTAAGAATATCCTGTCCCCACCTTGACTGAGGGCCAATTGGTGGGTACAATTGGAGATACTAACCTTTTGCCGAATGTGGGACTTTCTTTGTAATCAAACCTTTCCTACGTGCCGTGTGAATAGAATTCATTGCGGTGTGCGACTGAAGTTAGATCTGCTTCATCCCCTTGAACATAAAAACATCACAACTCTCACACTCCAAAAACTCGGAGGTATCTCTTAGACAGAGCCTGCATCCAGGCATGTGTCTCACGACTGCCCTCGGGAAGTATTAGTCAAATACACATAAAAGGATAAAGTGACGTCAGTACATTTAGCGTGTGCCGGACTCCTTTCTATCATCTATGGCGCTGCGCATCAATTACCAACGCAAACAGCAGGTCCGCGCAAGCAGAAATGCTTCGGCTTTCGTGTTCCCACTGTCGCAGCATGACGCAAGCGCTTTTGGCAGTGTCAACAGCCTTCTCGTAGAAGCTGCTGCTTCGAGAATATGGATTCGCATGTCCACCTTGGCTCATCTCTTGCTCAGCATCTTCCATGTACTCAAGAACGACAGGCGTATGACACCCTGCAAGAAGCGAAAGACCCGCCGACCAAATATTTCTGGCGAGCAACCAGCATTCATCATTTCTTTCGGCTATTTGTCCCTGTTTGTGAATAAATTCAACAGCATAGTGCAAATACTTTCTCGCGCCTTCAAGAAGATTTGCCATAGTTTCGGTTTCTGCGTCTTCAGCGGGCGGTGTATAGTTTCCATCGGCAAGCATTGCTAGGAAAGGTCGAAATACTAGCATCAGCAGCTGCCCTCGACGGTTGTGTAATATTTGACGCATCCGCTGCTTTGTTGAATATATAAGCTCATCCGCTACAACTTGTGATTGATGGGTGATGGGATCCGGACGGTCCCGAAAATCCGCGGGCAATGAGTTCATCCTAGGTCCGGTAGCCTTAGCAAACTTTGGGCGATGAAGCATAATGATGGCTGTCCAGCCCGTGTACCACTTACCATTCGATGACCTGGTGTTCCAATTGACATGCCAAGGGGTACTCAGCAGCGAGCTGAGTTGCCTTTTCGCCACTTGGGCGGGACACTCTGCAGGGGTCTGAATCATCAGCTGTAAGGTTTTCAACCACCTCAAATGTTTGTATGTATCGCGGAAATGGATACCTACTTTCATGCAATTCAATCTTGATCCTCTCTAACAGACGTCTAGCAGACGTCTCAGCTTGGTAGAACTGCCATGCGCTAGAATCGAGATGAGATCCAATTCCGGGCCATTCAAAAGGTTGCAGCGGTGGAGGAGGCATCTGGGTCTTTTGTATCAACTCTGCGAGCCTGCTGCATTGGACTACGTCAAGGAAAGGATAGACTTCCTCGGCTAGTTCAAGCTGCATCTTGGTCACGGCCCAGAGAACTCGATGACTGGACTTGTCTTCAACTATTTCAGGGTGTCTTGATAAAAAGATGTTAGCTGAGTTATCTGGGGCGGATCATCACAAACCTGAGCAATAATTTCTCTGCCTTTGAAGCGGCACCATCGACATAATACCACGCCGTCCACGGCTTCAGTATCCACATCTGGTAGTTCGCTAACAAGAGTTGCGCTTGCAAATCCTTGATCGGACATCTGCCGCTAAATGCCGTCAGGCCTAACCACGGTAGAGCTAGTTTAATGTAATGGCTCTGTGGTACCGGTTCGTTTCTCGGCTCCAACTCCGATGAAACGTGACCCAAGGCAAGGACAAGCATAAGAATAGCAAGATCAGGCTCTTCGAACCCGGCGGGTAGTGCTGTTAAAATTGGCCCGTCGTAAACAAAGCGACCCTCGAGAATGCAATCTAGCAAACGCTTCAGGAAGCCGATATCCAAGATCGGCCACTTGCTGTGAACATGGAGAATGTACTTGTCAATCAGCGGGGCTGCCAGGTCGGATGCTAGAGGATTGGATATGTTGCTACATAAGTCCATTGGCACAGAGAATTCGAGATTGGGCTGGTTGTTGAATGATGACGCGGCGCTATGCGGTGCGCTCGCAGAGTTGCTTGCGCTCAAGAACTCGAACTTTATCGAAGGACTTAGACCTGGTGTCGACGGAGCACCTTTGCTCTTTCCGGTGCACAGCTCGTCTCGATAGCCTCCCCACTGGCTAGGTAAGCCACATCTTGCGGCAGGGTTACGAAGCGTATTCCACGTCATGATGATGTCGCCATTGGGCCAAGCAGCATTGGCTCGAGACAGCGGACTAGAACTTACGGCCCTAGGACGGTTTCCAGCTTCCTGTGAGCCATGAGAAAGCGCTGTCACATTTAGTTCATGCAACACATTGCTCTCCATTGTTTGAATCCTTTCAAGTATTAATAGGGAGGCGCGGTCAAGTCTACACATTAATACATCAGGTAGGTTACACGGTAAACAACCAGTGTAGAGCTTACTTAGTTGTCTCGGTTTCGGGGTATGTACATTCTGAGTCGGTTCTGACACAGAACCCGCATTTGGGTCTCTCACTATCGCATCTCGACTTCCTGGGTTTCAGATGTTGAGCATATTGGCCACAGTGATATAAATGTAAATGACAGACCTTGCTCGGCAGACGAGACAGGCTTGTATTGCTCGCCTTCGGCTATATTGGCCCCCAATCCGGCTACTCATTTCGGACATTTTGGTAAGAGTTCGGATAAGCTACTGTGGAGGGAGGGGAAATAATTGATGACAAAGCTCACAAGCATGTGCTAATGGAATAGGCCTTAAATTAGTGTCAAAGCGGTCTAACTTGGCAAAACGGCCTTCTCCACTTTTAATAACGTTTGTGCTAATGGCAGCGAACGCAGAGCTTGGAAGCTCGCAAAATGGCGATACTATGCAGCGGGGAAATGCAGTACATCAGGATATCAACAAGGGTAGCGGCCAAAAATAAAAACCAAAGGAATTTCAATGATGATTTTGAGCAAGAGCTTGGTACGAAAAAAAAAAAAAAAAAAAAGCTTCAGTTATTTGTTGGCTTGGTTCCGTCTTTTATTCGGTTCTTGCATCATTGAATCATGAGCTTTTTTGCACGATGTATGCTGCCATGCCAATGATTCTGCTGCGAAGACTTATCTACTACATCCAATTCCTATTCAAGGCTATCTTTTAAATCATTGAATTGTTTCCATTTTCCCCTGTTAAGGGAAATGTCGCACATGTCATGTCGTAAAATAACGGTTCATCATAATCTTCTGGTAGGCACAAACAACAGTGAGCGCCGGACGATTAAATTACGGATAAAAGACCGGCTGATTAATCTATGGTTTGGTTTCAAAATATTATCACCTGTCAACCTGAGCCCCTAGCACGGTGCTGACATTCAAACAACCCATGTGACAACGATTGTATGCACTTCAACTTCGCCCTGTATCGGATCCTTGATTTTGTCCAAAGGATTCAAATTAATAGTGAATTTGGTCAGAATAAACCGGTTCACATGGCCAAGGCTATTGCTGAAGTCTATTTGCATGCTATGGTCCTCGTATTCTGATTGTCAGATTACGTGGGTACACTTCACTCTGGTTTTAACCAGCAATAAACAAGCTTTGCCATGCTGTCATGCCGTGAAACAAAAACTAGTGATCCCTGTGCGTTCATGCAAGAGCATGCTTATCATTGCCAGGGATGTCAACATGTGAATGCCGATCCAGCAACTGGGCTCTCGGCCTTGACCTTGAATGGTTACTTGCAGTTGCACTGTCTTTAATCGCAAAACCACAAGCGTTCAATTGCCCTGCCATAGTAGCAGAATTTGGTGTAACATATAAAGCTTTGTGAATATTTATGACAAGATTTAGGAGCAAAATGTAAGTTGAAGGATTCATAGTTCATTGATCGTCATTAAAACCACGTGGATTTAGATGTTAGTGGCCTTGGCAATATCTTGGCGATAGCCTCAAGCTTGGCAGATCTGACCCCGAGCTTGGCAATATGCAGCTCTTTTGTTAGCTTCTTCTCCATTCTTGACTTTCAAACTGTGTTTGCCGTTGTCGCGTATGAAGTGCGAGGAGGCCATGTAAGATTATAATCTGAAATTAAATAAATATTGACGCAAATATTTTACAGATAGCCTGAAATATTACTAGCTATGTTTTAAATTTTTAAAAGTGAACTTTCTGGAACATTTGACTTTAAAAACGATCCTGTCATGGTGCCCGACCTTGGTCCTGGGAATGTTTCAGTGCCGTTTTAGAGCGGGAGAGCCGGGTGATCGCTCCCGCAGGAGATCAACCCAAAGATAAAAACAATCCACGATCATCAAACTTGAGTGGGCTGACAAGACCGAGAGTACTGCCGAAGGCGTAAGTGATTCTGGAGGGGATGCTGCTCAATTTGGCTTCCACTTGGCTTGGAGGATGGACGCCATGTCTGCGTCCGAAGGGCAACAATTGGATGGCGCGTGGGGCTAAAAATTTGACCCGATAAGATGGATGGACAGTGTCTCATAAATATCTCAAAGCGTGACAGATCCACACACGTCAAAAGATGAGCAACGGGCGCCGCCGCCGCCCATGGATACGGATTATGGAGTGAGTACACGGATGGGTGCTTTGACCGGGTGATGCAGTGTTCCATTTTGGCTGACTCCCAGGCGCGGCGTTTAAGCTAATAAGGTTAGTGAGGTTACATGAACATCCGAGGCTAACGGGCTGTCTGAGTAATTAAACAAAGAGAGAGGGTCGAATTGGAGGTGAAGCCGTACGTGCCGATGCCTTGATTGGGCGCCCATCGAGCAAGCGAGCGCCGCATGATGGGGACGAATGAGCGGCATCGGGGTACGAGATGCGGCGCAACGGTTTCTATTTTGCTTTTCCCCAACAGCAACTGGCGCGAAGCGCGCCAATGAAGCAGAATAAACGGCCCAAGGGAAGGGTCAAAAAAATTTTTCGACGTGACATTGACGACCATAAAAATCAATGTTTCAAGGGTGGTGCAATGGTCAACCATGATCAAGACCGGGGGTCCGACAGAGACAGCGAGGATGATCAATGACTCGGTTGGGAATAGTGTCTGACAGAGGCCAGTTATTGTGGATAACAAAGGGCCTTGGTTGCGTCATGAAAATCAGGCAGCCAAATTAATTGCAGGACCCATATATTCAATTGGTTCGTAAACCAACTCAGGCCTTCTAGTTGCAGTGGTTTGGCCGAGTTGGTGCAGCAGCCCCCCGGCAATCCAAAGCAGAGGCCCCTGACTCGGGCGTGTCGTTTTGAGTGGGCGACCTCGTGGTTCATGTCTTGTTCCACGCTCCTGGTGGTCAGACTTGTGTTGCCGTCTGTGCCGCCCGAGCTTGCTCTCCTCATCTTGACCCACAACAACAGGATGCGATAGTGGCGAGAGAACCGGGGCGACCCCAAATCACCACTGCGGGGTGAGGGGCTACCCCAGAGCGGGTTGAGTCTGGGGATGGCCGCAATTGAGGAGCGCCGAGTATATAGGTCGGCCGACGGAATGCCCCAATTGATGGGGAGGGGGGTGCTGCATCTCTTGTCTCTCTCTCCGAACTCGCTTCGAAAGGTCGCCTCAATTCTCAACACCATGGATAAAGAAATAGCCCCGGGCTTTGCCCATGTAACCCACAGCGATGAAAAAGAGATGTTTGGCTCGTCTGGGGTCGCCGAGAACACCGGCCGCCGCAAGTCGACTGCCATCAACATTGTTGAGAACCCGCTGAAGGTAATTGCCGCCCTGTTTCGTGGCATTGGGGACTCGAACTAATTGCCTTTATTTGCAGCGCATCTCACCATCCGAAGTCGTCTCCACTGCGCGGGCTTTTGCAGAGTCGCATGGCATGACGGAGCATGCGGAGCTGTTTGGCCGCGCTGCTCTCGTGGCGCGCGACCAGCAGAGGTTTGAGTCGCTCAACGAGCTCACCGACGACGAACGCACTGCGCTCGTATATGAGCGCGACCACAAATGGCACGGTCCCTTTATGCTGTGGTATTCCATTGCGCTGTGCGCCGTGGGAGCTGCCACGCAGGGGTGGGACCAGACTGGATCCAACGGCGCCAACTTGTCGTTTCCTGAGGAATTTGGAATTAACGGCACTGGAAAAGATGAGTGGATTGTCGGCATCGTCAACGCCATCATTTTCTTGACCGCCGGTCTGATGTGAGACGCACACTGCAATGCACTGCATTGCCATATCACTTGTGCTGCATTGATGACTAACCTTGCCCTTAGTGGAGCCTTTATCGTCGATCCCCTCAACCATTACTTTGGTCGAAGGGGTGAAATCTTCATCACAGCCTGCTGCCTCACCGCTACGCCCATTGGCTCTGCTTTTGCAAAGTCATGGCAGGGTTTGTTCGCCGCTCGCTTTGTAATGGGCATTGGCATCGGTGCCAAGAATGCTAGTAGGTGTTTCTGGTCAAGGAAATGACAGCAGTGGCTTACATTGATTAGCGGTTCCCATCTACTCGGCCGAGATGGCTCCTCATCGTGTCCGAGGCGCCCTTGTCATGTTCTGGCAGCTCTGGGTCGTGGCTGGTGCGTGAAACTTCTACTCTTCGTTTCAAGAGGATTACTGACATTCTGGTAGGCATCTTTTTGGGTTTCTGCGCCAATGTCATTGTCAAAGACACCGGTAGAATTTCTTGGCGCCTTCAACTTGGCTCGGCCTTTATCCCATCATTCGTCCTAGGCGTTGGCATCTTCTTTTGTCCCGAGTCTCCACGATGGCTCATGAAACACGGCAGGCACGCAGAGGGCTTCAAGTCCATGTGTCGTCTGCGAGCCCATCCCATCATCGCCGCACGAGACTTTTACTACTCGTGGGTCATCTACCAAGAAGAGCTTAAGGAAGCTGCCGGCGCGGGCTACTTCTCCCGTATGTGGGATTGCTTCGCCGTACCCAGGATTCGACGAGCGAACTATGGTGCTTCGACTGTCATGATCGCCCAGCAGATGTGCGGTATCAACAGTATGTCCTCGCTGCCCTATGGAATAACACCTGCTGACAGTTGCAGTCATCTCCTTCTACAGCTCTACCATCTTTAGAAATGCCGGATACACGGCTGTAGAGGCTTTGTACGCATCTCTAGGATACGGCGCTATCCAAGTGGTAGCTACTATCCCCACTCTGTTTCTGATTGACACCAAAGGCCGAAGGACTCTGTGTTTGATTGTGAGTTTTTAGACCTGCTGTTACAATTTGCATGCGATAGACTAATATCGTGAAGACATTCCCCGGCATGTGCATCTTCCTTTTGGCTGCTGGTCTATCATTGTTGAACGACTCAGGCAGCCGCGGGGCCCAGATCGGACCAGTTGTCTTGTAAGTTGTTGGACTCTTCACATCTCTAATTTTTACTGACCATTTCTTCACTAGGTTCGTCTACCTCTTCACAATCTGCTACTCTCTGGGAGAAGGACCAGTAGCCTTCCAGTACTCCGCCGAGGTGTTCCCTACCATCCAGCGAGAGCAAGGAATGGCCTGGGCTGTCTGCATCAACAACACCTTTGGTAAGTTTCCAGATTTGGACTTATGAATTGTTACTTACAATACATGATAGCTGGCATCCTCAGTTTGACATTCCCCAGAATGCAGACCGTCATGACACCAACTGGTGCTTGTAAGTGCACTTTCTTGAAATAATGCCTGATGAAAACTAACACTATCTAAGTCGGCTTCTACGCTGGTCTCAACCTCATAGCTTGGTTCATGATTTTCTGTTTCGTTCGAGAGACGAAGCAACTGACATTGGAAGAATTGGATCGTAAGTGGCCCTGTGATTAAACCATCTAATCTTATTTTTTCTAACACTTAACAGAGGTCTTCTCGGTCCCAACCAAGAGGTTCATCACTTATGAATTGACTGTTTGGCTTCCCTATTTCATCAGACGACACATTTTGCGCCAGGACGTCATTAAGCCACCCCCGATCATTGAGAGGGCCGATGACTCGGACTCACCCTAAGATATTGCGGCGGAGGAGTATATACCCACAAAATCACATTGAAGAAATGTCAGATGTATGTATAGTTGTAAATGTTTGAACGCGGGATCGCCTCAATTGAAACGATTGTGCAATTATTCTAAATGTCTCTGGCACGTATCGATAGCAATACAAACAGCTGCAGATTGCCATATTCCTTGAGTAGTATACGATGAGCCCGGCTCATTCCACGTGAGCTTTGTTCGCCCAGTACCAAATTCACTGATGACTATCGAGTTGATTGGCCTAAGGAAGAAGAAAAAATTCCGATCGTTCAATAATGTATATGCACTTGCATTGATAGGCCGTGGGGATTAGATTACTCTCCATTATGCGCGCTGTCCAAAGTGGGAATAGGAATCATTCATTTCGACTGGCAGTTCAAGACGAAATCAGGAAGCTAAGCGAGATGAAATTTAGCTGGTGGAGCAAAAAAGTCGGTGGGCAGTGGTAACAACCTATTTTGCTCCCAGCAGGGCTTGAACCTGCGACCTCCGCATCACCAACATTTGCCAGGGGCAAGTATTAGTACGAAGCTCTAACCAACTGAGCTATGGAAGCCAACCGATGATTGTGCATCGTCGCGCCGCTCTCCGAAGAAAAACAGCACCGGGGCGACCGTGATGATGATGCCACGACAAGTTGCATCAATCGCGGCGGTAATTTTGAGAAATGGAAGAGACCCGGCATGCATCAGCTAGGAGCCCAAGAGTGGCTATTTCTCACCCAAGCAGACGGGGGAGTTTTCTGGCGGTCGGCATCGCTAATTTCAAATGCAGCTGACAGTTGGGTTGATTAATCCTCGAGTAATATGCCTAGCCAATTCAACAAGGTAGAATATGACGATGGTGGTTCGTGAATCAGTTTAAATTGAATTATTACATAAACATTCTTAATGTCTACCAAGACTCCATTTCTTATAGTTTGTACAGACACCAAGTCCAAAAAGGCTGGTCATTAAACATCCCTAACCACTGATACTTTGTTAGCAATCGCTCATGACAAGTTCTGATTTCGACTTACAGGAGCTGGAGTGTAAGATCACCGTGGATCCTCGCCTTGAGCTCAATCTCGACTTCCAGGTTCAAGTCCAACCGCAGCTTCAGAGTATCTTTGCTTCCTCCATCATCTTGTTGTTGCATTTGCTGCTGTTGCTGCTGCTGTTGCATGTTCCAGTTGTTCTGCGCCATCTGCTTCTCGTCTTCCATAGGATCATCCATCCATGTTGGTCGCTTGCGCCGCGCAGTCTTTGTTTTCTCTCCCTTTCCGGTCTTTGATGACTTCTTCTTCGGTCTGGGGGCAACAGCCTTTTGCTCGTCTTCGGAGGCATCGGGTTCATTGTCATCTCGCCGAGGGCTTTGCTCCTTGGTTGGGGCGGACTCAGGAGACTCTGCGGCGCGATTCTTGATGCAAGTTAGTAGACTGCATACTGTCTTTCTGAGAAAGGTGGTGCACGTACCTCTGTTGGTGATGACGACATGGTTGCGAATATTACGATTCTGGCGCAGTGCGAGGAAGAATGACTGCTGAAAAAGGAAGAGAAAAAAGAATGAGGACTCAATGGAATTTTATTAAGAAATGCATGTTAATCTGAGACGAGCCAAATCAATTCTATAGGTCCCTTCACGATTGAAAACCTGATTGCGGTTGGCAGACTGACGCGGTAGAGGTGCATATGTCATAGATTTATCGCGCGATGTGACGCTAGAACCAGGTTGTGCGCAGCCAAGCCGGGGTGTGACGTATTGATTACCCTTCGCCACAAGTCGTTGGTCAGATTATCCAGCAGGATCAGGACATCACTGCCATATTAAAAAATTATGATGAATGCATTTACCGAATTAATTAATTATGTACCAGTGGAAGCATCCGAATTGATAGCGCATCGTTTCGGAATCGACCGATCGGCGTCTTGGCTCACGGGTCGATTGATTCACCAATATTCAAACAGATAGGTCATCAATTGATTTAAAGGGTAGAATACAGCCTCCAAGTTATACAGAATTCATGCAGATGATATTTGACGACAAGCAAAAATGGACGAGAAAGTTCCTACCGTCTTTCCCGAAATTTAGCAGGAAAGTTGTCTCTGTGAATATCATTAGCAGATGATACCATTCATTATTGCTCAACTAAGAAAGAAAAAAATACATCGGCCATTTCTATTGAAATTAGAAGGCATAGGCTAACCAGGCGTTTCTCTGTCGCATTTGAGTCGTCGCTTCAATAAGGCACTGGAGCAGGCCGTTAACTAACTGGCATACAAAATCTTCACGGAAAGCAAACAAGTAATCTTCATCATCATATATTTTCATTTCAAATAGCCGTGTCGCATGTTTTACACTAGAATACTGTGGTTTTACACAAATGTCTTGGCCTTCTCAGTGACTCTCACCTTCATCTTGGTTCCGTCCACTGGCTTGCAGGTAACCTGATCAGTCTGCCAATGAGGAAAAGCATGGGTCAGCTTGAATGTCTCCAAAATTTCCAGCGAATTAGAATATCACTCACCGTATATAGCGTGGACTTGGTCTTGTAGTAGAAGTTCTTGTCGTCCAAGATGTGTTGGCCATTCTCATCCACCTCCAGCTCGCCCAAACCAGTCTTGATGAAGTCGAATCGTCGTGCGACACAGGCCAGGATGATTCGAGCCTCCATGTTTGCAAGCTCGGATCCGGTGCAGCGTCTTGGTCCTCTCTCATAGGGTCTCCAGGCGCTTTCGGGGATGTTTGCAGCCTCGGGGCCAATCCATCGCTCAGGCATGAACTCGTCCCTGGTCTCACCAAAGATGGCCGGGTCTCGCTGAATGACGTACGCCACGGGGCTAAGAATCACGCCATCTACGACCAGCTGCTTTCCGTCAGGCATAGTGAGAGTGGTTCCAGATCCTTGGGGCGCCAGTCTGGCAGTAGTGCCGGGTGGGTGGAGTCGCAATGCCTCCTTGACGATGGCATCGGTGTCTACGAATGTTAGTTAGTCGCAAGCCCCATAAACTCTCCAATATTTCAGCTTCCACTCACATTTCAAACGGGCCATGAGCTCTCCGTTGCCAGTCTCTCGCAGCTGGGAAACGACAGCCGAAGGGCTAGGATCAGGACCAAAAACCTCGTCAAGCTCTTCCTTCAAGGCGTTGAGTGCAGCAGGGCGTTTTTCTAGTTCGTAAAAGATCCACTGCATCAAAATACTTGTTGTGTCGTGACCAGCAAACAAGAAGCCTCGGCAAGTATCGCTGGTCTGCTGGAGAATCTCAGGTGTGAGCTTCTCAATACCGTTTAAGCTGAGCGCTGCAACACTGCGGACACGCTTGGTGCCAGCGGTATCTTCGTTCATCTTCTCATACTCTTGTCGAATGGTGTCCTTTAGAACTGTGTCCAATTCCTTGTCCAATCTTCTAATTCGTCGCTCATTCTCTGTGAAATAAGTCCGCATCCAGTTGGCTGTGTTATCCCTCTTCACATAAGACTGCTGCAGTGCCCGGTATGTTGTCAAGACAGGGCTTTGCTTGCCGGGAATCTGGGCCTTAAGGTCAAGATTGAAAGTAACAATTCCTGGTGCCACAAATTAGCAAGGCGGCCTCGAGGTAATCGCGCTGATTCCTTCTAGCAAGTTCTCACCAATAACATCAAAAGCCAAGTTTGTGGCCAGCTCATCCATGCCAAATTCCTCTCCAGATTCGGCAAGTCGCTCCAGGTGCTGGATGAAGATCTCAGACTTGTCCAGAATAAGTCCTACGAGACCCAAGAGGTGCTGAGGCTGGAATCCAGGCAAAATTCGTTTTCTAAGACCCTTCCATTCATCTCCCTATTCAATCGGTTAGTGTCACAAAGTTTTCAACAATCACTTGAGCAAGGGTGGCTGCCTACATCCAAGGTGACAAGAGAACGTTTTCCGACCAATGGGCTCAAATCCAGGATGGCGGGGTGCTTGGGGATACTTGTGCTGTACTGCTTGGAAGGCTTGGTGACTTGCTCGGCCACGCTGTTGTTGAGAATGAACAAAATCACAAAGGATTGCTTTGGTCGCCAATCGACCAACAAGACTGGTGGAAACCCAAGCTTCTCCGCCTGTTCGTACATAATCATGTCTAAAAAGCAGCACGCGTTAGTATTCTCTTAGAATCCGTGCCGACCGATTCAATCATTTCCCCATTTCATGCCAAATGTCATCTTCGCCACTGCGGGGTTTTCGCTTAGGGAAGGGTAAATACGCACTCCAAGACCTCCCCAGTGTACCCTCCATGGCAGACTTCTCAATCCATGGCCAGTGTCCCGCCTTCTTGTCTGCCGGCTCTGGCTGGTAGTCGGCGAAGTGCCTCAAATCCAGATGCGTAGTTTTGGACTTTTGCGAGAGGTAGAATCCAACCAGTGGAATGAGGGCCAGGACAATTGTCCGCCAGTGGGCCAGAAGAACCTCGAGCATGATGGCGCCTCGTATTGGGGGTCTAGGTCACAATACGGAAGGGGTGCCAGAGCAAGAAGGGTGGAAAACTGGTGTTCGCGTTTGGAGCACGGCAGTTCAGTTATAGCTGCTTCGCCTCATCGGAGCGAGCCGACTTGAATATTTAACCCGGCATCGTGGGCAGGTTAAGCCCTGGCAGGAAAGCAGAAAACCCGAAAACAGAACCTTGGGACCCCCACCCTACCTTTACGTAGCTGTGCCCCCGCAGAAATGATGATCTACTGGGCTAGCTGTCCGAAACGCCACTGGAGCACGCAGCTTGGCATCTCTTTTTGCGCTGCAGCGTATTGGTCACAGCTTATTATGTCACAGGCAAAAGGTGGGAGCGAAAAAAGAAAAGAAATTCCTCCAATGCTGACCCGCGACCACGGAAACAAATGCGATCCTACCGCGGTGAGGGTTTCACGCAAATTGCCCATGTCTACCTACACAACCTGCAGGTACGCCACCACGGGCGGCAATGCACTACAGTATGCTTAGGATGCGGGATTAAAATAATCGTTCGTTTGAACCTGCTTGGGACCTTTTTTCACCCCACTGTGGCTTCGGGATGAGGGAAGTTGAAACCTCACCCCCCGCGTACTGCCCCGCTGATCTCTTCCTCTTCTCGCGGCGCGTTGGGTAAGTGATATTGCATGTGCACGGCGGGAGGCGGGCGGGCGGGGTCCGTCGCGCCACTAGGGTGACATCGGCGTTATCTTCGGATCAGATAAGATTGATCAGACAAGGCAAGCGAAAAGATTTTTCACGAGCCCATGGGTCAGCTTGGTTTACGTAGCGCGGGCTTACGGCCCCAGTCGCGTCAATGGCCATCCCATCCCGGCCTCGGCAGATAAAATCGGTGGGGGTCTATGTAACCATCTGGCTAATTGCAGAACGTGGCAAACCAATCAGGCCGTGGAGGTTAATATTGGCCAACGGACCAGAGGCGCGTCGAGTTGTTTTTTCTTGAGTAACATGACACAAGGGGGCGTTTATACCTGGGCATCCATCCCGCCAAGGAGGTGGTATTAATAGCCAAGCAGCCAAGAACTGATCCCACTGACTGCCCACTAAGGTTTTGTCCAATGGGTCGATATGCTTAAACGACTCGCAAATGGACTGCCTCGGATCGCTGTGATCGCGCGCGGGAAATCTTGGCGACTCTTCTCAAATAGGTCAAGGTCGTTGCATGACTAACAAAATTTGACTGGGGTGATGGCGTAAGGCGTGACGTTCCATCTGTTCCACTGCCGTATTATGCTGTGGGGGGCTCAAAGTGGACATTTCCGCCGGTCCAGACCGCCTGGTCTGAATGATGGGTGCCAAGCAACCCTGGATAAACTTCTCTCGGGGTAGCCCGGCTGCTTTTGCATCTTTGGGTAAAAAGCCCTCACTGACGACTGGCGCAATGCCGCTTTTTAATCGGAGGCTCAAATAGCAGCCGGGATGCGGCACTGTTGCGGTTGATGGAGCCGACGCGACTGGGGAACCCCCACAGTGTCCTCTTATAGCCCATCCTTGGGTAGCCCGTCTGCAAAAAGGAAAACTGAGAATTTCCCTTCTTTTTTGCTGTTTCAATATGAATGTGGCTTTTGTTCAGCCACCAGTAAAAGGCTCTTGGATTCTGATGTCGCGCAACTCGGTTTCAATCGACCACCTTGCCTAATATCGGTAAGCATTGCATTTTCCGGTTGAACACTCACCACGTATTTCACTCCTAAATGCGGAATCAAAACATCAGGCACACAATTTAGCTGTCCAAATGGTGGGAATTGAATTATGCAGCCAACGATTTCATCCTTTGTCGTGAGTCTATTTGTCCGACCGATGTAACAAATGACCTGTATTTGCTGAAGACCATTCTCTCCCCAAGCTCGTAAGACGAAATTTGAGCTTTTTTCTACAAAGCTTGAACCGCCGAGATCATACGTCTTTCCCACTAACTCGAACTATAATGCTTTGGGTCAGATTGATTGGTCCTGGCCTATGTGCTGGTTAGCTCGTTACAGGCTTCGCCCTCTGTCTACAATCTCACCTGTGATTCTTTTTTCAAATGAATGTATTCAGCATTTATTCGGATCACATGTGTAACTCCAAAAAACCTCACTCGCCTCGGGGTCAAGTACAGACTCACCATGATTCATAGGTCTCGCCGAATCTTGAACATCAGTCCAACAATTGCTTCAAGGAGCAACGCTTTTCGAGAATTAGAGAAGAAGAAAATAGCCAAACTCTATTGTTGTAAACAGTTGTGATTCTTATAATTGCTAGCGTAGAACAGCTTGATTTCCCAATAAAGTAAAAGATTGACTGTCATCACAATATGCAGGTACCGCCTCGTAGAGGGTAAGAAACCTGACGTATCGGTAAATACATGCCGATACCGGATACGCCAACAGTATCATGTTGGTCCCAATACCCTCTAACTGGCACATTCATTTATGCTAGCTTTTTAGAGGATTGTCATGAGGAAAAATGCACATACACATGCAGATACAGAGGAAACACTACACATGTGATCATAGAAATGGACTGATTCTTCTATGTTGCAGATGCAAAATCGGCGTCAACCCCGAGGCCAGATACAGCCCACAACTGCACATTATTTTTTGTGCGGGAATAATTGCCACCATAGATTCGGGATCCGCGGCCCCCATGTGTTCGGAGCACCCATGTGGCCTGCATACAGCCGAGATGACATGGACAAGTTCCCAGATAGGTCGAAAGATCCACTGGTACCCGCAATATAGGTGTTACACAAGCAGTAACCACACCACGGTCGAATGGCAATGGTGCAGGTGTCAGACATGCTTAAACTCACCCCTCGATCTTGCCGATATGCTTTAGTCGACGACGTAGAATCATCGGATCTGCAACAACAAAATGCTGAATAAAAGACGCCCAAAGGACTATCGTATCACGCTCTTTAGGGTCTATTTGATAAATGACAAAATCAGTGCACCACCTTCAATCAACTAGATGATTGGCAACAAAGCTATGTAATGGTATCTGCCGTTTAAATTGGGTGTTGTTTTGAATTCCTGCAAAACCCATAGGTCTTGGTCAAACTAAAAGCCGTTACAGCAGCAGAAAGAAGTGTAACAGCCTGCAGCACCGTTATACCAGGGAGAGAAAAAGATTTATCGATGGACACAGTGATAGCGATAATCAGTGCAGGTAGCAGCTGCTATAACAGAACTAGAGGCTCGGTCGCCGGTCGCCGGCACCTCTGATCTAGTCGTAACAAGAAGTGGTAACTCGATTCTAGCTTCAGTCCAGTCGAGACAGACATATCAAAGTGTTATACGCAACGAGATCTTCTAGTGGTTCGAGTTTAGTGTAAAGTATATACACAGCTTGGAAAAGGGTGACAAGGAGCATAGACTGTGCGGGCGTCAAGCCTGGTCTCAAAGACAAGTCCCCTATATCCAGTCTCAGTTCTTACTTCTGCCCATGAAAGTGTAAGCAGTATAAAAGCAAAGCATATATAAAGTAGAGTGACCTCATCAAGGCTGAATGACGTGAGATGAGCAGATTGGACACCATGTGTGTGCTCGGTGCAAGCCACCCACCAATCAAATCAGCTTGCCATCATGCTGTTGCTAGTCTATTGATATCTATATTGATTGGCCGATTTTCGACGGGGTCAGTAAATCACCGCCCGTCTTCCTCTACGCTTTTATCAGAGAAGCTCACCATGCTCCGCCAGTCTACAATAAACACATGGCGGCGGTCGCCAATACTCCAATCGGAATGCGGCTAATTACGGCTGATATGTGCTGCCCCACGGTTGGTTGCGCCGATCCAGTGCGGGGATGTGGCTGCCCAATTAGGACCGGCGACCACAGGCACCGATTCTTACCATATTGTGTTGTTAATGGCAACACTATTGTGTGCTTAGGCTCAGGCTCATTTCAGACAATTTACATCACTGAATTAATCGAATTCATTGAAGTTGAGCAATGTATGACGTAGCTGTTGTGATCGCAATTGCAGCTTCGCGGGAGGATCGACCTCTGCCCCGCTTCTTGGCCTTGAATGTTGGCACGGGATATGCAGCTACTCCAGCAACCAATCACACTGCCATCAAACCTTTGGGGGGATTGTCAAGAACGGCCATGGCGCTCCCCCGCGCCTCATCACTGGTCGAGAGAGCGGAATTTCATATCCAAGATCCACTAAATCTCGGATAGCTTCGAGGACGTGCCAATCGCTGGCGGCGAGCCTCGGCACATTCCTCTTAGCCTCACCAAGTCTATACCCCACCTCAACGCCATCGACAAAATTCGATGCCAGATATGCAAACTGCTATTTTTCACCTTTTACCCTGACACTACTTCTCTCCTGGACTGTGAGGTGCTCTGAAATTTCGCTGTTGGCATCATTACGACTCGCTATACTTCTGTGACAATGTCTCCTTCCGCTCTTGACAGCATTGTTCGTGGCCCGACTGGGCCGATTGATGGCAAGACAAACACATCAGCGCCGTCCGGCCACCTTGGCCCACTCAAGTTTGATGACCCATACAAGGAGCGCGAGTACCTAAAAGGAAGACTAGCCTTGGCCTTCAGAATCTTTGCCAAGCTTGGATTTGACGAGGGGTAAGTGGGCTATGACGGAACACGATGCCAGAAAGCTAACCCATGGACGACAGCGTGGCTGGGCACATTACGTTTCGGGTATTAACCCCCTCATGCCTGCCAGAATGCATCTGACCATCTCCTTAGGATCCCGTTGAGCCGACCAGTTTCTGGGTGAACCCTTTTGGCGTGGCGTGGCCGATGCTCAAGGCATCCGACCTTATCCGAGTTGATGCCAAAGGAAACATTGTGGAGGGTGGCCCAGTAAAGTTGCTGAATGGTGCAGGTGGGTCTTTTTTATCCTTATTACATGCTGCTATCATACACGGAACTAATGTCCTTCTCCAGCTTACATGATTCATCATGCCGTCCATGAGGCTCGGCCCGAGGTGAATTGCGTTGCGCATTCGCATTCGGTCCACGGCAGGGCATTCTCAACCCTTGGTCGTCCTATCGACACCATCACCCAAGATTCTTGTGCCTTCCACAACGACCTTGCATTCTACGATTCCTTTGGTGGTGTCGTCATTGGCGAAGGCGAAGGACGTCACATTGCCAAGGCACTGGGAAACAAGAAGGCCGCCATCCTGGCAAACCACGGCCTTCTCACCACCGGACAGAGTATTGAGAGTGCCGTGTTTTGGTTTATGAGCTTGGAGACTTGCTGCCGGGTGCAACTCCTTGCCGATGCCGCCGCCAGCGGCCGGGGTGGGCAGGTTGTCAAGATAGGAGAGGAAGAGGCCTCATTTACATACAAAACTGTAGGAAGCGAGGCAGCAGGTTGGTTTTCAGCTCAGCCAACATTCAAAGTGATGGAAAAGGAGAGCGGCGATGAGTACAAGCAATAAGCAGGCATGTCCGTCGTATTGAGTGGACTATAATGAAATTTTGGATTTATTGACGGATTTTTGATCAAGCTGATGAAAACAAAAAATTATTTCCACCGACCCATGACTATATCCTTCACATTTGGAAGTGTGTGGAATAATTATCATGCTCTTTACCCTAGACCTGTCAAGATTCGATCAAGGTACATGTCTAAATTGCACCGTGCGCCACTATGATACGCGATCGTTGCGACAATCCATCAAGTGAGCTAATGTTTTTATCACCAAATGTACGAGTAAATCATTTTTAGTGATATACGGACGCTGAGGGATCCGGTAAACCTTTTAAATCGAACCACCCTATGAGGATGTCCAGTGAGAACATTCATCGTATTTCTAGATCACCGATTTGACGCAACGGAAGTGTGGGTCCCCGTGTCGGCAAGCATAACATGCGACCTCCGATGTCAGACCAAAAATGTCGTATGATTGGCAGAGGTGACCTAGTGCTGCCACCCTTTGCTTGCCGCGCGCTGAGACGATTTAGGCTATAAAAAAAAAAGTAAGCGGAGTGACGTCTGATGGCGTAGGTAGTGGTTGTCAAATGTAGACAACCTTTTGGGGTAGAATCAAGCTTAGATTGATTGGGACGAAACAACACCACTGTCAAAAAAAATCCAAGAGTGGAGGGATCAGATGGTGGCATTAGGCTTAGGCTCGCAGTTCGGAGCGCAGTCTGCACCGATGGCGTCGAGATTGCAGGGATGAGGCCCACCGCAATTAGTCACTCCCGCCCAGGGCAATGCCTAAAATGGAGACCTCGCGCTCGCGCGGATCGGCGTTTATCTCAATGCCGAGGCGGCGGCCAATTGAGGACGGATTTAATTAGAAATCAGCCAGGCTCGGACAACGAGGTCTATCGCAGCGTTTGCTTTTGTGGGCCGAGCGTCGTGGCCTCGCGACTTGGGGCGTTTTGGCTTCTGGAAGATGGGTCGCTCTCCCGTTGAGATAAATTTGTTTCGGCCCCCTGACCGTTACGTTCAGATTTAGTTTGTCTCTGCATCCATCCATCTCAATACAACCAGATCAAAACAAACCAGATCAAAATCCTTCGAATCCACCCATATCCAGCTACCACAGACCAGACTGCCACAATGGCAGACAACTCAGTAACGATACCGCCTTCGTCTTCACCTCAGCCCACATTAAACAACGAGCCCGCCATGTCCAGCAACGAAAGGGAAGGCTTCAACTCGCCTTATTGGCGTCCGCGAAGAGCCATGGCTGCCAAGGTCCTCTCCGGAGTCATGCTTGCCATCTTATTACTGTTCTTGGCAGACCTCTCCTATCTATTCGGCGCCACCTTCAAAGCCAACAACCGCGTAAACGCCATGAAAGTCCTGGTCATTGACTACGATGGTGGTGCTGCCGGCCAAGCAGTCTCCAAAGCTTACGAGTCTCTCAAGGGCAATAACTTTCCCTCTCTCGAATTCGGCTCTGCTGCTGACTACCCTGATGCATCTGATGTCAAGCACAGCGTTTGCCATGCTGATTACTGGGGCGCTCTGTATATTCACGAGGGCGCATCAAGCCGGCTCGCTGCTGCGTATGCTGGTGGACAGGCAGCTGAAGATTACAACCCCAGCGACAGCCTGACGTACATCTACAATGGAGCAAGGTACCCGACGACGGCATCCGGTTATCTGGCCCCCAACTTCCAGTCCCTTATTTCCGTAGCCAGATCAAGCTACTACCAAACCGAGCAAGGACGAACAGCTCTGCAGAGTGTCAACACCACCGACTCGGCCGCCGTGCAAGCCTACCTTAACCCCTTCCAGGGCACCGCCGACATCATCCGACCAACAAACCAGGCTTCCAGGAACCTCTACAACACCTTGAACATTGTCATGGCCGTGCTTGGACAGTTCTTCTATGTGCTTGCCATGAACGGTCTCTTTGACAATTTCGGAATCCACAAGAGCATGCGCATCCGCGATGTTTGGCTGATGCGCTTTGCCGTCGGCAAGGTCTTCTCCTTGCTATTTGCCGTCATCGTCACAGGTTATATCTGGGCTTTCCGCGAGGATTGGGGAGTCGATGCTGGCCAGTGGTTCCTGACTTGGCTGACCTTTTGGCTTTTCATGGACACCAACTTCCAAGTACTCGAATCGACGATAGGCAGCTTCGTCCCGTTGCCGGCCGTTCCATTCTTCCTGCTTACCTGGTTCATTGTCAATGTCTCGGCATGCATGTTCCCCTTTGAGCTCATGGCTGGTTTCTATCGAATCGGATACGCTTTCCCCGCTCACTCACTCTGGATTGTCTTGATCCAGGTTTGGTCGGGATGCGGCAACTATCTCCACGTTGGCTTGCCAATCCTGTTTTCCTGGTGGTTGGTGGGACACGTTACCGCCTACTTCAGCATTAGAAAGCGATGTCTGGCTCAGTCTGTGAAGCCGGCTTCCCTTGAAGAAGGAAAACAGGAATAAGAGTGCGACGAAAGATTATGGGGCGAAGATATGAAAAGTATTTGTGAATTTTTGGGTTTGGCAGCGTTGGTTCTACAGCGAGCGGCATTAGCAGGGCTTGCATTTGGCAAAAGATCAGATCTCCACTACGAATTGTAATTTTTATAGAATATCAGCGCAAGCTTCTTTCCAGAAGATGATGATGATTTCAGCGCTACGTAGACATAGAATGTGAAAAAATCGAGTTGAACATCTTTTAATTTCTTCACATATTCTTCACTGGTTCTCGTTGTCCTTGCAAGTCGACCACGCAACTTTCAAGCTTCAATCGCTGGATGGTAGTTGGCTGCAGTTTCTCGACCTTGAAAAGAAAAAAAGACGACTGCTTCAAAATCATGTCCTGGATCAGTAGACCGTTTTTTAGAGGAGGGTCTAATGTCGCTGTTTTGCCCCCTTGGCGCAGCATGGGCCTGGCGGATAAAGAAGCCCCATTAGGCACTGTAAAGCCTTAATTCCTTGAAGTGGAGAGGGCCGAGATAATAAACGCCGCGCTGAATCGGAAAGCTAGACACTAAATTGCGGCGCTATTCCGCTTCTGCCAAGCGCCACCACCCACTGCTGCGAAACAGCAACCCATCTGATACGCAGGTCAGTTAGTGCACTTTAAAACCAATGCCACATTTTTTAAGCGCCTGTCTCTAGTGATACGTAATTTCTCCTTCTATTGCACCTCAGTGGAGTGTTCACTCCATAATTCTCTCAGCTGTGTGACGACGGTGGTACGAGTTTTGGTTTTGGGAGTTCGGTATTAAAAGTGGATTTGTCCGAAGCCCTCGGTTGATCGGGATCCGGCGCCGATAAGCCCAGTCCGCTCCGAGCCAGCAAAGCAGCAAAAGCCCGGGGAGGAATCAATTTGCTCCCGGGCGTCGGTATCATAGTTGTATCTGCACATGGCCCCTATTTAATTAACGAGTTGGACCTTTAAGGTATCTCCCTAGTACCACGGTTAAATGCAGAATGAGCAAAATTGGCCACCTGAGACAAGACCAGCTGCATTCTTTGATATTGCGATCAGTCACAAGGCCGAGAAGTTGAAGAGCTTGACCCTGGACCCTTCGGACATTCGCTTAGATCTGGTGGCCCACACGTGCGGGAATTGTCTAATTAACCACTCAATCCGGCGGCATGCACGAAATGGGTTGCCGCGCTTGACAAATGAGATTTAGCCACCTTTTTCGCTTAATGCAATCCTATTCAGGAGGGGAAAAAAGCAATATTCTGAGCGGAAAGATTCCGATGAATCGGTTGGGCTAGCGATTTAGAGTGGCCACTAGGATTGCTTGGGTCCAGATGTAAATATGTCGACCAGAAAAAAGAGGAAAGGACGAGATTCATATTCAGAGTCAGCCGTCACTGGGTATAATGGTTCCATTTTGTGCAGGGAAGAATTCAATTTTATTGACCATTACGCCTCAGATTATTTGACCTTTTTGTCTCTCGCCGAATCTATTTGGGTATATTAACTGCAATGACTGGCTCATACGCTGCGATCCAACTTTTGAGCTTCACACATCTTCGCATACATGCCACCCTTCTCAACCAGCTGGGTATGTGTTCCGGCCTCTACAATCCTGCCGCCGTAGAAGACAAATATGCGGTTTGCTTCTCGAACCGTCGAGAGTCGATGCGCAACAGCAATGGTGATGCGATCTCCAGTCGTGGCGGCCTCCATCAGAGCTGCCTGGACTACTCGCTCAGACTCGGTATCCAGGGCGCTTGTTGCTTCATCCAGCAAAATCACATTGGGCTTTCGTGCTAGTGCTCGAGCAATAGCGATGCGTTGACGCTGACCACCTGAAAGCTGGCTCCCGCTGGTGCCGCAAGGAGTGTTGAGTCCTTCAGGCAATGAGGAGACAAAGTCCCATGCATTTGCTGCGCGGCAAGCCTCCTCCAAAACATCGTCGGAAGCAACCTCTGAGATACCCAGGTCCATACCCTGAGAAATGTTTTCCCGAATGGTTCCCGGAAATAGTGTTGGCTCTTGCTGTACAAGTGCGACTTGGTTGCGATATAATCTTGGGTTGAGAGAAGAGAGCGGAGTCGACTCGTCAATGATGATGTTTCCACTGATGGGATCGTAGAAGCGCTCAAGCAGCGATATCATTGTGCTCTTTCCACATCCCGAAGCCCCGACAAATGCCACAAATTCGCCACGGTGAATCTATTGGTAAAGTTAGTATTCCTGACTGAAGTGGCAAGGCAGCAACATCCGGTACTCACATCAAGTGATACTCCTTTGAGAACGCGGTTATCCGGCGCCAGAGGATACGTGAACTGCACATCCTTGAAATTGAACGAACTGCAATCCTTCTCGGGGGTCTTGTCTTTGTTTTCCTCTGTTTCCGAGATGGTCGGTTTGAGCCCAGACAACCAGAAGTAGTAGTTTGCCGCCTGGTTAGCCTTGGAGAAGCCTTTTAGGACGTAGTTAGCACCATGGCTCTCTTATAATGAAGGAACAAATCTTACCGTTGGCAAACTGGAAAACCTGGCCGGTGGCCTGAGCTGAAAAGTAGACACCCATGAAAGAAACCATGAATTGATAGAAGTTGATCTCGCCGTCATTCATGAGCTTGGAACCCCACCTGCGAAATGAAGTCAGCCTTTATCCAAGTCTAAGTAGTAGGAATATCTTACCAGAACCCCAGTGCGAGGATGAAATACTCAACACCCTGCGTAAAGGCAAACCAAACCATCATGTGGAACATAGGCGGCACCGTTCGTGTAATTGCAGCGTCCAGCTCGTCCGTGTATCTGGATAAGACGCTGGTCTCGATGGCCAGAGATGAAACCGTTCGAATGGCCATTACAGCCTCAGATGCAATCGAAGCGCTTGCCGAAAATCGCTTGCCCATGTCCTCATCAATCTTTGTTTCCAAGCGCACCCGCACGTAGCCAGCCAGCAGGACAGGCGGAACTCCAGCAAACACAGCTACAACGGCAAGTTTCCACGCGACCACAAGGGACAGGATGCTGGATGCAATCACGTTGATGACACCTAGGAGGATAAGAGCGACGTTGAAACCCATGAGCTCCAGGATGGCCTGAGGGTAAGAATCGAGGTGGCTGACCAGTGCACCGACTGTGTTCTCGGACCGGTCGAAAAAGCGAAGATCCTGGCGTAGAATATAGTCAAAGATCTCTTTGCGAATCTTCAGGCTCAGGGTCTATGGAAGAGGAAACCTGGTGAGCTGGAATAACAAATTGCTAGCATTCGGCAACTTACCTGCGCAATCACATTTGTTGACCACCCGAGAACAAAGTAGACGGCAAGACATCCGATCGCCATGACAAAGAACATTAGCGCAACAAAATTTCCTTTCTTAACCATGTCGGATCCGGTGAAAACATCCATGATCTTGCCAAGAAGTAGGGCCTGTCCGGGGTAAAGAGCAGCTGAAATGTTGTTAGCACAGAAACCGAAGACATAGCAATGTGTCGACACGTACCGCCGACGATGCAGGCCGCCAGTGTGATGAGGTACCAGAACATAAGTTCGGGGGATTCGGATCCAAGTCTCCAGATGCTTCGCAAGAGTCCAGTCTGCTTGTGCAAGTCGTGATTTTCTCGGTCTTTCAATAGTGCCAGCTGATTCGCCTCAGCTGTCTGAATCTTGGCCAAAGACTTGACCTGCTCGAGTTCATTTTCCTTGCTCGACTCGTCACCTGATGCCGATTCCTCACTCTTTACCTGATCGGGAGACAAGTCCTGAGCCTTGACGAGCTTAGCGTACACGCCGCCCTTGGCCACAAGTTCATCGTGAACACCCTGCTCCACGATTCCTCCATTTGACATGACCACGATGTTGTCGGCGTTGCGGATGGTGGCCAGTTTGTGCGCGATAACGATTGTGGTTCGGTTTTTAGAGGCACTATCGAGAGCTTGCTGAACGATTCCTTCGGCGTGGGGGTCCAGAGCGCTAGTTGCTTCATCGAGTAGCAGAATCTTGGGTTCGGAAACGATACTTCGCGCGATGGCGACTCTTTGCTTTTGACCACCAGATAGAAGACCGCCTCTCTCTCCAATTCGGGTGTCATAGCCTTGAGGCAAAGTCGAGATAAATTCGTGAGCGAACGCGAGTCTGGCTGCATCTTCGACTCGCTTCATCTGCTCTTCCCGCGAAGAGTTTTGCCAGGGGGTACCAACTAAACCATTGGCGATGTTCTCAAACACGCTGCCATTAAACAATACCGGTTCCTAAAAAATGTCAGATGTCTTGGGCTATGGAGATTTTCGAGGGCAAATACCTGCTGCACTAGGCGAACATTCGTACGGAGCCACCTCAGATTGAAGTCCTTAATATCTCGGCCGTCCAACTTGATAAGACCCGAGGTTGGGTTGTACCATCGCTCTAGGAGACCAATTATGGTGCTTTTCCCAGAACCACTAGGACCCTTGATTTTGTTAGAAGCTTTGTCAGATGATAGTTCTCATTCACAACTTACAACAAGCGCAGTAACCTTGCCAGCGGGGACATTGAGCGTAAAGTCATCCAGAACCACGACGTCGGGGCGGCTGGGGTAGCTGAACTTGATTCCTTCAACATCAATCACTCCCTCCGTGTGCTCAGGCGTTTCTCCAGACTCATCAAAAGGATTAATCTCAGATTCTCGGTCAATCAATGCAAACAGTTCTGCAGCGGCGGACGACGCTCGTGAGAAGGCGACGGTATGCGGGGCCACGGTGGAGATGGTAGTAGAGGCAATAACGACCGAAAATAAGACCCTTTTCCATTGTCAGCAATTTTAATATGTGCAACGAACCGGACGACGTACGTGAAAACGGTGCCGATATTAGGAACCTCGCCGCGGTGAATCATGGTGATGCCTTGCCAAAATGCCAAACCCATGCCGGAGAAAATGACGAAGTACTCGACGCCGAAAATAAAACCGTACAGCAGGTTCTTCTTCATTCCCTCGGTAAAAGCTTCCTTCAAATATGTTTCGTACTTGGCGACGATCCTTGGTCGGAGATTGAACGCATGCACAGTCCTGACACCCCCAAAGATGCTCTCGGCGAAGCTACCGGCTTGTGCATAAGTCTGCAGCATGTTGGTTTCGATGATGGCATCTGGAATGGACAAGCCAATGACTAGAACAATTAGAGTGGGGATGATGCAAATGATGATGAGGGTCAGTTTCCATTGGCTGATGAAAGCAATGATAAAAGCCGTGACAAAGGTGGCGATGGCCTGCACGACGAGACCGAGCTTTTCCGCAATTCCGGATTGAATCAGTTTTCCGTTTGAAGTTGCTTGCATGGCAATGGAACCTGCGATGCCCTTGTCAAAGTACCCGGTTTCCTGGCTGAGCGCTGCCTTTAGGTAGGCGTGTCGGACATTTCTCGTCAAGTTGTGGCCGACGTACGTCATGAGCGAAGCGTAAATGTAGGTGGCGCCGAATCGCACGATTCCGATGTAGACAAAGTACAAGCTAAAACAGTGAGAAAAGAATCGGGGTGGCATTGGATGTAGACCCACGCAGTCGTGCGGACAGAGGACATGAAATTGGCCGGTGGCGAGCTGGCGACGTTGTAGTCATTCATGATGGAAATGAAGCGACCGAGGACGACATTGACCATGGCAAAAGCAACGCCCGATGCGATTGCGGCGATAACGGCGATGGCCTCGAGGACATATTCTTTTGTACCGCCATAATGGAATACTCTCTGTGCGCAATTCCCGTGTTAGTGTGGGTCGATTGGGTGTCGCAATGCTGGTGGACAAACGAAGAATGGGTTCCCCCCCGAATTAGCATCGGTATTCTCATCGCTTTCGTGGCTGTCGTTGTCGCCTTGCTGGGAATTCGTCTTTGGAGTTAGGCTGGTATCCTTTTCCGTCGTTGTGTCCTTCTCAGAGAGGGCGTCGATGGCCATGGCTGCGGCTCAAGGGTGTGGACCCGTCGATCTCTCTTGGCAGCTGAAGAATGGGCCTGGAAGGTTACAGCGAGGCAAATCAGTGAGACCGGGCCTGATGCAGCTCAAATGGCATCAGTTGAATATTAATATTAACATTGGGAAAGAAAAAAAATTGCCGGCATCGGGAGACGGCACTGGAAAAAGGAGGGACTTTGCCATATTTATTGCACCATTTTCACCGGACCCTCAGTCGGTTCAGGGCCGAGAACAGGAGATTGATAAAGTGATCAGATTGATAATTCTCAGCCAGGGCGGCGTGGTCCCACGTTGGCTAACTGCATTTGTGCAGTAGCGCCAAGCCATGGGGGCTGTTGAGGGCAACGCGGATACCGGAGCTCCGGCGTCCGTTTGTTGCGCAGCCAAAAATCGGGCAGCGTCGCATTCGCAGACTTACAACCATCCACGGACGCCGGAGCACCGCTGAGCCGAAGCATCTGCAAAGTCCCACGAGAGTCGACCGTCTGCTACACTGACTCTTTGGGCCCGAAGCTGTTCTTGTTCATGCGGTAAGGCCCTTGACCTTGACTGTTGGGCGTTCGTTCCCGAGCCGGCTCCATCCGAGATTGAAACCGTCCCAAAAAATTTGACGCCCCATCTGAGCCCATCACGCGTCCCCCCAGTCGCTGTGGGGGTGACGTTGACTGACGAGCAGCCGGCCATGGACCACGATGACGAGGACATGGCTCCGCTGGAGGAGCCCTTTGCGCGACCCGACGACGGCCATGAGAACGAAGCCATCGCCTCTGGAAACTTTGCTGTAAGCCGGAAACGCCCCCCGGGGAGTTTTGCACGAAGCTAACACTCGCAGTGCGATAATTGTCGTCAAAGAAAGGTTGCCAGTTTTTCCTCCCCCCGTCTAACCTTGTTCCCTTTTGCGCAGCTGACATTCGTCGCAGGTCAAATGCGACCGCACTTACCCATGCTCCCACTGCGTCAAGATCAAGATCCAGTGCTCCTACTCTGCGGACCAGAAGCCTAGAATAAGGCGGCAGCGGGTCTTTATATCAAACACATAGTGAGCTGCAGTGTCCGCGCGCAGCTAGACCAAGCACTAACGCTCTGATCAGCGAGACCAAATTAGACAAACTTGCACAGAAGATCGAGGACCTTACCCGGTGCGTTAACCAATTGACAGTGGCACAGGCCAACGGCGTCCCATCATCCACTTCTGCAACCGCACCCAGGCCATCTCACTCCAATCCATCTCCCCACTCAATCCACCCGACACCATCCTCTTCTGCTACAACCCCAGCGGACCCTGCTCCCATAGTGGTCAACACCCAGGAGCAGAATGTTCCCTCAAAGCCAGAGTATGAAGGGGAGTCGTCCCTGTTTGCACACGCAGTCTTCGCCACCAGGTTTCTCCAAAATGCCATCAAAAACAACCCGTCATCCGAGATTGCGCAAGAGATGAATTCAGTGCTGGACGCTCTAAGGAACACAGTCGAAACACAAAAGCAGCAGACGGATACATTGGAAAGCCTTTATCCAAATGCAAGGCCGCTACCACCAGGCGCTAGTCTCCGGCAGCTCCCAGCACCCTCTACTGATCGGGCACTGGCATGCTTGCGTATGGCCCAAGGTACAAAAATAACCCCATTTCAGTCTTTGGATAAATTATTCTAACCATCAGTAGAAAGTGCTCGTGTTCAAGCCTTGTGGTTTATGGAATTTCAAACAGTGGGCCAATTTACAGCGCACTTCATAAAGGTTTGCTCCCCTGGACCGGCGACCGAAGCAGAACTCATTATTGTATACGCCGGCCTGTACTGGCTGTTCCTCGAGTGCTCAAATGTAGTAAAAGATCCGGCTTGCAAGCAGGAATACAGTGAGCAGGCAATCTTGTGCAGAGACAACCTTGAAACGGTCCTCTCCAGGCTTCAGTTTCACCAACCTGCGACACTGGATAATGCCTACGCGCTAAGCATGGCGGTAAATCTCTTTCTGTCCTCGAATTTCAATCAATGAGCTAACTTCCAAATAGGGTTTGTACTGTCTTCAGAAATGCAAATCCTCCGCGGCATGGACTTTTATCTGCATGGCTTCCCACCAGACGCAAGCCCTAGGTCTTCATAATGCCGTTTCCCTCCAGGGCGAACCCCCCGAGACCAAGCGGTACAAAATGTGGCTCTTTTGGTTGATCTATACTATTGAAAAGGTTTTGTCACTTCGCATGGGTCGTTCGTCGACAATCCGGGACAACGACATCACCCTGCCGCGAGAAGGCCACGAGTTCTCTCCAGACTCATGGTGGAGCGAGGTTTTCCCCATTTGGATTGCATTGTCGACTCTCCAGGGGCGCATTTTCGACGAAATTTACAGCCCGAATTCTTTGGCCCAGCCTGAAGAAATTCGCGCCGCCCGTGCAAGGGACATTGCAGCCGAAGCCAAGAAATTCATCCAGGCCCAAGATGACTTGCAGGTACGTATTTCTGTATTTTCCAAACGCGCTCTACTCATGTCGCAATCGTCAAACGTATTCTAATATTTTATCATAATCTTTAGTCGAAATATAATGACCTGAGAAATCAAACACTCGGGGCCGGACTCAATGAGCTCCTCTGGCGTGCCGACCGAGTCACCAGCTTCTCCATGCTGACGCTCATCTACCGTGGCATACCATCCGACAAACCTGGCAGCTCCGTGTTTTGCGATGATTGTATTGTCGCTGCCAGAGATACGCTCATTGAGCACGAAAAGTGCTTGACCATTCTCTCAGACAAAGAGCTGCAGTCGGACTATTTTGAATTCTACGTTGCATGGTAAGGACACATGATATCGAAGATGAAACTTCTGATTTCGGGACAATCTCTAACCTTCTTAAAGGGCTCTTCTCCAGTCACCATTCATCCCATTCATTGTTGTATTCTGCCATATGATAGAAACTTCCGATCCTTCTGATCTGCACTATCTGCAGCGACTGGTTGAAACGCTTCAATTAGCATCGAATTCTACTAGCTACGTCATTTGCCAACGACACCTGCGCATCTTCAAGGCGCTTTACGACGTTGCTGTCAAGTACTTCGAGGCCAAGGCTAATAAGGCAGGCAGCATGCTCAGAGCTCCCACCATGAGCTTCAATACGTATTCTGGTACTTATAACGGAGATCAATTCCGTGCACCTGCGCCTGGGGAGTTTGATGCTGTGGTGAACGCTAATAATGTCCTGATGGGGCCGGGGACAGAACTCGCGCCCGACTCGGCTGCATTCGGTCTGAGATCGATCCAGGCAGCCCAGCAAAACCAGATGCCGGCGGAGTTTGGACCTCCTGATGCACCTGGAACGGAATTGGCCACTTGGTTTTACACAAATCACGAGATGATGAGAATGCTGGGAGACATGTAATGATTAATAGAAGAACAGGAATTTGCATCTAACCAGCCGTGTTGAGGTGTCAATGAATTGAAATAACCATAATGTACCCTCTCAAATAGCAAACCGGAATCTTGGACTTTTCTCGCCCATAGCCTCAATCTCCAAGTCTGTTTTCCCTTCCATCAAGTAGTCTTGCTTGCCTTCATCGCGGAGTCTATTCTGTCTTCGGAAATGAAGGTGCAGAATGACATTGAGAATAAACGAAACTACTAGCATACCCATACTGGCAGCATAGCCTGGAATATAGGTTGGCGCATACTGGTTAGAGAATAGGAACGGGGCCGCAACACCAGACGAGTTTCCAATTGTCAGGTGCATTCCGGTAGAGAAGGCACGTTTTCCGTACCGCGGATTATTAGTTGGTACCCACGCAAATGAAATCCCAGAAGTAATGAAGATGCCGATGGAAACAAAAAATGTGCCAGCATAAGACACCGCAGAACCCTTGTTCGCGATAAGCATGCCATATCCAACAATTGCTGAAACGATTCCGCCCATGACGAAATATCCACGGCGTTGAGTGATGTCACTGATGCGGGCGCCAATGATGTACACTATGGCTCCAACCGCATAGACAGGAACCGTCATGGCCTGTACCTCGGCGGCATTCCACTGTCCCAATTGATGGATGATGGTTGGGAGGAAGACGACAAAGGAGTAGAGCATGGTAAGTGTAGGGAACAGAGCAAAGCAGTAAGCCCATGTGGTCCAGTCCTTGACACCATCCATGACGTCTTCCTTGACCATGTGACGAAGGTTGCGTGCACGACCAACTTGTTCTTCGTGCACTCGAAGAAGAGTGCGCTTGTCCTTTTCGGAAAGGAACGTTGCTGTCTCGGGGCTGTTTGGCAAAACAAATGGAATGACGACGCCCGTGACAAGGGTGGGGAGGCCGTTGATCAGAATGATCCACCTCCAGGCTCTCCATCCGGCAGTGCCATCCATGTAGCTAATGCCGTAAGCGACAAGGCCTCCGGCAACTCCCGAAAGCGCGGCAGTTGAGTAAAAATACGCAATTCTCAGCGCCAGGCTGCGGCGCCCATAGAACATGGACAGGTATAAAACGACCCCTGGGAAGAAACCGGCTTCGCACAGACCGAGAAGAAGACGACAGGCGATCAAAGCGCCCAGATTCTGGACGAAGGCGCTGAAGGTGGCAACCAATCCCCATGCGAAGGTAAGTGCAGCCAGGTAGCGGGCAGGTTGGAGACGTTTTATGATCATGTTTGAAGGTGCCTCAAAGAGCTATTGATGTTATAATTAGTCCTGCTCGATAATAGCCAGGGAGGCATGACGTACACAGTATGTAATAAAGAGGACTGATACAGAGAGCTGAAATTGTGATCCCACGAGATTCAGATCATCTTCCAATCCAAAGAGACGGGCATTTCCAATATTTACTGTTATAGCAAATTAGTCATGAACCATCGTCGAGAATGGTTCAGATAGAAGGCAACGACATACCTCGGTCCATCATGTTCATGAGGTATACCCACATCACCATGGGAATGATTCGATAGTCTAGTTTTCGCAGCACGGCCCTCTCAGTGGCCTTGTCAACAAATTGAACATCGTCGCCAGCCGCGTCTTCTACGCGTTCAGCCTTTCCGGAATCAGAGTCGGATACTTTGGGCCGGACGGTTGTTGAAGCTTCCGTTCCATGCTGGGTGACTGGAGGGTCCTCTTGGGTGGCCATGTTGCTTGGCGAGGGAAGAATGAGCAATGCAGTAACTATTAGATAAGCAGAATAAACTGTCCAGAACTACCAGCGAAGTGGGAGAAAGCTGGTCACCTAATTTATAGAAAACCCATGGCCTGGATATCAGGTAATCATGTGGTCGCCTTGGCGCCATGTGGGTGTGGAAATGCTGTGACTGATCACTTACCACATTGGCCAATCCGTTGCCAAAATGGGCGAGATCGCCTCGTTTTACCCCAGAACCACGTAACCTAATCGCTTTCCCCGCACGCCAAGGATTCTCATGTTATATCAGGTGGCTTAGGCTTTTCAACCGTATTATTGAAGCAATAGCGTGGGATATTGCTTGATGTAAGCGAGGTCGCGGCGCGTCTTGGCTTCAAAAGCCAAGATCTCATAGCCGAACAGTAACACAGGAGTCGGGTGAACGGAGGCCCCTCGGATCACTCTTTTCTCGCGAGTATTTGAAAATTAAGTAAAATGATATGGATGGGGTTGCAGAGCCAAGAAGCCCTTGTCGCGGAGTATTTCTTGGCATGCCTCGGAGATGCTTTATTCGCTTACGGAAAAGACTTGGCTTACGCAATGCAACCTGCATTGCTTGCCAGTACCAAACTTGATAGAGACCTTCAACCGAAATGCCAATGTGATAGTCTGCCGCATTACTTAAACTTGTTTGATGTGTGCTTGGCAACTGCGCTTAGCACTTGGCGACTTGTAGATTATTTGTTAGCCAAGAGAACGGTGGTTGGTGACAAATAGTCGCACAGAAATTTGTAACATCAGATTAGGACACTTTATCGGTCATACTTCCACATTAGTACATTAATCCTCGTTTACACTGTCGCAATACTCGTTAAGCTTAATCTCATTTGGGGTGTCATCTGTTGTTCATCTGGGTTTCGTGCTTTGTGGAGGTACAGCGATGGCTGTCATTTGTTGTCACACTGGGACTGGCCAACCATATTTTCATATTTGGGATCAGTTACCTTTTTAATGCAGTCATTGTCCGTTGAAAAAGATGTCCGTTTATCACCAATCCTCACAGTTGTATGCTAGGCTCCATTTTCAGCTACCCTATAGACGTTTTTGGAGATGCACGATGCGAACAATCGAACAAGAAAATGCATCCAGGAGAAGTTAGGGGACATTGCAAAGAATTAACTAAAGGAATCCAAAGTAGGTCAGTAAATGATGACATAGCGTTGATTTTTATTGACCTTATTCTATCGCCCATCTCTCTACCTAAGTGCAACACTTACCACGTGACACGACTGCTGGAATCCGCAATTTGGACCCATCTAGCCAATGAACCCATCCCAACTTCGGCATTTAGGCCTCTAAATATCGACACGAGATGGCTCAGTAATGTACGGTGGCGATTGCGTACAACTTTTATGCAGGGTTATGGAGCTCGAGATGCATATCGGATCATCATCGGCCCGTCAGGATAAAGAGGAGGGACCATTCGACAAGGAGCAAGCTTCAAGCTCTAATTTACACTTTCCCAACAAATAGCCTTGAGCAATATTCCACAATGACTGTCCAATCCACCGCTATAGTCTCCCACGGAGATGTTGATAAGAATGCTACTGAAGTCTACGGCCAAGGCCCCGTTATATTGCGTATTGGGTAAGAATTGCATCGAGATAGCTCCACCCCAAGCGGTCAGTAATTAATCGCCCGACTTAGGAATGGCGGAGCTGGTACGTTTAAGGTCGCCCTTGTGCAAACTGCCGCTAAAATGGCGTCTTTCCTATAGGTGCTACAGGATTGATTAAGGAACTCGCTGAAGACTATCTCAAGAGTCGAGGTGGCGATGGATCGATTGAATGGGTTTGCAATCATTCCCGCAACACCCAACTGGCGCTTATGAGAGGATACATTGATCTGGCATTGACTTATGAACGTGATCAAGAAGCCCTAGCTGAGTCTGAAGGATGGTCGCGCTCTGCGGGATGCGCCTTTCACGATCACTTTTGTCTTGCGGGCCCTGCGTCTGACCCTGCTGGCGTGGCATCATCGTCGTCTTTGTCGGAGGCCTTTGCCAAAATTGCATCCGCCGGTTCTTTATTTCACAGTCGCGCAGACTTGTCGGCAACTATGTGGAAGGAACGTGGCATTTGGGCCGAGCTGTCTGTTCAACCGTGGGAAGATGCAAAGGCGGCATCTTGGTATAAAAAAAGTTTGCTTTCGCCCTCTGAAGCTCTGAAGAAGGCTGATGCCGCTGATGCGTACTGTTTGACTGACCGATCTACTCTCCTGCGCCAAACCGCTCTGGGGACAATAGCCAAGTTGACAGTGTTTTTAGAACCAACGCACAAGGATGACATCTTGATGAACAGCTGCTATGCACTTTACCCATCCACAGCGTCGGGGGAGATTCCGCAAGAAACCTCTTTATTTTTGGACTACGTCTTTTCGAATCGTGGCCAAGAAGTAATTAAAACGTTTGGGGTTTCTGAAACGGGTTTGCCGCTTTTCGCTCCCGTGAGCGAAGAATTCTCAAAGTCAACACTGATTGGAGGAAAGGCGGTCGGCGGGAAATGGATTAGCAGCGAGAAGCAATTGACATCTCGACTGTAATATTTTGTAGAGCTTAGTTGGCATGTTGTGCGCGTTGTGGGTGAGCTGATAGATATGGTTTGAACCGTTTACATTCAGAAAGCACGTGCGATCTTCAATTTGAACTATTTTATGTAGATGCATTTGATCATTCATGATTTCTCGCTTACTTTTTGTACCTGCCGCCGTGGGTGTGTGCTAGAATCTGCAGGAAGATTTGGGTTGCAGTAGCTGAGGGGTTGAATTATTTCCGAATAGCGAATGCCGGTGGCAATGAGGGGCTCGCTGGCCCGTTAGACCGCAACTGGAAGGATTCGTTCGCAAAGGTTGGCAGGCCTCGACACGCACCATCGGGCCATTTCCCGTAGTGCTGGCGCGACCACTGATTTATCTCATTCCAATCGGCCTGGCTTTCTAATGGACAGGCATCCATTGGTCGCTGTCATGGTCAATGGCATTGGCAGGTCCGCTTGTGTGCTTTAGCTCATCGCAAGTGGGTCGCTTGGGCAAAGCTTCGTGTCAGTACATGCCGCGCTGCCGAAAGATCCCGCATCGCACTGCGTACCTCCGACATGATAATGAGGCATCCTACCACGTGACGGGTGAGTCACTAGTTTATTAGTAACTGCCTGCGGGGAAGCGCTGGCACTTATAAACAAGTAAGACGAAAAAGCAATTCCGGTTCCCATTTCCCGATTCAAGACAAAACACCCAATTACCAGTCACAATGACCGTCGACCCAAAAACCGCCACAGAAGAGCAACGAGCCGCGTATCTCTTGGATGCGCAAAACAAGGCCGTCGATCTCTTTACTGAAATCGAGCGAGATCTTATCCGCCCGGGCATCACTGAGAAGGAATTGAACCAGAAGATTTATGCCCTCGGGGAGGAACGCCACAACATTAGAACCCACTGGCACAAGCGCGTGATTAGAAGTGGGCCAAATACCCTGAGGCCATTCGAGGAAAACCCGCCGGATCGAGTAATTGAGGCGGATGACATCTTGGTTGTCGATCTGGGACCCGTCTTTGAGGCCTGGGAGGCTGATTTCGGACGAACCTATGTCCTTGGCGATGACCCAGAAAAGAAGAAACTCCGCGATGCGCTTGAGCCCATCTGGCTCAAGGTTAAAGCACTTTACAAGGAGAACCCCGATATGACTGGCGAGGAACTATACGCAATCGCCTGCAAGGCAGCTGAGGAGGATGGATGGAACTTTGGCGCGCACATCGCTGGACACATTGTTGGATCATTTCCTCATGAGCGCATTCCTCGCGACAAGACGACGCTTTACATTGCGAGCGGAAACGGCAACTCCATGACTATCCCTGACCGTGATGGAAAGAAGAGGCATTGGATTCTTGAGATTCACCTTCACGATAAGCAAGGCCGATATGGAGGATTTTATGAACAGCTTATGACAGTCGATTAAACTGTCGGAATTGTACGATTAGATGATAGATTGGTAATAGAGCAGCTGGACAGACGTCAAGAACTCTCCGCTTGGCTTGGAGCTGTAAATTTAAACAAATTGGATTTGAATTAACACTATGACTGCTTGTTTCATGCATGCACTAGAAGCTAGGCTGGCCAGCATTGAATCTGTGCTAAAGCCTGGGATCAAGGTGCTGTACACACAGTCCATGTTGCCCCAACCGGTGATTCAGGAATGCCAATTTCATAGACCCTTCACTCCAACCTTAAGAAGCCATGGATCAGCATCAATCTGGTCCTTGACATCAGATGACCGAAGGTCGTTGACATCCCAAGTCGACCAAACGAACCGACCGTGGAGAAATTCTGCCTCTGGCGACGCCGCCCAAATGGCGAATTGACCTGGCAGGTTTTCTAACGAACAGTTAATGATGGCTATTCGATAAATACGGATGCGCTATTTGCTTACCATCAGTCCAGGGCAATGTTTCCGTCGTGTACCCAGCGGCGGCGGCTGCCTCGGTAAACACAACTGAGGGATGGAAACTAATGATTTGCATCTTGTCCGATGGAGTGTCTCGGGCGATTTGTTGCAGAACACAAGTGAGAGCGTTTTTGGTTAGCTGGTAACCTGGCATCTGTGGAGCGCTATCCCATCGGTGGATATCTTGGGTAGAGACGTAGAGGCAGTACTATCGAAACAATGGTTAGATCAGACAATGGCAATGCAGAAATATGATGTAAACAAGTTCAGCTTACCTTCTTCGCCGTGTGATTTGGCTGCTTGTGAAACCGTTCAACCAAGTATAGGGGAGCCCGGACATTTCCTTCAAAATCTTGCCAGAGTCTGTCAGTTCCTTGATCAAGGATGGGCTTTAGCTCTGGGTAATGAACTGCATTCAGGACCAGGACATCGATGAGTTTGTTTTCATTTTGAAACTCATCCCAAAGGGCTTCAGCCTCGACTCTATTGAACAAGTCACATTGTTTGCCAATGACAGTAGTGTTTGGGTATGACTTCTGCAGTTTCGAGACTGATTCCTGCAAGACTTCGGCCCGTCGAGAAGCGATGATCACGCTTGAAGCACCAGCCTCACAAAAGTTCCTGGCGATTGCGTGTCCAATGCCAGTCGAACCACCACAGACTAGAGCGGTCTTTCCGGCCTGTGATAACTCCGGACGCAGTGGTGAGATGGCCTCATAGGGCTCATTGTGAGTTTTCTGCCGTGTTTTGTTAGCTGATTGACTCGGGCAACCATTGAACCTTGACTTACGATGGACAAATTGTTGAACATGTTTCTAGTTTGGTAGCGAAGTTGATTTGAATAAAGAAGAAAGAGCTTGTGGTTCATTTCGAATTATCAAGCCATCCAACGCCTTAAGTACTTGTGGTTGATTTCTCGACGTCTGGGTTTAAGAACCATTGAGATACCAGGGTCCCGAGTAATCGTCTCAGAGCGGTTTAGTTCAACTTTAGTTGAGTCTAAGTCGACGCTAGCATCACTAAAGTGCACGCGCCATTCGAGCTGATGACAATATCGCAGCGCGGGGGATGATATTCAGCCCCACCGTGGGTCGGTTCAGATTCACCACGCTGCTTTTGAGAATGGCTGGCAGGAGCTGATTGTGAATGCATCGAGGAGGGCCGAAAGTCCGAGGTAAAGCTAATCGAAACAACATTGAATCTGAGAAGGAGATACATATTTATGAAAAGCAACCCAATCCCCACGCATACAATTGCAGTTACAGACCGAGAGCTGCAATCACCGTGAGGTTGGCTATTTCGTAATACTAAAATAAATTCGTTGAGATTTGTTATGATGACCCAAGTATTGAATTGCTACTATTATTTTTATCCATATAATCAACCCCATAGTGGGATTGAAGGAGGTACTTTGCGCCATGCTAGTGCTATTCTGCCGCATGTGAAATGGCCCGATGTTCTGTTTGGGACGAATACTCTGTAATTTGCAGCTCCGCCCTATGTCCCCACCGGCATGGCCTCCATCGCATCCCATGTTTATTAGCTTTAATTGTCCAAGTGCTGACAACCTCGCCGCAATGACCAGCCGTGTTGGGCTAGTCTGATTGTTTCATCGCAATGCGACCTATCAAAACAATGGCGGGCCAGCCGATGCTTTTTTCGCCTTTCTCCGGCCTTACACATACAATTCCCCTGCATTTATGAGATCAGGGGCACTTCCGTGCTGACAATGTGTGGACTGAAGGCGTGCATACAGATTGGCAGAGTCGGTGAAGAATTGTAGGCTGAATTCGCCGACGATGAATCATTGCATTTGGCGCGTGCCGCTTGAGCTACCCAGCAAACTTTCGCGATACCACGGCATGTATACAACTCTTCCTCGGGCCGCTCGCTCACCAAGGTCAGCCACCAGTTGATAAAAGTCAAGTATGCTTTGTGTGCTTCGCAACGGGGACTTTCTCTAAAGAATTCCTTTATAATGTCGGCGTAGTCCCTGGAATAAGTAGGAGGCGCGCGAGGGCCTCATTCTCGGCCCCTGCGCTTCTTCCTAGGGTGCTACTTCTTGCATAATAGACCAATCCGACGTCTATGGCCAGTTGTTGGCTTTTCCGAGTGTCAGCCTAGAGCACGAGGGTGGACATGACATGTCAAATTCTGGTGAATGGTCCGCGGGGCAGCCAACTTAGCTTCCATGGTGCACTGATGTGGCTGTGTTGGCGCGACAACTGTTTAACAAAGAGGAATTGCTCAGTGATAACTTACAGGGGAATTGAATGCGCAATTGGCGAGTTGGGTCATAATTGGAGAAAAGAAATTCATGAATGGTATTCTGATATAATTCTCTAGAAGGATTGACTCCGTTGTAGCAGTCCGTGACAAACTGACCGTTGCGGGCACAATTAGATGGGATATCTGAGCTGGAGTGGCTTCTCGCCACGTCCCTCGCTGCATATTCCCCGCATTTTGTGGCGCTACCACAGAGTGTGTGCTGTCTTCTTTGTTTCTTGGTGATGGGCCTTCATAATCCCAACAGAATACCTGCGGGCCCAAAACTTTACTTGAAGAGCAACAACATCTTTTTATCCATCTAAATCCGCGACATGGGAATTCTGAAAACTGAGCTGATGCAAATCCCAGTTCGTTTTCTCATTACCGACTACATAGTCACACACATCTGTTTTCGTTATTTGAGAAATCTTGTCGATATTGACCATTGCTATGTCCAATTTTATTCCAACTTCGAATGCACCATTCAAATTCTCAGAGGACCTCCAGCCGCTGGTAGAAGCAATTATCGAAGAGGCTGGGGTGCCCGGCATCGCGATCGGGGCCATTCACAATGGAATCGTTGTTCATGAATCCTATCATGGGCACCGTGATGTTGAAGCTGGTTTACCCATTGACCGAGATACCATCTTCCATGTTGCATCGTTGACAAAGGGGATGACGGCCACGGCCCTTGGAATTCTAGTTGATCGAGGGCAGCTTGAATGGAACACTCCTGTTCATGAAATTCTCCCGGAAATGTCACGCGAGACAGAAATATGTGCTGCTAGACTGTCAGTTCTAGACATCCTCAGCCATAGTACAGGGAAAGCATGGGCAGATGCGTTATACCTCCAATCAAACAACAGAATATTGTTGCCCAAAACAGAAGCCATTTCAGTCCTCGATTACCTGCCACAGGTGGAACCGGTTAGGAGCAAGTATATGTATAACAACCATGCCTACAACATTGCGGGCTTGGTGATTGAAAGGGTATCTGGTGTCAGTTGGGAACAATTTATGGCTCAAAGTCTATTTTCGCCGCTGGAAATGAGCCGCACCTTCACTCGACACACTGACGATCAAAATGTTGCCGTTCCCTATAATATCCTGACTGATCGGACTCCCTGGCGGCTGCCATTTTGCAACATCTCGAATGAGACGATGATGTTTGCAGGCCAGTCCGTAAGGACTACCACGGCAGACCTACTCAAATATGCTAAGGCTTATTTGCAATCATTGCAGGGTGTCACATCGGAGAGACAGGTATCTCGAATGGAGTGTAAGTTGGCACCACGACAGTCACGACATTATTCCCCGCCTACGTCTCTGATAGCAATTTTAGATGAAGGATGTGGCCAAACAGAGGCTGGGTCTCGGAATCTTGATCGCACAATGTCAAAGCAGAATCCTATTCGTAATATGGTAACAATTGTCCGGCCTCGTATCGCTCGTCCTGTGGACTCCCTCCTTGAGCAGACATATGCTCTGGGTTGGAACCGCACTCAACTTCCGGGTTCATTAGACTTTGGATGGAACCAAGATATGGTAAAGCCGTTCCCCCGACTTGGAGAACGATTTCCTGGTAGGCTTGCCATCTGGCATGGAGGGAATATGCCGGGGATGACAAGCGCCATGTGTCTTCTTCCAGAAACCCAGACTGCGGTGGTAGTTTTGCAGAATTCACTCGGGCTATGCGATGTGGCTGATTGGATTTGCCAAGCAACCATCGACACATTGATGCTTGGAAAGCCCGATCAAGACTACCTTTCACTCACATCAGAGTGCGTAAGCGGCGGCACGCAGAGAATGGTCCAGGTTGAGCAGCATCTTCAGGCGGAGCGGATTTCTGGGACAGAATCGCGGCCATTGGAGACATACACAGGGCGATACTTCAACATCATCAAGAACTGGTTCATCGACATTGAGCTTTCAGGCGGCAAACTAGTTCTCAAATTCTTAGGTCGAGAGGACGAGAAGTACCATCTGCGACACTATCATTACGACATGTTTTGCTGGAATTTACCTTATGATGCGCTTGTAAAGAGGGGTCAATATATTCGCCCATACGACTACTATCGGCTCGAATTCGAATCAGTGCAGCAGGACACTGCCATAACCCAATTAAGATGGAAGCACGATAGGACTGTCCCGAATGGAGAGGTATTTCACAAAGCTATGGTTGATGAAGAATAAATGCTGGTTTGCGGAGTGGTGGTATTAGCAAAAGTGACGGGCTAGTCAAGTTAGGATTCCTCGAGGAAGACGTTCCACTTGAATCACAGAGTATCTATAGCGTAGGAAATCAGTTTGGAGGAAATTATGGTATGGCGATAGTTATGTTTCAATTGTGACGTGCCAATCAAGCTATTCCTGGGGCAGATTGTGTAATAAATCATTCGAAAAGCCATCTGTCGCTCAGCACCCAACTGCCATTTACTCCACTGCGGCTACAACCCGCTACCCCTCTTAAATTATCTCAAAGCTGCGGAACTCAACGCCAATGCATTGGGTTTTGGCATCATGGTACGTTGGGTTACGGTCTCGAAGCTTGCCTTTGCAGTCCGCCTTCTCATAAAAATAGATCTTGGTAGGGTCGGGGATGAATCCCTCCCCGGCTGCGACTCTGAAGGAGTCATAGGCAGTCAAATCATCATTTGTAAGGGTAAGGCAGCTACCAAGTCCAGTGCGTCCGCTGATGCTTTCACGGCCCTGACACGGAAAACCAGTGTGCCAGGCCGTAAAGTCAAGAGTAACAGCCGAGGCTTGCGCAATAAGTAGAGCCGGAATGGCGACCAAGGTAGAGAAATGCATCGCCTGCTTGTTGTTAGAATCTTCATTTTCAATGGAAGGCTTCATTAGCATGCGACTCACGGCAATTTGATAAATGGGTTGTGCGATGTCTGGTGGCTAATGATTGCAATGATCTGACGGCGAGTAAGCATAGTATTCAAGATATGGAGAGGGATTGATTATCGTACCTTGTACTCGGATTTAGATGCCTGTTCTGGTGAGTTGAGCAAAGGATAATTCTGGACCTTTTTATATTCTCATCTTCTTGGCTCTCCAACACCCATGCTCACATTTTGCCGTTGTTACTATGTGTATCTTCAACATATCTGCGACGAGGTCCATGCTGGAGCAGCTTATCCATCTCGAGTCAGCATTACTCAACTGCCGATCACGATTAGTGTGGTGATTATTGGGCAGATCTGCAATGAGTGCCCATAACACATTCGTATCGGTTAGAAAGACCGCAAGGGCCAACTCCTTTCACTGCTCTACCATGCAGACCTTTTCAACATCTGTATAGCTGATCCCAAATTTAATTGGCCGATTGAAGCTCGTGTTGATCGCCCACTCGTGTTTGTCACCTTCTGAGTGGGCCCAAATCTGTTTAGAGTTCTGGTCGGATCGCTTGGCCTGCAATCCTGTGGGCGCTGTTCATGCAAAGTCATAGCTGACTATCCCAGGGGAGCTTTTCACCTGGCGATTATGATAGCAATATGCATCGACTTTCTCTTGTGCCTTCGGTTCGACCCGCCGCACTCTTTAGTTAGGACGGGCCGCGCCGCCAACGTGGCTCTTGGCTGTCGAATAGAAAGAAGGGCAGAGTGAGATGGGTCCCGCAATGCCGATCATGGGCGTGGCTAATGCATTGGCGGCCGCCCGTGTCTTCGGATCCTACCGATCTGCACCCATCTTATGTATTATGAACAAATATGTCACTGGCGGTGGATAAAGAGAAAAGTTCAATTATTACCGATAAAATACATCATTCTTCCTGAATCGCCAGCTATTATGACTGAATCGTTTTGGAGGAAAAAGGATGCTAGATTAAACCGCCCGCATCTTGGCATCATTGCCGAAATCACCGCAAACTAGCCCTGGGCAGGTTCTTATCGCTTTGGCTACACGAAGTCAATTCCACCTCCATTGCTTGTACCACAGCTCTCGCAACCATTCACTTGGCTGTGGCTCATGTTTTCCTGTGTACTCAAGGATCTTTTGTCTGATTTCCGTGGACAGGTCTAAAATCGGAATGGTTTGGGCTGTTGGCGGCCTACGACACAAGCGGCAACCTCACGGGCAAGAGAGGATAAAGCCCGATGTCTTTGATGGGATAAGCGTACTTCACAAGGATTCAATGCTACTGGAAATTTAAAGAATAATTGTACGGCGTTCGTGATTTCGTCGTTTTGCTCCGAGCATCGCACATAAAGCGCAGCCGAGGTGTGCCGGGCTTTGCGCGCGTGCAGAGACAAACGACCGTCGCTCTCCATTCATCAATCAAAGATAGATCAAGAGGGCGATCGTCTTCATCATGAAACATGACATGCCCATAAGATCTCCGATTCCTACCTCCTTGCAAATCTAAAGACGCAGAGATCATCGTAAACTGAGAGCAGCCGAAGGGGGAGACCTGACTAAGCCATCGAGGACCAGATTCAATTTGACTAGGGTTAATCTCCTAGTTAAATATGCTCAGCAAGATGGGGGTGCTTTTTTATTGATTCGTCGGCATTTGTCCAGCCTTGTGACGTAACGTTACTATCTTACGGCCGAGCAGTAATGAGGCCGCTCATGGCGGCAACTGCCTTGCCACCGAAGTGCAGACTCTCCAGCTTTCTCGCCCCATTCAAACTTTTGCCGACCTCAAGCTCGATCAGAATCTCGCTCTTCCGCTCCATTTAGACACCCTGTGTGATTTCTAAGGGGCAGACTGCTCTTCCAGCTTATGTAGGCTAGGAGAGCTAGCCAAAGCGCATGCCGCACTCCCCGTGGCCGAGTCTTCCGTTGTAAGCTTCACCATTCTCGTTCGAACCCTATGGACTACTCTCCCGTTGAATTCCTCGCTACCTAGCCGGACAAAATAATATCGCCGGGTGACCTAGGCGTCACGCCAGCCATCGTCTAAAAGTTCCGATGGCAGCTCCGGAGCTCCAATTTGTACATGTCCCAGCAACTGGAGTGATGGCAGCTCAATGATGGCAAACGTCATCCCTTTTACAATGCTAAACAGCGGTGCTCCGCCCTCTGCTGACGCGATCTCAGCTCGTAATCGTGGGACAGAACCAGATCCCGGCCTGGGCTAAGAGATTCAATTCAAGAGTAGCAGGAAACCTCCATTAGTTACTGTTATGTGAACGCATGTGTGTTGCAACTGTAACCGCAGACATCATCAGGCAAAAATGCCTTCTCAGTAGCATTATTGCTATCGGTAACCGGACAATTAGCCCATGTCTAGAATATACTGCCTTGGTCTGTTGTTTAACATCCTGGACGAGGGGTAAGTCCCGACATATCCGACTTGGTAAAAAGTACCGTTGCTCCCAGAATTCCTGACAAATTAAATAAAATGCTAACGTTAAAGGCTGTCCGCCAGCTTGACTAACCAGCTGCTTAGTCAACCCGGCGGTTAGATTAGGCTCATGGAGGCGGTGTTTAAGCTACAGTGGGTCTAACAAAATTCGCCTCTCTTCATGCGAGCCGTGCATCTGTCCAGTTCCAGCACACAGAGTCAAAAAGACATTTTCACAGCCAAAACAGAATTAATTGAGGATATAAACATGTATTCAGATCTTTCAGCAACCATGATTTAATATATGTATTCTATATCTATACATACTACCTGCGTGTGCTGATATTGGCGTTTGTAACTCCGGTGTTAGAGTTAGGGCCGAACGAAAATTTCGGATCCGCTGTATAAGGTTGTGGTGTCGGGCCAGCCGCGTCCCCTCAGCCCGCTAAATCCGTCAAGTCCGGTCTCAAGCCTCCGCCAGCTCACTCCGCCGCCGACACAGTTTCCTGTTGTCCCTGAGCTCATTCCGGAGGTCCTAAAGTCCGCAGCCCCAGGTTTGTTGGTCTCTCTTCATTGCGAATTATCTTCTGGAATTGGGTATAAAAGCGCTTCGGTCCAAGCCGTTAAAATGGGTATCTCACACGATCCCATCAGTCCAGTAAACCATTTATTCCTCAGAATTACTGAAAAACTGAACTTTCAAAATGGCTATTGTAGGTATTGCTGGAGGAACCGGCAGTATTGGTCGAGCAATTGTCGAGGCAATCAAGGCGACAGGCAAGCATCAGGTGAAGATCCTCGGAAGGAAGGTTCGTTGATATGATCTTGAGTCCAACTTGCATGAGCAACAAATTAACCAGAGACAGTCTAACCCGACCATTGAGGCCGAAGTCGGCGTTCCCATCGTGCTAGTTGATTATGCCAACTTGGATTCACTCAAGGATGCTCTGGAAAGCAACCAGATTGACGTCGTAATCTCGACGTTGAATACCGCATCAAAGGATGGCGAGCCGCCGGAGATTGTTCTTATCCGTGCTGCAAATGCATCGGCCTGCACCAAGCGCTTTGTGCAGAGCAACTGGAGCACCCATTTTACGGAGGAGTGAGGATCCCATGCAAGCAAGCATTAGAGTATAGCTGACATTTGCAGACACGCAAAGTTGATTCCCCTTGTACCGGCCAAGCTTCAGGCGGTTTCTGAGCTGAAGAAATCGAACCTCGAGTACACAGTCTTCTACAACGGAATCTTCCTCGATTACCTTGGGTTCAACGGCATCAAGTCGCACTTGCCACCAACTACTGTTATTCTCGACCTTCCTCACGATATCGCCGCCATTCCAGGGGATGGGAACACACCTGTGGTATTTACTCACACGACCGATATTGCGAAGTACGTTGCAGCGAGTTTGGATCTTCCCACCTGGGGTCCAGAGAGCTACGTCGTCGGCGAGAAAACGACGTGGAATGAGGTAGTAAGAATCGCCCAAGAGTTGAAAGGTAAGATCCTAGTGCTTTTTCTCGCGAGCGATGTTTGCGATCGATGTGCCTAACACATCCCATAGGGACCAAATTCCAAATCACATACGATAGCTTAGACAAGCTTGATCAAGGTCAGATCACTGAGCTCCCTGGCCATGTTCCAGCGTACGGATTTGTGCCGAAAGATACGCTTCAATTCTTGTTGGCAGGGCTTGAGCGGCTCCTCGCAGACGGCTCATTTAACTTGAACCCGAAGTCTTTTCTCAACGACAGGCTCCCTGAAATTAAGCCACTGAAGGTCAAGGATGTACTAGAAGCGGCTGTCAAAGCTCTGTAGAAATACGCTGATCACCATGAACTGTTTATGAAAGGAGCGCTGATGATAGTTCCATACAGTTCATCCGACTTGGTATATTGTTGCAGGAGGTGGTAGATATAGCAGCTGGCGATAGCAATATAAATTTCTAGCCGCATCAGCGGCCAGCGAGCTTATTGTGCGCGATCTTTTTATTTATTAGTAAAATGCCCTCTATAAGCAATACCCCTAGAAGTGTTCATGAGTGAAAGGGCTGAATTGGAGGACCGTATCTGGCCACATGTCGAAAATAGCGGCGAGGATTTGGGGTCTAGGATTTGCACCCTGTCTTGGTTGTTGTCGTGTTTGCTCACCGCCACAATTGTACTAAGTGCTATACATGTCCCCATTTTCCGTCGATACTTATCACGAGTTATTGCATGAGACGTTTCTTTTTTTTCAGAGCAAATCTCTATTATGGGATCGTAACTTTCGTATCATCTGCTTCTAAACTGCTGGGCGAGCTACTTGGCTTCCACCTTCTCATCGTAACCATCTCCCTCGTCATGTTCCACGTTGTTAGCCTTGAGCACGTCTTGCGCTGTAATTCCACCAGCCACGGCATCATCACCGTCAAAGAGATACGCCATGTTCTCAAGCGTGCGACCACGAGTCTCAGGGTAGTAGAACCAAACAGTAAGAAGCATGGCCACGAGCACCGCGACGAAGACGAAGTAGTACTTCCACTGAATGCTGTCAAGGGCAATGGGGTTGATGAATGTGTTGAAAAAGAGAGCCGCAAGACTAGTGAGGAGTGCTACAGACAGACCCTTGGCACGAAGTCGGTATGGCCAGATTTCAATGGGATAAGCAACGAGTAGTGGGGTCAATGCAATATCGTAACCCGCAAAGTAACTAATTTACTATTAGCTTAACGCAGGCAGTCATGCGGCCTGTCGCGACTTACATGAACAGGAATGGGATCACAGCGGTGCCAGTCGCAGCGTTGCCGGTGTCGGCAAAGCTTCCTGATAGGCCCGTAATGATGATGTAAGCTATCAACATGATAGTTCCCTATTATCAAATACATTAGTTGGAAGTTTTGTGAAGAAATATCATGCGCACACTCACCGAAGAGAGAAACAAGACTCTTCTACCGATCTTGTCTACCATAATAGCCGCAGCACATGCCCAAATCAGGTTCCAAATTTGCATGCAACCTGAAATAAGAGTCTGATCTCGAACAGATGAAATACCGGCAGATTTCTATCAGGCTACAAGTTAGTAACATGTGTGAATACGGAGAAAATGAATCCGCTTACCAAAACCAAGGGCAAATAATAAGACACCACGCCGTTACCACTCCATTGAGCGTAAACTCCTAGTGAAGCCGAGATGAAGAGGCGGTGTCTGTTACCGGGAGTGCTCCACAAGTCAGACCACGAAGTGGAACTGTTCGCCTCCTTCTCAGCCTTGAGAGTAGCTTCAATTTCTGTAATCTCAAATGTGACGAGCGGGGAGTTTTCGTCTCCCCCAGCGTGGTATTTGGCCAAAATCTGGCGGGCCTCATCAACTCGATCGACAGACACGAGCCAACGTGGCGACTCGCTGATCATCAAGAATCCTGGAAGGGCCATGAAAGGAACCGCAATTTGGAGCAGAGATGGCAATCGCCATGACCAATTATCCATGTCTCTCGTTCCAAAAGTAACCCAAGCTGCCAAGACGGAACCAACGTACCAACCACAGTTGTAAAGGCTGGACATGATTCCTCGCTGAGGTGGGTAGGCAATCTCCGCGATCAGAAGCGGCACAGAGAGAAAGAAACCCGAGGCGCAGCCAAGGAAGAGGCGTGCGAGAACAAAGGCAACTTCGCCATTGGCAGCAGTCTGCAGAGCCGTACCAAGGATCATGAAAGAATACCCAATCCAGACTCCAGGCTTGCGACCATATCTGTTACAAACCCAAGCAGCCACAGGGTAGACAACTGCGCAACCAAGCGAGTAAATAGCGTTGACGAACCCTAACCAAGCACCCGTAGGGCTGTCCATAAATTTATCCCATTGGGGTAAGGCGAGCAAATTTCCCATGAGACTGCCATCGTAACCGTTTGTTGAAGAAAATAGAACAAGAGACAGGATGCAGAAGTTGAGGTTGCGGAGATGGCTTTGCTTGTACCAGGGACCATCGTCGGGGAGGACAGCGGCCAGCTCTCCACCCACGGCCTTGGTCTCTGTAGCCGTAGGCTGATGCGACTTATTACCCATGGCTAAGGATTATTCAAAAATAAAAGAATTGATGAGAAGACGGGTGAGCAAAAGGGGGTTTAAGTCGGCGGATTGCTGCCATTTTAAGTTAATTGCACAAGGGAAAACAAATGCAACACAACGGGATGGATTCCGGCAGGGTCCCAAACTGTCTTACACTGCTGGGGCGCCGCTGGGAGCTAGGGTGCGGAACGAAATCATGGAACCGATGCCAAGGTGTCGACGCTGACTCGTGGGACGATGAGGTGCACGCATTGACCATAGACGCAGGGCGTCGACGATTGAACCAACGGTTTACAAGGAGCCCAGCAACTAATGGATCATAAAACGGCAGCTAATTGGCCCATTCGGGTGCAGCCAGCTCCCCCCCAGCTCCTCCCCCGCGGGTGACGCGTTGGTGAAGAACGGGCTAGTCGGAAGGTGGGAGCATCCCGAGAGCGAATCGAGACGGGAGCCAAGCGCCCAGCGCCCAGCGAGACGGTGACTAAAATGTTTATAACGTGGGTACGGTGGCTGATTCGGCTTGGCGCGACTGGTCCATCTCCCTTTGGGGTTGGGGTTCGGGAATAGGTGGCTAACGAGGGAGCGCTGGCCATGTCGAAACAAGGGAGACGAACCACCCAGTCCAGTCCCACTTCACAATTGAATGGACCACAATCGGTCCGAATCCGTGTCTGGAGACCCCGCGTTCTCGCGTGCCACCCCCGCATTTTCCCAGGGCCGTGGCAAGCTCAGGTCGGGCCCTCAGGATCAGCGTGATCTCGCATCACTCCATTTTGAAGCAACCCGTGAGACGCCGCCGTGTTGCTCGTCTCGCGGCTGAGCGCGATGGGTGGGTTACACACCCTCGGCTGAAGCAAGGAATAGGCGCTTCCCGCTGCCCTTTTCAGCCCGCGCTAGTCACGAAAAGCCGTTTGGGGTATTCGATAGCGGCGCCAAGCTCAATGAACCACCTCCTTTTTGTGCAGATGATACGATAAAGCGCCGAAGAATTAGCGAAAAATGAATAAGTCGTTTTGTTTGTAATGATTTATAAGAAAAATATCTATGTTTTATTTTCTTTATTGCAGCTTAGGATTTATTTATTTCATGGTTCGATCGGATACTCTTTGCTTTGGAGACCTGACTCTTGATCGCGCCATTGTCTGAACCCCATAACCTCGGCCTACAAGCACTAAGTGAGGAGCAAAAGAAACCAGTAACAAGACCCTCTTCGAATTTTATTGATTAGAGGCCCCTAAAGTAAGCAAGCCACCGGGTGGGTTAGGTTCATGGTATTGCGCCCACATGACCCAGCCAATAACCTATGTACTCCACAAATGGACAGGGTCCTGGTGGTGAGCATAAACTCATTACCCCGGTTGAGCATCGTGAATATGGGGCGCGGAACCTAACAAAGTATGATGAACCTGACCATATACTCGGGTGCAGGAATGGAGCACTCGGAGTCGTTTCCCCTTGTGTGCAGATTTAAAAGGAGTCGTGCCCGCGCCTCTTCCGCATCATTATTCGTGTTTATTACCGTAATTTCATTTTTACAGTCCTGAGTCCGCGAAGCATCCAGAGTTGCATGATGAATCGGGAATGAATTAATGTATTGAGCCGAGGGTAGAAAACCTGGTTGTCAAATATTGCTTGAGTGTGTGTATTCGCCAGTCTGATAACACCCACCCCAATGAATATTCACCAATTGGCTTTCGCCCTGCTACATGTCACCGTCCACCAACGGGAATTGAATCGGCCCGGCTTACCGGGGCTGTGGTTGACAAGAGACACGTTTGCAGGAGTCGGTCCTGCATCATCGTACATTGCGGCTCGTCTCTGCGGCAGAAAGGAAGAACCGATAATTGCCTCGCCAAGAGAGGCTTGGGGGCAAGAGAGGGTTGAATTCCGCTTAATTTACGGCACCATTTCCGACGTATGGTGACAACTCGGCCAATACCCACCCGGGTGATAAACTCCGCACCTTGACCGTAGCTACCCCAACAATTGACTTAATTCTCCGCCTGCGACGGTACCCGCGGAACCCCCGCTTCCAACCCCGCAGCCATCGTCATCGAACCCATGCTCTAGCATCGTTTTAACAAGCTCGGATCTGGAATCACCAAAGCTAGCCTCAAACTACTGCATCTCAAGATATACTACACACCCACAAAGACCCATCAATCATGGACCAATTCCCGTTCAAGGTTAGCAGATTGATACCGGAACTCTAAGCTCGGGCCCCAGGACTAATGGCTGTGCAAAGCTTGCCAACCCGGACCTCTTGAAGACGGACGCCTTTGTCAATGGCGAATGGAGGCCTGCCGCATCAGGAAAGCGCTTTGATATCCAAGGTCCAATCTCCCCTGCCAATATCATTCGATCGCTCTGCTAAAACCTCGGGATATGTGATGCAGACCCAGGAACTGGCAAGACCTTTGCTTCTTGTGCAGACTTTGACCCATCAGATGTCGATGACGTCGTGCGATCGAGCGCCCGAGCGTTTGCCGCTTACAAAAAAGAGAATCCCCGCTCCCGAGCTCAAAAGCTTCTCGAGTGGGATCGTCTCATCCGCAGCAACAAGGATGATATTGCGCAAATCTTGACATACGAGACTGGTAAGCCGTTGGCAGAGGCGCATGGCGAGCTGGACTACGCCCTTGGCTTCACCTGGTGGTTCGCTGGCGAGGCGGAGCGGGTGAGAGGCAATGTGAGCGTTCCAGCAGCGGCAAATCGCCGTGTTTTTGTCGTCAAACAGCCCATTGGCGTTTGTGTAGCGCTTGTGCCCTGGAACTTTCCGATCGCGTATGCAGCCCTGAATGACTGTGCGTGTCTGATCGACGTTGACATTTTTCTCTAGAATGATACTGCGTAAAGTTAGCGCCGCACTTGCGGCTGGCTGCACCATGATCGCCAAGCCATCCCCAGAAACGCCATTGACGTGCCTTGTTCTGGCCAAGCTCGCTTTGGATGCAGGGTTTGCTCCCGGCGTCTTCAACGTTATTCCGACATCCCTGGACAACACGCCCAAGGTTGCCGAGACATTATGCAAGCATAGCCTGGTCAAAAAGGTGACATTCACCGGTTCGACCACGATTGGTAGTTTAATTGCCAGACACTGCTCCGAAGGATTGAAAAAGGTCACGCTGGAGCTGGGAGGAAACTGTCCATTTTTGATCTTTAACGATTGCAACCAGGCACAGGCGCTGGACGAGCTGTTCAAGCTCAAGTGGCGCCACTCGGGCCAAGCCTGCATCACAGCCAACCGAGTTTACATCCAAAGCGGCATATACGAAGAGTTTCTGGAAAAGCTGGTGGCAAAGACCAAAGCCCTGAAGCAGGGTCATGGAATAGACCCCACTACAACCATAGGACCGCTGACCACCCCACGCGGAATTGCCAAGGCACAGCAGCACGTTGATGATGCACTGGCCGCTGGCGCGAAATTAGTTTTGGGAGGAAAGCCAGCAAAGGATATCGGCGACGGAGAAGGCTTCTTCTTCCAGCCGACGATTCTGCGGGACGCCACCCAAGGAATGCTCATCAGCCGCGAGGAAACCTTTGCTCCTGTTCTCGCGGTTTATCGATTTGAAACAGAGGATGAGGCTGTCCAGTACGCAAATGAAACGAGCATGGGGCTCGCCAGTTACTTTTTCACCAAGAATGTCGACCGTACCTGGCGATTGCTTGAGAATCTGGAGGCTGGCATGATTGGTATGAACTCTGGCAATTCGTCTGCGGCGGAGTCTCCATTTGGCGGTATCAAACTTTCAGGTTATGGAAAAGAGTCTGGAAAGGACGTCGCGGTTGAAGAATATCTCATTTCTAAGACGGGAACATTAACCCTCGATGACCATTACTGAGAATGACAAAAAAACATTCCGCCAACAGTTAACAATAACAATAACAAAAAATAATTAATTTCTCTTCTGCTTCTTCCTTGCTGGCCCAGCCTCAACACGGCCTGGGTTCTCCTCCACCACCACCAACTCCTCTCTCTCTCTCACCAGTTGCTGAGCTGCGTTAGAACTATATTAAATACAAATGGGGTTGGTAACACTAACTTTGTAAACGGCACAGCTACCTTTTGCAAGGTGCTGGCGAAGGCCCTTATATGACGGGAAGGTCTTGCCGCAGAGGCGGCACTTGTTGGCCACGTAGGCCGCGGGCTCGACACGCATCGTTTTGTAGTCCGAAACAAGGTCGGACAACCCTGCGTAGAGGACATCGTCGTGGAGATGCTTATTTTCATTCGCCACCTCGGCGGCTTTCACCCTCGAGTACTCCACCATCTCGGCCAGGCTCATTGCATCGAACACCATAACACAGTTAGTCCATATCAACACATCAAGGGTATCAGTGTACATACTGGTACAGGGTGCGTCCAGGCCCGAAGGCACTGGAGGAGCCACTTGGGCTTCCTCATCGTCCCAGTCTTCGAAAGAGCCCAATTCGTCGACGGGGGCGGGGGGGTAAAAGATTGCGACCTGTATAGGTCTGCCATCGGGACCCGTGACCGTAATGCTGGGGACGGGAGGCATGATAAATAATAATAATAAGAATAATTATAATAAAAATAAGAATAATTATAAAATAATTAATAAGAATAATAATTCTTAGGGTGCCAGGCACTTAAAACAGCGGCAGTGCGAGAGTACGACGGCGGCGACGGCGATGGTGGGATGGGGATGGGGATGGGGATGGACAGTTGAGCTGCGACGCTCATCACGTAGACATACAATGTGGCCAACAAGCCCTAAGGGCTGGCGCAAATTTTTCCAGCTCATTCCATGAGAAAAGCACGGAACTCTGGCAGCCAGTTGTTGCCGTCTTGCTCCTTCCCAAATTGTAGGCGTCGCGCTTTGGGTCATGACCCAGGCGCGTCACATTGCCTCAGGCACCGCACCACCTCAGGCACCCTCAACACCACACAACCTCAGGCACTACACATCCTAAGGCACTCCACGATATCTGTTGTTGAATTACTTTCGGTGTGAGAATGAGATAAAAAGTGGCAGTGCATCCCAATTGCGATAAAAAGGATCTCCAAGAAACGAAACTGAACGTGTCCATTTTGGTTACGGCAGGCTTCCCACGGTGATGAAAGTAATGTCTGGATTCCAATCAGAGGAGTGGAGTCAAAGTGCCAAGATGAACTACACATGTAAGCATATCTACGAGGGCTAAAATGTGGTCAGTATTTCTTCGTTAACCCTCTCTGTTTCATCTTGCGACACTGGCAGTGAGTTATGTTTGTGAATGAAGACGTTACGACTATTCTTGAAGACAAGGGGAAATCGACTTTCATTTATTGTCAAGCAATAGATAAATATGATCCATCAGACTAGGCCTAATTATGCGGGCCTTCCGGTTAAGAAAAGAAAATGATCGCATTGAATAATGCCTCGTTGACAAGACCAATAGTTGGGGTAGCCAACATCTCCTGAGGCGCTGCGGTAGTAGAGAGATATTTATACGTTTAAGGCAGCCCATTCCAAGCATGCCCCGGTAGCAATACTTATCTATCCGGCGTTTCTTGTAGCATTCTTAGCGGTAGCTGCAAGACTTAGTGTCGCGTGGTGTCAGTAGTCTTCAGATATTGAAATGAAGATGTAGATTGTGCATAGAAACTGTTTCATAAGTCCGAATCTTGAGGCCCTGATGGCCTGGCAATTTTGGAGAATCGCAACAGTCATATATACTTATTCACTGCGATCAAATCACTACGATAACATGTCAAAAAGCCAAGTTTACTTTATTGAGAATTGAAGTCTGACGTGTGCCTACTGGAGGCAAACGACTGTACTAATTAGAATTCTCCCTTCATCGAAACTTTTCTTGTCCACGACCAGTGGATCACAACATATGACGAACTCGAAAGCCAGAAATCAAGTCCTTCAATCCTCTTCGATCCTCTTCAATCCTCTTCAATCCCCTGCTGAGCGCCATCATCAAGTCCATCAGTGTCGGATGCCTCGACGTCGTTCTTCAAATTGTTGTAATCCTCCAAACTCATGGGCGGCAAAATGGGAGTCGCTTGCAGCTCGCGGCGCCAGAATGGGGCAAGCCCCTCGTACTGCTTGGGAAGCTCAACGTGATTGAAGTCCCAAGCCTTCCCTTCAACCCGGCAAAGATCAAGCGGAGTCCACGTGCACGGTCGCCGCCAAGTCTCCTAGCAGAGGCGGCATGATGACTCCCGAATCTCAGTCACATCGGGTTCGGATGGTGGAACATTGAAGTTTCCCTGACGTTTGGCGCAGCCCTTCGTGATCTCTTGGGACATTCCTCGAAACACAAAGCACGGGGTGCAAGACGAGTCCTTCGGCCCCTTCTCGCCGAGTCGCCCAAAATAAGTCACATCGGGCTTGCGTCCGACAACCATCCCAGGCCACATTGTTTGAGAAGCCTTCAGCAACTGAGTGTAGTTGTGCTCGAAGGACACATGACGAGGTGGATCAACAATAGTCTCTTCAACTTCAGCAAATGAACCAGTCTGAGCAAGATGGTCGATTTTCAGCTCCTTGATGTCGGGATGGAAGGACTCAACAAAATAGTTGGGCGGGTTCCGGTAGCGTCGGTTGTGGAAAAATTGCAAGATCATTGTTGCCTTGCGCCATGGCAAGGTGACAGTTGAATCGGCCTTTGGATAGGAGGCATTCATTTTGACATGCTGCAGAGAGCATCTATGCCACTGGTTTGTAGCCTCATCAACCCATTCGACAATGATGCTGAAGCTGTGGAGCTCTTGGCAGTTGTCCCAGGCACCATGGAATGGATGGCGATACCACGGCTGTGAGTGAGGTCGGCCATCCTCCATGAACTCAATGGAGATGATGAGTGGCAGACCAAGCTTGATCCCTGGGAGAGATTTCAGGGAATGGCACAATTGGAATCCTTCCAAAAGTGACGCGGAACCGCGGACATCGGTGATCTTGTTGCCGAGAAAATAGATCCGAAGACCAAGGTCGTCCGACGGGCCAGCTCCTCCACGTTTCGGGATGTGTGTGACATGCGATTGCCAACGGTAAACCAGCATCACGCGATTGTCGGGTAGATTCATACGGTGTCGAAGCCACTCTCGTCGCGCCATTTGGCCTTCTTGCAAAGGACAGCTCCAGTTGCAGCCTCTGCCGCCGAAGAGGGGAAATCCAGCTCTCTTGAAAGCTTCATCAGTGATGGAGCTGAATGCCTTCATGAGCAGTCGATGCTCGATGGTGCCGTTAGATGACGCTTCGGCAAGAGATTGGTGAGAGCTATCGATGACCCGAGAAGACCAAGTCCGAAAGAGACAGCAAATAGTCATCTCGGCCATGGGCACAATCTCAGGGCGAACATTCCCAACGTTCATCATAGGGATGGCGTGTCGGACAGGGTACAATCGAGCTGTACGGTAATGTCCCAAATTGTTGTCTGGGTTGGCAATGGCATCATCGTGCTCCTGTTGTCGCATGATGGGAAACTCTCGAACTGTCTTTCCGCCATACTTGGCGAATTGTTGATAATCGGGATCGTGCTTGGGGTCGTTCGTATAGAGTCGGAGGTAAATGAGTGTCGCACTGGGATTGAGCTTGGGCCAGGACTTGGTGATTTTCTGCAGCGCAACAAGCTTCTTGACAGGAAGGCCTGGGGCATTGAGTGCAGTCCACACTTTGTCGGAGAAGGCTACAAACCACGGTCAGCAGAGCGACTACAATTGACCAAAAGACTCACAAGAGAGAAGTGCGTTCATGGCCTTTCGTTTCTCAGCATCGTTCTCCAGAATGCCTTGATAAACATCAAACCGCAAGCCAAATTGCTTCAGAGTGTCACGATTCTTTTGGATGTCATCCCAAAGCATTATAATGGCCTTACCAGCAGGGTCATTGGCACGCCTGGTGGCAATCGGCGCTGCGGCCTCTGCTGTCAACAAGCGGGGAAGGACGAGGCGAAATTCGGAGTGAGGCTTTCCGATTTCCAAGGCGGCCAGAGGAATTTTGCCTAGAATTGAGCGTCAGTGTGGCACAGCAGTAAGGCCAAAGGGCGACAGAGACACGATACATACCTAACCCTCGGCGTCCATTCTTGTTGATCAGCTGGACGAGGGCAACATCGCCCTGTTCTTGCACGAGATATCCAACAGCACCAACGCTGATGCTTTTGTTGGCCATGGTGCCACCCTGAATGGTGAGGTCAACGTTGCAAGAAGTCTTGATACGCACAGCAATCATATCCTGGGGCTCCACAAACTTTCCCCCCCCGACAGGGACCCGAATGGGCGATGTGATGAGAGGAGGGGCCATGTTGGCCTGCGTATCTGTGGAATTCAATGTGAGCAAGAGAATAACAGGTCTTGAGCGGAATAATTATCTCCAAACTTACTTCACAACGGTGGCTCAACCTGGGGTCGGGTAGGAGGTTTGGAAGAGAGAAAATGCATCAAGAGAGAGGGTCTGTCTTTGGGTGAGTTGTTGGCTTCTGAGCACTACACCTGTGATTCACTGACACCACTATTGTTGACAACTGGTACAATGGCATTGTACACAATACCAAGCTAACGGGTGGGTCAGCAGTCAAACACGCCACTGATTGGCTCGGGTATCGAATCAGTCAAACGTCTGGATCTCGGTCCCATGCACACAAACTGCAGAGGGAACCTGGTAGATCGTCTGATAGAATTGTCTGTTCATGTTGCATTTGTCCCTGATACTCTATTGCTTCTCATCTACAACCAAGCCATTTTTCGCTAATGCGACGACTTTATATCACTGTCCAAGCCACTGCCATCCGCAAGTACTCAGAGGAATTATCATGACGTGCTCTTTTTGGGGGCGACTACGCTCAAACGATAATTGTGGGGCTTTAGCGAATATGGTGGTCAAAGCTCCCCATCTTTTATTGATTCTGTTTGATCCGAGTTTGCTAAGGTGATGCACTCGCTTCAGGGAGTTTGGCAGTGAATCACTGGAGCTTGGTGACGTGTGGGGGCACGCTGATTATGAACGGATGCAAGATGTGAATCTGTGTCGAAAGAGCCACACAATCAGAGTTTCATAGCTGTTTAAGGTCATGATGGTTTTGATGACCCGCGAAACTTCTGTCTGATGTGTACTCATGTAAAACCCCTACTAGCAAAATGGAAACGGCAATGCACCGTGCTTCACGATAGCATAGTTAACTGAGCAAGCTGGTAGGTCACAAGCTTGACCACCGCGTCATCCGCAATCAACAGGACGCTGAGGAAATTTTGAAGTGCAGGCAAACAAACAACAAAACAGGACTGTTCCGGGGAAACACATGCGCCGGAGACTATGACGTATCCATGTGACCATATTGCTTGCTTGTGGGGCCTCACATAATGAATAGCTTTCGGTTTGACAACAATGCTGTGCTTGTTCATCAAGGAGCCCCACATCATTGTGCAGGAGATGTGAAACATCAAGGAAGAACCACACACCGAGTCGCACCAGGCAAGAGTTAGGTCCAGGGTAGGTCATGACCTTGGGACAAATGCATCAGGTTCAAAATAACAAAACGGCGGTCGCAAAGGCTGCAGCCTCGCGGATCAAAACATGGTTATAAAATCGATTGATCGTGCGTTCTATCACAAGGAACCTTCAAGAACGTCAATTGAGGCGTTGCTGCTATCTGAATCTTGGTGTTGAGATCAGGTTCTTCTCGCCAAATCCAGTGTTGCTGACTAACGCAGGGACCGGCTCCACATATCTCCGGCATCCAGTATTTCTTCCCTCCCTAACGAGTCATAAGCTCTAAAGTAAACAGACTCCACAGGTGTTCCAAATCTTCAGGCAACCAAAAATAAAAAATTATCCGCTCATCGCATGGTTAATATTAGCTCATTAGCTTGTAGTAGTATAGACTTTTAAGCACACTTGGAAGTGCAGCTTTGTCGCCTTGGTCACTATTTACAGGATTATGTCGTTTTCTGGTTCTGCGCATCGTATTATTTCCAATGTCAACGAAGTAAACCCGACTTCATTTGCTCATGACGTGGGAACCCACGTGATATGAATCAGTCTTCATGGAGGTATGAATCTTCCAGCCCTCTGGTAGCAGCATCCTAATATGGGAATTTGAAGATGGTGGGAACTCTTATCAAAACTGGCGCGGACGAGAACAACCATTGTAATAACAATAGTCATTGCGGACCAATCCGGCCAAAACTGTTTGTCGTCTTTAATTAACTGTTTATTTAAATATATTACAGTAACGGCTGCTGCAGCTTTTTGCCTTTGCGGGGATTAAACTTAAACCAAGACGATGTACGCGCAAACTGCCTGTACTCTGCAGCGCGCTTCGTGGGAAGCTAGAAGGCGAGCCCCGCTCTTACATTTGACGAAGGGGCTCAAGGTACCTCGGCAATAGTAGCAAGACAGAGTGGTGTAAGTACGTGCTAGATTTTGTTGCAACCTAATTTTGGCGTGGACATTAGTACGCCACGATGTCGCTTACATGAGCGTATTCTGTGGGCTCATCGGTCGGATGCGACATAAGGGTTTCGAGACTGTTCTGGGCTGTTGGTTGTTGACATGATACAGTGGATCAATTTGTTACGGCCGCGAACTGCGGGGGTCAGCTGTTTTTTTTTTTTTTTTTTTTTGGAACAAGGGACACCAAAGGCTAGCTTCGAAGCTTCCACCCAGTGTACCATACAATGCAATATACTGGGTTTCAGTCCCGCAGTTTCAACATACATTTACCACAGGTAGTTACCATTCGTACGTAGTGACAGTAAAGTAAATCAGGTTTGGGTGCCGAAAGATGCATGACTTATCCAACATGTTGATGACATGATTTCCACTTTGAAATTTGACTGGCATGTCAAAATCACGACATGCCACTCCACTAGACGCCAGGTAGCTTGCTTTGCTGTTTAGTAGTAGATGATAATACGAGGTTATGATTCCATATTGGAAATTCTTTCTGAACAAAGTGGACCATATGATCAGTGCTGTAGTCTAGAGTTGGCCGGCTCCGGCACAATCGATGATGCGGGGTATATTTTGCCATTCTTGAGTACAGGATAATTCAGCTAATCTAAAAGTGCATGCAGACACCGAAAGCAGTCGTCGAAACAAACAGCACCAGAGACTTGCACCAACAGACAAGCGAGTGAAGAGAGATAACACAAGCACCCCGAGGCTAAATATGCAGAACATAATTTTATTTATTTAAATAATCCTTCGGGCAGGGTGAAGGGAATTGCCCCCGTGGCATATTTCCTCAATGGCTGAAACATGGAAGCTTCCCGAGCCACACTGCCACTTCACTATCGGTAGTCGAAAAGAAAGCGACAGTACCCAAGCCTCAAAGCCCGCCCCCAGACAAAACGTTTCACTTCAGCGTTAAAACGCTGTAGGCATTATTTTCTTCTTGTAATCATCTAGATCTGTTTTCAGTCCCGCCAAAAACAAGCCCCGGGCAGTACTCGCTGCAACCCCTTCTCACTACGGCCACTCTGCCAGCGAGACGGTAATGGCCTCGGGTAGCTGCTGCTTCTTCATGCGGTAAACCTCCTGGGTAATGCCCTTGACCTGCAAACGCAAATGATCGGCCGCCGGCCATACTTCGGCGTACGCTTTCAAGGCTCCCAGGTTCAGGCGAATCTGTTGACGGAGGTTGTCGTCGTCGTGAGACACAAACGTCAAGGCCCACTGGCTGAGGTGGACCGTGGAGGAAAGGGTAACCATGTAGGCGAAAAAGTGGGTGTGGGATAATAGCGGGACAGGGTTCGTGATGAGTTTGCTCAGCTCGTTGGCTGCCTTTATGGTGCGCTTCGTATGGTCGTTGAAGTCGTCGCCCGATAAGGCGGGTGTGTTTGGTGCGCACGCGTTAATGTACCAGGTCGGAGAGGGGTCCAGCTGGGAAAAGGGCTGGTGCAGGAGGATGGAGATGGCGTGGACCATCATGAAGGCCTGAAACATCATCTCGTCGGGCTGGCCGAATTGGTCGAGGGCGTCTCGTTTCGACGGGGGCAGGTTCTGCTGCCAGTTGTAAAGAAGAGCATCAATCTTGGCAATGTCCTTCGGTCCCAAGGACGACACTCTCATAAATCTTCCGAGGTTAAGAGCACATTGGATTCTATACGCAAAAGAAGAAAATTGCCTGGTCCCGTCTAACAGGTGGCGATCCATGTCTTCGAGATGGAGGGGTGGTGGAATAAGCTAACGAAAACTGTGAGCACTTGGTCGTTGAAAAGGACGCAACGAAATTTGGGAAACTTACGCCACTTAGATATTGCGATTCCTCACATGGTAGCGCAACGTCAGTAGGCACATCAAACAAGAGGAAGCGAGTGGTTCTGTGGACACCTGCAATCATAGCATCGATAATGTATAGGTCCCACCAAGTCCTTCGCCAGCTTTCCTCGAGCACTTCAATGCCCTGGCCATTTATCCCAGCAAAGTGGCGGGTGTTCAAACCGATCCTGACAGACAGCTGCTCAATATCCGTGAGCAGAGCCAACACCTTGTCTCGTTCGCGGTTACCGTCGAGTCCAAGGATGAGAAGAAGCATTGCCTGAATTAAGAAACCGTCCTTGGGCGTTTCGGGGTGGTAGACAAGGCGGTAGGCTTGGTTGAAAAAGGAAGTGCAGATTGAGCCGGCATCTATGTACAGTGAGCCAATCCATCGCATGGCGGCAAGCAGCGGCTCCATGGCGCCATCCTGAGCCAAGGGGAGGAGAAACTCCTTGGGTAGTACAAAAGGGTGGGCGGCGTAGAAGTGGTGGTAGAAGGCGTTAATGTACCGCTCCTTGAGGACAACCAGCTGGCTGTCCTGGTGGGCAAAGGCATACTTGAGGCTGTTTTCGTAATTGTAAAAGGCAAAATTGGTGTAAAAGTTGGGACCGGCGGTTTGGGGGTAGGCCGGGAATGGAATCTGATTTGACAAGAATATTTGGGGATTAAAGGTCGATGTGTGAGACGGGGGGGCAGCAGAGGTGGTGGTGGTGGTGGTGTTGACCAGGGCCAATTGATTCGCTGTTGGGGCCGGACGAGCCGGCCTCAGCGTATGGAGCTTGATAGGGTTCCTCTTGGCAATCTTGTCCCTGCGCGGGCCTTTATATCCGCGGCGCGATGCAACATAGGTGCAGTCGCAGCTGAAGACGACGCAGCGGGAGCAGGGCTTCCCGCCGTCGCATTTGAGGTGCTTGGCGCGCTGTTGGTGAGCAGTAAAAGCGTGTTAGCCCCCAACGTGTGTGCCTGCGGCTGCTCGTCATCAGCCCTGAGGGGAGGAACAACTCACGCAAGCAAGACAGGCGGCCACGACTGGAGGGGGCGCCGGGCCGTACTCGGGATTAGCGGCCGGTGTCGACGGCGCGTTGGAGGACGCGCCATCCGGGTGCGAGTCGGGGTCGTTGGGGGCCAAGCGGACCGGGACAACGGCCGAGGGCACGGAATGCATCGTTTACTGCTTGCCGCGCGCTCGCTCGCTGGCTCGGGGACACACACACGGACAGACACGGGGCACAGGCGGCGGTCGAGATGGGCTCGAGGGCTGCTGCGTCGCGGTTCCCTCGGACTGGACAGGTCCCTTCGCTTCGGAGGAGGAAAGATTCGGCGAGCGTTGAGGGGGCGCCCCTAATATTCACTTGCCCCTCAGTTGCGCGCGGCCAGGGTCCCTTGAAGCCGTGTCTCGGTGCCCAGGTCGCGCCAGAGAAATAACCTTGTCTATTGTCGGCGACGACACCTCCCGAGCCACCAGCACTCTCCACTAGCCCCGTTGGCCTCGGCAGATGGCGCTGCCACGCCCAATCACACCTTCCATCTCGGTGGCTGGGCCATGGCTAAGCCTCGTATCGCGTCCCCGTAGCCTGCAAAGACGCTCCAGAACTTCGGCAAGTCCGCGCTGCCACGCAGGGATGTCCTCATGCGACCGTTGCGCTTGTCCACTATTCACGCCTTGTAGGGCAGACTCGACCCCGTCTGACAGCACGCCCAGTAGCCCGCCAACCCGTGCTTCGCCACCTTTGGAGCACCGCATCGGGGGACAGGCAGTGCTTTGTGCCCAGTGTGATTGGCCCTGCTTCCAGCCTTTCTCACATCCAGCTGCCGAATTTATAGCTCTCGCATTGAGACTGGCAATCTTTGTCTTTTTTTAGGCCCTTCTTTGCCGGCGTGCTGCTCCATCGTGTCGCTAGGTCAATTGGCATTCCCTTTGCGGGCGCCGCCGCCCGGGAAGCTAGCGTAGTCACCGAATGGCCGTCCACGAACCATGCAAGCTATTGCTGCCGCGGTGAGAAACACATCAGCATCAGATCATGGCCCTGCTGAGCAATACAAGAGGCGTCATTCGGGATGGTGTCATCTTCCCTTATCTAGATGGATCAACAGAGCTAGCCCGGCCTCTCCCGCGCGGCTGAGAACTTTACACGTCGGGGGAGCGGCGCACACGGTCCACGGCCCACAAGGGCAAAACCCTGTCATTGGGACGGAAATGGCCGCATCATTGAGTGTTTTCAATCACGTGCAACCCGCGACCGGTGTAGGTTAGGTGTGGGAGCAACACCTGCAAAAAATCACAATCATAGCCAAAGCCCAAATGAGTTAAATATATTTCTTATATACTTTTATTTTATTTATTTATTTTTTTCTTGAAAAAAAACCCTTCGCGTATAGTGGTGTCTTAATTGTCACTCAGTAAAAATGGATTTTGTGGTGCAGGATAGCAAAAAGAACGCATGGGGTTGGTTGATGATCGACAAAACAGTTCATCGCACAACCAATACAATCAATCAATCAACTCACTTGTAGCATGATTTTAATCTCGTTTGATATCTTGAATTAACTCTCATACGTATTCAACTCGATTTAGTATACAGCCATAAACAAGCGCGTCATCTAGTAAAAAGGGAAGGATGATTGATCGCGATAGAGTTTCCTAGCAAAACCTTCAAGACAAAGCCAAATCAAACTCAAGATCAAGCATCTGCGTCCTTTTTTGACGATGACCCGTTGACTTTGTTCGTGCAACATATATTAAAATTTTGCGGCATAATGTGAGCGATGGTTAAAATATGGCGTTCCATTTCATTCTTGGAACAAGGCTCTCGGGAGGATCTAAAATCTGGACATGCCAAAGAGAACCCACAAACCACGGAGCTCTACAAACAGCCAATTACCATCAACATTTGAAAAGTCAGGCATCATGCGGAGACGGGATTTGCGGGATCACCCTGTCTAATTGGGCATCCGCAGGTCCCCCGCAAATTGGATTGACTGTGCCCCACAGCACGTCCGGATTTTTTCGAGCTCGTGGTAGATCTGCTCTTGGTATAAGCACTACAGTAGGCGGGGTATTTGACACCGATTGCCGACCGCCATCATGATATGCATGAGTGGAGCTTTCCTTTCCGCAGCGAGTGTTGCAATAGCTGCCGTAACTGTTGAATGATGCGCTTTCAACGCGGGTTCCAATACCCGATTCAGCGCAAGGCCACACCACTCATGCCCAAAAAGGATCACATATTTTTTTTTGCATTCTAAACCTCAAAAGGAAATAGGGCAAGTAAATGATGTCATGCTCAGCCGTATTCTGTACGATCGCGAATTAAAGACTGCAAATTTGAGGGGAGCTGCACGGATGGGGGGCCTCAATATGCGAGTCACCAAAAACGAAGACTCAACTTTGCCTGCTGATATTACAAAGCCACCCGGATGATTCCTGAGCAGATTCTGATAGGCAGACCTGGTTCAACTGCAGCAAGGCAACTAAATTCATAAAAGTCAGAACCAACATCGCTTCATTGCTGCCCAATTTGCATTTTTCCTTTCCGCCCCCAGATGCGCATCTGCAGCATTAGCCAGAGGCTGAGTTCTCTGATAGGTCGGGCATTGATGTGAAGAATTCCATTGCGGTGCAATGATTGATTAACGCACTCACCGCCATCTCACACACGGGCTCGATTGCATCCAAGATGGTTGTACGAGGCTGAGCTGTCAGCATAATTTGAGCCTCCTTCTCTTGCTATTGGTTCGGAGCACATACGTTCTGCACAGTAAAAAGTTATGCCACGTCAGCAGGCGGATGATTAGTTTGTTCTCGCTGAGCATATTTAATTAGACAATTATGTTCCCCCCTTGTGTCGTTGTTTTCTCTCCAGCATCTGCATTGGGGCTGCTTTAGCTAGTCACAAATTTATGTTCCCTTCTTTTCTCATCTCTCTTTTCTCGTCTCTCTTTGATCTAAACCTTTTCTATACTATATGTTTTAACTGATTAATGAGAGTACCCAAGACCTCTGAAGAAATTCACTAATATTGCGTCGCAAAACGAGAGTTTTGTACTAAAAAAGCCATCATACTATTGCCATCTTCGAAATGGGGAAAAGAAACAGGGCAAAAGATAGAAAGGCAAAAAGGACGCAGGCACAAGACGTTGACTGTCAGCCAAATAATTCACAGAATGAACCTGTCTCTACTGAAACCACCACACCGTACCGCCGCCAAGGTTTAAAGGATCCAAACGTACCTTACATTGAAACCTGCCGCAAATGCGGGAAAAAAGAATCAGAGTTGCTAAAAACTTTCATGAAAGACTCTCTGGCACCACACCAACCACCGTCAATGACGGAATGTGTTGTCGCGTTTTGTCCATATGAATTATTGCAAGAAATAGAGTCCGGGAACTTGAGTAAAAGTTTCGGTAATATTGCTCTTGTTGATGATTGGATGGGTGATGGAGCTGGCTCGGTGGTGTCTTGCAACAGCTTTGGTCCCCTTAATGAACAAGGCCTATACCGCATATTATGGGAAAAGGTTAGTACCTGTATGGTTATTTCTTTTGGGACTCGACTTTTGTCTGACATGCTGTTTAGACTATGATGAACTCGGGGAGCCACCATCGGTTGTCCAAAGGCAGTATGATCACACAGAAAAGACCAGACCCATGGCAAGAACAATCGAGCCGTCTTCTAATGTGAGAATCCATGTATTGCTGGCCCATGTCCCATTTGTTACATGCTGACAGTTATAGCTTCATCACAAACCTTAACCCTTGTTCATTAGCTGCGCTGGCCGCTGCAGCGACAGTAAATCAAGCTCGGGGCTTGAGAGAAAGTTTTCATAGACATTTAACCTTCAAAAGCTTTGTGGGGGAAGTGCTCCCAGTAAGCCAATTGCGATACTGCGGATATTTATGTAAATGAAAGCTGATGACGCGATAGCCTAAGAGGTTGCCAACTTTTCAATTCGCTTTTGATCTTCCTTATTACGCCTTGACGACGGTGCCACCTCACAGACAGCCGGTAGATAGTCGCGAAAAAAGAAAGGGGATTGCATTGAGAGAGGTCACTGGCCTTGAGTTTCTTTCGAGATCACATCAAGCAACTCCTTCAACAGAGTCGGACTACTTATGTCAAGCACATATAAGCTTTCGGATAGTTGGAACTGACGATTGTTATTGGAATGCTTATCTCATCACTGATACATATTTTCAGCCCGATGACAGACAAGAGAGCGCTGAACAACACCAAGCAAAGCGACAAATTGTCAAAGATGGTCTGTACATTGACGCTCTATCTGGCGGGCAAGCCAATACAACTATCGCGTCATTAAATCCCCGAGGCTATTTTCTTTTTGTTCTTGAAGCACGTCTGCGCCAACTCACTTATGAATGGGAGCATTTAGTCACAAAAGTTCAATCCAAAATTGAGGAATACGTATGTTCTAGCTGAATCGAATGTCTCTTGTCAAACTGGGAGTCAACATGATTTCAGGCTAACTTGAAACGATACAGATAAAAACATGCCCTTTCATGAGAATGACTCCGTTACGCCCTGCGCATTCTAAGGATCCCTTGGACTTTTGGAATTGTCTCGACTCCACCACTCGAACCATTGGGCTGTTAACCACGCTGGCGGATACTTTAAAAGCAGCTATAGATGAACTGAAAGGTGGAGGCTTGGAAATGATTTCCAATAAAGCGGCAGAGCATGAGTCGCGATACACTCAAGGCATAAGGAACCACGTTAAGAGTCTGGAACGCAACTTCCATGCCTTACAATCTCTTAAGCAAATATGTGAGAAGTACGAGAAAAAGGTGAGCGAAAAGTCTTCGCGTTTGTTTACAGCCATATTTACAAATTGAACAGCTAGACTCGTTTGCAGATCAACGAGCCAAAATCCACACCAAAGAGAACAATGACAAAACAGGCTTCGCGCAGTTTTTAAATGTCACGACGCTATGGGTAAGGTCTTATGTCTTTCCAATACATAGATGTGTATCATATACTAAGGAATAAACCAGGTTGTCTCTCCGGTGTCGACTGCGGCAACCATGATGTCGATGCAGCCTAGTGCCATCCCATCTCCATTTAAGGCCAATACCGCTTCTTTCATCTTACTAGTCCTTACTCTCATGGTTCTCATCTCGTCACATGTCGGGATACTGATGAAGTGGCCACAGATCAAAAGTTTGATGTGTAGCCTGTTTCCAAAAAAGGCCCGTGAAGATTTAGAAGATCAACGTTTCCAAGAGATGTGGGAAGACGAAGGCTTTAGAATGCGTCGAGTCTTAAGATAATTGTATTCGAATGATGTTTGTATGTTAATTGAGGTTGTTTTATAATTCACCTAATTGCTAGCAATGCTACTAGCCTTGCGCCTCATATCCTCCTTGTGATAACGGTGCCACTTTTCCACTTCCATGTTAACCCTTCTCCCTCACGGGTGACAGACTTGTTAGCCCTGTTTATTTACTTTATGTCTTTCGCACCTGTGCATACATCTCCATTATTTATCCATTAGCTTGTTTCGTAGCCATGCCCTTACCTGCCTAATCTTATTCTTCCGTGTCCACGATTATAGATCGATGCTCTACGCATAGTATGGCAGAGCGCATCTTGTCAAGTAAGCAAAAGTTGGAAGCGAATAGACAGACTTTATGATGACTTGAGAACGGGCCACGGGTATCTGGGTAAAGCGATGGAGGCAACATTATGCCTCGATAAACATGGCACACCAAAGTTAGACATGTGAAGGAAAACCCTCTACTGCCACTGCGTAGTAGGCTGGTTAGAAGAAATCGCTAAGTTTGACTACCTTGTTTTGTAAATGAGTTGCTTTTCTTTATTCCAAACCGTCCTTATAATATGAACCATCCACAAGCCAGTACTTCAAGCCTCTAGACCACTGTGACGAATTTTATCCACCCCAACATTACTTTGTAATATAATGACAATTGAGAGAAATTAAAGAGTAAATGAGCCAGATTGTGTCAAATCTGAGTATTTGAAGAGGAAAAACCTGGCATCGACTTAAAGCTCCATATTGGGAACAAACAAGCCGAACTACTCCTGGCGCCTGTCCCTAAACCTGCCCGAAAAGGCAGCCATCGCATCGGCCCATTCGGCAATGTTGACAGCAGATATCAGAAGCATTGTTTCCATGGAATGAACACTTGCAGCATTCCCATAAAAATGGCGCCGTATTGTTCCCCTTCAAATATGACTCAGTCAGCTTAGAACTGGAAGTTTGAGCTCTTGAATCATCTTTTCATCACCTACCTGTTCACGGACGAGGTTCCTTTCGTGAGGCACAGACAATATTTGAGGAGGAACACTGTATGACAAATTTGATTAGTCAATCATCCACGTTTACAGGGACGAATGCCATCATCTTACTCGTTCTGGAGTTGCTTGACCATGATTGTGAATGTCAATTGGCGATGGGCCTTTCTTACAGGTGCCGATGCGAGTGAAGGGAAGTAAGTTTGTTGTAATATTGCCCAAAGAGACTTTGTGAATGCAGGAAACCGCAAGATTGTGGTGATGGCGACAAGAGGAGATGGCCTTAGTGGGATTTCGGAATGCACCGACAGATTCCGTGTGTGCTTAGAGTGAAGTCGATGAGAGGATGGATATCAACAAGTCGGGCAGCTGGATTCGGATCGCTTTGCTTTAATACTTTTTTTTTTAATAGGTCGGAAGAATTTTCGTTGTAGTACTTTCACAGAGCGCATATCCTGATGGGAAAAGCAATGTCAGAAGAGAAGGCCATGGAATGGAAAGGGGAGATGGCTCGGGTCCGAATTCACGCTGTAGCGCGTATTTCTTTTTTCTGCTTGTCTCTTTCGCTTCTTTCTTTTTCCTCTTGGCTGGCGTCGCTAAAGCGGCCCCATAGACGACGCTACAGACTTTTACCGAAATCCGTTCGTTTCAACGTCTGCTGGACCCCAAAAAAATGTTGCTTTCTTTTTCTTGTTCCATCATCCTAGCTGCGAACGGTTTGGCTGGGAAGGTTCGCATTGTCCCGCATTTATCTATCCTTATACCGCGTGTGAATGATCGTAGCCACACTTCGGACATGTATCGAGCAAGTTCCATCTCGCTGATAGTAATATCACCATTGAATGCATATTTGGGGAAGAGCGTAGGGCTGTTGTTGTTCCTTGCTTTTCTTTGGCAAAGAGGTCTCTTCGACAGCATGGCTTAAGCCATATGGAACCGTCATTACGCCTGTGGCTACCGTTGAAAAATTTCGTAGACCGGCCCCGCACGCACACAGGAGTGGTCAAATGGCTGGTAGGCTAGGGTACGAAAGAGAAAACATAAGTAAAATAATGTGTGGCTCTTAGGCAGCCACCGGCCTGCAGCCGAGTGCGAACATGCATGCCTGGATGAATTGATGTGCATCTTTGTCCTGTCAAAACATGCCAAACCTGCGGGGCGCGTTGCGGGAGGCATGTGAATAGCCAATGAAGGCTTCCCTAGATTCACCCCTACCTACCCTAAATCGACGAGGATTACGATATGTCACCTTTGCATGCGTCAAGAGTTCGTGGTCCGGCTCATTGGGAACTCAGGGGGGCATATGGTGGAGACTTGTTTCCCCTTGCAGATTGTCGCACAGATCCACCGTAGTTCGTGAAGGACTTGTTCTCTCTTCCCGCTTTTATTTCCTTCTACATTGTTCATCAATCGTCCTGCGCGTGCATACGCCCTGTACCTTGTTGAGTTGACGCGAGCCCCGCTTCCGACAAGATGGCTAGCCAAATTCAAGCTACTGTGCCGTATTGCTACCTATCACAGTCAGTCTCTGTGCAATGTACCTGCGCTACGGATGCCGTTTACCAAGAATAGCCTTAGTTTCCGCTAGTTTCTACGGAGGCTCAATGCTCCGAGGGATCACCTTCTTGTATCTGGCGAGGAAACGTTGCGGGCGGCATGCTTGTCGGCGAAGCATGACTCAAGGCTTGGGAGGAACAGGGGTCTGGCTATGAGATAAGGATAACCCTGCCTGCAACTTCTACCTAGATACCGTGAAGCTTGGTGGGCCTTGAGAGGTACGAATACGGCTTGTGTTTATTTTGACTCATCGATCTCGCGTCATTTCATTGATCTTGCGGCTAAGCATGGCACTAACGTCTGCGATCATCCTTAGCAGGTCGATCCCTGGGAATGGATATGATGCACGCGGTTCATAACTCTAATACTTGAAAAGTTTTCGTAGAACAATTTGTACCTTGGCATTTCCGGCGTTGGCAGCCACGCCTCATTCAGTTACAACGCAACAACCTTCTGCACAAGCCCACGACTAGGCAGAGCGTCTCATCGCTTTGAGCTAGTGAGTATGGCGTGCTTAACTGCCCCTTGGAAGAAACCTACGAGACCTGGAACAACCATTCACATATCTAGGGATATCACGATGGGCATTTCTGGCGATTGAAGGGACGGACGCTTTGTCACCGTTCGTGCCCTCGGCAGCGGAGCGTCTCAACAATTCTGAGAGCTCGCTAGTAAATAATACCGGAGTCTTTTAGGACTCACTCAGGGTTTTAAGTAGTAGGATGTATCTTGTCCAAAGTCCCCCAATTCAGCATATCCAGATGGACATGGGAGTTGGCTGATATAGGGCTGCGCATATGTTTCATCGCTAGGATCAGGGTTTATGCTTCGACGATAGCATGGGAGGATAAGGCGCGTCGAAATCTACGCCCTCTTGTACTCGATCGATTCGTGGTATTTCTCGTGTCATTCGGGAACGGGAAGCGAATGTTGTTCTGGCTCGGAACCTGTGGCCTTTTATCAGTTTGCTTAAAGTTCTCCCGCGAGTTGGTGTAAAATGGAAAGGATTGGGGGACGCGCTCACTGTAGTGCAAGACCAGCTGAAAGACCTCGGTTGATGTAACGAGAGCGTGTCACGAAAGAGCTATTGGTGACTTGACAACCATCATCACCAGCCATCATCAGATAACTCATACTGGGACACACAAACTTGACTTGCTGAGACAATCTGACGCAGTGCTTGTTGTTTTTAGCGCCATGGTAGCGATGCAAAGTTGAAAGGGGAAGAAGAGGCCCACGCGTCAACCAACACTCACCTCACCCATGGTGAGGCTGGGACCAGAGGCCAAGGCCGCCACCCAACCACTTAGCGCCGAATGTCAAGGCACACTCGTGACTGTCGCAATCTCACAGGTCGTCAGAGCTGAAGGCGCCTTGATTTTTCTCTTCACTCTTATCAACCAACGGGTCATCTTGACCCGACGAGTAGAAGAAATGCTGGTCTGGTTCGCACCAGACTCTGGTATCCTAGTGGGTCTGATTCCCTTCGCGTCCCATCTGCTCGATTGGCGATTTTTTTTTCGGAGCTCAGTTCCACGGGGGGGGGGCGTGTTTTCACATTGCATGGTCCTGTCGCTCAGAAAAAAAATCCTGATTGATGTACCGTACCACCAGCCCCAAAGGGAATGATGGGACGGGGAAGACGGTCCCGCGACGCCCATCATGCAGGAGGTTGGACCGTGTCATGGCCATTCTTGTCCCATTGCAGTGATGCTGTATGTCTGCTAGAACCCCCGCCGGCTGGCCTGTCCGCAAGCCGAGAAGCATCTAACGCAATGGGGCTTGGAAGCTAGTTAGACCCGGTCCTCAATAGCTGCTCGCTTCAGCTGCGCCTTGCATATCTTGTAAGCGTGCTCCCTGTGATGCTCGTTTCACCATCACAGAGTCGCATGAGTGATCGCGTCAACCTGACTCGTTCATTGCCATTCCCTGTCCGGGCCAATCCCAACAAATCTTTGAGTGAATGATGCAGGATACTACTGTGATTGCATCCAGATTTGTCCAAGAGACCTGTTACAAGACGTCCCTGCGGCCGTCGGCCCTGGATTATTCAGTAGCCTGCATATTGGCACAGAAATCTTATGCACAGCACAATTGATCAAGCATTAGTGGCTAAGCCGTTAGCCAGGGCTTCAGCCACATAGAAGGCCACAGCCACTGCGGAGATAAGATATCGACAAGCACAGACCAGGTTTCAGCCATGTTCTGATCTTACCCCAGCTTTATCACGGCCTAAAATACTTGATCGGGCCAACATACACCAGTCCATAGCCTTCGTCTTGGCTTATGATACCTGATTGATCAACAGTCCAGTCCAGTCTAGGGTAGTTAACCAGTCTTGGCTGCATCAACCGCCGTCAAAATAGTTACAGCCGCTCAAAACGCGTTGATATTTTTATTGTCTCATAATGCTGCCTATATAGCGCGGGAGTATCCGTAGCCTACTAAGCGGTCGTATACCATCGTGAACCAGAATAGGAACTTGAAAACAATCACCAGAGATACCACAAGAAGCCAGTACAACAAGCAAGAGCGAAGCTAGCCGAGCCAGAGTTCATAGCGCGGGCCCAGTAGACGAATACACAAAGCCTGCCATGCTAGGTTTGGGTATCTAGCTGGTTGACTCTTCCTTGGCGGCCTCATCGCGATCGGTGCCTCCTCCACAAACTAGCCTCTAACTAGGGTGAATTGAACATGGCTCTTATCGTTCTTGAACAACTCCACAATGTCAATTTTGCTGCTGGTGTTGTCTTCGTCTGAGCCCTTCTTATTGATCTTGGCTGTCCACAACGAGCGAATCTTTTCGGCCGGCTTCAAAACAAGCGCTTGGAGTGCATCCTCGCCCTCATTCGGAGGACCAGCGAGCCTCAGATCGTACTGATAGTACACCGACGTGGTGCCTAGCTTGCTTGGTTTGGGCAAATTAGCATCTGTGAGCGAGTCCGGTGTCATATATGTGTGGTTTTCCTTTTCCTTGTCCGGGTCTGTGTCCTTGACTAGTTCAATCTCGTCCTCGGTTGCAAAGAGACAAGTATCGTCGTTACCGCTCAGTAGAGAGATGCGCGCGTTCGTGAGGCTCACTTCCTCATTGGTTCTGTTTTCGGCAGAAATCTCTATCGATGTCAATTGGCCTGGCGTGACAGAGGTGTGCGAAATGGCATAATGCAGTTGCGGCTCAGGAGCATCGTTGAACTGAGCGATCAGCTGTTTCCCCGTGTTGTTGATGTATTCCTCCACAGGGTCCGGGGGAGGATCAGACTTGTATAGATTGATGAAGAAGCCGAGTATCATCAGCACCACACCTACCACAGCGAGGACAGCTCCTATAATGGGCAGAGCCACACTCAATGTTCCAGTAACGACCCAAGCGCCAATGCCTGCACCCAGCTCCACAATGTCAAGAAGCACGGTGAGGACCTGGACGATGATAGTCAAGGTGTTGATGATTTTGCCGGCCGTGGTGAGTCTGTCCCATTCTCGCGCCAAGGTGAATGTCATAGCCACAGCGACACCGATTCCCAGAGCCACATTGAGACCCTTCAGTATGGCTCCCGATAGACTGAACTTCTTTACTGCGGCTTTCCCACCTGCTGGGACATCTTCCACAGGGTCAGTGACTTTTTCACCCCACTTTTCTTTACCGCTTGGGCGAGTTGGTGTCTTCTCGCCAGCCCCAACGTGTTCAGCAACTGAATCATGGAATCCGCCCGGGCCATTGATGTCTTCGGACATTTTCCCTAGACTGGCTCCGCTCTCATTGAGAGCTCGGTATGTACCTTGATTAAGCATTTCCACGTCAAGTCGATCGATAGGTGTGTTCATAGATTTGCTCCTAAACTTGTTGAACGCGTCGATGGAGTAGCCAATACCGTCTGTGACAATCTTCAACGTCTCCAGAATGACCGTGGCCTTTTGGTCAGGCTCTAGAAGATCCCAGTTGTTCACAAGCCCCATAATGTTAGTAGCAAGCTGGCCAATGTAGAAAGCCGCCTGGAGAGAGACCTGAGTTAGCTTTGGTTCCATGTGAGATGACTGATCACTAACCATGCAAATAGTAGTTAGGCCCTTGAGAGATTTTGTGGCGGGGAGCTTTCCAGAAACCTTGGCCGAGACTTGATCAAACGCCGTCCCTAGCCATTGATAAAGCCGAGTTCCTCCCAGGGCCTTGGAAAGACCCCTGCCTACAGCTGCGAACCAATTCTTGGCTTCCGCCAGGAAGATGGCCTGCGCAGTTATCATATTCGCAGCTCTTTTTTCGGCTGTCTCGGTTTGGTCCAAACCGTTTGCCTTTTCAAACTCTTGGATGTCTTCCATTAGGGCTTCTTTGACCTCGGTTGTTATCGAGGGATCGTCAAGAAGAACCTTTATGATAAGATCCCGAATTGAATCATGAAGCCATTGCCCAGCAAGTTCACTGTCCTCATCGATATAAGGATAATCAAGGCCAATCTCACCAGCGCGGGCTACAATCTTCTCAAACCACTGATTGGCAAATTCTTCGGATGGGGCGAGCGTGTTCATCAAAACACATTCTCTATTGATAGCATTGCCCCCCTGTCGCACATAATTTTGTTAGCACATCCATCCTATATCTATACCCACAAAGAATACAAGGGGAGTACGTATATGCTTTCGAGACAACTTACATTCTGAATTGGGTTTGTTAATAATTGGTTCATAACTCGATTTGAGCTAAGCTTGCCGAATAATTCTTCAGCCCAATAGTCCGGACCCTGAGAGCTGTTGATGAACGGATCAAGATCGTTGCTGTAGAGCTTCTTCATGGCTTCAATCGATGTTAGGTTATTGAGATCATTGTACTCTTGAGACTGCGAAAGGCATTTGTCGCCATTGCCCTCCCACCAGTACCAGAGGTTCTTTCTCTCCTGGGCTGTAAATTTCTTGGTATACTTATCAAAACTGTTAATGGATCGACACAAAAATGCTGGCGCATATTTGTCGTGGAAAAAAGTCTTCAATTTGGTTGGAAGGTTGTCTGCTAAGACGGGTGGAAGGTTGGTAGGTTTGGATCTGCTGGTAAACTCCTCTCTGTCGTCCTGGTTCATGTGATAATACATCATGTCTTGAATCAAAGTTTGGACTGTGGAATGAACCTATAGGCAACCGCTGATCAGTACCAAAGTCGACCTGGCATTGGAAATATGTTGGACCGATAATGAGCGAAATCGCTAATGATACATACCATTTCTTCCCTGTAGGACGGAAATTGTAATAACAGTTGAACATTCGGCTCAACAACGCGGACAAGCTCATCAGTTATACTGGATGGCTCCCACTCGTGGAAGCTCAATGCCTTTTTTGAAGGGTCACGGACTTGTGCAAACGCTCGCGATACTTTGGATCGAAGCCGCCTGAAGTAGTCTGCATCGCCAATGTATTCGGCCTGAATCAAGTGGCTTGGGACGTGTTAACTTCTGCTATCTGTCGCGTCAAAGGATATAAATTGAACGTACCGAGTTCCCTTTCCTCCGCGCATGTCCGGGTCAAATTCGTATATTGCTCCATAAGAGTAGTCTCCAAAGATATCTATGTCAATGTAGAATTCCTGGAAAAGCACAGGGAGGGTTTCCGTTAGACCTAGATCAGGAAATTTGACATCAAATACTTTGACATCATCGCCCGAGTCGGATATAAGAGGTATAGTGGAGGCACGATGGAACCGAACGGTTCCTCTGAAAGTATTGTCTTCCAACGTTGCGCATTCAATGCGGTACATGTCACCCAAGCTCTTGTCATATTTGGCGTCAATAGATTCCTGAAGGTCATTCAATAAGGGGAATTCGAGATATGGGATCATTGCTTTGTCGCCTTCGTCGGAGTAACCATAGATAAATTCGCCCAGCTCAATGGGGTCTTTGATTTCATCTTGATCCGTGTCCGCAGGCCAGGCAGTCTTGTCAACAGTAAGACTGTACTTATCAAGTCCCACAAAACCTTTGCCAGCACCCGAAGAATTGGCTCGTATCTTTGTATCAAAGCCTGATTTTGCCCGAATATCGAAGGTGTGGGTGCACTCTTTTTTTATTTGTGTTGGGTTGGGTTCGGACGTGACAAGCACCGTTCCATGACCGGAGAGTCCGTCTTGGTAAATCGTGAGCAGACCATGTTCGAAACTCTTTGTACTCTCGATTCTTCGGGTCCATTTGAATGTCCTAGCCTCGAGGTCAAATGAAGAGCTCAGCTGGACCTCGGAATCTGCGACTACACAACCATCAATTACGTCGATTGAAGGAATATGATAATTGTCAGGAATCTTTTCAGGGTGATGCGCAGTCAGGTCATATCTTCGCCGGAGCTGGTCCAGCGGGACTGACTTGTTCTTCTGCTTGGCTGGCGACACTAGCTTCACATTGCTAGTATCGCCTAGCGTGACTGTCCTTTTGATATCCAAGGGAGTCCACTTGTTGATTTGGAGTTCGTGGTATCCATGAGAGAGTTCGAGGTCCAGCCGTTTTTGAATTGTCTCCCGATCGTATTGGCCGAAGATCGCATAAAGCTCCTTAAATCTCGAAAGCAATGCCATCCTTTCATCATGGGGGACTTGACGGACTGAGTCCACAGCCTTTTGCAAAGTATGCTCGGGAACATTCTGAGAAACGACGTATCCGTTGGTATGATAATACTCTTGATGAACGGGAAGAAAAACACTGTAGACGGTTTGCTCTGCCGCCTTCGTCCTCTCGATGGAACTTATCTCAATATGCTCGTATATTTCACCATGGCGGCGGTATATGACGTGTCCGACTGCGAGCTTCCCGATGTGAAGGAATGGGTTAATTGACAAGGCTGTCTTGGGATCTACCGCACGTAGACCAGTGCTGGTGAGAAAGGCTTGACCAGGGGTGGCAAACGGCGCTTCCCCATCTATAGCAACATTAATATGAGGCATTGTCTATCTCCAGAATGGTAAAGGTACGACTCACTGAAGCCAATTAACTCAACATCAGATCTGCTCACGATGCAATGGGTGTCCGATTCAGTGATGCTGGATTTCGTCAAAGAGTTTAGACCAGAGTGGAGCCGATCTTTTGCCGTGAGCTTTTCAACTGGTCGTGCTTCACCATTCTCGAGCAGAATTGACGTTCCAGCTACAACGGGGCTCCCAACATGTCCGTTGTTCATCAAGAGTGGCTGATTGGGGATTATTTTGATCCAATCTGCGTCCCAATAGTAGTCCCATTCTTTGGCAAAGGCTGGCACATCTAATCAGCACCAAGTTATGCGACGATTTGGGCGTGACATCTTGCTGCACACTGGCTTGGTAAGTTTGAGGGCAAACTCACTGAAATTCATCCAATTGTAAAACTTGCTCCACTCTTGGCCGTTGAAAATGTCAACAACGCCAAGGTCCCATTTAGGTTGCATGTTGAGTTTATAGTAACTGGCCATGCTTTCGCAGTAGGACTCCCATTCGTTGATGGCGTCTTCTCGATTATCAAGTCGACTCAAACTTGACTGCAGCTCACTTTGATACTCGTCATCACCTCTGTAACGGCTTCGAGAATTGATGACAGACGTATAAAATTCCTTCATCACGTCAAATGTAGGCGTTGGTTGAGCCATCTGGGCGTCGGATTGAGGCACATATACGATAGTAGCCACATTGCCAAGGAATTCAACCATTTTATCAGTCTTTTCGGCGTCTCCTTTGGATTCGTCACCCCATATGGCGTACGACCAGGTTTGAAGCACTTGGTTGCTGGGACGGTCTTCAAATCTGCTACCATAAGCAGGAATCTTTGTGGGATCTGACTTGAGAAAGTCGACGAGAAGCAGCATGCTGATCGTGAAGAGATGATCTCCCCGCCAAAGGTCCACTGAGATTTCCTGATTGATCCATCTATTGGTTGACATAGTGTCGATGGCAAAGTCGGTGAAGCCATCCATCATGCTCAGATCCTTGATACTGGGTTGACCGAGCTTCTTCAACTCGGCATCGATGTGCTCTGCCAGAGAAAATGACATCAATATAGTAATAATCTCGCCAAATCGAGCTTGAGCGTTATCCTATCAAGATCAGCCATCATATTCAATTGAGAGAGTGGTCAACGTACAGTGTAGATGTATTTCTTGAACCCTTGGGTATCTTTGGAGTCGCTGACTTGCACGGTGCCTCGTGCAACAGAGGCAATGTTCAGTCGAGCAAGTAGATCCTTAGCATCGCGTCCGTCAAGCTCCTGGCTGAAGGAATCCTCTTCGTCGAGAGGATTGTAGTCTGGGGCGGAGTCAAAGAAGCTAAAGATGCTTCTGCCATTGTCATTGTACCGTGCTTTGTTATGAAGTCGTCCTGCAAAACTTTCTATAGGTATTTTGCTAAGCCCGCGAACCGCATTAACAAGATCCAAGAAGGCAGCCTTGAGCTCATCTTCTGATGGCATTTTGAGCGTTGGTTTCAGGGTCTACCTAGAGGTAGAGAAAATAGGGCTTTTTTAGGGTTTCTTTTCTTTTTTTTTTTTTTTTTAAAGAAAAAAGGGAATTGGGTTTTAATTGCGATTTGAAAGCTGTCGAGTTCACTTTTTGTCTTCTGTCGTTGACAAAAATGAAGAGAGAGCTTCTTGCTGTTCTTTTATACTTCGTCTCTTCATTTTACTCGACCTATGGAGATGAAGCACCCTTCATCAGTGTCGTAATGATCATTACACCGCTCTTTCGCCAGTCTCACACCTTTTATTCCTGTCTTGTCTTGAATTCTAGCTTTTTCAAGCTTGGCAGCCGGCAACCTTCTCATTTGATCGTCCATGCTCGACCCGCTTCCTCTGCGAATTAAATCATGCAGCATGAGTGATAGGTGCATATGCAAGACGTTACACTCGGGCAAAGACGGGACATAGCTCATTCGATCCGTACGAATACTTCTGGATACACTCTATATAGCTCGCAAATTTAGTATTGAGTACACAATTCCCGCAGGCCAGTGGCTGCAGGTCAGCTCACGTATACGAAAGTGGGCCCATTGAACATTTGAGACACTGCACGGTACAAACGGAACTATAGTTGCTGATAATGACAACATCACTCGCAAAAGTTGCCACCCATGGTTCAGTGTAGAAGACCTACAAAGAAGCTAAATGAGACAAGAAACAAAATAGTTTGCAGAGAAGCTGCTCATGAAAGGAGGAAATAAAAATAACACCTCAATATGCCGCTAGGCTATGGACAAAAGTCTTTGCCTCTTCAAGCTCCTATAGATGCAAAGTTTCAAGCACTTAGCATCCAAATAGGACACGAGCGTCTATCTCCTTTATGGAAACCATCGGCTAGAATAACTGATATATCGCTTTAAATGAGTGTGATTTTCATGCAAGTAGTCGTCATAGGTTTTCAGGTCAACCTCAAAGTGTGCTCCCGCAGCACAGTGGCGCCTGCAGTAATCCATTCTAGTCATCCGATGTAACCGGTCGCCAGCCATCTTACTCCGCCACGAGCAGTGCATATATTCTATCCAATCGGAGGCAACCAAATATCGGTGAAAAAAAAAACCCCATTTCAAGCAAAACCATACCTGAACTTTTCTTTAGGGCACTGATACTGCACTACCGTTACCTAGAGTACTTCCTTCATCTGTCACCATTTATTTTTCACGGCCTGTTTTACTTCATTCCAGGCAGCAGGGCTTAGAAAGACATCATGCGTAAGTATTTTGGGGAAGAGCTTCCTGATAGGCTGGATTAGAGGGTCTTGCTACTTTGATTGGGTTTCCTTGGGGCATCCGTTGAAAAATGGGTCTGTTATTTGGCACTCATCCTTTGATCATGAACATCCAATTTGTGGCTAAGGTGTCCTTGGACATCCGATGTCGGCTTTGCACATATCCCTTTGACTATAGTAAACCTCCACCCTATATTAGGATTCGTACTTCCCTACCTGACATTCTAGCCTATTAGGCCAAAAGATAAGTCAATAATCGCATTGATAGCAAATTACAGGTACGAATAACAGCTGTTATAGGGGTTCTTGTTATGCCCTATTGCACGGGTCATAACACACACCCTTAAAATGCTTGCAAAGAGAGTCTAATTTTAGCAAACCTCTCGCAGAGCCAGGCAAATGGAAGAATTACACAATGCACAGGGGAAATAAAAACATAAATAATATTTCTAGTAAGTGTCTGGAATTTATTCCATCAACAAGCGACCATGATCGCATGAACATCCCGATGACGCGTCAACCTTTCACAAGGCGCATCCGATTTAGCCCCCTACACTGGCCCACAACAATGTATCCTTACCAAACGTGTCTTTTTGTTTGATTTCAACGTGTTTATTTTAGAGGAGAATCTCCATGACCGGTATATGCCTGTTTTGAGCTGCGAGTGAGATTATATTTCTCCCATGAGCGTCGCTGGGCTCAGGATCAACATAACCCGCCTCGGGGAGGAATTTCAAAATGAATTCATAACCACGGCAAGCAATCCATCAGAGAACCTCCGCATCGCCTCAATCCGCTAGCTCGAGGCCAGAACGTTCCTTGTAAAGAACATGCCGCATTTAGATATTTGACTTCATCCTTGTGCTCGCGAAACTGAAAATTGTTTATTCCCAAGATGCTCAACCGCACGTTCAGATGCTATCTAAGACGGCCTTGTTCCTGGCGTGTTGTGCAAATCCCGTCCATCTTCAAACTCATAACCCATTATCTCGCCTGCTCTCTTGAAGGGCCGTCTTCAAGGGCAAACATCTGTGCATACCACATCCGTCTCCACTGGCAGTTGCGAGTGTTGTCGTACCCAATATTATACTGACTTTGGAGTAAGCACTATAGTAGCCTTCTGGTGTGATGCAGCAGGTGGAATATGGTGGAACACCGGTTGGGAGACTTGTCGTTTCGGAGGATGTGCCAATGGCGACAAACTAGTTGATGGGGTTTCTGAGAGTGGGCCACTCAGTATTTAGTATGAGTGCTGGTCCTAGTTCTAGAAACATGTGAGATGTTCTGTAGCAACTGCCTTCGCGTTTGTATGCTTCCTACACGGTATATGGGCTAACCGTGATGACCGCCAGTCATTTGCAATCAGAAAGGCGGCTTTCCAGAGGAAGGCTTCTGGATATTGTTTGAACGCCATGTTCGCACCCATCTCTGGAGTGGCACGTAGGATTACAGCGTGCTACTCCGCCAGCTAAGCTAGGTGAAGGATAGAAAGGCTATTTTCGATAGCTGCGTGTTGATAGTATATGCCTCTTGCGCGACCGATTTGGAGACCCAATGTGATTATTTTCAAGATGGCTGCAGGTGGTGCTCATCGTAGTCCTCCGAAAACCGCCTTCTTTTTCTTGAGAATGATCAATCAGCTTGATTTTTCAAAACCAGAGCCGGGGCCCCCCTTTCATTTAGAAAAGGGATGAGTATCAAACTTCCTTATAATTGAGTTTGCTTCCAGTTCCTCATTCTCCGTTGACAACGCACAGCTCAACCACTGACCCTGAGGCATGATTCAAGGCATACATAACCTTAGGGCCGTGTCGAGATAACAAAATTTCACCAATCAAGGTGTTGTGCTTCTTGGAAGAGAAGATTCTTAGATATACTGGTGCTTTGACCATACTACTATGCTTTAGTCCTTGAAAATGCCTCCATTTCCGGTCTACTATTGATTGAGCTGGTTCGAGGGAGGACGCCAACGGCCGCAAGGAACTCGGCGCTATTCCTAACAGCTATTTTGAGTGCCAGCGACGTGTTGCCCGCAACCGAAGAATCCTCCGCCTCCGAGTTGCCTTTGACCTTATCTAGAAGGTACGCTAGTGGCCACAAGGGATGGGACTCCTTGCGCTCATCGAGATCCTTTCTGACAATGGCTTGCTATTCTGCGGCTGGCTTTGGCTCGGGGCGGTACCCCATTCCCTTTAGAATGGACCAGAACTGACCCCATGTCATGCCGTCCTCGATGTGGGATTTGAATTTGTATTCGGCTTCGTTTTGGAATACTCTTTTGACTATCTCTGCCGTCGTGGCGCCCGCGTGGGATATCGTAGCCCAAGAGTTCGCCTCGTCGCCGTTATAAACGCCTGCCTGGATATAGGCCGCAGCCAATCGCCAGATGTAGTCATCGGCATCGGAAACACCTTCGGTAGGAGTGCCGATTACAAAAGCAGGTCTCATAATGGCGAGGCGGGATGCCAAGTCTGCACTGCGCGACGCCGCGCGCGTGACCAGGGACTCGGCCACAAACTTGGTCATGCCGTAACCAGTCATCTTTGCCGCGACAAGTGCTTTTGCAGACTCTTTCTCATCTTCAGAGCTGGATATCATATACTTGTCACTCGAGACATACACCAATCTCAGGCTGGGCTTTGCCACTATCACAACCAGCTCCTAACCTAGCTAGTCTTTGATCTAGTTTATTTACCTCTGGGTGCTTATGGCTACAATAAGAATTAAGCGTTGGGCTTTTATGAGTATTTATAATTACATATCAATATACAAATATTCTAAAATTCCTCGCCGCCTAACAATGTAAATAGGCTGCTCGCAGGCAACATTGGCGAACTCAACAACTGACTCAAGCTTGATTTATCATCACCGCTCATATAAGAATTCTAGGATGGCTTATGGATGATAAAAATACAAAAGTAGTGGCGTTTTTCTCGTAGATGCATGAACCCTCGAAAATGCGGTCGGATCAACCAAAGGGCGTTCAGCGCATCCGGAAACACCATTCATAAGAGCCGCGCGGCATGTTTCACGGGTTAGCAGTGCCTGCACAATGCGAATAGACCTACCTAATCTGGCGGGATGCTTCTCATCCACGAGAAACAGGAGCAATTCGTTACTAATGGTTCCCAATGGGAAAGGTGACCTGTTTATCATGATAGCTAACCCTGGTTACTTCTTGTTTAACACAAAGTAACTAAATACATAACCAATGATGTCGGCATACCTGCATTGAAATTCTCCTTAGAAACAGAATATTTCGACTGAACGCTCTTGTATATTGAGTTTTGTGTGCCAAGAACGATAGACTTTGCTGACGAAATCTCTGGGGCAACACGACCAAATCAGAATCGTAGCTCAAAGTAAATGTGCCAAATAGCGGGGAGACGGATCTTTTCAATTGCCCCACTGGGCTTTCGCTTCTTTGGGGCGACAATGGTAGCGCATCTCAAAGAAGGTTCGCGACAGCTCGCAATTGGAACGATCCATCGGAGTATAATGGCCGGGCTAGCCTAAGCAAGATGAATGGCCACCGTGGACGATCGCCCATACCAGTCCCATATCCCCGCAATCTGGCAGGATTCTGGATAATCCAACCTCTTGAATTGAACAAGAATGACCAGCCCTTGGCTCTCGTTTGCTTCAGACCTCATCACGCCTCCTCTCGTGTCGCCCAGCACGCACAGTAACCATGCCTCTCCCTGCGCCCGGTCCGAAGCCGGTTATTGTACGTATCACAGCCCCCCCTGTGCGCTTCCTCAGCTCACAAAGCATGCTAGATAACGCAATGGATTGTTTTGGGCCTTGCAGCCTTGGTTATCGCAGCTCGTTTGCACCTCAGGCTGAGAGTACAGAAGAGAAGGCTGTTGTTCAGCGACATGTTGATCTGCGGCGCCTTGATCACGGCCTCTGCGAACGCCGCCTTTGACATTAGGCTGGCGCAGATGGGTGCGTTGGCACCTGGCGTCATGACCACGTTGGAGGGATATGATGGTACCGACAAGGAGAAGCAGATGATCTTGAAGGTGGTATCCCTTATCAACCATGCCCCCGGTTCAGGCTAACGATTTCTCGGTTTCAGTTGTATTGGATCAGTTATTTTCCATATTTTGCCACTTTTTACCTCTCAAAGGGCGCCCTGTTGGCCATTTACCGAGAGCTCGTGCCACATTACATGGTCAAGAGAAGGATCTTCCTCAAAGCCACCATTGTGTTTGCAATCTGCAGTTACCTGGCTACATTTATGATGGAATTTTTCTCCTGTCTTCCGATTGACAGAAACTGGTAGGCGCCCCGCGGCTTTATTCAGGTTTCGAAGGGCTATTTGGATAATTCTTTCTCACATTTGACATCAGGTCAGCGGATCCTGAAAAGGTTTGCACGGCGGAAGATATGCTCAGGGTGTTCCAAGCCGCCTGGGCGTTGCACATCACTGGTGATGTTCTAGGTAAGCCAAATTGTGTGGAATGTTCCTGTGCCATGTTTGTGACAACTTGGATAGTATTTCTCATCCCTTGGCTTGTGCTTTCCGACATGGAAATTCAGAGCAACCTAAAAGCCGGTATTTACGGTACATTCCTTCTTGGAATAGTCGACATAGCCTTCTGTTTATTTCGGTTCATCGCTATACAGACCTCGATCAGGCATGGAACGCTTCCCCTCAGCCTCAATGGTATGTATGCTCCTCGGCTAGTTCAATCTCGATTTTGAAGGGAAATCTTCGTCTAACACGTATTCCCGGATAGAATTGTGTAGCAGCCTTGATAGCAATATCGGTGTCCTGATTGCGACACTGCCAAGCCTACGTCCATACTTTAGAAGAAAAGGCAACTCTTCAGATGGCTCGAATTCGAATAGCGTTGCCAAGTCTGCGAAATCTGGATTGGAATCAAAGTGTAGCGACAAGGACGCCCGGCGTACTGCAGGCTCTGCGGACAACAATCGCAGACATCCGTCTTTATACCCTCTGGACCCAGTAGATGGAGAAGAGTTTAAGGATCCTGAGAGGAGTATGACGAGCGAGACCCAGCTGTCCCATGAAAAGCCACAGGATAGTAAGGGGCCGGGGCAGTATTAGCAAGAGAGTGGAATGTTTAATCCAATGCAGCTCGAGAGGCACGAGGTTTGATGGGACAAAGGTTTGGTATCCGCTACTTACACAAAGGTTAGGATTTATTGGGTGAGTCAAGGTCTCTTCGCAACTGTATTCATTGTTACTTTGAACGGCGTTGCCTTATTTTTGAATAAGAATTATCTTGGCCATTTGTATTTAATTCAATTATTTTAGAGAACTTGGTCCGCAACAGGGAAATGGATGGAGATTTCCTGGATGGAATGGAGAATAATTGCTAGGTATTTAAATCCTTGGCATGTGACTGAGGGGAATTCTTCGGTGAGAGTAGCCATGACGGATATTTCTTTAATTGATTCCCCGCCGAAAGCATTCAAATGATTTCAGAGTGAAGGGTGATATATCGCCTGGTTGCGATTGGGACCATTGATTGGTGATGGGTGACATTTCTCGTGGTCATGATTGGTATTACTTGGATCCTGTTTCATAAGAAAGGTGCCTTAAGTTAAATAACAACCCTATTAAAGCTATTTTAATCCTAACCCCAACTCCCCTTCTTTTTTTTTCCTTTTTTTTACTCGACTTATCAAGGTCTATTTAAGCTTTTCATTATAAACCTCTTGTCGCACTTCTCTCGCCACATTCATAAATTGGCTAGCACCAATTGCAGTCAATAGATGCCACCAACCGTGGAGCTCAAAAAGCCATGCCCAGGGAAGCCCGACTTGCTCTCGAATCTTCCTAAGCCCGTGGCAAAACTCAAGATCAATGTTCCAGAGCACATATCCAAACAGGCATATGCCAATAGCCTTCCAAGTCCTCACGTTCCAATCGCGGCTCTTGGCTTTCGGCAGCTCCGGCTGAAGCCAATGGAATAGGTATTGGCTTCGCAGAGTGACAAAACCAATCCCAGATGCGAATGCAATCACTTGGTAGATGATCTTGGCCGATTGGACGTAGAATACGATGAAAGAAACAAAGATGGCAGTGAGTCCGGACGAGATGTAGAAAGCCCTGGTGGGAGATTGGCGGATGACGAGAGTGGCCTGAAGCATGGACCAAGTAAGTGCAAGCATAGAAAGTTCATCGGCAAACTCGCAAGTCGCGCGAAGCGATGCGTGGAACAGGAACGATCCAATGCCGAGGCCCAAGAGCGTAAGAGACATGAAATCCCAGTTGGGGGCAAACAATCCCCGGCTTCCGGGGCCGTAAAGGAACATTAAGGCCAGGTACACTGGTGGCCAATGCTGTCAGCAATTTGCCGGCCTCTGAATTGGCACGAACAGTAACACGTACCGTATGCAATGTTGGTTAGCGAGTTGACAAACTCGGCAAGGTAGAAGGTTATCACATAGTCTTCTTCGCAGAAGCTGGGGGGTTTGGTAAGCAGGTGGAAACGGCAGCGTTGTGGAACTCAAAAGTTGACATACTTTGCCCGACTAGTTGGTGGGCTCCAGGCCCCGCGTAGCGAGTACTCATCACCATCGAAGTGGAGATTGTGGTGCCCCATGATCGGCAAACCCTGCGTATAGTTGGAGGCTAGTGTTGCTCCACAAGCTTGTGCAATAGTACTTGTTCCCTGGCGACGTGTTCCCACTTCAATTGAAAGATTAGGCAGAAGAAGAAAGAGGGACACAGCACAGAATTGAGAGCAAGGCGAGGCTGGGCTGCACACGGGTCGGACATACCCTACACCGGTTAGTGTGGGGCCAGGGTACTGTACCTTGGATTGTGGCGTGACTTGGTTGGGCGGATGAAACCCGAGGCAAAAGCGCATCTCACATGGGATACAAGGTTCGGACAAGATCTGGCCAAGGCCAGCCAATAGCACCGAATTCTTACCAACGCTTAGGATGCAATTTGCAGTCGTTGCAAGGGTTTCATTAATCGAATGGGTATCGCTGCAAAGAGCATGGATGTAAGATATATCTCCTCGACTACTCAGTCAACACTCTCGTACTTGGTCCATATAAGCTGACCGAAGTCTGAGGTGATTGGAGTATCCAAAGGTTTGTCGCACTTTAATTGGCTCTGGCTGCTTAGATACCTAATTTATTATCTTGGGGCAGTCAAAGGATGTACTTTACTTTTTTCTTTTTGCCGGTTTTCTTCCTACGCCTCCCATGCATCTAGGTATGGACTGGGTGGAGGTGCACGCTCTGTTGCTCTTTCCAATATCATTCAGCGTAAATAAGAGCAGCGGTGTCATTGTTTATTACAATTCAATAGAAAATTGAGACCATCATGTTTCCTAACAGTGCATCCTAGATACTTCCACCAACGTTTTCGAGTCAAGGCCTCAAGGACACAACGCACCCTTCGACACTGGCCACCACTAAAGTCAACGTCTGCTTCTCTTCGCCAACCTTGACCGGCAGCTCATTCGGAGGTAGCTCTATTCTAGAAAACACCTGTACCATGCGTGTGACGGTGTATGTAACTTCGAGCAGGGCAAATTCTTCTAGATTGAGGCGTTAGATTAGGAAATAGATCATAACGAGCTGGAAATGGTTGCACTTGCGTCCGATACATAGTCGTGGCCCGCCGTTAAATGGCAGATAGGCCCAGCCGATATCATTCAATGAATTGTCCTCCCACCGTTCTGGGCGAAACTCGTGCGCATCCTCTCCGTATATGTCCCTTCGCCTGTGCATGGCATACACGTAGTATCCCACCCCTCAGTCGGCCTTACGAGTACTGGTGATGCACCGTCGGGTCCACCACCGAACGGGAGCGTGGTAAGTCGTATCGCTTCTCGGGAGTTTACGGGTGCGGAGGGATACAGTCAAACAACTAAGTTACTTTGTCAGTATGCGTGCACTAAACAGGGCCATACAAAGCCTAAAGGAAGAGCTCATGTTATACCTTCTTTGATGACAATGTTCAAATACGGCATGCGCTTAAGATCATCTCTTATTGACGGTGGGGAACTTGCACCCAAACCTACAACATCTTCGATTTCCTTTCGTAGTCGACTGAGCACATGCTGATGACGGGCGAGAAGTCGACTAGTGCAGTGTTAGCATTGCTTACCAAAAGTCCAGTAATCTTTCTGGGCACCATACAACGTCCACTGAAGGCAGCACCCAGCACTTCCAGGAAGCCTACGACCTCATCTTGGACGCTGTAGAAGGAATGGAAAGGCTTCACGGACCCGACCACGAACGGACGCTCAGGGCCAAGGAGAACCTGTGCCGCGTAGCTGTCCTGCTTGATCGGTCTCATTTCGAGTCGGCACATAAGCTCATGGATGAAGTGGTGGAGACGCGCCGCACCAAATCGGGAAAAGAACACCCGTTCACTCTTCTTGCCATGGCCAACCCTGCCATTGTGCTCGGGGCAAGGGGGATGTTTAGAGAATCCGAGCGGCTGCTCAGAGAGGGCCTCCCGGTTGCCCACAGAACCCCGGGGCCTGATCGTATCGGTACCCTATTTGGAGGGCACACTCTTGGATGTATTCTTGTGCTTCCGGGCCAATACGCAGAGGCTGAAGAGATTCTGCTCGACGTCGCCGCCAGACAGAAGACGATGGGCTCACATCGCGGTGAGTATCATCCGGATCGGCTTGGTGCTCTCATCGAGCTGGCGCACTGCACGTTTCGACTAGGAAAGAGGGCTATCGAGATATGCGACGACACCATTCATGGCTTCGACACGATCAGCAAGGCGGAACACCCTCTTGCCCGCCAATTGAGGGTGGTTCGAAATAAAATGGAGCAGCTAACGCCTGAGGACACCAGTTCCCACTCTCACCACATCACATTTCCATGCACACTTTTTCAACCAATCGAGGAGGCCTCTTTGTTGGAGTTTCAGGGTAGCTGGAGGCATTTAAGAGACACAAATAGGAGTTATGAGTGGAATTCGTTAGAATAATGCTTGGGCCAAGCGTGGAGTAGGCAGTTTGGAGCTAAATCATGTTTCCATGGCTAGTTTAAAATTGACAAACGGAGTTGCAGCCTTTCTGGTCGCAATAGCATCGTCATGACCTGCAAGAGCACATATCATATCATGAGACTACCAAGAACAGAATCACCCGATCGTATAAACAGTATCATGATTGGGCCGGTTCCACCCATGGCCGGAACTCGCTGTGATCGACCCTGCACGATAGTCTCCTGATGCCCTTCCAATTTAAACCCTAGCCACCGACACGACCTCGACGATGCGGATTCAATTCTCCGTACGCGTTCACGACTTGGTAGGGGGCTGTTTTTGTGGGCAGTGACATTCAAAGACGGGACGATTGGCCCCACTTTGACGGCGGTGCAAGCCTGTGATTGTTGTTTCAGCACATGCCACGGGAACAAACCCTGGTCTGCCAAGATCGCGATGGAGTCGGAAACCACGGCCATCCCCTGCCGGATTTCAATTTCTCCGAACGTTTCAGGCCCAAACCGGCCCCCTCGCCCCTCTCATTTTTTGGCCACAGCAAATCATGAGAGGGCCGCAGAGTGCGACCGTAGCATTCAGCGAGTAGGAGTAAACACGCCGCAGCAATGCCGAACAAAAAATATCACTCAAGTCTCACTCGTAGGATCTCTGAAGTAATTCAGGTGATGGAGGAAACACGTTTGATGACAATAAATCCAGCGATACAGTGTACTGCGGTGCTTGCATTGCGTTTAATTTCTTGAAATAAGCATCAATAACATCTTCCCATGTCCTTTATTACCTGCACTTGAAACGTTTCACTCGAGAGATTTTCCACCACCAACCCATCACAAAAACAATGGAGAAACAAGTCAGCGCATACACAAACCACTCACGACCCTTGTACAATCCTTTAAGCTTATCCACATTACAGGGCTCCGCGTACCGCTGGCCCTTGGCGGATGCAATAACCTTATCTCCAATCTAATTGTTGGTTGTCACTGGACGGGTCTCCTTCGTCAGCTTGGCCGAGCTGGCCTGCTTGACCCTGCTCCCCTGCATCTGTTATTGAGGATGTCTAGTATTTAAGTAGAGCGGGATGTCACCATCAATTCAGTTCTCATTCTGCATCAACGACCCGGAGTCAGACAAGCTTAGCCGTTCCTCAACACATTCTTTTCTCGAATATTCACTCTTTTTTTTTTGCTGTCCATTGACTGGATCAATCTTTTACCAACAATACCAACAACACCATCAAAATGCATTCCGCTAGCCTTCTTTCCTTGATCGCCGCCGTCCCCGCCGCCATGGCTTGCCTGGCATACGATGACGGTCTTCCCACTGCCACTGGCACCAAGTCTCTGAGCGAGCCTCAGTACATTGGTGCCGGCGAGGTCTTTGATGCTGGCTGGGTCAAGTACGACCGTGGCCAGAGCTGCTCGGGCCAGAGCGAGGGAGGTGAGTTTTTGTTTCTCTCGTGTGGTGGTGAATGAACATGCTAAAGCAAATACAACAGGCGAGGCCGACACTGTCTTCGTTCTCGAGGACGGCGCTACTCTGAAGAACGTCATCATCGGTGCCGACCAGAAGGAGGGTGTCTACTGCCTCGGCAGCTGCACGCTCGAGTTTGTCTGGTTCGAGAACGTGTGCGAGGACGCCATCTCCATCAAGGGCGACGGAGTCGCCAACATCATCGGTGGCGGTGCCTACGGCGCCGACGACAAGGTCATCCAGCACAACGGATGCGGTACCGTCAACATCTACAACTTCTACGCCGAGGACTACGGCAAGGTCTACCGCTCCTGCGGCAACTGCAAGGGCAACTGCGCCCGCACCGTCCACATGTCCGGTGTCACTGCTGTCAACGGTGGCGAGCTCATCGGAATCAACACCAACTTGGGAGACAAGGTATGTGCTAATTATTTACTCTGCTGCATTGGCCTTTCTGGACTGTTGTGTGCTAACAAGCGACTTCCCAGGCTACCTACGAGAACAACTGCTACCCCAAGGTCCAGTGCCAGGCCTACGAGGGTTGCGACAAGTCCAACGGCGACTGCGAGCCCACCAAGCTCGGCGAGTGCTAAATGCTTTTCGCTTTTTTCGAGTCAAGGCGCCATAGTCTCTGAGACGACAAGGAATTACTCCAAACATTTTTACTTCAGACCAGGCACCCGCCAATTTGGTGTCCACTTTGTATACATATAGGGTATTTTGGTTACTTATGCGTTGAGGAATGGCTAAAAGGGTTTCTCGAGTTGATCGGGTAGTGGGTATCTAGACGGTACATATCAACAAGCTAGAACATTATCCTCAGTAAATAATTGACTCGTTGTATTCGCATCTCTGTTTTTATATACGAAAAGACCATATGAAACTCGCACTGCAGGGAGGGTGCAATATTGATACTCATCCCAATTCGAACAAAAGAGTGTAGACTAAGCAAAAAAACATATGAAACCCTCATTAGTGTGTGTGTCCTTTTTATATAGAATCCAAAATCCAACAATTCTAGGTCATCAGCTCTATTGCTTCTAAATGTCGTCGCACAATGTCATCAACGGACCTTTTTAGGTCGTTGGGAAATCCATGGTCCAGTCATTTCAACGGCGGTCGCATCGCGAGCGGATTCGTCATCCCGGCACTTGCCGAGTTTTCATCTCCGCCACCAATCTCGCTAACCCATCGCAGATGGGCTTCAATGTGTTTTTTATTTTTTATTTTTAGCCGGCACAGTAGGTGCTGTGCTTTCGGATCCTCTCGCCCCAGATCCACAGGATAATAGGCGCAGCCAGACAGAGGACCAAGGCAGTACCGGCCAACAGTGCGTTTCCCCACGCAATTCCAAGTTTCGCATACATGCTTGTGGCGAACAGGGGAAAGCTAAACCCGGCCAACGTGCGAACAAATGCTGCCACGCCGGTCGCACTGGCGGCGTACTTCTCGTAGGCATCGGTAATGTACGTCTGGGCACACTGGAACGAAACCATGAGTCCTGCTCCGAAAATGCAGGCACCAATGTTGGGTGCAATCCAGTGCACTTTGAAGTGGGCTGTTAAACCGTACATGAGCAGTCCTCCAGGAATGCAGACAGCGACCGGGAACATGAGTGGTACTCTGAACTCGGGCCGGCCGGGCTGAGAGTATTTGGCTTTCAAGGAAATGTAGACCTGAACAAGTTAGTTCGCGATTGGCTAGCGTGAGCGAGCGAGCTCTTGGGCTTACCTTGTCTATGTAGTAGGCAGAAAACTGGAGACCAATTGTAAAGCCGATGCCGAGAGACAGGTAGTTGAGACTGGCTCGACCTGTCGATTGGTTGTATTGGTTCACCCAAACAAGAGGGAACGAAGCAAAGCTATTGGAGTCAGTGACAGCTGTGATAGGGTGGAGACATTATTTTCTTACATCAGATACATGAGACCGTACAAGTAAGCTCGGTATAGTGCTGTAACTTGGATGGCGGGCTGAGTGAAGAGCATGATAAAGGGTCGAGTAAAGTTGGTCTTCAGCGAATGAGCGAAGCCCTGGTACTTTCGTTCATGTTCGGTTTGCAGCTTCATGTTGCCCGTTTCCTTTCGCAGCCTCTTTGCCTTGTTCTTGAGAATCTTTGGCGCATATGTCTCGGGGAAGAAGAGGAAGGCAAGGATTTGCACCACACCGTCAGCCATGGAGACGACCCAAAAGACCCAGCGCCAGTTTGTGTACTGTGTCAGGTATCCTCCGGCTGCTTTTCTGTTAGACACAGCTGTAAAGGTTTACTCCGGTTACGGTTGATTCGCTTACCAATTGGGCCGATGGCGGGACCGAGGAAAGGGGCAAGGCTGTAAATTGCCGTTGCCATGCCTCGCTCCTCGGCTCTCCAGCAATCGCTCAACACGCCGCCTCCAAGCTAAATTATAAAGTTTAGCGCAATCCATTGACATTGCTCCGGCTGAAAGATGCCGTACCGTTTGGGGAGCGCTTCCGCCCAAGCCGCTCAGGAATCGAAACACCATGATTTGTGTAGAGTTTTGGGAGAAGCCGCAGACGGTGTTGAAGATTAGGTACACCATGTTGGCCAGCTGAAGCACAACCACGCGTCCATACATCTCGGACAGAGGCGCAAGCAGAAAGGGCCCGCAGGCATAAGCCAGCAGGAAGATTGACATGACCATGTCTTGCTGAACCGAGGACGTGATGTTGAAGTCGTGGGCGATGGTGGCCAGTGCAGGAGAAAGCATTGTCGATGAAACAGGTGAGATGAAGTTGAAGCACGAAACCAGCGCTGTGGCGGTCCATTTCTTGCTTTTGCTCCAGTTGAGAGGGTTTGCCGGGTCGTCCGGCCCATCCCATGTCACCTATCAAAAATGGTGGTTAGACGAAACACTGAATGAAAAGACTCTTGGAAGGGGGAAGCTTCAATATTACCAAATTGGCATCTGTCTTGGCATCCTCTGATCCTGATTGCTCTCCGGAGCTCTCGGGATCTTGGTCATACTGCGTTCGCTGGCTAGCACGTTCGTCGTCGCTGAAATCCGGGGAAGTGGGTGAGCGCAGGGGAATCTCGTCAACGCCTCGCTCGTCCCTGTGTGTCTCGTTGGTGCGGCTCCTTGCAAGAAGAAGGCTTAGTCTGTTGCCAACAGACCCCGAGGTACTGTTCCTGTTCATATCGAGATGAGTGGAGCTGTTGTCTGATACAGAATTGTGTAAAGGGGCGCTCTTGGCGGGAGAGAAGCGCGGACAACCATGCGGTTCGGTTCAAATGAGAGTCCGAGTGGTGGTTGCGGGGAGTTGTTTGTGTGCCGAGACATGGAAATTCATGAGCAGCTTGTGAGGAGATGAGACCTCGTTTATCTATTCCCCGTAAACTTGGGTTTTGAGAACGACTATCCGAGATGGCATCAGTCAGCGTCTTCGAGTGGCTCGCTCAGAGACACTGTGGAACCACACACACCCCTTGGTGCCCGAGCACGTCCCGATTGACACGGAAGATGGGATTTCCGTCAAAAAGTCCTCCCTCCTCCGAATGGATACCCATCATGTTACGGCAGCGTCGTTTTCATGAGTCCATCACTTGCATCATGATTAAGGCGCCACCAACCACCCCGGCAGCGTCCCAGTCGGAGATACGAGAGTGGGCCTGAGCTCAGGAACGGGAAAGTGATAAGCCTCTTTTCAAGCTCAACGGCCTACCTTGTTTAAATCATGGCCGATCTGACGGTTTCCATTGGACACAGGCCAGAGAGAGTGTAGCAGACTCGTCATGGGGCGTGGCTGAGAAAAGCCTACCGCTAGGCCGCATTCTCTTGACACGGGGGGAGGGGAAGGGGAAGGGGAGGGGGCTAGTCTTTCTCGTAACCATGTTCAACGCAATTCACCACGACGTGCAGGGTTTTGCGCAGCCACTAACGTTCATCCGTGGCCTCCGTTTTGTTCCAGACGCACCATATCCCTGTCTCGAGCCATGTTTCTAAGGTTTCTAGACTAAGCCGGTAGTTCAGTGCCGCCCGGATAGACTTGGGGGGCCAGACTTTAGCCCAGCCCTTGGCCTAAGTTTGCAGCACAGCCTTATTCCCGAGGCGCCATCCCTGGACTTTCACAGGCCATATGGGCAAGCGATCTCGCGCTATGCTGAGGCACACACACACCTGCACACGCGGCTCATTCTTGATGATTAATGACATATGGGCCAGATACGATGCCAAGGGCAACCTTTGTGTGAGCCATACAGCCGCCAATCGGATTGGGGTGCTAATCCATGACGCGTCCACAAAAGTCCTTGCGGCTCCAGGCATGTATCCCACGACACGTGTGGGCGTTCGACAATCCAAAACGACAGGTCCATGTATGTATGATAGAAACTGTGGATTAAAAAAAGAAGAAGAAAGAGCAAGCGATCAGGCCCTGAGCAGATCCATGCCTTGGCCCCATCTGGGAGTGTCTCTTGGCTCGTCGGTAGCGGATGCGGCCGATTGCCGTTTACACCAACCCCAGGGTGAGGCGAGGGCCATGTGTCATGTCCCACGTCCATCATAATACCAGGGATATTGCGCCATGCAATACGATCCATTACACGATTGCCGTATTTGGACCGTATCTCGATCCGGTCAAGAGCCGCAGCACATTATTCACAATAGACAATACAATACACCAATAAACTCTTGCTCATCAAACTTTTCCTATTTTTTTGGGTTGGTCCACCAGGGCAATTTAATACATCTAAGCCTTCGCCTTATTTCGGCCTCGACCACCACCGCCGCCGCCGCCCCCGTTCCGTCTCTCTCTCGGCGGGTCAGGCACAATAACTAAGCCCTTGACTCCTCGCAACCCCATCTTTCCAGCTATGGTGCGGGCAATGGTTGGGGTCTCGGGAGATCCAAGTCCATCCCGCGCGAATACGTTCGCTTGCGCAACCAGCTCCACTTTGTCCCATCTGAGAGACCGAAGGTGGTTATTGTAGTATCCAAGCCAAGCTTGATACACCTTGGCCTTTTCATCGTCCTCCATTCTCTGCGCGGTGGCAAATACGTCGGCAGCAGAAGAAAGATCGGCTTCATGCGGGACCAGGGGGATCTCCTTGAGGGTCCATTTCGGGAACCACTCTTCGGCTTCGGTAACGATGAAGATGCCTCGACCATCGGCGCTAGCTCGAGCGGTTCGGCCGAGACGATGGATGTAACTCTGCTTATCAAGGGGGACACCGACTTGAAACACGGTAGTGACACCAGGGAAGTCCATGCCGCGAGCCACAACGTCGGTGGCGACGAGGATGGCCGACTTGGCAGCGTGGTATTCGTTTGTAATTTTGGTACGCTTGTTCTGCGACATGCGACTGTGAAGCACCGAAACGGGCGGGAAGCCAGGCAGGTTGGAGAGGATGTAGCCGTAGAAGTCGGCCAGCGCTGCCGTCGGTGCGAATAGGATAGCCTTGAAGGCCTCGTGCTTGGTTGCCTCCTCTCGGATGGAACCTACCATGGCCGGTGCGACGGCAGAGAAGCTCGGTACCTTAACAAGAAGTTGCGGAACATGCTCATGCGTGTTGGCCTCGCCTGCCGGGATTGTCGAGATGAACTTGTAGCCGGGAGACAGAACCAAGCCGGCAACCTGCTTGACGTGGTCGGCGATTGTTGCGGAGAAGAGCATGCCCTGGCGGTTGGTCTCGGCCTTGTCGGGGAGGCGAGAAACGATATCTCTGAGGGCCTTCATGAAACCCATGTCAAGGAGGCGATCCGCTTCATCCAGGACCAGAGTGTCGAGGTGGCGTAGCGAATAGATGATGTCTTCGTTGGCCATGTGGTCAAACAGGCGGCCCGGCGTGGCAACGAGAATGTCGCAGCCGCTGAGAATCTGCCTCTCCTCGCGGTCCTTGTTGGTGCCGCCAATGGCGGTCCGGATGCGATACTGGGGCATGCGCTGCAAGAGGTTGGAGCCCTCCTTTGCGATTTGCAGGGCCAGCTCGCGGGTTGGCGAGATGACCAGGAGCGAGACGCCGGCGTTGGGGCCGCGTTTCTGCGTGATCATGGTTTGCAGAGCCGGGAGCAGAAAGGCAATGGTCTTGCCGGAACCCGTCTTGGCCTGGACGAGGCAGTCATGGCGGGCCGGGGGTAGCAGGTCGTCGAGCGTGGCGGCCTGGACAGGCGTCATGTGGGTGAACTTGAGATCCTCTGTGATGGCCTGGACGATGGTGCCGTGGACGAGGTTGGACTCGGCCAGCTCGCTGAACTTGCGGGTGCCCAGAGGGACCGACGCCGGCGACTGGGCCCGGGAGGGCTCGGCATCGGAGGGGGCCACGGAGTCCACGACCATGGCGTCGTCGTCGACTTGCGGGCGCGTCAGAGGCGACCCTTCGGTGTGCTCTTGGTTGCCCGGCCTGCGCCCATAGCCTCCTCCTCGTCGACCACCACCACCACCAGGTCCTCCTCCTCTGCCTCTTCCTCCACCACCACCTCCTCCTCCACCGCCGCCGCGACGGCGCTGGCGTTGGCGCTTAGGGTTGTCCATGCCAGGCGAAGCGACTTCTCTCTCTCTGTCCCAGGCGGTGTTCGTCGGGATTTGGCTGGCACGTCACCCTTGGTTCATGCTGAAGCAAAAAAAAAAGAGCCTGGCCAAAAAAAGCATGCATGCAAGGAGCCAATCTAGCCTCTTTGAGCAGCGATTGGCCAGCTACGGATAAGCTTGCTGTCATTGTGGAGCCCTTGGGCCCAAACAAAATGTCAAACATCACATGACCTGGCGATTTGATGGTTGCTCTGCCGGCATTTGTCCGGCCTGTGGCCTTGGCACTGCCTCGTGAATTGGAATTGCTCATTAACACCCCCAATAGCCAAATGTTATTATTGCTGCTCGACTCCAAACCCAAATCCAGAAATTGAACCGTCTGTGCGTCGTCTTCCCATGTGGTTTATCTGCCTGCTTGGGTCATGTCAACGTCAGCGTTCCAACGCCACATACCGAGCCTTCCTTTGGGACTAGCAGCGGCAGTTTGAACCACCACACTAATGCGGACTGCACATAACATATGTAACGGGACGTTTGATGGATATATATTTACGCCTGCCGCATAATGAACTGTCACAAGCGACTACAAAGATTCCCCTGCGGAGCGGACCAAGTTGGGCAGGTTACGTAAATAGAAGCCGGCGTAAGGCTGGGGTTCTTTTGGCGATGTTCCATGCCCTTGCCCCAAAGTGCCACCGAAATTATACAACAAGGTAGCATTCGTCGGAACATTTGACTGTTAAAACCGTTCATGGTTTGGCTGCTATGGCACGCCAGGGATGTGTCGTTAAGATTCAAGCCTGCCGCAGTTAAAAAAACGTGTGGATTGTCGATCACGATAAGCGCACGGGATTTCCACAATTCAAGACATCCTGGTTCGGCGGATCAAATTGCACAGTGAAAAAAATCGGATGGCAACTTTGTCCACTCGACCTCGGTTTCCGATGAAACATGAGTTGCGCTCTTCCATGGGACGACCCAGTCTTTTGCGGCAGTGCTCTCCACAGCGGTTTCTGGGACATCTCTTAGTGACTGCGATTGGTCACCACACCGCCCCACTGCTACCGTCTCCTATTATTCCCTTGCCCTTGGACAGAAGCAGCAGACGAAGACGGGAGATTGCTGTGCGACCAGTCTCTTGCCGAGACAGTGAGCATAGCCTCGGTTGCATAATTTGGCCGAAATATCACGGCATCGACTCATGTACCACATGTGGCGGCGCTAGGCTGGTGGCGAGCGTCTTAGTTGCCGACAACTTGTTAACTGTTCCAACGTACATCGGCAGGACAGTCTTGAGACGTCAACCATCAACCACGTTGAATGGTATGACAATGACACCAAATGTGAAAGAAAAGTATTGTAGACTTTTGTTAGTGCGGATAAGTGTATGACAGAGCAAAAAAAGAAGACCGTCTTATACCATACTCAAATCGAGGTGTTGCTCTAGGGTAGGTTCCTGTTCAAGGTAAAAATCCCACGAGGAAACCCTGAGTGTATTCGAGTAAACCTCTCTTGGTCATCCCATAATGCACTTGCACTAGGAAAACTTTGGGCTTATTGTTAGAGGACTTGATGAAGTCTGGAAGTATGGTTGAGCCATGCGTAAAGTGGTAGCCTCCCTGAAGCCTCAGGCTTCAGCGACGTGCCGACAGCGTCTGAACGCAATCATTTCCGAGCTTCTGTGATTCCTTGAACTCGGTGTTGCAGTATCTTTTCAGCGTCGGTGGATTGATGAACCTGCATAATGAAGATTGTAAGCCGTACCCGGATTTTGCCAAGTCGTTGGTTGAAGGAGCAACCCTTGCTTTTAAGTATTGCCAGCCACTTCACACCGTTTAATCCCTCACGCGTGCCCTAGGCAAGGAAAAGCGTAGCCGACTGCGTCACATGGGCAAGGCTGCCAAGTCTCGCGTCGTACGTATTAACTACCTACTTCTGAGCCCATTACGAAAATGTTGCTGCCGGGGAGTGGCGGAACGAAGATTAACCGTGGCTTCTCCACTTACCGCGACTCCCCAGGCCGCCTCATTTGCTGGACTATTCCTGGGGCCTTGTTGACTCCAGTTTGTATCCCACGTCGGCTGCCGAGGTAGCGTGCTTATCATCTCCGCTTGCAGCATCACATTGGTGCCCGGACGCGCCATTGTTGGCTTCCCCATGGGGAGTGGATGCGAGAGGATGGATTCCCCGCGTCTTAGCCTTGTCGAACATCCAGATCCGTGAGTGGCACCGTGTGGTTTAGCCTTAGTTCGGTCGCTTAGGCAGATGAAGACGGCTGTTGTGAGGTGTTAAGGTTGATTTAAGCTTGATCCTCCTCCGCTGTGTGAGGGGCTTTGTGTTGCAACGATCTTTGCCTGATTTTGCCACGCATTCTCCGTTTGCACCTTCTTGTTATTTCTCCAAGTTGACTCTGTGCCAATTGCCCGCAATGGGGTTAAAAAAGAGATATACGGAGATTGTTGGTTCAAAACTTGCTGCAGTAGGCAATCAACAGTCCTGAGATGGCAGAGCTGTGCCCTGACGTGATCATTCTAGGTTCTCCCGGAAAACCCAAAGCCATGGTATCTTACATGGCACATGCTTCGATTAAACCTCATCCTTCTGGTCCCTCTATTATCCTCAGGATCCATTGGCTATGATGGTAAGAGGTGTGATTGATTGTGTGAATCGTGTTGACGGTTGTCCATCTAGGTTCAATGATGAACGGGCTCCAGACCCTTCCCCAGTGGCGGACCTATTTTGACAATCCTGCCGGGGCTGTGCTGGGTGTCATGAACGCCGTGTACCCCCTCGGCAAGGTCGTGGGACTCCCAATTGTAACGCTTGTCTCTGATCGGTTTGGCCGCAAGGTCCCCATTTTGGCCGGGCTTGTTGGTTGTGTGGCATTCTCCATAATGCAAGGCCTGGCCCGCAATTTTGGAACGTTTTTGGCAGCTAGAGCGCTTCTGGGCTTCTCCACAACCTTTATCGGCCAGCCCAGTCCCATCCTGATCGCCGAACTTGCATATCCGACGCACAGAGGCAAGATCACGGCCTTGTACAATACCTTTTTTGTAAGTGTCACCACATAAAACTCTTGAGGACTATTTACTGACTATTTCAAAAAGTATTTTGGCGCCATTTTTGCCGCGTGGTCTACCTACGGCACCTTTAAAATCGAATCGACGTGGAGCTGGCGGATTCCCTCGCTTCTCCAAGGCGCCATTCCAGTCATCCAACTGCTGGGTGCGCTCTTTCTTCCAGAGTCTCCCAGGTACCTTGTGTCCAAGGGGAGGGTTAACGAAGCGCGCAAAATCTTTGCAAAGCACCATGCAGGCGGAAACCTCGAATCCCCGCTCGTCAAATTTGAGATTGATGAGGTCCAAGAAACCCTCGCCGTAGAGTCCCAAATTCTCTCCTCAACCTCGTTGCTGGATCTGGTACGAACGCCGGCCAATCGACGCCGAAGCCTCATCGCCTTCATTGTGGGGTGGTTCAGCCAATTTAATGGTGTGGCGGTTTTGAGTTACTACATTACACTTGTTCTCAACACGATCGGCATCACGGAGGTCAAGGACCAGACCCTCATCAATGGCTTGCTGCAGATCTTCAACTGGCTCGTTGCTGCGTTTTTGGGAGCCTTAATGGTTGACCGTCTCGGACGGCGCACGCTTTTCCTGGCTTCTACCGGCGGAATGCTGTGCAGCTACATCATCTTTACTGCTCTCACGGCCCGTTTCGTGGAGAGCGGCAGCGAAACAGTTGGAAAAACGGTAGTGGGGTTCATCTTCATCTTTTACTTCTTCTACGACATTGCCTGGACACCAATGCTGCAAGCATACCCAGTCGAGATCTTCCCCTACACTCTACGCAGTCGGGGTTTGTCAGTCAGTTACATGTCCGCATATGTAAGCTTGATATGCGCAAACCAAGTAAACCCCATTGTCATGCAAAGCATCAAGTGGAAGTACTACATCGTTTTTTGTTGCATTTTAGCATTCCTGTTGGTCGTCATCTGGTTTTTGTTCCCGGAAACAAAAGGTCACACCCTTGAAGAGATTGCAGAAATCTTTGAAGGAAAGCCTGCAATGACTGACAGCAAGCTGGAAATGTGTCAAGATGCAGCAGTCGAACAAACCGAGGATAAGACAGATGAGAAACGGGATACTAGTATAGCGCAGGTTGAGAGATCGGGTTAATTATGTTGGTATGCACTTTGGTGCTATGAACTTATTCTTATATATACACGCTTATACCGCAAACATCGAATTCTACAGCACCGATGCATTGATCAAACATGTTGCCTGAAATATGCAACGGTATTGTTTGTTGTGCCGTTTGTGGCCTGTAGCAACACCTCTTTGATTGGGCCATTATTCAAGTTACGAGACAACATCGCAGCTCAAAATAGCCTAGCGGACCAGGTGTTGATTTTCCCCAGACTCGACTGTAGCCAAAGCGAGGATCCCTAGCTGGCGATGCGTCGAGACTTTCGGGCTCGGCTTTATGTTCGGCCTTCGCGTTCGGCGGCTTGTGCAGCACCGACCGCCGGCGCCGATAAGACCCACCTACGCTACGCCGTCTTCCCATAACGCAAGAACGCCTGTTGGATTGCTCTGGCATAGGGTAATCTACTCTCACTGTTCGTTTTGAAGCCCCCAAGTTATTGAAACATGAATTTGAACATTCGACCCAATTTCCATCCCTCTCATCCGCCTTCAGATCATGAAGTCGACTCGTCTCTGGGACTGGTTGGGATCCACGCCCAACCCGCATGCGTTACGTGCCACCGCCGCAAGGTTCGATGCGATAAGCATCAGCCCTGTGCTGCATGTGCTCGAATCGGGCATTCCTGTGTCTATCCGGAAAAGCGTCAAAAACGCGACCAACGTCGGCCTTCTCGGAAATTGGCGCTCTCCAACGTGGCAGACCGTATTGTGACTCTCGAAAAAACCATTCAGTTAATGGTTGAGAGCAGGCCGGCATCAAAACCCTCCGAACACTGTGCCCAGCGCTGTGAGTCGGAGCTATTGGTGATAGAAGGTTCCTCAAGCCAATACTATAATGACGTGCTATTGTCGAGCATGATTGATCGTGTGATTTTCCCTTTTCATACCCCAAGCTCAAATCTTCAGCTGATAGTCTTTGTCATATGCCTAGTCTTTATTGCCAAATCCAACGCCCGATCATCACTCAACGGAGATCAACAAGCTACTTAAACCTATTTCGATCCTTTCAACGCCTTCAAGAGACGAGGACGTATCCAGCTTCCATCCTTCAAAGCGCATGGCATTGCGATTATGGAAGACCTTCCTTGATCAGATAGACCTGTGTTATAAGATCATTCATATTCCAACAGATGAAATCGAGATCTTCGCAGCAATTAACAACCCAACTGAAGCTTCAATACCGACGCTTGCACTGTGTTTCGCAATCTATTATGCATCAGCTGCTGTCATGGATGATGAAGATTTTGTTGCACATTTCCAAGAGGCTAAGATATCATCCTTGCATCAATTTAAGCTTGGTTTGGAACAAGCCCTAGCTCACGCACAGTTTCTCGAGCAGCCGACCGTAAGACTCCTGCAAGCCCTAGCAATATATTTGGTGAGTACGCCCTCTTTTCTATTATTCAAAATAGCGTATTAATTAGATGGAAAGCTCGTACTTCCGGTACACCATGGTGGCCGCAGCAATTGGATATTGAATGGAGTAGCCCTGCGATCGGCTCAATCAATTGGTCTCCACCGAGATGGCACGAAGCTTGGCCTAAGCCATTTTGATTCAGAGATACGACGGCGGCTCTGGTGGCAACTTCTTGGCAAGGATGGGCGCGTTAATGAGGACTATGGCCTCAACGCGATTGACACAGACGTCCCTTCCAGCATCAGCTTGCCTCGGAATATCGACGATGCGGATCTTCGACCTGATGCAGAGCATCTGCCTCCCGCACGCCGTGGCTGGACTCCCATGACGTTTTCTCTTCTTAGGATTCAATTTTCGCTCGCATGGAATCGCTTGATGAAGGCTGCTGTCTCTTGTAAACCACCTCTGGAAGAGACGAGAGTCGAAATTCTGACCAACATGAAGTCTCACTTGGCAGAGCAGTTGCGATATTGCAACCCAATCGTTCCGCACCAGAAACTTGCGCTACATATTTCAAAACTTGTTTCTAGAAAAATGGATTTCGTTACGCGTCAGCAATGGTTTGTTTTACGATATCCTAATGTGCGTGAGCCACGTCTAACAGACGTGGACTTGCGTGAGGCACTCGACATCCTGAAACTGGGTTCGGCCCTTGCAATTGAGGAAGACTTCCACGCTTACCGGTGGGTGGCGTGGCCATACCCTCAGTTTCATGTGCTGCTGTATGTGCTGTCATATTTGTGCACGCAGCCGGAAGGCTCAATGGCGGATGCAGCTTGGGCTTCCGTAGAGAGGCATTTCGATTGCGCAGAATCCTACGGACCGACCCTTAACTGGAAGCTCCTCAGCGCGCTTCGGATAAAAGCAAAATCACTGCGGTCATTGAAAACACATCCTTCTCTGATATCAGAAAAACTAGAAACTGCAACCCGGGATACGTCGCCCGACCAAGTTTCCCAATTGCAGCCTCCATTTACTAGTCTCAGTCCGTCAATTATTCTTGAAACTGATGCAAACGAAATTTTCGACACTTTGGACTGGTCGACCATGTTCGCGTTACAAGATTCGAGCTTTGATGGCATGGATTGGACTTCTCTATGAGGTCTGTTTGGGAAAAATCTCCAGTTGAGGGGTATTGAGATGTTCCAGTCAGAATAGGCACTAAAATAGTAAAAATATGGCTTTAAATATGTAAAATAGTTGACCAAATAGAGTTCTAAATAAGAAATCACTATATTCAAATCAGAAAAATGTTTTTCTAGTGCCTTATCCTATGCCCATGGAGACCTGGTTTCAAAACATGCACCCATAACTACGCAGTTGAAGCTAACCGTTGAATACGGCAAATACCGAGTTTTATCCAAGTTCGCAGTAAAGTCCGCACATTTACTGAGCTTGCTTATTCATCCAATGGGCGGCGCAAAATCTTATGATCAAAACAGGCCGTTCCTTGTAAAGTGGCTACTTCGGGCCTGGAATTCCGACTCTTCCACACGCAGAGTCCCGGACTGCAGCGCTAAACACGGCTCCCGCGGATTCCGCCGTACAAGATGGTCTTCCTGATATCTTGCCTGTCCAGTATTTATCTTCGTCCGTTTTTCATCCGTTTTCTGTTCCACAGGCGGAGATGCGGACTTTGCTGCCCAAAGGAACTCGGCAGTCCCTAGTGCGGCTGTTTCAACGCATAGAAAAGCAAGCCTTGTTCCTACTGAAAATTATGCCCAGCAAGCAAGGTCCTCTTCTATTTCGCTATATCTCATCTAGATCTTCATCCTGTGGGAGGACATACTACTAAGAGTTCTGTTTACTCTGTGAGCACAAGAGCACCGTCATGAAGGTTGCAATTATTGGCACAGGAGCTGTTGCGAGGTATCTTATCGATGAGCTTCTCTACCGGAAACACGATATCGTCGCCATCAGCCGCTCTCGCAAGGCGTGGTTGGACGATCTCAGCATTGAGCAGCACCAGGTGCAATACACGACCGCTGGGATTGCACCTCTCCTCCAAGCCTGCGATGCAGCCATTTGCACCGTGAACTCAGCTTCTCCCGACCTTGTTGAGATCCACGAGTCGCTCCTCGAGGCATGCAAGTCATCTCCAACGTGTACGCGTTTTATCCCCTCCGTTTGGGTCGGCAACTTCGAAGACGTTCGCGACCAGCCATACTACGGCGCCGACAGAATCCAAAAGATTTATAATATGCTTGCGGAACAGGAGTCGGTCGAGTGGACACTCCTCAGTGTTGGCTGGCTGATTGACTACGTCATTCCGGCTACCCAACGGTACTTGCCCGACGATGAACATGGTTTTTGGGTACAGGACGCGAAAGAAAAAATATTTAAGCTCTATGGAAACGGCACGCAGACCATCAGCTGTACGGCTGCACGTGATGCCTCCTCAGCCGTGGTCCGGTTATTGGAGACAGACGTTGGGTGGGAGCCCTTTACGTATATTTCTGGCGAGATGATAACGTGGATTGATCTATGGCATATCATCAAGGGATATAGCCCCGAGTATCGACAGGTTTCTAAGTCCTTGACAGAAAGCATCCGGCAATTGGTAGACTCGACAGACGGTATGGCTACTATGGTGGCTGTTTTTGATGTCATGGGTCACAGTGAGGCTTTAAGATATCCACAGGAGCGTGTGGATAGGCATAGAGAGATGTACTTTGAGGGAATACAGTTCAGAAGTGTCAGGGAGTTGATTGAGGACGCGAAGGCTAATCCAGGGAGGGTTGTATAGGGCCGAGGCCTTTAGTGACCTTTGCCGTGATGGACCAAGCTTCGACAATTAATCCTTTACCATCGCGAGAGAAACTTTCCAGTGATTGAAAGTCGCTTAGCCCATTATTATGCCAAGTAATTTCTCAGTAGGACGCTAATACAATGATGCCTGAAAGGAATAATAGCACTCATGCAACCGTGGTGCTTCAAAAAGCACACTGAGAACATTTCTATCGTGAAAGCATTGAGTGTCAAGGCTAGGTCAGGTCTGACATCAGAACTGTCAAAACATCTGCAGCGCTCTTCAAATCCGGAGACTCTTCCCCCCAAAACACCAGCGTCTTGAGGGCAGCGTCTAGCGCCTGTCTCCACCCATCAGGGAGATCCAACCTCTTGCTCTTGACCGCGGCAAGAATTAACAGGGCTCGGGTCATTGAAGTGCGAGCCATATACCAGGTGCCGTGATGGCGATGAAAGGAGTAGATCCTCAACTGAGCCTGGACACAGACCTCGAGACATTTCTCAGCCAGTGGTAAGGCTTGTGCAATGAAGGGATCATCTGCTGGCTGGTGTATGGCGTAGTACAAAAAGGGTCGGTGTATCCATTCCCTTAATGTGATTGCTCGGCGGTGGATGAAGTGGGCAAACTCGTTTTCGAAGCCGTCGCTTTCGTCTAAATTAATTTGGGGCGGAATGTGAGAGCACCTTCTGTTGTTACTAAATCGCAAGGCTGGAAGCCAAATTCGGAACTACTCACCAAGCATCTAGCTGTTCATTAATTGTTTCACAGTGTTTCAGATTCTCTTTGACGTTTTCAATCCAACCAGTTGTCCCTTTCTTTCCCAGGGACACGAATGATCTATTCATCATTCGCCGGAATGATATTTCAGCCAAATAGTAGAACCAACTCTTTTCTTCCTCTGGATTAATAAAGTCAGAAGGGCTATCCGCATCTGGCTGATCAGACGGTGTCGAAAGTTCATTCGGAGGCGACGGAAATATCTTTGGGAATCCAAACTGGTTTATTCCACTTGCAGGGACGGGAATCTCGCATCTTAGCTCACTATCGCGACTTCATGTCAGCAAGAATATTACTAGTTGATAAAACCGCCAATTACCATTCAGATTTCATACAAGACCAATAAAGTCTCTGCTCCATGCGTTGCTGCTGTCGAGGGACCTGCGTCATGCTGTTTGACGAGAAGTGGCGTTGCCTCCAGAGAAGGTTTCGGAACTGCACGCAAGCCAGGTTGAAGTAATACCAGGCCTGAAGCGGATCTAAGCGGTACATTTCGAAGACACCGCAGAAGAATAGGCATTGGATGTAAAGTAAAGAAGGCCGCATCTGGCCCAGTCGCTTCGTGGCAGCCAGGTAGTATTCTTCACTCGTTTGTCTGTTTATCAGCATCGCAGCCGATCTTGCTTGGGTATCGTCGCTCCTATCCGTTGCTCGAAAAGGCGTAGCCAAGCACCCAAGTGAACAGGCGATGAGCTACAGTAAAAATCTTCAAGTTAGTTGTTGTGGCGGTCAGTGTCGACGCATATGGCTTACCACGAGGCACGAATGGCTGTCCCATCTTAATCCAGTTTCCGCAGCATCTTTGACATAAGTGGAGAATTCTGCGACGTCAAGTATAGGGTTCTTCGTATGTACATATGCCAAGAACTTTTTTGACAGAGGGACAAAGTCCTCTTCTTGGATTCCACGTCCAAGGATGCTTGTTCCTAGTCTTGACTCTACCGGGCTCGATTTGTCTTGTTCCGATTCTTGGATGAAGGAGTCAACAGATAGCATATAGTCTTGAAATATGGGCCATTGAAGAACCCCCTCGCAATTATTCTGGGCAGCAGGAAAGTTGGGTGTTTCTTCAAGCATATCATCCTCATGATCCGGGTCTTCCAAGTTCGTGTGCTGATCGAAAGAAGAGAAATCTGGCGCTGGTACCTGCGTGGCATTTTGGTTTCGCGGAGACTCGGGTTTGTCTTTTTCCAAGAGTGAAACGACGTGGTTGAGGCGTTCCAAAATCGCTAGACTTGCTGGATCAAACCTGCACAGGAAGGTTGTATGAGCACAACGGATGCACTAGTACTCCAGTGCATACACAGCAATTCATCACTTACGAGGAATGGTCACTTTTGGTGTCTGCATAAGTGCATTGGGCGCCATGCTGGGAACAGAAGCCGCAAGATGGCCTCACATTGTCGCACTTGGTTTTTCTGGCTCGGCAGGGCTGGCACGCCGCTAAGGATCTTTTCCGCTGGTACATGGCGGCCACTCTTGGTCTTTTATGACCCGAACTGTATGCACCTGCATCGGTTTCTGCGGGCGTCATGGCGTGCGTCTGAGTTGCGCTTGGCGCAGAGTGTTGTCGTGATTGTTGGGTGAGCGGGGAATGGCGGAAAATGGGGTCGGGCCCGCCAAGGAAATAAATTGCCGGTCGCAGAGCAGATCCCTACATTACCTAATTGATTCGTAACCCATTTTGCGACAGCAGCGTGCAGAATCGGGTTTAAAAAATAACCTTGATTCGATTTCATCTAGCTCTGAGCAAGATTATTGAGATTGCAGCTTTCTGCAACGGATTGCTGGCCTTGTGTTGTCTAATCTGAGTCTTGTGTGAATCTGGCTCCTCCCTGCCGTCGAATCTCGTCCAACAATCGCATCATTCGAAGCGTTTCTGCCCAAGGCATAACCTCATTTTGAACCTTTCCTGCTGCAATATCCATGGCAACAGCATCTGCCTCCCAATAAAATCCTTTCCCAGGACGCTCAAATTCGTACTTGATGGGCTCCTGACCATTTGGATGAACAGTAAAGGATGCGGGGACAGACGCGGTGAATCCTTCGACAACCAGGGTTCCCTTGCTACCCTCTACTCTGCAAAAGGATGGTGGGGTTTTAGACATGGTTGATGACGTAGAAATGGCCTGTTGGCCATTTGGATAAGTCAACACCACAGAGGTAGCAATGTCAACACCCTCGAATAGACTTTGCGTTGCTATGACTTTGGGTTCTTCTGGCGCGTTTCCTGACTCCAGGGCCAATTTTGCCCACGTGAGACTGTAAATCCCGACATCCAAAAGGCTTCCTGCACCAAGGCTCGGATTCCTCAGGCGCGATGTTGGTGGCAGGGATGCAATGTTCATGTTCATGGCAAAATCGCAAAAGACGCGCGACACATCGCCAATGACCTTTTCGTTGTGGATAAAATGGCGGAATTTCTGGACGAGTGGGAAGAAGCGCGTCCACAAGGCTTCCATCACGAACACACCGCTTTTTTGTGCTTCCTCAAAGACCTCTTTTGCCTCGGCTTCATTGAGTGTAAATGCCTTCTCGCACAATACGTGCTTTCCGGCACGAATAGCGTCGAGACAGTTTTGCTTATGGAAAGCATGGGGCGTTCCGATGTATACAATGTCAACGTTTGGGTCTTTATAGACGTCTTCGTATGTTCCATAGACAGTGGGAGATTTTCCTGGCAGATGATTCTGGACGAAATTATGGCCTTTCTCAATGGACGAAGAGCCCACCGCCTGAATGATGTGGTTTGCCTTTCTGCTGGGTCGGTCCAGTGTTAAATCGGTAACGAACCAAGATGAAATGAGGCCGGTTGCGATAATGCCCCAGCGCAGGGAAGGCAGTTCTTGAGCCATTGGATTGATTTGCTCTTGCGGATGGGCGGAAACGACTGTAACTCAATGAGGCCAGTTGGTAGACATGATAAGGCGGAAGGGGTGATTCTTAAGCTAGTTGCCGCGTGCCCAAAAATCAGATTTGCTAAAACACGGGCGTATCATTCCTAAATCAATGAGTGAATATTTTCTCCTCAAACACGGATTGAATCCGAGTGGTAATGAGAGACGACAAACGTTGGCCTCAGACGATGTGGGGACCATCGCATCCGCGACTCCCCAGTTCCCGCTATTCCCCGCTTCCGCCACTCCCCGGCATCATGATGACCTATGGCGGCTCATAAATAATAGACCACAAGGCCTTTCAGTCAGCACAAAAATACAACACTGTTGAATACTTACTCCTCATCTTACCTCCTCAAATCAGTGACATCCGGATAAAATGACGAACGGCTCTGGTCCTATTCTACGTGTCGGCCTGATCGGCTGTGGGGAGATCTCTCAAGTCGCCCACATCCCGAATCTCAATTTCCTTGCCCACTGCTTTCGAGTGACCTACCTCTGTGACATTTCGGAGAAATCACTTGAGCATTGCGCAAAAAAGGTCCTCGGACAGCCACCAAAAACAACCCGCAATGCCGAGGAGCTATGCGCCTCCGACGAAGTGGATGTTGTCATCATTGCCAACGCCGATGCATACCATGTGGAGCATGGATTGCTGGCTCTGAAGTACAATAAATACTGCTTGATCGAAAAGCCGGCCGCAACTTGCTTCCGCGACATTGATGCTCTGATTGAAGCGGAAAAAGCCTCCAAGGGAAAGGTCCTTGTCGGAACGATGCGCCGTTATGCACCAGCTTTTATTGACGCTGTCAAGGAAGTCGGGAGCATGGAGAAAATCGTCTACGCGAGGGTCCGGGATATTATTGGGCCAAACCCTTACTTTGTGGCCCAATCCGGAACATACCCTCAGCGTTTCAACGACTTTTCCGAGGCAGATTCCAAGGACAGGGCCTCGAAGGAGGACGATATTTTTCATCAGGCTTTAGAGAAGGAGTTTGGGGTGCCTGTTACCCCACAGTCCAAGAGAATGTTGTTTGTTCTTGGAGCGTAAGTATTCCATTAAAAGATTGTGTGTATCCTACTAACATTAGAAGGCTCGGAACGCACGATCTTTCTGCTATGAGAGAGATCATCGGAATGCCGCAAGCCGTCTCTGGTGAAGTCCTTACCCTTCCTGGAATTTTTAGTGTCCTTTTCCAGTATGATAACTTCCCCGTTACTTATGAGTCCGGCCTTATTGAGGTTCCGGACTTCGATGCTCACATTGAGGTATATTCGCCTGAAAAGGTGGTTCGGGTTCAATTTGACACACCCTTCATCAAAGGACTTCCTGTGACGGTTACGGTGCGCGAAAAGCTTGCGGATGGTAGTTTCCAGGAGAGGAAAATTCGCAAGACGTATGAGGACCCATACACTAAAGAGTTCTTGGAGTTTTATGAGTGCGCATCGCAGGGGAAAAGCCCAAAGAACAGCGCCGCGGATGCTAGGCAGGACGTTGAGCTGTTCCAAATGATTTTGAGGGCTGGGTTCAAGAATCAGAGCTAAGTGTCGAATAAGGTCCATCGATATAGGATGAATATTATTATTATTATTAATAACCTTGAGGTCCAAGATGGCCCAAGCCAACACAATAAGCTCTACACAGTAACTACTAGATAACGTGATTCTGGGTCACTCTCGTGTCGCACTAAATTAACATGGCCACGTTCCATTTCCATGTTAGTCGTTGCATACTCTAGTAGCTAACAACTACACCTCTCGGCAATCACCGGTATAGTTAAGTATAGATAAGATACAATGTTCTTCACGAAAATGCTTGTTGCCGGAATTATGCAGCGCTACAATCGCCACTTTCGTACGGATCATAGTTGCGGAGAATGCGCCCAAGCACGGCATGCCCACTTTCCTCTGCTATTACAGCACCTTCGCCACACCTAAACTTGAGGGTTCCTAGATCCCTGTCATTTCCTAGTAAGAGGTGCGTCAGGTCAAGATGCCCACATGCGGCTGCGTGATGGAGAGCAGTTCTCGCCATCATGACACTTGTAGTCCGCTGCGGCGGTGGAGCATTTACGTCGGCGCCGTTCGCAATAAGTAATTCAGCCAAGTTGAAATCACCATTCCAGGCCGCTATTTGTAGTGCCGTTCCAGTATATTCGCCTCCCAGTCGCAGGATGTTGATGCATGCACCGTGATTGAGCAGAATTTCGACCATACGATGATTCTTGCGATACGCAGCAACCTCGAGTGGTGTCATCCTGCCCGGCCACTGACCCTCGCCGAGCCAATTGATGTCGACGGCACCGCCTTCAACAAGATCAATAGCCAAATCGTTAAACCTGGCTGAAATAAGTCCCGCGAGTAGCTCTCCGCTTTCTTTGAAGTTTATGCCGGCGTTCAAGAGCATTCGGACCATCCCTTCGTTATGTACTTGCAGTGCAGCCTCTAGCGCACCACTAGCGCCTGCACCCATGTCGAGTAGCAGCTTAACAATGTCTTTGCGTGAACGGAGGGTCGCCTTAGTTACCATTCTTCCATTAGTCCACGCCGGTATGTTTATACTGGCACTGTGTTCAATGAGCGTTTTTATAAATGAATAGCTCATATGGGAGCAGGCGTCATTCAAGGCCTGCCCCTGGCTTACAGTGGTATCAGCACCGCTGTAAACAAGCAATAAACATATGCTTTCCATAGAGTCGCGCAGATTTTCAAAGCATCGGGCTTTGTTGGTTTCTCTGTTGAGTCTCAGCAGTGCCCAAACAAGCGGGGTTGTGAGCCAAAAGCGATCGTTATATCTTAGATTGCCGATTTCAGGATTCTTCGAAGGCTGATTGACATCAGCGCCAACTTTTAGGATGGTCTTTACCATGTCAACAAAGCCACTTGCAGCAGCTATTGCGAGAGGCGTGATGCTCAGTCCCGGGACATCTAGTAATGCCCCACGCGCTATTAGCATCCTGAATATATCAGAATCATCTCCCCTGGCAGCAGTACAGACAGCAGTCTCCCCTCCAAATACACAATTAACATCTGCACCAGCATTGAGAAGTATTCTGGCTACCTCAATATTGCCACTCCTGATACCAGCCTGAAGAATTGTCCCGCTGAGTTCCGGTATTGGGTAAACCCGATTGATATCGATAGATCGTTTAAATAAGACATTAATAGTTGAAATATCCCCATTCAGAGCTGCGAGATACAGGGCGATCCAATAAGTATCCTCGGTAGACTCCATGCCATGGTTTAGAAGGCTTATTATCAGTCTCGGGCTTCCATTCCTGATTGCTGATTGCAAAACAGTCATTTCACCATTTACACCAGGCGCAGCATTGAAACTAGCTCCATGATCAAGTAGTATATTGATCAATTCCTCGTCTCCCCTCTCCACAGCGGCTTGAATCGCCGTTCTTCCACTTTTTGATCTAAGCGGAGGATTTGCATCTGAGCCTCCCTTTAGAAGTATCTGCACTAAACAGATCCTAATTTGGGCAGGTGAGAGATCTGAAGCCTGATTAGATGTCTCAAATTCAGTGTCTTCTATACCGCAGGCGAATTGTAGAGGCGTCATGCCCGATCCATCCAGCTGGTCAACAATTGCTCCATTTTCCAGAAGAAGACACGTAAGTATAGGACTTCCAGTCTTTACCGAATCATGCAATACTGATTGAAGTTTCGAGTTGATGGTTCCAATCATATGCTGATACAGGCTTTGAGTTTCTGGTAGCACGGCAAGTTGTGTTTGTTTCCGAATTCTGCCCAAGTTAAGAGTCAGATTAATATCTGCTCCTGCCCTGAGCAGAATCTGTATCATGTCGGCATTATTCTGCTGCACTGCAATATGAATTGGTGATAAAAATGCCCACCAATCAGTATTGTTGTCAAAGTAGCGCATTGCCTCATCCAGAAAGTATGTGCAGAAATTGGCCTTTTCATTGGGGGGCCTACCCTCTAAATACCCATTGAACTTGTCGAGATAGTATTTGCCATATTTTGTTGAGTTTTCAACGGCATCATAGATATTAATTTCTGCTCCTTCTTCGAGTAAGAGTTTTACCGTGTCCAAATCATTATTTCGGGTGGCGATTTGGATAGGCGTACTAGGTATTTCGGATATGACATTTACGTTTGCGCCATGAAAAATGAGCATTCGTGTAATTTGGAGGTTTTGAGTTTGTATAGATTTCATCAATAGCGACCTCTGAGTAAACTTCGCTACCAAATTGAGAGTACCATCGTGGTTGTCAATGGAGCATGCTGTGATCTCCCAATCGGACGACAGATTAATATCTGCATATAGGTTGACGAGTATCTCTGCAATAGAAAAATTGCCTCCGGCAAACGAAATGGCTAGCTCAAGAGGAGTGAAAGGGACACGGCTGGATAAAGCATTTGGATTGGCCCCATGGTGGAGTAGAATTTTGCATATTTGAAAGTTGCCTTTTATTACAGCCAGCTGGAGTGGATTAATAGTGTTGTCCACAATAAAGGCTTTCGATAGATACAGAAAGTCCCGCTGTCTGCAATGTTGGCTATTCCCACCATGAGGGTCGACACGAGCCTTGAGCAAAATAGCTACAATAGCTTCCTGTTCAAGGCTAACAGCGCTTAGAAGAAGTCGGTTCAAGCAAATTTCCATAGTTGAACAGCGAAAATTGGTTAGATGTTTGATCATGTCCCTCAAGATTGATTCACCTCCGGTATTAAGCAGCCAGCTCAAGAAAATGTCCGATTCTTGAAGAGTAAGATTGTTATTTGAGGAGAGGCAAATAAATGATTGGACCAAAAGGATCGGAAACTCGTTAACACTCAGGGAATTATTGGACGAAGGAATATGATCCATAACCTTTTCGTACTGTAGAAGCAGCTGGGGTGCGTTGAGACTGTGACTAGTATCCCTTGACTCCAGGATGCTTTCGAAGAGTTCCCATGTAGTTTTCAAAAGGAGATGGCTAGAACGTGTGCTTATTGGCGCCAGAGTAAATGGGCTTGGCCAAATTAAATTTGGTATAAGTTGGTACACGATTGAGACAACTGTACGAATATAGTCAAGTTATGAAGTCAGAATACCTTGAAGTAAAGCTACTTACGGTTAGAGTTGAATCTATCCTGAAATTGGAACCAAGGAACTTTTTTGGTGTTGACTTGGAAGATCAAGACATGGTGAGTAGGAGATGGCGAGCGTACACGTATTTCTCGGTTAGGTAAGGATGTCAACGCAGCTTAACAAGCGTTAGTCTGCAGTCCTATGTCTTCAAGTGTGTGACTTACTTTCTTGCCAGCAATCCGTGGCGTCAAATTTGTACCGTCTTGATGCCCGTTTTACCCGTTTGGGGTTGATCTCTCTGTTGTTAAGAAGCACTCGAGTTTGCTTCTGAGCTAAATTACGTTCATGAACGACTTTCCAATCACCCTTCTTTAGGTTCTTGAACATTTTCCAGGAATGAAAGCGGCTATTGTACTCCTTTTGGCTGTTTTTGAACCAGGTTAGCTTAATAAACCCTCTCATGGTAGGATCTATATACCTAGCATGGAAATTGTATTCCTGCTTCATCTCTTGGATAGTTTGGCTTAGAGTTTGGTTCCTAGAGATATAAGAAGAGTAAATTCGTTCCTTTTGCGCCTCCCATTCTTCCATAGACTTGATTGGTTTGCGAGGCATGATAACTGGCGGAGTTGCGTAGGTAAATTGTTATCGGGTGGGTGGTGATAGAAAATGCGGCTTTAAGGGGAGGTGCTGCGATATGATGGTAAGGATGATGATTCAGAATTTGAATGAGGGAGCCTCGTTTATGGATTTATGGACTTCGGCCGGCACAATTTTGACCCTAGAAGTGCAGCAGCTACCAAAATTCCCTTTGCCTGAGGCAACATCATGGCATCGAGCCCAATGGCAATCAGGAAAGAACGCCACAGCACAGCTGACAGGTGAAAGAAGCAATTTCATTGGTGATGGTATCTCGCGCCGCGCCCAATGCAACATGAGCCAAAATTCCCATTCCCCTGACCAATGGCCATCTGGGTCGAACATCAATGCTTTCAAACCTGTCCTAGCATCAACATGCGCCTCATCTGCAACACACCAGTTCAAAGATTGTCATTTCGACACACTGCAAAAAGATAACATATGTTACTACTTTAGGAGGAATACATAAATATTATAGTTAAATAAATATACTTACTCAAGGATAACCTCTTGAAAGTTTTAAGCTTATTTTTCCTCTGGATATTTGTGACTCTTTTAGCCTGGGTTGATGTTGTATAGTTGCTTTATTTGCAGCTTCTTTATTTATTCCGATAGCAACATCAAACTGAGGGATATGTACGGCAAGGCCCGCCATATGTATCCACTCACGCTTTCAAGATTCGAAAAAGCACAAAGTAAATTTTTCTAGGGAGGAACACCGAAGGTGACGACGTTAAACCACTTCAGATCCGAATACAAGCGAGGGGATTCCAATTGGCGATCACTAAGCCTTCTCCACAATTACAAAGACTGACTGACCAATGACTCACCATCGCACCAAATTCTTTATCTTCAATATTCGCTTGAATCAGATTTGAATGGGTTTTTGCTCAATGCAAAATGGACAGCAACCTGGAGCCCTCACTTCACCGAGAAGATGGCGATACTTCTGATGCCGCGCAAAGACCAGCTGATGGCCGCGCCCTCGTGCATCGCCCCCAATCTCCACCTGTGGCTTGGTGGGCGCGTGCCCGTACGCCTGTAATTGCTGCCATGTGCGCCTTTTTGCTCGGCCCTCTGGCGTTTTTATGGCCTGGGGAACAGCCTTGTGAGAAAACGGATTATGTTGAGCGTACAAGGCGCGTCCTCAAAACGACACCGTGAGTTTGAACCGCATCAACGTGCACAAGCCTGCCCCATTAATTGTTGCCAAGATTGATCGATGGACACAACGACTTTCCTCTGCTGCTGCGCCTTGAGTTGCACAATCGAATTTATGGCGGCGAATTCGACTTCAAGAACCGACTGCTAGGTCACACAGACTTGGTGAGGATGAGGCAGGGAATGGTTGGTGGTCAGTTCTGGAGTGTGTTTGTGGACTGTGACGCCAACCAGAAACATTTCGAAGACCCTTCTGTAAGTCTCTTGTCTTGAAATAAGCCACAGTAACACGTTATTGATGCAAGTAGTGGATTGTACGAGACACTCTTGAGCAAATCGACGTCACCCGTCGATTCATCGGTGAGCACCCCAAAGACCTTGAGTACTGCGACACATCTGCATGCGCCCGACGAGCATTCAAGGCTGGGCGCATTGCAAGCATGATTGGCATTGAGGGCGGTCACCAAGTTGGCAGCAGTATTGCCAGTATCCGCCAAATGCATGAACTTGGAGCTCGGTATTTGACTCTGACACATAATTGCGATAACGCATTTGCGATGGCGGCGTCTACCGTTGCGGGCGGTAGTTCCGACAAAGGATTGACCAAGCTTGGTATTGATGCGGTGAAGGAAATGAACCGAATCGGAATGATGGTTGATCTTTCACACGTGTCTCACCAAACCATGCGGGATGTCATCGGTGTGGCTCAAGCCCCCGTCATTTTCTCCCACTCGGGAGCTTATGGCATGGAACCACATCTTCGAAATGTTCCAGACGATGTATTGCGCTTAGTCAAGCAAAACGGAGGCATTGTCATGGTTGTTTTCATGAATGTATTCCTCAACGTGAAGAATCCAAAGCAAGTTACCATCCACGACGTTGTCGACCACATCTTTCACATTGCAGAAGTCTGCGGCTGGGAGTGCGTGGGTATCGGAAGCGATTTCTTTGGCATGAGTTACGCGCCCATCGGCCTGGAGGATGTCTCTAAATACCCGAGCCTGCTTGAGTTGGTAATGCAGCGCGGTGCGACCGATGAACAGGTCCGATTATTGGCGGGCGAAAATATCCTGAGGGTATGGGGAGCGGTCGAGAGGCGTGCAAAGGAACTCCAGGTCACTGGTATGCAGCCAATCGAATCCGAATACGAAGGGAGGACGTGGCAAAAGGGCTTTGCGGAGGATCCGTACATGCTGAGACGAAGCGTTGAAGAATTGGCTGCGAATGCAGAAGCCGCGCCAGATGTTTTCAACGCTGGAGCGTGAGCGGCTGACAGAACCATCGCATATCGTACCAATTTTGATGGTATGACCGCATATTGGCGCAGCGGTATCGCGACGTGGATTTATATGCTTGGAGGAAATGGAGCAATGGAATCAAACAAACAGGTGTGTGGTTTGATTGATGCCAGCATAGCGGCCCATAATCGGGTCAAGTACACATCAGCGGATCAAGCACAAACGTTAGCAAATGAGACTTGCCACAAATAGCAAGACAAATCAAGGGGTCTCAGCCAATTGAAATCCACGTAATCAGCTGTTCTTGGAAGATTCCTCCACTTCATCGCATCCGACAAATGCACGAGCTCAGGCGGTTAGTTCTGACACTGACGAGGATCGCAAAGTTGCTTTAGTGCGCGGGGGAAACAAAATAGGTAACACCCCTGTGGATGCTGTTTTACCACATAATAAAAACCAAGTCATGATTCTAAGGATTTGACACTATCCCAACTGAAGATGGTGCGACACCGAGATGGAGTGCGACTAATGCACCCCCACACTAGGTCCGCTGATCGGCTCCCAGACCAATCCTGCGGCTAAATATACGAAAAGCTTCACGCACATGCTTATTGCCTCTCACATACACAGCGATTTGACCTGCGTAGGACGGCATTGATGGTGGCTGCGCCAAGGTGAGACAATCTGGTACCGATGAGGGGTAATTGAGACGGATTGTGACGGTAACGGTCGGAGCATGTAGGTCGCATGGTCACGTCTTCCATCTTACTGGTCGAAGCTCGCATATAGGTTACAGCGAGGATTAGTAATGGGCGACCTGTCTCAGAGGCCGCTTGGGCATCAAAGTAGCAATTGCCTGATCCTCGTCAGGCGCTATCCTCGTCCGATTTACATCAAACTAGTTGCTGTTCCCCGCATCTTTGTACCCGTCGTCGCTCTCCACTATCTAGAAACAACACTCGGGAACTACGACACGAGGTCATCATGGAGGTTCCACCTTTGCAAAAGCTTCCGCTGCACGTCATTGCCAGAATCCTGGAAAAGATAGACACGATCCCGCAGCTTGGCCGGGCCATTCGGAGCCACCGCTTGTTTCACGACGCCTTTGTCGACAACTTTCGCTCGGTGACGACGAATGTGCTCACCAACCAGATCCCGCTCAACACGCTCCCCTTTTTGTTTGCCCTGCTGGAATCGGAGCGCATCGACGCGCACAACCAGGACCAGGTTCGGGGTCTTTTCGACCGCCTAGAGGAATCTATCTTGGACGAAAAAGTCACCTGGGCCCGCCTGACTAGCCTGCCATTGGCAGACTATGCTTACTTGAGCCGGGTGCACACCGACGTCGAGTTCCTGGGCCGAAATTTGGCCGCTGAAGCGTTTCCCATCCTATCGGAAAAGCTGCAGGTGGACCACCCACCGGAGCTGTCAGTGGACGAGCGCTTCCGATTAGATAGAGCATTCATCCGATACCAACTCATGGTCAATCTCATATGCGCCACCAAGGAACGAAGTGACACGAGATTTGGAAGAGAACTAACCAAGCGCTTTTTCATGCCATTTTCCGCCTGGGTCAATGAGCAGATGGTGTGCGTGTACGGTCATTTAGAGAGGAAAGTAAACGAGTGTAAGACATTTTTTCGAAATAATCCGGTGTGGGAGCCCATTGCATGTCTGACTCTCTTTTAGACTTTTGGCAACTTGAAGATGATATTCCGTGGGGTGAGGATCCCGATTCCAACAGGACATATCCACACGAGTCTAAGCGAATGCAGTGGATTGTAAGTGTTTCTCTTCCTCGACTCCACCATGGACGGACCAGGAATTTTTGTTTGACCAAGTTTATATCACGTAGCTTCGCCAGGGTCTCCCGTTCCTCGCCACGTACATACGGGCGGAGGATGACTTTGAGCAGAGATACGACCTGTTCCGGCCGCGCCTGTACGAAGCCAAGGAACCCCAGCACAACCCGTACTATCAAATGCGCCGCATAATGAGTTTAAAGGAAATGGTACCGCCCGGGATCGAGTGTTGGAAAACCAGTCTATGCGACTATACGCAGGACCAGCTGCATTCCTTGACCCGGTCCCTAGATGGGCCAACAGACTCGATCGACTCGACGGCGTACCGTGCCTGGTACGGCTCTCACCGCAAGGAGAAATACCCTGCTTCCATGTTCAACCATTCAGACAGAAACCTCTGGTACACCGGCTATCTCCTGTGGGATGACACAGGCATCCCGGATTCGAATTTAGAGCAAAGGTACGATGAGTTTAGAGAGGAGCAATATCTGTTCCAAGATTAAGTCCTCAGGTGCGGCAAAGGAGCGGTAACCTAAAAAAAAAAGTATTAGACTTGGGAGTTATCGGTGATTGTCGCGGGCTCTTGACTAAATGCAGTACAAGTACAGACTTGGTGGCACCATGGATCAAACAGGACATCAAAGATGCCACGGATTACGGAAAAGGTTGACCAGGGAAAAGGTCGATAAAATTCGATGAAGGAATTGTGTGTTGGAAGTTTTGTTTTAGTGATTTTTCTTTTTTTTTTCCTTTTCTATTGTGTGCGTGTTTTTTGCTTTTTCTTCTTTTTTTGTTCTCGATTTTTTGTCTTGTTTTGCGTTGTGTTTTGTCTCTTTTGTAACTTCAACAAATGGTATTTATCATCAAATCAGCACAATCCCGATTCTGCATTGTGATGACCCAACAGCGTTGTGACGCTGAATTTTGGCTAACCCCAAAAAAACGCGTTGATCAATCCTTCATGCCCATCGTTTGTGGCTTCGATCCGTGTATTACCCCGGTCTGGGCATCGTGCCAAGAACCGATCCCCCCCTCGCCAAGCGCAATCCTCTTGCCAAGAGGTATCAGCCGCATCGAAAATCTCCACACGCTAAGCCGGGACGCATGTCATCTCCAAGCAACGTCAGTTGAAGAATGTTGTTGAATTTGTATCACAGCGGTTGCGTGATTCTATGCGAAAATCGGGAGCGAAAACCCCCTGGTCAGTTTGGCTCACGGTGAGGCTTTTTTTGACACGCATAATAATATGGCTAAAAGATGCCGTGCGGCGCAAAAAAGGCCACGCAAGTACGCAGGAACCAAGTGGCTTACAAGTCACGGCATTTCAAGAGTGTATATATGATTTTTGGGTATCACGAGATTTCGCATCATCGCATCAGATAATCTGCGGTGTTTTTCGCCTCCTTTCCTCATTCACCGGGGTTAACCCAGCAGCTAAAAGTTTGTCGCCCGCGCACTCCACTCTCCACCTGTTGGGACGAGGGTCAAAATTATGCTTGAGGAAGTGGACGCGGCGAGCTGCATGCGCGCGCGCACGCACAAATATTTTCGGCAGCCGGAGCGGTTCTCAAAGGCCGGGACGGCATTACGGCACAATTTAGTGCGCTTGGCAAGGTCGCGATCGCGATGAAGAAGAGGAAGAAGCAAAGCTGGGTTGGGGGTTTTTCACTCTGGCGACCAACAGAACATCGTGACGGGTGATCATCCCGACTCGGCACAGGTTTCCCGGACGATCAAGGCCTTTCGGGGCACAGCACCCAATTTGTAGAAGGGCCCAGGCATTGCTAGTGGGCATGTGAATGGGCAGAATGGATGACCAACGGCCGCAAGGGATTCGCTCGACATGAGCCTGAATGGGGGCAAGTGGGAGGTAACACGAGTTATTAGCCGTTTGCTGACGGATTTTGTTGGTTGGTTACCTCCACGGACAAAAGAAAAAAGTTGGCCACCGGCGATTCCCACGTACGTGTGTGCGCGATGGTGTCAGACTTGGGATGAAGAGGAATTTTTTCTTCCCACACATGTCGCCGCCAAACTATTGGACGCAGGCCCACTGGAAACCCCCATGCGGTTGTGGGTCAGTCTAATATTGCTCATGCTTCATGGCACAATTGGGGACTCGAGGGCCAGCTCTGGGGCATCTGATAAATGCAAAAGTTTAGCTTACGAGGACGACGTGGGGTGTGCCCGAGGCTAGAGAAAGCAAGAGGGGCGCTAGGGACCGGGTGGTGGGCGCACGATTGATGGATTAGACAACCATAATCTCCTGATCTGATAAGATGAAGGGCTTTAGCCGTTTCGATCACGGAGCCCACTCGATTCGAAGTTCGCGTCGTACGTGCAGTCCCCGCCCGCATCCACGGCCGGGCGGGTCCGCGAACTGCCGTGCTATCCGGCCTGGCCAAGCAGAGCGCCCGTGTATTGCGTTGGCTGCGTCCCAACTCGTCGCCTGCTCCCGCCCCCTGGAGCCCGTGGCGGCCAAGTAGCGCAAATGGCGTTGCGTAGTTTGAAAATTTTCCAGTGCCGCGAGAGCAGCCGAGAACGGAACAAGGGCGTGGTGCAGAAGAGCCCCGGAGAGGGAAACCATCTACTAACAGAAACAAAGCCGCCACTCCACCAGCAAGCAGGGCCTTGCGTCACCACGCCCATGCCATTCCCAGAGGAGGGCCCGATACGCGGGATGCCACCACTGCCATGCTTTTCTCGTTATATATACTGCTGCCGTCCCGAGACCGAGGGATGCCGATCTGGATGTTTCACTCTGTAGCTTCACCTTCATCCAAGCACAGCTCGCAGCAGCAGCACGACCGCACACCATGAAGTTCAGACTCTCCCCTCGCGCAAGCGAAAAGCCCGTCGTCGAGGACAATGCACCTCAGGACGCCGAAAATGTCCTCGCCGACACCAAGGAGAAGGACACCAACGTCCGCGACTCGGGCGACGAGAGCGAGGAATCCAACACCGAGTACCAGCACGGTGACGAGGCCATGCGCGCCGTGACCCAGCTCTGGACCAAGAGGGACCTGATTATTGTCTACATCCTGTACGTTTCTTTTTTTTTGTTTATGAATTGCTACACAGGTAAAGGCTTTTGTGAATTCTGGCTAACCTGTGAACGCCTCCAGTATCTGGCTCGTCAACTTCGTCCAGGCCTTCTCGTCCGGCATCATCGGCACTCTCACCCCCTACGTCACGAGTAGCTTCCAGGCTCACTCGCTGACTGCCACCATGAGCATCGTCGCCAGTCTCGTTTCGGGTCTGATCAAGCTCCCCTACGCCAAGCTGATGAACATCTGGGGTCGCCCGCAGGCCTTTGGTGTCATGACCATCATCATGACAATCGGACTCATCATGATGGCGGGCTGCAACTCCGTCACCACGTACGCGGCCGCCCTCGTCTTCTACAACGTCGGCTACAGCACCATTGACTTTACCTGCACAATCTTCATCGCCGACACGTCGTCGCTCAAGAGCCGAGCCTTCATGATCGCCTTTGCCTCGTCGCCGTACCTAGCCACCGTCTGGGCCTACGGTCCCGCCGCCCAGAGCGCCCTCGACGGCATCGGCTTCCGCTGGGGCCTGGGCGTCTGGGCCATCGTCTACCCCGTCACCTGCTTCCCGCTCTGGGCTCTCTTCTACTACTACCAGAGGAAGGCCGAGAAGAGCGGCCTCATGAAGGAGAAGCCCGAGAGCAACCGCACCTTGCTCGAGAGCGTCATCTACTGGGCCACCGAGTTCGACGTCATCGGCATCCTCCTCGCCGCTGCCGGTATCGCCCTGTTCCTCCTGGCCTTTGCCATCTACTCGTACCAGAAGGACACCTGGAGATCTCCCCTCATCATCTGCTTCCTCATCTTTGGCGGCCTCCTCATCATTGCCTTCGTTCTCTGGGAGAGATTCTTCGCCCCCGTCACTTTCATCCCCTGGTACCTCATCGCCAACAGGACCGTCTTCTTCACCTACACCATGGTGGCTACCATCTACACCGCCTGGTACATCTGGGACAACTACTTCTACTCGTTCCTCATTGTCGTCTTCAACGAGAGCGTCACCCACGCCACCTACATTACCAACATTTACACGGTTGGCTCGTGCTTCATCTCCCTCGTCATGGGAGTCATCATCCGCATCAACGGTCGCCTCAAGTGGCAGGCTCTGTTCTTCGGTGTTCCTCTCACCGTTCTGGGTGTTGGTCTCATGATTCACTTCCGTCAGCCCGACTCGCACATTGGCTTCATTGTCATGTGCCAGATCTTCATTGCCTTTGGCGGTGGTATCCTGGTTATCTGCGAGCAGATGACCGTCATGGCCGTGTCCACCCAGCGCGACATCCCCGCCATCCTGGCCATGGAGAGCATGATTGCCAACATTGGTGGCTCCATCGGTGACGCCATCGCCGGAGCCATGTGGACCGGCATCTTCCCCGTCAAGCTGATGAAGTACCTGCCTGACAGCGCCAAGGACAACTTCAGCAACATCTACGGCGACCTCACCGTCCAGTCCAGCTACGCCATCGGATCCGACGCCAGGAACGGCATCAACCACGCCTACGGCGACACCCAGCGCCTGATGCTGATCGCCGCCACCTGCTTGTACTCGATCGCCTTCTTCTCCGTCATCATGTGGAAGGACATTAACGTCAAGAAGATTAACCAGGTCAAGGGTGTCGTTTGGTAAATGGATTAATCTGGTTATGGGGAATGAGCTACGGCATTCACGATTTGACCATGCGCAATTCGATCCGTCATGTCTATTGGTCATGCGAACAGGTGACGTTTTGACCAAAAGGCCGTTTGTCCAGCTTTACTTTTCTCTCAAACTAAAGAAACCAAAGAATAAATTTTATTACTATTTCTCTTATATCTCTTTAATATACCTCTACTCAACTTTCAAAAAATGGTGTCTGTCCTTTGCCCTTGTCCTAAGGCTTGAGAATGTTGGCTGCCACAACGATACCTCTAGCCGTCTTGCCCACCCACTCCTGGGCCGTGGTAAAGTTGCCGTTCTTGGCGTACTGAATACCTTCAGTAATGCCGGGGAAGGTAACTGCCGCGTATCCCGTGTCTAGACCGGGGGCGTTGACAACGTGTCTGTAGAATTCACGATCGGGCAGACCACCCTGCGACACGAATCCACGCTGAAAGTCGCGGTACTTGTGGTTGACAAGAGTCTTGAGCTTCTCGTCGTTGGTGTCAATGGCCTTGCGTTCTAGCGCCTTTACGGCATCGGCCTTTTCCTTGAAGTACTTGATGGCCTCGTCGAGCTCAGCGAGGTCGAGGTCAGCTCCTTCTTCCTCAGAGTACTCGGAAAGGTCGTCGTAGTAGGCGCGAAGCTCGACGGCGTAGTTTTGCGTGTCAATGGGCAGGACATCGTCGCTGGCCAGGTGGTACGCGATCAGGGCCAGGTACTGCCCCTGAGAAGCATGCACGTGGAAGCCGGGGTCGCCAAAGGTGGCCATCCAATGGTAGGTGTCGTAATTGGAATGGTAGTGCCAGATCGGGTCATTGCCGCCTCCCGAGCTACCCGTGTCAAACGAGCTAATGCCGCGGTGCAGGAAGGCTGTATAGTCGGAGCCGGAACCCAGCACCTCCACAACGCCCTCGGTCGCCTCGTGCCAGGCGTCATACAAAGAAATGTTGAATGCACCAAAGTTGGGGTGAATTACTTTTTTCATTGTTTCAGTTGCCAGCTTCTGGAGCTCAGGCGTGGTGGCAAGGTTGGGGCGAGGACCGCTAACCCCCACGTCGATGTTCAGGTATGCCACGGCCGTTTCAGTCAGCCAGTCAGTGTAGTCCTCCACCCACTCGGTAGACCCAATAATGCCCCACTCCTCGGCATCCCAGGAGCCGATGACAATGTTTCGCTTGGGCTTCCAGCCGGCCTCCCGAAGCTTGTTCAATGCCCGGGTGAGTTCGACAACAATCGAGGACCCAGAGTTTGGATCGCCGTTGCCTCCCTGCAGATTGCGTCAGCAAATATCTTGTAAAGGCATGAATCAAACTAATATCATGCCTGGTTGGAAAAGTCCGTTACTCACAATCATCCAAGTGTCTCTGTGGTTTCCGATGATAATTGTCTCATCGGGGTTGGTACCGTTGATCCAACCAATGACATTTTGCACAGGCTTGATTTCAGCCTCAGAGACAACGTCCAACGAAAGCTTCACTCCTGGGGCTGGCCCTGAGCTGTAGTCAGCGTCGAGGCCTCCAACCCAGCCTGTGCGGTTGACCTGGTCAGCGGAAACACCATGGCCGTTCAGAGCCTTCAGCAGAGGCTGTGCCGCAGTGTATGAAATGGGAAGAGCAGGAATCTGAGGAGTAACATCGCTGACTCCGGCGCGAGGAACACCCTCGTGAGATGCGTATCCAGGCGTGGTTGGGTCACCGGGATAGGTGGAGAGAAAGAGGGTAGAGCCCTTCTGAACCGCAGTTGGGTTTCTAGCAGGTCCGTCTAAAGCCGTATGTTAGAGTCTATGCTGCAATTTCTCAGGGTCGAAACTAAATACTAACCAGGGTATGCCTCATAGCCATTGGCAGCGGTAATGTTGCCATCATCACCAGTGTCTGTGAAAATGACGGCGGCGATAGCACCGTGATCCTGTGCATTCTTGACCTTGAGGCCACGGAACAGACCGCCATACTTGATCAGAGCAATCTTGCCCTTGATGTCGACACCGAGCTCAACAAGCCTTTCAAAGTCATTGATAGAACCGCGTCTGTTTCACCGCATTAGCTTTTTTTTTTCCTTGCCAAAATCCTGCCAGTTGGATATCTTACCCAGCATATACATATTCCGCCGTGGCGTTACCAGTGGGAGCATAGCCGAGGAAGGTCTGCTGCGACAGGGCTTCCCAGCCGGTGACATCATCCTCTGGGAGAATCTCCTCTTTGAGGTTGACTTCGGATGTCTGCCCGTCGGAGCCCGTGAAATGAAGAGACTCGCTCACGGGGTAGCGCAGATAGACATGATACTCCTGGAGATGGGACTCGAAACCGTTCTCGGTCCAGCGATCCGCCGTCCACTGCGCAGCTTCCTTTCCGAAACCGGCTAGCTTGTTCTGGTGGCCGTAATAGTACGACCACTCGTCAATCGAAACATTGTCAAAGGCATTGACGAGCAGCGTCTCGTGCTCATCGAGCACCGGCGGCCAATTGTCATTTCTCTTTGAGAGCGGCTGGCGGTGAGTGTGCCGACGGATAGGGTTCAAGTCGCGCTGGCAGGCCCATGTGCCGGCGGCAGCCAGGGCAAGGAATAGAAGCTGCGGGGAACGCATTGTGTCTCGGCAGAGAGCCGCCCTTGAAACTTCTCGGCAAAGCCAGTGATGCGCGGGGAGCGTAACTTTTTTTTTTGCCTAAAAGCGCTCGGGAACGACTGCGGTATAAATAGCTGCGTTACTGCAGTGCCATGTTACCATGATGTCGGGACATGGTGCTATCGCGACCAGGCATCCAAGTCAGGTTTTTGCCGGGGTCAGGAGGGAGGGAGGCGGGGGAGTGTCGATCACACGCAGAGGACAAAAAGCCATGATGCTATCCCGCCTTGGGATGAGCTTCCCTTTCCAGGGCCCTTGAGCTTACGCTCCCGTAAGCTGTGGGATTGGGGAATCGAGCTCTGCGTTGTCGTCATATCACGCCGAGCCCGACTCACCCGGAGCCCGCGGTAACTCGTTCAGGAAGCTCTCGGTGCTGCTCACTGTCGTGCTCGCATATCGACGCCTTGGCAGGCGGGCGGGGGAGCATCAAAGCTCTGCGTCACCTGCCTCATTGGTCCTGGGACGTTTGCGAGCGACCCAAACTATAATTGTTTTCTCCGCAATCTTTAAACGAAACTTTGATAACTCTGCGTAGAGAGAGATAGGGCAAGTTTTTTATGTTTCATGCGGTACACCAGGCAGGGTAGGGGGAGTTGGTCGAGAGACACTGTTCCGCCAACAGCCAAAACTGCGCGGAAATAAGGCTCGGCAATTGCATCATCGGCATGCGGGAAAAACAGGACGAGAAAAAAAGTGTCAACATGGGATGGAAGGAATTAGGCTCATTAGACATTTTATGCTTATTGGGGATCTTACAGGTAAGAAGCTGAAAACTATTCCCTGCTCGGACTTCCAAATGATCATTCCGTCCAGCCCCTCCATCTCGTCAAGAGCCCACTTTATTGGCAAGCGGAGGCATCCCACATAGCCGATGGACCTAACCTAGAGTTCACCTTCGATTGTGCTAAAGCTGTAGATTTTCCCAAACCCAGTCTGTTCTTCTCTTGATTGAGTTCTGGGTTGTTTTCTTTTTTATTTTCTATTTGTTCGTTTGGCCGAAAAAGAAAATGTAATTTCGGAGATTTCACTCTACACCGAGGCAAACCATCTATTTGCATACTCACTTGACTACTCTAAGCTTCCACTGAATTACCACGCAAGATAAATTGCAAACCGCAAACCTCCCGATTAAACATAAAAAATTTTATTATTGGTTCATACGACTCTATCTTCATCAATAATAGGGTTTATTCATATGAGGCTGCATCTTACTTTCATGACAGTATTTGTTGCTCAAATGGGCCGAGGTACCTAGGTGAAGGCTTACCGCAGTCGGGGGTATCCGATATGTCACCAAATTATCCTAATTGGCAAGCGTTCGTCGCTAAACTTGCCTGAACAGACATTAAACCCCCGCCTTGTATAATATTTTTATTAAACTTCCTGCAATCCAGATAAGGCCTCGATGTGCTTTATTCCCTTCGTGGCCACCGCTTACCACGCCTCAAGTACCCACTTCGCACGTGGACTCCAACGGATTGCCAACATCTTGGCACTAAAGTTGAGTAGACATTTGGAAACAAGGAACTGGAAGAAAAATGTTGCATTGCAGTCTTTATTCTAATACATCTACTTTAATTGATACTATTCATCAAAATTTTCTTTTTTCCTTCACTTTGGTGGTACCCGCACTTGACTCGGTGCGTTCCGATAACGGAGCATCGGGCTTTGGGTGGCACAGATAAACTTGGCGCGAGTCGGTGTAAAAAGACAATTCAAGAGCATTATCCGGTTTGTGTTAATTTTTCTCATATTCTAAAGAAGGACTGCACAAAAAGAACGGGTTTATTATGAAATTTCTGTTTTACCTCGTACTGATGGGCGTTTTGACCCTTGCCTGCTGACAAACGGTTCGGAAGTCGGCGCCACAATACAAAGGAACAATGTGCGACCACCATGCGCTCAAAATCAGCGAAATGACGGGGGAAAATGGTCAATCCAGCATTTAGAATACGAAAATTAACTTATTTACACGGAAATCTAATTTTCATCACGGTGATTGCTCACTTTTACACCTATTTGTCCAGACTGCTTCGTCTCGTATGACGCGGCGTGGTATCACGATGGAGCTTTATCGGTGGGTCTCGACCTGGAGTTCGCCGCCGCGTCGTGCTATTGACTCCACAAAGTCGTGATTTTTCTTATTCGGAACCGAGCGCATCTGTTCCAATTGGAAGAATGGGCTTGGGCACAGCTCTCGAGTCAATTAATTGACCAAGGCGACAATGTTGCTGACATATATTAGCGTACGCGTGTGGCGTGTGGAGTGTTGATGGTGGCGTACGGGCGGCTTGATTGGCTCCGACTCAGGAGATAAATTAGTCAACCGTGTCCACCGTCTCATCTTTTTCCATCTCACATCGACGCATCGCCGTCCCAGCCGAGCAGGAAGAAGAGAAAATGCTTCGAGCTGCCGCGTCCGTCTCAAAGCGCCCCTTCGTCGACTCCATCGTCGTCGGAGGCGGCCCCGGCGGTCTTGCTGTGGTGGGCAACCTTCTGGAGCAGCGGCCCAATCAGCGCCATTTGTGGGTTGACCCAGCCTTCAAGGCCGGCCGCGTGGGAGCCAAGTACCGAGAGGTGCCGAGCAACACCAAGGTTGCACTGTTTCTCGACTTCGCCACGGCTGTAGCGCCCTTCCGGACCATTGTCGAGAACACCCCCGAGCCCAATGCCGCCACGGCCCTGCGCCAGCTGCCCCAAGATAAGGGCTGCGATCTCAGCTATGCCGCTGACATGTGCTTGATGCTAACGGAGGGCGTTGGCCGTCACTTTGATAACGTAAACCAGCATCACGGCCATGTCACTGCCGCAAGCCTTGACAAGGTATGCAATCATGTCCTGCCCTGAAACATGCCCGTTGCTCACGCTACGCGATTGCAGGAGACCAATCTCTGGACAGCCACCTTGGACGGCAAGGACCAGGTCACAACCTCGCGACTTGTTTTGGCCACTGGATCCAAGCCCATTTCCAACCCTCTCCCATTTATGGAGGATGCGGGTAAAAACCTGAAGCAGCTGCATCTTGATGTCGCCCTCAAGCCGTCGGAATTGGCCCAGGTGCTTGATCCGAACGCGGAAGCCACCGTCGCCGTGGTGGGAGCATCGCACTCCGCCATTCTGGTCTTGATGAACCTCTTTAGCCTGGCTTCGTCAACACACAAGGGCCTGAAAGTCAAGTGGTTCACCCGCCACAAGGAGCTGCGCTACGCTGAGTACAAGGACGGCTGGATCCTGTACGACAACACTGGTCTCAAGGGCCAGGCAGCCGAATGGGCTCGCAACTGTCTCGAGGAAGACGTTTTTGCTACTGGCCCCGTCCAAAAGGTCGTTTCCAAGTTCCTGACCCCTATTGAGCAGGAGGATGAGATTTACCGCGCTGAACTCCCCGGCTGCACGCATGTTGTGCAGGCAATTGGCTACCAGCGCAGCGCCCTCCCCCAACTGACCATTTCTGGAAAGCATGGCTCTCCGGCTGAGCCATTGGAAATTGTTCCTGACGATTTGACCGGCCGCTTTACTCACGCAAAGGCTCAGGGCAAGACCTATATCCCTGGCTTGTTTGGAGCTGGAATTGCCTTCCCCGAGCGCGTGACAGATCCCGCAGGAAACGTTGAGCACGCCGTTGGTTTCTGGAAATTTATGAGATTTCTCAAGAAGTCGGTCCCTGAGTGGGTCGAATCTACAAAAGCGGAATAGACACATAGACGAGATATCGCATAGATTAGATTAATGAAGAAATTTAACACTTGAGCCAACATGCCCTGTCTGACTAAGCCTATGTCTTTTGCTTAACGAATGAGATGATGTCAGGTGTGAGAGAGGTTAGAATTCCTCCGTTGGTGTCTGACAGGCTCAAGACATTCGATGACACAGCTCGAAGTAAACCAACTTCTCCAAACTGTTGACTCATGTACACGCCGGCATCAATTCCAGAGAAGTATGACTGGCGTTACCATCGTCGGTCTAGTCGTTCCTGAATGCCTGATACATGCCACACACCACCCCTACCAACTATCCAGAGCTCGTGCTCACCAAACGTAACACTCACTGCGAGATTTTCTCCTCCCCCAACACGAATCGTACCAAGGGTCAACCCACTGATTGGGTCTATTACATCCACACCATCGCCGGCGCCGGTAAATATCCACCCGTTTCGAGAAACTCGAATTCCGTCGTAGAAATACGAAATGGGGTTGTTTAGCAGTCGAGAATTTGTCAACAAGCCGCCTGGGTTGGAAACATCGTACGCGACAAGGGCCCGGTTGCCGTATGGGTTCTTCCTCGATACGGGTTTGAATTCGGATAATCCGGTATCGGGAAGATATACTACGCCTTGACCATTATCCGACAGCCCGCATGCTACGCCGTTTGCGTTGCCTGTTGTCAAATGGACGGCCTTGGGGCGTATCGTGGTTCCATTGACCATGTACACGGTAGGGTTGGTGAGTGGATAAAATGGGATCAAGTCGCGACCCTGAGGACGAAAGTTAGCTATATTTATAAAGAGAAAAAGCTCCAGCTAACTGACATAGGCAGACTTGGAGTCTGTGAGCCAAAAGTTTCCTTGGGAATCAATGTCAAGATCATTAAAACCCATGAATGGCTGCTGGTAGTAATTGTTTAGCAGCACCTTCTTCTCAAAAGTGGTTGGGTCGATTTGAACGAGGGCCCCGGTTTCGTTATGGCTACCGTCCGTCACGACATACATCTTGTCATTATAAATGACACAACCATGAGCATTGGCAGTTGGCGGCGTGGTTTGGATTTTACGGAGCGTGTTGTTCCGAGTGTCAAGCAGATACTGCCAAGTATGAGTGCCATTGTCTCCACCTGGCGGGCCCCATTCGACGAAAAATAGCTGCTTAGTTTTGGAGTTGTAGCAAGGGGCCTCGTGGCTCTGATAGGCTAGATGTTGGACATGCTTTACTTGTGCATTGGGCCCGATCAGATCGAGAAACTTTTCATCGTATGCGATGAAGTCAGTAGTATTAAGAAACTCGTTTCTTCATTAGGATGCATTAGAATCGCATCTTTAACTTGGTTGGATCTTACGTACGTGGTAGCTAGGTCCGGGTCGCTTGTGCTGCCCTCAAAGGGGGGATCCAAAGCGGAACGGTTGAAAGAGCCCTCAAGAACAGCAACCGAAGGGTTTTCGTATGAGACGTAGGCCCATACTGCGGGGCTGCTATTAAAAGATGAAGGAAGCTCTTGCAAATAGGCGTGAGCCAAGCACGACCAGAGGACGAGGCATTTCAGATGGGTGGAGACCATTGCGTCAAGTTATTGATATGTATGGCTGGCTGCATTCCGGAGTGCAAGATAAGGTTTGCAATTAACTTTTCATGACTATTTATATATCTTGGTATTTTCCACAATTTGAAGCCAAATTGTAGGCATGAGAGCCATGGCGGAGCAGTCCGTCGGATTGGTCCGTGTTAAAATGCGCTTTTAATAACTCGCCCCAGGATCGAGTAAGCGACTAGGCCATAGAGAGAGAAAAGATGGGACCATGGTGAAAACCACTGGGGTAATTTTGCGGGGTAACAAGTGTGCCTGTTCATGATGGATTGAGGGGTCATGACGATCAGCAGAACCCCATCCTTCCCTGCCGAGGCCAGTTCCTAGCATCGTGGAACAGACGGATCATTCCATTCAAGTTGAATCTGGGTGGCTCCGAAGAGAGATTGGCCCCGGTTCAATTTATTTATGAGGCCGGGGACGCCCAATCACCCTGGACTTGCACATGCCAGGCAATGGCATCCAAGGAAGGCCATCCGCCATTTTGGATCGGGACGTGGTTGGCACATCTGGTTGCGCTAAGAGTCTGAGAATGGCAAAGCTCATGGTATTAGAACAAAAAGGCCAGCCAAAGTTAGTGCAATGCTGTTGGTCAGCAATTGCCGGCGTTGGACTGTCGGAGAATCACGACTCGGAGATTCGGCTACGTGAATTCCAATTGGTCAGTGGCCCGATTCTGATCAGAGCCAGTCATCGGCAATGCAACGGTGCACTAAAACTGATTGTCGGCATTCACTGCCATCGGATACATCGGGTGAAAAGAATTCAAAGAAGGAGAATGAGAAACGTATATATAATTCTGTGCGCCGGCAAAAGGTTAATGATGTGATGCAGCCACGCTATCTATTTCGCATCAGAATACCTTCACCATGGCCACCATGACAGCGCTCGCTGCTACCTTTATTGAAAGGCCGGCAATCTTCGGTCTCGCTTTACTTTTTGCAGGTTTCTTCATTTACGTCATTTACCAGCGATACTTTCACCCGCTGGCTGAATACCCGGGGCCATTTTTGGCCTCCATCACGGATCTTTGGCAAGTCTCGCAGTTCTTGTCACTCAAGCAGCCGTACCACTTGACCGAACTACACGAGAAATATGGCCCGTTTGTCCGATATGGCCCTGATAAACTCAGCATCACAGCTGAGGAAGCCATTCCTCTGTTGTATCAGCGAGGGGGAAAGTCCATGCCAAAGACAGAATTCTACGATGCGTACGGAGCCAAAATTCCAAATGTTTTTGGGATGCGCGACGAGAATGTAAGGTTAACCCAGAAGAAGAGATTTAGAGGCTAATAGTGTTCAAAACAGCTGCACTCTATTCGCAGGCGACACATGTCGTACAGCTTCTCCAACACCTATGTCAAGGGCATGGAGCAGTATCTGGATACTAACATCAGTCTCTTAACTGACAAGATCCGCCAGCTAGCTGAGAAGGGCGAAGTTTTTGATCTCAAGAAACTCTTGCACTACTACACGATTGATGTTCTGGGAGAACTTGCTTTCAGCAAATCCTTTGGGGTCCAGATAAGCGATGACGAGTCTTTGGTTCCGCCAGTCATTGAGCACAGTCTTCTTGGCGCTGTTACCGGGGCCTGGCCGGCCATGACAATGACGTTGAAAAAATGGCTACCTGTGGTCCCGCATGCAGGTTTGCAGGCACTGTTCAAGGGACGTGCCGAATGTGCCAAGCTTGCATCCGAGTGTGTCCAGCGTCGCATTCACGAGCTCAAGGTTGCCAAGGAAGAAGGCCAAGATCAGCGAAAGGACATTCTTACAAACCTAATTTTGGCAGTTCACCCGGATACCGGAGAGCACCTGGCGCAATCTGACTTGGAGGCTGAAGCTTTTGGATTTATGTGAGTCGGTGGCTCTGTTGTTTTGAACAGCACTCTAATACTGACGCGACAAGAATTGCTGGTACACACACCACAAGCGCAACAACCACGCTTCTTCTCTACCATCTTCTGCACAACCCAAAAGTCCTGGCCAGATGTGTATCAGAGATTGATACCAATCTCAACCAATTGGAGGATGGCCAGGCGGCATACTGCGTTAGCGAGGTGGAGGCGTCGCTCCCATTCCTTCGCCAATGCGTTAGGGAAAACTTCCGCATCACTCCCGTGTTCACGATGCCTCTTGCGAGAAGAATCGTAGCTCCCGAAGGAGTGGTGATTGCTGGGCGACATATTAAACAAGGAGTATGTAAATCCCGCATGCTCTTACAAGTGCCAGATGCTAATACTCAGAAACCCGTAGACATCTGTCGCAGTTTGCAATCACGCGTTTCACCACAACCCCGATGTTTGGGGCGATGACCACAATATATTCAACCCTGAGCGCTGGGACGACGAGAAGACTGCGCAACGAGCGCGCTTCTTGATGCATTTTGGCCTGGGTGGACGCCAGTGCATCGGGAAGACGGTGGCGCAAACGAACATTTACAAACTGACCAGCACTCTGCTGCGTCTTTTCGAGTTTCGCATCGCCGACGCATCGGAGAGAGAGAAGGTGGCTCGAGGAGACTTTTACGGCCAACTTCCCGACCTAATCAGCGTGGGGGTGAGCGATTTGGAGCAGCCATTGATGGTGACGGCCAGAGTAAGGTAGATGATACGTCGAAATTCGACCTCTTATCTTAGGCAAATGGTTTCAAGTAGCAAATTAGGACATCCTTCTATAGTAGGCAATTTTATGGATCAATGTGGATTGAACGCCAACCAGGGCGCAGAAAAAGACGCTTATCCTTGAAATAAAAATATGGAAATGCGAGCATGGGCGTCCAAGACGCGTCATCCCAGAAGGGGTTGCACCGGAGTTTAATTCTCTGACAAAGCCGTTGACACTGCCGGGACCCCCGCAAAAAACCCCCCGCACTCCCGACTAGCGGCACCCACCACCTGTATTTAAGTCCAGCAGGCTGCTCCTGGCCCCTGTAAACCTGTAATTCCTTCGAGATTGGCCACCATGAACAACGTTGGCCGTCCCGTCACAAGACGCCCGCGGGCTGCAATCGCCTGCAACGCTTGTCGCCAAGGAAAAGTGAGGGTATGTGCGTATGAGATATCAGTTATGCCGTTTTTTATTGTTAACCAAGGACAAATATCAGTGCGATAGCGAAAAACCAAAATGCGGGCGCTGCTCCAAGGACAGTCTCGACTGTAACTACGGTCAAGACGGCCGGAAACAGCGAGTGAATCGTTACAAGTTGGTTGACATGCGTCGCTTGTTCATGAATGTTTCTAATACGTGCAGGGTGGATGTGGAGCTCAGAAGACGACTTATTCACCTGGAAACGAAAATGACGTCCCCGCCACAACAGGCGCAGGATGTGTTGCCAGATCACCCGAGCCGTCCGCGAGATGGAGACGAGACCGCCAAAGACACATCCCCTACACAATCTAATGGCCATGTGTCAATTGCAAGTGTCGCATCTATCAACTCAAACACCGAGTCAGTAGCAGATGTGTTGGCTACCAAGCTTTTTGATCAGCAACCATCAAGCGAGATTGGCTACTTTGGTAAGTAGCTGGTGGTTGATGACAGGCATGCCAGAAATTGACACTCGCAGGACCAAGCTCAAATCATTCAATATTTAGATCCCTCACTACTGAAATGATACACCAGGGATATCGCGTGGGAGCTAACTGGCACGGCCAAAACAAGACCGAATACAACCACATGATTACGTCGTCCAGTTTGACGGAGAAAATTCCAGAACATTATCAGCCCACGAAAACCGGATTCCCAGAGCATCGAATTGGACTTCAGCTCATTTCTCAATTTTTCGATACCATGGGCGCAGTGTTGCCGTACACGAGCGAGCTCGTACTAATGAAGGCCATGCACAGGATCGACGCCACCTCTGATTCCGAGACCTCTCTGTCTTCAGATCTTCAAGCTTTGCTGAACATTGTGATTGCATATTCCCTTTCAATGATTCACGAGGCATCATCAGAGCTCTACTACTCTCGAGCGCTTGCATTACTCGAAAATAAAATATCGCAGGTAACCAGCCTGGAAGCTCGTAGGTCCCCATTAATGAACCATGAGAAAAGCATGAAGGTTTACAAGTTTTAGTCCAGGCTTCCCTTCTACTGGCGAGCTTCCAGCAGAATAGCCGCCGAGCAGTGTCAAGCTGGAGTACTCATGCGCTTTCAGTTCAGATATCATATCAATTGGGCATTCACGCTCCATCGACATATGATTGCCTTGATATTGAGGAAAGACAATTTAGAGCGCGAATCTGGCTAGCAGTCGTCATTCAGGATAGGTAAGCCAAGCATCCGCACGGTGATGAATGCCAGCTTACATGATAACAGAATATTAGGCGCAGCACTGGGTCGCCCCAACTTAATCCCAGTTAATCTTGTTCAACCGGATACTGTCAACCTCCTGGGGCCTATTTCTTGCATCGGATATTCGGGTTCGACGAATTTAAAAGAAGCTGCTGCGTACTTTCGACATTTTACGTAAGATTAGACCTCAAAACTCAAGAGGATCACGAACTGACTAGACCCAGGTCCCTACACGAAATCATGGGTACTGCTGTAGATTCAATCTACTTTTTCAACACGGCTTCATCCAAGCAAATGGAAATGAAGGATTTAATTGCCAAAACCTTTGGTCTTTCCAGGCAAATGGAATTATGGAGCAACACCTCATCGCCATTCAAGGTTCCCATCAAAAACATCAAATCCTGGTCTGCCAATGCAACAACTGAAACCCAAAGATATAATATTTTGCTATCCATCCATTATTACCGAACGGTGCTTCTGAGCAATGCCCCGCTTCTTCTCGCCATACTGGAAGGCGCTGGGCACGATAAAGCACAAACGTCTGAAATATTGCAAGACATGGCCGGGGTGCTGCTTAGGCGAGACTTTACGGCGGCAAAAGAGCTATCTCACTTATTTACGTGGATTTTGGATATGGATCCGACATTTATGCACAGAAATGCGATATGGTGGACGTGCAATTACACTGGTGAGCTCCTAGGTGCAACCACATCAAATGATTGTACTAACATATCTCAGTTCTCACACTTGCCCTGCATCTGCTTGGATTCTGGTTGCTTTTCATCAAAAACCCATCCATCTTCTCTACCATCCTTTGCGACTCATGCGAGATTAGAAGTTTGCTTCAAAACGCACTCAGCACCCTAAAAGCTATTGGTGGTTCGAGTGTGATGAGCTTAAAGGCACACGATTGTATGCGTCGCTATTTCGGATTTTTATCAGCCATGGGTATGTATTGGACCACTCCTTACATGATGCACTTTGGTAGTTTCTTTTTGGCCATCCACTGACACTTCATTCACCATAGGATACCCAACCATGGGAGAAACACCGGGCGATTTAGGGCATTTATTTCCCGCCAGGGTGCCTTCGGAGCCCCCTGGACTTACGGATTCAAATCTTGACGAGTTTTTACGATCATTGGATGGAGAGCACGTGTTTGTGGGTGGTCTTCTGGGATCGGAAATCAGAACAAACACAAACGGAGATATGGATATGTTATAGACAGTGGCATATCTTGATCATGAATCTCACTTTCGTGTCTTTAACATAATGAACCAAAAATCTATAGAGTAAAATAGGCGGATGTAAAATTTTGCTAGATCAAAAGACCTCCTAACGCCGGATGTTTCGTGGGTATTGTTAAAAAAGACAAGAAACTGTCTTGAGCCCAGGCCACTCAGCCAGATCTCGGATCAGCGAGACTGCGATTCCTGACAATCAAGCCGCAGACTATGAGGATTGCGGATATTGGAACTGTTCCGAGGTATATGTTGTTGAGAGCTCTGAGATATCCCTTGATCACAGTCGCACGAATATCGCTATCCAATTGCCAGATGGAAAAGACAGACTTCTTCACAGCAGCAATGATTGCGTCATCTACCCCGTAACTCGCGAGATAGTTGTTGAGGCCACTTTGGAGCACTGCGTTTCCAATCACTGGCCCACACATGCCACCAAAAAGCTGAGTGAAGGAGATGATGGCTATGGCAGATGGTATCACCCACTCTTCATTGTCCGCCTGCACAGCCAAGTAAGCAACACTTTGGCTGCAGCCAATTCCCAAGCCGTAGATGATCTGGTAACCAACCAATGCAGCACCTGATGTATTGGAATCTACTGTATATCCCTTTGACTGTCGGGTAGCTACACTTGCGTACCCCGCCCCATATAACCCCAGCAAAAGCAAAGTAACCTCAAGTAATATTAATAACTTCCGGAATTAATGCCACTCATTTTACTATATAATTAATTATTTTATTCATAATAGATACCCAATAGCCCTCCAATAAAGCCATTAATATATATAATAATAATAGCTTCATTACAACTAATGACTATTGCTGTAAGTAGCCTAAGGATAATACCTATTGGCCAAGAAAAAAGCCGGCTATTAGCCGTGGCTATAGCTTTAAGCCAATTAAGCTACTGGCCTAGGCTGCAATAATTGAAGAGCTATCCTAAGATCTGCTATTACTATTCCAATAATTTTTACCTATTTCCTTAATTAAAAAATAGGTTTAATATACTAATAACTAGATTAATTACTTATTTAATTAAGTTAAAAGCCATAGTTAATAGTGCTCGTAATTATGGCTATTAGATTAAAAACCAATCTTTATTATAGAAATTTATATATAGATTATAATTATAATTTATATATAAATAACTAAGGAAATCTAGATTAAAGATTATTAAAAGACTTCTAAGCCTAAAAATTAATATACTATTTATTTAATTACTAAGTAGATATTATATAATTAATTCTAGCTTTTATTACAATATCTATATATATTTAATTATATATTAATATATATAGCTATAATAAAATAATCTTATAACTAAATCTTTAACTAGGTTAATAAATAGTCTAATCTTATATAATAAGCATTTACTTAATTCTATAGGCTAAATATAAATATTACTATAGATAAGATTATAGCCTATTATCTAAGAAGATTTATTAAGATAATAACTATTAAAAATAAATCTATTCTAATTAACTTTAAAGTATAGATTATAGTCTAAGTAGGCTATTTTCTTAGGTAAATTTGGTATTAGCTAGGCCTAAAGTTTAGGTCTATTAGAATAGCCTAGGCCAAAGTTAGGCTTATTTACTAGTACTAGTTATTACAATTATAATAGTAATAGTAATAAAAGCCAAAGAGTAGTATTTATCTAAACCTAATATAAGCTATAATTATTTCCCTAGTAAAACTACTACTAAAATCTATATATTATATCTTTTTAAATAACCTATTTTCCTTTTATAATTTCTTTCTTTAGCTTTATTAATATAGGTATAAGGCCATAAGTATAGCCTGCCATAACTATAGTATTTATAAAGATCTAGCTAGGCTTAAAGCTATAGATAATACTATTACCAATAGCCTTTCTTTTAATAAGGTTAAGGCTATTCTAATCCCTAATAATAAGATTAATTAAATAGTATAAAAAGATAATACCCTTATATTACTATTATTAATTATATTTATAGATAATAAAAAGATTGCCTATTAGCAAAAAAAGCTAATAATAAATAAAATATCTATATAGCTAATATAGCATTTTTTTGGTACTAAGCCTATTAAGTAGATTCTTATTTTAACTATAGCCTATACCTATAATAATAAAATAAATACTATTAACCAAGGTAATTAAATATAATTATATTAAAGCCTTAGCTATTATATTTAAAAAAGTAATTAGAAGATCCTTATATAGGACTTTCTATTAGAAATAAGCCTTAATAATCCCTTTATTATATAAAAGCTAGGATAGCTAAATTAAAAGCCATTTATAGATCCAATAGATTGGCACTAGTATATTTAGAATAGCCTTATTTAAAAATATAGTACAGAGATTTAAACCAAAAAGCAGCTTTAATCTAGGGACAAATTTACACCTATTTCACAGCATATTCTTATCCACAAAGGAAATACTAGGTGCATAGCCTATTAAGGAGCCCATCTAGGCCAGCCAAGGCATTACAAAAAAAAAAGGCCATTGGCAATAGTCAATGGAAATAGCCCACTGCCATAGTTACGATATCATTGTCAATAGTGTAATATAGCTTTATGTAGATCCAGCAATTACTAGGACTTATTCTATAGCCCAAATTAGATAGGAAATAATATACCTTTAATTTTATGTGCTTTAATTGGCTAGACCCCCTTGTCCGTGACCCAAGTGCAGCTACCCGGCAGTCAAAGGGATAGAAGACCGCCGCCAATGGCGAGGAATACAGGACTCGACCAGCCCCAGTACCAATATCGCTTCGTGATAGTCATGATGAGGCCTTGAGTAGCTTGAGACACGACAATGGTGAGGAGAAAGGGTATGAGCATGACACCAGCGCGCAGGGATGACACCCCTCGACCAGCCTCATAGACAAGCGGTATGAATACAGCGGCGAAAAGGTTGCTCATAAGAGTAAACATGGTCATGAGTGCCGCTGCGACAACTGTGCGGTTCTTCCAAGCGCTCAAAGGCATCATGGGCCAAGATGCGTAGTGCTCGATGAGAACAAAGAGCGCCATGATGGCCCCAAACCCGATGAAGAGACCGATGATGGTGGGCGACTTCCAGGCGAATGCAGAACCACCCCATTGCAGAGCCAGGATGAAGCAAACGAGGCTAGCCGTGACGGTAAAGTAGCCCACCCAGTCAATCAATAGCCAGCGCCTCGCCGTTTCAGAAAGCGAACCCGGGCGGATCGGGGCAAATGAAGCCAGCTGCCGATCCAATTTGCCATTTATCTCGTCTTGAATGGGAAGCGGCGGGACGCTGGGCAGCGCGAACCAGTTAAACAAAATAGTTAGGGCCCCGAGCGGAAGCACAATCAAGAAGCACATGCGCCAGAGGCCCATGTTGGTGAGGCATCCCGCCACGATGGGACCGACTGTGCCGCTGATGGCGTTCTGGATGCCAAACAGCCCCATCAGCAAGGGACGTCGCTTTAGCTCTACCAGTAGCGCCACGAGAGTTACCACCGAGACCCAGCAGCCCGCGGAGCCGACGCCGGCTACGGCCCGCCCAAGGATGAGAGTCTGGACGTTTTGAGCTCCACCAGATATGGCGGAGCCCACCATGAAAAATGCAACGGCCGTGATCAGAACGTATTTCGCGTCGAAGATGGCCATCCACTGGCCGAAAAGCAGCATGCACCCGCATTGGGCCATGTAGTACGCGCCGCTGACCCAGCCCATCTGGTCAAGAGCATTGAACTTGGATGCGACAATGGGCAAAGCCGGTGAAAGCATGTTCCCGCCCTATTTTTGTATTAGGACAGACGAGGCAGACCATTGGGACGTATTACTCACCAAGCCTCCCATGAATTCGGTCAAGAGCCAGCCGAAAAAGGCCCAGACCAAGGGCCAGCCTTGCAGGTATTCAACTCGGCGGACAGCCGGTGTCGAAGGCTGAGCCTGTGATTCTGCATTGTCATAATCTTCATCTTGCCCGACCTTGAAACGGGTTTTGTGAATGCTATCGCTAGAAGGACATTGAAGACCGTTAGACTCTATCAAGTACGCGTTAGCTAAAAAACCGCCAGATACGCGGAATGCGTCTGACCCACCTAGCTGAGTTTTCTTGGCACCGTCTTCTGAAGCATTAGAAAAGGATTTTCTAGAGTGTGCATCAGTTGGGGAGGGAATTGTAGGAAGCTGATAGATGGTGAGCTCGCATTTCGGCAGAAGTGACAGGGGTGATTGCGTACAATGACATCCTCCGAAGAAAGCCTTGATGCCCTCCTGCGGTCTGAGTTGTTGTTTATCTGTGGCCTTTCCCCAGCACCTCCCACCTGCCAAGCTCCCCGGATTTCAAATGTCGGCATGGCGTTTAGCGGGGGACGCAACGCAGATGGGGAGGGGGAGGGGAAAATAATGAGAGAAACGCAAATGGCATCCTGGGGGACACGAAAGAGATGACGACAACCCGAAACGAAAAAGCGTTGTTCTGCTCCACTTTCGTTCGTATCAACGCTCAGGGCCCAGGCCATTGGCTCGATAAGGAAAAGAGGCCCGGATCCAAGCTTGGTCCTCGCGGCGAGGTGCGAGCACATTGCACATGGGCTTGCGCAAACGACCAGCTACACGTCTGCATTGATGAAAGGGTCGCGCATGGGTGAAATTAATCCCGTCAATCAATCTCGCCGAGACCCGATTCGGTCCCCCGGCATGTGGACCGCCTTGCCCTAGCTCTATTCGAGACCCGCAAACATCACGAACTCGTCGTATTTGTGGTGTTTGTTGGACAAGTGCCATAATATTATGCTTAGTTGGATCACAAATGCTAGCCTCCTCATGCATGCGTACTTGGCATCGAGGTGGAGCTTGCGCAAAGACAGCCGGCTGGCTTCTTTCGTCGAGGGCCCAGTGTAAACACATTTCATCAACGCCATGTTTCTAAATAAGACATTCAAGGCTGTCGGCGATCGAGTACTACGGTAGTCGGACATTGCGCTGGCCTCACGCACCAGCCTGGCTGTAGGGTAGGAGAAAGTTCAAAGGCAGAGAATACCGGAAAAGTGAAATGGCAATGGCTGTGCGTACATTTTAAATAGGAATAAATTCACTGAAAGAAAACCATTGGTTTATGGGCTGGATCTTGGGGGTGGTTTGGACGAGAGTCCCGTGATTAGCAGTTGGATTTTCATCCTTTGCTAGAGCCCATTTGTTCTCAACAGCACATGGACCTAGTCTTCAATAAAAGGTGTACGGTATGTCACCAACACGTAAAAGTACATGACTTTTGGTGTGCCGTTTTCCTTGCTAAATTTGAGGTGCACCTCCCTTGAACCGTGTTGACGGGCCCTGATCAGCTTGGCACAGTAGTTTCCCTGGGTGCAGTCTTCTGATTGATCGGCTTGAAGCACCTTTATGGAGCTAACTTGTCTTCAGATTTGGACTGGTCGCAAGCACATTTGTCACATTTAGATCTCGATCTTGTAGTCATGACTTGAAGGGTTTATAATCCCTGTTTTGTCTCCTCAAGGTAGCTGTTGATTATTCTCGGACAAGCCAACGAGGATCGCAGCTGATGCCTCATGTTACCAAGGTCACTATCCACTTTTCGGAAACAAACTGTCTTGTTTTACTGACCCCTGGGGTCCATCCAGTTTACCGAGGGACCAGGATACAGCGCCAAACTGTGTAACATTCCCCTGGCAGTGCAGTTTTGGTATACCGGCATTCGCTAAAACCCAAGATCGAGATCGGTCCGGCAGTTGCGTGAAAGCCAATTACCAATGCACTGGTTACAAATGCTCCGTAATTTTGACACTCCACAGGCTCAGCATTTTTTTCTTCTACGCTTTGAACCAATCTAGTACATGAATTGGCCCAAAACAATTGCTAAAATGCCGATCTACTCGGCAAATATTTATCATGAAGCCGGTTTTGTGTTCTACTCTGTAATACTAGGACAAGCGTGCGCATAGCCAGGCAATAGTATTGTTTCACGAATATTACTAGATGTTGATATGGGTCCTGTGATGTAGGTAACTCGAGTCATGACCAAAATCTCTAGGGTAAGGAAAAGGAGGGACATTGGCGAGGCCGCGCTGAAGGCTGTCCAGGCCGCTGGCGGAAAGTTTTTAAGCGAGAATAGTGGGGAGGCAGAGGAGAGTCGGTCGACAAGTGTCTTCCCTCGCCGTACCTGTGAAGGCATCAACTTTGCATCCTATGAATGGATGGTTGCATTAGATCTTATTGCCATCAGTGTATTGTAATGGTATGTAATTTCATGATGAATACACATGATAAACCGATGTTGCAGCTTATTGGGTTCGCAATATTATTTTATGATAGGGAGGGACGCACCCGCCCAAAAACTGCATTAAATTGTTCATCTTATGGTCGTCTACTAGAGACTGATGATCAAGGTTGCAGAAATCTTATGTCAAGAATGGGATGGGTGTCTTACACGTATAAACGTAGCTTTGGACCCTGTCTGAACTAGGGGATTCACGGAAATGGTGATACAAGAACAGAGATACCCGTGGGAACGCTTTCGCAGCCACCCCTTTCCGTCCATATTGTTTTTTGACATTGATGTACTGTCAGAGGGTCTCGATCGGATTCGAAATTAGTTGTGTGTTTGAACGGTATCAGATGTAAAGGTATGGCCCTGAGGCTTCCGCTATACCGACCGTAAGATGATAAAAACAGTCCCCTTCAATATCGAAAAAGCTGAGGGCAATAAATCTATTGCTGATCATCGCCGGAAAAAGAGCATTGGCTGTCCGATTGGCAACCATATTGACATAGTCTGGAGATGCTAACCATATATGACTGTAGTTAAATTACAAGTGATGCGAATTATGCTGCATCTCGTCGCGGCACTGGCGGCTGTGCATTTATATTGGCCAATTCATTCAGTGTGGGCCCAGTCAAAGGACAGAGCACTCTCATGCATGGCGTGGTTGTCCAAACGTTCCAATTTCTTTATACTGTTTCCCACATTTGGCATTAAGCATATCTTTTTATTCACTGCGCAATTGCGATCATCTAGGATCCTCTTTATATGCTTTTGCAACGTGGAGATCAGCCAAAGAACCGACATGAAATTTGTGAGTGCAGTATTGCTAAATGGGACAGGCTCGTAGCACCAGTGGCCACCGTTTCACTTTACAAGCCAGATGCTCCTCTCAGAAGCAAATAAGCCACTTGCCAAGATGTACCGACGACTAGTCTCCGCAAGTGCCTTGTCACATCACGCTAGGAGAGGGGATGGCTTCCGCTAGGCACTGAACCCCTGTTGGCCCGCAACTCCGCGGGCTGTCGAGAATCGATCGAGCGTGGACATGAGGGAGCCAACGATGAACGGAAAGAGTTGCCCCGGGAATATCCTCGAGGAATCGTGCTCCGAACGCAATGTCCTCGGGGCATCTACGAGCGATACCAAGCGGTCTGTGTGGCGCAGGGCTAATCCCGAAAGAAGATGGGCGTCTTCTAGTCTCGGCGGCTTTGGGCCAAATTACTGAGCTAACGGGGCTCGCACCGGCCACCATGGATTCATCACTTCATCCCAACTCAATTTAGCCGGCGGGCATCACTCCAGAAACCCATCACCAGCTTGAGCCCTGTGTGCGCGTTGCCAGTCCGAGCTGGCTGCAATATCCGAGATGATCCGTTGTCTGCCCATGTTTGAATCTAAAAAAAAGAAAGGTTCACGGCAAATGATTCCCGGAATGCGTCGCCAACAAGACCATCTCAACCTGGCCATCTTCAAACTAACCGTAGCTGCCGCGATGTCAGCTCCATCATCCGCATCTGCGACGACCGGTAGGGCCTCGTCAGCTGTCGTCTCTCCGTGACAACGGCTCGTGGCTGAGCTATCTTCTCTTACCTCGTAGTTTTTATGCATATTGGGATAATTCAAGACGCTCAACACATCACTATTTGCTGGTAGGGCTGCGCTAAGCAACCCACGGCCCAAGCCACAGGCGTCCCCTCGACTCCCAGCGCTTCATCTGCTGTCGAGCATTGACACTAAGTTATAACAGGGTTTGATTTAAACCAGCCACATCGTGCCAGTCTTCATTCCAACGAAGCACGCGCACTATTTGCGCTTGGTCGACAGGTGTAATGTCTTCGGCTGAATGAACATGCTTGACGGCCCGAAGTGGTCTGCTTGGCATGGATTTGGGACGTCTGGGCAGGTCGAGTGAGTCCGGACGAGTCCGGGCCTAAGCCCAACTCCCGTCACGTTCGCCAGTTTCGTTTTATTTCTCCGTCAAGCGTTGGTGGCGAGCTTGCTCGTAAAATTTGTCCCTCAGCCGTGGTTTCAGCGCTGCGAACGTGCCAGGGGTTCTCTCACCAGTTCTCTCTCCGCAATCACTTCAAAACCGTATTCTAGGATGGCTGTCGATCTGATCGGCGGTTAGACCCGTTTTCTGTATCCACGGGTAGGGGGCGTTGCAGTGCACAGATCGGATACTGGGCATGACACTGGACAGTTAGCCCAATTAGACTGGTTGATCTCCCTTCCAATATTGAGGGTTAAATAAATGGACTGTCCCAAGACCCAAATTTGAACCGTTCGTGGGTGCAGTCTCTCTTTACACCATGCGAGCTACACGGGTTGTCGGGCTGGTGGTTTGCCTTGCGGCTGTGCCTGCGTGTTTGGCCAAGTTCTCTTCCAAAGACTTCCTTTCTCAAGTTCCTGATTGCGCTGTAAGTTCCCGATGCATCTGATCAATTTGAAACAGCTTTGACAATTGAATACTGACCGGCTGTTGGTAGGTACCCTGTTTAGTTTCTGCTGTGCAAAACTCGTCATGTGCCCCCACAAACCATACCTGTATATGCCTTGACCAGGCTGTTCAAGCCTCAACCACCGACTGCGTAATAAGGAGTTGCCCACCCAAAGCTTCACTAAGTTGGTTCAAAAGTCTGGTTAAAAACTCCATGCCCTCATGGCTAACTCATTCACAGTCACCACGAACCTGACGACGACAAGCTGTGGCGCCCCCATCCGCGATGAATCGACTTCACACATAATAATTTCGGACATTTTAGGAGCAGTTGGACTCCTCTTCATCTTACAACGGCTTATCTTCAAGGCCTACTGGAAGCTCGGCTTTGAACTCGACGACGGCTTCATTCTTCTCACGGGCATTTCTACGGTTCCCAGCCTACTTCTCAACCAATTCGGCGTGGCGACGAACGGACTCGGTCGCGACATATGGACCCTTCCTTTTATCAAAATAACTAATTTTGGCATGTACTTTTGGATCATGGCGATTCTCTACTTCTCTCAGATGGCCTTTCTCAAGATGGCCTTTCTTTTCTTTTATCTCAGCATCTTTTCAACAAAGCCCATCCGAACTATCCTATGGGGCACCGTTATTTTTAATGCAGTATTCGGCATCGGATTTATTTTACTCGCCGTATTCCAGTGCCAACCGATTTCTTACTTCTGGACAAAGTGGGACGGCGAACACTCCGGTCGTTGCTTCGACGCCAACACCATTGCTTTGTCAAATGCGGGTATGAATATCGCGTTGGACCTTTGGATGCTTTCAATTCCAATGGCAGAGGTTACGGCCATGGAAATAGACTGGAAGAAGAGGCTTGGAATCATTCTGATGTTTTCCATGGGCATCTTGTTCGTTCTCTTTACCCATTTCATTGACGGGAAGCCATGCTAACTTTGACGTAGCGTAACCGCAGTTAGCGTTCTCCGCCTTCAATTTTTAATCAAGTTCGGCCAAAGCGACAACCCGACTTGGGACTATCTCGATGTCAGTAAATGGTCCAGTATCGAAGTTGCTGTCGGTGAAATTTGCGCCTGCATGCCTTCAGTTGGCATCGCTCTCGCGCGCATGTCCACCAGCGGCTGTTCCAAAACGCGACGGGGGAGCACGGACAATGAATCTGAACGGGGAATCAAGATGGGTACCACGAGCAAGTGTATCATTGGACCCATGAGCCCAAATACGGATATAGTGGAGGATCAAATACTGTCGCGAAAGGCTTCCATCAAAGTCACGCATGAAATACATTATGATGTCGAATATGATGGGTCCAAGAGGAGCTCAAAATTTCTTCGACTCAAGGACCTGGATACAAGAAACGGTTGGTCAATTAGGTTTTGAAGATTTATGATGCCTCTGTGAGGCTTTTCTTTTCGATGGGGCTTTTGAATTAAACAGGTTGTGGCCGGACTGCGCCCAAGGACTAAAAGAAAAAAAGACACATAATCACTCGGGGAGTGGGATTCCTCCAAGCAGCTGCAATGTCAGCGCGTTTTATTTCATTCGATCTGTATACATTATATAGAAATTTATTCCTGCTTAGGGACATTGAAGTAGTCCCATATGAATCACTGACCGGCGTGTCGTGTCGTGTCGTGTCGTGATGCTCATGTCGATAACTATTCTTCTCCTCGAGCCGCTAACTCAAGCTCAATGACACTCTCAGGGGACCCAGGGTTTGAGTAAATGCTCAAAACCCTCAGACCGGCCTTTGTTGCAATGTCTTGCCATTCCTCCTCAGTCCGCTCGCGCGATGGGCCCAGATGCCCCAGCATCATCATGTCCATTGCAGTGGCAGGGTAGGACGGCTTCTCCTGCAAGAGTACAATCTCATTCAAGAGAACCCTGGAATAGCCTGGGGTCAGTGCGGGCTTCAGGTTCTTGAGGATGCGGACACCGTTCTCGTCGCCCCAATCGTGCAGAATGGAGTGGAGGAAATAGGCGCGTGCCCCCCTCACAGGCTGTGGAGTGTAAAAGTCATGGTCGTGAGCCTCGAAGAGCGGTGTCGGTTGAATGCTTGAGACGACCTCAGGCTGGTCTTGAAGCATTAGCCTTCCTGGGTGAGCCTGATACCCTTGGGCAAAGGAACCGAGATCGTGGCCCCTGCCGCCGCCGACGTCAACGAGATAGACATCACTAATGCTCTTGTCAAAGCCCTCGGTCAAGCGCTCGACGTAAGGGTAAAAGTTCCACCACTCAAGGTTTCCAGCTCGATAAACAGACATGAAGGATGCAAATAAATCCACGTAAGGTGGGTTTGCACCAAGCCAATCGAAAAACGGCAATGACGATTTGACACTGTACTGGAACGGTCCATCCGTCACGCCTGGAGTCTTGTAGCCAGCTTGTTCAAAGTGTTCTGGGAATTTAATAAACGATGCAGCTGCAGCCCTGTGACAGAACCAGATGCTGTGCTGGTAGTTCTGCCCCGTGAGGGTATTGGAGAGTGCCGTGGCTTGCCAACCTTTGGCCTTGGAGTAGGTTACGACTCGGTGGGCAGCAAAGTGCCTCATAAACCGTCCAAGCAACTGCGGCTCGATGCCTGTTTTCTCCGCCAGAGCTTCAGTGCTAAGTCCATCCTCGGCGTCTTTCAGATACTGAAAGATGTTTTTGTTGGCGGCAATCTCCAAGATCCCTGACAATGAAGCCTAGCACACTTTAGCTGTGGTCAATCGAGCAGCAGCACTTAACCCACAGTCGAAAAATAGAGGCGTTGGAGAAATTCGGTAGGAGTCTCCAGCTCAGCCAACAGCTCTCGGTTCAGTTCAAGGATGGTTTCACGAGCGCCAATTTCGTTGTTTTCGTAGGCTTTCGTAGCAGTCTGCATGCGTTCCACAATGTCAGAGGGCGCCATCTTTGCAGATTCCGAATTCAAGGGGCGTATGGAACTCCCCATGGCTCTAGAAGGGCCGACCACCCCAGTCTTTATCTTTTGCCTGTTTCTTTGACCTCTGCTAGCTTCAACCATTCTTCTAACCTTTCATGGAAATCTCCGGGGCAATCATTCGCAACCCTGTCGGCCTGGCTGACGCACCTCTCATTGCACCACTCAAAATAGAGCGCCCCCAGGGACTTCAGTCAAATCCACCGCTGGTATGCGCCAATGGGTCTTCATGGCTAATAGCAAGGCATGAATCAATGTGCCCTTTTGTGGGACAGACCAGCCTCGCGCATGTTTGCCTCGCTGGCCCCAGCGAACGTGTTGGTTTTATTGGACGTTAGTCGGGACACTTAGGCAGTTTAGCTCAAGCCTTCCCCACCTGATTTACGGAGAAAACATTGAAACTCTTGGGTTCCACGCATCGAGCGCGTCATCATCCCTATTATGTCAAACTAGTGGGACATTCAGCCCCATCGGCCGAGCGGAGAGCCTGGCGGAATGGCATGAATCGATGCCGGTTAAGCATCGGAGCCACTGCCCTTATGGCATCATCCCAGCATCCATGGAGGCTCTGATCCCAGGGGTTGACCCATCCAACAGGAACTCGAAATCATGTGGTTGGCCCCGCTGCAATTCTTCCGCTTGGTATTGGCGTCCCTCGTTTTTCCCTCAACTGGATGCGGCCACCCGTTATGCGGCTCGGGGGCGCGGTCCGTATAATATGCCCAAACAAGGCAGCAAACACGTCTCACAGGGCAGCCCTGCAAGGGTCGACCAGGCTAATGGATCATTATAGCACGATCCAGCCTTGCTAGGTTCGAGCTGCCACTTTGCAATCGGTGGTGAACATGGATGCGTCGGAAATATGCCGGCAATATGGGTCGTTGCAGGGCCCGGTTCCGCGACTCGAACTAAACTGATCCGGGATGGTTGGATGTTGAAGGATCTGTATAAATACAAAAGTCATTCGACTTTTGTGAGCAGAGGCGTTGTTGATGGTTTTGTTTGCTTTCACGCGAGGCGATCTCGGTTGATATAACCCAACCGTAGCTTTTCCTATCCCAGCCACAAAAGACATTGACCTGACAGGCAACAACGTGGGAGGTTGAACAGTAGATGGCAATGAGTTCTTAAATGCCTTTGCTTCCATAAGACAACTGAATATATGATGGTTATTGACCCGATTCATCAATGCCGCTAGAAAACTTGACCAGATTGGCTCTTTTGTGCTTCTGTGGACGAGAAGCTGGTCTAGTTCACCTGCGAAAAAAGACGGCCCGTTTTATTTCATTTCTAAGGAATGTTATGCCGTGAAATCGACTTCAAATCATATAAAAACCCGTATACGTGTTTCCTGACGTTGCATGCACTCTGAATAAACTGTGAAAAGCTCATATGAAACGCGGGTTGCTGTTGGAATATGTGAGAAACTCATTTATTTATCGCTCTCTAACCAATTTTCAGAGCCAACGTCACAATTTGAGTTAGCTTGCGTGCAGCGGGTTCTTGATTCAGGGCTTCCTTATACTTAATTCCACCATTTAGGTATCCGGAATAGGGCATTATTATTATTAGTAACCTTGAGATCCAAGATGGCCCAAGCCAACACAATAAGCTCTACACAGTAACTCCTGGAATAGAGCATATTCATCGCAGGAATATTATTACATACAAAGTAGCGCGTCCCAATGTATTTGCATGTGGCAGCTGGCAGGAGAAAAACATATTAATACCACGTGAGTCTGAATGCCTTCTGATACTGCTTCTTCTCATGCCGGCGCTGGTTAAATACTTGATAAATATCTTGGAGGAAAGTAGTTATCGTCTCTTGAATCTGATTCCAGCCTCCACCATCTCACTATCCAATGCACAGACAATCGATAATTCCAGTGATGGATCCAGGAGGGTCTTGATTAAGAGTGTGAGGATCCGTGTTTCCTACTAAATTCAGAGTTTTCGTTATTAGAATAAAGGGTAGGTAAATAGCTGCTATTGGTGCGATTGCAAGTACGAATAGTAGCTATCACTAACCGAGGGCTTTGTTTGCCATTATGGACGGGACGTTGTATTTCGCCCTCTTATCCTGAGATCGCCATCAGCAACTCTGCGGCGTGGTGTTTTACGAATTTTCGTTGACCTATTATTCCAGTTGAATGAGGGGCAAAGTGCAACAACAGGCTGCAGTCACATGCACCTTATCCCATGGCGGTAGCGGCCGCAGCCTTGTCAGCTGGATGACGTGTGCTTTGGCCGTCACATGACGTATTTTTAGAAAAATTATAGCTTTTATTAATATCATATTCATCACTTTCCAGCCTTTTACGCTAGAACACAGAGCGCGTCTTCAAACATTTCCGGTTCCCAAGGCCAACAACCCCGGGCAAAGCCAAACTAAGTAGCTCTGATCACCCTATACCGCTGTTTTATTTAGCGCGCAATTCTTAAATTAAAATCGAAAATGAAAATATTTCGTTTCTCATTCTCATAGATATGGGAGACAAGAGAAGAGCCATCGGGTCCAAGTTGTGTGCATCTCAGGAAGAACAGCATATTTCGCAAGCGGGGTATGCGGTATGACCAGCGAAATTTAGCGTTGCTGAACTTCAACGAAGGATACAGGCTCAAGCTGACATCGCCGTGCAATTTGTGCCACGAGGTCTATCCATTCTGGGCAGCACACTGTAACCAAAGCTTCATCCGACCCAAAAACGGCGAATTCGAGTTCCCAGACCCAACAGCTTTTGTTGGTCGGAACAATAGAGATTCCCACCATGATTCTCTTCACTTTCTCAACAACCATCAACAGACAATACCTACGGCCCTGCTTCAGGATGGGGAGTTTGGCGAAGCCTATCATGTTTTGATGTGCTGCCTCTACTGCCGAATTTCGGGAACGGAATTTCCAATTGCTGTTAGCCTCCCGACTGGGAACTTTGGTGATCAAATGAGAGATCTCTGTAACTGGTACGGAATACCGAACGAACAGCAAGATGAGCTCGGCAAAAGTGCATATGAAGTCAGCAAGAAAGTCGCAACTGGGACAATAGCGCAGATTTTCAGACAACCGTACAACCCTGGCGCAGGAGAAGACCAGTTCTCATACCACCCTTCCAAAAGATTACATGTGATGAGGCAGTACCTGGACTCTCAGAATTTAAAGACCACCAAGTCAATTGAGAACACGGAAATTATGGAACGTTATTTTTACCTTTCTTGGGAGGCAAAATACTGGCTGAATCGATACTTCAGCATCACTGGCCAGCCCCGTCTGCCCAAGAAGCACAAAGTGTCAAGGCTTGCTGTAATTCACGTCCGCTCCAGAGCAAAGACTAGCATCGGACGTGTAATGGATGGTGAAAATTTGAAGTACGTTGCTCGATCCATCGCCCGCGCAAATGACCGAATCACTGCATGGAACTCAGCCCAACCGTCTGCAGGAGCTCCATTTTCGCACATCATTCTATACGGAGACTTTGACTACCGGGAAGGTCCTAACCTAAAGAAGTTGGTTAAAGAACAAACGGGACCCAACGTCAAGGTGTCATATATATCACAGCCCTGGACGAGTGCTCCGAAAGTGCCCAGGGGCAGCACGGGAGCTGATGCGAAGCAATCACCCATGCAGGGTCGCTTGAAGCGTGCTTCAACCAAGCTTGCGAGCGGGCTTGGCATGAAAACGAATGATGCCGATGAAGAAGTCAAAGAACTATGGGAAAAGTTCCAGGACATCTGTTTTGATGCCATGCCAATTCAGGTTAAGATTCTTGGTGTTTGGACGGCCCTTGGCAAAAGGTATGGACCAAAGGTGTGCGTTATAGGTCACCGTTCCGGGTTTGTCGAAGGGGCAGGGTTCATTAGGATCCCCATATTCTACCTGAATAACGAGCGAAGGGATCTCGAGAAACAACTGAACAGTCAAAATAACAACAAGACGCATGCACCAGGAGAGCTTCTATGGGGACCAGTCCTGATGCCCAAGGCGGATAGACTGTGCGAACTTTCAGACGTAATGAACACATCTATACCGGTGGAGACACTCGGCGAGAAAAACGCAGACGGAATACTGCAAGTGGAAAACAAGTACGAAAGCGAGCTCATGTCGGCGCTTTTCATGTTCATGTGCTGCGACGTGGTTGGGTTTGGGATAAGGCCCTGGCGAGGAACAGTGCAGCCAGGATGGACTGCGAGGGTTGATATGATGCTTGATCAATCTGGGCAGGAATGGTTGCGCGAAAAATATGGCTTTGCAAATATTGATGCTACTGGAGGAGTGCCCTTGCCATCTTGGACCGGTAGCGCTCAGGATGGATGGAGGGCATTGAAGCAATCAGAGAGTATGAGCTTGATCTGCAGCGAAGAGGCTTCATTGTTATAGAGTAGGGATGGATTCTGTAGCTGGCTAGCGGTGCTGTACATTGGAAATGCCTTTAAATGCCGTGTAGCCAAGCGCGAGATTGTCACATAACTCTACCGTTCAAGCAAAATAGCTCATATAATCTTCAATCATTGCCAAATATCCATCCGGCACTGCGATTTACCACGAACCTAATCTCGACGGCAGAAGTAAATTTCAGTCCAATAGTGTGGTAAAGAGCTTACCCGCTACATAAATAATCGTGGCGGAGATGCTACGATCAAGTCTGGCTTCTCATCTGGCCCAAACGCATTGGTGTTTTTGTTTACCACTAAGGCTTGAGTTTAGCTAATAGCTGCAAGCTGCTGACAGGTGGGGCAGTCAACATTTCAAACCACAGCATTAAATGTAATTGGACCTTTAAAAATTTGTGAGCAGGGTAAATGTTTCGAATCGCATGTCGAAGCCACCTTGTATCCGAGAACAGTATTTTTATTGGTCCTAGATAAAGGAATCATTCCTCCACCCTGTACTCCGTTACATCTCCGCCCCAACTCCACTATGATAAGGTTCACAGGCATTTCAACTTGTATGACCTCCTTGCTGCTCGCTAATGTAACAACTAGTGAACTAGCCTCTTGGCGATTTGCGGAGTTTCACAACACCATGATCTTTTACAAATTGCAACATGTGCGGAGTTTGATATCTTGATTACTGAAGCAGTGAAGCGATATTCCTTTTTGCAGTTGCGCTTGGGATCCATTTCCGCGATTGCGTCCGCTGAGCACCCTCTGATATAGGCCGGGCTCGCACCTACATCACTATATTTCTATATACATCCAGCTCTAGCTATTATAGCGAGTAGATCAAAAAAAAAAAATGGTTTTATGGCCTAAATACCCTTTGTGTCTATATAAGTTATAATGGTTAAATCTTAGTGAAAAAAACTTTGAGGTGAAAATCTTGAATGCCTAAATAGCTTTCTCTAAAACCTTGTAAAGACTTAATAAAAGAGCTATTATTTTGCCTAACTTAACCTAATTTAACCTATTTTACCAAAAATAATTAAATAAATAAATAAATAAATAAAGTTTATATAAAAATATTTATAAATTATTCTTGATGTGTGCTGTTTGATGAGTATACTAAAACCTACTTAGATAATAATATCTTTCTACTAGGCCAATATATCTATAGCCTTAAATATAATCTTTAGGATATTAAATTATATAAATATATCCAATGATTAAAGGCCTAGGGGCTATTTTAATTATAAGGCCTTTTATTAATAGAAATATACTTATTTATTATTGTATGACTATAGCTTATTATATTTGGCTATAATCTACTTTTAAATGTTAGCTAAATTAGCCTTATATAAATATTTATTTATAAATAGTAAATGTAAATCTAGGTTCTATTAAATTAGCTGTTATAGTAAGAAGGGCTATTAAATAATGAAAAATACTTTTTGGCTAATATATATAAGGATATATATAAGATATGGTTCTAGGAGCTATTTTATGCCCTGGAAATTATCTAAATGGGTGCCTAAGTGGTAGCTACTTAAATAATGTAGAATGGTGCTGTATAAAGCATTGTATGGAAAGGTTGGGTTGGATTGGTTGGATTAGATGGATTGGATTGGATTGGATTTATTGGGTTGGATTGGCTGGCTTATTAAGTTTTAGTAGGTATAAATAATATAATTTTGGCAATTTATAATATTCAATTTATCCCTTAATCTGAAGCTATTGAAAGACGAGCATGTCCCCCACCCAAGGGGGGCTACATCACTATATATAGATGTGTTGAGCTCATCAATGTGCTATTCATATAGCATGGTAAGATTTGGTCAGTCACCATTCAGCAACCAGATTCTTTTCATTCTTGTCTCATTTCCAAATTTTCAAGTGGTTATCGTTTCAAACATGGCTCAGGACAAGCCCCCTTTGACTCAGCGTGCCATCGTGCTAGAGGAGTTTGGGAAGCCACTGTCTATTGTTGACGACAGGGCTATTCCCGAAGCACTTCCAGGAAGTGTCGTGGTCAAAATCCTCGCGGCACCGCTCCCTCGATACGTTCGGAGCTTTTACGACGGAACAATTCCTGTTCCCAGACTCGAGCCTCCCTTTGTGCCCAATCCGAAGGCGGTTGGCCGCATCTACAAAGTCGGCAGTGGTGCTGTCAGACTTAAAGAGGGAGATCTTGTGTACGTGGACGCAGCTCTCCTAGGCCGTGACGACCCGGACACATTTCTACTTATCGGCCACGTGAAGGGTCTCCCGGGCCCGACTGGCGATAGGCTAGCAGATGGTGACTTTCGCGATGGCTCATTTCAGCAGTACCAACGGATACCGCTTGAGAATGCATACCTCATTAACGAGGATGGTATCAGAGCGCTGGGAATTGACCTGATCAACTTGGTCTCAATCGCAACTTTGTCCACCGCAGCTGGGGCCATTTTCGAGGCTGGTGACATCAAGATTTCCGATACGGTTATTATTGGGCCGTCTGGAGGGTCTTTCGGCGGAAGTGCTGTCGAGTTGGCCCTGGCCGTAGGTGCTAATGTCATAGCGCTAGGCCGCGACGCCGAGAAGCTGGCTGAGATGAAGCGTGTGCTTGCAACACCTCGTTTGACCACCGTGGTTATGTCGGGAGATGTGGATGCCGACTTTGCCGCTATTCTGGCTGCGACACCTGGGCGTGCAGGCGCCGAAGTATACATAGACTGGTCTCCTGGAGGTGTACCGGGCGCTCTCTATCTCCCTGCTGCTGAGCGCGTATTGAAACGCGGTGGGCGTATTGTTGTTAGTGGCGGTGCCTTTGGCTTTGTCGAGGTTCCATATATCTCAATTTTGCTTAGAAAGCTTGAGATTAAGGGCTCGTGGATGTGCAACCGCCAATCCATGGAGCGCCTTATCAGTATGATAGAGAGTGGCGTTCTTGACCTTGGGGTTACAAGTGGTATTAACATAACTAGGTTCAGTCTTGATCAGATCTATCTGGCTTTGGATCATGCTGAGGAAACTACAAGCTGGAGAAAGCATACTGTTATTACACCAAATCTGCTAGAGATTTAAAATGTTGTAACCTGCATCTTTACTTAGCTAGCTACTGTACAGACTCTATATATTGCGTTGGAGAGGAACGTACATCAGTTGAAAGGATAACGGAGATATGTGGAACCGGCCCGTACGCTAGTCAGCTAGCTACGGTGCCAGATTTGGCGATATAAGCCCTATGCTCTCAACACCAAGATTTAGAGAGCAGCTTCGTCTCAATTCACGTTTTCTAGGTCGATTCTGAAGGTTCCTATTTGAAGAACTGTTTGATGGAACAATTTTATGAATATGATTTGAATTATTAGGCAACAGCTGATGCAGCCGCTGTTTTGTCGTTTTTGAATCCAAGGCCTTTCACCCTAAGAGGCCCTGGCTTACCCAAAACCCAACCCTCACTTCAATCGGCTTTGTGTGTGGTTTTTCCTCGGAGTTTCACAACTCCTGCACCATATAATAAGGGTCTTAGTTTTTCTACGCACTGTAGTTCCGCATAAAGCAATAAATGAAGTGTGATAAGAACCGGTTTAGCCTTTAATATTGAGAGGCGCTACTTATTCACTATGGTCTATAGTCCTTATCCATGACATCTAGCTCCCAGAACATTCGTGATCAGACTGAGCTCAATCATTTAAAAACCCCTCCCCCAAACAGCTTCTCAGAGGTATTGCTTGAAGAAGGCGCTAAGTCTATCGAATGGAATGAGCTCCACGCGATCGTAGAGATCAACGTGACCAGCACCGGGGATCCAAATAAGCTCTTTGGGCTCAGCGGCACGCTCATATGCATCCTGGCTAAACTCTCGCGAGTGGGCCTGGTCTCCAGAGATGAAAAGCAAGGGGCGGGGCGAGATGGTGTCAATGTCGTTGAAGGGATAGAAATTCAAGAACTTGACTTGGCTCGAACGCGTCGGGTGAGTAGTGGTGTTGGGCAGAGCACCGGGGGGTGTAACCTCGCCGCGGGTGGTGCGGTAAAAGTCGTAGAACTCCTGCTGGACAGCATCCGTAGCATCCTCACGCCTATCTACAGTGCCGCCGACCAACTCAGGTTCTGCCCCTCGAGACTCGTTCAAGCGCTGGGCGGAGGCGGCAACGATGAGCTCCTTGCGCTGTGCCAAGGTCTGCGACTTTTGAAGCCCATTTCGCGAAACAGCACCCATATCGTACATGCTGGCGGTGGCAATAGCCTTGAGGCGAGAGTCGATTTTTGCGGCGCTAATAATAAAGGAGCCACTGCCACAGATGCCAACGCCACCAATGCGCTCATGGTCAACAATAGCTTGGAGACTCAGATAATCAACAGCAGCGCTGAATGCCTCTGCATAGTATTCGGCCGAGACGGCGTTGCGAGGCTCGCCATCACTGCCACCCCAGTGGGGAAGATCAATGGAGAGGGTGACAAACCCTTGCTCAGCAAGTTTGGTGGCGTAAAGGTTGGCGCTTTGCTCCTTGACGGCGCCCATGGGGTGGCCAACGATAATTGCCGGAGTTTCGACCTCGCGGCTAAGGTTGCGAGGGTAAAAGAGGTTACCGGCGACGTTGGTGCGGTACTGAGTCGGGAATGTAATGGGCTGAATCTGGACGCCCTCGCTACGGTAGAAATTATCAGCTCCAAATGAAAGATTCTGAGCTGTAACTACCATGGCATTGAGAGCCATGACACTGAGGGTGGCGGGCACGCTTTGTAACATGGTGGTGGTTCTGTGCGGTGCGCAGGGAGTATTGCTCGATTGATGTCTTAGACCTGATAGAATGTGGCCAAAACGGGCTTTGTACCAACATTCCTATTTATCCTATAGTGCTATTTATCTCTATCATGCTTACTAGACGAGATGGATGGCCTGCTTTGTCAGAGTGAGGCCGCGCGTCGATTGTAAGGCCATGATGCTGCCAAGATGTGTGATTGTTGACGGTAGGACCGAAGTCGGCCCGTCTCTTAAGGTTGAGATCAAGGTCGGGAGGGCGAAATACGGTAAGTGATTGGACATATGGTCTTCAAACCAAGTTGAACTGCGAACGATAAACAGAACTCTTGGAAACTGGCTCGGATGGTGCCTATCAAGACCCACCGCACGTGGTAGCGTCATGCAGCCTGCTGACAGCTAATCTCATAGGCTCATGCTGATTGGCCTTGGCAGAGTGGTCCGCGTATAACGATCGTGTGCACGGACGACCAGCGCGGGTTATACACCAGATCCTGGCAGACCAACGTGCGAGCCATAAAGTTTGTTAGAAAGCAGAGGCTCGAGAGCCAGAGTATGGATGTTAGGTTGACATTAGTGAATGAGCTCGCAGCTACACAAGCCCTCCGTTTGAACAATGGTCAATTCTAACATTAGTCCAGCATTAGCGGGATATATGAGCCAAGTACGCATCGGGTACGACTAATGATTGCGTCCAATTGAACCACAATTCGCGAGGAACGATCACTCATATCAGTCGTTGTGGGACCACAAATCGCTATCACAGATCTTCATCTCGCTCTCGAAAGCCAAGGAAGTCATGAAGCATGGGCCACGGGGCATGGGCCCTGGCGTTGAGATCAATGAGTGGCACTTGCGGAGAATATTAGTACCGGCATCGCCGGCCAGATACCGAATGCGAGCAATGGAAGCTAAGAGAAGCAAAAGAGTAGTTACGGTGTGGTATGTTGGCGGTAAGTAAAGGGGAAGCTGACAAGGTGCCGCCATGTATGTTGCTTTAAAGTATGTATATTAAAAGGTGTGTTCTCGCTATGATATGTTCGACAGAAAGGCATCGCATACTTTTGTTCTTCCCGTTCTTCACCCTTTTCGCCTTCATCGCAACCCACCTTGAACCATGAAGGCTCTTCGTTTAGCCACTTCTTGGCTATTGCTGACGCTCGAAGTAGCGTCATCCCTTGCATCGACTTGTAGTCAAGAGCCCGCCCAGCTTCCTATTGTTGATCTTCCTCATGTGAGTGAACGCCGTTCAGAGATATACACGCAACTTTGATCAGCTTTAGAAAGAAACTAATGCTGGGTATTAGGAACGGCATCAAGCTATTAGTTACGACGTAGGTTGAGGCTGTTTTTCCTATTATGTCATCAACATGCCGCTCATTCTATTTTAATAAAAAGACGGCTTATAAATTATCTTAGCATCAATCGGGTACATACAACTTTTCAAATATTCGCTACGCACAACCTCCTACAGGAGACCTCCGGTTTCGTGCGCCAGTACCTGTGGGACAAGCCTCCGGACGCAGCCAGCACGTCAACAACGGCTCCGTAGGCGCCATTTGCCCCCAGCCGTGGACACTATTCAATGACACAGCCGCTCTGCAGTGGACTATGGGGCATATCCAAGGCGAAAACATGAACCTGACGGAGCTTCAACAGCAATCGCAAAACCAACCCGACCCACCGCTAGATCCGCGCACTTCAGAGGACTGTTTGTTTCTCGACGTCGTCGTGCCCAAAAAGATTTTCGATCAACAGAGTTCGAGCGCTGAAGCCCCTGTACTTGTCTGGATCTACGGTGGTGGATACCTTGTCGGAGAGAAGACTGGGGCCGGCTTGCACAACCCTGCTGGTCTGTTGCAAGCAAGCGAGAAGCTCGTAGATGACGGTTTCGTGTTCGTAGCCATGAACTATCGAGTAAGTAGATGGCCATTGTTTCAGATAAATGAGATCCTTTTTGCATTCTTAGGCAGCGCTAACATTTACGGGTAGCTCGGGGCTTTGGGCTTTCTGTCCGGACCTACAATGGAAGCTGAAGGAACACCTAATGCCGGACTGTACGATCAGCGACTAGCTTTGGAATGGGTCAGGGACAACATTCACCTCTTTGGCGGATCTCCAGAGCGTATAACAGTCATGGGTGAGTCCGCAGGCGGCGGTTCGGTTCTCCATCAGCTCACGGCCTTTGGCGGTCGTCGTGGACCTGCTCCCTTCCAGCAAATCATTACCCAATCCGCAGGTTTCAGCCCAGCTGGCTCTAAGGGGGCGAGAGAGAAGGTTTTGGAAACCTTTTTCGCCGTAGCGAATGTATCCTCACTGGCAGAGCTCCGCGAACTGCCCTCAGACCGTCTCATTGCAGCCAATAATATCGTCACACGCCAGCTGTACCAAGGTGCCTTTCACCCAGCCGTCGATGGCGTATTTGTTCCAGAAGAAAACTCGCGTATGCTCTTGAGCGGCAAGTTTGATTATGTTCGTGGTCTCATCGGGACCAACTCCAATGAAGGTGTCTTGTTTGGAGATCCCAGACTTAATACATCAGCGGACTATGCAGCCTACATCCGAACCGTAGTACCAGGCATCACTGATGCTAGCGCTACGCTTATGCAGGATGAGATTTATCCGCCCATCTTTGACGGCTCGCAGGGTTACAGCAACCACTTTGAACGCGCTTATACAACGTTCCAGGAGTTTGCATTCACCTGCAACCAACCTTTCACTTCTAGGGGTCTTAAGAACTTGACAAACAACTACCTGTTCTCGATTCCTCCTGGTATACACTCACAAGACTTAGGATTCACCTTCTACAATGATGGCTCCGTTGACCCTTCTGGGGTACTGTTCCCGCCCTCCTCGCCGTCGGATGTCGCAGCTGCAAGACTACTACAAAGCTGGATTGCTAGTTTCGTTGTAGATGGGAAACCGAGAGCCGTTGGAGTACTGCCATTCGAGTCCTATGGGTCTCAGGGAAATGTGCTTGTTTTGCAGGGACATGGCAACTCAACATATGTAACCAGGGATGCTGACCCAACCATTGTACATGGCAGGTGCAATTGGCTAGCTAAGGCGATTCAAGATCAAACGCTTGTTGAGGTTAATTGAGATGAATTTTTGAAGTTGCTGTTCTCACAGGAACAGCTCAACACAGTCGCCCGCAGAACACGTAGAGTTTTTAATCTCTTGGTAGATTCTTAGCATGGGTCTCTCCCTTAAGATAGTTAGCTGTGACTTGATGAAACTAGATTAAAACACCAACTCTAGCTCTAATGCGACAAAATTGAATATGAATGTTCAGATTTATATGGTGTTTAAGATGTCAGCCATCACAAATCCAACAATCCAAGGGACAAAACGAGTAAATCGAAGACACCAAGACCTGAATATAGATCCCAAAATTATTTGGGAGGTGCTAGGTTTCTCCTGAAGTTGTGCAGCTTTTGAGTTCTCAATGTTGGGGACGATGAGAAACTCTGGTTGTGCTTCGACGAAGGCATGCCGCAGCGGGCCTGCATTCCCAAGCATGCGTAGGCAACAAAATTTTGTTGTTAAAATTGACTTGCAGGTCAACCCTGGAGCTGCATCCACCATCGGCTACTCGCCCGGGGCGTTGCATTGAACTACCCGTGTGCATGGGGATCAGATTGGGATTTTGATCGACGCATCCTCCACTTTCTTTCTTTTTTTTCAGCTCCCTGGTCCCGTCGCAATGCACTCCGCCGTTGACATAAATTTAGCAGCAAATGATTCAAGACACGGGAGAGAAATTACATAGCCAACAAAGCAGACTGGGATGTTGCTTTGTTGAAACCCATCCAGCGCTGGGTTTGTCATGTTGGCCGTTGTCCTGCACCCTAGCCGAAGAGCCGACGCATGCTACGCAAATACGGGGACACGTGCAGGCTCACATTGTTGATCTCTGCTAATTCAAGTCCTACTGACACCATGAATTGCAGAAAGCGTGAAGGAAGTCAGCAAGGTAATATTGCGTGATGAGTGAGCGCATTACATCGCTTCAATGCAGTCAGGCGCGGTCAATTTGTTATTTGAAGCTGGGAGCGAGCCCCTGCCCTGATTTTAAGCACCATGTCAGCTTCCAAGAGCTTTGAAGGCAGCCAAGAGCCAACAGTGGCCATAATTAGCAGAGCGCTGCGACCCACACGGCATGGAGTGGTTGGCAGGGGTGTCCTCTGCTCTATTGAAGGGCTCAGCAGCTTGCTTACGCTCAAAACAAAGTCATCAGGCACAAATGTCCAAAAAATCAATCAATTGGCACAATTCTCGCAAATGGCGGTCTACATTGCATCGGGTACATAATTCTAGAATACACAACCGTTCGTCCGGTGCAAAGCCTAACCTCCAACCACGGCATCATTCCGACGTCACACGAATCAATGAGGAGCAGCTGAAGCCCTAATTCCGCGCCCGACGGTTACATCAAAGGCTGATGTGAGATGTGGAGAAAGGAAATGTACAGCTGTTTAAGCTCTCCACCGCGGTACATTAAGCTTGTTTTTTCGCATCATTTGAGGGGGTAAGATCAGGCAAAACGAAGCGAACCGCGTGAAGGGCACCGCTTTCGGAGATGGGGCGCGCCAAATTGCAAAACGCAACCCGTCACCAATGGGCGAGCTGGGGGAGGAGAAAAGCATGGGCAGACATGACATCACGGCTCAGCTCTTGAGCGACGGTGCTAGTGGCGCTTTTGTCAGCACACTATCGAATTAGGGCGCTGGCTCGTTCGCTCGCGACCCAAGACGCAAATGCCGTGTGTGGTGTGCTCCGCACCATGCTTATCCCATCGACCTACATATACGGGATTTATGTATTGATTCCGCAGCTGATCGTCGCCCCTCCAGCGCTGATCCAATGTTACCGTCAACCTATACAACAAGGAACCTTATCGCTAACACCCAAGCTGGTTGGCTGAGCCCCGAAGAGGAGTGCATGTGGCTGAGCGTCGCCTACTTAGAACGAAGCTTGGCACATGTTTGGCCCATCTTGGCACCTGAGACGCTCGACGATCCCGATGTTGCTGCCGCCTTGGCGTGTTGGGCCACGCCAATCTTTCTCCGCTCAAGCTGTGGCTTCGGAGCTTTTGCTTTTTTTTACGCCCGCGCATGGACGCCAACAATGGACAATAGGTGCATGTCGTGCGACGCTGAGAAAGGGAAAAAAAGAAAAAGAAGGAAACCCATAGTTCACGGCCACTGGGCGCACCGTGCCACCAAAATTGGCACTACTCGCGTTTACAGCACATGTGTGTGTATGCATGGTCACATAGTTGTCAGCAGCCAGGGGTTTGTTTGGTTTGTGCTGATGCGTCTGCTGCGAGGCTTTGATGGCGGCCGATGTGCATCTCGTGCGGTCTTTTCAATCATCCTCCTTTCCAATCTTAGCCAGGGCCTCATGCACGCCACGTGTGTCAACGGAACATGATATCAAACCCGCGCGGATGCTGCGGGAGCGCTAGAGCCTAGCATCCGTATCTAATATAAATACTTGATCAACGTACCGCATGTAATTGCATCCAGTGCAGTACCAGTCTCCAAAGCAGTTCCTCAGTCAGGTTTACAGTTGTTTATCGCAATCATGCTCGCTCGTTTCGCCTTTACCACTCTCGTTGCTGCGGCCATGGCCTCGCCAGTCGCCAATCTTCCACAAAAGAGACAGGGCATTCCTGTTGGAAGCATCATCACAACTTGCAATGTCCCTAACACAGTGGCATTGACCTTTGATGATGGCCCCTTTGCATACACTGACCAGGTCCTCGACACTCTCGCTGAGGCTGGCATCAAGGCCACATTCTTCGTCTGCGGAGACAACTGGGCTTCCATTTACAATTACCAATCGACTGTCCAGCGTATGATCTCTGAAGGACACCAAGTTGCCTCGCACACGTAAGTTGGCTGCCGACTAACCTTGTGGGCTGTAACATGCTAATGCAGTGTTTAGCTGGAGCCACCCAGACCTCGCGACTCTCTCCTACACAGGAGTTCAATCAGAAATGACTCAGCTTGAGGATGCCTTGATTGACATTATTGGCAAATTCCCAACCTACATGAGACACCCCTTCTTCAGTACCAGCGAGACCTCCTTGAATGCGGTGGGAGATTTGGGTTATCACGTTGTCCATTCCAGCATCGACACCAAGGATTGGGAAAACAACACCCCCAACACCATTCAGAACAGTGTCGACATCTTCACCGCGAGCCTCGATGCCGGTGGCTCAATTGCCCTGGCACATGAGGTCCACCAGACCACTGCTGACACCCTGGTTCCTGCAATGATTGCTGCGGTCCAGGAGCGCGGCCTAAACGGTTAGTCATCTACATCTACCCTACGCATTGCAATGCTGACGATAATGCAGTTGTTACTGTGGGAGAATGCCTTGGAGACTCAGAGTCCAACTGGTACCGCACTTCTCGAAGCTAGAGTGCTCCAGATGTGAATTCTATTTCAGTTTTAATGATAATGTTATCTACTAATTTTCTAGAGGGGGAAGGGTAATGCGGGCCAGCAAAGTGACAGGACACTCATTCAATGAGGTGGATAGCTTGGCAATCTTACATATCCCTATGGACCTCTTTGTACATATTTATATAAACAAATTTACATTTCATAATTTTTTTGAATTCTACACTGTAAACTAAGGAGCATTGATATTCTCGTTGCAAAGTTTGCGTGATTGCATGCATTAATTATCGCGGATACTGTAAACAACATCCAATATCTTCTTTCCCATGTATTTCCCATGTTGTCCGATAAATATCAATTTATGCAATACATTCTCATCATATCTACTTTTGATCCATCCGTTTCTGTCGCTTTCCCCTTGTGGCGATGGAGAGCAGGGTTGTTGTCAATGGGAGGCACATTCCTCAATGAACCTTTGCCCTGGAATTTACCGATACAAAGTATTGACCCAAGGATTTTTGAGCTAAAAGCATCTTCTTGGGAACATTTTTAAATAAATCCTATTCATAGCAAACACATCCACAAGAATCCTTGCATTTTGCGGAAACCACCGGAAGGTCCGTATTCCATCAGTCGCGTAATGCTCAAACAACAAACCCATGACATGAAGTGAAGTCGCAGACTCGCGCAGCCCATTGGTTCAAGGCTTAACACATTAGCTACAAGGATGTACTCACTTTATTCCGACGATCGCGTGTGTAATGGAAATCATGATTCGCCCAGTGCCACTACCAAGTGGCGGCCCCTTGCAGGACCGCGCGTCGCTTGCCCGTCTGCCAAGCTGACGGTGCACGTTTCTTAAATAACCAATGACAAATACAACGAACTATGAACTTTGAGGTACATTGGTGAGATCGCTGCCCAAGCCACTCAACGTTGCTGAGGGGTCAGCCGCCACTGCTTTTTGATTGACTAGCGTGACTCGCGCTCATGCGAACGCGGAGCCACGCGGCCATCTGACTTTGGTACCTGCATTATACGTACACGGGCCGTTTGAATTATGGTATTTCAATTTGTCATTGTTTTTAGTGGATTCGCGCATCGGTTTCTAGTATGCCGGGGCCACTGCAGGAACCTAGGGCGCGTGGGATGTCGCGTCGTCTGTTGCTCCAATACACGGCTTACATTGACAACTACTTCAGACATCTCTAGAAATAGGGGTCTCCATATCTAAGTAATTAACCTTCCATCCACGGTCAAATTTCCAGTTTTGGTGTCGAAATATTCCTTAATACCGACATCGTTGCCGACCTCCTTGCCAACCGCAGAGATCTTGATTCCTCTAAAAGGATCTACTGCGCACGAAGACTCGCCCAAGATTATGTAAGCTAAAAATCATAATAAATCATGCTAAATCCGCGAGACTAGTGAGCAGTATTTATCCCTGCCTCCAAACACTCGTACCGCCTTCACGTGCATCTGACATCCTTGGTATAGAGGTGCGATGCCAGCCCCATGGAGGTCCATTTGGCCTCCTTTACCACTTCATTGTCGGCCTCAACGTTCTATATTCCCATCTGAGGCCGGAATATTTCTTTATGCTATAGTTAGGATCTCGGGAGGCATATTAGAAATGGTCGTAGGCTCAAAGTAGCCCTTGGAACAGAGGGGCACTTGGCCACCGCGGTGAACCTGTCCGCCCTTATAAACTGGTTTCTTAAGATCTCTCTTAATCTTATTAATACCACACTGGGTGGTCAGTTGTCCCATAGTTGTGCCCTTTCAGCACCGTGGTTGGTGACTGCCACCATCTTTCAGACAAAGACGTCATGCCCGCCGCGTTGCAGGCAAACACGATTGGCGCGTGCAGTTAAATCACCCGCAACATGAGAATAGAACCAAGGCACAAGAAGGATTTCCTTAGGCTTTCAAGTCCACCAAATTCCCTCATCCATTATCGGCCAGATGGAAAGCAAGGAAGACCTTCGGGAAAGGAAATATCTCGTCTTAGAACACATTTGGTTAGGGTTGCGCCTTTGCCTATTTGGGCTTGGGGCAACCAGTTGCCCACTCGGAACTGAGCTGCCCCCGGTCGGGAATGCCAGCCATTCCCGACGACAATCCCTGGCGTCTGCGCTTTTCCCGAGGAACCCAATTGCGCGTGACAAAGCTCTAGCCTTATGTGTTGCAGTCGGTCGGGTTGTCGGCCGGCTATTCATGAGCAGGTCCGGGTGGTCGGGCGGATGCAGCGAGCTGCAATTTACAAGTCAAAACACGGCAGCATCTTGGAGAGTGGGCAGGGCAATTAACTGATTAAAGAGGCCATCGAATAGGAAGAAAGAGTAGTATCGGGACCGATTGTGCTTACTATGGGATTATAATGTATGGAAGCCAGCGGGTCAAAGTAAATGAGGGCTCAGGAAGAACGAGGCGCTTGTAAGCGAAGTGGAGTATTACGAATCATACATATTGAGGAAGCCCCGGCTATTAGGCAAATCCTGCTCAAGCGATATAGTAAAGGTGGGATTACGGCTAAAATCGAGTCGAAGTTGAACCTGATCCCGTTGATTAGCAGCTTGCATGGGAGCGCCTGTTGTTGCCATTTAAAACGAAGCTACATTCAAGTCTGAAAGCTGCCTCACTCAACAACCGAGCTGGACGACAGCGACCACAGAAACGTCATGGAAGGTGATTCCCAAGATCCGGGACCGCCACCCGATGGTGGATATGGCTGGGTCTGCACCGTAGCAGCCGCGACTATCAACATGCATTCTTGGGGCTTCAACTCGGCCTACGCTGTTTTCTTGGCTCACTACCTCGCCGCCTCCACGTTCCCTGGCGCCACTCCGCTTCAATACGCCTTCATTGGTGCTCTGAGCCTCACGTTTCTGTTCCTTGTTTCGCCCATCGCCACCTACTCGACTCAAAAATATGGCATCCGGCCTACTATGATGATGGGGGTCATCCTCGAAGCCGCTAGTTTTGTCGCCGCCAGTTTTGCAACTCGTATATGGCAGCTGTTTCTAACGCAGGGGCTCCTTTTTGGAGTGTCTCTGGGCCTCTTATTTATACCAACAGCCGCCGTTGTGCCGCAGTGGTTCACAACAAGACGGTCTCTTGCCAGTGGCGTATCACTTGCCGGTGCAGGGCTCGGTGGAGGCGTCTACTCTCTGTCTGCTGGGGCAATGATCCAAAGCCTCGGGCTGGGTTGCGCGTTTCGTATCTTGGCTATAGTCGGGTTTGTAGTCAACAGTGTTTGCATCATCCTTATCAGAGACCGATATAAGTATGTCAAGCCAACTCAATCCACAATGGCCTTTGGTCTCTTCAAGCGAGCGGATTACTCGCTTCTCGTCGGATATGGTGGCTTTACCATGCTTGGCTACTTTATCCTAATATTTAGCTTGGCCAATTTCGCCAATGTCATCGGATTGAACTCATCACAGGGTGCCATCATCAGCGCTCTCTTCAACTTTAGCCAAGCTGTTGGACGGCCTCTGTTTGGGTACTTCAGTGACTCTTTCGGTAGAATCAATATGGCAGGGGTAGGAACATTTGCTGCTGGCATCCTGTGCCTGGCGGTTTGGATCCCAACCAAGACTTATGCCGTCACAATCTTTTTCTCCATTAGCTCTGGCCTGGTGGCAGGGAACTTTTGGGCCCTCATCGCACCACTCATGTCGGAAGTTCTTGACCTCGAAGAGGCACGTTCAGGATTGAGCCTGCTCTGGTTCAGCCTTGTTATCCCTTCTACCTTTAGCGAGCCCATTGCGCTCCAAATTGTCAGCGGCACCGGCAACTACCTGGGCACGGAAATCTTCACCGCCACCATGTATGTTGCTGCTGCAGCTTGCTTGGGCATCCTGCGAGGCATCATGATTAGGAGACGGAAACGGCTGGATAGTGGAAGTCCCCTTTCTGCGACCACTGCCAACTCTGGAAATGCTTATCTGGGCAATCCAGAACAAGGTTCAGAATCTCTTTGGCAGTGCTGTTTGAGCTTGGGCAAGTGTTGATAACATGAAAAAAAAGATGTGCTCTTCATATAATTCCCACCAGCTTTACAGCTCAAACTCTATTTGATTTGAACTTTAGGTGCCGCTGGAGTTATCGACTCCAAACAAGCCGTTTTTCTTTTATGAAGAACCATAAAGTTCCGCCTTGACCTTGTCAGCAAACCGCCATCGGTGGGGGTGGTAGGCCTCGTATACCGCAGAGATGTGCTTGCGCTGTTTTTATCCAACACTTTTTGTAGTTAGCACAGAATACGACGGTTAGCGTCCCCATCTGACACCTACCTAGCCCTCCCCTAGCACCCATGTTTTCCGAAAGTTATCAATGTAGATTTCGCAAATCTCAAAACCCTCTTTCGACTTTGCAGATCGTAAGGGGAAAATGACTTGCGTAGAGGTTCATGTAGCCCGCAATCAAGGCGCAAAATGCTGAAAGCGGGGAGCTTATCACAACGCCACGGTCTGTTACTTCCTTTAAGGCTTCATGTAAGCCACGAGCAATGCAGGCCAAAGCTCCAAAGAACATAGGCGCACTCGACTTCTAACTTTGTCCTTCTACTATCTACTATAATCGTCGACTTTTCATTCTCCAATCAATAGTCTAGAAACGGGTCCATTTCAAAGGCAGTTAGTAAGCCCAAAAGGGTCTGGAAATATGCGTGAACGGCCTGTGCGTGTATGCAAAGGTGGAGATGCTATGTGGTGTTTTTAAGGTTGGGGCTGGGTCACTGACCGCTTGGCTTTATCTCGAACAAGATCTCGGGCTGTCGGGGGTGAAGTAAAGTAAAAAAGCCTATAATGCCAGGCAACTTGTGTTGAATGACAAGGCATAATGCATCGAAAACCCGGCTACCCCGCGATGCATTAACCGCATCAGGCTCAGCCGAGGAATAGTGCCACAGCTGGAGCACCCCAGACTCCGAGCAAGCCGTGATTATCGCGGAAGTGGAGGTGGAGCCGCAACAGCTCCATACAAAAGCACTGACTCGTCTCCCGACTCGTTATTAAACCTAGAATGATTGCGATGCTCTTGTATTTTCGTTTTCGTTTACGCAGATAGGAGATCGCGACAGCTGACTGACACAGCGGTACCAGTGAGCGACCCAAACCCGCAGCGGAAATGGCCCGAACCCGATCGCAACTCAACCCTGAAAGTGGAGACGGCGGCGACGCTACAACAGCGGCAGTAGCAGCAGCAGCAGTGACAGCACCAGCAGCAGTGGAAGCCCCCAAGCAGCGCCCCAAAAAGCATGTGGGTTCGCTGGAGAAGAAGAGAGCGCGAGACCGGCGCGCACAGCAGGCAATGCGTGCCAAGCGCCAATCGCAAATCGTGGCGCTCGAGGACAGGATTGCGACGCTCGAGACAGAGCTCCAGCGGTCCCGGACCAGCTGCGAGGCCCTCCGCCAGCAGAACAGGATCCTGCGCTCGCGCCAGGACACCGTCTACGGCCTTGTCACGTCGTGGGGCCACTCCCCGAAGCCGCCGACGCCCTCGTCCACCGACACAGGAGATGGGGACGACTATGTGGCACAATCGCAGCTGATATTGGAGGATGCGTCGTCATCTGACACAAGCGTCGGTGTGGATGTGGCCCCGGCCGCCGACACGGCCAGGGACGAATTGATTGCAGCCACCATGGCGCTGTTCCCGAAGTCGCCGCTGTACCAGAACTACGCTGCTGCTGTGCTGCCGCACCTCGACGCCGACGTAGAGGCAGGCCTTGGCAGCGGCGCGGGCCTGTGGAACATGGTGCCCAGCCACTCAGGGCTCGACGTGATTGTCACCGACCAGTTCTGCCGCTGGCTGCGGCACCCGGAGCTGGTGCGACAGTCGCCGGACCGCCCGTCGCCGCTCGAGATCATCCACGGGTCGGAGAAAAACTTCCTGGCCAATGTCATTTCCGAGGCCACGCAGCAGTGGCCGTGCCGCGACCCGGAGCGCCTCGCCGGCGGCTGGCTCGTCTACCACTTCATCAAGTGGATGCTGTGCCCCAACCAGGAGGGCTACTTCCGCCTGCAGTCGTTCCAGAAGCCCGTGTCGGAGCAGCTGGCCCAGCCGCACCCGTACTTTGTCGACTTCCTCTTCTGGCCGCACATGCGCGCCAACATGGTCAAATACCAGCACTTGTACGATCCCGTCGAGGTCATGAGCCTGCTGACCTGCTGCATCAAGGTCAGGTGGCCGTGGCGCAAACCTTTTCTCCAGCCCGACGAGAAGGGCGTTGCCCAGTTCCATCCCGATTTCTACGACACATTCACAAAGCTCGACGGGTGGGGAGTCACTGATGAGTTTGCAACCCGGTACCCCAAGCTGGTAGAAGGCTTGGACATGGATACGGTCCGCTTCAGTTTCGATACCTAACATAGCTGTTTCTATGCTGTAGAAGAGAAAAAAAACAAGCACAAATCGGCTACTCGACCTTCTCGACACTCAAATCCGTTGGCCACCTCGGTTGGTCCACGCCATTGCCCCGCGTCCCGACGTCAAATCCGGGCTGCACCTCACCATCGGGATATTGCAACACAGGCGCCACAATACGCATGTCTTTGCCAAGATTCTTGACGTAAACCCGGGTGAAAAACTCGGGACGAAATAGCTTTTGGCCGCTGGACTTATACAGAGGCTGAAGCACGTTCGGGAGGAGGTGCTGCATCGGGTGGTAATGGCGGAATACGGGAGCGCCGTTCCGCTGCCACACGTCCTGCCAAACATCGGCCGGGTATGTACCGACGCTGTTTACGAGCCATTGGGAGTAATAGTTTAACGCGGTCTGGTCCAAGAGTTAGCATCAAGGTCACGGCATGTTCTATGGACACAGGACCAACTCACATCAACCGAGTATGACCCTCCTTCATCGCCGCGCCCGATCAATGCGGTTATAATTCCTGTTATTCCGGAAACGCCTGTGCTATTAAATGTTTTAGCGATAATACTAGAATGAATACAGTAGCACCATGACTTACCAGTAATCTGAGTTTGGAAATACAGGCGTGACTGGCTCATCATTACCCATGGCCCGACCGAATTCGTATGACACTCCACAACACTAGATGCCATCAGTAAAGTCCGATAAAAACGTGATTCATCTCATTGCAAAGAAAAGTTGCAGGCCAAACCAAATCACTTACAGCGTCACTAATCTGCTGCCAACCAGACCGGTGCTTCCAAGGACCCTGCCAACCGTAGCAGTTTTCACCACAGTAGATTATACCTCTTTCGCGTCCCCTGACGAGCTCAAGCACATCTCTCTCGCCGAACCCGTACTTGTCTAGGACCCCAGGTCGGTAGCCCTGTACGAAAACATCTGCCTCTAGGACAAGAGCTCGCAGCTTCTCGCGGTCCTCTTCGCGGCGCAGGTCAAGGCTTGCATTCCACTTTCCGTGGTTAAGGTCTGGATGAAGAGGCGACAAATCCGTCAAATGAGGTGCCGTAATTCGCATCACGCTCGCTCCAAGCTCTGCGAGTCCACGAGAGATGGCGGGTCCAGCAATGACGCGAGTCAGGTCGACAACCTTGAGGCCAGCGAGCGGTCTGGAAGGTGACGTTCTCGGGGAATCGGGCCACCAGCTCGCTGGCTGCTGAGAGTCTTCAGACTTTCGAATTTCAAAGAGCCCGACGTGGGCGTTGGCTTTGCCGTGGTCGCTGTTTTTGTATTCCTCGGTTGTCCAGCAAATCGTCCCCGCTTGCTTGTACTCTTCGGCTAGCTGCTGCATTTCTTCGGCTGTGCGTTCCCCGACGGCCTTGATCAAAGGGGCCATTGATTCCTCAGGGCTTGCACCGTTGAAATCCTTACCAAGACCAAGAGAATCCAATGTCGGATCCGGATTCATCGAACCTGGTTTGCCAAAGCGGCGCTAGATTAGAAACTTGAAATGTTGGACTATCTCGCAGCAATGAATTCAACGTACCATGCAGGTGAAAGTACCTGTCATCCTTGGTTTTGTAAATGTTGGTAGCAAATGATCGGTACGCCGAACTGTTGCTCCGGTGCTTGTCTTCATCTGGAAAATACTTGGTAATTTCAACGCGTCCCTCCGGCTTCACGATGGAGGCGCTGGTGAGATTGGCGCCGTCTGGGTCAATGACCCACATCAAGCACGACATGATGAAGAGCTGGGCATGGTCGCTGTTCTCGCATGTTAGCCAAGATCTAATTTGAAATATCCTGGATTTTTCAACATACGTATTGATCTTGACTCTGGCAGGCGCCACATTGTATTTCTTCTGCAGCAGGAGATTGATGACGGTGGCTTCGTACGCCTTCAACGAAGAGATGCTCTCGGCGAATCGCCAGTTGATGGGGAGGCTTGGGCTGTCGCTTCCTTCGAATGTAATCGTGCGGGCTGCTTCCTCCGCGCCAGTAGGGAGATGTTTTTGGATGAGTGGGTTGGCAAGAATCCCGTCTTGGAATAGGCGATGGGCCTGCTCGGGAATGGAGTAGGTGGAAGAGCTCATAATTGCTACCTTGCAGTGCTCACGGAATAGCTTTGAACGGGTGCTTGCAACCAATGTTGTATTGAGAAAAATGTATCGAGTTCATTGTATTAATAGTCTTGACATTTTTCGCACGTCGTGTTGGCCTACCTCTTTTCGCTAAATGGGAATTGTGCCGTCCATCTTCGTCATCTCAGTGGCGCCATCACAGCTCAGTTCCACATTAGGCTCCACGAGCGGTAGCCTTTCATTGATCCGGTAACCCCAACGTAAAACCGCTGAATCAGTGGTGTGGGTGACGATGAGCATGGCTCCGTATGGAGCTAGCGCCAGCACAAGCCCCAGTAGCAACGCCACTGAATCAGCGGCTGCGTCTTGGCCAAAACTCCAGAACCACGTTAAACATAGTCGCTGAATCCAACCAATTGATGTTGCGTTAAATGGCCGGGCAGTACAGAGTTATGGTAAATACAGATTACACCACCATTATATTAGTCGTTGTACACCAGCTTCTCAATAGGAATACCTTCAAACAACTGCGGATACCGTACAATGAATTCGGTCGCGATTCCCCATCCGTCTTCGTGCATGAAGCAATCGAAAAATTCCTGCCGCACCACAAGCTCATCATCCTCATTCGACTCCATGGTATCTTCGTCCTTAGGCCATCTCACCCAGATGCAGAGTGAAAAAAGCTGTATCATCTCACCAAGATTGTACTGGCCCTGATACTTGATCATGTTCATTCGAAACCTCGGCCATATAAAAGTGTCAACAAGCTTGCTGGGTGGAGCCAGGTGATTCTCAGAAGCAGGCCTGTAGTGGCTAGGAAGAAGCTTGAATCTTTCAGCAGTAGGCTCGCTGCGCCACTTGAAGTAGCAGTAGAGAATCCATCCGATTGCCAGCTTCTCGGTATCACGACAGACCCAATTCTGCACGCAGCGCTTGATGCAGCTGGCAAACATGTTCCCTTTGGACTCGAAAAGCAGGTCTTTGGCAGCCGGCAAATCGGGTGCCTCCGAGACTTGGCCGATATTTGCATCCCAGGGTAAGTATTTTAAAGTAATCAGCACATCGGGGGTCAGCAGTGGCACACGGTACCAGATCGGGAATGAACCTGTGGATGCCTCCGGGGACAAGAGATTTTGTTGCCACGGGTCAGTGGGCTGTTCGGGGATCAAAGCATAGCGAACGTCAGAATATGCAGTGTTTACAAACGAAACGATTTGCCACTTGCTGTCTAAGTCGCCAAACCCGATTTGCAAAGTCTGCCTTGGCAACTGACCCAGCTGAATGCTGTCATCAGGTGGCATTGGTATGGCTGACGCATCCATATCCGAACTCCACACTGATATATCACCATTGCCAATGAAAAGCTCTGTCGAAAGGTCGACGCAATACCGATTGTGAGCAGCATCATGGTCATTGGTGTAAATTGGCAAAGGGTTGCCAGATGACCCCAGTGTAGTGGCTTTGATGTATATGTCATCCTGTTCATCCTGTCGAGCAGGCTGTTTCAACAGCTGATTGGGTTGATAGGGCTCGATTAGTGGTTGGTGTGAATCCCAGCCACCAAGAAATTGCTGAAAGTGGTTCTGTTGCTGGCGCAGCGCTTTATTCTCTTCTTTCAGAGTCTGGATCTCCTGTAGAAGGGCGGCAGTCCGGTCTGGGTTGTGCAGCTGTTCACATAGATGAACCTTTTCTTCGAGGAACTGAATGTGCGTTTTGCGCTTGTTTCGCAGGTTCTGCTGGGCTCTGCGATCTCGAACGCGCTTCTTCTCGGCCGAGTTCTGACCCCGGCGGCTGCGTTGTGAAGGCGCCGAAAGCATGGCCTCGTAATCCTTCAAATCAAAGATCCAGAAAAGTATTCAAACCAAGTCACACGCTGCTCTCTTCAGGGCTTCTTTCCCGTCTTCTTAGGCGAATAGTGGATGTTTAGCCTACTGCTAAACCTTGATTCCATCCTAAGATCAAGACCCCGGACACTCGGGCAGAAATAACTCCCCGAAGCACGTCACGACGCGGCTCAGTAACCCGGCCAAATTCAACAACCACCGTGCACAAGGAAAAGCTCCAGCCAGGACGACCCAGACTTTGTTAGCAGGTTTGAACCTGTTCTGCTGTCAATGAATCAGAGATTGCACCCAAAAAAAGCCAACGCACCGCCATCTTCACACCTGGTCAATGAAATTCATCCGCAATATCTCGTGACCAAAAGTTCAATCTACAAGCTTCAATGAGAGCCATATGCCATGAGCTTCGTGACCTAATTAGACTCCGTGATTGCTTTCGCGTGTCCCAACGCGCCCAGACAAACAATGAATGTCTGCGGTACATGATGCGCTCGAGTTCGAACCGTACAAATCGCAAGATCGCATACATGTACCCTAACCGGACAACACCAGATCATGTCATAGCCGAGGCCACGGTGCAAGAGCCGTTTTTTTCATGTTGTGATGGCAGCCTTCGCGCAGCGCAGAACTAGCAAGCTTCTTCGCGTGCATTCCTGCACCCAAGGGGGATCTTCACGGTATCAAAGTGGTGTAGTCTGGACATGGTGGAACACATCTTAGAGCTATTTGACCAATTGATGCGAGTTCAATGCTACCCAATGGCCATTTCAGCAAAGCCTCAGTGCATTGAATGAGTGAAAGACGGTACATTCGCAGTCCCTCGATCCAGAGGTCATTTACCAACACTGGTGAACTCGGATCATAGATCAGGGACAGAGGGTCAGAAGGTAAAATTTAAGTAAGTGGCACATTGAGCCTGCGCAATGAATCACGGCACAGGTTTTTTAGAGTCCCGTGGACGCCCCAGATCTTGCAATGAATCAAGTGTGTGTCTGTAATAAATAGAATGGCATGCTCTCAAGAATTTACCCCTTACCTCTTCGATACTTCCTCCATTATTACGACTCTTTCTCAATTCTTTCTAGTGCTTCTCAATTTCTTTTTGCTACTTCTCAATTATTTCTGCTACTACTCAAATTCTTCTTACAATGTCCTCAAACAATTCTGGCTCCAGTCCTAGCTCCCATGGAAGGAGTCCTGAAGCGCGCAAGAACCCTCAGCCAGGATGCGAGACATGCGGTGGACAGGGGCGTTTTAATGTGCGTGTTGAATATTGGGTGGATAGGCCATGCGACTATTTGATAGCCCATTGCACAATATACGGCCATACCCCAAGCTGCCAGGAGCTGTTTATGACATCGGGAAGGACACAGCGCCGGTGTCCTCGCCCCCTTTGTCATGGGTTGGGCACACGCAGGGTGCAGATGACTCGCATCGAGCAACGTTCTTGCAGTTGCCGGGGATATTATTGAAGGGGCCCTGGGGGGAGGGGGGCTCAAGCCACGCTATGATTAGACAATCATCATCATGGTCATTATGATTCAAGGGGGATTAGCTTTGGCGGCACAAAGTAAAGAAGTGGCTATCTGCCCAATGCAAATTCAACAACAATTGAATCGCGAAAGTCATGCAATCGGACTGTGAACTGACTTCCCTACAGCATAAATAACCCTGTTGAGATGTTTCGAATAGGCAGCCAGGTTGAGTGCCGGCCTACACAGGCACCTTGAGATCGCAGTTCTGGTTTGGCTGCACCAACCCGTTTCTTCATTGAGTCGTAGATTGTGGCTCGGTCCACCTATCTATATCGATTATTGTATAAACAAACATATTCACTATCTATCTGCTTATTCATGTCGTTTTTTTCTTTGTGTCACTTTGCGTGCTTTATGTGATAGACGACTACTCAGTTGTGATTTACAAATTTTATCCTCAGTTTACGTTAGCCAGATTGTCACTTCTTCACGAAATCTTAGCCCATCAAGGTACTCTTGATAACCCCCTGAGCCACATGGTAATGCAAAAGCTTAACAGGGCCAAAATGGTATATGTAGGTGGCCATGATCAGAATTACCCTCCTGCTCCTTTCCTTCTTCACATCTCGCACATGGGCATTGCGCCTACCCATTACCAACACAAGGGCTCATTACCGCCACCATCACCAGCATGGAGAGCTTAGCAGGACCATATGCTGATGCAAATTCTGCAGGCAAGGTGCGAATTCTGCTACAGACAGTTACACACCTTGTGCCTGGCAGTGATCGCGGCGACAAGCTCACATTCATCAAAAACCTAATCTGTCATCATCATTGGGAACGAGATTATGATTCTGCCCAAGAGCGCATATACACATACGATGACTTCTTCGGCCTGGAGAACCGCAAATGCTTTTTTCTAATTGATCATCACGGGCATGACCACACGATCCAAGAGGAAAAGGTACCCGTGCTCTGGTACAAGTGGACAGGACAATTTCTGTAAGTTGCATCCTTTCAAGTGCATCTCATCTCATCCTTGACCCATGCTCACGAAACTTTGAGTGTCCGTATCGATGATGAACTCCCTTCCAAAATACAGACCGAACTAAAGAAATGGCCATTCACATGGGAAGGAAGAAAGTTCCACAGGATACCCAAGGGACCAGACGGAAAATACAACCCCATCGACTTTCGTGAAATTATCAAGTCAGACCTCCGGCTTGGTATACCCGTTACCAAAGACATGGTCGAGTTCTTACAGGAGTATCCAGAACATGCACAGTGGCTCAAGACTCGCCTTGAACCCCATTTGTGGGTTAAAATTGAGCCTTTTTGTGATATCCCCGGCGAGGTAGAGGACAAGTGAAGTCTCACCGGTCTCCTCGTTCTGAGCAGAGTTGAATAAAATGGAATGGGCACCGATCTTCGAGGACCAGTTAGTCCACGGAGTTAGGCTCCGGGATTCTCTAGATAATATTAAGTATTAACGGGCGGGTCTTTCCAAACGCTTGCTATAAATTTACTCAAACGTCTATCAAACCCTTAACGCCCCATCATCATGTTGCCAATCGTGTTCCTTGGCTAATAAATACACATGTACACTCCGTCACCTTTCGCCACTACAGCCGCAGCCATCTGGTGCAATCCAACGCGCTATGCGCACAGCTTCTCATCTGGTATCTTAGCTGTCTCCTTCTGCTGGGAATTAACTTCTCCTTCCTCAACTTGTTCTCCTTGCAGCGTCTTGTTCGATCCTCCGCTACTTCTACGTGAATGCGGCCTCGCCATCTCTTCATCTTCGCGCACATCCGCCACAAGCGTCTCATCCATGACCGAATCCATACCCGTGCGCATACCAAGCCTGCGCGCCATCAGCACTATTGTCGAAGGAGCAGTGCTCTTGCGGCGAGAATTGGTCGGGCTCTCTTGCCCGTCGATGACACCAGTGCCGTTGCTGCCTGCATCCTTCATTGACCACTTTCCATGCACCCTCTTGAAGAATGGTAAGCACACAGGAATGCTGATGCAGATCATGGTGACGCCCATCTCCGCGACTGACCACACTGCGGCCCCAACTGTTGCTTCTAGTAGAGTCGTTAGCACCAGAAAACGTTTGTCTCGCATTGGAGGTGGCTTACTCAAAAAGTCGGGCGCCCAAAGTTCGCCAATCTCTGTGGTCCGTTTGATGCCGCAAGCTCCAGCACTAGTTTTCCTGTCAGAAATCCAACCGTTCATCAAACAGGATAGGGAACAATAACTCACAAGAGCCCCAGGCTTAAACTGGTGAGAATGAGCACCTTGTCGCGAGGGTTCATTTGAACTCTCAAAATGATGAAAAAAGGAAAAATTGCAAAGAAAAAGTCGGCAAAAACGCATACGGCTGAATGGAGTCGCTTGTTAGTACAGACGTCTTGGCTTGTGAAACATGGATCCGGAGGTGGTAGGTAGAAAAAGATAAACTTACACGTCACCACAAAGGCTACGGGAACAAAGTCAATATTGCATGTTCCTCCTTCGATTCGTTTGTCCCAGAGAAATTGAATTGGCTGGCACTGGAGCCAGTAAACGACGACAACAGCGCAGGACGTGGCAAGCAGAAACACCAGGACTGCCCAGATGCAGGCCCTCTGCCATGGCTCTTTAATTATGCGCAGAAGAAATAGGCCAAGGGACCACTTGGCTATCACCATGCCGGTCGCAATTAGGTTGATGCCGATGCCCTCGTAGAATAGCGCTGTTGCCTCGTCGCTCGGATTGGCGACGTGCTCCTGGCCGAATCCGTAGTGCGCCGATAGTGTCATAATTACACAGAAAAAAAATAGAAATGCCTTTGGATTGGTCAGCCTTGCATGGACAATTGAAATCTCGGTGCTCCAGAAGCTAACTCACAAAGGCTATTAAATATGCTAAATCATCCACTCCAAACCAATGTATCAGCACCACACGGGTGTAGATGCGCACAATGACAAAGACCAAAACAAGGAGACAAATTGCCCACATGACGCTGATGGACCACGGTCCATCCCCCTCCATAGCCATTTTGTCTATTCACCCGTGTTAGTGGTTGGACGGAAAGAATAGCCGGTCTAGCTCCGGCAGCTAAGTTGGCGGGCGAAAGAATGGCAACTTGGTTCCCAAAGGCAAAATGGAGGTCCCACCTTCTGACGATGCGCTTGTAAAATTCTAGAGAGGTTCCAATTTCTTTCGTTGGACCTTGGTCCGCAGCGCGCGCTAGAATAGAGTGCCTAGGCGCCGAATAGACAGCTGGAGTAGTAGCTTCGGTGTGCGAGCTCGAACGGTTCGAAAATGGGTTATCGATCGTGTTAGTCGTCGTCGGAGCCGCTCGCCAATCGAGTTGATGACATCTGTACCAGCAAAACCTAAAGGCTTAGGGCCGATGGCGACTGGCACGATCAGTTTTGTCGGTTGATGCGATCGATGGCCTAGGCGGTGCGCTTGCGTTCGGAGTGGCCGTGAGCTTGGTTTAAAGATAAAAAATCACCATCTCGCTAGCACTGGTCAATTCCCTTATAAAGCAAGGCTGATTTGGCCTTTACCGAGATGCACTCCTGGTCCATCCTGGCCCCCGGTTGAAATTTAGCAGAGGCGAACGGACCGATGGTACCCAAGCCGGCCCACCTCGCGCTGTCATCGCAAGCACAGAAGTGGCTGCCAGACATGGCAACTCGCTGGCGCAAGGCCCCTAGTCCTGGGGTGGGAATGTTCCGATCCAATGGTGCTGGGGAATGATGCTGACCAAGTGCAGGCGAAGCGACGCCACGCATAAATGTCTTGCTTAAGCAGCAGCTGGTCATCCAGGAACATTGCTTCTTTTTTTCCCACAATCGAACGCGCACCGACATGTTGCAGGCAAAATCGATCGACAGGTGGCGTCTCTTTTGACAAGCCTGGAGAGGGGATGGCTGTACGGCGCCGGCAATGATTCGTTCACATGCACGCAAGACCTTTGCGCCAGTTTCCCGGTTTCCCGACAAGTCATTATTCACATCGTGCAGCACACACCAAGATTGCCCCTCGAGAGAGGGGTAGTACAGTAGGGAGGGACGGGATCACAGAAGAAAGGGCTATGACGCTAACAATGCCGACGCTCTGACCGCTGCCGCCAAGAAAAAAGAAAGAAAAAGAAAGAAAGAATGGGCTTGATAATTCTCACACATGCAGCGGGAGGCTGGCGGTGAAATCTTCTACGCGCAGATTTGTCGGTCAAAGCTAAATTCTACGTTCAAAACAGTACGCTCGGATGACTCCCGCGGGCGACGGTGAAGGAATTCCTTTCTTGCCTGGATATGTTGAGAGCAGCTGAAAGAGAGATGTCATCCTCAACCCCGGATTACCAACAAGGCTAACCGTACAGTACGGTACAGTTCCCTCGCTTGCGCGATTAATGTGGGCCAAAAGCAAAGCTCTAGCACCAGCAGCAGCAACATGTCGAAAGGGGAAGCAGGTCAATTGTGTTAGCGTACATCGCAAAACTGTATCGGGCCTGGCGCCTTGGCTAGAGAGAGACCAGCCCCGCGGGGCTAAACAACGGGGGGGAAGGAGGATGTGAAAGCCAGCGAGGATTGGATAGGATGCGCAGCCACGTCATGACTTGTCTACCCCCAAAGGGCGATAATCATTTACCGCGACGGGTACGGTATCCAAGACAGTGATTCCATGCGCAGGTTTCCCTTCTCGGTCTGTCCGAGCTAACCATCGGCTACAGCACTTCCGCGCCCATGGACATGTCGCAGAAGCAAAGAAAAAAGAGGGGAACTTCTCGAAGCGTGACCAAGACGCCCCTGCACCGCCTGTCAACTGCGTGAAACTAGTGGGAATAGTTCAAAAAAAAAAAAAGGCATCAGAACGTAGGGGACCTAATCCTCAGCTCCGGGTTATACTATTACGTCCCCGTGCTGGGTGATCTACACGTCCGCATGTCGAAAACAGAAGCACGCTCGAGCATGTCGCACCGGAATGATACGAGTTTGCTGATCGCAGCAACAAATCGGGCACGGCGAGAAAAGAAAAGAAGGGGTCATCCTTACTCATGGGACATTTTGTCCTGCTAGAATGAGTTTCCTAGGCATTGCCCAGCAGCAGGAAGAAAGGCTGTGGTGCAGTGAACTCGTATGAGGTTGAATCACGATGATACTCTGAACTCCTGCTGTATTTCGAGACACGGGCGGTGAACTCACAAGCTGCGCTAACAGCCGTTAATAATGACAGACGGGTATGAGAACTCCTTTTTACACCGCGGGAAGGGCACCTTTGCTTCCAGAAATTGGCAGTGACGTTGTGTGTTTCGCCAATGTTGACCACTTACCCTATTGCCGTGGTTTTTTGTGTCGTTGACCTGAGTGGGGACCCCGCAAATTGATTGCAAGGGATGCCAAGAATGAATCATTTGAATTCCCCATTTGTTCTCGACTTGGTGATCTGCGGATAAGGCAACAAAAACCAAGTTTTGGCTTCTTGGGGTTGAAACAAAGCCATTGTTAGTCTATTTGCGTCCATGAGAGAGCATTGGGCTACAGCGAAAGACAACGACCCCCAGATATTGCAACCAAAGTGTAACAAGAAACAACGGGAAGCCTTTTGGAAGTGCCGAGCACGGGTGTCCAAGTACTGGACAAATTTGGGCCGAATACGTCGGCCTAGACTTTTGCCTTGCAGGGGACCGGGTGACGGGTTACGGGATTTGAACCTATAAGCTTATGCTGTTTCTTGAACAGGGCGCTCTTTTCAGCTGCTGGCCGGGCCGTCTTTTCAACCGGGTTGATTGAGTTTACACAGTCTGTCTTTGCCTCTGGCCGTGGCTTGAAACAGAAAGACGTTGGCGGGAGTGCACGGAACAACCCGGTCGATCCTTTCGCGGAGGGCGGAGCGATGGAGGGAGGGGAAGAAGCGGCCTGGCCCTGCTAAGGTTACACGACGCGATGGGCTAAGCGACCCTGAAGGGGGACGCTGTAGAAAACCCTTGAGTGCGGCCGGCAGAGACTAACGGGTTTTTGCTGCCAGACGCTCAATGTTCTTGAGTCGCTTGAATCGCGTGCATCCAAGGTAGGAAGGTGCCAAGCGGCTGGGTGGCCCTAGGCCTAGTATAACATTGCGATGTGCAGCATGCAGGCGGCTGGGATATGGACAAAAATGGTGTTTCACAGAAGATGACATTAGTTATCCAAGTTTGGCAAGGTGCACCATGTCTTCCCTTTCGCCATACAAGCTGGGCGATTGTTGAACATGTGCTGCTGCTGCAACTAACTTCCCTTGTTGAACGTGGCTTTATTTTTTATTAGTCAGCGCGTGTTTTCATCGCCATCGCAAGCGACGCCGACGCGTCGGAAATTATGAGTGAGACGTTCGTGTCTTGTTGAGTTAGTGCTGATTTGATGCTGTGGCGTCGGCTGCAACCCCCTATCTCGCTCGCTGTGGCGCAGCGCAGCGGCTGGCGGAAGGCGGAAGGCGTCCCCAGAAAAACTTTTCCCGTTGAAACCTGGCTTTCTTCGCAACCGCTGCCGCCGCTTGAAGGAAGTTTTGGCTTGACATTGTGTGCCGTTCCTCGTCATTCTTTTCCCATGTAATTGGTCAATTGCTTTTCTATTACGCTTTTTTTCGTTTCTGTAGAGTTTTTGTTTTTGTTTTTCGTTCCCGTCTTGATGATTTTCCCCCGCGCTAGGGTGTTGTATTAAATCATATTTTTGTTATTCTGGCCCCGTCGGCCAATTCGCGGCCTCACTCGCCAATCCGCCCCGTGCTCTCTCCCTGGCCACACACGCAGCAGGACAAAGCCGGGAATCTTGTGTGTGCGCGTGTAAATTGATACACACTCTGGGCACAATGGCGTACAGCTTCCATGCTGGCGGCGCCGCTAGCATGCCTCTGCTCGACCCGTGGCCGCATGGCGCCGGCGTGATAGCCGACGTCTTCTCCCGCTGGTCGGAGCTTGACCTCACCCAGATCGGCTCGCTGGTGGCCATTGCCGGCACCGCGCCCGCCGCCTGGCGGCTGCTGCACCGCACCTGGAGCGAGGTCTACGGCTGGATCAGACAGTGCTTCCTCGCCTCCGTGACGATCCCCGGTGGTGATCCGCTCAATCGCAGCGTCGTCAAATGGATCTTGGCCAACCGGTCGCGGCACTCGCGATACTTTACTGGCCGCACCGATCTGGCCCGTTCGGGCGGCGACAGGGCCGCCGCACTCAAGAAGACGCGCCACTCGGTCCAGTACTGCCCTCACTGGGACTCGCGATGGCTGTGGCACAGCGGCGACTTCTTCATCATCAACCGTGCTGTCGAGAACTTCAGCTCGGCTCTCTCGGACCCCAGCTATGACGGTATCGGAGGGGAGGAGATGACCATTAGCTGCTTTGGATGGTCCGCTGAGCCTGTCAAGAAGTTCATTGAGACGTGTCGGGAGTATGCCGATAGACAAACGCAATTCTTTGTCATCATCTACTCGCGGGATCGTTACGGCCTCTCCTGGAAGCCAAAGGCTCGCAAGCCAATCCGCCAAATGGAGACGGTGCACTTTGATGGCGCCCTCAAGCAGGAGCTTCTTGTTGATATCCGCAACTACCTCGACCCCAAGACGCAGATGCGCTACCAGAGCCGCAGCATGCCCTACCGCCGAGGCTATCTCTTCTATGGCCCCCCTGGCACTGGCAAGTCGTCTCTCTCCGTCGCAATCGCTGGTGAGTTCGGCCTCGACCTGTACGAAGTTAAGATCCCGAGCGTTGCGACCGATGCCGATCTCGAGCAGATGTTTCAGGAGATTCCCCCGCGATGCGTCGTGCTGCTCGAGGATATCGACGCCGTCTGGGTTGACCGCTCAAGCTCCGATAGAAACGGATCCGATTCCGGTAGCAACGGGCCGACAAACTGCACCTTGTCCGGCTTGTTGAATGTCCTGGACGGCGTGGGCTCGCAAGAAGGCCGCATCGTCATCATGACAACCAACCACCCGGAAGATCTCGACAGTGCCCTGGTCCGCCCCGGCCGCGTGGACATGAAGGTCTTCCTGGGCAACATCAGCCAGGACTCCGCCAGGGAAATGTTTGTGCGCATGTTCTCGCCCGACCTGGGCTGCACATCGCACATGGACATGGCCGAGATCCGGGAGCTCGCGGCGCAGTTCGCCGCCAAGATTCCCGAAAACACATTTACGCCCTCCCTGCTGCAGGGGTTTTTCCAACTTCATTTAGAAAGCCCTCAAGACGCCGTCTCGAACATCGGGGTCTGGGTCGAGAGGGAGGTTGTCCGGAAATCCGACAAGGATTTCGAGGTGGTGACTCGCGAGAGAAGATTCTGAGATGGAATGTATACCACGAATGGGAAAATGGACTGTCACTAATTGTACACTAATATGGCTCAAGGCATTTGGTTTATATATATTAGAGCGTGCTCAGCACGAGGCTTCACGGTTTTCTTGGGATTGGCTTGTTTAGGGATTCATGAATTTCATTCGTCGAGAGAAGTAAAATTTTGTTTTTATCTCGGTATTATTTAGAGGAAAAAAGTTCAAGAAACTCGTTCAAGACAGAAATGTCGGTGTGCTTAATCTTTAAGACAGGATTGTCCACCATGAATGGGTTTCCACCTGTGCACTTGAGATTGGCCATTTGAAGTGATGCTAAAGAACGGGATTATTGCATCGCAGGTGCGTACAAAGGACCCATGAACTAGAAGTACATGAAACCATGGATGAAAGTTCTTAACGAACCTCCCAAAAACAACTTGCCGCTGGACAATTTCCTCGATGGTGAGCTAATGGTCATTGCGCATGGTCAATGTCTGACATATTGGCTCTTGTGAAACCGCTTACCCTAAAGCTGCGCACTGGAGAGATGCGGTTTCGGCCATGATAACAAGATCAAAAAATTGACGATTAAAAAGATAGGCGAAGCAAATTTCGTGAACGAATCGTTGTCTGAATTGTTTCGATAATTAGAATTTATAATTTCTTCGAGAGATTTCCCAATAGTTTGGCCAGATTTTGAGTTTCCTTCCGGTCACGAAAATTCTTCGAGGTTGAATGATTACAACCATCCATGGAATCAAGTCTTATATTTATCAGAAATAACTACAGGTCTTATTCGAGAACCTCGGTAAAACCGCAAGATCACAAGCCCCCAAAACCCTATTTAGGATGATCCATGCCAGTGGGAAACATGCTGCCCTGTGTGGGGTGTGGAATACCGGGTTAGTGGGCCTGGATCCACCATAATGATGGTGATAGGGCTGCTCGTCGAGTCTGCTGTGCGCCGTCCCGAGCCGCTTCGTCTTTGGCTCACGTATACTTTGTTTATTGGACAGTCACTTGCGTCATGTGCGTGACTGTGCAACCTCGGGTGACAGTCGGCTGATTTCGTCGCGGTAGCCAAGAGGCGGCAAGTGTCTCGGGGTAATGCTATTTGTCTTGACACGGCCCCGATCGATAAAACCTCTGGAATGTCCCCGAACCCTTGGCACTCGTTTTCCTCTGTACATATTACGTTTTTCTTCCTTTTTTAGGAAAATTATCAGCTGAGCCCACCGACTATGGCGGATCCATCATCCTCCCCGCGAGGGGCTTTGAAGCCGCGCCTATCAACATTGACCATGGTGGCGATGGGCTTTGCCATCCTTAAGTAGGTGATCAGCCAGGCCACTATAGCTGGTCGTTAGTGCTGACATTAAACTCAGTACTTGGATAGCGCTTGCCGGTTCAATCGGGGCCATATTGCCCTCGGGCGGCTCGGTTACCTTTGTGTATGGCTTCATCCTCTGCGTTTTATGCAACCTAGCTCTGGTGGCCAGCCTTGGTGAACTCGCAGCAATATGGCCCACAGCTGGAGGCCAATATCATTTCATGTATGCGCTATGCACGCCGAAATGGAAGCTCCCAATGGTAATCTCATCCGAAACTCGGCCCCGAAACCATTTCTCACTGATCCACAGAGCTTTTTTGTTGGATGGACTAATATTATGGGATGGTTGGCAGTTGTCACCACGCAGGGGTTCTTCGCAGGTAATGAAACTGGAGTTACTAGTGGCGGGCTGATCTTCATGCTAATGGTGAAACAAGCCCAGTTCATTTCAGCGGCGGCAGTAGTTGCTTCATCCGGGAGCTATGAGCCCACCAAGTGGAAAACCTATCTCTTCTTCTTGGCAGTCCTTTCGTTTGGGACAGCGGGAAACATTTGGGGTAACAGAATACTGGGAAGATGGAATGATGCGGCCCGTTAGGAAGCCTTTGAGCCTGCATTGAAGATTTACCTACTGACACACGATAGTGGCTTGGTCTATTCTAGCAGTGGTAATCACTGGTGTCGTTCTTCTCTCAATGTCGGATAAAACAGATGCGAAATATGTCTTTACGGAATTCAGCAACCAGGTAGGCTGGTCGGATGGAATTGCTTGGATTCTCGGATTGCTACAATGCGCCTTGTCGCTCATTGGCTTTGATGTTATCTTGCATTTAACGGAGGAAATGCCCAACCCAGCAAGGGATGCTCCACGAGCCATGGTGTTTGCCATACTTGTTGGGGGAGTCACGTCAGTACCCTGAAAAGCCAACGAACTGGAAGCAGGCCATCGTACTAACGCGACAAAGTGGACTGGCTTTTATTCTCGTCATACTGTTCTGCTTGACCGACCCTGATACAGTTCTTGGGACATCAACTGGCATGCCCATTGTCGAGCTGATTTTACAGAGCACCAACAGCAGAGCAGCAGCAGCTATACTGACTCTCATGCTCAGTGTATGTTTTATTAACGGTTGCTTTGCCAGCACCACTAGTGCTAGCAGATTGCTTTACGCCATGGCAAGGGACAGGGGAATTCTATTCCACCGCTACTTCGACCACATACAAAATGGGCTTGATGTTCCGGTACGAACTGTCATTCTATGCTTCGTCTTCAATGTCATTTTTGGCCTATTATATCTTGGCCCGGCAGTTGCATTCAGCGCTTATGTTGCTTCTTGCACCATGTTCCTCAACATTTCATATGCGGGTCCTGTCATCACTCTCCTTGTTAGAGGAAGACGGGTTTTACGGGAGCACCGACAAAACACAACACCGGCTCAAATGGGTTTAAAGACAGGTAACGTGTTCAATTTGATAGCTGCAATCTACGTCGTTGTTACATCAATCGTGAGTTTCTCATACATCTAGTCATTCGCAGACCTGACATGCTTTAGTTTTTCTTCTTTCCCGCCGCCATTCCAGTATCTGGAAATTCCATGAGTATGCAACCTATGCAATATATGCAAGAAATAGTCTAGCGATGCTAAACCACTCCTAGATTACGTGTGTGCCGTCGTTGGCATATTTTACATCTTCACTACCTTACTCTGGGTGTTCTATGGTCACAACTTCAAAGGCCCAGTAAGTCGTCCGAAAAAGCTTATATTTGCTTAATAAATAGGCTTCTATATATTTGGCGTTTACAAAATGACTTGTAAATTTATCATGGTACATCAGCTAACCGCCACTGTGCAGGATTTCGATACACTTGTGGGGCAGCCAATGAACTTGACGAGCTCCGCACCCATGGCTGGACAAAAAAAAGAAGAGAAACTTGAAGGCCTTCAAGTTCCAGCTTGAAAATATGATAACTTGGTCATAGAAAGGGGGACAAAAAAGAAAGAAAACAACTAAGGGTAGTTACATCGTTGGCCGTTCTTGGAGAGCGCAACTGGAGAGAGTAGTAATGAATAAGTAAACATCAAGCACCTGGAAAGAACCACCAATACTTAGGCGACTGTATTCCAGTTCGCGGTTCGGAGTGCATTGGCTTGGATCTTGAAGATGGGTTTGCTCAAAACGACCAAGCTCTCACCAAATTCCGATAGGATTGAATCAATTTGATTCGGAGTTACCGCTTTCGGTGCTATCTCCTGCTCTGGACCTGTTGTTGCTAATAGTGTTGCGGCTCTCCACTGTCTCTTCCACTGCTCAACAGCCTGAACTGCTTGATCGCTCTGGGGTTGCACGTTCCGCGCGACCATGTAAAATGAGGAGCGCTTAGAGTGGGCCTTTTTGGGCTTGAATAGTTTTAGGTCTGCAAAGCCATTGAAAATACGCATGAGGCATACAGTGTGCCAGTCATCGGCGCGATGCATCAACAGTACCATGCTACCTCCTGGACGAACTCTTCCAAGAGCGAGCACGAGTTGACTTGTTCAAAGGCGGAGTGCTTCGCATTGAGTCCGATACTCGGGTCGATGCTCTTCATGTGTGCGAAGTACTGAGCCACCACAAAAGACGACGTCAAACTGCTCTCCATAGAAAGGACGGTGGGGTATGAACCGCCCCGAATCAGGATGGCTGGCGGGTATCTCAGAGTCAATGTCAACTCCCATCTCTGTTGCTAGCATGGTAATATCCAGGAATTCAATGTCCACACGAGGATCCGTTTTCCAGTTCGGCACACGAACTTCATATCCACCTATGGACATTGGAAGGCTAATACCACGAACTCTGGCGTTGGCGTTGTGGGCTAGAGTGGCCGCAGTGAAGCCACCCGGTGCCATGCCGAGATCAAGGGCAGCCACGCTTCCCTTCCGTGGACCAGGCAAAGTCAAGACGCCAGTAGCAAGATGGGGGCCCTCTCCGATACCACAAGTCATTTTGTAGAACGCAGTTTTAGCTTGTTCGCTCGGACTGTCGGCCGTTCCCTGTCGAGATTGGAAGTACTCGTTGACGGAAGAGTTGCGCCATCCCTGTTTAGTAAGAACTGTCAGTACCTTTCCCCATTAACTCAGTACTCATTCATTAGATGTGGAATATACCTGCTCCTTCAAAGTCACAAGCTCTCTGTATAAAGGGATGCGCTTGGATAAGTAGGCTGCGATGATGCTATTCGGATTATTTTTGACGGGTGGTGTCTCGGTAGTTTCGAGAGACATGGCGCCGCTCAGGGTGGTTTGAAAATGATTATGAGCCCGTTTTTGTAATATTAGACAAAGAAATGATGGAGTGATGGAACGAGGGTAAAAAAGAGGCAACGATTAGGCACCAGTGTGGCACATATGCCTCGTGACATAAATTTTCGACTGGAAGGCCTCCCGCAGATTCTTCTCCATTTGCCGCCATGTCATCCAATTACCTGCAAAATCTGACATATAAAAGTGTACAAGTATGAGCTTTCTATCAGTGATTGGTCAGTAACTATTTTTAGGGCCTGTTGGTTTGCTTGACTTGCACGTGTACTTCTCAGCAATCCTCGTTGTTACATTCCTGAGTGTCACCATTGCCTCCATAGAATATGAGAGGTGATTGAAACAGAAGTGGGGAAAATTGGATTCTTTGCCTGCAGCAGAAATTTGAAGTGACTTGGTAAAAGTTTTGAGAGCGTGGAAATTGAATACTAGAAGCAGAATTTAATCCTGCTGTAAAACACTCGGCTTATAAGCAAATTCTCCAAATGAGAGATAACCTCCTTTCAAACGCTTCTGGATGATATCTGTTAATTCCTCGTCTGTGAGCCGAAATGGATCGATGCCAGCAGCGATTACTTCCATTTTGATGACTTCGGCCAGCTCAATGATTCCCCTCCAACCTCGCGTAATATTCCTGGCCTTGCTGTTTTTATTAGACAGCGGCGGCCGATCATGAGCGACAGCCCACATTGCCCAAATGCCAATTGACCAAATAGAAAGCAAACCTGTCATAGTGAGGACTTGCATAAACGAAAATCCCCATTGATATGCATAATCTTCCTAGAAATAACCAGTGCGGTCAGTTGGAATACCATGGATGTTCTTGGCACATTGTATCAACTTACTGAGCCGTCAGCAATTGGCTGGCATCGGCCATTCTCTTGGATGCTTTTGGGAGTGTACTGATGAGTATCATCGCCAATAAGGAGGTAGATCGCCTTTGATGGATCTTGAAACGGGTAAATTGACTCGTTATTCTTGCCTGTAGTCTGGATCCAATACCAATCCCGCCCATAAAGACGCTCATCAGGGAAGTAGAATCCCGAGATATTGAGTGCCGGACTTCCCAATTTGAAACCCATAATCTCTGAATTATTTTTATTTGTCCCATTAAAGCCATACATTTCAACATCTTTCACGTATGGTTAGCTATTGAGCAGAAAGGGATCCTAATTATTGAATCTTACATTGGGATATGTTATTTTGAAGATAGCAGTTTGGATCGACTTTATCGTTTCTATGCTTGGGAACTGAACACGAGTCCTTGAACGCATTTCGGTTTGTAGGAAGTGATCCCATACCTGTAGCCATCAGTATGTACTCTTCTGTACTTCAGGTACTGCTTACCATCTGGGCTTGGCGCAAAAGAAACGAACTGATTATCGGAAAGATTTATTCTCTTACCATCATGAATCATATAGGCTATCGGATAGAAGTTGGAAAACTCAGTGAGATCTCCGTTGACATCTTTCACAAATGGTCGGTTGAGAGTATTATATCCAGTCATAGCGCTAGCAAACGTAGAAAAGGCAACAGAAAAGATTGCTGTTCCGATTGTGAATGTCATGGCCGCTCTTGAACCTAGACCAGGCCCGCGCACAAAGTCGCGTAAGAGTTGGTAGCATGATAACAGTGAAGCCTCTTTATGAAGAAAGATGATCCAAAATGTAGTGTAGGTTGCCGGATATGTGGTCATAGATGCCATGACATAGGCGCCCAACACCTTCCAAGAGATATAAGCAATAAGGGCTTGCCCTCCACGGCCAACAAACTGAACATGGTTAGCCATATTTCTTTCCCCTGTGGAGAGATTTGACATACTACATCCCAGATCACATCAATTAATTTGGCTTGCGCAAAAGAAAGAGATCCAAAGGCCAGGTTGATCTGGAAAAATTCATCCGGCGCAAACCAGTGGTAGCTAAAAGTATTGCCGTATGGACTAAAGGCACCATTTGGTGAGCAGAAGGCATTAAACGTTTTGGTGGAAGTGCTCCACACAAGCAGCCAGGCGATGGTGCCTATTGTAAGAGCAATCCATAAGACGTAGGCAAGTGGGCGCGTCAATTTACGACCTAAGAGAAATCGATTCGTAACCTTGCGCAGCTTTTGACTGCGAGTTTGTTTTCGTTGCTGCGCGCGGTTGCTCTCAATCAACGGAGACTCCATCGTGGCTCAATTGTCACTTCTTGGTGAGAGGTTCAAGTAAGAGACAGCATGGGAATCGACACCCTAAGGCGATGGGGTGTCAAAAGAGATTGTCATAAAACGAGAAGTTATTGATAATTTTGACAATGGGGTGTTAAAAAGCATTGTCATGATCAGGCTGTAAAGTGTGCTCACAGCTGATCGGCACGTGTCGATTGACGCGCTGTCCAAGCCCTTTTTATCCGGTGGCTGTACTATTTTATCTGTCAAATCAGATCTCATTAATTTGCTTATTGCAGAACGTATCGCATTGCGCCTCAGCTGGAATACCTGCACGTCAGATCTAAGCCACTTCCTTCACTGGACATCAGCCTTGTTGTAGGGCCGAATGAGGCATTTTCACCCCATCAAAGTATGCTTTTCGAAGGTAGATTCTTCATGAGTTTTATTAATATCACATCACCCTACCATTCTCTTTTTAAGGTGTTTACTGGGAATCTTGTCTGACACAAAGGTATGATATTGCCGGGTTTAGGACGGGCATTCATGCCACACGTCGAATTCATCATATTTCTCGGGAACTCAACCTAGCAGAACCGCCTTGGCTTGCGGTCCTGGGGAGCAACATTTGACCAAAGCTGAGTCCAGTACTTGACCAACACCCCGGCGCTCCGAAACTCCATCAATTTCCACAACATGCAGAATCCAAAACAGCTTGTTTGGTTGAGCCTGGCTCTTTATTGTAGACCCGTGCAACTGGAGCGCCGAGCTTAATATTGGCTCAGCGCACCGAGACATGAGCAGGCATTCGATTTCGGACCCAGGTCGATGACACTCAACGTTATCATAGTGCAACGAACCCACCAGCTTCCCCTCAGCGGATAATAAAGGACAACCAGGAAGTCTGTGAAATGGACTTTTAGACCCAAATTCTTTTCTAGACCCCATGCCCTGTTCCATATTTGAAGAAGCGGTTGGGTCGTAAGGTCCCACAACGAGGCGAATTGATATGGTATGAAAGCGCAAAAGGTGGTATTGGGGAAGTTTTCTATCCAAAGTTAGCATTTTGTGTATTTTTCAAGGGCTTTTCGGGATTCTTTTCATGGAGACTTGCGATATATCGAGATCTGTAAGAATTATGTCTTCGGAGATACAAAGGTCCTCCACGGTTCTGAGCCTGGGTTTGGTTTCGTCGCTGCTCCCGTCATATGCCTTATTCAAGCTGGCGTCTCGGAACTCAAAGTCGAACTCATCACGATCTCGAGCAATAGATGTGCGGCCCCGCATTGCGCGCCGTTCTGGAAAAGGCAGTGCTGGATCACGTTAGTAGAAAAGTCCCAAGTGGAAAGACGAGAATATCTCACTGGCTCTTTTACAAGCTTCCCAGTTTCGAAGTTCCAACAGCTGCAGGGGATTGGTGATGTTTGAAGTTATTTTTCTAAATTCAGCCTGGCTGTTAGCAAGGTCATAATGATCCAACTCTGCCGTTGCTCGGGCGCTCTCTTCGGCTTTCCACTTGTAGAATGATGGCTCTGAATGTAATTTTAAAACCAAAGCCTGCATAGGGATTGGCAGAGACTTGATATTTCTCTTGTCCCTCAAAGCCGTCACCACTTCATCAGGCAACATGTGGCTATACTCGACCATCAGATGATCCATCCTAGTTGATATCCCAATCTCACACCGGTCGAATCGGTCAACATTTTTCACATCCCCATTTCTCATCCATACTTTCCATTGGATGAACGTCCCTTCCTCTATCCAGCGGAATAGGTTCTCGGGTAGCGTTTGTCCGGGCTGGTCAATCCTTTGGTATATTTCTCGTGGCCAGCCAATATCACCAGACCAGCCAGCCCAGGAATAACTTGGGAATCCCTTCCGCCGCTGCATATCGCCTCCAGTCGACATAAAAAGCAAGGCAGCATCTAGGTAGTATACCGGAAGCCCCTCTGCTAACCATGACAGTAATCCAGCACTAAGAGGCCGCAAAATTCCAGAGACAGCACGAATTGCGTCACCCTCAAAACGAAGCGTTCTCGTGGAGTAGTTTTCGCACAGCTTTTGATATGCCCACCAGCTGGCGACCTGGCCTTCAGACGGTTCTGGTATTCGGAGAATGTTACTATCATCAGGGTCTCGCCAGTGCGTCAAGCAGTCGGCGAAAGTTTCTTCGCACCAGTTTGCCTCCATGCAGCGAAAATGAACCTTGCCATCGACGAAAATGATGGCACGGCGAGGAAGCACAAGTTCCTGAAAGGTCCAACCTCTTTGGTTGTAGGTTGATCTCCGTAAATGCCAATCAACACTGTGAGTGAGGGCTAGTCTCATATTCGAGTTGAGGTCTGCAATGGCTTGTGAGGCCGTACGCGACCCCGGACGAACTCCTGGTAACCCTGCTTGTGCATCTGACCCTGTTGCCGCAACTATTGCGAGATAAGACCCTTGGTAGATTGAGTTCATTATCTCGATGCCCACCTTCATATCCCACGGGTCGTCTTGGATAAGACAAAGGGTGTCAATCCAGATGTATCTTTCTCCAATAGCACTTGCAAATTGCATGGCATCACGAATCGTTTGCGGAATCTCCAATGCGGGATTGTCCAAGGCTCCCTTAGTTTGTAGTTGCTCTGCATTGCTTTGAAGCAGCTGTACAGCCGGTGTTTGTCCCCATACATAACTAAGAGTTAGATACCTAGAATGCAGAGGCATTTCTCTCACACATCTCCGTTCGAGATCAACAAGACGAAAGTTGTTCATATATGGGTCATGACAGATGATTCCCGCGTTAGAATTGGCAGTGCGCTGTACCTCTTCTAGTTAATCAAGAGAACAAGTCCAAGATGGTTCTTTAACAGCTTACAATGCTTTCTGGAATGTGGGAGCAAGCGTCCCCATGATGCTCCTCGCATTGTTGCAGCCAGAACTTCGCTAATGAGCTAGACACTTGTTGCGAAGTAACAGTCCTTGCGATATACGGGCCTTGGCCTAGACCTATTTGATGATTGTCATCAACGACAAACATGAAACGAGTTCCAAGTCTTGAAGGATACGACAGTCGTAGACAATCTTCCCCAGGAAACACAACGACTCGTACAGGGCCAAGGTTTTGATGACGATGAACATTCTCAACGTCATCTTCTGAGCATGCTGTCAAAACAAGCTGGCAAAAATTGCAGTCCGGTCGCTTCTGCAGGTCCTCAATCGTGCCAAGGGGGTACCCCTCATCAGCCAGATTAAGCGCATTTATGAGGTCATCATGGGTGGGTAATTTACCGCCCCCTATGCCAATGCTGCGAATTCTCTGGCAAAATTCTGTACAAGTCATAATTCGGTGGAAGACTCACATCCCAAGCATGGAGATAAGTTCATCTTTTTTTTTTTTGGCCAGAAAACAGTCGGTTTTTGAGGCTTACGCGGGAAGGTAGGAATCTCATGGATCACGTGTTTTGTACAATTCTTGGCCCACATGTGCCAACCATGCCTAGATTACCATTGTTTTACATTTCTGCCTGCATTCAGCTTCATATCTGCTTTGTTTGGCCTTGCATGTCTTTAGCGGTAAAAATGCCCAAAATAGACTTTCCAACATCCATTTAAGTGCTATCATTGTTATACTGGCCGCACTGTTGCTGTAACAGCTCCAGATTGTTCCAGCCAAACGCGCCCGCCTGTGAAAGAGCAAGCAAATTTGACAAGGAGGGAGAAGTGAGGATATTCCCATCTCAGTCGCTAAAAACATGATGTTTCCGCTGCTCCGACCAACCGCAAGACCCACATTATCGACGGCCGTTGCGATGAGTTCAGCCCATGTACAGATTGCACGTTTCCAAGCTGCAGGCACCAAAAGCAGATCAACTAGCGCATCCTCCATATTTTTGGACCCGCTAATATAAGAATGAAGTTCCTGCTCGGCATCAATCTCGACCTCTTCTATCGCTAAATCGTTAGCGGCCGGCCTTGTCCGAGATACGTGTCATGGTGCTCGGACGCTTTCATAGGCATAGCACATGTTCCAGTCGGCCGCTTCTTTTCATCTCAATCGATGAAGGAAAAAGGTGGAGGCTGAGGTGGTGGGACCAAGATCGGGGCTAGGGTCAGGGTCGGAAGGATTGGGCTGAGCCTCGGCAAGGCTGTCTGGCTGTGGCTTTTGCTCAGTACTTCTGCATCCCATCTTTTTGTCCCTTGCATTAATTTATTCTTTCATTATTTAATGGATCGCAAGCCAATGAGTGGTTGATAAAAAAGCAGGGTCTTGGTGATGGCGGAAACACCGAAATACTGGCGGGTAGAGAGCACAAGCCAGCCAGCGCCGCGTTTTACTCGATTGGGGCTGAGATTTAGCTGCATAGAGAGAACGGGGGCCTTGACTTGATAAAACTTTTAATTGGCCAGCATTTGCGGCTTTGCAAGCATCATGGTTGCAATGCGCACAGCGGTTGCGAGGACCCCGGAATGTCAAGATTCTGGACCAGTCAATGAAATGATCGACTCGACTCATCGCTGTCGGACATCTAATCATCCTTGTCAATATGGCATAGCCTCCTTATTATATCTCCCTGGAGCCACGGGGTTGGTTGGCTGCAGAAAACCTCAATTTCTCCAAGTCCTCCCAAATCGCACGTTTATCACCGTAAGCGACAGGAGCTGAAAGCTAAAGGCCCATCCTTGCTCGTAGTGAAACAATTGCGGGATCAACGTGCATCCTAGCTCTGGCCCATCTGGTGGGGGCTGAGATGTGCTGGAGCCAACAGCCAGCAAAGCTCAGCCCCATCGTATGACAAACAATTCGGTGATGCCTCTCTGCATTTCGGCTCTATTAAAGGCACGGGTACTGCCTGATTTGATAAGGCGGCCTCTGCCTGGTGATTGTTGATGCCTTCGGACGCGTCCGTCTAATTCGGTTCGAAAACAGCGGGCTTTCTTGGGCCACCAAGCCCGGTTCTCAACCATCATCTGTATAGTTGATCCAGTCGCATCTACACTCATTCAAAATGTCGGACTCGGCGGTGACAACAGTGACGGGACTTGCGACGCGACCTAACGTCAACGGCGATACGACGACAATATGGGTTCCTTTGACGACGGTGTACCCATCACACTCGGGATGTGCGGAGGACTTTTGGCAAGTGGTTGAAGGAAGCATTGTTGCATGGGATCCGGGCTATGGACGCACGATCAATACCGATTGGAGCTGCCAACCTACACAACTTACCTCTTGGTGGAATGCGAATGAGGTCATCAACGGCATTGACCTCAGTAAAACAAAGATGAGCATGGGACCTATCGTGTGCCCTGCGGCCTATACAACCGCCACTACCATGGGGTTTGCCCCCACTAGCGGGTTAGAAAGCACTCTAGTCGCTTGTTGTCCAAGGTAATGGGGAAAAATCCAAGAACCCTCTTCTCATAATAGAGACTAACACGACATAGCGATTACACATTTTCAGCGACCTACGATCGTGGCGTACCAGGCGAGTGCTATTCTACAATCTCGAAAGGGCAGGTCATTGAGTATGTGTCGTACGACACAATCAATGCAACAAAGGAAACCTTCACCACAACAATGAACGAAACATCAATGATTTGGGGCGTGCATTACAACGGCTGGCTTTTTCCGGGATCATCAACGTCTGCTGACTCCACGACTGCAACGGCAACGGCAACGGCAACAGGATCTGCGTCGACATCCGACACTGGGTCAGCGGGTCTTTCAACAGGCGCAAAAGCGGGAATAGGCATCGGTGTTGCTGCTGGCGTACTTGGCCTTGCAGGTGTGATCGCAGCCCTACTCGTGCGACGACGGAGACGCCAGCGAGAATTAGTCCCGCAGTCTGATCTCCCATCTCCAGCACCCGAAACCCTCGGAAGCGAGATGGCATCGACATATAAAGATACGACGCATGTGCCTTCAGAAGTCTTTGGAAGTTTGCCAAATACCCCGGCTGAGTTGGCAGAGACAAGGAAGCCAGTCGAGATGCCTTGATGAAGTTTTTAGCAAAAGTCTTTCGTCTTTATTAGCGAATCGGTGTTGGGTGTTGCGTTGAAACGGCATAAACCATATTAAATTTGCCAAATTCAGTATATAGAACCATGCTCAGTAATGAGAATTAATATTGAACGCCTGACAATACCTCCCATCTGGATACAGCACCCATAACGAGTATTGGTTTCACTCGGTCCAAATATCGATCTAGTGTGGCGCAATTTTCTTTGATATATGATATTATAGAAGCAGAGTCATTTAAGACCTGCTCTTCTTGTTGCTAGGCAGGGCACTGCCAAGGCAAAAAGGTATCACAATCCCGGATGTATTCCAATTAAAGTCCATGCATACACATTATGCATGAATACCCTATTTTATGTAATCGAATTCCCCAGAATTGTTCAATCATACGCGGATGTCCTTTTCCTTGGACACATTAGCCCAAAGTGGGAAAGATCTGTTCTTCTGCGGGAATAATGAAGAGTCGGGAGTAACTAGTCCGTGATGCATAAAAATACCACCCAAAAAATTGCCAAGATGACATCTTGACATCATCTTGTACGAAAATAAACATGCAATTTTCGACAGCTGGCCAATCGCAGATTAAAATTGGCATTCGTGGTGCGCTGGCGATGTCACCTTAACTCGGCACGCAACTTCCATCCATTACCTCGCTTTGAACTATTAGTTTGATCAGAAGAAGATTGGCTCAATTTATTTGCAATACTGGCAGCTATGGATCGATTTGTGTCAGCTTACACAAGCAGGGATCGCGGTGCAGGAAAGACACAAGTTCGTGGTGGCCATAGGGCTGATTGAATTATGTCAGCTTTCACAGCCGCCGCCCAGATGGGTTAGCCATGCGAGACTCAAAGTCTCCACCCAGGACGCATCGTCAATGAAAGACTACAGGAGCTACTGATGGCCAAATCTTGCTATGGTACCGGTGGGTTACTGGGAAACGAAAAAGTATAAATCTCCTCCATGAGCTGGATATTCGGATAGCCTTGAATCCTCAACCTCATTCCTCCTCTCAGACTCAATCCAAAGTTTTTTGACCTTCTTTACCATGTGGAAATTTGCATTCAATTGTGTCTTAACTATTTCTGCAGTTATTGGCACCGTCAACAGCCAACCGGGTCGTTTTCATTCAGTCCCAAGGCAGGTCGACAGCAGTGCCATTCCCGTCAACAATGCCACCGCATTTGCTATTACCGTAGGATCCAAATGCTCAAATTCCCGATGGTTTTTTTTTCTAGCTAAAGTGAGGAAATAGTATGGCTACCCACTTACTTTGTATACGTCCAGTCTAGATTCAGTCATCAAGACGCTTGGCGTAAACGCAATCTTTCATGAGAATGAAACGGCTTCGGCGGGCGAGGCAGCCATCGTTCGGCCCAATGTAGACACACTCTACTCCAAGGTCGCCATTGACCTATCGCAATCGGATGTTGCCATCACGGTCCCCCAAGTGCCGGACGATCGCTTTTACGTCTTCCCATTTTATGACTTGTAAGTAAATTCAAGTCTGCTTTGTATTGATCGATCGTCGCTGACATTTTGTCACAGGTGGGGGAATAATTTCGTAAACATCGGCACTTTGAACAATACAATTCCAGGCACCTATCTCATTCGCGCAGCTGAGTCTTTCGACTGTGTCGGTTATGAGGAGGCCGAAGACAGCGACGAGTACCTCGGCTTCATCAACTTCCCTACAACCTATGGGCTCGTTTTGCCACGTATCCTTCTTCTAGACAATTCAACCGCCGACCTGGAAGCCATCCATGCCATACAGGAACAGATTACGGTCCAAGAAGTGGGCCGTTCCGGCTACTCATCACCTGCTCCCGCACTCACCGTGGAGCTACTTGGAAATGGAGTGCTGGAGCCCCTAGCAGCCCTCTCACCAGCTGATCTCAATGAAACCTCCATTCAACAGCTTCTTGAGGTTACAGCACGTGTAGCGGACTGGAATCTCCCGATTAACCCAGAGAATGCTCCAGAAGTCGCAGCAAACTTTGCAGCCGCCGGTCTGTCATCGAATGGTTACTCGCCACCGGCAGGTGTAAACTACACAATCGCCAACTTGATGGTGGCTCAAGGAATGCTAGATTCTTTGGATCTCCAAGAATCTTTCGGCAATGGCTGGGAGGACTTTCTGCCCCAATACAGCGGCAACTTCAACGACCAGTATGCCATCCGAGCCATCATCGCTTGGACTGGCTACTTGCAGCTAGTACAGGACGTATGCCTCTACCCTCAGTGGAATGAAGAGGACGGAATTATGTCGCTGGCCGCTAACCAGTCGTACGTTATTACGTTCCCGTCGGGTAAACCACCTGTGGACGGCTTTTGGAGCATGACAGGGTACAATGACACCAGTTACCTGATCCCCAACTCGCTCGACGTGTATGCGCTGGGTGATCGCAGTAACCTGACCTATCCTGATGGAACCCTGATCTACGGCAGTGAAGATGACAGCCGTACCGATGCCTTTTCTATCCTTATCCAACCGGCTGATATAACGCCCCCGTCCAACTGGACATCCAACTGGTTACCCGCTCCAGCCGGAGGAGGTAATTTCACCATCAATTGTACGTATTACCCACCTTTCTTGGTACTTTTTAGTTTTTGATAAGTCCACGAACGCATATCTAACTGTGACAGTGCGTTTCTATGGTCCAACTGAATCCTTGTTTGTTGGCGGGTCTTACCAGTACCCATTGGTTACCAAGCAGGATGCCATTACTCAGTAAACAAGATTTGTCCTAAGTGACATATTGATCATGGCTTCAACCTGAAATGTTATGCAGCCTTACTTGTGCAAAGAGTTTAGATGCAGATACATTTTATAGTTTGGAATTTAAACTCCTTAAAATGATCTGTATATAGGCCCTTCCGTTATCTTATGTTGATGAGTTTACAATTCAGTTTTGATCACTCCAGTTGCCATTATACTAATAGCCTCTTTGAGCCTTGCTCTAAATGTTCTATCTCGAAGTCTACCATTTGATTTCATCAGTCTCACGTTGCGCTATCATCATCGGCAGCTGTTGCCCTGAATGCACGTGAGAGCCCGGGCGAGGCGCTAATCTTATTAGAATAAGGCCGTGGTATCCCCGCGGAATCTCTCCAAAGCTTACGCCCCGACTCCCTGGACCTTGGTGGCAAACACCCTGAGCTAAGAGATAAATACTAGATCTCCCCGATCTTACAGAGCTCGATATGGAACCGGTGCGGTGGAAGCCCGCGCAAAGCGGCGATACGCCGTAAGTAGAGAACTCGAGCTCGTCCTTGTCGAGATTCGTAAACAGCCTGGATTCGAGGACTTCCTGCTTCCCCCGACTGTAGACGACATAACGAACTCCGCAGGCTGAGGGGCCTATCGCAGTCATCAACGTTAGCAAGTACCGGTGCGATGCGTTTCTAGTTGAGAAGCATCAAATCCGCTCCGTTCGCTTGCCCGATATTGACAGAGGTGACATCGAGAAAAGGGTATAGGAACTCCAATTAGATAGTTCTGCTGTTCTCCACGCAGCTGGGTGTTACGAGATTGGTGCGAGCCTTTCTTGATCAGTGCTTGATAGAGTCATGTCGTCTTACAGCTTACCCATCAAGTCGATGATTTACATCCAGCGGCTCGAGCACACTGCTGTTGATTCCTTAAAACACAAGCCTGCTGGAAAGATGCTTCTTGTTGCTATGCAAGACACACCTGGGTACACAGTCCTACGATTCGCAGCCAAAGAGGTAGCGGTGCTGCATGAGCTGTGCAACCAGCTGGCTCTGACTCCTATCGAACCGGACAGATGCAAGGAAGAAATTTTGCAGCATCTTCCAAACTGTCGTATATTTCAATTTGCAGGTCACGGACTCACAGACAATGCGGACCCCGCGCAGAGCAGTCTCCTTCTCGATGACTGGGCAACCAGCCGGTTAACCGTCGCCACTCTCATGGGGCTTAGCCTCGGTGGACGGGAGAACACGCCGCCGTTGCTTGCATACCTATCAGCGTGCGGAACAGCCCAGATCAAAGGTAGTAAGTTTGTCGATGAGAGTATACACCTCATTAGCGCGTATCAGCTAGCTGGGTTCCGCCACGTTATTGGAACGCTGTGGGAAGTCAATGATCAGTTGTGCGTTGACATGGCGAGGATTACCTATGAGGGAATGAGAGATGGCAAGATGAGTGACGAGTCAATTTGTTTCGGGCTGCATAGGGTGTCGAGAGAATTGAGGAGGCAATGGCTGAATACACTGGCACTAGCCCAGTTGAGTATGATGGATGGCGACTGTAAGGAAGAGACTAAATCGGAATTCACCGCAAATAACACAGGTGATGGACATGGGAGGAATTTAGAGCCGATATTGGAGGATGTCTCTGGGCCATTATATTGGGTGCCGTATGTTCATTTTGGATAGCATTATGCGTGGAAGGGCCTGCAAATTGCTTCTATTGAAAGTTATTCCCTCATTGAACATCTACATTGGGTGTTGGACGATGTTACGCCTATTGTTCAACGCTATGTTACCGGAAAGATTGACATTCCATTTAGAAAAGAGTAATTCATGGCATGTTGGAGGCCGTTGATAGACCCAAGCCTCGTGTCTCTCCCAGAGGGCCTATTAATTTCAGACTACCCTATTATAAGCGCACATGTTACAGAAATTTAACAGTCATGCCGCTGCAAAAGTTTTTTCTCTGGACATCCCTACGTTTCTGCAAAATAGATAGATTCTACAATAACACGGTTTCCGCCATTTCCGAGTTTCTCGCAGTATCGTTATAAATCTCCTCGAATACCATTTCCTGGCATTCCAATTGCTACAGTGGTAGCGATGCAGATATACAACAAAACTAGAGAACAAACATAAAGGCTAGAACTACGTCTCCTCAGTGAGTATTCTGTCACCTAAGCTTCCTCACGAGCTCAAACCAGCCGATGTCCTCTGAATTCACACCGGGCATAGCCTATTTTGCATTGGCCTCCTCATTAATCAGAGTTGTCACAATGGCATTTCGTAGGTTAATCAGAAACAGATCGCTCGCGGTGTTACCGGTCCCGCCCGGCGGAACGAGAGTATCGTAAGTTTCCTACAACGTCGGTGTGAGCTGAGTGACGCAACGATCAGTGGGTTGTTTTTTTCTTTACCGCAGGTGTGTTTAGCAATATTTGGCTAGTGTGCGACAATAAGTCAGGGTCGCCAGTCAGAAATTTGACTGCGAATGGGATAGTGTTTGCGGCATTCCCCTTTATCAGCGACGCTTTCCAGCCCAAGTGCGTTGGCAGCCGCTCATTCTCAAAGACGGAACGAACATAGCTGAGGGGCGCATTGCCTTTGGCATCACCGAGAACCGCCATCAGCAGACCGTTTGCCAAGGCGGCAATAGCCATTCCATGCGCCCCGTAGGCCGCATCCGGGTTTCGCTGCATGTTGGCATCCATTTGCACTCCCTGCGCCGCACCCATGAGCCCAGGTGTAACTATACCATTATTACCCGTTTCGATCACCGAAAGGGTAAGATTCCATACTTCAGGGTTGAACGAGTTGTCGTCGCCGTTTGCAAGGTCTAGGCGAGAAAGGCTAGCATCATGCTCAATAAGCAAGTTATGCGCTCCCGTGTCCTCCAAATCCCATGTCCCAACCCAACGCTGTGATGGTAGAACTGCGGCCACCAGTGCGACGCCGATCTCGAGTGATACTCCCATACCGAGAAATGCTCCTGTGATTATATCGAGGGCGGTCACGCCTTTGCCACTCCGAGGGACAAATCCGTGATTCGCTAGTGAGTTTAGCGCCGGGCATGGACTGCGGGCTTAACGGAAGCCCCCATCATGTTAGCAGAAATCCAAAAGTCATCATGGGTTGTCAGAGTCTCACAAGCATCAGAGGCAGGAGGCTGATACTGTTGGAACCGAGGATCAAGAGGATTGAAAAGGGGAATTCCGCTTAAATCAAAGGCGGCAGCATTGGAGGTCAACACAGTCAAGATGAGACTAGCAGGGGTGAAAAGATGAAGCTTCATGGTGATAGTTGCCCGGACTTCAAGACAAGCCAAAAGTTCTCCAGGTACAATTATGGTACAATTAGAACAATTTAAATTGCCTCGCTCCAGCGGCCATCTTATATTCTTCAGGAATAACCCAGAAAAGCCTCAGCTGGCACTTATACAAGCTGACAAGCTAGGCATGTAGGAGGGCTAGATGATCACGTGGACGGCACACTCACCCTCGCCAAATTATGTTAGCTCTGTCTCAGAATTGGATCTCGCCAATGATTTAGCTTCAATTAAAATGTGTTCGACGGCCATTGGGCCGGCCTAGACGCTTTAGTGCCACTGCTTTGCCGCTCAGCACTTAACCAGTAGACTCAGCTCCTCCAGTAGGTTCAGCTTTAGGGACGGGATAGAACTAGGCGTTCCAGCTAACTAAACTTAGACAATAGTCTGCCTTTTCTTAGCGGAAAATGGGTCAGGTGGGCATGGAGTCAAATGCCAGCGGCACAGGCGAGTTGACCATTTTTGTTGACGGATCTGGCATCGGTTCTGTTGCTACACCGATTTTGTTCAACTGGTGCTCCTCGGTATGAGAAGCCGGTTTGGAGGCAGAGATCATGTGGGGCGTTCAAACCCAAAACAGCTCAAACAGGGAAGGTCATAGTCTGGCGATGATTAGGTTCCACCCGTGATTTCAAAAAATGGGCTTATCTAGGTAGAGCCAAGTTCAACCGAACTCAGCCCAAGCTCAGTGGTAGCTCAGCTTAGAGTGGCAGGAGCTTTGCTCTGGTAATTGAAATGGACTTTGGTACGCTTGAGCTTCGTCCGCGAGTAATTTGGTATACATAACTACCCAGTGTGCTATGTTAAAAAAAACTAGATGTTCTCCAAGTGCCTTTCTTGGGCCTTCCCCAATAGCCACCCAATTCCGTTTAGAATATCAGACTGAAATCTCTTTGAAAGTTCAAACCCATCAAAAACATCGGCGAATCCATGTGGCATTCCTGGATATACGTCAAGCTTTGTGTGAACCCCGTTCTCCCGTAACACTCTCTCGTAAACTAAACCATCATCTCTGAGTGGATCTTGTCCACAGACTTGAAAATAGACCGGAGGAAGCTTCTGATGAGCATTTTCAGCGTTGAAGGGCGAGTACTTGGGTGAAAAAACGTCTGGGGCATACGCCCCGTTGATAAAGTTCAATGCCCTTTCGTTGATGATGATACTGTCAGCATTTTGTGCCCTTGAGAACCAAAAGTCTTTCAGCTTCTCAGGAATAATAGACGCATCCAAGAGAATTGGCGTACTGAGCCAGATACCAGATATGGCAGGTTGGAACTTTCCAGTCACCCACTGCTGCGCTGTAACGGCCGCTAAATTTGCTCCGGCCGAGACGCCGCCAATGAATAACCGTTTCCAAACATCTACCCTAAGCTGTCTGGCCGCCGTTTCGGATACAAGCCATTGCAGTGTATCCCATACATCATTAGGTGCCGTCGGGAATTTGTGCTCTGGGGCAAGACGATATGAAATGCTTGCAACGGTGATGCCATATAGCGCCGCCAGGGTTTTCGGATTGACACTAACGTTCGTATTTTGACCCAAGCAAAAGCCTCCACCGTGGATTAAGACGAAAAGACCAGTGGCAGGCGAAGATGAAGGTTTGTGAATCCTGATTTTGCTTTTATAGCCATCCCGCATAATAACTTCAGTTACAGATTCGCCCTCAGAGGCCGGCGGCTCCTGTTGAGGATACCTTCGAACCATCTCCACTAGATTCTCAAATGGCATCCTCGTGACTGGGGACGGATTATTTTTGTTTGCTTCAAGGTACTATAAAACACATTGTTAAAATTTCTGCTGTGGATTTTGGACATGTCGGAAATTATCCTACCCTAGCAAAATCGGAACTGCACAGTCGTTATTAATTATAACATGTTTAGGCTGATGGGAGGGTTTAACCTTACTTTGTCTCGCTTAGGCTAGCGACAGCGTCTTTCGAATCGTACAGTGACATGGCTTTGGATTTACAAGAATGAAGATATGCTTCAAGATGAGTTGTATTGATCAGCAAAAGACAAGACAGAAGATGGGATGATTATCGTACATTTAAGAATACCCGCCATGAAGATCCACCAGTGTATAGTGAGGTTAAAGTTTGTTCAGCACACTGGCCTGTGAGCTCGCTTTCGGTTTTCGGGTCGCTACTTGGACCCGAAATCCGGTTCGTGCTATCCGAAATCCGCGCTGTGCTACTAGGACCTCCATCCGAACCATGCCATCAATGCAGCATGGGAGGCCCTGCCCAAATTGTTTCACAGCCAACTTTCTAATTACGAAAATTCACGTGGGCCTTTGACTCTGCCTCCAACAAGCACGTTGGCGATGTGGTTTGCGAGAGATGCGCATTTTGCCAAAGCGACTGCCTACGAAGTTCAGGCTGTAAAGGACTCGGTTTCATCTTGCATCTCAAATTGATGCCCTTTCTTAGCACCGGCTTGCAATATGAAGGATTTGTTAGGATATATGGAATAACAAAATGACGGCTTTAATCTTAAGGTTATCCTGAATAGGTCACTGTTGAATGTTTGGAAATGTTTTATTGTTGATAATGAACTGTCTTTTTTTTTATGATTTAATATCATGACATGCTGAACGTAATTAAATTATTTCTGCCTACTTTTTATCCTGTATAATGGTAAGTAACATGTTCGTCATGTTGTTGAATGCCATCTCTTTTCACTCCCTCCTTTATTTCTTTAGGGGTCGCTGCAGGCAGCTTCAGCCAAGAAAAAAACAAAGAAAAAGGGCTCAAGAGGTCTATCCTTTTGTGCCATACGCTTGATGACAGAAAGGTAGCACAGCCACGCCTTGGTGCATATTGACAGTGTCGGCTTGGCATCGGACTTTTTCAAATCTCCGGGTCCGCTGAACGTGGCCAAGGCGTCAGGCTAGTCAACTGAGCCAGGGGAAATCAGGTTACATCTCCACCCAGTGGTTGGGCTGTACGGCGACTGTAGATATGATTGCCATATTCGTAATTTATTACGTATATTAAATCGAAGGCTTATCGTCTCTTCGCCACATAGGTGACTCAGATTTGGAGCTAGAGAATTTGTTACATAGGATTTTTGATCTGCCGGTAATCAGGGGTGTCTATGAATAGAGGCTTTTCACTAGCGTGCGTGCGTGCGTTCTCACTGCGCTCGGACCTCGTACATGGTGAATTTTCGTTCCTACATTTAGCGGCAGCAATACTCGCCTGTGTATTGTGTGTACACATCTCAATTAATCTATTTCTGTGTTGCGTCAATAGTATATCAATGGAAAAGCTTTGACCGCATCTTCGTCTCACTCGTCACATTATATTCTGATTCATTTCCAACAACGTCTCGAACCTACCTCACGTATCGCTGCTTGGGTACCGAAGGATGATATCTTACCATGGACACAAATAGCAGATCTCCAAGTGAAGAGGAGACCGACAGCATGTCTGCCAACGTCTCTGATATCTCAATGACGGTATCGAACGGGCCATCACAATATTTGGCTTGTACTTCTTGTCGCCACCGCAAGATCAGATGCGACCGTAGCCTCCCTTGCTCAAATTGCATTAGGGTGCGATGGATCTTTCCTTTATCTGTCTTAGTTGGCCTTGGAGGCCTTCTAGTATTGTATCTTTCTGACTTTATAGATCAACGCCAACTGCATACCAAGTCAGCCCACGACAGTTCGCAAGCCTCGACAACCGAATCGCGAACTCAGAGAACGATTAACCCGTTGCGAATTCCTGCTCAAACAGTGCGCTGATCTACTTAACCTTAAACCCCCATCACCTAAACCGATACTCGTATCCCCGGCCGCATTGCCTTCGACATTCCCAGCCGTAACTCAAAACTCAGAACAAGGTAAACATAATGGAAGACCTCCAGGTAGGTTGGTATGGGAAGGGAATGGTGCTGTGCGATTCATGGACAGCCATGTCTGGGCGAGTGTTCACGAAGAGGCAAGAAATGGCCCCAATTAGTAGCTGATTATCTTCGGTATTGACATCAACTCCAGCTTCAAGCGATAAGGCAAAAGGTTGATGCGAATGAGCGGAACGGATCGAGCGATATTACACATACTGACAGGAGTTCCAACTATGCCATGAAATATCTGGGCTCACGCGAGTCAACACACTCCGCAGTCGAGTTTTGGCCAAGGCCAGTTGAAGTCTTCAAGTTGTGGCAGTTTTTCCTTGATCGTGTAAACCCTCTCCTAAAGGTTGTCCATGTTCCTTCTCTACAGCCACACATTGTAGAGGCTGCAACAAGTATGGAGAATATCACCCTAAGTTACCAGGCCCTTCTCTTTACCATCTTCACCATGGCTGTTGTATCCTTGTCAGAGACCGAATGCATACAAATTCTGGGAATAACACGAGATGAAGCACTAAAAAAATACACTTCAGGCACAAGGATAGTGCTAACTCGACTTAATCCGCTGGAAAACTTTGACATGACTGTCCTCCAGGCTCTGCTATATGTGGTACTTGGATTTCAAAATCTTGTCTCTGGTCGCACTGACTGATGGCTGGCTATAGTTCTCATTGCACAATCGCTACGATAGGCATGCTGCTTGGATGTTGAGCGGGGTGGTAGTGCGCATCGCCCAAAAGATGGGCTATCATCGTGATGGCGAAACTCTTGGGCTTCCGCCTTTTGAGACGGAGATGCGGAGGCGAATATGGTGGCAATTGCTTGTACAAGACTCAAAGATTGCGCTCGTTTCGGGCCTAAATGATTCAATGCTGCCTACTGGGTGGGATACCAAGCAGGCGCAAAACTTCCACGATGCCGATTTATTCGTTGAATCCACCGAGCCTGCTACGCCACGAGAGGGACCGACAGAGATGTGTTTCTGTCTACTTGTCTATGAAATCACAAAGTTCACAATTTCGGCTGACGGAATCCATGGGATACGGGACTTTGAGGACGGCATGGAAGGCCAAAATACGGATGACCAGGATGCACGCATTCGTCAACTTCAAAAATACCGCGCCCTAGTGGACAAATTGGACAATGATCTGCGCGTAATTGAAACTCGTTTCGTCGATACAATTGCAGGTCCTGTCCACGCAGCAGCACTCACAATGCGACCGATGTTTACCGGCAAATTGAGGGAGATGCTGGTGCCCATGACGGAACAACCTGAGTGGGGCACAGAAATTTTCAATGCCAGTGACAATTGGTTCAAGAACATTGTCGTAAACAATGAGAAAATCGCCGCATGCTACGAGGTAATGCTAGAAAAGGGCTTCTTCTGGTTTTGCAGTCTTCACTTTCAGCTTGAGCTCTTCGCAGCAATGACCGGACAATTGTGCCATCGTCCGAGTGGTTCCATCGTCGATCGTGCCTGGAACGTTGTGGAAAGAGTTTACACTTACCACTTCGAGCTCTTTGACATGACGCGAAAGTCATCCTGCAAGCAAGCGCAGGTTGTTTTGCGTGCTTGGGCGGCCCGTGAAGAGGCATATACTAAAATGGGTGCCGTCATCGGACCCCTCAGTTTATCAGGCGACTTCAAGAGTGCGTCTCGCCATACATTGATGGGTTTGAACCTACGCCAGAGTCGTGGGTCAGGTGGCAAATGACGGCGCCACCGCAGATGGGAGACTTTCTATTGCCAGTCGACGCCGACACAGATGTTCCATTCCTAAATTGGGACATGCTAGGGGACATGCTACCCTCTAATGACAGTACTTGACGTGGGCTGGATGCTCGTCCTACGAGAGCAAGAACTTTAAGGGAAGCTGAATGGCTCGGGGTGGGCCGGACATTTTAAAAATACCGACAGATCCATCACTTCCTGTCCATCCTGAATAGGTTTAGATTCCTAGCTAAGTACATCCACCAATATTTACATGATTGGTTCTTTCTGCTTTACTCCTCATTCCAATGCAGCCAAGCGTCATGGGATATTCATTTTTCCCCTTTTACGGATGTCGGAAAGTTGATTGATGACCAAGCACTTTGAATAGAGTTGATAGGCTTTATCATGGAAATAATTGTGGATGCTTGTTATGGAAAAGAACATGAAGCACGCCGGGTGATTGGCGCGCATAAGTGCCAGTTTCTGACTCAAGTAAAGAAGGCAATGATCTAGGCAAGTAGGTCTGACCTGCTCTGCCTATTTTCAAGTATAAAAGAGGACAGAAATGCTGTCAATCAAATTCTGCAGAATCATTTTCTACATTGATATCTTTAAGTCGATTACTTTCTTGCCTTAAGCACAACCCATAAAGTAAAAGTTCACCATGTCGCTCGGTCGAAAGATTGCACTCAATACCGGGTTCACAATCCCGTAAGTGGTAATCATAGCAGAAAGTAGTCTGTCAGCATACCTGCTAATATTCGGACTGCATTCAGTCTGCTAGGCTATGGGACTTGGCAGTCCTCTCCTGGAGAGGTTGCTTTGGGAATTTTTGAAGCCTTGAAAGTGGGATATAGGCATCTGGTATGCTTCAAATTCTTTCTTTGGGTGAAAACACAAACACTAATTTTCTAATCAAGGACCTTGCCAAGGTGTATGGCTACATCACTTCCTTTCCGCTTGTATTTATCTCACGCATGCTTTCATAGGTACGGAAATCAACATGAGGTTTCGCAGGGCCTTCAAAAGGCCTTTAAAGAGATTCCCGGTCTCAAACGCGAGGACATCTTCATCGTGCGTGCTATCGGCCACTCCAGAAAGAAAATTACTGATTTGTCGTGGTGTACAGACCTCTAAGCTCTGGAACACGTGAGTAGATATTGACGCAGCAAAGCCATTCTATTACTTACGGTAGTGCTTAGTCAACATGCCCCCCATGAAGTCGAGACTGCGTTGACAGACTGCCTGCAAGAGCTGGGCCTGGACTACCTTGATGTGAGTCTATCTACACGACATGACTGAATCTGCATTTAACCCACGCTAGCTCTATCTTGTACACTTCCCAGTGTCCTTTAAGCGAACTTCTGGACATGTGGGTGAGAACTTGTTCCCGTTGAATGAAAACGGCGATGTGGCAATCGATGATAGTATCTCTATTATCGAGACATGGAAGGGTTAGTTGATATTTCCTAGATCATATTTCCCGGTGTTTGCTAATACAATTTGGGCAAAAATCCAGCCATGACAAAACTGCCCAAATCCAAAGCACGCTCCATTGGAGTTTCCAACCATACTATCGAGCAAGTGAGTGACTGATCTCTTGTTTCCATCATGTAGGCAGTCTCTTTGCTAACGTCTACCAGCTTGAGGCTATCATCCAGGCCACCTCTGTGGTTCCAGCAGCCAATCAAGTTGAACGCCACCCGCTGTTGCGACAGGATGATTTGGTTGCGTACTGCAAGGACAAGAATATCCACTTGACTGCTTACTCGGTGCGTCTTAGCAGCTTCCGGCCTCTTCGAATGAAGAACTTACCTGTGATGTAGGCCTTTGGTAACAACATGTTCAACATCCCTTTGCTGTTGTCGCACCCCGAAGTCCAGAGTGTTGCAAAAAGATTGTCCAAGGAAAATGGGACCGCAATTACACCTGCGCAAGTACTGTGAGTATCTTCAATGCTAGAGGAAAGAGGCCGACTGACTGGCTTCTCCAACCGACAGACTTGCCTGGGCGCAGAATGGCGGCCACAGTGTCATTCCAAAGTCTGTTACCCCAGCACGAATTGCTGAGAACTACCAAGAGATCGCGTTGTCGGAAGATGATGCTCGCATTGTCGAGACTATCGGAAAGACTCAACGACGATACAATGTGCCCTACATTGCGAGTAAGTGTTTGAATGCGTCACCAATTGGGTGTCTGTGTTAATCGCTCATCTTAGATAACCCGCGGTGGGATATCAATATTTTTGGCGGCGCATCAGAGGAAAATGCTACCCACAAGGTTATAATATAACTGCGGCACTATGTATGCAGGGTGTTTGATTGTTTCGATTTCCAGGAGAGTCCGAATGGCCATCTCACAGACAACAAATCAAAATCGAAGATAAGACTTGAATGATACTGGATCACCTACACTAGCATGTTATTATCTTCAGAAACGCGTTAATCATGTGTGACCGAGGGAAACATTGAGCCAGTTCATTATAAATATGACTTGTCTCAATTTCTTTGAGCATTTGAGATATGAGCCTACCCTTTCGTCTGTTTCTGAATATTTTGGCGTAATAGAAGCGCATATTCTTTTAAATTCGCACAGATGATGCGGCATATGTACATTCCCGTAGGAAAACAGTGACAAGCTGGACATGGAAATATATCAAAATATGTGCTCAGGATTCAGGGGGGGCTTCGACGTGGGTATCCGGTCAGGACAACACATCTCGGTAATTCCGTAAGCCAAGACATGCCCTTTCAGCTCCCGTGTAGCTTCTCGTATCTTTTAAGCTTGGATCCTTTGGGCTCCCTTTCTTGGAATGGGATAGAGAGCAACCCAGCGGTGAGTCATTCGTCGCAAATCCTCTCGGTAATGCTTCAGTGACCTTGGAGCTAGAACAGAAAGACTCCGCCTGACAAGATGCCAAGAAGTGGAGACTTGAGTGGTGAAGCGTATGATAGGTGCAATCATTGAAAAAAGGTAATAATCCGAGACCGAGATTCTTGGGGAAGGCCCGATACGAAAAACCCATGAATCGAGGCGCAGCTGGAGGGAGGCCTGCGCCCCTCAGGGCGGGGATCATGCATGCAAGGGATTGATTATTTGACTTCTATAGCAGACACGACGGATCTAGGGCACGGACGTGAGGAGAAAGTTTTCAATGCCTTTTTTCTGTAGATGATTCACACATTACTAGATAACTGAAAGGCAAACAAGTTTGCGCACATTACATCCATCGCTAATGGTATCGGAATCAGTCCCACTTATCAAATTAGGCAGGGCGTTCTACAACACCCACAAGAAAAAACTTCAATCGCTCTTATCTTTGGTGTCAATAGTGATGAGGATCTTCTCCTGCAAGAGGAATTAGATCAGTTAGGACAGCAATCCCCCAGTCGCTTCAAAGTAATCTACACCCTTTGCCACTAGCAAAGCATTGCGTTTCCGCAAGGGATGGATCAAAATACGTCCACGTAACCATGATTATTTTTTCAAAAGTGCTAAAAGGCACGTTTATCCAATCTGCAGTAATACTTAATGCTATCTGAGATTGTTTGATAAATTTTAAACACGAAAGCTTATGGCTAGTCTACTGTTATTATTAGTAACCTTGAGGCACAGGATCCGGATCATCGTTCAGGTTAACTCAATACGCTTTGGCCAGTAAAACAAAACAGTTAGGCTACACGGCTAGTCCAAAACAAGTTTCTTTCTGGGCACTTTCCATGTTCAAATCAGTCGACTTGCCCTATCGAGTAGCCTATCTGTGCGTTGGTCCTTCTCTACTCGGTCAATTGACGGATTGCGGACACGTGAAAAGTCCGGAAAGTCCGAAACGGCCATGAGCTTCTCCACCACATCACTATCAGTACCTTTTTTTTATCCACACCAAGAAGGATCCTGGTAAGTTTTCATTGCAATTGGGTATATCAGATTGCTGTATAGTGTTATATAAACTCCATATGTTGTACGTACACTTACAGCCACGATAACGTGGATTTTAGTACACTTTACCAATATATTACCCTCTATTCGGCAAAAGAAATGGCCACGCGCTTCTCACTTAAGTGTGCCAAAGAGGCTGCAGGGACCATCAGTCTCCCTAACATCTGCATCGGCACTTGGTCATGGGGAGATAACAGTACATGGAACAACGCATCCTCATCGGCGCGCCAATTGCTAGACGGCGCTTGGGCCAGTATGCAAAAACACGGGCTAACCTTCGTCGACACCGCAGAAGTATACGGCAATGGCGAGTCGGAACGCATTATTGGCTCACTAAAGGATTCAAGCCCGGAGGAGTACAAGACCAATCTCGTCATCTCGAGCAAATTCCTGCCTATACCAGTACCACCAACGAAGTTATTTATGCCGAGCGGCATGGTTAAGAGTTGCAAGCAAAGCTTAGAAAGGCTAGGCCTGTCACAGATGGGCTTGTATATGATCCATGGGCCGGTTCATGTCTTCAACTCGATTGATTCTATGGCTGGTGGATTGGCTCAGTGCGTTGAACTCGGACTGACACGTGCTGTGGGTGTCAGCAACTACAGCGTGGAGGAGATGATCAAGATGGACGATGCGCTCAAAAAAAGGGGGCTGCGTCTAGCTAGTAACCAGGTCGAGTTTTCGCTTCTCCGCACGTTGCCAGAGAAAAGTGGCTTGCTGGAAGAGTGCAAGAAGAGAGGCATCTTGCTAATGGCATACAGTCCACTGTGAGTAAACATTCCTTTATGACCTTTCCTAGCTTTTCTTTTTCCCTGTGGATTAACTAGAGTGCTGATCTTCTGAATCTAGAGGTATGGGCCGTCTCACAGGCAAATACTCGGCCGAAAACCCACCTCCTTCATCTCGAAGATTGGGCAATCATCCAATGGAGGAAGTCCAGCCACTCCTTGACGTAATGCGGAAGATTGCGACGACCCATGATGTCAAGCCCAGTGCCGTGGCATTGAAATGGGTTATCCAGAAAGGGGCAATACCCCTTGGGGGTGTGAAGAATGCGACACAAGCAGACGAAAACGCGCGGGCCGCGAGCGATGATTGGGCTCTCTCTGAAAATGAGATGAGTGAGCTTGAGACGCACTCATTTGTCGGCAAAGCCAGTTGGTTCATACAACATGGGTGATGTTAGGCTTTGCTCGGGGTTGTTAGTTGAAGCCACTTTTTGTTTAATCCCTACTCTATTAGTTGCAAAGTCACAATCTATATACTCTTATTCATAAGAGAAAAGTTCCAAATAAAATAGCTTATACTCAGAGAATCTCTTACTACCTCTTTGGCACCAGAAGTGTTCAAATTTAAAATTTAGTAATTAAAATTGTTATCTAATGTTGAGAATATTTGTTTTCTCATTGTCAAAGACTGAGTATTAGGAGAACACCCTTTATCAAAGGCCTACTCCGAAGAGACATTGATCTGTACATTCTGGTTCGGATCCGAGCCTGATGGCGAACAGATGTTCGGCAAATACCCGTCCGTGCGAACTGATTCGTTGGGAATAATGTCTGACATTGCTTCTTTGGGATATTTTGTGTTTCCTGCGTAGCTCCTCATGGCTTGCAAAATGCCAATGTCTTTACCAACCTTGACCAACGCACGCTTTGCAGCCTGTCGGTGGTCTGTTGGAACTGTAGGTATCATGAAAGTGACCGTCAACGGCCATATCAGGCGCAACCCAGCATATCCAGCCGATGGCAAGCTCGGATCTATATCCGGACCGGCTCCTCCTAAAGATTCCGGTAGACTTTTGATAATATCCGCTGACATGAGAGCTGTGTTATCACGACAAAGGTTGCGTTGCCATGCGAGGTCCTCGGGGCTGTAAGGCGAATTTGGTGCATGTTCGACTAAACCAGAAATCAAGATGGTCACATAATCCAGCTTAATCCTAGCACCGCACCAGGAGTTCCAGAAACTCCAGCTGATAACGTTCCCTTGTTGTTGGGATATGCTCGGGGAAACCATCTCGGCTTCTTGAAGTGTGCGCACAATGTCAGGATAGCATTGGCACGCCTGAACAAATTTGCCGCCGATAACCAACGGCATCGCCACCTCGAATACCGAGCAGGCAGATCTTATAAACTTGGCAATTTTTAGTAGTGACTCCTCTTCCGGTGCGACGTATCTCCCGAGCTTATCGAGCCAGACACCCAATTCATCTGGACACCTGCGGTTGGAGATCATACTTTGGATTTGCTTCAAAGTGTCAGCTCAAATCCCCCCCCGTCAAATTTTTTACAACATACAATAGTATTGTACAAGCTCCAAAACATCTGACGAACAAGAGGATCTGCCAAGTTGCGCGGGCCCCTGTTGTGCAAGAGGCTTGCCAAGCCGGCAGAATGCACTACCCACGGGGTTGCATCCGACCCTCGTTTCTCAAAGCTTCCAGATAGGATCTGCTCAATTAGTTTACCACATCAGCTAGTGCATCAATGTAGAGCGATGCGCCACTTACTTCATAATTTCCAAGCAGCCACACTGCGACAATCGTTCCGTCCTCCTTGCTTCTGCTAGCGTCGTTTATGAAGGCCTGGATAGCTCGCAGCGCCTTTCCTAGGTACAGCGATACCTCGTTTTTATCTGGAGGGGCCTTGTACCGGTTCCCAATGTAGGTTCTAGCAAACACATGGCCTACCAGTGCGAGCGGGTGCTCTTCTGGGACCTTGCCAAGGATGCGAGTGAAGTAGCGCACAGAAGAAAAGCACTCCATTAGCAGTGGCATTGAGTGCGTCGTCCAGTGCTCTTTAACCGAGACGAGGCTTGGCGAAGGCGCCTGCACTTCTTGGGTGTGACAGGGAATCCACGTCAATGAAGAGGCTTGAGCGGGTCCATTGAAGGCTTGCGCAGATATGGCGGTGGCGCCATTGGGAGGCTGGCTGGTCGCTGGAGCCACGGCTGATACTTTGAGAAAGGCGTTGCGAAACACGACATCTTTTTCACTACGGTAACCGGGACATTCGGCTCCATATCTCTTGCATCTGTAGCACGAGGGTCTGGTGAGATCGCACTGGAGTCAGCAGATTAGCATTGATGCGGTCGTGTGGATTCATGCTGCCAAGAATTCAAATCTGCCCACCTTGACTCGCCTGCGCCGGCAGAGATGGCAATCCTGGCTGGGTCTCCCGACGTTCACCATGGCTAGTAAATTTTGGAGGAGCCGGTACTGCGCACGAGCTGTAAGGCGAAACTCAATCGATCAAGGAGGAGAAGCTGACACGAGTGCCAAGCTAGCGAATCTGTAAGATCCTGTCAGATGATGACATCAGCTCGAAAAACTAACTCGAAATGGTCGCTGCAGGCTCCACATGCTCGAAACGGTTTCCTAAGTCGGACCCGCCGATCAAGTACAGAGAAGTCTCTGGCATTCAACCCAGGCCAATTGTCAATTGAAATGGGAAACATTCTACAGAATAGAGGCTTGGATTATATAGTCATTTTAAGGATGTCTACGCCGAGCTGATGACGTTTGGATATAAATAGCCTTTCTTCCCTCCGACTCATTCAAACACAATCAGCATCCTCATCATAACCATCGAAACACTCATTGGCTGAGAAAAATGAGCGGCATTAAAAAGGTATCACCAATTATTTTACTGATCGATTCATTCATGTTAACCTTGGTCATCCTCTAGGTCATCATCATCGGAGGCGGTCCAGCAGGGCTCCTGGCTGCCCTGCGCCTCAAACAAGAGCATCAAATAGCGTCCGTCATATACGAAATTCGTCCTCGCCCCACTACTCTTGGAGGGGCTCTTGGAATACCTCCCAATGGTCTCAGATTGCTCGATCGGCTCGGACTCTATGAAAGCGTCCTGGCCAAGGGTGCGGAGACGACAGACATGATCCTGCACTCTCTAAAAGGGGAAGACTTGGGGAAAATGTCAATGGTGTCGTGGAGCAAACAGAAGACGGGCTTTGGATATGTCAGGATTAGGAGAATTGACCTGGTAGACGTTCTCCTTGAAGCCGTCGACAAGATGGCAATTCCCATTCATTACGACAAGAGCCTGGTGGGGATCGAGGAAAGCGATGATCAGACTATCGCGTCGTTCTCAGACGGTACCCACGATAGTGCTGATCTTCTCTTGGGTTGCGACGGTATTCACTCCGCGGTGCGCAAGCTGCATGTTGCTCCAGGCTGTGTTCCGGAATATACAGGCATTGCCAATATGTATTCGCTCATATCAAGGTCTGACGTTCCGCTAGCGGCCTCGATACCAAGCGGTCTGAACGCAACACTGACCGCTGATGGCTTGTTCGGGCTTTCGCCGGCTTCGCCGAACGGCGATCTTTACTGGTTCTTCTCTCGTGAAGTTGCGCTCCCCGAAACCGGGGATGCTCGCGACGGGTGGGAGGAGCGCAGCAACCAAGAGATCAAAACTTGGAAAACCAATCTCATGAATATTTTAGGTCTGGAGAAGAGCGAGTGGAAAGATGTCCTGCGCGATATTATCCAAAAGACAGAAACCGTCAAATTTTATCCCGTGTACAAGGTACCCCCCACCACGACCTGGTACAAAGGGCGCTGTCTCCTCATTGGAGATGCCGCTCATGCAATGCCTCCTCACGCGAGCCAAGGTGTCTCCATGGCACTCGAGGATGTTTTTCTTCTTTCCAAAATGCTCGAGAAGCCCTGGGACCGGATAGAAGACGGCTTTCGAGTATATGAGCAGAAGCGAAAAGTTAGGACTGAGGATGTGTTACATTCGGCGGAGCAGGCCGGTAATATCCGCCGGAAAACTACACCCTGGGGCTTATGGGCAACTGAGAAAGCGATATCGGGAGCTCTTTGGGCCCACAAGGTACTTGGGTTGGATGGAATGGGGTTGCGTCAAAAATACCTCGTGTACGATGTTGAAGAGGAGCAGTTTTAGGAGTTTTTGAGGTTATAGATTGTCGATTTATGTAGTATGAGAATCAGATTCGCACCCTAAACTCTATGGCGTATTCCAAATTAATCACGGCTCATAACATTGGATAGTTATTTCCACGGTTGAATCTATTACCATAATCTCAGTATGAATTGAGGGTTGTCGGCAGAAGACAAGGGCAAACGAATCAGTAATCTTAGTAATCTGGGCCCTTATACCTGTTAGACTACCACTTGTTGTTATCTTGGAGACTTTCGGTTTCCATTTTCTGCTGATTCAAGCTCGTCATTCAAAAGTCTCAACACATTCCCAGGCTTCAGTGCTCAGGTAAACCGGCGCATCCAACGCAACTTTGGATCAACATCCATCTGGTCAAAAAGTTTGATGACTAAGCGGCGAATTTTGAAAACAGTGGTTCATCTGCTCTGAGCCCCAATTTTAACCTTCAGCCACAAGGCGTGCCAGGATGTATTATTAGAACCTGCCAAGAGGCACCCTCGCGTCATGCAAGGGACGCCCGGAGACTCAAGCCTGTCGATGATCAGCATTCGGCTTCCGAACACGTTTTGCAGTCTGCAAGGTATTAAATTCAGATCAACATGGGGTAAGTGGATGCTGCACAAGAGGCTCGAGCGCCGTCGAGAAGCAAGCCAAGTGTTGGCAGGCACGGGTAACATCACAAGTCGTACAGACGCTCTGCTTCATCTCAATTCAACAAAACTAATTTAGCTCAGTCACATTCGTCCCATCTTTTTGTGCATTATGCTGTTGCTGGGAGAACGACTGGCCTACCCGTTGCCAACAATGCGTGCGACGGAATCCGCGCGCCCCGGCTTCAATGCACGTGTGTCTCATACGAGCGAGGGGCGATGATCAGGTACCCGTGACAGCCCACGACATTGGATCTTCCATCCAATAGCGAAGAAAAACAAAACGAAAAGTGACTGGTGTGGAAATTGAGTTGTTATTCTGCAAATCTAATGTCTAAAACGCCTCATCCCCAAACTTGACACGCTCGGTTGCTCCATTTTACATCACTCCCACAAACAAATTCCAACCATTGAGTATTACAAACAATATTGAATTCAAAAACAGGATATTCCTTTGGTCTAAGTACAATGTAATTCCAATCAAGTAGAAAATCAGCCCATTCTAGTAGACAAGAATCGAATCAATGAGGCATCGATGCCGTAAACCCCAAGATGCGGCGAATTCAAGAGAATTCAAGTACCGTCTTTTAAAGCAAGACGGCACCGAATACGGTGGAAGAGAGCAGCAGAGCTCCGATGGTGATGCCCAGGGTGGAAACGCCAGAGGGCTGTCGGGCGGAGGGAGCAGCGTTGTCGGAAGACGTAGCACTCGAGCTGGAGGAGGAGCTGGTGCCGGAGCTCTTGCTGGACGACTTGGTGGCGGTGGAGTCGGCAGACTTGACTACACTGGCTGAGGCGCTGGCGGGAACTCCGCCGGTTCCAGTAGCAGAGGCGGACTCGTTGCCCCTGCAGAAGACGTCGACCCAATCGGCCTTCTGGTCCTTGTACAAGCAGTCGGAGAGGTCCGAGATCTTCTGGTCCTTGGCGAGGCAGTAGAGACCGCAGTCGTCGTAGTAGCTAATGACCTCGGCTCCGTTGCAGCAGGCCAACATGCGGGCGGCGTTGTCCTCGCTGTAGGGCATGGCGCAGGAGGCATCCTTGACTGGAGGGTCATAGAGGAGGCTGCAAGAAGCAGTGGCGGTGGAAGTAGCGGAGCTCCTGGTCGAAGACATGGTGACTAGATGTTTTTTTTGTTGGAAATGTTGGAGTGAGAGACGAGAATTTAAAACTGGTAGCTGAAGATGAAGTTGGAAGTGAAGATGGAGAAAGAAATAAAGAATGAGAAGGAGGTCAAACGACTCAATTTAAACAAACCGTCACGTTCCGCCTTGACAATTCCTGCATCAGTTTCATCCGCGGTAGCCTCGTATTTCCTTCCTTGGCACGTTCCTAAATAAAGCACCTCAACGGGCCGCGAGACCGTCCCTTGCCCGTTTCACTCGGCATAATGACGTACCCTGAGCCCTGGAGCTAATGTGACGTCTAGAAGCTGGCCCCAAGTGTGGCTTGGTGTTGCCGCTCCCTCTGTTTTTGGCTCCAGTACATCAGTGCGTTAGCCAGGGGCCCGGGGTCCGGCCCCATTTCTTGGTACCTTAATGGGAACTCAGGGATCCGCGGGATGCTTCCGACCATCTAACTGGACAGAGGGGGGCGTTGGAAAATTAAAAATAAACGCACTAAAATCAACCCAATCGGAGACTCGGGATGATAAATTTTAATCGCTCCAGGCTGTCCATTATGACAACGCCTACCACGGGGTTGGCGTTGTGTATTTTGAGCCTGGTGGCATGTTTATCGCTCCGCGTTGGCTAGTAGGATTGAATGGCGCTTTGTTGCAGTTGTCGCCTCGTAAATTATCATGTCAGGGTAATTTTCGCAATTGTGGGCATCCTTCCAAAAGAAACACGAGTGCACCAGGTCATGACGTAGGATGGGATTAAATGCATACCAATATGCAAGTACAGGCATGTCCAAACCTTCACTAGCCAGGAACAGACTTGACACTTATCTTCGCCTAACGAGACATTGATAAAGATGTTGCTTTTCTTAATGTTTTTGGTTCTTTTTACTGCTATTACACTTTTTCTTTTCTCATTGCCTTGCCAAATTGCCGAGTCGATAAGTCGCATTGTGCCAAGCGCCAAGCGCAACACAACACAATGGCGTTGATCTGCCAAGCCTGCCGTGCACCTCAAAACTAAGCTTAGAAAACCTACTCGTCTTGGTTTATTCGGCACTGGAAATCGGAAGATGATATTCAGTCCTGTTGCTGCTATTTAATCGTATTTGCCGATCTCAATGTCGTCCAGCCTCGCTGGATACGAGTTCCGGCTAATGCGAATTATGAGGTCAAAGAAAATCGATTCGATAATATGTTATGTTTTAGTCAATTATGGCCTTTATTTCTTAACAACATCCCACAATCACCATGGGTATCATCATCTATCGTTATCTTACAAGTTGCTACCTTCCCGGTATCCTGAAAACAGATCCATCACCTTCAAAAGCTCTGTCCATCGGGGATCGCGGCGAATCTCGATGCCTCCTTCCGGTGTCATGACCTTGTAGTCATCGGGCTTGGAGGTGCCAAAAACGTGGCCTTCTTCATTGTGGACAAATGCCCTCAGGTCAGCAATCCAATCATCCATCAACTTGTGTTCCTCCGGTGTCGGGCCGTGGGTGATCGAGTAGCTAAATCATCATGGTTAGTATTATGAAATCATTACGCTAATGGGCAATGCAACGGTAGAGAGAAGTGGGCAGAAACAGGGATGCGGGTAGTTGACTCACTTCCAAATTGGGCGGTCCATTGCATGGCTCACACCAAACGACGCCGGCGCAACCTTATCCGTAATAAACGAAAGACGGTATGCAATTAGATAGCGCCAGACGTTTGAGATGTCAACGCCATTGTCCAGCAAGTTCTTGGCCAAATAACGTGACGGAGCTCTGACCTGGCCATCGGCAATAACGCCGCCAAACAGGGTTTGCCAATCCTTCTTGTCTTCTGAATCCGGCAACCCGTAGTGCTCAAGGAGTCGCTTTGTTGTCGCTGGAGGGTAGTAGTTCGAGATCTGCAGCTCGAGCGACTGGAGGTTTGCCTCAGGTCCGTTTGTTACCGCGTACAGAGTGTCCTCGTTGAGAACCTCGCCAATGTAGAGCCTGAGCTTGCGCTTCTTAAACTCGGCCGCAAACGAGCCGTCTCTGTAGTAGTCGAAGATGCCGGAGTGAATAAATAAATCGTCCGTTACTGGGCGGAACGTGTGGTTCTTGAGGTTCATGATGCCCGAGCACAGGTCTTTGGCACTGATTTGTCGCAGAGCCTGCAGCTTTTCGCTCCCGCTTAGCTCAGCGGGGACCTTGAAGTATTCGCAAACCTCCTCGAATTGCGCTTCGCATTCTTGAGTCGTCTTTGGCTGTGTGGGGATGGCATTCGAGTACATCACCATGGAACGGAAATTGTCGCTTGGTTCTTTCGATCGGAAGTCGTGTAGGGCCTGAGCCAGGACCGAATATGCGCCTGCGCTGCGTCCTGACAAGACAATGTTCTCGGGGTCTCCGCCAAATGCCTCAATGTTCTGGTAGACCCAGTCCATGGCGAGGCGTTGATCCCAAAGCCCATAGTTACCCACGGCTGTCCCTTCAGACTCGTCGAGCAGCGCACGGCCTGCCAGGAAGCCAAAGATGTTGAGTCTGTAGCCGACAGCAACAAAGACGGCTTGGAGCTTGCCGGTGGAAATGAGCTCAGTGGGATCCATGCTCTCTTCCTGGCTAGGATCGCCGACTTGGAACCAGCCGCCATGGTACCAGACCATGACAGGCCACTTGGGGTTCGGCACATTAGGGTCTGGTACAGGAGTCCAGATGTTCAGACGAAGACAATCCTCGCCATAAGCATGCTTGGGAACATGCTCGCTTACGGTTTTTGAGTAATTGGCCTGAGGACAGACCGGGCCAAACTCGGTGGCATCGTAGGGGGTGCCGTCTTGGGCTGAGAAGGTGTGTGTTTGGGGAAAGGGCTGAGGCTTGCGCCATCTCAGGTCGCCAACAGGCGGTCTAGCATATGGCACGCCCGCAAATCTGCGAGACTTGGCATCAAACTGAAGGCCCCGAATTTTGCCAGCGCGGCCACCCTGGAGGGCGACCTGGCACTCGGTGGTGGTGTAAGAGATGGAGTTTCCCATTTCGGCAAGGTCGCAGTGGTTCTATACTTGGCCAAGCACACAACCCATGCCCGCTTGAAGAGATGCAGAGGAGGAAAGAAGGAAAAAAAGGGAGGGCGATTGACTTATCAGACTAAAGCCATTGGCAAATAACGACGCCCTCCTGCGCCCTTTTGCCGGACCGATCGGGGGGAATTGGGCAGGCGGACGCACCGAGGCCGCGCAGATGAGGCGAAGTGGGCTTCGGGGCGGTGATTGGCCAGATTAATCGACGGGAATCAACAAATCCAGCGTCACGATAAGAGTGGGACGGGCTCTCTTCCGTCGATACCACCAGCACACCCGCATGATCCACTGACAAGGCCCACACAGAGGACCAGGACGGCTGCTCACCCTCAGCCCGTCCAGAAGCTGACGGGCGTGTCAATGGACAAGGCAGATGCAACCCTCGCTCGCACACGCACACGGCCTCGTGTCGAGCGCGGAAAGCGATCCAAGGATGGTGAGTTCGCTCTCTCGGAGTCATGATCTGGCCTCCGTGTCCCCAAACTGACGAGAATCCCAATTGCCCAGGCTGTCGCACATGCATCTCGAAGCGCGTAAAGTGCGATGAGCAGCATCCTCAGTGCGGCCGCTGCGTGCGACTCCAGCTGCACTGCGAATGGGCAGCCCAGCGCCCGTCGCTGGCGTCGAGGAGGCGCGGGCTAGGTCCCATCAAGGACCGGGACGGCTGGACCCCTCAAGCCATCCAGCCCAAGACCCAGCTTGAGCTCGCTGCTGCTGCTGCCGCCGCCGGAACGTCGCAGCTCAAGCCCGGCGAGAGCAGCCATGCTGCTGACCTCGAGCCCGCGAGACCCGACCAAGCGGTCGTGGCAGCGCCGGCGAGGCGCAATCACCACATTGTTCCCCAAGTCTTGGCCCCGAGTCAAGGTTCAACACCATCATCCACTTCCAGCATGAGCATCAGGGAAGCTTCAGGCTCGCCAAACCTTGTGCAGACACCCGAGAGTGTCGTTTCTGTCCCTATCCTACCAATCGGAAATGCTCCTGATATATATCATCATCACCACCAACCCATTACCGAAATCAACGACCTGGGTTTCGACTCTGGCTTTCACCATCACCACCACCATCAACCCATCGATCACACTTTGCAATTCCAGCTGCCGCTTCCTCTACACTCGTTGACCTCGGCGCACTACCCGTCCGCCTCGACGGCTCTCTTCTTCGCCAGCGCCATAGGAACCGAATATGCGCCGTCCATTGGCAGCAGCGACCTGCAGGCCGTGTCGTTCCACCGCGTCGTCTTTGCGCCGCTGAAATCCACGCGCAACGCGTCCTCGTCGGCGCACTCGCTCTTCCTCGACCGCGCTCTCCAGAACTCCATGGCCCTGCACTTCCTGCTGGCCGTCTCCCACAGCGAGCTGGCCATCCACCTAGGGTCCGGGTTCCACATCCCGCAGGAGTCGTGGACGCACTTCCAGCGCGGCTCCCAGCTCTTCCTGCAAGCCCTGGATCCCCTTGCCCAGCCGGACCACGTGGCCATGATGCTCTCGCTGCTGTACATGTACATGTTCTGGATGCGCCACAACCCGCTCAACTTTCAGAAGCTCAGCGAGGTGAGCGCCACGGTGCTGGCCTACGTGAAAGCGTACGCCCTGGACGAGTTCTGCGCAAACGCCAGCTTGCCAGAATCAGGGAGCACCTCGATGCCAGATCAGGTGCTGCTATCTCGAATCCTCACGTACCTCTACGACAGAGACGGTTTCTGCGGTTTCTTTGGCTGCGGAGGCGTCTTTGCAAGCTACGTGAGCGAGAACCACGAAACCAGACGGAGGATCTGGCAGCTGTCACGCACCAGGTATCCTTGGTCAGACGAGCAGGCTACAGTTGCGCTTGGCATTGCTGGGTTCCCAGAGTTTTCAGGGCCCAGAGTCATGGGCGTGTATTTCGAGCTCATCTCTATCCATCATGAAATCAACTGCTACAGCCAGGCCACGGAGCCGCAGTCGTTGGCGTCCAAGGCCAAAATCCGACGGAGCCTTGACAGGATCCAAGAGGTGAGTCAATATGCTTCTTCACAACTTATTTCTTCAACTAACATGTACAAACAGGAACAACCATTCTTGATGAACCTCATTGCCGACTGCGAACGGCAAGTAGCGGCGCCATCGCTCATGGCCCTCGTCACCGTCACCTTCTACCACGCGCTGCAAATCTACTTTTTCCGCAGCCGCAACACGGCGTTCGGCGAGCTGCCTCTGCCGCTCCAGGTGCAGCGTGCGCTCAACGAGCTCGTGGCAGCCGCCTACTACACGGTGGCGACGGGGCCCGTGCAGCTTCTGGAACGGTTTCAGTGGTCGCTCCTGATTGCGGGGATCGAGACGCGCGACCCGGTGCACCTGGAGTGGGTGCTCAAGAACATTTCGGACCCGGGCATGAAGAGCATGCTGGATCTGGTCCAGGAGGCTAAGAAGGTGGCCAGCGTCACTATGGAGGAGGTGCGGCAGATTATTAGCCGACGCAGCAGCAGCAGCAGCAGAAGGCATATATGAGTTGAAGTGAGTCTAGGGTAAATGCGTGTGATTTTGCATATATGGGAAGTAGACGGGGAATTTTAGAGCAATACCGAAGCAATTCTGTAAATACATGGTTGGAGAGTAGTTCAACTACATTGCAATGTTGATTTATGATTTTTAAGAATAAAATCGGAAGGATGTTGTGTTGTTTTCCGATGCATTGGTACATACCCGACATGCCAACACCACAAGCTTAAGGTAGATGCTGCTGAAACCTCCCTGCACCAAACCCTGTCCAACACCAATCTCTAACGTAAGATTTTCCTCTTCATCTCTTGATCAACCAACGGCAAGCCATGCATTGCATCACTCCGCATTTCCCTGCATTCCATATAGCATGCATCTCGGATGCAGACTCAGCTCCGCAGGTCTCGAGACATGGTCGGGAACACCGTTCGCGTCTTAGCGCATCACTGACGCAAATGGCCAATTTACTAATTTTTTTCTTTTTTGACTCTAATCACCCAAAAAAAGTTGCCGGGCCAGGTTTCCCCGCCCTCGTCGATTAATCTGGCCAACCAGCAGCGGCGTCTTTATCTGGGGAAAAGACCTCCTGTGGGTCTGTGTCCGTCCCCTAGGCACAGCTTTTCCCGCCAAGCTACAAGTGCGCCCACCCCTTTCGAGGCAAGGCGCGCGCGTCATGGTGCTTCGAGTTCCCTCTCTTTTCATATCAAATCCGTCCCATCACACACGTTCGGGGCGTTGAATTGGTCACGAGGGGAGCGTTATCTGGCTGGGCCTGTCTCTCTCCGTTGTTCCTTCTTTTTTGACTTTCTGGTATAATAGGCCGTGTCTGTCCGGTCGCCACTTGTTTTGTCATCGACCAAGGCGAGTCAGGTCACGTCTCGTATTTGTTTTGCCATCTGTTCTTCCCCTCCCCCGAAAAAAAAGTTTCATCTATTGTCCATGATGGAAGACAAGGAAAATAGCCACAAGGGTTCCGAAGTCAACCTGGACATGCAGGACCAGAAGACGCCCGTCATGGAGTGCGGGAGCTCCGAAACGCTCTCGTCCGAGGACGAGAAGAAGTTGGTGCGAAAAATTGATTGGCAGTAAGAAACAGCCTCGACTTGCTTTTTGCGGCAACTTGCATCTTTTTTGCTGACACAGTACTAGCCTCATGCCCATTCTGATTGTCAGCTATGGTCTGCAGTATCTCGATAGTATGTCTCAGATCTGGGGGTTTGTATAACAGTGGTTGCTCACATTTGCACAGAAACAAGTTTGTCGTACAGCGCCATCCTGGGACTTCAGGAAGACTTGGTATGCAAACATGCGGATTTTATTGGTTTGTATTGAGTGCTAACAGCGGAAATAGAACCTTCATGGCCAGCAATACAGTTGGACGTCTAGTATTTTCTATATCGGTTACCTGGTCGCGTCCTATCCCATTTCTCTGGGCTTTGTCAAATTTCCTCTGGGAAAGTACCTCAGCGTGCTCATGTGAGTTTTGCGTGTTATTTTCTTGAATTATCCTCCTTCCTTTTTCTTTACAAGATTTGTCTTCATTTTCACTTTTTTTACGTCATGTTACATTACGAGCCCACGTGTGATTGAGGCTGACAGTTCTCCAGTTTTCTATGGGGCGTAGTTCTTACCCTCCACGCCGTTGCATCCAACTATGCTAGCCTCATGGTTCTTCGAACACTTCTAGGTGTCTTTGAAAGCGCCATTAGTCCTGGTTTCTCGCTCATCACTGGAATGTGGTATACCCCCAGGGAGCATGTTTCGCGACACTCTTTCTGGTTCGCGGGCAATGCTTCGGCCAGTATGGTGGGTTCCATGATTGCCTATGGGCTGCTGCACTACACTGGGGACATGTCTCAATGGAAGGTTAGTAACACTTAATTGCCTTTTGGCAAAAATCTCACATCAGTCTTGATTTGTATGATATGCTAACGGAATTATGCAGATTCTATTCCTCCTCTTTGGCCTCATGACCGTTGCCTGGTCCGGCGTGACCTGGTTCTACCTCCCCGACTCGCCCTTGACAGCCTCATTCCTGACACCTGCTGAGCGCGAGCTCGTGGCTCTTCGACCTCAAAAGTTCCAGAAAACCAGCCAGACCAAGGAGTGGAACCGCGAGCAGTTCATCGAGGCTCTGACCGACCCCAAGTCGTGGTGGTTCTTCTTCTTCTCCTTTGTCATCTGCGTGCCCAACGGCGGCACCACTAGCGTACGTACTATGCTTAATTTCTTCTCTCTCTTTAATTCCCCCGCATGATGGGGTGCATCAAGTATACAATGTCTAACCGTGCGCCTCGCCTCACAGTTCAACACGCTCGTCATCAAGAGCTTCGGGTACGACGAGTTCCAGACGATCCTGATGGGTCTTCCGGCGTCTGCGTTCCAGCTGCTGACGGTGCTGCTGGCGGCCGTCTTCACGTCGACGGTGCGAAAGTCGCGGCTGATTGCGCTGGTGCTCGTCTACCTGATGGCCGTAGCGGGCATCCTCATGATTAAGCTGCTGCCGACGGCCGAGAAGCTGCCCCGGCTTGCAGGGTTCTGGCTGATCACGGCCGTGTCCCCCGCGTTCCCGCTGATGCTGTCCCTGGCGTCGAGCAACGTGGCGGGCTTCACCAAGAAGTCGACCGTCATGGCCCTCATCTTCCTGGGCTACTGCGCCGGCAACCTGAGCGGGCCCCAGTTCTTCATCTCCACTGAGGCTCCCGGATACCACGTATGTTTTTCTTCCCTCCCCCCCCCCCTTTCGCGTATATATACACGCGGTTACGAATATAGTGCTGACTCCTGTTACAGACGGCATACACTACCATTTTGGTGTGCTTCGCCATCACCATCGTGCTGGTGGTGGGATTGCGATTTTACCTTGTTTGGGAAAACGGCCGAAGGGACCGGGAGCAGGGTGTCAAGGTCGATCCCGAGGAGGTGCGCCGTGTCAACCTCGAGTCGGACGAGGGGCTGCTCCAGGTGGATGAGACGGACAAGCAGAACCGGGATTTTAGGTACATTCTGTGAGCAATGTGTGATAGCATGACGGAAGGATTTTTTCTTAGGCGTGACTCGTAACTTGCTAGAGTTAGAAGAAAATGTATCTTGTTTCGAGCGACTTACGTCGTGCTGGTGCCGTGATTGGGCCTGGACGCCGTCTCCTTTCATTACGCGGTCACCAACAGGACGCGGGGCCAACGAGGGAATGCAGCCCTGCTCGGCATGAAACCACGGCCCGTCTCATTACGCGCTAGTGCCTGATGGATGGCGTCGCCAGCGCCGTTTGCGCGGTTCCAGTGCCGAGCGCCCCCGGGAGCTTTGCAGTCATGGCAGTGGCTGCAGTGGCTGTAGTGGTGCTGCTGGGTGGCTGCCAGCCTGATTTTCCGTCCCTTCAGCAGCCGTGAGAGCCGAGCCCACAGAGATTGATTGGCTGGGGCCGTGTCGCAGGTGTGGTGTGTCACTCCCCTGGCAGAAAAGAGTGAGCCGCTGATTGGTGGAGGCCGCGTCGCCAGGGCTGCCGATCTCCCGGGCGGTGCGTTGAAGCCGAAACAGAACATGTGCCACTCGAGGGGTTCATTTCCTGCAGTCTTGGCCTCTTGGCCAACCAAACGCCAAGAGAGAAAAGCGGCATAATGGGGATTAGCGAGTTGCTTGTTTTTCTTGGCCCCTGTAGACGCGCAACTGCTCTCGCCATGTGGCACGGATCGAAGGTGCCGGATTGGCGTTTCATCGCCGTGGAGTCGGCGGGCATCATCACCAGAGGGTTGAGATGAAGATGAATCGCAGACAGACAGACAGAACCCCGAGTACTAATACTACTGGTCTTGCTCTGTTTTCCGTTTCTGTTTCCTCTCGGGCTACGACAGGCATCGTTTCCAATTCATTCCTTTGATAGGCTTCTTTTCTCTTTCTACTTTTTCGTTTCGTAAAACACCCCGAACGCTTGCGTTCATTGATTTGACTAAACCAATTCATTCATTTTTTTTTTAAAACAGCTTTTTTCACACACACAAACGACTCAAAATGAACCGCTTCATTTCTTCATTTCTGACAGCTGGTCTGGCACTCAACTCCTTTGCCATTGCTGCCCCGACAGCATCCACCCAGACCTTCTCGGTCGAGCAGGTCAAGAACAAGAACTTCACCCGGAACGGCGCCGCGGCGCTCGCCAAGACGTACCGCAAGTACGGCGTCGCGCCCCCGCAGGCGCTGGTTGCCGCCGCCACCAGGGCCAAGGCCGTCCACCGCAGATCGACCGGCAGCGCCACCACGACCCCCGAGGATGGCGACAGCGAGTGGTTGACGCCCGTGCAGATCGGAACCCCGGCCCAGACCTTCAACCTCGACTTCGACACGGGGTCCTCGGACCTCTGGGTCTTCTGCACCGACGCCTCGTACAGCGCAAACGGCCACGCCGAGTACAACCCGTCCAACAGCAGCACCTCCAAGAAGCTCTCCGGCGCCAGCTGGTCCATCTCGTACGGCGACGGGAGCTCCTCCTCGGGCGATGTCTACCACGACAAGGTCACCATTGGCGGCTTGACGGTAGCCGCCCAGGCTGTCGAGGCCGCCACCACCGTCTCCTCCGCCTTCTCATCCGAGGCCAACCTCGACGGCCTCCTCGGCCTCGGTTTCAGCTCCATCAACACCGTCAAACCCACCCAACAAAAGACCTTTTTCGACAGCGCTGCCTCCCAATTGGGATCCAAGGTGTTTACTGCAGACCTTAAGCACGACGCCGGTGGCAAGTACAACTTTGGCTACATTGACACTTCGGCCTACACCGGCGAAATCACTTACACCGACGTCGACAGCTCCCAGGGCTACTGGGGTTTTACCTCTTCCGGCTACCAGGTCGGCAACGGCTCCTTCAGCTCGACATCCATCTCGGGCATTGCTGACACTGGCACGACCCTGCTCATGCTGCCCGAAGAGATCGTCAAGGCGTACTACTCGCAGGTATCCGGCGCCCAGTACGACAGCTCGGCCGGCGGCTACATCTTCTCGTGCGACGCCGACCTGCCCGCCTTCACCTTTGGCGTGGGCGATGCTACAATCACTATCCCCTCCGAGTACATGAACTACTGCAGCCTCGAGAGCGAGAGCAGCTACGGAAAGAGGGACACCCAGTTTAGTGAGGTGATTGTTCAGGAGGGGCCCGATGGCACCGTGACTACCATCACTAGCACTGCTACCAGCATCAGCGACGCTGATCTTGAGCACCTCTTGGACGGGTTTGGAGGGGGCTCTAGCGGGTTCGGAGGCTCTGACAGCTCTAGCGGTGGGTACGGCGGTAGCTCTGGCGGTAGCTCTGATGGCGGCTTTGGTGGCGGCTTCGGAGGAGGCAACTCTGGAAGTGGAAGCCCATTTGACACCCCCACTGCCGCCATCCCTGCCAGCACCCCTGCGACAACTCCCGGCTACGGTGGCGGCAGCAGCTCGGGAGGATCATCTTCCGGTGGTTCCTCTGGCGGCTCCTCTGGCGGCTCCTCTGGAGGTTCGTCCAGCTCCAGCATGTGCTATGGCGGTCTGCAGTCCAGCGCCGACATTGGCATCAACATCTTTGGCGACATTGCCCTGAAGGCCGCCTTTGTCGTTTTCGACGGCGCCAGCACCCGTCTGGGATGGGCCGCAAAGTCTCTCAGCTAAGATAGATACCCCCATCATCATGTAAATAGTATTTCTGTATATAAAAAAATATGAAACTCAAAGCCTTGAATTGGAATTCCTTGATCATTTCTTGCTTTTTCAGATTGACAAGTGTTTGTTTGCCCTGTTTTGTGTATGGAGCTTGTTTGTTGGGCTGTTGCGTCATGTTTGGGAGCTGTAGGTGAGACACGCCACGCTAGATCGCCCTCTACATCACGTAGGTATATATAGACATGCATGCGACAAGTTGCACGAGACATCAATGTCCGTGTATTGATTATCTAGATTAACTTATGTAGAGATTTGCTCGTGACTGAACCTTGTTTAATGACCTCGATAATGTCTGCAGTGCGCACACGTGTGGTCTGCATTAGCGGCCTTTCGGGTGGGCGTCCCTGCAGCGGGCTCCCCACTAAAACATCCGCTGGGCCCTGCCCAATCGCAGCGCTGCGACCAGCGGTCTGCCATCCCCTACAGCCCTAATACATACAGCGATGGGCGCATGTTATGTAAGAGGCCCGTCGCAGCTGGGGCCCGCGATCGGAGCCGGACCAGGTTTGGGCCGGCTCTTGTTGGGAATTGCCCCTTTTGTTGGCCGCGCTCTCGGCATGCATCGTCGCGTCCAGGCAGAGGAATAAGAATTGTGGAGGCCTACGCTAAACATGCTGTACGCGGTAGTTAGTAAGATGCTGCCTGGCCACCCGGCCACTTGGCGCTGCGCAGGGACCATGATGGTGGTGTGACGTCGACACGCCAGTTTCCGAATCCGAGGAGTCATGCCACAAAGACGGGACCTGGACTGTAGAAAACTGGTTGGCTTAATTTCTCTGCATCTTATTTTTTCCTTGATAATACATCCCCGTTCGTCAGTTTTGTTCCTTTCTACCTACTCCCGCACCGAGACCTCACCTGTTTTCCCCCCTCGCATCCCTACTACTCCCGCCATGTTTAACTGGGCCAAGAAACAGTAAGAGTGACATGACGATCCCTCCCCAACCCGAGCTGATGGTCCGATTTCTTTTCCCTCCAGGCTGGCCAACGTCGCCGGCACGCAAGAGCCCATCTATGGCGCCTCGGCCATCCGGTCCGTCGCGCTCGAGGCCGACAAGACGCCGTACACGGAGCTCAAGCGCGAGGACCAGGTGTGGCGGGCCATGGACTCGACGTCGCTAGAGACGCAGGTATTCTACTTCTTCGCCGACAACGGGTACACTGCCTTTGTCGAGCTCATCTACAACAGCATCGCGTAAGTAGTAGCCAGGTCATCACCCCTCTTCCCAGATAAGGTCATGCTGACCCAGTCTTTTAACCCCGGAAGTGGCATCCGGACCACATGTCAGATTACATGCAAGGTCTTTTACCCTGAAAACTCCAAACCCCACCTGTGGTCCTCGACACCTCTGAACAACACAGAGCTCAGCGAGGACAGAACGTGCTTCTATGCTGATGACTGCGCCATCGAGCTGTCGGAGGATGGGACGTTTTACACTATCAAGAGTATCAACGATGAGCGCGCCATAATTAACCTCAAGGTTTCCCGCGTGGCCCCGGCCTTCCACGCTGGTTCCACCGGCATCACCCACTTTGGAATAGACCCCGAAAACCCCTGGGGCTCCATGCGACACGCCTTTTGGCCTCGCTGTGTGTCTGAGGGCACTATTACTATTGACAAGGAGCCCGTCGACTTCAAGGGCCGCGCCCTCGCCATCCACGCCTTGCAGGGCATGAAGCCACACCATGCCGCTGCTGCTTGGAACTTTGTCAACTTCCAGGGCCCTACCCACTCGGCCATCATGATGGAGTTTACCACGCCGCCTTCGTATGGAAGCACCGTGGTGACGGTGGGTTGCATCGCAAAGGACGGCGAGATTGTTGCAGCTGGCTGCAACAACACGGCGGCGCACACCAAGAGCCGGGATGATCCGGATAACAAGTGGCCTGAGCCTGTCGAGGTGAAATACACCTGGAGTGGTGTTGCCAAGGATGGAAAGGCTGTGGAGGCCGTAATTGAGGGTCCTCTGGGTGATCGCGCTGATAGAATCGATATCATGGCTGAAGTGCCCGGTTTTGTCAAGACGATTATTGCTGGGGCTGCGGGCACAAAGCCTTACATCTACCAGGTTTGTGTCACCTGTCTGAAATGGAGGGAGGTTTAATCATGCTAACAAGGATTGTAGTACTCGCCGAAACTTCCTCTGAAACTCAAGATCGATGGCCAAGATGTTGTCGAAGAGGGCCAGTTGTGGACCGAAGCCACCTTTATTGTAAAAACCTCAACATCGCCAAGACAATCCGAGGACTCTTGAACCTAATTCAAATAACAAGACTATCCAGCAAAACATGTACAAGGGAATCTAATTTTTTACCCACTTTGTTTTTGTCCATAAATTTATGTTGCTTAGACGAAATAATACTATAATTTTAAGTCCGTTCGACCTGAAATATGTATACGTTCGTGGTTTATTGGCAGAAGGGTTTGGGCACGCCTAATTATTAGCAACGAACTAGAATACAATGCGAGAATCAAAACCGAGCCCAGAAGTGACGGTGTCTTATTGTCTACTGCCTGGCCAGAACCGAATCAGTTAAACCCTAGAGAAGGAAATCATCTCTTCCAGCATCTGCAGGCTTCTTTCCCGAGCATAGTTAAGAGAAGATGCTGAAAACCATCAGTTTCCTCACTTTGCCTCAAAACACGGCCAGAATCTCTTGTTGTCGTCAATGTAACAACGTGAGCGCCCACTTTCCCATTCGGGTGGCCAGTGCAATTGGTATTCCAAATTCCAGTAAATTCTCTATTTACCTATCTCTGATCCGGCTGCAAATGGCTCACCAAGTAGCTGGCTAACGCTTATTTCCTGCACGACTTCCAGCTCTCTCAATAGGTCCATAGCATCGAAAGGCCTAATGAGTTTCTCTGGATTGTCCTCTGAGACAATGCACAACAAGTACCGGCAGAATTGAGGATATCGTGGCTGCTGGGGTTCGTACGACTCTAGAAATGTAGCCAGCGTACTGCTGACATTCTCTAGATCGGCAGCACGGTCTTCAGGGGATTCATCCCTGGTGCATTCCGTTTCGTCAATCATAATTTCGGTCACAACATCACTGATGCGGACCACAGGAGGGAGTTGCCCTTCGGTCTGCTCATTGTCGTCGTGCGCCATGTTGACTTCTTCATCATGGGTAGGTATTTCGCTAAGCACTTGATCTTTTGTCTTATCCTCTTGCTCAATTAGGATATGAGTGGTCTGGTATTCCGTGTTTGATGTCGATGAATGAGACGGTGCTGGTGCATCAGCGCTGAAGAGAGGCTCAAGTTCCACGAGGACGCCATCGACCTGGCTCTGAAGCTTTTCCCAAACTGGGCTATTTGAAGATATTAGGCGAAGACTTTGAAATTTGCGGGCTTGTTCGAAAAGAAAGTTGACGACATTTCTGCTGAGACTTGTGCCGTAGGGTTCCAATTCCAAGACATTCCGAAATTCGGTGGTCAGTCTCCTCAACGATTTCAGGTGTTCTTCAACAAGAGATGATTCTACAGATAGACAAAATGCCTGTGCGTAACCCTTACTGCGAGAATCCGTGAATATGCTCCACCTGGGGAAGTCCCGAAGGAGCGAAAGGGAGAAGTCCATAGATGTTAGAGCAATACGAATTTCATCCATAGCCGGAGTGAATGTCACTCCAACACTCAGTATTTCAGGGGTTTCTTTGCGTAGAGCATTTAAGAACTCAAGGGCCACTTGAACATTCTCGTCCTCCAATCGGAGTTGACTGAATGCCTTCAAGAGAGCGTTTTCCACTGGTTCTGCGCTCGTGTCTTGCGCCAAGTCTTCAGAGGGAAGTGCCATTTTTGATCTTTCTGCGTTGTCCATTCGAAATAGTTCTGGGTCCTGCGAAATGAGCAAAGTTAGATGTGCCGACCCGTCATTGACAACGCTGTCAATGTCTAAATGTAGTCTTGATTCCAGCCACATCCTCTCAATCCCGATCAAGGCCTTTTCTACTAGACGTAACCGATTGTGCTGAGTGTCATTTATATCGCCAGTTTTGGCCTTCTTTGGGCTTGGCGGGCGAATTGGTTCTTTTGTAGTACTTGATCTTGAAAGTGGCGGGCTTGGTAATGGATGTGAGTCATGGAAGGACTGTCGTCTTCTCGACTTTCGGCGACTCCTAGACCTAGAACGGTGGACTCTGGCTTTCTGCGAGCGATTTATATCAGGAGGCACTATTCGCTGACTGTGAACCTGTTGTGTCGCTGTGCACACATCGTTAGTCCTTGCTGTTCCTATTTCCAGCCCGATAGAATGTAATGTAATGAACGATGGACGATACCTTTAGTATCAAGAGGGAACGATTTGTCTAGTTTCAAATCTACGTTTTTGCTAAATGTAAACTCGCAGGCGGATGCACTCGCTTTATGCTTCCTTGATCGCTGACATTGCCTGAGGGTTTTAGCGAGATTCATCTCTTGGAGGCTGAGCGCGTCTCTCCACAATATCTCCACCGGGTCCTCATCGCATTTAGGGTTCAAGTGGGATGTGAAGGACGAATTGATTATTGTTGAAGTGGTATCTTGTTTTTCATCGTTGCTGCTTGGTGGTTTTGTTGATTCCACCGACTCCTTTAAAGCTAAGCCAGCTTGAAGGAGTTTCTGGTCTATGCTAGAGTTTGTACTTGTGATATCAACCACTATAGAGAATTTGCGGCATAAATTAGTATCACCTTCTAATTTCTGTGGTCATACAGGGGAGAAAATATAACTTCATGCCTCCACTTGGTTTGCTTTTCCTCCGTGATAACATTAGCACACTAAGGGATTACTCACTTTGAGCTATATTTTCGCCGATGCGTATCAAAAGTTTCTTTGCAGTTTCAACTTGCTCCTCAGAGAGCAAAGACTTGCCGCTAAAGATATTCCGAAGTTCACCTTCGTTAAAGTCATCTTGCCATGTCGTTAGGCTTAGCATGATTTCCGTTAACCTAACACTGCGGGAATACCAATCGTCCTCGCGATGGAAATTTTGATTGGTAGAATGATTGGCCTGATCAATTTTCTTGTCCAACTTCTGGTCATTAATATGACTAGGTGGTAGTAGGCTTTCAGACACATCGTAGTCCATCTCAGGGGAGGCCTGAGTGTCTTCCACTTGAACAATTGTAGCTGTATTGAAGGATTGACATGGTAAGGTTTCATCACTTTGACGTGGGATGGATCGGAGAGGGTTTAACGTCTGGCATGAGAGACCCGCTAGAAAGTCCACTATACACTCGCAAAGTTTGATGAATTCATCTCCGTTGTGGGATCCATCTGCGTTATGGGAGTTGTCTGAGGCCCGAGGCTTAGATACCTGGCCGAAGAAAGAAAATCGTTTGGATTGTTCTTGGGTTGTCTTTTTTTTGCGGGGGAGTGTGGAGCTCATGGATCTGACAAGCTTGGCTCTGGTAGGCTTTGGAAAATCTCCATCCTGCTCCTGGTTGACCGCCCTGGGTGGGTCCATGGGGGGCAAAGAGTGAGAAATCGAAGCATCGAAGTCGAACATCGTATCAAAGGGGACCAAAGCATTGAGAAGTAACAACGAGCAGAAAAGACTCGAATCGAGCGACAGAATATGTGAGTGACTGAATAGTGAGCATGTCCGCGGAGGGTTGAATTGTCCATCGCAAAGATGGTCGGGTATCAATGACGTGTTGCGGCAACCCTTCAGCAAGCCACCCTAGATCGAATAAGGCAAGGCATGGTTTGCATGGTAAGCTACCATGCCTTATTGGCGTTGCAAAGAGTCTGAATACCCGCTGTAACCTGCTCTGCTGTCTGAATTGAGGTAAGACAGCATGGCCCATGATTCACACTGCGATGGTGCTTGCTGCTAAGCCGAACTTGGCATGACTTCTTGTCTGTTCCATTTCCAGCTAATTGTGTCTTGCCTCTCACACACTGACAAGCGACCAGCTGAGCCGAATGCACCTTCTCGGCTTTCATGTTGCCTGCTTCTACACCTTTTTGTTGATCAAACGCCACCAAATACCGGATGTCCACGCGTCAGTGCCACCATTTTTTCAGCTTCCTGTAAGTGGAAAATTATCCGCTGTGTGCTAATACCGGACCGGTGTGGCTGCAGCCAGTCATCCCCAACTCACCTATTTCGGCGGTCTCCGTTTCCCGCCCCAAAACCATAAAGAGTGACCCACAACGGTGGGTCACAATATCAAGACCTGGTAAGCTGCAGCAGGGAAGGAATGGCATCCGTTTGGACGCACATAGAAGGAAGGTGTATATCGCTGACCACCGCTCGGGTCTAATAGGACCGCTTAAATATTGGGGCTGGCGTTTGGGCAGCCACAATTTGGATACATCATTTCCAGGTGACATATGATTTCATGTCGAATCTTCTTATCAGAGTAGGGCAATCAAGATATCTACTTCAAAGTGCAATGAAATATGTCATGGGATATTAGAAGGCCCCTGTTTGCGACCACGAAAAGTGCAAATGACGTGGCGTCTGAGCTACGTCAAGTACAAGTTTCTCCACAGTGATTGACATTTGATTAGACTGTGTAAGACGTGCCGTCTCGATCAAATATTATCCAATTGAACATATCCACGTTGACATCTTGAGAACCTATCCAAGTTGAGTGACTGTACTAAAAATGAGGTTATGTAGGTCATTTGCTGCATGTAAGACGTTATTGCCTGTGAGTTTTATCCCGCATTGTCTGGTTGCGCATGTGATGTGCTGTGGTTGGAGTAATGTCTCCTAATCTTGGGTCAGGAAATTTGCCAGATTTCACCAGTACCAACTTAATTCCCTTGTTGAGCATCTATCAGGATCACGTAGTGCAAGAGCGGAAAGCCGAGCGTATAGAGGCTTTGTATTAAGCTAGTACCTATTGGAACACAGGCCCCTCATTATGCAAGTCTACCAGACAGGCCGCTACAATTTGAAAACTTTGGACGATTAAAAGCCACAGGAAATCCATACTACTTTCGCTCGTGATTCAGCAAATTAATGGTTCAGAATCATATAAGCCCATAGAGACTGATAAAATCATATTCATCTTATTGTGCTTGAGATTCCCTTCCTTTAATACAACATCGGCTCGATACCATGGTAGGTCTCACCCTTGGTATTTGGTGTTACCACAAACGGATTAGTGAAAGAGGCAAGCTAAATATTGGCTAGGCGGAAATCTTCGGCACTGCTGCGGCTGCTTTCGGCGTCCTAGAACAGGTCTCTAAGTTCTGTGGGCGGATTCTCTCAGCCAAGGATCGCTTGAAGGATCTCCCTCCTATCATTGAGCGGCACAAGCTCATCGTCGATAGTACGATGGACATGATTAAGCTTATTGAAGATCAGGATCTATTCAAGACTGCCAACATCAAAAAGGCTCTTCAGATGATTCAAACTATTGGAACTGATGTTACTAAGCATCTCCAAGAGATGTGCATGTTGCTAGAAAAGGGTGGTTTCAAAGGCTTCATGCATCAGCTTCGTGTTGGTACGAAGGAGATAGATCAGCTGGATGAGCTGATGAGGAATTTAGACATTTCCAAGAAAGACTTGGGAACAAGGCTCGAATACGTCCATGCTGGCTTGACTCACAAGGCTGGACAAGCTATTGCAGTCAACACGATTGTGGTCCAGGAATTGAACAGTATCCTCAAAGCAGCTCTGGGCGATAAATACGGCCTTAAAATTGCGGCAATTGTGCAAGACCGCCAAGTGAACGGTGGGTTTCCTCTAATCACACCCACCATGTTCATTCTATGATTTGAGATGTTTGTGTGACTAACTATGATACAATACAGCGGAAGGATTGGCGTTTCTAGATGAGAACGAAATTTCTGAGTTGACCTGTGTGAAAGACCAGCTCCCCGATATCGATGAGAAAGACTTGACCAGAGCACGCAAAAAAGAAAGATATATTGAGAGGAATGAAGCAATTAGAAATTCCTTCATGCTAAATGTCCCAGTTTCAGATGAGCCTGACGCTTGGGCTCACATCGACATAATCAAGATTACCGACAATAAAACAGCCGATGATTCCACCATGATTAATTATCCAATATCTAAGGACAGCTTGTTGGCTATCGTACAACAACGTTCAGGGAATTCAAGCAAAAGGAAACTGAAACGAGAGGATTCCAGTCGAGAGAATTTGAGCCGCAGGACTAAGCGTCACAAGACGCATGGTGATCCCAATGATCAGGAGGATAAGTGAACATGGCATTTCTCTGTATCGGTCTTTGAAGTTGCACCTCTACTATGTAATTAAGATGAACTAGAATGAATCTATCCCTCATTCATTAAAGACGCCGCCTGACTACATTATTCAAGCTAGAGTAATTTGGCACCCTTTCATCTAAACCATCCATTCTTCACTTATTGTACAAAAATGACTTTTGACGCTCGAATGATCGGTTTATGGTCTTTTCTGTCTTCACCAAGTTGATCACAACATCCTGATAGAACCTTTCCCGTAGCTCCGAATCAAAAAAGCCATTCCCTAGGCAAGAATTTCCCAAACAGAATTCCACCGCTTTTGGGAAGCGCGTCCCCCCAAATACGCTTTTAAGATTCATGCTACACAAATTGGTGACTTTTGCGTAGCTGGGATCTTGTCTGTCTATTTCGCCGGAGGCATTTGTCCTCAGCCCACTGACAAGCTCACAATGAGCCAGCTCAAGAAGGGTGATTCCCAGTCGATGGAGTATTTCTTGCTTGGGAGTTCCTCCCGGTGTGGATTGACACTGTTCGGGTTCACTCCAACGAGCAAGCCTTACAGTGAAATGAGGGTCCCCATCATTGATGCAGTCCAGTATAAGAATATTATCGCTACTGAAAGGATTCTGCGACCAAACCTTGGGTGTAAATCTAAGCACTGCCTCGCAGAGTAAGCGTGCGACCTTGATCATCCTACGATTAGTATTAAGACACGGCTTGGTAGCATCAGACATATTTTGTATCCATTTTGATAGCAGTATAGGATCACTTTTGTGACTAGGGTTATTGTCTGGATAATACAGTCGGTTCTGGTTGAACGTCAGAGTGTCGTGACACACCATTTCTGGTAGATCGGAAAGGTCCGCGGCCCATACGCCAACCCTCTGGACAAAGTTACTTGGACAGAAGCCGGCATGTGAGAGAGAGTCGATGCGCACTGTCTGACCTTGCGATCTTGACGATTTCTTTTGTCTAGCTTTTATTGACATGCCAGGGGCTGTATTTTTAGAAATGCCATATTTTGAGCGTGGCTTTGGATTTCCAGACTTCAAATGTCGACTTTTTGGTTTCCCGAAGTCTTCTCGAGAAAGATCTCTGAACGTGGATCTTGCTTGAAACCAGATGAGACTTGTGTTGCTCTTGATGGTAGATGAGGTCTTAAATGCCAAATGAAATTTGAGAACTGGGGTCTCCTGTTCTAAATCGTCATTTACCTCGAGATTAAAGTATACTTGATGCTCGTTATGCTCAGGGCAGACTTGGCAAAGCTGTTTGTAAAGGTGGCCTGTGGCCCTTTGACAGAGTCTAAATCTGGAAAGTAACTTTTCCTCAGACTCTGTCAGTGGTTCCCGTTGACGTTCTTGCTGAATGTCTGAGAGCCGTTCGCATAGGGATTCGAACAACTTGAAATGTACCCTTGTCTTTTGAAGGCATTTTTGGAGGCTGTGGCAAAGATTCGTGCGCCTGCTCCGCGTCGTCCCCTTTTTCGTGAATATCCTATGATTCGGCAACTGACCATAGTTAGCTTTCTTATAGGCTTTACTTCCGGATATATGTACTGGGCAAAGGAGTTCTAGAAGAAACATACCTTTAATGCGCTTAATATTGCAGTTGGTTTCAGAACCTTTGTTTTAATCGCGAAGAGTTCTTTCTTTGCCTGCAGAAGCCTTTTGGAGACGTTTCTGAGCGTTTTTTGGACATCAACATGATTCTCCAGGTCTCTTTCCGAGGCATATATGCGTTTTGTATTTTGGTATTGCTCTTGACAGATTTTCATTTGAGCCTCCAGCTCACTTAGAACTGGTTTTATGCTATGGGCGTATGGCGCGAGTTGGTCGTGGATGGCCCTTTGAATCTTCATGATTGAGTAAGCGTGTTGTTGGCAGTTTCTCAGTCTTTCAAGCCCTGGTATTGACGAATTGAACTGAACCGAATTAACCTCCGATACACTACAATTATCGTTGTTCTCATCAGAAGTTGCCTTGGTTAGATCGGAACCAAATGAGTGCTCGATGGTGGCAACCTCAGGTTGAAGATTGTCCAGCCCCGAAATTGGGATTGGTGTATTGGGTACAGCATTATTTCCAAATTGCAATGATCTGATCTCAGTAAATAGCTCAAAAGATCCTGCACTGGATGTAAAACTTGAACCGGAAACTCCCAAATTTGGAGATCTTTCACTCGAGGGTGAAGAGAAATTGATTGACACATTTTCAACGCTGCCAAAAGTGAAACGTGGGGTCTGCCTGTGGTATTTGACGCTATTGTCTGACACGGAACCGACGAATATCCCATCGTCCTGAGCATTACTGCCTTGGATTGTGAGGCTTGCGGGTATTTGCAATGGTTGGCGATTGATATCCATTTTGTAAGGCAATAGAAGTGACTATCTGCGCGAGGATGTCGAATAGGCAGTAGACCCGCAAACTGACCATCCGGCAAGTCAAACACGATTTATGGACAATAGAAACAAGATGATTGAATATTCAAGGAGAGGAGTAGGGCAACTGATCAGTGACCTTGATCGAGGTGCGAATTTCGAGGCACTGGTTGCTGGAGCCTCATTGCTGCCCCGCCCGTCTTATCATCAATGTGCTCTTGTTTCGGTGATCACCGAGGGAGCAAAAGTGCAAATTAGCCACTTTAGGTGATTCGCGTGCCCATCCCTGTTCCTCGTCCGCGGCTGAACAGACTCAATATGGCCAATGTATCCAGTGCGAACTATACAGCCAGAACATAGATACACTTTCTGTATGTACACCCATTTACTTCCCCCCTCATTTCCTAAAATAGCGACGGGCAGAACAGTGGTCAGGCGCACATAGAGTGCGCTAATGCAGCTTTCGGCGCTATTTGTCGGGGTGGAGGGATCCGCTTCGGCGGTGGTCATACCAGTGTTGAGCCGGCATTTTTGAGAATCCGGCCGAACGAGTCCAAGATGAATGCACTCCGTTGTGATCTTAGTGGAAGCAGTAAAATATATCGAGAAGGAAGAATTAGATTTTCATACAAGGTGCCGTCGTAGAACTTAGGTGAGTCGGCGAACAGCTAGAATGAGTAGCATTACAAATATAAAGAAAGTGCGATTGGAGGTTTCCGAGGAAGGATGACACGCACGGGATACATCCGCATATGCATGTTGGTGGGCCTGCAGAAGCAGGCGTTTTATCATAGGGATGCAGCCGTAAGCTTGCGTGGCGTTTGATGCAATTAGAGCCACGAGATGAAATCTATCGGTACACCATCTAGGTAAGCATTTAGTGACTCTGGATAAGATTTTCATTACCCAAAAGGGTTTATTGCGTTTATACTTTGGGGATATTGACACACTGCAGACTGTTCAAGAAATCGCGGTGAGAATTCCGCGCAAAGGGGGGTGAATTGAGCCTCATGCAAGTGGTGTGATCGTGCGTAGTTTCGTTTTAGTTCTCCAAGCTACAAGGTACATTAATTGACATTGCGCAAAAGGTCGAGCGGGGGGCTACAGTGCGCCATGATGTTTTAAGCCTAATAAATCATTGATAATATCCACTCCTAAATGGGTATTGAATGCGGCGGATTTCACTGTGGAGGGAATTTTGGTCGAGCCAGCATTTGAATCTTTTTTAGGAAATTGCTAACTCAGCCTTGTCAACCCCTGATTGTGGTTGGTTCTTGAGGGACTGAAACGGCAGTGAAACACTCACGGCCTGGATCTTCAATTTAGCAAAAAAGGAAAAAGAAGATAAAAGAAAAAAAAAACGAAAACACTGTCTGTAGTACTCAGTGATTGATACTAGGTAAATTAAGAATACTTATTAGTTGGATGAATGAAGCAATTGTCACAAAGAGAAACACAGAAATGGTTCCAGGGATGGTCCAAGTTAAGAGTGTAGCGGCAAAACATTTGAGACAACGTAGGAATGGGTGGCCTTTTGCGATTTGCCCCTTGGAATGAATAACATTACAACATTCCTCCTAGCTTCCTTTTGTACTTTCTCAACCATCTCTTCATCCTATCGATGCTTGACCTGGGCCGCACTGCTTTGCCCCCTTCGTTGCACAGTGTACTGCCACAGAATGCATCTCAAGATCCTCATCTCTCTGTTTAGCGCAGGGCTTTGCATGGCTGCTAGAGTAAGTTATGGGTCAGAAATAATCAGGGAAATAGCTAATGGCCAGCCAGTCATGCACTCCCAAATCGTCATCTAGCCTTTCTACTACAAGTTCAACTGGAACATCAATTAGAACGGCCACAGATAGCGTGACATCAACAGCATCCACAGATACCGCGGCCGCGACATCAATTACTCTATCTACACAGAGTACAACCTCTACAGAGAGTACAACTACTACATCAACAGTCAGCACGTCTGCTGACAGCACAGTATCCACAGGAAGCGCAGCTTCCGCATCAACAACTACAGTATCTACAGAAAGTACAGCTTCTACAGAGAGTACAACTACTGAATCAATAATCACCACATCCACAGAAAGCACAACATCCACAGAATCCGCGACAGGCACATCTACGGCAATCCCTACCACAACCCAAGATCTTCTGGAAAACGGTGGTTTTGACAGCAACAGTGGTAATTTGACGCCTTGGCAGTATAGCACCAACCCAGTGGATACCATCGCGATCGGCAAAATTTCAGAAGGGTCCGGTTCAGCGCATGATGGAGATTACTTCTTGTATGCAAAACCAAACAGGCACATTCTCTCCTTCACAAGACTGACCGTCTGGCACATAGCACCATTCATACATATAAAAAGGACATTGATATGCGTATTTGCCAGCCCGTAGCCCTTGGCACCGGAAATTACGAATTCTCGGCCTGGATGAGATACGATTGTTTCAACCCATCGTTCAGCCGTTGCTCCGGGTCCAACTATGCCACCGCGAAATTTACGATTGACGTGGAAGAAACCTCAACTCAAGCATTCACCAGCTCCAACGATTATGTTCAATTCAAAGCCACAATTCCCTATACTGCGCAGTCGGGTCCTCCTCCAATCGTATGCGTTGTGCTATCTATCCTGAGTCAACCAATTTATGATGTCACCTTCTTCGTCGACACTGTGTCGCTAGTTAAAATACCATCAACCCAACCTACCGCAGGCACGAATTGAAAACCATGTATCCGGGCTGATTTTACCTATGCATCCCAAAACAATGATTGGCTCGCAGTTGCCATTGGGATGATTACTTAGAAGCCTATTATGGGATCAGGATCATGAAGTTATTCTATTCGCAAAGTTTTGGGAAACCAAAATGATAACTAAGCGCAGATTCGGCAATTTAATTTTACTAGTTGGAAACCTAGGCTGCAATGTTGAACCAATTAATTTGATTAAAGATCTTGAGTGTCACCGTTACTCGGTGCAAGATATGCACAACTAGTCGATTAACCTTACTATTGCGATCAATCACTTGGCGGATCACCTTGTTTAAGCAATCAACTCGTTTCATCCGTAAGCTCCAGCAGCCAATGGCAATCTGTTCACGTAAGCACGACCCCCCCTGTTCGCGGCTGAAAGCAATGCTGTCAGCCTAAGCCCCCACCCCCGCCCGTGATTCCAGCCTTTCTTCTATCTACGCAATGACTGAAGCCTCAAAATGGCCGACGCTTATCTTGGGGCGCTTCCTGAGCTTGTGCGAGACTCAAGGTTACCTGCGACCTTCCACTACGACGGACAGCGACAATGCACCGTGCACACCCGGTCCATGAGCTTCAGAGGAAAGGAAAGCCGAGAAGTATGGTTTGATCTGGAGAACCTGGGCAGCGGCGGTCAGGGCTCCGTTGACTTGCAAGTCAGCGAAAAGTCTGGCCAGAGCCAATATAGGGCCGTCAAGAGCATCCGCATCTCTGAAAGCCAACGCAAGGTCAAGTCAGAGTTGATTGTCCGGGAACTTGAGGCAATTTTCAAATTTTCCCAAGCAAGGGCAAGTTTTCTCCGACTTGGATTTTCTCAATCCGTGTTAATTTTATTGGCTAGCACTCGTCCCTTTTTGTAAAAGCATATGGATGGTTTACCAGCTCGACTCACATATATATTGCCATGGAACATTGCAGCTTGGGAGATCTAAACAACTATCTACAAAACCCCACCAAGTGTCCCGATGGCCGCCTATCCGAGGATGAGGCGCGTGATATTGGTGCCCAGGTTCTCGATGCCTTATCAAGAATGCATGAAGAAAAGTATACGCACAGAGATATTAAGCCCGCGGTATGGCAACTTGAACCATGGCATGCTAGGCCTTGAGAATATCTAACAAGCTTTCCTAGAATATTCTAATTCAATCACACCCTCCCACCGCCGATTGGTGGGTAAAATTGGGCGACTTTGGACTCAGCAAACAGAGTGCGGAAAGGGTCGATCCATCCACAGTCCGAGGCACACGAAGCTTTATGCCACCAGAGCTTCTTGGTTACCACGGAGATTCTAGAATGGCTAGCCCTTATGCTGTTGATATTTGGTGTGTAGGGGAAACCATCTCCAGAGTTATTTCTGGGCAGGCCACGTTTCCCAACGAAGCACTGATTGGAAAATACTACGATGGCTTAATACCGTTTCCCATCGGAGTATTAAAACGACTACAAGTGAGTGAGGAGGCAATCGATTTTCTGAGCTCTCTTTTGTTCCCCAAGCCAGAGAAGCGACTTACTGCCAAAGATGCATTAATGCATCAATGGATCGAGATGGACATTGGTTCACCCCATCTGGCAGACATTCCTCAGTTGCCATCACACGTCCATCTTAGCGGGATTGAATCACCTCACATTGCACCTAGCCAAGATTTGACGTCTGATGCTTCCGCATCATGGTCAAATACCATTTTACAGGATTATTCTTCGAAAACTTCGAAAAGCATAGCAGCACAAGGCCTTGAAAGCGTGGTACCTCGGAGCAATACGGCGACCAATACACAGCCTCACATCTCCCAAAAGAGCCAACATTCCACACCGCCGATTGCCCATGAAGATGCAGGCGCCGTGTCATATTTCTCTAATCCTAAAAATGCCGAATCTCATCCCTTGGAGACTTCACGAATAGCTGATGGGGCTGAAGCTTCGCCAGCAAGCAACTACAACAATACTTTTGCGCAAGGACCGTCAGCTTCGTCAGTAACTTGCTTCTATAAACCTACCTTGCCACCTTTGAGGCCTCGCTAACGTGGGTCTTCGTCAGTAGGAATCCGGATACACTGAGTGGCACGACTTATCAAGACCATGTTCATCATACGAAAACGAGAAAATGGCTTGAGGTCAAGGTTCAGAACTCTGATGACGACGATGAAGAATCAGCACGTATGTCTCCTATGAGTGGGCAAAACACATCACCGGTACCCCTCCACCATGGGAAACAAACCAACAAAGGGCATGTGAAGGAAGATCCCCTGTTGTTTCGAGGCAATCTTATCCTAGATTGCCCAGTGGACCAGGATATACTCGATACCATACACCATGGCGAGAGAGACGAGTTTTCACATTGGCGGTTCTCGGTGGTTACATATCCGCTGGAAACATTTGTCTCTCGAGGGTACCTCCTACGTCCCGCGCTTTTTGCCATGCCGCGGGCCATTAAAATTGTATTAACATTTCGGTTGGACCCTACGGAGACGGCCTTGCAATTCATCAAACGCTGGCAATTTATTCATAAGTCCATCATGAATCTTCGTCACAGGTTGAGAGAGAAAGATTCTGATGTAGAGCCATGGAAGCGTGTTGTAGTTCATATGAACTGTCCGATGCGCGACGAAGCTTTGGATCCAGATGTTGAGAAGATTCTTCGGCGTATGGTCATTCTGTCAGAAGTGGGCGGCGGTCTTAAGATGGTAGGCAATGAACCCATGGTTCCTGCCTATAGAGGGCCTACGATTGACCTTGAGCGAGAAAGGGTATCTGGTACTATTTGCGAGGTATGTTGAGAAATTTACTACTTGCTCTCCCGGACTCAAGAAGACACCTTTTCTCTTTCCATCAATCAGGATGTCTAACCAAATCTTTTGGGCGCTATAAATAGTACAGTACCCAGATCCTTCCAATTCCTCCCATAAAAGGAGAGCAGATCGCTTTTAAGAGCACGGATCCTATCCAAGTTATATCAACATTGACCAGTAAACAAGCCTGGAGCATTGTCGGACGACAGGGGTCTGCAGCGGACCATTCTAACTGGATTGATGTTATCAAAGCATCTCTCAGTCCCGAGTTAATCATTGATGCCACGTGGGTCGGTGACTACGATTCCGTTGCTACCCAGTTCCTCTGCAAGGCTTGGTCCTACCGACGCGAATCTCCCACGGAACCCGAATCCGCTACCTCAATCATGTCACTGCATGGCGTGCTCGATGAGTTCAAAATGATGCGCAAGTCTCGAACACAGGGTGCTTTCAATTTGGCCAAGAGGTTATTCGCATAACGCGAAGCTGGCAAGGAAGCTGACGCTTATGTTGGTATCCGGCCTGCATTGAGTGCCGTTCACTACCACGTATTGTGTTCACTTTCGGGGGCAACAGAAGGAGAAATAAGACACGATGAGAATTTCACAATAAGGCAAAGGAGAGGGTAGATGCGGAATCCGAGGTAGCCTGATTTGTGGAAGAATAATGGTCAGTCTTGGACATGAACTACCAATAGCTTAATTCGATACGAGGCGCCTCCTGAGCAATAGGTTGTGGAACAAGTAACGTTAATTGCAAACATGTAAACCATCGAATTTAATTATAGCTACTCTAGAATTCCCCAATAGCTATCAAGAATGAAAGAAATCCATTATTACTTCCCCGGAAATGCTCCTAGCCAGGAGATCCTTGGCATTATGCGTAAACCATTAAGCGTCTTACAGAGCGAGAGCAGCAACAAGGAGCACAGCGAGGCCTCCAACAGAGCTGAGAGTGGCGGCGCCAGCAGTGTAGATGGGCGACTCGGTGGGCTTAGAGTAAGCTGGAGTCGTGTAGTTGGAGTTGGCCGAGGGAGTAGGAGAGGGCTTGGTGTCGAAAGTAGCAACGGGGCTGCTGCTGGCGGCGGGCGGGGCGTAGGTGGCAGCGGGAGCGCTGGAACTGGAGCTGGAGCCGTAAGCAGCAGCGACAACAGTGCTGCTGGGCTTCGGCGCGACGTAGGTGGCAGCAGGAGCGCTGGAGCTAGGAGCGTAGCTGGGAGCGGCGGCGGGGACGGTGGTGGGCTTGGCAGCGGCCGAGGTAGAGGCACCGTGAGGAGGGATGCCAGCCTCGACATTCTCGCACATCTTCTTGGCGGCAGGAAGGACCTCATCTATACTCCGTTAGTATTTATGTAAATGATGACGAGCATGTATTGGGGTAGACATACTCATGGTGACATCCATGCCACAAGCATCCATCACGCATGTGGCAGCAGAGCCGCCCTGGATCTTATCAGAGTTGGCGCAGATGCAGGCATAGTCGTTGAGGGCGCAGTTGCTCTGGGTCTTGACAGCAGTCTCGAAGCAGCCCTCGGCGCACTTGGGCAGTCCAGTGGCGCTCGCAACAGCGGCGAAGGCAACGGTGACAAGAGTGAACTTCATTTTGAAAGTATTAGGGGGGGAGTAAAGCACAGAGTGTGTTAATGAGTGTTGGTGGTTAGGCGCAAAAGATTATTGTACAAGTGAGTGTGTGAGTGAGTGAGTGATTGGATGATGAGGGAGGGAAGAAGCAGAAAGACGTGGATACACAGCTTCCTTTATGTGTAGAGGAATCAATTGACGATCTTCTACGAGCAGTTCATTCGATTGTCTGTGCCAGACAAGGGAACATGCCATCCAGAATCCGTGCGTGTACATCAGGCACTGGGATGGGCGAATGAGAGCAATAGGACCGAAAGGGATGCTGCTACTGTCGCACGGAACTTGTCTGCAAGGCTATTAGCGTCTGCAAAGAACCCCGAGGGGCCGAAGTGTTTAAACTATTGGTGGTAAATCGTGGGTATGCAAGAAACTAAAAATGTCCGAGCATTTTATGATGGTGGGTTAAGTTGGTCTAACCGTACCCGCGAACCCCTGCGCAACGGTCGCACGGCCCGGGGTAATTACTTTAGTTTGTTGATAGCGTCAGTTTGCCCCGCAACTGGATGGATCACCGCAGGCAAGTGAAGTGAAGCTCAGGTCATGCCCATATTACGAAGTTATTCCAACTCAAGGATTGGGCAAATTTCTTGTAGGCTAAGGCTCCTCCTCCTCTTTTGAATGAACAGCAGACTGATGGGAAAGTTATGCGCGTCGGGCTTTTTTTCTGTTGCTTTTCGCCGCGCTGCAGGTTGACTCTCCTGATCGACAGGCACCGTGCGCCACGCCGCCTCTTGCCAAGGGCACAAAGGATGCTAAGTCGTGAGAACCCAGCTCCCGTTCGCGGGCGATCTCTAACAAGGGCACATTTTTAACGCGTTTCATCCCAGCCTTGCTACCAACTTCGGCGAATATCTGACGGAGAGCCAGTCATGAGTCCCGGCCCCGATGCCCCAAACACGTGTTAACCCTGAAACCTCGACGCGGGCTTGAGTCAGAGACGTCTTTTCACACAGCTAGCTGGCACTAAACGGGTAAGAAGGGTGCAGCCAGGAGCCTCCCGGTACCTGCACTAATGCACGTTTGTGTGTTCAGACATTGGATAAGATGAGAGGTCAAAGCTGCACAAGAGGATGGCAGCGGGAGCAGCGCTAAATTGGCAATAGCCTATTACTGATCACCAGTGCATCGACGAAACAGGGCATGATAAACCTGATCTGAAGCGATCTACAGAAGCTGGGTCTTGTAGTCTTTTGCTTGACTCACCAAAACAAAGAAGGGGTTGAGCTAGTCAGTATTGAAGTCTTGGACCAGAGTTACCCTACAGCATTTCTTATTATTCAACCACAGAGGTTGCACAACGTACAGTAGATATCAGATTGCTTTCTTCCTTTTATTTTTTCTTTTCAATGACTCATAAATTGTTCATTTACTCAGGTATGATCATTTAAATTTCTTTAATGCCCCGAGGTTGTCTGGATATCACATTTTGATGGTTAGTGATTTAGGCCTATAACCACGCTAATGTAATGAGGGTAAACAGCTTAACCTATCTAATTACTCTCCTGCACTACCTGGCACATAGCAAAAAAATGACAATACCGCTATTTTACAAGTAGCGCCTTTAATTTCTGTGATTATTACGGAAAATGTTGGTGACGCATGGGTCTCTAGCGGAACGGAGCAAGGGCCGCTACAACAAGGGCCAACGGTTTATCAATACTTCATCGAAACGGGTACCAGCTACTATGAGTGTGCGACCACAGGCCAGCTTGTAATTTGGTACTAACTTGGGCATGATCGGAATTGGTTCATAAAAGGGCCGAGATTGTCAACAAATTATGGTTTGGATTATCTCATTCAAGTTGCATTCCGTCAGCCAAAAGCAAAACTACAAGCCCTCTTTTCTCGTGGCCGTAGGCACAGACCAACTAATTGTTCTTTTGGGTGTTTCTTGGCCTTGTTGTTCATTTTTTACTTAGCATTCCATTTTCTTTCATTGCAGGCAATTTTAAGGCTGCCTATTGGATATTGGCCTTTTCCCCCTTGGCTAAGCAGACGTTTATGCAGCATGCTATCCGGATCGTGCTTGGGACACCATGAGCCGAGTAGTAAATAGGATCAAAATCTGAGATGCGGTTCTCTCCTGCCTCACAGATCTCACTTTACTAGGAGAGGCCTTGGAGTCATTTCTGAGTTATAAACGCAAATGGAGTGGCGACCATGATACTATTAATGTTAGTTGTTGATTCAAATAAAAAAGTAATGGAAAAGAGGTTTGTAAGCCCACTAACTGCCTTTTCTTCAAGTCATAATTGCTTAATGTACATGTAAAGGCTGATCAATGACCCTGTCACTGGCTCCTGGTGTGTCCATCCCTTCACTGATACGTTAAAGCTTTGAACAAGCAACCAATATCCGTTATTTATAGAGAAGAAAACTACAGTATGGGGCGATATCGGGACATGTTTCGGAATGCCTTCGAGGTTCAAAATCCCCGGCAAAAAGAAAATCACAGAGTCTTTTACAGCCTATGAATGGCATTATTGAGTAATGTAGCGGGGACGTTGAAAAAGGCCACCTACGAATAACCGTAGCCTGCCTTGGGTGATCTCTCCCTCGGCAAAATGGACAGAGTCGATTACTTATTATTCCTCGTACCGCATTTCCTTGATCTCATTTTAGCGAAGCTTTCCTGCGCTAAGCTGCACTGATTTTTCTGTGCTTTTGCAGGACGATGGGGTAACGGGAAGTGGGTTCAGCCACCGCAGAGCTGACTATGTATGGAGTCGCTGAGTCTCGCACATTGACTTATGGCCCGAATTGGCGCGATATACGAGCTAACACGACGCGGGTGTCCTGCTTTTGATAAAGCTCTATTGGTGTCACCGGCTTCGCAGCAGTCATTACAGGGACCCAGGGACGGCCGTGACTCCAAACCTGACTAGTGCGGCACGGCCGGCACCAATGCCGGCGCGCGTGAGAAGTTTCCCTTCCACAGCTTATGTTTTCCATTGTATTCAGTATGAATATTCCATGCCAATATTTGAATTATCAATTACATCCATATTATACTATTCTCATAACCGAATTCCGCGTTTTCGAAAATGGGCTTCAGGAGCGGAAATGGGCCGCACCCAGTGTGCAGTCTTCCAGGTGCATAATTTGATTGGATGTGAACACCACCACGTTAATGGCGCTAATTTTAGGCAGACTTGTTAGGCGGACCGCTGGGGCACAGCCTCCTTGGATGCCTCCTTATGCACTTCTTCTTCCCCCACCATCGCTCAAGATGCCTTTTCAGCCATTCTGATCTCGGCCACGCTTATGCTCAAGAGTGAAAACAGAAAAGAAAAGAAAAAAGAAGACAGAAAAGAATCAATGAACAACTATTTTCGTGCGAAATAAACAACCATCATTCGGACTAGGATAATCATGCCCAAGACTGAACAAAAACGAAGTCGATTATGGGAAGATGCGCTCTCCAAACTTTCGGATGCCGACAAAGCACAACTCAACGCTGACAATCCTAAAAAGCCCCATGTTCTGCGGGAGCTGTTAGAGATTATCGAGTCTAAAAAGCGCGAATGTATTGGAAGGCAATGGAAGTATAAGAAAGGAAATGAAGATGTGTATATCCGCGATACACTGGAGAAGATTGTGAACTGGATACAGCGGTTCAAGGAAATTGGCTCAACTATCGTACAATACGATCCGACTCACGCAGCTCTTCCATGGGCGGGTATCCTTTTTATTCTTCAAATCACAAGCAGCGATATAGAAACATTTGGTGCAATGGTAGATGGAGTAGAGACCATCTCACACTACATCTCCCGATACTCAGCCCTTGATGAAGTGTGCCGCGTGGACTTATCCAACGGACCAGCACAAGAGGAATTGAACCACGCATTAATCAACCTATACGCCGCGGTCCTACGCTACCTGGCACAAGCGTCTCGGTACTTCTCCAAATCTAGTCTCAGAAGGGCGCTGGGTTCAGCAATCAACACAACGGACTCCGTGGTACAGAGATATCTGGATGTCATCTCAAAGAAGGGAGCTGAGGTCGATTCATGTCTTTTACTGGTTCATTCTCAAATGACTCAGAGTTTGAGCGCTCGCCTCGGAGATATGCTCAACACCTTTTATGAATTGCATAAACCGGTCTGCCAGTCCGAGCTCAAGATCTCCAAGTTGTATCAACAACTCAACAACCAGGAGAGAGGTAGAATGTTGAAATGGCTATCTCAAGTCCCATGTAAACAACATCATCGATCAGAGGGCATTGGTTATTTAAGCGGAGCTGGGGCTTGGTTTCTCAAACATCCACACTTTAAAAGGTGGATAAGATCCAAATCCTCAGCAATGCTATGGTTGCATGGGATCCCCGGTTCTGGGAAATCGAAGCTGATGTTCATGGCTGCTCAATGTCTGCTGGATCTAAACAAACGCACTACCATGCCAAAAGCAAATTCAGTAGCTTATTTCTATTGTGCTAGAAACCCAGCGGAACCGGAAAGAGGGGACCCTGAGCAGATTCTCCGAAGCATTCTCAAACAAATAGCTCTAGATGAGCAAGGCTGTCTGAGTTACCATATCGTCGAAGAGTTTTCTCGTCGCCAAGAAGAGGTTGGAATAGACGAAACAGATATTGCGCCACTCAGAATTTGCGAGGCAAAGGCTCTTATATTGAAGGTTTTAGAAGATAGGTCTGCCACCATCTTCATAGACGCCCTCGATGAATGCAACCAACAGAACCGGCATGAGCTTCTTGCCGCAATGGATCAAATCATCAAAGAGGCTCAGAATCCAATCAAGTTTTTGGTTTCAAGCAGAGACGATGGTGATATATGTTCTCATCTGTCAGGAGTGTCTAATATTTACATAAGTGCTCAAACCAACCGTGAGGACATTGAGAGGTATATCGACAACTCCATTTCTGAAGCCCTTTCAAGCGGTAGACTATTGGGCGGGAATATATCAGGGATTTTGAGAGCCAAGGTTACGGATTGTCTCAAAGATGGCGCGCATGGTATGTTCAGATGGGCTGCAATGCAGATAGACAACTTGTGCGACAGCCGACGCGTCAAGATTGAAAATGATGTTGAGCACGAACTACGGCACCTCCCGCAAACTCTAAAAGAAGCATATCACCAAGCATACACCAAGATTCATCACCTGGCTAGGCCGAGTCGCATGATTGCCGAAAGGGTTTTCAAGTGGCTACTCTGCACCCAAAAGCTCATGACCTTGGACGACCTCAGAGCAGCTGTAACATTTGCGTCAGAGTGCAATGTGCTAGACTCGAATTCGATTCTCGATATTTGCTGTAATTTTGTCATCTTGGATGATCAAAGCTGTTTTAGATTCGCCCATCTGTCGGTGCGCGAGTTCCTCGAAAGCCTGGAAATGTACAGCCCAGCATCATGTCACGGTTTTGCGCTTGAGAGGTGTTTGGAATCATATAGCAATACAGTCGGCGACTGGATATTTCGATACCATAATGACTTTGACACTCATATGAAGTCTTATGCAATGCTTTATTGGCCTTGTCACTATCGACATGCTGCAAATACAGCGACAGGTGAACCGGACGCATTAGTCAGGGATTTTATTTTCTCTCAAAACAAGCCATCTGGCAACTTTCAACATGACTACGCCGACTCAATTCTAAGCGAAGAATTTACAGACTGGCTGACAGATATTCGGAATGCTTCTCAATATCACGGTGCTATTGAATGCGACAACACAGTACTGCAAATTCTAGAGTCTTGCACGAGCTCAACCCCTACACCGTTATTCTTTGCATGCGCTTTCAACCAGTTTTGGATTCTGGAGGCAATGAAACAAACGAAATGGGATCATTGGAATGATAAGAATGCTGTAGGAGAATGGCCAGTCTTCGTTGCAATTAGATGGGGCAATCGTGGCATCGTTGATTGGCTCCTAAAAAATTCTTCAGTATCCGAAAAAGCCGCTACAGAATCCCTGGATATGGCTCTTGATGTGCAAGACTTTAGGCTTGCCAAGCTTCTCATTCAAAACGGAGCGAACGGCTTTTCTTCGAAAGATTATAACACGACAGCTCTATATTCATTGACCAAACTGGATCATTTTGAGCTAGTTCGAGATATCCTACAGCATTCGGGATATTTCGAACTCGTACCTTTCTCTCAGGCTATGTGCATTGCCTATGATCAGTCGCCTACGAGGATATTCCCTCTATTTTGGCAAAAGTGCATGAGCATGAACCAAATTCAATATTTCAAAGTTGTTTTGGAGATGCGAGACCAGCTAGAGGATGATGATTTCGTTGGATCATTGCGCCAGGCTTGTGACACTCTATTCCATAAATTACTAGATCAAACTTTGGTCCCCCCTACAACAGGCGTATTGAACATCAATAGGCTCTCAAAAATTGTTGGAAAAAGCTTTTATGGTCTTTATACACTTAAGCCAAAATGCATCTTGGTCGCTATCAAGGAGGGATCTAGTGTCTACTCCACTCCAGAGCCAGCAATGGGCCTAGCAATTCGCCTAGGTAACATTGAAGCATTCAGAATTCTTCTAGACCTGGGTGCATTTGAGGCGAAAAATGTTATTGATGACGTGGATGTGTACTCACACAAAGAGCTGTTTGGCGATGCACCCGAAAGCTGGTTACTGCTAATGATGGCCAACATACTGAAATTTCCCAAGGTCACTGACGGAATGAATTCGGAAAGTGAAGATTCGGAAAGCGACGAATCAGACTCTGATGATGAGGAACGGGCTGAGTTTTCCAAAAAGATCGACTCCCAATTCGTCCTTGAGGCGGTTTTGATCCTCTTGAGCAAAGGCGCTGATATCAATGTCACCGATCGTTGGGGTCAAACTCCATTGATTAGAGCGACCGCATTAGGTCACAGCGAGCTTATTCAGCTTCTTATTGACCAAGGTGCCAATCTAGAGGCAATGACTAGGGATGGGATTTCGGCTCTCGGTCTTGCGATTCGAAGAAGTAAAACAGCTTGGCTGGAAATGTTTATCAAAGCGGGGTTGGGGTTTAATGCCAAAGCATTCGATGCCTTAAATGCTCTCGAGTTTGCTATTGGTATTTGCAAACACAAAATGATTCAGGATTTGAGAAGGCTTGGCTGCCAGCGCCCGTTGTACGGACTCGTCCAAGACAGCATTCCGCGTCCCTTCCTACCTGCCTCAAATTGCTTGACATGTATATCACAGTTGCTCACATCAGGAACTGATGAACAGGACAGAGAGAGTGGTATAAGCGACGTATTCAACACATTAGTGGAAAAGCAAAATGTTGTTCTTGAAGAGCAGTGGGGCGCGGTATCGGAATTCGACTCCAATGTTGGAACAGAGGCCGAATCCACAGATCGTTTGGTGAACAAATACTTGGATTCATTAAGCCGGCATGTGATAGTGAACATGAAATCCCGGGAGGATGGCCTGACCCCGCTTCAAGCCGCAGTTTCACTAGGAGACCTGGATGCGGTCAAGACACTTCTCAGCATCCCTGTTGATGTCAATGCCACTGACGGTCACGGATTTTCTCCGCTACACTACGTTGTCATATCTCATCGCTGGCGGAGCTTTGACATTCTTACTGCATTGATTGATGCAGGAGCCAATCCAAATCAGAAGGACGCGCATGGCAGGACTGCCCTTCATATTCTGTCTGTCTACTCAGGTAGACTGGCAACACATATCTTGCACTGTCCTTCAATCGCTGGTTTGGCCACCTTGAATATCTCTGACAACGACGGTAATACAGCTCTTCATCTGGCAGTCATTTTCGGGCAGATGAGAAATATCGCGCACCTTATCCAGGCGGGCGCCGATATGACCATTCAGAATAAGAACGGCCAAACTGCAGTAGATATTGCGTTTGCTCTTGATATGGCTGCATTCAAGCTCTTCAGAACAGAGGACTTTTGGTTTGAAATCTTCAGCGATTCTCATCATATTTTATTTGATGAAGATGGAGAAAACATATTCACGGATGGCTATGGCTATAGTGATACCGATGACTTGCTTGATGGGCGTCAGAAAGGTAGTTTAGCATTAACTTCCTGCGATGGACACGACACCTTTGTCAGTTTGTCTCCATACTCGCAATTCAAGACTCGGTATTGGAATGGCTACGAAGAATGCGAAGAGCTGGTAGAAGTTGATGTGGATTGGTACAATGCATACGACTTAGATGAGTGGAGCACTCTGTCTCATAATCATAGACCTGCGTTGCGACCCGTTGATGCAATCTTCAGGTCAAGCCAGTAACACGTTGAGTGTGGTCAAGGTATTGCTAGCCCATGGCACCATCTCAAAGGTTTAGCATTTATGAACTCTGCCAAAGCTGCATCAAAGTTAACTAGTTGCTTTTTTTTTATAAAAAAAAGTCTCTATTCTTTCCACACTTTTTTTATAATAAGATTCGGAGGAGCCTGAGCTGAATGATGTGTGCGTGCAGGGATTGGAATGTATGTTTTTCTTTATTATCATAAATAGACGAATATAGTAACGAGGACCCTCAAGTCTTATCCAAATATTGCTCTTTGATAGTATCCAAAGATATAGCTCTCTCTCGAATAGCTCCAAAATTAGTACTAATAGCAGTGATGAATCTCCGCCGTATTGGATACTCTACCTCATCGAGGACAAACAGCACAACACGTAAATCTTTCAACTGAAGGCCTTTTTCCACAAGAAAACAAGCCATATCTATATCCAAGTTCATTACTGTGAAGAAAATGGGCGAGCGAGTGATGCTCTCAGACTCAATACTCGCGCCATGCGCGAATAGTAATCGGATGACCCTGATATGTCCGGCCTCGGCAGCCAAAGCCAATGGAGTCATACCTCTGCTGTCCTTTTCATCTAGCCTATCCTTTAGTCCAGGATGCCACCGGAGGATTTCTTCAATAACTTCGCAATATCCTTTACTCGACGCTAATGAAAGCAGAGTCTTGCTATTTCCCCTCGGACTGATATCGGCGCCGTTTTCAAGAAGATGCGTAACCATACGCAAAAGCCCAAGATCTACAGAAATCCACAGTGCTGTAGGCTTTCCTGACAAGTCGGTCGTGTTGATATCCGCTCCCATTTTGATCAAGAAACCCACAGCTTCTCTATTTCCGTGTTTTGCCGCGTGCCATAGCGCCGTCGTTCCTTCATCCCCAAAAGGATAATCGACCTGAGCATTTGGATGCGCTAGGATAAGCTTCGCTAAATCAAATTGCCCGGCTAACACTGCTAAAAGCAGCGGCGTTTTTCTGTTGGACCCTTCTTCATTAACACGGGTGGCCTTGTGCGCGAGGAGCAGCTGGATTGCTTCTTTGTACCCATTTTTCACCGCCATGTGCAACGGAGCGTCTCCATGCCTTTGTTTCGTGTTGGGATCAATATCGCTGTATTTGAGAATTTCTTCGATCACATTAGGAGCGACTTTTGTCTCAACTAGGAAGCAGAGAGGAGGCAAGCTCGAAAAGCTGCGGCCATCCCTGGAAAGCTTCCTCGGGGTATTGATGTCGATATTTAAGTTCTTTTCCGCGAGGAATCGGATTAAAACTTTTTCATTGCCAGATAGTGTTGCCCAACGGAAAAAACTATCCTTCAAGTCATGAAGTCCTCGAAAAAACTGGTCTATGTCGTAATCAGGGAAGGTGTAATATTCAAAATCAAGTATTTCCCGAAACAGCAAAAAGGACAGGGTGGCATTAATGGTTTGTCTTATTGTGAGGCCATAGTTAGGAAGGAGGATGTCGCTTTTGGAAGCATTGGATGATATGCCAAGCAGGGCATATATTTTGTCGCGTGGGTCGGTTGCCAGGCTGTAGCGAAAATTCCATAGCAACGTGCGGAGGTCACGCTCACGACTCCACCATGAGCTTTTTCGCATAGGTCCAGGCATAATGTCAAGCACTGCTTGTGCATGATCATCCGCCTTTAAACCCATCAGAGAGGGCATTAATGAGAATGCCCGAGAGGCAATGGACCGGCTTCCACAGGCCACAATTGCCCTTCTCGCACTTGCCGCCTCTTGTAAAACCCATACTCTGCCAAACCAAGGTCTTTTCAACAAATCTTCCATAGCATTTCGTCGCCTACAGTATAGTTCGGTGTCGGCGCCTCCATATTCGTAGAGAAGACCTGGCCATTCAAGTTTCCAAGGTTCTACTGAATTTGTATATCCGTGATGCCTTGTTCTGACTCGCTTATCCAGATCATTTATTAGAATCGTAAGGAGTGAAATATCCTGATCGCTTTCGCCAAGCCAGATAATGACTGTTTCTGCGTTTTCATATATAGGCTTCATTTGCCGCACTTGATGTCCCTTCTCGTCATTATCTTTTTGGTCGATACATATAGCATCAACCCAAAGAATTCTGTCTGCATAAGGGAGCCTCAGACTTTGCAAAGCTGCGTGAAGATTGTTGCTTATTTTTAGTGCAGCATTACCATTCACGGTAATCTGGGAACCGCTTGAAGCATTACCCCAGTGATATGATAGTGCCTCATAAGGAATGCCGTCAATTTCATGAAGAAATGCTTGGAAGATCTGGCATTGAATCGGCCCTGCAAGGCCCTGCTCGAGACGAACAAGCCGAAGGGCGTCCGTTGATAGGTCGAACCGCTCGTACTGGTACGGTTGCATCGGAATGTTCGAAATACAGTGAATTTAATTAGAAAGGCAATACTGGGTTCTGTCTTTGCTGAAGTTGAGATGAGGGATATTTGATTGAGGTAGAACCCTTTTGCGGACTTCGCCTGAAATGAGCCGGATGACAGCGGACAAGTGCACGCTAAGTCAGCGATTTGTCCTAGTGCAACTCTGCCCTGCGGGGTTAGACAACCAGCGCCTTGGGCTTTTTTCAAGGCATCGTGTGTTGAGAATGATCCAAGAACTGTTATTGGCTGTGGTCAAGAGCTAAGCCACCCTAGTAGGCCTTGTGTGGCTGAGACAGTGCCAGGGCATCAGCAAGCGACAACACAGCCCGCATGTTTTGGGGCCACTCGTTGCCTACCTAATTACCATATGTGCACTACGAAAGGATTGGTAGACATGCTTGGAGAGGTGTGTGTTGGCGGAATGGGCATGGCCTTGGGTTATCTTGAAAACCCGAGCTTGCGGATCGTCACTTTATTCTAAACGGATTTGCATCCCTTGAATGTATGATGCAGGGTTGGACGCGCATGTATTATACTGGCTAAATTGGCCATTATAACGCAGACGCTTGGTTCTCTAGCCGGTGCAATAGGAGCAGACCTTCGCCCAATACTAGGGCAGCAACAAAGCCGTTATTCTAGTAGATGATCATGTACCTAATGTTCATATAATCTCTTTGCCAAGATTAAAGAATAAAAGTCCCGCAAACAGAAAATATTCAAAGGATATGTCTGGGTGCGCGATATTAACTTAAATACATTTCCCTTTATGCGTTGCGCAAGAGGCCTCATTTCCTGCGTTGTGGTTGAAAGAAGGATACGCTAGTCACCGTTTGCGTATGCTGGATTTATCGTCTGGGTAGCTCAGCTAGACAGGTCTGGAAAGCTGTGCAGTGGGGATTCAATACGCTAATTCTGTGTCTCAAATGGTTGTTGTCTGGAAAGCTGTGGTCTAGATTCAATTATGGGGCCGGGGAAATGTTCACGCGGTGAGTCCTGTGTCGGCAAGACCGTGTCGCTTAATTTAGCGGTCGATCAATTCTTCACCCTTGTGCCTAAATCGAAGGCACTACTAATAGTAAGGTCTTTCGTGGCGTTTTAGACGCTCGGGGATGTCCTTGTGGGCTGGCGAGGTGAAAGCTCATTCGTGCTTGCTTGCAAAAGAATTACCTTCGCAAAGACAAAAATGTGATTGCTGCTGATTGGTCTTGGATCGGCGCTCACTAGTGCCGCACGGGACAGGCCTCGACGGCTCGACGGCTCCACCGATGCATCAAAACATGCTGGTGGACCTTATCACGGTGGGCCAGACCGTCAGAACAGGATTCGGCCATTCGAGACTCAACCACAAGGCTCACAATGGTGAAAGAGGTTACCGCCTATTTACTTACAAAAATTCTAGATAAGCCCTAGGTTTTCAGGCTCAACATGCTTGGCAGTGAATCTGTTTCTCCAAGCATATTTCGTTGATTGCTCAATTTCGGATCAAATTCACATTCAGTACCCACCAACAGAATCTCAAGCCCACCTACCTAATAATTCCCTGCCTGTCGCCCAACATCAGCATGTCTGCCATTGATCTAATTGCAGATCTTGATGGGACATGGACAGCTATATTTGAAGACGTGTTCAAGTGGGAGCTTTCCGGTGACGATGGAAACATTACCTTTGAAGTGCAAAATGAGGAAGGGAAGTGGGAAGGCAATGCCACCATTCGGGGCATTGAAATCGGCACCGACAATAATAACTTCACATTTGGCGGTGGCTCCCAAACAATCGACGGGTCCCTCAAGTTCGGCACCACCACTTTCGACATACTCGGTGGCAAGTTCGATCTTGGCGATGGCCGCACAGACGAGTTTCAATTCAGCTTTACTGCCGAGCCAACCCCGCTGGGTCCACGTTGGACAGGCGTGGGAACGAACGATTTTAAACAGGACAAGACCTTTGAGAAGGCATATCAAGGCCCTGCAACCAGCTACGAGGCAGAAGTGCCATTGATTGAGAAAGAAGACCCGCTCTTTGACGTTTCCGGGATTATTATCCCGTATAGCAAGTTTGTTGGCTGGACTAAGCGCCTAGAGCTGAGTGTCAAGGTCAATGTTGAGGCCAACGACAAAGAGACGACCATTAGTATGTCGCACGACTTGAAGGTGGAAATTCGACCTCTCTTCATGCCATTCGAGGAGTTCCAGTGGCCGAACAAGCCTCCGTACCCTCCACCATTTTTAAGCCCTATTCGTGATAGGCCCCCGGAGATTATAAAGACCAAGACGATACTGCGAGCTATCGAGGACGCTACAAAGGAGGCCCTTGATGAGGTCCAGAAGTGGTTGAAAGTCGAGGAATTGGTTGCCACAGTGGAAAGACTCACCCAGGCTGTTGCGATCGCGACCGCAGCAGTAGCTGTTGCCACTGCGGCTGTTATTGCTTTTGGTGGACTAAACCCGGCAGCCGACTATGCCGAAGGTATAGCAATCGGTACACTTTCCACAGAGACGAGTGCGCTGGCTGCTTCCAGGTTGACGCTCGCAGGTGCGAGGAAAGCCCTGAGCTGGGGTGCTGAGAAGATCACGCTTCGAATGATTAGGAATCGGTTGCTGTCGAGAATCCTGAAAACTATTGGTTCTGATACGGTTAAATTCGCCGAGAAGGAGCTTCTAGGAAATCAATGGTTCGGTACTTTGTCCAAGGAGGCTGAGCTAGATTCCGCAGGCGATGATTTGGGCAAATTGGAGTTTTCCTTGAACAAAATGCAAATCAGCACTCAGTCACGTTTGGAGCAATCTGAGAGCGAGTTGGGACATGCCAACAAGGAGTACCGTGACGCGGCCGACATTGCGCACCGGCTGCTGGAGTACCACACTCTTTTGCAGAGTTGGACTACAACGGATCCGGCGCACATACCCTTCCTCACGTGGATGAAGACAAATATGGCGATCCAGGACTTTTCAGAGGATGCCGAAGTGGTTGAGCTTGGCGACATCAGTGATTCAGAGAAGCTCAAGGAAGCAGTGATTCAGCAAGAAAAGTACGCACAGGAAAAGGGCTACACGGGTTTCGTCATCGTTAAGTTGCAAGCCAAGGCCTATTTTCGGTCGCGTCCGGTTGACTATCTTCTGGGAACCCTTGATTCAAAGCCTTCTTATGCCGAGGACATGATGAGCTATATCAGAGCGGAGCGACTTTCAATGGATACGCTGGTGTCACGCTGGGGCGTTATCGAGTTGGCAGTCAGGAATTAGTGTGGAGGGTGATCCCAGCCGCTTGAATCAGCGGTTCTGTTAATTTATAAGCCATTAAAAGATCATAATGAGATTGCTCTTCGTAACATAGTTACGGAAATGACCAGCCCCTCGAGCTTCGTGCTAAAGTATCCTAACGCCGAACTCAAAATCCAAGGTCCTTGCCTTCAATGTTCTTTCAATGTTTTTGATGCATGTTCTACAATACAAAAAGCACTTTGACAACATTTCTCTTAACCATAGCTCCCTCGGGCCAAATCGAACGACTCCCCTTTAAGTAACGCCAGCTAGCGATACACTACCACCGTTCCAAAGACTTCCACAGGGTCCATTGCTCACGGTATAGCCTCTGTAGACTTTGGTGGTGACGACCATCGGTGCCATCTCTAAATATAAACTAAGACTAGATAAACACATAAAATTTTGGATTAAAAAGTCGACTTGTATTAAATTACTTGATAAAGCTAGCTGGTAATTTACAAACCTGTTTCGAACCTAAATTCTGCGAGTGAGAAGTCTCCTCGGGTTTCCTGGGAGCTTAGGCCGGTGCCTGGCGGGTCTTTTTACTCGGTCCTGACAGCCTGTCTTGCGCTAATGGCTTACGCGCCCAATGCATTGATGCCCAATGACTCACTTGCTTATGTGCATTGATACCTAATGGCAAGCTGTGTCGCATGACCTGACTCCTCAATTGAATAGGGTTAATGATTTAAACTCTCTAATTACCACACGGCCTAGCTGTTAATTGAGGTACCAAATTCCGGACGCATTGAGTCTTGGCCTGATTGTCTATTGCAACACTGGTTCAAATTCTATACCAAGCTGAAGAATTTTAAATACATTCACTGTGATCTACCAGGTTCGATAAAGAACCGGAAATATACGCCTGCTGTCTTATAATCCTCAATTCAGGATTAAATCAACTGAAAGATGGAAGATGCCCCGAACCGGATTGTATTATCCCTAATGCTATGCCAGTTAATAGACCAATTATCTAATATTTTAACAGCCCGCTCCTTTTCGTACTCTCCTCCTAGACAGCAACAATCATAATGACATCGATCAACCTTATTACATGAATCGCGAGGCTTTGTTGTCACTCTTCCCGGCATCCTACCGCACAAATACAAATAGTTTGGTTACCCCTGGGAATGATATCATGGCCCACGTTGAGCACGAGCTTGACCTTCGGAGGTTGGATTATCTTTCGTCTTGGTTATGGATTGCTGGCAAGGCTGTGGCACCCCAGCAGCTACATATGCAAGTTCTGGACCGGAAGATTGCACTCATGGATCGTATGGATATGCATCTTGTATGGACGAAGGATCGAATATACCTGAAGCCCATCCCACGGTTCTTACTGGATCCGCGTTTCTGGAAAGAATATCCTCTCCAGTGTATGCAAGATGATTGCCTTCGTCTGAAGGACACCCTTACGCCCCGTGGTCCCACGCGAATATGTCCGGCATGTAAGAATAGGCAATGTGCACTGGGTTTCCTGTTCTCATATGTCGCACTGATTTCCAGTGAAACCGACTTTATTCACGCTAAAGAATGCTACTTGATTCCACAGGAGATAACTTGGAGCAATTGGAGGTTCTTTGTTCAGGAACTGAATGAGAACGACATCCATCGGTATATTCACCCACGCTTCTACTACGGTGAACTTCGCGAGAGTTACCTCGATCAGATATATAATTTCGGACACCTTGCATTTGTGGCATACGTTGCGATCAGCCTATCTGAGTTTTTCAAGGACTACTTTGCTTGGCTGGCTTCCGCGACAGTGTCTATTGTTGTGATCCTTACCGCTATGCAAGTGGGGCTGGCAACAAACCATCTAGCTGGGAATGAAGCCTTTCAATCTGTAGCATACGGATTTACTGTATTTTCTTTAATTTGCCCCTTTGCCTTTCTTGCACTTTTTATTCTTATATATGCTTATTTATCCATTAAAAATTGGATAATGGCAGTACGGACTATACATAGACAATCAGCGAAGTTAGCAACTCACTTCTAGGTAGTATATAGTTGCTGATAAATGATACGGGGTAATATTGAGCACGCATGTGAAAAAGGGAAGCAACATATAGAAAGCCAAGTCTGTGATGAGAATGTCCCAGCGCAATCCACTCAATCTCAAAACTTGGTTTGGTTTGCTCTCTCACCTTCTGGACCTTCTTAGGCACTCAGCCACAACCTAACTGAGCTCGTATTAAAAACACACTGATTCCGGTTCTAACATAGCAGAGCAGGGCATTGAAATATGGGTTCATATAGCGGATAGACTACTGAGCTCGTATTTAGGCAGCTAGCTGATCGTCAAACCAACAGTACTCCTACCTGCAAGCTTGTCTTTCAATAGTTCTCTCTTGACAGTACCACAGGCACTTCATCATCCACCCAAACTAACCCAGGGCTCTATGCCCAAGACTGCTGGTCCTTAAGTTTGACGCTCTTCTACTCAATAAACAAGCTCCCAAAAAGAGTGAGGGACAACATGACCGCTGCAAGTGAGAAAGCCCGAGTCAAGGCGCCATTATAGGCTACCAGAACTGTTTGCAGGTCTTTCGATGTTGCCATGGATAGCAAATCAGTGGCTCTGGGCGCAGCAATCTTTGAGATGTTGAGACTGCCACTTGGGATCGATGCTGCCTTCAGACTTTGAAGAAGCTTGTTCTGGAGCACGGCTTGTCCAATGGTAACGAAGATAGCACCACTCAATGTTTGGGCGAGCACTACTATCGAGATACCAGCTGGCACATCGGTCTCAGGCAAAACAGCCTGGATTACCACCTGGGGTTGCTGCTGGCCCATGCCAATACAAGCCCGTCAACGCTTGATAACCCACCCATTGAGAGAAGCTGGTATTGACGTTCCAGGTTCTCATCAAGCCTTCTCCGATAGGCGTGATTATGGTAGCTAGAGGCATGTATGGGGCATCTAAAAGAAGATAAATTAGTTAAACCCATAACTTGAAAGAAACAAGGAGGACTATAGCGTACAATATCCGACTTTGGTAACTAGGAAGCCGACCAAGGTCGCCAATTGGTAGCAACCAGGATAAGATCCGGCATCGGGATGGTCTAAAGGTCCTTGTCGTCCGGTATTTGGACCGCTCTGTACAGAATAAAATGCCCATCAAGATCGACTTAGACTCGCTGAGGAATTGGGAATTCATGTCTGTGGCATGAGGTGGAAATTTGCAATTGTTTTAGGTCTGCTGCTTTCAATCCATTAATCTTGTCACGGCAGCTCCGCTCTGTCACGCGATGTATGAAACTTCTAATCGTTGACTGATGCACATACAATGAGCTTGTTTTGCCACGTCGTGGAAGCACACTTAGCCCGCCCCCTAGCCCTAGTTCCTATTAAGAGGGAATACCGAGTTGATTTCATGCCCTCCAGTCTTCCGTCTAAGGCAGTTCGGATTTTCAATGGTAATGTCTGATTCTTTGACTATCTACATCGAAATATATTCAACGCGACATTAATTGTAACAAAGCATTTGTATTAAAAGCGCTTTTGATTCGTTGATCTAGAACGCCACCTTATTACTTTCGGGGCCTTTTCCTTGCCCTTGCTGATCCTCCTAGTTCCGTAACTCCATCCGATCATACGCCTTGTCGACCCATGTCTTGATCCTTCTCATCCAAGCGTTGTTTCGGGGCTTGATAATCTCTCGAGCGAACTCCCGTTGCTAGCTCGTCCCTCCGTTCAGCTGATATGTGCGAGGGTTGTGAATGGCGATTATCGCTTCCAATGCCTCCAGGCATTGCGGTGTCGGATGTTGAATGGCGTGTGTCGGAGCCGACCGGTCTTGGCAAGGCAGGAAGGCATATTAAGTAATAAGGGGCTAACTTTATCTCTAATTCATAAGGGCAACCTCTATACCTCAAGGGATTTAAGTTAATTGTTCTTTTGGTCAGGGCGAAAAGATTTTCACGACCAAACCTATTGTTGAACGTTATTTGTATGCCACCTCTGTGGCCTGGTTCCTGGAACACCCGGTTGAGCCTATCGCTTGTTTTTTTAACTAGAAGTAAATAATCCAACGCAAAGCACTACAGTTTGTGCTATGCATCTTGGCTCAAAAGGAGCTTAACCAAAAAGATATTCCAAGTAAAACCACAGTCCACTTATCAGTGTAGTTATAACTAGACCTAGAAGAATGGGAAACCCTAGTTACTAACAAGAGACTTGATAACATGCTTAATCTCCTCGTCGCTCATGACCTCCACTCCAAGAGTCTTGTTGTCATCCAGACTAGCCTCTTGGGTATAGCCAGGAGTAGACAGCGTGTACTTGAGAATGGCACTAATAACTCCCATATCGAACACTCCGACCTTTACCTTATCCATGGCTTCCGCAAAGTCTTTGTTTACATCGACATCGTAGATTTCCCATCCGTCGGACCCAAGAACTTGCTTTGCCAATTCGGTCATTTCTTGCTGACTCTTCAGGGCGCTGTGAATGTAATAACTCTTGTTCTTGGTTTCCTCGTATCTGATCAAGGAATTGACAATGGCTTTGCCGAGTTCAGGCAAGTTGATCCAAGGAATGAGGTTCTTGCCACCGTTCATGAGTCCGACGCTCTTTTTGTCGAGGTTAATGTTGGCCATTCCTGTCTTCAGAACAAAATCCAAAAAGCCGCCGTTCGAAATGCTGGTATACGTGATCCTTCCCTCGTTGGCCAGAGTTCGAATGTGCTGGTATGTTTGGTTCTTGCTAGCCCAGAGCGGCAAGGCCCGTGACTTCTCGTTTGCGGGAGGGTGACTGAACTCGGGAGGCACAAACCTCTTCACCCCAGCCGCAACTGCGGCATCCATCAACCGGATCGAGACACTGGGGTCTTGAATGAAGGATAAATCGACTACTGCATCTTGGCCCTTCAGAGTCTCGACCAGATCGTCAAAGGACGAAGCGATCAAGTCCAATTGACGGAATTTGACTCCTCGTGGAACGTCTTCACTGTCCTTGCGAGAAAACACGGTCACGTCAAAATTGCCGTTGTCAAGGAGAGCCTTCAGCAGATGCGGGCCAATGTTACTGGTGAACTATATTCGTCAGTCATGGTGTCGGGAGTCAGCATGGCTTGACTTACACCGATAACGGCGACAGTAGAAATCTTTCCAGACATCTTATGTGTTGAAGTTTTCGAGGTGATAAAATGTGTCCGTGGTGTGTTGTTTGGTGAGATGGTTGAAAATGTGAGTTTGATGTAGTGGTGAGGAAAGAAAACCAACCAACAGGAAGACATAAATACAATTTGGAATTTCTATTGAGACTGTATAGATTCATGTTATTAATTCTATCCCACTCCAAGCCGAATAATAAATAACCGCCAAGAAATATTATTATTAATAACCTTGAGGTCCAAGATGGCCCAAGCCAACAGTCCAAACCAATTGCCCACTCAAAACCCGAATGAGCTAGCATGAACTTATCTAACCGATTCTTCTTTCCGTTTCAGGCAACTAGTGACAAATAGTTTCAGTATATGAGCATCAATGTTCCAACACGATGTTGTTCTTAACTAAGCAGGTGGGATACGAGCTTCTTTGAAGGAGTCAGCAATTACCAACCTACTAATTAACTTTATCTTGCATCGGATGTATCATGCCTAAACTAGCTTAGTTCAAAGCATATTTCACGGTCGTTTTATTCCGACTACTCTTATTTAAGCTTTGCGCAAATCGAGTGGGATATGGGGCTGATGCGTAGGCCGTGCACGGGGCTTGGCAAGGGTATTTGTTATGCGTTGGTGTCCGAGAGGTCCGAAAAAGAGGGACTCGGTAATAATGATGATGATGGCCTACGGCTTTGGCAAACTATCTATACAGCAGAGACCTGCAATCATCGTGCTGCCTGGTTGTTTTCATCTAGACTTTTAAGCAATTCTCAGATCCGTGATCCGGCCGATTCCACTTTCAACCTTTTAGATTGGCTTTGATCAAGCCTTCAACTAACAAGCCAACGGGAGCCAGCCGGTTTTTCGAGGCAAGCGATTTGAACAGCAGCTTCGCATGTTATCTTTTACGGGTCAAGTTACATTTCAAGGCCACAGGCAAGAAGGGATATCTCGCCGTTGCTCTACCTGATAGAATTGTTGCATATCAGTGGTATTTTGACACACAATCCATCTCTTTCTTCAGACACATTCTATTAACCCATGGTCATTGGGGCTATTCAGTAATATAAGGTCTTGGGTGACTCTTTAGGGGCACCGCCGAGCACGGTTGTGGCTTGAGAACTAGGGCCTAGTGCCAATTCCATCCACCCTGAGTTGCGCGTTTGGGACTTCGACAAACAACCTGCTAACAGCCAAACAGGTCCAATTAACTCTAAAGGTGTGGCCCTGTTAAAGGGCTGATAGTGCATCCAATTTACATTCTACCAACATATATAAGAACATGGTTTTTCTTTTTTTTTTTTTTTTTTTTTTGCTTTTATCGCTCTTTTATTGAATAGCAGATGGACAATTTACTCCTTTCTAACATCTGGTGACTTTGAGCACAAGTTTTATTCGCACTAGTATTCTGACAAAATCACACTATCAATGTAGGACATACTTCTTTAATGGACGCTTTCCCGCTTGCAAATGTTCGACAGCCCTCCCTGACATATACCCATGAATATAAACATCGCCCACATAACGATACTCTCCCTGAGTTCCCTCGGGCCTCAATAGAATAGGGGTTGAGCAACCCAACGGAACAACAACCTGATCTTCTGGGAGCATAAATCCAGTTCCCATTCCCACTCGGTTTTCGTGCGTAATACAGAAGGACCGTCCCATCATCTTATTGCCAAAGTGCTTTTGCACATAGTCTCTCTGCGCCTCGGGCTTGATGTCAATGTACGAACTGAGGCACTTCTGCAGTTCTTGGTCCATGGGAAGGTACGGTAACCGCTTCCGGAGCAAGTGCGCGAAAAGAGCATAGCAAACAGTTACCCACTGGCCAGCATCATATGATGGTGGAACCTGACCAAGACACAGGGTTGACGCAAAGTCATTTTCGATGGCGTCCAAGAATTCGTCGCTCTGGTGACTAAAGTTACCAAGCAACAACGCCCTCCAGTTCAAGAAGGCCATGAGATAATCTCCTAAATTGCAGAGCGATCCAACTGCAACACCTTTGCTTTTGATGGTGTCCAGTGGAATGGCAGAGATCTCCAACTTGTTTAGTCGTTCGCCAAGGAACTGGCAGCGAGCCTTGGTAGACCCCGAAGCCGAGAACTTGTATTTGTGACCCAGGGATGATGGTTGGGGAATGTGGGACCAATCCGGGACGAAAGAAGGTAGTTTTGCTGGGCTTGTATAAGGTGGGAAATGGATAGCCTCGCAAATGATGTCCAGTCGCTGAGTGGTATTGAGGACATAGTCGACAGCTTCCGTATACACATCCTTGACTGAGAGGTTGTAGTCGGCGTGAAGTTCGGTTTGCACCTCCTCGGGTAACACGCCAAGAATCCCAAAGACTTTGTCCCTCGGGTCCGAGGCAAGCTTCTTTCGACATAAGCGCAGGATCTCGAGAACAGCTTCGTCCCCGTAATCCATATACGCTTCAACATCCGGAATACTTGCTGGCCCTTGGTAAATTAAAACCTGAGAATTGCTGAATTGGTCTTGCAATACATTCGCCTGTTGGCCTTCCATTTCATCAGTTGGAAAAGTCAAGGAATTGTGGTAACGGCCGAAAGTCTCCGATGCGATTTGGTACCATTCCCAGGGAGCCTTGGTAGACCCACAGTAGACTATGATCTTCCTTGCGTTAAAAACCTCTTGGACAACCCATAGTCGCGTCCAATATTCTCGTCGAAATAGAGATACCACGCTCATAAGATCGCCATTTTCTGCTCCGGATTCCAAAAGATAAGGCATTCTATCGGGATATTTGGCCGTGCTTGCTATTTGGCCAATATAGTTTACAGCCTGGGCGCTGTCATCAGCTTCAGGGCCGAGCCAAATCGCGACAGACTCGGCATAGGAGTAGATGCTGGGCATAAGTTGGATCTGTTCTGCTCGCTCATCGTCATTTTTCTGGTTGATGGACAATGCATCCACCCAAATCAAGACTGGCTCCGTCCTTTGACGCAGTACCTGAAGGGCGCTATGCAAACTCGCAGAAACTAGCGTTGGACAACCCTCAAGATGGATTTTTCGAACATCTCCTGGATCGCCCCATGCATAGGAGATGGCCATGTATCGAGGAGGATAGTCCAGAGAAACATGAATGATCTCACACTTGATGATTGTCTTTCGTTCTGGCAATATCCTGACCAGTCTAATGTAGCCATCATCCAGTGGTCTGTATTGATATGGTCCATCGTTGAGAGGTGGAGGGTACCGTTTCGATCGACTACTTCGCGATGTCGGTGCTCGCTCACTCTTGGCACGATGAACCTTTGGAGCGCCTTCGCTTGCAGTGTACCAATGTCGGCCTTGGTAAGGAGGAGCCATCAGACCTGGGTCGCTGTCCGGGTGCAACAGGTCCGGTGTGCGAGACTGTATGGCCTTGCGGGGCGCGGCCGGCTTTTTGCGACGCCCGACTGGTAGATGTGTCTGCATAGGCGGCTCCAACATGTGATGCGGTGGAGGCTGTCGCATTCTGCCCTGTTTAACTGGTACCATCTCTTCGGTCATCTCGTCTGAATCGCTGTCCTCATCCTCCTCAGGCTCCAGCACCAGGGCGTCCTTCTTCCGGCGATTGAATCGAGCCGGGGGAATGCGGTCTTCTGGTGCCATCCCATATCCGCCTGGTGCCTGGTGTTTGCCTGTATGGATATTCAGGAGATGCAGGGGGTCGGCAAAGTTTCCGGAAGATCGCCTCCGGCGGATTGGTGGGGGCGATGGCATTCGGTGCTGCATTGACGTATCCTTCGGCCTTTGCTGTTTGGAAGCAGGCGGTTTGGGAGCCCAGGCGTATCTATCATCATCAGAGTAGTATCCCCTCTGTTCCATAGGAGATTGGCTCCGACCCTGGACGTATTCAGGCGCAGGAGCCGTCGGTCGGAGGCGTATGCGGTCATATCTCGGCTGTGCCATGGTGACGGTCGGAAGCTTGCAAGAGGTCTTCCCGCGATGTCTCGTGCCCGATAGCTCGCAAAATAATATTTTGATTGCCGTTCTACCTGGATTGAACCGCTCTGGGAGCACCTGCGACGTATGTTTGGAGTGATTCTTCACCTCATCTGACCGTCTTTTGTGATTGCAGCCTAATCCACGAGGGGCTGTGTCGCGGCCAGGCTTCAGCTACCCCGCAGGGGTCCGGTAGAACTTCGGGCTAGTCCACTTTTAGTGAGCTAGGTTTTAGTTTTGACAATTCGATCGAGCTGGTTCACTGATTAATTATGTTGGCCCCGAGGGCATTATTATTATACTGAACATGGGAATATAAATATATGTTATATATTAGCTTGCTTACTCTTAGATATGATGTGTTATAAATGTCAATTGTAGCGGAAAAACCACCCACTAAGCCGACGAGAATGAGGTTCAGGGTAAGTCACGCGTCCAAAGGTGAAAGTCATCAAGTTCGAAAATAACAAAATAATGACTGCAGCGCTTGTGGCCCCACAATGCAATCCGCAGCCATCGAATTTGTTGGATCAAACAGTCCCTCAAAAGGGAAGCCTTTAAAACGGGCGAGAAATGGCAAATGATAGATCGAGACGAAGCTGCTATCTGAATCATGGTGTTAAGATCATCGGGCTTTTATCTCTGAGTGTGGCGTTGCTGCTAGCTGACTAATGCACGGAACGGCCCTACTTATTGCCAGTATATATTTAATTAATTACATAATTACTTTAAAGCTCTTATAATTCTTTTATAATTACTTTCCCTTAATTTTATAATACTTAATTATAATATTATAAAGTTCTTATTAATTATTTTATTTTTAAACTTAAAAGAGATTAAGAATAATAATAATATTATTTTTATTAATATTTTTAAATTAAAAATAATCTTATTATTTTTATTATTAAGTTTTTAAAGCTTAATATTATTATTATTAAGTTTTTAAAGCTTAATATTATTATTATTATTATTTTAAAAAGTATTAATACTTATAAATTATATTTTATTATTATTATTAAGCTAAGTACTTTAGTTTATTATAAGAATTAATTTTAAAGCTTAAATAGCTTTTTTTTAAGCTTTAATAAAAAGGTAAATAAGCTTTTAGCTTAAAAGATTATTATATTTTTTTTAATTTATTTAAAAAGAATATTAATTTTAATTATTATTTTTAATAAGCTATTAATTAAATACTAAATTATTCTTTTAAATTAATTTATAAAGTACTTTTTAATATATTTTTTTAAAAGACTAAAATATACTAATATTAAGAAAATAAATAAAATATATTTATTATAATTAATTTCTAAAGAGGGTAATTAGGATTTAATATATAATATATAAGTATATACTTAGGTTAGAAAATATATACTTTTTTAGAGAAATAGATAAATAAAGTAATTTACTGTATTTTAGTATATATAAAATACTATAGATAAAGATATTTATCCTTTAAATAAAAATCTAATTTCTTTTAATATATATATATAATTTTTCTCCTTTTATATAATTATATTTTATAATTAATAACTTTATAGGAATTTTATAGTTAAGTTATTAAGAAATTTTATAATAATTTTCTTATAAGGTTATAGGCTTTTTATAATTAATTTTATAGTAATATTATAATAATATTATAATAATATTTTAATAAGATCTTTATAATATTATATAATTTTATTATTATTATATTATTATAATATTATAAATATATTATAATAAGAAAATTTAGCTAAGAGTTATAGGATATTTTATATAATTTTCTAGCTAAGCTATTTTTTTTTATAATAAATTCTTTTTAATTAAAAAAATAAATATTATTTTTAGTATTTAGGCTAAGTATATAAATAGTATATATATTATATAATAGCTTTTTATATAGTAAGATAATATAGGTTAATTTATATTATAGTAATAATACTTTAAGTATTAATATAATATTATTATTATTAATAGATAAATTATTATAAAAGGAGTAGAAATATAGAAAATATATTAATAGCTATTAAATATTATATATTTATATAAAGAAAATAAAATAATTTAAATATTAATATAAGTAGTAAATAAAATAAAAGAGTATAAGTAAAAAGATTTAAATTATTTAATTATTTTATTAGTCTTTTATAATCTAAGTATATTTTATTATATTTTTAATTCTTTTTATTAGCTTTTTTTAGCCCTTAGTATACTTTTCTTTTTTATTTATTTTTTAATAGTCTTTTTTAATTTAAGTATATAATAGTTATTCTTTTTTTTTTTTTATATTTAAATAGCCTTTTTTAATTTAAGATATATATAATATCTTTATATAAAAAATAATATAAGAATATAATATTAAAATACTAATTATTTATAGAATTATTTATAAAGTAAAATAAGTATTTTATTTTTAAAAAATAAAAAAAATATAAATAAATATATATATAATTAACTTTATAATAATATTATAATAATAGTATTATAAGGAAAATAGTAATAAGATTAATAGATTAATAAAATAAAATATAGTAAAATAAAGTAAAAGGAAAATTAAATATAAATATAATTAGAAAGTATAAATATTTTATATAAAGGAATATAAAAAGGTTTTTTATATTATAAAAATTAAGATTATAATAGTAATTTAAAGATTTAATAAAAGGGTATATAAGTATATTTATATTATAATATATTATAATAGCTTTATAAAATAAGAATATATTATATTTATTTTTCTTAGGTATTTTCTTAGTATATAAATAAAAGATTATTTTATAGGATTTTTATAAGATAATTATATTAGAATTCTTATTTAGTAATTATATTTTTATTAAGGATTTTAGTTCTTAGTTTTTATTTACTTAATATAATATTTTAAATTATAATAGAAATAAATAAATTATACTTTATAGTAAATAGGGCTTATTAGATAAGGATAGTATATATAAAGTTAGTAATTTAAAAATATTATTTATAAAATATAATAATACTATTAAGGAATTTTTTAAAATCTTTAGAGCTTATAAGCTAAGAATAAATTATTATATTATAGTAAAATTTATAGAATATAAAATAAGATAAATTAGGAATATAAATATTAATATTTATCTTTAAAATAAAGCTTATATTAATTTAAGTATAACTTAGAGTCTTAATTATAAAAATATATTTATAATTATAAAGGTAGTAGTTATTTAGGTATTAAACTAGGAATTTAATAGTTTTATAAATAAAATAAATTATAGCTTTATTAATTAATTATATTATTTAAATTTCCTTTTAAATATTATTAGGATTAGTAAAGAAATAGTATATTATAATAATAATTCTAGGGATTATAACTAAATTATAAAAGAATTATTAAGCTATAGTATTATTTTTTATATATACTTACTTATTAAATTATAAAATAAACTTATTATAAATAATAAAGATAGCTTTAAAGAGAGTAAATAATATCTTATTAATATAAAAATATAATTTAAATTAAGTAAATAATAAAATATTATTAAAATAAATTTTAATTAATAAGATAAAAATATTTTTAGGCTCTTAGGATATTATTATAATAGTATAGTATAGCTATTTTTATACTTAAGTAAAAAAGCTATTTATAGTAATATATTTATTTATAGAGTTAATTAATTATTATAATATATTTTATATATTAAGAAATTATTTTTTACCTTTTTAAAGGAAAAAGTAAATAATTTAAGTATATATATAATTGCTTTTTATTAGTCTTAAGATAGTATTATTTTTATTTATTAGGCTAAGTATTTAAAAGCCTTAGAGTTAATTAAGAATATAAATTAGGAATTCTTAGGTAATATTAGCTAAAGTAAGAGATTAATAGATTATATTATAAGTAATTTAAGAAATTATAATATTATTATTATTTATAAATATAAATTAATTAAAGGTATTATATTATTAGGAAGGTATATTAATAGTAAATATAATATTAGTATTAAAATTTAATATATTAATAAAGGACTTAATATTAAAGACTTTTTTAGGATTTAAATTATTTTTAGTATAAATATAAAAAATAGGAAATATATATTTATTAATATAAAAATTAAAAATAATATAAAGAGTATTTTTAGTAGTATAATAAAGGATTTCTTAGTAATTAGTAGCTTAAATATTTAAATAATAGGGATTACTTAAAGGGTAAAAGTAATAAATATTATTAATATTAATAAAATCTTTAATAAAATTATATTTATTAAAAAAAATATAATAATAGAAATTATTTAATAATATAAGATTATATATTCTTTAGTCTTTAAAATTATAAGCTTTTTTTATTATAAAAATATAATATTTATTATTATAAACTTCTAGAGTATATTTATAATTTTTATATATAATTATATTATTTTTAAGTTTTTAGGTAAAATAATAAGTATAAATTAAGTCTTTTATCTTTAAATCTTTATTATACTTTAGTATTAAAAAGGAATTATAGTTATATTCCTTTAGCTTAGGGTCTTCTTAATTTATAGGTATGATTTTAAGGGAAAGGACTTAGTAAAGAAAAGGGGAAAATATTATAGTCTTTTTATTAATAAAATATATAGGTATTATTATAGTAATATTATTAGTTATTAATTATTAATAGTTATTAATTATATAGGTTAAGGGGATTATTTAGTTTTTACTTATTTTAGTAAATTATTTATTTATATATATTTAACTTAAGTATTTATTACTTATTATATTATTATATAAATAGGTGCCTTAGTTTTTATTAATACTAAGCTATATTATAATTCTTTTCTTAGTAATATTAAGTATTATAATTTATAGGTAATATAATATTTAAAAAATATAATATTAATATTTAGGTTTAGGTAGATTTTAATTCTTTTTTAAATAAATATTCCTTTTTACTATTATTAAGTAAATATACTATTATAGTAAAGATTTATCTAATAACTTTTCTTATTATTATTATATAAATATATTATTATAATAAAGACTTATTTAATAATTTTTCTTATTATTATTATATAAATATATTATTATAGTAAAGACCTAAGGTTTACTATTAGTCTTATCCTCTAAATAAAACTAAATAATTATATAGTATTAAATATAAAAGAAATTAATTATAGTTTATTAATATATAAGTATTATATCTATAAGATAGGGTTTTCTTTAGGGTATTTAATAATAAAAGAGAGGATTATTTAAAGGCTTAGTAGCTATTTATATTAGCTTTATATATACCTATATTATTATTAATAATAAGAATAATAATCTTTTTTTTTATAGTTATAGATTATAGTTAAAAAGGAATATAAAGTTAATAAGAAATAATAAAGTTAATAGAAAGATAAGTTAAGAAGAGGATAATTTAATAGATAATAAGATAATAAATATAAAGATTTAAGTTATTATAAAATAAATAGCCTTTCCTTTTATAGTTAAAAGTATATAATTTTTCTATTTTTTATAATTATAGTAATTATTTAGGTAATTTTCTTTAGTTTACCTTTTTTTTTTAGTAGGTATTATTATTATATTGCCTTTTTATTTTATTTTTTTTTATTTATACTTTTTTTATTTAATATTATTAAAATTTTCCTAGAATAAATTAATTAAGTTAATAGTTTTTTATTATTCTTTTTTATTAAATTAAATAAATTATTTTACTTTTATTAGTATTTATAGTATACCTAGATAGCTCTTTTAGTATTAATTATACTCTTTTTTATTTAAATATTAAAATTATTAAAATAGCCTTTTTATAATATTATATACTTAATTTAATTATATTATCCTTTTTTTATTATTTAAGAATTTAAAATATAATTAATTTTTTAATATTAGTACTTATTTCTTTATTATTTAGGTTTAATTTTAATTATATTTATTAGATTAGGATATTACTTTAAAAGGAATATTAATATTAAGTATACTATAAAAATAACTAAGTATATATTTATATTATCTTTTATTTTTAATTTATATACTAAGTAGCCTATCCTATTAATAATTTTATATAAACTAATATATTTTTCTTTTAGCTTTTTAACTTAATTATTTACTATATTATACCTATTCTTAAAAAGTTCTAATTAAATCTAATTTTTAATATAGAATTTTATTAATTTATACTTTTTATTATATTTTACCTTTATAATAGCTTAGGACTAAGCTATTATTAATTTAACTTATTTATAAAGTATATTTTATTTAAGTATATTATTTAAAATACTTAAGTAATATAATTTATTATTTATATATTATCTTATTATTATTTTACTAAATAATATTTTAATAATAATAAAGTATAAGTTATTAAAATTAAATTAAAGTAATAATAAAATATTTATTTATAGTTTTAATAAAAAGTCTATTATATAATATTATAATATAATTTCTATAATCTAATTATATTTTTTTAATATTTTATTTATTTATAGATAGTATATTATAAAGAATAATAATTTAATATTAAAGGCTTTTTATAATTTTATTTAAAGTTCTAAGGTAAACTTATAGTCTTAGTCTAAAATAATAGCTTTTAGAATATCTTAGTTTCCTTTAAAAAGTTCTATATATAAGGTTTATACTTAATTTATTATTATAAACTTAATATTTTCTAGAATTAATAGGTATATTTTAAAGAATTTATATATTATTATAAAAAAGGTATTATAATATAATAGCCTATTATTTTATTATAATTAATTATATATATTTACTATGGGTAAATTGATTATAAAGTCTATAATAATAATATAAAAGGGAATAATTAGTAATTAAACTAGAATTATAAAGCTAAGAGGTTTAAGATAATTTATTTAGTTTTATTAGTATATTTTATAGTCCTTAGTTTCTTTCTTAATTAGCTTAATAAGGAATTTTACTATATAGCTTTCTTATATTTCTTATTAAAGCTATTCTTATTTTTAATAGAATTTATAATTATATAATTTTTATATTAGAATATATATAATAGCTTTTAGTATATAAAGCCTTCTTTATTCTTTAAATTCTTTAAAATAAAATAATTTATTTATATAATAAAATAGTAATCCCTTTATATAATTACTTTTTTCTAATTATTTAAAGATATTTATTTATTTAAAATATTCTTTATATTCTTTCTTAATATTACCTAAAAGTTCTAGTTCTATTTTTATTTTTATATAGTAAAAGGCTTATTATATTAGTTTTTTATCTTTTTATAATTTATTTAATACTTTCTTTTACTTTATATTATTTAAATTATCTTTTTCTAGTAATTTAAAGAAAATATCTATAAAAATATTCTTAATATCCTAAATATAATATACTTATAATAAGTATTAGCTAAGATATTATAAAATAATAATTAATTATTTATTACTTTTAATATTATATAAAAAGATTAATTTTTAGTTTATAATATAATAAATAATAATATAATTAGTAAAAATATATATATTCTTTTTCTTAATTAAATATAATTATAAGTAAAGCTTATAATATATTTATATTAATTTAAAAATTTTTAGCTTAATAAGCTAATAATCTTTTTTAGTTAATCTTAATATATAGCTAAGGTATATTATAAATTAAATCTTATTAGTAAAAATAAGATTAATTTTATTTTATTAGTATATAGAATTAAAATAATATATTATATTATCTATCCCTTTTTTATATAATATATTAATTTATATAAAAAGTAATTAGTTTAGGTTAAAGTAAAATAAAGCTATTAGTCTTATAAGTATATTTATTGTATTCTTAAAAGATTACTATTTTTCTAAATTAGGTTTAAAGATTATTTTTAAGATATATACTAAATACTATAGTCTAGTATATAGCTTTTATATTATTTATTCTTAGACTAATATTTTTATTTTCCTTTTTTATAATAGCTTAATTTTTATTATAAAGTATAAAATAAGATAATATAACCATTTTATTATATTAATGTATTTCTCTAGATATTAAAGATTCTTTAAAAACTAAATATTCTTAAGAGCTTATATCTTTATTTATATATTAATTATCTTAATACTATTAATAAAAAATCTAAGTAATTTTATAAAGGGATAGCTAATAAAGGATTTCTTAGAAAAAAAAAGATATTTAATTTTTAAAATATTTTAAATATAGTATATAAATATTTTATATATTCTTTATATATTATTAAGAAAATAATAATATTATTAATAAAAGCCTTTATATATTAGTAATATTACTAAAGTACTTTATTTATAAATTATTATATATATATAAAGAAGTTCTTAAAATCTATAAGGACTATTTTAAAGTATTTTAGGCTTTAATAACTTATTATTATAAAATAATTATAATATTCTTATTATATTAAAAATTAATAAAAGAAATTATATATATTAATAATAATAAACTATTATTTTCCTTAAAGTAATTATAATAGCTTTTACTATAGTAATAAAGAATATATATTTAGGATAATAATATAATTAAAAGCTTTTAGATTTATAATTACTTATTCCTTTTTTTTATTATTAATTATTTTTTATATTATAAAGATAGAATTAGTAAATAGAGTAGGCTTATATATTTATTTTATTTAATTTTATTAATATAGTCTATTAAATATTTTATTAAGAAATTTATAACTTTTTAGATTTAAAGAATATAGTTTAAAGTTAATCTTTTTCTTATATTAATTATTTATTAATAGGATTTTTATATATTTAATTAGATTTATTTTAATAAATATATAATTTTTAAATATATTATTAAATTTCTTTATAAGAATTTATAATTAGTTTATTAGGCCTAGAAAGTAGTTTATAAATTATATTTTATTATTTATAATATAGCTTAAAATATCTTTAAAATAAGATATATTTAATTTAATATTTTAATTAATCCCCTAATATAGTATAAAGCCTTTAGGAGTTTAATTATTATTATTATTATTTTACCTAAGAAAAGGTATTTTATTAATATTCTTTATAAATAAAATAGATTCTTATAGTAATCCTTAAAGTAATTCTTAATTAATTTTCTTAAGGAAAATACTTTTTTTAATAGGTATTAGCTTATTAATATATTAATTTCTATAAATTAATATTAGCTTTTATAATTAATTTACTATATATATTATTTTAGGTAATTATATTAAAGTAGCTATAGTTTTTTTTATAATAAGAATAAATATAAAGTTTTAGTTTTTAAGTAATTTAATAGACTTTATTTATATATTTTTATTATTATATAAAAGAATTAAGATTAATTTAATAGTATTAATATATATAAATTAATAAGATTTTCTTTTATAGATTATTATTAAAAGTCTTATTCCTTAGATATTATATATTATTATCTTATTACTTAATAATAATATATTTATCTTATTAGGAATTATGAATTTTTATTTTAGTAATAAGTAAATAAAGAGTTCTAGGATAATTTAGACTTTAATTTTTATTTTTACTATAACTATTTTTTTATTTAATTTTTTAGTTAAGTATATATTAAACTTAGCCTAGCTAAATATTTTAATTATATTAATTTTACCTAAGATTAATATTTATTAATAATTAATTATTATATTATTAAAAAGATATAATAATATTCTTTTTATTATATATATTTTAATATTAATATTAATATAAATAATAAATTTAAGAATAATATTATTCTTTTTATATACCTATACTTATATATATATATACCTAGTAAGTCTACTAAGATTTAAACTTAGATTTATTTATTTACTAATAATAATTTATATTAATATCTTATTAGCTAATTTAGCTATATAGGCTATTATTTTATTATTATACTTAAATTCTTTATTTAAACTTAGAATAAAGAAAGTATTTTAAATAATAAAAGCTTTTTATATTAATTTATAAAAGTTATTATTCTCTTTAAAGATTAATTTTTTAATAGGTAAATTTTATAGTTTAGTTTTATTATTTACTTTAGACTTTTTATTATTTAGTTCTAGGATATTTTCCTTAGTAATTTAATATATTTAATTAAAAGCTTTTTATAAAAAATATATTTTTTTATTATTATTTAGTAGAATTTTATTAAATATACTATATACCTATAAATTAATTATTCTAAAAATAAATCTAATTATTATTATTCTTTTTTTTAAATAGGTTATTATAGGATATATACCTATTTTTAAGAGTCTTTTTTAGAAATTATTTTAATAATTTTTTTCCTAAGAGCTTAGCTTATTATTAGTTTCTTAATAAGTATATATTATATTTTTTTAGTTTTAATTATTATTATTTTATAGTAATATTAGCTAATTTAATTTAAATATTAAAGTTTTTTACTTTATCCTATTAGATTTTATTTTAAGAAATATTTTTTATATTTATCCCTAGGAAATTACTTAATATAGTAGTAATTTTTAGAAATTAAGAAATAATTTAAAGTAGCTTATTAAGTTTTTAGTTTTATTTTAGAGGATTTTACTTATAAATTATATACTTTTTTTAGATTTCTTTTATTTATATTAGCCTTAGTATTTTAGGCTCTTTTAGCTATTTATAAATATTTTAGTCTTTACCTAAGATAATTTCTTAGTATATTAATTATATTAATTTTCTAGTATTCTTTTTATTAAAATATAAAAATATTATAATAAAGTATTTATTTAGTTTTTTATAGGCTTTCTAAGAAAGATTATTAATAGCTATATTAATTTTAATAGCCTTATTCTTAAAGATAGCTAATTAATCTTAAAAGAAAAGCTTTTTCTTTATATTTATTAGGATATAGTATATATCTTTAAAAATCTTTAAGATTATCTTTAATTAAAATTAGAATATTTTCTTAAGTACTTTATATTATATTTTTAATTTACTATAAGGATTTCTAAGGATTATTTTATTTTTTTTACTTAGGTATTTTATATATTATATATAAGCTTTTCTTTTTAATAATAAGGATATTTTAAATAATAATACTTTTTTATATTTTAGCCTTTAGCTTATATATAACTTTAAGACTTTAATAAATTTATTAAAAATTATTTATATAATATTATTATCTTTCTTAATAAAGTTATTTATAATTACTTTATTATTTACTATAAAATAGAATTTTCTTATTTTTTTAAGCTTAAACCTAATACTTTATTTACCCTTTCTTTACCTAAAAAGCTAAAGAATATTTTTTAGGTTTTATTAAGTAATTAGATTATTTTTATAATATTTATTTTTTTAAGAAGAAAAAGGGGTTTTTCTAAGTAATAAATTTTATATATTCTAAAAAAATAAAATATTTAATCTTAGGTTTCTAGGTATTAATAGTCTTTTATAGTTTTATAAGAATATTCTTAGTAAAGATATTAGTTTAGATATCTTTTCTTTTATTAATAAAAATAATAATATTTTTACTAAAGAATAATTATATTTTATTATTCTTTCTTTTATTTAGCTAAAAAGAATTAAATTAGCTATTCTATTTATTCCTTTTTTCCTTTAATTATCTATAAATATAAAAAAACTAATAAATTCTTAAATAATAATTTTATTAAATAGTAATAGAGTTTTTTAAAGATTAAAGAAAAAATATTTAATTAATAATAAAAATAATAAAATATTTAGTTTTATAGGAATATATTTTACTTAAATTTAATATATTATATTATAAAAATAATTTTAAACTTTTAGGAAAATAAGACTAAAAATTACTATTAAGCTCTTAAGAAAACCTCTTAATCCTTTTAGGGTAATTAAAATAATAAGGTCTTTATTTTTAATTTAATTATATATTTTTATATATTAATATAGGTCTTATTAATAATTCTTTTATATTAAATTATCTTATTATTTAATTAATACTTAGTATATTCTTTTAAAGCCTTATAATAAAGTAAGCTTAAAGATATTAATAGGCTAATAAATAGATTTTCCTTTAAAGGAATATAGTTTATTGGATATTAAATAGAAATTAATAATAATAAGTTTTTATTTTCTATTAAATTTTTCTATTTATAATTTATTTAAGTTTTATTTAGTAAATAAAGATTTTATATCTTTTAGTTTTTTTTTATAGGCTAAAAATAGGTAATATACTAAGAATTAGTTAATACTTATATATAAATAGTAATAAAAAGGATCTTTTTAGGGAATTATATAATTATTATTAATTTACTATAATTAATTTCTAAAAAGGGTAATTAGGATTTAATATATAATATATAAGTATATACTTAGATTAGAAAATATATATTCCTTTAGAAAAATAAATAAATAAAATAATTTATTATATTTTAGTATATATAAAATACTATAAATAAAGATATTTATTCTTTAAATAAAAATCTAATTTCTTTTAATATATATATATAATTTTTTTCTTTTTATATAATTATATTTTATAATTAGTAACTTTATAGAAACTTTATAATTAAATTACTAAGAAACTTTATAGTAATTTTTTTATAAGATTATAGGCTTTTTATAGTTAATTTTATAATAATATTATAGTAATATTATAATAATATTTTAATAAAATCCTTATAATATTATATAATTTTATTATTATTATATTATTATAATATTATAGATATATTATAATAAGGAGATTTAGCTAAAAGTTATAGGGTATTTTATATAACTTTCTAGCTAAGCTACCTCTTTTTATAATAATATTAAATTTTATATAATAGTAAATAAAATTATATAATATATATTTTAAAAAGTTATTAATTTTTTATTAAAAAGTAAATTAAAAAAGATATTAAAGAAAATTTTAAGCCTTTATTACTAAAATCCTTTATAAAAAAAAAGTAGTAAATATTATTTTCTTTTTTATTAAAATAAAAGCTTATTTTAAATTCTTTTTAATTAAGCTTATAAACTAAAAAAGAATAAATCTTATTTACTAAAATTCTTTTTTAAGAAAATATAATTATATAATTTAAATTTATTATTAAAAACTTTTTAAAATATAAAAAAAAAAAATAAAAAGACTTAAGATATTTTTAAAAACTAAAAAAACTTTAAAAAAACTTTTAAAAATAACTTTAATATTATTTATAATAAATAGTAAATAGTAAATAAACTATATAAACTATAATAAATAAAGGCTTATAATCTTTATTTTACTAAATTTAAAAGATTAATAGCCTATTTAAATTAAAAAGATATAATTTTTATAAAACTATATTACTAAGATTTTAAAGAAAAAGTTAAAAATAAACTTTATAAATAAAACTAATTTAATAAGCTTATTAAGTATATTATTATAAGTATTAAAATTAAGAAAAAATAATATAAATATTATTTAAAAGAAATCTTAAATAAAACTATTTATAATACTAGTAAGATACCCACTACCTTTAGCTATAGTTTAGCTATAGTTATACTATATAAATATATATACAATTATATAACTAAAGCTATAAACTTTAATCTTAAAATATAAAGAATAATACCTTATTAGCCTACCTAACTATACTAATCACTATAAAATATTATTATAATTTTAAAGCTTTTATTATAGCTACCTAGATTTAATATAATATAAACTATAAAAGATATCCTAAAATATACTAAGAGTATAATCTAAAGTAAAATACCTAAAAATCCCTTAATAATTCTTTTAAAAGATAAAAGGATTATAGGGTAAAATACTTCTAATATTACCAAATAAAAAACAACTATAAAGGCCTAAATTAAAAAGCTTAAAAAACTATAATTCCTTAAAAAACAAAAAAAAAAACTCTTATAATAATTAATAAAATACCTTTCTTAAAATACAAAAAATATATAATTATAATTAAGATAAAAATTAAATAACTTTTTATTAAAAAACAAAGGAAAAATTAAATTATAAAATATAATAATCCTTATACTATTAGTTACTAACTAATACTAAGAAAAATAACTAAAAAACTTATAAAGATTATTTAAGCTTATATTCTAATACTATAAAAAGAATATTAAAAAGATACTTTAAATAATATATTATTTATATTTAAAAGCTAAGAGAAAATAAAAATAATATTTTAATAAAAAAAAAAAAAAATAAAACAAAATTAAAAATAATTAAAAGAATTTTAAAAAATAAACTATAATCCTATTATAAAATACTATAAATATAAAGGCTATAATAATAATAAAAATTAATATTATAAAGTAATAAAAAGAATAATTCCCTTAAGAATTCTATAAGTACTTAAACTCCTTAGAAAAATTTCTTTTAAAATATACTAAAAGAAATAAAATACTCTTATTCTTTACTAAACTATAAAAAAAACTAAGAGATTATATTATTCTTAAAATAAATACCCTTTCTAAAATATAAACTAAACTTATAATTTTAATAATATAAAACTAAAAATTCTTATTATATAATTATAAAAAAAGTAATAGCTAAAAATAAGAGTACTTAAGCTATAAATAATAAAAGAAAAAATCCCTATATTTATTATATTATTAGAATAAATATAAAACTAATTTTTATAAATTAAATTATTAATTTTATTATTAATAATAATCTTATTTAAATATAAAATATTATTATAATATACTATAATAATTATTATAAGATTATAGTATACTATAATAATTACTATAAGACTATTTAACTATAATCTATTATAATTATAATAAATAAGATTATATTAACTAAGAATATATTAAATCCTATAAACCTAAGAATAATACCCTAAGAAATAAATTATAATTATAATTATATTCTTAACTATAGCTAAGTAAAATATAATAAAAATTAAATCCTATTTTAAGTCTTTTATTATAATTAATATCTAAAACCCTATTAAAATATAAGTATATTTTAATATATATACTAATTATAATCTTATTTTAAAAGAATTTATAATAAAATAAAGACTATAAATAGCTTAAGCTATAAAACCTATATTATTAACTATAGGGCAAAAGGTATTATATATATAAAGAATATAAAAAGTTCTTATTAAATTAATAAACTTTATAAAATATATATATATTTTTACTTATAATTATATTAGTATTAAAGGTAATTTAAATCTAAAGAAAATCCCCTTACTCTTATTTAACTTAATTCTTATTAATAAATATATTATTTTAAATCTTAAAAAAGATTAATAATAATATAAGTAAATTTAAAAAAAGATTAAAATCCTATTACTATATAAATTTATTAAAGCTTATAAAAATAAGGCTAAGATATAAATAATAATATAAATACCTAAAAATTACCTAATCCTAAAAAATATAAAAAAGATTTTCCTTTAAATAAAAAATATACTTAAGAAAATATATAAATTCCTAAATATATTTAAAGTTAACTAAGTAAATATATTATTAAAGTATAAGACTATAAATTATATAATTAATTTATTATTTAATAAAATATTCTTTTATAAATCTATTTATTTCCTTTCTTAAATTAAACTAAAAAAACTCTAAAAATACCTTTAAAATAATCTTTAAAAGAAATAAATTAAGCCCTTTAAAAGCCCTATAAAAGCCCTTATCCTCTTTATACTAAAGAAAAATAAGAGCCTATAGCTATATATAAATTACTAAGGCCTTAATAAGATTATAAAGAGGAATTAATACTTATTACCTTTAGTTTCTAAGATTCTTAATTATATTTAAAGAATAAATTACTTTTTAAAGATTAATATTAAAAATATATACTATAAGATTTATATTAAAAAAGATAATAAGTAAAAAATAATCTTTAAAACCTAATATAATTACTTTAAATATTTAATTATATTCTTTAAATTAATAAATATTTTAATTACTTTTTAAAGCTATATATACTAAGCCTTATAAAGGCTAATAAATATAATTTATATAATATATTTAAATAATATTTTTATATTTTTAAAAAATAAGAAATTATATATAAAATACCTTAAAAAAATCCTATAATAATTATATTAAGCTAAATTATTTATAAAACCCTTTAAATATACCTTTTACTAAGACTAAATAAAATTCTTAAGGTTTATTTTATTAAATATTAAAATAGTAATAGATCTTAGCTAAGTAAAGATAATAGCTAAATAAAAAAAGCCTATAATATACTATAAAATCTAAATATTCCTTAGATTTTATAATTTTTATAAATAATTTATATACTAATACTTAAATATTATAATATTTTTATATATTTTATTAAAAAAAAGTAAAGATAATAAGAAATAAAGGCTAATAAAGCTAAATAAAGAGAAAATTAAGATATTTTAAAACTTAATTTAAGTATTTTACAAAGCTTTACTATTATAATATTTTAATCCTAAGCTATTAATAAAAATAAAAATAAATATATTAAAATTTATAATAATAAAAATCCTATTTTAATTTAATAAAAAAGGATATTATTATCTTATTATATTTTAATTATAAAAGTTTAAAGGGGCTAAGTTAAACTATAATATATTAAACTAAAAGCTAATAATAATAATTAAGTCCTTTAAATATTAATAATATTATTTTAAAGGCCTAATAAAACCTATAAAAATACTAAGTAATTACTAAAACTTATAAATTTTTATAAAAAATATAAAATTAAATAGAAAATAAGCCTATTAATATATATATTTAATATCCTATAATTTTAAAATTAAGTATAAGATAAGGAAAAGTAATCTAGTAAATATACTATTAAAAAGACCTAATTATAAAGGTAAAATCCTAAAAAATTTAGACTTAGTCTAAAAATTAAAATAAAAGCTAATAATAATATAATTAATAATTCTATAAAGCTATATTAAGAGATAGTAAAAGTAGACCTTTCTAGGAAAGGAAGAGAAAGATATATAAAACTAGTTTAGGTATAAAAAAACTTCTTTAAGTAAAATAATTATTAGTTTATTAGCTTATATAAAGGGAAAGACTATTAATAAAGACTTAAATCCTAAGTAATAAATTAATTAATTCTAAAGGATTATTAATTATAAATAATATACTTTATTTAAATAAGTAAAAAGAATATTATTTAAAGAAAAGTATATAATTAAGAAGGTATTAAAGCCCCTTAAAAAACTAATAAGGTATTTATAAATAAAAAATATAAAAATAAAAGAAAAAAAAGGGTATATAAAATAAGGAAAACTATAATAAGACCCTAATTAATTAATAAATAAAATAGACCTTTTATAATATAAGAAAAAACTATATATTCTTAAAAATCTAATAGTATAATAAAAAATTATAAGCTTATACTATAAAAATCCCCTAATAAACTATTTTAAGTAATACTATATAAAGAAATTAATCTAATATAAATTCTATTAAAATAATATTTATAAAGATATTAAAAAACTAATATAAACTTATTATATATACTAAGGAGTAATAGTAAAAAGGTATTATTCTTATAGCTTTCTTAAATCTCTTTTAATTCTAAAGAAACCCTAGACTAAAATTATAATAAATCTTATAATAAGACTATTCTTTATATTTATAAAATAAAAAGAGATTAATATAATATTTATAATTATAGATTATTTTATAAAATACTCTTTATTCTTATTAATATTTATAATAATAACTATAGAAAACCTTATAAAGATTTTCTATAAAAAGATTAAGCTAATATATAGCCTTTTAAAGGGTATTATATTAAATAAAGATTTTATATTTATAAATAAGTTCTAGGCAAAGCTTTACTATATAATATAAATAAAAAGAAGACTTTTTATAATATTTTATTTATAAACTAATAGGTAAATAAAGAAAATAAACTAAATATTAAAATATTATTTATATTATTTTATTAATAATAATTAAATTAATTAGGTAAATTTATTATTAATTATCTAATTTATATATAATAATACTAAGAATAATATAATTAGAATATTCTTAAATAAAATACTATTTAAATATAAACCTAATTTCTATATTTAAAAAGAAAAAAAACTAATATAAATTATTCTTTTAAAAGTAAAGTATAAAGTAAAATATCTTAAAGATTTATAAAAAAAGGCAAAGAAATAATAGTAAAAAGCTACTAAAAAGTAAACCTTATATTATAATAAAAGGTATATATTACTTAAGTTTTAAGTAGGAAACTTAGTAAAATTATTAATTAAAAATATTAAGTTTAAAAATAAAAAGAAAAAGTTAATTTTAAAATATATTAAATTATTATAAGTACTAAAAATAATTAAATAATAAGTATATAAAATAATATTATTAAAAAAATCTATAAAACTATATAATATATTTTATATAAACTTATTAAAGCTATAAAAATTACCTAAGGAAAAATATAATAAAATCCTCCTAATACTTAACTTACTAAATAAAGACTTAAAATAGGAAATTAAGATAATTAAAAATAAAAAATAAATAAAAAGAAAAATATACTATTTAATTAAATAAATTAGCTAGCCTATAGAGTATAATTAATAAATACTAAAAGGAAATATAATATATATATAAAATATTATCTAAGAATATAATAAGTCCTAGGGGAAAAAAAAATAAAAAATAAAAAGAATAAATAATATAAAAAAAAGAAACTATAAATTATATAAAAAGGATAAATTATATAAATATTAAACTATAAATCTATAAAATTAGAAAATATTATCTTAATTTACTAGCTAAAGCTAAACTAAACTACCTAAATTAACCTTAGCTATAAGGGCTTAATATATATATAAATAAAAGTAAAATAAAAATAAATAAGGCTTAAATATAATTAATACTATTAAGAGAGTATAGCTAAGAAATACTTTTAATTAAATAAAAAAACTAAAAGGAAATTCTAAGAAAAGCTTTTTAATAATTAATTTATTAATAATTTTATTAATATTAAAAATCTTAATAATCTAAGTATAAAAGGCCTATAATATAATATCCTAAGATATAAAGCTAATATTAATATACTATAGATATAAAATCTATATTTACTCTTAGTAAATATAAATAATAATAGCCTATATAAAAAAAGGAAATATTAATAAAACTTAGGAAAATAAAAGTAAATAAGGAATATATATAGCTAAGAAGATAAGGGCAAGATATTAAACTACTAAAAAATAATAATACTTAATAATATAATTATAATAGGCAACTAAGGCTTCTTAAAATTAAATAAATATTAATAAAAAATACTAAAAATCTAAAGGAAAATATATATAATTATATACTTAATCTTAAAATTAGCTAAGCTATAAGCCTAATAGTATATAATCTTTATAACTATAAATATAATATATAAATTAATAGTAAAATCTATTAAATAAATATAAGTAAAATAAATAAAAAGATAGAAATACTTATTTTCTTTCTTAGCCTTATACTTAATATTATTATTAAAGATATTATAGGCTAATAATATATTAATATAATTATATAATTAATTAATCTTATTAATATAACCCTTAATATTAAAAAAAAACTAAATCTAAATAATTAATAACTAAAAATATAAAAATATATAATAAAATATAAAGAAAAAATAAGATTAATATTTATATAGTATAAATATTTCTATAAGTATTATATTACTTATAATAAATAAATATAATATTTAAGAAACTATAGGTAATTAAGGTATATTTAATAGGCTTTTTAGTAAAAGGCTTAGTCTTAAGGGTATTAAAATTAGCCTTATTAGTAATATAAAAGTAATATATATACTAATTACTATTAATAAAGTATATAATAATATATAAAAACTATTAGGCCTTTTTAGTATTCTTATAGGCATAATTAAGAGTATTAGTAAGTATTATAAAAAAAAAGAAATAAGAAAATAAAAAAAATTAAAAAAAAATAAAAATAAAAATAATATTTAATTATATAAAAAAATAAAAAGTAAGATAATTATAGTAAAAGATAAAAAATATATAAAAAAAAGTAAAGAAATATATAAGAAAAAGAAAAGTAAAAAAGAATAAGGCCTAAAGTTATAATAATAAATTATATATTATAAATACTTATTTTAGCTATTAATAGCCAATAAATAAATAATAGCCTTATACTATTATAAGATCCTATTAAAAGTATAAATAAACCTTAGTAAAAATAAACTTAAGTAAAGAATTTCCCTAATATACTATTAAAAATAGTACTATAAAAGAAAAGGATAATTATAATACTAATAAAGTACCCACTACCTTTAGCCATAGTTTAGCTATAATTATATTATATAAATATATATATAGCTATATAATTAAAGCTATAAGCTTTAATCTTAAAATATAGAGAATAGTACCTTATTAGCTTACCTAGCTATACTAATTACTATAAAACATTATTATACTATTAACTTTTTATTTATAATAATAAAGAAAATCTTTTAACTATAAAATACTATATTAAAAATATAAAATAAATAAATAAAAATTAGTATTATTTAAAAATAAAATATATTTTAAGTTACTTATTATAATTATAAAAAACAAGATATATTAGCTATTATTATAATTAGTCTTTAATTAATTAATCTTTTAAATTAATTTCTTTTAAAAGAAAAACCCTTAAAATTATTACTTAAAAAGTATATTTTAATATTATTTTACTAAAAATATAAAAATCCTAATAATAATTTATATTTAAAAAATAAACCCTTAAAAGAAATATATTATTATAATATTATTTTAATAATATTTATATTAAAATATTATTTAAAAAGAATATAATAATTACCTATAAAAGTCTTATTTTAACTAAGTACCTAATAAACTTTATATATAACCTAAAAAGCTTAAGTATATATAATAAATTAAATTTCCTATAAATAATTATAATATTAATTACTTTAATATAATATAAAAATAATAAAATATAAATAAATTATATAATACTAGTAAGGCATTTACTATCTTTAATTATAATTTAACTATAATTATACTATATAAATATATATATAGCTATATAACTAAAGCTATAAGCTTTAATCTTAAAATATAAAAAATAATACCTTATTAGCTTATTTAACTATACTAATTACTATAAAATATTATTATAATTTTAAAGTTTTTATTATAATTACCTAGGTTTAATATAATATAAACTATAAAAAATACCCTAGAATATACTAGGAATATAATTTAAAGTAAAATACCTAAAAACCCCTTAATAATTTCTTTAGAAAATAAGAAGATTATAAGGTAAAATACTCTTAATATTATAAAATAAAAAATAGTTATAAAGGCTTAAATTAGAATGCTTAAAAAACTATAATTTCTTAAAAAATAAAAAAAGGAATTTTTATAATAATTAATAAAATATTTTTCTTAAAATATAAAAGATATATAATTATAATTAAAATAAAAATTAAATAATTTTTTATTAGAAAATAAAGGAAAAATTAGACTATAAAATATAATAATATATAGAGATTATAAAATATTAAGAAAAAACTATATATAAAGCTACTTTAAAGAGGAGTTAAGTTTAAGGTAAATTAAGGCTTTTTAGAGTAAAAGGTATTAAGTTTAAATAATAAAATAATAGCTATAATAGCTATAATTAAATAAATTAAAATATAATTATAAAATTATTTAATTAAATAATTTCTTTTATAGGAATCTTTAAAATTAGTTTAGAAAATATAAAATTAAAATAAAGTTATTATTTAAATTTTAGTATTAAGAATATTAGGCTTTTATTACTAAAGCTAATATTATAATTAATTAATTAATATATAGGCTAGTATTATATTTTTTTATTATTTTATTTAATTAATATATATTTATTTCTAATATATATCTTTTTATATAATTTTAGCCTATTTTTAGGTATATAAAATTATATTAATAAATTTTTAATATAAATAAAAAGAAAATAAAAATAAATAAGATAAGATATTATTTAATTAAATTTATAAAGTAATTATTATTAAATAATTTACTTTATTATAAATATTTTAATTAAATTTACTTAATTTTTAACTATAAAATACTTTTATCCTATCTTGTCTATTTAAGCTAATAGTAATAAGTAATAGTATATTTATTTTATAATTAATTCTATTTTTATATAAAGGTATATTAATTTCTTTTATTAATTATAAGCTCTTTTAAAGCTTTTTAAGTATTTTTATTTACTATTTCTTATAGAGTATATATAGTCTAAGTATTAAATATAGGTAGTTCTAAGATAATTTATTTTTTAATTTTTAGTAAATTAATTTAATTAAATATATTTTAATTTAATTTCTTTTTTATTTTCTTAATATTTCTTTTAAATATCTTATTAAATTATTCTTAAAATTCCTTAGTAATAAGAAGGTATTTAACTTTATTTTTAATTTATTTTATATTTTTAATTATATAGGCTATAGGTAAAGATTCTAAAAAAACTCTAGTATAATTAAGTTTATATTTAAATTTATTTAATTACTTTAATTTAATAATAAATAAGGGTAAAAATATAATAAGTTAATTTTAGTACAAGTATTAATCTTTATTTATTTTAGGACTATAAGGTAATAGAGTAGTTTTTAATTTAGTATAATTAAATAGACTATTTGTATTTTTTATTTTACTTTATAATTTATTATCTTATATTTAAAGTATATATTAAATAGTAAGATAAATTATTAGATATTTATATTAGAAAATATATTAATTAGGTATAGGATTTTTAGTATTCTTTTTTAATTTAATTAAGAGATTCTTAGAATTTATTTTAGTTTAATTAAATAGTCTTATTTAATTAGGGCTCTTTTATTAATTGCCTTTAATATTAGTATTATTATAAAGATTTAAATTTTAGTTTAGTTTCTTTTTTTATATTAAGGTATTTAAATTTAGTTTTTTCTATATTATTATTTAAAAGTTTATAATCTTAATTTCCTATTAGGTAAATATATTAATATATTTAAGCTTTATTTTAAGAAATATTAGGTAATTAATATAAATAATATTTTAGTTAAAGTATAATAAAAAAACTTAGAAATCTTAAAAATATATAGTTTTATTAGCTTTATAATTAAATTTAAGCTTATATATTTTAGAAATTATAAATTAATAATTATTAAGATTAGTAAATATTTTATTAATAGTATAAGAATTCTTAGAATAAAAAGGTATTTATTTAATTAAAGAAGGCTATATAAGTCTAAAGCTAAATTTAAATATATAGTTTTATATACTTAGCCTTTTTAGAATTATTATTTAGAAAAAGTCTTTAATAAATAAAAGATTTTTTTTATAAGTATTTTATTATTAAAGGGTAATAAGCTAGTCTTTATAGGTAAGGTAAGGCTTAGTAAATAGCCTATTTTCCTTTTTTAAGTTAAATATAATATTTTTAATTTTATAGGTTTATATAAGCTTATAATAGTTTAGATTAATTTAACTATAGAAATTAAATTATAAAGTAAAGATAATAAGATAATTACTTTTTTAATTATTCTTTTAAGATATTATTAGTACTTTATAAATAAAAAAGTTATAAAAGAGTTTAATTTTAATTAAAGCTTTTTAAAAGATATATTTTATAGTATAAAATTAAAGATTTTAATTATTATTATAAAGGCTATTATAAATATATAATTAATTTGGTTTTTTATTAAATAAAATAATTATAAAGTAATTAATATATTTAAATTATATAATTATAGTAAAAAATTACTTATTATATATAATAAGATAAAACTATTAATAAGATTTATACTTAAATACTTTACTTAAATTATTTTAAAATAGAATTTTATAAGTATTTTTAGATAAGATAAAGATTAATTAAATAATATTATTATTCTTATTTTTAAAAGATTAAGTATTTTTAAGCTAAAGTATATTAGGTAGTATTAGGATTATATTTTTTATATTATTTAAAAGGATATATATTATAATATTAAGTAAATTATAATTAGAATTTATTCTTTTATATATATTAATTACTATATTAAATAGGTCTTATTTATAAAATAGTTTATTATAATAATCCTTTATATAAATAATAAGTTTAAAAAAATAATTTTTATAGGTATATATAGTTTTATTATTAATATTAAATAATTTATTAGTTAAAGAGAAATAAATAAAGTACTTTTAATTTTAATAACTTTACTTAAAATAGAATTAAAATTAATTTAATTAATACTTAAGTATTTTAATAAAGAAAAGGAAAGTATACTTTTTATTATTATTAATAAGGCCTTTAATATTAAATTCCTATATTATATATCCTATTTAATAGGCTATTTTATAATTAAGAATATAAAAATAATTATTTTCTTTAGAATAGTTTATTAGGTTAAATATTTTTAGTTAATTTATAAGTTAAGAGGACTTTATTAAAGTAGGATTATTTAATTAAATATAGAAAGGGCTATTTTTAATATTAAAATAAAAAAGTAAAAATATTTATTAGTATAAGTAAGTATAATTTAATAGGTAAAGCTTATAAATAGTAAATCTTTTATAAAGAATAATATCTTTTTATTATTATAAATAAAATAAAAAATAAAAATATAAGTTTTAAATTTAATAAGCTTTTTAGAAAAATAATATAAATTTATAAAAATAAAATAAATAATTAATAATTATTTAATATAATTATTATTTCAAGAAAATAAAAAGAATAATATTATTAATTAAATTAGTATAGGTAAAGGCTTATATATATATATATATAGAAAAGTTTTAAAGAATTTAATATAATTTACTTAAGGCAGCTTGTAGTGCATTGGCCCCACCACTGGAGAGGCTAAGCTGGCTACCAAGGTTGGGAACCTAGGTTAGCCACGAAGCCTGGTTGGTTCGAATCCAGCAGCTGTTACCTCCAAAAACTCGCCACGTAATATTAAATACATTAAAAATAGTCCCTTAACCCCTAAGGGACTAGACCCACTAAAATACTCCGGTAGGGTCCAATAGGCTAAAGGAACTCCCTTGCCCCCAGGGGTTTTTAACCACTAAAGCTACCCAACTAGAGGTTTTCCTCTGAGTTTTTGCCAATATAGGGCTATTAGCGGAATAGTATATACTTAGTACTACCTTGGAATCTAATGGAATTGGAATCTAAAGGCTATTATAAGGGGAGGTTAATAGGGACAGGATATTCTGATTTGTTAATTTAGGGAAGATAATTCTATAGTAATAAAAGCAATATTTACATATATAATTTACTTAAGTCTCTTTATTTATTACCTTAGGTATTTATCTTTATTTAGTAAATTAAGCTTATATTAAGCTTTTTTTTAATTAATTTATATAATAATACTAAGTTTTATTTACTTAATTAAATACTTATACTTATTTTCTTTATTATATACTTTTTATTAAGCTTTTTTTTTATTATTTATACCTTTAAACCTTTATATTTACTTTCTTTACCTTTTATTATTATATTTAATATTAATTATTTAAAGTATTTAAAGATAATAAAGAAAAAGACTTAAGCTTTACTTTTAAATATTTTTTTAATTATTTTTTTTTAAGATTTATTTTAGGTAAAATAATTTCTTAAGTTTTAGTAATTATATTAATATTTATATTAATAATATTTATATTTATTTTAATACTTAGAAATTTATATATAATAATCTTATTTTCCTTAGTTTTACTTAATTTAATAGTTTTATATATTATAAATTTAAAATTTCTTAGACTTTTAATTATATTCTTACTTTACCTTAGATTATCTTAATATACCTTTTTATATTAAAATTATCTTTAAAAATAAAAGCCTATAGTAAATGAAAAAAAATAATAATTAATTTCTTTATAGGCTTTTATAATAATCTTATTTTTATTAAGAGTATTAAATATCTTTATATAATTAAATTCTTTATTTTTTAATTAGTTTATATTTTTATAGTTTATACTTTTTATAATAAATATTTTATATATTAGGTTTATAAGTAATTAAAGTATTTTAAAGGCCTTTTAATTTTTCTTATTAGTTATATTAATTTTATATATTATAATTAATATATTTATTTATATATTATTATAGTAATTATTTATTAGAAATATATTTTAATACCTTTTTCTTTTTATTATTTAATTAAAGGATTTTTTAATAATTAGTATTTTAATTATACTTAAAATAATTACTTTAATTATAATTAAATTTAGTTTTCTAATTATTAGTTTAATAGTCTTTTTAGTATTAATAAAAATAATCTTTTTTCTTAAAGTAAAAATACTAAGCTTATATTTACTTAAAATAGTATTACTAAGCCTTATTTTCTTAATTATAAGATATATTTTTATATTTCTTATAAGTTTATATATAATTTCTTTAAAAAGGTATTAAAGTTTATTATTAATTAGGCTAAGAAGGTAATTATAAAGAATAAAAAGAAAGGGTATAAGGGTTTTAAGATTATTATAAATAATTTAAATTAAATAATTATATAATAATATTTAATTAATTAAATTTTACTTTACTTATTTAGTTATTTTATTTTATATAGTATTATATTTAGTATTAGTATTTATATATTTATAGTATAATATTTACCTATCTATTTATAGCTTCTTAAGTATTTAATAATTAATTTATTATATTTAGTAAATTATTTAGTATATTTTTATTATATTCTTAGATTATTTATTTTAAGTCTTTAATAGTTTAAAAATTTTAATATTAGATTTTAGAGTATTAGAAATATTTTCTAAGGTTAATATAAGCTTTTATTCTTAAATATATAATCTTAATTTTAAATTAATTTAATAATTTATATAAAGTTATTAAGATTTTATAGTATTTTCTCTTTATTTTAATACTTTTTAAATAGGTATTATAGTTTTTTTTCTTATTTTTATACTTATAATTATAATTTTATATTTCTATTTTACTATTTTTCCCTTATATTAATAAAAATAATATTTATTTTTATTAATTAAATAATTTTTTATTTAAGCTTATATAATCTTTTTTTTTTAACTTTTTAATTATCTTATTACTAAGACTATATTATTATTTACTTTTATCTTTAATAAAATTCTTTAGAAAATTATTATATATTATTTCTTTTATTTTAATATTATTTAAAGACTTTAATTTATAAGCTTTAATATATTTAAATTTAAAAAAAACATAAAATAATCCTTACTATTTAAATTAAAGCTTTGCCTTTTAATTTATATTAATAAATTATTATATATTATAGGTAAATACTAAATCTTCTTTTTTTATAGGTATTCTTTTAAGCTAATAATAATTAACTTTACTTAATTAATTAGCTAATTTATATTTATATATAATAATCTTTTACTAAGCTTATATTATATCTTCTTTATATTACTAAAGTATTTTAATTTAAATTAAAAATAAATCTTTTTAAAAAGAGACTTAATCTTAGTTAATTAATTATTATATTAAGTTAATTACCTTTAATAAAAAGATTAATTTTTATTTATAAACTAAATAAAATAATAATAATTTATATAAAAATTAAATAATAGCTTAGTTAGTTAGTAAGGCTTTATTTATCTTTTTTACTTATTATTTATTATTATTAGTTTTATGCTTTTTAAAGTAGATTATTAATAATATATAATTAGCTTTAATAAGCTTATTTACCTTTAAGTTATAAACTCAGATTTAAATATAGTAAATTCTAAGTTTATTTAATATAGCTTTAAATTCTTTTAATTATTCTTTTCTATTATTTAAAGTAGTTATATAGATTATTCTAAAATAATAAATTATAACTAATAAAAACTTCTTTATAGTTATAATATTAAGGGTTTTAAGTATTATAGCCTTTATTTAATTAATTAAATTATAATAGGATTTAATTAGGTAATAATAATTATTATTAATAGGAAAATATTATATATTAAAATAAATCTTTATTATTAAATATATAAATCTTATTAATATTATTAGCTTTTAGGGTTATTATAATATATATATTTAGTAAGCTAGGTATTATTAAACTATATTTTTTTTATTAATTTATATATTAATTTAATAATATTATTTTTATAAAAGATTATAAGTAATTTTCCTTTTTTTATATTTTAATTTTATTTAAATAAATTATATTAGCTTTTATTATATTTTTTTATTATTAATAATAAATTAAAATATCTTATATTAATATCTTAGGTATTATTAGAATTATTAGCTTTTTATAAAATATATTTTTATTTTATCTTTAAGTTTAATATACTTTTTAGGTATTAAATTAAATAATTACTTTAGTATAAAAAGAAATCATATTAATTTCTTTACTTTAAGTAAATATTTTAGTATAAAATAAAACTTTAACTTATTTATATAGTCTTTTATAGTAATAGTATTAAGATAAAGATTAATAAATTTATTAATATTTATTTTTATAGTTATATTTAATTAATTAAATAGTCTTTTAGGCTTTTAAAATAATTTATTAGCTATATTATTAGCTTTTCTAGGTATATATTAAATTATAAAGTTAAATAGTATAATATAGCTTAACTAATAAATAACTAAAGCTCTAGAAATATTATTAGCTTTTTTATTAAATTAATAAATAAATACTTATATATTAGTTTTTAATATAAATTTAATTTTATAAATTAAATTCCTTAGTCTTTTAATTATAAAGAAAATAGTTTTATATTCCTATTTAATAATATTATATTTTATCTTAGTATTAGTTTATATACTTAATTTAAAGTATATAAAGTATTATTTTCCTTTAAAGACTTATATTAAAATATAATTCTATTTAATTAAACTAATATTAATTATAAAAATAATCTTATCTTTTTACTTTAAGTAATTTAAGGTAATTAAAATAAATTAAGATATTAATTTAACTTTAAGGGTATTAAGGGCTTTTTATTACTTAAGTTCCTAAATAAACTTAATATTCTTTTTTAATAAGATTATAAATAGCTTTATAATTTAAGTAAAATATAAGATTTATTATTTATAATACCCCTAATAATTATATAATAGTTATTTTACTTTTAGCTTATTTATTTAAGTAAACTTACTCTCTTTTATTAATTTAATATTATTTTCTTTTAATATTACTTACCTTTAACTTAATAAGGTATACTAAGCTTAATTACTATACCTTATATTCTAATTTATACTTTATATTATAAAGATAATCTTTTCTTTTTTAATTTAATTAAATTATATTAAAATTCTTAGTCTTAATAAGGAATTTAATTTTCTCTTCTTTTCCTTTAAGAAATTCTCTTATTTTTCTTTTATTAAATTTTATTTATAAAAGTTATAACTTAAAAAGGATAAGCTAAAGAAAAAGAAATATATTTATCTTATTAATATAATCTCTATTAATTATCTTTTTTATATAATTTTATAGCTTTTTATTAGAATTATTAATTATAGTAATAATATAGGTGATTTTAGTTATTTATAATTACTATATTTTATAGAGCTTTTATATTGCCTTTAGTAAGATAGCTATTATTATAGTAATTTTATTAAATATAGCCTTAATTATCTTAGTATTTAAATAAACTTAGGTATAGTATATTTATTATATACTAGAATTAGCTAATAGGAAAGCTATCTTTTTATTATTTATAAAAGCTATATTAGAGAAAGGTTTTTCTTTTTAAAGTTTTTATTTTATATTAGGTCTTAGTTAATAGTTTGGTATAAGGGTAATTATACTATTAGATTAAAAAGTCTACTTATTCTATGGGTAACTGTATTAAGCTTTTTCTATGAGAATAGGAACTTTAAAAATTTAATCTTAATTATTTATAGTACTTAATAAGTCCTAGGACAGCTTTAATATAATTAATATTACTATAATTAATTTACTTATTAATCTTAATAATTTTATCTTTTATTAGTTTTTTATTATAAGTTCTATAAAAATACCTTATTATAATAACTATTTTCTAATAAAATTAGGATTTTTCTTTTACTATAATATAGCTAATAAGCTTTATATAAATTAATATTTTATTAATATTAATTAAATATTTAAAAATATATTTTTATACTCTAAGTAAAATTTCTTTATTATTATATATTATATAAAGCCCTTTAATAATAATATTATTTAAAAATAAATAATAAATATTAAAAATTAAATTAAATAAAATCTTAGTAATAATCCTAATAAATTAAGTAATTAAATTTATAGCTTTTTATAATAGTATATATATTCTTAGTAAATTAATAAATATATTAAAAATTATTATACTTTTATTCTTTTTATTTAATAATATTTAATTATAGTTTAAAAAGAAATTAAGTAATAATATTATTTAATATATACTAAAATCTAAGGAAAATTCTTTGGTATTAATAGATATTAAGCTATTATAAATTATATATTTATTTATTTTTATTATTAAATTAATTAAATAAAGCTTATTATTCTTTTTAATAATAAGAAACTATAAATTTCTATAAAAAGTATAACTTTTCTTTAAAATACTATACTTTAATTATATTTATAATAACTTAATAACTTTATTTATAAATTCTTTTAAAATTAAAATATTATTTATTTACTATATTTTATACTTAATAACTTATATAATTTAAGATAATATTATATAAAGATTAATTTTCTTATATTTCTTAAATTCCTAGGCAAATATAGCCTTTCTATTATAAAATATTTACTTAAAAATCTTTTATTCTTTTTTTATAAGTATTTTATTTATTTAATTTAATAATATCTTAAATTAATTAGGCTTTAGTCTTAACTTTTTCTTAATAAAAGAAAATCTTTAAATAATATACTTAGAGTAAAGAGAATTCTTTTTTAAAAGGCTTTATACTTTATTTTATTTATAAATAAACTAATAAGAATTTTCTTTAAAAATAGATTTATTTAAGGGAATATTATTTCTTAGATTTATTTTAACTTTTTTTTTTATAAAAGGTATTAATTTTAATTAATTTTTATATTAATTTAAGACTATACTTTAATTAATTAAGTTTCTTTCTTATTATATTTAATTCCTTTATATAGCTTTTAATAATTATTTTAAATATTAATTTATAGACTTTTTTTATTATTTAATAATTAATATATTAAATTAATTTATTATTAATATTTAGTTTTAATATATTATTAATATTAATTAAATTAATATAACTTTTATTTATACTTTTTAATTTATTCTTTTAGTTAATTTTAAATTTTAAAAGAAGATTAATATTTATTTTTAGTAAAATAAGTTATTAATATTTAAACTTAAGTTTATAAAGCTCTTATTATAAATTACTATATTTATATATAATAATATAAATATTATTAATTTAATATTTTATAAGTATAATATTAATCTTTAATATATAATTAAATATTAGCTTAAAAGATTAAATAAGGAGTATATTTAAAATAAAAGAAATTATAGTATATTTACTAAAAATAATATATATTTATTATATAATATATATATTTATTATATAAATATTAATAATTATTTTACTAATTATAAAGATTTTTATATTTAAATAAAAGATTATTTTTATATATATAGGTAAATAAATTAAGCTATATTAATTAGCTAGGCTTTTAGTAATAATATTTTCTTTAAAGCTAAAATTAATAAATATTTTTATAAATAAACTATTTATTCTTTTTAATTAAACTATAAGCTTTAAAAGATCTTAATATTAAGCTAATATTTTACTATTAATAATAATTAGATTTTTAAAGGCTATTATACTTATAAAAGAAATTATATTTTTACTTATTAAGCTATATAGAATTTCTCCTTAGACTTATTCTTTAAAGACTTTATTATCCTTTTCTTTTATAAAATACTTATTAATTTATAATAATTTTATTAGCTTTTTAATAAAAATAAATTATACCTAGGATTATAAAAAAATAGATTTATTAAGCCTTATTAATCTTTAATACTCTTAAAAGTTATTTTCTTAGATATTTAATATAATAAGATTAATATATAAAATCTTTACTTTAATATTATTTAATTAATTACTTTAAGACTCTTTAGTATTATTATTATAAATTTAAATTTTATTTATTTTATTAAGAATATTTTAATAATTCTTTATATAAATATATATAAACTTAAAATTAAGGAAAAAGAATTCTTATAAAAATAAATTAAACTTTTTACTTATACTTATTTTTCCTTAAAGCCTTTTAATAGTCTTTTTTCTAATTTTTCCTAGATTTAAAATAGCTTATAATAAGTTCTTAGTTAAGATCTTCTTAGCCTTTTTCCTTTTCCTTATTAATATAAAGAAATCCTTTTTTTTTATTAATTATAATAATAATTATATTTTTAGGTTTATTTAGCTCTTAAAAGATAATATTATAAGCTTATTTATATTTATATATATTAACTTATAGAGAAATAACTTAAGCTTTTTAATTAAGTATTTTAAAGTTTTTATTTAATATTATAATATTAATAAAAACTTTAGATAATAATTTATTTATATTAATAAAAATAAATTATAATTTATAGTTTTCTTTAATAAACTTTTTAATTAATTATTATTTATTTTTTCTTAATTATTATTTTTTTTTATTAATAAAATAATTTAATAATATTTTTATAATTATATAAATCTTACTTTTAGAAAAGCTAAGTTCCTAAATAATAATATTAATCTTAAGTTTATTTTTTCTTTTAAAAGAAAATATTAATTTTAAGAATATAAAATAGTTTCTTATTTATAGGAATTTAAAATTAATTTTAAAATATATTAGTTTTTTCTTTAAGTTAAAATAATACTTTAGGTAACTAAAAATACTATAATTAGGCTTTTTATAATTCTAATAATTATTATTTTCTTTAATTAAATAATATTTTATTTATTTATTTTTTATTAAAGTATTATTATATTTTATAAAGTTAGATTTTAAGGTAAAGATTATTATTATAAATCTTAAAGTAATTAATTTATAGTTTTTAAATTTATTTAATTAAAATCTTAATTTATTTATTATAAATAATTTTCTTAATTAATTATTAATACTTAATAATTATCTTTAATATAACTTTCTTAATAAACTTTTAAATTACTATAATCTCTTTTTTCTAAGTAATAAGCTTAGGCTATATATTAAAGAGCTAATAAAACCTAATTTAAAAGTTAATCTTTATTTTTATTTAATTAAATAATATTTTATATTTAAATTTAATAAGATTATTTAATAATTATTTATTATTTTTATATATAGCTCTTTAAATTATAGAAAATAATATATTAAAAAATACCTTTACTTAAATTCTTAAATCTTTTTATAAATTAGATTTAGCTTTTTTATATTAGTAAATATAATTATATAACTATTTCTTAATAATAATAATATCTTTAAAGAATATTCTAATATTAAATTCTATAAAATAATTCTTAGGCTTATAAAATTATGTTTTATTATATTATTAGTAATAGCTTTTTAAAGTTTACTTAGCCTTTTTTTAATTATTATATTACTTAATCTTATAAATAATCTTATATAAAATCTTAAATATATAATATTAATTAAGGTATTTTATTTTAACTTTATCTTTAGCTTATTAATTATTTATATAATAATTATAATATTTAAGAAATTAGCTTATATTATAATTATTAAATTTCTTTATAAATAGTATTATTATAAAAAGATAGTTTATATATACTTTTATAAGCTTAGCTAAATAATTCTTAATTATCTTAAAATACCTAGATTTTTAGCTAATATTATCTTAGGATTTATTAGCTATTTTAAAATTTAAGTTTATTTAATTTAATAAAGCCTTAAGTATAATATTATTAAAAGATATTTCTTTTTACTTAAGAATAAATATAGATTTACCCTTATTTATATTACTTAAAAAGAAAGAGTTTTTTATAGTATAGAAAATAAGATTTTTAGGATTTTTTTTATAGTTTTAATTTATTATTAGGTATTAAAAAGAGTAAAGTTTATTATTAAAAGTTTTCTTTTTTATTATTATAAAGCTTTTTTTTATTTTTATTTTAGGTTAATATTATAATAATTATAATTATAATAATATAATTATTAATTATAATTTAAAATAATAAAATAATAATAACTTTTAATTAATTAAAAATATAATTTAATTATTAATATTTAGCTTATAAAGTTAAAAGTTAGTAATTATATTAACTAAGATTAATATTTTTTTTATTAATATATTATAATTAAATCTTTAAACTTATTTTCCTTTATAGTAAAAAAGGGTCTTTTAAATAGCTAATATTTATTATTTAGCTTAATTTATATTAATATATTTTTATAAAGGATTTTAAGTTTATTAGTTCTTAATTACTTTTATTAACTTTATAATTAGGTTTAATTATTAGGATTTAATAAATTATTTTTTTAAAGTTATTTTCTTATTTTTAGGAAATTAATAATATTTAATTTTTATAATTAATTAGTTTTTCTTTAATTTTTCTATTTTAAGAATAAGTAAATAATTTCTTATAAATTATGGTTTTATATAGTTTAAAAGTATACTAAAGATATTTAATTAAATATTCTCTTAAAACTAATAAGTACTTTTAGTATTATTTAATTAATTATATATTTATACTTATATAGTACTATAAATTTAATTTTAATTTCTTATTATAATCTTTAATATATAAGAATTATAAAATATTAAGGAAAAACTATATATAAAGCTATTCTAAGAAAGAGTTAGGTTTAAAGTAAGTTAAAATTCTTTAGAGTAAAAGGTATTAGGTTTAAATAATAAAATAATAGCTATAATAGCTATAATTAAATAAATTAAAATATAATTATAAAATTATTTAATTAAATAATCTTTTTTATAAGAATCTTTAAAATTAGTTTAAAAAATATAAAATTAAAATAAAGCTATTATTTAAATCTTAGTATTAAAAATACTAAGCTTTTATTACTAAAGCTAATATTATAATTAACTAACTAATATATAGGCTAGTATTATATTCTTTTATTATTTTATTTAATTAATATATATTTATTTTTAATATATTATAATTTTATTTAAATTAAAAAAAATAAATAAAATATTATTTTTTAAATTAAAATTTAATTTTTTTAAATATTTTATTATATATTTTAAATTTATAAATATTTTTATTTTATTTTAATAAATAATTAATAATATTTTTTATAAATATTTTAATATTTTATTATTTATTATTTAAATAATATTTTAATTTTTTTAAAAATAAAAAAAAATAATAAATATATTTATAAAATTCTAAAAATAAAAATCTTTTATAAAATTATTAATTAAATTTAAAAAAAAAAGATTTATATATAAAAAAATAAAATTTTAAATTATATTATTATTTTAAATAAAATTTATATAAATTTTAAAAAAATTATAATTATTAAAAATTAAAAAAGATTTATTTATATTAAAAATATTTATTAAAATATATATATAAAATAATTATATTATTATAGCTTTTTTAATTATAATAATTATAGTTATTATTTTAAATAGCTAAGAGTCTTATTATTTAACTTAGCTAAGACTATTAATAATAGTTTTTTCTTATAAAAAATAATATAATTTATTTAATTTAAATAAAAAAATAAAAAAAAATTAAATATTATAAAAAGTCTTTTTATTTTTTAAATTTAAAATTCTTATTATAAATTATAAAAACTTAATAAATTAATATTAATTAATTTTAAAAAATTAAATTAATTTTAAATAATTAAATTAATAAAAATAATTTAAAAAAAAATACTTTAATAAATACCTAGTTTAAGCTAATAAAAATAGCTATATATTAATTAAAATACTATTATACTTTATCTAGCTAATTACTAAGCTAATAAGTTTAAAGCTTATAATAGGTTTTTTATATTAATTATATAAATAACCCTTATAGCCTAGCCTAACTAACCTAAAGGCTTAGCTTACTATAATAAGCTTTATAGCCTAGCTTAACTAACCCTTATAAGCTTAGCTTACCCTAATAACTACTATAGCTACTATTAATAAAAGTTAAATATAGCCTTTTAAAACTACTATTACTATTAAAAGCCTTTTATAGCCTAAGATTATTTAAGCTTATTACTAATTATAACTAAACTTTAATTACCCTAGTAATTATTTATAAACTTAACTATTTATAAGATTATTTAGTTAAGACTATTATTATTTATAATTATTAGTATTAATACTAATACTAGCTTTTATAATTAATCTTTACCCTCTAATAGTTATATAATAGTTATTTTACTTTTAACTTATTTATTTAAATAAACTTACTTTTTTTTATTAATTTAATATTATTTTCTTTTAATATTACTTACCTTTAACCTAATAAAGTATACTAGGCTTAATTATTATACCTTATATTCTAATTTATATTTTATATTATAAAAATAGTCTTTTCTTTTTTAATTTAATTAAGCTATATTAGAATTCTTAGCCTTAATAAGGAATTTAATCTTTTTTTCTTTTTTTTTAAGGAATTTTCTTATTTTTCTTTTATTAAATTTTACTTATAAAAGCTATAGTTTAAAGAGAATAAGCTAAAGAAAAAGGGATATATTAATTTTATTAATATAATCTTTACTAATTATCTTTTCTATATAGTTTTATAGCTTTTTATTAGAATTATTAATTATAGTAATAATATAGGTAATTTTAATTATTTAAAGTTAATATATTTTATAAAGCTTTTATATTATCTTTAGTAAGGTAGTTATTATTATAATAGTTCTATTAAATATAGTCTTAATTATCTTAGTATTTAAATAGATCTAGGTATAGTATATTTATTATATATTAAAATTAGCTAAAAAGTTATCTTTTTATTATTTATAAAAGCTATATTAAAGAAAGATTTTTCTTTTTAAAGTTTTTATTTTATATTAGGCCTTAATTAATAGTTTAGTATAAGGGTAATGATACTATTAAATTAAAAAGTCTATTTATTCTATAGGTAACTATATTAAGCTTTTTCTATAAAAATAAGAACTTTAAAAATTTAATCTTAATAATTAATCTTTACCTTAATAAAATTACTATTTATTAAGACCTTTATTTTAAAGTTTATAGTTATTACTATTATTATAATTAATATATAAATTAATTACTAGCCTAATTAACTTACTATTAATCTTTATAATAATTATTTATTATATTAACCTTTATAATATAATTATCTTTATTTAAAAGAAAAAAAATCTAATATTAAAATATATATATAAGATAATTATATTATTATAGCCTTTTTAGCTATAGTAATTATAATTACTACCTTAGATAATTAAAAGTTTTATTACCTAACCTAATTAAGACTACTAGTAATAGCCTTCTTTTATAAAAAATAATATAACCTATTTAACTTAAATAAAAGAAATAAAGATAAATTAAATACTATAAAAAGTCTTTTTCTTTTCTAAGCTTAAAACTCTTAATATAAATTATAAGAACCTAATAAACTAATTATATTTAATTTTTTTTTTAATTTATTAATTATTATTAATAATTTATATATAATTTTAATAAAATTTTCTTTTTTTATAAAATTTATATAAGAATATATTTAATAAATTTTATAAATAAATATTTATTAATAAAATAATTATTAAAATTAAAAATTTAATAATTATTATATATATTAAAAAAAATTAGTACCTTAAGCCTTTATAAATATAATCCTATTATTATAAAATTAATATTCTAATATAATATTTTAAATATATTATATTTATATTAATTATATAATATTTTTTTAATTAATTAAAAATTCTTTTATAAAATTATTAATTATATTTTAATAATAAATATAATAAGTATTATTTTAATTATTAATATAATTAATTAATTTTTAAGGAAATTATTTATAGCTTAAAATTTAATTATTATACTTATTAATATATAGTATAAAAGAACACCCTCCTAAAATTTCTAGGCACTATTCTTTTATTAGGATTGTTATTATCTATTTATCTAAGTCTATTAGAGTTATCTAAAAACAAAACGCAACGCTGCCAGAAAACCCCAATCAGAGTAAGCTTTGGTATCCCAAACCTGTTTTGCTCAGGCGTTGCTCAGGGATAGTCATCGTTGAAAAGGTAGGGCGGTTGTGAAAGGGCTTGAATCCTGCGAGTAATCTTGACTTCGGCAGCATTGGGACCTAAATACCGCTCGCATTTGAAGCTGAAAGAAAAGAGGAAAAGCATCTATCAGTTTCAATCCAATCGGGTCCTTGGATGAGCACCTCTTACCTCCAGTGCATATTGGCGCTGAAAACGCCCTTGATGCCATCGATATGGCCCTTGACCTCTCGGTCTACCTCGGCCCCCCAACCGGGAATGCTCTTTTCAACAGTCTCCCATCGGCGGAAACGCTGATCTAGAAGGTTTCCTACTGTGTCAAAGGCTTCTTGCGCGGGCATTCCGTTGTGTCGACAGATTGCTACCATGTTATGAGGAACAAACTCGGACTGGTGGTTTCTCTTTGTTAGCCCAACCTTGGCATGAACATGAACTGTGCTTTTTAGCCTAGAAAATGACCACGGGTGCAGTTCTGACATACCCAGTTACCCCAGTCACACATTGTGCAGAGCTCACTTGGTAGAGCATCGGGAGCCGCCATGGCGCAAAACAGGGAAAAGTCGCACTTGTTGATTTTCATTTGCATCTTCGGGCCGAATGAACAAAATCTGCTCGCCGGTTAGTAAAGTGAAGGCGAGATGCAGATTCTAAAAACCGTCTCATTGCCGGGTACGGTAAAAGTGAAGTGATCCTCCGCCAACGCATGGTGCAAAGTTGTCATTTGACAAGAAACTCACCGAAACAGCCAGCTCTCCGACTCGAGCTTGACAGCGCCATATTTCGGATTGACCCGAGGCGGATTCTTTAGGAAACCCTGAAACATGTCGGGAAGAATGACGTCGACATGTTCTGGCGTGTCTTGGAAATCAAAGTTCTTCAACTTGCGCCTTCGCACACGAGGCAGTACTGTGCTGACAAGGTAGGTACAAAGCCAACCCGAAAGCACAAAAAGCATCAGAAGTATGGTCGCCATTTTTCGTTGATCTGTTTTGGAATTCTTGCAATATGGACTGGATGGTTCCGGTATTTATGCTTGATCCTCTCTGCACCACCTAGATGGGGCTTGAACAGAGGAGCACTGTCAAGTGTGCCAAGCTTAGCCATCGCAGCCTAGACTACTGCGCAGGCATGTCTGGAGAAGCCAACAACTGGACTCCAAGGACTCAACTTCCCAACGCCATCTCTGTACTAACTGTCTCGGGTGTTTTCTGGAGTTGGTTGGTGTTCTGCCAGGGGTGCTCATCCTCCCACGCTACCTTGAGTTGGCCCCTAGTGAGTCAAGTTTGGGATAACTCTCGGAGGGTATCCATTTAAATCTGCCAGTGGCAATATATAGTATAGATGGAGATGGGAATCGGCCTTGCAGGAAACGGTCAAATGACGACCTGCAAGCTCGACAACTTCAGCCTCCAACAGACGAGTTCCAAACCTTCTTGATGCATGGTAGGGCGTTTATGACATGGCACATTTGATGAAGACGAATTTTGAAGCATCTCGTTGCCAATACCTGGTAATAAGCACAAGGCAGCATCAAACCATGTACGGCGCAGGTATTGGCTCTGACGCCCTGTTCCGTTGCCTTCGTGATGACGATGATTATCCATCATGGAGTAACTTTGTGAGAAAGTCCCATTGTGGCATTGGGTCCTGTTCAACAGGTTCACAAATTGTACGTCCAACCAACAGGCTACTAGGAGTGGCCTAGCGGGCCGTGCCGCAAAGGAGTGGAACTGGTGAATTCTGCATGTTGGTTGAAAGCAACTTTGGGGCTGTACAGTGGATCCCAACTCTCTCTTTTGCGGGTTCCACAGCGGCGAAGGTAACGGGTACGAGGTCAGCTCGCCGCCGTTGCCAAAACGCTTGTTGGTTTCCCGACCAATGGAATGGCCTTGCTTGTCATTTATTCGGGGCTACCAGGCTCCTTTGCCGTGATTCAGCTAGCATTAGCTCTCTTGTTGGTGGATTCAATGCTCATGGCATGAGAGCTGGGCAAGTGCGGGCGGTTAGGTGAAGACGTGCGAATGGCAGTGACCAGCGGAAGCACGCTAGATCATAAGCGGGGACCAAACGGCGCTTGGTTACGTCTTTACTGCATGGTCCAGAGAGCAATTGCCCCCGGTCTAGCGTATTAGATTTTACTGCGACAGCATGAGGGAAAGGTTTGGCAGAAAAAAGGTTTGCTCTATTGACAGGTTAAATAGCATCATATTATTTTGTGGTCTGAACTATTGAAATATAGCTTCAGAATTTTCATCCAATATCATGCAGGAGGATGCAGCCACAGGTAGAGATTATCGACGATCCCCCCACCCAAGACTGAATTCTAGCTAAGTTAGGACGATCTTAGACCCACAAAGGTCGAGAACTATCCGCCGTCGCACATGGTTGGTTACAGCAAACAATAAGACACCCACAAAAGGCTAGCTCAAACAATAGTCTGTAGAAATGTGACGCACTAAAAATACCGGGCGCATTTGAGAATCGCCTAGTGGAGGTGTGCAGCAATAGTTGCCAGAACTAGTGCTATGCAAAGCGCATCACAGGAGAGACACATGCGCTATTAGTCAGCTGGCAAGAGTAACTAGCCAATCCACTTCTATCTATATATAGAGAGACTTTGAGAGAATGGTGAGCATTAGTCATTTCACCGAAAAGTTATAAGAAGGGCCAACCTTTCCAGAGCTTCCGCTCAAAGACTGGCAACAATCGTAACCTTGTATACATTACTTAAACGCACTTATATTCCGGGAAAGCCGTTTACAATGACTACTGTCGTCACCAAGGGCAGCGCCATCTACGTTCCTGCGAACACTCTCGGTGACGCAGAAGGGGAGAAAATCAACGTCGAGTGGGCTCAGAACTTGAGCAAGCGTTCTGATGAGTACTGGGTTTGCAAGTACACTGTCAAGTCTGGCGGTCAGTATATTCTTTCGCCCACATTCATTCCTTTCATTATTGACGTATGGCCATCAGGCAATGCCGAAGGTATCATCTTCGTCCAAGCCAGCAGGGTCGATGAGTTAAAGGACAAGAAAACTGCTGGTGATGAAATCACTCTTGTCATCGATAACACATTTCAATACGGTGATGTTGAAGGCAACAACACACGCTTTCTTGTATATCATGACAAGCGACACAAGTTCTACCAGGTGATTTGGCGGTGCATAAGCTGTTGAAGAAGTAAGACTAATATATTACAGCATCGTTTAATGGCAAAGATGTACAGCGATCTTACTGGTGATGCCAGCAATTATATGAAATTGCTGGGTTTAGATAGCTCGAGTAGCGTGTATGATATTCAACGTCGTCTTGGTAATTATTTGAAAGACTTTTAGAGTTTTCCAGGCTCCACTCAGGTCTATGGTAACCAGATAGTCCAACTCGGGCTTTATCCTTGTTTTATATGGTTGTTTGGGGTCTTTTGCTACCAGCGCTCTCTAGCCCGTAAGGACTTATCAATGGCATCAGCTATTTGAGGTGTATAACTGTTATAGCAAAGATCTGTATGGCCTCAAGATACCACAAGGCCTGCCAGGCTGTGGGGTTAGCTGTGAGTGTGACGTTTAGTTACCAAAATCAAGGGAACTGATGGTTTTATCGACTTATTTTCTAGTCCTGTTTGATTCGATCCCTTGTCTTAGCCTGGTTGGAAAATACGGCCTGGATATAAGAGTTCTATGGCAGCTGACGAAGAATATTAAAAACTATTATGTGTCTGCAGAAGATTATTCAGAAACTCCAATACCAATTTCATTCAATCTCATACGTTTACTATTTATGATCTAGTAAAATGCTGGAATTGTGATGTATACAAGTAATTGCCCAAGACGGTTGCTGTGAACGACAAGATCCTTGTCTCAGTCTTTTGAAAACACTTCTCCTTCACGATATTTTGAAGCCAATGAGCTTGTGTTATCCATATCTACTTTCTATTGTGATAGTTATTGACAGAACGCGAAAAACCTAGGTTTCGTTAGCAGCGGCAGAGTTTTTTGCACGCAGTAAATCAAATGATAAACGACAAAGATTGCACTCACTTGCGCCCGCGCAGGTTGCACACCAGTGACAGTTTGCCTCTTTCCATCTATTACATCCTGTGTCTTCGCAGGTATCTATACATATTTTTGTGTCAGCCTTTCAACAATTCATCCCTTGTTAATACAAATATCATGATGACTGACGCCAGGCACAATAGTTGGACCTTGGTGCCGGTCCATATCTACAGCTTTGGGAACCACAAAGCCGAACCATTGGTACAAGTACTTGGGCTGGTTGTACTGTATATCCTTGTTGGATAGTGTATGCCTGTGGCGGTCGTCTGATGGGTTGGTTGGGCATGTTGAGTGCGAATCAGCGAAAAGGTTCAGTGGCGAGACGACTTGCTGTCGCGTCAATTATGGACTTTGAAAGTATAGAACAAAGAAGAACAAGCATGGGAAGATGCCTTCTAGTTTAAGTACTACTCGTACATTCGAAAAAGCCACGATTACTTCTTAAAGCATAACCAAGAAACAAGCCACGCCTCTAGCCCTCATGCATGGCTGCTAAAATGGTCCATGTGACCTAGAGACAGCCAATTACCGACAGTATCACTGCTTAGCTCATTTCCAGCTCAACCATGCCACAACTTGCATTTTGTGGGCAGGCTGTGAGACGCCACCGCATCATCTCCTTGAGACCTATAATACTTGTGGGGCCCGGGCTACCCCGCTTTTAACACGGTATGTAAGGAGGATGTAAACAAAAGCAAAAATATTTTCAGTATAAATATTATAATGGAATTTTTTTTTCTTAATTAGCTGCTCTTTAAAATATATACTTTAAATTAGTTTATAATTATTAAGATTTTCTTTAGTTTTAAAATTTTATATTTTAAAGTATTCTTATTAATTTATTTTATATTATTTCTATTATTATTCTTAATATTTTATTTTTTTATTTTTACTTAGTATATTTTTATTAGTAAAAAGGCCCTTTTTTATATATTATTAATATTAATATTTTTAATTATAATAAAGGCCTTTTTATTATTAATATAATTCTAAATATAGTTTAATTTTTCTTTTTTTTTAAAAAATTATAATTATATTTATATTATTACTATATCTTATTAATTTAAATATAAATTTATTAAAAATAATAATATTATACTTTATTTTCTTAAATTTAAAGTAATAAGCCTTTAATTTTTTATTTTTATTATAATATATATTAATTTTAGCCTATTTTACTTTAATAAAGATAATACTATAAGGAAAAATCTTTATTCTTTTTATACTTACTATCTTATATTTTAATAGAATATTTCAGTATTTTAATATCTTAGCTTATATTATTAAGCTTTATATTAATTTAAAGATAATTTATAAATTAATAAAATCTATTTTTATTTTATATTTATAAAAGAATATAATATTTATTAATATTCTTAGTTTTAGTTTATTAATTATATTAATTATTATTATAAAATATATTTTTATAGCCTTTTTTTTAATAGATTTAAATATATATAAATTAAAAGTAATCTAGTAAATAATTACTATTAAGATTTTTATTTTAGTTATTATTTTTAATTTAAGCTTTCTTTATATTATTTTTTTATATACTTTTTTAACTATTCTTTATTTATAAAAATAATTAAGATTTTAATATTTATATATACTTTATAAAATTATTATTACTTTTAAATTATAATTTAATTTAAAGAATTATACTTATATTTATTTTTAATATTTTAATTAAGTTTAATTATCTTATAACTTTTATTATTTTTTTTTATTATTAATTTTATTAAGTATATTTTTATTTCTTTTTTTATTTTACTTTACTATATAAGCTTTTATAAATATAAACTTAATTTTATTAAATTTCTTAGTACTTTCTTTACTTAATATACTTAGGCTTTTTTAGCTCTTTTCTATAATAATAAAGCCTTATTTTTTAAGTATATTTTATCTTTACTTAAAGTTAATATTATCTTTATATAATATTATTTTTATATTATAAGCCTTTTTAGTCTTTTTATCTTATTATTAATATTAAAAAAACTTTTATTCTTTTAATTTCTTTTTTTTTAATTTTTTTTTTTTTTAAAATAAATTTATTTTTTATTAATTTATATTTAATTATCTTTAATTTAGTTTATAATCCTTTTTTAGTAAATATTATAAGTTTTTTTATATTTTTACTTATTAAGTTCTAAGTATTAATATTAATTTTTTTATTTTTAATTTACTTTTTTATTAAGTTCCTTTTTTTCTTTAATTAATATTTAATAAAACTTTTTCTTATTAAGTTTAATACCTAAATTATCCTTTTTAAATTGAAAATTCTTTATTATAAATTTCTTTTTTTTATTTACCTTTTTTAACTATATTAATCTTATATTCTTTACTATTAAAACTATATATAATACTTTAAGCTTTAAATTTAATTTATTTTATAATATTTATAATAATATTATATTTAAATAATATTTTTATATTTATATTTATTAAAATACTTATATTATAAATACTTTTAAAAAAAAAGATTTTTTAATATTTTTTTTAAAGAAATTTAATTAAAAAGATAATTATTTTCTTTATTTTAAAATAAAATTCTTTTTATAATATAATAAATAATATTATTAAGTTTTTATTTCTAAGCTATTTTCTTTTTTACTTATTAAGTTTATAAAATTACTATTATAATATTTTCTTTAAAGAAAATAAATACTTATTATAATATAAATTTACTTTTTTCTATATTATTTTTATATTAATAACTTTTAAAAACTTTAATTTATATTTTTATATTAATAAAAATTACTTATTTCTTTTTATAAAATATTTTAATTATACTTAGATTTTTAATTTTAATATTAAGCTAAAAGTAATTAATATTATTAAACTTTACCTTTTCTTTAAAAAAGCTAAAGTCTATAAAAAGAAAATATAAAACTACTTAATTTAGCTTTTATTAGTTTATTTTTATTAATATTTTAATTAGAAAACTAATTTTTTTAATAAAGAAAAATTCCTTTTTAAAAATATTCTTAAATTCTCTTTTTTTTCTATTAATTTTAAAATTAAATTCCCTTATAAGTTTTAATTTAATTTCTATTAATATACTTAGTATTCTCTTAACTAAGGTTTTACTTTTTATTAATTTCTATTTAATTTAATTTAAAGTTATTAGCTTTAATTTTAATTTTATAGATTTTTTAAATAAACTTAGCTAAAGCTAAATAGCTATTATTAGTTCTTAGTCTTTTAAGACTTATATTAATACTAATATTAATTATATAATTATTAAAAAAACTATAAAATCTAATCTTATAATAATAGATTTTAATATTAATAAAGATTATAATAAAGCCTTTATATTTAGGGATTTTAATAAAGTTAATATAGCTTTTATTAATTTTATTAATTAAATTATATTATTTTATATATAAATACTTTTTATTAATTTTAGATTTTTATAATTCTCTTAATTAAATAAAATTAATATTTTCTTTGTAATTTTTATTTTCTTTTTTAAAATTATATAATAATTATTTTTTAATATTTATTTTCTTTAAAATAAAATTAATCTTATAAAAATAAGATTTAATATTTAAGCTTTTACTAATATTTATAAGATATTTTACTATAAATAATAAAACCTATATTTATTATTTAAATTCTAGCTTTTTAATAAAATAATTATTATAATTTTCTTTATTTTTCTTATTTTATTTTCTTTATTAAATACCTATTAAATTAACTTTACTATCTTTTAAAATTCTTTAAACCTTTAATTTATAATTTCTAATATTAATATATAAATTTATAAAATTTATAAATTATATAAATATTAATTAAAAAAAATTATAATTAATTTTTAAAATACTTTTAAAATATATTATTTATATAAAAAATAATTAAATTTAATTAATTAATTATTTTTTAAATTTAATAATATTTTATTTAAATTTTATTATTATAAACTATTTAAAAGATTTATTAATTTTTTTATTATTATTAAATTACTTTACTTTAAATTTAATTTTTAAATAATTAATTAAAATATAATTAATTAATTATATAATAAAATTATTATTTATTATAATTTATTTTATTTTATAAATTTATTATCTTTAAATATAAATTTATATTATATATTATTATATTTATTATTAATAAAAAGTAAATATTTTACTTATAGCTTATAATCTTTAAAATATAAAATATAATATTTATATATTTCTTAATAAATTTAAAGGCTAATTCTTTAAATTTATATATATAATAACCAAATTTAATATATAACTATTTACTAGCTAGTTACTAATTTTAATATATAATACCTAGAAAGAGTTTTATTAAATCTAATATATTATATACATAGTCTAAGTAGTCTAAAATAGGATAATAAAGCTTATTTTAACTAGATAAAAGTTAGGTAATTTATTTAAAGCTTAATTAAAATTAGTATAGTTTTAACTCTTTAAGAAAATAGAAATAAGACTAGAAAAAGTAAAATAATAGAAATTAATAAATAATAATATAAGATTATAATTCTAATAATTAAAAGTCTTAAAATTATATTAATTATACTTAATTATAATTATAAAAAAATAAGTATTAAAAGTATTAAATAAATTATAATTTATTTAAGTAATCTTTAAGTTTACTTAAGTAATCTTTAAGTTTACTTAAGTAATCTTTAAGTTTATTTAAAACCTTTAAGTTTATTTAGTAAAATAAGTATTAAAATTTATCTTTTAAATAAATCTATTAATTAGGATTTCTTTAAGTAAAATTATATTATAAAGATTATAATAAAAAGAGTATATAAACTAAGAATACTTAATAAATTAATAGAATTTATAATTAAAAGATTTTCTTAACTAAAGAAAATTAAAGTATTTAATTATTTTATATAAAAAGAAACTAAGACTTAAAGTTAAATTTTAAAATTTATTTATTTAAATAAATTAATAATATTAATAGTTAAATTAATCCTTAAAAATTAAAAAGTACTAAAAAATAAATTAATATTTTATTAATATAAACTAAAATAATATAATAAATAAATAAATAAAATTTAAAATATTCTTAATTAAATAATTAAAAAAATAAGCCTTTATTATATAAAGGCTTATATTTTATTAATAAATAAATTAGCTTAAAATAATAATATTTTAGAGTTTTTTAAGAATTTAAAAAGAGCTTATAAAATAAATAATACTTTATAATAAAAATAAGCTTAGAAATACTATTTAAAAGTACTAAATTAAGCTTTAAACTTAAACCTAAATTAATAAAAGTAAATAATCTCTTAGAAAAAGATTATTTATATTATAAAGAATAAAGAGATTACTAAAGTTAATTACTTTAATACCTAATTTAAAAACCTTTAATAAGCCTTAAACTATTACTTTAAGATCTTTTTATATATTAAATAAAGTTAAAATAAGAAGAAAATTAAGAATAAAACCTATCTTTTAATTATCTTTATTACCTATTTTAAAAGAAAAATAGAAAATAATAAGCTAAATATTAATAAAGTAATAAAACTATAAGTAAAAAAAGAGAGCTTTAGAATAATATATTAAAGCTTAAAACCCCTTTTTTAAAAAAAAAAAAAAGCTATTTTATAAGCTTAAGATATTAAATAAACCCTAGATTAATGTTTTAAAGCTTAAAATCCTTATTTAAAAAGTAAAATTATTTAATAAGCTTAGAACTTTAAGAAGTTCTTATAAAAAAGCAAAAATAAACTTTAGCTAAAAATAAAATATATATTATTTATAAGAAAACCTATATTAATTTAAATACTTAAAAGTATTAGCTAGTCTTTTTAAAATTTATATTAAAAAAATATAAAAGATTTAAAAAATAAGACTAAAAATAAGAAAAATAATTAAAAAGAAATCTTAAAATAAAAGGTTTATTTAAGTAGTTTAGTAATAAAACTTTAGACTTAAATAAGCCTTTAAACTAATAATTAATATCTTAAACTTAAATCTCTTAAAAGATAATTATTCTTTTTAGTTTAAATCTTAAATATTTATTATAAAACTTAATAATTTTAAACTTAAATATAATTTTATATCTTTTTAATAATTAGACTAAATTTAAAAATCTTAAGCTTATATTAACTAGAAAAGCTATATATATAAGATTTTTAATACTTTTAATTTATAAATATAAAAGTATAGAAATTAAGATTTAAAGTTTTAATAGTAAGCCTTATTCTTTTCTTTTAAAGTATATAATACTATACTTATAAATTAAAATTAATTTAGTTTTATTATAAAAACTTTATTAAATAGAGTACTAATAAAACTAAAGAAATAATAATAATATTCTTAAATATATAAATAATTAATTTCTTTATAAATTAAAAAGAAAATATAATTAATATTTATTAAAATATAAACTAATATTATTATAATAAGCTATATTTATAATAAATAATCCTTAAAATAATTTCTAAAAATCTAAAGTTCTTTTTTAAGCTAAAATAATAATATAATACTTTTAACTTAGCTATCTAAGCCTAAGAATACTTAAATACCTAATTAATTATATAATTAAAATTAAAATAAAAAGATTATTAATAATAAAATATAATATTTATAGTTTAGAAAAGATAAAATAATAAAAATACTATAAACTATAAATATAAAGCTTAAAATCTATAGAATAAGTTTTAATTAATTTTTATAATTATTTAAAAAGAATAAATAATCTTAATTTCTATATTATTATTATAAATTAAGCTTTAGAATTTTATTAAGATTATTATTTTATAAATTAAAAAAAAAGAATTTTCTTAAAATATTAAAAGATTTTATTTAAATATTAAATATAAAATATAATATTAAACTTTAAATAATAAAAATAAATAATAAGCTTTAAAAAAGTAATTTAGTTTATATTTAGCTAAAATAAAAAAATATTTAAATTAAAAAAAGTACTTTTTAAATTTAATAATAAAATAATTTAATAGAATATTTTAAGGGGATAATAAAAAAAAGCAAGGATTATTAAAATTAAAAGTAATTTACTAAAGAGACTATAGCCTAAAATAATAAGAATAGTAGTTTACTTATTAAATTAAACCTTAAAATAAAGACTTAAATAAAAGACTTTATATAAAAGCTTTTTTATAATAATATAAACCTTATTTAAGGAAAATAAGCCTTAAATTATTTACTTAAAAAAGATTAAGTATAAATTATTTATAATAACTTACTATAATTAATCTCTAAAGAGGATAATTAGGATTTAATATATAATATATAAGTATATACCTAGGTTAAAAAATATATACTTCTTTAAAAAAACAAATAAATAAAGTAATTTACTATATTTTAGTATATATAAAATACTATAAATAAAAATACTTATCCTTTAAATAAAAATCTAATTTCTTTTAATATATATATATAATTTTTTTTTTTATATAATTATATTCTATAATTAATAATTTTATAAAAACTTTATAATTAAATTACTAAGAAACTTTATAGTAATTTTCCTATAAAATTATAGACTTTTTATAATTAACTTTATAATAATATTTTAATAAAATCTTTATAATATTATATAATTTTATTATTATTATATTATTATAATATTATAAATATATTATAATAAGGAGATTTAGCTAAGAATTATAGGATATTTTATATAACTTTTTAGCTAAGCTATTTCTTTTTATAATAAATTCCCCTTAATTAAAAAAATAAATATTATTCTTAGTATTTAGACTAAGTATATAAATAATATATATATTATATAATAGCTTTTTATATAATAAGATAGTATAAATTAATTTATATTATAGTAATAATATTTTAAGTATTAGTATAATATTATTATTATTAATAGATAAATTATTATAAAAAGAATAGAAATATAGAAAATATATTAATAGTTATTAGGTATTATATATTTATATAGAAAAAATAAAATAGTTTAAATATTAATATAAATAGTAAATAAAATAAAGAAATATAAGTAAAAAAATTTAAATTATTTAATTATTTTATTAGTCTTTTATAATCTAAGTATATTTTACTATATTTTTAATTCTTTTTATTAGCCTTTTTTAGCCCTTAGTATACTTTCCCTTTTTATTTATTTTTTAATAGTTTTTTTAATTTAAGTATATAATAATTATTTTCTTTTTTTTTTATATTTAAATAGCCTTTTTTAGCCTAAGGTATATATAATATTTTTATATAGAAAATAATATAAGAATATAATATTAAAATACTAATTACTTATAAAACTATTTATATAGTAAAATAGGTATTTTATTTTTAAAAAGTAAAAGGGATATAAATAAATATATATATAGTTAATTTTATAGTAATATTATAGTAATAATATTATAAGGAAAATAGTAGTAAGATTATTAAATTAATAGGATAAGATATAATAAAATAGAGTAAAAGGAAAATTAAGTATAAATATAATTAAAAAATATAAATATTTTATATAAAAAAATATAAAAAGATTTTTTATATTATAAAAGCTAAAGTTATAATAATAATTTAAAGGTTTAATAAAAAGATATATAAATATATTTATATTATAATATATTATAATAGCCTTATAAAATAAGAGTATATTATATTTATTTTCCTTAGGTATTTTCTTAGTATATAAATAAAAGATTATTTTATAGGATTTCTATAAAATAATTATATTAAAATTCTTATTTAGTAATTATATTTTTATTAAAAACCTTGGTTTTTAGTCTTTATTTACCTAATATAGTATTTTAAATTATAATAAGAATAAATAAACTATACTTTATAGTAAATAAGGCTTATTAGATAAGGATAGTATATATAAGATTAATAGTCTAAAAATATTATTTATAAAATATAGTAATACTATTAAGAAATTTCTTAAAATCTTTAAAGCTTATAAGCTAAAAATAAATTATTATATTATAATAAAGTTTATAAAATATAGAATAAAATAAATTAAAAATATAAATATTAATATTTATTTTTAAAATAAAGCTTATATTAATTTAAATATAGTTTAAGGCCTTAATTATAAAAATATATTTATAATTATAAAGATAATAATTATTTAAATATTAAATTAAGAACTTAATAATTTTATAAATAAAGTAAATTATAGCTTTATTAGCTAATTATATTATTTAAACTTCCTTTTAAGTACTATTAAAATTAATAAAAAAATAATATATTATAATAGTAATTCTAGGAATTATAATTAAATTATAAGAAAATTATTAAGCTATAATATTATTCCCTATATATATCTATTTATTAAATTATAAAATAAACTTATTATAAATAATAAAGATACTTTTAAAGGAAATAAATAATATCTTATTAATATAAGAATATAATTTAAATTAGGTAAATAATAAAATATTATTAAAATAAACTCTAATTAATAAAATAAAAATATTCTTAGGCTTTTAAAGTATTATTATAATAGTATAATATAATTATTCTTATACCTAAGTAAAAAAACTATTTATAATAATATATTTATTTATAAAATTAATTAATTATTATAATATATTTTATATATTAAGAAATTATTTCTTATTTTCTTAAAAAAAAAAAAAATAACTTAAATATATATATAATTACTTTCTATTAGTCCTAAGATAATATTATTTTTATTTATTAAGCTAAATATTTAAAAGCCTTAAAATTAATTAAGAATATAAATTAAAAATTCTTAGATAATATTAGCTAAAATAGGAAATTAATAGGCTATATTATAAATAGTTTAAGAAATTATAATATTATTATTATTTATAAATATAAATTAACTAAAGGTATTATATTATTAAAAAGGTATATTAATAGTAAGTATAATATTAATATTAAAGTTTAATATATTAATAAAGAATTTAATATTAAAGACCTTTTTAGGATTTAAATTATTTTTAGTATAAATATAAAAGGTAAAAAATATATATTTATTAATATAAGGATTAGAAATAGTATAAAGAGTATTTTTAATAATATAATAAAAGACTTTTTAGTAATTAATAGCTTAAATATTTAGGTAATAAAGATTACTTAGAAAATAAAAATAATAAATATTATTAATATTAATAAAATCTTTAATAGAATTATACTTATTAAGGAAAATATAATAATAAAAATTATTTAATAATATAAGATTATATATTTTTTAGTTTTTAAAATTATAGGCTTTCTTTATTATAAAAATATAATATTTATTACTATAAACTTTTAAAATATACTTATAGCCTTTATATATAATTATATTATTTTTAAGTTTTTAGGTAAAGTAATAAGTATAAATTAAGTCTTTTATCTTTAAATTTCTATTATATTTTAATACTAAAAAAAGGCTATAATTATATTTTTTTAGCTTAAGATCTTCCTAATTTATAGGTATAGTTTTAAGGGAAAGGACTTAATAGAAAAAAAAGGAAAATATTATATTTTTTTTATTAGTAAAATATATAAATATTATTATAGTAATATTCCTAGCTATTAATTATTAGTAATTATTAGTTATATAAATTAAGGGGATTATTTAGTTTTTATTTAATTTAATAAATTATTTATTTATATATATTTAATTTAAGTACTTATTATTTATTATATTATTATATAAATAAATATCTTAGTTTTTATTAATATTAAACTATATTATAATTTATTTTCTTAGTAATATTAGGTATTATAATTTATAGGTAATATAATATCTAAGAAATATAATATTAATATTTAAATTTAAATAAATTTTAATTCTTTTTTAAATAAATATTTCTTTTTATTATTATTAAATATATATATTATTATAATAAAGACTTATTTAATAATTTTTTTTATTATTATTATATAAATATATTATTATAATAAAGACTTATTTAATAATTTTTCTTATTATTATTATATAAATATATTATTATAATAAAAACCTAAGATTTATTATTAGCCTTATTTTTTAAATAAAACTAAATAATTATATAGTATTAAATATAAAAAAAATTAGCTATAATTTATTAATATATAAGTATTATATTTATAAGATAGGATTTTCTTTAGGGTATTATAATACTTATTATAAAAAGTATAATATTTAATCTTTTTTATATTATCTTAATTAGTAATAGTACTTTCTTTAGCTAAGTATTATAGAATAAGAATACTATACTTAGTCTAAGTTTATATTAGTACTATTTAATAAGGGTATTTAATAATAGAAGGGAGGGCTATTTAAAGGCTTAGTAGCTATTTATATTAGCTTTATATATATCTATATTATTATTAATAATAAGGGTAAGAATCTTTTTTTTATAATTATAGATTATAATTAAGAAGGAATATAAAGTTAGTAAAAGATAATAAAGTTAATAGAAAAATAAATTAGGGAAAGGATAATTTAATAGGTAGTAAGATAATAAATATAGAGATCTAAGTTATTATAAGGTAAATAGCTTTTCCTTTTATAATTAAGAGTATATAATTTTTTTATTCTTTATAATTATAATAGTTATTTAGGTAATTTTCTTTAGTTTATTCCTTCTTTTTTTAGTAGGTATTATTATTATATTATCTTTTTATTTTATTTTTTTTTTATTTATATTTTTTTTATTTAATATTATTAAAATGTCTTTAAAATAAATTAATTAAATTAATAATTCTTTATTATTCTTTTTTATTAAATTAAGTAAATTATTTTACTTTTATTAGTATTTATAATATTCTTAAATAGCTTCTTTAGTATTAATTATACTCTTTTTTATTTAAATATTAAAGTTATTAGTATAGCCTTTCTATAATATTATATACTTAATTTAACTATATTATCCTTTTTTTATTACTTAATAATTTAAAATATAATTAATTTCCTAGTATTAGTATTTATTTCTTTATTATTTAGACTTAATTTTAATTATATTTATTAAATTAAAATATTACTTTAGGGAAAATATTAATATTAAGTATATTATAAAAATAATTAAATATATATTTATATTATTTTCTATCTTTAGTTTATATACTAAATAGCTTACCCTATTAATAATTTTATATAAATTAATATATTTTTCTTTTAGCTTTTTAACTTAATTATTTACTATACTATACCTATTCTTAGAAAGTTCTAGCTAAACTTAGTCTTTAATATAGAATTCTATTAGTTTATACTTTTTATTATATTTTGCCTTTATAATAGCTTAGAACTAGGCTATTATTAGTTTAGCTTATTTATAAAATATATTTTATTTAAGTATATTATTTAAAATACCTAAGTAATATAGTCTATTATTTATATATTATTTTATTATTATTTTACTAGATAATATTTTAATAATAATAAAGTATAAATTATTAAAATTAAATTAAAATAATAATAAAATATTTATTTATAATTCTAATAGAAAGTTTATTATATAATATTATAATATAATTTTTATAATTTAATTATATCTTTTTAATATTTTATTTATTTATAGATAATATATTATAGAAAATAATAACTTAATATTAAAGACTTTCTATAATTCTATTTAAAGTTTTAAGATAAACTTATAATTTTAGTTTAAAATAATAGCTTTTAGAATATCCTAGTTTTCTCTAAGAAATTTTATATATAAGGTTTATATTTAATTTATTATTATAAATTTAGTATTTTCTAGAATTAATAGGTATATTTTAGAAAACTTATATATTACTATAAAAAGGATATTATAGTATAATAGTCTATTTTTTTACTATAATTAATTATATATATTTATTATAAATAAATTAATTATAAAGTTTATAATAATAATATAAAAGGGAATAATTAGTAATTAAATTAAAATTATAAAGTTAAGAGATTTAAAATAATTTATTTGGTTTTATTAGTATATTTTATAGTCTTTAGTTTTTTTCTTAATTAGCCTAATAAGGAATTTTATTATATAATTTTCTTATATTTTTTATTAAAGCTATTTTTATTCTTAGTAGAATTTATAATTATATAGTTTTTAAATAGAATATATATAATAGTTTTTAGTATATAAAGCCTCCTTTATTTTTTAGGCTCTTTAAGGTAAAGTAGTCTATTTATATAATAAAATAATAATCTTTTTATATAATTATTTTCTCTTAATTATTTAAGAATATCTATTTATTTAGAATATTTTCTATATTTTTTCTTAATATTACCTAAAAGTTCTAATTTTACTTTTATCTTTATATAGTAAAAGGCTTATTATATTAGTTCTTTACCTTTTTATAATTTATTTAATATTCTCTTTTACTTTATATTATTTAAATTATCTTTTTTTAATAATCTAAAGAAAATATTTATAAAAATATTCTTAATACCCTAAATATAATATACTTATAATAAATATTAGCTAAGGTATTATAAGATAATAATTAATTATTTATTACTCTTAGTATTATATAAAAAGGTTAATTTTTAGTTTATAATATAATAAATAATAATATAATTAATAAGAATATATATATTCTTTTCCTTAGTTAAGTATAATTATAAATAAAGCTTATAATATATTTATATTAATTTAAATATTTTTAGCTTAATAAGCTAATAATCTTTTTTAGTTAATTTTAGTATATAGTTAAGATATATTATAAATTAAATTTTATTAATAGAAATAAGGCTAATTTTATTTTATTAATATATAGAATTAAAATAATATATTATACTATTTATCTTTTTTTTATATAATATATTAATTTATATAAAGAGTAATTAATTTAAGTTAAAGTAAAATAAAGCTATTAGTTCTATAAGTATATTTATTATATTTTTAAAATATTATTATTCTTTTAAGTTAAATTTAAAGATTATTTTTAAGGTATATACTATATATTATAGTCTAATATATAATTTTTATATTATTTATCCTTAGGCTAATATTTTTATTTTCTTTTTTTATAATAGCTTAATTTTTATTATAAAGTATAAAATAAGATAATATAATTATTTTATTATATTAATCTATTTTTCTAGGTATTAAAGATTTTTTAGAAATTAAATATTCTTAAAAGCTTATATTTTTATTTATATATTAATTATTTTAATATTATTAATAAAAAATCTAAGTAATTTTATAAAGAAATAATTAATAAAAGATTTCTTAGAAGAAAAAAAGATATTTAATTCTTAAAATATCTTAAATATAGTATATAAATACCTTATATATTCTTTATATATTATTAAAAAGATAATAATATTATTAATAAAGGCCTTTATATATTAATAATATTATTAGAATACTTTATTTATAAATTATTATATATATATAAGGAAATTCTTAAAATCTATAAGAACTATCTTAAAGTATTTTAAGCCTTAATAATTTATTATTATAAAATAATTATAATATTCTTATTATACTAGGAATTAATAAAAGAAATTATATATATTAATAATAATAAATTATTATTTTCCCTAGAGTAATTATAATAGCTCTTACTATAATAATAAAGAATATATATTTAAAATAATAATATAATTAAAAGTTCTTAAATTTATAATTACCTATTTCTTTTTCTTATTATTAATTATTTTCTATATTATAAAGATAAAATTAGTAAATAAAATAGGCTTATATATCTATTCTATTTAATCTTATTAATATAATCTATTAAATATCTTATTAAGAAATTTATAATTTTTTAAATTTAAGGAATATAGTTTAAAGTTAATCCTTTTCTTATACTAATTATTTATTAATAGGATTTTTATATATTTGGCTAAATCTATTTTAATAAATATATAATCTTTAAATATATTATTAAATTCCTTTATAAGGATTTATAATTAGTTTACTAGGCCTAAAAGATAATCTATAAATTATATTCTATTATTTATAGTATAACTTAGGATATTTTTAGAATAAGATATACTTAATTTAGTATTTTAATTAATTCTTTAATATAATATAAAGTCTTTAAAAATCTAATTATTATTATTATTATTTTACCTAAGAAAAAGTATTTTATTAATATTCTTTATAAATAAAATAAATTTTTATAATAGCCCTTAAAGTAATTCCTAATTAATTTCCTTAAAAGAAATATTTTTTTTAATAAATATTAGCTTACTAATATATTAATTCCTATAAATTAATATTAACTTTTATAATTAGTTTATTATATATATTATTTTAGGTAATTATATTAAAGTAATTATAGCTTTTTTTATAGTAAAAATAAATATAAAGTCTTAGTTTTTAAGTAGTTTAATAGACTTTAGTTATATTCTTTTATTATTATATAAAGGGATTAAAATTAATTTAATAATATTAATATATATAAATTAATAAGGTTTTTTTTATAAATTATTATTAAGAGCCTTATTTCTTAGGTATTATATATTATTATTTTATTACTTAATAGTAATATATTTACCTTATTAGAAATTATAAATTCTTATCTTAGTAATAAATAAGTAAAAAGTTCTAGAATAATCTAGGCTTTAATTTTTATTTTTATTATAATTACTTTCTTATTTAGTTTTTTAGCTAGGTATATATTAAACTTAGCTTAGCTAAGCATTTTAATTATATTAATTTTACTTAAGATTAGTATTTATTAATAATTAATTATTATATTATTAAAAAGATATAATAATATTTCTTTTATTATATATTTTTTAATATTAATATTAATATAAATAATAAATTTAAAAATAATATTTTTTTTTTATATATTTATATTTATATATATATATATTTAGTAGGCTTATTAGGATTTAAACTTAAATTTATTTATTTATTAATAATAGTTTATATTAATACCTTATTAGCTAGTTTAATTATATAGGCTATTATTTTATTATTATATTTAGATTCTTTATTTAAATTTAAAATAAAAAAAATATTTTAAATAATAAAAGCTTTTTATATTAATTTATAGAAATTATTATTTCCTTTAAAAATTAATTCCTTAGTAAATAAACCTTATAATTTAGCCTTATTATTTACTTTAGATTTCTTATTATTTAATTTTAAGATATTTATAATATTCTATTTAGTTTCTAACTATAATAAGCCAATCAAAGTAAAGGGTTTATTATTAGTAGAGAGGTTAGGTATATTAAATGTAATAAGTAATATAATTAGTATTTATAAAGGGATATTATATTAGGTAATAATTAATAATAATTAAGATAATTAAATTATATTAAAAGCTAATTATTTTATTCCTTATAGTAAGAGTAATCCATCTATATACTTTTACCTAAGTTATAGCTTATATTTGGGATTAAATAGCTTATACTATAATCCTTTTAGCTTATATTATAATCTCTTGGTCTTAGTATATAAGCTAATATAATTGGTTACTAGTCTAGTCTAGGATAGGTTAATATAATTAGTTTATAATAATATATTGTAATACCTTTTGTGGGTTAGGGGCATTCTACTGTATACTATTGCCTTAGGTGGGCATAGATTATAATATAATATCTCCCCTTTGTTGGTCTTGTTCCTAAGACCTATTATTGTAATCTATTAGTACTAAGTAAATAACCTAGACTTATAATTATTTTTATATTTACTAATATACTATTATATAAGGCTATTAAATATTATAAATTTACTAATTTTATTAAATAAAATAGTATTATATCTAAGATAATTTATTTTTATTATTTATTAAAAGGCCTAAAATATATTATTTATCCTAAGTCCTCTAAGTATTCTAAATATATTAAATATAAGCATATATATAATATAATAGGGGTTACTATTAGTTTTTGTAAGGGATTTTTTTATTATTATTATAGTTTATTCTTTGGTTAATTTTTTGGTATATAGTATCTTAGATTAAGGTAAAGTCTACTTATTTAAATAGGGCTAAGGAAAAGGCAAAGGAAGCTATACTTAATGCCTAGTTAAAGTTAAATAAGACTTTGGTATGTTTAATTTATCTTTGGAGATAGAAATATTTTCTTAAGATAAAGGAAAAGAAGATGTTTTAGTGGGGTTTAAATTTTTTGGATGAATTAGAAAAGGTGGATTGGGAGGAATTAAAAGCTATAATTAATGCTCAAATAGCTAGTACTATTAGGATTATTAACTAGAATATGGTTATTAGGGATTTTTCTTTTTTTGGATTTCTTAAAGGAATTATTCTAATAGCTTAGAGTAGTATATAAGGTTTTTTATAGATTCCTATATTATTTTTTTATAATCTTTTTATTTAATTTTAAATTTCCTATTTAAGTTTTATTATCTAAGGATTTTTTTTATTTTCTATTAATCTTTAGGGATTTTTACTTTTGGTTTATATATAGGGCTAGTTTTTATTTAGATATTATTTTTTAGTTTAAGGAGTAAAATGTGGAAGATAGGGTAGACTTTAATATTATTAGGTAGGTCTAGTTTATAATTATTTTTTAATATTTTTTATTTAATAGGGTAGGATTTAATTTATATAAAATTAAGTTTTTTATTTTGTTATTTTAAGGATAAGTTTTTTATTATTAGATAAACTATATTTTTCTTTGAAAAGGATAGTCCTTTTAGTCTTTTTAGGTTATAGTATTTTACTATAATAGTTTATATAAACTTGAGTTTTATCTTTATTTTTTTATAGAATTTCTTTAGTTTATCTAATTTAATTATGGCTTTAGCTTAGATTAAGCTATTTAATAGTACTTAATAGATATCTAGGGTAAAACTAAAGTTAATATAGGCAAAGGTAATCTTAATATTATTATTATATAATATATTATAGGTAAGTTAGGTAATTAGTAGCTTTTCTACCTAGTTAGTCTATTTATAATTGATATAGTATTATAGGTATTATTTGATTTTTTGGTTTTGTTATTTGGTTTATTTATTAACTTATGGTCTAAAAGCTATACTAAGCTTATAGTTTAGGCCTATAAATAATATTAGACTTTACTAAAATTTAGATATAAAGGATTATTCTTTATTAGAGATAATCTCTATTAGTAGTCTATATACTATAATAATATACTAGAAGAAAAGGTAGGTAAATTTGTTTTTATTAATTACTTTTTAGTAGGAAATATAATATAATACTTTTATAAAGTAATTTATAATAATAAAAATACTATTATAGTATATTCTTATGGCTAGATTGGCTAATAAGGGAAGATTGATAATGAAATCTATTATAATTAATTTCTATGGTTATTTTATAATGGGTAAGGGCTATAATTTATTATATAGTTTATATTATAGCTTTTTTAAGTATTAATATAAATTATATTCTTAGTAAATCTAGATAATTTTTTTTTTTATTTTACTAAAGAAAAATATTTATTTAATATATTTAAGGATTTTATTAATTTCTTTATATCTATATAAAGAATATTTATGGATTTCTCTAAGGAGCTAAAGTTAATATTCTTTTAGTACTTAGAGTAAATCTGTTTCTTCTTTATTAGGTAAGATAAGATTATATTCCTTGATTTTCCTTAATAATAGATTTCCTTATTTTACTTATTAGATTAGTATATTTATGGTTAAGGTAATCCTAGATTATTCTTTAATTTAGATAATAATTATTAATTTCTTTATTTTAATTATTATACTACTAATAGGTATTTATTTATAGGATTTATTAAGTATTTTCCTTAGGAGTTACTCTATGGTTTAGGGTTTTTTCTTAAGGGGGCTAGATTAGTGGCTTAAAGTATTAGCTCTTTTATTAGTTAATCCTTTAATATGGATAATTTTATAGTTAAACTTAGAGAAATACTTTATATAGTATAGTTATTTTCTACTAAATTTCTAGGTAATAGCAAAGAAAATAATATTTTTATAATTAATATAAATAATAATCTTATATAATCCTCTAAGGAGATATTATTAGAATTCTTTAAAGATATTAATAATTATAAAGAATTCTTTATTATAAATTAGGTAATTAAGTTTTACTTTAGTTAGCTTATATAAGTAGAATATAATTGGGTATAGGATATTATTATTATTCTTTTAGCTAATAATAGCTTTAAGAATATAATTAAAGAAATTGGTCTTTAGTTTAATAGATTGGCTAAGGTTAAATATTATAAGTATAGGTTTAGATATTATTATTTTCTATATTACTTTAAAGGCTTTCTAGGCTTTAGGGCTTTATTTAAATAATATTTTTTTTTATATAAGTTTTATAAAAGGTATAGTAATTTTATTAAAATTATGTATAAATTGTTGGTAGTAGTTAGTAAATCTAAGGAAAGATTGGATATTTTTGGTGTAGGTGGGTAATTCCTAATCTTTAATAGCTATAATTTTCTTAGGGTCTATATGAATTTTATTAGGGGTAATAATATATTTTAGAAATTTGACTTTTTATATATAGAACTTGCTTTTCTTGGGTTTAACTAGTAGTTTAGTATCCTAGAGTACTTTTAAAACCTTATAAATATATTTATTATATTTTTTTTTGCTCTTAGAGAAGATTAGAATATTATCTAGATAATAGATAATAAAGATATTAAGATATTTGCAAAGGATATTATTAATTATTCTTTGGAATAAGGTAGGGGTATTTATAAATCTAAAAGGTATAATAAGGTATTTGAAAAATCTAAATTTAGTTTTAAAGGTGGTTTTTTATTTATATTTTTCCTTAATTTAAATAAGATTATAGGCTTTTTTAAGGTTAAGGGTAGTGAATATGTTTATGCTATGTAATTGGTCTTTTATTTTTGTAATTAATAGTAGGAAGATTTGATCTTTAATAGTAATATTATTAAGTTACCTATAATCCATAATAAGTTATAACTTGCTATTCTTTTTGGGAATAAATATAATAGGGTAGTCAGCTTTGGAATTTAAGATATGGATATATCCTTTCTTAAGTATGTCTTTAATGTATTTCTTTAGGGTATTAAGTTATACTTAGTTAAAATTATAAATAGAATAGAATTAAATATTGGTTTTATTTTTTAATATAATTTTATAGTCTTATTGGCTGAATTTAGATAGGCTTATTTTAAGTTTTTTTATAAAAAGGTATTTATAAATATAGTACTTAGATAATATATTTGCTAATTGGTTCTTACTTTTTTTCTTTATTTTCTTAAGATTAGAGTTAAGGTATTAAAACTATATTTATAGACTAATAATTTATTATTATTATTATCTTTTCTAATTATTTTTATACTTATATTTAATTCTTTTAAATAATAATACTTTATTACTTATTTTTCTTACTTAATTAGGATTAAGAATTTAAGATCTCTTATTATTAGAAATATTACTAGCTATATTATATCCAAAGGGTATTTATACCTAATTAATATATTAGTTAATATTAGGATTATAGTAGTATAGCTATAAGTATTCTAAAATAAAATTATGATTTTCTATATTTATAATATTAAAATTAATACCTTGGTTTTTTTTATAGATAAAGACTTTAAGATAATTAAGTTTTTTATTTATTATACTATTATTATACTTAAGTAATTTTTTTTTAATATTATATATAATATAAGGTTTTTTCTTTATTTTCTATGGTAACTTTAACTTATTAATTATTTAAGGGTTAGTATAGTTAAATTTTATTTTGCTATTAATTAAAGTATTATACTATTATCCCTTAATCTAGATTTTTAATTTTAGTTAGGTTTATGGGTTTATAGAGGTTAAGTATAGAGACTTTTATAGGAATTCTTTTGGTAATTTTATAAGCTTTTACTTAGATTGCTTTTAAGGCTTTAGTTTTTTAAGGGATATTAAAGGTTTTTTGGGATAATATTGGTAAGTTTATGTTAATCTTATGCTTTATTTGCTTTATGGATATTATATTTAGGGTTTAGGTAGTTGAACTATTTTTTGCCTTTATAATTAAGCTTATTTTTTAGGGGTGCTAGGATAATAATATTATTATATTTTTTTTATTGGTTAATAATATAGTAATTATTATATTAATTTTTATAGGTATTCTTAATTAATATATTAGTAAATTATATAGGAAAGTATTTATTATTTTGCTTAGCTTTAAGGTATTTATTATATATATAGTTAAAATAGTGAAATTAAATAAGTTTATAATGTATAGGGTATTCTATATTAAGTCTAAGGTTGTTAGACTTTTTAAACTAGATAGGCTTTAGCTATTTTTATTATTGATATTATTATTTAAGGATATAGATATTTTAATTAAGGTATTTTTATTATTAAAGTTTTTTATTATATATAGTTTCTTTATTAGTCTATTATTAAAGGCTAGTTTTATTTATAGTGGCTATTTTCTATTATTAGGGTAAATAGTTATTTTAGTCTATATTATTAAAGTTAATTAAGAATTTAATTTCCTATACTTATTTAAAATTATTATATAAGATATATGGTTTTTTTATTTTTTGGGTAAGATAATATTATTGGATGTACTTATTTTGCTTTTATTGGGGGGTTAAGGTGATAGGTGATATTTTTTATTGTAATATAGTAAGGGTTTGGTCTATTATCTTGTGGGTTTTCCCTTTAGGTATAGGTTTTTATAAAGAATTTTATATTTCTAATTATATTATAGTAATAAAAGGGTTATTAGTGTGGATAATTATAAAGGTTATTATTTTCTTATTTTCTAGGATAGGTTTAAATTATTAGTTAATTAAGGGTCTTTAGTATTTATTTTTATAGTATTCTTTTTTGCTATAATTATAATAGGTAATTTAAGACTTATTATAGGGCTAGGTAATTTCTAAGACTATAGGTCTTAAATTTGTTTTATGGATAGTAGGCTTAATCTTTTTATTATATAAGATATTCTTTTTATTGCCTTGTCTTTATAATTATCTCTTATACTATAGATTATTAAACCTAATAGTATAGGTAATATAGTTATTAAATATAATAGGGGGGTCTAGGAGTTAATATATTTTATTCTATATAGATTCCTTTAGATAATAATAAAACTTAGTAATCTTAGTTTCTTTGGTTTAGTTGAGTTTAGTAGAGTGGTATTTGAAGTTGGAGAGTATATTGCTATAGGATCTTTTCTATATAAGCTTAGTAAGTTCTCTAAGAGTAATTTGCTTTTTATTAATAGCTTTAAATTGTTTTTTTATTTCTTTTTTAAAGTTTAAAAAGAATATAAAGAGATATTATATAGATAATTAAGTCTAATTTTATTTCTTTATAATAAAGTCTTTAAGTGCTTTTTCTATAGATTGTAGGGGTTTTTTTTTTAATTTTTTAATAGTATATTATACTTATAAGATAGGTTTTGTAGTAAATGTAGTTAGGAATATTGCTTGGTAATTCTTAAGCTAGGTGAATTATTTAGATAGGGTATTAATGTTTTTCTTTTAAGTTAGTAATTTTTTAGGCTTAAGGATTTTTTTAATATTTTTTCTAGAAATGGTAAAGGTATTAAGGTTAGTAATATATTTTTTATAAATTTATATAATTATAAGGTATTATTATTTAAGATTAATAATTATAGCTTAAAAATATAAGATATTAATATTATTGAGTTGTTTAGTAAGAGTTTTTAGCTAGTCTATAAGGTCTTTAATTTAATTATATATAGTATTATTTTCTTTTTTAAGGGCTTTAATATATTAATCTCTCCTATTATCTTTATCTTCTTCTTCTTTTTCTTCTTCCTCTTAGGGTTCTATTTGGATATTGTTGTCTTTATTAGGAATAGTAGGTCCATTTCCGTGACCATTGGCCTAAGAAGGCTAGGAGGAAAGGGGTATCTAAGGTACTATATTATATATTGCTTAAAAGTTTTAGTAGATAATCTTTTAAATAAAAGTTTTTAATATATAATATTTTATTTGGTTTTTAATTATAATAAGCTAATTAGAGTAAAGGATTTATTATTAGTAGAGAGGTTAGGTATATTAAATATAATAAGTAATATAATTAGTATTTATAAAAGGGTATTATATTAGGTAATAATTAATAATAATTAAGATAACCAAGTTATATTAAAAGCTAATTATTCTATTCCTTATAGTAAAAGTAATCTATTTATATACTTTTACTTAAGTTATAGCTTATATTTAGAATTAAGTGGCTTATACTATAATCCTTTTAGCTTATATTATAATCCCTTAGTCTTAGCATATAAGCTAATATAATTAGTTATTAGTCTAGTCTAGGGTAGATTAATGTAATTGGTTTATAATAATATATTATGGCACCTTTCGTGGGTTAGGGGCATTCTGCCGCATGCCACCGCCTTGGGTGGGCATGGGTTATAATAATATTTTTCTTAATAATTTAATATATTTAATTAAGAATTTCCTATAAAAAATATATTCTTTTATTATTATTTAATAAAATTTTATTAAGTATATTATATACTTATAAATTAATTATTCTAGGAATAGATCTAATTATTATTATTCTTTTTCTTAGATAGATTATTATAGAGTATATACTTATTTTTAAGAGCCTTTTTTAGAAGTTATTTTAGTAATTTTCTCTTTAAAAGCTTAACTTATTATTGGTTTCTTAATAAATATATATTATATTTTCTTAATTTTAATTACTATTATTTTATAATAATATTAGCTAATTGTTACGAATAAGCGACCTAAAATTGAGGAAAATAGAGGATGATTCTTCTTTCTAGGTTAGAAGCTATTGCTAGCTTAAATACAGGTATGTAAGAGGCTAGGTCAGGTGCCTAGTCACGGGACTAGTCACGAGACCTAGGCTGACTAAGCTAGGAAAAACAGATATCCCGAATTTCTGGGCCAGTTCGTAACACTAATTTAATTAAAATATTAAAATTCTTTGCTTTATTCTATTAGATTTTATTTTAAGAAATATTCTTTATATTCTTTTCTAGAAAGTTATTTAATATAATAGTAATTCCTAGGAATTAAAAGGTAATTTAAAATAACTTATTAAGTTTTTAGCTTTATTTTAAAGGATTTTATTTATAAATTATATACCTTCTCTAGACTTCTTTTATCTATATTAGCCTTAATATTCTAGGCTTTTTTAGCTATTTATAAATATTTTAGTCTTTATCTAAGATAATTCTTTAGTATATTAATTATATTAATCTTTTAGTATTTTTTCTTTATTAGAATATAGGAACATTATAATAAGATATTTATTTAGTTTTCTATAAACCTTTTAAAAAAGATTATTAATAGTTATATTAGCTTTAATAGCCCTATTCTTAAAGATAACTAATTAATTTTAAAAGAAAAGCTTTTTCTTTATATTTACTAGGATATAATATATATTTTTAAAGATTTTTAAGACTATTTTTAGTTAAAATTAGAATATTTCCTTAAGTATTTTATATTATATTTTTAATTTACTATAAAAATCTCTAAGAATTACTTTATCTTTTTTACTTAGGTATTTTATATACTATATATAAGCTTTTCCTTTTAATAATAAGAATATTTTAAATAATAATATTCTTTTATATTTTAATTCTTAGCTTATATATAGCTTTAAGGCTTTAATAAATCTATTAAAAGTTATTTATATAATATTATTATTTTTCTTAATAAAATTATTTATAATTACTTTATTATTTACTATAAAATAAAACTTTCTTAATTCTTTAGGCTTAAATTTAATATTTTATTTACCCCTTTTTTACCTAAAAAACTAAAAAGTATTTTCTAGATCTTATTAAGTAATTAGATTATTTTTAACTTATTTATTTTCTTAAGAAAAGAAAAAGATTCTTTTAAGTAATAAATTTTATATATTCTAGAAAAATAAAATATTTAGCTTAAGGTTTTTAAATATTAATAGTCTTTTATAGTTTTATAAAAGTATTCCTAATAAAGATATTAGCTTAAATACCTTTTTTTTTATTAATAAAAGTAATAGTACTTTTACTAAAGGGTGGTTATATTTTACTATTTTTCTTTTTATTTAACTAAAGGGAATTAGGCTAGTTATTTTACTTATTTCTTTCTTCTTTTAATTACCTATAAATATAAAGAAATTAATAAATCTTTAAATAGTAATTCTATTAAATAATAATAGAATTTTCTTAAGATTAAAGAAAAAGTATTTAATTAATAATAAAAATAATAAAATATTTAGTTTTATAAGAATATATTTTACTTAAATTTAATATACTATATTATAAAGATAATTTTAAACTTCTAAGAAAATAAAACTAAAGATTATTATTAGGCTTTTAGGAAAATCTCTTAGTTTCTTTAGGGTAATTAAAATAATAAGGTCTTTTCCTTTAGTTTAATTATATATTCCTATATATTAATATAAATTTTATTAATAATTCCTTTATATTAGATTATTTTATTATTTAATTAATACTTAATATATTCTTTTAAAGTCTTATAGTAAAATAAGCTTAAAGATATTAATAAACTAATAAATAAATCTTTTTTTAAAGGAATATAGTTTATTAATACTAAATAAAAATTAATAGTAATAAATTTTTATTTTTTATTAAATCTTTTTATTTATAATTTATTTAAGTTTTATTTAGTAAATAAAGATCTTATATTTTTTAATCTTTTTTTATAAGCTAAAAGTAGGTAATATACTAAGAATTAGTTAGTATTTATATATAAATAATAATAAAGAGGATCTTTTTAAAAAAACTATATAATTATTACTAATTTATTATAATTAATCTTTAAAAAGGATAATTAGGATTTAATATATAATATATAAATATATACTTAGATTAGGGAATATATATTCCTTTAGAAAAATAAATAAATAAAGTAATTTATTATATTTTAGTATATATAAAATACTATAAATAAAGATACTTATTCTTTAAATAAAAATCTAATTTTTTTTAATATATATATATAATTATTCTTTTTTTATATAATTATATTCTATAATTAATAACTTTATAGGAATTTTATAATTAAATTACTAAGAAACTTTATAGTAATTTTTCTATAAGATTATAGGCTTTTTATAATTAACTTTATAATAATATTATAGTAATATTATAATAATATTTTAATAAGATCCTTATAATATTATATAGTTTTATTATTACTATATTACTATAATATTATAAATATATTATAGTAGGGAGATTTAGCTAAGAGTTATAGGGTATTTTATATAACTTTCTAGCCAAGCTGCCTTTTTTTATAATATAACTAAAAATATATAAAAAAAGAAAAATAAATCTTTTTTATAAATAAATTTAAAAGTATAAATAAATTATTTAATAAATTATAACTTATAAAATATCTTTTATATTTAAAATTTAATTATTAATTTAATATATATAACTTAAGATATTATATTTAATAAAAAGGTTTTATTTTTTATAAATAAGGCTAAAATAAAAAAAATAATTAGTAAATAAATTCTTAAAAAGATATAAGTAAAAATAAAGGCTTTATTAACCTTAAAGTAAGTAAATTAAGTTAAAAGCTTAGTTTAAACTAAAGATAAACTTAAAATAATTAAAATAAGCCTTAAATATATTACCTAAAACTTAAAAACTAATAATATAACTAAGGAAAAAATAAAATAAAATAAAGCTATAAAGTATATATAATTTAAATTTATACCTTTTCTAATATTACTAAAAAGTCTAGCTATAAGCTTTTTAGCTTTAATACTAAAAAAAAGATTAGCTAAAAATATAAAGAATAAACTTATAAATAAAACTATTTAAGATTTATTAAGCCTTTTATATAGGGATTAAAGCTATATTATTAATAAAATATAAAGAAATTATAATAACTAAGGTAATATATTTTAAAATTAAATATAAAAGGCTAAAGCCTAAATATAAGCTATAAAAAAATAAAATAAATCTTTATTCTAATAGAAAATAATTCTATTATAAGTATTATAGCCTAGACCCTTACTCAGCCAGCTACCCTATAAACTATATAGACCGGACTTACTTAATATACTATAATATATTATTATAGACTAATAGAAAGGAGGCCTAGTAAAATCTTGGCCCTAAGCTATAGCTAATAGCTTAGAGTAATTATTACTATTATAATTATAGTAATTATTATAATTACCCTAATTAAAGCTTTTACTTTTTAATCTTAATTTTGCCCTAAAGGAATTATATATTTAATTAGGGATTACTATTGCCTAGGGTATAATCTAGCTCTTAATATAATTTAATTATAGTTAATTAATATATTTTATTAATTAATTTATTATTAGATTTATAATAACTTTTTTTATTACTTAAATTTAATATACTTAATTTAACCTATAATATAAATTCTTTGGTTTATCTTATAAATTAAGTTTAATTATTATATATTAAGAGCTCTTATTTAAAGGATTATTTATATTAATTCTAAGTAATATTATTATAATAGTATTCTAATTAATTTCTTTAGGTTCTTTTTGCTCTAAGGGAAAAGAAGTTTTTACTTTTAAAGTCCCTATGGATAATAAAAGTATAAAGAAAATAAAAAATTTTAATAATAAGGATAATAAATAGCTTAAGATAATTTAAAAGGAAAATATTTAAATCTAAAAAGCTATTTAATAGTTTACTAATAATATATAATATTATACTAAGGAAAATAATTAATACTTAGTATAAATAAAAAGCATATTTTAATAGCTTTTTAATATACTAAATATTTAATAAAATAATCTATTACCCTTAAATATAATAAAATTAGTATTACTATTAAATAAATTTATTATATAATTATTATCTATAATTACCTTTATAATAATATAGATATTTAAAATTCTATCTAAATTTATAATTATATACTATAAGAAGAATTTAAGTAAAATACTAAGGTCCTTAGAATTTATTAAGTAAAATAATTTACCTATAATACTATAATAATAGATTATATTATTAAGATCTTATTTTTACTACTTTTTATAATACCTTAGACTTAATAATAAAAAGATTTAATTTATAATTAAATACCTAAAAGGAAAAGTATTATATAATATAGAATTATACTTAAATAATTTTATTTATAATCCTTTAAAGTCTTAGAATAAAGAGATTTAAAAGCTATTTATAAGCTTTAATTATTTTAAAGAAAAGATTATTAGTTTATATAGAGAATATAATAAAAAATATTATATAATTTAAAAGATTAGAGAATTAAAGTAAATAGGCTTTTATAGTATTTATCTTTTTAATTTCTAATATCTTACTATAAAGCTTACTTAAGATAATAAAGTCTTAATTAATAAGTTTTATTAAGGCCTAAAGAAAAAAGTATAAAATAAGATATATAAAAGACTTAATTTTTTAATTTACTTTAATAATTATATTATATTAATTATATAATATAATACTTATTAATATAAAAAGTATTTATAAAAAGAATTAAGAAAATAGTTTAATAATTATACTAATATAAAATAATAATATAATTTTTCTATATCTTATAGGATTATACCTAGACCTATAAAATTAAAAAATACCTAAAAATAAGATTTTTTAATAATAATTTACTAAAATTATAGTAAAAAAGGATATTCTTTTTATAAGTATATATAATTTAAAATTAACTAAAAGTTTAAGCCTATACCAAAGGATAACTAATAATTAAATACTATTTAATTATAGGATAAGAAATTTTAAATTACTATTTAAATTATTAGTAAAATAATAATCTAAGTACCTATTCCTAAAAAATAAAATAAGCTAATTAAAAAAAGGATCCTTATAATAATAATCTAATCCTATAATTAAACTAGGGAACTATTAAAAAGAAAGAAATAATCTATTAAAGAAAAGATCCTTATAATAACCAATTAATCCTATAGTAGGATTAGGAAGTTCCTTAGCCAAAGAAAATAATACTTTTATAATCTTTAAAAGAAAAAATAATTTAAGTCTTAATTTATTTCTATAAAGTAATTATAGATAATTATAATAATAGATTTACCTAAGCCTTTTAGAGACTTACTAATTACTATATATAAATTAAATTACCTATAATAATTAAAAGAAAAAACTTATATTCCTAGAAAAATAAAGGTATTAATATTAAGAGATAAGAAAATAAAATATAATAAAGATCTTATATAAAACCTTATAGTACTTAATAATTATATATACCTTTACTAAAATTACTAATATTACTAAGATATCCTATAAATTTACTATTTCTTTTATTATTATCCTTATTATAAACTAAATAAGATAATTAATAATTATTTCCTAATATAAAATAATATATTAATTTATAATATTTTATATTATAATTACTATTTATACTATTAAGTAATTAAATAAAAAGAAAATATTATAATTATTAAAAACTAACTAAGTAAATTACCTAAAGAATATTATAAATAATATAATAGATTTTACTATTATAAATACTAAGATTACCTAATTTATTAATATAATAAAATTAGAAATTAATATAATATTTACTAAAAAAGGGATTTAGAAAACTAATAATATTCTCTATATTAAAGTAATAAGTATAGCTATCTTTAAAATTATTAAAAGAACTCCCTATAAAGACTTTTTATACTATAAATAATAAAAAGTTATAATAACTTAAATTAAAAGTTTATTTACTTCTAATTAAAAAAATAAGTAATAGACTTAACTAGGTATTCTAGGAACTAAGCTATAAAGATAGTATATAAATAGTATTTAATAATAAATTTAATTATAAAAATCTTTTTACCCTAACTAAAAAAATAATTAACTTAAATCCCTTAAGATATAAAATTTACCCTTATAAATTAAAGATAAAATTAGCCCTTTATTACTTAAAATATTTTCCCTATTTTATTAAAACTAATTAACTTTAGTATATATTATTTAATATTTAATATTATAATACCTTTAATTAAATATATAATAATTAAATAGCCTATTTAGCCCTATACTAAATATATTATAAGCACCCTTTATATATAAATAATAGGTAATTCCTATTAATATTATACTATTATATAATATATATTCCTATCCTTAGCCCTTAATATTAAAATCCCTAATCTTATCCTCTTTAATTAAATATAATTCATAAAATTTAAGCTATTTATATTATTTCTTAATTAACTTAATAAATATAAAAAAAACTTTATTAAAAAGTAAATAAAAATATTAAAAGTAATAATTATTATTTATAATCTTTATATATTTTAGCTAAATAAAGGGATAAGTAAGTAATAAGAGTTTACTTAAAAGATTATTAAGCCCTAATATAATGCTTAAATAAGAAGAATTAAGGGATAGGTCGATAGGGCATATAATCAGATAGGGGTATGGAACCAGGAGGGTTAGTAAGGGCAGTAGCTGCCGCATATAACAAGAAAAAGGCCCTAAAAGTAATAAGCTAGCTTTTAATACTAACAAATTAAAAGTGCTTTTAATATATTAAAAGTTTATATTAAGGGATAATAGTATATTATATTAATTAATAATAATATTAAAATAAATTATATTTATTTAAGAATTATAAATTAACTTTAATTACTATAAAGGGATAAGATAAATCCCTATATTATCTTTAATTTAAAAGGAATTATATTTAATTATAATAATAGAATAATTAGCTAAGAAATTAATTATCTTAAGGCCTTTATAAATAAAAAAAACTAAAGTATTTCTTTTAATATTATTAATATTAAGATATATAATCTAATCCTAGGGTACCTATAACTATATTATTATAATCTATATATTAATTAGTATACTAGCTAAGTATAAATTCTTTCTTAGGATAATATAACTAATAATATAAATAATTTAAGATCTTTAATCTCTATCTTTAATTAAGAAAAAGTACTATATAATAATATAATAAATACTTTACTACCTAAGAGAATATAATATAAATATTAGGCTAATTAAAGAAAATAATAGTAAAGAATTATTATTTACCTTTATATATAATTTTAATAATTTAATTAAAACCTTAAGAAAATAAAGAAAAATCTTAATAATAATTAACTAAAGAATATACTATATTAATATTATATTTATAAATAATTATTTATAAAAGAATTAATAATAAAATTACCTAAGCCTAGTAAATAAGATTATAAAATTATATTAAAAAATAAAGTAAATACTTATTTTTTTTTTAATTTATAATCTTAATTAAGTAGAATTTAATATTTTAAAGGAGTATATTAAAAATATATTATAAAAAAAATATATATAAGTCTTAAATTTTAAAGCTAATTATCTAGTAATATTTATTTTAAAGAAAAATAGAAAACTTTGCCTTTATATAAATTATTAATAATTTAATAATATTATTATTAAAGATTATATATCCTTACTTTTTATTAATAAAATAAAAAATAGATTATATAAAATAAAGGTATTTATTATACTTAATTTAAAGGGAGTTTATAATTTAATAAGAATTAAGAAGAAAAATAAATAAAAAACTATCTTTAGAATAAAATTTAAATTATTTAAATATTTAATTATATTCTTTAAATTTACTAATATATTAGTATTTTTCTAAAGAATAATTAATAATATATTATATAAATATTTAAATATTTTTATTATTTATTATTTTAATAATATTTTTATTTTCTTTAAAAATAAAAAAGAATATATAAAATATATTTATTAGATTTTAAAAGTACTTTAAAATATTAATTTATTAATTAAATTTAAAAAGAGTATATTTTATATAAAGAAAATAAAATTCCTAGAATATATTATTTTTTATAATAAGATTAAAATAAATCCTAAAAAGATTATTATTATTAAGAATTAAAGTAAATCTAAGAATCTTTTAAAAGTATAATCTTTTCTTAAATTTACTAATTATTATTATAAGTTTATTAGAAACTTTAGTAAAATTATAAAACCCTTTATTGCTTTTATAAGAAAAAGAGTTTTTTTTTTTATAAGTAAAAAGGTAAAAAAGGCTTTTAAGTAATTAAAAAAAGTAATTATTATTATATTTATACTTATAATATTTAATTCTAATTAATTTATTAAATTAAAAATAAATTCCTTTAATTTTACTATTAAAGCTTAAATTAAATAAAGGGATAATAAAAAGAAACTTTATTTAATTATATTTTATTTATATAAATTATATAGAATAAAATCTAATTACCTAATTTATAATAAAGAGTTTTTTATTATTATTAATATATTTAAAGAATTTTAATAATATTTTCTTAGAAATTAATATAAGATTATAGTATTTATTAATTATAAGAATATTTTTTATTTTATTATTATATAAAAGCTTAATAGGTATTAATTTTATTATATTAAATATTTCTTTAAGTTTAATTATTATATTATATATATTAAAGGAATTAAAAATACTTAAGCTAATATAATTAGTTAGTATACTAATTATAATACTAAAAAGAAAGTAATTATAGAAAAGCTATTTTAATATATTTTTAATAGTAATCTTAAATAAGTATTAATTAATAAAATAATAATTAAAATAAAAAAGATTATTATTATTATTTAATAAAAAAAATATAAAAAGTATTATATTATTTTTAGATTTATATATTTAATAGAATAAGGTAATTTATTATTAAAAAAGATTAAGAAGTATAATAAAGTATAATTAAAAAATAAATATAATATTAAGCTTTAAATTCTTAATAAACTATAGAATAAGCTACTTTAAGAAATATATAAATATTCTTTATATAAATATAAAAGTATTAATAAAATCCTTAAATAAATTAAATAAATATTTTCCTTTAATTATATAAAAAAAAAAGTAAAAGCTATTATTAAGTAATATTTACTTTATAAATAAATAAAAATACTATAGTATAAATTATATAAAAAGCTATAATCTCTTTTTATTATATTTTATTTATAGGAATTAATTATAATAGACTTTATTATTAATTTATTACTTTTAATAGACCTTATTATTAATAAGTATTATAATTATATTTTTATTATTATTAATTAACTTATAAAGTTTATTTATTATATTTCTTATAAAAAAATAATAAATAAAGAATAATTTATATATTTATTTTTTAGAAATATTATTATAATATATAGACTATTAATTAAGATTATTTTAAACTATAAATAACTATTTATATTTAAATTTTAATAAAAATTAATAGCTATAATAGGCTTATATTATAAGCTTATTATTATCTTTAAACCCTAAGTAAATAAATAAACTAAAAGATAAAACTAAGAAATTAAGTACTATTTCTAATACTATATTAATTATAAGTAAATTAATTAAATTAAAAAGCTTTTTATTACTTAGCTTATTCTTAATATATCCTATTAAGAAAATATTAAAACTATTCTTATATTTACTAACTTTAAATTTACTTTTAATATATTTTATACTAATATAAAAGGACTATTTAGTATAAAAGTATTACTTAAGTTTAATTAAATAAAAGAATTATATAAAAAGATAAAGATAGAACTTAAGTTTATTTATATATAAATAAAAAAATATTATAATTATAAAAGAATAAAGGGATTATTCTTTAAGGAGGGGGATATAGTTTTATTAATAATAAAAAATATTATTATAAAATAATAAAGTAAAAAACTTAATTTTAAATATATTAGCCTTTTTCTTATTAAAAAGAAAATCTTAGAAAATAATTATAAACTTAATTTACTTAAAAATATTAAGATTTATTTAATTTTTTATATTTTTTTATTTAAAATAATTATTAATATTATTATAGTAAGTATTAGATTATATATTTAATTAGTAATTAAATTAAAGAATAAATATATTATTAAAGAAATCTTAGAGAAAAAATAAAAAAAAGGAGAGATTTAATATTATATAAAATAGAAAGAATAGAAAAAAGAAATTTAAGAATTATCTAAGAACCTTACCTATTATTTAAAGAAACTAAAGGAATTTCTAAGAAAGAAATATTAATTAAAATAGTAAATATAATATCTAAAGTAATAATAATTACTAAAGATTTTACTATTTACTTTTTAGTATTTATTTTTATTAAAATATAATTAATTATTATTAGATCTTTTATCTTTAGGGATTACTTTTACTATTAAAGATAGATTAAGTACTTAATTATCTTAATTAGCTTAATTTAAATTATTAAAAGCTTTTTTTTTACCTTTTCCTTAGTTTTACTTAGCTAATTAGACTTTATATTTAAATAATCTACTAGAAAAATTTATTAGTCTAAAAAAAAAAAAAATATTATACTTAGTATAAAAAAACTATATATAAATAATTATTAAAATATAAGAAGGCTTATAATACTAAGTAATATTTATATATTTACTATAATAAGCTAATCTTTTAAAGTATATAATATACTCTAAGTCCTAATTAAAATAATATAAGTATAATATAATTAGCTTACTTAAGTTTATAATAATTTTAATTAGCCTATAGTAATAATAAGTAGGGATATTAAATATAATATTAATAAGGGAAATTAAAAAGAAAAAAAAATAAGCTATATACCTATAAATATATAAAGTTTATAATTATCCTAGTCTTAAGAATAAGACCCTTAGAGAGGAGATATTGTATTATAGCCTAGACCTTTACTTGGCTGGTTATTCTATAGATTATATAGATTAGACCTACTTAATATATTATAATATATTATTATAAATTAATAGAAAAGAGGCCTAGTAGAATCTTAGCCCTAAGCTATAGCTAATAGCTTAGAGTAATTACTATTATTATAATTATAGTAATTATTATAATTATCTTAACTAAAGCCTTTACTTTTTAATTTTAATTTTACTTTAAAGGAATTATATATTTAATTAGGGATTACTATTACCTAAGGCATAATTTAGCTCTTAATATAACTTAGTTATAGTTAATTAATATGTTTAATTAATTGACCTATTACTAGACCTATAATAACTCTCTTTATTACTTAGATTTAATATACCTAATCTAGCCTGCAATATAAACCCTTTAGTTTACCTTATAGGTTAGGTCTAATTATTATAATAAGAATATACCTTTAATACTAAGTTTATATAAAAGTATTATTAAATATAAGTTTAAGAAAAAATTCCTATAAGCTAAAAGAATATACTTAAAGAATTATAAGTAAATAAACTCTTAAATAAGGATTTTAAAAAATAAAATAAGTATTTATAATTTATAAATTATTAATTATATATAGATATATATATATAAATTTAATAAATATAATTATTTATAAAAATATAAAGCTAGACCTATAGTTTAAAAAGACTAATAGTAAAAGTTAATAATAAGGAAAACCTATACTATAATACTAATAGGAAAATTATTTTATATATTACTTATAATAATAATAAAATTTAATTTTAAGTTATTTTAATATAATATAGTAAATATATTTATAAATATAAACCTATCAGCAAAAGCATATATAAAACCTTCTTTAAAATATTATAAAAATAAAAATAAAAAGTAAGTTTTATTATTTAAAAGATTATTATATAAACTAAAAATTATACCTTTTTTATGGTAAATAAAGCTTAAAAATATATTATAATCTTTAAAATCTTAATAAATTACTTATAAGCTATACTATTATATTAAAAAGAAATTACTTATCTTTTTTTATATAAATAATATTATAATAATTTATATAAAAAAATCTAAGCCTTTAGTAAAAAAAGTAATTATAGATTTAAAGGAAAAGTATAAGATTACTAGAGAATATAAGCTATAATAGTTTCTTAAAATAAAGATAATTTATAACTAAAATTAAAAACTAATTTAAATAATATAAAATATATATTTAAAAAAAATATATAAGTTATATACTATAAATAAATAAAATATAGCTTTTATAATATTATATTTAGTAAGATTTATAATTAATCTAAGTAATATATATATATAAATAGTAAATTAAGTATTATATTATTTATATATAATTTATTTTCTTATTTTATAGCTTAAAAAGGAAAATAACTTTTTAGTATATAATAATACCTTATTTATAAATAATATCCTTAATTATAAAAGTTTTTAAGCTTATATAATAAAATTATTTAAAGAATTAATTAAATAGTATATTAATAAATAAGATATAATTATAATCTTAATAATAAAAGCTAAATTATTTACTTTATTTTAAATAGTAAAAGAAAGACTCTTTTAATAAAGATTATTATTTAAACTTAAAATTAATTTATAAAATAATATTCTAAGGCTTATTTATAATAATTAATAAATAATTAAATTAATTAAAAATTTATTAAAAAAGCTAAAAATTAAGCTTAAATATATAAATATTTATAATTATTAGCTATATAACTTTATTAATTTTAAAATAGTTTTTATTTTATATAAATAAAGTATAAAATTAATAATAAATAATCTAATAAAAATATTATATAATTATATATTTATAGAAAATAAAAAGTAATTTAGGCTTATAAATTTAATATAATAAATATAGGCTAAATAAAGTAAAAATCTTAATAAATACTTAATTAAAAAGATTTTAAAGAAATTAAAAGTATAATTAAATAATTTATATATATATAAAATAAAAAAAAAGTTATTATATTATAAAGATTTTTATTTTATTAATTTAAAAATAAAATTATTTACCTAAAGAATAAAATACTAAAATATATTATAAAAAGATAAAAAAGATAATATAAAAATATATTAAATTTTCTTTTTAATTAAAATAGGGATTGCCTATAAAGGAAAAAATAATTTTAGTATATTTATATAAAATAACCTTAGTTATAATATAATACTTATTCTTTTTTATAAAAAGTTAATAATAAAGCTTAAATTATTAAAATTAAGTATAAAAAGAATATATATATTATTAATAATATTATTATCTTAGATATAATCTAAGAAAAATAATACTATAAGTAAAATAATAATAAAACTAAATATATAATTAAAAATTAATAAATATACTATAAAATAATAAAATAAATTATAAAAGTATAAAAGAAAATAATTTATATTAGGTAATAAAAGCTATTAGGATTATATTACTTATAATAATACCTATTCTTTAAATAGTCCTAGTACTTATTATTACTTTAGCCTATAAGGGCTAAGGTAAAGTAAAGTAAGTAAGGAATCTATTATTAGTAGTTAGTATTAGTAAGGTAAATTAATAAAATAAAGCTTAAAATATAGGAATTAAATACTTATAGTTTATTAGTATAGTATAAGCTATAGTATAGGCCTTATAGTAAGACTTAGGAGTAAGGGTCTTAGAATTACTACTAGTATTAGTATAAAATAAAGTATAAAATAGAAGAATAAGCCTTAAAATAAAGTATAAAAAAGTAAAAGTAATTTATATTATAATAAGAAAAAAGATTTAAAATAAAAACTATAAAGCTATATAATTAATTTAATTTAATTATAATTAATAGTAAAAGAAAGTATATAAATCTCTTAAGTAATAGTAATAAAAAAAAAGAAAATTAAAAAAAAAAAAGCTATTTTTTATAAATAAAAAGGCTTATTATTTAAATTAAAAATAATATAAAAATAAAATAATTTATAGTTTATATTATAAAATAATTTATAATTTATATTTATTATTTTATATAAATAAATAAATCTTAATTTTAAGCTTATAATTATAAATAAACTTATAAATATTAAATTAAAAAGAAAAACTAAATCTTAAAAACTTAAATAAAATAAATCTTCTTATAATTAATCTAGGGAAATATATTAAACCTAATATATTATATATATAGTCTAAGTAATTTAAAATAAAATAATAAAGCTTATTTTAATTAAATAAAAGTTAGGTAATTTATCTAAAGCTTAATTAGGATTAGTATAATTCTAGCTCTTTAAGAAAATGGGAATGGGACTAGAAAAAGCAAGGTAATAGAGATTAATAAACAATGATATAAGATCACGGTTCCAACAAGTTCTGGCATGAGGCAACACCGCGCCTTATGGCTCAAGAGGGGATGGTTAATGGGATGCCGCTGTAGCCGATGGTTGTTTCAGGATGTCTTCAAGTCAACCTCAGTGCGCCCTTTACCTATATGCGTGGTCTAATAACTCCGCAAATTTACGCGGATGTGGACTGAGCTTATCAGCTGAGGATGGAGAGGGTACCTAATTGGCTCGGGGCGATTTGAAGCGTTGCTTGGCGGCTTACTCACAATATTTGAGTTTGGGCTGGAAACCAGTGTCACCCAACCAAAGGCTCTCGGGCAATTGTATGTGCAATCTTTCTAATTGGATAATGCTACCTTATGGTGGTCAGCTATTTGCGCCACAATGACCAAGCGCTCTCAAGCCGTGCAGTAAAGCCTAGTGCTCAGGCGCTTTATCTCATACCAGCTCAGGTTGTATTGTTCCATGCCTAACTGGTGATTTGCTAAAAGGCCAAATCGTCCATGTTAATCTCCTCTTTTCGTCTACGAACAAGAAGCTTAACGGTAGGATCCGGCAGCAAGTTCATGCCGAATGACACAGTCTTAGGGTCAGAGCCCATTTCCAACTTCCATTCGTACTTAAGGAGCATGTGGGCCAGCGCAATCTTGATCTCGTTTGCAGCAAAGAAACGTCCTGGGCAGGCATGTTTTCCATGCCCAAATGCGGGGTGGCTTGTACTTGTGCTGACGAGATGAGCGTTCCGCTCGCCATCAGTGCCATGCATACGGAAGAATCTATAGCCATCGTACTTGTCCGGGTTCTCATGGTATTCTGAGTCCCACATGTGAATATTAGCGGCAATGATCTTCTGCCCCTTGCGGACGACAAATGCATTCGATAACTTGATATCCTCAGTAGCCTGCCGACGAAAAGTCGCTGAGAATCTCATGTCAGTATATTATATTCGTGCCGGGAGCGAAGACACGCACACAGAAAAACAGGCTTCATCCGTTGCGATTCCTTTATGACGCTGTCCATGAGCTTGAGGTTATAAAAGGCTGACTTCTGCAATCCTTCAGCACTCAATACCCGCACTATTTCGTCGCGTAGCGGTCCAAACAGCTCCTCGTTGCAAACCAGATCAATCATAGTCTGCTGAAGCAAGTCGGAGGTTGTATGAATTCCAACGAGGGATAACAGAATCTGCTCACTTGCAGGGTCGTACTTCTCTTTATACATCTCATCAAACCACTCGATCGAATCATCCAAAACAAAGCTCGTGTCGCCTCGAGCCACAGCTGCAGCTTTAAGAGCGTTGCGTCGATCCAGATGCGGCTGAATCACCCTTCGAGCATCGGCTAGCTTCTTTCGAACTTCCCAACAAGAAGGTAGAAACCAATGGACAATGGGCCGAGCCCATCGTGGCCATCGTCCAAGCTGCCAGCCAGCTGGGAAGGTAACTGCTGTATATTCTGCAGAAGCTTTGGTCCAATTTTCATCCCTGCAAAGCTCCTCGCCCATAAAGACTCTCGTAGAAAGGCGGGATACAATGCGAAAGATGTCATCTTGCGTGTTTATTGGGTGCCATTCTTCTCAAAGTCGTTAGTTTTGTATAACCTCGCAGGCACCTTGTCCTCATTGCTTACCGCGCGAATCGGTGAAAACTTCTTGGAGAACAAGTGTGGCTTCTCCCGAAATAGGCTTCGTGAGTTTTGCTGTTGCTAACATTAGGGCTATCACAATATTGAATATAGAAGACCGCACCGGAAGCTCTTTTCAAGTATTTGGTTATGACTTTTGGCAAAGCTCGATTGCCATCAAGTGGGTCAAACCCAGGGACATAGCAATGATTATCCTGAGCATTAAAAGTCATTAGAGATTCACTTAGTAGCAACAGTACTTAGCTCACATCGCTAATAGCATCTGCGAATTCTAGTCCGGGATGGCTGCGAAGTTCGTGGATGAACTCCGGAGGAAGAACAATCACGTTACCCCATTCGGAGTGCAGCTTCCACAAATTCTTGCCAAACATTTCTTTTCCACGAAGCATAATTTCCTTGCCTTTTTGCATGAATTCCCTCTTGCGTCGTCCGTCAGTAAACTCGAACGGTTTGCGCGGATTAATTTCAGAGAGTTTGGAGCCAGAACCGCTGAATGTGTAGAGAAGGGTGAATGTCATAATGAGAATCAAGATCGAAGTTGCACCAAGTGAATTGGCGGCGGAGATGAACCCCAGCTCAAAAGCTGGGCGGGAGGCCATTCTTTGCCCGTAACGATGCCGATATTTTCTTAACCGGCCTGCCTTGTCGTCAAGTTCAGAAGGGATGGTGTGGTATTTTGGTTGAATGATATACTGTACGTATCCGCTCGATGCAAAGGACGTCAAAACAATGGTGGCAAGATTTCATCATTTATACCTCCTCTCCTTTTCCTATCATAGGGGTGACGGTCTCTCACAGACCCCGCTGAATTTGATCGGACTCTGACGGACTCCGCCGAAGTCTATCCCCCAACGCCGTGGGTGCTCCTTTGCCCGTTTAGCGAAAATAATGGATTCGTTGCCTCAAGTCGCGCGGATGTCCCGAAATGGTTAAGCCCAGGACTATAACAGTGGGATACTCGGAGACTTGAGGTCCCACTTAATATCCTCAAGCTCCATCTTTGTGTTTCTTTAATTGCCATAAGCTCCAAGAATGTAACATTCTACACTTTTGCTCTAGTGCACTCCAATACTAATTGACGCAAAGGGATAGCCGAATAAATTTGGTCGTGGTGGGGGTTGCATTGAAACACAGAAAGTGCGCTCATCGGCGCGACATCGCCACCGGTACCAGGTTAACTTCCATTATCACATAATTTATATGAAGTTCGATGTACTTTGATAGTGTTCCCTTTAATTGGGTGTTGCCCTTGTTTGCGACATTCTTGGAGCCTTGTGTCGGTTAAAGAGATATTAGCATACGTAAATCATCAATATGGGAAGAGGTAAGAAAGCTTAGCAGATACAGGTCTAGTTTAACATTGTAATATTGAGAATCTACGACACCGTATTCTTGTTGATCATTAAATTGTGATAAAGAGGATTTTTAAATATAGTCAAGTGCAACCACATCCATCGCAGGTATCCCATATTGAAGCTTGCTTACCTGGACTCGCAAGTATATCCGTAGGCTTATGGGTAACCCATGTTATGGGTGACGCATCGCCTACAACGCACACAATCCTTTGGGAAAACTTCTGTCCCTTTTTTTTTATTTTATTTTACTTTTCGCAAGGAAGAGTTCTCTGATCTTTCATCGTTTATGTTCTTTTTGCCTCGACATGAGTGAAATTGGCAATCTCAAATCAGTCCTTCCAGCCGCTAATGTTGCAATACCCAGGCCAGTTTTCTCGCCAATGAACTTGAGTTTGTCTTGGAAAAGTGTCCTATTTTCCTCCCCGGCAAATGAGGAGAATAACAAAATTACCAAGGACCAAAACGTACCGAATGCTCGGTAGGCCATGCCTACTTTATCTTCTTCCATGCCATCTTTACCATTGAGCATAAGAATAGAGCATATATCTTCGCAAATATCATCTAAAATACCAAACCTGCCGGATGGGTTAAACTGAGAAATGGCTTCGTCGTCAAGCCCATAACTCTCGTCATCAACAAAATTCATGAGACCCAGGACCAACTCGACAATATGATACTCAAGGCTCCTGTAAAGAGATCTGACGATTGCCTCAGTTGTTTTCGTCGACACTTCAAACATGTTGTTGAATGCTCTCGGTTGTTGATGTGAAGGCAAGTCTGAATCCGCAAGGCATCTGACGTTGGCGGCTACAGCCTCGAGGGCTTGGGCAACACCGACTCCATCTACCACAAGCCGTCGCACATCCGTGCTCAACAAATGACCGTTCTTTGCGTCGATATGGGCTTGCACGCGCCTCTTAAAATTGACAGCTTGGGTAATGACTGGTTCTAAAAAGGAGGCATTTACCCACGGTAATGCAAACTTCTCCAAGGCCGATAACTTGTTCTCGCAGCCATCATGATTGACAAACATGGTCATTAACTAAAGAGTAATGTTAATTCAATATCACTCAGGTACGATGTAGGTTCAATGCATACGCAGATATAGTAGGAGAATGCAAAAATGCTCCTGTCTAGTTGGGAATCCAAACTTCGTTCCACCCGCCATTGAAGTAGGGTCAATATCCCACGGAGGTGAATGTGGCATTGTAGTTTTGTATCGGTATGATTCATGATGCGCTCTGGAATGATAATCTATTGACCTCTTAGTATTAATAAGCCTTCGTGGTAATATCAGATCCCTTGTGTTAGAGTGATGAGAATGAGGATAGCGATATATGGGTTACCTCAAATAGTTCAAACAAAAACAATGTGAGCAGTACCGAATCATCCGCGCACAACAATGGATCATTAAGGGCGACATTAAGCGTGACAACAGCCTTGCCGTAGTGGCATCTTGCCCGAGACAGCAAACCAGCTTGACGAAGTTGCTGTGCCGAGTTGGCCAGGGTAACCGCCTGCAGGGCTTCTTAGAAATACAATGATGAGCTAGTGACATAGAGCCCCGGGAGGATGCTAAAAAGAGTCATGCCGGAACCGAGTACATAATCCTTGTAAAAGCGGTTCCAGCTATGCAATTCTAGCGGGATGTAGACTTCCTTGGGAATAGTGGCCACCGGACTTTTGGCCTCCTTTATCCTCTCCGTCCTCACTCTCATCACTCGAGTCCGCACTCGCTCTTCAGCATAGTCATTCTGCATGCGGAGGATGAGATCCCAGGCCTCGGGGTAGCCGGGGCAAGGTTGTCCGCCTTGCGTACAACGCCGACAATGTGGTTTTTGCATGTCGCACTAAGTGTGGTATGACGTTAGCTGGATGGATTTTAGTGAGAAAGGAGTACCGCACTTTGAGACGACGCTTGCGACACGCGAAACAGCATTTTGACCGGATGCCAGTCTTAACCATTTCCTAGATATCAGCTCTGAGTTGGAGCTCTGGGACTGTTTTGGCAAGACAAGCCTAGCATCGCATTGAAAACATCCTCCCTGGCTGGGCCAATACTCAAGCTGACTAAGACGCTTTAGCTATTCCTGGAATGGTGGCAGCTCCCTACAGAATGATTAGGCTAAACCTTTTCGGGCTACGCGTGCGAGGAGGGTCACGATGTAGCCCGATGAAGTGGGTCAGATACGCAGTAGCTTGTCACATCCTGGCTAGCCGTCCGCTAATTGGCCATTCTCTTACGAATCATTCATACTGGGATCAAAGTTTCCAGCCTCTGTGCTATTTCGTATTACTCGGCTTTTTTCTCAACCGACTTTGACCTCGTGACGAGTGGGTTCAATGTTGCGGTGAGTTTGGACCTCGCCTGGGCACCCCCAGGAGTTAGTATAGCGACTTCATCCCGCTTAAAAGTGAGGTACATGGCTGAACGAAATAGTTCACTAGCGGGTTACCGGGACGTTGGTAAAGTCCGTAGATCAACACCAAAATGAAGAAGTTTCCTCGACCTAAATGAGCGGAGAATATATAAATGTTATTGCATCTGGCCTTGACGTGAACCGGACTCATGAGATTATTTCTCTGCATACATAATTAACCAGCGATTCTATCTTTTGTAGGCAGCAACCTCTTTGGATTCCTTGTTAATTGTTACGTTGACTAATGAGTTGGCAGTCAATACACCATCTTTTGGAGGTACATACTAAAGAAAATGAACTCCATTGCTGGTCTACGTGTTATTGTTGCTGGAGGTGCATCCGGCATTGGGGCATGCACTGCAAAGCTTCTAGGAAGTCGTGGCGCCAAGGTGGTTGTTGGTGATATTGACTTCACTGCAGCCAAGGATGTTGCGGAGTGCATAATGGCTTCAGGTGGCACTGCCACTGCCGCAGAATTCGATCTGAGCCAGGAGCAAACAATCAAGACACTCATCGACAACGGCGCTGAAACACTTGGGGGCCTAGATGGCATCGTCAACATAGGTGCTCTGCTGCATCCAGCGCACCTGGGCAGAGACGTTTCCATTGAAGAAATGGACTCCGATATTTGGCGTAGAACATTGGACGTAAATCTCGCCGGTTACGCCCTGTCTGCCAAACATTCTTTGCCGCATCTAAAGCGAAACGGTTCGGGAAGCATTGTCAACGTTTCAGCCGCCGCAGCGTTCTTGGGCGAGCCTCTGTTTCCGGCATATGCGGCCTCTAAAGCTGGTGTCCACACACTTACTCGCCACGTCGCACGCACTTGGGGACCCCTCAACATTCGAGCCAACGCAGTGGCTCTTGGTCTCACCGAGTCCGAGAAGTATTTAAAGGCGCTCGCGGAGTCTCCACAGCTTCAGGAGACCATCAAAGACATTCCACTTCGGCGAGCGGCCAAAGTAGAAGAGGCAGCGTCGTCAATTATTTACCTCCTCTCAAAAGAGGCATCTTATGTGACTGGCCAGGTATGGTCAGTGAACGGAGGACTAGCCCTACGCGAATGATTTGCTAGCCACCAAATTGATTCCGTGCAAATTAATAATTTGTAGCAATCCAGCGTGGGATGAGCAGAGACATAATTTCGAAAATGGATAAATTACATCTTGATTAATGGCCTGTACATGACATCCGTGTCTCTTATTATCACGTATTGTATCGTAGCTGTAGGTTACCCCAGTAAAAAGTATTGTATTGGCTGGATAGCAACGGAAGGTCCCTCGACTTAGCGTGGAGAATTGGGCATGCTATTCCTACAGGATGCTTGAGCGCTTTGCTAAATTTACGGGAGGCGTGATGTTTTAAAAGCCAACCTTGTTTGAGACGCGCGGCATCCGCTTATAAATACTCCTCCGTTCCCCTCCCTCTACATGTACATGTATCACGAATTCATCCCCCGAGGGCTGAAGACGATCTTCGCTCCCGTGTGTACATTGCCGACATTTCATTATACTCCATTTTCAATCAAGCTCACCGACCAAATCTATAAGCTATATCAAGGGACACCTGCCGCCTTTTGATTCTGCCACGAGCAGCAGTTCTCGTCGCAAAATCCCCTTCTTGCCACACCAAAGTAGCGATGGCTACAAGAGCGCTAGTAGTCGGTGGTACAAGCGGAATTGGTTATGCAATAGCGTGCCGCATTGCTGCCGACACCAAATATACCGTCATTATCAGCGGTCGTACGAAGCCCAGTCAGATGCCACATACGAATATGGAGTTCAGGACCTTAGATGCTTCATCTATGAGATCAATCAAGCAGTACACAGATGACTTCAAATCATCAGAAGACTCTAAACTCGATCTATTAGTTCTTAGTCAGGGTATCCTAAGTATGATGGACAGAACTGATACTCCCGAGGGAATTGATATCAAAATGGCGCTTCATTATTATGGAAGGCACCTCTTGATACGCGAACTGTCCCCCATACTTGATGAGAATGCCAAAGTCGTCATTGTATTGGATGCCTTACGTGGAAGCCCGACTAAGCTGAACTGGGCTGATCTTGACCTTCAAACCCATTTCACGCTCTCGAGTGTCACGAATCATTGTATCTCTATGAACGACGCCATGATCCAGTATTATGCTATGAAGCAGGATGCTGAGAATACTGGCAGAAAGCATTATGTGCACGCATTTCCCGGGCTTGTGAGGACCAGCATAGGCCGAGATCTTGCATGGTATATCAAACCGGTAGCGGCAGCAGCTAACCTCTTCGCTATTACACCGGTGACCTGTGCGGAGCGATTAGTTGGTGGCATATATAAGTGCACTGAAGACGGTGAACAAGAGCTTAGACTTTGGAGTTGTATTGATGATAAGGGATGCTTGGTTAGAAACAAGGCTATTTGGAGTGATGACCAGCTGGACAAGGTAGCACGTCACACATGGAAGACAATCGATGATGCAATTAGCAAGGAACTCTAGGTACCTGGTCATTATGACTGGCACGGCTATATGAGGCTGCATGCTTGAATTATTTTGCGTTCATCCGGATTCAAAAGTAGCCGTGCCTATCCTAAAAAAAACAAAAAACCTCATTAGTTAAAATGATAGTACATTCTATATAGCGATGTAACCCATTGGTTTCCTTTTTTACTAACGCGAAATCCGCATCCCACTGCTAGCAGCTACGATTAAACTAAAACTACAGCCTGTTGCAGTGCGAAACAATGGTTATATTTAATCTATAAGAATTAGTCATTGAGATCATTAAACCATTTACATTGACAAAGTTTACAAGAGAACATCTATGCAATACTATCCGGGACAGAATTATTTTATCCAATATAACGCAGATTCCTTCGACGGCTCGTGCCTACAATTATTGCTATTACTACAGCTAATAAAAAACAAAGAAACAGGTGACCAATACAACTTTCCAGTATTGGTCAGCTTGGACCTCGGGTTTAGTCGAGTGCGTGTATTCTATTTTCCGGAGTATCCCACTCGGGCCTTAGTTAGAGTGGTTTGTAAGCGCGGATCCGTGATCTATAGTCTTCATAGAAGATCTATTTTGCTGGTCACGGACTTATTGGCGGATTAATCCAACTATGATGACCCATATGACCCCATATTATCAGACCATCCTTGCCAAGCTGTAGCAAGTGGGGAACCACATACACCGCTAGGCGGTCAAATTTCCTCTCTGAGAGACTTCTCCATTTCCTATGAAACAGAGACGGGCACTGGCCCTTGTATTTTTCGCTTTCGCTTTCGGCCTGATATCCCCGTCTTGTAGGTCAAGAGGAATTCAAGCGGCGTGAGGAATGGGACCACACAGGCATGCTCGGATCTTCCCGAACCCTGTCATAGCCTTAATTCAACTATAAAAATACAATCAAATGTTCCATAGGCAGGTTTTCGGACAACAATTATAACTTGTATCACTTCAAACTTACCATTTACCACCACCACCATGAAGGTCTTTGCCATCATTATCACCGCCATGGCTGCCAGCGTTTTCGCGGCGCCTGCCAACACCAACGAGCCCCGACAGAGTTGCGATACTTCTCACTGTCAAGCCGGCTGCGTAGCCAGCGGCTATGTACGTATGAAAGCTTCATAAACGTGGATGTTAACTAATATGCGCTTTGTCGTAGGTTTGGAAGGGAAATGATGGGTGCTGGGGTGCCAAGGCTGTGTGTGATTGTTGGTTGCCTTAATCGCGTCCACGACCATCGTCCTTTCTCATCAATACGGACTTCGAAAACACGCCTGGAGGAACTTCTGAGGGATGGAAACATTGTACTAGAATCTCACCTAGATTCAATTGACAGTTTTCGTGTTTGAATTCTCCATTTTATTATCGTACACTGGCACTCGCTTGTTCCATCTTTCTTTCAATAGCAGGCCAAACATCTTCATATTCTATAGTCCTGAATGGAAGGAATTGGAACTAATCTTCTAGCATCACCCCATCCGTAGTTTAATATTTTCTTTCTCGTTTTTTTTCTTATTTAGATTTTGTAATTTGGCTGGCCCATAAAACTATCATGCCTACGGATGAGCCGAGCTAGCTCCGTAATCTTAATAAGCCCCAGTCAAAAGTAGAATTTGGTAATTTAAATGTGAACGTGTTAAGTGCAATCTGGGGGCTGGGTACCCCACAATTAGCAGAATGCCCCATCAACAAACCCCGACCGACCCATTGTTGTCAGCAAGTTGCATTGGTCTGCGACATTTTATCGCCTGTATTGCGCTCGCACAACCAACAGCTAAAAGAGAATTGGGTAATGCCTATCAAATATGAGCCAGGATTTGAAACGACATGAGCTCAAAAAGTGTCCCATTCCCAGTGTAACGGCCTGCATACCGCTATACCAGGGGGAGAAAAAGATTGGTCGATGAACACAGTGATAGCGATCATCGGTGCAGGTAACAGCTGCTATAACTATGGGGGCTCGGTCGCCGGCATCTCTCTTGGCCTGGTCGTAACACCCAGCCATAGACCAACAAAGAAAGGATCTGCTCATCGCAAAGCGCGTCCTTCCAAGCACTTCATTACCTAAACTGGGCCTTCCAGTCACGCCTCGGCATTTTATTCTGCCTCTAGTCCCAGCTTGAGTCACACATAACCTCATTGAATTTAGAAGAATCTGCCATAGTAACAGGAACGATTATGAGAAAACTCACGGAGAAGGATCAGTGGATATTTCAGTAGTTATAGGGTAAGTCGTGGTCAACTTGAGCACGTGATTTAAATCATGAAAACAGTTCTGTTGACATGGAGCCTCCACTTTTGCTGGGGTAGGACTCAAAGGCAAACTTGGCAGACAAGGACTTTGATAAAAACTCCCTAAACATATGTTTTCTATCTATAAAGACTTGAAAACATTAGGAGACAAGGAATTTAAATTCTACATAAAGTTTCCTTTTTCCACTACATATGTTGGGCTCATCCTTGTGTACTTGACGACCCTGGATATTATTATTTTGTGAATACTGCGATCTTTCTCTGCAGTTATGTGCGAAGTGACTTTTGTAGGTAGTAAAATTTCATCTAAGATTTAGGTACTGTCGTTATAATCTGTAATGGCAATTATTTTCTGGGGAGTGGTCTTTTGAATAATGCGAAGCGTAGATTCAACATCGCGCTTATTTGCTTGGGTAGGAACCGGGGCTGGGTTAACAGGCTGAGTAACTGGACCCCCGGGGCTGATACCACCAGTGGCTTGTGGCTCTCTCTCAATGACACGGGCTGTAGTCTCTGAATCCTCGCGCTTGAGCGGGGTGGGAGCGGGTTGCCGGGGATTCAGGGCACCACTGGCTTGAGGGTCTCGCTCAGCGATGCCGGGGATCGCCTCCGCATCACGTCTGCTTGTTGGAGTCGGAGCTGGAGCACCTCCATTGCCGGCACCGGTAGGTTGAGGGCCTCTCTCCTCTACCTTAAAGTCGCGCTTGTTGGGTTGAGTAGGGACTGGGGCTGGTTTGGCTGGCTGAGTCGCCGGACCTCTAGGACTTACTCTACCAGTGGCCTGGGGCTCCATCTCGACAATACGGATAGTGGAGTCTTCCTTGCGTCTGGCCTGAGTAGGGACTAGTTGTACAGGGTTCAAACCACTGGTAGCTTGAGGGCCTCTCTCGACATCGACGCTAGTAGCCTCAGCAGTACGTCTGTTCGCCCGAGTACGGACCGAAGAACCTCCGTTACCACCACAAGCAGCTGGACCTCCACCACCGATACCGCGAGTGCCCTGGGGATCTCTCTGCGCAATGATAATACTGGACTCAGCTGCATCATTAAGTTGACGAATGACTGCTGCTTCATCTGGGTTCAAGCCATCAATACTTTGAGAATCCTTCTCTTGGATTATATCTAGTATATCACAGTCATGAGTGCCACTAGCTGCATTGAGAGTCTTTGAAGCTTGTAAGGACGAGAGGAGAGAAAATTGAAGAGAGTAGGTGTACGATTTCAATTCGTTAGAATAACAACACAAGAGCTTGAAATGTACTAGACGATCCTGATGATCACTTTTCCGACGTGCCTCTGGTCCCACAAATATTGATACGCTTCCCGGGCTTCTTCAAGAGTAAAGATTCGCTCATCTAGAACAGGATGAATATCGTTGACTTCAATAGCACGAACCATCTCTTCGAATTGAAGTTTTGATCCAACAGCGACTGGCCACACAGTGCAGGAGTTCAGGACCGTGTCTAAAAACGTCGGTGCTTTTGTATCCGTGTCGGATCCGTTGTACGACCCAATCGAACCGACCATGGAAACCACGCTGTTGAGGCCTAGCGCAGCGAATGACTAATGACAGATTGATCGTAAATCAGCTTCTTTTTGTCCCTGTATACTAGTGTGACGGATCCATCTATGCTCACCTGTCTCTGGCTTGATGGACCTCCGACTTCGACAACATGGGAGACTCCTTCTTGATTTGGTGACAGCTTTTTGGCGATTTCACCCCAATTAGGGTGCTCTTTATAATTGATTACGTGGTCGGCGCCCAAAGCCTCCAGTCGCTTGGCTTTTTCTGTCGAGGAGGTCGTTGAGATGACCCGAGCGCCAGCAGATTTAGCAAACTGTAAACAGGTGAGCTACAGCGTTTGACACTTTCCCAAATGTGCTCAGTTCCTACCTGGAGAGCAAAGAGGCTAACACCTCCTGTACCTTCTGTGAGAACAGTGTCTCCCTGCTTTATCGGCCTACCTTGAAGGCCGTAAAGCGCACTCCAAGCTGTCAAAGCCGCGCACGGGAGTGAGGCGGTTTCAAGAAGATTCAAGTTTGTCGGAGCGCGAGCGAGACCCTGCTCCGGGAACACAGCGTACTCACGCAAAACACCATCAATTGACCCCCCAAGCGCGCTGTTGCGAGCTTTTGCATCAAGTATGCCAGAGGGGTAATCCTGGAAAAATAAGGCTGCTACTTTGTCGCCGACCTTGAACTGGGTTACTCGGGACCCGATTGCAGCCACGATACCTGCACCATCTGATACTGGGACTAGGTTTTCCTTTTTTTCGAAGGGATATGCATCCTTGACACAGGTTAGTCCGAGGTAGTTAATTTATTTTGATATTCAGTTCTTTGGGATCATGTATGGGCGGATTGAGAGGGGTGAGATGAATGAGAGTAATCTTTTATGTGTAAAGCCAGGACATGTCATTCGTCATTATGCGGGATCTTTTACCTGTACAACTATCACATCGCGAAAGTTGAGGGAAACAGCATGAACTATTTGCAACATCATCAGCATTGATACAATTGTAAGTGTCACAGAGGGGCGAAGTTGTTGTACTCTGAACCAGAACCTCTAGGTCACCAACGGAAGGAACGGGAACGCCCTGTTGAAGCTTCAGTGAATCAATGCCGCCGCTCCCTTGGACGACCCATTGCTTTTGCGTCTGAGGAGCCATTTCGAATATGAAGCCTGCGATAGTGAAGTAAGAGGCTGCGGTGTTTACAATTGGGAGTGTAGAAAATAGAAGTTGAGTGAAGAAGAAAATCGTACTTGTCGCTGGGTATGGAACCTGTCTTATATCACGAGCGCCCGAGCAGCCGTGATAGATCTCGCCAAGCGATTTGTTTTTAATTATTTTCAACATGAGTACCTATTACTCGCGACCAAATTCCAGACACGAGCCCACTAGAATGGCTCTGGGGTTGAGTAATGGTTCCACAATTTGTCCTCTTGGCGTTTCCGAGAACAGTTCGCGATTTATCAGCAACATGGAGACCCGGGGAGTCCGCCGGCGTGGCCCGCCCACAGGGGATTGGGGGACTAGATCCCAAAACTCCGTGCCGGTGTCTTAGTCTGTCCGATCGGCCGCGCCCGAATCCTTTTTACATACACATATTGGCAGTAAACAAGCCACGAAATAGGCGACTCAAGAGTACCTCCTTTTTAAGTAGGATGTTTACGGGCAAACTCAAATTTCGTAATGCTAAGAGAAGAGTCCAGTATCTCGTTGCAATTGTCGCAAAACATCAGTTAGATCGACTCTACGTTAGTTTAGACGAGGTCAAAGGCTCTTCTCTGCCGGGTCGGTGGATATCGCCTTGTGCATATACATGTGTTCTCTTAGATATTCAATTCACCCTCTACAACATGATCTCAACCCTATAACTGTTTAGGGTAACACGATGTGCTTGGATCTACGATGAGATATGCTGAGACAAAATGTGTAATTCAAGAAAACCTCCAATTTGCTTATGAACAACATGGAGTGGCTGTCCCCGGGCGATTTAACTATTTCTTGAGCGAAGGTGCCATGGTAACTATGCCTATATGGTGTTACACTAGAACGCGGGGAATTTCGGTCCTCACAATTACGCGGCATATTAGATCACTGAGACTTTTTTTGAACTTGAAGGGACGAGCGTCTAGAAGCATAGGCGTGGTTGTAATTCATGGCTGCAAGGTGGCCACTTTTTAGAGTTGCTCGCTAAGCAAAATTGATCCTTGTCGCTTATGAAAATTGAAGTGTGGAATGGACCCGGAACCCGCAATTTGTCTACTTGTAATTATTTCTCAGCGGGTGGGGTTTCAAGCCACCAATTGAGCATTTGTATTCTCTTTTCACGTCGCACAGACAGAGAGCAATGGCAGCAGTGTGATATCATGCAATATCATCTTCACATTTGTCAGCAGATTTGGTTGTGGAATGCTGTATGGCGTGATGAGCATGGCAAGACAACTGTGCAATGCCGAGTACACTTGGCCCTAATAAGTGCTTTCTTTCGGCTGGGAAAACTTTATTTGCGTGGAGCTACATGATGTTTTTCGGAAATTTCCAACTTGGTACATCCGCGAGGAAAATAAGGTTATTGTGTTGTAAGGCTTGGACCCCTGCGTCACGTAACAATGCTGGCCTGAGCTGGATACTGTGATGGACACGCCTTCAGGTAGGCATCACACATGTAGAATTTGGAAATCTGGTGAAATAGATGAGTAAATAAAGTAAATAGGTGCATGGTTGGATGTATAAAAGAACCCCCTTCTGCCCATTGTCCCATTGTGTTGAAAAGCGATATCAGCTACTCAACGAACTTGTTCAAACCAGCCTTCAGATAACATACACCAAACAGATTCTCTAGTAATTGTACCTCTTCCACTTAAGAACTATGTCGCCAGCAGGAAAATCTCCCATTACCCTCATTCTGGGGACGGCAAATGTTAGTACATACCCTTTACATCAGACAAGCTGAAATTGCGTGTTTCGTATCTAACTTGAGACGAACATCAAAACTTCTTAGATTGGAGACAAATCTGTCGATACTATGGCTCGTTTTGACAGCCCCGATGAAGTAGATGCTTTTCTGGACGCCTTCGCCGCTCGAGGCTACAATCGAGTCGACACCGCACGCGTGTATCCTCCACATGCACCTGGAACGGCTGAACCTAGGATTGGGGCCAGTGCAACAAAGAGTAAATTGGTTTTTGATACCAAGGTAACATCGTGGACACCAAACAGTCACAAGGTTGAAAAGGTTAAAGAGGAGATTGACCTTTCACTCAAAGCGCTAAACATTGACCAAATCAACATTGAGTATCTTCATTCGCCAGATCGGACTGTGCCATTTGAGGAACCTTGCAAAGCAATGAATCAAGCGCACCAGGAAGGGAAAATCAAGCACTGGGGTCTCTCAAACTACACAGTTGAAGAGGTCAAGCAAATCTTGGACATTTGCGAGAAACATGACTATGTTAAGCCCATCGTCTACCAGGGACAGTATAACCCCATTGTAAGAGGCGGTGAGAAGGAGCTGTTTCCTCTTCTGCGTGAAAATGGGATTGCCTTTTATGCTTACAGTCCTGGTGCTGGTGGATTCTTTGCCGGCAATCACAAGAATCTACAGAAAGGCGGACGCTTTGACAAAGAGGTGCGTTTCTTCTCATCTTCCAAATACGGCCAATATCAACAGTATGCTGATGCGATATAGCACTTTATTGGCAAGATGTTTTCCAAGAACTACGAGAAAGAGTCTATAAATGAGGCTGTCGACAAGGCTTTGGCAATTGCAGCCAAGCACGACATTGGCGGTCATAATGCGGCACTCAGGTGGACAGCGTATCACAGTACCCTTCGCAGCGAATATGAGGATGCCATTATCATCGGTGCTTCCAGCGTGGAGCAGCTTGAATCGAACATCGATATCATTGAGCAGGGCCCGTTGCCTGAGGATGTCGTAGCCGCTTTAGATGCTGTATTTTCTGAGATTGGCGACGGCGTCTCGTACCACATGTGAAGGACTTGAAAATGTGGCTGGCTGATGTTGTACTATTTTGAATAAAGCAAGAGCGTATGCATCATGTGTTTGCATCAGGCAAACGTGCAAAGCCAGGTCTGGGCGGAAACAATGGTGTCGTTAGCCCATTAAATCGATATATCATCACTCTTCCTTCACATGATAGGCTCTTACTCTGCGTCATTTATACCTACAGGCCGCAGGGGTTAGAAAGGTGCAATGCATAAGTATTCGGGACAGAGCTTTCTGATAGGTTAGACCACAGTGGTTTGCTTCTTTGATTGGGCATACTTGGGTCATCCGTTGAGAAAAAGCATTTTCATGGGAGTAGAGTACTTCGGGTCACACCAAAATCGCTACTCGATAGAGGTATCTAGACCAAAGGTACTAATGCATTGCACCTTTCTTACCCCTGCGGCCTGTATCAAGGCAGCGAAATGGTGTGCAATTGTTTCAGCCTTCATAAATCAACCCACCAATAATATCTTGCCCACATGCAGCAGCTGAATGCGATGTAATCACTAAATAATTTAGTGCCAGCTTGACGCTCGATAGTGCAAGAATAGAGCAATCAAGATTCAAGAAATGTCTCAACCGTAATTAGCTGATCTTTATTGTATTGAAAATTCTCTTGGGCCCCCCCGCTACTGCAGCCAAGCCAGAAGGCAAACAGCCCGGGCGCTGCGTGTATTTTGTCACAACCCAATAACTACCCTGGAGCAGCATTCAGGGATGGAGTACCCGGTAGAAACCCACTTTCTTGTACATCCAAAACGGCTACTGACTTGCGTTCAATTTTATAGCATGGTCGGTTGCCTGAGGTGGCAATGTATACGTTGCCTGAGCCATTTACTAACTACACACTCTCACATTAGACTGGGAACGTGCAAGAAATACACGTGTCACCTGATACAGACACTTCAGCGTCGACAATCCTTGATGAGAGATCCGCTTCCCCCTATGGAGCCCCGACCAGGACGATTAGTGCTACCAAGGACAAACGGAGATGTAGGATCCCTTTTGTCATTTTTATCCTGTCGGCCATCATTCTGTTTCTCAGCGCCACAACCATAAGCCTAGCAGCAGGGTTTGGTGTTGCTATGCAAAGACTTGAAAAGGAGAAGTCCAAGTACAAGTATCAAAAAACACTCACCAGCGATTCTACTCTTACATATGGATGTTCGGATACCCCAGGAAGGGTATATAAGAATTACGCCTCTATATGTACGTATGTACATTATTAGTTATTCCTTTTAGACATAATAGATGGAGTTCTTTGATCAATTAGAACTAATGTATGGATGCACAGTAATTCCTAAGGACAATTATCAAATTATCTGTAACATGGATTTGTCACCGGACCATGATCTTTTCACCATATCTGCGGGCAGCCTCGATCACTGCATGGAGACTTGCTGGGTATGGAATGATAGGAAGATGTACGGAACCTGCCAAGGGGTTATATTTATCCTTGATTTCGCCAATCTAGCCGCATCAGGAGCGAGTGGCATAGGGGTGGCAATTGAATGTTATCTAAAATCAGAGGCGACCATCACTAATACTGCGAATAATCTTTCTTTGCATTCCGCTGTTCGGAAATAGAAACATAATACACCAAGTCTTCCATCTAAAGCCTCTATCTTCATAATAGGAAGACACGCCAGATGTGACGAGAGTCTTGTTGAGAACAGCTACATCTCGCCAATCAAGGAAGGCGTACCGGGGAGATATGGCTGGTCGGAGCCGCCGTGTGTCAGGTAGAGTCCTGCTAGGGTTCAATGACTCCACTTGTTGGTCATCGGCAGCCCCCAGCGAATCGATCTCCATGAAGCTGTTCTCAGCACGGATGAGCAAGGCTGATAGTGCCAATTGAGGCATCTTTCCCGCATATTTGACGGGAATTTCTAAAATAGAATTGAGCCTTTGATTACAACTTGAAAATACAAAACAAGGCCCCTCCACTTACCTCCTTTCCCTATCGCTCGACGAAACACAGCTACGCGTATGACAGTTGATTAGTCAAGGAAAAAGGCGAATGCAAATCGCACGTACATATACACATCTGTCTTTTCCCATTTTAGTAAAGTAGATGTTTTTTTGAGTTCCGCTTTTCTTTTTCTGATCAAAAAGCTCAGCTAATAACCATATCATCATTCCCGTGTTTTGCTAAAGAGCAGCTTGACGAGGATACCAACTATACCTAACTCTCGGTGCATAAAGCGTGGACTAAAAAGGTAAGACAAACGATTGGATTCTCAACTCTGATACATCTTTATCCGGTGCCATCTTATATTGAAAATATGAGGGAGAGGTGATCGCCTCAAGTTTCTCCAGAAATGGCTTTGGCGGCCTCTTACGTCACCACGATCGCAGCATCTGGAAAAAAATACCCATGGTGTTTAGGTAACCCACCCTTGCAGCGCGGGGTTGTGCATGAAACATTCACTTGATAAGGTGCTGACAAAGTGTATGAGAATTTGTGGCGTGGGAAGGAGAGGCTCAGGCCTGAGTTTTCAGCTGACAGTGGCTTTCATTCGTACCCATGATTGCTGTCAATTTGCTCAGTTAGTGAGGAGCCCGATCGGAATAGCATGCGCGTGCAGTTGTTTACATCAGACTAAGCGGAGATGCGATTTTCCCCACCTCGTCATAGTTTGGCGTTATGCACCCCAGACAGATGATACAGCTGTGTTTGGATTAGTCTGGTAAATCTTTTTTATTCCCCTAGCCGTGAGCTTGAAACGGATGACGTTCAGGGTTTAATTCATGCCTAGGGGCCCGCGTAGACCTTTACGATAATCGAGGCATCGCATTGCTCGCCAATCTACATCGAAGGGAAGTAGGCCCGATAGAACAATTCATTGTCTAGCTGAATGGAATCTGTGCTTTTTGCTCGCTTGGAACAATTTCACCCGCGGTTTAAATTGCACCAACCCCTCATTACAGCTGGCGGATTCCTACTGGTAGTTTTAGTTCCATTGTCGCAGGGTTGGTTCTGGGGGGTATAATAGGCAAGCCGAACCTATTGGTGCGGAGGTTGCCATGCTGACATCGCTAAATTAGCGGCGACTGAATCACACAAAACGATGCAGCACTCACCAGCCGGAACAAGCCGCCCACCAGACCAAAACCCGACCCTTCGATGCCTCCTCTTGTATTTAAAAATTCCACGTGTTCTCCTATATTACTATGCACAATGATTTGACGATACCCTTGATATATAGGCCGGCATTAGGACCCTCGGCATGCAGCCAGTGGCCATCATCCTCATAGAGGAGACAAGGGCGGACACCATTGCCAGCCATCAATATCCCTGCCAAAAAAAAAAAAAAATTGCCGAGCCACATGGATAGCTGCAGGCGTCTGTAATAAGCAACATCCAACAACAAAACTGTCCAGTCAGGAATCGGTTAGCCGGTGATGTGCACCAAAGCCGGCATAGCCGACGAGGACTAATGAAGACTAAGAAGGGGTCTACCGGAGCACTGCCTCTTTACAGTTCTAGAAATCCGCCGACTGTCGTCAATCGGGACGACATGGATGCGCGGTAAAGGGGGGGGAAACGAAAACCGTCCCCTGATGGAATTCGCTTACAAACAAGACGTGATGCGCCAAGGTGAAGTGTATACTTGTTCTAGAAAGGCCGACGCCTACAAGATTGTTCCTAAATGAATACGGAGTATCAGGATATGATGGAAGCTGTTTCACGCTGAATTCTTAGGTCCGTGAGCGATACTGTGTGTCGAGTGCAATCCCCTGGCATGAGAACGGTACGTGTCGCATATCTCATTTATCCAGCGTGCCTTTCGGCCCGTGTTTTGTAGGATTTGCCACAGTCACATGCCCTAGGGCCGATGTGAATCAATAACTAGACCCGATCATGTATAACTTTACACTATACATGGACCCGGTATGCTGATCGCGTCATTCTTTCCATGTTCAGCTGGGCTTTATTCCTGGGCTCCACAATGGAACCACAAGACTCCGCAAAGGTCTCTCTCAAGGGCTTGGGAAGGCGAGCTCCCACAGCTTGTCTGTCTTGCCGAGACAGAAAGGTCCGATGCGATTTCGTGTACAGAAACGGTGAATGCACCAACTGTGCACTCGACAATATCCAATGCATCGTGAAGGGGAGGCCAACCAAATAGTAAGTAAAAAGGTATCAAGCAAAACATCTGTTGACTTACAGCTAATCTTTTTCGGTGGAGCAGTCGCGCTAAAAAGTTCAAGGCAAGCCAGGGAGATTCAAGTCATCCACCCAGTGATTCGCCCTCAGGGTATCACTCCACCAGAGACATTACACCAGGAAACCAGCATAGTAGGCTGCTAGAAGCTGCGTCTAATTCTTCCTCGATATGCTCATACAGTCCTGGCATATATTCAATGTCTTCATCGAAAAATGCACACAGCGACATGCAAACACCCAAAGCAACTCCGTCTTCCACATCACAGGAACCCCACGTAAACACTTGCGGTGAGTGCTGACTATGAATTGACCCGCCAATATTTTCTACAATCCGATGCGATACTAAAATAAATGACCGAGCCTAGATAATCCATTTATCAACGCTTCTACACATGCGCAGAGTCAGATCCGTGACTCCCACATTGTTTACTCACACTTTCCATTCCTGCGTGCCGACGTTTCTCGGTTATCAGAACAGGACATGCAATTTTTAGCCTTGTGGGTTCCCATTAGAGAGTTGAGTGATGAATTCATCCGACAGTATTTTCTTCACGTTCATCCTGGCTTGCCAATGATAGACGAGTCGCTGTTTTGGCCCATGTATTCAGACAGTCGCCCTCCAACGGAGACTTCTTCGACTATGTCACTTTTCGTTTTTCAGGCTATGCTATTCGCCTCATGCGCTGTAAGAACCCTCCCGGCTCAGCTTGATAGTACTCCCCACTGTCCCTGTATGTCATTTTCTAACTCGAAACAGTATATTCCACTACAAACTATCCATAAACTTGGATTCAAATCGATAACAGATGCTAGGGGAGAATACTACCGGCGGGCCAAGGTTCGTTGAAGCTGTACCCACATGCACACACGTCCGCTCTAGACATGTCTTCTAACCAGCCGTACTAGCTGCTATTCGATCTATGCGCAGAAAGGGACCCGTTTTCCAGTGCCCAGGGCTCACTACTGTTGTCATATAACGCAACCATGAGAGATCGTAAAAGAGCGAATTCCATTTGGGTATCAACAGCCATTCAGATGGCACAAAGCGCCGGCGCGGACGAATACCACATCAGACTCGAAGTAGATGCCCATTTAAAAAGTGCGTTGAAGCGCCTTTGGTGGTGCTGTATTATCCGAGACCGCATACTCCCCCTCGGGGTGCGCAGGCCGCTTACCATCACCCTCGAGGGCTTCGATCTGAGCCAAATGGCCTTGACAGAAGCAGACTTTGCTGAGGAGATTAATGGCTCTCTCGTATACGATGTTGAAACCAAGACTACGCTGATCAAACTATTCTTCGGGCTATGTGATCTTGCTGTGTCACTGACGGAGGTGATATTTACCATCTACCCGGCAGGAGGATCTATTTTCGACCGTCTCTCGTCAGCTTCCAAAGTTGACGAAATGCTGGGCCGTATCCAATCATGCAAACTGGCGCTGGAGTCTTGGGCTAATAGCACAGCTCTCCGATTCCCAGATCTCTTGGCCACGATGAACAAACACCCATCCATCACTCTGTTCTCAAATCTCAATTACATGTACTATCAGTAAGCCGCCAACGTGACACTACTTCTCGAAACCATCTAATCCCTAATACCCAGTACCGCTCGGCTGGCCCTGTACCAGCACGAAGGCCTAGTCATTATTCTCCAACCATTTGGATTCACATACGCGGAGACGCGTTGGTCTCACACCAAACTACAGCTTGAGGATGCAATTGCTGGCATAACTGATAATTTGAAAGAGCTAATCCATCGGAAACTTGGCAAATATATTCCAATTAGCATGTGAGTAAATGATCCTGAAAACTGCGAAAACCAGCTATTAATGTTTCTACAGCGTGGCCTATTTGGCCACACCACTAATCTTAAATATGCTCGATGTGAAGCTATCCGCTAGCCCATCTCAACTCGCTCAAAGGCGACGTCAACTGAAGGTATTCATGGACGCTATGAGAATGTTCAAGGCACAGTACGATGGTACCGATGAAGTTTGGGCGTTTAGCAAATCTGTCATCAATCAAGCCGTGGCTCAGAGGCAGCAGCAGAGATTCTCAAGCTTCAGTCACAATTCACTGGGATGGGGCCCGACAAGAATTCAAATGCCTACTACTCTTGATCCTAGCACGCTTACCAAAGACTGGGGTTTCGTGTTTCTCTACCAGCCAGCTCTTTTCTTTCAGCTCACGCGTACCATGGACAACTCTTTATCAAAAGGCCAATACACCGAGGACGATAATTTCCCACTGACACCTCCGCCAAGGATCCCTGCGCGTCTCAGTCTGGGAAGTGCATCCCATAGCAACGAAAATAATGGTCCAAATAAAACGCTCAGCCAAGATAAAGACGAGAATGATTCGCTCGACACGGACATTCATATGAACAGAGACTCCGAAAAGAGTACGGCGAACGAACGTGGGCATGACTTGGTGGTGGATGAGAACCTAGAAGAACCTTTGCGCGATACACCCTCTGACTATCACAATGTCGGATCATCTCCATTTGTATCCGAGTATAGCTTGATGTTTGATGATGGCGAGCTGGCTGCTTTCAGCCATTTTCTATCCTCATGAAAATATTTCTCATTTATTAGACTATTTAGATTATAGAATTTGGTGTTAATATGATGTTATTGCGACCAACTGATGTAAGTGCGAAGCCACCTAATCATTGAAGGCTTCATAATAGCTTCATCATGATTACCTTGCACACCTACAAAATTCGCAAGCATCTTATCAGAGGTCGTTGGAATTTACCGCAAATGTCGGACTCACTCACACTTTGCCTCTTCCATTATCGCAGTGGAGTCTGACTCATGATTCAAATTTTCACTGGACTGCGCCAAATTGACCAAAGACAAATAGCACATGCATATATCTAGGCTACTTGTCCCCGTACAGTCGAGCGAACATGTCGCGCTTCCTCCGCTATTCGAAACGGCCCGTCAAACTCCGCTCAGGGCCCCATACCCACACAATGCATCGATGAGAGGAATAGTGAAACCAAATCTTTGGGCCCTGTTTCACGGTAATTCAACCTAACTAGGAAATATTTCTCACGTCGATTGACCCTTATAAATTCCCTAATTACAGGACTACTTCCTCTCTAACCTCTTCCCCAAACAATGTCCAGTCTTGTAATCGCATCCTCTTTCTCCCTGTACTCCCCATAAAAGCCTCTGACTGTTCATCGAACATTTTCTCCGATACTGGGAGCCTTTTCCACAACCCATGGCACATTCATAGTTACTCTAGTCCCTCCAGAACCCAAATATCTCAAAGTTGAGATATCCAGCGGCCAGGCTGCCAGTTCGCCTTTCTTGCTTGATTCGACCGCACGAATAAATTGGATCGTCTAAATTTACTGGTTTCTGTTCAATTTCTTTCTTTGACCACCAACGCCTTTTAATTCCCCAGCCATGGACGCAAAGAACAAAGTGGCCGATGAGCCGAAATCTAGTCTCCGAAATGTGGAACGGGAAGCAATCTTAGCCAGGATTGAGGGCTAGGAGGGAAGTGTGTAGCACGAATAGCTCAAAGAAGTATGAGCAAAGTTAAGGCGGGTCAAAGGCGGAAGTGAAGAGCGAAGAGCGTCAACAAGAGGGAATGGAAAAAGGAGAGGAGAAGAAGGAAGCGGAGAAGTAAAACGAGAAAAAGAGAGAGAATTTAGTCCGGCTTCAGTTCACAGAGGAGGAGCGTACGAAAATGATGGCTTCTCTGTCAAGCTTCTCGATGTGATGGCTATGAAATTCCTGGACATTTTTAATCTCGATTGGAGTAAGTCGTAAAATGAATCAAATAACTCGCACTCCAGGGTATATGCAAGGGCGTGGTCACGCGAGTACAAAAAATGCACTCTCAGAGGAAGACGATGATTCTATTTCTGTGCCGCGCAGTATTTAAAATGGGATATCGACAGCTTCCTATTTTTATCCTCCTCCTATAAGTTAAATGTTCTTCCTCAAAGACCGGGCGTGGTTGCCCACTGCAGGTTCTCTGAGCGCAGCTCAGGATCATTCACAAGAAAGAAAACCATCCGCACCTACGTCGGTGGCAGAATTGAGCTATTGGACCACATCGTCGTTGACCGGATGCCTATCTTGGTCAATTGAACCCTAATGATATTTCTCATGCTCAAAACTTCGAGTGCAAACAATTATTGGTGAGGCGAGTACCCACTTTCTTTTGCCGGAACACGGCAGGGTCCAGCTTATCGAATCATTAGCGTCAGCCTCAGCACGCGTCGTGTCGCTCCACTCAAATGCCACCATTCACAGTGGAGCTGGCTGACCCGTTTCAGCCAGCGTTTCGCAGACGAGACAGCCAATTGACCTCGAACGGGCAGCTTTGCACAGTAGCTGTTGACAAAATAATGCATAGATTTGTGCGCGCGCGATAAGATTCCGGCCGGCAAATCACGGGGTGCAACCTTATCGACACAAAAAACACGGAGTTCCAGTGCATGTCGTGAGACCCTCACTAAGCCTTCTTCGGACGTTCTAGACCTAGGGACGAAAGATTCTAACTTTGCCACAGAGATGAGCTTAAGCCGGAAACGGTTACCTTGAGCCACGACATCACCGCTTCTCCATTATCATGAGCTTCAGCTAACCTGATTGGGGGGAGCCCCGAGGTTGCAAGTCCCCAGTGGTTCACCCTGAGCAGCGTGGTCGTTCATTTCCGCATCCCTTCCTCTCGCTCTTTTTTTTCCAATTTTCTCCCGTCGCTAGACTCGCTGCCAAAATGCTATCCCAACAGCTGCTTATCACACCCCAGCCCCCCAAGCTCAAGCTGGGGGCCCCCAATGAGCTGAATCCTCATGATGCAGACTTTTACTGTCACCCTCACCTCACACCGGGTCAGGATCCTCTCAAGGGGAGGCTTCTGCGTGTGTCGAAGCCCGTCAAGGAGGGCACGGTACTCCTTGTGGACACGTCCTACGCCATCGTGCCCGTTGTGGAACAAAATAGTAGCCATGCACTCATCTGCAGCAATCTCGCGTGCTCGCGACAGGTAGTACAAGGAAGTCAAAGTCAACGCTGCAGCAGAAGTTGCTTCAATCAGGTCGCTTGGTGCAATGAAGCCTGCCGAATTTCGGATCAGGACCGTCATGAATTTGAGTGCATGTGGCTTAAGAAGCACGCCGAAACGATGCTTCAAGAAGAAACCCATTACGACTTCATCACCCTTTGGCACATTGTTCGTATTCTTGCCGGGCGAAATCTCGAGCTGAGCAACAAAGCCTCAAAACCAGCGTCGCAGTATCCCTGGGAAAGCAAGTTCAACCGCAATTGGGAAGCTTTCGAAGGGTGCTGTGCGTATCTTGACTCGTGGCCAGAATCACAATTGGTCCATTGGAAGCGATTGATCGCATCGTACCTCAACGACGCCTCGCTGCTACCCGGTCTGCCAAGCTCTGATGACGTTCTTACTATCCTATGTAGGGAGGAGACAAATACCTTTGGCCTCTATCCGAAGCTCACCGGCCCGCTCTACATGCCGGATCGTCCGGTAGCAAGAGGCGAATGCTACGGTGTGAGCGTATACCCCAGAGCCGCAATGTTCAATCACTCGTGTGCACCCAATGTAAGTCTTCCCCCTGCATCATGGCGGGCTATTGATCTCTCGGGGAATCGCATTGACTCAACACCATCTAGATTACGCACAAGCCCGATAGCCAAGGACGAATGGTATATACCGCCGCGCGCGACATCGCAAAAGACGAAGAATGCCTCATCACATATTTTGACTTGACACAAAAACTAGATATTAGGGAAAGGAAGGAGTGGGTTGAAGAGCAATTTCGCTTCTCGTGTACATGCGATCGGTGTCTGGAGGAGGAAGCAGAGGAAAATCTAGCTGGTGTAGAATCTTTACCGTTTGGGCTCTTTTGAGTAATGCATTAGCCCAAAAAAATAAAAAAATAAGAAAAGAGAAGAACTAACACCCATCCCGTATTTCTCCTCAAATGATCGCTTGCCCATCGTGCGTCAATCGCGACCAGGGGTATTTCCAGGGTCCATGTTCCCTGCCCTGCATCGCGTGCGGGCGGCGGCCACTAATTCCGCTAGATCGTCGCGCATCGCCGCGGAGATGAACGGGACGGACGGGAGGACGCGTTATTGGTGCTATGTCAAACTTTCAGCCTATAACACGCAACACCTAAGAGTGCGCAGAAATTCGATCAATTGAGCTGTTGTAGTCCATCTTCTCGATACCGAGGCCATCATGGTGGCGGGTCGGATGCACTCCACAGAAATCACCCTGGCTCATGAGCTGCATAGTAATCCTCGTCGCTCCGTGGCACTAATTGAGCCCTGCCATTTCCGGAATATGTGATCAATTGATTGATGATCTTAGATAAAAATCGCGTCTGTGATCGTTATCCTGTGAAGAAGTCTGAGGCGTGAATGGTATTGTCGGGTGTTCACAGTGCTGAAGCTATTGGACATCTTTGGGTCAGTTATCCCGCCACAGAACTCAGTTGCAAAGTTGGAGTGGGATTTATGCTGGACTAAAAATCCTCATAGAATTGAAACTAATGATATACGCTTGATCTAGTGTCCCGTGAAAATGCATGATCCAAGATACCCTCCCCTTCGTCTATCCTTGATCTGGGCATCATGAATATCAAGGTGTCTAATGCCGTGCCCTATCGCTGAAACCGCTCTTCAGTATTCATCTGCCGAACCTCAAATGTTTCATTTCTGAGGTTGGAAAACGTAGCTGCCAATCCACCATTGCCTGGGAAACTCCATCCCCCACTTCTCCATGAACTCTCGGAGTTCTGCTTCGGTCCCGGGAACAACGTTGACGAATATCCTTCCTCGTTCATCGTCGCTCATACAAGGCTCCGAGTGCATAGCTCCACCATCTCTACCCACGCGGAATAGTACGCACTCTTCGGGCGATGGGGTTTCAATGCCGAATGGCGCCAACTTGACATCCAGCTCTTCTCGTACAGAATCTGCCGCGGAAGCGCATCCAACGCATCTGATGGAGATGCACGTATGGTCTGTGCTAGCCGCTATACGAGCAGCCTCTTGCTTGTTCCGGGCTTCGTATTGGTGTTTTTTGGGAATGAAAAGCGTCGACGGACCCAGAAGCGTTGTGCAGATTTTCCAGTTGGTCCCGGATGGCTTGGACCAGCTCCTTCTCTTTATATAATTTGAATTCAGACCGATCCCGATACCGGGAAGATTCCCCTTTGCACCATCAGCGAAGAAGAGTTCATCTGTATGCCAGCGAGGCCTGTCGAACTCATCCGTGGGGGTTGTGGCGCGTATGGTGATGAGATAGTGGCTGAGACCACTAGCAAGGATCAACGTATTGAGAAACTGAAGGAATGGCACAAGGGTGGGCAAAATCGAGCCTGTGAATGTTTCTGCCGCAAAGTCGTAGAAGTTTTCCGGGAGACTGGCCTCCTGGCCGGATGAGGGGATAAGAGGGCCGCAGTATGTCCAGTAAGCGTTGTGCTTCACCGTTACTTCGGCCTCGTCGTTGGGCTGCTGAGTTGTCCGGTACTTGAGGAAGGCAAACTCACTCCGCAAGTCGCCGGCGTTGCGGATTGCTGATGCCGTCATATCGGCTTGCGGGAAACTTGCTCAGTTGCCAAAGGAAGACCGGTCGTCCGGTGGAGCGGCCAGAGTGGTAATTTAAGGAGTCCCCCCCGCTGTTGTTGTTCAGCTACCAGGATGATGCTCCAGATGTCACAGCCTCGGCCCAAACAGCACTAAACAACCTGACCTGATCCAGCTGTTTAGCGCTAGCCAAGTAACCCTGTCTAGCGGATCGGAAGAATGAGAAACCGGATCCTCTGTGTTGGCGTTGCATCCACCATTGTAAATCCTAACTGAGCTCGATAATTTGGGGGCCAATCAAATAAATCAAGATGCATCTCTGTGCTTGTATGCATTATTTAAGGGTCCTCTTTGGTGATGGTGTTGTGGCGCGGCGGGGCACAAGCCCACATTCTTGGATCAGCCAACCCTGTCGCTGTAGGGTGAGCAGTACATCACATCACGATACCTAATTTTTTAACCTTAGAGACAGAAGCATGGCCAAAAAAAAAAGTTCGGTATTTTAGGGCTTAAGAATACTATTTAATCTATTACCATGCTAGCGACCGATTAATAATATCTCGGTAATCCCCAACCAAACCGCACCAGTGTTATCACGGTTAGCTGCTGTCGGCTGGTTCCAACCATGCACCTAGACTAGTCCCTTGTTAGAAAACCTCCGAAAAAGTGCATAATTCAAGACACAAACTTACCCAATGATAGCGTAGCAGAGACACATCAATGCACCCTTCAAACCACCCGTGCGTAGACTTGAGCCGCCTTCAGTCAGGATCAGTAAATTTGCCATCAGGACCGAACCGAGAAGCGTTGCCATTTCGAATGAATTAAATGTGATTGACATGTCTTTCTCCAACACCCAGCCTGCAAGAACAGTCAAGGGCGTGACGCAGAGAGCAATCTGAATCACAGAGCCGACGGACACAGCAATGGCAAGGTCTAACTTGTCCTTGAGGGCCACAGCCATGACGGTCGCATATTCCGCAACGTTTCCGACGATGGGCAAAATAATGAGACCGATGAGCGACTCGGACAAGGCGCCTTCGTGGGTAACTTCATCAATGGTGCTCACAAGGAACTCGGCACAGACAGACATGACAGCCGAAGAGAGAATCAGCATGGCGATGGAAGCGGCTTGGTCGGCTGCGGAGCCGTCTATATCGGAGTGACGATGCACCAATTGGTCCATGTCAGCACGGTTGTCCCTTAGTATATGGAAAGCTGAGGTGACGCTACGTCTGCCACTCAAGGATGAGTCTCGACTGTGGTATCCCCGGCTGGAGCCAAGTGACATTGAGCGGGAGTGTCTACGCCAGAGAAGCGGCTGGTAGGGACTTGGCAGAGTGCTTCCACTTGGGCCATCCCCACGGCGTCGCCCTCGACAGTCGTACTCGCTTTCTGCGTTGACTGATTCGGCCATTTCCACTTCATCTCTGCTAGACTTGTATGAAGTATGCGGTCTGGTATAATCCCTCTCGCCTTCATCGGCAAACCGGATTGTCCGGGGAGGCAAAGTCTGCGAGTTAGATGGGGTCTGTAGATGGGAAAAGGTATTGAAGGATGACTCAGGTTCAGTGTGTTGACTGGTTTGGCCGACCTCGATGTCTATCTCATTTGGTTTAGTGTGAATGTCTTCAGATTGGCGCGATCGAATTTCGTGTATAAAGTAGATGATGTAGATGAGCAGGATCATCAACGATGATATTCGGCTCATCTTGACCACCACACCTTGGCTCTGCTCCGGAACTTTTAAAGTTTGCGCAAACGTAGTCTATCAATTTTAGTAGTTGAACTATGTGCAACTTGGTGCATGTAACATACTGGCATAAGAATGACAAAGACCGAAACAAAGAGAAGACAAGCAAGGAGCTGAGCTTCTACAGTGTTGTATACGGGCTCGAGATTGGCCATGCTGCTCCCCACAAGTGCGGAACCCAGGATTAGGAGCAAGTTGACGAGAATTGACCCTAAGATGGAGGCTTGAACTATGCGGACCTGGTTATTTGCAAGGGAAATGCTATTTTTGTCAATAACGGTCTTATTGGAGGGTCGGAGTTGATACTGACACACTGCAAAGTGTTAGCTAGATCGAACCAAAAAGAAAGAAGGCGCGAAACTGCTTACAACAAAATGAGCTCAACCAGATTGCCAAAGCTAATGTTGAGGAGCGCGCCAATAGTGTCGCCAGCCGTAGCGGCGATGCGCTCTGTCGCTTCGGTGAGAAGGGCAGAGAGTGGCACAATGGCAATAGCGTTGCAAGTGAATACCAGCAGCGGGTTCATTTTCGCCATGTATGAGATGGCACCCATAGGGACAAACACTAGCAGAACATTGATCCAAGACGAGAACAGCATAGAATATAGCTGTCTTATGAGTGTAACGCTCGTGGTGTAAGACCTGCCTTGGCTGGTTTCACGACGTCGCGGAAAATGCGCTTCAGACTTGGGTCGGAAGCTTCTGCGCACAAGAGGCAACGCGGCGACGAGATTTAGGAAAGCATCTAATCCCCGGAGTGGCGTTGATCAGCAATGACCTAACCAGGAGCGGTTTGAGGGCGTTTTACGCCAATGCCGTAACGTACCTTTGATGGGCCAGCTTGTTTCCCGGAAGCCATCTCTGACCTCGGAGGTGTTCACTCTGGATGCATGTTCGATGGTGACAATGGGCACGGCGGGGGCACGTATACCTTCAGGAGGCTCATCGCCGTCTGCGGAAGCGAGAGACAACTCTTCTGTTGGTTGGTAGCCATGAGAGCCAGTAGAGCCAGGGTCCATTTGATGAAGGCAGTGCAAAATAAGAATATTAAAGTTGGTAGAAGATGGAATCTAGGCTTGAGGAGATGGGCGATCTGGCCTCCTTTTGAACATGGTTGAGACACGGCGTCAAGCTACGTACTAGGCTCGCGAATTCTTAATTTTACCGCTCTTTCCTGGCCGTTCCTGATAAGCAGGAGGTTAGCAGCAGGAAAGCCAAAGAGCTGGTGAGGCATTTTGTGCATTGCCTGCGAGTGTGGTCCCCCGGCTGGTGGCCTGGATTGGGGATGGAAATGACGGATCCTGGCCATGCGATTGTATCGTGCTAACGAGCCGCCCGCGTATTGATGAGGAAATCTGGTGTTGCAGGACAGGCCGGAGACTAAAGGCTCCCCGCATGCCAAGCTCAGAAAAGGTGGTGGGTGGTGGATCATGGTGCTAATTTAGCGAGAAGCTTAGCACTGCCTCCTTCAATCAGGTGCACGAATCATCTCTGAACCCTTGCGGGCGCAACGGGTGGCGGCCTCCCATCCGATTTCCCCCCCATCGGGCTGAGGAATTAAGCCTCTAGGGCAACGAGGGTTCGTGCCATATGCGAGCGATTTTTGGTGGCTCCATCACCACCTGTCGTGGTCGACTTGACGTCATCAGGAGCTATCAATGAGGAGATGTGTCTGAGACTTTTCGATTCTGAGGCCTGGGTGTAGCCCTCTCTGGATACATAAGTCAATCAATACGCGGTTGGGAATGGGCGGATGGAGCATTGCGGATGCTCGTGATCAATATTGCAGGCTGATTACGCGGGAGACAGCTGTCATGAGAAGAGTTTGGAAGTAGGTAATGGGGTGTAGATCAGATTACACGCAAAATTTCTAAATGGGATACCCTCGTGAGCAATACCATTCCCCTCAAAAACAATCGGGCACTTGCTTGAACTCGCTCGTCGCTCACCGTTCTTAGTTGGACGATGGCTGGTAAGCACTTGTTTGGTGCTCATCTCCACTGTTCCGTACCATAAATTTCTCCGAAGTTTACCTTGTGGATCTCACGTCTGTCTCCCAAAATTGTCAGAGCCACGCGCTACTTGTTGGGGACATGCTCGTCCACGCGATGCAAATTAAAATTGATCTATATCTAACACCAACATTTGGTGTGTTTGAACCTGTAGAAGGATACATGTTTGCGGGGTCATCGGCACAATCGGCCGTTGGCCCCTACCCCTGTGTATGAACCACCTCTATTCCTTTTTGGCCTTGCCAAACTTCTTGGGTACTCGAGTAAGCCAGTACACAAAGAGGGCGCCTGCAACGTTGACGACCGAGTAGACAAGGAAGATGCCAAAGTTCCTCCAGCGCTCACTGTAGTAGACTCGGGAACCAGCAAGGTAGACATTTGTTTCTCCAATGGTGCAGAAGGAGCAAATGTCTGTTGCGCTGGGGTCTTGGAGATAGCCTCCGGCCTTGTCAATGTACTTGCTCAAGTATTCAGCGCACGTCTGACCGGATGGTGGTGCGAACTTGAGGTACTCGTTTGAGGCACACTCCACGACCGTATTGGCCACAGCGACCGATAGCATGGAAGACGTCATGTAGGTGAACGGTGACACTCTGTACATGAATATCCAGAAGCCAGGCATGGAATCCGGGCTGGCCAAGATACCGCAAAACATGAGACACAACATGAAGAGAATATTGGCCATGTTGCCACCAGCATCTGCCGTTTGAAAGCCGGCGATGATGAAGTCGCAGAATGTGGAGGTAAACACGAGGAAAGCCCACAGAAGGAGGAACATCAAAGCACCTCGCTCAGCCACTTGGTCGTCAGGTTCGGCGTTCTTGTACAATCCAATGGGATAGTAGAAACAGACAAACATGAGGACCGACATGAGGGTATTCCAAGGGATTTCAACCATGATCTGCGAGCACATGAAAACTTTCCAAGAATACACTTTGGATGGTCTCTCGCGAACTTCATACAAATCTCTTTGAACCACAAAGTACGGCATGGTTTGTTGAACGAGCTGACCGAAAATGGTTAAAAGATTGAAAACCGCAAACGTTTGGTTCTGCAGGCCTTGAATGGTGTTCGGGGCCTTGTAGAATGCAAATCCTTGACATTGGTTAGCAGTTGCAAGGAAAGGGTAAAGACCGTGGAAAACTCACCGATGAAAATTGAGATACCAAGACAAAGAGCCGTCTTGGAATAAATGTATGACGGGGTCCTCCAATATTGCTGGAACACGCGATGGGCAACCTCATAAAGCTGTTCATGGAAAGGAACCGCAAACTCGTCAAAGTCTGAGGGATCCTGTGGTCCTGACTGGGTAACTGGAGGCTGATCTTTGAGGCACTGAAGTTCGTTTTGTGTGGCGACATACTCGGGACTCTGTTTCCAAGCTTGGTGCCAATCAATGTTACTCGTTGATCCTGGAGCGGCGCCAATGGCCTCGAGCATCCATTCGGCTGGGTTAGCATCATGGGGACAAGAAAAAGCTCCCTGACGTTGGAAATAAGATATGAGGGTCTCCGAGTTTTCACCAATGCCTCCAAAATACACGGTTCTGCCTCCCCTAGCGAGAAATAGCAATCGGTCGAAGCGCTGGAAGAGCATCGCCGATGGCTGATGGATGGTGCAAAGAATAGCCTGGCCGCTTTTAGCCAACTTTTCAAGGAGGTCCAGGATTGCCCAAGAGGTTTGACTGTCAAGTCCTGATGTCGGCTCATCCACAAAGAGCAACAATGGTGGCTTCGCTGCTAGCTCGACGCCAATAGTCAATCGCTTTCGCTGTTCCACATTCAGGCCTTCACCAAGCACACCGACAACAGCTTCGGCATATTCTTCCATTTCTAGAAGTCGGATGACTTCATCGACATATGCAAGCTTTTCGGCGCGGGGTACTCGAGCCGGCTGTCGAAGAAGCGCACTGAAGTTGAGCGCTTCTCGAACGGTTGTTGTACTGAGGTGCAGATCTTGTTGTTGTACATATCCAATGTTGCGTTGGAATGATTTATCGCGCATCCTTCCATTCACAAGCATCTCGCCAGTGAGCACACCTACTGAGGTTCTCTCTGCTAGACAGTCCAGCAGCGTTGTCTTTCCAGCTCCGGATACGCCCATCAGCGCAGTGAGGGTGCCTGGCTTGACCCAACCGTCGACATGGTCTAAAATGCGACGTGTTTCGGTCTTGATCTTGACATCATAGCAGACGTTGCTGCTGCGGTTAGAAAAGGACGGATAATTGGTGATTGTGAACCTACTTCCAGTGAAAGACATTGACATTCTTTGGTGCAGAGTCGCCGTCTGCGTTCTTTTCGGTCTGGGCCTGACCGCCGGCTGTCTTTACTCCAGCTGAATTTCCTGTGGCTTCGACATCGGCTCTGCCTTCCTTGAATTGACTGGGCCTATGTCCTCTGCGGAAAACCAATACTTCGCCCTTTGACTTCTTCGCGGTCACAAGCTCTGTCAGTATGATGTACAAGCCGTTTAAAGCGCTAATCGTTGTTAGAAATGCGATTCCCTGATTAGGAGTTCGACCTACATCGCGAAAGCAATCAAGATGCCGACATTCCTCCATTTATGACTGGGATAGTATTGGAAAGCCGAGGTGATGTAGTCAGATCCAGCGACAAAGGCTTGTCCAGTGACAGAGCCCACCGAAGAGCACACGCGATTTGCGCTGCCGACGTTTTCGTACCCAGCAACGCTGGAGCTGGGCACGTACTCTGTGCATTCATAGTTTCGGCCAGCAAACTATTCAGAATTAGAAAAGAATCACAACTTATTAAGTGGATGGAGCGAATCACCTCATTTACCATAAGCGACTCGAAGGCATAGGCAATTGGATCAATGTAATTCATCCACCTGCACCAACCTAGCATGTAGTCGATCGGAATGACGAACCCAGTAAACATGACAAGGCCCAAGATCAAAAGTGCTGCAGGTACCATGGCTTGCGACAGTGTTCGAGATGCGGACGCAATTGATCGAAAGATTCCAGACATGACCAAGACCGCTATGAATGACGTGAGCAGGAAGAAGAAGAAAGCTCCGGCTTCGCGACGCAAATTCGTCATGAAATCTACCGGGTATGTTAGTAAACGCGAATGATCCAAGCTCAACAAATAAATTAAATTCGCTGCATACATATAACCAGATTGAAGACGATCGAATTTGATATTTTGTACGGCATATCCATGAGCATGGAGGCAAACGCCTCCGCTGACGGGTGGTAGAAGGCGTAGCGATCATGCTTTTCGACGATTGGTCTTTGCGCATAAAGAGTGAGGATTTCCAAAGCCGAGCTGAGAGCATTCATGAGGATCGAAAAGAACAGCAGAGCGCCTCGTTTGTAGAAGCTCGAGCTGGTTTCAGGGAGGTTGTAAAAGAGAGACGAAACAATCAAGCCCATGACGAGGTTGCCAATAAGCTGACCAAGAGTGATGTCCGGACTTCCAATCAGGCGCCGGTATGCACGCCACAAGCAGAGATAAACTTGCTGTACGTAGGATATAGTGTATGGAGACTTTGGCCGTTGGCCGTGAGCCTGCTGAGCTCGTCGGCGCGCTCTGAATGCTTCGGCGTCGGGTCCATCAATTGGGTGAGCAGCTTTGTACCGCTCAATTTCTTCCTGCAATGCTGCGTATGCTGCACTTCTCTTCCATGCGCCAGCAAACTCATCCGGGGTCCTGGGTACTCGACCTTCCATCCCGGCGCGAACAATGCGCTCTTGGGGGCTTGTGATTGAAGTCAGAAAATCAGGAGTGGTTTGCCGAGCGGGGCACTCAAATCCCAAGTCAATAAAATATTGCTTTGCCATGTCGGCCCGGCCAAAGAAGATTTGTCGGCCTTCGTAAATGAGAAGTGTCTTATCAAAGAGGTCGTAGGCGCTTTGGGGTGACTGATAGATCGAAACAGCACATGCTGAATTGAACAGCTCAGTTTGAAGGCGCAGCGTTTTGCAAAACTCGATGGCGTTAGCGCTGTCTAATCCTCTGGTAGAATTATCCCAGCATTGCAAGGGAGAGCCAGAAAGCGCGGCTTCTGAAATGGTAACGCGCTTCCTTTCCCCTCCTGACACTCCTCTGACATATTCATTGCCGACCCTTGTATTCTTGGTATGGCTGATACCAAACATGGCCATGATAACATCCCTGAGGTGCTCTGCATACATGGTCTTGCTGACCCCATCTGGTAGGTGCCGCGGGATACGGGCATTGGCGGCAAATGTAAGCGTTTCGTCGACCGTAAGCATCGGGAAATGAACATCAACCTCGGCTGTGTAGATGGCTTCGCCTCGGTGCTGTGTATGCATCTCCTTTGAAGAAACTCCTTGGTAGTTCACATAGGAATCGCCGTTGACATATATTCCGTTAGTCTCGCCCGCAATGGTTTTTAGAAAGGTGCTGCAGCCAGAACCGGGAGGGCCCAAAACCACGAGCATCTCTCCGCTTTGGAGAATACCGTCAAAATTGCGCAGGATATCGATGCGACTATTGCCATGCCCGAGAGCCTTGCGCGCCAGACCAAGGACCTCGAGCCAGACGTTGCCAACATCCTTTTGGTAGTCTGTGGCAGTACCATATCCGAAAACGTCTAGGTTTTGAAAGCAAACGCCGCTGGTTTGGAATGAAGTGCCTCCTCTCTCAGCTAAAGAGACAATTGATTTGGCCCAGACTCTGGCGTCGAACTTTGGGCTATTGGGATTGAGTGGGGAATTTGGGTCAGGGCTTGCAGCGAACGCGTTTTCATTGCCAACAGCCACGCCGGAGGCATGACTACGGGATGTGAATACTCGTGCTAGATTTTGTACGAGGCTGGATCTGCGTTCTTGCTCCTGTTCGTCCTCGTCCATCGTGGCAGGAAGGTCGACGGTCGATGTTTGTGTCCGAGAGGAGTCATCATTGTCATCCTCGCGCCCTCTTGTTAACGAAACTGACGTCCGCGTCGTAGGGATTGTCTCGCCAGTATCGGCCTGATGGCCAACACTGTGATTATTCGACATGGGCTCGATGTTTATCGGTCGCTTCGTTCGAATATCCAATACAAGGAAATAAAATAAAGAGTTAAAAAGGAAATAGACCGTTTAAACTCTTGTGTCACCGTTGAATACCAGGCCACGCCAGCTAATAAATACAATATGCAAGGCCAGTGTTGATCGGCACCCCGGATACTACCCCGTAGTACTCTTTCTTAGTTAAACACAAAACTAAAATGAACTAACCTGATATGTCGAATACAACTTTAACGGGCCAAATCTGGTGCCATTGCCAAGGACCCGGGTAGTTGATCTGGCCGCTGACAAAGCGGAAATGGTTTTTAAAACTACCGACGGCGCAATACATTGGGTGCGACGCCGCCATTCCACATGCCATGAATTTTGAGCGTACAACATTATTAGAGAAATCTTTTTCTACTTGAAATTTAACCGTGTCTCTCTTCAAGAAAGAAAAACCGAAACCGAAACCGAAACCTCAAGTATTGAAAAAAATGCCGTGATCCCGTAGGCCGCGAAATGGGAAACCGGATTTAAAAGGGAAATATGTTCTCAATCAGACGAAAGGACACAGCATTGTTGAGGATAATCGACTCGGGACCTTCAAGATAGTCCAATTATTTGCGTATTCATGCAAAGGCCACGAATACACTGATTTCATGCGAAATAAATGGGGAGGTCTTGTTACCTCGCCGCTCACTAGACCACAAGAGGAACCCCGCCGATTATTCATCGGCATGGTCTAGGATTAATTTACAACCCGCAATCCGACGACGGAAAGGACTAAGGCTACCACCATTCAGAACAGGTTGATGATCATTAAATTATGTACAAGAAAACACCTAAAAGATACAATAGTACGTATTACATATTACCTATAGGCTGAAACACTGAGCTAGATTACTTCTCTGCCTATTAATTAGGCGATAGCCTACAATGGGATTTTGGGTCTGCCTTGCACGGCTCTCCAAGTACTCTGATATTCTTTCTCCTTAATCAACGGAGTTCAAGGGCTTGTGAAGAGCAGTGATGTCCCGTCTGCAAAGAATAGACGAATTAGAAATGCCTTGTGCAGCTTGGAGAGGCTCGAAATGGAAGGCAGGCTCGGCGACAGTTTCCTAATCAATTCCAGGACAAACAGAATAACGAAGTGGGCAAACGGAGAATAAAGATTCCGCCCTGATCCTTGACATTACGCCGGCGCGGTGCCGCCATCATCTTAAGATGCCGCTGACGAGGAACAGCTGGATTCATCCGGCTCCGAGTGTGGGGGTGGGGGTGTGGAGTGATGGTTCGCGATTCAAATCTAGGCGATGAGTAAGCGGTCGGGATTTATTGAGAAATTCTTCATGATTATGTACTCCACCAAAAAGCTCCCGAATCAGAAGCAATCGATACAAGACTAAAAACGAGAGCAATTAGAAATAAAACTAGCAAGGATAGAAAATAATTCATAAAAAAATAGATAGAATAGGTTAAGCGGGAAACAGGCCTCAATTGCACGATGCATTAGCAGAGGGTTCGCTTCACTTTCGACATACCCGTCAATGTGACAAAATGAATAAAAATACATCGATAAGAATATCAATAAAAAGAAAAATCAACAAGAACAAGGGCTTTAATCAGAGCTACATTAAGTAACACGGCGCGAGACTTTCCAAGCTTGCTATTGATCGTCTCTCTTACTGTCGAGTGTCATCTTCCTAAACATGGACTCAAAGACATGAAATGTCTCCCTTTTTGGGTCCTCAAACGTGGCCCAACGTTCACGAACCAGCTTGATGATAATCTCGTCATTGGGCGTCGTTTCCTCTGCTGTCATGAGCCCCCATACTTCATTGGCGAAGTCCTCCAAGGGGATTCCCATGTTCGCCTGTCCTGATGCGACTAGGTCCGGCTGAGAGGAATGGAGTTCTGTGCGTACGGCTGGTGGAATGATTTCGATGACTCGGATGTGCTGGGTCTCGGGGCTTGAGGGATCCGAGAGCTGAGATCGCAGCGACCACGCTAGGGAGTGTGTGGCAGACTTGGTAGCGCAGTAATTTGCACATCGGGCAACTGGGATCAGTCCAAGGCCCGACGACACAAGAACTACGGAGGCTTCGATTGGCTTCGGGCTCGACTTGCCAAGTGAAATAAAATGAGGAAGAAAAAGAGACAAAGTATGCAGGGGAGAGAGGTAATTTGTACGCAGCTCTGATGTAAGCGAAAGCAGCGAAATGGTTTCGGGGCGGGTAAAGTCCACGGCACGTTGGAAACCTGCATTGAGGACAATGCTCGAAAGTTTAGGGTAAGTCTTTGTTATCCTAAATAAAGCGATCCATCCAGTTAGAGCTGCTTAGACAGACTGCCGCCAAAAATTACTCACTTTTCTGCCCACGAGGGAAGTGCATCCAGGTATGACACATCAAAGGCCTCTGCAGCAACTTTGTCGGTGCCATATTTGGCCACCAATTCATCAAGACGTTCTTGGCGCCGACCGACGGCAATCACGAAGATACCGGATTCAATCATGCGTTCCGCCAAGGCCCGGCCGATGCCAGATGTGGCACCAGTAATGAGCACAGTCTTGTAGGGAAACGGCATTTTGACGATAATTGGCCTGGCCCATGTTTGTAGTCATTCATTAACGAACAACAATATCCATGAAATAATTCTGGCATCTGAATGGCTCTATTTATTCTTCATGCTCGCACCTTCAGCCATGTATGCCGATGATGGCTCAAGATTATGGGGCGGGGTTCGGGGCGCAATGGATGCTTATTCGTCCGTGCTTACTACACTCAACAGAAGGCTCGGCCAGACACAGAGTAAGCAGTGCATTTGATTACTATAAAGGGTGCATCCATAAAAACAGAAGGCTTTACATGCTTTTTAATTTTAATAACACAAGTCTATCTTTACTTCTAGTTAAAAAAACAAGCGATAGGCTCAACCGGGTGTTCCAGGAACCAGGCCACAGAGGTGGCATACAAATAGCGTTCAACAATAGGTTTAGTCGTGAAAATCTTTTCGCCCTGACCAAAAGAACAATTAACTTAAATCCCTTGAGGTGTAAAGTTTGCCCTTGTGAATCGGAGATAAAGTTAGCCCCTCATTACTTAAGATGTCTTCCCTGCCTTGCCAAGACCGGTCGGCTCCGGCGCACGCCATTCAACATCCGACACCGCAATGCCTTCAATCAAACGTGTGGTGATCGGGCAGCCCGTTCAGCCCTGCGCCAGGTACGTCACAGGCGCCCTACAAGTCTATCTTGTTTACATCCATGGTGGTTTTCTCTAGCTCAAAGATGTCGTGTCCCATTCCATCAAATCCGTTGCGGAATCGATTGCTACACCGGCAGGTTGGGATAGAATGCCAAATCCTAGCTGATTAGATGTATGATCTTTGCCGCCCGTTTTGTTCACGAGATATACCAATGTTCATCATCAATTCATCCCGATATGTGTTGTTGTCCCTACAAGACTAGGAAGGGAATTACTATGCGCCACCCCATTAAAGTACCACGCAACAATTCCCTTACAGAGCTAGCCAGTAGTGACAAAGGAAGAGCCTCTCTCATTTTTATACAATGAGGCATTTGGGTAAATATCGACAAGGAGAAGTAAAGGCGGGGGAGCAGTTCTCGGATTTCGAGGGCACAACGACGAGAGAGAGACGCCGGCGGAGAAGAGTGGTAGAGGTTGTGCCATCTCAAGGCCACAAGTATTAGCAATACTGTTAGCTCAAGTTCAACACCAATACCAGTATTGATAATTGGAGATGTTTTGGTGCTAAATTCTGACCAAAGTTGATTTTCTGTGCTACCTGGCATCGAGTCATTGGGGACACGTACCATTTGAACGCAGAAAAAAATCAATATTGTTGTGGAGTATGAGCTTGCAGTAGTACCACAGCATTATCGAATCAAGCCTGCCGGATTGTGAGTGGCTTCTCCGACTAAGCACCTTTGTTGGTTGTGAGTGCTTGGCTATATGCAGCCAACTGACTCCACACTCATATTGAAATTTTGGAGTTGAGGTGATAAGTACATGGTGAAATGAGAAATGAATTCCAAGGAAACGAGCCTTGAAACCGTGTGATGTGTTTGATAACCGCAGCCGTCATTAGCACTTTACCTACTTTGCGAACATTTTACCCCGTTTATCTCATTCTCTCAGTACTGACTGTGGTCTTATCTGAGCCTTGATCTGACACAGGACTGATTGATTGCACCAAATCACAGCCTACCCCACTTTGCTAAGGCGTTAGTTGCCGCGATTTCATCGCGGCCGGCACCAACATCTGCTGGGTGTTTAAGCTAGCGAAGAAGCTTGTCATCAGGCTGTAACGAGTTTCGTGCAGGGAAAGCGTGGCTGGGCCCGTACGAATTCAGTTAGCCATAAAAGTAGAGTTTGCATCAAATCCAATTAGGGTTTACAAATAAAACAGCTGACGCGACGGTCCCCGCATCTTTTACCGAGGAATAATGATACGGGAACACGATAAATACAAAACAAAACCTTCACGTCCGACCAAAGTTAGTTCAATTGTCAAATCGCTACTCTCATTGATCAAACTCAACATCATTGATATCATCTCTTGAATTGCCCTGCCAAAATGGAAAGCCTCCGACTTGACCCGGACTACATGGCCAAATTAGCCAAACTCAATCCAGCGCCATCCGGCCCTCCACCGACGCCCAAGAACGCGCTTGAACTGCGCGCCACAACCGAAGCCATCTTTGGTGGAATGTGCTTGGCTGTTCCATTTCCTGAGGATGTCACTGAAACGAAATTTGACATCTCGTCATATGATGGGGAAAACATTGCAGTTAATCGATTTGCTTTGACCGACTCTGCAGCTGATGGACCGCAACCTGCTGTCATATTTATTCACGGAGGCGGAGTCGTATCATGCAATGTTAACCCCATATATCGCTCACCTATTGCTCAATACACCTCCATATCTGATGTGCAATGCTTCGCCGTCGAATATCGCCGCCCTCCGGAGCACGTCTACCCCGCCGCTGTTGAGGACTGTTACGCAACTCTGAAATGGCTCATAAAAGAGGCGGGTCAGCTTAATATTGATCCCGCTCGTATTGCCATCATGGGAGACAGTGCTGGGGGCGGGATTGCGGCTGCAGTCGCTCTGATGGCCAGAGACCGGGAACTATCACCGCCCCTTGCTAAGCAAATTCTGCTGTACCCGATGCTTGATGACAGAACCAAATTAAGCGCCGAAAGCGACCTGAATAAGTTTCTTATCTGGACTCCGATAGACAACAAACTGGCTTGGGAGGCATACATCGGTGCTAATGCTGGAGATCCAGAGGCGGCTGTGTCACCGTATGCAGCACCAGCAAGAGCCGATAGCCTTTCGGGCCTTCCTCCAACCTATATAGATACGGGGAGCCAAGACCTTTTCCGCGATGAAATACTTGCATACACATCCCGTTTAGCTGCCGCAAATGTCCCTGTTGAGTTCCACCTACATCCCGGGGTTCCCCACGGTTTCGATGCTGGACCTGGGGATATTCCGGTCGCTCAGCGGGCAAAAGGTGATCGGGCGCGGGCGATGAAAAGCTTCTAGTCGTCATGCATTGGGATCATCTCAAAAGCTGGAACATGAGGCACAAAGGGCGTATGTACTTTGCTAAAAACGAACGAATTAAATCTACCGGACCTGCAAATCTTTTATTTGGCTTGACAATCCAGAAACTACCCGCTAGGCCCTAATTTTGCGCCCGTAAACAAGCCCGAAAGAAATCGGAAATCAGATCAATGTCACCAAAAGAGCTGATCTGGGAAATATCTAGCCACGAAATGTCAGTGTACATCGGGAAAGGTGTGGTGGAGGATTTCGTACATAAATCTGGCCTCACAATGACCACTGCGCCTCTAGCTGGGTCAATGCCGTATGATTCGAAAGAGTGCCCGCATTCTGTAGTGTAGTAACTTTTATTGTCAATAAAGACATTTTTTAGGCCTTCCGTGGGCATGTTAGCAAAAAGGAATTGCACCAATAATCGGTATCAGTTCTTACATTTGAGCTGATATTCTCCAGTCTTGGGCGTGAACAGCTCTGGGATGCTCTCTGACTCCAGCTCATGTCCCTGAGTATTTACAATCAAGGTCGAAGCAATAATACTGTTGCTTGGGGACGTGTCAGGAGTATGGGTCTTGATAATTCTGGCTAATTCCGATGCGAACTATTACGTTCATTCTCATTAGTAAGTACTTGATAGGGAGTTCGACAGACATACCTGGTGCAACCTGGATGGAGAGCCCTTTGTTGCATCACCTCCGGCAAAGACAACTACGTGCCAGCGCCCATCTGAAGGTAAAACGCGGCCCAAGTGCATATGCCGAGAATCGCAGTGGCGGACTACTTGCGAACTCGGGAGCCGCATGCCGACAACGAGTTTCGACGCGATCTTCGATTCGTCTCCTCGTACCCTAGTAAGCATTGATGAATCGTACTTCGTGGCCAGGCCGGCAGTGTAGCGGCCAGCCTTTACAAACTCGTTTTTGAAGTCATCTGCCGTGATTCCATTTTCATTGCGATAGGTGGTTGAGAAAAGCTTTGTGAAGTGACGATCAAAGCTAATAAGGTCCTTTGCAGTCTTCTCACGCTCCGCCACGTACGTCTTCAAGATCTCTGGCGATGCACGTCCTTGGAGGAGATGGCCTAGTTTCCACCCAATATTGTAGCCATCCTGTAGACTCACATTCATGCCCTGTCCGGCTTTTGGGGAGTGCGTGTGGCACGCATCACCAGCGAGAAACACGCGGTGGTTCTTGGTAAAGTTGTTCGCATGACGTTGTCCAATACTGTACGCTGACCACCAAGCGGTGTGGGCAACATCGAGCTGATAGGGATGAAAGATGCTACGAGCGCGATCATGAAGATATTTCTCAGTAACATCTGCCGCTGCAATCCCTGGGGGGAGTTCAATGTAGAATCTCACCATCTCATCTCCTTCACGGGGAATGATAAGAAGATTTCCATTCTTCGTGTTTATGGGACACTTCTTCCGAATGTCAGGGAAGTTTGTATGGGGGAAGAGGTCCATAACGCCCCAAACGGCATCAGTACTATCACCAATCATCTCGAAGCCGAGGGATTTTCGCACGGTGCTATGTGCGCCATCGCTACTCTGTGAGTTTGGTTAGCACGGTGCCTTCTAGTTTTATAGACTTTAATAACTAACAATGACGTATTTTGCCTTATAGGTGCGTGATTCACCACCCTTCAAAGCCTTAACTTCAACTGGGTAGGCTTCTTGATCCTCTGGGGTTGTTTCTGAAACCACCAAACTTTGAACTTGGCACCCATACTCGATTCCGGCATCGGAACCGCCCTTGAGACGCTGGATTTCATCTGTCATGATTTCATTCATCCTTGCTTGGTTCAGAATGACGTGGGGTTGGTGGCTCAAACCAGGTTCAGTGTCGGGGGCGGTATGCGTCCTTTTGATGCCCTGATTCCCGTCGGAAGACCAGAAAGCGAGCTCCATGACGTGGTAGGCTTCCTTTATCAGTGGCTCAGCGATTCCGAGACTCTCAAAGATTTCGACGGTCCGACATTGGACTCCATCTGCTTGACCTATCTCGAGCGGGCCTGAGCGTCGCTCCAGAATCTTAAAGTTAATGTTGAATCGAGCCAACCAGATGGCTGCCATGAGCCCAGCAGAGCCACCCCCGCAAATGAGGACATCTACATGCTCATCGGCCATTTTAGCCACTTTTATAGTGCTGTAGGCGAGGTCTTGGGTGCAAATTGGTGGGGCTCAACCTGCTTGAATCGGTCGGTATGTGGATGGGCTGGGCTTAGGTCGTTTGGATGGCACAATATTTAGCAGAGCCAGCGACCTTTATATCTTCGGATCAAATTTGCTTGATCGGCTCTAGATGTGTCTGGAAGGAGCGCTCATAGTTGAACAGTTGCCGTCATTGTCAACCTCACAAGCTGTGGTTGAAGCGCACTAACTAGTTCCTCCGCGGCCCCGCACCGAGGTGAAAACGGGCAATGATTGGCTGAGGATTTCCGGCAAAAAGAAGCGGCATTAGCGGTGCTCTCATTTCATTGGGTATCTCGCCTCTGTGATTGCCGAGCTGAGATCGTCTTGACATGAATGCGCCTCTCGTCGAAATTCCAATCATGATAAAGGCTAAATGAAGCTTATTAAGATTGGTTTCATTATGCTCTCTTTTTGTTTCTACTTTATTTATCATTTACCAGCACATATGAACGTATTGATGTGTTCTTGGGGTAATCGCCGGAAACTTGGTTCATCGTTCGGACTCTACAACACACTCTATTGCTCGAAAGACTCTAAAATCCAGTTTAGCAACCAATTGAGGTGTTTAAATAGCGGCCGCATGATGAGTCTAGTCGAAACCGTGCGAAGCGCATCGAATGACCCGAAACCATGGGACATGATGGCGGGAGAACAACATTGGATATAGAATCAGGGAGTGCAACCCAGTGCTACCACAATCACTTTTATCCTCATTTATCCTACAGCGGGTGCATAACACCGCGTATTCGTAGTTGGCATGTGGTGAATGTTGATCTGGCGCAAACGCGGGGACGTGGGTACGCTAGCGGGCCATGTCAGTGGCGACGGCAAGACACGGCCCGTCGGCCAAAGCCCACTGATAAAGACACCACGCATGTGCAAATCGCGGGGAAAGTGCATGCCCCTTACCAAATTATCACTATAACATCTTTCACGCATTCATGCATAATGATTGGTTTCAGAATTAATGTAGTGCAACATCAGAACTAGGAATTACGAGCGTGGGAGCTGGCCATGGTCCGAATCAATCCTGATCTTGGGAGACCAATCAAGAAAGACTAAAACATATGCCTCAAATAGTTTTTACGTATCCTAAAATTTATTCCGTACTAGCTTTCTTAGATGAGATATTACTGGAAAGTCGTACTCACTCTTAGTGCCTTTCTACTGAGCAAATCACAGAGATATGATGAAGGTAGGAACTATTAGTGACCCAGAGAGGCATTAACTAGGGTTTTCCATCCTCTTTTCAAGTTTATTCTGTTTTAGCATCACAGTACTCTTGTAAAGCGGTGCAAAATGTATTTATCCATCCACTTGGTTGGGATGAACCTCGACTGTTGGCACTGGGACTTTTACCCCACACAACCCTTTCCAGGATGGGCAGCGATTTCCCCGCATGACGATGCTCTGCCAAACCGTCATCGGGTCCCGGGTTTTCCGCATCTTGCAATTCTCGGCTTGTCGTAAACCCTACATTCACTGAGTCTATTCCCAGCAACACCGATCCCCATGTCAAGCCCGCAGCAGGGATGCGAGGCCTCCAGTACAGTGTGAGCGCAATCCTAACTCATAAAATGCAGTCCTCCTAGCTGATAATGGTGGTATAATAAGCTGCCTTATATGCAGGCAACGAAAGGTCCGGTGCGACCGCCGCCGTCCAAGATGCGGGTTCTGTCGTAAAAATGGGTTCGAATGTGAATATGCTACATCCCATAAGACTCCGGGTTTGCGTGCTGGTTATGTAGCCAAGCTCGAAGCGCGGATAGGTGAGGAAGGAATTCTGAGCAAGCTAAAGGAAAGAGTGACAAGGATTGTTCACTAATAAGCGCCGAAAATAAATGTAGAAAGCCTCGAATCAGAATTCCTTGCATTCAAAGCGCAATTCAACCAACACATTCTTCCACCGGCCGCAAACTCAGTCCCCTCGCACCACACCCCAGAATCTGAATCCCCGGCTACTCAACAGTTTTTGGAAGATCCTCTGATTAAGAATCGGCAAACAAGCCAAGATGGTACCCGAGAGAAAGGCCACGACGGTGACGAATATTTGTCACCAGGGAGTCTTGTCACTTGTTGTCATCGCTGGTTTGACCAGTATCACTCTTGGTTTCCTATTCTCCACCAGCCTACTATACTCGGCTTTTGTGAGAAGTATACGCCACAAGTCACCGATCCTACGTCACTAATTCTGAAATCGATTGCTGTTGTAATTTTAACAACTCAACATTCCGGCAGGTCCCAGTCGTCAGATCAACGGAGATCGCTCAAGGCCCTGAGAGATGAAATCACTGTCGCGGCAATCCATCACTTATCTCTCCGAACACTGCAAGCTCTTCTCATTTTGACAATTGCTGAATACGGAAAGGGAAACCTGATGAAGTTTTGGAATCTCATATCCCTTTGTAAGAGGTATGCTATAAGCCCTGGTCGCAGCGTTTTCAGTTCGCTAATTGTTCAAGAATGAGTTTACAACTGGGCCTGCGCGATCTCGTGGCCTACAACTGCATCAACTTTGGGTTTCCGTCAATCATCCCACCTCGCATGTTAACGATGCCGATTACAACGGTAGAAAGAGAAGAAAAGATCCGTGCTTTTTGGGCCATCGATGCGCTTGACTCGGCATCCACATTAGGCGCGGCTTGGCATCTGTCCGTCTCAAGACCCGAGCCTGCTGCAAGCTTACCGTGCGACGAAGAAATATGGCGCTATCCAGAGTCAGTCATTGCCATGTATCAATTTGGTAATGCCGAGGCCCCGTCCTCCTACTCCCTCTATGTTCGGTTAGTTACCAATGAGTTATGGCACGTTCACAACTTCTTGCAGCAATCCTATGACCCGACCTCTGTTGAGGAATCCATGAGACGACAGGAAGAGTGCGATGCTGTCTACCAAAAGTTGACTGCGTGGCAGTTAGACTTTGAACAGCTCTTGACTGTGCACACACCTGTCTACGCGGATTTGTTCTCGTCCTGCGACACGCCCACACAGCACCCAAACACGATACTCATACGGTGCACGCTGCACAGTGCCGTCATTTCACTTTATCAGCGATCAGAATTCACCACAATCAGCGGGCGAGGGGGCTCGCACAAGTGGGAAGATGCTGCCGAGCGATGCCTGTCGAGCTGCGACCAGATGGCAGAAATCGTTCGGAATACGAGCGAGCAAACGCTGGAAGCTTCAAGCCCGTACCTTGTCTTTTGTGTCTTTATTGCGGCAAGATTTTACATCATCTACACCAAGGCTATCGAAGCGCCCCTACCTAACAAACTCTACTTTTTTATTTACGCCCTTCGAGTTTGTGCGCAGCGATGGCCTTTGGCGCAACAACTTCACAAAGTTCTTGAGGTGGCTGTGGCGGAGTGCTCTAGGACCAACCGGAGTCTGTCGACTTTACCGGCTGAATTTTACAACTTGCAATATTTCTCGTTGGACATACATGAGGCGCTTCGGGAGTGGGCTCAGTAGGAGATGAACTAAGTCTTTGGCAGACTGGCAGACGGATGGATCTAGGACAAACTACCCTGGAGGGACTTGGATAAAAATACACAGTTGTTCAACACGCGCAATGGAAATTATTCGGAATCAGCTTGGATATGAATTGCGGGGTTCCCCCTTGCCCTTTCTAGTTCAATTGTCCGGCGAGACAGCCGCATCTTCTCAGCTCCAATTTTCTATGTGAATGGGCTGGATAAAAACAGCATGTGTCTGTCGCTCATCGGCTTTTCGCGGCGGGGATAACGCTGCTGCAGGGGTCCCGTGTGTCGCGGCGCCCCAGCACTGAGCACACTAAGGCTGGAACTATTGGGGCTAATTGATCAGCGGAACCCATTGATCTGCTTTGGTTTAATGACCCGAGTGAACGGCTCCAACAAGAATTCGCCAAACAGGGGTGGTCGATTACTTCTCTTGTTCCACAAATTGCTAGCTCAAGCCACACCACGTCAGCAATCAATAGCCAAAGGTCCAGACTTCTTCTGGCCTGATGAATTTTAGCCGAACGTGTTGCGACTCCATAATGCGAATGAGATGTCTTTTAATCCACACATCCTTGAGACGCATTCTTGATTTAAACTGTCAGAGCGCTTTTGCTAATTCAATTTCTTTTCTGAAATTTTCTCGATTATGACAAGCTAGAATGCGTCTTACTACTCTCCTCATTGCCAGCCTGGCTTTACCCAGCTCCCTGGCTCTGACTCTGGTCGAGTTCGAGGCTCTCATGGAACGGGAGATTACCCATGGAAACAACACAATCACCACCACGAACCGAGCCCAGCCTCAAGTCACTGACGAGCCAACTTCCACGATTGATGTCACCGAACAGGGCTCTACAGAATCCGCAAACCCTACAATAAGCTCCGTAGCTGCTACCACCAGCAGCCCCTGCAACGAATACGGCGAGATTTCAGACGACGGCATCTGGTATGCGTTTCAAGTCACTTAAAAGCAAGCTTGAATCTGACGTAGGATAGGACTCTGACTGCCCCTGCCAACGGGCTCGCCTACTGCGAGGTCACTACGCTGCTCCCCGATGGTGCTAGTGCCGGTGATTATGTTCACCTCCTTGCCGATGTTTTTGTCAGCACCGGCTCGCAAATCACAAAGCGAGTCGCTGGGGGGCCGATTCCCACCTCAAATAACTGCATAATTAACGTTTCAATGGATACTATCAGTGTCTACTCGCAGGATACTTCTGACTACAGCGGTCGGACTTTCTACGCCAAATCCAGCGACGCCCGTGCTGCTCAAAACTATGTGCGGGTGTATATAGCCCAAACGTGCGGTGATAGCCCCGCTAGCTTTTCCGTGTCCAACATTGTTCTTGAAAAGGCCCAAGAAGGCAGCTCTTCAACTAACACAGAGACTGCTACCGATACCGCCACTACTGCAATTGCTACTATTGTCACCGATACTACTACTGCTGCTTATAATACTGCTACTACTACCGACGCTCCCATCGATACCGATACGACTACTGCCATTGACACTCTTGCTACTCCTACCGATACGACCACCACCACCCATACTCTTGCTACTCCCAGTGGTACTATTACCGCTACCCACACTACCACTGGTATCGATACTGCCGCTGCCGTCGATACTACTACTGCTGTAGTCGGTACATTTACCAACACCGCTACTACTGCCGCCATTGATACTAATAGTGTCACTGATATCTCTACTGCTACCAATTCTCTCACTGCTACCGAAAGTCCCACCAACATCAATACTCTCACCGCCACTGATACTACCACTACTACCTCCACCATTGATGCTGCCACTGCCACCGCAGCCGCGGTCACAACTACTACTGGTCCGCATCCCAGTGACACAGACTCCGGGGCCACTACTGGGGGTGCTGCTAGCACAGACAGCACAATTCATGTCAACACAAATTCTGCCCTGGACACCACTGCCATATCTTCAACAGAAGTGAGCACCACGAGTGCTTCCAACACAGATTCTATTACTAGTACGACTGGCACTGCTGATCCTACTTTTACTACTACCGGGCTCACAACCTTTGTAACGAAGACTGACGTCCTCAAAGCTAGTAGCACCAATCGGGTGTATACAGGGCGCTGCGGGAATGCACGTAGAAAGGAATTCACGGCTTAGCTCGGTAACGGTTTTCCCCCTTTCAATTGACATGGTTTCGCTGCATCGTCGAGACAAGTGATGCCTTCGTAAAATGTTCTCGGGTTAAAAAAACATGCCACTCAGGGTGCGCAACCGGGTTTACTTTGGGGTAATCAATAGTTCAGTATTTGCAGCTTGCGTGTCCGAGCTATTGAAAGCGGCAGGCCGGCCGACAGGGCTCTTGGCGCGGCCAACAAGCCCTGTGGAGCCGGTGGATCTGCGATGGCTCGATGACCTGTGCACTATCGCGATCCACGTGTGTTGGATGCGGAGGTGGCAGGGCAGCGGTGAATGTTCTGGCCGAGTTTGGACTCCCTCACACTCCACGTCTTGGTTGCAATGGCCTGGTCATTCGGCACCAGTCCGGAATCGGCCACCAACCAGTCGCCGTGAAGCTGGATCCCGCCCCTGTTGATGCTCCCTTTATAAGCTTAAGACAGGTGTGGCTAACCCAGCTTCCATGTTTAGGCGTACTCTTTGCACTGGATTTGCTCAGCCCCAGCGTTTTACAAATTTTAATGGAATTCATTGAAGTACTTGCCGGTGAATTTTCTGGCATTTTACATTTGGCCAGCATATCGATGCGCCGCACTTGGTTATGATGCGGTTGAGGTCTGAATCTCCACTGAGATCTCTCACTAGGTACAGAAGGCTCCGTGCCAGTGCGCCACGCTAATTGGAGGCGTCGCATCAACATTTCGGGTCATGTCCCAGCTCAAGCGCACGATTTAATTTTCTGCTCTGGCTTCGTCGCATTCGCCTTGTTCTCTCAAATGTGGCATTGTAGCTCAGGTTATCATTTTCCATGTATTTTTTTTTTCTTTCTTTGTTTTTCTTTTTCTTTATATCTCTTTTTTCACGACGGCTTTACTACAATTGTGCATGCATAGAGGAAGTGCTCTGATACTCTTTCCTGGACCAGGATGTGGATTTCTTTCAATTTCAGCTCTGGGTTTTGATCGTTTCATATTTCAAAAGCGTGATACTTTGTGCCATTACCCTTATCCCACAAGTTTTCGATTTAGTAAGAGAAAAAAAGGTTGCGTTGGGGATGCATGTTAATTTCCAACGAAGAGCGGGCCTACCGATGCAGCACGCGCTGGCCCGTCGCTAGCTCAATGCTATCGGAGCAACTTTCGCGCCAACAATTCGTAAATCGAATCGAGAACCTTTTCTTTTCTTTTCTTAACAGTAGCAGTGAATGAAAGCAATCTGAACAATGACCCTAAAGGCGGGAGAGGCCCCCAGTTGGCTGGTTTGGCTTCCAAATGAAGCCAACATTTAGCTGGGCAAGGGGAAGGCGAATGCGCTTGGTGCCGGCGTCAGCCACGAAGGCGGAGGCTCCAGTTCTGCGCACAAGACATGAGTATATGTGCTTTTTGTGGAAAAGTGCAGGACAGCCAGAATTCTAGATCGATCTACCCCTGCATAGTCATTTATTAGCCCTGGAGAGCCGAGCAGCACCCGTGCAGGCTGCGTGTTGATCACCCTGGAGGAAATGTTATAAGCCCACTTAGCCGCCATGCTTCTCTCCTTTCCATCTTGCTTCGTTGGTTTCTGCTCGAAAAAGGAATCGGGATCATTTTGATTGCTTGGTATTTTGCATGCCATCATGCATTTCACTCCTTTGATCGTGGCTGGCTTGGCCTTCCCTGTGGTCATCGCTGTTCCCCACCAACTTCACCAAAAGCGTCAGGGTAATTTCAATTCATTCACTTTTCCTGACGGTGATTTTAACGACGATCCTCTTGAATCTTCAACTACTACCGACCCTACTCTTGAAGCTGTTACTAGGTCTTCTCTTCAACCTACTACTCAGCCTACTCTAGTAAATGCTCCTGAGACTATTCGGGGAGGCTATGTCGAAAATACTCCTCCCGCGGATACTCGCCTGGTTATTTCTGAACCTACTTCCAGCCCTACTTTTGAACCGATTACTCAGACTTCTCTTGAACCTACTACTCATTCTACTCTAGTAGATGGCACTAAGATTGTTCCGACAGACGATCTCTACAGCACTCCAGTAGACTATCCCTCTCCCGTCCTCACTCCTGAAACCACCACGCCGGTAGGCACTCCCTATACCACTCCGATTGCGGTAGATACTCCGGTAGACACTTCTGTGGTTACTCTTACTCCCACTGTTGAACCTACATCGGTGGAAGCCCTCTACTTTACTTCGGTAGACACTTCAGTAGATACTCCCGTGGCTACTCCTACCTTTATCGTTGAGCCTACTCCGATGGACTCTCCAGTCAACACTCTTGTGGTTATTCTCACTCCGAACTCTGAGCCTACCCCCACAGACCCTCTGATTAACGCTCCGGTGGACACTCCGGTAGACATTCCAGAATTTCTTGTCAACACCACTCCTGGACCCATCACTCCGATAATCACTCCGGTGTTTGCTACTGGCATTACTCCCGACACTACTCCTCCTATGCGTACTACTGTGCTCATTCCGGTGAGCACTGCCGAGACATCCACTGGAACATCTCCCGGTACTCATTACAGGACCGATACCGCTTACAACACCCAAAGGTCTGCTGTGAGCAACTCCATCAATATCCCTTATGATTCCCCCAGTTCCCTATATGGTGGCCCTGCAACTACTGGGAAGACCTACACCGAGGGCAAAAGCAACGCGGCTTCTTCATACAGCCTGTCCTCTAGCATTGTTTATGATAATGGAGATGAAGGAGGCCACCAAGCTTCTCATACACGCCTAGCCAATGAATACTACAAGGAGAGAAATGGTTCTGGTGGTTCATACACCGTCCCAACCGGCAAGGGCCACGTCGTTGGTTACGGTGGTGTGACTAAGACCAGCTCCACCATTTGCACCGAGTCCACCGGTTTCCCCAAGATCACACGTACCACTGTCGGACCACGGCGTGGGTCGTACACTGCTCTCGCCCAGGAGGTCACCACTGTTCTTACCACAAAGATATACACTGTTACCAAGTGCCCAACATATGGCGAGGGCTGTGTTGTTGGCTCAGTCACCACCGATACCCAGACTATTTTCACTACTGTTCCCTGCACCGAGCCCACTCAGGCTACAAAGGATTACAAGGCTCCTGGGCCCGCCTACACCCTCAAGCCCTATCCTGGCGAGGAGTGTTCCGACGATGAGGTCGTGTATCTTACTGCTCCCTGCATATGCAAGGGTGGTGTCAGCTACGTCCCCAAGAAATGCATCGGTGATAGCTGCAATGGCCTTGTCGTTTACAAGCCCGAAGCTTGCTCCGAGAATGATACTAACACAACCGTGTACACGGCCAAGCCTTGCTCTGGTGATGAATGCACCGAGGGTGCCGTTGTTTTTAAGCCCGAGGAGGAACCTAGCTACTCCGTTGGCGGCTACAGCTCTGAATCTAGCAGCCACAGCTCTAAGTCTAGGTCGGGGTCTTACTCTAGCTCGAGCTCTAGCTCTGGTGACTATACTCCCGGCGCTAGTTACAGTGGCTTCCCTGAATCTGGATCCGAGTCTGACAGCAGCTATGGCTCTGGCAGTAGCCATGGATCCGAGTCCGGCAGTAACTCCGGCTCTGGGTCCCGCACAGGTGGTCATGGCTCCGGTGGCTCCCGTTCCAACACCTATGGATCCTACAATGGCACCAAGTCTTACAGCCCTGAGCCTAGCCCCGAGCAGACCTCCATTACTAGCTCTGGCTCTGACTCCTCAGCCGGCTCCAGCGCGACAGCCCCTGCATATGGTTCCACCTCCGCTCCAAACACTGTTTCGGGTGCGTCAAAGTCTTCTATTAGCACCCTCATTATAGCTCTTGTTGTTTGTCTGGCTCTGATCTAAGAGCATTTAATCGGTTGGGTTTAAGGTTCAATGTTAATAAATATTTATGCGATTTTTATTTATTTGGCCTGTGAATATTTTTCTCAACATTTGCTTTGATCAAAATACCTAATAATCCTAAGCACATCAATGGGTCTTGACAAACACACTCTTACTAAGTTCCTGGCCATATGCAGGTTATACGTCTCGAATAGTTGGCATGGCTTAATATGAATTGAAGTGGAATAATGCATGTAACAGTCTATAAACTGATCTTACTAGGCAGAGAAGAAGGGATTGGACAATGAGTACACTGGTAGCAATCATATTTTTGTACGGGGAACAGATATTATAAATACACTGTGCATCTTTGTATACATACTAGTCGGTTCGCGTGCCGATACTTCTAACCCGACCATCCAAACACGTCCTAAGTGCCTCTCCATATAGGCGAGTATATTCTGTGAATGGGACTTTGGTTTTTTTTTATCACAAGTGGGCCTTCATCTCGAGACATACATTTGGGCGGTATCCCCCACGCGCCTCGCCCTGGAGTGGGCCGGGCCTCGAACAGAGAAGTTGGGTTTGCGCCTCACTACTGAAGGTGACTGGTGTTATGATTCAGGCGCGCTTAATCACACGTCAAAGGAAAAGCAAGAACCGCAGGACTATTTCTGTATTTCTATATGATCAACTAATCCTATATGCATGGCGTTCTTGGCGCTGCATTTATTTGCATACCAACCAGTTTCTCGCCCTCCAGGAGCAGTAAAAATGCAAAGGCGGAACTATATTCGCATAATTGAAAAAAGCCATTACAGAGCAGGTTCTACTTTCTAGGTTATATGTCACTCGACCTATCCCGCTCCCAAATCTGTTGTCTTCTCAGCATAGCGGGAAGATAGCGCCGAGACAAATTGGGGATGATGAGACACCAATACGAGTTGAGGCTAGACAGTTGCCATAATCATAGACATAACACTGACTTGGGATAGTCAGCCACCTGCCCCAGAAGAACTGCAGCCTCCGGCTCTTTAAATGTACCAAGGGGAAAATCCGATCTACCAAACTGGGTTCTGGCCTGATGAAGAAAAAGTGCTTCCTTGGCGATTGGATTTTGATGGCAATTTATATCTCTCCGATCTTTGGTAATTCTGTTTTTCTGCTACTCCCATCACCGATATCTGGAGCCCCGTGGGAAATGATGGTCTCTGGGCACGCCAATTTTCCATTGCCTTGGGTTATGAGACTTGTACTCGCCAAGAATGTGGGGATTGGTACCATAGGCCTCGCTTGGCACATGCAACGAGGGGGGGCAGACAATTCAAAGTGTGAGAAGGATCCCCCGCATGGAGAGACATCAGCCGCTCACCAAGTCATGAGTAAGGTCCTGCACATGTCTAGGCAGTTAAAGAAGTGGAATTCGAGTCTGGTGACAGATGTGAAAAGTCGACTCCGAGGAAAACTTAATGCGAGGATCCAGATTCCAGACTAACTGAAGATGGTACAGCAACTGGTCTCGGACCTTCGGTGTTGAGCGCGGACCGCCATGTTTCTGTTCAAACAAGAGCGATAGCACCTGTGGTGAGAAATTTGGATGGCAAACAACGAGGCATTGTAAACCAGCGAAGACGGACGAAAAGAAAATTATAAATAGGCAGACCGCATCCCTGTCCGTCCAAATTGTCATCACCATCATCACCATCATTCTTCACTCTGCACTCTTCAAACAAAATAAGAGCCGAGTCTTTTGACCATCTTCAAAATGAAGTCCTCGGCTGTCTACCTTCTCACTGCCCTCCTAGGTGCCATGCACATCAACGCCGAGTGTGTTGATGGCAAGCGTGTTGAGATCAATCCTGGGTACACTGTTGAGTACAAATGCAACTTTTCCAAGTTTGGGGTCGACAAATTCTATGGCATCGGTTCCGACAAGGAATGCGCTGAACTTGCTCAAGCTTTTGATCATAGTGTTTCCACCTACATCGCTGCTAAGAAGCAATGCATGATTGGTGATTATTGGGGTAAGGAAGGCCCTGCACCTGGCTCTACATACATGAAGAAGGTTGCGGTGAAGCCCTCTGGAGACGGCGAAGATGGCAAGGAGGCCTGTGCCCAGCGGGAGCTGAAGCTCAAGAGCGAGTTGAACGACCTGCTTGAGTCAAACTGTAAGTGAATGAAACATCTGAACAGTACCATCATGACGGTCCAGATGAGTCTAATCATCTTTGAAGGTCCCAAAAAGCACGCACAGTACGGAACCATCGACGGCAAGGAATACAGCATCTGGTGCAACCGATGTAAGAAAAGAAGCCCCATTTGGTGTATGGCGAACCTAACCCTTTACAGGGCACAACCCCAATACCCCCAAAGAAATCCAGAACAACGTACAGACTCTTCCTGAATGCATCAAGATATGCAGCGCGCGTAGCTGGTGCGTTTATGTTCTCCACGGTACCTACAGGACGGAGTGCAGGCTGTATGACCACCAAGTCAGCGCTTCTACCACACCCGGAGGCGGCGTCGGCATGGAATGGAACTGCGCAACTAAGAAATAGGCGGCTCTCCTGAGTCTATGGGAAGGTCCGCCCTCGGCAAAAGCTTTTCTCCGGACTGGTGTGGTTTCGGCACGTCCCAAAAGCATGAATGTCGCATCGGACTAAGTGGGGGGGTCAGTACCATGTGCCGGATTCACAGCTTAGCATGAGCTTCCGTCACGATAGGCAATTAACAATACTTTTCACCCTCCGCAAGCTGTTCGCGTAAAATTCCTGATACTCTAGTCCACAGTAGTAATCACGTTGAGTGGTCATTCAAATGTCTAATATGTACGTCTAAGACTAGAAAAAAAAAGCGCCAGCCAGACCTCGGTGCAACAGACCCCATTTTATAAATGATTACCTCACCTTGCAAGCGTCGCCGAAGATGGGTAAGTGCATCCTATGTCTACTAGCCCAAATGTGATGTATTACCCGAACTGCCCACAAATATTAGTCGGGCCATGTCCGGGCCGTGTCTCCAGATGATGGGCACAACTTGGCGTGGGTTGAGGCGGGGCAGTGCATGAAAAAATCCGAATGGCAGCATTTGAGTGACTTGGCAAAGCATGTGAAGCTCTCTCGGGCCATGTCCCTTTCATCTAGCCCATCAATAATTTCCTGATCAATATGGGTTTATTGCCACCTACTGATAAGCACCCGTTTTCGTTCAACTAGAGAGAAAATTCATTATTTATTTAAAGGCTGCCTTTCCTGTCATCTATTTCATTGAAAGCTTCTGTATTACTTGGAACATATTTACTTGATATCATTGATTGATTATTCCAAACTCCAGTCGATAAACTCGCTCTATATGTCTCACGTCGTCAAACTTCCTACTTTTAAGCAGCAAGGCCATGGCTCTGCGCTGCGGGCCTGGTCTATCTGTGACCAATGGGTGACGGAATTCGCCAGGATTCTTCGAAGCGAGGAATTCAAAAATCTGCATCGAATGTTTTTTGAAGACGCATGGATCCGTGACTTTTTGGCCCTCAGCTGGGACTTTCGCACCATTCATGGTCGAGAAAAACTGATTGATTATTTTGTGAATAATTCTCACGCAGCCATTACCAACATTTCGCTTCGTCAACATGGAGTCTACAAGCCCAGCTTCAAAACCCCTGTTTCCGGTCTCCAATGGGTCGAGAGCATGTTCGAGTTTGAGACTTATTGCGGTCGCGGAAAGGGCATGGTCCGACTTGTTATGGACGCTGAAGATGGCGACAAATGGAAATGCTATCTGATCAACTTTACGCTCCAAGAGCTCAGGGGCCACGAAGCAAAGGCTGGCTTGAGCCGACCGACTGGATATGTTGAAGGGCCAGGGGGCAACTGGCAAGAGAGACGAGATAGGCAGAAGGAATTTCTTGACCAAGATCCAGTTGTGCTTGTCCTTGGTGCTGGTATGCCGGCTGAACATTAGCAACGTTTGAATCACCTGCTAACTTACTTTTTTAGGTCAAGCAGGTCTCGCAATAGCTGCTCGTCTTCAACAAATGGGAGTTCTTGCTTTAGTCATTGAGCGTAGTGGTCGTGTCGGTGATAGTTGGCGCCGACGGTACAAGGTATGTCTTCAATTATGTTTCTGGGCTTGGTCCGACCGCCGACTTACCTCCGATCATCTGGATAGACACTCACCACTCATGATCCGATTCAATACTGCCATATGCCGTATATTCCTTTCCCTGCGCACTGGCCGTACTTCATGCCAAAGGATAAGTTGGCAGGTTGGCTTGAAGCATACGCCAGTGTGATGGAACTCAACGTTTGGTGCGGCACGGAACTACAAGAGTCCTCATTCAATGAGGATAGCAAGTCGTGGACTGTTAGCGTTAAACGCGCTGACGGGTCGATCCGCACGCTGAGCCCCAAACACGTGGTTCTTGCCACCGGCAATGCAGGGGATGCTATCGTACCGCATTTCCCAGGCCAGGAAAACTACCAGGGTGTCGTTTACCACGGCAGTCAACACACCGATGCGGCTTCGCATGGAAATATTTCCAACAAGAAAATTGTGGCAGTTGGTTCCGGCAACTCCGCCCATGACATCTGCCAAAACTTTTGCGAGGGCGGTGCCAAGTCGGTAACGATGCTTCAGCGCGGTGGAACCTACGTGATCACCGCTGATAAAGGTCTTCAAATGCTGCACACAGGCTCCTACGAAGAGGGAGGCCCGCCAACTGAGGACTGCGACATTTCCGGTCAAAGCTTGCCCATTCCTATACAATTCGCTCTCAACGTCCACGGCACCAAGGATATCAGTGCTGTGGATAAGGTGAAGCTGGAAGGACTTGCCAAGGCAGGGTTCCAACTCGACTTTGGTGATGATGGAAGCGGCATCTACAAAAAATACATCACCCGTGGTGGTGGATATTACATCGATGTTGGCTGTAGCCAGCTGATCATTGATGGAAAGGTCAACGTCAAGGTTAGCCCAGGAGGTATAAGGTCATTCACACCCAAGGGCCTACTGCTCGCCGATGGCATCGAGTTGGATGCCGACATTGTTGTCCTCGCCACAGGGTACGAGACGATGCATAGCACTGCGCGCAACCTGTTTGGTGACCAAGTGGCTTCGCGTCTGGGCAAGGCCTGGGATCTTGATGATCAAGGAGAAGTTAACTCGGTAAGTTTCTTTGGTTTTGAAAATCCATAAAAGCCCATTTCTCTGTATGTCTGGTGCTCCAATACTAAGCTGCATCTAGATTTGGCGATACAGTGGTCATCCCAATTTTTGGTTCATGGGGGGCAGTCTAGCTCTGTGCCGATCCTACTCCCTGCTGTTAGCACTTCAGATCAAAGCAAATGAGCTGGGTATCTATCGGATTCCGAGAACCGGGGTGTCAAAGTAGCCTCTTTCGATTCCTCTTTGCACAATCGTTTGTCTACATCTCAAAGATGCATACCAGGTCGCCGCCTGTCTTGTTTTAACGTTATTTCCACAGTCAAAACTACGGCCGAATGCTTTTCGTAATCTTGGATTGCGCAGGCTAGCTAGATCATGCTACTGTCACAGACTTTGCAAGTGCTTCTTTTTGATTTTATGTTGAAAGGTTCATCTGGTCGGGACAGGGCAGGAGAATATTAGCTCGAAGCTTGTTGGCCCATGTGTCATATCCCTTTGAGTGCGGTAAGCCTGCACCTAGGTACCAGACAGAATTGGATGTCAACTAGAGTATTGCGAATTGAATGTGTAGCACTTTCCTCCTACAATCACAAACGCACCGTTATTAGCTATACTTTTATGTAAATAAAGCTATGCTGTACTTTGCTAATAATCTTTTTGGTTGGGGTGAAGATGGAGGGGTACCCAAGTGCAGGCTTACCGCACTTAAAGGGATAGAGCATTGAAGTCACTCATAATTCACGAGGCAGCCAGGTTACATCTTTTCTAAACAGCCTCTCAGCACTGATTGAATTTTAGGACTCGTGAATAATAACGTGAATTTCCCCATAGCTTCAATCATCAAAGGTCCCGCCAAGAGTCACGGAAGAAATATAGCCGAAGGTGTATAACACAACCATCAGTACTAACATGACATATGCATGGTCACTACCGTAGAAACTCAACGAATTGGCCATCCTTAGCGCGCCAGGATTTTCCATGGCCAACCAATTACAACTTCCACTAGTTTCAGCCAGAGAAATCATGCTCCTATGGGTATATCTTTACTGTGATTATTCCCATACACTAGCTACATAAGGAAACGATGTGTTCAAAAGTGGCGTTCAAATTGCGCTAAGGATGGCCAATTTATTGAGTTCTTGCGGTACCTCTTCACCACGGTCCGCTTCACACCCAACCCAACCATTGAATACTGAGGCAACATTATCTAATTAACATTTTCTGATGAACCAAGCTAGCATCACCGCTCAGAGGCAAAAGAAAAAAAAGGTACTCTGACTCTAGATTTCTGACTCTGATTTTCTGACTCTTCGCTTCTGACTTTGGGATGCTGTTATCCGATATTTCGCGCAAAAGGGGCTGTGCAGGATGTCAATCATCAAATTTCAAAGGGGAGGAATCGTGTCCAGCACAGCACAGCACACGGCCACAGTGACATCCAAAATGCTCCACTGCAGGGGACAGATCGCTCATAAATCATGATCAGGGCCTCTAGATTCTTGAAGGCAAGAAATCAGGCCACCAGGTTGGTGTTGAACCCTGGAACTATCAGCTTCGCCCCCTGTGGCATTCTCCCAACAGCCCCTTGCTTCATTTTGAACGCCTACGCCATCGACATCGAGAATTACCCTCAGACACGGGTAGTTCCGCCAGCCTTAGCCATTGGCTCGATCGATATGCGCAAATTACACTTCTCCGCGGATCGGTCATATTTCTGCCATTCCGGACGGATCCCGATGTGGGAGAGCATCATGGTCATTACCCGCCGGAATGTCACCAGGCAGGGCAAATTTGCGGTTCCGTTGCGCTTCCACATCGGCAAACGCCAACATGGCGGAAGGCGAGTCTCGAACGTTGATGACGGCCAATAAAAAGCCAATCATTACAAATCCACAGATTGCTAGCGGCTCGGTTCGCACACACGCACTCCCTGCAACATTGCTTTGTCCTGGCGTGTTTTGATGAATAATCTTGCCCGAGATTTTTGTCTCAGAAACATCCCATCCTAAAAGCTTAACATGTAATCGCCCCATCGCATCTGCTCCAAAAGTGGCTTGCTCCTGCGTGTCTAGCGTTGGCTACCCTAAGGATTTGGCGGGAACTGGTTGCGAGTCAAGAGAATTCTTCTTTTTTGCGTCACCCTTCAAACACCAAAAGAAAGCCATTTGACCTTAAATACTGGGGCTGTAGATATTACAGGCTGTTGTTGTCTGAAGTTCATTTATAGCACTGTTTCCAGTTTACCTAAACAGGAAATTGATCATTTGTAGCTAGATTGCAACTTTTACTTCAGGTATCATCATGGACCTTCACATGATCCCGTTTCAAAGGTTGGGGCCTGATGGTGATTGGCTGGGTGTGGCAGGGCAAGTACGTCTCGACAAGCTCATGTGGATTTGGGCCGGAACTCATGCTGATCACACACCACTAGGTCTTAACGGAAAATAATAGCCAGCTTTCCAACACACTTTACCCAGCCAGTTGTGGGACTTGGGAGACATCGCCTGTCGACCCTGTCTTGGATCCAAACGGCCATCTTGAATGGGTTTCTAGCCTCGGATATCCTGTTGGTGCCGAGCTTATCCCATCAAATCCCACAGAAATGCAGCGTACCATGGCCATCAAGAATGGACCGCAGGACAAGATGGCGCTACGTCGAAGCTACTTCGCGACACCCGCCGAACCAAGACATCAGCATTTTGATATCACTCAAGCGAATATAAACAGCAACGGGGGTCGTGGGCGAAAGCGAAGTACTCCAACAAATTCCCGACAGAAGGGAAAGACAAAAATAGAGCAACTGGAAGACTCGGTGGCTCAGCTTGACGCCAAACATACAAAAATGCTGGCCGAGTATAACCACCTCAGAAACGAAGTGAACAAGATGAAAGACCTTTTGTTGGCCCATGCCAGTTGTAATAACTATGAAATCAATGAATGGATTAGACGGCAGGCAGCTAGATACCTTGAAACATGAATAAAACCCAAGCTGGTTGCAGATCCCGAATCGTTAGATCATATTTGTGTTTCATCAAATGTGGCAGTAGCTTCTACGCCATTCATTAAGGGATATCCGGTTGCTTTCTGCAAGAACACCTCGGATTGCCGTGTCGCATTGCACGGTAGGGGAGAGTTTAATTGTTGCAAAGCCCTTGCCAAGACGCCGTGCCTTTTCACATGTTGGTCGCGATAAAGATTTGATGATGAGGTCGGCTTGTCATAATATAGGTAAATGAAATAATATTAGGTCACTTCGCAAATTTACCCCGAAGCAGAGTAATCAATTTCTGAGCGATGATAAATCTGATTTCAGCAATCCGGATAGCTCCCTTCCCACTGTTTATTTGTCTGGGGGTGGCGCACTACCCTGGAGAAGTGGCGGTATTAGCCATTGGAACTGATCATCCCGGCAACCTGGCTTCCGTCCTCACCTTCGTGTTGAAACCGCCAACATCAAGAGCAGACCCACATGAAAGCGTACCGGTAAGCTTCCCCTAAAAGAGTTCCAGTGCGATTCATGGGGATCCGTAAAAGGTTGGAGCACACATGGTTTCGCGGCCCTCTTCCAAGCAATCACATCTCTGCGGGGAGAAATACCAAAAGCAGTTAGCGTAGCGATGGCTGGGCTTCTTGGCGATCCTTGCTCTGAATCAAAGCTAGGGTCGTCGGAGCAGCTTCCGGTAAGATGGGCTAATCCTCTTTCGGGTAGGCATACCGAATAACGCCCTCCTTGGCCCATGGCACGAGTTCATCACCTGCTTGTCGCAACACTGTACGTTTCCATTAAAACTAAAATCAAGTTCAGATTATTTCTATAATATGACCTCTGGTCTCACGAGACTCATATCCTATTTCTGTTTTCTAACTTTCCCTTCTGCAGCCGACTTGAGATGCGCACTCGCTTTACTAATTGGTCGACTATGTGCATATTCGTTTTGCAAATTACTTGACCTGACTTCCGAACTTGCAGCAGTGACCCCCACTGGTGATAAGAAAGGAGATACAGGAGCTTCTACGGTCAATTTCTGGACATGGATGGCTTGAAAAGATTTGGGATCCTTTTACCCTTGCGACAACATGGCCTGAGCTCTCCGCTCACCCTTGATTGGCATGCCCAAAGCCCCATTGTTTCTGTAGGTAACGATGGGGATGACTCGGGTTCTCTATTTACTGGGGTTTTACTCCTTCACGTTGAAGGGAGTCCGATAGAGATAAGCAGCATTCGAGCCGCACTGCATCTTAATGTCTGTCAAAAACGGCCCGCCCAACGTCGCTGCACGCAGTGCAAACGCCAGCACACCGAGCTGCAGGACTGGAACTTTGTGCCAAAAAACAGGATATTACAGCCTGGAAACTACGAATTTACATTTTCAACGTTAATACCGAATCATTCCCCGGCATCGATAAAGGTCGAAGCGCTGTCTGTTTCGTACCATTTTCGTGCAGAAGTCGAGTTTAGTCGGGTACATAAATCCAGCACTGGGAGAAAAAGGGCAATTTTGGAACGGGACATCATAGTCAAGCACCCACTACACATACAAAATGGTCCATGTTACTGGACCTGTCCTTTCCCAGCTGCAGGTCTCGATGTTAGCAGTGTCTTCAATACTGCCTTTTCGCTGTCCAAGTCCAACCAGGTGGTACTCAAACTCAGCGGCCTCTCTGGCGACGGAGAGAATCCTCAAAAGATTCGGTATTGGAAATTATGGAAAGGCTCCTGGAGGTTGGAAGAGACCATTCAGACAAGGGCTAGTCCATGCGAGCAGCACGTCTGCGAGCTGCCGGCCGAAGAAGCCAGAGGTTTGACTCACGAGCAAGTTCGGATTCTCGGAGAGCAGAGTATTTATAGCGGGTGGAAGTGTGCGGATGATGGGCAAGACACCGAAGTAAGATTCCAAGTCCAAGTGAAGAAGCGCAACCGAAAACGTTTCAACTACGCTCGGGATACTCAGATGGTGGATGGCACCAAAATAAGCCACGCGCTTGTGGTCGAGCTGGTTCTCCTCAAAGAGTATGCCACCCCGGACAAACTCAATGCGTCGTATCGAACAGGAGAGGGGCGCATATTGAGAATGCGCTACAGACTCACCCTAGCCGAGGATCAGGAACAGATGGTGGAAAGCAGGGGGAATTATCTGCCGTACTACGAGGGCTCGTGGTCAAGCCCACCAAGTTATTCAGAAGAGGACCTTCTTCAGGCGACCCAGGCTGAGAATCATGAGCTGGTCTGATGATTCCTTGTCACGACCGCGCCACACATCCCACGCCTGCAACATGGGATAGCTGATAGGCAGCCTCAAACCCGCGATCCCGGGGTGGAATAAACGCACACTACGCCTGAAAGGTTTGCGGGGCCCCGGGTTTGCCGGGGGCGCTACGCCGAATGACGTATCTCGCATTTATTTCGGTGTGTTGAACCCCCCTGCTAGGTCTGACGTAGCCGGGTCGAACACAGATATCCCAAATGACGCCCCACGCCTTGAATCGGCAGCTATCGTGACCTGTCACAAGACTCCACAAAATGGTGTGGAGTAATGGCATGGGAATTTCTCTCACAAGCCGGAATTATACAAAATTACCCATCTTTTTTCGTTGCAAAGCCAGCCCGACAGCAACAGCGGCTTTTTTTTTTCTCTTTTTTTTCCATCAACCACAGCCCCATATTTCACGTCATCTTGGGCACTACACTACAAATTCTGAAGACCTAACCTGTCATTATTGGATACCATGGGGCAGAATTTTAGCTCCATTCTTTCAAGTATAGTTTTTTAATATTTTTTTTTTACTAGAAAAGAGACCCGCCGTTCTGGTTGTTTGGTAACCGCCTTGCCGTTCATCCGTCTATCAAGTGGAGTAAGACAAGCTAAGCCCGGTGTGAGTTGCCCTTTACAGCAAAGGGACGTGCTTCAACACAGGCGTGGCGATGAGCTGACCGCGCAGCCAAATTGTAGATAAGAATGTGCCGGAAACCTTTATCAGTGAATGGTATCTGTTTGGTTTGGCCTATACAAGACTCTTGTTATTCATCTGATTGCCCCTTTTCCCTCACTTTGCGCGAATATTGAGCATTTTGTTATTACATCTCCATGGTTCCCAATTCTTTCATGTCCCCATCTGCTTTTGCTTCTAACAGCAATTTATCTATGCCTCTTTTGTTCTGCCGGCGAAATTAGTCGGCTGTTAGATGTGCGGTTACCTCGCCTTGCTCCACTAGCGAGTGTATTCTGCGAATCCACAGCCTTCCACATTCAACGTACGCAAGATGAGCAGCAGCAAGGTGGACACCAATAACATGTCGGACGACATGCATAGTGATGAAAGAGCTGGAAAAGGCTCTAGCACTGGGATTGACACGGCTGACGATGTGCTGAGAAACCTTGGGTACGATGCTGAACTCTCGCGAAATCGGTCAACTGCGCAGGTCGCTTTTATGGCCGCTATCCTGGCATCTATTCCTTATGGCTTGGCTACAACACTCTACTATCCACTAGTAGGAGGTGGGCCAGCCAATATCGTCTGGGGCTGGGTTACTGTTTGCTTCATTATTTTATGCCTTGCTGCATCCCTGGGTGAAGTTACTAGCGTTTATCCCACTGCCGGAGGTAAGAGAATCGCGGCTGGACACCGTAACGTCAAGCTCGACCGCTTCTTTGTCTCTTCATAGTATCATCATTCTGGTAAAGGCACTGACCAGTCCATCAGGTGTTTATTATCAAGCATTCATGCTCGCTCCCACACGCTGGCGCAGGATATGCGGCTGGATTTGTGGCTGGTTGTATGTTTTTGGAAACATGACCATCACTCTAGCAGTAACTTTCGGTACGACTCTCTTCATCGTGTCTTGCGTCAACGTATTCGAGAGGGCAGATGGATCTGGTGTATTGGATGGGAAACCCTACCAAGTTTTCCTCATCTTTTTGGGAGTGACTCTTATTTGTAACGCGATCCCAGCTTTTGGGAACCGTTGGCTCCCGCTTCTTGATGTAAGAACTTGCCCTATGCCCTTTCATTCGCCGCTCGATTTGTGCTAATATGGACTTAAGACTGCGACTATCTACTGGACCATCGCTGGTGTGATAGCCATCATTACGACGATTTTGGCTCTGGCGAAAAATGGGCGACACAGCGCAAAATACGTATTTACCCACTTTGAGCCGTCCTCAGGATGGCCTGCTGGCTGGTCCTTTTGCATTGGCCTCCTTCAAGCAGGTTATGCGACTTCGGCAACAGGAATGATCATCTCGTAAGCCCAACCCACCCCGTAAATCTTTAGCTGAGATTGCTAACATGTGGTAGCATGTGCGAAGAGGTTCAGAATCCTGCCATCCAAGTCCCCAAGGCGATGCTTATCACGGTTCTGTTTAATTTCGTAATCGGCTTAGTTTTCCTCATCCCGATCCTCTTTGTTCTTCCGGACATCCAAACCATCATCTCATCGAGCCAGCCCCTTCCTCCGATTATTAAAAGCGCTGTTGGATCTTCGGGTATTGCATTTGCTCTCTTGATTCCCTTGATGATACTCGCTATCATGTGCGGCGTGGGATGTACCACCGCAACATCACGATGCACCTGGGCATTTGCAAGAGATGGAGCTATCCCTGGTTCAAAGTGGTGGATGAAGATCCACCCAACGCTTGGAGTTCCGGCCAACGCCATGCTTCTCAGCACAACTATCGAAGTCATCCTTGGCCTGATTTATTTTGGCTCCGAGGCTGCCTTTAACGCATTTTCTGGAGTTGGCGTTATTTGCCTGACCGCATCTTATGCGATGCCAATTGCTATCAATCTCTTCAGTGGCCGAAAGAAGGTGAAAACGGCTCGTTTCAATCTGGGTCCCTTGGGTTGGATCTGTAATTCGGTCGCAGTTGGTAAGTAACGATGACGTCTCACCACTAATTCCAATATTCTTGCTAACCGATTAGCTTGGGCTCTATTTGCTGTGCCACTGTTTTGCATGCCCACAGTGATTCCTGTGGATGCAAACACAATGAATTATGCTCCAGCGGTCTTTGTGGGTGCAACTATTGTTTCTGCAGCTTGGTACTGGGCTTGGGGCATGAAGAATTATGCTGGGCCACCCACACCTGAGTAGCCACCGGCTACATGTACACTATAGCCATTCTCGTTTATTTATTTGAGATACAATACTGACTCAATCTGGATGTGTACAACTATTTTCCAAGAGTGATAAATACCACGAAACCATGCCAACCAATTTTCGGAGTCGAATTGAACTACTCGCCAACTGGTTTGATGTGCAAATGAGTTCGGCCATCGACGAATTGCGAGATTTTCAAGTATCCATTCTGGTCGCTCTTGGCCTTCTTTCCTCCGTAGAAATATTCTGAAGATGGTTGAAGTCTAGAAATACCCAATGTAAAGGTACCAGCATCTGACGACGGATAAAGGACAAGTTCCAAATCTCGCGAATTGTGTGACCTGGCCTTTGCTACCAAAACCCCAGGATAGGGTACCTCTGAAAGAATTGGGCCGTTTCGGGCAGCCTCTGGGATCCCCTAAAATTTCTCTTGTTAGTTAACTGATTATAAAAGTGCTCGCAAGCTCATGGCAGATATTACCTTCATCACCATGCGATGATAGCCTCCTGGGCGGACGAGTCGAGCCATCAAAGCAGCGAGGTTCATCAAAGTGGACGCCTTGGCCTGGTTTATACTCCTTGCGCCAGATGGCGAAGTGACAACTCCCCAGGCCTTTTCAAACTTATCAGTGGCGGCTTGCTTCAAATCTGCGTCGCCATATTCTCCGGCAGCCGTAGCGATGGTTGTGTACATGGAAAATTCGTTCTTCTTGTAGTTCCCCACGTCAATGCTGTCAGCTCCAACCAGATCGTTCAAAGACAAGTGACCTGTCTTCTTGTCATAATTGACCTTCTCTTTTCTCAAAATGGCCCAGAGCCGGCGGGACAAGTCCTTCAAGGGACCGCTACCCATCATGATCGCAGCCAGGTCACCCGTGGCACCGCACAGTCCAGGAATGCTGAAGCCAGTCAACTCGGATCGGATCGGAAGCACACTTCCGCTCATTTCGGTGAAGTTTGTGTTGAGAGATTCTTCGAAAATTGGCAAAATGACCTCGGATGATTTGGTTCCAAAAAAGCGGTCGTAAATTACCGCTCCAGTCATGCCTTGCAGATTGCAAATGACATAGATCCAGTTCGGTTCGCATGGAATCAAGCAGTATGGGCTGGCAGCCCATTGCCTAATCAGCGTCTTCTGTAGGTCATGCACATTGTATTTGAAGCTGAGCTTGTCTGTGATGTTGAAGACCAGACTCTCAGGTTCTGTATATCTTAGGTCGCCTGTGATGGAAGTGTACAGCATCACGCCCTGGAGGAGGAAGCCCGTCACCATGATATTGTCTTTCGGGACGGGATCCCAATCAAACGAGAATTTTCCCGCCAGTCTTTCCCATTTCCAGTAGTTGAGAACCGTTGATGTCAAGGATCTGTCTATAGTCCTTCGGAAACTTTCGCAGATGTAGCCATGGACATTTGGGGCAAATGTCGTCTGGTAAAGTGCCAAGCAGTACATCATCTGATAGATTTGGTATCGCAGAGCGGCAGTTTGGAACTGGTCGACGATGGTAAATCCAGACCAATCATCCAAGCTTTGGAAGGACATGTCAATGATGAACTGAAGCCTTCTGAGGGTCTCAAGATCGAGCTCTTCATCTTCATCCCTTGTCGATTCGGCAGCAACGAGTCGGTCGACCTCAGCAAGTGCATCTGGAAGGAAATCATTTCTTACGCGGCGTTTTTCTTCGTCCCTTGCTCTCTCTCCAGCTGCATGTCTGTTTGCGTATAGGAACCCCAGTGCGAGAATTGCTGGCGCATAGCGACCGGCAGGCTCCCAGACTGCATCTCCAGTCACCAAATAAGCCCCGAGGATTGAAAACACCCAGACCAGGATGGGAAATAAGATTGCGCCTGCCCCAAACCACTTTAGAGGACAAAACGTTAGTACGGGCACGTGATAGATCTTGAGATCTGAACACCACTCACTGCAAACAGGGCCGGAGGTGTAGCCACCAAGGTCAGAGCAAAAAGTACACCACTCAATATATTGGCGCTGGCAAGGTAGCCGGCTCCCGGGAAAACCAGGCCGAGTGCCGCGGCTCTCTTTTCCGGTCCAATCTCGAACCAGGGCTGATGGAAGACGAAGATACCGACAAAGGCAGTCAGACTCCAGACGGTCAACGTTTGAGCCTGGACTATTTTTCGATGAGGGCCGGAGCCGACGTTTGGAGGGATCAGTTCACGGATGTAGCGGCCTATTCAAACACCAAAGGTCAGACGCCCAAAATCCGCGTACTTCTGGATCGATTATCTCTAACTGACGTACCTCGGATGCCTATAGCTTGTGATTCCGCAGATGAGCTAAATAAGGCGGCGGAGCCGGACTTCTTTTCCTCCGAGTCCGTCGGGGCCATCTTAGCGTGAAGTTGGAAATGCGGGAAGCGGTGGGGTTTCGGCTCCTTGGCGTGGACGATGGGCGAACGGGCTGTCGGCGGGACCCGTTCAATTTTGCATTCAAATCAGTGTCGAACAGCAGTGCGATTTTGGAATGCACTCACTGCTTTCAATATATATACACCAAAATGATGCAATGGAATCCACTGCTTTCAATATATATACACCAAAATGATGCAATGGAATCCACTGCCAGTACTCAGGAATTCATTCTTACCAGATTCTCACTCCTTGTCGTGTGACTGCTTCCCCGCACGGGGGTGCAAGACTGCGATTTTGTGTTGTCAGAAAATTGTGACAATTTAGCCCCCGTTGAGGACTGCCAAGCCCAAGCCGAGGCTTGCAACTCCGCGACTCCGGACATGCGACTCTCCAAGGTCCCGCTACTCCGCATCCCAGTTTGTTTTTATATTGTATTGCTAATTGAAATTCAATCTCGGAATATTCATTCAACAAGCAAGTCGGGTTTCTCTTTGATAGCAAAATGTCGACCACTACTTCTTTGAAAACTAACATTGGGACTGCTCGTCCATTTACTACTGAGAAAGAATTCACCGAGGCCTATCGCACTGTCTCCAACACATTTGCGAGTGGCAGAACAAAGTCGCTGAAGTGGCGAAAATGGCAGCTGAAGCAGTTCTGGTGGATGCTTGAGGATAACGAGCAAGAGATTGTCAATGCACTCGCGCTGGATCTTAACCGTCATGAGTTGGAAAGCATCGCTTCTGACATTCATGGAATCAAAACTGGTATCCTTGAACACCTCTCTCATCTAGAGGAGTGGGCAGCAGACAAGCCCGTCAAAGGATCTGGCTTCTTCTTTGGAACCCTGGGCAAAGCTCGACTGCGCCAGGAGCCTCTGGGTGTGGTCTTCATCATCGGTGCCTGGAACTTTCCGTTTCTCTTGACTTTCTTGCCTGTCGTTGCTGCCATCTCGGCTGGTTGCAGTGTCATTATCAAGCCCTCAGAACTAGCCGTGGCATCGCAGAATGTTATGGCTGACCTGGTTAGTCGCTATCTGGATCAATCAGCTGTCCGCCTCGTCACTGGCGGTCCGCAAGAGACCTCAAAATTCCTCGAGTTCAAATTCGATCACATCTTCTTCACCGGTTCCACCAAAGTCGCCAAATTCATCACGGCCGCTGCCGCCAAGCACCTCACACCCACCGTCTTGGAACTCGGCGGCCAAGGGCCAGCCATTGTAACAAGCAATTCAGACGTGGACACTGCCGCAAAACGTATCGCCTTTGCCAAATTTCTCAACGGCGGGCAGATTTGCCTTTCAGTCAATCACGTTTTCGTGGACCCCAAGGTGCACGACAAATTTGTGGAAAGGCTCATTCATTGGAGCAAAACATTCACCGGCGACAAGAAGACAACCCCGATGTGCAGCATCATCAATGAGCGAAACTTCAATAGGCTTGAAACTATTTTGGATGACACGGACGGCAAGGTGCACTCCGTTTGGGAGGCGGACAAGAAGAACAACAGGTTGGGTTCAACCATTGTTACAGATGTCACAATCCAAGGTGAGCACCATGCATGTTGTGCATCAACGACATTTGCTAATAAAACAAAATCAGATTCTGTTCTTAGCGAGGAGCTTTTCGGGCCAATTTGCCCCGTCATCAAGGCAACTTATCAAGAAGCAGTCCAAGCAACAAATTCGTAAGCATGCGTGCATGGTACAAACTGGGTTCGGAAATACAGTGCTGACTTTCCCCCACAGTGGGCCTCACCCCCTTGCAATCTACATTTTTAGCAACGATCAATCCGAGATCAACTACAGTAAGTTTTTTTTAGCGGGAGGATAAAGATGTGCGAGCTAACTCTAAATCCGAAGTCCTGCAAAATACCAACTCTGGCGGCGTGACTGTCAACGATGTCATGATGCACTACGCTGTCCCTAACGCTCCCTTTGGCGGTGTAGGGGATTCTGGCATGGGTTCCTACCACGGAAATTACGGATTCCTGGCATTTTCGCACCAGAGGACTGTTCTGGAAATGCCTTCATTCTTGGCTAAACTCATGGAGTTCCGCTACCCACCCTACGATTTGAGCAACAAGTCCAAATTGGTAGTCAAAAACAACCTTGGATTCCGTAGAGGCGAAACAATGGAAGACCAGAAGATTGGAGGTGGAGGTGCCACTCGGTTAATTGGACTCGGCGTGCTCGCCGTGGCAGTTGCCGGGCCTGTGGCTAGTAAATGGTTCAATGTTGATATTGAGCTCTTCAAGCCATTATTGAGTGTACTTGGATTGTGACAGAAGCGGTAAGGAGAAGGGTGCAACCGCTCCTTTAATTATTACATTCTGTTCTCTTTTTCTTTTTAGCACAATGCTTCTTTTTATGCTACTTCGATGTTGTGATATTAGCAAAGAGCCCACGCACGAGTCTAATCTATTTTTATCCCCTGTGACCTGTTCTGGTGAATATCCATTTAGTATTTGGTTCTCAAACTTAGACCTCGTGGTTTGGGGTTGTCGAATTAATTCTATTTCTGTTTCCACTTCCTCACGCCAGCACCGTTACGATTAGAGAAATTTCCGCTTGCTTCCGTGAGTTTTGAGTGATCTAGATTCCGTCCAATCATACCCTCAAAGTTTCCACGAATCCCAAGGGTAACTATACTAGTACCACCAAAGCCCTTCACTGCACATTTGCCCCAGCCACTATCGGTGCTGCTGCAAGGGGCTGCCAAGGCTCGAATCAAATGCGCAATTTCGCTGGCCTATTCACTAACTACAGCAGGTGGAATTGGCTCGCCCAGTGTTACTAAGGCCTGGGAACCGTTGGGTTGCCCTGAGCCTAGCGCACGCCACCGATCTCAAACTATTGTCTTTAGCACACTTCCGTCAAGCCATTTCTAGAAAAGGTCATTCGAAAATTCCTCAAACAAGAAAGGCGCATGTGATAGTCCAAGCCTAAGTTGTAAACATAGATTACCTCCCTGATTCAAGGACGAGTCCAGAACCCAACGGGCTTTTACAATAAATGGCGTTGGCCTCCCATGTCCATGACCAAAAAGGTCCAACCTTGTCGCCTATCCAAACCTAGCCACTCTACCACTGGATTCACAATGAGAATCCCAAGCTTGGCGTGGATAGTCTTGGCTGTCATTACTGCCCCAGGCTCGGCTGCCCCTGGTTCATCCGGCCTTCAAACCAACGGGAAATGCTTGAACGCTGTACGATAAATTCCAAACCAGAAGCCCTGGCAATATCATAGCTGCTAACATTACTCAGATTGCATCGCATTGCCCAGGTGGTCTGGATAATGCTAAGCGGGATTGTTCGGTTCGTATTCGTGATGCTTCGAGGCTTCCTATAACTAACTTTTTTGGCCTCTGCAGTCATTCCTGAGGACCACATTGACCCGATGCCCAATGTTTGTAAATGTCAAAAGTATTGCAAGGATGATTCTAATTAATTATAGAACAAAAGCCAGCACTCGAACATATACCAAGACGGCAAAAGTCGTAATTCAAACATCAAAGACAGCGATCACCACAACAAAATTGATTACATTGACCCACGGTACCGCAGTCACAGACACTTCGATTGTGACCAAAGTTCCTATCGTCACCGAAACGGCAATTATCACAACTACCGTGGTAGACACGACAACCAGCACATTAGCTGTTTCCGTCACAGTATGTCCACCATATTATTTACTTGAACATTTTATTTATATTTTCTAGCAAACAATCACGTCTACGACAACCACAACAACCGTTGCAACAGCTGCTTTCTCAATCGATGGGCGCGACATTAGACGGCGGGATGCCGATGCAATTAGCCGAGGATATGGAAGGGGCTGTCAAGGGAGCACAGCGGTCCCCTCCAAGATTCCGCCGTATGCATCTGCGTGTAACGGCCCTTCCTACGCGTTGGCGTGCAAATATATTGGAGTGCGTCCAACTGTGACTACATTGCAGTCACCTATAGTCAACAGGCAAGTGTGGCGCTAGGATTTGGTTTATTTGTCATCGCAAGGGGAGATCACTAACAGTGTATCTCATCAGCTACACGACCAAAACAATTACAATCAGACCGACCAGTAAGGTGCAAGTCACTAATACCATAACTGCCACAAGAACGACAATAATTTCTGTCAACACGAACTTGGGTACCACCAAGACAACATCTCTCACAAAAACAGCTTGGGTTTCCAGAACAACAACAGAGCATACTATGAGCACTGTGACAGAACGAACGACAATTATTGTTGATACTACTACGAAGACTGCGACCATTTCTGTGACTTTGACTGCATCTGTGGTTCCAACAGCATCTGTGATTACAGTCAGCTCTGGGACTGCAATTGACTCCGCTATTGAAACTGCCTCTCGGACTATAGCCAGCTCGAGTATCTCAGCCTACTCTCAGATTCCAGCAACATCTGCAACTACAAGCACATCTACGGCTACAGCCAGCTTTGGGAGTGGAAGTCCGTCTACAATTTCAGCTAGTGCTGGGACCCTGACCACATCTACAACTCCCAAAGCTACCGGTTTCTACATCAAGGCTGTCGGGCTGGAGGATATCGATCATGCATACCTTACATTGGATGGGTTTGCTATTATATTCGGCGACCGGTCGGCCGCGACTATTTTCACTCTTGAGGAAAGGACATCACTGCTTCAATGGATCCCAGACCCTATGCACACTGCTTACCTCAGAGTCGAGCCCGAAGATACCACAAACCTAATCTTCACTGTGGCATCTCTAAGGATCAGCAATTACATTCCAGACGGCACATATATAGCCTGCACAAAGGGTGACAGCAACGCTCTTCACTGTGCACCCTTCATCGGTACTACTATTAGAATATTCGCGGCCGACAGGGGAGTTCTGCTTTTTTATAACCCAGCACTTCTCCCAGTCGACTGGGAAGAATTCCCTATCCCGCTGGCCTTCGTGTACGAAAATGTCTAGGAGAATCGTCCAAAAGAGTTCATTGCTTAAGGCTATATATTGGGATTGATTGATCATAAATGCAAGCATCTTGCTTCTATATGGCGTTCCATCTAACCCAGTGGTTTGTAAATAGGAATCTGCTATAGTATTGGCAATACAAGCTTCTTTCTGCTCTGACCCTCTACCTGGAGCATGAACTCGCTATTTGATGAGAATACAATCTACACATTAATACGAAAAGGCAAAGGAAATTTAAACGTTTAAAACTATACAATTGTGTTCAATTCCATGTAACTTGGTCCTGTACTATCTGAGCCACCACGATGTTTATCATCCTTGATTTCTTTGCTCCTGGATAGGCCTAAGCGACTAGAGAGTCGTTTGCAAGCGGGTAGCAGAGGCCGCAATGCTGGGAGAGCCACAGTTACCAGCTGAGCCGTGATTTCAGCGACTCCTATGATGTCTGTATTGCAACTGTCAGCGATACATCACAGAATATCGTTACATTTCCTACAATTATTATAGCTAAGCAGCTCTGGTGCGGAGACAACAAATCGAGCGATGCTAATCAATACCGAAATCAGGCCCAGTGAAAATATGCCTATCAATGCAATCTTTTCTCTGCGTGGGGTTGACTTTAATCGTTTGATCATTCCAAATGGTAGCGCAAAGACTGAATCAGCTTCCTTATTAGTAAATACAAGGAATATTCTGAGCGTGGACGTTACCGAGTAATTCTGCTACGATGTGCATTGGCCAAACGACATGCAACGACGTTGTATCAATCAAAAGGGAACAGTCTGTTTCAGCAGACCTATTAAAAAACGATAACATGTCAGCCCCGAAAAATTATAAATAACAAAAGCGGATGAAGGAAACATGACAACCAGGCATTATGAAACATACCAATTTTTAGGGATATCTAACCCGCACCAAAACAGATCTGTGAAGGCAGTTGCTAGGAAAGCAAGTATATTATACCCCATCACGAGGTATAGACATTTCCGCAATTTTTCTTCGGATATAGGAAATAGCTCATTGTAAAATGCAAGTAAGCTAAACCTGGGAAAGTAATAGCCCGTATCAGAAATGATGTAGGAGAAGTATAACCACTAACCAAACCATCAATAAGAGTTTTTCTCAAGGCGGATTTATTTGCTTACCTCATAGAACTCTACCTCTCCATAGCTTTCGAACCCAGCATTATTTTTTGTGAGGGCATATGTATCCCCAATAGCCAAGGTAAGGAAGAATAAAAAGGCTATGACCAAAAAGATTTCAGAGAGCCAGAACGACCACATCCGTTTCCAAGTGCGTACCGCAAGGCGTGTACAGACGATGATCAGACAGATTGCAATACAGCACCATTCTCCAGCCTGAATGCGCGTTAGCGGCCAAGGGGAGTGAATATGAACGTTTGAGTGTTGGGCATACCAAATAGCTCCTTGCAGTCAGAGCCATTCTCGTTCTTTTTGCCGCCTGTCAGCAAGGGAGACTCGAAATGCGTGCCACGAAGCGGCGACCCTGCTTTCTGGCAAGTGTCCGGTGTGGCGGGACAATTTTATGCACTGCCGCCTCGCGCTAGAGCATGACCCATATTGCCTTCCTTTCCTTGGTGCCACGGCGAAATCTTAGAGGCTGTATCTGAGGTGTACGTTGGAGTGGTCGCGATCCGTTTGCTGTGAGTTGGTGTCGCCGAGGGAGGTGGGCAACGCATGCCCGGCCGAAACTTTGAAGGTGGAAATGATGCAAGGCGGGCGAGGCCTGGTGCGCTGACTTTAAGACTGGGAAGCGGACGGCTTGGCCCGAACTGGCATTTTGGAATTTGACAAGCTTTCTCTAGCGCGGTTTTTGGAATGGTGTCGTTGAAAGACGTGAGGCGGCGCAAACGCAATACAGTGCCTGGGTGGGCAATCTCAAGCAATTTAGGTTAGTCCCGACCAGCCATTCCTGCAGAAGAAACCCTATGCGGGTAGCTCCCGGGGTCGATATCACACAGCCAAGGTCACACAGCAGCCGCTGTTGATGGGGCGTCTCTTCTTGCAGTAAAGATCGTTGTTCTATCCAACTAAGCTAGCTGAAGAGAGCCCCTTTTGCCGTTGTGACGCGACCACGTGACGTCTCGCTTCGTGCCGCCTTCAGGCGAGGCGCTTGACTAGTGCCTCAGGCTGTAATGAACGTAATCCTTTGGTGATAGCTTCAATGTTCCCACATGCTCAATTTCATCCAAGCTGGCATGGCACTAGTGGAGGAGAACGGTCCAGCTCGGGGTGGTGTTGGCATACATTTTGAGCAGTAATCAAAGAGTCTAGAATTCTACTTAATCTAATCTAACTATCATTTATTCTACAATGATTAAAAACAGTTATGTGTTATTTCTGGCTCTTCATAGGATCATGGGGCTTCAGTTCCGTAAAGGCAGCCGCTGCCTGGTCTTGAGCGGCGATGCGCACCCAATCCGGAAAAGCCCTTACAAAAGGCGAAAGCAGCGTGCCAAGAGTTGGAACCAAGACATTGTGGGCCTGCCCGCTGTGCAGAATTCCAACGATCGTGTCTGCAAGATAGTCGGGCGTCATTGTGGACATTCCAGGAACAGACTTGATGCCATTGAACATGGCGGTCTGAACGTGACTGGGTGAAATGCAGGAGACTCGCACAGCCGGCGCCTTGTGGACATGCTTAACCTCCGAGTGAATACCCTCATAGATTGATACGGCTGCAGCCTTGCTGGAGCAGTAGTCCGTGGCACCTGATGTTGCCATGTAGCCCGTCTGAGAAGCGACAACGAGGACATGGCCATGATTTCGAGCGACTAGGGACGGAAGGAAGGCTTTGATTGTCCAAATAAGTCCCAGGGTATTGACCCCAAATGTCCTAGAGGTGTGTAAGCTTCATGGTCACGAAGAAGGGGATATAATTACGCACAATTCGATGTCTCGCTTCTCAGCCTTTAAAATCGGCTTTCCACGGCAGATTCCGGCGTTGGCAACAATGATGGTCGGCTCTCCTACTTCCCTGTCGTTCTCAAATCAGCCTTTTGGTTACGTTACTGTATCCAGTACAAGCAGCAAACTCACCGTTTGACTGTTGCCGCTACTCCTTGGAGTTGGTCGTAGTCAGTCAAGTCGCACTTGTAAAAGTGCACATTGGGAGCTAATTTGAGCACGTGTTAGCTAATCTCTCAACAGAAAAATATCCGAGGCAAGTACATCCCGAGAACATTATTTACTTACGTGCAGTGTATGTTAAAGGAATAACATCAAGCACCACAACTGCGGTGCCTCGCTTTGCGAGTTTCTGCACTGTAGCGCCTCCGATACCCCCAGACCCACCAGTGACAACAATGATTTCTCGGTTCCAGTCAAAGGAAGCAGGTGTGCCGTGATTGAGAGCATTCCTGCTAAGCGCTCGGTTGGCCGAATACAAAGCGCCCAGGCCTGAGAGAATTATCGCCGGCTTGATCCATGGCGCCAATTGCTCATTGTTCAAGATTGCGCTTGATGCATCCACAACTTTTGATGAGATAGTCTCAAACAATGAACCGCTAGAGGACGACATGGTGATCAATTTTGAACATCAAGTAGACTCTAGTGATGGTGCACAAATGCTGCGTCGAAGATGTGTGGGAAATATTCAAGGCGGATACCTCGCCAGATGAATTGTGACAGGAGCTATTTAAAGCATTGTGCCTTTTGAGTTATGAACGCGTATACAACTGATTTGGGACGGGATACGAAAATTAATGAGTAATGATGTGACTGCCGATTAAGGTTATCCCGTGATCGCCGCCGTCACAAAAGGATGACACAGCCCCATAACCATGCCAGTGGTAAATGTGGGGGTGAGATAAATCACAGTCAGAAAAATCGTATCAAACTAGTGAAATAAACCCGATCTATAGTATTTACTCCTGCATATGCAGTACCCATCTATTCCCGACTGAATACATTGTGAGCGAAACTGTGTGTCGTTGGAAGCAAGGATAGTGGTGAATATTGTGAATGCGTGATATGTGATAACAGCTGCCCCTGTGAGTGATTTATAGCTTCTTAATGGTAGATACGGCAATATTATGGCTTTATCGTCTTGTATGGCGTTGTTCCTTGTCACCAATGAAGTTTGATAGGCACAAGCTTAATTCAATCAGGTGCAACTTCTATCATATTTTTAAAAGTAACTGCTAGCTATGCGATGCAAATCCAAGCCAATATTTTCCTTGCGAAATACTCCAGCTATAAATGGTCGCTATTGTATTCGTGACAAACGCTTAGGGGCACAGGACATTAGAGCAAACCCAAAAACGTTACTCAATCCTCAGATTCCTAATCCTGCCACTATTCCAAAGGATGAACACGCTACTGAGACCCATACTAAAACTTGCCCAGGTGCTACAGTCATGGTGAGTATAAATCAAAATCGGGTGCGATAACTTTTACTTACGTAGAAGACGGCGCGATGTCGCGAAAAGCTCCTGTTGCCCAAATCAAGGCGACAGTATTGTATGTTGCAGCCCACCACATATTCTGTCGGGTGATTTCAACAAACTTGCTCGATAATTTCATCATGAACAATATCCTTTTCGTTGCCATTGAGGCCGTTGAATTTTTTTCGTCGACGTCCGGTAAAAGCGTCGCATCAGCAGGTCCAGACATTATATCGGTGAGGTTGTCGTGGCTTGGAGCGCAGATACTGAAAGACGCCGCGGCAAAACATGGCAGGTCGTTTAGGTTGTCGCCAACAACTATTGCCGGCCCGAGATTCTGTAGCTTCTTGACGGCATCAGCCTTTTCTTCCGGCAAGCAATCAGCAAAGACCATTTCAGCATCTATGCCCACTTGCTTGGCCACAGCTATCGCGGAAGCGTAACTGTCGCCTGTCAACATCCCGACTTTTAAGCCCCTCTTCTTGAGAATCGCGATCAATTCGGGAGCATCCGGCCGGATGGTGTCCTCGAGAATAAGAACTGCGGCCTGGATTCCGTTGATTGCCACAATTACTGGAGTTGTCAAAGCTGATCTAAACTTTTCCGGAACCCCAGACAGATCGACCGATACACCTAACGCATTCATATATTTCCGACTGCCAACGGCTATCGTGAAAGACTCTGGTCCATTCTCGGCAATATCTATTTTTCCCTCCACTCCCCTTCCGAGATTGTGATTTAGTTCTGAAATTGTCAGTGAATTGGACTCGTAGACGCTAGGATCTCCGTTTGCGATATGTCGATGACTTTCTTGTACAATAGCTTGAGCAGCCGGATGTTGAATTCCCTTTTCAACCTTACAAACAGCTTTCCACATTATATCCAATGGTATGGAATGGTTTGGCGAAAGGTTGACATGGGCAACACGCAATGACCCCTGAGTAAGTGTACCAGTCTTGTCGAATAGAATAACGCGGGCCTGGGTGGCTGCCCTTATTCGCGCAGAGCTCGTTGTCAGTTTAATGCCCACCTTTGATGCGCTCACTAGCCGGGTTTCAATTTATTATTCAGCCTTCATTTTGGAAAATTAGAACGACTGACCAGCAGCAAACAATTTGCATGTAGTGACACTAAGGCTCAAAGCACACGGGCAAGCGGCCAGCAACATAGCCGAAGCATTTCCCATTAGTTCCTGGAAATGCGTATTGAATCCATAGTATTGTATTATGACGAAAGAAATGACAAGGGTTATGACAGCCGTGGAAAAGTGTTGTGCCAAACGGTTGGAAGTGGTCTCGGATGACGTGGACTCGGCGCTAACAATCGAGGTCAATACTCCTGCCAGTCGAGTAGATTTTCCTGTCGAGGAAATCCGGACGATCAAATCTCCCTGCATGACGGTCGATCCAGCGTAGATATGATCGCCGCTCTGAACGGTACGGGGCGTTGCAGATCCGGTCATCCAGGACTCCGATACCAGCGACTCCCCTTTACTCTCAACAATACCATCGGCAGCCAAGCGCTCCCCTTCTTTCACGAGTAGACGATCGCCGAGAGATATCATGTTAGATGGAACCAAGTTCGTCTTTTTTTCGTCCTCATCATAATAAATTGTGGCCTTTTCGGGGAGTAGATTGAGTAATGGTGACGCAAAATCAAGGCTTTGCTGAGATATCACAGCCTTGAGCAGGCGACCACCAATGATTGATGTAGACAGAACCGGAATCTTTTCAAGCGCAGCACCATCAATCCGATAAAATTGGCCATGATTTTGCGATGCCTTAATTGTGGCTGCTTGAATCAAGGCAAGGAGCATTCCTAATGAGGCAAGCGTGGACATGTTGGGTTTGCGAAGGTGCCATACTGAATTAAAGGTCTCAAGATGGATTCTTAACCCTGCAGCGAGCGCTATAGCGATAGCGAGATACTGAGCCAAGTGGAGCAAAATACCCGCCCTGCGATTCCATTCTGTCGGTAGGTATGACGTCGATGCCATGAGCAACGAAGCAGCGACGGAGAGGCTAAAGTTGCGCCGCCATAATTCGGCATCGCGTGCGCGACCTGAGAGCGGCTTCTGGATTGCCGCTGGAAGGTCACCCCAGTCATCGGGCGCATCCGCTGTTGTCAATGGGCTTGCGTCATACCCGGCATCGCGGATAATTTTAACCAGGGCGTCTTGAGACGCTTCATTAGTGAAAACCACATGTGCGCGAAGCAAACTGAGGGAAATCGAAGCCCGCAAGACTCCGGGGACAGCTTCGAGGGTATTCTGCACATCGGCAACGCAGGCTGTGCATGTAAGTCCGCCCAGATTCAAGATGCAGGACTGGGTGCTATCTTGATCCTTGGTCTGTGCGCATTCGAAGGGCACATTTTCATGCACAATGCCAGGCGGGATTTTCGGCCTCAGGGAAGCAAAGAGCTTTTCGTGGACGTTGAGGAATCGGAACACAATGTACGCGGCGACGGCACAGCAAGCCATGATGGATTGCGTGCCATTTCAAATTCGAGAGAAGCCATCTAAGATGCGGGGATCGTGAGGACACCCCATATAAGGACTATAAAACATGGAGTTGCGGCCAGGCATGTGAAGCAACGCATCCAGACACAAGCACCGAGACGACGAGGAAAATGCTGACGGGGGTGGACGCCCTCCTCGGACAGGTTTAGCCAGCGACTCACGGCACAGACGCACCGTGCTTCAGGGGCTGAGCTCAAGCAAATTGTGGGTCACCAGGTTCGGTTGTCAGCAAAATCTCACTCAGGAAATTCAACTGCCGGGCCCGCATGGATCAGAGTGGGAGCTTTGTCAACACACGCTAGGGCCGGGGTCACGAAGCTTTCCGAAAGGCAAATCCGAATATTCCGTATTCGCTGCTAACCCTGCATCGGGAATAACCCACCCAACGGGCATTACCCATCGAGTGGGATGGTGGTTTGGACATAGTGATTGTGTAGTCATGGTCTTGGGCGGGATAGAGTGTGTGGGGGTGATGATGCAGAGGAGAACTGACAATGTATAGTCACACCAGCAGTAAGGATCATTTGTTTACGGTTCATTCAGCGAACCTAGTATCATGAAGAAAACCATTTCCATGAACAGACTAAATTCCTCTGCGATAATATTGTTTAGTTGGTTAGTTAGTTCTATGGGCTTCGCGTCCCAAATTATGGTCGCCCTACCCTATACTATAGCCATATATCAACCCTTCGCATAGTTGTGGATGCGTCCAAACTCAACAAGTCACTCTTTCTATTATGTCATTTAATTATCATGAAAAGCATGGCTGATATAGTCAAGTCTTTCATGTTCTTGAAGTTGTCAGTGGCCCGAATGAATTAACCGAGCCTCATTATTGTCTACTTTTATACGAAAGAAGATTCCTAGTTCAGCATTTCAGGTTGCGTGACTTCGTGTCACGACAGGAGACTTGAAACTGGTTACTCCATACTCGTCAGTAATTTATCTGGTAGACACAGAGTCTTCATATCAATGCATCTACCAAAAGTGTGCGCCAGTCCTGGACCTGTGACATGGGTGTTGAATCTGGGTATTGTCACAGATTCCGGTGCTGATATGAAGGCAACAATTGGGATGTTCTCTTTGTTCAGAAATATCCAGCCCGCCCTTGCTTTATTTCTTTTTACCTGGAAGTTGCTATTATACGGGTGCGTATTCATAGATGAAATATCAGTCAAAGATTTCCACTTTAGGTGGGCATCTAATCTCATAGAGCATCAGATTTAGGACGCAACCAAGCCTATTCTGGAACCTTTCAGACTTCAGAGATTGTGAAATTTAGTTTAGTGAAATTCAGTCTAGTGCCCATGTTTCAACCTATTCTACCTGACCACTCTGTGAGCACGCAACACATATCTGTATCCATTTCTCCCTTGACAGTTTTTTACACCCCCACTACTCCGTCTCAAAATAGATTGAAGACCTTTTGTCTCTCTCATTTTAACCTTGATAGGGAACTCTAACCAGAAAGAATCGACGACTTCATTGATCTGCGAAAAATTTTCATCCCAGTGCCACGGCATTGGGACCGAGTCCTTGTTGGTTGGCATGTGAATGGACACATTCAATCGCACCAGGCGAGTGAGGTAATTTTAGGCCCTTTATCTTGACTTTGGATTAAATGAGGCGAGTAACGCAGCTGCCGTTTGGGGGCAACGACATTTGCCTCCCTCGTGAGCACTGCCTCGTTCAGCATGACGCACTGACGATGGCGGCGACCCTTCCGGCATTTGTCAGGCCGGTGGGAGAATAAGTTCAAGCCATCGATCGCTTGGACGTCATATCAGGCCCCGACGGGGTGTTTGGCATTGGCGGTTTTAAGCCGCATCCTCGTCATCGAGTGGAAACATGCCATTTCGAGGTGGGTACTCACCGCCGTACCGGCCCTATGACTGAGCATCCCGATCGGCAAGGTGCAACGGCCGGATAGATTATCTGCGCCCAGTGATGCCATTCCGATAACAGCTCATTGGGCTTCGCAGGCCTTTCCCTGTGCGGCGCACCCTGCGACTCTATAAACAAGAAATAGGCTCCTGCAATGCAATGCAACCCCCTCTCTCGATTTCCTGTACATATAGCCTCGGGTGGCTTCCCGGTGAGGCAAAGCCCAGACACCGAGAGCTGCCCCGCACGATCTCCACCGTTTTGACAGGGAGGGCTGTGTGGATCAGAGGGAAGTCCGACGGGAATTTGTGCATATAACTACCCAAGCGAGGTCGCGCAAAGCCGCTAAAAACCAAATTTAAGGTTACGAGGTCTGTCGTCACCAAAAGGACACTGCTAATTAATTTCTTGGTGAGCATTTGAACTTGGTCGAATTCCCACCACATATTACTTTTTCGCAACCCAAAGAGCGAGCGAGCGAGCCCCGCGTCCCGTTCAAGAAGCCATGCCATCCTCCGAGCACAGCGACGCGGCCAAGTCCAAGGGCGCCCGGGGCGTCAAGAAGAGGTCCACGCCGGTGCAGGCCGAAAGGCGGAGGGCGCAGAACCGCATTTCGCAGCAGTGCCTCCGCGAGAAAAACCTCGCGTACGTGCGCCACCTAGAAAACGTCACGCAGGCCCTGCAGGCCTCAAAGGACGCCAGCAACAACGACCGCTACTCGATGCTGCTCGAGGTCCACCTCAAGGTTGTCGACGAGAACCGCAGACTGGAGGAGGCCCTGTTTCGGCTCCGCAAAAAGCTACTGAGCCTGAGCAATTCCGCCTCATCCGCCGCAGGTATGTTCGCGCCCACCGCTATATGTCGCGCGAGCTAGTAGTAATCGAACCACGGCAGAGGATCCTATTTTTGACACGCTCCTGGGCCGCGATAACAAGCCTCAAGAAGGTGATGATTCAATTACGCCCCCTTTTGAGTTTTCGCCCGATAGCCCTTTACCACTTAACGTAACGGGAAACCAGGGCAACTCGCCACCTGTTGATCAAGCTGCGACCCAAGGTGGCCAAACCTATACGGGAGGTTTGTTAGACCCCGAGTTCAGCCAGTGCATTCAGCAGACTGGTGGCGTCACCGGCCTAGAAGATCTTTTATCTAGTAATAATGCTCTGGCGTTCGAAAATATCACATCAGTGCAGCTTATTCCGATCCCTAGGCCTCCACTACAGAGTCAAGACCGACTCTACATTACCTGCACAACCACATTCGGCCAGACCATTCTGAATGCCTGCAAGGAGTGGCTCAAGCGAAGCGCGCCTAATGAGCCTATGCAGTACCCAGAGCCCCACGAGAAACAGATCAAGGATGTTTCGCGAGCCGCTACGCACTTGTTGGCGACTAGGTGTGGGTTGGAATCTTACATATATGGCGTGGTAGGTAGACACGGCACATGGTTTACTCTTTTTAGACGCTGACCTCAACCTAGAATGGTGCAGTGCATATAGAACGATTGTTTGGCTGGAGGCTAGGAGCGACCAACCACAAAATGATACCCAAACCGTTTAGGCCAACACCTTTACAAGCCCGACGGCCTCAACACTTGATGGGGATTGACTTGTTTAACTGGCCCGAGATTCGAGACCAGCTAGTGCTCGAGGAGCCGCGTCTAGACATTGACAGCTTGATGCGCGATCTTACTATCCACTCCGTCATCGAGCAGCCTCAGCACGGCGTCGCGGTCGGCGTATACGACTTGTTCCAGAACCACATCCTACCGAGAGCCAAGGATACGAGCGTTGTGCCTGAGCCCCAGACAGAAAAGTCGTGGCTGTTTGACCGGTCGTGGGTATTTTACGATGTTGATGTCAAGACGCACCGCTTCCGTGGGCTGACATCTGATCCGTTGCTCGAGGCTCTGGTTGAGGAGCTGGACCGACGTGTGCAGACGCTGCGGTCGGGAGAGGCAGGGGCCGATTTAGGACCCGATTGGCCTCGGGGCGACAAGTTCCAGCGCAACGAGATTGCACTCTTCTTTGGGCTGGACAATATGAGCACGTGGAAGCTGAGCAAGGAATTTGCGGATAAATACCATTTTCTCGACTGCTCGTCTGGTGAGTTTTACCGTGTTGCGTGAATGAACACCAGTTGCTAACAGTAAGCGACAGCCACCTCCCAGTACAAGACGGTTCCCGCGTCTTCGGTTTTTGGCAGATTATGATTCGGCACTAGCAGCGTGTATAAATGGATAATACTTGATGACCTGTATTTCACTGTACAAACACAAATTTGTTTTAATTGACTTAGCCATATTTTTTCCTGTAACAATACCAAACTTCATTCGTTAGCCCGGCAAGAAGCCCGTGTCAATCAACAGGCAGCAGCTTCGCCCAACCAACCAACTGACCAATAATAATTATCTTGTCATTAGTCAGCGAAATCATTGACCGCCGGCATCTCTGCCTAACCGTACAAGTTGTCTGAATTGTCCATCTTGCTATTCTCGATTGACAATGGTGAACAGCACCATGCCGGATCGGAAGTCGCCCGCCCCCAAGGCGGCCTCTTTTCTCGGCCTGCCTTCCCACATCCGGCAGCAAATCTACCGTGAAACCGAACTCATCCACAATCACATTCTCACTCTATCAAATGATGGCAGTATGTGGGCTAGTTGGCTAATTCGAGCTAATTGGCCAGGGCACGGTTCTGCATTCAAGCACAATCTACTGCGTGTTTGCTCTACGACTCGCTTGGAACTCACCAAAATCCTCCTGGCACAGAACTACGTATAGATTCCCGCAAGCAACGTCGACTTCGCCTTGAGAATGCTCCACGACCTGCCATCTGAGGTTCTGTCGGGCCTTACTAATTTGACCGTTGAGCTACGCATGCTGCCAAGTCCCCTTACCCTTACACTTGCAACTATCCAACTTTGGCAACGAACAGTCACCCGCATCCTGTCACTCACAGCTCCTAATCAGCTTCGGCTCCGGCTGATCTGCGAGCTCGGGTACACCCGCAGGATCGAGACCGTCCTGGAGCCTCTCCTATGCCGCCCGGGCATTCTCCGAGAGCTTGAGCTGCGGCTCTCGGGAACCGCAGAGCGGTGCATTTCAGTTCTCGCCGAGGCAGCAGCCAATGCCATATTGGGTCGCAATCCTGAGTTGGGAAACTGGCAAGATCTCTGTGATTTCATGGCACAATCACCAAAACCATTTCGCTATCTTGACCTGACGACGGAGATTAGACAGCAAATACTCGAGTACACAGACCTTGTCACGCCTCTCCGGAGCGTCGAGTGGAAGCCCGGTCGAGGCTTCTATACTGAACAGAAAGGATGTGTAGTTGATGGCTGTGCTCATTCCAACTGCTATTGGGCCTACAGAGGGACTCGAGGTGATTTTTGCCGCAAGCATCACAGTGTTTTCTCGGACCAATGTCGCTGCTGGGAGCCGCCGATATCTCACTTTCTGGTCAGCAGAGCCATGTACAGAGATGCGAGTTCCATATTCTATTCGAAAAACGAATTCATCATCACACCCCGTGTCGGGCTTTGCGGGAGCATAGGATGGCGGGATGTAAATTCTCGTCTCTGTGCATCGAGGTTCATCACGCGAAACCTGGAGCCGGGTTTCCTGGGTCACCTCCGGAGACTCGAGATAGTCATGCCTCCGCTCAAAGCCCACTTTCAGCCTGAGCAATCTGACCCTGTCCACTGCGACTGGCGCTTTGCCATTCACCACCTCAGCACCCACGCAGATTTGCCAAAGCTGACGCTCAGCATCCACATTGCGCTGGAGATTTCCACTTTTTCGCACATTCAGATGACTCAGCCCACGCGCTGGGAACGGACAGTGCGCCAGGGTCTGATTGCGCGAGGAGATGACATGGCCTCGAGGCTCAGAGTTCACGCAAGCCTTCTCGGGCCGCTGTGCACATTGAAAGACCTGGGACGCTTTTTCGTTCACCTTGAGTGGCCATGGCATTGGTCTCCCGACCTTGACAGGTCCAAAACTTCGCGGGATTTCAGGGAATGGCGTGCCCAGGAGGACGAGTTGGCGCATCAAGTTGATGAAATGGAGCAATGGCTGGAAAGACTCGTCATGGGCCAAGACTACGATAGCTACGCTCTAGGAAAGAAGAATGAGAGGCTGAGCCAGTGGCTATCTGACTTTTGGTCTTACTGCGGGTTGCATGGTCTGCCTATATTGCCTTGATTAGGGGCGCATATGCAAGTAACAACAATGAAATCAAACGAAATTATGAGCAAGGACGATTCAAATTCCTTGAAATAGTAACTTGAACTAGAATATACTTCCGCCCAATTCTCACTTGCTCTCAACATTGCCTAAATCAAGCCCCTTTAAAGCCTCGCACGCCTTGTCCCAGGCATCATCTCCTTCGTACAGCTGGCTCCTGAGATAGGCCCAGGTCATCCTCTGCACCGCTGCAAGGCGCTCGGGGCTTTCGTCCTCATGGCCCTCTGCGGCATCCCACCCGCTGATGCCTCCAAAGGTGTGGTGCCCTCCTTTGAGCGAAAACGCATGCTTGGGCCCAGGGGCAGCTGTGTATGGGTCGAGGTGCCAGTCGGCGCCTCGGACCGTCAGGTGCGGGCTTACATCCTCATCTCCCCAAACAACGAGCGCCGGAGTCCGCATGCTGGTGAAGTCGGCGTCATAGAAAGGAACCATCTTGTGTCCGTTTTCCGAAAGGCTTGAGCCACCGCTTCCGGTTCCGCCAATGATGACCCCGGCCTTGATTCGCTCCTCGAAGAGCTCCGTCTTTGTGCCATCTCGGGGGTCTGTGTTGACTGCGCCGAGGAGAATGCTGGTTGTCATTCCTCCGAGAGAGTGTCCAGCTACAGCAATCTTGGATCTATCAAGTCGCCCCTTGATGAAAGGCGCAGCATCTTCGATGGCGTCGAGGCTATCGAGAATCCTTGTCATGTCCTTGGCACGGGACTCGAGAAACAGCTCTCTGATGCTCTTGCTTTCCAACGGAAAGTTGAGCGACTTGGAGCTTAGATGAGTTGGCTGGATGACTGCAAAGCCATGTGCAGCCCAAAATTCGACGAGTGGCCCGTAGCCCTCGAGGGAAGAGAGCCAGTTGCTTCGGCCATGTCCGTGGGAAAGCAGAATGATTGGAAGAGAATCGCCAGTGACAGGAGCCGAAATGCGTAATTGCAAGTCGACTCTGCGGTCAGAAAAGGGAATGACAACTGGGCTGACTGAGATGACTGGGGTTGGAGAGCTGGTGGGGATCTTGGCGGCAGAGTCAATAAGTGCGTGGTCGGGGAAAATCATTTTGATGTATGTGGAGAATGGGTTGGGTTTTGGGTAGATGTGATATTTTAAGGATGTTGGAATTGAAAGTGAATTGAGATGACGATGATGGGAAATGGCTCTTCATTTTATACATAATTCGATCTTCCTTCATTTTCACGAAGCCATCGTGATGGTGCGTATGGACGAGTCTAAGAGTGCTTTCCTAAACGGGCATAGCGCAACAAACCCATAAATATTACTCGTCAAGCATCTCAATTGGCGGACCATTTCCCAAACGGAGATACGCCCCACTACACAAGGATCTGATGGATTTAGGTGCTATTTCCGAGATGGCACAAAACTGCCTCAACGGACATGGAGATAATTATAGTGAGGTCATTTTAGAATTCCAAGAATCCAAGGAATACTTATTATTGCTAAGGATCAGCGGAAGCCCGACTGAACGAGATACCGGAGATAAGTGGAGCCCACCCCAGCATTAGTCAGTTGGTCGCAAGGCCGGGTTTGGCGATAAAAGCCATCCACATGATCTTCACACCAAGATTTCGATCGCATCTTCATGCTAATTCAAATTTTTGGCCGGTTCCTAATGCATGATTTTTTCATGAACCATTCGAGTGAACGGGAACCACAAAACTTATGCTCGTGCAAAGCCATCTCCTCGCCAGCTGATTCCCACATTATCCAACTTTTTGACTACCAATTACATGACGCCACATCTGGTTATTGGACATGAATGCATATTTAATGAAAGCTAGCCTATTTTATTTATCACCACGTCGCTTCGTCTGGTTTTTTTTTTTTTAACCTAGTCGGTAAAATATATTGGCTGAAACGAGGCAAGTTTGCGATCAGCTTAAAGTGATCATCCCGACCAGGAGACTATCGTGGTATTCCTTTTGTCAAAATAATTTTTTAACCTCCTCATGAGAGGACAGCATATGAGTCGAGTAAAGCAGCGCCGACCGAAAATCTGGGCAGGATGGAGCTTAGGGCGACAGAAACGGAAGGGATCCGACGGTATATAGCACATACGTGGAAACATTTTAGACGTAGGACTGCGCGTTGTAACCCACAGTGTTCGTTGTCATTGGCGAATCTATCCTGCTTACTCGCTAATTATGTCTATTTATTTACTTTTTGATTCTGTTCTCGTGACGTAGAGGCATTAGCGCCGTGTGCCGTGTCTCTAGCCCGCGCTGTGCCCTGCGCTGTGGCTTGCTTCTTTTTCAGCTCGGCGTCCACCACGTCCGCAGGCAGAGAGCAAGGACACCAACTCTCCCAACTCAGCCCAAACACCGCAAAAAGTCGTATCCATTGTCAATTACAACTCGATACGCCCAGCATCTTGAACGGTATTATTCCGTGTCTCTGATATTCAGCCTGAAACATGTTCACTGCGTTTTTTTTCTGCGGTCTGCTCTGTCTCCCAGTTGTCCTCGCGGACGGCTGGGATGACTTTTCGAACAACCTTGCTTCCGACCTAGCACCTATTCTATCCCTCTTCGGCGAACAGGTGACAAAGCAATACCTTAGCGAGAGTATTACCTTGCTCGATTATTTTATCTTCGCAATGGCACCAATGGGTATTTTAACGGCCATAGTCTCTGCTATTCGTGTTTGTGGCACTCCGTCCTTGCGTGCCTTTATTGGCAGAGCCCAAGAAGGGGGTGGGAGCGCAGAGGCCGAGCTGTGTTCCTCCACAAGTCGTGATGTGTGTGAGCTCTACAATAACGGTGGCATTGTGCGGGTTTTCGGGCGCCCCAAGATTCTTGAAGTTGTTCACGATCCAGTCAAACCGGATTTCGAAGGGAAAGCAGGAATATACACGTTCCAGGAGTATCTTGGTAGCGAAAACGGCAAGAATGAATGGGAGAGTGAGCACAAGAATGAACAAGATTTTGAAAACAACACAGAGCCCGATGCATATGCCCCAAATCTATCTCTCAACGTCGGCATCAAAAGACAACCTCCATCCGTTTTCTGGCTAGTAGCCTTATCCGGCCTAACTTTACAAACCGGCGTTTTGGTATTTGCGGCTGTTGTGACTTATCATCTGCGATGGGATAAGGATGGCAATCAGCCAGAATCGTATGCTTGTCCCTTAGTGCTGATTGGTACGGTTTTCATGTGTAGCGGCACCTTTCTCTGCGCTTATCTTATCGGCCAAAGCACTGAAGAACGAGTTTTTCGAAGGACATCAAAGAATGAGAAAGAGCCAAGACACTCATCCATATATTGGGTACAACCTGGCGGACAAGTTCTTGGAGACCAAGTCTTTGACCCTTTTTGCTGCAGCGATCATGACAGGCATCTCAATGAGTACATAACATCCGGGAAGAATCGATCGGATAATTGGGCAAGGAAGTCGAAGCTCGTAGTTTGGGCAGCTGTTAGCACTACCATATGTGGCTTTGTCTTGCAATTTGTTGGATTGAGGGGTATTCACTCAGCAGTCTCCATTGCACAGCTTGGCGCGACAATGATAATGAGTGCAATGCGGGCTGGGCTTCGCATGCAGCGCTTGAAACCGGAAGATAATTTTCTCTATCGTCGTCCAGATGAGGTTGTTGGGCATGAGCTTGACTGGCTTGCTATGCGAATCGGTAGGGAAGACATACAAGATGAGTTGGATTCCTCATCAAAGCCCACATCAGTTCATTCGTCATCTCGCAAATTAGATGATAAGGGCAGTCACTTTTGGAGATTCTGTGGCGTGGCCAGCGACAAAGACAGAATTAAATACGAGGATACCGGCTCTGCCGCAGCTCCAAATGCAGCCCAAAAGTTAGTGGCTTACCGAACCCGACTTGCTCAACTTACACAGATGTCAAGCTCGCCTTCAAGATCTATGGATTCTGCTAAAGATTTTAATGAAAAGATGGTTGAGGTCCGAGAAAATGCTCAACGACTTGCTCTGGCTATAGAATCTGCAGCCAACATCATATTCTCAAAGAGTCCTAAAATTCGAAAGGAATGGGAAGCTGCCGAGTTGATGTATTGGGGAGTTGCTTGTGAGGTCGCTTACAAGAAAGATCAAGATCCAAAGGAGTCACAAAGCCAGGATACTATGTACTTGCGATTGACACGCGATGGCCCAGGAGGCCTCTGGAAACTCCAAAATAAGCTGCATCTAGAAGCAATTCTGGGCTTATGGGTTTGGTCACTCAAGTCTGACCCTACAGTTGAGGTTTTTGACCGCCAAAGTCAGCTCACGCTGTCCCGAGCCGCTGAAATCCCGACCCATCGCATTGTTTCAACTAGCCGAAATATCGCAGAAACCGACCTAAAAATGTGGCTCGGCGGTGAGGCCCCCAAGATTACGGAAAGGATACTATTTCTTGGCTCCGGAAATGCAAACTCCATATGGGCACAGGCCAAGATAAAAGAGAACTGCTTTGAGGAATTACCAGGCAAACTGCCTGAAGAATTAAAACCTACAGCCCGGTTCTTCGGTTGGTACGCAACTGAATTGTCGCAGAGACAAGGTTCCGACCCAAATGAAGTCAGAATCTGGTCAACTTCTGCCAACAATTCGCTTTCATCCTTGTGTACTCAAGAGGTATTCGGGTCATTTATGAAGAGCGCTCTTGCCATAGTGGATGACTTTGGCAATATAGATGTTCAACAAGAAATACGACATTTTCGTTTAGAAAATAGCTTGGTGTCTGAATTCATAAGGTCATTCACTGAAAGCCAATTAGGCACAAGAATGGAGGCATTGTTGTGTGTCCTTCCCCCAATTATATCGCGCCTAACGTTATCCTCTACGGGGAGCGCATTATCAGCTGCGAGAAAAAGTGCAAACCAATATCGAAAGCAGAATTCCTGGTTTCAGGCTGACACAGTGCTGAAATGGGCATGGAAAATTTGTTGCAACTCTCGGCCCTCCAGTGCAACTTCAGACCAATCAGTCATGAATAATCACATCGAACGAGCCGCAGTCGCACTCGGCGAGCTATACCGATGGGCATTAATGGGAGATAGCAATACACATGAATTCGGTCTCAGTGGCATTGAATGGCTTTCAAATGACTGCAACACATTGTGCCCCAACGTCACTGGCATCAGCGATATAGCAAAACGCTATTGTGGGATCGCGGAAAGCTTTAAGAAACAAGGAGAAAATGGTCGTGACTATCCGCTTCTGGAAGCTATCAAAGATGGCTTATCTGAAACCTTACTTTCCCTCACCTTCTCGAGCTCAGTAAAAAATGAAGAGCTGGGAAAAGCTCTCTGTTTATCGGCAAAGAACGGCTGGACTGAAGTAGTACTTGCGCTGCTTGAGATGGGCGCAAAATCAGACTCTGTAGATGCAGATGAAGATTTGAAACCAGCAATATCACTAGCCGTTCAATGTGGGAGCATTGATGTTGTAGAAGAATTGCTACAGGCCGGAGCATTCCCGGACATAGCAGACGCAAAGCACCGCACGCCTCTGTCATTTGCGTCAGAAATTGGGCACATGGGCATAACCGAGAGATTACTTAAGGATCAACGTGTCGCACCGGATTCGAAGGATGAATCTGGACGGACGCCACTGTCGTGGGCAGCTGAAAATGGTCACAAGGGGAGTGCTGAAGTGCTTCTTAACAGCCAAAGAGTGGACCCAAATGCACGAGATGACGGAGAAAGAACCCCGTTATTATGGGCAGCCCAACAAGGTCATAAAGCTATTGTTCAATTACTTCTTAGTAATGATAATACGGACCTAAATACAAGAGACAACGAGCAAAACACCCCGCTCTCCTTGGCACTCCAGAAAGACCATGACGATATTATTCGATTACTTCTTAGTAATGAGAATATAGACCCAAATGCAAGAGATAGTAAAGGAAAGACTCCACTACTATGGGCAGCTCAGAATAACCATAAGGAGATTATTCAATTGCTTCTTAGTAATAAGGATACAGACCCAAATGCAAAGGATAACGACGGATGGACGCCACTATCGAGGGCAGCCTCTAAGGGCCATAAAGAGGTTGTTCAATTGCTTCTTAGTAATAAGGACATAGACCCAAATGCAAAGGATAACTACGGATGGACTCCGCTATCAAGGGCAGCCTCTCACGGCCATAAAGAGGTTATTCAATTGCTTCTTAGTAATAAGGATACAGACCCAAATGCAAAGGATAACAACGGATGGACCCCGCTATCGAGGGCAGCCGATGGCGGTTATAATGAGGTTGTTCAACTGCTTCTTAGTAATAAGGATATAGACCCAAATGCAAAGGATAACGGCGGATGGACCTTGCTATCGAGGGCAGCCTTTTACGGCTATAATGAGGTTGTTCAACTGCTTCTTAGTAATAAGGACACAGACCCAAATGCAAAGGATAACGACGGATGGACACCACTATTGATAGCAGCCGATGGCGGTTATAATGAGGTTGTTCAACTGCTTCTTAGTAATAAGGATACAGACCCAAATGCAAAGGATAACGACGGATGGACACCATTATCAAGGGCAGCCTATGAAGGTTATACAGGGATTATTAAGTCTTTACTTGCCACTAGCAAGGTTGACCCTGATGGAAAGGATAACGAAGGAAATACCCCGCTATTATGGGCAGCCAAAAGAGGTCATAAAGAGGTTGTTGAGTCTTTACTCGCCACTGGCAAAGTTGACTTGGATGTAAAGGATCAAGACGGTCAGACACCACTTTCGGCAGCGAGTGAGAATGACCATCACGCGATTGTCGAATTGCTTCTTAACGCTACAAAAGCCGCGAATGGTACGAAGGATAACAGCATCTAGTCACCAATCTTCCACCACGACAATATATATCTGAATGTTCTTACTGTGTGATGCGATTGTGTGAAACAAAAAAACCAGTGGTGTATTGAACTTTTGGGAAACCTTAACGCCAATCTAATTCTAATGCAAATGCCCACCCAAACCTACCCAACCCATCCAAGGATGGTGGGAGAAAGAGGCTATAGGGTATTGTTGCCTAGCTATTTGAGTTACTGTGTAGAGCTTTACTTCTAGTTAAAAAAAAACAAGCAATAGGCTTAACTAGATATTCTAGGAACCAGGCCACAAAGATAGTATACAAATAGTATTTAATAATAAATTTAATTATAAAAATCTTTTTACCCTAATTAATAAAATAATTAATTTAAATTCCTTAATAATCTAAATGGCTATATAAACTTTATTTTTATAAATTAAAAATAAAATTAATTTTTTATTATTTAAGATAAATTTTTTTATTAAAATTAATTAATTTTAATATATATTATTAATTATTATTATATTTAATAATATTTATTAAATATTTAATTATTAATAAAATTATATATTTTAATAAAAAAATATATACTTTAAATACCCTTTATATTATAATCTAAACTATAGTTAGCTGGCTACCCTATAGGCTCCTTAGTAAAAGTCTAATATTAAATCTATTTAAGGTATTATAATATATTATTATAGACTAATAAAAAGAAGGCTAAGTTAGTAATATTAATTTTAATAAAAAGGCTCTTAGTTTAATTATTAGAAATACCTTTATACTAATAAAATTAATATAAAAAATTAAATATATAAATCCCTAATAGCCTAAAATATATATATATTTTCTTTAATTCTTAATATAATTAAATTACCCTTAATTAATATATTTAATTAATTAATTTATTATTTAATATAATAATTTCCTTATTACTTAAATTTAATATACCTAATTTAACCTATAATATAAACCCTTTAATTTATTTTATAAATTAAGTTTAATTATTATATATTAAGAGCTTTTATTTAAAGGATTATTTATATTAATTTTAAGTACTATTACTATAATAGTATTTTAATTAATTTTTTTAGGCTTTTTTTACTTTAAAAAAAAAAGATTTTTATTTTTAAAGCCTTTATAAATAATAAAAATATAAAGAAAATAAAAGACTTTAATAATAAAAATAATAAATAGCTTAAGGTAATTTAAAAGAAAAATATTTAATTTTAAAAAACTATTTAATAATTTATTAATAATATATAATATTATACTAAGAAAAGTAATTAATATATAATATAAATAAAAAATATACTTTAATAACTTTTTAATATATTAAATATCTAATAAAATAATTTATTATCCTTAAATATAATAAAATTAATATTATTATTAAATAAATCTATTATATAATTATTATTTATAATTATCTTTATAATAATATAAGTATTTAAAATTTTACCTAAGTTTATAATTATATACTATAAAAAGGATTTAAGTAAAGTATTAAGATCTTTAAAATCTACTAAGTAAAATAATTTATTTATAATATTATAATAATAAATTATATTACTAAGATTTTATTTTTAATACTTTTTATAATATTTTAAATTTAATAATAGAAAGGTTTAATTTATAATTAGGTATTTAAAAGGAAAAGTATTATATAATATAAAATTATATTTAAATAATTTTATTTATAATTTTTTAGAATTTTAAAATAAAAAGATTTAAAAGTTATTTATAAGCTTTAATTATTTTAAAGAAAAGATTATTAGTTTATATAGAAAATATAATAATAAATATTTATAAAAGAAATTAAGAAAATAATCTAATAATTATATTAATATAAGATAATAATATAATTTTCTTATCTTTTATAAGATTATATTTAAACTTATAGAATTAAAAAATACTTAAAGGTAAGACTTTTCTTAGGCTATATATTAGAATTATAATAAAAAAAAGTATACCTTTTAATAATATTAATAATTAAATATTAATTAAAAGTTTAAGTTTATATTTAAAAGTAATTAATAATTAAATATTATTTAATTATAAAATAAGGAATCCTAATTTACTATTTAAACTATTATTAAAATATTTTATAAATTTATTATTTTTTTTATTATTATCTTTATTATAAATTAAATAAAATAATTAATAATTACTTTCTAATATAAAATAATATATTAATTTATAATATCCTATATTATAATTATTATCTATACTATTAAATAATTAAATAAAAAAAAAGTATTATAATTATTAAAAACTAATTAAATAAATTACCTAAAGAATATTATAAATAATATAATAAATTCTATTACTATAAATACTAAGACTATTTAATTTACTAATATAATAAAATTAGGAAATAATATAGTATTTATTAAAAAGGAAATTTAAAAAACTAATAATATTCTTTATATTAAAATAATAAGTATAATTATCCTTAGAATTATTAAAAAATTTTCTTATAAAAACTCTTTATATTATAAATAATAAAAAATTATAATAATTTAAATTAAAAGTGTAGGTAATGCAAATATTTAATATTCCTTTAAGGAAAGGAATAGGCTAGCACGATAGTAGACCAGGTAGTATTAAATAAGAAACTTTTAAATCCTATAATACAATTACCCTTATACTAAATAATAAACTTAAGAAAAATATAAAAAGAAAAGTTAAAATAGTCTAAAAACCCATATAAATATCTTATTATAATAATTTTAATTAAAACTATATATATATACTTATACATACTTATATATATACTTATACATATATATACTAAAGTATATATATAACTTATAATATACCTACTTACTTTATACTAATAAATAGCTATATATTCAATAATAAAATTACCTATATATATAAACATAATAATAATACCCTAGCCCTATTTACTCTAAAGAATAAGTAATACCTAAAAAAAAATAGCTTAATTAATTCTATTAAGCTAATAAAAAACCTTAGGAATAGATTTTTAATAATAATTAAAATTAAACTTATTTTCTTTAAGCTTTATATACTTAAAAAAAGGCTAGGTCTTCTAGATTAATATCTAAAGTTTTATAATAACTAAAAGTACCTAATAAGGCTAATACTTAATTTATTAAATACCAAAGAAAATACCCTTAAGCCTAGTTAAAAGGTCTTTAGGGATAAGCTTAAAGACACAATATATAACCTATAATTCAATAATATTTCCCAATAAATTAAGAGGAAGTATAAGGAATAAAATAATAAAGATATTTCTAGCACAATAACCATTTAAATTAATAGCAAATACAATCAGTCTTTTATACTGTTCAAAATAGCATGCAAAATACAATTAGGGTAATTTAAATTAAAAGTTTATATTAAAAAATAATAATATATTATATTAATTAATAATAATATTAAAATAAATTATATTTATTTAAAAATTATAAATTAACTTTAATTATTATAAAAAAATAAAATAAATCTTTATATTATTTTTAATTTAAAAAAAATTATATTTAATTATAATAATAAAGTAATTATCTAAGAAATTAATTATCTTAAGGCCTTTATAAATAAAAAGAATTAAGATATTTTTTTTAATATTATTAATATTAAAATATATAATTTAGTTTTAGGGTACTTATAATTATATTACTATAATTTATATATTAATTAATATATTAACTAAGTATAGATTTTTTCTTAGAATAATATAATTAATAATATAAATAATTTAAGATTTTTAATTTTTATTTTTAATTAAGAAGAAATATTATATAATAATATAATAAATACTTTATTATTTAAGGAAATATAATATAAATATTAAGCTAATTAAAGAAAATAATAATAAAAAATTATTACCTATTTTTATATATAATTTTAATAGCTTAATTAAAATCTTAAAAAAATAAAAAAGAATTTTAATAATAATTAATTAAAAAATATATTATATTAATATTATATTTATAAATAATTATTTATAAAAGAATTAATAATAAAATTACCTAAGCTTAGTAAATAAGATTATAAAATTATATTAAAAAATAAAATAAGTATTTATTTCTTTTTAATTTATAATTTTAATTAAATAAAATTTAATATTTTAAAAGAATATATTAAAAATATACTATAAAAAAATATATATAAATCTTAAATTTTAAAATTAATTACTTAATAATATTTATTTTAAAGAAAAATAAAAAACTTTACCTTTATATAAACTATTAATAACTTAATAATATTATTATTAAAAACTAAATACTCTTATTTTTTATTAATAAAATAAAAAATAAACTATATAAAATAAAGGTATTTATTATACTTAATTTAAAGAAAGCTTATAATTTAATAAAAATTAAAAAAAAAAAGAAAAAAAAAAACTACCTTTAAAATAAAATTTAAATTATTTAAATATTTAATTATACCTTTTAAATTTACTAATATATTAATATTCTTTTAAAAAATAATTAATAATATATTATATAAATATTTAAATATTTTTATTATTTATTATTTTAATAATATTTTTATTTTCTCTAAAAATAAAAAAAAATATAAAATATATTTATTAAATTTTAAAAGTACTTTAAAATATTAATTTATTAATTAAACCTAAAAAGAATATATTTTATATAAAAAAAAATAAAATTCCTAGAATATATTATTTTCTATAATAAAATTAAAATAAATCCTAAAAAGATTACTATTATTAAGAACTAAGATAAACCTAGGAATTTTTTAAAAGTATAATCCTTTCTTAAATTTACTAATTATTACTATAAGTTTATTAGAAATTTTAGTAAAATTATAAGATTTCTTATTATTCTTATAAGAAAAAAAGTTCTTTTTTTTATAAATAAAAAAGTAAAAAAGGTTTTTAAATAATTAAAAAAAGTAATTATTATTATATTTATATTTATAATATTTAATGTTAATTAATTTATTAAATTAGAAATAAATTCTTTTAACTTTACTATTAAAGCTTAAATTAAATAAAAAAATAATAAAAAAAGATTTTATTTAATTATATTCTATTTATATAAGCTATATAAAGTAAAATTTAATTACCTAATCTATAATAAAGAGTTCCTTATTATTATTAATATATTTAAAGAATTTTAATAATATCTTTTTAAAAGTTAATATAAGATTATAATATTTATTAACTATAAAAATATTTCTTATTTTATTATTATATAAAAGCTTAATAAATATTAGCTTTATTATATTAAATACCTTTTTAAATTTAATTATTATATTATATATATTAAAAAAACTAAGAATACTTAAGCTAATATAATTAATTAATATACTAATTATAATATTAAAAAAAGATAATTATAGAAAAATTACTTTAGTATATTTTTAATAGTAATTTTAAATAAGTATTAATTAATAAAATAATAATTAAAGTAAAGAAGATTATTATTATTATTTAATAAGAAAAATATAAAAAGTATTATATTATTTTTAGATATAGATATTTAATAAAATAGGATAATTTACTATTAAAGAAAATTAAGGAATATAATAAAGTATTATTAGAAAATAAATATAATATTAAGCTTTAAGTTTTTAATAAATTATAAAATAAATTACTTTAAGAAATATATAAATATCTTTTATATAAATATAAAGATATTAATAAAGTCCTTAAATAAGTTAAATAAATATTTTTTTTTAATTATATAAAAAAAAAATTATTATTAAATAATATTTACTTTATAAATAAATAAAAATATTATAATATAAATTATATAAAAAACTATAGCCTTTTTCTATTATATTTTATTTATAGAAATTAATTATAATAAATTTTATTATTAATTTATTATTCTTAATAAATTTTATTATTAGTAAGTATTATAATTATATTTTTATTATTATTAATTAATTTATAAAATTTATTTATTATATTTCTTATAAAAAATAATAAATAAAAAATAATTTATATATTTATTCTTTAGAAATATTATTATAATATATAAATTATTAATTAAAATTATCTTAAACTATAAATAATTATTTATATTTAAGTTTTAATAAGGATTAATAGCTATAATAAATTTATACTATAAGCTTATTATTACCTTTAAATCCTAAATAAATAAATAAACTAAAAAATAAAACTAAAAAATTAAATATTATCTCTAATACTATATTAATTATAAATAAATTAATTAAATTAAAAAGCTTTTTATTACTTAATTTACCCTTAATATATTCTATTAAAAAAATATTAAAACTATTCTTATATTTACTAACTTTAGATTTATTCTTAATATATTTTATATTAATATAAAAAAACTATTTAATATAAAAGTATTATTTAAATTTAATTAAATAAAATAATTATATAAAAAAATAAAAATAAAAATTAAATTTATTTATATATAAATAAAAAAGTATTATAATTATAAGAAAATAAAAGAATTATCCTTTAAAAAAAATATAATTTTATTAATAATAAAAAATATTATTATAAAATAATAAAGTAAAAAGCTTAATTTTAAATATATTAGCCTTTTTCTTATTAAAAAAAGAATCTTAGAAAATAACTATAAACTTAACCTACCTAAAAATATTAAAATTTATTTAATTTTTTATATTTTCTTATTTAAAATAATTATTAATATTATTATAATAAATACTAAATTATATATTTAATTAATAATTAAATTAAAAAATAAATATATTATTAAAGAAATCCTAAAGAAAAAATAAAAGAAAAAAGGAATTTACTATTATATAAAATAAAAAAAATAAAAAAAGAAAACTTAAAAACTACCTAAAAGTCTTATCTATTACTTAAAGAAGCTAAAAAATTACCTTTAAAAGAAATATTAAAAGAAAAAATATTAAAATTAATAATTACTTAATTTACTTTAATTTCTATAAGTATTATATTTAATTCCTTAATTATCTTAGTAATATTAGCTATCTTTATTACCTTTAATACCTTAGCCTTTTTATTCTTAGCTTTATATAACTTATTTATAATCTTAAAGCCTTAATATAATATTTCTTAACTATAACTTTATAATTAAACCTTTTAAAAACATAAATAAGGTAAATATATATAATATTTCTTAAGCTTATAATACTAACTATTAATCTTTTTTTACTTTTTTTATAATTATATTTATTATTTTTTTAATTTTTAAAATAAATTTAAAATCTTTACTTTTATTTATTACTTTATTATATTAATATAATTCTATTTAAATAAATAATTATTTATTAAAAATAAATAAAATCCTTATTAATAATAAAATTACTATATTATTATCTATTTTATTTATATATATATTTATAAATAATAAACTTATATTTATTATTTATCTTTTTATACTTTTTTTTATTTATTATATAATCTATATAAGAATATACTTATATTAATATAATATAAGGCTATTAATAATTATTATAGTAAATATAAAAAAAATAATAATAAAATCTTTATATTAAATTATATTTATATTAATAATAAAAAGCTCTTTAGCCTTTTTCTTATTATTAACTATAAATAATTCTTAATTCTTAAAAAAATAAAAAATAAAAATAAAATAATAATCTACCTTAATAATTAAAAAACCTTTTTATATAATCCTAAAAATATAATTTTTAAAAAAAAGATATTATATTATAACCTAAACTATAATTAGCTAATTATCTTATAAGCCTTTTAATAAAAGTCTAATATTAGACCTATTTAAGGTATTATAATATATTATTATAAACTAATAGTAAAAAGACTAAATTAATAATACTAATTCTAATAAAAGGACTTTTAGTTTAATTATTAGAAATATCCTTATATTAATAAAATTAATATAAGAAATTAAATATATAAATCTTTAATAGCCTAGAATATATATATATTTTCTTTAGCTTTTAATATAATTAAATTATCTTTAATTAATATATTTAATTAATTAACTTATTATTTAATATAATAATTCCTTTATTACTTAGATTTAATATACCTAATTTAGCCTATAATATAAACTCTTTAGTTTACCTTATAGGTTAGGTCTAACTATTATACTTTATATATAAATTATTAATATTTATTTTAATTAATACTATAATATTATAAAAATCTTATTTTTATTTAAATTTTTTTATTTTAAAATCCTAAATCTTAAATTAAGTTAATAAATATTATTAATTAAATTTAAGCTTTTTTAATTTTTAATTAAATATTTTAACTAAAAATAAAAAAACTTTATAAAATAATAAATAAAAAAGCTAAAAGTAATATTAATACTTTATAATCCTATAATATTAGAACTAAGTAAAAAAACAAAAAAATAATAAGAGTTTATCTAAGAGATTAATAAGTCTTATTATAATATTTAGATAAGGAAAATCTAAAATTAGATTATAAGGGTATAATAGATATTAAGGGAATAGTAAGGGGGGCATTAAGTAGTATAATGAAAAGGCATTAAAAGTAATAAGCTAGCTTTCCTTATTAATAAATCAAAAGCGCATTCAATATAACTGTGTATGTATGCAACAATTAGTATGTAACAATATGTGGGGCTGTGTAGAGCTTATTGTGTTGGCTTGGGCCATCTTGGACCTCAAGGTTATTAATAATAATATCTGAATGTTCTAGAAGTAAGAAATGAAAAGACATAGAACATTTTTGGTTACATGATAATCAATCATGGTCTACGATGGAATGGAGGCATGCGAAGTGTTGAGCGAAATCGATCCATTGGTATCATAGCTAGTCTAGCCTGGAACTATATCTTAGTGGCAGTTACCGTACCGCTACTCCCACAAGTTAACCAATACATAGATTTGGGATAACCTTTGAATGTCAACCTGGACCTAGACAGACCTTTGAACCTTCGCAGGCGTCTATTCTAATCAATGATCTTTATCAAGTCTGGCTTCCTTCTACACGCTTTACCTTCTTGGCCTCATAAACCTTCCTCATCACCTGTCTAATAGTCTGCATAGCATAATTGGAAAGATTTGATTCCGAAGTGTTGAAAAGCTCTTGGATTTGCTCTGGAGCCCATACAAGATTATATGAAGTCGAAAATGAAGCTTTCTGCACAAAGGTTAGTGATCTGGGTGTACTTTTAAATTTGAGTCCCATAATCACTCACCGAAGGGTTGTATCCTATCTTCACCGCGTTTGGCAAAAGCGGACAATATATGATATAGGTTTCACTCCCGTTTTGTCTTCTTCCTCGAAATACTCGGGCGTAGCGGTCAAGGAACTTGGATTCAAAGTCTGCTTCAGCCGATAAGTCTTTTTCGGCAATAGTAGAAAGGCGACGACTTGGAGCAGCATAAAGCTCAGTCTCCTCTTCCAGTCGAATATGGCAATCTTCTGCAAAATTATGAAGTCTCTGAACAGCAGAGTTTCTCTGGACGTCTGAGGAGGCATCAAACGCTAAAATTACATCTGCACCTCGCTCTGGTCGCGCCAAAATATGGTTAGGCAGGTTGTTAGACATGCCACTGTCCATCAGCCTTACCCGCCCTTGAGCTTCCCAAGGGTCATATTCCGGTACATTGGTTGTGTTTCTCGTCTCGCGGATAGAAGAATTCTTGATATTGTTTGGTCCAGTCCTTGATTGAGTCGAAAATGAACGTCTCTCCGCCGTCACTTTTGCCATGACCCTGTCTCCACTCCACTCCAGATTGAGATGGAGCCTTGGCAGGTTAGAGTTCCCCGCCTCTTCGCGAAACCCTTTAGAAAATTCCACCGGATGGTTTAAAGAATTGAAATGTGGCTGCAGCCAGGAAGCAGGAGAATGAGCAGAGGTACTGACTATTAAATGCTCCCATGAGATTGAGTAAAACTTGCCCAACGCTTTGTATGCAGCAGATTTAGCAGCCCAAATGCTTGAAAGATAACGTGTGACAATTATTTTGCGTTGAGCAGGATTCTGCATTCCCAACAGAAGTTTATTGAGATCTTCCCATTCCTTTGCTGTAAAAATGCGCTGTGCTATGCGGTCAAGATAATTCCCCTTGGACACAAGAGCAATGTCAGATAAAGCAGAAGTATCGAGCTCGCTGGTACCTGTATGATATGCGTTAGAGATCCAAGTTCCATTAATGCCTGGTTCAGGAGCATGGCCCTTCCCAATCCCATAAAATGGATTAGGATCATGTCCTGCTCGGATGGGATTTCCCCATAACCGTTGCCACCTTTTCATGCTCATGAATCGGTTTACAGCGAAAAGTATCCGCGACATTGCAGTTCCCTTTGGAAACGAAGCCAAAAGCGCAGAAATGTACGAGGTCAGAGGGCAAGCCGGGGCGCTTGTACATTGACCAAGCAAGAGCGACAACGACTGCTCAGGTCGTCGATCAATGGACTTTCCAGACACAAACGTGCGACCCCAAGCCCAAGTGGCAATATATCTCTGGGTCTCTACACATCCTATCTCCAAGGGTGAAATCTCGAACCATTGATAGAGCCCAGGATAGTGAGATATATCTGTTCTTTCTTGGCGGCAAGACTTGCGAAATAAGTTCAACTTTAAGAGGTCAGACTCATGTTGTGACAAAGATTTCATCGGGGGCTGTCCTTTGCTGATAGAGGAATCTCTGTTGGCTTTCACACCAGGTGAATTTCTAGGCGCCCGCCTTACTGCTGTGAGTATTGGCATTGGTTCGGCTCCGATATTTACTCCAGAGCGAGTCCATACTTTCGACCACTGGAATGTAGCCCGGCTAAGCCTTGCGCCCGGCTGCCGGGAAAGAAATTGGTAAGTAGTGATGAGTGTGGCATAAAGGTCCATAATTCCTAGGCCAATGATGCTACACTGAGCCTTTCGGACCAAGGGTCCAAGCAAGAAATAGGCGCCTTTGCTACTCCTCATCACAATGTTCATTGCAGAAATACTAATAGGGTGGACGAGCTCCTTTGCGACAGAGAGGTAATGCCGGGTCAATCTCGACATATCTTGACCAGCGATGGTATAATAAGCTCCAAGTGTCCAACAACTTCCGCTTACACCCGAGACCCACGTGATGCAGTCCCACAGCTGGGACTTTTTTGATACTGCGATAAAAGCCGTGAAGCCATACATGGCCCTGTAACCTCCGCCAGAGCCCCCAAGGGCGACAAGGGGGACATCTCGGGGATCAACAGTTTCGCCGGCGGGTAATTGAAGAAATTGATGGAGCGAGTCAGAGCCGCGGGAGCTTATTCTTTGTTTCCGCAGCTCAATAAACTGTTTTTCTTCCGGATGCAGAGATGATGAACACCTGACAGTAGCATCCCACGCGAGTTCTGGATACGTTATGAAATCCTTGTCGTCTCGCCACAGTTGACGCTTGATCTCGGCTAGATCGATAACTCTGTTGCGCCATCGACCTACAATTCGCTGTAGACGCGATGGAGTTGGCGCTGAATTTTGAAGCGGCGGTCGCGAGACTACGGAGCACCCGTGGTTATTTGGCGAAACAAGCCGAGGCCCTCCTCTCCCAAGCTGACGCCGAAGACCATTGCGGCGAAGCTGGTCCTTGGCTCTGGAAATGGCTGAGGAAACTGGAGTCGTCTCAAAGAGCGAGACCAGGGCGCACAGACAGTAGGCCTTGACATAGAGATATGCCGGGGACTGACGCACTGCTCTGAAAATCACCATGGTCCCGGATATGGGGAGAATAAACAAAACGAAGGCATGAAGGACGTGATTCCATGTCTTTTTTGCGGTAAAAAGTGAAGAATTAACATTTTGGTAGCTCAACACGAGTGGATTATCGTCTTGGTTTTAATGGGCGTTGTGCCATTCGCGGGTCTTATACGACCCACGTGGCGCACGTGGGCGACCATGGCCAATCCGCAAGGTTACGCTCAAACGCATCGCGTCAACATGTAAGAAAGCAAAAGGAGAAGTCGGCAATAAACAATATTTAGAAAATCTGGACCAAAACAAAATTCTCCGGAAATATATCGGCTTTCCATACAAAGACGTCCAGGCAACTAGAGTGCAACTAAAATGAGGGACGCTCAGGCATTGGTGCACCAGCCAGATGCTAAGGCGGCGACGTAACCAAACAGCAGCTTTCACCTATGGACCATGAAAGGTAGGCTTATTTGCCACAAATTTGTTCAAAACCTACTGCAAATGAATTTTAATTGCAAACAAACAAAACAGCCCAGCGAGAATAGTCGGTACCTCATCATCAGGACAAATCCAAAGCTTCCTTTGTCGTGAGACCAAAAGATTGATACCTATTTTTATCCTTGAGTCGTGATACTTTGAATTATGATCATTGAACCATAAATTGAAGCAGTAATTCACAGCCGGGAGTAGAGCGACAGACTTTCACTGGACTCGAAATGAAGTAGCAAAGCTCTGATACGATTCGGGACAGGCAACCAAAGGGCATCAGTCTGTGTTATCCTTCCCATTTCCGATTTCATTGTATAGAAATGAACCTGCATCACTATTTTCAGACTAATAATCAGCAGAGTTAATGGTTTGATACTAGTGCACGATACTGGAATGTTCCTGGTGTGGTGAACAGAAAATGGGCCACAGCAATCAACAACGTCAACAAGGTGGATACAATCTCATGCTTCACCACTCCCAAAAAAAAAAGGTCGTCACGTCACGGCTGGAAATACCTACATGGAACGTCTTTACTGCATAGAATCCCACGGTATGGACACAGTGGCAAAATGTTTCGGCAAAAACTGGCATAAGGGTGAGATCCCGATGTCTGTCAAATTCCTCCCCGTAGCAGGCCCAGCCAAAATGTTTCAGTAGCACTGAAATGAAACATATCAAACCTTAAAAGCCAATCATTCTCAGTAAGGGGTTTCCGTTATCCAGGCCAACACTAAAAAGCCGACTTCCGTTCTCCCCGCATTGCGGGGTGACGCGCCGACTGAGTTGACCGAAGCCACATGTTTCTGCGCTCAGGCGTACGGTGAATCAGTTATCATCATCCGACACAGGACAAATGGGCCAATACAAAAAAATCTGTTCGTAGTTGCCACTAACGCCGATGATGCTAGGCTTGTCCAGAAATAAATCATAATGTCCCAGTGCCGACGATATCGCTTTGTTCTTCTGCTAACGGCAAATGGGCACAAGCCTGCCACAAGTGACAGCCGTGGCCAATGCAAAGATGTAAGTTGTGACCAAGGCATATGTGACAACTGTGACAGAGACATATGCGACAGCTGCGACCAAAAAATGGAGCCAGCTTGATCCAGCCCCATATCCAACTTACCTGGTCAATCAGCCTATCCATTGTCGGCAGCCGGATGATGAACAGCGATGACGTTCTTTATAAAGCGAAAATCAAATCATTCATGAGGATCAAATGGCAGCAATGTATTTTTGTCGCTTCAATTGCGGTTTCCTCCATTGCATGAGCAGCGTCAACTATGCCCTGTCTCATCTTGTTGGTTTAAGGGGACAGCTCCGATGAGACATGTACCGGATGCAGGTGTGATTACCAAAATAACTGTCACTCATCCCTTTGTAATCGGGTAGAACTCACCGATCCGCCGCTGCTGAGGAATAGATGCAAGACAATCAGCGCCCGCAAAAAAAAAAGAAAGAAAGAAAAAAGAACGGAGCGACGGAGGGAGACTGGCATTTCTATAACCAACTAAGCCCACGTCGCCATTCACAAGCTTGTGAAACAGTTGCAATCAAGTATCAATTAACATCCTTTACCTAATTAGTATATTCTTTAAATATGAGCAGCCAGTCGCCCGAGATAACAGATTGGGGAAATGTTATTTACTCAATCGTGAGCTATTTACCAACGGGGCGCCATGGTCAAGCATCTTCATCAGGGGATTTCTAGTGCTTAGAAATTTAATCTAGTATGTAATGCCTAAATGCGCAGGTGATCGCAGGATCTACGACGTCGTGCGGGCGCTAGGAAAGCTTTTGCTGAAGGGCAGCGTTGCAGCGTCTCCATTCCAATTCCACACAGCGGCTACAACAGGTTTATGGCACAGACCACACAGGTGGCGATGGTGCCACATTAGACCTGAAAAGGGAAGGCAGGAGAAATAATTTTCGAAAATAATAGCCTTCACAGGGGACTACAAGACCAAGGCGGCTTTGCCAATGGGGCCGTAGTCCGGGCTTCCGCCCACCAGAATTGATACTGTCAAATTTTTGTCCGGAGAGTAGATAAATGCCAAAAGAACAAGTGAGAAAATTTAATACTCTATGAATCTATCTAGCAGCAGATGTACCTTTCGTGCTGAGAGGCTCAGGACAGGAGACTCCCATTGGAATTCTCTCTCCAAACTGCTACACGTGGAGGCGGGCTCGGAGTCTCTGTGGTGTATCGCCGAGAATCCCCACCCTTGACATTCCTTGATGAAGGAGCCAGGTGCGCACCTGGACTGAAACGTCCCTCGGGGGCCGTCGCTGCAAGATGATGATTCGAAACTGTCGTGATGCGACGGGTGATGCTGGCCTTGGATCTGCTGTGGGCCGCGGCCCTAAGCGACTCAACTGAGTTGCGGCTCACACATCACGCAGTAGAACTGAGCACCTTCTGAGACCCACTGTCCCTTGTGTACTCCCTTTGAAAGCGTGATGGAGCATTCATAAAAGGTGACAGTATCCCTTTTAACAATGAATTGGTAACGGCAGATGAGCAGCCCAACGCCTTCCCTGACGACAATACACTAAACTCACACTCGTATCCCAATTCCATCACCATGGGACAAATAGATGTAGAAGCTGTTTCAGGAATCTTTGGGTAAGAATTCACAACATTATGTGATTCAATCAAGGTAGCATCTGGCTAATTTCTCTCTCTTTACAGTGCAATTTCCATTGCGTCATGGGGTAAGATCTACCAACACATGGTCATCTTCTCACACCGTTAACATTTCTCTAGTTGTCGTTTTTTCTCCACAGATCTATCACAACTTTCGTAATAAAAGTGCAGACGGATTATCACTCCCATTTATTATAATATGGCTAGTTGGCGACATTTTCAACATTATTGGTTCGATTCTCCAAAAAGTGTTGACGTCAATGGTCCGAAATCACGCTACCCTATATTATCGAGCAATTGCTAACTAAGTCTCGTACCAGCTTGTGCTCGCCATCTATTACACAGTTGCTGATGTCGTCCTGCTCTGCCAAATGTTCTGGTATCGAGGATGGCTGTCTCGCAAACATCGATCCGCTGCTGCTCTCACAGAAGAGCCTTCCCCAGAGAAGAACGACTCGTACACTCTCCAAACCCCGGTCGACAGCCCCGTAATCGATGGTAACATTAGTGATGACGAGCAAAGCGGTTCAGAACGCTCAGTCACTCGCAAAGAACAGTCAGAGAAGGCGCCAACGCCAAAGATGTCTCCCCTTGTCCGGACATTCGTCCGAAACATTCTTATTGTTCTTGGTGTTTCATGCGCCGGAATCTTTGGATGGCTCATCCAGGACAAGATCAATGGTGACAAGGGTGAAAACACCGATCTGGAAGACGATCTCACCTTTGACACGGCAGGCCAGGTCTTTGGCTATCTAGGTGCTGTTACCTACGTGGCTTCGCGAGTCCCCCAGCTCTGGATGAACTGGAGGCGAAAGACAACTGACGGACTGAGCATGCTTTTCTTCACGTTTGCATTCCTCGGAAACAGCAGCTACATTCTGTCCATCCTTGCGTATGATCCCAACTGCGCGGGAATCACTTGCGAGCCAGGTGAATCCAGCCGCATTTACAGAAAGTACATCCTCATCAATCTCAGCTGGATCCTGGGAAGCTCCATCAACATGATTGAAGACTGCGCCATCTTTGTGCAGTACTTTTTGTACCGCAACCGAAGCCCCTCTCTACGCGGCGCAAACTAAGGGTAGCGGGGAAATTACAGGGGTTTCCGCGCGTAGTATTCGCCACAAACCTGCACCTATTCGGCCGAATTTATTTGTGCATTTCATTTTCTACATCATTTTCTTTCTTTATTCATTTTGGGAAGGGCAGGGCACATCGTTATGTAACAAACAGCCTTGAAATTCGTCATTCACTGCAAAAAATGGAGTTTCGCAGGAGGATATTCGGGATGAGCGCCTGTAAATAGAGCAGTCTCGCGTTAGATACGCTGAGTAGCGATAGTGCGATACCAAAAATTTACGTTACCCTGGAGCGGTGAACTGAAGCCGAGGGTGTGATAATCTTGCCAGAACAGGAAGACAAGGGGCTTGCATTGCCGAAAGATATTTACGTAAATGAGTTGATAAATTGCCTTCATGTGAAGTTGACCTGATAGCGTACGCTGTGTGCGTGGTCTGGTCTTGTGTAACAAACCACTTCCGACAACACGGTAGACCAAGTGCACGGCCGCCAAGATGAGTTGAGGAACAGTGCGGAGTAGATCAAAATCGCATCATGTTCAGGCCAGACACCAGATGAAATAAGCGAAGACGCTTATCGAACCATCCACACCACACTGAGCAAGATGACGCCCGTGACTCTTCGGGTCGGCTTTGCGTGCCCCTTGTCGCGCCTAGCGCCAAGGGTTGGTGGGAATCGCCTCAGTTTGCGGGGTACCCCACAAACAGCGGGTAATTTGCAGCCCAGACGATCGCGATTCATCCGAGATGGGCCCCACATGCCGACGCAGTTGATGAAGATTTGGCCATCTGAAGCCTTGATATATCCCGTGGCCCTCTGTCCAGGGTGCGGGGGGCGCGAGTCCAGCGCTCGAGCCTGGGCCCTTTTCTGTGTGTAGAGCCGAAGAGAGCGTAGCACTAGGGCCGCCTTTCGGTCGCTGTGTGGCCACGCAACGCTGCCTCGGGTGTGGCGGCACAGCAAAGGAATCAAGGTTCCCCCCATCGGCAATGCTGCAAACGGCTGTGTTTTCGGGCTAGCCTGTGCCGCTAAAACCTGGGGGAGCAGCCTGAGTCCCAGCAGTCGGAGCAGTTCTGTCCGCTTATTCACGCGCCTCCACCCGCGGGCATTTTGGACTTGGCATCGTGTCTTGGTATTCTTTATTTGACTTTGAGTTGCGGGTTTGCGAAAGACAACGAATCCGCTTAGTAAATATTGAAATTAAACCTCTTGCCCCCCTTGCACGGCGTTTACTTTCCTGTGTTGTTGCGCTCGGCATGTGGGGAACGGTCGACCTTGACCATTTTGGAAGCTATCACCACGACCCTGTCAACTCTCCACATCCCGCATCGATCTCTTGTGATAGGCGGCGCAAGCCACACTCGGCTTGTGGTCCGCTGCGAATATAGTCAATACCACGTTTCGCTATCCCCTGTCTGCCTCGCACCTGCTATATAACCATCAACGGGGGGGTTTTTGTTTTTATGGCTAGGCTGTTCCTGTCAAGATCAAATCTTCAGCCAACAAACGCGCTTCCCCCCTGTTTCGCTGCAATGGGTTCTCCTTCTGATGCAATGGCGGCCACGAGCTCCACGAGGTCCAAGAGCCCCGTTCGCGGGAACGGCGTCCAGACGCTGGGACACGTCCGACTTCGAGATGAGACGACGAACCAGATCATCCTCATCCCCACGCCTTCGGATGATCCCCAGGATCCCCTCAATTGGTAGGAAAACGATCGAAATTCACCCCACGACGAAAAGAAAAGCGAGAAAGCTAATGGACGTTTCAAAGGCCTCGCGCCTTCAAGATGTACACCGCAGTCGCCGTGTGTTTCGCCATGATTCTCTGCAACTTCTTGGCGGCCGGCCCGACCCTGGCGATCCTCGAGACGGCTCAAGACTTTTTCCCCGACTGGCAGGAAACCGGCATGTCAGGCCCCATCGCCAAGACGGCATACTTTTTCAACTGCACAGCCTTGTTTCAAGGTCTTGGCAACTTGGTGTGGATGCCTCTCATCAACAAGTACGGTCGTCGCGCAGTCTACGTCGGATCCTTCACGCTGTACCTCATCACCGCCGTCTGGTGCTGCGTGGCCAAGGAGTACGCCAATTTCCTTGTTGCGCGAATCGTCATGGGTTTCGCCGCTGGTGCTGGTGAATGTCTGGCTCCCATCACCATTGCCGATATCTTCTTCCTGCACGAGCGTGGTACCATTACTGCGTGAGTATTTCTTTTCTGATTCCAAGATAAAATTGATTATACAGTGCTAATTGTATACCCCAGCATGTACAACGCGTCTCTGAACCTCGGTGTGGCTCTCGGCGCCATTGTTGATGGATTCATTGTCAAGGAACACCATTGGCGATACATCTACTACGTCGCCATTGCTCTGATCGGCGGCGTTACCTTGATTGTGTGGTTCACCTTCCCCGAAACGGCCTACAACCGAAGCCCCGACACGCACGGAATTACCACGACTCTGCACGCCGAGTCTGGCGCCTACCACTCCAAGGTGGCCGATGAGGAGGGCAATGTTCAACATGTCGAGTCTCGAACCCACCAGCAAGCCAAGACCAGGGATTTCCTGATTCAGGGTCTGAAGCTCTACCATGGCACCTTCACCGAGGAGAGCCTTTGGAACATGACTATCCGTCCTGTGCTTTTGCTTGCGTTGCCTCCCGTCTTCTGGGCCACCATGGTTATGTCTGTGACCATTGGCTTCATCACTGCCATCACCTCCAACGTCGCCAGTGCATTCTCCACGGCCTACGGTTTCGCTGCCTGGCAATCGGGTCTCTGCTTCTTCTCCGCTGTTATCGGAGCTCTCATCGGTATCTTCAGCGGTGGTCACCTTTCTGATTGGGTTGCCGATTTCTTTACCCGTCGCAACAATGGTATTCGTGAGCCCGAAATGCGTCTCCCCGCCATCATGATCAGCGTCATTACCGGCCCCCTGGCCCTGGTCCTCTACGGTGTTGGCATTAACAACAATCTCCACTGGATCGTTCCCACTCTTGGTATTGGTTTGAGTAAGTGCACGCATATGTCGCGAAATGAGCCGCAGATGACTAATAGAAAAACCCGCGCACAGTCAACTTCTCCATTACCCAGGCCACCAACGTGTCCCTGGTCTACACCATCGATTGCTACCGACCCATTGCTGGTGAGATTGTTGTCACTCAGCTGGCCTTCAAGTCTGCCTTTGGCTTCTTGCTTGGTTTCTACACCAACCCTTGGGTCGAGAAGCACGGATACAGTGTTGCGTACGGCGAGATGGCTGCCATCTGCGGCGGTGTGCTCGTTTTCTGGATCCCTCTCTTCATCTGGGGCAAGAAGATTCGACAGGCCACTATTGGCTGGAAGATCATGAAGTATGCTCGCTGGGATGTCGACAGAGAGGTGGGAGAGTAAAGCGATGCAGAAGCAACAGGATGCGAGTTGCGATTCCATGTATTGTATTCTTTTGGTCTCTCAGACCGAGCCAGCCTTTGCGCCGAAGCTTTCAGCAAAGCCTCAAAATTGCTCATTCTCATTGATTGACAAATTCTTGCTCGATACAAGGCTTGCCAATGTGAAGATTTTGGCCTAACTGCCACTATTTTACGGTGAGTCAAGTAATGCTGCTCACTAACTTATAAGGAGAGACCGAGTTCAAGCCCGTGATGCAAAAGCTGTCTGAGTCTCAAGTGTGGCAGCAGCATTTTCGATCAACTGTACACTAACGCTTCTTGTTTCTCTTTAATATGCATGCTACCTCAGGATTGCGTTTGCCCAGTCTTTGCAGCTGTTGCGGCAAGGTCTGAACGTGTTGACCGTCTTATCCCCGGAACAACCGGGAATTTATCCAATTGAGGTAGGTCAACCAAGCGACGCAGCATTTCAACAACAAGGAAGTCGGCACAATACTACATGGCAGCTTTCTCAAGGGTCCCCGAACAAAGTTTTACGCGTACAGCCTGCCAAGGCCACACAAAATGCCGCGCCGACTTTGCTGATGGAGCCGAGGAAAGCTGGCTCGCTTGCTTGCTTTCACGTGTCCGCGTTCATGAACATTTACTTCACGTGTGTATCTGCACCGCTAGCTGTGCGCGCTTTTAGAGACACATGGCAATTGGTAAGTATGTATAACCGTAAAAGATAAAATGATTTGCTAGATTGGCCACCTACGCCAATGCAGAATGCGATCGCTTACGCTCTGCTATTTCGTCAATCCAGGACGTAAGCCCATTACTTTATTTTGCCCGCAAGTTCTTCGCGGGCGCTGGATGACACACAATGTGGATGCTATGGGTCCACTCCAAGGGCAGAACGCAAGACTTTCCTGGAAGAAATGGGCACTCCGGCCATGATAAGAGATTGCGATAAGTTTCTCAAATCTCTAATATATCGTTATCGCCAGAGGGAGGGTTCGAAGCGGAAGCTTGGACCACTTCCGATTGGTCGCCCCTGACATTTGGTGATAAGGGTGGAGTTTGTGGTCGCGGGATTCTGAATGGCAAGCTACAGCGATTTGTGCTTGCTTTATGACGCATGTACTGACTGGGAGTTAAAAAAGGATGGATTAATTAGGTTCTGTGATATTGAGAGCTTGGACTCTGTCGAAATAGGCGTGGAGATAGGCCTTACTCTGCAGTGTGGTATGCCAACGCCAATCACATGTAGCATCAAGCCTCAACACATGGGACCAGTTCGCACTGCCGATGTGGCTTGCGTTTTAGTTGCATATCTTGCAGGATACTCGCATTCTACATATTCGGGAATTACTGTCATGAATATTATTTTGTCACTGCTTTATCAGAGATGGTGAATAACGCGCGGGTCCGCGGCTACTCGATTTTAGTAACCATCTCCCTGTCACTTTATCTTGAGCCGCCATGAATAGATCAGGACACCTGATTGACGCGACATAACGTTGAATATTGATTTGTAGATCTCTTGAGTCTTGGATAGAATTTTACTGAATGGAACCAGGCCACTCAACCACATAACTTGATCCAAGCAGCATCAGAAGAGCAAGACTTTTCCGTTCAATCTTGCCTTCCTGTTCAGCGATGTACGATCTCTATCGTACCGTGGAAATATCGGTGGCTGTATGTTTATCCGTTATCATCAAATCTTATTATACCGTGATATTCTGGGAAATGCACGCCGTGTGGTCAAGATTTAAGGCCAATTGCATTCAGTGTCTTATCTAAACCGCGAGCACGCAGCAGGGCGCACCAGACATTACTGGAGTGGGCGCATCGCTTAAAACCATGATATCATATGAGCCAGCTTCTTATTGACCGGTGCTCGGTCTGGAACGTCGTGGCCTGCGTAAGCTGAACCCTTGTTTTGCAGGTGAGGCCCCGCGGCGGCTCCGAGATCTGGCCCACTGATCAAGCTCGCCGAGCACTAGCAGGGCTACTGAGGCTTGACTACGAACATGCTAGCTTAGTGGCGCTCGAGCCATGGCAGGCTCCATCAGAGTATCCAACAGCGACGCACCTGAACCACCCTTTCGCCTCTCGCTCAGAACTGCCATGCCAGAAGTGTGGGCCCAACGGTGGCGGTTCGTAATTCCACCACGATGGTTGGACCCTTGCGCCGCATCGACGACATGATCAGTGTTCTAGATGTCTGGATAATCCGGGGTAGCCCACAAATTGCTTTTCCTAATGCTGGTGGATTGGCTTTGCTGGGACGTGCGGGGAAATCTTGAGGTTGGGGAAAGAGTCAGCTTGGGGCACTAGTTGGAGCGCTCACGGCGGTACCAACGCTCGTTATATGGTGTTCAGATGCTGATGCCAAGGAGTGGCAAGCTCTCATGACTCTGTCCTGATCACACCATCCAATCCCTGGACTTTTGGCCCCATTCTGGATTGCCAAGATGACATTCCATGCTCCGGAGTCCGAATCAGCCCGCTGTTTGGTGGCAAGGTTTAGGAGTGCTGTCAGAAGGATTTTAACTCTGCTGTTCCTGCAACGCGTAGCTAGATAAGAAAGATTGAGTGCAACATGCATAACATGAACTGAGCCAAACACGCAGATCCTGCTAGGGCCTGACAGAGCTACTCCAACCCCAGCAGATGTTTTATTTCCCATCGCTGCCACATCCCAGCCCTCCCGCGTCTGCCAAAGGGTCTAGAAGCTTAGCTAGTCCCATTCAGTGGCTGCCCGTTCCCTGGGACAAGACGAACCCCGTGCTTAATACCCCAGATTTCGCTACCCCGCGTCCATGGTGTTGCCTGCCATTTCGAGTCTCTGGCCAAAATAAACAAGGTAGCTGTGAGCGATCAGCCAATACTGAGCCCCCGACACCCTTCCCCCATCACCCCAACCCAGACTGTGGATCAAACCATGGGTCTACTGATATCGTTGCTTGGTAGGCTGCTTTAGGCATCTAGAACTGCTCAAGCCAAGGTCGCTATCTTGAGTTGGTCGCCTCTCGAGCTAAACCAGTGACAGCTGAAGATAAGAACCAACCAGCAAAAGCAGCCAAGGCGGTCGCGTAGTCGTAGTCATTATATAGAGTGCCGTGTCCCTCGCCGAGAAAAAAGTCCAGTCGATGCAGTTCAAGCTCGCAAAACTCAATCTCTCATCTCCATCAAGCCTTATGGCCATATTCCTTGCACGACTTTATTACGTGTAGCATATCCCTCTCCACAACGCCCCGGCCGCATAGAGCCGATCCTCCCCCCCATAGCAGCCATGTCCTTCACCAAAGATGATGGCAACGAAAAGGGCTCAGGAACTGTGGACCTAGCCCGGACCGACTCGTATGCCCCCGGCGACTCAGAGGCGGCAGGCATGGGCGATCTGCGTCGCACAGAGACTCAGCGAGGAATCAAGTCGCGACACGCGCAGATGCTTGCCATCGGTGGCACCATCGGTACGGGTCTTTTTGTGGGTGCTGGACAGGCCCTCGCTGCTGCTGGCCCTGCGAACCTGTTCATGGCCTACAGCATCATCTGCTTTTTCGTTTACGGAATTGTCACTGGTGTCGCTGAGGTTGCAGCCTACGCTCCTGTGCCAGGAGCTTCCATGTCCTACCATGGTGCACGATTTGTTTCCAAGAGTCTCGGTTTCGCCATGGGATGGCTGTACTGGTACTCCTTCGGTATTCTAGTGGCATACGAAGTAACGGCTGCCGCTCTGGTTATCAGCTACTGGCCCAACAACGTCCACATTGCCGTTTGGATTACTATTATGCTGGTCGTGGTCCTGTGCCTGAACCTCGCCCCTGTCAAGGTCTACGCCGAGTCGGAATTCTGGTTTGCCTCTATCAAAGTCTTTATGATCATTGGCCTTCTCCTCTTAGCCTTCATTCTGGCTGTGGGCGGAGGACCGAATGGCAATCGCATTGGATTTTCTTACTGGAATGACCCAGGCGCTATGAACGAGTACCTTGTCGGTGGTACCTCTGGCCGCTTTTGCGCATTCATCTACGCCCTCACCTTTTCCATGTTCTCCTTCAACTTTGGTCCAGAATTGGTCGTGACTACATCTGGTGAAATGCAGGCCCCGCGAAAGAACTTGCCCAGGGCTGCGAGGAGCTTTGTGTGGAGATTGATCATTTTCTACTCGCTTGGCGCCCTCGCCATCGGCGTCATTTGCCGAAGCGACGCTCCCGGCCTCACCAACGGAGGAATTGGCGCCGCCGCTTCTCCCTGGGTCATCGCTATTAAGGAGAGCGGCATTAAGGTCCTGGATTCCATCATCAACGCTGGTATCATTCTCTCTGCTTGGTCATCGGGTAATTCATTCTTGTACATGTCCAGCCGATCGCTCTACTCCCTGTCCAAGTCTGGAAACGCGCCCGCTATTTTCTCGCGATGCAACCGCTGGGGAGTGCCCGTCTACGCTATCCTGACCAGCGCACTGTTTTCTCCCCTGGCCTATCTTAACGTTGGAAACTCCACCAGCGAAGTCTTCAACTGGTTCATCAACTTGACAAACACTGCTGGATTCACGTCGTGGGTCTGCTGTTGTATCATCTTGCTGCGATTCCGAAAGGCCTGCGCAGCTCAGGGCGTGACTGACATCCCCTACCAATCCAAGCTCCAGCCATGGGCTTCTTACATCTGCATCGTGTTTTTCACCTGCCTCCTTGGCCTCAACGGTTTTAGTGTCTTCTTCCCCGGCCACTGGTCCACTTCGTCGTTTTTGACCTCCTACATTGGCCTGCCCATCTTCCTCTTCATCTACGGTGTCCACAGAGTCGTACACTGGAACGATGGATGGGCAATCGACCCATCCGAGGTTGACCTCCACAGTGGCTTGGATGCGATCAAGGCACTAGAGGAAATTGACATCAACCGCGAGGAGCCTGTTGCACATGGCGCAAAGGCTAAGGCTATGAAGGTTTTGAAGTCATTATGGGAATAAGTACTGATGCATTTGTTTCATGTTGGGCCCTGGAATTCAGATAACTGTGTACTTACGCAGTACTTAACCTTACGGAGTGGTCTGAATTGTTACAGTTCCAAGAAGGGTCAGTAGATCTCTTTAGGGTAGACAATAATTTACATGTCTTCTTGAAAAAGAAATGGTTTACGTCATTGTCATTCTCGCCAACCTTTGGTCGTAAGCATCTGTGTGTCCCTCTGCTGTCCCATGAGGGTTAAACTCGATCACGCCGTATGACCCGAGATCTTATCACATTCTCCTATTTCCTCACGTAATTGACATGTACCTTTGAGCTAAGATAAAGAGGTGGCCAATCATGATCACAAGGGTACAAGCCTTTGGCTTCTGCATTGCATGTGTACATGATGATCGGTACGTCCTGATCTTGACTTCCTTGCTTAGTGCGTACCGCCCGCCTGGTTGTCGGGTTTCCTATACTAATACGGGTTATCACTAGGCATGCAGGTACAGTTCGGGCAAAGAAGCATGGAACATGAGGCACAAGCTTGCATGTTGATCGCCGACACTCATCACAGGGTAGTTGCTAGGATGTCTCATAATGCGGGTCATAGCTGCATCGCTCAATCAATTTAGCGTAAGAGAAAGTTTGAGAAGATATTAAATGATACTTGTGTTGGAAGATAGCCCTAGAGTAGATGAAAACTGGAAGGCTTAGTGATGGCGTGTAAACCTATGATGAGGCCTGTGGGCCAGGTATGATCAACACCAAACAGGCGTGTCCAGCTACAACTGAATCATATTTCAAAGAGTGATAAGGAGTCAACCAAGTAGTTAGTGATGCGAAATACTTCTTGAGATCACTAACGGATGATATGATCGGTGGCGTTGAGTGCTATTAGGAAACGAGGATGCATCACCAATCGTGCAAAAGGGGAACCAAAGGCGACTGACGTCATAGCTTCTCAGGCGGTAATTTTGAACGGAAACCCGCTATTTTGTGCGATCTCCCATTTCTTCTTGTCACCTCGCGTACTCCTTCACTCCGCTCGCCTCTGTTTGCAACGCCCGTCACATGAAAAAGACGAGACCAATGTGCAGCAACAACCCACCCTCCTTACTTTAGGGCACTCTGCTAGGGAAGCATTTGGCGTGTGTGGGCGGTGGTTGGCCAATGCGGCCTAAAAGCCAAGCCCCGAAAAATTGGAAGCAGGGAGCGAGCGAATCACCACTAGCTTGATTTGGCGCGGCGTTGGAGACGCCAGAGCCGATGGCCCGATTTAGTCAGCCTGCGCGTCGGCCAGTAATTGACGAGGGAGCTGGGAGCGACACCGGAATAGGATCACGATTCGCCGAGCGAAGGGATTGGCCATTTACTTATTTATCATAAAGCTTCAAACAGCCAGCAGTCAAAGTAGATGCGTTTTCATCATTCAAGAATAGCCACATCATGATGTTTACTCGAGCAGCAGTAAAGAGCCGTTCCAGGCTGGCGGCCGGGGTTCAGAGGCACTGTTTCAGCTCAACATCGGCCGCAAGGGCTGATTTCACTCATGCGGTGAGTGCTTGACACTGGCCTGCCTCAGCCGCGTAACCCGGCAATCAATCATCAGTGCTGACGTCGATCCAGGTAATTGGAGGTGGCGTGGTGGGCTTGGCCATTGCTCAGAGGCTGGCCCAGCGAGCCAACACGTCGACCATCCTCATTGAGCGCAACGAGGGAATTGGCATGGAAACCAGCTCGCGCAACAGCGAGGTCATCCACGCAGGCATCTACTACGGAACCAATAGTCTAAAAGGCAGCCTCTGCATCCGGGGCAAGGAGCTGCTGTACGAGTTTTGCGACAAGTCCAGCGTGCCGTACCAGCGCACGGGGAAGTGGATTGTGGCTCAGGACGAGGCCCAGTACAAGTCGCTGGAGAAGATTTACGCCACGTGCCAGGAGCTGGGCGTGCCAATGAGATGGGTGAGCGCGGAAGAGGTCGAGCGGGACGGCGAGGGTGTGGTGGCGAGGGCCGGGGTGCTCGAGAGCCCAACCACAGGCATCGTGGACTCGCACGGCCTGATGCTCGCGCTCCAGGGCCAGTTCGAGGAGGCCGACGGCATCATGGCCATGAACTCGCCCGTGGTGGGAGTCAAGCCCCTTGGCCAGGCCGGCAGCGGGGGTTGGGAAATTGAGGTCAAGGATGCGGCGTCGGGCGAGACGTCGACCATTACCACAGAAACCATCATCAACTCGGCAGGCCTCGGAGCCGTCGACATCCACAACATGATTGTGCCCCCGTCCGAGCACAAGCAGCTCTTCTACGCAAAGGGAAATTACTTTTCCTACGCCTCTTCTACACCAAAAATCACCCGCCTCATTTACCCGGCTCCCGCTCCTGGAGCCGGCGGCCTCGGCACCCATCTGACGCTAGATCTCGGGGGTCGCATTCGCTTCGGACCCGACGTCGAGTGGGTGGACAGCCCTTACGACCTCCAGGCCAACGCCAAGCAGCTTCCCCTGGCCACCAAGGATATCAAGCAGTATCTGCCCGTCGTGGACGAAACCCTATTGGCTGCCGACTACACGGGCATCCGACCAAAGCTGGCTCGCGGCGGCGGTGGCGTTGACGGCAAGGGGTTCTTGGACTTTATCATCCGAAAGGAGGAAGGATACGAGGGATGGGTGAATCTGTTGGGCATTGAGAGCCCCGGTTTGACGAGTTCCCTCGCAATCAGCGAAAAGGTAGACTCGATACTGTATGGACCATGAATTGGGAATTTCCAAGGTTAGGGGTATTTAGCAAAGCATCAAGCGAAAAGATTTATTCAAAGTTCATAAAGAGATCATTTGGAATTCAATCTCAATTAGTGATCACTTAAGTGTGCGGAGATGACTCGAGAACCCAGTGCTCTTGGGCGCGTCTTAACGAACTCGATTTTGGCTCCTGATGAAGTGGGAAAAGAATAAGGTGTATTTCTAGTTTCTATGAATAATAAATGCTATGTGATTGAACCGCGAATCGAACGTAATTGGTCACAGTAGACTTTTTGAACAGGCTTAGGTATCAAGCTGCATCTCCATTCTCTATAAATCTACATTTTACATCCATATAGTGCCATTATAGTTTACAATTTCGCTAGAACGCCGTCGGGCTGCAAGAGGGAAAGGTGGTCCTTGGTAATTTCTGATACATTGCGGGCTCTGTCACGGTCGTTAGTTGTTGAGATTATGCGTCTGTTCATTTGGTCACTTACCCAGCAAGAGCCATGCAGGTGAAGAATTCGTCGTAAAGAATATCAAGAGCGAGTTTCACGCCCTGCTCTCCGTTGTACTGGGTAATCTAGTTAGCCAATTTGCAACCTCATTCGTGATAGAAATGTGCTTACAGCAAGACCCCAGAGGGCGGGGCGGGCAGCCAGACAAAAGTCTGCGCCGAGGGCCAAAGCCTTGAAAATGTCTGTGCCACGGCGGATACCACCATCCATGATGATGGGAATGCGGCCCTTTGCGTGGGGAGCAAGGTCTCGGAGGGTGTCGAGACTTGCGGGGACGCCGTCGAGTTGGCGACCACCGTGGTTGGAGACGACGATACCGTCAAATCCAGCCTTGATGGCAAGCTCCACATCCTCGGGAGTGTAAACTTGGATACATTAGCTTCTGGACCATAAGCCCTTTGTTGGCCTATACTCACTTCCTTTGCCCCACACCTGCATCGTAGTGTTCTTCTTGAAAAACCCGACGAACTCCTCCCACTCCATGATGTCGTCTGTGATGGAAGATTAGCCAGTTTACTATAATTGATGCAGCAATGAAGCTTACCGTAGGCCATCTGGTCACCAACATCCTCCATGTTGGAGACATCGACACCGGGAAACAGGTTGGGGTACTCCAAGCCCTTGGGGAGGCCAAAGTTGTTGCGGTACTCGTTCAACCTACGGCCTAGTCTTGGGGCATCCAGGGTCAAGAGAAGAGCCTTGTAACCAACAGCTGGAAAGAACCGACATTAGTTTTTTTTTTTTTTTGGCTTCTCAAGGAGATGATCGGATCCACACGTACACTCAGCTCGCTTGATCATCTGAAGCATGGCGGGCTTGTTTTTTAGGGGGCTCAGCTGCATCACGTAGGGATTTCCCTGCGCTTCTGCAATGACCTCCTCAAGAGAGGTGGTGGAGTAGCAAGAAAGGCCCATGGGGATGCCAGCTGCCGCCGCCGCTCGCGACGTGCCCAACTCTCCGTCAGGATGAGCCAGACGCTGCATGGCGCTGGGAGCGAATCCAAAAGGGAATTTCACCTTGGTTCCCAGGAATGTTGTGCTGGTGTCGAGGTTGGTGAGATCTCTGAGAACACGGGGTCTGATTCGGTAGCGGTTGAAAGCTGCCTCATTGTCACGAAGGCTGCGGTTGATGTTAGTGGGTCCAAGCTTGAATCATCACAAGTGAAAGAAGAGGCCTCACGTAATAAGGTCCATGGCACCCTCATTGTAGTATTCTGTTAAATGTTAGAGGTATTGCCCTTTGAAAAAAAAAGTTTTTTTTTTGGGTTCGAACGCAACTTACCTCTGACGGTTTGTGTGAGCTTGGCTGAGCCGAGACGCTTGAGGTCATCCAAGCTGCAGACCTGAGGGTCATAGGTGCGCCCGCGGTTGGCCATTGTGTAATGTGTATGTGTATGTGAGGTTGGGAGGTGAAAAGGACGTCAAAGAAGGGAGAATAACGACGGGCTGATGGAGGGTCGGTAAGAGCAGATCTCAGTGTGAGGCTCAGATTTATGGTTCTTCTACGTCTCCGAACCCCGGATCTTGCTATCTACCGGGTTAACCGGATTCGGCAACCTCTGCCCCGCCCGAGACACTACTGTAGATGCCCCGTGGCTATCCGCCGTGGGCGCTTGTTGTCGCATTTGTTAGTAATGGGCCTGATATCGCTATCTGCTGCCTGCCTTGGCCAGCTACTGGAGCGTTCCGAAGAGGGGCGGCCACCGTTTGGGGCCCAAGCGACCGCATCACCGACATCTCGCCTCGCCCTCCCCAACCCGCCATGCGCCCTTCTTCGCTCGGTGATGCTTCGAGCGACGAGACTAGCGCAAGTGTCTAGGCCAATTCCGCTCGTCGGCGCCTTGGGATCATCTCGGCACGCCTTGGGTCCCCCTGCAAGATGGCACATCCCGACGTGGAGGTATATAAGAAAAGAAAGAAAAAAAAACTTAACTGCGGGGTGATGGCCGTTGTGAGGTATCGTAAAAGCTGCAGCCGCACCGATTGGCGTACACTCCATTCACATGACCAAAATCGGGTGCTACCGTCTCTACAAAAATGGAGAAGAGTGGAATTTATTTGTTATGAAGAACTCAATGTGGTTTTGCTTTTCCTTTATCGTGCATTGTGATGTGCGCGTCAGCTCTTGTCCATTCCAACCCAACCAACCCCCAACCACGGCGAATGCCGACTTACCTCACTTTACTGGTCGGTTTCTGTAAATAAGTATGATGAATTGGACCAGATTTTCACAATAAAATCATCGTTGAATTCTATTAGGAGTCCGACTCCTATTCTTCGTGTATATCTGTCGTTGCAATAGTGCCATATCCGGCACCGATCCAGCCTCAAGACCCATGCCCCCCACATCATTCTCCCTTTCCAATCTGTCCTTCGTCTAGATACATCTGGGGACGCCGGTTCATGCATAATGCGATCTGGTACCAGAGGCCCATCTCACCGGTTGCATGGCTACCATCGTACGATAATTATCCCACGCTGCACGCCAGGAGGAGCGATGGATCTGGGGAATGTGGTCGGATCCGATGGTCGAAGAAATAGCAAGTCCTTCCTGGACATACTAGATCAGACAAACTCAGCATGCCAATCAGGGTGTTTCGATTAGGAAATACGATAGTGGCGGGCTCGATTATGCAGCCATGCAACAGATCGGGCCACGGAAAAGGGAACCTTCCCCGGAATTTTAGATGAGCAAGCGCAACCTCATCCCGCTGCGTCTTTGTTGAGCAATCCTGCTGCAATATGGCAAGCTGTCTCATTTCTCCAGTCTCGTACCCAGCTGTCTCACATTTTCAATCGGCTTCGCGGCGGAGCAGGGATGCAATTGATGTGTCAACAGCTCTCGGCTCCGAGCGCTGACGCCCACCGAATCGCCCCTGCTCAGCCCGCAACGTGGGTCGGCCAGGTGCACTCGGTACCGACATTTTGTCTTTCTTGTATCATCACGAGGTCATGTCGTGGCGTCGTGCAGATGCAGCTACGGCTCACGGAGGATTGAATCTCACGCTGAGTCCGGAGTCGGACGGCATTGTGTCGGGGGTTGAAGATCGGGGGCGGAGCGGGTATTAGTACCAGGTGGTGGCTGCTCCTCCGCTTCATATTTATCCTGATTTATTATCCACCCCCGGATGCCTCTTTAAAAAGTCACACACCTTGCTCCTCTATCCAACGCGCATAGGAAGTATTCTATCGGGAAAGTAAAAGACAAACACAAAATTGGTTTCTCACCGCGAGCCCGTTAACCTGCTCTCTCACCCCCCTGTGTTAGCACGCCGGCTCCTAGCAGGTCGGCTCACTGACTCGAGCACGTTCGGTGCCGACGGCGCCAAACTCTCCACTAGGGCAGTCCAGAGCGACGTCTCGCTCTCTACTTCCGCTTTCTGTACGCTGGCTCGAGCCACACATGACTCCACCAGGGAGGGGTGGAGCTGCGGGGGAGCGATAGACACGGGCCAATGGACGTGGCGATGATGAAGCAAGTTATCTCCCCCACACATATCGTCTTTCACGCGAGACCATATCATGGGAGTCGATGGCTGTTTGCGTTGCTTTTCGCTAGGAATTTCCTTCAATAATCACAGCAGCCCCGGCCGCAGCAGCAGAAACGAGCAGGTTCCCCAGATTCTCCCCCACACGACGCTGTCTTACCGCTGCCACGCGCCATGTCGACACCACTGCGCTCTCGCTCCAGTTACCAACCCAGGAAGCACAGCAAGACATTCACTGGCTGCTGGACATGCCGCCGCCGCAAAGTCAAGTGCGACGAGGAGAGGCCTGGCTGTCGCCAGTGTCGCCAGAAGAACCTGGAATGCCAGGGCTACGGCGTCCGCCTGCATTGGATGACGCCCGAGACGGGGCTCATTGGCAGCAATGTTGATCCGATGCCTGCTCTGCCCCGGGCCAAGTCGCAGAGGAGCCAGATCTCTATCGGTACGCCCTGGTCTCTTCCTAGAAAGATTAGCATGCAGCAAGCAGTGCATAGTACTAACATTCCCTATCGCAGAGCCAATGAAGAACATCTTGCAGTGCAGTGAAATCGACGACATCCTGACTTCCATCGATGCACTGGACTCTCGCAAGGATGGGTCGCCTCCCGTATTCGCCGGCGGCTTTGGTGTTTTTGGCGGTCCAGGCCGCTCGCCTTCCCCCATCTCTCCAATCAACTTGGATGATCGACCCATGTCAGTTGACTCTTCCGAGTCGGACCATTTCATGGAACATGTCACTACCTCTGACCCACTAAACTTCTCGGACATTCTTCCCGTCGCTGTCTTCCTCGACTCTCTTGGTCCTTCCGAACTGCTAGGCACCGAGTCACTGGCGGCTTTTGACTTTTCAACACCGTGTCTCAACACGGAGGACTTTACGGCTGCTCTTGGCGAGCCCATGGACCTATTGGTGCCGCCAAAAAGCAAGAAGCCTACCGAGATCCAACTACCTAGTCCCCCACGTCTCCACGATGACTGGCAGGCGCTGGCCCACACTATCCCTAGGTCTCCTGTCGAGTCACCGCTCAGCAAGCAGGAGCAGTTTCTCATGTCCCATTATGTGAACCGGGTAGTGCGATTATTCTGTGTTATTGATAACGCAAAGAGCCCATGGCGGACCATCCACCTTCCCCGCGCCCTGCAAAGTGTCGGTGAACTAACCATTGTTGGATCTACCTCACGCATCCAAGGCGCACTACGCAATGCACTACTAGCTATAAGCGCCTTCACCTTGAGCAACGATAATAAGCTTCGCAACTGTGAAGATGCCGCCACAAAATGGGCGAATGAGGCATCATGGTTCCGCTGCAAAGCTATCAAGCTGCTCAAGGATGCTGTCGAGAATGACTTTTACTCGGTGACCAAGCCAAAGTACAAGGAATTCTTGGCGACCATGTTATCGATGATATCCATCAATGTACTTGCCCCCCACCTTCTCTATTTTGCTTCTTTTGGCTAACACTGTCCAGGTCATGTCAGGAGATCTAGACACTTGTGGACTTCACCTCGATGGAGCATGGCGTTTAATGACACACGCCCGGAACTGGAAGGCCAAATACTCTACCAAGGCACGGGCGCTACACCGCATATACTTTTACCTCCGAACAATTTACGAGAGCACTGCCCTTAGATCATTCGACAACGAAGCATGTCTCGAAGGTGGTTCTCCCGAAGTGACTTCACCGCCAGAGACTCCCCCGCAAGCTACCCTGCCCCCCACCGAGGATGAGGCTCCCGTCTCCACCTCTTTGGTGCCCGGCTCGGTGGCCCGCATGGTAACATACGAATGCATCTATGGCGTCCCACAGCAGCTCTTGGTTCTCCTCACGAGAGCCAATCATCTCGTCACTCAAGTGGCCGAAGCGAGGGCAGCCACACCCGGTGTGCTTATCCCAGACCATTTGGCCAATGATTGCGATGAGCTGGAAACATGTATTATGGATACCCAAATCGAAGATCAGCTGGAGCGGTTTTTACCCGCCGACAACAGCATAGACTCGGAAATTATTAGACACCAGACAAAGGCGTTTCGCAACGCCGTCATCATCTACTTTGCCCAACACATTCGTCTCTTGGGGCACCGCTACTTGCAGCCGTACGTCAAGGCGGTGCTGGAGAACGTTGAGGCAATTGAGAAAATAAAAACAGATACCCAGACGCTGGCAGCGCCCCTGTACTGGCCGGCCTTTATCGCAGCCAGTGAGGCCTTCGACCCCGAGTTGCAGGAGCGGTTCAAAAAGTGGTACGAGCACGTTGAGCTGTACGGAATTGAGGCCATGAGGACGGGGATCAAGGTCCTTACCGAGGTTTGGAAAGAGGGACCCCCATCCGCTAATCGGCGAACAAGTCTATGGAGGATGGTTGCGGTGCGCTCTCGGCAAAACTTGATGTTAACGTAGGCGTTACGGGTATGGAACCCTCGGTGGAATTTTGTGCATTTTGCTATTTTTGGCGCATTTATGGAACTGGATTATGGCTGGCGAGAGTTCAAGCAGGTCAACTTACAAAATACCGGTCGGTTTTGAGGGGTTTCAAAACTAGAGCATGGAACATGGATATGATGCTATGATCACGTAAATAGACGATGGCGAATTCTACTTTATTAAGCGAGCTTTACCACACAACATATTTGCTCTCATCTCTAAATTATTGTGCCTGTCTGAGGTTCTTTTGCCATCTATCAAGCCTCCATCCCTATTGTTTCGGGCGATATTTCCCACTCTTGAAGAAGGGATTGGATCCTGTACCCGGTTGTGATACCAAGGCTATCCTCAATGTCGGTAAGCATCTCCACCAGAAGCCGCCTGTCTCTCAAACTGGTGCAGCATCTTCCAGCGACATAAAGCGGCTGGATGGCTCGCACCTTGACCGCGTCGCAGGGGGTTCCTCGGACAATTGAGATGACCTCTGACGCATGGAATTGCAGCCTTTGTTCTATATCTCGGAATGCGCGCAACAGGTCAAACGAGTCCCCAGTCCTGCTCGAGGATGCTCCATGGAGCAGATCTGATGGGCGATGGATGAGCAGCAACATGCGCGACATGTGATAAAACATCATTGTGGTGGAGCAGAGATCATTGCTGAACCATATCTCTCGGCGAAACAGCCCCGTGTCCGTCTCTTCTTCGTCCCGTTCGGTCAAGAATGTACCATCGGGATGGAACGAAGGTGATAGAATGCGAAACCACACGTCAAATTGAGTCTCCAGGTGTAAGAAGGCCGTTTTACCATGGATAAATGAGCTCGAATCGGGTTGCACCAGAAGGGAATCCCAGTGAGACAGCGGCGCAATGTAATCGACTAGTTTGCACAAGAGTCGTATGAGAGTATATGCCAGCGCTTTGTCTCTTGCGTGCTCCGGAGCATTGGCGAGACTGGCTGGCGTGGTATCCGTATTAATGCTCCCGTCGTTTTCGAGAATTATACCCATATTGCGCCAGAGAGAAATATTTTCTGTGTCGATGCGGGTCCGTCTCTGCGACACAACTGTAAGTATTGTCAGTTCGCCTATTATCCTACACGTCGAAACATTCTACTGACAAGACTCTTCAAGATCATTCACCACAAAATTCCAAAAGCTGGCCTTGACCTGCATAACATCTTTGGTGAAGGGATACACCTCTTCAAGTGTAGGGTTCGGTATAAGCAGGTTTCCATCGTCAACGAGATCAATCAGCTTGGAGAAGCCTGTTAAATGGCCAGACCAGGCATTGCCGCTTGCGCTCAGCTGCTCATATTGGATGAGTATGCATGTCCCCAGCAACCTAACAATGGGGTCCTCGCCCTCAGCGCGCACCATGAGGTTACCCTGCGATAACGATACGGCTGGCGAAGCATTATTCTGTGTGGAATCCCTCGGGGTTATCGACTTCATCAATGTCTGTATCGCCATCTCATAGTACTTTGCTCCGTACCACAATAACCCGTACTGGTCATTCGCAAGCTTTTCGCCTATCCTTTCCTGCGTTTTGCCGCGGAGTAGACTGGATATGGGGTTCTTCATCTGCCCCAGCTGTTTCGCAGCGACAGCGCAGGCAGCGTATCGCAGGATCAGATGTTTTCGAGCGAGGGTAAGGACTTCGCGACTAAAAACTTCATAGCGATACAGCAAATCCATCCTGCTATTGTTTCAGAGACTTGATTCTGTTCTGAAGGGTAGGAGTGCATACCAGGGAGCTACACATTCCGAATAGTGTCTGAGGAGGAAGAGCTCCTCTTGTGTATCGTGAAGTGGGTTGAAGGGCGACGTCTCAGAGTCACCATCTGTGATAAGAGGGGGATTGTCTTTATTGATGCAATTGTTAGCATGCGTAATAGGGATTAGTTCAATCATTCAGTAAAGCAAGGCATACCTGCAGCAGGGCTGATGCTGGTTAGGTTGTCTTGTGGCTCGTTATTGCTTATAGCGGACGGGCCTGAGAGAGGGCTCAAAGAACTAGCCTCGTCATGCGCATTGTTTAATGTAATCGTATTAGGAAGGAACCTGTCAATCCCTCGATCATTTATTGACGAGATGATGCTTGTATTTGTGTTCAGGAAACCAGATGGTTGTGAAGCCGATTGAAATGGGCCATTTCCCAAAGCTTGATTGTCATAAATGAGAGTGCCTTCTCATGGTCATTTATTTGTAATCTTTATCTCAAGCGACATATTTGGGCATACCAGTTTGAGGTCTGTTTGGTGGAGGCGCATCGCGTGGCTCATCTTGGATGACCCGTATGTGTTCATCTGGTGTGCTACCCTGGAGTGAAACGGAATATCGCTTAAAGACAGAGTCTTGCAGTCTGCAGGTACGGTTACCCCTGTAACATTGACCGCACTTTGGTTTCTGTTCATCGCATTTGATCTTGCGCCTCCGACATTCTGGACTGTAGGCTTGGCATCAATAGGTTGGGTCTTATCTGCAAGCACTCCAGTCCCGACTTACCAGCCTAATCTCGACCGCTTCGCACTTCGCAATCTCTCCGAGGATCTTCGACTACCAGTAGACTGTGGCATTATCTTTTTGATTCCTCCGCACGCATCCCAGGTGTACGAATTCCAGCTCGGGTAATTTTCTGGGCTTGGAGCCGTTATACAATCGGGAGACGTGGAGAACCCAGACCCCACCTCTCCGACTAGAACTTTGGAAATGAGCGCAAAAAATTCCGCTTTAGGCTTAGGGTAGCCATGCGACGTGTCGATCTGTCTCCTCATGTACGCTGCTCCTTTTGGAAGCCGATTGGGGGAAGTTCTATGGGCATCCACTCCTTCATATGTCGCCCTCTCACCAAGGTAAAAAAAAAAAGGATACTGCTCATGTGACACAAAATCCGGATGAAGCCGGTGACTCGCAGCATTTGGTTGTATTTCGGTCGTCTAGTTTCTATAGGAAATTTCCCTGCACCTATTGCCTGAAAAATGACCCGGTACTAGACTGAAGTTTACGCAGCATGACCTTTTCCACGTAAAGTTGATACCCATGGCCAGAATTGGAAACGCCTCTAACCAGGCCCCAGCGATCTTTATTTATCATTTTCTATGCAAGGACTCATCATTCCATCTGCCACAGAAAAAAAACACCTGCAAGCTTCTAATGACAGCCTATGGTAGCGTATAACCACCGTCAATGATGAGATTTGCCCCCGTCATGTAGCAACACGCATCACTGGCAAGGAATACATATGCCTAAGATTCATCGTCAGCCTAAACTTCGTGCTGACAGGGTAAGGTGTATGCGACTTACGCTCTTCAGCTCAGCTGCATGGCAGATGCGGCGTCCAGGAATCATGGCCATCCATTGGTCCTGGATTTCTTGGGGTTGCATAGCCAACACTGATTGATGTGAAAGTTAGCGGTAGCGGACAAATAGCAAGCACTGAAAACCCACTATCGGTCTGGATAAAGCCAGGAGAAATGCAATTCACTCGAGCGAAATCTGTCCACTCGACAGCTAAACTCTTGGCTAGATGAACAGCTGCTGCCTTGCTCGCATTGTATGCCGCTTGAGTCTGTGGGATGTTCACCAACGTTCCACTAACGCTAGCCGTAATAATCAGGTTGCCTTTACCCTGGGCTTTGAATATCTTTCCTGCTGCTTGTGCTGTCCACATAACACCGTCAAGGTTGACGCTGTTGTTATGTCGCCATGTCTCCTCAGTGTATTCTAGGTTTGGGATATTGGCGCAGACACCTGCATTTGCCACAACAATGTCCAGACGGCCAAAGTCATCTCGGATTTGATTGAGTGTAGCAGCTATTTCGTCCCTGGAGGCAACATTGGACCGGTAGACTTGCACGCGCTGTCCTGTCGCAGAAGCGATCTGGTTGGCGACTTCGGCAGCATTTGTGCTGGAAGAATAGATGAGTGCGACATCAGCCCCTGCCTCCGCAAGGCCCCGAACGATCTCCTCGCCGATACCTCGGGAGCCGCCAGTAACAGCAGCAATTTTGCCCTTGAGGGAAAATTGCGACAACACTGGGGTATTGACGTCGGGGGGCTGGTAGAGAGGCATTGCGGCCTGATTAGGGGATTAATGATCAAAAGGTTGGAAACGATTGAGCTCTTGATGTGATTTTGTGATCTCTTGTTCTTGAAACTGACCGTTGATATAGTAAGTTGATTAGAAAGGTGAATTTTATCTCACCTCTTCAGTCTACAGTGACCAGGCATGGCATCAATGAAGTGTCTCGGAGAGGAAACAATAGTTCATCTATAACCGCATAATTTACCGGATTCGGATATCTAGACGAGACGCAACGCTAGCACCGACGCCACTGTAGGCCATCATCTGACATATGCTCCAATCCCTTCATATGATACTTAGACCGGTGAAACTTTTTAGGTCATGTGCAATCTTATGGGAATATGTTTGGTTGCAGAAAGTCCAGATTCCCCTTCACCATGCAGGCAGGGTTGGACACCAAGCTCCGGTTGGTACCGATACATGACTGCCTCAAAGTTTATGCATCTTGATTCGGAGATGGGGGTGGTAGCGGGGCATTAACGCGCATAAATTTCCTCAAAAAAATACTGCCGACGAACAACACCGACACCCTGGCCAAAAATGGTAAAGTTGGATCAGTCGCCAAGACTGAATATCATTGTACGCATATTTGCGTGAGTGATGCATAGACAACTAACACACGATGCAAATATATTTGTTTTCATTGTCATGGTATTTAAAATATCTGAAAAGTTTCATCATCAGATAGTACGTGTTTTTCAAGCAGCTCACCATTCATAAATCCATCAACATAACACTCTCCCAAAAGTACCCAACCATGGGTTGCTTTCCTAAGAGCGTAGACCATCCGACCCCCGCGAAGGAGGCATAAAACATCGTTTTCTGCCAAAATCGCTGGGCCGATGCCGATATGACCGGTGAAAGTACGAAAGAATTTGCGACGGAGGCAACCGAAACCGAGTGCACGACAAAAGCGTGAGGCGTTACCGGTTCCGCTCTTCGCTATAGATGCAAGTTTCTGCCACATGTCTGCGCCAGCGAAATGTTTGGAGAACTCGCAAGCCGGCAGAGAGCTTTCTGGATCGCTAGCCTGGCCCTGGTTCTGCAACAACTCCAATATCTGCACGCAATACGCAGCAAAGTCTGCTGTGTGTTGATCCTGCTGTTCTTGGCTTTGCTCACTAGTCTCAAGCCCCATAAGCCGGCCAAGGCTCAGTGTTCTAGCATATACCTCATAAATTGAGCTCGCGTCATACCTAGAGTAGTCGTCGAGGCAGAGAATCGCTTCATGAGGCTGTTCTCCGCTGGTGTTACTGTTAGGGTAAGGTCTGAATGAGCCAAACAGTGGGTTGTGGGCAGCCGCAGCTGCGTTGAGACTAAGATCGAGATGATTCATGGTTTCAGTTACACGCTGAACTATGCCACACCTAAAACCAGAGAGTGTGATCGATTTCTCGTCACTACTTAAGAGGATAGGCATAGAGTTATTTCGATCCGGATTCTTAGTCCCCGCCGCATCAAATAGTACCGATCGTTGATCAACCATGCCAACAGTACACGGAAGATCCCAGCGAGGAACCCAAGTTGGAGCATCATCACGGAGCACGGATCCGTGATCCACGTAGGAGAGGATTTCAAGATCCTTTCGCAAGTCAATTGAACTGACAGCAACATGCCGGTACACTTCGTATTTCGACATCGTGTAGTCAGGTTTAATTTTGAAATGAAAGGCTGGATCGCCACCATGGGGAAGGCGGTGGGTGGGATAGCTCAACATGGCGAATACTTTGTCTCTGTCGTCTGTTGCTTTGAAATCTTTGCTCTGGCCCATGAGTTGGAGAAAATTCACAACATCTGCTGTTTGCCACACTTTGTCCCGCATAAACAGAGCATTGCTGATGCCACCAACGCTGCTAAACCTTTTCTGCATATCGTAGCTCCCTGGGCCGTAAAGACACCATGCTGCAGCCAGTGCCACGATGTTCCATGGAATTTGGACATTTCCACAGTACATTGTGATGTCCTGGCACGTGGCGACCTCCTGAATAACCCAAACTCTATAAAACCAATCACGGGCGAAGAATTCGTTGAGAGACTTGGTTCTAAAATCTTCGTTCAAGAGATCATCCTCAGCATCGCTGTCTGGAATATAGTCAAGAAAGTGTTCTGACTGATTGAGCTGTGTCTGCCAGGCAAATGCGTCTATACCTTCAGGGTGGACGAAAGCCTGGCAGCGCTCAGAAATGAGATTTATAAGCTCGATGGCAGGCAAGGTATATTTGTCGATGTGTCCAAGCCAAATAGCAACTGACGTAGCCAGTGAATATATTGTTCCCATGAGCGCAACTTGATGACCTTTCTCATGAACATCTGTTTGATTGATGCAAATACCATCTGCCCAAACAAGACTCTTCTCGCTTGGTGACCGAAGTCGTCGTAAAGCTGCTGCTAGGCTTTTGGTTATCAGGAATGGAACCAACCCGTGTTGGAATGATGAGCCAGGGACTCCTCCAAAGTTGCACAAAATTTCTTCAGTGTCCTTCGGATTGCCCCAAACGTATGAAAGGCATGCGTATGGTGGCGCCGTCAGGATAGAGTCAACATGGAGTAGGTGACAAACAATGGGTTCATTCTTTTGTCCAGCATGCAACTCTAACAGCCTGATGGAGTCAGGCTGCTTGAGCTTGGAGTACAAGGGGTTTGGAGAGTTCCCGATCATGACCAGGTAGTTTGAAGATATTTGTAAGGTAGTTGGTATTATAGCGGCTCTATCTGATGCAACTTTGCGGGATAATGATGAGGTTATTGGCAAAACGCATGAGGCAAAACAAGCCCAGCCTGATATACCAAGGCTTGTCAGCGTGCATGCGTTGGAGGCTGCCAGAAGGGGCAGGCGGTGGACACGGCAGAATGACTTGTAAATTGTTGCTATTTGCGAACATATCATTCGATGACAATTACAACGAATGACAGTGGCTATTTCAGCGCACTGAGCCTCAGTTGTCACAGCACATCAGCCCAATTCTCACTGAACGCCTTCGATGAGAACCTTGAAAACATCGCTCCGGCGCTCCTTGACTAATTCAAATGCCTTTTCGGCGTCCTCAAACTTGAATCTGTTGGTGATGAGCTTCTTCACATCAATCTTACCACTCGAAATAAGATCTATGGCCGCGGGGTAGCAACCAGTGATGTATCGAATGGAGCCCTTGATAGTGAGACCCTGGATGCATACGGCAGTGATGGGAAACGCGACAACTTCCTTGCCCATGCCAGCCTGGACAATAGTGCCTCCACGGCGAGCTACATAAACGCCCAATTGAACACAGGGCTCAGCACCAGAGCACTCGAGAACAACGTCGGCGCCCTCTTCCAGGTCAAACCTGTCCTTGATCTCCTTGGCCACGGCCTCGGCGTGGTCCATGGGGTCGACTCCAGGCTCTGCTTGTCCGGGCTTAAAAACACCATCAGCGCCAAAGGATTTGGCGACCTCAAGTCTGGACTCGACCTTGTCGATGCCAATCACCTTCTTGGCGCCCCAAGCCTTGGCAACCGCCTGGCACAGGACACCAATGGGGCCGCAGCCCATCACTACGACAGTCTGGTGGCCTCTCAGGTCACCCGTTTTGGCAACGGCCACGGCAACAGACGTGGGTTCTACCATAGCCGCCTGCTCGAGGTCCATCGAGTCAGGAATCTTGTAGCAGAAGTCGGCAGCGTTGATGTAGTACTTGGCCAAAGTGCCATCATAGGGGGGAGTGGCGGCAAAAACCATGTCGCCGCAGATATGGTACGAACCACTGCGACAGTAATCGCATCTTCGGCAAGGGACACCGGGTTCCATGGCTACCTTGTCGCCGGGTTTGAGGCCGGTCACCTTGCTTCCGACTTCCACGACTACGCCCGAAGATTCGTGGCCAAGGACCATCGGCGCGGTAACGATGTACGAGCCAATGCGGCCGCGCTGCCAGCTATTTCCTCGTCAGTGATGCCTTGAATGCACTTGGGTCCGAACAACTCACTAGTGAACCTGTGAATTCTCTTTTTTAGCATATTATTGCCATATCCCTGGAATCTAATTACTTACATCGCTTCCGCAGATGCCTGTCTGGGCAACATGGACCAGAACATCATGTGGGTCCTTGAGGTCAGGTTTGGCCCGTTCTTCAAACGTCACCTCCTTGACAGCTTTGAGGACAAAGGAAGGGTTCTATCATCAATCAGCTTCCATATACATTTCCGATACAGGCTGGACTGACAGCCATTTTTGAAATGTTTTCTTGTCTGTAAATGATGTTCGGTTGAAATTTTGCTACCCCCCAAAGTATAGGCTCTGCCTTTGGCCGACCATTCTTATACTAGACGTAGCCCTACCAGAGAGTGAACTCGAGTCATAATCAGGTACCTGCAATCGCTTATTTTTCTATTCTTGGAGAGAATCAATAGTGGACAGAGGGCAGCAATCATCATCATCAATCTGCAGTTAGACAACGCGGAGAGAAGATGTCTCGTCTTTGGTGGCCACGTAGATGGCCTCCGGCGCTCGATATTGGTCTTCTCCGTCAGGACTTACAGAAGGGCCCCGCACCTCCTCGTAGAAGCGAACATCGATCTCTCGAATCGTTTAGCATTTGCTTACCCCGCTTCTGAAAAATATCTTGGCGTCGTACCGAGTTGCTTGTCATTCTAAGCCATTGAGCTTGTGGTTGTACCTTCGTCAAAATTTCCTCTTCTGGTAATCAAAAGTTGAGTAAGCAGCCAAGCAGTTCGTGGTCACAATGCTACAAGTCATGGCGCTAAACCAGTCGGAGAAATTTATACGATGACTTCGCTTCGGCTATTGGTTTCCATGCCAATTCAGTTCAATACAGCATAGGTTGTCTAATAGGCCGTGATTGGAACGCCTGCGAAGAGCTCCGCCGATATCGCTAGGCTCGAGTACGATAATTGTTCTTACTGTACGTCACAGTCATAATGACGTTGAGTCCCCCGACCCGTATTTCAACAAATGAATGTCCCAGGCCCCATATTAATCGCACTACCCCCTGCCTTAGAATACCTCGTTGTTGCGTCATTGTGCTGATTTCTCCAGTCAATTATCTGCATTTTTTCCTTGAGAAGTTATTAGTGGCTCAATTGCCATCTAACAGCAGGCATCCAGATGCGCATGACAAGAGGAATGACCCCCTTCACTCGGAATTGGCTTGACCTGAGGCATTCTGGAGCCCCAAAACTCACAAGTTTCTTGCTGCTGATACGTTCAAGTCTTTCTCTATTGATAGTTGTCCGTATAAAACCGAGCTGTCTGCCCATTGATCATTTTTCATGCTTGCTCGGCTATAGTTATCCGTGAGCTGGTGCAAGAGTTCATATCTCAACTCATAGTACCATGTTCAAACCCCATTCCCCAATCTAATAACAATATTTTAAACCAGGTTTTGGTGTGTTGGCTTTGTCCATTATTATTTGTTTGAACAAACGTTCTTCCGCTTCGCGCTCGTTGCATCGTATGCGAAAATGTATAGAAGAAGACATCGCATTTTGTCATGATCACGTGTTGCTAAGATCGACGCATTCCGTTATCCTCCCATGCTGACCTCACGAATGCCAGTCATGCAGGATCTGACACAGGGGGTAATCCCAATCAAAGTGACACTGGCTAGTCGAGGTCCCTTGCACTTGCATGCGGGGAGACGATCACCTCGCCTAACTCCGGAAAATGAGTCGAGAATTAGGTTGGAGGAGACGCTCGTTAACCTGGCTTGATACGCATAATTTTCTCGTTGCAGTTAGTTATACCCGCATCCCCATTACCCCGGATTCATGTTCCTGGGGCTCTGGGGTACATTCTGGTGAACGAACCGAAGAGCGGCTCCGCATTCCTCCCCAAGACCCATGTCTAAGCAGGAGCCAAGCTGGTAAAATGGAAAATAACACATATTAGAGACAACCCCGTCATCAATTGAACTCCGCAATGATGCCCACAGGCGTACGAATGATGAGTTGCACGGAAATCAAATTTCTGCTCCCTTCTTACCATTGAACTTGATACTCCAAGATGCCGCCGACAGCCGATCCCACTAAGCGGCCTTACTTTGGCCTAACGGGAAAATGGTTGATGTTTTGGATCACCTTCGCGTGCAGTACCGACATGTTGATGTTTGGCTATGACCAAGCTGTTTTCAGTGGAGTCATTGTCACCGAAAACTTCCTCGTTCTCCACGGCTTGGAAGGTCCGGGCAAGACCAACATGCTATCCACGCTGACTGCCATCTACGATATCGGCTGTTTCTTTGGGGCCATCATTGCTTTCACAATCGGCGAGCGGCTGGGAAGAAAAAAGGCAATCATGGCTGGCACGGCCATCATGAGTGTCGGAGCCATCCTGATGACCTCGTCATTCAGCCTCGAGCAAATGTTTGTGGGGCGCATTGTCCTCGGGTTCGTGGAAGCATTCCTCAGTTCCAGCGTACACACTAACTCTAATAGAATCGGCAATGGTATCAACACTGCGACTGCTCCCATCTGGCAGACTGAAACATCGCCCGCGCACTTGCGTGGAAAGTTGGTCATGTTTGAGATGATGATGAACATTTTGGGCTTTTCCATCTGCAACTGGATCAATTACGGTCTCTCCTTTGCAGGAGGTCAGATTGCTTGGAGATTTCCCCTCGCCTTCCAATTCGTCTTCATTATTTCGCTATTCGCCACAGTCCCATGGCTACCAGAGTCGCCCAGGTGGTTACTCTACCACAACCGCGACGCAGAGGCGCTCGAGGTGTTAGCTGCTCTCGAAGGAAAGCCTCTGGATGATGTTTCTGTCGTCGCGCAGAAGGAAGAAATCCGATACAGCGTTCAATATGAGAAGGAGCATCAAATTCATTGGAAGGATCTTCTTCGCCCGCAGCCTGGAGCTACAAAGCCACTTCGAAGACTAATTCTCGGTGCCGGGACACAGTTTATTCAGCAATTTGAGGGTGTGTCACTATGGCGCTGATAATACATTGCATTCTTTTGCTAACAAAACCAGGCATCAACATTATGTCTTACTACCTGCCGACAGTCCTAATTACTGCCGTAGGCTTATCTAATGGTCTAGCTCGCTTGTTGACCGCTGTCAACTCAGTCACCTATCTCGTATTCTCATTCTTCGCGGTATTCCTCGTCGAGAAGTGGGGTCGTCGGAGCTTAATGCTAATTTCCACTGCCGGCCAGGGTTTGAACTTCCTTGTCATCACAGTTCTCTTACGTTACGGCAGTCCTCCCGATGGGAGTAATAAAGCAGCAGAAGCTTCCATCGTATTCTTCTTCTTGTATTATATCTCGTTCGGCATTGGAATGCTTGGTGTTCCGTGGTTGTATCCCACTGAGATCAATTCCATTGCTATGAGGACAAAAGGTGCAGCGGCAGCCACAGCAACCAATTGGTAAGACAACACCATTCCTACCGTAGCCTCATTGTTGACTAAGTGTGTTCATATCAGGCTCACTAATTTCATCATTGTTCAAATTACACCAATCGGCATTCAGAATCTTGGCTGGAAGTTCTGGATCGTCTTCACCGTGTTTAACGCTGCATTCATGCCCGTCATTTACTTCTTCTATCCTGAGACTGGTAAGTCAAAAAGTCAAGTTGATTGGTGCAAAAAGGCTAATTAATGTCTAGCAAACCGTACCCTCGAGGATCTTGATGAGTATTACCGAAACGATCCCCCGCTCATCGTCACCAGCGACAAAGACGCCATCAGCAGTAAACGACCAGTTCAATACGTTGAACGAGGAGAAACACGCATACGGCGCGTCAATCGGTCGAGCAATGAAAGTGGCTCCCCTAAGCCTGCTGCTCATGTGAGCGAGCATGTTGGATAAGAAAGTAGCTGGTAGACCGAGGGGCTGATCTGGTTGTTCAGCCTTTACAATAGATAGGAAGTCCCAACCACCATGAGATGAATTAATAGGTACACGATTTTATTCCAATGTCTAGATAATTCACGGTGGCTCATCATTAAGACTTAGGATGCGCATGTCAAGAATAACATTTTCTTACTCAAGCTTTAGGCAGGCTACAGGGGATGTACGTATACGAGGCAATCATTACGCGGAATAGACAGTCTTTTGTTCTGTTCTATTGTAAGAATTTGAGCTTACATGATCGATTCACTTACTCACCAAGGCCAATCGCGTAATTTGAGTTATGTTCGTACTTGGACGGTAGGGTTCTGGGCTGGGGCAATTGGGGTAGTAAGGAAAACAAGTAAGCTTTTTTACCTGATGTACCTTGCTTCATCTCATTTTAGAGGGAACCAAAGTTGAGAATTCACATGTTAAATGAAAGATTACCCAGCCGCCTTTCAAAGCTGATAAATTACTAAACCGGGCATGAAGCATAAATCTTGATCACCTATGCAACAAAATCAAATAAACCAATTTCTACTCCAACACTACAACTTCTTGTTCATTTCCAAGACAAAAAAACAAATCCAGCTTTCTTTCCATATGCCCTTGGTACTATTTGCAACATATCAAATAAATTATCCTCCACTCGCAATTCAACCCAATCGCATGTTTGTACAGTAAAACAGAAACAAAGGAAATCATCGACGCCGGCCATAAGCGTCTCGCGAGCTAGAAGAATATCTGGGATCCTCGTAATCAGCGTAGTATCTCGGGTCCTCATAGCTCGGCTGTTGTGGGCGAGAATAGTAGCTAGGCTCTGGCTGGAGGGAAGAATAGTTGGGCTGTGCCGGTCGCATAGGGTAAGTGGGTGGTTGTGTGCTGTAGTGATATTGGGGCTGTGCCGAGCCGGGATGGTAGACTGGCCGTCCTGAGCCGGAGGGATAGACCGGTGGTTCTGGGTTGGGGGCTCGGCGAAATGATATTTGAGCGGAGGATGTTCCTCGTGGTGGCGACACGTTGGGGGCACGACCGTTGACTCGTGCCACGGTCATTTCTCGTCTACCCAAGTTGAGCTGACTTCTCATCGTCACTTGACTGCCATCTCTTGGCCTGATCGGGAACTCGAATCCTGGTTGAGACATCAAAAGTTAGACTCGAATGCGAGCTCAAAGAATCGTAGCAACTTACTGCCCCTGACAAAGTTTTGAAGGTATCGTCTTGAAACCGGCTGCCCAGGTGAACTTAAAAGGCCTCCGCTGAAGATGAAGGGCTCTCCAGCCTGTCTTGATCGAAGCGGATCTCCAATGACTTCATAGAACTCCACGACACCTCCAAAAAGGTTCATCTCCCAGAAACGCCCGGCTTCTCCTCCGTCATCATCTCCAAAATTGTCCAGCGTCACTTCCGGCGGTGTGCCATATATATCTGATGCTTGACCAGTCAAGAAACCGGTGAGGAAATGAACAATTTCATGGGCAATGCATATCATAATCTGAAATTTGAAAACATCGTAGGTCGACTGATAGTGGTTGATGTCCCTTTCCCGCTGCTCATCGAGGTTTCCTTCTTCAAAGGCTCTGATGACGTTATGACAATTAACCATGTTGTTGATGGCACGTATGTTCACATACATGTCACCACAAACCTTTGGGTTAAAAAGAGCCATATCGTCTACTCCATCGCGCCTGACAGCCATAGCCTCTCCCTGTGTTCTGCTGAGACGGACGTCAGGAAAGTTACTCCGCATACGCTCCAAGAAAAAGAGTATCCAATCATGCAAGCCTTGCTGTGAGCGTGATTGAGCTTGCGAAGACCAGTAAATATTGGGTGCACCGCTCCCATTTGTGTCTCTGGCTTCGATAATGGCTGATGCAACCGTAACCAAGCTTCCTACTCCTTGGCGGGTTTCCAAAATCTGCATGGCATTATCAATCATTTGATCCATCAACCGGAATCGAGTCGAATTTGTTGGAAGCTGCTGATTGCTGCCTCCTTCATCGGCGTAGACAACCAGATTGCCAATTCGAGAGCGGGATCGCGACATGATGGATCAGAAATATGATGTTTCAAGTTGAATGGTAGAGATAGAGAATGGGGAACAAAGATAAAGTACGGTAATTGAGAGATTGTCGAGTATAATTTTGAGGCTTGCAAAACAAGTTCAATTAGAGTGGGTAGTGGTGGAAGGCAGATCTGATTTCATTGAGGTGATGTTTGCGAGACAAGGCTTATTTATAAAACCCAGAAAGCAACCTTACTTAATAGAGCATCTGTGTGAAGAATCATGAGTGTGGCCATTCTAATTTTACACACCCTCCATCGAGCCTGTTGGTCTCGATTACGAGCGGTAGCGTCGTGGCCGCGATGGGACTTCGAGGCTGCGAACGTAGCCGCCCAACAATCATTGGTCATCAGAGATGGCTTGGAGGCACGGCGCCTTTTACTGTTTCAGATTGCGGGCGGCAAGAGACCAAAAATATTTTACCAGGTAGGAATCAACAGAACCAACACAACCAACACAACCACTAGAGTAAGCTAAGCCAACAGAGCCAACATGTCCAACTCACGCTCAGCAACCACATGGCGCAACTTTGTGAATTGACAATGAGATTATTAAAAATCAAAACAAACCAGCAACATGGAATGTATCTAGTAATATTTTCATCCGGTGAGTGTCTACTATTAATCCTTGAGATTCTTTCCGTCGCATATATGATATTTTTCAATCACTTTGCGGCCGGGCTATGTCGCGCGCGGCTAAAGCACTAATGAGCTAGACCAGGTTCATCGTCTCCACTGTGTCCACAGTGTTGGTGATGACCTTTGGCCTTGTGAACCTGTTTCCACATTTGCCCTCTCGGCGGTTATTTTAGGCACTGTGATTTGCCCGCAATAGCGCTAACCGTAGCAATGCCAGTGACAAAAGCGGGGTCCGCATCAGTCATCGTTCACGCCATATATCCAAGCGCCGCCCACGTCTACACCTGCAGCTAACAACCTTTCCCCTTCATATCATCAAAGGGCCATGGCAACCCCCGACACGCAACCGGAGGCGGCTGCTCCCCACAAGCTTTCACTCACCGTCTTGGATGAAGCACATTACACCTGTGCAGTGAAAGCTGTAAACAATGTCCTTGCCACAGACATTGCTGAAGCTACATTCGCGCAGATTGTCGATGGTGCACCTCTTTGGGATGTTCTGCAAAGTGCTTACGTGAATCCAATTCTCGATGCGACAAATCACCCCATTCGACAACACACAGAGCTTTGCCCAGGAGCTTTGGAAAAGACTCGGCAATTCAGATCCGAGTTTCAACCGGACGAGTTGACCTTTGACTCTCGGGTAAGTGCTGTCCGCGAAATTCTCTTCTAGAAAATCACTCTAATTTCGTACACTGGGAAGTTGCTCATGGCATATCAAGCCGCCTCGCCTGGCTCAAGGTCGTCCAATACACGCCTCATTGAGATCGTGGCTGTGGCGATACATCAGATAGCAGTCATGATTCTACGTTTGGATACCGGCTGCCACAAGGATGACAACATTACATCCTGGACTCCACCTAAGGATACTACGAGGTGGTGGCGGACACACCCTAGCGGTGCGCCACCCACTCTATTTTACCATCGCTGGTATACCGACCATCAGCAATATCCTGAGGGTGCGGCCGATATGGCAGGCTACTGGGCAGAGACTCGTATTCTGGGAGGGGTTGCTGTATTTGACAGATTTGAGCCTGAATCTGATGCAGTTTTCCTACATCCAGATAGGATCCGATATACTTATCGGATCTACCAGCTTCTTGACGACCAGAAGCGCGATCTCTTAGATTTTTTGGCGTCTGATGACCCGCTCCGGGATCCTGAGAAATGTCCGCTACCGATCCTGCCAAGCAAAGAGAACCAATACCGCATAGACCCAGAAGAACAGATAAACGCTACTGGAATTTATCGTGATGAATGGGAGCGTAGCCAGAAGCCGTTTGAACGAGACGCTCGACAGACCACTAGGTGGGACATCTTGAACTGGCCGACGCTGGAGGACTGGAACGATTCGAAGAGACGATGGCAAGAGAGACGGCGTGAATGGCTATTGGAAGCTGCAACTAATGGGGAGGGGGGAGAGTAGAAATGTGCGACGTATCTAGGCGATCAGTTGATAGGACTGAAAATCAGTCTGCTTTACACGAGTGGAATGCTCATTGTAACCCGAAGATATTTTATCCCATACAATTTCAGCCTGACCCGGAAACTATTTTGTATTTTTTGGCCATAGGTTATTCTCATTTTACTACCTCTAACACCTTCGTCCCACTCGAAACCGGCCAATTCTGTTCCCGCTGAGCCACAACAGTAAGTCATCTCACCGCAACCTCGGCAAGGTAAGGTATTTAATCTTCAATGGAGTTTTATGCATCCATGTTCATTTTCCTCCGCTCAGATCGCCAAGCCTACTCGGCAGCATTGCTTGCACATGTCCAAGGCTTAGTTCCCTTCTCTGTGGCGATGGCCTCGATAGAAGCCCACAAGCCGAGAACACAAATGAGTAAACCGGTAATGAACAGAAGAACGTTGGCCAAGAAGCGACAAGTTTGCTTTCCATCCTTGAACCAATTTCCGTAGTGCATCCAGAGCCAGAAAATACCGGGCAGACCGTACGAGAACCAACTGGCAAACAGAGCACAAATGAGACCGAGAAGACTGTTGAAGACTGGAATCGACTCGGCGATGACGAGCGAGATGGCCCAGATTCCGAAAGTAACGCCTACCCAGACAATGCCAGAGAGCTTTGTCCTTCGGATCATGTGCTTTGTGTTGCGGAACATTCGCGAAAAGATGTACTTGGCAGCAACGTGTCCGTAGATGACACCAGCAATAACAATGGTTGGGATAGCGATTCCCCAGATTGCCTTGCGCATCTTGGGGGAGCCTGCTGCAGAGAGGGCGGGGGACGGGACGTCGGGTCCAACAAAGACGTAGATGACAATGGCGGCGAGTAGGTAGAGGACGGTGTCGCAAATCTGGAGCAACGCGAGGGCCTTGGGCCAGTCATCGGGGTTCTTGAACTCGGAGATGACGCTGAAGAAGCAAGAGTGACTCGCTGGGATGTCAAGTTAGAATACATTATCGCAGTGAGAATTCATGGCATAATATCAACTTACAGAAAGAAATGGCAATGTTAGTGACAGCCAAGAAAGCACCGGAAAATCCCAGCTTCCTGGCGACTTCGATGCTTCCTGAGCCAATGGGGCGCTCCACAGCAACGTCTCCAAGCGTGATCAATACTGCCAAGGTAATGGATATGCAGGCTATTTTGCGAGTCAGCTTACAGGCAATGAATGTTTGATAAAAAAAAAAATACTTACACGCCATCGACATGTAGCTGGTGTATTTCAAGGTTCTTGGGAGGTTGAGAGCCCAGAAAATAGCCAATCCGACGATTGCCCAGACAATTGTGCACGTCGAGCTGCTGGTCAGAGTGTTCATGCAAATGGTCCAGGTCAACAGGTGGGATCCCATGACGAAGACTTGGAAAGTAACCTGAGCCCAGCCAAAGACCTCCTGAAAGATGCCCCCCATTCCGATGGAGTTGCCAAGGACCTCAACTGCATCTCCAAAGTTCTGCACGTGCGGGTACTCTTTTCGGAACTCGGCCAGGACCAGGCCAGAGTAGGTGGAAAGGCATCCCAGAATAAGAATGAGGATGATTCCGGGAACCAGTCCCACGGTGGCTAGCACGGAAGGAAGCGACAAGATACCAAGGGAGACGGTCTCAGCAATCAGCACAATGCCACCCTGCCTAGCACACTGTCAGTAACCACGGGGTCGTTTCGGCGTTTAGGATGGGCTCGTACCACCACGTCAAAGTCTTGTAGTCAATCAGGGCGCCCTCCTCTCCCTCCAACACACCATTGTCCTCGATGGAGGCTGGAACATGCGGCAAAGCTTCAGCGGCGGATACCGTCTTTTCAGCGGCAGCATTCGCCGCCTTTGGAGCAGCTGAGTCGGTCATTGTCGCTGAGGCGTGTGCTGTGCAGATGGGCCACTTTGTTACGTATTTCTTTGCCTTCTCTATGGCAGCACGATGGGAAGAGGATAAAGCGAGGCCTGGGGTCTACCGAGAAAAAAATCTGAAGGGAGGGGGGGATGGTGGGAATAAAAGACCCAAAGAGGAGACAGACGGGGAACCCCCCGTGCCTTCTAGAATGGATCTCCCTCTCCGCAGACCGGACTCTTGAGATTATGGGGCAGCTACAGGAAGCGAGGCCAAGACGGTGTATGAAGCCCCTTATGGACCAGCACACGACGGTTCCCGCCGGTCTATTGGGCAGTTGCAAGGTTGAAGCTATCCCCAAAACTGCACAGATGGGGCTGAAAGGATCAGCAAATGGAGCCGCAACGACGACCATGCAAGGGGCACAGTTCGCAGCAAACCGTTTGATAGGCGCGGCGGACCAGATCTAGATAGAAGGCGTTGTTGGGCTTTTTTTTTCGCTCATTTCGTTTTATTTGGTAATATTTACGTTATGGTCCCACCGCGATGGAGGATTCGGTTGCCACAAAATAAAATAAGCTGTAGATTTTTTTGCATCTGGGTCCCCACCGCGTCTCCATATCGTTTGATGGCGCGAGCCGCAACGGATCATGAAGACGGCAGCGCTCCCGACCGTTGGGGTGTGCCGGCTTCGGGTCCGTGGTATGTGGTGCTTAAGGGCAAAATTAGGGATTTTCTAGAATTCTGAAAAGCAAAGTTAGTTTTGGTAGAACTTGACAGGTTAAAATTAGAACGCCAAGCTGCAATGAGCACGATGGATACAGATGGATTAGGGATCATGACGTGATTTCTAGAAAACCCCCGTTTAAATTAAAACCACCACCTCATAAAAAAAGACTTGCTAAAATACATGAATCTCTGTACCAGTCTGCCAATGGTATGTTGCTATCCGTCTGTTGCATCGACAGCAATAGTGCTCAACATTTTTGAACGTCTTTGACATGTAGGGAACGGGACCTCCAACGACGGTGCAGATGAAGAGAATGACAGCCATTTGACTACACCATTGTCAGCACTCAGCGAATAAAAAGTCAGGCTGATAAGCGTAGACAGAAATATACGTACTGTGTTCCGCCGCAGATTTTCCGTTGCACGCGCGTGATGGATGGTTCCATGCAAGCTGGGCAATCCACTACCCTGGGCCAGTAGGTGAGATCCTTGAGTGGGATAGCCGTCTCCTGCGACAGGTAGTCGAAGGATACTAGCTCCCCTCCTTCTGTCCTGCGGGACCGGCCTCCCTTAAGCGGGCCGACCTTGGTCTCATTGTTGGAGCTCAGGCTGGTGGCCACTGGGTTAGGGTCATCCTCGAACTTGAAGGGGTTTCTGTAGATGGGCGACTTTGACAGGGTCAACCCGTTTGAGGACTTGTTGTCGGAATGAAACATTTTCTATGTGATTCTGATTTATACCGTATCGAGTGATGCTTTTTTCTCCCCTACTCATCATGGCCCATTCTTATTTATACGACGTGCTGCGATGTGTTTGCCATCCCATCGCGATGGCTCAATTGCCGTGCATCAAGTGAATGGATGGCGGCCTGACCCCACACCTCTCGTATTTCGCATCGGGTCGGTCGCGAAAAACGAGGGCCAATAAGATGGCGACGACAGCGCCTCAGCTGCAAGCCACAGGGTTGCGGAGGCACCTGCGGCCAGAACAAGGCGTCTTGGGCTGATCACAGCTGTCTCAGAGGTTGCATCATTGGTGTCATGGGACCCGAGTGTGGCATTTCTCGCCAGGCAGCCATATTTTGCACTCAACACCATCAAGGATATCCAAGCAACGCCCAAGGCGAAGCATGCCAAGCCAAAGACAGTGTTTAGACGTGTCATGTCATGGCACGGAATCTGGAAAAAGCTTGTTCCTGTTGCCTGTCCCCCGCCCTCAGCGCTAAGCCTTCTGGCAGTGGTGCGTGCCACAGGGGCACACACTGTTCGTATGCACTGATCGACTGGCCCAAGCGCGAACTGGGCTGAGGCGCAAGGGGGGCATTCCAATGCGCATCGAAATAATGTGCAGCCGATCCCTGGAAAGCTGGTGTATAGCCTATCCTATAGCCTATGAATTATCTACCATGTCAAAAGCATGGCTTCTGTCGCATTGATGGACACATCTAGCTTGCCGCCCACCACCTTGAACTTGACAGAGTCATTCTTGACCTTTGTCTCTCTGCCACCCCTGGAATACGGCCAATCCAGCCCACCCCAAGTAAGCCCAGACGTCGCTGTGCCATTAGGGCCGGTAAGACGCCGCGCTGTGACAACGGTGCCGTTTTTCACGCCATCAAGCCTGAGGCTTACCTTAGCCAGGGGCCGGTGCTCTGCGTCGCTATCGGTGCCATTCCACAGCTGGAGGTTCAACAAAGCAATTTTGGCCAGTTTCCCGCGCTCGTACCCCGCATATCCAACCATGTGCTTATTCTCCGTGTCTTTGCTTAAACTTGTCAGCTCCTTGACTTGGAGCTGATTTTTGGTATCCCTGCCAATAAAGTCAGCCACAAAGACGTGCCCGTACCAGCCACCCTGCAGCTTGGTGGGAATCCAGTCGGCAAATGCCATTTCGGCCCCGTTTTGCATATTAATACGCGTAATATTCTGCTCGGGTTAGCTGAGTGTTGCGAGCACGGGGCATGTCGTTTCTCACCATGCTCATGGCATATAGCATCCAGTCAACAGTCCAGACGGCAGAGCCGAGAGAGTTTGACAAGGTATCCTTATTGTAATCACTCCTGTTCACGTTTGCGTTTCCCACTTCGTCAATGATGAAGGTGGCGCCTTGGCCAGCTGTGCCTTGAACAAGCCGAGAGGCGTTTCGAAAGAACGTGTTCGTCCTGGATACTGTGAATTCGTGATTTAAAAGCGTGTCTGGGTAAAGTGACGGCATAATTAGCCCTTGTACCTATTTACATGGCGAGCGCTAAGTACCTTGTAGAACAGTGCTGTCCATGGTGCAGTAGCTGTCGCCTCCGAATCAGAAAGAGTCACTGTGAAGATGGCGGGTGCAGCTCACAAATGCTGAGCGACCGAGGTTACTCGCTTGAAATCTATAATACCTTTCGCCTTATTCATAAAGTTTTCGCTGCATTGTCCCGTCAGCTTGGGCCTAGCTGCCCAGTTGGCCACGGAATTGACCTACGTGGACCACGACTCGTCAGTAGTTGACGAGCTCTTTTCGAAAACCTGAAACTTTCTCCCCTGTTTGAGACAGGTGATGTTTTCCCCCAAAATGTCCATAAACTTGGCGGCTTGGCGAGCATAGTCTTCCACATCGTAGCCCTCGCTGCGCGCGCCCTGCCCGACGTACAAATTTGGCTCATTGGCGAGCTCCACGGCCTGGAATTTGGGAGAATTACAACCACCGGTATGGTTAAACACGTTTTGTATGTACCCGACCGCTTCGGTGTAGTTGTTCCCGCCATCTCTGGCGAATCCAAACTGGAGGATGAAGCTGACGTTGTCGACCTGGCGGAAAGTATCAAACCACTTCGTTCCAAGAGTCGTGTCGGATTTCAGATCCTCTGTGAGACCTCCATCCTTGCTAACGGCCTGTTCTTGGCCCAAGTCATAAATGGTATGATCCCTGAGAGTCCATCAGATGGAAATGGTCTGAGAATCTATCACCCTGTTGATACTCACATCGAGGTGCCTCCTATGCGAATGATCACGTCAGTCCCTGTTCGCTGGGACAAGGCGTTGTAAAGATTCTGTGAAAAGTTGCCAGTGTATTGTGGCCAAGTCAGTGACAACATGGCAAGACCGGCAAATGCGTGGTCGACATGTTGGCTGGCTCCCTGTGGGACGGAATGTGGAATGACAACGGTCGCATTCAGTAGCCTAGACCAATGGATTAGGATTAAGACAGTGAAGTATTTGGACATGATGATTTTCATCTTGTACGGGGTTTCGATTTTGATACAGAGAGTTAAGTGTGCAATGTTGTGATTTTCAATAACTTTTGCGCCATACCCAGCCTATTAAATGAACATAGATATGTATCTTTTAGAGATGAAAAGTCTTAAATAGTTATGCACACCGCATCGGCAGCGCGAGATTATTCAATTAGATCTATTCACTCATAGCTGCAGCAAGCAGAATCTGGCGGCCAGCTGAAAGATGGATCTGCAGCCCTTGGGGATATCATGCGTAAGGCTGAGTAAGAGATCGTCATGAAATCCTTTTGCAATTGCGTCTTACATAAATTTATTGCCCAATTAGAGGCGAGAGCATCAGTTTGTAAAATTCTACGTCATTCACATCTCATTGTAGCTTCATCGATTCGATCGAATCCTCCTGTTGTCTCCACTGCGACCGGCAATTCTATGCCGATGAACTCAGAGACAACGTCGGATTCCTTTGCTATTCAACATTCATCAATTGGTCGTATCTACCGGATTACTTCCCCATACTTTCTATATTCTTGCATCACCAAATGTAACAAAATATCATGCTTGGCCGAGTATACATTATGCATCGGGGGAAGCATGAACGGCCCCACTGGGTATCCGTCTGAGCGGTGTCGTTTAGCGCCGAGTCGTCGCGGCACTCCACAAGCCCGGCCACCCTTTTGCAAGACGCCGTTTGTCGTGTGACTAGAAGTTCAGGCCTAGAATAAAGCAAGCGAGCTAATGATAATCGCAGGGTGTTAGACATGATAAGCGTATTGGTCTCAGACGCGTAAATGAAGGGACTGAGCAGGGCTGCCGTGAAACCATTGTCATGGCCGATCACCATAGCGAAGCTTTCCTTGCATACCGCACGATTGTTTGCAAAAATGGAAGTGTCCACAAAAATAATGCCCGGGATACGGGGGACACAGCTGAGTCTAGCGCATTGTGCTAGTGCGTTGGAGGGTGACCATGGCGTCCCGCCACAGCGGTCAGATGTCAATGTGGTGCACTGGTGGTTGCTTTTGGTCCCGGTGGCGGCTTGTACTCCAAACAAGTTTGGTTTCAAGTGGACAGGTGGAATGACAGTCCAGCACGCCAGTTCGCACAGACCTTTCTGGTCCCTGACTAGCGAGGACCAAAGACATTTATTGACCACAATCCGCATTCCGCAGCTGCGGGTTCAGCTCTCCTTTGTTCTCTACATGTACAACGAACGATTTGCATCTGACGAATTTACCGAAAGTGCCTCTAAATCACCAAAATGTCGCGACCCAGACGCATCGAGCCTGTGATGTTTGGAGCCGGTGGCTCTGGAAAGTCATCCATCGCACGCCAGGTAATAAGAAGCCCCCTGTAAGATGTGCACGCGACCGGGCTTACACAAATATGCAGTTTTGCTACTCCCGCTTCACCGAATCCACCGACGCAAAAGGAGAGCCCTACAGAAAAGAAATCAGGGTTGACAAGCGGCGATGCGTGGTCGAGCTCATCGACACGAACTCCAACGAGGAATACAAAGCAATGGAGGAGCATTTAATCCAGGCCGGAGACGGTTACATCCTCGTCTACAGCATCACATCGCGAGCATCCTTCGAGGAAATCCGAGCAATTCATTCCCGCATCCAGAAGGTGCGAGAAACCTGCCGCCCAGATGTGTACTCGAACATCTCCATCAGCACCTGGAAGTCAGGCTCCATGTACTTGGTGGCCAACAAGCTCGATCTCGAGGACAAGAGAGAGGTGTCAACACAGGAGGGGCGCGAGCTTGCAGAGGAGCTGGACATGGAGTTTGTGGAACTCTCAGCGACCAACACCGAAGCGATCGACAAATTAGCCGAGGATAGCGCGCGGGCGATCATGAAGTACCAGATTCAATTGGATCAGGCCCAATCTGCTCTGGCTCGACAGACCACAGAAGCGACATTGGAGGCGACGTCCTCGCAGGAAGAGAAGCGCCACAAGAGAAATTTCTCGACAATCATCAAGAGCTCGTTGGTGAGGATATCCAGTTTTCGAAGTTCCAAGAGAGAACCTGTCTATGCGAATGCATAAAGTGATGCAGACAAGGCTGCCTTGTGAAGGGTTATTCACATGAACGATATCCTTTTTGTGAAGGCGTTTGTATCATATTGGTTGTCTTGTTTGTGGAAACTCGTAACAAAAGACTTCACAGAAGTCGCATCTTCGCTCCCAAGCGACGGATGTTGGATTGTTTGGCAGTTTTGATATTTGGGTTTGGTCTGCGAACTTCACCACCATGACTGAAGTTACGCTAGTAGTATTTTGTTGGATACCAGGCAGAGCAGCATAATGTGAGAGAATAGCAAAGGAATCACGTCGACGAGCTAGCTAGAGAAAACAAGAAGAAACACATCCATGAACAGGACTTTACATTTGAACTAGTGCATTCAATCACCTTGTAAAACCAAACAGCTATAATCCAACAGGTTCCACCATAACAAATAATCCCGTATACCACGTCAAATCCAGCTGAGTCTAGTACAAAGTCTCTTGTTTGAATTTGCAATACAATATCATTTCCAGACTCTTATGCCTCCTGAAGCAGCTTTATTTTTCTATAACATGTTATCCTTGAAGCCATCTTACAACTTGTGATAAATACTTAAAACTAGTGTAGCAAAACGACCAATACACCATCACCATCAATTCTCGCCCTTTATCCAACCACTAACGGGCAAAAGCCGCTTCACAAATTAATCTAATACAAATCCTCGTATGTATAGCAGAGGAAATCGGCACGAATATCCATGACGTTCCTGATCGTGCTAGTAACATTAACGGTTGCGCCAAAATACACCGTGTCGTCTAGAGTCACATTGCGTCCTTTCTCGTTTGACCAATCAAAGGGTAACACAGGACCAGAAATGTCAGTCAACCTAGCAGTCAAATTTCTCGACTGCCAAGACCACCAGACACGGTCCAGATTCGTGTGATGAAGGAAGAAAATCGGATCAGCAGCTGAGAGAGATTAGTTGGGTACTGTGCGTATAGAATAAGAGGCGCAAACTTACGGCTTGTGTAAACATCCGTGACAGCACCATAGAGACCGCCAATGCCAGAATGTCCGGCAATGTGCATGCTCTGCTCCGTCTGCTGGCTGAACCACCCGAAATCAGGATATGCCATACCCTGTGCTACGCTGGTTATATTTGCGGACTTTTTAAACAGCGAGGGCACAAAGTCTCGTCTGACACATCGCTCGTTTGAGGACAGGTTGTAACCGGGCCCCATATGAGTGGTCATGTTGGCAAACGGCCCATCGGGAATACAGCCACCACCACTTCGGTCGTCGATATTGAAAGGCACACCGTTTCCAGTCACTGGAATACCTGGCTCTGGGTTCTCCAGTGTTCCGGGAACCCAGTCGCCGTTGCCGCCGAAGCCGTAATCTGGGTCCCAGATCTTTGAATTCATCATATCCTCGGTGGAGTTTGCGTCAAGGGACCAATCCCAATAAGGTTGGCCTCCTTCGAACCCGCAGTCTCGAATCTCTTGTTCATATCGCCACATCATGAGACGATGCCACGGATAAAAATATCCCTGCACAAGTTAGAAGCGCGATTTTGCACATGGGGTAGCTATCTTACAACGAAGTGCCTGGCGTCGGTCTGGAGCAAGTGATCTCCAACGAAGTCTTCGAATCTGTTTGTGGCGTTTGGAAGATCTTCCTTGGAGCTCAATGGTGCTTTATTCAATAAGCACTTCACAGCATTGAGATACGAAGTTTGCTCGACTTGGGAGAGAGATCGCCTGTTTTGGCATGTTAAACAACTTCATCAGGTCGTACCTGAGAATTTCACTTACCACTCCTTCCTAACAACTGGGTTCGCGCACGAGGCTCTGGCCCTGGCACGTCCGGGGTTGATTGGCCCTGCAGTAACGAGCGGCAACAGGGGTAAACCCCAAGAAAAGAGAGACAACTTCATTGTCGCGAATTTGAAGAGAAATAAACGTTTCAAATAGGGACGCAAATAAATGTTAACGAGTGCGAAGAAACCTGAAGCTTGAACCCCGATGAAGCATGGAAAAGAAACCGGATTTTGGATTAGGATGTCAGTGAGTTATATAGTTGCTTCGAAATATCGGTCACATGTCCTTGGGTACGAGTTTTATCGGCCAGAAACCCACATAATGGCTTGGATTTCTTGAAAACTCCGAGGCCGAATTATCGCTTGCCTAATCTGGTGCCCAGCACGGGCGGCGGACTCTCTCAACGCCAACATGCCCGCCAAGAACACTCCTCTTACTAAGCGGCCGGCGAAGCCTCGCACATTTTTCTGATGGAAAACATTGCCAACTGCATCAAAATAGACATGCTAAGGCAAAATAAGACTAGATTGCTGTTATATAAAGTCCTACTTGACAGACCTTCTATTTTAGGCGCAGGACTGGGGTTTATGAAGCCCCGTGAACATGTTTGGTTTGGTGCAGGGTGACGGTTGCGAACCCATAGCTGTTTATTTTTGTGTTTTCATCTGTTGAGATTCCGAGTTTGCTGCACACTTTGAAACATGAATCTATATGTTCCATCCAAATTCTATGACAGAATGGTGGAGGTGGCCTTGCTGCAAGATCTGCAACATCGGTTCCTAACTCGGAGTGAACTATCTACAACACTGGTCGTAGCTGTGGGCGGGACAACTGCGCTCAAAATTTTCAGTTTCGTTTAGACTCAAGCACTTTCGTGTGAATAAATAGAGTAGTATGCATTACGTCTGCTCTAAAAAAAAAAACCGATCTCCGATTATGTCATGCCGGTGATTCGGTCGCAATTCTCAGAGTTGACACCGGCTTGTGTGGGTCCCGACCCATTGTGGATTCAATAAATGTGGCCCAAACTTGAATATAATCTCGTTTCGGTAGTTTCTCTTATCCAACCTCATGCTCTTAAAACAAGGGGTTCAATTGATCAATGGAAGCTATATTTTGGCTCTAACCATGGGAATGAACTCGAAATGAGGAATAGACCCCCGACTTCCGCAGACGGGCCACTCTGAGCTGCCACCTGTAGTCTGGGTGGCTGGGCTCAGAAACAACCATTCCAAACAGAATGGTCAAAAAAGTGGCAATCCAATATGGCTCTTGGGCTGTGCTGCTGTTTATAACGAATATCATACTGGTTTTGGGGTGAAATGATGATCTTTCCAAACGAATTGGGATGATTACCATCCGGGACGCATTCGAGTCTGATGATAAAGACGGGAGAGCACCGGCAAGGCCAACTATGTATAAAGGCAAGCGCAGAAGATGGGTGACCCGGGCACCAATATCTGAGCCTCAATACCGTATCTGGCACAAGGAACCCGAGCAAAAGACCATCCTGTTGCAATAGAACGGTTCATGGGAAGATTTCAAGGGCTGGGATTGGAGGGTTGGTTAATGGTCGGGAAGTTGGAGATGATCAACATTGAAAATTGAAGTCAATAGTTATGCTTAATGGAAGTTGTTGCTTTCGTTTAATAAAAATGTTGTGATGGTGCCCTGATTGCTAGGCTGAGCATGTGGTGAGACGGCACGTCGCTGATTCAATAGCGCCGACCCAAAGTCAGAGTTAGGGCTGCATAAGCTCTGTGTACAAAGGTCAAATACCCGTCCACTTCGGTCTTGAGGCGTAGCATCTGCCTCTCTAGTTGAGAGTGCTAAGCATGTTCTGAGTTCTGGACTCTGCATGTTACTACACTATTTCCTTTGTTTCTTGAACATAGGCCTGGACCGACCATGCAAGGATGGGCTGATGGCCATGTGGCAGCGCAAGCCAGCTGATCCACCGCCTGCAGGCTAACGATGATCAATACTAAGAATGGTGGTTAGCTGATTTGAATCGATAGTTAGAATAGTGGCTGGCTAAATACGTCTAATTAGGCAAAGTTGGTAGAAGAGGGAGAGTGGGCTACAGCTTCCAGCTTTGCCTCTTTAATTCAGGTTCCCCGATGTTTACGCCAAAAGGAGCGTTAAAGATGATCGGGAACAATTCTCATTGGCTCAGAAAAACGTGGCAAACGCGTGGCTGGATTTAGTTACTTGGGTTGGTGACGAGCTTGCGAGGAGCGCTGCCAGAGGCAAACGCCAGCTCAGCTGCAGGCCCGCCCCGCGGATGGGGAAGTCAGCAATTACTGCCATGAAAGTCGAATAATACAAGGCTATAGAAGCTCAAAATAATAGCAGTAGCGGCAGCGGCGTCAGTGGCTTCAGAAGAGTTGGATAAGAGCAACAGAGGTCATAGAGGGCCGGCGAGACTAGATAGCTTAGCCTATGCCTCGGCTGACAAGCTGTCGGCATCAAGGCCTTGTAGTGTGAGTCCAGACCACCCTAGGCGGGCCGAGCCATCGGGTGGGGCTGGCTAACTAGAAACCATACTGATGACAGTAGGTCCGTGGCTAGTTGATTTGAATCGATAGTAAGAATGATGGGCTGATAGTATGAGTCTAGACCGCCCAGGTATGCCAAGCCATGCTGAATCATTCAGCAAAGCTGATTACAGCTGACACAGCAATAGCAGCATCATTCAAATGACCGGCCTTTTACGTCTATGCCTACCACGGCGGGAGAAGTTATATACATACATATAGAGCTGCAAAGTATGCTTGATTTCCGCTCGATTTATATCTATAACCACCCGTGCTTTTCCTCTTTGCCTTGACCAATCATGAGTTTCACCACCACCAACGTCATCGCCAACATTACCAACAACCTAGGGTATGATGTGGACATCTACGATGTGTCCAACCCAAACGCCGGTAGGCCCGGTACGCCGGCGTCATTGACGTACACACGACTGGCCACTGTACCGAACGGCGCCACTGCCCAGCAGGTGCAAACCATGCACTTTGCTAGCCAACTGCAGGCCATGCGTACAGGCAACATCGAAGAACTGAACAACAACTACTACCAGCAGTTTCCGGTGGCCGTGCTGGCAGTTTCCCCCTTCGTACCATCAACCGCCTTCACTCTCACCAGCAAAGCATGGTGGACTCGTTCAAGTTCATCAAGTACACACAGGCTAACCCGTCCTCGATACTGGCCACGGATTTCCGCACAGCCCTGGCCGACACGAGGGACCAAAAAACTGCGGTAAACACGTTTTTTCACGATACTGGCAGTTTACAGCAATGCACATTCACTACTTGGACAGCGGTACTTAGCTGGCAAGCTCAGTTCACGAACCCCTGGCAGGGTACCTACTACCTCTACAGCCTAGGCACCACAGGCTCATCAGCCCCGGCTCTACTAGCAACGCTGGCCATTGCAGCTAGCGCAGAGTCCAACTCGGCAGTGCTAACAATGGCTGGCAGAGACAATGAGAGTATACCGGTAGTGATGGTGGGCGATGGGAGCATGCGGCAGGAAAACTCAGGCACTGGCAACATATTTGTGGCCCTGACCCCGACCTGGCTGAATATAACCCAGACCAGCCAGCAGAATGGCAATACCGTGTTCAACTATGTCATCGGGGCTGCGTTCGGGGGCACTATCAACGGGGTGAAGGTGGTTGGCAACCTCAATCAGCTGGCCATCCCAAGCCACTCGAATACCTTGACGAACGCCATGGATAAAAACTCGGCTAATGAGTTGAATGCTAGGTCTTTGGGGGCCTTGGTGACAGTGCTGATAAGCATTGGTCTGCTGTATTACACGGGCAAGGAGAAAAAGCAGGCCAAGACGCAAAGGGAGAACGATGTGCGGAGAGGCGCTACCAGCGAGGAGGACGTGAAAGCAAAAGTTTACGAAGTTGAAGTGAACTATCAGAGAACTGATGTGTCTCAGCTGCGTGAAGCTGCGGTTAGTTTGGAGACCACTGTGATACAGGTGCGGGATGCCTACAAGGAGGTAGACCAGGCCCAAAACATCGAAAACCAGGAAGATGTTGTGGACAAGGAGGAAAAGGTGCTAAAGGGACTTTTGGAAAGTGGTACTCCGGACCAGGCCATTGCCACTGAGGGCGTGATCGCAAACCTCGAAAAGGCCAAAAGCGACCTTCAAAATGCGGCCAACCCTGCCACGAGCCCGGCCGGCCGCGACGCAGCCGTAACTGAAGGTACCGCTGATCTCACCAACACGAGCAACAAGCTGAAAACAGAGTTGCAAAACGAGGGCAGCACGCTTTCACAGGATCAAGATAAAGCACTATCAGACATGGAAAAAGAGCTGGATGATGTGCAGGAGCAAGCCGATGCCGAAAAGCAGAACGAAAAGGAGCAAGAGAAGCAAGACGAGAATGCTCCGGCCGAAAAGGTAGACGATGAGGAGTTCGACAATCCCCAGCCACAAAACAATGGGGCAATAGGCCAAGCTAGTTGAGTGCCAGTTACCAGCGCTACCCTAAACGTCATCAAGTGCCCTAGTGCTTGAGGGACAACTACATATATATAACTTATTTTTAACTATTTTACATGGATCCGGGGAAACGAAACCCAGTCTTTTCTCTAGCGTACATGAAATATATCTCGTATACAGTGGAGAAGTTATTTTTCTGGGTCCTGTCTAGGCAAGCCCCATCGGAAGATCAGCGGAAGGCCGAACGCCGCTGCTGAACCAACCAAGAGATATTTCAGCAACTCTCGATTTCCACGACGCAGCGTCGGTGTGGTAGTTTTAGTAGTTTCACCAGATGAGAAATTGAAATACAAAAACCCCAGAATCCGAATACCGAGGAACCTGGACGGCATGGAATCATTTGGTCAGTCTCAGAAAGTGGAGCCGGAGGTTTAGCAGACACCGTATCTACTGGGCAAGTCCGATCTCAGTGTGGGGTGCTGACGTGTGGTGGCCAAGATGTACTGAGTGGCTAGAGGGAATAGATCCAGATGTTCTTTTTTTCGTCATCGAATTAAAGTGGCAGCATGGTCAGTGAATTGTTTGAAATAGCTTCCCTCGGGTATCGAGCTTGACTAGTTCATATGATATTAGTCATCGGCATTTTCGGATCCCCCGGATACGAGTATGATGCGATTTTCAGGTTATTGGAGGCACGAGCCAATTATGTATGGTTTAGGTATTTTCGGCGTTTGAAATATTATTGCCCTAGCCGGAGAGTTGGGCGGGCTGCCGTCGATCACAGCGCCGGCAACGAAGCCGTAGGGTAGTTTATGTTTACGAATAGAGTTGGTCGCATTATAGTTTCGGAACTCCGATAGCCTGCCACTACCGCTTAGCCATAATCTTAGATGTTCGTCATAGGAGGAATTTTCAAGCATGGATACACTGTGGGCTATGTTATTTCTATTGAGGTGCTATTGGCGGAGGCGCATAAATAACCAGGCACTCGCCATTTCTAAGTCAGCCAGATCATCCATCACCAATTCGTTCTCTCTATTTAAGCACCAATTTTCTTCAACATGTTCATCAGCCGGCCGAGTAAATTGGCCACTTTGGGTGTCGCTGTCCTATCTTCCATTGTAACCGCGACCCCAACTGCCAATATCACCAGAGATGTCGTGGTTGTTGGTGGTGGCGCCGCAGGCGCCTATGCCGCCTTTCAATTGCGCGACAAGTATGGAAAAAGCATTGCGCTGATCGAAAAACAGGGGCGCTTGGTAAGAATTGTCCAAACACGGTTGCGCTTTTGGTTAACGGAGAGCTAACCGTGCACTTCTTGCTCACAGGGCGGCGCAGTCGACTCCTGGACTGATCCCAGCACCGGAACAACTCATGAGCTAGGTGTAGAAGTCTTCATAGATTACGGCAATGCAACGAATTTCCTTGCGCGCCTCAACATATCGACTGCAACTTCCTCAAGTGAGGCCGTGACCGAGCGTTATGCCAACTTCGAGACCGGTAATTGGGTAAACTATACCGCACCCACTACCGCTGAACGGTACAACGCATTTGTCAAATACATCGAACAGGCTGAGAAGTACGAGGATATCATGCTCCCCGGATTCTGGAATTTCTCGTCTCCCGAGAACATTCCCGAAGATTTACTTCTCAATTTTGGAGATTTTGTCGAGAAATATGGCATTCAAGCCGCAGTTCCAACAATTTGGACCATCTCGGCTCTAGGTCTCCGAGATATTCTTAATACGCCCACCTTCTATGTTATTCAGACCTTCCCAGCTCCGATGGCAAAGGTTTATATTGGACAGAACCAAGCTCTGCACGCGTCTGATAGAAACCAGGATGTGTATGACCGTGTGTTGGAATACCTTGGAAACGACAGCGTGTTGCTTTCTAGCGTTGTGGAGAGCACGGAAAGGACATGCGATGGGGTAAAGGTCGTTGCTAAAAACGAGAACGGCACTCTGACAGAGATTTATGCTAGGCAATTGCTTATTGCTATCCCGCCCACTCTGCCTAATCTTGAACCATTTCAGCTCGATGCTTATGAGCTTGGGGTCCTATCAAAGACCAACTACACAAAGGCATATGTTGGTGGTGTGAAATCATCATGCTTCCTATCCAACACCACAATCAACAACAATCCCTCGAGCGAGTGGCTAGATTTCCCCGACTTCGACTTTCTTCTGTGGTTCAAGGATCTGGGCACGCAGGAAGGCCACAACCAAGTCATGATGTTTGGAGATGAGGCCCTGAGCGGCGATGGTTCAAAGGCTGTTGTTCAGAAAGCCTACGACAACTTGGTCAATGCGGGAGTCCTATCGGAAGGATGTGACCTTGAGTGGTTCAATTTTGCCGATCACGGAGATCTCAACGTCCGGGTTTCAGCCGATGACTTGAAGGCCGGCTTTATACAGGACCTTTACTCCCTCCAAGGCCGACGGTCTACTTGGTACACGGGTGCAGCTTGGTCAGTGCAGTTGCACACGTTTGCGTGGGCTTTTTCGGACTCGGTGATTCCTCGAATGCTGGAGAGCCTATGAGATAGCCATGGAGTTTAACTCAGTGTAATTGGAACACAATATTAAACGACACGAGCAAGACAGGATAAATGAAGTCCCGAATAAACTCGTTGTCTTAAACAATTGAGATTGTACAAACCCGTTTCCCATTCTTGAAAAATAATAGGATTCATTTTAAAAATGACTATGAGGCATGTTTGTACCCATTGTTCCTCTTTATTTATATCTTCTGGTCGAACTTTTTCAAGGTAGCTAATAACCTAGTCTACATTTCTAAAAGCCCGAATTAGACCTGAGCTATATGGCGACTAGGAAGCTCTCGGCTCTCTATTATATAAAGAAGCCTAAATATCTCTGGGGTATTTTTGTTGATCATTGTTAGTGTGTGTATACGGATTTTTCGTATCATCTCGATCGTATTCGGGAATCTTGTGATCAACAGTTAAAGATCCATTCTGCGGGGACGTTAGCTTCCCCACTGCCAGGCACTAGGTTATCCATTCTTGTCGATTGTCCAAAAATAAGTAATCCCTTTACACAAGACAAATTTCCCCTGGTCATTGATATGTAAAAAAAGAGGAGGTATTTATTAAAAATGACTCGTTCAGCTCTATCGCGCTCTATCAGGTATATACAACGCTTATCCCCTAGGGGATGTAAACCCCTTGATCACAAATACGTACAGATGAAAAATATGAAGCAAAATCAGAGACCGTTAGTTATCATTCCATAGCTTTACCACGTAAAGCTCTGCTCAACAAAGTCCACTACACTAGGACCCTGTACCGACCGCACTGCGCCTCTCACGTCGTCTGCTAGGCCACCAGGGCCGCACACTGTCACACACATGGCTCCCATCTGCTCCGCCACCTCCCTCTCAAGAACAACACGGATATCTGGTCGGCCTGGAAGTATTGAGACTGTGGGGCTGGAGCTCGCACTGGTAATATTGTGGGGGCTTTTAGGTTGTGTGACATAGACCTGGATACGGAGAATTTCTTCTTGATATGGAATCTGGTAGATTGTGTCCATGTATGGTTGTATCCATTCCAGGGCCTCAGAATCGCGGATAATCCAAACCAGGGTGATCCTGCGTGTGGATACTCTGCTTCTGTTGTATTCTTGCAAGAGATGACGAACGTAGGAGATTTGATGTGTGATGCCACTTGACCCAGCAAACAAAACAGTATGGCCATAAGAGTCTAGGCTGTGATGTCCATCATATGGGCCTTCCATTGCGACTTTAATCGGCATAGGCTGGCCAACGGCGGATGCACGGTCCCACAACTTGCGCGTCATTCCTGTTTGAGCTTTGATGATGAAAGCCACTGATGTGCGTGCTAACTTTGGGTCAAAGGTGATTTGTGGTTTCTGCTCATATATAGGGAGGGAGTCGCTGGTACCAGGGGGTTCCGGAAGAGTGTCGCTGGAGCCGTGGTAGTCGTTGGGACCGTGGTGTTCCGCCCAGCAGATGGAAAAGGGATGGTTCTCCCAGGTGTTGAGCCCCTTGAATCGAAGATATGCATGAGTTCCGGGCTTGATATCGAGGTAGTGGCGGAAATGAATAGTGACTCGCGTGACCTCGCCGGGCAAGGCCTCGCAGGTAGCATCTGTGAAGCCCTTAGCGGCCCTGTTGACGTAGACGACTCGGAGCATGCGGGCAAATCGGTCGGCAAACCAAAGGGCCATAATGGCAATGATCCATGGAAGCTGAGGAAGGGGACCAGGTAGGTTGGAAGAAGCACAGTGAACCCAGGTCGCAACGAAGGCGGTAAAAGCGAGGATGATATGGACGTTGAGGAAGGTCTCGTAAAAGGCATGTCGCAGTGGCGACACAGAAAGAAGTAGAAGAAACGTCATTGCAATAGTTCCCACAAAGCCTGACCTGACAAAGGCCCTCTCCTTAAGCTGTTCACCAACGCCCGACCAGCCGATATCTGCAACGCAAACGATGAGCCAGGCCATAGTGTGAATAAGACTCTCGATTACGACGATGCGTCCCATCCATCGATGAAGTAAATTGTAAGTATCGAAACTGATTCTCAGCAGAGAAATCAGAGGGTTGTTGCGACCAGCAAAAATGACAAGGGGTATCATGTTGACCAGGGCCAAAGTGCCCGATCGACCCCGCAGCTCAGCACAGAATTCGTACTTGTTCTTCTGATTCCAGTTGAGAACAAACATATAGGCAATATTGCTTCCTAGGTATAGAAAGAGGAGTGTAAAATGGAGTCTGGAGGGTAGAGTTCCCACGCTGACGGCTGAAGACAGGCAGATTTCCTTGTTGTGGCGCTTCTTCCACAAGGGCGCATAGGTGATATACTTTTTCAACATTGGAGTCCAGCTCCACTGAGCATACTTCCAGTACTCTTGCTGGTGTCCTGGAACAGTCAAGGTTGAAACCTTGCGCAGACTTGTCCACGAAAGGCCGAATATTCGGACTAGAAGAACAAACATGCCAGCGCCGCCCAAGGACCACCATAAGATTTGTTTGAATAGCATATTCATAGGTTGGTTGACGCCATTCAGGGCTGTGTGGAATGGTGCAATTGTATTTGTCGGGTCGGTCGTTTGGGTTGGAGTACCGCCGCGGATCTCGAGATGTTGTGTATTGGATGCTGCAAAGGAATTAGCCTCGGCGATCCCGCGCCGAAGCAAGTCCATCACCATCACTGCCATGGTGGCGAGCTGTGATTTTGATTCCGAGTCGAATGGATAAAAGGAGGGATGTTGTCGTGAATTTCAAAGACTTGGGGTTTAGTTGTCGCAAGAGTGTTGTAAGCAAAAATAGCAGGGCTGCAGTGTAAGGAAGGCAACAATGGCCGTAAGTAGCTCTAGAAGAATCAAGATGAAAGAGTGATGGCCTCGACGCTTGGTAAACACCAAAATAGACCTTCTAGATCGAATAGAGAAGGCAAATATGGGAAAGCGGCGTATGAATAAATCAATAAGACAGATGAAGTAAAGTTGATAGAAAATCTGCAAATGGTATCATAACCAAAAGGGAAAACTCCCAAGGGAAAGAAGGAATTAATCAATGGCCAACACCAACGAAGATGGCGTCATGAAAATCATGGCACAAGAGACGCGTATGTCGGGTAGATCTTATTGCTTGAGGCTCGCATTCCCAACAAGGGTTGCCATCTCGCACAGGACGAAAAGCTCGGCAAAACGGCAGCACCCAAAGACATGGGGCGGGATGTTAGCGCGAGGCGTAGCCATGATTGCAGTGGGTCTTCGGTTGTTTCGCCCGGTCAATTGGTGTTTAGGGGACTCTTTCTTCAAAGTTAGAATCCTTCTAGCAGCCCAATGGAACATGGCCTATGCTTTCTCAATAACACGCTCTTCCAAGATAAAAGGCGAAAGAAATGACTCCGGATTTTTTTTCTTCAAAAAAAAAGTAAACATCTAGCCAAATTTTCTGTGAAATCTACATCATTTTCCTTTCAGGCATGAATCTCTTGAGTCGTTCGTTTTCAATTGCAGACGACTTGATCATCACGGAGAACGAGCGCGTATGAGGCGGGGCTCTATCGTCCCCACTCAAAACGAAGCGGACTATGAACTGCGAAACCTTGCACGGGTGACGCCAAGACCGGGTTATCGCAGCCGCAGATATGTGGCTAATCATAATCCCATTGGTTGTGCTTTTCTCACAACATTGTGTGAGCAGATGTTCAGTACGATTTTTGAAGATTATGGTATCAGAAATTTCCAATTCATTTTCTATCTCCATCTTGATCTATTGCTACGCCGCGACTTGGTTGAAATGCAGACATAGTGGTGGTAGGCAGATTGTGCAGTGGCGAGGAATGGTGTGTTCTCACGAAGAGGCAGTGTCAATGCAAGAGATAGGGCATAGCTGTTTCTTTTCTTGGAACCCGAGTTCGTTATCGTTTGTTTCAACCAATGCATTCGGTTTTGGCGCCACGATGGGCGAGACGATATCGGCAGCTAGTTGAGCCGAGGATGAATCATGGGAGGGCCTCGCGAAACAACATAACGAGAACGAGGGCAGCAGGCATGGGCCCGGGACGCGAGGATCCCGAGATTTTCTTGGAGAACGGATCGAATGTTTCGAAAGACGTCTTGGCTGATTTAAATTCTTTCATCCGTTGTTCGGCGACCTCCAGAGTCACGGCGACCTAACTATGAAACGGGCAAGAGCCCTTGTCGCCTGATTTAATTTCATACCATAATACACACACGCTGTAACACTGGTATCGGCTGAGATAAAACACCTATCTCCAAGGAAATGTGCAAATCAGCGAGGCCCGGACCGTAATCAGCGGTCTTTGGGGTCGGATCGCCGACCACGAAGGCCGAGTCGAGTCTAGCCCGCCAGGCTAATGACATGAGACACCCACGGGGTACTAGAACAGGGCGTGCTTCGCGGCCTGGCATTACATTAGTAGTGGGGAGGCTTACCCGTGGGTTTACTAATAACCCCACATCCACTTTGGAGATTATACGGCCTTAGGTGCTAATGACCCGCACAGATCACATAACAGGGCCTATTTTAGAGGTGCTGTGTGCCTCGCAAGGAACTACAACCTCCGCACCTTCCTTTTCAATCCATTGCGAAAATATTTAGTCCCAGCGGCGCGGTTTTGATCTCATGTCGAGCCTTGTGATTCGCAGGCCGTGCTGGGCCGAGATGGGTCATTCGCGTTTTCAGCCTTCCTGTTTCTGTCAGACCTGTCAAGACATGGTACCCGTTGGAGAGCTGTGACCATTTCCCCCTGGTGATATGCATTGCAGGCATATTTTCAAAGTTAAAAAATACGCGTACTAGTATTCATCGCGCAGATTCCGATGCCAATTTTGATTACTGGAGAATTTTGATTGTCGCTCAAAAATAAGTCGGAACGTGCCGTCGGAATATGTTTGTAGACTTGAACAGCAGAATTTGATCCCAACTGCAGTCATTAAACGACTAAAATTCTATAAGCTTTTCAAAGTGCCATTCCAGCCAGATTGCCAAGAGGATCTGGTTAGGGATGAGGATCCGAGATCCGAAGAGTCAACAACCTAAACCTGGTTCAAATCGCAGATTCGGCTCGAGAGCCACCTGCTGATGAGCTGAACGGGATACTGATCGGTACTATTTTTCTTGGCTACATTTGATAGGAAGCCCACGCCGAGGAAGAACCCGACAACGAACGCGAAAACGAACCTCACGCCAAGCACCACTAATGAGCCTAAAAATGGCACAGTTGAGTCGCAGCCCTATTGTCAAAGATCTGATTCGATTTTCAAATATTCTTCAAATAAACTATTAGACTTGTATCGGGATTTCCAGTGGTGGGGATCTAAAAACAAGAGTTGAGATCTGTTTTAGATCTGGCTTCCAAAGGCATTGGTATAACGGAATGAACTGCATATCAATTAAGACACATTAAATAAGCCTATCTCGTACGTAATAATAGAAACAGCAGAGGCCTTGTTGATTTCTGATGTTCGATGGTTATTTTCAGCATTCGTTTTCGGTTGCACCCTCTTGGCCATGTTGGGCGCTGCGGTGAGCCGGCAGAGGTCAACCGTACGCAAGAGAATCTCGTTGGTTCATCCATCTTGCATTTCAATGACGAAAGGTTTTGGTGCGGGTGACGACGAATGAACAAAAAAGCTATACGAAGTGCATATGGCTGCGCCATGATATATCATGGGTGACGATTCCGGAGTTTGATCCTGCGAGCCGCGCACACATTTTGCTTTGCATCGCACGCCGATCTCTCTTGGCGGAGGTCTTGGCTTTCGGCAACATAGCCGAATGCGAAGTATCCTTACCCTATACTTTTACGGGGATTCTACAACCAGCATTGATTAGCCGTACGTAATCGGGCCACGTTCACAAAACTCGTAATTATTTTCATGGAAATTTCATTGCAGTTAAATATCAAGTTTGAAATCGAGCAGACCAAACGAACTTGTAATTTGATCAAATTTGAAAATGACTAAGAGAAGTATGGACTTGGTGGCGCTGCAGCAAATTGGTTCCGACTGGAGTTTGTATTATATCATCCCTACCCTATTCATCCGATATGGCAAAAAAATTTGCACAATCTGAGGAAGAATAGCTAAGATATTTTCGCGATGTGTGAATTGGCAAGTAATCACAGCCATGCCTACCAAGAGAAAAAAAAGACTAAGGAGCAAAAAGAAACTATTGTTGCGTGATCTGGGAATCGAACCCAGGGCTCCCCGACGTTGCTCGGATGGCAACGGAGAATTTTACCACTAAACCAATCACGCTAGTTGATTGGTTGCGCAGACTGTATTTTGGATTAACGCTCCATGGCGATGAAATGTTACAGGCATGGGGATCATACTCATGCAAGAAAAAGTTCGCAATTGTCTCACAGCGCATAATTATGAAGACGGCTGCCTAAGAGACGAGTATACGTCATTAATTCTTAGCCCTAGGGCTAGCTCTTCATACTAACATCCCTTTCCGGGTGACTATCGGATGCATCTGTTACCAAGTTGTTTTTCCGACAGGTTCCCCTATCATGTATCCAAGCAAACTGTAAACAATCTCAAGGCTCTCAAGAAGTCCATTTTTCAAGTCAAAAATCTGAGACAGTCGGACCTCAAAAGTTCCATAGCCAACATCATATACACCCCGGCTCAGGCGGACCTCCGTGTTGGATGATAATTCTGCGGTGGCAAAGTTGAAAATTGTGGTATGTGACGAAGTGACAGATTTATTGACGATGGTGAGGCTGTTGATCAACAAGGTGTGCGTGAATGTGCCGCCTACTCGTTTGTGGTTCGTTTGTTTCCAAGTCGGCCAGGTGATGCAGTGGGTCGCAGAGACGAGCAACTCTTCATCAAATAGGAGCAGTCAGTGATGCCAGAATTCGCGAAAAGCGCCTGGGATATCATCGCGGGGTCCAAGGGTTGGTCGGATTGATATTGGGATGTTACACCGTGCATGCAGCCAGACTCAACTTCTCGGCCAGCCAATACAGTCAAAACCCCTATTCTGTGCAGCTATTAGGACGCCACCATTTGCCTAATGAGTGCGGACGACTGTAGCCCAACTAATTCTAGCCAATGAATGGGGCTCCTTTGCTTTAGGCAAATTATTGTGCCTTGAGTCTCTGCTTGGCCCTCTCAGCCGTGCTCAGCCTGATCGGCTAACTCACATCAGGGTTAGACCATTCAGGGAGGACTGTACATTTAATGGCCCCAGTTTGCTTTTGATGCGGGTACCGCTACACAGCATTCCTAGCTCCCTTCACAAGTAAGACAACAGGGCTGCGACCACTTAGAACCTAGAGGACACAGTAATCCATTTAGCCTTGTGTTCCAATTGAACCTATGTTTTACCTTGCCTGACCGCCAAACCCCTCGCGATTTTCGCCCGCTGTTGCATTCCTCTGGGCCGTCAACTGTTTCTTTTCATTACTCCGCCTCACAGCTATAGTATTGATCTCTCTACTCAATACATAGTTCAAAGTTGCTCTTCTCGGATGATATCACCATGACATCTGCAAGAACCAATCTCGGGCCCCTTACCACCGAATTTAGACAGCCGGAGGGCTGCCGAGTGGTCATCCCGCCATGTATCAGTACTTGCGATGTTGGATGGGGAGCTCAGACGTGCAGCAATAATCATGCCAACACCCAAGGAGTCCAGGATGATGTGGACTGCTGGCCCGCGCGGGATAATTCTTCCTTGCCGACCAAGGAAGCCCTGGCTGGTTGGGGATTTTATTCGCCGGGGCTTTCCTGTCCGATTGGCTATGCTACCGCATGTGCAGCGACGGGAAGTGTGAACGAACCTTTCACCTTTCAGTTTGCTCTGCTGAAGGGCGAGACGGCTGTTGGATGTTGCCCATCGTAAGTCTTTATTGGTAGCTGGTGAATGATGTCGTTGACACTGGCAGAAACTATGCGTGCCAATGGACTCCAGGCGGCCAAGGACAAACCTGCGTGAGCATTATAAGAACAGGATCGATAACAACTGCTCGCTGTAGTGAGGGAAAAACTCTAGACATGGCGCCTATGGATATACCAGCAACGATAACACAGACAGTATCTGGCCAAAGGACACAGATGATCATTTCAAAAATGACAGTCTTTGCACCATTAATTCAACTCAATTTCCACTCTACCGACTTGGTCTCTGCTGATGCCAGTTCGTCCACCAAGTCATCTACTGACATCATCAGCGCGCCGATCAACCCACCTGAAGGAGGGAGCTTATCAACAGGAGCCAAGGCCGGAATTGGTATTGGCGTTGGAGCTGCTTTTCTGTTATGCGTCGGAGTGGCCCTGTTTTTCTTCTACAAACGGAGGAGAGCAAATAATACCGCTGTCCAAAGAAACCAGGAGGGGTATCAAAAGCCAGAGCTTCAGGGTAGGGAGGTGGTTCAAATCAACCCAGTCGAGATAGATTCATCTGTGCCCAGAAGCGAACTGCCGTGAGAAAGGAATGCTATTGATTAAAAAAAAAATCAAAAAGATCTCTCATTACAGCTACGAAAAACAGCTGGTTTTTATTGTTCATACATTGAAATGCGTTTAATAATTAGCAAATCTTGAAACGGGGCTCCTATTCTCAGTGATATCAAAAGACTCGTACATTCTCGGCTATGCATTCTCACAAACAGAAACAAAAGAGCATCACAAGACTTTCTCTGTAGGAGATAAATTCAAAAAAGAACTAAAGTCATAAAATACAATAAAACGCAACCCCATTCTTGCCTGTTGGTTCCGATACAATGACGTAATTTTCGGAACGCGCCAAGAGCGGATTAGAAATAAAAATGCAAATCCGAACACTAATGGGGATTTCGGGATGGAAACCCATTGGGACCCACTGGATGATGCGCTGCTGAAGCAGGGCTTCCCGGTGAGGAAAGCTTTGACCGCCATGAGCGACACTTATTGTCAGAGGTTGGAATACAAAACCAGGAATGGGCTGCTCCATGGCATGTCTCGTGTTGCGATCCTTGGTTGAAACCACAGGTTTTCCGAGCATCAAATTCATTGGCTAGATGTATAAATCTTGTTTAGAGAGACATCTGCATAATCCATCCCTGGAGACCACTTCAAAATCATGCCCCTGTACGTGTTCAACGAAACACGGAACTAGGAATGCGGATTCCTAAGAACCGGACTTTCATCCAAGTCCGATTGTCCTAAAGAACAGCAATGCGAAAACCGCTCCATGGCTATAAGAGTGACTAGCGTACCGCATTGTTTTGAAGCGTTATTATTTGCGTCTCAATATTTTTTCCTGGTCCAACATTCCTCAACCCCATCCACCTATCCTCAAAATGACTGCGGGTGATAAAACGATTGCTCTGGTCACAGGAGCAAACCAAGGCATTGGTTATGAAATCTCCAAAAAGCTAGCCAGAGAAAATGGCTATCATGTGGTCATGGCAGGCAGAAATGAAAAGGCAGTCAAAGCCGCCGCCGAAACACTTCAGAAAGACGGCCTTGATGTGGAACCACTGATCTTGGACCTGTCTTCCGAGGAGTCAATTGATGCCGCCTTTAACTCATACAAACAGTAGGAGCCCGAATTTCATGTATCAATAAACTCTAACAAGATACCCAGAAAGTTTGACCATCTTGATGTCCTCATCAACAATGCGGGTATCTCAGGCGTCACCCCGACGCCTGATAATTCCCGAGCCCTTTACGAGCAGATAATGGGAACGAATCTCATCGGCACCATGTCGGTGACGGAAAAGTTTCTTCCGTTGCTGTCCAACTCCAAGAAGGTGAAGAGGGTTGTTTTTGTTTCCTCTGGTCTCGGCAGCTTGGCTATTTGGGCGACGCCCGGCAGCGTCAATCGGGTGTTCAACGGACCGGCTTATTCTGTCAGCAAAACTGCAGTTAATGCGCTGTGCCTCCAATACGCAGTGGCTTATGAGAATGACAGTAGCTGGAAGTTCAACAGCTGCTGCCCAGGATACTGTTCTACCAATATTAACCAGTTTTCGGGCATCAAAACGGCAGAGGCTGGCGCACAGATTATTTGTGAATTGGCTACGATCGGAGCAGATGGACCGTCCGGTACGTATAGCAACTCTGAAGGTTTAATTCCGTGGTAAATTAGACTAAATTGAATTACATTACTGAAATTTCGGGCTTTGCTGTCAATGGTTTATGTGCTTTCTCTCTGTATGTTCATGCCTGTGCGTCCACAACGCCTATGATCCATACTGAACAGGCTTATCGGTGCTGATAAGCAAGAAAGTCCGCAAGTCCGCCAGCGCTATCGCGGCTCGTCTTACACCTCAGATGCCCGCAAATAGAACCCTAGTTAGCTTGTGAGAAAAAACATAGTACTAGGTAACAATACGAATTTCCTCGCCCTTTTTTTCCCCACCATTCATGGCATTGTTTAATTGGGTCGTACATAAAGTCGCAGTGGAGTTAAAAGGGGGGTGGAGCTCAAAACTCCGCTATTTGTTGAGCAAACTTTATCCCAAGCTTCGTTTTTTCATCGGCCTTAGACCTTTTAATTAGCAACCACCTTCTGAGAGAACCACACGAGTCATTCTAAACTTTACCAGGCCTTTACCAATGGCGACACAAGACAGCAAAGTACCCAGCCTGCCCGAGCGTATGAAGGCTTGGAGGATCACCACGACGGGTTCCATGGACCAGGTTTTGCGACTTGAAAATGACGTGCCCACGCCTACGCAGCCGTTGAAGGATGGCGAAATCCTCATCGAAGTCGCCTACGCCAGCCTCAACCCGGCAGATTACAAAATTCCCGAGATGGGCATCTTTACGCGGGCAGCGTTTCCGTTCCCCAAGACTCCCGGCATGGATTTGAGCGGACGCGTTATTGCCGCAGCGTCGGACGTACAGGACGTCACAGCAGGCGATGCCGTTTTTGCGCGCGTTTCGCCCAATCTCGTGCCAGGGGCTCTTTCGCAATACGTGGTCGCTCCGCGCGACTCGTACGCCAAGCTTGGGCCGGGTACCGCCTTGGACCAAGCTGCCGGTGCGCCAACCGCCGTCTTGACGTCGTACCAATCCATTGTGCCGTTTGTTACGGCTGGAGACAAGATCTTCATCAACGGTGGATCGGGCGGGACAGGAACATTCGCCATCCAAATCGCAAAGACACTAGGCTGCCATGTTGTCACGTCCTGCTCAACGGGCAAGATTGACCTGTGCAAGAGATTGGGTGCCGATGAAATCATCGACTACAAGAAGGAAGACGTCGTTGAGAAGCTCAAGGAAAAGGGCCAGATCTTCAAGGTTGTGGTCGACACCGTTGGCCACACGCCCGCAAACCTGTACGAAGCGTCCGAGCACTTCCTTTTGCCGGACGGGAAATTCGCTCTTATTGGGCTCAACGTCACGGCCCTGGTCAAGGGGCTCGTGCTACCTCAGTTTCTCGGAGGCGGAAAGCGCAAGTTGGAGGTGATTGTCACGAAAAACAGCAGCGAGGCCCTTGCCAAAGTTTCGGAATGGATGCAGCAGGGCAAAATGGAAACTATCATTGATTCCACCTATGAGTTTGACGAAGCGGTGGCGGCGTATCAGCACTTGAAGCTAGGGTCGAGCGCTGGAAAAGTGGTGGTACGGGTGGCGGAGGCTTAATTTGGCGTATTGGTGAAGCATTTTTATCTTGATACCATGTTCTCTTGTACATAGCGTTCTAGTATATAAATCGCACCGGAGCTTATTATATTACTTGGCTAAGCAAAAAATGAAATGTCACTCATAAAGATGCATGCATGCGTAAGACGGCAATGCATGATGTGCCGCCAACCCCTGCCATTTTACGTCCCCTAACACCACTGTGATCACCGCTGTAATCTCCCCCAGAGTGATTGACAATCAAGCCCCACAGCGGCCGTTAGCACATCACCGAAACATGATTTTAGCAAACAAGGAAAGCATGCACACTTTTGTCACAGTTTCTCTTCTACTTTCTGCGTTCATATTAAATATTTGGGCCCCTTTTCCCGACTTTAATGTTCTTAGAAAAGAAAAGGATTGCTCTAGTCGGCGATGACAAAAGTCTTGCTTGCTTCGCTGATTCCCTCTATCATTCGAGATTGAACCGTCTAGCGTAAACATTATCAAGATAAAGCGGCAGTACTGTTAGTTGAGTACCAGAAAAATAATTTATTTCATCCGCAACGGACCTGGGCACAAATTGATTACCTTTCTTCTTGATCCGACATAAATCTACTAGTTTACCAGGGTCACCTCTTCGCATTTGAGGGCATGCTCAAAGGGGGTCCAAAGCATTTGTGAAATTAATACGCAATACGACTCGGGGTTTCCAGGATCATTTCATCATTCTTACGATTAAATGTGAAGTGGTGGCAGGATAAACTTCAACCATGCATTGCTCGCTGCATTCCAACGGAAAAGTTACTTTGCAGCTATTCGGCACGGGCGCAGCCATGATAAGATGTGACACCGAGCCGAGAACCTGGTTACGAATCCAGCGTCCGCTCATTACATGCGGATTCGTGTTCAATAATTCCCGCACCAGCTGCTTTCGTGAGTATTCACGCCAAGATGAAGCCCTCGGTCGTCGCGCACGAAGCACCATGCTTGACGAATCGCTGCCACAAGCTGATGTTCGATACCTTGAAGTGGGATTCATACAAGACTTATGCAGGTAAAATGGTTGAAAATCCTTGCCATCCCGTTGATCCAGTGGTCAAAACGGCATTCCTGGATTTGAGTCGTGATTTCCGTCCCCATTTCCGACACCGTTAGCTCAACACCAGGCGCCACGAGCTCGTTTCATTCACTAGGGACCGCCATCGGATGTCGCCGCCAGAAAAGCGCTAGAATTTTCGATTTCATGCAATTCAATAGTCCATAGCCACAAAAATTGAGTTGACGGAAACGGGTGAAGTGAATGCACGGCACTAGCCGGATATACCAGCGGGAGGTTTCGTCAGAGCCCACGCAGCTCCCTCCCCGCTTGCACTTTCACAATCCCACCTCAGCCCGATGAGAGTCACAAAATAGCCCAAATACGACAAAAAGGCAAAAAACATACAACACCCGGCATTCGCTGGTCGTCACCGACCCAACTACTACTCAGGCGCTCCTCAGCTTGACTATGGGAGAGCGGACGGGATCCCGTATTCTCTAAGGGCTATGGTCGTATGTACTCGATGAGGTGGTGGACGAGATCATATTCGTGCGCCTTGGATTCAAGTAAATAGTTCAACAGCTACTATTACCAAGCGCCCTGACCGTGATTTTGTTATTAATCAGTGTTGATAGTCAAAATGGTAGGTGCGTGAAAATCACGAGATGCGCATTTGGCGATGCAGTTGGAGAAAATTTAACTTATATTAATAACTTTTTTTTCTTTTGCCATACGCCGCTTCTCTATTGAGATTAATTACGCAGCCTGTTGGTATAAAACACTTCCAGCTCAAATACCAATCCCAATATCACTTAATCGTCGTAGTGTTACAATGTAATTCTTCGTCATTCTCTGCGACACTGATATGTATGTCGCAAGAGTCTCGAGCGGCACATCTCGAGCTAACAGTGCCCTCCACCACAGTCCCATGTTCTAATGCTGCCCCGGTGGTTATGTGAGTAAGGTGTGGGGCATACAAGCTCCCTTGTGTTGAGCTTTGCGCCATCTCCACCAGTCGATTGAGAATGGTGAATTCCATCTTCAATTTGATGCTGTACACCAGCGGCTTGTAGGCGGTTTGCACCCGATAATAGTCGTTGAACTCGAGCGTGACGATGCTGATGTCGAGAAGAATAACGAGGACGTTGACATAAATGAGGTGGCTCATGACGTTTTTCGGTGTGTCTCTGCCTCGGATGTCCCCCTTGGACTTTAGGAGAGCTATTGTTTCCCAAATGTAAAGACTGGATATGATTGTTTCTTGGACGAAGAAGACTGTCAATTGCAGCTTCTCGAAAATTGAGTATGGTTTGAGGAAGTGGTCTGGGTGGTCTGAATTTGAACCGTACACTAGGACGATGATTGGTATGTGCATAAGAATCGCATTCGTAATGATCATTATCAGGACGGCGCGCAGAGCCGTCAAGTTCTGGGTCACCAGGTGCAGCCTCGAATAAAGTACGACAGACTGGCCGGTGACCATCGGGCACCATCCGAGGATGATCAAGGTGGAATATAAGTTGCCGAATTTAGTCAAAGAAAGATGGCTGAGGAGATATCCGATGGCATTCGGCGCGATGCCCCATGTCGCAATGAGAAAGCTCCAAAAGTACAGCCCGCCTCGCCGCTTGAAGGTGCCGAAAATGGCAAAATGCAGCTCGACGACATTATACAGCGCTATGCTGATAAAGGCAACGATCGCAAAATTGGATGCATTGGTGACGGGCTCTTCTCTGTAGAAGATTTTGTCATTCCCGGTCATTCTGATGGCACGCGCTCTCCCAGGTTCGATCGTCGAAGGGGATGGGGGCCGAGTTTAAGCGAGCGTGGCCCTTTCTAATGCCACGCAACCGAGGTTGCCTTTTGTTGCCGTTGAGCAAAGGTGGCGCGAGGATGCATTAAAGATATACAAAGGGAAATGGGAGCTGCACAAGTGGACATGTCCCATAATGCAAAACGACGGTGCAGCGTTACACCGGTAGCGCTGCCAAAGAAGCAAAGAAGAGGGCCGGAGGGGAGACGTCACTTGGGCGCACATGCCATTTAGAGGGAAGGCCAAAATATATACGGATTTTCACTGTGGCGTTAGCGTTGTACTTGCTCAAGTCAAGATCGCCACCTACGCAAGGCTAATAATCCCAATGGCCGGGATCCGATCGACGAACCCTATTGCTCTAATACAATGACATGACCGCTGTGGATTCATTTGTCATTAGTGTGCCGCCTAACCCCAAAGCCGATTCATACGGCCCCGACTCCCCGGTCCACCCGATTTGTCGGCTGAAAATGACGGCTCTCCCGACAGCCTGGGCACTGCCCAAAAATGCCGTAGCCGCGGTCAAAGCACGGGAGGCTTGCCCATTTGCTGCAGATCATTACTGCTAAAAAAGGCCTCCCGTCCGGACCAGGTGGTGCTGTCAGGCGGCAGCGAAATACGGCAATTCTTGGCGCTGGGGTCAGAGGGTATTTTCCAGGGGGTTGTACACGCAAGTCATCTCTTACTAAGGCGGAATCTCTGGGAGCGGAACACTCAATAAAATATTCCTTTTCCGCGGATTGAAAGGGCAGGGCGGATGATACGATTTTCTGGAACGGGTCAGAGGCTGAAGTCAAACCTGCCGAATGCAGATTAGTTCGGCCACTCCCGGTCTTTCCGCTTTCCAGACCTTGACCTCAGTACCAAAAAGTCAGAACGGTAAATAATGAGGCTGAAAGAAGCAAATCCAGATTTTTGGTCCTCTTCTCCACTCTGCGCGCCATCGCCATCGCCGTCGCCGTCACGAGCGGCGAAAAGCACCATCCCTAAGGAACCATCTCAAACGGTCACTTCCTAAAGAGGATGGCAATTTAGCATTTCGAGACCGCGAAAAACATAGAATATACGGAAAAGTACGCACATGGAAGGAGGGTTAGGACTCTTATGGCAGAGTTATCTCTGAGCAAGTAATAAGATACGCTCTCCACGGTACCGGCAACGATACTTAGGCTTTTCTGCGGATAGTTGGTAAGTAAACTCACCAAGTCTTGGATCTTTTTATTCATACTGACTGCTGGCAATGACAGCAGCATACATCGAATCTGCAGTATGTGTTGGTGGTTATTACCAGGCAGCAAACTCCGTTCAAACCATGCCCAGCACACATTGTAGGAGGTACGATTAGCAATTATGATGGCTCAAAAGTCAACCGTCTATATTCAGAGCGCCTAATATCCCAACTAATGTACACTGTGGATTAAAAACCCCTTACCATCAAAGAAGAGGACACAGACTGAAAGACATTACCAAGCCAACGCAGAGTTTCGAAATCTCGCGTTTTGACTCGTCCCTTCAGCAAACACAACATCGCAATCGTCTCCGTCTATATGCCCTCGGGCGTGTTATTTTGTTTCAGTTTTCCCAGCCCGTTCCGACAACACGCTGGACCACAGCGCTAGCTGTGTTGCAATTCGGGGCGACGCATTAATCCCTACGCTATTTCCTCTGCTCCAGTGTCTGTCCCAAACTGTTGAGTGTTGCCTTCAACCTCTCCGCCCTAGCAAGGCTAGAAGAGACTCCGCCAATAGACAAGGATTCGGTCCCTGTCGTTGGGCCACTAGATAGATAGACACTTAAGGGATAGGAGCTATCAGTCGCTTTGTTGGAGCTGGTGCATTTGTTAGCTAAACTGTTTTGTAAATCGGCGCATTCATCGACAATGTACCTTCCACCTGACGTGGTTGCTGGTGAGCCGTAGTATGCCTTCGACATGATGATGTGGTGAATTGAGACAGAAAGCTTTCTTGTGGTGTGGTAGTAGCAGCGTTTTGTAAAAACGGATATATGCAATTGTTGATGTGCAAATGTTGTGGAAGAGGAGGGTCGGCATTTATATGCATTGTAGAGAGGGTAGTTGGGATGAACCAAACACTCTGTCGCATCTTGGAAACCGCATGCATCTTGAGCATCATTGTGCTTTGGTGCCCTGAGAATCCAGGTACAAGCGCTTACGGACAGATCAAGTGTGGCTCAGCCGTCTCAGGCACAACCTTTTGTTGGTGTGCTCAAGCGTGGCCTGTAAAAACACAAGCGAGTGGCGCCGGGCCGTACTAAATGTAGACTACTCAAGTTGAAGTGCGTTGCCCTCGTCGGCGTGAAAAGAAGATGCGGGAGTTGTCAGGAGCACAAATGTGCCTTCGTTGTTGGCTCAGATGCCCTGGTTGTTCTTGGCGCCATGACAGCCAAGCCTGCAGCAGTAAGGCACATTTGTGCTTTACCGTGGCCGACATGCCATGTCAGCCACTCTTTTGTCTAGCCAATAATTATAGCCTGTTTTGCACATCTTTCCAAATTGAAATGGGTTTATAAGTCGCATTGCACCAAAGTCATGAATTCCATTCTACTCTTGTTCTGTCAACACCATTTCCGACCAAGCACACTTGCAAGCCGACTAAGGGGATATGGCGCGCTACGTTCACTGTGTTGCACCATAGAAAACTCTAGTTTACAAACCACATTCTGTCCAGCGCTCAACATATTATCATCATATCTGTATTTATTTTTATATTTATGGATCCTCCATATCATTAATTTCTCAATTCAGCCATACAAGCTCATGATTTTTATCAGTTATACAAGAGAAGTGCAATGCCTACGGATGACAAATGTACCAGCACCTCAAAAATGTAACTTGCCAAAACAGAAGGGAAACACCCTTACACCCCACCAATCAGCGTCCTTTAAACAGCAGGCTTTCCTAGAGCAATCATGGGGTGGCGAATTGGTGGCTTATGGTTATCAATCAACTCAGACTTGCACTCAGTTCCACCTCAATTTTACCGCCTCATGGCTTCCCGCCTGCTCCCAATTGGAATGCGATCGGTCCCTGGTTGAAGGAGGAGTTTGGCCAATTTTCCGGATCCAAATTCATTTGCTCCTGTTGCGCCAATCCTTGGAGCTGGAACATGGACGTGTCTGAATAGAACCCTGGCGGCCTTTGCTCTGGATGATTGCACATAAATTCTTCCGACCTTTGCCCGTTGTTGTGCCACTGAGTAGCATCTTCGATGTGTGGAAGCCGTGATGATATCATAGGGTCAGAACTCAACTGCTCATAATTCCCGATACTCATGCTGTCGTCTCCAACAGCCTGCGGTGTAACGGAATCAAGCTCAGCTGCAGGCCCAGACACAGAGGCGCCTCCATCGGACCCAGGCACTGAACTTGGTGACCTTCCTTCGAGAAAGACATGTATTACTTGTTGGAGTCCAAGGAGGATGATGGTTTCTAATGCTTCAAAGTCCCCCAGATAATTACTCTGCTGCAAGAATTCTCTTACAATTGGTCGGCCGTGTTGGCTCGCAAAGTCGTACAGTCCAAAGTCGGGCTGGACATAGGGCGAAAGGGGTTTTGGATTCCAATTTGGGAATACGATACCGAACACTTCGTACCACTGATCATGTGGCGCCAATTTAGAACTCACGCGTCTCTTGAGCTGCGTGGCTTGGTCGCTCGTGATACCTTCCGGTTCTGGCTGATTTGACCTCTGACAACCCCCGTCTCTGATGTGTTGGTCCTTTTCCCTTGTGGCAGTGAAGTGCATTCTGCAGCGCGGACAATGAGGAGGCTGCAGGTGTTTCCGTTCCAAATGCTGCTTAATATCTTTGATTCTGGCAAGCTTGTGAAAGTTGCAAGTGAAGTACCGCGCTGTGTATGCCTTGGCAAATGGACAAGCGAAAAGAAAGGTGCAGTCTGGCTTTTCACGGTCACAATCTGTCCCAGCACTGCCTGGAGAATCGCCATTCCCGTCCGACTCCCCTGAAAACTGGTTCTGATTGCCCGGAGGTGTTGGGAATGAACCACCTGCACCTTGACCTGAGTTTCCGGAAGGCAAGTTTGAACTCCAGCCCCGCGCACCAGAACCAGCGCCATGGGTTCTGTAAGCCCCAGCGTGCTGTCTGTTAAACTGCATGGCTGCCATAGGGAACAAATCATGCAATGCCAGTGGTAGATTCTGCCGGCTACAATGCCTTTGTTCAGAACCGACCTCACTGTCAGCTTCTGAGTAACTAAGTAGCGAACTGGTATCCGCCACGCTCATGTTCTCTCTCAATCCTTCCGTTAAGGAGGGTGTTCCCCGACTTTTTGGGCTGTCGGAATATCTCCGTGTCCTTTCGAGGTCCACAGATGGCATCCTGGATCTTGTGTTGGCGGTGATATCTACTAGGGGGGCAACCGGAAGCCCGGACTCATGGTCCCTGTTCCTCGATGCGTTTCCTCCCACGTCGGGCTGTATTGAAGGCATATTCTCCGAAATGGCGGGTAAATTCGATGACAGGCCTCGAGGGTCTGATCTTTTGCTGGCACCTCTCAACAAGGACCCGGAAATCATTTGATCATCAACGTTTGTGTCACCGTTCGGTTCAGTGATGTTAGTGGTGCTCGTTCTGTCGGAGAAGACGCTCTCTCTATCTCTAGTTGACTTTGAGGAGCTTGTAGCATTGGAACCGGCAAGTCTGGATTTAGACGAACGACTGCGGTGCTCTGATGAACTGCTATTAAATAACAGCCAATTCCTAGTCTTGCTGCCAGATTCGGAAATGCTGACTTCTGAATCAGCAGCCTGCATCGACTTCCGGGCAGATGGGGAATCGGCTTGAAGGTATTTCTTCAGTGCATGCTTCAACTCGGAGGCCAGCGGACCGCCGACATGGTGAAAGGCGTCATGTCCCTTGTGGTCTGCCTTCCTAGGATCTGCACGGAACTTGATGAGCTCCTTTACCACCTCAAGTCGGTCCTTCTCGGCCCTTTTGGAAGCCATCATGACAGCGATCATGATGGGCGTAAATTGGCCGGGGCCTTCAGTGTTTGGGTTGGCATGCTGTTTCAACAGACGTTGCACAATATTGAGCTGTCCTCTTTCGCACGCCATGTACAACGCCGTCTTGCCGTTGGTCTCGACAATGTTTGGTTTGGCTCCGCGTTTCAGAAGCAAATCTACCATATCGAAATGCCCGCTCTCGCAGGCCATATACAAGGCGGTCTTGCCAGACTTCTCTTGTTTGTCCAATAAATCACCGTGGGTGTCCAAGAACAGATTAGCTATCTTCAGGCCACCTTGATTGCCCAATTCTGGGCAGTACTGGCATCGGTGTAAAACAGTTTTTCCAGTATCGTCTTCAGTGGTAATCTTAGCTCCATGTGTGATGAGTAGCCTTGCCACTTCAGAGCTCCGAGTGTCCGCAGCAAGCAGGAGGAGCTCGGATGCCAGATCATTTGGTGGGCTAGTCTCTGCCGTGAAGGTCAACATCGCTTCGACCTCGCTGTACCTCTTCTCTTTCACTGCGAAAGCGAGAGGCGAGCACTTTCTGGAATGGTCCACTTCATCAAAGCGCTGGACGCTAAAGCCTTTCTCCTGACACCACAGTTTCGTCGCAGAAATTCTGCCGACTTTTATTCCCGTAGTCAACTCGGGAAGGGTTCTCCTCTTTAGCCATTTCAGCCGGCCTTCAGCCGTCGCGCGCTCGTCTAGCAGATCCAGCATGTCGACTAGATTCTGGGCGGTCTTGGTGATGAAGGAGACAGGCTGCGGAGAGACTTCAACGAGATAACCAAGGGCTCGATCGAGATGCCCCCTGGCATACATCCAACCTTGTCGCTCGTGCGACCTCATGTAGAAAGAGCCGAGAAGAGCATATAATTTGCCGTAGTCTTCGCGTTCCAGTGGCTCGCAATGGGGTTGCAGTAAGTCCTCCCAGTTGAGCGGGAGAAGGGTCTGCAAACGACCGGGTGGCTCGGCACACCGAAGCAAGATTTCGAGTTGCTTGATATATGCATCAACCCTTGCCATCTTTAGGAAGGGATAACGGGGTGATAGCTTCTCCTTCAAGTCGATCGTGTTGAAGTGATAGTCGGCTGCCTTGAGATAGTTCCCTTCCGCTAAAGCCTCAACCACCAACTTTTCGTTCGCATCGCACTCATCCTTCATTCGCTCAACAGTCTCCCATGAGGAATGTTCGCCGGCGGTGCTGATACTAAGACGAGAGATATCATCGACCTTATCAGGCCGAGACTCATTTGAGCCTGTCTCGGGAGGGGTCGGTGTCGCAACCATAGCCGTTGAGGGAGTCGAGACAATCTATGGTAATTGGTTCGGTTGTGTTGAGTAGGGGTCGTCGCGTTCGTCAAATAGGACTACACCAGGTCCGCAGATAATATAAAAGCCCTGGCTCATATATCTTTACCACTTTCTGTGGTCCTCTCCCAGCCCATGCCAATGTAGGTCCGTGAGGTGCCCGGGTACAAGGGGTGACCTTGTCTAAGAGAACCTAAAGTTGAGCTAATTGTGTGGTGAATTTGATCTTCCGAGCGTCTTGCGTGTAGACCCAATGACAATAAAGCTTGTGCGGCCTTTCGAGGCGGTAGGTGTTGTCGACACGGAGAGTTGTGGGGTACGATAACGGAGGAGCAAGCCACTATCAGCCAGATGAGATGAACGGCAGATGCAGTCGATGCAAGAGGGAAACAAAAGAGTGGATGGATTGCGAGACATGTGGGGAAGCATGTCTGTTTTGAAGGTGGGAGCCCAGGAAACCCTGAAGTGCGCAGCCTGACCAGGCTATGGTGCGCGAACCGGCAGCCTCGTCGCGGGGACGCAGCAGACATGGTTGCCTCCTCGTATTTGATCCCTTTATTTGAATTAGTGAAACGTCGGTGGCATATCACAGGGGCTTGGCTTTCTAAGCTGGCCAACCAACTGGCTGATCAAGCTGCAACTGTCCGAAAGCGACGGTGAAGATGATGGCGAAAGCACAAATGTGCGTACGCTGACCAGGAGGGACGCGCTCAAGTAACACGATACACCACGCAGTCAGCGTCTGATCGCTATCTCTAAAGGGTAATATCCTCCGCGGAGTGACGCTGTGATACCAGGCCAAAGTTCCTATAAGGCTACAATGCCTCCGCCGCTTGAGGCCTCACCCCCGCTCGACCACTATCACATCGCGGACATAAGCGATACTTTTCTCTCGCAATTCAAAGCATGGGAGTAATCGCTTCATAACATTCAAAACGAAAATGCAACATGCAACGACTCAGCCATCCACAGGACAGACTCCTGGGGTGGATCATCGCCGTACCTCCAACAAGGACGCGTATATTGAGCAGCCCTTGAGTGCGTACACTTTCCAAGGCAAACGTTCATCCATGTACTATAACACATTGTTAACATTGTCCAAGGTAACATCCGAGATGAAGACCTGCCAGCTGATGTTGAGGAATTCCACAACGCATGCCTGCCTAAGGTCGACTACAAACGACTACTCCGGGCAGCGAAAGTCGCTAAGGCTCCAATGACGTACCAGGACATCAGCAGAGGCTTGCGTGATGCCAATGGCCATGGACTTGTTCACCTTAGCGACGAGGAGAAAGAAGCCCTGTGCGATGAACAGGACTCTGTCTTTTCAGAGAAGGGTATGCTGATTGTCATCTTCACTGTCTCTCTTGCCGCCTTTCTCCAAGGCCACGTGCAGTCTTCCATCAATGGAGCATCTTTATATCACGACAGACTTGGGCTACCTCTTAATCATAACATGACAACCGATAACGGGAACGCCTCCACCAATACAACCGATATCATTCATCCGATCCAACCTGGATGGGACGACTGGGCACTTGGTGCCACCAATGCTGCCCCCTTTCTTGCCGCAGCCGTGCTGGGCTGTTGGATTGCCTTACCAATCAGTGATAGATTTGGGCGAAAGGGTTCTATGATTGTGGCGGTGGTGCTGGTTCTGGTGTCTTCTCTGCTGTCAGCCATCGTCCCCGTTATAAAAATGTCAGCATCCAAATGGGTCATCTTGCTTGTCGTTCGAATTATCAACGGAATTGGTACGTCAACCATCAATGATTCCTAAGATGATAAAACCACCTTTCCGGAGTGGTCTGATCTGGTCTGAAAGCCGCTAACAAAGGACGACAGGCATGGGCATCAAAGCTGTTAACACCCCCATCCTAGCTTCCGAGACAGCTATTGGCTATTGGAGAGGAACGTCGATTCTTGCATGGCAACTATGGTATGTTTGCAACACTGATAGTGACACCTATACTTGGAAAGGGTTTTTGACTGACTTGTGAGGCTTCCAGGGTCGCATTCGGGATTTTTGTGGGGTTCGCCTTCAACATACTCTTCTCATTCGTTACAAGTCCGGACTTTTCTTTGGCACTCATCCTTGGAGCGCCTATTCTTCCGTGTGTGATGCTCCTCTTTGCACTCTGGATATGCCCAGAAAGTCCTAGGTGGTACATGAGAAAGGGACCAAATTACAACCCCCAAAAGGCTTACACCGTTTTGAAGACCTTGCGCAAATGTGAAGTACGTGTTTATTGCTTTGATCAAAACTTGGCTCTTGTGACTAATCTCTCGGCTTAGCTTATCGCTCTAAGGGATATCTACCTCCTCCACAAATCCATTCAGCAGGAGCAAAATCAGAATAAGCCACAGAGCACGGCGGAATTTGCCAAATCCATGCGAACTGAGAAGTACCAAGGCCTTGTGGAGTTCTCCAAGCAGTACTTGCAGCTGTTTAGCGTGATGCGACTTAGAAATGCACTCATCAGCAGCTCCATTGTAGCGCTGGCACAGCAACTCTGCGGCGGTGAGTTGAAAACATTCCATCTAGATAGCCTCCACAACTGCTGACGCCGTTGATTGACAGTCAATATCCTGAGCTTTTACTCGGGCAAGTTCTTTTTCCTGTCCTCCTTTGACATCTAATGCTAATAGATGCAGGAACCTTTTTCGCGCAAATTCTGTCGACGAGCTCAGGAAATACTAACAATGTTATCAAATTGGCAATGTATTTTAGCGTTGGATTTGGTATTTCCCCTACAATTCCCCGCTTCTTCTACCGGTGTGATAGTTAACGCATAATCCCCCAGGTGCTGTCAACTTCCTTTTCGGCATTCCGGCCTTTCGAACCATTGACACAATCGGAAGACGCAAGTGGCTCAACATCACGCTCATCCCTATGGCGTTACTGATGGCAGCTGCGGCATTGTCGTTCTTTCCAATTGTCGAGAACGCACAATCGACCCATACGACAATTGCACTTGTTGCGGTCTTCTTGTACTGTAGGTTCCTGATCCAGAACATGAAAGATTGTGAGTCAGCGGCTTACCCATTGACAAACAGTACATACTGCTCTCTACTCGCCAGGCTTAGGTGCGTACGGTAAAATGCTAGATGGGTATTTTCTAAAGTTGTGCAGGGCCAATTCCGTTCACTCTGGCGGCCGAAAGGTTATTCAATGCCCCTAAATGTCATTGGAAATCCAAGCTAATCGCAAGAAATTTAGCTTTCCGTTGGCTCATCGAGAAGTTGTTAGTGCACGCAACCTGGTATTGGGAAGTCCCATTACTAATCACAGCTATTTAGGGATGTGCCTTTGCCGTTTCTGTAAATCTTTTTTTCGCAGGCATTTTGTCCATATGCTTTCCAGGGTTCGTCTCCTTCCACATGTTCCTCCTCACCGGCCTCTACATTTACTAACAGGGTTCAAGACTCAATTCTGCGTTTGGCTCGCCAGGCTGCCTAGGTGCTTTTGCAGGGTTCAATCTCATAGCATTTGTTCTTGTGTTTCTGTTCGTGGAAGAGACGAGACTCGTGTCCCTGGAAGACCTGGATTTCGTTTACGCGGTGCCAAAGAGCAAATTCACCCGGTTTCAGGTTTTCACTTATCTCCCTTGGCTCATGAGAAGATATATCTCTTATCCTTTCAGCCGATATATCATGCGCCAAACGGAAGATGACCAACTTGGTGATCCAGAGAACCCTACACCTCGTGGGCCTCCACCACCACCTCAGTTCTATTTCAGAGAGGTCGACAGTGGTCCACCGAGCACGGGTAAACAGGAGGAAGTGAGACTCGATTCTGATGACGATCGCGCTTAATTGGGAGACCATTAAATGAATCTTTTATAAATTGAGATAAAATATAGCTCGAGGCAGGTGTGCTGGACGGCAAATCGCTGTTGATGGATAAGATCGGATCGGGCTATGCAAGCTTAACTAAATTTTTGGTTGAAGGAAAAAATATTGTTATTACGTGTAGGCTGCTTTTATAAAAAAAAATACAACAAACTTGGTTTCAATATTCGAAACAACTAAATAGATTACCAAGATAGTACACAAAATGACATACATTGTGACGCTCGTGAAGGCATATCTTGGTTCAAATGATTTTCGGTTCTGCTGTTCAGTATATCCGCAGAACCTACCCTATACCTCGGCATTCTCGTTGATGGCTCTGATGTGAATCAGAAAGGACTGACTCTCAGTTCTAGCCGAGAGACATAAAACGGCACAAGAGGAAATTAAAACGCTCCCACATGTTGCTACCGGCTTTGTGGGGGAACCCATTACCCGCAGCTTGTCAACGAATCTTAGCGTGCCCATTTGGCGGTTGGGTGGTAGCTAAAATGTACGCTTATTTGGCCCGCCTTGTGTTATCCCGCGTCGCTTAGCACAAGTTCATTTCGTTTCATGAGTCGTTTCTTTTTTGCTCATGACGGCGCCCAGAGAGATCCACATGTCAGCATCACTTTCGGGGAAAACCCGTATGCAAGTCGACAATCTTGGCTCAGAAGGTTGGATCAAAACCCGCACGGCTGGGGAGGAGAAGGCTACTGTAGTTAGGGCGGCCGCCGATTCGATGGTGGACGCTGGTGATGAAGCATCGGATTAAGCTTATTGCGGACGGCGACATTTTGAGCCCGCCTTGCACAATTCCCGGGCGCGCGGTGCGATTGATGCCTGGTCCTTGTTATGATCCTCAGTTCCCGCTTGTCAAGCAGCCTCTTTCGTCATGGTTATTTCCTCAGCAATGCTGCCATCTCAGCTGGACCCATTGAGGGCCCCGTTGGCGGGAGAAATAGGGCCAGCTGGTGCGTGGCAATTCGCCCGAGGGAGTCAAGCCACGGGCCTAAAACGGGGTGCATCGTTGTCGATCATCCCAGTAGCCTATCTCGGCTGCGCGCAGATCCTCGCCAGAATCGGGGAGTTTGGAGTGCCAAGCTTAACGAGCATCACTAGCCTCAGTTGGGTCGAGCTGGCCTTGACAACGCAATTCCGCGGTCGACGGTCAAAGTCTTGGCTCAAATTTTGTCGCTGTTGGTTTAAAAAGCTATGAATTCCCTCTGGACTCTGTCGCAGAATCCCATCTTCAGTGCGAAGTCAATCTACACGCCTTGTAGCTTCTGAGCCAGTCCCCAACCTCAGACCAAAACACCCCACTTACACCACTATCCCGCTGCAATGGCTCCCGCTATGAAGCTCTTCACCCTTGCCGCCTCGTGCCTGGCCATGACTGCTGCTGCGGTCGACCCTGAGGCAACATACGGCAAGAGCGGTGACATTAAGCTGCGCATCGGTAACGGAGGTGCCGGCCAGAGTGGTTTGATCAAGGGTAAGTAAACCATGTCCACACAAGTATCCATCCTAGCTTCCACTCACACAATCCTGCAGAACTCGCCGAAGCCTACATCAAGAACCGCACTGAGGACGGTGCCAAGGACTTCAAGGTCGGCTGGTACAAGAGTGACACCACCTACAGCATCAACTACCTGAAGACTGGTGACATTGACGTTGGCATCACCTACAACGAGGCTGCTGAGAAGATTGCCATCGACCAGGGCATTGCCAAGTCGCCCAGCTACTATGCTTTCCGCGACCACTTCCTGCTGGTCGGCCCCAAGTCCAACCCTGCCAACATCTCCAAGTCGGACGACATCCTGACCATTTTCGCCGACCTGCACGAGGCTGCCGAGGGCGAGACTACTGAGCCTCCCGTTCGCTTCCTCAGCCGCTACGACAAGTCTGCCACCAACATCAAGGAGACGCTCCTTTGGGCCGGCATTGGCCAGGTGCCCTGGGCTACTGCCTACTCCACCTGGTACCACCAGTTCATCGCTTTCCCCATCCAAGCCTTGACTGCTGCCATCAAGCTTGAGGAGTACACTATCACCGACCGCGGAACCATCCTGTCCCTCGACAAGGACATCCGCGACGAGACCGTCATCTACAAGGCTGGCACTGATGATGCCGATGACCTTCTCCTCAACCCTGCCCACCTTCTCATCGGCACTGACGCCCCCAACCCTAAGGAGGCCGAGCAGTTTGCCAAGTGGATCGTCAGCGAGCAGGGCCAGAGCGTCATCACTGGCTTCAAGAAGGACGGCGAGCAGCTCTACAGCGGCGCTCCTACCAAGGACGAGAAATAAGCATGACGACTATGATTCGCGATATAATGTGACGACGACTTGGCCCGGCATTTTGGCTGGGCCATATTTGCATGGGTATTTAGCATTGTATAGATAATTTGCTGACTTTTCAGCGGAGTACTTAACTATGAAACGTATATAAAAGTAATTGAATATTTAATTCTGCAGGCGCAGCTGATGCCTAGATGTCTTGGTCTCATTTCCCACTTGTGCTTGTTTGTGAGACACAATTTTGTCGCTGCAGGTTGGTGTTGTCAATCCATTCCTGTGATGTGTGTTTCCTGGGTAGGTTCATTGAATAAGAGACCGAAAACAAACCAAGAGCTATTGATGCACCGATTGGACAAAGACTGCGCAAAGCCAAAAGGCGGGCGTTCCGTCATGGGGCGTTTGCGTTGGTGGTTGTCATGATCTTAGCGGCCCGCTACCGCTGACCCACACCAAACTCTGGCATCCCCAGGCCTTGGGCCCTGAAAAATAGGCTTTAACAAGGCGAATCAGGGGAAGTGGGCGACGTCCCATCTTTCTGGGAAGCACTGGTGGGTGCGTATCAACATGGTTTGCCTGGCTGCAAGCCGGATTCATTTTTTGTTAATTAGAATAAAAATATTCTTGTTAGTGTTGCGCATTTGCGACTACCTGTATTGCACCATTCGGGCTTGTTGCCGCCATCTCCAATCATTTTCGAGACTTTCCGATCAGGCCGTGACTTGTGCAGGAAAGTCATGACGGGAGGACTAAGGCGGGCTTCCTCTGCCCATTTTCATAAAGAAACATCCTATTATTTATTCCCATATCACAACGGAAGCGCACCCGGTCCGTCCGGACCGACCGGTATACGGATACCGAGCCAGATCGGCTGCAATGCCGTGAATCTGGGACCAGGATCGGATGACCCCACCTTTGGCTGACATCACGGGCACGAAGGAAGAAAGGCGGGGCTCGGAATTTGTAACCCGATGTAGGGAATCTTGACGTTGATGTTGGATAGCCCCAAAAAAGAGGTAAGCGTAGATAGTTGATCGGTAGCAGATGCCGACATTCGGCAGCTGCACGATGTATTTAGCATGGCCGACCGACCACGTTGGTTGTTCTCACGATCAATAGCACCTATACTCTAGCTCCACCGCAACAATGGTCGAAATCAACACATATTACCTGCCCCCGACAAAACTGATTCCCAACTCACAATATCCGCTGGTGCAGTACCGCGGGTTCCTGGCGCCCAACACCAAATCCATCGCCACGCAATTCTACGACCTGCTCAAGAAGAACGAATGGGCGGCGCAGTGGATCTTCCGGTACGGCCCAACGCAAAAGTCGCACTACCACTCCTACTCGCACGAGTGCATGGTAGTGCTGACGGGGACGGCCCGCATCCGGTTTGGCGTGGCCGACACGGTTGAAGACATGAACGAGAACACGTTTGGCAGCGGCCGGGAGGAGGGCGGCATCGAGCTGGACGCGCAGGCCGGCGACGTCTTTGTCATCCCCGCGGGCGTCGCGCACAAGACGTACAACGCCCAGCCCGCCAACACGCTGGAGCTGCTGACGCCGGGAGACGGCCACGGCCTGCCGGACGATTTCAGGGACCAGCTGGACGGCATCGACCTCTCGGGCTTCACCATGCTGGGCGCGTACCCCAGGGAGGCGGCGAGGTGGGACTTCGCAGAGGGCGGGGAGGGCGCCGCAGCGTACGCCGGCGTGTGGGCGGTTCCGCCGCCCAACCTGGATCCCGTCCTGGGGAAATCAGACCAGGGCCTGCTCAAGCTATGGAGCCAGCCGCCAAGGATCCCATCCAAGCTGTGATGGGGTGTGTGTGTGTGTTGGGCGCGCGCGAGGGGGAATATATAATACAATGGCAGGGATTGGATGCGAATGTTACCTAACGACAGATTACCGAGGCGGATCGGGAGGAACAGTTTAGGTAGGCCCATATCCGTAATGACGACATGGATTTCATTCTTGGGGTATATAAATACATGAAAATAAACATTTGAGCCGTTGAATGCTAAGTTGGCGACCGTGTTTCTTCAGAGCCCTCCCTCCCGCTTTCTTTTTCTCGAGATCAACTCTCATCCGATACCGCTGTTGGAATCACCTGCCGAGCCTTGCATCCTATCCCCTGCGCCTTGAACGCAGCCCCCACAACATCCCATACCTTTTCCTCCATGATCCCAAACCGCACCCTTTTCAGCTTTGGAAACTTGACTGGGGCGTATTCCGCCAGCCGCACGAGATCTGGCAGGAAAGTTTCGTGCGGGTCGGTCAAGGTGAAGCTTTCGATGGAAGATGGCAATAGCTTGACGAGGCGGTTCCCATCACTCGATGGGTCGCTGCCCCGTATAGACCAGAGCGCCGTGCTGTGTATTTCCAGTTCTCTCAGCTGCTTCATCTTTTTAAAGCTTCTCGCTCCGTCAGGTACGCCGTCGCGAGAAAAGACGTAGCGGCGGTAGATGCGCAGGTGCTTAAGCGAGTCGGCTCGCTGAATCAGCGCCAAGGAAATGTCGTAGGGCGTGGGCTGCTGAGTCGAGTCGTAGCCCGTGTTCTCATGGGTAAAGGACTGCAAGTTGTAGCAGGCATCGAGCAGATCAACAAGTGAGTCCTTGGTGATGGACGACTTGATCAGAGACAACTGCGTCAGCCCGCAGGATGGAAACGGCTGCTCAAGGTTCCCGCAGATTCCGCTGCAAGTGAGGGCTGTTAGAGCCGGCGCAGCTGACAGAATGTCGCCGAGGCTGTTGATGTCGAATCGTTCCTGGTTGTGCTCGATGCTCAGGTCGGTCAGAGACGAGAGCGAGCCTTGCTGGACAAAGGGAAATTTGACGTGGAACAAGGTTCTGACCTGAAGCCTCACCAGGTTCGGCACCTGGGTGAGGATCAAGGCGGCCAAGCCAGCAGCCGGCGAGTGTTGAAACAGCCATCCGATTTGCTGGCCCAAGTACTGCTGTGGCGGCGGCGGCGCGGCGGTGTCGTCGACATCATGATCCCGGCCCGGGGAGGACTCGGACGCTACTAGACCGCGGCCAGAGTGTTTTGCGATGAGCTGGCTGAAGAAGTCGAAATCCTGGGACGAGATGCCCCTGTTGGAAAACGGGGACGCCAAGAGGATGTGCAAGTGCACGACCTCGTTGGCCAGATGGCGATGCTGGTGCAGGGTCCGAATAAAGTTAGCCACGTCGTCCTCGTTCGGGTCCGGGCTGTGGAACAGCACCGGCTGCGCGCAGTCGCGCAGCCTCGTGCACGTCCGCGAGAGAGCCGATAAGCTCTTGCGCGTCTCGAGCTTGGTGTCGCAGCAGTAGTCCGGGTCCAGGTCCAGCGGCCCGAAGATGCAGTGCCTGCAGAGCTGCCGGCACACGGCCAGGAGGATCTCCGAGGGGAGATCGAGCAGCTTCATTTTTTTCTTCTTCTTTCTATCCACTCCCCCCTTTGGTTGGCCTCGGCGTTTTTTTCTTTTTTGCTCTTCAAGTGACGAGTTTTTCCCAAGGGCTGGCCTCTCTAAACTCTAGCCCGCCCGCGCAGAAATCCCCGCTTTCTAAACAAAGCAACCGCGCGCGCGGGGAGAGAGGAGAGTCACCTTGGGCGCCCAACAAAACGGGCGGCCAATTAATTCCTTCTCGCCCGCCACCACCGTGCAGCAGCCAGCACACGGCCAATGGAGCACGGGACCGGGTGGGAAAGAATCACATGCGAAATTGGTTGGTGTCTCTAGGCTGTTGCCATGATGCCGCCTAGACATGCGCAGATCCCCACGCCATATCATTATTTGCGCGACCAGATTAGGAACAAGCGTGGAGAGACACAAGGTTGTGTTGTGTTGCACTTGAACGACACAGACTCAATCTAGAATCATGGCGCATTGCCCTCGCCCATTACAACAAGAGCAGCATGCTTCTAAATGACAAAAATGAAACGAAGAAAATGTCTACTACTGTACAGTACACAAGAAAAAAAGCATCCCCATACATTTTTCAGCTATTTTCTAAATAATCCTGGAGAGAAATATTGTGTGTGGTTTTTTCCTCCATGGTGGCTCCAGTGATGTCATTCAGAATTTTTAGCTAGTTGCCCAGTGTCCCACTACGCTAAAGCCTCGCGGACTTGAGCCGCCGCTCTGCGAAGCTTTGAACCAACATCTCGTTTAGAATCGCTGAACCGGGTGATTAGCTTGGTGTTTACTGGTACGACTCGAAAAATACGATCGATTACTCATAGAACGATTAGACATGTAACCCGATCGTGTGCGCCTTTTGGTGACAGTGTGGGGAGCACTAAAGCCCACTCAAACCGTGGCCACCTAAGCGATTTTGCGCCTTGTATCCGAGAAATGATTGCGAACTTTCACCAAATTTTGGTTCTGGTGATAAAATTAAATATACAGGTACCGGAGTATATTGCCGAGATGTCGGTCAAAGATTCCGGACACCTTGTTATAAATAGCTTCTTGACCATCCTCTTGAGTGTACACAAGGATTCACTTGGCCCCAACAGTTAACAGGATAACTCGAATTCTACTGCTGAACTACTTCGATTCAAAGAAACGCTAAAACTAAATTAATCCAACCATGGAATCTGCCGCATCCCAGCTCCGCGCAAAGTCGTGGACAAAGGGAGCCTACTTCATCTCGACCGACCCAAGCTTGATCCCCATCTCTCAGGTTGTGGATGTCTTTGCATCAAAAGACTTTTACTGGGCCAACACTGTGCCAGAACAAGTTATGAAAGAGACGCTTGAAAATTCCCTCACCTTTGGTCTCTACCTTCGCGAACAGGCTTCGCTGCCAAATGACACGCAGGAAACGGACAAGAGTTGCCTGAAATTTCTCGGCATTGCTCGTGGCATCACCGATTTTACCACATTTCTATTCCTAACCGACGTTTGGGTTGACCCTTCATACCAAGGCCACGGTCTCGGGTCGTGGTTGATTGGTTGCGTTCAAGAGGTCATCGAGTCCATGCCGCATCTACGAAGAAGTATGCTCATGACAGCGAACTGGGAGCGTACTGTGCCATTCTATGAGAAACTTATGGATATGAAGCTTCTAGAATGCCAGAGGGGCGAGGGATTGGCCGTAATGGAAAGGAAGGGTTTGCGACATCCAAGTTTTGGAAAAGAAGGGAGCGCTTATAGTTAGGAATTGCTCAATGGAGATGTGGCGAGTGCAATTTTCTTTACCATAAAATAACGACTATCACTGTTGTTATCATTATTGTCCTTGGGCATGCCTCAAATCCCCATTGTGTCCTTCTTGAGAGGGAAGTTAACCTCATTAATAGAGGATATGTGAAATACAACTCGAAACTCGATAGAATAAGGAGTTTGACTTGTACTACGATAGACGCTAAAGCCCATGGATAAATAGCATTGGGGGGGGCTATCATGCCTTGTCCCAAGGACTTATTTTGGGCCATGGTTAGGATTGCCTTCAAAGTTAACCATATTGCTATCAATGCTCTTAGGATCTGCATAATACATGGCTGGCCAGATGCAGAAGGCATGTGCTTGCGCTTGGACTTGGAAGAGATGGGAAGGCCGCAAAGGAATCTGCCATCAAATGCCTTGACATCAAGCTACTCATGGGAATATATCATCTCTACCACTCAATGTGATATTTCATACCACTCCCCGAAAGTTCCAACCGGCGGATACTCGCACTGAATTTCGCTCGAATCCCAAGCACCCGCGGTATTACTATCTCTCCCACCCGTAAGGCACCACATGCCTGACTGCGAAGCTGCATCTCCTATTGGCAAATTTCGCGACACCCAGATCTGGGCACAGTCCGGACTGGAGGCACACAAGCCGGCGCAATACTGGAAAAGATCGTCATATGATTGAAGCCCACGAATATCAGCCTTGACACTGATGTAGTCGTCGGGAATGCAATTAGAGCTGTAAGTAGCAACAAAGCCAAAGTGCGGACCGTTTACTGTGACAGTGGCCGCTTCTGCCATCTGCGTGACGGTCGAGGTTGGAGTGATTGTTTCGTACGCGCTTTCAATCGTTGTCATGCTGACGATGATGGGCACAGGAGTACTTGTGGCGGTGTATGAAGAAACCTCGGTGACGGTATGAAGCACTGTTTCCACCACGGGCGACACCGTTACAGTTTTGTAAGCCGTGGCTTGCTCGACCGTCATTCTTGTCGTCACTGTCGCGGTGGCAGTCTCGGCCAAGGCTGGGCGAGAAACATAGCACTTGCAGGCGTTTTTGATGTCGTTGTCAGAAAAGCCACTCAGTTCTGTAAATGTTAGCAAACCAACCGTTCTCAACCTTTGAGCATTACTGACCCGCGGGGACCTCTGTTTGGCGCAGTGGACCGGACACACGCTCTGACAACTCGCGCTTTTCGCCAGGAACCTGTCCTCTGCTGTAGATGGTGATCGTCATTGTGCTGCACACCGTCAGTAAGGCTCGACTCCTCCAATATGGCGTACTTGCGAGGTGGGTGTCGCGGAAATCGTGACCGTCACTGCAGCAGGGGCAGTCACCAACATGGTGTTCCTGTTGATGTTAATTTTGATCCATGTCATATCTGGCTGGGCTCTCACGTGATGGCACGTATCTCAGTGCTGACTGGAGCTTCAACCACGACAGTGGTGTACTCTTCAGCAAATACAGTGGTCGTAATGGTAGTTGTTTGGCCATGTGTAGAGGTCTCTGTAGCAGCAGCAACTGTGCCGAGGACAGTCTGTGTCAAAGTCGTTGTGGAGGTATGAGGCAAGTAATCAAGGAGACTGCTACAAAGGTTCGTGGCTGTCAATGACTGGACGGCTGACAAGACCTCATTGTTCCTACAATAAGACAAGTTGCAGGTACCCGCCTCACCGCAGGCTGCAGTCGCCACGGCGATGAGTGCCGCGAGCTTCTGTTTCTTTATCTGCATTGTTGCGTTGGTATGGATCAGAATTTGTCATGGGATTTGGGCCTCCTTTATACGCTACCACGATCTCGTGCAAAGCAGTACGTAACATGACGAGAGACCTGATTCGTTCAGGGGTAATATCACGGAGATGAACTTCTTACTGTTGTCAGACTAGATTGTGGGCTTGGTCGCATATGGCAAAGCCCCTTCGTTAGCCCATTTCAGTGGCGCGCAATGTAACCAATAAAATTTGCCACTAACTCTTCTTTGGTCTCAAGAGGCGCTCTTAGCAGCGAGAATATCGCGTCGGGCGCACAACCGTTGTCTCTGCTACGCCTGTGGCGCACGTCAACGACCATCTAACCTATTGAAGAATTGTTAAACGGCATGGTTAAGTAGAATATTGACTGAGAATAAGAAAGGAAAATTGGCGAGGCATGCTTATATTTCACAGCTTACCTGCAATGTGCCAAGCAAGCTATCCTAGAGACGGGCGATCCAGCTTGATCAAAAGCGGAGACGCTAGATCAGACTATCGAAGAAAGCTGGACGCTATCGAGACCATGAAATAACTCAGGGTACCGTCAGTGGAGCTGGAGTCCTCGCGTAAAAGAATTACACACTGCTGGAGGCGCTCAGAACGACATCTTATGTGACGGTCAGACCTAACCTGCAAGGTAAACCGAAGGGTTTGTGCTACGGGCCAGATCGGGCGTGTTAAATCTGAGTAATGAGGAATGTTGTTATAGTTAGTGATAGGTTGATTGGCTAAGTCTAAGTATAAATACTATATCAAGTTACTGATAAGAACTAAATAAAATAAAGATTAAGTCTAAATACTAGGCCGAGGCTTAGATATAAATAGAAGGGCCAGGGGGGGTATAGAAATGTAAAAACTGTGAATTGCTTACCAATATAATATGGTGAACACAGAAAATTCAGTCAGAGCCAGGTTTCGGGACCTTATCAAAGTAAATTTTGCTGATATTATTTACAGACTACAGATCATTTAGAAATGCCATATTTCTTAATAAGATATGCATTTGAAACGTAGAACAAACGATGTCAGCATCCTGAATATAAGTATTACACAAAATACAGATGTATCATTTTATATACCTAGCAATGCCCCTTTGATACTAGGGTTGAGTTGTATACGCCAGAGGCGGTGTTCGTTGAGGGCAAAAACCTGTCCGGTGCGCCCAAAGCAAAAATTAGCCACACCTCCAGGAATGATGATCTTTCCCAAAAGGACGCCACCACAAGACCAGACATTAATACCATCTGCGCAACCACTGTACACATTTCCCAGGGTATCGCATTTAATACCGTCTGGAATGCCTGTGTCGGCTGCGGCAAATAGGCGGCGGTTTGCGAGAAACGGCTGGTTGCCGCGGTAGATTACGTCGAATGCGTAGCTACCCTTGGTTAGTGTGTGCCCATAAAACATTCATGGCTGCATTCAGTCGCCATAAATAGAAGCCTTACTCACATGGAAGCAGCTCTGCTATTATCGAGCCATGGCCCACGTACTTGGTCTGTATCCGTCACATACACAGTCAGGTAGTCAGGCGAAAAGCAGATACCATTTGGCCTTCCAAAGCCATCTGCCACAGCCCTTATACCTTTTGTGACGGGATCGTACCGGTAGACGAGGTTGGGCAGGCTTGGCCGGGGACGATAGCCTTGGTCATGGCCGTACGATGGGTCTGTAAACCAAATACTCCCGTCGCTATGGATAACGACGTCGTTGACCGAATTAAATGGTTTCCCCAAATAGTTGGTTAATACTGCTTCCGTGCGATATGGAGGAAAAGAGTCCATCTTGAACAGGCCGCTGGGCTTGGTTGAAGAACCTTGGGCACAGAAGAGGATGCCATCCTGATAATTGACTCCGCCGTTTGCCATGTCAATTACATCGCAGTCGATGCTTTCTAATCGCACGCGTGTCTCGCTGTCTCCCAAAGAGATTTTGGAGATGGCTACCTTTTTCTGGCCATTTTTGTCGTCGAATTGATTGCTCGTTATAAAAAGCTCGTTTGAATGGGAAATAAAAACACCGGCTTCGTGCGCAAATGGGTATTCTTCAACATGCAGTAGCAATTTAATCGAGGGGTCCGGTCCGATGATGTCTTTGAAGTCATCATGATAAATGCGCCACGTGTCGCTAGAGTTCGTGGTGTTTGCCATGTCTAAATCCTTGCATGCGTTTAATGAGGATTTAGACAAAAGATGTGATGATTTGGGTCAACACATGAAGAATTACAACTCTCTATAGGAGGAAAGGTCTCCACATCGCGTTTTTGGTGCTAAATTCGCAAGTTCCTTCACAGACAAGCGGGTTATTGAGGCCACACACTAACCAATCGCACAGTCTGTACCCTCGACGCGAGGGTATCTCAACGCAGGATAGACCCACAACAACCCGCTTGCACGGCATCGCATGTCAGGTCTTTGAAACCAATATCTGCAATCCACGTATACATGAGAAGGTGCATTACAAATGGTTTGTAGTGGTGTTCACTATTATTGTCACTGATCCTCCTCAGGTTGAGCCTGTTTCCAAACCCATTGCTCACCACACATCATGGCTTCCACAAACGATTGGAAGGCGAAGAATCGCCATCTTCAGATTCTCAAGGCCGCTGAAGAGGGCCAATACGGAGTCATTGCCGCCATTGCATACAATATTGAGCAGATTCTTGGCCTTGTCCAGGCTGCAGAGAAAGCTCGCTCCCCGCTGATCCTTCAATTCTTCCCATGGGCCATCACCTTCTCTGGTGGCCTGCTTGTGCGGGCGGCAGCTGATGCCGCTCGAAGCGCCACTGTCCCCATCTCAGTCCACCTCGATCACGCGCAAGACGAGGAAATAATCAAGCTTGCAGCAGACACGCTGCCCTTTGACAGCATCATGGTCGACATGTCGCATTTCGAAAAGGAAGAAAATCTGCTTAAGACGGCTAAATGGGTAGCTTACTGCAACGCCAAGCAGATTGCGACCGAAGCAGAGCCTGGGCGTATCGAAGGAGGAGAAGATGGTGTTATGGACACTGCTGGTTTGGAGGCCAGTAAAACGACACCAGAGGAAGTTGACGAATTCCTCGCAACGGGAGTCGACGTTTTGGCCCCGTCCTTTGGCAATGTGCACGGCGAATACGGGCCTCAAGGACCAAAGCTTGACTTTGAAAGGTCAGTCGCTTGGCAGCGTCAGGCGAGAGACATGAACTGACTTGTTTCTTCTAGGTTCGCTTTGGTCAAGGCGCAGTTGAACAAGCGAGCACAAATTGCTCTCCACGGCACGAACGGATTTAAGCCTGAGTTAATGCGCGAATGCATAAAAGCGGGAGCCACTAAGATCAATGTCAATAGGATCGTCCTGGATGACTATTACGTCCATCTCCGAGCTGAGACTGCGCAGATGAAAACTCATACAAGTTTGATGGAGCAGGGAGTAGAAAAGGTTGTGAATCAAACGGTGGAATGGATGGAAATCATTGGCTCCGCTGGACAAGCACCTTCTGAGTAGCATAAATGGCCATCCATCAAACATCTGTAGCAGAATATGGCGTGGATGAAACAAGATTCCGGGATTGCCGAATAGCTTGTCAAAGGTCTTTACGCCAGCTCTTCAGCATGCGTCAAGTGTTCTGGACCCAGAGGGTTGCTTCAAACTCCCACGACGGCTTGCCTTGTTAGATTGCTCTCCAAATCTCTTTCAGCTCGCGGCCGAGGGAGTAGCCCGGCCATCCTGCTTGTTGATTATATGCGTCGAGAAGATCCAATACTGCGGTACGTTGGACACTGTCGTCTATCACCATGCCAGCTAAATAGATTCACAATTAGCCATCTGTGCTACATTCTACCCAACCTTTGTTCATGTGGGCGGGTTGCTCTTTTACCTATAAAAACGCATTGTGAAGACATAATGCTGGAAGCATAATCGTTGCAGGTTTCTGCAATGCCACACACATTTCTTGCCCACCCCTTCAATGTTCGTTGTTTGTCCAGATATTCGGTCAAGCCGCCATTCCATGGTCGATGTAGATGTAATAGAATCAGTGAGCAGTAGTACACTTGCATTGATACTCCTACTCAATGTCAGTACATAAGCTCGGCATCAACTCATGCTCATAAATGGCGTCCTCGTACCAAATGCCGCTGGCTGAATCCATACGTGAGGAAATGGCTTGCCCTCGGCGTCTGAGACGGGAAGGGGGTTAAATTCGACTGTGAGATGTAATCTCCACTGCTCTAGCTGTTGGAGTAGGCAATCAGCTTCGCGTGCCTTTTCTGTAGCATCTTTGCCACTTTGTAGCCCATCTTTGGCACAGTAGGCAATTACATGAGAAAAGTTGTACACTGCTCGCGCGGCCAGCTCATAAGGGCTAAGATCTACAAGGAAGCGGGCCGGTTTCCAGAAAGTAAAGGGCTTTCTCTTTTCGCGAAACGCTGCCCACACATCTTGGCATAGCCATGTCCACCAAACTGCCTGCCGGAGGCCATTAGAGTCTCCGTGGATAACCTGCGAGCGCTGGATCCAAAAGACACCTTTCAGGTGTTTTTCCCAGTTGGTGCTTGAGCCATCCAGCATTTCATATGAAGAAATGATGATTGCGCTTGCTAATAGCTCCAGGCTAGTTTGATACGTTTTGTACTCCATGGCCTTCTGACTGTAGTGCAGTGCCTTGTAGTAGTAACTCAACGCATCATTTGGGTCTGGTTGAAAACCAGCGGCACTGCAGGTTGATTCGTGCCCAACTATGCAGAGATGGCGGGCTGATAGTGCAAGTATCGCATTCATGAGGCCAACGTTGCGTAGCTACGTTCGATTAGAGGGAGCAGGAGGAGAAAAGTACAAATATGAACGCACTGCTAGATGAGGAACCAGGGCTCCAAACGGCCTTTGTGGCTCAAATAGATCCATCTGTAACAGAAGTCAGCTGAAGGTTATTGCTTGTGTGAGGCTTTTAGAAACGAAGTTTAGTCGCGTATTGTCGCGTTTGGAACTCACCCACTGGCTAATGTGCTTGGTAAAATGACGAAACAACCCATGTTCATGCCGTTGGAGACTTATTGGTTCCATCGCTTGCCAAGCGTGTTCCTTCTCCCGCAACTGCTCCCCAATGTAGAATATGCGTTCCAATAAATAGGGATTTCTTGAGATTGCTGATTTGGTCACCTGTGAACCCATGGCGAGTGGGGGTTCTGGGTCGCTTGGGATCATACTAGTTTCTTCTAGAGGCGGTTCGGGAGTTTGAGCGACCGAATTTCCAAAAATATCAGGGCCATTCGGATCAATTTGAAACTCTGGGAAAGCTCCGTAGTTGAGTGTCGCATCACCAATGAGCAGATCTAGCCACCTGGAGGTCAAGGATTCCGCACCACCAAGTCTCATCCCCGAATCTGGTGATTCCGCGTAAGGCAGTGGTGTGGAATGCAATTGGACTTGGGTTGGCGATGAAGTATCGTACACGGCCGACTGGAAGTTGATAAAACTAGTCATTCCATAGCATTCCTGCGACATGAAAGTTGCCTCGGATGATTTCTCATTGTAGTATTCCATCGGCTGGCTGGTGATGCTACCTTGGTTGGTATTCACAGTCCCGCTAACCTGGATCGTATCCTCCACTGGGGAAATCTGCGACCCGGCTTTTTGAACCGACCGTACATCTTTGGTCGGGATATCGGCGGGTTGTGCGACTTGTTCGAGTTGGTGAATTCGCTGTTGGCTGCGAGTCTGGATATGATTAAAGCCATTGTTTTCGTCGCTATTCTGGTCGGGACTGTTTTCGTTGTCGTTGTCGTTGCCGTTGTCGTTGTCGTTGTCTTTTGATGAATCAGGCTGGATTGAATTGGGTCTTCTCCTCGTTCTACTTCGTCCATCTCCGGTGGCTGTATACTCACAACGAGCCTTCTTGCGCGCACAGCCCCCACAGGACGGCTTACCCTCATCGCACTTGACACGACGTCGACGACATGTCAAGCTGATAAATGGATTAGAAAATGCGCATCGAGATACATGAAGTTTTGTCTGTTTTACAGGGATACCACCTACCATCCGGTCGTCTTCCTCAATCCTTTACCACGCGACAGCCGACCCCTGGTGAAGCGACGCGGTTCTTCCATGCCAGGGCAATCTGTGTGCAGGCGAAGATATGCGTGGCGATAGGAAATGATTGGTTAAATGCTGAGGACAAAAACAAAAATAAACAGACCAAGAAATGGAACACGCCACTAGTCAGTCGTGTTGTTGTATGGGGAAATAGCGGAGTGGGAGGTGTGGGTTGAAATTTTAGGGGCAACGTGCCGATCGGCTACTCCGCACTTGGCCGGGTTCGGATGTCTGTATTCCGAACCTAGTGGCCCCATCACAATTGACGAATCGTTGTTTTCGACCAAATGATTTCCGATGTCAATTAACATAGAGAACATGGTGATTAAGGACGCCTGTGGTTCCTTGGATCTCAGATAGATCAAATAGTCATGCGATGTGCCATGCTAAAAGAAGAGAATGATAAATAATTATCCGACGGAGATGTGCTTCATCCTTGGACAATACCACACGCTACATTTAAAATACGGATTGGATATCCCGAAGCGCTAGGAAAATCTCCAATTTAATTAGACCTCAATTATTTTCACATGTATGATCGGATTCAGGCCCATCATTCTCGGGTTCCTTTGCAAAATGAGCCATATGCTTCAACAGTCATGACCTCTTCAACACCATTCATCTCCCACAATTGACTATTGGAGATGAACATACATTCCACCGTCGACCAAAAGCTGAGCTCCGGTCACAAACCCACTCATCTGATCTGTGGCAAGGAATACTGCGGGCCCAGCCAGATCCTCGGGCTTGCCTACACGGCCCCATGGAATTCGATGCTCCAAATACTTGCGCTTCTCCTCGTTTGCCATGTCGTTGTCAGCCAACTGGGTATGGATTGTGCCAGGTAGAAGAGCATTAACTCTGATCTTATCTTTGGCCAACGCAATAGCCATGGACTGCGTCATGGACAAGATAGCAGCCTTTGTTGGTGTGTAGTGAACTTGCTGTCCTCCACCGAGGAGAGCACTGATGGACGAGATGCCGATGATGGAACCTCCCTTGCCCTGCTTAACCATTTGCTTGGCTGCAGCTTGGCAAGAGTAGAATGCTCCATTGACATTGACCCGCATCGAAGTGTCAAACATTTCCTTGTCGATGCTGGAAATCTGGTTAGCGCTAATGATAGGGGACGATAAAATTGCGTGGAACTTACTCGAGGAATTTGGATGCCTTAAAGATTCCTGCATTGGCGACAAAAATATCAAGGGCTCCCCATTTCTTGACGGCTTCCGCAACCAAATTCTCGCTAGTCTGCGGAATTGTCACATCCCCCGCAATCTCCAACAGTTCGCCAGTTGGCGCTGCACTCGGCGCCTCGTCCCTCAGTCGCTTCGCCTCATCAATCAAGCTCTTGCGCAAAGGCTCATCTTTTGACAGGCCAAGATGATTCACAGCGACGTTGGCACCTTGGCGAAGGTACTCAATTGTAATGGCCCGGCCAATACCCGTGGTGCCGCCCGTTATGGCGGCCGTCTTGCCTGCTAATAATCTGACGGGAGCACTCATTCTGTTGATCAAGCTGGTAGCTCTCTGGGAGGACGTTAACTGTCTGGGGTTTAAAGATGTGTTTGAGCTGTATTTTTCTCTTCACTAAGCAAATGATCACGCCGATTCCGCCAATACCTTTCTCTGGCTGATGTTGCGGGTCCATACCATGATCAACATTGTCGTGTCGAGGGAGCTAACCCCGCATGGGATAACCCTCGAGGCGAGGGTAAAGACCCACAGGTCGTAAGCCTCCCAATATCACCTCGGGTTACCGATTGCAATTTTTCTTAATCTAGGAAGAATATATCCATGAAGTATTCCTGACGCAGTGAGATTGAATGAAATAGTACGGTGGAGTCACTAGCCTACCTGCCGAGTCGCAACTTGGCACAGTTCAACAGTTTGAAACATGGCATGACTCTCACCAGACAACATGGCTTTATATTCAAGGCCAAGGAATTTTTTTATTTGCAGATGGGATTCGACCCGTTTTCAAATTCTGTTCTCGTTTCCTTTTTTAAGATCATCCTCGTCGTCGCATATTTACTCGCGATGATAGTGCAGCCAGGTGGAAGGGCTCGTGGCGATTGTCGCGTGGGAGAATGCTTTTGTGGACTCATCTAAATTCGAATAGAGCAACAATAATAGATTCAAGTGCGTTTAGACGGCGCATGTGATCTAAGCCTCTGCCCTGGGGTGCTCGGGCACTAGGAGAACCATGCGGCCGGTGGAAGGTATCGTAGCCTCCGCGGATTAATGCCGTGCATGGGAGCCGAACGGTCTTGGCGACCAAGGGAAGCCACCTTGAGTGACAAGGGGTTAACCTTATCTCTAATTCGTAAGGATGAGGTTTATTTATAAGAAAATTACATTCATTATTCGTTTGGTCATGGTCAAACAAGATTTCTCACAACCAAAGCTATTGTTAGTATCACGTGTATGCTATTTTTACTGCTGGTTCTTGGATTACTCACAAGTCTCCACTTTTAAACCTACCCTATAGTGGGTTTCTAAACTGATAAAGACCATCAAAGAAGACATCGTGCGATAAGGTAAGAAGAATTGTCTGTCCAATTCATATGTTGTTGTTGATATCTAGACTGAAATATGTTGTGCGTCAACATATTTACAGCAAGTTTCGCTATTCAAGCAAGGTGGAGTCACCAAAACGAACATGAGCCACCATTTTCGTGTGTAGAAATTTCCAGCTTCTATTAGACCAGACGGGTAAAAGTATAATGCCACCATCGATTCGGATATCAATGAATCCTCCTCGTTGGACACGCGCTATTTCATATGTCTAATCACATCCCGGTACCGTATGATGGTGTGCGAAATTAGAATACTGTACGCTCTCTCAGAGACAGTGGATTTACAGGTATCCATAAATACATCAAGGTGTAAATTTTGGGTAAAATATGTGATGAGATGATTTATCGTTCAGCCAGGACGAAAATGTTTGCGTAGTTGGCCTGATTGTTGACCACTATTTGGCTTCTGAATCGCCTGAATAAACCTGCCACTTGTTTTTCCCTTCGGAATAATAAGCCGTGGTTGCAAGGTGTCCGAACATGCTTTCTGCTTGCATGATAACATGAGAAGCAAGAAACTTATTTGAGCCGTCCAACTAGCCATGGCCTACTCGGTGAGAGGCGTAGGGATCATATCCACCCCCGGCTTTTCGCAGACCCTCCGCAGGGTAGTCGCCATAGTTAGGGTTTGTGGAGCTGAAGGAAAACAGAGTTCGAATCTTGATACCCAAAGGTTTCATAAAGCAAGGCGAGATGAATGATAGCATGTATCGATTTGATCCCTCAGAAGTTTCAGAAAGCTGCTTCGTGCTGGTGATCTTCTATATATAGAAAGTCTCTTGCTCGGCAGATATCTTTGTTCAAGCGGTTGAGGCCTCCGCGCGGCCGGTGGGCCCCTGGGACGGCGGTATCATCCGTGCGTGAGATTAAGTTTGAGAGAATAGCCGCTTCGTCAGCCGAGTGCGAAAAGATACGAGTGATTGACTTTGTGTTTGCCGCGCTACATGCCGACCCGCTTAGTCATCGGGAGCGATCCCCGACCCTGCCCCTTCGTATGCGCTTGGGTCAAGACGTGCCGTCCACACATATTAGCGCCCTTCCAGTGGCTGAAACGCTTCTCCTAATCTCCTATTACCTCTTTGTTTTTGCCAGCTGCTTGATCCAGAACAGCTGCCAATCAATCATGATCGGCGCAGATGGCTGAGCCACGTTTTTTCGTAATACCTCCACTCATGCTGCCTCTAGGCGAGAGGTTTGAGAGCCAAGCACAGAGCAGTCTACTCTGCGCCCCATAGCTCCTAAAATAAGACCAAAGGCTGTTTGAGACATGTTGCTGTTGTTGCTCCAGTGACAAGCTCAATGGCTGTCGAATTCGATACGAGCTTAGAGTTTCTCCTGTATCGTAGAGGCAGGTAAGACGTAGATCACTAGATCCTTACATTGTCAAAACAAACCTGTATCCTCATCAGCTATAATATGAGCATGATTTCCTTGAGATTAATCCATTTTGGGTAGATGTACACCAGAATCATCGACTGATCTCCATTGAATAACACCTCGGCAATTTTACCACGATCCAGGTCCCAACAAGCTCCCATCAGAGATGAATACTACCAGTTCAGGAGCCCCGAGTCCTCCATCGGGAGAGTGCATTGGCCTTTCTTGGGCTTCGCTTGTTATTTTCGGCTTGTTATTCTTCCCTGCCCTCTTCATGGCGTACAAGCATGGAAAGCCTGGCAATATGTGCTGGCCGATCTTGGTGATGTCTTTAATCTTCCGGATTATTTGCGAGTCCTACTACCTGACGCGCCAAAACGAGCCCGACGTTCCAACTACAGTAACTATGATGACCAGTTCAGCGTCAACTGGAACCACGTCATTGGTTGTCATTGGCTTGATTTTTGAAGCGTGCGTACAATTCATCAATTTTATCAGAAAACCGATCAGAAATTGACTTCCATAAAGTTTAAATCTTTCCTTATCCCCATCGAACGACCGGAGAAACAAGATAATTATCTATGGAATGCATTTAATCTACATGATTGGCACTGTTATGTCAGCATATGGCGGAAGTCGCGACTCAGCGACCCCTCAAGTCGTGAGAAACGATGGTCTTAACAAGACCGGGAACGTACTGATGTTTTTGGTCATGCTAGCCGCCGCCGTCTGGTTGTGGCCCTCAGCAAAACACATTCTTCGTGCGCGACAAGATGTCAACTACCATGCAGCTAATGCATTACTCATGGCCGCTGCACCAAGCACCGTATTCCAGTCAATTCGTCTCACATATGACCTTAATTACGCCTTCACGAACATCTCCAGTCTAGGCCCTGCCACAGGAAGCTTTGCAATGAGATTCATTTGTTTCTCCCTTCAGCTAGCCGTCGTAACGATGGCTCTCACTGCAGGGTGGTTTAGCAGGAATGCAGGGACAGTTCGGCTCGCAGCTCTGGAATTGTATAGCACCAATAGTCAGACTCCATGCCCGGAAGGGCTTGGTTATCATGAAGACTCGAGCAGGAGAACACTTATACCCCATTGAACTTGACCTACCAACGATCTCGCGCCACGATTCTAGTGTATCACGCTATTCAGTAGCCAGTGGCCAGACCAGTCAGTAGACAGGGCGAGAGGTGGTTTATCAACAGAATTAGATTGGCAAAAATGTCCTGTTTGTGCGTGTGTAGCAAGATTAAATGAGAAATCGGCTGTTTTATTCATCAGTGTAGTGAAAAGTGGGAGGGTATGTGGAGTGGAAGTTGACAAGGATTTGGGATATTCTATGTCAGATTATGGGAAAACAAAACCCAACCACTGTAAAGGTTGACTAAGAGAAACATGGTATCACCCTGAGTGTGGATTGGCAAAATGTAAAATAAAAGAGACGTATATTCTCAACGAATTATCCTAAACGAACTATAAATCCTATCTTACGGGCTAATGGCCTTTCTCATGGTTCAAATGAACCATGCCGCCGGCCGCCCCACGGAGGCGCGGGTTCTTGTACCGCGTCGATGGTCCAGACCTTGATTAGGGGCATCATACTTTAAAAACATCCTTGCAGACATCATATTATCGTAATCAGCCCGTGCGGTACCGTCTCCCGCAACCATCCGCCACACCGTGATCCAGTCACGGTGCAAACCGTGCCACTCTATTTGTAGTCGACGCAGTTGGTGGCAGAGAAGAGGGCTTGGTATTTGCCGAGGAGATCGGTGGTGTCACCGACGTATTGCTTGGCCATGTTCTTGCTGAAGTCGGAGCTGAACTTGTTGACAATGATATCGATCAACTGATGACCAGAAGAGTTGATGACGGCAAGCTTGTTGCGAGTAGTCTCGCATTGCTTAGCCTCTTCAACACTGGCCACGCGGCCCTGGATGCTTTCGTAAAGGCTGGTGGCAGTGCTGTCAAGGTCCTCAATCGGGCTGATGAGCGAAACAGCGTCGCCAAGGCCAATGGGCGCGGCGTTCTGGCAAGTCTTTTTGCCGTTCTCAAGCGAGTAAATGACATTGTCGGTAGCCTCAAGAAGCTGGTTGACGTTGCTGTCGGTGGCGTTGGCAGTCGCGCTCAGATAGCCAATCGCGGTGGTGACATCGACGATGACTTGCTTGACGGGTGTGTCGCGCTCAATGACCATGGCGCAGGAGCCAGAAACGGCAGTCAAAACTGTGAAGAAAGTGGCCTTCATTTTGTTGGTTTGGTTTGGTTTGGTTTGGTTGTGAGAGTGAATTGTTTGGTGATGAGATGAATGTGTGAATGTGTGAATACTGTGAGGATGCTGTGAGAGTGATGCTGATTTTCTCATCAAGTGAGTCCGGATCATGCCCTTTTTATATTCATTCCATCCTGCATTTCCCTTCGACTCGGTAATCCTCCACCTACCGAATTGGGCAATTGTGAATGTCATCCTGAAGTCAGCAGTAATTCACAGGGCTGCTCAGTCCCCTTCATTGATGATATTTACTGAAAAGGGCAATACATACATTGATAGAGAGGCCTGCTGCGCTCAGACGTATAGAACAGTCTCACGAGTTCTGGCCGAGTGTTTTATGTAGGCCTGGGGATACAGAAATTTAGGTGGTATTTACTGGTCATTTCCCGCTCAGACTCTCCAGGTCCCGAGAGCTAAGGGTCGGTTAACGGCGCACAGCCCTTTGTCGCATCGGCTACAAACAACCGCGCCGAGTCCGTGAACCCATACTAAAATCCTATTGGTGCTCGCGACAATTAGAGCCCGAGTCTAGCCACAACCGGAAGAAGGCCAAAGCGTCATCCCATGATTGCCAGCCTGTTTGGAGTTTTAAATGCTCACTTTAACTTGGCAAATAGGATCTTAGCCGAGGAAAGATCCACAAATCAAATATTGACTCCAGGGTAACTTTCGACTTCAACTCGACAGGAAATCGAGAAGATATGGACCTTCTAAATACTTCCTATTGAACTTTATTAGAACTTTTACGATATTACCGTCATTACATAGATCATTGTTAGTTCTCAATAGGCGATGCCATGTAGAATACTTTTGTTCCAAGTGTTGCATAAAATATTGGTGGCTTCTAAAAAGAAATTGTGTATGCCTAGGTTGCTCAGCTGAAGCCATCGTCTAATCTTGATGTGTTCCCTTAAAAGTTTGCGTGGTATCTTTAGACAAAGACTCGTATCTTAGACCCAAGAAATTTTTTCTCTGCGTCAGACTGAAGGCGTGCATCGCCCTGGCAGAGAAAACTTAAGGAGAAAGGAGGTAAACTTACAAGACTAAGTTTTTGTCACCACTGTGGCCACACGTGTCAATCTCAGATTTTCGCGAGAAGTAATCGAAGAAAGGGGCGATTTTACCTGGTTGGCCTTTTCATTGCCTTTTTTTATCTTCAAATTCGATCCTCGTCACCACCACCTTTTCTCCCATTCTTTTATACTGCCACATTCTTTCTTTCACTAGTTTCTCACCCGATACACCTCAGACTTTCACCAAAATTATTCCTGAAAGTCTCATGAATTCTCCCGCACCACTACGGCTACCATGAATGCTTTACGTTCTCAAGACTTCGTGTCTGGCATTCCTCTCGAGCTTATTATACTCATCTGCGAATATCTCTGCGATCACTGCATTTTGGGCTGGGGCGCACCGACCAGGCGCAACTGTGCGCCTTACATTTCGTCTAAGCCACTCCTTAGCTTGTGTCTAGCTTCCAGGAGGATGAGGGAGGCTGCACAACCTGTTCTCTTTCATTTTTTCTGCCAGCCTAGAGAAATGAACAAGAGTGTCATAATTAAGTTTCTGGCTTTTGCACAAATGGCGATGAAGAATGAATTTCTTGCACGAAGCATCAAGTGCCTATCGTTGACAAATATTAATGCCCTCCATTTTACTTACCCATCGACGAACATTGATTCGTGCGTCAAAAATTGTCAGAATTATGACTCACATGTTGCTCGGGTTCTGGGGTGTGCAACACAGCTCGAGCAGCTGGAGATGTTTATTGACTACAGGGCAACTGACGGCTCTTGGATTCCGTCAGCGACAGTGCTTTCATGCTTGAAAGAGTTGAATGTGCATGCCGCAAGGCCAAATCAGCTATTTGATGATAAAAAAGTCTCGGCATTTCTCAGCAGCTCTCGGCTCTTGACTCTACGACTCTCACATTTTCGAAATTTTGATGAGTCATTTTTCCAAGCTGTTTGTCATGTCAAACACTTCACTCTGACCGGTTTGCGGCATGAGGACCCTGGATTTGCGGTTCTTCAGAAGATAGCCAAGGGAATGCCGCGCTTGGAAAGCCTTGAGCTCTGTACCCAAGCCGAAGGCAAGGGTCAGGTGCCTAATTTCATTGAAGCGTTGCTTCCTTCAAAGGACAACCTAAAGGCACTTACATTACACAAAGTCCTTGCTGCAAATGACGCCTCTTTCCTGAAAGAGTTCACGAAGCTTCATGAATTGGACTTGACCCTTCATTCACCAATGGTTGTCAATGGGGAATGCATTCTTCCCTCGCAGTCCTTAAAACACTTGGTTCTTCACCCACCAGCCTTCATCCTTTATACTAGCTTTTTTGACAATGTAAGAAAGCTATTTGAATCGTTACACCGGCACCGGCGGCTAGAGCTTGTTCAAATTGCTGTAACTGCAACTGAAAGCCAACACTGCCGCGCATTCCTGTACGATAGGCTCGAGATTGTCCTGGCGCGAAGTAGCCCCAATGCTCGATTGTGCATCAAGTACATCGCGCCGTCTCACTGTTGCGGTTTTCGACCACCATGGAGCCGGCACCTCTAAGACAGAGAACAACGAAACATACTAAATTTGGAAGGAATGTAAGATACGAATCACATTTTGGTTGATTGATAGATGCATTTCATCTAATATTAAGACTCGCCCACCAGGGCTGTATTCTATATTAAAACATTCACAGATGCATAAAAGTAAAATATGCACAGCCTAAAAGCCATGAACCACTGCTTTTTAAGCTTGTTGTGGAGATGTTAAGCCGTTTGCACAGTGCACAGGACTTGATTTCGGCCTTTATTTCAAAAGACATAATGCCAAGTCTCTTGGCTCGCAAAAATATCGCAACGAACTTGCACATACATGGGGCATATAGTGAAAGATTGTACGAGTCGGGCGCATGTATCGCACCGTGTGAAAATCAGAAATTTAGAAAATGACGTACTAGATACACACTAACTTGTGAATGAAGTGAAAATGCTTCATTTCTCCACTCACTTCTAGCGTGCATCGAGTGTCAGCATGTGAGTGCTCCCGCTAGCCGAGTCGAAGAGCCTTGAGAAGATGACCGTGGGCAATAGGTTTCTTCCGGAGATCTGCCCGATGCTCGTCTCGAGGGACTCCAACTTGCATCAATGCTCCACGCGGGGCTACAAAGGATCCGGGGACCCCAGCCTCCACAATTGAACGAAAACTGGGGCCCCAGACTAGTCATGGAACTTGGACCACCATCTTACGATGTGTGAAGCATTTGGATGCTGCTCAAGCCCTTGAACTGAGTGCCAGCTTACGCAGTTTTTTTTTAGTTTTTTTTTTGTCTGCAATTAGCGTGGTCTGAGGAATATGAATGGTTCAGTATATATGTAGGACACCCCCTTCACCATTAATGCTGTTGATGCTATCGTTGTCTTTTGTCAGTCAGAAGTCATGGCGTTACTCACAGTAGATCAACATAATTCTTGGATGGTGGCAGCTCGACTGCAGAAGCGATCGCTGCTTCTCGCTGTCAATGCCCTAGCTGGAATGTCCATCTTCTTTTTTGGTATGTTCAATCATGGTGCTCAACAGCCTTTGGTCTTTTCTGACTGTGTAAATCAGGATATGATCAGGGACTCATGGGTGGTGTCAACGAGAGCACTGACTACATATACCGCATGGGCCTAGGCCATATTGATGAAGACGGTAGTCCCGTCATCACAAAGACCCTTCTCCAGGGCGGTATTATGGCCATCTTTTATCTTGGCACCCTCGTCGGATGCCTTGCTGGAGGTGCATTTGGAGATAAGTACGGGCGCATCGGGACCATTGGTCTGGGCGCAGTGTGGGCCATCTTTGGCGCTTCCCTCCAATCGGCTGCCATGAACCCGTCTTGGATGCTCGGCTCGCGTTTTGTAAACGGCATCGGAACAGGCATCCTAAATGGAATTGTCCCGGCCTGGGCGTCTGAGCTTTCAGATTACAGCAGCAGAGGCACTTTCATCGCCATGGAGTTTACTCTCAATATTTTTGGTGTTGTCGTGGCCTATTGGCTCGCGTACGGCGTAAGTTTCATTGACAGTGGAGAATCCCAAATCCGCTGGCGATTCCCTATTGCTTTTCAGATTCTTCCCCTGTTTTTTCTGCTTCTCGCTTGCTGGGCATTCCCAGAGTCTCCACGCTGGCTCGTCAAAGTCGGCCGAAATGGAGAGGCCCGCTATATTCTTGAGCGCCTTCGTGGCACCGATGGCGAGGAAGCTGGTGTGGCTGAAGCCGAATATAATGACATTCGTAATGTCATTGAGCTCGAGAAAAGCTCTGAAGGGACTTCCTACCTTCACATGCTGTTTAACATCGGATCCGGTAAACTGCATACAGGCCGTCGTGTGCAGTTGGTCATTTGGCTTCAGATCATTCAGTGCTGGACTGGCATAGCAGGTGTGACCATGTATGGACCAAGTAAGCTGTAGTCATCTCACCGCCCGAAGCCTTCTCTCTCCTATTTCTAACATATTACCCTAGCGATCTTTCAAATCGCTGGATTTGGTGCCGATAAAACACAGTGGGTTGCTGGCCTGAACAACATTTTCTACATGTTCTCTACCCTTATCTGCGTGTTTACCATCGATCGCATAGGGCGTAGATGGACGCTCTATTGGGGTTCAGTCGGACAAGCCATTGCCATGTTTCTTGTTGGTGGCTTATCGCGAGGAGGTCTAAATGCGAGGGCAAATGGTAATGTCGGTGCGGCTAATGAATGGGGAGCTGCCGCTGCATCAATGGTTTACCTCTATACATTCGTCTTCGGCGCTACCTGGCTCACTGTACCATGGCTTTACCCAGCTGAGATCTTTCCAATTCAAGTCCGTGCCAAGGGCAACTCTTGGGGCGTTGTGGGATGGAGTATCGGAAATGGGTAAGCTTCATCTAACAACGCTTCGATATGACCGCTGACACTTTCACAGTACACTTACTTTGCTACTACCATACATCGTGAAGGCTATCAACGAGAAGATGATGTACATTTTTGGTGCTGTCAACATTCTGAGCATCCCAATTGGTGAGTAGACCAAGACCTTTTGATAACATTTACTGACTAGGTGGCTAGTGTATGCTCTCTATCCTGAGTCTAATCAACGTACTCTCGAAGAGATGAATCTCCTCTTTGCTGCTCCTACACCATGGGCCTGGGATGCTGAGAAAACTTTTGCTAGGCTCAAAGAAGAAATGGAAACGGGAGAGGTAGTGAAGGAGGATTTGACACGATCACATCACATTGAAAGCTCTTAAAGATTGAACTTCGAGAAGATCTGAACTCTGACATTATTTGATCTCAGCTCCTTTCTTCAGTGATTGTAACTTGATTACCTCTTTAGTAAATATTTAAATTGAAGAATAACCGATCGATTTCCTCCGTATGAGCCAACGTCCGCACCCTTCTATAACGGAATCTTTTCCTACGTGGGATAAATCATCCAAGAATATCATAGACAAGCCCAAATACCGGCAGCCCATCACATCCTGCTACCCGATAATCAAATAAAAACAGTCTCATTCATCTCACGAGCACGATATTTATGAGCACAAGCATTGTTTGTATTTGGATTTCCGTTTCATTTTGGACCATTTCCGGGGTTTCGTATAATTAGATCACTGTTCATCAATTGACGACCTTAATCAGGCATTTGTAAGCTTCCACTTAAACTAAAATGCTATTGTCCCCTCATCTCTACCATATTAATGTGTCTTCCCGTCCTTGGCACCTTCAGTACCTTCGAGATCACTGTAAAGCCTCCATTGGTAGTCAAGGCTGGGATCGTTAAATCTCGCCTTGATATCCAGGGTCTCTATGGCCTTCATATCCTCAAGTTCCAACTCAAAGTCAGCCTCAACGTTCTCTTTGATTTGCCAGTCGATTGTGCTTTTGGGGATTACAGAGCGACCATTGTTGATGCCCCAAGCCAAAACGATCTGCACAGCACTTTTCCCATACTTGCGACCAAGCTCTTGAAGTAGTGGCTGGTCAATGACTCGTTTCATGTGGGAAACCTCCTTACTCCACCCGGTCGATCGGTAGAAATCGTTCATATTGCCTAGAGGGCTAAACTGAACTACATGGATCCCTTGCGAGCGGAGCCAAGCGTTGAAGTCTTTTTGTTGCAGATACGGGTGGCCTTCCATTTGGTGAACAGCAGGAACCTAGTTTTGTCAATCAATAGCTTCTGCTTTTCGCGACTGGCTTTCACTTTACTCACCATTGAACACTCTTTGATCAGGGTTTCGATTTCTCCTTTGCTGAAATTTGAGACACCGATGGCTTTGGTCTTGCCAGTTTTGACCAGCTTTTCCATGGCCTTCCAAGTGTCCACAAAGCTGGTCTTGCCCAGAATCATCTTCCCATTGCTGTCTCTTGGAAAGCGATCTTCTCCTCTGGCAAATGTGCAGGGGTAGTGCATCATGAGAAGATCAACGTAGGGTGTGTCAAGGTCTTCAAGAGATTCATCGAGGGCCCTTTCCACGTCATCTGGGTGATAGTTGTTGCACCACAACTTTGTGCCGAGGAAGATCTCTTCTCGAGGCACCTGGCTCCTCTTGATGCCCTTTCCTACCTGCTTCTCAACATCGTATACTCTAGCAGTGTCAATCAGACGAAGCCCTGCTTTAAGCGCGCGAGAAACGGCATCTTCCTGGGCGTCGGGATCCTGAAAGGTCCCAAAGCCGATGGCGGGAATACTAGCGCCCGTATTCAGTTGGAAACGAGTTTGGCGAGTGGCGATGCTTCTTGTTTGTTCTTGTGTCCGAAATGCACCATATAAAATGGATCTAAGATTGGACGGCACAGCCTTGGTGTTGATGCGAGTCGTGTATCTCAAGCTGTTCATGTTTGCGGTCTAAGCAGGCAGATGCCACAATAGTCACAATAGTGCAGTATTGGTTAGTTTCTAGACGTAGAGTCAAGGCTCTAGGTATTGTCTTAAGAATACAGTAATTAGAGGTGATGTGTCAGAAAGATGCCCTCGACACGACAACGCGGTGGGACATTAGTGGTGTCACTCAACAAAGTCTTTTCCGCAGCCACATTGTATTCCACGTGCCGGGCATGGATTGAATTACGGGACGAAATCCGACCGCACAACTTGCCAAGAAGTAGCTAATGCAGCATGCATTATGTTCGATCCCTCGTGGCGAGGGACGAAACTGAGGCCATGCGGAGAAGGCGGAGAAGGCGGGAAAGGCGGAGAGGGCGGAACCCGCGGACGGCGGGGAGGGCGTCGATCGTCGCGCCATGCGATCACGCTTAAATTGATGCAAAAAAGTAAATCGATTTGTCTGCCGAATAAAGAGGTGGGGAAATGTGATGGGGAGCTTTTATATCATCCGCTAGTATTTCCAAGCCGCTGACCCCTGTAATCAGCGCTCTGATCAACTCAATTTCACTCGACTTTTTCCGCAAGTTGAATTGGGTAAGGTTAGAATTAAATGCAAATATCTTAAGTTAAATTAATTAGATGAATAAATTAAATTAATCATAGGTATAAAATATTTATCGGCTCCGTCCTTCTAGCCAGAAATTTCCTAGTCCCATCAACATTGGCTTCTCTAGAAGAAATTATCTGTTTTAATGTACTGTTCCAACAATGCCTTCGTTGTAGCCGCAGCCGTAGCCGCAGCAAAGTCTTGCCAGACCTTATTTTTATGGCTGTCCGCGTAGTCACACACGCCCTTGACCACCATACATGGCAGCTCGTCCCAAACTCCTGCGCCCTCCATCTCCAACGAGAGAATGTTATAATGCCTTGCGAGAATGTCTCGCTGTTCGGCTGACTTGTAGACCGTGTCGCCGGAACCAATGCGGCCGATGAATATGGATGGCGCCTGAGCATCTTCCACTCGGTTTTCGCTCTCTAGCCGTTTCTTCCTCTCCAAGCGACTTCGTTTCACAAGGTACGCCTCATTGCAGCCAAGCTCATCGCATGATAAATTGTGGCAAGAGGCACAGATGGGGTCTGCGTTAGTGCGACTTTGGGTGCAGAGACACTCGGTTTCAAGGCGGTGTTTATGGCAGTAGTCGGCTCGAAACAAGCGGTCCTTGTGAGATCCGGGATACCTATAATCGCGATTAGATCGCTTTTCCTCAGGCAGCTTCTGGATTTGCTCCAAGAAATATTTTGCACCCTGCTCCAGCGCTTGACGCCAGCGTAGCGTCTCTAGCCGAGAAACCAGATTTCGAATACCCCTTGTTGGTCGGCCTAGGCTGGCTTCGATGGCTTCTTTGGGTCTGAATCCTTCTGGATATTGCCTTCCCAAGTCGTATTGCACAATAGTTCGACTGATAATGACATCTCCTAGGAGCATCTCACCTCTCCCGTTAGGATTAGGTACACCGCCACAGACTCCCACTAAAAGAACAAGTTTTAGTGCAGAATAGCTAGAACGGAGGCTGGCAGCAGCTCCTGCTGCACTTGCCTTGCCCATTTCTGACAAAAGGACGAAAACGACATCAATGGTTCCCATGCGTCCAGTTGTGTATGTGTTAAGATCCCCCTTTGCCTTGCCGTAAGGGTCACCATCCTCGTCCCAGAAGCAGTCGAACAAGAGGGAAACGGCGTCGTATTCAAGGGGTAGCGCGCAAATGATGGCGACTTCGAATTCGTCACGGCTCGAGGGGCGACCAGGAATTGCGGCGATCTGCCCATTAATCCTTTTAGATAATGGTTCGATGTTTCGAAGGAGTGTGCTACCGCGGCTGAGAACACTATCCCGTCTGTTCAATGCACCAGGGTCGGTGGAGCCTGTCGTCGTTTTCCTGAAGGCTATTTTTGTTGAGTTTGTTGTTTCTGGTATTGCGATTGTGCGACTCCGCTTCGAACTTGGCCATAGTTCTCTTCCCTTTCCCCGATCATCCGGACCACTGCCAAGTAATCCATTACATTGGGTTGACACAACTCCCAAGGTTGAATTCGAAGGAAGAGCCCCTGGGGACTCTGACCGTTCTCTCTTCCGAGTCGTGCATTCCGTCAGAGAGAGTTCAAGCTTTCGAACTATGTGCTGATACAGCTCCTCTCTTATTTTCATGTCCATGTTTTCCCTGCCGGCAATCTCGCCTCGGAGGCTTTTGGCTATCTGGCGATGCACGTTCAGACATCCCACGACTGCCTCTATGTAAGAGTCATTTCGCTCGATTTCCATGCGCTCAACGCACTCAAAAAGCTTTGCCCAGGTTTGTGTATTTTGTTCCCCATAGTGAGAGTCGATATCAAGCGGTAGGTTATCCCCTTCTTCAATTTCAATTAATAGTTTAGCAAATGAAAGCAAGACAGGATGCCCAATTCGGAAGTCACGAAACTCATCAGACAAGTCTTGCAACTTCGAAGAGAAGGACAGATATAGCAGATCTTTGTTGGGGCGACCATCATTCGGAACAAGAAAATGTATTCTTCGCGAGTCCAACTGGGAGTCAAAAAAGTCCAGAAGACAAAACCCAAGCTTCACTGCCAGTGTTCGCTTTTCCTTGAGATTGTATCGGATAAGAGTTGGTTTGCTGATTAGCGAGTAGCAGCTCAAGGGCTTGAAATTTCCATTCATTATAAGTTCGTCAAGTGAAAGCTTTTGAATAGTCTTTAGGGGTGGTTTCCCCATTGTCTGCCAGGCCCAAACTCCAAACAGTTGATGCTCTTGGATGGAAAGGTGGAGCTCCTGGCCTTTACCTTGAAACTGCTTTAGTTCCAGACAAATGTCGAGCAGTTCTTTGATGGGCTTTTCGTCTCTGATTGGTAGTTAGCACCGCAGGTCCGCAACCTAACCGAGAAACAATGAAGCATGCACTCACTCAACTGGGGTGCAAAGTGTTTCTTGCCAGGTCTCAGAGTTGGAGCAAGACGACAGAAGCAATTGAAGTTCGGGTAGCCGACCTGCGTCTGCTATCTCCTCGGATACCTTCAACAAAACTTCATGGCTTATTTCGCAAGTAAATCGTTCAAAAAGCAGGTGGAAGACAGCGGAGGCCCGACTTCGGAATTGTGTGTTCCTCCAAACCGTGTCCTTGATATTTCGACTGGACCCAACCATTGGTCTGAATTGGTTGGCAAACAGTTGAGACATATACTTATTGAAACTGGTGATGGTTTTCAAGTCTTCTCGTTGACTTTCGGGTCGATAACGGAACAGGGTGTGGTTTGCGCCGCCAACCAGGTCAAATGCCGCTTCATGTTCAAGTCCGTCAAGGAAATATATCAGCCCCCAGAGGTGCGGGTATGAGGAGTTGTTGCGCAAGCTCTCGTTTGCCCAAAATTCGACGTGCACGAGATTATTTAACAAGTCGCACACGCTTCTAAGCTGAGACCAGCACGGCTGCAGGTCATGATCAGCCAGTTCGATGTTCGACTCCCTAGGAAGGAATATTTGGCGCAGCTCAGTCTCTAGAGCCATCACCTCGTAATAAGCACGGTCGCTATACTCTGGGGCTCCATCCCATGTCTCGGGTAGCTCATCGCAGTGCGCTTTCCTGTCTATCAAGAGGGCTCCTAATCGTTGCAGCAGGTCCCACTCATGGAGCTCAGACAGGTATGGCATTGTATTTGGGAAAGTCCAAACCTACCCTTGCCACGAAGCCCAGGTGGCGATTGGAATCAGGATCAAATCACTCACCACGGTCTCGACTCAATTCTCAAAAGAGGCTGAGGCGTCGTGCAACAATGCTGACCTAGCCTTCTTGACGACCCGGAACACTATTATTCCGATTGGGCGAATCCCCTCATCACGTGACAATACGTTGGTCAGCAGTTGAGGGGCAACTCGAACACGGCGCTTCATTTTGGTCTACTCATCATCGTCATGCCGCTAACGCCGCAGGCTGAGGATCGCATATATCGTCTGGCTTGCGACTGTGAGGATTTATTTAAAAATCATCTTTCTCAAGAACACTCACCTACGGTCACCAGTCTTCTGGCGGAGTATCAGCAACGATTCTCAACATGGACAGCCTACTTGGGTGTTTTCGCACGTCCCAGTCAGTGCCTTGACAGAAGACTTCAGACTTTACATGATATTCGGGATATTATTTTACGCCTGTTGGGGTTATTGAAGAGAGCTTTATCGCTATGTTTGTTCTGGCTGGCTTTCATGTAAATATTTCCTGACTGTGATTGTAGTTGAGCTTTCTGGTACTGCCGCCACCAATGATACCCAGATAAAAAGTCAAGATACAGAAGAAACCTCGCAATCGGGTGTGGAGAGATTGACTGAAATCGAGGAGACTCTTGACCGACTTAACCGACTGGGTGTTGCGATTCGACAGTCAGCTAGACTGAATGTCAATCACCGAGTCAAACTCTTCACTCAAAATGTCAATGTGAAAGATTTTGAACACTTATTCACAAATATGCTCCAAGTTCTTTACCCTCACGCACACCCGTCCCTACAGAGTCGTCTCGCAAGGTCCATGACGGATAGATTGGCAAGAATAGTATTCTTCAAGTCTCGACAACTCGCTCTAACGACTCGACGAAACGAGCAGCCACAGCAAATGACTGATATTCCTGAAGATGAGGCAGTGCAAGAGGCAGCTCCTACCGCATTTATTCCGCACCACCCACCACCACCTGTTGGACCCCAACAATCGTTGCCTCAACTCATAGGCCCACGTCATTCATTCTCTGATCTCTCATCACTAGACACGGGACTCTTCCGATCTAGGCTAAACAGCGGATGGAGAGCCCCCAAAACTCGCAAGACAGTGTCTACGCAAATTAAATATGATAATTATCCACGGCCACCAAATCAGTCAGGGGTTGAGATGGTAGTTTGTGAATGGTGCGCCCAGCCACTTACTAGAGAGGACCTAGATCCCACGAGCTGGAGGTAAGAAGAAACACGATCTGTTCTAGCCAGGAAGTCTAATTTTGAGACACAGGCGACATGTGGATCATGACTTGGAGCCTTACATATGTCTTTCGGAAGAGTGTGCTGAGTCCTGCCCAGGATTCCCAGCCTTTGAAGACTGGTCTAATCACATGCAAACTCACAGTCAGCGGTGGCATCAAGATGTTTACTTGATGCCTTCTTGGATGTGTGCTGTATGCGAAGATGATCACCACACCTTTGGAGACCCGGAGAGTCTTCATTTACATATGCAAGAGATGCATATTGACCAATTTACTGCCGAACAGATTCAAATAATCTCACGGCGAAGTAAAATTTCCCAGCCTAGGTTACTGAATGAGTGCCCTCTCTGTTGTTTTCAGATTCAAGATGAAGACCCAAAAACGAAAGTTGTCTCGCAGAAACGAACCGGAGAGCCATTAGAGGGGAACATTGATAAAAATAGAAGAACAAGTATTGACAGAAGTTTCCCCAAGCTTTATGCAACAGCGGAAAGTTTTACGAATGAGTCCAGTTCCCAAGGGACCAAGATTATGACTCAGCATATTGCTTCTCACTTGCAAGCACTGATGTCCCTTACAATCCGGATAGCTTCCCGACAGACGGATGAATCTGTCGCGATGGAGATAAGCAGCGATGTTGTCGATAGTGATGACGCCTTCTCTTCATCCCGCGACGAAGATCTACCTCCCTTGAGCATCCTAAACGATGACACGGGCGCGGAACCTGACCCTCTCGCATCCCCAACACTTGCATCCTCCCAACACAATAGCAGTAGAAGACCAAACGATGATAGTCCTCAACAAGTCATTCCTCCCGAGTCTGAAGACTTGGGGAAATGGGGTGACGTGCCTCGTCAGGGCGAGGTCTTGGCAGGGCTTGAAGCGCCTATCCTTGAAGCATCGACTGCGAATACTGGAGATACGAAGGAGGAGGCTTCCATGGGTTCTGGTTCTGATGCTGACGAGAGTGCCGTCGACGGTGACGTTGACAGCGACGTGTCATCTAACCAGGGAATGCCCATCCAAGACAACAGCCAGCCTAATGTGGATGACACTTTATTCCGGCGAGCCAGCTTTGTGCGCAGTTCGACCCCGCGACAATCTCTCCTTACCTTGATGATGGAACAGAATCAGCGTTCGCAAAGTCTAGGAAACCGTGCCTCGCAGTCTGCCTCGGCCATTCCTCAGTTGCGCATCGCCTCTAACGACCCCTCGCCAGAAGGCTCACCCAAAGACTTGGATGAGAGCCCATTGATGATGAAGGAGGGGAGGAAACACACCACCCCCTCGCTGATACGCGAGGTCCCCCGATCGAGACCTCAGCCCATTGCTGGCAATGCCAGCCACGTGCCGGACCAAGGTGCTCTCTCGCCACGCACAACACGTCGCAACATGCTTGCGACCGAGCTCACCGAGTCCCTGCGTCGTCACCTGCTGTGGGAGCGACAGCAAAGGCATGTTCCTGCCGTCTCCAGGCCTAGCAACACCCCGGATCATGTGGCCAAGGATGACAGCCGTCACGACCTGGATCAGCCCACCAAAGACCCATCAGCAGACGCACAGAATGACTTTGCTTTTGGCGAGGACGACTGGAATTATTTCTAGGGTTATACAAAACAGTGTTATAACCTGAAGCCTGGATGGAGGAGCATCTGTGGTAAGAGGTGACTGGTATGAGACAAGTCGAGACGGACCGAGATCGTCACTGGACTCCTTAAATAATTGTAATAAAAGGAATTATTTATTTATTTATTTATTTATTTATTTATTTATTTATTTATTTATTTATTTATTTTATTTTATTTACTTAAAAATGCCAAGGCCTTAGGATTCTGCCTGTCACCTAGAGGTCTCATGTTCCGCCTAGCCGCTGCGGCAAAAGGTCAAACTATGCCTCGGTTGCCCAGAACAAAGCTAGCTATGCCCTATAGCCCCTGTAATAACATGGGGCGGGCTGCCTTGCAGCAGCCGGGGCGACTGGCCGGCTTCATGGCCGGCTCCCCGCAGACAACCACCGTTATACGACGCCTTGTGCAAAGGTTGACAATCTACCGCATGTTTCACTTTACAGCAGGTAATTCCAGTTAATGTTGGCATTGCTACCATGTCATACCGCTACGATTGTATTTTTCCGACAACTTTCTTTTTTGCCCGAGTGAATGTGGCGGGGTACGTGGATACTGCGATACTGTAGGGTACCTCTGCACGCAAAAACATACGCGGAGCTTTTGCAAGCCGAATCAAACTAGGATATCTTGGAGGGCATGGCTGTATGAGCCTTGCACACGTATATCTACTTATACTTGCTATGATAGTGATCGCGTCAGCAGTTTCTGTAGCTGTAGATATTGTCGCAGTCTAATATTAGTGAGCTATGCTCAAAGGTGTGCATGCGTCGAACATCCCGTAATAGAATGGGTTGTGCATAGGCCATCCACACCGCAGACTAGTGACGATGACCACCTGCACACATACGTAGTAAAATGGATACAGCTTTACAACCTAGGTTTGATAATTTTGGCGTTAAAATAAATACTACTAACGTTATTTTATACTGTGAGGCGCTTTTTGGTGAATCAAGCGACGGTAGACACCTGAATGCCCTCCAGCTTCCGCTTTGAGAGCTGAGCACCGACTCGCCGCCACTAGGTGCTAGCTTTAGTGGCTGAGACCTGAACCACAGCAGTAATCCAGAGAAAAGCCGCTAAATTGGGGCCGACTAGGCTCATCTGTTTGCACTAACAGACTTACTTTTGTGGACTAAATTTACTCCAAAGCCAGACACTTCTTAATTAAAAGATGAGGCATGACAAACGATCTGAATACATCTTACAAAGAATACTCCTCAAGCCTTTATGCTTAAACATTCTTCATGGTCAGTAAACAGCGGCATCATGTTTTTTGTAGCTTCACAGTGGCCAAAATTTCGTGAGGATGCTATCTCGTAAAATCTCGTGCAACGTGACAGCTACTTTGACAACTCTCACAGATGCACATAAGCATCTCCCAAAAGTTCACCGACTAACCCATCTGTGATTTCCTTGTCACTCCATTATCAATAGAACTAGTTCTAGACTCTATCGGTATCTTCAGTTGCGCTCTCTTGCGATTGATGTGGCCGAATACAGTCTGTACTGTTGCCTGTTGGAGGGTTTGCAGCATTGGCGTATTTGTATCCCCATAGAAGCCCAAGTAGAATTGTATTTGCCAAAGCAAATATAATAGTTAATTGGCTTGGGAGATGAGATGAGATGCATGCACCCAGCCCTATGCCTACCAGAGAAAATGAGAGAGCTGCTAATGCTTCTGACCATGTAGATGATACATGAACGCAGGCTACCCATGTTACTTTGGAAAGTCAGCTCAAGAAAGTTCCTATAGGTTCTTACATATGCCTTACAAGGAAGTATCAACTCATTGAGCTTGATGAAAGCATTGAAAATGTGCAGTAGAGTTTCTGATGAGGTACGACCTCCAAATAGAAGGCTCGGAAGTGATGGGATAGAGCTTAGAAGCATAATAGTGACTGCAAGCTGTCAGTATTTAGGGTTAAGAAACGGGGATTTCTACTCACCAATTGCTCCTGGAAATCGGAATAATATGGCTCCGACAAGGATAGCGACTGAAAGAATTGTAGAGTTCTCTAATTTAGTGGCGCCCAACGTTGTTTTTGCCGCAACGCTGCTCGAGAGAGATACTGCCAGTATGATTACGTATTTAATATATTCAAGGGAAGGGATCTAACGGAGGAGATATTAGTAAGCTTAGAGGGTAGGACGTAGAGCGACAATTTGCTTACCCTTCGTTCTTGCCAGCCAGTAGCTTTGGCATTGTTGCTAATCTTCGATGTCGTCGCTTGGAGGGAATAGACAAGCTTTTCATAGCCAGAAAGCCAAGGTACCTCATCTGGCCGTCCAATAATTGATGAACCCAAAGTTGCGATGTAGAGACAGAGCAGTCTAGATATCCCGACACCCAGTTCAAATAACGGGCCACGTCGTAGACCGTCAATAAACATGTAGTAAGCACTACCGCTCAATAGTGCCCATATCAGTAGACGTGATGGTAACTCTCTCATCGGATACCAAGACCACACGTAGCTAATGAAAACTGAAACAACGACTCCATCTACAAGGCCATCAATCATGATGCCTTCGTGCCAGGATAGCTCGAAAACGAATGAATAAAAGAATCCCATCTCAAACCCTAGTAACAGAATAAGTTGGTTTATAGAAGACCATGAGAAAGATTGGAAGACTTACATTTCATAAGAGCAAGGTGCGGGACGATACGTTGCATCGAACTGTATCGTAGTAGCAAGAAGGCTGGCAACTGAGCCGCCAAAAAGGCAATATTATACAATGCTGAGCAATATAATTTGAGGTCATGCGATAGTTTGCGTGGTAGCCTGCCCCTTTGCATTAGAACTGGGCCCAGATTGACTCTCAAAGTCATCTTCCACGGATTAGCGCCTGGTTTAGAGGATCCAGAATGGGCTACTTACCAGGAGGATGCAGATGAATGCAAATTCCACACTCCGTGTTCGAGTTTTGTTACCAGATTGTCCACTTTCAAAGATTTCGTTTTGAGCAGACTCGGTGGCAGGATCTGATCTCTCTTCATCGTGCGAGGCAATGGGCGAAAACCGCAGCGTGTCAATTTGATTCATCCGATCGATGATTTGGGGTGATAGTCTCAACACAGCTTGGCGGTTGTACATATCCTTTTTCCAGTCATATGAGCACAAAAGCCCTCGCGCCATGTCCCCATCTCGAGCAAAGATGAACAAAGCAACGGGGGGTGACTTGGCGCGGAAATGCGTCACCGTCTTGGCGAATGTATCAACTAGCGTGAAAGGGTACTCGTCTTGAGATGAGTAATCTCCAGATTGGTTGTCCTGATACTGCCCAAGGTATGGTTCAAGGGTAAAGTCACCACGATTGGAGCCGTAGAGATGTTTCTCAATCGTTTCGCTGTCAACAAATCCTTCGAATCCGACCAAACGTGGCTTTTGGTGCTTAATCCTGGTTGACCTGAACATGAGATAGCACCACATGAGCGTGAGGGCCGCGCTGAAAATTGCATTTAGGCCAATCAGCCCCGAATTAAGGTTATTAGAAGCATAGGCATCGATCCGGAGGCAGACAAAAAATATAGCCAAGAAAACCGGGAAAAGCGCGCCTGAATTCCGGATGAGCCAGCTCAAAAGCGTGTCTGGTCTCTCAAACACCGGCACTGAACTGTCAAAATCGCTCCACTGAATCGTGGCACCATGGACACCGCTCAAGACGACAGCATCGGATTCCAGCACCTGTAGAATTTGGACCATTGGGTCAATCCTAGTCAGTCTGCTTCCCCAATAATCCCTGGTATCGTACCAGGGAGTGTTTGAGCCGGGGCGATAAAGACAGATCAATCTCTCCATGAACGCGCTATTCCCGCCTGCAAGGGAAAGTTTGGCGAAGGCCTGGAAGCTGGAGTCTGTTTTGTTCACCTTTGGGCGGTTTTTATGCGGCAAGAGACCCATGATCGAGTAGGCAATATCCCCTCCGCTAAACTGAGCCGTCTCTCGCCTTGAGAAACACGCAAGAGCAGCTTCCAGAAGCTGCAATTGGCTCAGAACGGCCGAGCCCTCGAAATGATTCACCAGTTCGTTGACTTCTTCGGCATCGTCCCAAGCCCTTGCGACAAAGTTCCTCTTGGCCATTGCTTTAGGCTCCGAAGGGTCGCCTAGAACGTAGACTTTGATCCTGTGTTCACTCGGGCAAAGTAACAGCTCAGGTAATGTCCAAAGTCTTGAACCCCATTGTCTTAGCCATGCGGTTTTATTTTGAGGCTTGTATTCTGGAAGATCCGTGTCTGAGAGAATGGCTTCAACTTTTTCGGAAGCCGGTGGACCAAGCGCAATGATGATTGAGTGTGCGATCCGAACCACGTCGCCAATGCGATAAACATCATCACTGCCACTTGCTGCTCTCGCCACTCCGTCGGTGTCTTGAATGCACTCAAAGTCGATCCAGAATGCCTTCTTTCCAGCCTCTCTCGCGGCATCAATTCCCCATGATGTCAGGGTCTTTCGGTCTCGATGGGCTAGTTCCTTGTTTGCAGCCCTAGTTTGTTCGTTGGGATATGGAAATTCGTCAATCTCTTCATCGGTCGCAACCCTGAAATGCATCCGGGTATACGAGACAAATACAAACTCGAGATCTACTTCATCTCCGTGCTCAATAATGTAGTCGGATACATTGACTGTCTCGTACTCATAGGTGTCAAAATTTCGAACAATACAAAGGTATCGGGCTGGAAGAAAATTGGAGGCATCTGGTGCCTGTGCAGATAGTGCACGGGTTGCATGGCTGGGCTGAGTTGCGTCGGGGAGGATGAGGGGTGATTGCAGTTGAATAGGATCCAGATATGACGGTATACCCTGGTCTGAGTTTATTCCCTGTGGAGCAGGAAGCTGTGCCCGCCTTGGAGCTTTTCTACTGCATCTGACTGGCTCATATCGTGAGTTGTGTTTGTTGAAGTAAATGTAGCCAAATATAGACTTGGCACCAAATTCAGTGGTCTGCAAGCACCATGGCATTAATTGGTGAATCTGATACGGTACTGTATGCGGGGAACTCACTAGAAATAACATAAGAGGGGACGCAACAGCTAGTTTCAAGCAAGTTAAGATAACGGAAGCTGGGGTGAAAATTCGGCCACTGCTACCATCCTCACTCATTGGAGACAGAACCCAGTTCATGACATAGACCCTTGACGGGACACGGGAGGGCGGCTTTCCTAAGCGGAGCCATTTTGAGGTTTCCTGGAGGTGCTTTGGGTCCTCGAAGCTGTAGGTAACCAGATGGATGATTGTCCCATCGGATGATCTGATGCATTTTTGGTACGCGGGTTCTGTTGGTCCGCTGCTGGGATGCGCCACTGCAGGGGCGGATGCCGCGCCTCGCGTCGCTTGTTGATCCGCCATCTCAGACCTTGGCAACGATTGCGCGCCTCGAGAAGGAATGTAGAGAGTTTGAAGTTGGAAGATTCGATGAGTTGGTAGTTGAGCCCTGTTGGGCGACGTGTTTTGCTGACTTGCGGCGCGTCGTTCTGTTCGGGACGTAACTCCGCCCTAGGGGCAGCCTGTCCTTGTCCCCAATTCCTCCACCCAGCGGCTCTCGAAACGCGAGGCTGTGCACGTTTACTGGCTGGGGGCTACCTGTGCAGTGTCTGCTCACCCATCCCTGGTCGCAGGCATTCAGCTCCTATGCAGCTAAGCCAACATCGCCACAAAAATTGCAAGGATGCCTACCCGATGAAACAAGTCTCGGTCGCAGAATTGCCCAACAACTTCGCCTGTTCTCAAACCTGGAGCGATTATATACCATTAACTCAAAATAGGCGCCCTCGTGAGATACGATATGCCATAAGATGCACACGAAGTTCCGCCATCATGCTCCCAAAGCCGTCCAGTTGGCTGGCTGCCCAAGGTGCTTGGTGGTCCCCACCAGAGCGGATTACTGTCATCCACCACGTGAAAGTAGTTAAAACTAGATGACTGTTCTCAAACTATGGTTGCAACATGAAAACCTTGGAATTCTACGATTTGAATTGAGTCTCGAGTTAGTTTCTCTCCCAATCAGCTGTTTGGGATGTCCAACCCCCAGCCACTTTGTGCCACAGTCTTTGGCGGGATGCGCTACAAATTGACCGCTCTATCCAGCCACAGTTGCACAGCCACCACGGCCACTAAAACATCACGAGTACACTTTAGTATCAGAGGTACACCGCAAAAGGGCCCCAGTTGCGCCCTTCTATGACACGTGCGATACCGGCTTAGGATGGACTGAATAAGCAGTGACGCATGCGGGGGCATACTTTTGATCTTCAAAAGGATGATCCTCAAAACTTTTCGTAGGTATCATTTCTTCTTCACTGGACCTTCAGGTCTTAAAATCGTAAAAAAAAATGTCGATTGAGCTTCGCCGAGCCCGAGAGGAATCCTCCGTCCCTAGTGAAGGCGACGAAAATTCGCATCCGATTCAGTCTTTGCCTCCGACAGACAATGGCCCGGGAGCATGGAAGTTCTTATTCGGGGCATTTATGATTGAGGCCTTTCTATGGGGTAAGTTAACAAAGGGTTGGTTTCCAGCTAGGGCCCAAGTGCTTATAACGTCTTAGGATTCCCTATGGCGTTCGGTGTGTTCCAAGAATATTATACCAAGCAACCGCAGTTTGCCAATGATCCGAATATTGCTGTCATCGGAACTGTGTCGACAAGTATTTATTTCCTGGGCGCTCCTTTTGCGGCCCCGCTCGTAAAGAAGTATCAGCGGTGGCAGAAGCACATGACTAGAGTCGGCTCTGTCATCTGCGTCTTATCCATCCTGGGGGCGTCTTTCACCAGTTCTGTTCATGGATTGATTGCCACCCAAGGAGTTCTCTATGGATCTGGGTTTCTACTCGTTTATTTCCCAATCACTTGTATGCTAAACGAGTGGTTTGTGAAGCGCCGTGGCTTTGCCTATGGTGTGCTTTACGCTGGCGGTGGGGTCAGTGGTGTCGGGCTTCCGTTTCTCCTCGAGTGGCTACTGGCAACTTATGGGTACCGTACAACCCTGAGAGTGGTTGCAGCAATGCAGTTTGTTACAGTTGCCCCAATCCTACCCCTCATCAAGGGCAGACTGCCTCCATCCAGCCACTCCGAGGTTCGCATCATAGACGCAAGTTTCCTTGGACGTCCGCTATTTTGGTGCTTCACATTCTCCAACCTGATGCAAGGCTTCGCTTTCTACATCCCATCTCTGTATTTGCCGACATTTGCTTCCGCAATCGGACTTTCCGGCCGAGTAGGAGCTTTAATCCTCGCTGCAAATAACATTGCTTTAGTCATTGGACAAGTAGGGTTTGGGTATCTTTCCGACCGAGTTCACAACGTCCTACTGCTAGTCTTTATCACTACTTTTGTTTCGGCAATAGCGTCATTTACCATATGGGGATTTGCTCATTCCTTCGAAGCCCTCCTTGCATTCTCTATTGTTTACGGGTGGTTTGCTGGAGCCTATGTTGTCTTCTGGGCCAAATTTGGAACCCTCTGCTCAGATGATCCGCAGCCAGTGTACAGCCTTATGGCATTCACGAAGGGAGTTGGGAATATCGTCACTGGCCCTATTTCGGCTGCATTGTTGGCTGGTCCCATCACCTCCGGGTATGGCATGGGGAAGTACAAGCCTCTAATCTTGTACCTGGGGGCAATGATGCTTTGTTCGTCACTTGGAATTTTTGGCTGGCGCCTGAAGGGACGTGGTTTAAGACATTAGAGCACGTGAAATATGAACTAGGGGATCATATTAGTTGGTGTTTTGAAAAGCATATATTTGGTTCTTTCAAGGCACTGCGGTTGAGGCGCAGCCACTTCTCGCATCGGCATTCCATCTACCATGGGTGTGGCTATGTGTTTGCCAATCTCGCTCTATAATGAGGTAAACAGCAGCGATAGCCCAATTAAGCACCTGTTTTAGACTGGCAATAACGAATAAAATTTCCTTCGAACTAACTTTTCCGCGGCAATTCTTTTATTGCACTAGGAAATTCTGAAAATTGCCCTTCGCGTCCTGACACCGTTGAAACACAGGTTGCATCCGAAGGATTCCAATTTCCCCACAGGGATGGTGGCCCCTTCACGTTTGAGGCGCAGTCAGATCTTAAAAGTTGGATGGGTGTGACCCGGCCCACCCAAAGCTGGGTTAGACTTATTCGTTTCGCGAGAAAGATGCTTGGGTCTGCGGGCGTCAAGTTTGTTTACACTCCATTGTGCAGCGAAAAATCCGAAATCCGACTCCTCCGATTCACTGAGCGCGCTCACCCCGCAGATCCAATTCAACTTGAACTCCGCAATGCTACCCTAGACGATGCCCGCTACGCGGCACTATCGTACGCCTGGGGCGATTCCAAAAGCGCCGCCCAAGTATGCATCAGTGGTGGCTCATTCGCGATTGGTCGCAATCTGCATGACGGGCTTAATCAGCTCTTCCAAAATGGCGTCCGGTCCTGGCTTTGGATTGACTCTATCTGCATCCATCAGTCAGACCTGGAAGAGAAAACTTCACAAGTCGCCCAGATGCGAGCCATCTACGCCCAGGCTGAGTTGGTGTACATATGGTTGGGACCAGGTTCGAATGAGTCTGACAGGGCCATGGATTTTGTTTCCCGCGTGGGCCCCCAAGCGCTGGCTGCAGGATCATTAGACCTTGAACTGCAATGGGGATCCAAACAGCAGAAAGAAATTTATGACTATATTAGGACTCGGTCTCCTCAAACGGCGGAGGGAAATAACGATATTCTCGGGTCGGAGACAGCCCAGTTCATATTTGATCTCCTCCACGACCAGAGTCTCCATGGCGATGCACCTCCTGACGAAAGCCTGAACGCCGGTATCTGGAATCTTATGCAGCGGGATTACTGGCATCGCATGTGGATTATCCAAGAAATTTCCCTCGCAAAAGAAGCCATGGTTTTGTGCGGTGCCAAACGTGTGTCGCTCGACATCTTTGACGCTGCCTTCAACGCTGTATCATACTGCAAACTCTTCGATTTGGCGGCCCTCCGCCCAGAGATCCAAGGCTTTGGATCCGACCTCCAAATGAACTTTTACATCAATATTGCATTGACCACGCGTCGCCAATACCGCCGACGGGATCCAATACGGCTGGCGGACATTGTCTTCCAGGCTTCTTACCCTCCCGGTTGTCCATTTTATGCTGCTTCTGATCCTCGGGACATTCTTTTTGGACTGCTCGGCATCATTACGGACGGGCAACCATTGGGACTGCGTGTAGATTATGGGTTGTCTCATGTGGAGGTATTCACTGCCGTGACCAGAGCACTTATACACGATGGCGATGAGCATCTCGGGCCGTACCACCTGAACAGGTGTGTCCCGAGAGAAACGAATCTTTGCCGACTACCAACTTGGGTCCCCGACTGGCAGGAAATAGGGAAGCATGGGGTGAGAGTTTACCGGATCAACCACCTGCAAATCTTTGACGCTACCGCTGGCATACCGGTGCCGCCACGTACCATAAACCACGAAACGGATGACAAACTAGGGCTTCTCTGCCGTCCCGGGTGCCTTGTCGACACAATTACAGAGGTCATGCATCCATCAAAACGTCAACACAGCCAACGTCCAGCATCGCTAGCGGATGAGTCGGAAGCCTGGCTGTCTTCCATCATGGAATTTGCCAAACTGGGCCCCGAACAAAGCCCTGGAGAGGATTATGTGTGGCGAACCATCATGGCACCGGGCGGAGACAGCGGCATCAGTCATCCCGGAAGGCATATCCCTGCGCATATTGAGAAGGAGACTTCTTTTATCGTGCGCAAAATCATGCGCCGAGAACCCATTGACGCTGACCTCCTCACAACACAGCAGGAAAAATTTATTCGCAATAGTCCATTCAAATACGCTCATGTGCTGCCAGGCATTGAAACCATTGAAGATCAACTAGCGTGCGTCGCGCGAACGTGGCCAGAGGTGATAACATCTAGATATCGCGGGAGAACGCTGTTCAAAACAGAGAAGGGCATGTTCGGCCTCGGCCATGTGACTATTAAGACCGGCGATAATGTGGCATTGCTCTGGGGCGTTCAGTCTCCCATTGTGTTGCGCCCGCGCGGCAATAGGGACGATAACGGGTTTACGTTTATAGGGGATGCATATGTTGACGGAATCATGAATGGGGAGTTTCTCAGGACATCACCAGTACATAAGAATTTCGAGATATATTAGCAGTTCACTGTTCGCATCAGCTTCTCGTACTGCGAAAAGCTTTTTACTTCCAGTTGAAAAGAATAACAAGCAGTAGACTCAACCGGCTGAAGCAGGAACCAGACCACTGAGGTGGCATACAAATGGCGTTCAACAATAGATTTGGTCGTGAAAATCCGCGAAAAGATTTTATCAAGACAGATAACCACCAGTTAACCTTGCTAATGCTTTGCATGGAGTATTATTATTTCCTCCAACAGTGTCGACTAAGCTCGCAAGGTAAACTAGAGATTCCACCCATCAAGCGCTAGCCAACAAAGTATGCCATTTCTTACGATCCTCGCTCGGGTATTCATCATCTACGTCTTCATCGTCCTCGGATTCCTCATCATCCTCACTCTCGACACATCGATTCCAATTAGTTTGCCCCGTTTGTTCCTCGAAGTAGCACCAACTTCCAAGCCGAGCCTCACACCTGATACCTCGACCCTTCAGACGCTGCATAAGTCGTCCGCCGGGAACAAGCTTGCCCGAGTTCTCCTGGGAGAGGCCAACAGGAATCCCATAGAGATAAACATGCCTCAGCTCTAGAAACGCGTTTTCTTCGAAAAGAACCGCCTCCAGCATATCCACCAGCGCTCGGCTGCTGAATCCCTCTTCGTCGTATTGCATGAACTCCGATGAGTTGCACGAATCCCCCATAATCTCCTCCGCGCCGGGTCTCTGCTCTAAAACTAAGGTTTCCAGAGTCTCGCTGGACGCCTGGAGTATATCTCGCCAGTCCGCAAGGCTTCCCTCATCAGCACGGGAGGACCAAGTATAGTCATAAAATCGATTAGACTCCAGGAGCCTACAGGGCCGGCAAAGATAAAGATGCTTTAACCTGGGAAGTCTCCAGTCACATCGCGCCTGACCACTGCTCTTGTCGCCGCCTTCATCTTGTCCATTCCTTTTGACTCCCAAAAAGCCGCTCAGTGGTCGCGGAATCACTCTCTCCCCACGCGCGCTGCCGTAATCAGGTGACAATGACTCTTCCTCGTACGTGTCAAATCTGTTCAAGTCGTCTTCGGGCAAGGGCGGAAAGCGCTGCTCGTAGTAGCGACAATCAGAAAGGGGACGGTCCAGCATGCCGAGTTCCAATCGCTCCAGCGTAGCGCCGCTCTCTAGAACCACCCATTTCGCGAAGGCGCGCGGGATGTACCCAAAAAGCTTTGCAAATCGAAGCTGTGGAATGGGAGGATCTTCAATGTCGGAGATGAACACCTCTTCGCTTGAGTCCGTCCAGTAGGAAGCCTTAAGTTCAAGCGCTTCAAGATTTCTCAGGTGCGGCAGCAAATTCCAAATGTCTGTTCCCGGGTTCGGATGCACAGGCGTGCACAAGCTCCTCACTCGCAACATGAGTTCTTTTGGACGGTTTTCGTCCTCGCCTTCACCTGGCTGTAACACACGAAAGAGCTTCCAAGGGTCACCAGCTGTGTAGGAGCGCCGCTGCAATGAGGACGTAAACGGCAGAGGGATCTGTAGCTCCTGTTCCGATTCATGATATCCAGCATGGTGCAGGTCTATGTTGGTCCATATGAGAGGATGTACGATTTTGTTGAGCCACTTGCAAGTGCGGGCCAGGTTTGAAGTGTTGATGGGCGTGAGATTGGACACAATCTCGAACAAGACCTCGGCGGTGAGGGTTTCCAGGCTCATCGTGACGAGAAATATCCTGGAGATGTGTTTTTTGTAGCCGGAGAATAGCTTCTTCGCAAGAAAAATATTCAGTTGGCTCAAATTTGTTGTTTCACCATTCAGTAGAGCTTTGGTCAGTCGATGGGGCTTTGCGCAGCCTGCCTACTGACCAATCAAGGCAATTCTTGACAGCTCCACTTCTCGCCAACGCCAAAGTTAGAAACTGTAGCCTGGCCTGGGCCCACCAAAGCTGAGTTACTCCCTAGAGATCCCCTAAGCTCCATCTTTACAGCAGGATTCACTGCCACTATCTAGCTGATCCACCCCTATACGTGATGCAGCCTTCAGGCTACCAGCGCAGAAAGTGCAGTTGATTGCAACGCATTATAAAAGGTTAATATAGATGCTAGATGGGATCAATTATAAATGCCCTACAATGTAATACATAGGTATTCCTGATATGGGACTGGAGTCTATAACTGCTCATGGGAATTTCGAGAGAAAATATGAATTAGGTAACACAGTGTTGCTGATGCTGGAGATGGCGCTATGCGAGGGGAAACGTAGGGAATGCCCTGAGCAGCGTATGAGACTCTGATCCTGCTCACGTTGTTGGGCGACACCAAACTGAAGCTCGGTGGAACTGAGGAAAGGTAAATATCCAAATAGTGCTTTGAGCTGGCTCAAAGCGAGTACGCATAAACTTACATCTGTAGTTTACATCTGTGGTCGAGTGCGGTGTGTAGAACCTGTCCTTGTGCAAGGCAACAGAGCGTGAGAAAACGTTCATACGTGGGGATTAAAATAAGAACGCGAAGATTCAATGCGGAAAATTTATTCACATCGCATTGGTTCGCAGCTATTCCGTTCTCTATAGATTCTGCTTAATGTGTTGTAGGGTCTAACCGGTAATCGGCTGAAGCATTATCCGTCGGAGGCTGCGCATTCGCACTTCCTCCGACTGATCCGACGCCGCTTCCGACGCAATTAGCCCCGCGCCGCCGAGCTCTTCGGTGAGGCTTTCATACAACTCCGCCATAAAAACGGATGTTGAACTTTAATTTCGTTTGGATTACATCTTGTATATCATGGCGTGAAAGCCTTTTGGGTCTTGTCGGGGAGGCTTTCTGTCAAACTTTACTCAAATGTTGTCTGACCATTCCAATGTACTGGAGTAGATCAGCAACATAGAATAGACACGGTATGGTCAAGATCGAGCGCTTCAAGTCCCTTTGGGGCTATGATACCGGTGTGAACATGGATAACTGGAAAACGAATTTTGTTTATTGGAAGAAGCATGGTTATGGTAAGTTGGCATCCCTCCTCCCGTATGCATGATACAAAACGCTACGAAAATATTAAATGCACCCGTCTTTCATCCAGCTGGGATTGAGGTTAGTATGTGTGGTATGAGTGAAAGTGAGCTTCACAGGGTTCGGGCGCTTGCCGATGATGCCGAATTGGACATCAGCGCAATGTACGTACGTAAAATAGTGATGTGTTTTGTAAATCTGACGCGATTGAGCAGGATTCATTCGGAGTGGCCCCGTTACATCGGGCCCCGGCCAAGTGATCTGACCCCTGATAAACACTTGGAGTTCTACAGGAAGCAACTCCAACTCTGCAAGATACTTCGGCCAGTGAAACTGAACGCGCAATCTGGATCGTAAGTTCGCGTTTAACATGGAGAATACCAGAAGCCTAGAGTAACTGAGCTTTATTTTCACTCAGTGACATTTGGACATTGGAGCAATCGGTTTACTTTTACAGGCAGACTCTGGAAATTGATCAGGAGATGGGTTTTGGTGGAATGGTAACGCATGAAACGCACCGAAATCGCTCGTTGTATAACCCTTTCGTCGCTGATGGCATTTTAAAACGGGTCCCAGAGTAAAAGGCCCCGTTCTTCCACCTGGTTCGTGCAAGGAACTGCCCAGAAACTAATCATGGAAACCAGACTACGGGTAACCTGCGATATATCTCATTGGGTCTTGGGCTGTGAGCGGCTGTTGGATGAGGCTGTTGAGGACAAGGATGTCTTGAACCGTGTAATCCCCAAGGTATTCCACCCCATTTGCCACTATTTAGGCTTTTACCTTGGATTTTCATTAATTTGGGGACGCAGGTCCATCATCTCCATGCACGCATTGGGACAACGCAGTCTTCTCAGTGCCCTGCGCCTCTGCACAGCGACTTCCGACATGAACGAGAGTTCTTTGAGAGAACATGGCTTCGCATCATCAGGGCACGGATCGAGGAGGATCCGAGAGCCACTATTACTTGGGTTCCTGAGTACGGGTACGTTGCGGGTTCTCTTTGCTCTTCCCTGTTTAATAATTCAGGAACACATTTTATCAAGATTCCTAATTACATATATCACCAGGCCTTTCCCTTATCACCCATTCGGTACGAGTCAGTCGCATGGTGAACTTGCTGACTCTGAAGCACTGCGTCTGGAAAAGCTGTTTGCAGATTTCGCTGCTGGATTAGGCCGTTGAAGAAACACGTGCCCTATCAAAGTATGAAGTAGATAATAGAACAGTAAATTCTATGTATAGCTCATGACCTCAGTGTCCATCAGCGATCAATAGGTGCCTGGGGCTAATACCTGTTGACGGTGCCCTCACTTCAGCCAGGTGTGGAGTAAGATTTATCCCCAAGCTTGTCCAGTCTTGACAAATTTGTCCAACTTTGCTCCAGGTTGCTTTAAATTTATTTTAGTTTACCCCAGTTCCAGTCTAATTTTATGGGCCCCGTGCCAACCCCTCATTTCGGTTGCGCCCAGTCCAATTCGCCCTTCTTCTTTGCTGCACCATTCTACTGAGGCGGAAGCGGAAGCGGAAGCCGCCTTCTGGAGAGCATGAGGCGTATGAGACAGCAACGCGCTTGCCAGCACTGCAGGGCCCAGAAGAAAAGATGCTCTGGAGAGAGACCATGCAGCCTTTGCACCCGCTTAGGTCGAGTGTGCATGGATCGCCCCCAGCGACAGTCTCTCCGCAGCCACGTGAGTCCCACAAGATATTGTAGCAGTTTTTAGTCCTTGTGATAGCTGAACGGGTAGTTGGACTTTTGTTACTGCGCGTCGCGTTAGACAGAGGCCTAGGCTAACTTTACGAAGCAAAAGTCCACCACGATCAATGTCCCCGCCAACCAAAACAGCCAACCGCACATCGCTGAGTCCGCCATACCAGACGCCGTGACAGCAAGCACCAGACTTGAACCGTCCGCTTCTAGTAGACCCGAAGTTCTTAGCTCTATAGAAGGTAATCAATTCCCCGCCAAGGGTCCTAGTCAAGCGCAAGAAAACCAGCAAGAAGACGTTGTTAGGAAAGATCCCGCTGGTAATCCAATCGAACCGACGTCCCCCTACTCGTGGTTGCATATGATATTGAATAAGAGAGGTTGGCCAAGTCAAGAACAAATTGATGCGCCTTCGGCAGACGCCTCTTTGGCATCTGGGCTCTTTTCCTATGGCGATGCAATCAGCTCTGGGCCTCCAGACAAGGCCAATGACATCTGCCTCAGCGGCTTTTCGTGGTCAACTCTCCGCCTCTTACTTGACATCTTCTTTGAGAGACCCATGTCTACCTACCGCTTTTTGCACATGCCGTCAACCTCTAAGTGGCTAAGAGAATTACACGAGATGCGCCGTATCAAGCCCGCCCATCATGCCATCTGCTTAATTGCCCTGGCGCATGGAGCACTCTACCTTACTCGGTCGGAACTTGATGAGCTTAGTGCCGACGAACAAGCCATTCTCTCTTCCAATGTCCTCCATGCCGCAGCAATAGGGCACCTGGCGCAAGAAAAAGGACCGCCGACTATCGAGTCCGTCCAGGTGCGTTTGGTCCAGGTGCATCATTTACTCGCCTCCTCGCGACCAACCCAAGCTTGGTACGCCTTTGGCACAGTAGTGCAGCTCGTCTATAGCTTAGGTCTCCATCGAGCCTGCGGCCCTTCCAGGCATCACCGGCCTCAACCTAAGCTGTCTCTTGAGCTCGGGCGACGTACCTTCTGGTCTGTGTATGCCACAGACAAGTACATCAGCATCAGTCTAGGGCGTCCCATCCTCATGCCCGATAGTCTCGTTTCGCAGCGACTCCCCTCGAATATTAGTGATGAAGATCTTACCGACAGCCAAGATGAAGAGCCAAAACGCAGCGCAGGAGATTCTCTGACCAGCGCGACCATCTGCCATGCTCTTCTTGCTCGGATAGTGGCGTTGGGTATCGAGGAGCAGTATCAGAAACAAGACAAGGCCTTGATCGAATCCATTCTCAAGAACAAGGAGACGCTGGACAGATGGAGAGATCAGCTTCCAGTCTTCTTGTCCGGCGTCGTACATCCTCAAACTTTGATTCCGACGTTCAGACGGCAAGCCATTGCGATGAATACGTTCTACTTGCATGCTGTTATCCTCATCAATCGACCTGCCATCACGTATGACTTATCACCCGAATCATCATCCGAAGAAGACGATGAATTTAAAGCATCGGTTTACTCCTGTGTCAGCGCCTGCGTCGACGCGTCGGCACAGCTCGCAGAGCGTGCGGTAGATTTTGGGAACCAGCAGCAGAAGCTCGAGGTTCACTGGTTTACTCAGAATATTGTATTCAACGCCGTGTCCATTCTTTACATTTACATTCTCCGCCATTTGCAGGGCGGAGCACGACTAGGCGATAGTGAAACCAAGCTCTTGGAGATCGGACAGCTTGCGCAAGACAGTCTTACACAAGCCACGACGAAAAATGCTCCCTGTCTTCGCTACGCATCAGTCCTGACCCAACTCAAGGCCGAAGTTCTTCGTCAGATGTCCTGTCCAGCACCTGCGCAGAGTGAAATTGATGCGTTTTGTGATGATAGCCCGATGCTGAACGAACGTAATTGGTTGGATCCTGACCTCGCAGCGTTCGATGAAGAGCTTCCAACATCTTTTTGGCAATGGTTTGATGATTTGCCTGTCTAATATATATCAGAAATGCTAGGGTAAATAACTAGTTCCAATCATCACAATCCTCTCAGTGGCTCAATAAATTGTTGTTAATCTTGAGCTTTTTGGGCATTTCTGTGACTCTCAGTTGGTAAACCTTAGCACGCATGACAGTCTCATTCTCACCATTCAACCCCTGTCAGCTCTTGCTTTAACCCGCACAAAAAGACCGCCCCGGATGCCCTGTCAAGTGGCACAACATTAGCAACTTCTTCGTCAGCATGGGCTGCGTAATACATGCCATGTTTAAAGCGGACAAGGGCTCATATGCCTTCTTGTCGTCTGACAAGATGATATCAAACCGTTGCAGAATAGCTGTGGTTATTGTGACGCCCTCAAAAGTCGCCAGCGCGCGCCCGAGGCAGCTACGTGGCCCAGCGTTCCACGAGTGATATTCTGCAGGGCCATAAGATTTAGCAAATTTCTCTCAAATGGTATGGTCCTCTTGTCGGGATGTCTTGCAACATACTGAAAGGGCTGTGGGAGATGCTCTCTCCATTCTCCCGGAACCATCGCGATGGATTGAATACGGAGGCATCGTCGCCCCACACCTCCGGCATCCGGCTGATGACATAGTTCTGGTAGCTAACAATATCGCCCCTATCAGGAAAAGGTGAAATCGATTAGCCAAAACCCGACCACAATGGAGCCATGTCCGGCAGCCTACTTCTTAATATGACGAGGAGGCATGTTAAGCTGCGGGACCGCTGGCAGAATGTCATCACCAGCGGCCTCCATCTGGCTTGTTGCGCAGACGGTGTTCAGACGAGATGACTCATCCCACATGGCATTGGTGAATTTCAGTTTCTTATGCAAAGACAGTAATCAGTATCATAGCTCCACGGCACTTTGTGAGACGTCGGAGCGGTTATGACGTACCGGCGCGGCCGCATAGCTGAGATAAGAGTCGGAGTATCCTGCTTCTTCTGTTTCGGCTCTAATTTTGGCTGCAGCGTCGATATGGCGATTCTGTCGATGATAGATCTCCTTCACTAGCCAAGAGATCGAGAACGCCGTTGTATCCCCTACGCGATCATTAGCCAATATTCTACAGTCGCCATATGTTTCCACTCACGTCCAGCCGTCAGGAATGCAAAGACCATCCCACCCAGGGTATATAAATCAGTGGTTGACTGCAGGAACAGGTCCAGGAGGTCGACGCCAGCATTTGGGTCGGGGACATAGCCATTCTTCATGTTCTCAAGTCGCTGCTTGATGAGCCCATCCGTCTTGGTATAGAAGAGATCCACTGCCTTTTTTGAAAGCTTGTCCTCTCCGGAGATCTTCTCTGTGATCTTCCACAGGGGATCACGTCTCCTTCGATCAAACACTGTCATCACAGAAAACGTCAGCTCCAAATCGGCCAAAGTAATGAGTTGCACAACGAACAAGGTCCGGCCTGATCAAACGCCTTGATATAATCTGGCATTGATTCAAGTGTTTTCGGGTCTTCAGATAGTACATCCAAGGCGAGCTTATCCTCATGGAAGGCGATCCGAAGGAAAAGACAGAATACGAAGCGTCCCATCAATTCCTGGAAGTCGAATTCTCTATCTTCCTTGGCAAGGTTGGACAAGAGGCGCATGAGAATATCCAGCCACTTGTGGACCGACTCTGTGATGTGTGTCTCAAAGTTCTGCTTGCTAAATGCTCGGGTTGCTGCTTTGCGCTGAAAGTACCAGTCCTTGCCATCAACGACAAAGATGCCAGTTCTGTGAAGCGCTCCAAAGACATTACGGTTGAACTTCCCTCGCACATAGTTCTTGTGGTTGTGTTTCTGAATGTGCTCGAGGTACGTTGGGTGGTTGATTACATGGAGGCGGAAGAAGGGGACCGTCAGTTCGAAGGCCGGCCCATATTGCTTGTATAGCTTGAACCAGGCTTCAGCGCTCGCACCACCGGTCTGAAGCTCGTGCACGTTTCCTCTGAACAACTTCCCACCTTTAGGCCTAGGAATGACTTTAGTATTCGCAGAGGCCGACGCCAGGAAGCCTCTGTCCCGGTACGTCCAGCAGACACCTGCGAGTCACATTAGCTACCAGAGCTTGCGGAGCAGTTTCTTATCAGTGCTTGGAGGCTACCTGTTACAGCGACCACGATGAGTAACGTGATGTATTCGGCAAGTACAACCATGGAGAATGGCTGAGAGAGCCTGGAAGAAGAAAGAAGTCCGGAGCTCATGGTAATCCGGATCATGAGCACCAAGGGCGTTTACGTCTTGAGAGTAGGAACTGATATGATCTTTCGGGTTTGCGTGAGTAACTAAGCAAGAAATTCACAAAGGTCATAAATATGCGGAACACCTGAGCCTTTATATTTGATGAGAGAACCATCCAAACGCATCTCAATTGCAGCCTCAGGAACAATAGCGCTGATATTGCTTCCCGAAACTATCCAGTCGCATGTCGGAGAGTTCAGAGATGATATTCTTCATTGAAAGCGACATGATGGTAAACCACGACCCATGAGTCGGTGAATTGAAATGATCCATTTCCAGCATCCGCCTCCGCCTCCGATGCTTGTGCCATACTAGCTCAGAACCTAAAGGGTTGATGTTGCTTGGTCGGGAGCGGAAGCGGAAGCGGAAGCGGAGCTGGGTGGAGATGTAAGCGGAGGGGGAGGTAGAAACATGGCTCTCGCCAACGCAAAAATTAGAGGTCGCAGCCTAGTCTGAGCCCCCACAGAGCCCCGCGGTCAGTATTTATAAATTGCATTAGAAAAGAAAAGAAGAAGAAAAGCACAATGTCGATTGGATTGATCTCTATCGGCACTAAAGCTTAGCGAGCTATGAAGTACCCTGAAATGAGCCATTTTAATTGGACCAATCCGTGTTGTGGCATATCCATTCTCCCTTCTGCACATTCAAGGAGATGTGGTGATGAGACATGGTCTTACTTATCTAGCTTTTTTTGGCAGTCTCAGATTAAGACCAGCCTCACATCGGGCCTTCTTGACTCTTATTTCCTCATTGATGAGCAATATAAGTTAGGCGACAGAGAAGGGAAAAAAGGACGCGACGTCATCGTGCATACGCTTTGGTGGCTGTGACAGTTGGTTATTTAAATAGTTTTTGCCTGTGTGATAGCACTGTCCACTGTTTATGTATTGTGCGCTTGTTTAGGATTGCGTCATGGTGCTTCAAAAGCGGTATGATCCGTGCCGTGCCGTGCCGTGCCCTGTCCTGCCATACCATTGCATGGGAGGCTTCCTCAATCATCTGACGCCCTTGTCATGTGCACAAAATGTACTGTGTTTTAGAACCCGCTGTACGGTTTCTGGTAACTATCGCTCGCGCGCTTGAAGCTCTGAACCGATATGGGTAAAGATGATCATTTACTGTGTGATGTAAATATGTGAAGCAAAAAAGAAATCAGTGGTATGTTGACTTTTTGGGGAAAACATGGTGCCAATTTAAACCAAAATGCCGAACCGCACCAATCAATACTCTAATTTTTGCCGATTTCTTTTGGAGATAACCCCTCACGCTCTGAACCTCCTTATATTAAGCTAGCCTCCTTTGTTGTCCTCATCCTCCATTGTCCCCCCGAGTCATCAACTCCAATCACCGGGTATTCTTTTTTTTTCTTGCACAAAAAGTCACAATCAGTTATTAGATATACTATCGGGAACGATGCCTTTCAAGGTGGGCCACAGCCCCTTTTAAAGTCTTGTAAGGCCTTGGGGACTGGCCATGCACGTTGGTCCTTGAACCTTTGAACCATGCCCTTGAGCGCCTCTCGCTCCCACGGGTCGGTAAAATAACTACCGTACAGCTGTATGGCGAGCGCCGCATTGACAATGGCTGGGGGTGTGGCCGGGTGCTGTAGCGCGATCCCGCAGACATCGAGCACCAGGGAACGAACTTTCCCCTCTGCTTCCCTGAATGCAAGTCTTGCATCGGCCTGGCTTCTCCTGTTATTTCATGTCAGCCTACGGATCGGTGGACAGCTTCGGCAGACGTACGTACCCAAGGAATGGTGACTCGGCGATCAATATCATCTTTGCCACCATGAGATGTTGCATTCCGATGAGCGCCATGCTCGAGGCGAACCAGATGGCAGGAAACACCTCGCCCTTTGCTCTGACCGGTGTTCGAGAAAGAATTGGTGCAAATCCGCCGGCAACCTGTTGGTCAAGGTATTGCTCCTGTTGTTTTAGGCGTTCTGTACACGAGAAGCAGTTAGTGTCTTGCTTCCTCGGAGACTCCATACGAGCTACTCACGCCATTCAGTTGCCGACTTGTCGTCATAGAACCATTTGGCCACCTGACTGGTATGTATGATTAACTTGTTGGCTGGGGAAATCTCGGCCCAGTCAACGGGGGGATCCACCATTTGCGGCGAGTAGCCTCTCCGGAGAGCGTAATACACTTCCTGCCTGAGAGCGATCCAGTATGAGGCTTCAAGTAAATCTAATCGTTTAAATAGGTGGGCCGAATTGGAACTTCTCAGCACGGCGTTGAGGATACCAAGAAAGTTGACGCGTCCATAGATGGGTGTGTCGTTAAAATTACCGCCTTGTCTGCCAGTTGTGGCGTCTTCCTCCTCGTCCTCGTCGTGATCCATTTCTTCAAACTGTCTGAGAATCACAGCGGTCGTTACTATAAGCTCACGAGTCTCTTCGTCCCGCGTGTCGTGAAACTCTTTCAGCACGGGAATGCATTTTAGCATGTACTCGACAGCAGTGTCTGGCGTAAGGTTTGGGAGGAGTTGGCCTTGGTAGAGGATGCCTTCGGAGGTTTTCAGCTCTGGAAGGCGGCAAAGATGACGGGCCGAGACGGCGTATATGGCGTACAGCAGCGGCGGATACCCTCTTGCCCTTTCGGGAACATTAAACTGGAATCTACTCCGGGGATCACATATGTCGAACTGGGCGGGTCAGCGGACACTACACACAGAGGAAGCTCTACGTACCCAGTGGGAGAGGCAATTAACGTAGTATCTTAGAAGACAGGCCTCCTGGATGGCCTGCAGGGTCTCGTCACCGTCTAATTTGGGTTGGAAGTCGGCCAATGTGTTGGCCAAAGCGGGGCCATGGCGGGAGAGCAACGGGAGGACTGGGGAATCTCCACCCCGGTAGCTGCCGGAGTGTCGCTGTGGCACGGACTGCTCCAGGGCCAGCGGTGAAGGGGCGAAGCCATCCGCGGCCTCCGAACCGGACGATGATGCATGGCCGCCGATGCTGCCCGGCGGGTGGGGGGATCCGCCCGGTGCGTGAGGTGACTTTGGTGCGCGGCCGGACGGATCGAGGTCGAGCCGGACGGCATCTCTTACAGACACGGCGGCGGCAGCACCGACCTCGGGCGCAATCCGCTGGGCGGGCCCGCGGGGCTTCGTATGAAGTCGAACTGTGACGGGGTCAAACCCATTCGGGAATTGCGGATGCTGCACTGCAGATCCGGGGTCATGGAGATCTGTCTCTTACATTCCTTGGCGTTGCTGTTAACCCAACTCTGGGTATTGGAGAACTGGGCGTCATACTTGGCCGACGAGCCATCGCGGAACTGGCGCTTTCTGCCTGGGCGGACGCACTGGAGACCTCTTGAAATGCAGCGACGGCACTGCAGGGCATCTTCATCACCTACGCCGGTTGTCCAAGAGACGATACATGTCAGCCGTCAAGGGTACGGTACGGTGCGGTACAGACAGTTGCCGACATCCGACGCCCCAATTACGTACATTTCAGATGCTTTCCTGCGAGAAGGGGGCATTAGCAAACACGTCGCGTCACAGCGCTGCACAGGGGGGGCAGCTGGGCGTACCTTTGCACTCGGAGCAAGGGTTCTTCAGTGAAGGCATGTTCCGCGTTGCAAGTATACGTGTATAGTAGCAGTGCCGGATCAACGAGGAAAACTGGGTTGAGGGAGAGCCGCCAACTGGAAAAGTGAAACGATGCCCTTGTGCGGGGTCGGGGCCAGCGACCGAAGCGGTAAGGCTGGAATCCGCTCCGGTGCAGGGTAGCCGTGTAGTTCGCTGGAAAATGCCCTGCCCCAGCCCTGCTGTTTATCCTGCAGCGCATTACTGCACAGAGTGAATCTATTGTTTGCCGTGAATCCATATTTTGCACCTCCAAACTTTGTACGCTTTATGCATCTTGAACCTTTTTGCCGAGATGTCTTCGGCTATCAGTCTGGCTAGTCTCGGCTAACGCTACATTAGTGCGGTTCAGAAAGCCACCATTCGTTCTTTGCCTGCAAACTGTCAATAAACATTTATAATATCTGGTGAGAGATTCGTTATCGGATAATTTCAGGCCATAGGTCTCTAACTATAGACAAGGCCAACGATCAGCTTATATATTCTCACCTCGTGCGTCGCAATGACACGGGATTCATTATTAGAGGCAATCCCAAATTTGAATGGCGGCCCCACGAGACTAGATTTTTCAATCCAGATCCTGGTTCTGGATTCAGGATCAAACCGCAAATACAGTGGGTGGGGTGTAGTAGGTATGCAATCCTTATTAGAGCAGAGCTCCGTGGGTGTTCTCGTCCGCAAACTCGGTCTCGCCCAAGTTCACTCTCACAGTGCCAGGATTGTCCGACATAGTAATAGCCAGATATAACTTTTTGCAAATGAGTTTGCCTGCCATATTTGCTTAGATTCGCGTCTGTGAGGCTTGTATATTATTCATCAAAGGGGGCGGGAACTTGCCGACAATACTTCCATTGAGAGTGAAGTAGTAGGTTCCAGCATTCTAGCCCAAGCTGCAACTAACTGTGTCTCCGTTGGAATATGTGTCCAGGTTTTGGCGGAAATCTCATTTGTAATGAGCCATCCGTCTCCATGGTATCAAACGCCAACCTTGGAGAATCCTGGCCATATAGATTTGAGATTGTCGAACCAATCCCCACCACCGTACTTTCAGACGCATTGTTCGAGTCTTCATTGGTTCGCATGTTCACCTCAAAATACGGTAACCCCACGCCTCGCGGGGGGTAGTGGATGATGTGCCCTTATTCTGATAGGATCCCGTTCGTGTCCCGTAAACCCCGTCAGTTTGCGAGGCGAATCGACTGGGCCAGCTTCAAGAAAACGGTCGGTTTAACATCAGGCTGGTTTACCAAACGGAGCACCCGAACCTCCCCGTCACCGTATATCCCAGGTGCGTCCTCATCGCCACCGTTCAGGATATAGGCTCGGTAGGAAGAGTCATGTCCAAGCCACTGCACAGTCGACCGCGCGGGTCCGCTATGCATGCTGATATAAAAATAAATTATGAGAATTTGATGAATTGAATAGAGAACCAAGAAATCACCTGAATCGTTCAAAATCAAAGAGGAGGTATGCGATGTTTGCTTCTTGGCATTGTCGAATTTATAGGAGAGAACTTTGGAGATGGGCAACCCCGAATGCCGAGCCTCCTCGGAAACTATTTCCAAAAAACAAACGACCAAACCCCGCAGCAATCAATATAGGGAAACTTTTTGCATTCAGCGCAAGTCCACTTTGGACAGCTGACCAAGTAGCCCAACGTTTGAACAGCCTGCAAGCGGTTTGGAAGTGGTAATTGAAGCACTCGGTCCCTGAAATTTGCAGCTGGTTCTAGGGCGTACCTACTGAATGAGGCTAGCCGCTACCCCATATCTTCCCCGCATTGCTGTGGAAATTACCCTGTTGAGAAACCATCGCCGAAACGCTCAGATGACTAAGGTGCGGAGAAGACTAGACCACTGGTTTAGGCAATTTTTGGTCTCGGCTCGGGGTCGAATTTTCCTGATGCAGTAGGCATCGCCGCTGGCACGTAGACGTGGCGATGCTGAAGACAGTTTCCAAAGTAAACGACCTAAGGAAACATGATGGACACACAATGCTCAAACTTGCCTCTTTTGTGTTTTTTAATGAATTCTGGAGACCGATCGAGAGGTATAAGAAGCTTCTCATCTTCCCTCCAGAGACCAGAAACTAAATCACACCATCATCCTTCCACCCTCAACCACATCACCAACACCACCTCAACACTTATACACAATGTCTCAGCCTCTTAACATTGCTGTTGTTGGCCTTGGCCGCATGGTAAACCTCCCCTTTGGTATATTCTCTCGACTCATCTGACAATGGAAACAGGGCAAGCGTCACGTCCACACTCTGCTCTACCGCGTCCCCCACGCCAAGGTTGTTGCAGTGTGCAGTTCTACTCCTCAGGAGGTTGAGTGGGCTGAGGCCAACGCCGAGTACAAGACGTTTGGAATCTCTGTCTACGACAACTACGACAACATGCTCAACCACCCCGGCCTCCAGGCTGTCTGGGTGTCCACCAGCACTGATGTTCACGCCAGCCAGTCTCTGGCTGCCATCGCCAAGGACCTCCACGTTCTTTGCGAGAAGCCCTTGAGTACCGACATGGCTGAGGTGGGTTGACTTACAACTCTGTATCCAAAAACACAATCACTAATAAGAGTCAACAGGCCCAATCCGTTGTCGACGCCGCCAAGCAGAAGCCCCACCTGAAGGTCATGGCTGGTTTCTCGCGTCGCTTCGATGCTTCCTACCGCGACGCTGCTCAGAAGATCCTGGGCGAGGGCGCCATCGGCGAGCCCTTCATGGTGCGCTCCAACACGTGCGATCTGCGCGACGAGACGGGCTTCTTCGTGCGCTACGCAGCCCGCAACGGCGGCATCTTTGTCGACTGCGCCATCCACGACATCGACCTGTCCCTGTGGTACCTGGGCAACCCTGTGCCCAAGGCGTGCTGGGCGGCCGGCACGCTGCAGCACCACCCGGAGCTCAAGGAGCTCAACGACGTGGACAACGCGGTGGGCGTGGTGGAGTTCTGGGGCGGCAAGATTGCCTACTTCTACTGCTCGCGCACGCAGGCGCACGGCCACGACGTGTGCACCGAGGTGACGGGCAAGACGGGCAAGATTGCCGTCAACGTGGTGCCGCGGGCCAACAACGTCGTCATCTGCGACAAGCTGGGCATGCGCCACGAGGTCCAGCCCGAGTACTGGCAGCGCTTCGAGGACGCCTTTGCCCTCGAGGCCAACGAGTTCACCGACAGCGTCATCAACGACAAGCCCGTGCCGCTGCCCATGGAGGGAGGACTCCTCGTCATGCACATTGGTCGCGCCCTGCAGCACGCTCTGCTCACGGGCGAGGTGGTCAAGTTTAACGAGAAGGGCGAGCGCCTGTAAGCGGGTATAAGTGAACAAAGGAAAAAATAAAAAATGATTAGTTACACAACGATGGAGGGGTCAGCCATGGTAGATACAATAGTTGGGTGTTTCCCCTTGTGGTAGTTCCGAATAAAGATACACTTGGACAAATCAGTTCAGATATTTTTGGCCCTCTTTGTGGATACTGGTACCTTTTCGCATGATCCATAGTCATTCGTGAGCTCCATCATTGGTGCACGGTAATCGGACGGAAGAGGATAAGGCGCCAGCGGAAGAGTCTTGAAAAGCCGTTGGGGGTGGGGCTGAGCGATTGCCCTCCAGGATTCTCACCAAGGATACCCAGTGCTAACGGCATTGACTATCGGGTATAACGAAGGGCCCGTTTAGATATATAAGCTGGAGTTAATGGGTGTCTCTTTTTTTTTTTATCTGTTTATCTGGCTGCATGCCAATGTGCCCTGTGCTACCTGACAGGTGAAACGGTCAATGGATGGCGGCATGAACCCAGCAAATGGCTCAAGCGTTATCGCGCAAGGACCAAGAACCGCGGGGTATACCACGGTACGTGCTCGCTCGGGGGCGCGTGCCGCAGATCACATGGGAAATGAATTGCATGTCTCGGCCGATACCCGAGTGGCCGCGTGCGTCTGAACAGAGACGCAATAGCAGGGCTTGTATATAGGAAGACGCATGAAAGAGAGCCGCCCGCGTGCCAACGAATGGGCTGCGCAGCACACAACTCTCTAGGCTTGGATCTTGTTTTGAAAATACAAGGCGCATAACGGCAGCGCGCCGTGAATAAGATTGCGGCCAGCCGTAGGGGAGGGAGGGATGGAGGGAGGGTGGCATCCCCCGCCACCGCTTTAGCTTATCGCAGCGCTCGCAGTGGGGAAAGGCAAAGCAAAGCAGCGCATGGCGCTGGGACAACATTTTTCCCGCAGAAAAAAAAAGAAGCCCGGCCACCATTCCGGGCCGCAACGAGAGAGGAGAGGGCTTGCTTTGATGCTGGTCAACGCGTCCTTATCCAACACTCAACGACCTCCCTCACTCACCACCTTCAAGCCAAGCCACGCCAATGAACACAATGGGCATCATCCGCAAGACAGTCTTTGCAGGCCTGCTGGGCACCTCCACGGCCGCCGCCTACCTCGCCGCCCGCAACCCCGTCATTTCTCCCCTTCCCAAGGATGACCCCATCTGGTACTCAAAGCCATACAAGAGGCTCAACCCCAACCGCAACCCCGCCACCCAGGACGTGTGCATCCGCCGCCTGCCCATTGAGAAGATCCGCCCTGAGCTCCTGCAAAAGGATGGCGACCTGACTGTTGAGTTTTGTCGAGGCCTTTGGAGCGGTCTAGGTAAGAAAGACACTTCAAATTGGGTTGCAAAGCCCCTCACATGAAAACCAATTCAACTAACCAAACCACCCACTCGCCACCAACAGGCTTCAAGGTCCAGCAAAAGTACCTGGAATGGAAGTGGAGAGGCCCCGAGACTGAGGACCAGCTCTGGACCACGGAGCAGCTCTCCGAGAGCACCTACGAGAAGGGCACCAAGTTCACTGACCACTTTGAGATTGTCGACAAGAACCGCGAGGCCATCACGGTGCGATGCGGCGACTCCCCCCGCATCCAGGGCCCGCGCGGCTCCGACGGCCTCTTCGTCATCAGCACCTCGGTCGACAAGGACCGCGGCGAGGTTGAGCTGAGGCTAAAGAGCTGCCTGTACCACAGCGAGGGCAAGGTCGAGGGCAAGAAGGGCCCCATGCCCCCCTGGATGGAGGAGCTGCACCAGTGGTACGCCCGAATCTGGTCCGAGACCGCCGCCCGCAGACTGCTCAAGTAAAAAGAAAAATTGCTTGAAGGGTGAAAGATGAATGAAGAAAAAAAAATGAAAGAAACTGGGGTTGCTTGGGCTAACTTTGATGATTTGATGGAGAGGTGTCTGATTACGATTGCCCCAGCGATTGCGTTTTTTTGCGCACAGTCTTGTATATTTTCTGTATCTTGATAAAGATGCCTTCCCCGTTTGTCCTTTAAATAGTTCGACGCAAGCTTCCTAACAAAACAATTCTACTCTACACTGTTGTCGTTGAACATGCAGTGCGTTCGTTGATATGCCCCGAATACTCGCCAAAGTGTGCCAATATTCTACGCGAGCCCAGGGCGGAAACAACCCTTGCTTAGCCGATACGATGCGTCAGCCCCGGTGCATTAGCTCTGCTGAACTAGGGGTGCCTCATGCACTTGTCCGAATTTAATTTGTGTTTGGAAACAGCACTAGACTGCATAATTCGTCGGCTTGCATCTATGTTCCACCCAATCGAGTTGGTGCCCAATACACCTAGCCTAACAGAGATGCCTTCAGGAGACGACAACGCTCTTCTATTTGGCCACACGTGAGTAACTGTAAAGAATATCCCAGACGCAAAATAGTATGAAATGGTGGCGTTCAACTCTTGTGGGAGCGTTTCAGATAGTGCACTGTTCCTAGGCATCGTGGTGGATGAACCTGAGAAATCAAACGTTTTGGGCGTCCTGCAAGCGCACAGCTTTCTCGGGTAGCAAACGGGGCAGCAGGTGGCAAACTGTCGTGTGCAGAAAATGCGGCATAGTCAAGTGGAGGTGAAGCTCCACTGAAGGGAATCCACACGAAAACAAACGACATCGGGGTCACGTCCCAACATTGGCTCCGCTTATATTACGTGTAAAGTTCCTGATCTGACTTCTTTAATCAGTGTGATTTTCTTCATAGATCACCTTTGGCGGGCTTCTAAAGATAATTAATAGAGACATACAACCTGAAGAGTGAAGGTTATACGCCCTCAGCCAGAACGGTCAGACAGCCTATGTACAACACTGACTCAGTGATACTCCAAGTACCATGGTTCCCAAAGTGGCTGAGGAACTTCGCCTCCTGCCTTGGCGGAGCGATTTGATACGCCAAACGGGACAGAAACTCCCCAACACCAATGTCAAATCAGTCTCAAAGCACTATCGCAATCAAATTTTCATCTCTCGACACAGATTAAATTACCTGATTGCTCCTATCCCCTATTTAAGCTGCTTCCCATTGTAACACAAGACGGTGCATATGAGCCAAGACCACCATTCCAATATCCCAGTTTACGCAATATCGGTTGGGTCCCTGTATATCAATCAGCATTCATCACCCTTGTTTGTAAAATTTTCAAACTTACCAGTCCGTAACCAAGTGCTCGTCTAACGCATCCAGCTCAATCATATCCTCTTGTGAGATCTCAAAGCTGTTGACGTCCGCGTTCTCAATGAGCCGTTCCTTTCGGGAACTCTTCGGTAGAGTTATCAAGTTGTGTTGCAGTGACCATCTAATAATCTATGAGTTGCACCCTTAGATGCTAATGGAGAACTTACCTAACTAAAATCTGCGCTGGCGTGCATGAATACTTGTTTGATAGAGATGCAATCTTGGCGTGCTTCATTTTCATCCCTTTCACAAGGGGTGAATAAGCCTGGACTTGGATATTGTATTTGGCGCAAGTCTCTCGAATGTCGATGTTTGTGTTGAAAGGATGGACCTCGATCTGATTAATTACCGGTGGAATCCGGGGCGATGACGACATGAGTTCTTCAATCTAGTTCCGTTATTAGTTGTCCATCAAAGCACGACTCCATTACTCACATGTCTCGACCCAAAGTTGCTGACACCTCCCATCCTTACTTCCCCGTCATCGATTGCATCCTCCAGTGCCCTCCAGCTAGCGATCCGCGCATCCCTGCCACCTAGAGGACTGTGAAGTAGAAATAAATCCACATAGCCCAACCCAGAAGCTTGGACCGATTTCTTGATCGACCGCCGAACGGAATCATATGAGGTACTATTGTTGGCGAGTTTGGCCGTGTACCAGATATCTTTGCGGTCTAATCCCAGTGTATTCTCTCTGCCCTCGAGGTAATCTCGAATGGCGTTGCCCGCTTCCTTTTCATTGTAGTACCACTGGGCGCAGTCAAAACCACGGTATCCGACATCTAATGCCCAGCGAACGGATAGAGGCATCTCTCTACCTGACAGCTGATAAAGGCCAAGCTGCACTTGAGGAATTTGGGCCCCATTAGTAAGCTGGCCGGTTAGCTTTGATGATCGAAGGGCAGATGGGTATGGGTTTGAACAGAGCTGGTCGGCCCACCTTAATGGTTGAGGTCAGCGCAAATTTTTGGGTTGACATGGTGAGGAGACTATTGTATGTGAAGTTTTTGAAATGGAGAGGTGAGAACAGTAACGCCTTTTTTTTTCCTCGACAGGTGCTTTATAATAAATATGAATCACTGTCTTGTCTTTCAGGATCTACCTTCTTTTGCCAAGAGCGGAGTTAAGGATGTTAGTAGGCTCCGCCTGTCATCAGGTTGCATTAGCGTCGAATGAGTGACCAGGTCCAGTGACTCTTCAATCGCATCCTCATTACGGGATTTCCGAACCCTGTTCAATGTTCCAGCCTCAAATTTATCTGCAAGAATGCTCCGGGCAGCAAACCCCCCGCCACCCGTTGCTAGTGAATTAAATTGGGACAAGAAACGTTCCATTTCACCAAACAAACATGCCTAATTACAAATTCATCAGCACAAAAATACGATCAAAGTGATGAGTAGCAGTTGGGGTGACTCCAAGATCTGCTCTATTATCAACTCCACGGGCTGAATGTAAGTGACTACTACTTCGATATCAAATTCAGGTTACCTATTACTACGAGCATCTTGTCTTATTATTAATTCGGTCAATACCTTTCTGAAGAATATGCTTGGGTAAGTGTTGTGACTTGCCAAAGTCGAAGGCGCATTCTTTCACAAAATCATTCATTTAAATGATTATTCGCCTTTGTTAATAGTTTTGTGCCGGAGAAATCGTACCAGGGGATTGGAAAGTCCATTTGCTACACTTGTAACTCGCTATCACCAATGTCAAATCAACCTCAAGGCACTGTTGCAACTAAATCTTCACCTCTCGATACACCTATTTATCCGATTGCTCTTATCCCTTAATTGAGCCGCTTTCCGTTGTAGCACAAGACGCTGCATATGAGCGAGGACCACCATTCCAATATTCCAGTCTGTGCAACATCAAGCAAATCATCCTCTTCATCGGTGCCACAATCTTGGGTGCTGATGGATGAGACGTATGATTTACGTCTTTGTATTTGCTTGCCCCGAATATACACCCTATCCGTCTCATGAATAATGATGGGCGCAGCAAGCCAATCTAAACACATTTGGCCTACACACTCGGTGCGTCCATCTTCGTAGCCAATAAGCATGCCTATTACCGGCTTGTGTGGAACAGTTTCGTTGATGCAAGGGGATATTTTTACAACATTTTCCATTGAACATGCAGAATATACCCACGTGGTATGAATCGACTTGTCTGGACATGGTGAGATCGGTTTTGGCATCATAGGGAGTTCAGGTGAGCCCTTTGTTAAATCGAGGATGTCCTGGTCAATTCCGACCAACTTGACATCATAGAAGTTACTGAACATGTCACTTTGGTTGAAAAATAAGCGACATGGCCTTTGGGGGAATCTAGCAACCACTTTTGTGTCGAATCGGTCTTCTTCAGCGTGGCGTCCAAAAACGAAGGTTCGTTGTTTGTTTGTCGAAAACTAACACATTTGTCAATCTCATGAGACAACATCAAAAGAATTTCCTTTTTCTTACCGTCACGTCAGTGATTTTTGTTGCTATTCCCAGAACGGTACGCTTGCAAATATGGGTAAGGTATTCCCCTTGATTGATGGGCATGTACAGGCAGAAGTACCAAGCATCAGGGCTTTTGTACTTGCTAACGTTGACATTCTCGCCCATATGATGAGTTAGAATGTCCAAAATGCTCATCCCATTAGTTATTACAGAATACCCGATGATCTCAGGATGATTGAAATCAAGCGCGCGCATCCGAATACTAGGCTGGTACTCGAGTGGCTCCTCGAGATTTACCAACTCGAGCAAAGCAGGAGTTGGTGAAACCGGAATCTGCCAACTTGCACAAGTCGAAGCGACAAAGTCATTGTCTGAGATGCCATCGATATCTCGAAGTTTGAGTCCCTATCACCGTGTCAGCTGAGAAAGCGCAATTATAGTCGGGAGCATTACATCACTCCGGAGGCAAAGAAGTGAAGGGATTTTATCCCCTGGAATGTGTTTCCACCATACACCAGAAGGCGTCACCTGCCTCCGACACCATTTCTTGCTATTTTCCCTCGGGATGAATACCACTCTATGAATGCCGAGGTAGTCGGCGGCCATGACCATTTCGAATTCCGTGGCACGTTCAGCCTGGGCTGGCAGCAAGAGATATACTTTTTCGCCATCACAGGCTTTGGTATCATTTTGCAAGCGCCTGACGTAATACATGTCCTCAAATTTTATGTAGGATGCATATATAGGTTTCGTGAAGTCAAGAGTAGTATCTCCGCAAGAACCATAGGATGAAAGCTTCTCTGCCATGTTAATGGCATATTCGGGTACAAGGTGCTCCGCAATTTGTAGCCACAGCTCGCTGGGCAGGTCTTGGGGCCATGAGTTTGTTCTTCGTAGCTTGTGAGCAAGCGATTTTGCTATCCATCGCGACCGATTACTCATCTCGGCTGGGGATCTTGGAAAAGAATGGCGACCAATATTGAAGAAATTGGAACTTGGTGGGGCGGGATGGAATTCATGGCAACGGTCATGAACACAAGATGTCTGCAAGGAGTTGTAGCGACAATCGTACGCAAGGCATGCATGAATATTATATTCAGTTGTCGAGCGGCTCTCATCCCTGAATGGGAATCGTCCAGGGACGAGGGCATCGCCAAGGACTAGTCAAAAGGTGAGGCACCGTTAGGTTGGGTCGTGAAGAGCGGGAAATAACGATGCTGCGTACCTGCCCAAACGGGGTCACCCTCTAGCAACTCAAATCTGCATAGCCCACATACAGGCTGGGTGATGCAGTAACTTGTGTGATTTTCTCTCTGTGTCATGATGATGATGGGCGGGGTGGAAGTGGTGGTTTGCTGGGATTCGCGGGCGCGCATGTGGGTGCGTCGTGCCGCGGTCCGAGGGGATGGATAAATACAATTTTTCCAATCCAGGAAAGAATTTCTCGACACGGTTTGAAACCCGACCGTTTGCTATTGGTAGGCGCCAACACCAACCAACACCGTGGGGCAGTTTGGCTCTGTTGCATAAGCACCAATGAGAGCCTGAGATAACCTGCAAGGTTGATAGCAACGTGTTTCGGCCTGATGACCAGGAAGAGTTTGACGAGCGTTAAGTGGGCTTCGTAAACAGAATTGCACAACTGAATCGGAGACTAAACAGGGTAATATAACCATGTACAAAATAAACTACATTAATGCCGTTAGTGTCTTGCGATTAGTCAAGCCTGGTGGTGTAATAGGTACGCATTTGCGCTTGGCTATGCAGACCTTCTCTCTATTCGTTCCCAGTAGCGCTATTCTTCATGAGTGTATGGTTTACACTCCAAATACACTAAATACAAATGAGCACTCTCTACAAGAATCTCACAAGGTTCCTTCAAATGTAGATCACCACTAAGATGCAGGTGCTAATTTGATCTTGGCCATTATTTCCGAGAAAATGTAAGCCTCATCGGTATCGGCATCGATGTATTCGCCTTCACTACCTCCACCTGCAGTCCCATGCAGCGGAACCAACCCTTCAGAATGCTGCGAGACTTCCCAAAGACGGAATTCTACACCAGTAGTCGTTAAAACATAAATGGACGTGCGTTTGCTATTCTTGAGGCTCAAATTCGCTGCTGTGAGCGCTCGATCTTCGAGTTGCTGTATGCTCTCTGTCGGGCGGCGAGGTTCAAACCAGAGCAAAGTAGTTAGTGTATCGGACTCCCCATCCGAATGCTGAACCACTGTGTTCGCGGCCGTAGTATCGATTCCCGTCTCGAAAGCCAGCAGGTAAGGATCATCGCCAAACTCTCGTCTCAAAACACCAGACCAGAAATGAGAGGGCCTGTTGTCTTCACCAAGCTTCGCCAATTCATAAACCGCGCGCAAAGCCCCTGTACTCGGCACAATGCTCATAGCTGTCAGACACTTAGCAGCTTGGACAAAAAGTCCCATGGGTAGGGTATGCCGAAAAGTAAATTACCTCTTGATTGTAAATGAGTTCTCAGAATATCGTAGAATCCAACCTTGAGAATCCTGTCAATGAAGAAAGTAATATAGAAAGCGAACAGAGCGACGATTCTCCCTGCAGATATTGGTGATGACCCAGCGGAGTGGGCCTCAAGGCGGCAAATCCCACAGCATCATTGGTTCAGCAGGCCTCATTTCCAACCCAATAAATTTACGGGATCCCTCAATCAGGCGTTCTGCAGAAGCACCATGCTGTCGCCAGCATATCCTACGATGCAATGCCCAATCACGTGAATATCCTTGACGTGGCACGCAGCTCATGACGTTGCTGCCCCGCATAGAATTCAAGAGTTGGGATGAGGCATTAGCTTCCAAAAACGAGAATCCAGCGCACTCTGGCACCCTAACTTGTTGCGAGAAATCTCTTCTAGCAGTCGCCCTACGTTTTACAAATGGGTAAAGTATCGTTCTTTGGTTCTATCGGTGTTGGCAACGGCAATGCCATCGCTGGTAATACCTTCAAGGGTGGTACTGTATATTTTCAACAACTGTGCGATTCAGCTCGGAGTAATCGGAAGACCAAGATACTCAAGGCGCTCTTCAGGTCGTACCGAGACGGGAAGAACGAAATTCCAGATCGAATCCCAGGCACTTGCGACTGGTTTGTAGGTCACGAATTATTTCAACAGTGGAAAGAGCGCAAATCTTCGTGTATGCTCTGGGTGTCAGCATATCCCAAATGCGGAAAGTCTGTTCTGGCAAAATACCTCGTCGATTCTCTGCTACAAACGACAAAGACCAGAACGACCTGCTACTTCTTCTTTAATGATAATTTTGAGAATCAGAGGAGTGCGAACAATGCTCTGTGCTGTATTTTGTATCATCTCTTTACAAAAAAAGATGAGCTTTTCTCAAATGAGATCGATGACCGATTCAAGGCTGAAGAATCTCTTACTGGCTCATTCACTGGGCTTTGGGAGATCCTGGTTACGGCATCTCGAGATAGGCATGCTGGTGAGATAATCTGCATACTTGACGCATTCGACGAGTGTGAGAATCAAGGACAAACCGAGTTCACTCGTGCCTTTTGCAGGCTTTATCGCAACACAAAACATAACGGCAACCTCAAGTTTCTCTTGACAAGTAGACCCTATGGCCATATCAAGCAAAATTTCAAACCTCTTGAGATGCCAGACCTACCCTTCATTCACATCAGCGGAGAAAGCAATGAAGAGCTGCCGAAAATAGCAAAGGAAATCGATATCTTTATAGAAACTAGGGTTAATACCATTAAAAATACCCTAAGTCTTAGGCCGGATGATGCAACACTACTCATAGATAAACTTCGTCAGCACCCTAATCGGACATACTTATGGGTTTATCTCATTTTGGATCTTGTGCAGGGTGGTACCGGCCCCATTACAGCTAGGATACAAAATGCAACCTCCCGCCTTCCAAAACTGGTTGATGAGGCATATGAGAAGATTCTAGCCAAGAGTCGCGATTTCGAAAAATGCAAAAGACTATTACATATTATCGTCGCGGCAGCACAACCCTTGACCATATCCGAAATGGCACTGGCCTTCGCACTTCAAAAAAACTACAAATCTTACAAGACTGTTCCCTCGGAATCCGAGGAGAGTTTTTGCGACTATATAAAAGACCTATGTGGTCTCTTCGTTATAGTGCTCGACTCAAAGATATACCTCCTTCACCAGACAGCAAAAGAATTTCTGGTTCAAAAAGCCTCTAGTCAGGAAAACCTGCTCAGCTGGCTTTTGCCCAGACGGCTTCCGTCAGGCAAGTATAAGAATCCTAGATGGAAGTCATCACTCCAACCACAAGAGTCTCATCGTGTTCTTTTTGAGATTTGTATGTGGCACCTTCTCTACCCAAAAACGGAATCATACCCAAAACTCCGTAAACACTTCCTTCTGTACTACTCGGCAAAATACTGGACCCTTCACTTTCGAATGTCAGGTATCAGAGATGTCAGAACAATCGAACCGCTACTAGATATCTGTGATCCGGAATCAATACGCTGCTCGACTTGGCTCAGAATCTATTGGAAAGATTCATACGAATACATGGCTCAGGGCATGACAAAACTCATGATTGCCTCCTATTTCGGGCTTGACCCGTTAGTAGAACTCCTACTTGGTCATGGCAAAACCCAAATAAACTCTAGAGATTATACATATGAGCGGTCTGCTCTTTCTTGGGCTTCAAAACACGGGTACCATAATGTTGTAAAGTTGCTGATCGACCCACCTAGAGGTAGCTTTACAGGGATTTTCAACCAGTCTCCTACGAAAGGCGCTGAAGTCGAGGCAAGGGATAAATTTGGCAGAACACCATTGTCATATGCCGTTTTAAGTGGAGAGGAGACTGTCGCCAGGCTCCTGCTTCAAGCAGGAGCCTGTACTGACTCAGAGGATAATATTAGGGGAACACCAATATTATATGCCCTGTGCAACAAACAGATGGCTATAGTAAGACTACTGCTAAATGGGGAGGCTCCAGCAGCTTCGATGGGCAAGATTGGCGAGGAACTGCTGTCATCCGCCGCCAAAAAAGGCGACTACGGCATTGTCAGGGTACTACTCGATAATGATGAAATCGATACGGAGGCCAAATATGACGATGGTCAAACGCCACTATCCCTGGCTTCCAGGTACGGTCAGCGTTATGTGGTTGAGCTGTTTCTCAGCAATGATAAAGTTGATGCGGAGGCTAAAGACAAAAATGGCCAGACGCCACTATCTCAAGCTGCCGCATATGATCATAAGGCTGTGGTTAAGGCAATGCTTGACAGCGGCAAGGTCAATCTCAATTCGAGAGATATGAATGGTGGCACTCCACTGTTACACGCAGCTAGATCTGGCCACGGAGCCATGGTCAAACTACTGCTTGAAACCAGTGGTGTTGATGCTGAAATAAAGGACTGCAGTGGTTGGACTGCATTAACATGGGCAGCCAAAAATAGCCACAACCATGTGGTTAAGCTGCTCCTTGAAAGCAGCAAAGTTAGTGCCGAGTCGAAGCTATCATGGGCTTCCGAAAGAAGCGAGGCCAATTCCAGATCGACGCTATCATGGGCTGCCATGAATGATCACGAGGTTATTGTCAGCCTGTTACTCTCAAGCAACAAGATTCATGATGACCCAAGAGATCAGGATGGGTGGATTCCGCTACTTCTGGCTGCCAAAAATGGCCATAAGGCTATTGTTGACCTGTTGCTCAAGAGCAATAAAGTTGATAAAAACTTGGCACAAACGTGGGATGCTGAGCATGGTTATAAAGCTACCACCAAACTACTACTTGGGACTACGGAGCTTGAATTGAGCCCGAAACATGAATCTGGTCAGATCCTACTATCATTAATTATTCCAAAAGATCGTGGATCTTTTTACAACCTGCTGTTGAACAGCAAAAGCTTTGATATCAAATCAATACTCACGTCGGCTGTCAATAGCAATACATTTGACCATGACTTAGAGCTATGGTGGGCTGCTGACAACGGTGATGAGGCTACTGTCAATAGTCTAGTTAGCACCGGCAAGGTCAATGTGAACGTGAAAGATAAAGATGGCCGAACTCCGCTGTCTCGGGCTGCGTCAAAAGGCTACGAGGCCATTTTCAAGCTGCTTCTTGATAGCGGAAAGGCCGATGCCGACCCGAAAGATAAATGTGGTCAAACGCCACTATTGCAAGCTTCCGCATCGGGCCATGAGTCTGTTGTTAAACTATTGCTTGATAGCGGCAAAGCGGACGCTAACTCGATGGACAACGCCAACCGAACACCACTGTCATGGGCGGCCGAAAATGGGTACAAGGCTGTGGTCAGGCTGCTGCTGCTTAACATGGGCTCTGTTGATCTCAGTTTACTGGACACAGACGGTGAAACACCGGTATCCCGGGCTAGCAAAGCGGGTCACACTGCTATTGCTTTTGAAATTCTTGCTTATGCCGCCGTAAAACATATGTTTTGGGCAATGTTGAAGGGACCCACTGCTAGCGAGGCTAGTTGAGCTTTTTAAGACGAATTTTCATCTTGTATGCATACATGTGAGCTGGAACAGGTATTGTTCAAAGAGGATCCTAAATATGAAATGTTTTGGCTTATTTCATCATTCATCCCTTGCTATTATGCCTCTGCTTTCGCATCTAAGACAGTACCAACAACAATTGCTGGTACCATCATGTTATTGAGCCAGTCCAATGGCCATGATCACTGCCCAGATACGTTCAAGCGCAGCTCGGGAGACCCGGGCTCAAGTTAAAGCGGTATTAACTACCCCTGCATAACAAGCGAAGCCTTCAAGTCGGTATTTAGGTAATATTCGGTGTGGAATGCGACACATCAACTCAGGGGTACCCGAGCGAAGTCCAACCCTTTGCGGGCGGTGAGGGCCTCCAGACAGCTCGGATAAAGTGCAAGTGCTATCGACTAGGTATCTGTCTATGCTAGATCTCAGCCTATTCATGACCCGCCAAAGTGGCTCTTCCTCGGCTCGGCTGAAACGTGGGAAACCCGCAATGGCAGTTGGAACGAAATTGAATACGGATCTCGCCTGTAGATCCGGTTGGCTACCTCCAGGGGAACCCCACAACCGAAAGAGAATGGCAAAAGTTCTTTGTTATTCGTCTGGTTTTCGTTTCGGTGCGTGCAAGATTCAGTAAATCAGTACGTAGCTCTTCTCTAAAGTATGGGCCAATCAAGCAAGTTCTGATCATGTGACAGAACAGCCGGGTAAGGAACGCCTCGCCGAGCAAACAGAAGATGCTTCTCCCGGTTATCCGTGGAAACAGACTCAACAAAGCTGAACGGTGTGCAAGGTAAGTTGAGTGGGCCGTTACGACCTGTCGAATCACTATTCGATTAACACTGTGAGAGATGTAACTCTACATTCCTCTCCCTATCCATTGGCACCACTAAGTACAGCCAAAGCCATTGTGGAGGAAATGGGAGGCCACCCCATAGAGTTCCATTCCAGTCGCTCAGCTGAAGTAACCGATAATGATGTCACGATGTCCTTCTGTGCTTTTTTTTGGTGTTGAGGCTCTTGCAGCCAAGGTCTTGGCCACCGAGATCAACACGATGGTCCAACACACGGTCCTCTCCCATCGGTGAATCGGCGCAACGTTGCTGAGCAGCGGGACTTTGGCCAGACAAGGCGTCGATCTCCGGGGCCTCCAAAGACCCATGATTTGCACCGCCCAGCGCGACAGGTCGCAACGGCCAAGAGGAAATAGGGCAGCTCCCCATACCAAGCCGGGACTCTGTAGCCGGGACTCTGGAGCTGGGAAATTGAGGTCAAGGTCAATGCAAACCTTAACGAGGTTGCAACGCCCCTCCCAACCCGTTTTTGTTCTGGCGCACCTCTAAATTAAGCACGCACGCGGTTGTTTACGTCGAACAGGTACGGTGGGTGTGCTGCGTTTCAGACGCGCTGGAAAAAATGCAGAGATGGCCCCGACTCGTCCGCTATGGGCATAGACGACAACAACCGTTAGATGTTCTAGAATCTCTGCCGTGCTAGCGGCATTGATGCCGATGCCGACACCGACAAGTCTGGCCGGCGGGAGGGGGCTAAAAAGGTACACTGGCCACGGCTGCATTCCGCGGGCTGCGGCGCCGTAGCACCAGAGGGAGCCGTGCCTTGCGGCGGAGCCAAGGCTTGGCCTGTCATCCGGAGAGGCGAGGGTCTCCATCTCGTATTGGAGATGATGTCAATCTTGTCCATCCCTGCCCGTCGCATGTTGCGAAATGATCGCCGGCCTCCAAGGACATTCTGGATCGCTTCCAGCACCCACAGTCAATGCGACCTCGTAGTTCGCAGTACATAAAGGAACACGGCAAGTCGCCGTTTGGGATTAATTCAGCATCATCAACAGCTTCAACTCTCTCATCCAACAACTTTTCTTAATCAGCCAGACAACTTTTCGTGTCTCTTCCAATTACACTTGTCAAAATGCAGTTCAAGAGCCTCCTCGTCGCTGCCGGCCTCGCCGCCGCCGCTCCCCAGGCCGCCGAGACTCCCACTGCCACTGCCGCCAGCGGCGCCGCTGTCACTCCCGACGCCTTCAGCCTCATCTCCATCCGCTCCGGCAGCGACGTCCAGTACAGCCCCTTCCAGGCCGCCAACAGCAGCATCCTCCTCCAGCTGGACAGCCCCAACGCCACCTGCGACACCACCACCGACGGCTCTGCCACCTTCTACCTGAGCAACAGCCAGCTCTTCCTCTACAAGACCGACATTCCCCCTCAGCAGATCTACGTCGACCGCTCCGGCATGGGTACGTTGCAACCAGCATTCAACTTAAAAACGAAAAAAAAAACATGTGCTAATAATTCAACAGGCCAGGGCAAGATCGGCTACATCACCGGTGCTCAGTCTCCTCCCCGCAACGCCGAGCTCAGCGGCTGGACCATTGACGCCGAGAACGGCCTCACCCTCGACGGTGCCGGCTTCCTCGCCTGCCCCGGCGCCATCCAGGACTCCTGGGCCGTCTGGGTCAGCACCGGCGTCGCCAACCCCGGTGGCTACCAGAACTGCGTCGGCATCAAGGCTCGCGTTGAGGCCGTGGCCCAGCCCGTCAGCTGCCTCTACACCGAGTAAATGTGCCATCGGTAGGGAGCTTTTTTGTAATTTTCGGCGGAACCCAATTTTTATTAGACTAGCGTCAGCTTTTGGATGAACTTAAAAAGTAATATATCATGACACGCTCGTTTCATAGAGCACAAATTGTTGGATCTCGTGTGTGATTATATCTAGGATGTTGTAAATGACATACAAGCTTCAACGTTGCCGCTGTGTTGTACATCATGTTGCCAGAGAGTGGAACATGAGGCAGTGTTGCTGAGGGTACATGCCTGGGGCTTAGAACCTGATGATAGGACCTAAGCCTCTGCGATCGATAAGATATCGAGTTACTACGATTATCACTTCGTTTAATCGCACTATTGTATAAGGATAGACCTCAACAAGTTCGTCAAAAGAAGTTTGCCTAAAATAGTGGTGCCGGCTTCTGTATACTTTAGGGTAGCTACCCTGTAGTAAGCCGGTAATTACGATACGCGTGATCTTCCATCTACCTACTGTATAACCTGTTTCATCAAATAAAAATATCTTAAAATCTCCATTAATAGTATTTCTATGTTATTGAAGATAATTTGCAACTTAAAAAGCCGCTCCTTGTCCGAGTCATGTCTAGTGCTGCAACATCAGTAGGTCGACTGCCGGAAGCAATGTTGGGACTGTTCCCCGATACATATTACAAAGCTCAAAAACTTTAATAAAGAAACCCATCAACTTTGATAGTCTCAAACACCCATCCCCAACTACTTGACGCGTATACCGATGCGTTTCGGATATTTTGCAACCTGCAGAATCTGATTACCGTGCAGATAACCACGCAGGCTAAGACGACGCCGTGGCGCTAACTAGTCCCAGATGACTGGAAATGGGGCTGAATGACTGCATCACACGGGACGAAAACGAGTGTGACCAGTGGCCTGCGACTCTGACCTGACAAAAGCCGCAGCCAGTGGGAATTGAGAAGTGGAATATAAGAATCCCACCTACAGAAAATAATGAGACAAAAGCACAAAAGCCCGCTCAGATTTGCGGCCCAACATGCCCATCTTTCCCCTCCACAGGCGGTATCTGATTTAGGCATAAAGCCACCCACAATCCATTGATCCGAACTCCGAACAACAGTGGGGAAAAAAAGGATTCCTCATCAAGACTTGCTTGGCGGGCGGCGCCTCTTCACGTGATTTGTATACTGAGACAGACGGGCCGTTCTCCACAATTGATTATCTGATGATCTGATAAAAAAACCTCGCAAAACGGCTGGCTGCGCGCAGAAGCCATCTCCAACGAGCTCCGCACTGCACTTCTCCTCCTCCCCCCCGCCAGCGCCTTGGACTGGAAACAAATCAACCAGCACATAGGTTTAGGGGGCGAAAGAGGGGTCCAGCGACCATGAAGTTTGGACGCTTCGTGGGCGCGCTACCGCCTCTGCTGCTGGCCGCGACATGGATCCCTGCGGTATCGGCGCACGGCGAGGGCGCTCCCAAGGTTTGCTTCGACGCCTGCCAGAGCTGCGTCGCCGGTCTGACCTTCGACGACATGGTCTGGAGCCACACGGGGCTCAACCGGACCTGCCACAGCCGCCGCTACCTCGAATCGCTGTACCTGTGCCTGGGCGTCTACTGCATGCCCGAGGCGGCACCCTACGGCCTCAGTCGGCTCAACCAGACGTGCCAGGACGTCGCGCGCACGCCCATCCCGTCCTTTGACATCATCGCAAACTACACCGAAGGCGACATCGACAACCTGACAAAGGTCGACCTCGAAGACACCAAGAAGCCCGGTGTCTTCCGCGAAGTTGTGCTGCCTTCAAAGAGCCTGTTCGGCGCTTGGTGGGATACGCTGGTATGTCTAACACTCTCGGGATACTATGCGGCCTCGGCCCGGACCGCGCTGACCCGTGCCCTTCTCACAGGACTCTGTCGACTACACCTATGTTCGACATTATTACTATGCGTAAATCATCCCCCTGAAACCGTGATTGTTTTGTTCTGACAGTGACAGCTTGGCAATGACCATCTTCTGGGCCATCGTAGTCGCCATCGGCATGGGGAACCACATCGTCACAGCCATCCTTCACTCGCAAGTCTTTCGCAGCCACTCGTTCAAGTCATGGCACAGACTGGCTCGCACGCACTCGTGGCTCGTCAACCGAATCTCAGTGCCTGCCACCTTCGGAAACCGATGCGCCCAGCAGATTGGCTTCGGCACGGTGCCCCCGAGAATCCAGTCCCTGACCATCACTGCTTTTTGCATAATGAACGTTGTCTTTTGCGTCCAAGGCTATCGAATCGTGCCCGTAAACTTGTAGTAAGTCACTCCATCAGACTGTTTGTTGGTCGGGCACGGAAACTTAAACGGCGTCTCAGTTTCAATTCCCCAATCAGGCAGATTCTGCGCTACTCGTCGGACCGAACCGGCGTCATCTCGTTTGCCAATTTCCCGTTAATATGGATGTTTGGCATGAGAAACAACATCATCATGTGGATGACGGGGTGGGATTTTGGCACATACAACAACTTCCACCGATGGGTCGCCCGTATCGCCACCGTCCAAGCCATTTACCATTCAGTTGGATATACAGTATTAATCTTTAGAGGTTGGTTCACTTGTCAATACTTGGTAGGCATGGCTAACTTTAAGCAGAGGGCGGTTGGACATATTTTGCCTATTGGTGGACTCAGCTATTTTGGTGTACCGGTGTAGTTGTCAGTTGCCTCTTTTCCCATGCGTTCTCATCCCTTGCTAACAAAATACAGGCAACCGTCGCCATGTCACTACTACTAGGCCTTTCCATATACTGGCTCCGACGCCAGCAGTACGAACTATTTCTTATTATTCACATCGGCATGTCCGTCCTAACACTATTCGGAATGTTAATGTACGTACCATATCCCACCAACACAGCAACCTCAATCTCTAACTCTTTGACAGTCACGTCTCCATCTTTGATGGACAATACGACGGCCTCTTCTGGATCCCATTCATAATCTGGGTCGCCGACCGCGTCCTCAGGGCGATCCGCATCATAGCATTTAACCCCTACTTCTGGAGCACATGGGGCAGCGCCAGCTACAACCCCCTATCCAACATCATCCGTGTCAGCGTCCCCTGGGCCACGAGTATATACAAGCCCGCACCTGGCACATACTATTACTTACATGTGCTCAACGGCAAGCGATGCTGGGAGAGCCACCCCTTCACCGTCGCCTCCGTCTTAGACGAGGGCCAGACAGCCGCTAAGCTGCTCGGCGAGCAGGTGCCCCTCCTCGAATCCGGCGAGGCTGAACCTGACGCAGACCGGGCCGCCGACGATCAGGACATGGAGCCCGACACATCCTCCATGACGTTCCTCATCCGACCTTACGACGGCTTCACCTCCCGCCTCAGGGACTCTGCCGCTGGCGCCTGGCCGCAAAAGGCCCCCCTACGGGTCCTTGTCGATGGACCATACGGGCACACCCAGCCCTTCCACACCTTTGACAACGTCGTCTTCGTCGTTGGTGGCAGCGGCATCGTCGTGCCCCTCTCGTACCTATCCCGCCTGACCGCTACTGGCGCCTCATCGGGCAAGCAAACGCCCCGATCGGTGCAGATCCACTGGGCCGTCCGCGAGCCGGCCTTTGCTCTCGACGTGCTGCAAAACGACATTGGCGACGCGCTGGGCTCGCCCAACCTGTCTGTCCACCTGCACCTCACGTCGTCTCCCGCCGGTGCAGGCCGCGACGACGCCAGCGACTGGCCGTCCCAGGTCGCAATCGAGCACGGCCGCATTGACGCACCGTCCGTCATTGCGTCGGTCCACGCCGACGCGGCTGGCGACGACGAGAGCATGGCCGTTGTGGCGTGTGGCCCGGCCCAGATGGCCGATGCGGCCCGCAAGACGGTCGCTGCCATGCTGGCCAGCGGCAGCGCCCGCGTAGAGTACTTTGAGGAGAGCTTCCAATGGTAAATAGAAAAGTTTTTGCATACACAACACATCTAGCATGCGCACTTAGACACAGTTATACCAAGATACCTACCTAGTACACCTTATTTCGTAAATTAGACAGCCAGTTAGAATGCAATACATTGTTCGTTTAGAGTTCAGTCGACAAAATTAGCGGTCCTGGTTTCGTCATAGCGCGATGTCTGACCACCCAATGCTTAGTTGATCCCTCGGACATTTACCCCAGAGACGGAAACTGGTAAACTAGTTCGCCTAGCCTAGCCGCTATCTGATCACTACGCACAGTCGGCTAAAGTCACATCAAATATTGAAACACTCAAAGCACCATCAAATGTGAAACAGGGACCAAGTTTTTTTTTTTTTTTTAATATATTCATTCTGTTTGTGCTGATATCTACACATTATGCACTGGCATTTGGTCATATTATTTGACCATGCCCAATATTGCAAACTCAACTAGGTATCATTCATTTATGCATTAAGTGCTAGTACACTTTAGTACTAAAAGGGGAATCTTAAACGTCAACCTTCTCCTCGTGGTGGACAGTGGCAGCAAAGGTGGTGCTGGGCTTCCACTTGGCCGAGGTACGGGGGGTGGTCTCCTCCATCATCTTATCAACCTGCTCCAGAGTAAGACCCTTGGTCTCAGGAACCAGGAAGTAAGCGTAGACGAAGGCGCAGGTGCAGAGACCACCCCAGATGAAGAAGACGGAGGACTTGAGGTTACCCTTGGACTCGCCGACCATGTAGGGGGTGATGACGGCAATGATGGTGTTCCACAGCCAGTTGGAGGCGGTAGACAGACCAACACCGCGGGATCGGATGGGGATGGGGAAGATCTCGCCAATGACGATCCAGGCACCGGGGCCCCAGGTGGAGGCGAAGAAGAAGATGAAGATGGCGATGAAGGCAATCTGAGCGTTGACGGCGGGAATGTTGTCGGCAATGGACAGAGAGGAGTCGCTGGGGTCGGGGTGGGTCTTGTTGAAGCCAACGGTGACACCGATGATGGCGACGAGGAACTGGCAGATAAGCATACCAGCAGCGCCAATGATGAGGATGCTTCGGCGACCGAATCGCTCGACAGTCCAGAAGGAGAGGGGAGTGGACAGGACGTTGACGAGAGTGAAGATCATGGACATAAGGAAGGAGTTGGAGATGGCGCCAGTGGACTTGAGGAAGGGAGTCGAGTAGTAGAAGATGAAGTTGACACCAGTCCTGCGGGATCTTGTTAGCATATCGAGTAGATTTTGAACGCGGGGGAGTTGAGCTCAAACTTACCACTGCTGCATCATCTGCAGGGAAGTACCGAGGATGGTTCGTCGAAGGTTAGACTTGGCGTCCCAGAGGCTACCGCGGAAGCAGTTGGCCCAGCTGCCGAACCAGGTGGTGTCGGGAATCAGGGCACGCTCGTACTCCTCGTTGGCAACGATCTCGGAAATCTCAACCTGGACGTAGTTGGAGTCGCGGGGCTGGCCACGGACACGGGCCAGAGCGTCAATGGCATCGTCGATGCGGCCCTTCTTGACGAAGTAACGGGGAGAGTCGGGGAGGAACAGCAGACCAACACCGAGGATGACAGCCCAGGGGAACTGGATGGCAATGGGAATGCGGTACGAGTTGGCCGAGTTGATGTCCTGGGTGCCGTAGACGACGCAAGAGGCGAGCAGAAGACCGATGGTGATGCAGAATTGGTAACCGGCGACGAGAGATCCACGAACCTTGCGGGGGCACTAATGCGTGTGTTAGTCTGGGTGGCATTTCGGGTATCGGGGCAGGGATAGAAAGCAACTTACAATCTCAGACATGTAGAGAATAACAATGGCAGACTCAAAACCGACACCAACACCAGCAATCAAACGACCAGCGACAATAGCAGCAAGGGCATCGCCCTCACCAGTAATCATCTGGATAACAACACCGAGGCAGTAGATGATGCAGCCGGTAATGACGGTCCACTTGCGGCCCATGCGGTCAGCAAGGTCACCAGCGATGAGGGCACCGAAGAAGGTACCGCAGGACAGGATAGAGGTGATGAGAGAGGTGTGGGAGTCGGTCAGAGCATCGCGGCCGGCGCCCTCAACCTCGTGGATGAAGAAGGGGGAACCGTTGACTCCGTTGATGTAACCGGAGTCGTATCCGAAGAAGATACCACCAAATGAGGCGAAAGCGCACATGAGGTAGGCCTTCCAGGTGACGGGAGCCTCAATGGCCTCGACATTGTCCGTGGCCTGGAGTCCGCCAACGACGGAGGCCTTGCGCTCCTCCTGGTTCTCGAGGGAGGCGCCCATGGTTGTGGTTCTGGCTTGGCTTGGCTTGTCTTGTCGTTCTTTTCCTTTCAAGTGCAAGTCTTCGATGAGAGACAAGACACGGGAAGTAGTGGAAATTAGAGGAGAAGAAGGTGAAGAGGAAGTGAGACAGAGGCGGTGCTGATCGACAGAGCGAGACGGGTTTCACAGAGCAGGGACGACGGCGTCATTTATTCTTGACGCGGACCCAAGGCTCTGTTCCTGCCGTCTGTGGTTCACGGCGGTGCTTGGCCGGATCGAGCATTTTTTCGTCGTCTACTCCCTCGCTCCTTCCCTGCCTGCAGTCCTTGTTCGGCAACACCCACCCCCCCTTTAGCTCCCGACCCTTCGTATGTGGCATGTGGAGGGATGGATGGGGATGGGGATGGGGAGCATGATGGGGCCCCGAACCCGATGCCCTGAGGGGGAGGGGAGGAAGGGACGAGGGGACCCTCGATGGAGCATGGAGCAGGAGCATGGAGCAAGAGACAATGGAGCATGGGATGGGGTCATTATGGTTGCATTCACCCCCGGCATAAGCTTGACCTTGAGCTTGAAAGTATGGCAATGTGGGTGTTGGGCACCACCCCGGGGCGTGCGCGGCGGGCGAGCCGACCACTTAGAAGCTAGAGCCCGCTGGGCGGCCAGCAGCACCAAAAGAGAGGCAACACCCTTCACGACGGGGCCACGATCGGCGAGCTGCGTGTCGCCTGTTGCTGCACAGCGCTGCGGGTGCAAAGTCTGTCGACCGCGCTGCGAGGCCGCTGTAAAGCACGCCTAGAACTTGCGCTAGAACAGCCAAGGACAGCCACCGCGTGGTTGATCGTGTGGTGTCTCGGCCCTCAGTCTCAGCTGCGCGCGGCTCCGGAGCAGAGTGGGCATCGTCACCGGCCGTCGCTAACGGGAGCGAGAAACGGGGCCTTCTCGATCGATGCTCGCTCGCTCGCTCACTCAGCAGAACAAATGGAAGCCACGGCGAAAAGAAAGAAAAAATGTGCCGCCCACGCGCCCAGCATCTGGGGAATCTCGCGTGGGGATGGGCGGGTCCCCGCGGCAAGGGGCTACGAGGTAACGCCGATGGGGTCTGGAGGGGACGGTTGGCCCACACCGTTTGTGCCGGGCAAGAGAAGCGCCGAGTATCGCCGGCCGTTGTCGTCGTGCCTTTTTTTTTTTTTGCTGGCGCTGTACTGGTGAGTGGTGAGGTGCAGTCTGCTGCTTGCTTGGTGATGCGCAAGCCACTATGCGAGCTGGTGGCGGGAAACCAGGACAGACGCAGACAAACCAGCCGCCCGCCGGTCCCGTGCTCACATGACGCGCGACCGTCACTTGTCGGCCAACTGAGAAAGGATCCTTTGTCCGTCAGTGCCTCGCCAGTGGCTTGCCAGTTGATGCCATTCACTCCCGCGAACGCCTGCTGCGGCCGCGGTTGTTGGGCGTACACCTCCAAGCAACCAAGGCCAGGCCTCGGGAATTATCACTTTTACACTTTTACTCCAATCTCAGACGGTACACGCCGCCCAATCCCCTTCTGCGCCCACGGCATCCCGGCCAGTCAGAACCGGGGTGCCTGCTGGGGACACCTATTGCCCGCCGCCCATCCATCAACCACTTCCTCACGTATGGACCAAATAGACGCCGCCCACACCACACACTCTGCCTTGCCACACCCTCCCCCCTCCCCGGGTATGCGCGGGGAAGGCCCCTGGGGACCGTCCCAATGGGCGAATTTTCGGTCGTACTCTGGACGCTATTCAGGGCCTCCAATGCATGGGATGGTCGTAATTGACCGAGCTGCCTCTCCCACCGCACTCGACCTTCACTCCATTCCTGCGGAGGTTCCCCAGTCTGTTTGAGCTTCGCGACCCCGGAATCACTCCAGCTTTTTGGGGATGTCGGGGGACTATGCTGCTTTTGTCGTGCACCGAAAAGACTTTTGGCCAGCCGAGATGCCGTCCTCTCACCCACCAGTTCAATGGCTCCGAGCCGGAGACCGACCGCCAAATCATGATACCATCATGCCTTTGCTTCCCTGCCGGCCATCGTTCCCCAGTCCAATCCTGTTCCGCAGCTTTCCCCCTTCCCCCTCCCCATACTCGCCCAATCTGCGGGAACGAGGAGCCCCCGCGGGGAGGGGGAGGGGCAGCCATGAATTTGGCCGAGCAAACGGACGACGCAGCAGTGTCTAGCTGTCACGATGGCACCTCGTCGCAAACGCCAGCTACTCGCCCGCTACCTTGTCACGAGTTGTCGCTTGCTGTCATGCACCACGCCGGCCGGAACGTCACTCGCCACGCACTGACCTGACCTGACGTCTTTTTTTTTTTTCCGCCGCCCAGAAGGCCCTGACAAGCTCGGGTGGCTGGCTTCCACCGATCGATTGATCTATTGTTGGCAGAGGCTAAGCTAGTTGGTTCGTCCCAAACGCCACCGGCCATGGTTCTTAATCCGAACCTCCTAGCCGCTCCTGACCGACCTGTTAGTCAAGCCAACATGCATCCAAGTTGGATGCATCTCGTTGCGGGTGATGCATCACGAGAAAAATTATCGGACGGTTGCTCGGCCTGACTGGATTGATCATCTCCCAATCCCACATGCAGCCCCTCCCGTCATCGCTTTCACCTTCTCTTCTGCCGGCAGTGGCTCTCCCACTTCCCTCAAAGGAAGTTGTAAGCCTCCTCGGCTCCGTAGTGCCGTGCGCCCCGTCCAACCTTTCACAAAACGTTGCACAATTCTGTCTTGTTCGCCCGAGCCTAAAATTAAAAATAACAAAAAATGACTAGAAAAAAAGGAAAGAAAAAAAAAGAGGCCCAGCGACCCAATTGACAGGGTTTGAAATGGGACGCATATCCGACACACTGTCTAGCTCTACCCGTCCCACGTTTTTTGACTTTCCCTTTCCCTCATCGGCTAGCCTTCCGCTCTGCCAATCTCTCGCTTGGGTCGCCACTCGCCAACGTCTATTGACGTGATGCGCATTCCTTTTTGATTCAGCTATTGTCGCACATCGCACGGGCGCTGAGTGTATTAGACAGAAAAAAAAAAGCATTTTTAAGAAAAAAAGTTTTTGTTACCCAAAGAGGCAACTCATGCGGAGGGCTCCGATAAACAACCACAACACTAAGCTTATGCTTCCAGAGATCACGTCGATTCCTTTCTCCACGGACACTAGGCGTCTCTCCGGAGTTGCTTCTGGAGTACCCTCTGGAGTATGGAGCAGCTGGACTTACATAAACATCTGTAACAGGCCAGACCCATCAGGCTATTGGCTCCCGTGGCGCAGAAGACTGGAGCCAGAGGATCGAGACTGGATCCCACCCCAATGCTCGAAATCTCGTCCCTGGCTGCTGGATGGACCCATGGGATCCAGCATTCAAGAATGAGTCCGCCCGAGGACCCACCGGGGATCCTTGTTGCAAAGAGAAAATCCTGTCAAATCATATTACAGTCGGAACTCGTGACCTCGAAAAACGTCGGCCGGGCCGTTGGCTCGGGTGTGCAGCAAGGTACAGGATCCAAGTCGTCGCGTCGTGGTTAATTGCTGAGCCTGTTGGGTGGATAGCCTGACGAGTTACCTGAACCAGTTTGGCCAGACTATTGGACATCCGGAAATTTCTCCCGGCAAAGGGAAAACGGCGACAATATCGTGCGCTTCACCCCCCCTGACGGGCGGTATTCCCGTTCAATGACTCCAAACAGAATGTGTCACAACATCCTCGTCGGCCGAATTCTCTTCTCGTCATGGGATCGGCTATGAATCGCCCAAGGTCCCAGAACGCCACCATTCCGTGCGCTCTCTCTTGAGTCTGCCCCCTTGTTCCCGCTTCCATTTCCGACCCGGTGCTTGGGCTGATGGGTAATGGGTGATGGGTAGTGGGAGCTGGAATTAATCACACTCCCGCCCGGGCGGTGCGCGACGTACAAGCCACGCCATCTGTCATCCCATCCCATACCCGTTCAGTCACGAGCACCCAGCTTGGCGGTTCACACTGTCAAGACGAGACAGTGGGGCCGAGAATCACCCTTTCGCTCTCTCGCCGTGTGTTGCACACCCCCCTGCTGCACCCAAGCAAGAGGGATCACTCCCCATTGAATCAGATTCGTCCTGCAGCTGCAGAGCATCACCTAAATTGCTATTTTGTTTGGGACAAACACATGGCAACAGAAACCCAAATTGATGTTTTGCCGAGAAGACGACAAGAGAAAAAGCAATGCCTCGCTTGGCTTTGCATGACTGACAAGCCACCGCTTTGTCAGCCCCTTGTCCTCATCCCGCCCTGCCCTGTCCTCCCGCCTGCATGCATGATCAAGACATCACGGCTTTTTTATACGTACCCTATAGCACTTTGCTTCTTATTGTCTAGGTATGTCTTTTTGCCAAGTTTCAAGTTCAGCTGCACCTCAGCTTGAGCTGTGCCGAGCCGTGCTTGGAATGCAACGCAGCGCAGCGTAGCAGGAGCCCAGCCGCATTACACGGTGGCTTGACGACAGTTTACACGAGCATTGAGATGGCGCCTTTCGCACATCCGCGTATTTGCTTCGCTTGAGAGCATGCATGCAACATGGTCCGTCATTTTTTACATCAATTAAGGCGTACAAAAAACTTACCCCCTTCCCTTTGCGATGCCCTGATTGGATCTCAAACCCTTTCCCGGTGCGGCAGTCTTCAACCCGACTCGATGCGAGCCTTTGGCTTGGCGGTGCCATGTAGCACCGCCGGCAAGGCTCAAACAAGGGATCAGCGCAGTGACATCCTTCCATTCCGGGAATACGCTGCTGGGACAGCCACGGGGGGCGAGCTGTTTCTCATGTCAAATTGTGCGAACAAGGTCCGGGTGACGCGTCGAATGCAGCAAGAGATCAGCCAGGTCTGTCTGCCGAACATCTGCCGTCCTCATCATATTAATGTTGCAGCTGTGGGTACGCGGGCAGACCGTTTTTTAAAGTTTTGGTGGTCTGAAGGCGCAAGAACTGGAGGCCCTTGTTGCGGCCGAGTTTGGATGTATCCACGCTCGAGGAAGGGGAAAAAAAAATCTAGAGGGAGCATTTTTGTGTTTTTGCAAGGGTGTGGGTGACAGAGAGTGGGGGAGGCCCGGCCGGCAGTCCGGCACGACCCACTCCGAACGGGCCATGGCCAGATCCCAGAGAACAGGGCGGGCGATACAAGATAGATGGCACCCGTCTTTTCTCGCGCGAACCCCAGAGCAAGTGCTTTGTTGATCGCGGTGCTAGGCCGCTTTGCGCCCCCGCGGCAGACACGTTTCGCCTCGCGCTGTTTCAAAGTGAAGGGAGGCGTGCAGGACGCATGGCGACGTGGTCGTGATTCAGATCAGAGTCATCGAGATATCATTGCATCTGAGACAATTACGCGAGGTCTCGGCAATTCAGCCACCAAGTGATTTCTGATACCGTTTCCCCTGCATGGTACGATTTCTACTGGTCCCGATTCCTCTATGCTTTTTGCATACATTCTCGTATTCTCCTATGGGGGTACCTTCGCGCCTCTCTTCACCGACTATACTACCCGATTTTTTTCTCGCAACTGCCGTTCTAGGTTGAGCAGGGTCTCGACTCGACTATTAACCCACTAAAAAAAACCAGCTATAGGGGTTGTTCGAGCAGGGCAGTTGTTTGCGAAATTCCCTATCTTGCATACTGATTCAGACAAGGTCACGCGAACCATCGTTCTGGGTATCTGCTCCGTGAGTGGCTTTTTGCCTGCCGTCCGCGTGTGGGGCAGCCCGCCGGGGCGACCGAGTGCCTGGACTTGCTCGTGGCGGCGGGAAAACCGGGACCTGGGGAGGCGTTTGGTGCCCCGTACTCGTCCCCCATATTCTCTCCAGGCCGGCCGGGGCAGCGCTATCTGTTGCAGATTGTACAGAGATGCGGTATTGCTAATCGACGCATGATCTCGGCGGGTCTAATGGGTCGCATTTTCAGGGACGAGAGGTTGCGGGGCTGAAATAGGACCGAGATCACAGCGAGAAGCGCCGCGAGCGCTTAGGGGAATATGACGTATCGAGCGGATGTCCAAATTTAAGGGGCAAAAAAGATGGAGTTTGTTTCCTGACAAGATTAGCATTGCTTTAAAATTTAGAGTGCTGTTTTGGGTTGTTTTTATGGTTTCAGTGCTAGATATAGGGTAACTTGTTTTTGTAAACGACTTATACCAATTTAATCACCACACTCTACTATGAAGATGAATCAAGCGTATAATTGCTAGAATCCCATAATATTTAGTTATTGTTTTTAAAAATCGGCTTTTCACAATTTGTTGATCCGACTCCGTTGGAGATGGCGGGGTAACTCAGACGTATTATCATGATAGCTGACCGAATTGAGAACTCGACAACGTGATTTTCCCTTCCATTGCATCCACAATCGAATGTGGCAACACCTCGGCATCTGGATAAAACAAAGGGTCATGTTCCAAAATGAAATGCGAGATGGAGTTCTTCGTCTTTCTCCCCATCCTTTAGAGTTCCCATTGACTTGACAAAAACATGACTACATATATGCGTGCTTGGCAATGCGTGGGTCCCGGGCCCATAGAGAAGACGCTCAAGCTCGTCAACAATGTCCCCCGCCCGGGAAAGACGCTGCAGAGCGGCCACCTGCTCGTCAAAATAGCACGGGCAGCCATCAATCCCCTTGATTACAAAGTTCTCGAGCTCGGTGTCGCAGCTAGAGCTATAACCCGGTTCCCCAAGACACCTGGCATGGACTTTAGCGGCCTGGTTGTCGACGTTGCCTCAGACGTTGAGGATATCAATTCCGGCGACACGGTCTTGGGCAGGATCCTCGTCGGAGGTAAGGAAGGATCTCTGTCGCAGTACGGCGTGGCCCGGCGCGACTCGTGCGTGGTGGTACCGGCCGGATTGGACCCGGACCAGGCGGCGGGGGCAGCCACGGCCGGGTTGACGGCGTACAAGACGGTGGCGCCCCACGTCAAGGCCGGCGACGGCGTTTTCATCAACGGCGGGTCAGGCGGGGTGGGGCTGTTCGGCATCCAGGTCGCAAAGGCCCTGGGCTGCCATGTTACCGTGTCCTGCTCGCCGGCCAAGGCTGCCCTCTGCAGGGAGGCCGGTGCCGACGACATCGTCGACTACACGGCGTGCGACGTGATTGCTGCGCTCGAGGAGAAGGGAACAGTGTACAACCTGGCAGTCGACAACGTGGGCAACTCGCCCCCGGGCCTGTACGCTGCATCGCATCGCTTCCTTGCGCCAGGGGGAACATTTGTCCTTGTGGGCGGTGCCGCATCAGTCGCCAGCGCGGCGAGTCTTGCGACGAGCCTGGCGCTGCCATCGTTCCTCGGCGGTGGGAAGCGAAGGTTTGTCGGGTTCAATGTGCACCCCGATCGCGCTGGGTTGGAGCAAGTTGCGCGTTGGCTGATAGAGGGCAAGGCGAGGACTTTTATTGATTCCGTGTACGAATTCGAAGAGGCGGACAAGGCCTTTGAGCACCTGAAAAAGGGCTCGAGTGGAGGCAAGATCATTGTTCGTGTTGATGGTGGACAGTAAGTGTTGGGTGCGCAGGAGCGACATCAATTGCATGTTATGAATCGTCAAACCAAGGAGCGATTCAGAGAAACGAAGGATTGCAAGCTATGTCTCCAAGTAAATTTGACATCAATGCTAGCCTAGGTCGTTTCCGTATGTAGCTGTAGCCCCGAGGAAGTTTGTGGTGCGTTGTAATTTTGACATGTAAGATGAGACGGAGGGCTGGTATGTGCGCATTATGCCAGAACTTATAGGAGTCGCACTAAACACTATAATACGACAAGTTTGTTCATTACCGTGTTAATGGAAATTCGTGTTTTGGGGAATTCATTGAGATAACCGTTTCGAGTGCCCATTATCCTCATATGCTGGGGGGTTGAGTGGCTTAGAGCTACATTTATTGGGTTGGAGTCTATGGCGCTCTCCAGGTAACTCATTCTAGAAGGGTGCATCACATTCTGCAACAGGCGAATCCCGAAACTGATACCGATCACCTCCGTTTTAGACAAATAAATCACCATCACCGTAGCTCAAGGGACTTGTATGAGTGGAATTTTTCCTTCTTTTGGGGTATTCTCTATTTATTATTTTGCTCTAGGTAGCACAGAGAGCATCTTGGTGCCCTTTATACTCCAACTATCCTTCAGGACTAACGAGAAGGTTGTATTTTTGTATGCCTGGAAGACTTCTGGGGGCTGATTCATGCTACCTAGGGTGATGGCGCGTGAAGTCGTAGCCAGGCCGCTTTGGCTGACAGACTTGATTGGGCATATTATATTTTGCAGGAGCGCATGGGCGATTTTGTTCCCAGTTGAATCCTTGAATAAGGGTTGAGGCATATCACTCTTGATCTGCCTCATCCGGCCAATGCCTCGTTTTGGATCCGAGCTGAAATGACCAAAGATATTTTTATTGAATGGCCATTAGCCTGCCTCGTTTTTAATGCTTAACACCATGACGGATCTGGGTTAAGAGCGTAGGTATGATATCCTTGGTTTACCGCTGACCTCACGCTCCCAAACCTGTGGTGAACTTGCGAGCAACCCAAGCCGCACCGTGCTCTTCGTACTCCTTCTTTGTTACAGAGAGCTGCTCAATGTGTGGATGGTTGGCTAGATGAGCACCTCCGTACCATGTGTGAGTGATTGGATCTGCTGGCCTTGCGACACGAACTATGCAATCGTCGGGAACTCGTTGCACCACCTCCTTTTGTAGGCGCTGGATGAACCCGTCGAGAAGTGCATTGCCGCCCACGACGACAATGTTGGCCAGCATGCTGGGCCAGAGGCCAATAGGAAGCTCGTTAAGGGACTCCTGGATCAAGTCCGCCAAGCCGGGTTGCCTAATCCCAGCATCGGATGGACTGAAGATGAGTTCCGGGACCGTAAATCGTTCGTTGCGCAGCGTCAAGGCATCTTCCTCCGACTGGCCAGCCGCCTTTTTGGATTTTGAATGTCGAGCCGGATCATATTCGCAGAGTATACCCTTGGCGCGTGTGTGAAAGTCGGGTAAAATATAGTCCTTGGCGAGGCCGCCTCCTGTTACAAAGTCTGGTCGTCGCTCCCCTCTCGTTCCTTTCCATGACTTTTCCAGGTCTGCTTTGAAATCCGGGGATACGTAGCATGCCAGCTCCTTCATTTCGTTGACAATATATGTGTCGTTACGCATATCAAAATGTCGCAGGGAGATGAGTCGTGTCAGGTAGTTTGTTAGCACCTTGCCTCCGACATCAAGCCGGCGGATGGCTGACTGCAGCGGTCTGCCTTGGAGAAGTGGTGTGATGGTCGTATGCGAGTAGCCGGAATCGATGACGAGGAGGGCCTCGGCGGGAATGTTTGCGACGGTATGGGCGTCTTTGGGCGTCTGGAATATGCTTTGGATGTCGTGGTAGGCGTTGAAGGTTGAACCTTGTCATGTTAGCCCAACTGTCATGTCATGTCATGCCACAAGCAACATCATACCTATTCCGCGATAATAGCTTGCAAATCCGTACTCTTCAAAAACGATCTGGTCGCAATTCGTCTCCAGCACCGGGAGCCCGTTTGGCGGTTGTCCGAGAATTAATCTGGTTTGGGACGGATCGCATTTCATCGGGGCGTTCGCATCGAAAAATTCGTGGTCCCAGACCTCCTTCTGGGCCTCCCAGTTGACAATAAATCCCTTCTCGACCGGCCGGCGGAACTGGATCTCACCAAAGTCGCGGCACTTTTCCAGGTCGGAGGCGACATAGACTTTGCGGGAGCGGTCGCGGGCGATGCAGTTGGGGATGGTTTGCGGCTGGCCGATTGTGCCGCCGGAGACGAGGCCGGCTTTCAGCGTGTCGGCGCCATTGTCGATGACGAGCGTGTTGGCGGGGGCTTTCGGGGCCGCAGGTTTGGCCTTGCGTCCTCCGGCCATGGCGTCTCGGTGGGAGTGGTAAATGTAAAGGTGGGATGCTCCCCGGTTGGTGTCTTGAAAACGCGACTTCACGTGCGCGAGTGGCGTTACGTAATCCACTTAAATTGAAGTCATCATTTACACTCTTCCACCCACAGTGATCGAAGTGGTCTGGTGATTTCATGGTTTTCGGCGATTTGGAAGTCAAATAGATTTATTGAAAGTGTTTTTGACGAAATTCATTGAATTGTTATTGTTGGGTTATGCTTCCTTGTCCTTCAAACGGATGGTCTTGAACATGAGCACAAGTCAATTATATGAATGGCGACAACTAGAGAATTAAAAAGGGATAAAAGTAGGCAAAAGCCTATTGAATAAAATACTATCTACTCTGGAAGCAAAATACCTGACCGCAGAAACGGGACTTCAAGCCCAGCGACCTTGCCATCATCGTACTTGTACAACAAGATGCGATCCAGAGGCTCACCACCATAGCGAACCCAATCCTCATTCATCCACCCCACGCAATTCTTCTCTTCCAATTTGCTTCCGGGCAGATCAGTCTTGATTTCTGTGAATATTTTAGGCCAGAGCCGCCACACTTCTTGGACCGCCGGCTTGCCATTCACAGTAGTCTTTTCGACAAGCTCCGTCGGGAATACCCGAATCGTATCCCCAATATTGGGGATGAACTCTCCCATGGTGATGTTCCAAAGCATCGGAAGCGAGGCAGCAATATCTGAGCCGTTGCGACGAAGCGAGGAGATGAGAAGAGAATCGCTGTCGTGGGAAAGGGATGCCTCGATGGAGACGTCGGCTCCCTTTTTGGATGCGAATTTTACTTCGTACTTTTCTGCTTGTTTTCTAGATACCTCGTCCGCAGCAGGGACAAATGTAGAAAGCATGGCATCTCTGAGGATGCTCGCAGCCTTCATGGGGCCTGCCGTTAGGATTAGGATAGCAATGCCGTAGTCATCCACAAAGTCCAGCTGGCTTCGATATGCGAACGCTCCGCCGCTTTTACCGTAGATGGTGATTGGATGTGGGTGGTCGGGAGTCAAGTCGAATGGGCGAAGAATCTCCCAGGGCATGCCGGACATGGTGTACGGGCCGCCTGCAAACGAGTCTGGCTTGAGCCACTGGTTAATTTGGGTGGGAGTTAGGTCCAGTGTGCGCGAAAGAAGGGCGTGAGAAAATTTAGAAAGATCCGAAACTGTAGATACAAGGCCACCGGCTCTGAAGGATAGTTGTTAGCGATCACTCTTTGCCCTGTTCAATTGCTCGACTTACGGTGCGTTGAGGTCAAACTTAGCCCCCCAACTGCTGTCGCCAGGAGGAATAACGGCTTTTTTATCATCGCCCGGAGAAGGAAATGTATCTTCTAGGCCCAAAGGGTCTGAAACCAGATCTTTGATGAGCTGAGTGTAGCTTTTGCCAGTATACTCTTCAAGTGCTAGGCCTAAGACGACAAATGCCGAGTTGGAATAGAGAGGCCGCTCCATTGGCGCCGTGGTGGGGTACAGCGTAGTCATGCCATCGAGGAATTCTAAAGGCGTAAGTAACATACAGAGTGTATGGTCTTGCTACATACCTTGATTAGTGCATTGTTTGCTGAAGGCTGTGACGCCGCAAGAAGGGTATTCGGAGTCATTGATGGGGGGAAGTCCAAACTTGACAAAAATGTCTTTCAAGTAGTAATATTCTGAGTATCCATCTGTCTAGAGTTAATGGCTGGATTTTTTTTATTTTTAAAAAGGGACAAATCGACGCACAATTTGTAGGGGTTCCGCCAAGATAAGAGGCGAGCATTCTCAGTGTGACATTTTGCCATTGGACAGTCGAGTCCGACTTGGCGAGCGTCTTGAGAAACTTGGTAACGGGCGCATCCAGATCAATCCCGCTCTTTATCAGGATATAGTCGGTAAAGACTTTTGAAATGGAGCCAATGAGATATTGCGAGTTTCGGTCCAAGTGCTTTGTGCCATTCGTGTTCGCCTTGGCCAGGTGATGGTATTCCCAGATTGGAGTCCCAGGCTCCTGGTCCCAGCTGATGACGGCCAGGGAAAAGGATGAGTTCTCAACGGCCCAACCGGCATTGATGGACCCGGAAACTGCATCGTCCAAGGCCTTGGACAGCTTGGAGCCTGCTTCTTCAAAGATGGAAGCTTCTCCGAGGGCAGTTGGTCGCGGCACAACGGGCCCTTCTGGACGACAATCAAGAGCCGCCTGGGCCAAGGACGCAAAGGGGAGAAGCCAAAGTAATTTGTGATAGGGCACCATTTTTGACCGCAAAAGCAAAGAGGATGCTGATTCTGTTCAAGCAAGCAAGCAAGCAATCACAAACTGCGATATTCTCGACTTATAACCACTGACAGAATCATGGGAATATGTCTCGAATATCCAGCGTCTCGCTCAGCCCAAGCGCAACCCGAAATACGGATGCCAAAGCGGACATGATGTTCGTCGGGCTGCAACTCCAAGACAGGTGGTTGGTCCCAACTGAGACTTGGCGACGTTGATCGGTGCGGCTTGACGATGTGGCGCACCACGCCTCGTTTGCTCGAAAACGAAATACGATGCAGGGTGGCTGGCTAGCTAGCCAAGGACGATTCAAGAAACACCGGGGAACAGGCTGCGGGGTCCGCATTTTAGCCGATAGGAAGAAGTGACTTTATTATTTCATTCTTTCTTGCTGGAATTGATTTCAAGAGCAGCGCGAACGGGGTAAGTGAATCAGTCAAGTGACGAATGTGCTGCAGTTCGCCTCCAACTTTACTGTGGCGGCGAATCCAATCAGATAACCTGCGGCTCCTCACGTGAGAGTGATGACGGTTTCGAGTGTAGTCATGATGAGGTCGTCCAGCTTTGCTTTTTTTTGTTGGCTTACTTGCTAAACTGATCGACGGCCCGAACCAAAACGACGGGTCATTGGCTGAGATGTACATTCTCCGTGTCAAGAAGCTTATTGGTACTGCTTATTGATATCGTAATGTCTCAACGTCACAACATGGGAGTTTCCAATAATCAGAGGTAAAAACCAAACAATGCTTCATTTTGTTTCATGACGTGAAATAAATCTAATAACTCTATAATCCCATAAAAAATCCCTTGCTTTGCTTTGCCTTTTCAAATCTTGGGCGTGTCTATGACGGGCGGCACCAGACCCCACCGCTCGGACACGATATCGCGGGGCACAGCGCCGATGGCGGTTCTTGTATTTACAAACGACGGACCGCCGCTCTCCCAGGCGTAGTCCTTCCAGGCGCCCAGGCTGGGCACCATATTCTTGCTTACGATGCGGGCAATCTTGGCGCGCTGGGCCTCGCGCTGCTCAGGCTCGCCCACCAGCCCCGCGACGCTGCTCCAGAGCGCCCACGTCTCCTCGAGCTCGGCCACGCTCGACACGCCCATGACGCTTACACCCATGCGCACGCCGGGGATCAGCTTGGTGCCAAAGGGCGATCCGATGCGCGCCCAGTTCTCGATCGCCCACCGCAGCGACACCTCCTCCAGCGTCTCGCCCTCGTCCTGCGCAATCCTCGCCAGCCGGTTGCACGCCCGTCGCAGCTCGCGCGGAGCGGGATGCCACGCAGCCATGGGGCTGTTCTCGACGCCGCGCGTGGTCAGGAGCCCCATGCTCAGCATGCTGGCGTTGGGAATGCAGTCGACGCCGGCGTCGCGGAAGCGGTCCAGCAGCGATTGCTGGCCCAGCTGGCTGTTCTGGACGCAGAAGTGGCTGTACGACATGACGGCGTCCAGCGGCTCCCCCGTCTCGCGCAGGATCATCTCGGCGAGCGACGCCAGCGTCTCCACGGGGTAGCCGCTGATGCCGACGTAGCGGATCAGGCCCTGGTCCCTCAGCTTGCGCAGCTCCGTGACGGCGGCCAGGACTTCCTGGGGGGACACGAACTCGACATCGTGCGTGTAGACGAGGTCCAGGTACGGCGTGGACAGGCGCTCGAGGCTGCGGCAGACGCTGTAGCGGATCCAGGCGGGCGAGTAGTCAAACTGGTCGCCGGCGATGCGGCCGGCCTTTGTGATGAGAAAATATCCGTCTCGCGGCGGGGTCGGGGCGAGTTTGCGCAGGGCGTCGCCCAGGAGCACCTCAGAGGGGCCGTAGTAGGGCGAGGTATCGAAGCCGACAATGTTGTGGGCGAGGGCGCGGCCGACGATATCTGTATAGGGCATATGCGCGGGATCTGGGTGGTACTGGTGGTTGAAGGTGGCGGTGCCGAGGATGAGGGGAGGGAGCACCTCTGATAGAGGTTTTCGCGCGTCGGCCATGGTTTCTTTGAATCTGCCTTGGCAAAAGGACTAGGTATGTGTATATGTCGTATACGGGCAGGAAAACACAACAGAGAATCACGCAAGTTCAAGAACAAACCTTGGGCGCAGTTGTGAAGAGTTCAAGAGAATTACAATATGCACGCTACAGAGACTCAAATCTGGACACCTTCCCGGTGGAGGGGCAAAGGGCCGAGTGGGGGGAGACAATTTCGGGGCCAGATCTCGGCGGGGACTCGGTCATCGACGAGTTTAGTTTTTGGTTCTGGACTGGCAAGGCTGTGATATAATTCGCGCTTCCCCCAGGGCCGAGTGCCTCGAGCAAGGTTGGATTGGCTGGCTGCATTGCTCTGCTTCCGATCCATGATGCATAGGCGGCGCAGCTGATTGGATTTGTCATGACAAGCCTAAAATAAAAGAATTAAGAGGCAACCGGAGAAAAAAAAAAGAAAAGCGACACACACACACACACAAGGGAGGGAAATAAACTTTGACATGAGCTCCGGCTTATCGTAGCGCAGCACGGTCATGGCCCCGGCTGGCTGTCATTGGCGATGGTGATGGATGATTCATCACTCGAAGAGGGTCGAAGCTCGGATTCCGGAAGGAACCGAGTGCGCCATTAGCTAGACCGCTTACGCAATTGGGGAGGAGGACGTGTGTGTGCGAGCCGAGTGTATGCGCAAGCGGTATACGCGCGAGAGCGAGCGAGAGAGCGAGAAACGGGTGTGTTGTTTGGGGAAACGAGGTCGTTTCAAATACTCGACGTTGGGTGTAAGAGCCGGCGACGAAGTTAAATAGAAATAGAGTCAAAGTCCCATCCGACGCTTGGTCGTGGTCATCTGACGTGCTGCTGCCTCTTCATCTGCACGACATCGGCTCGCCATCGGCTGCTCGTCGGCTGCGGAGCGCAAGGACCCATTCTCGTCGGCTTGTCTTTTGTCTCGCCCGTTGCTTGCTTGTGCTGCTTGCTCACTGTGCGTGTCCGGCTTGTGTCCGGGATGGCCACACCAACGCCGCCCGGATTATTTGTGCCTCCGCCGACGGTGACATGCCATGACCACGACCCCCATGCCATTGGGCCCAAACACTATAATTTCTTGGAATGTTCCATACAGGCGGGAGCGGGTGGCCATTATAGCCTTGTTCCACTATATGCGAACTAGCAGCAAGCCCTTTTGTGAGAGGTCATTCCCATGGGTTCATAATTTCACCGCTCACCTTGAGAGCCAGCCCACCACGCTATTTGCTCGTGCCGTCCCGGCCAAGAAAAAGAAAAACCCCCTGACCTTGAAATGAAATGAAGTTGACGAGAAAAAAATTTCTTCACGTCTCATTTGGCGGCCTCCACGTTGGGCTCGAAGCGCAGTTGCCTTACCTTATTAAACGAGTCATCTTTCTTGGGCAGGCTCTTCATGTCACGAGACGCCATCGCGGACCGCAAGACGGTATCCATGGCCTGGCCGGCGCTTGACAGGGGGACAAGGGGGAGGAGGGAACGAGGGGCGGCGGTGGTGGTTTATTGAGTGATCGGACCAGGTCATGGCGAAAGCGAAAGCAAACCAGTTCTCCAGTTTGCAACGCCAGCACGCACACGTGGGTGACGGGGAGAAGACGCAAGCCTTGTTGGCTGAGCCTCCTTAATAACCATTCTTGGTACGGGGGGGGGAACCTCACCGAGACGACAACGACAGCGCGGGCCAAGGCACGAACCCGGAGCTATAAACGATCCTATGCACCACCGGCTTCTTTAGTCCGATAGTTTAACACGGCACGGCTCCCGGGATCCCCTTTCTGCGTACGACCTCTCAATGCCCTTTGCGGGGATCGTTGATGGCCCGTCTGCCGGGGATCATCGGTCTTGCACCCAACACGTCAGCTTCTTTGCCCCCGGCGCTCGGTAGTAGCCGCCAGAGTGGCCACGGTGGGGTATATTGGAAGACGAAGGCAGGGAAAAAAAAGTCTCCATAGCAAAAAAAAAAAAAAAAGAGATCTCGTGGATCTGGACTTCACTGGCCAGATCCATTTGACCTGGGTAAAAGCTCAAGTGGAGAAGAAGCTGTAGCACTAGGCCTAGTATACCCGGTCAAATTCCAAAAATGGGCATGCGGCGAGGTCGATCGCTGAGCTGCAACTCGGCGTGTGGTCATCGCCTCGAAATCCGGAAAATTCATGTGCGTCGAGTTTTGGAAATAAAAGTCGCATGAACCAATTGTGGCAGCGTGGGTAGCGTTGCTGTTTTTCGAGAAGCCATCGCGGTTCCATGCTACCACCAAAAAAACACAAAAATAGATTTTCGGTGCGGTGGAGTTCTCGGTCAAGCCGTACACGAAACCGTCACCCGATCTTCGCAAACTAATTACCTAACACTAATGCAACAAGTGCGTTTCGTATACTTGATTCAGAAGACTCCAAAACCTCAGTCTCCAGCGTCCCCTCAACCACCCACCTGTCTGCCGCGTCCGCTTTGCCTTTTTTGACGTCATGTCGCCTATAGAGTTACCACCCACCGGGGGCCGATCGTTCCTTTTGCCGGGACAGAGTCTAGTCGACGGCAAGGGAAAACGGACCAAGAAAAAAAAAGAGAGACAACAAGGTCTCCAGAAAAGGCTTGAGCGTCCTTGTGGAGAGTATCAAGGCACGAGCCCGTCGAACCCGTGCTAGCTCTCCCACCTCGTGCCAATGGTTATTAATGAAGCTCCCGCCGCCTTCTCCATGTAAACGACTTGTTCCGCAGCCATCAGTATCTGTATTCTCATCATCCCTTCCTCTTCCCCTCCCATCCCCTCCCCTCCCCTACCCCCCGACGATCCCGACTACTCGGTTCCGCCTGGTGGTTCACAGTAAGCGGGTCCTCCCCAGAAAGCTTGGCCCTGGTTGCTGCTGTGCCTCATCCTTGAAATGGACTCGCCCTCCAAGAGCTCTCCCAAAGACGATCGCGACGACCCTGAGTTGGAAGAGAAGCCTGCTCAAGGGGAATCGTTTCCTTCCTTCGAGGACACGGCTCCAGAATCATCCGCTGCATCGACAACATCATCAGCACCAGCCTCCGAAGCTGCTGCTGCAGAGGCAAAGAAGGAAAAGGGTCGTGTCCGGTTCAACAGCAAAGCTGCAGAAACCAAACCCGCACATCTTGCCAGCGTCCCCAGCACCATCCCGGAACAGAGCGATGCTCCTCCCCCCATCGCAAAGCCGCGGCCGTCCGTCCTGAGAGGCAACTCGAGCAACTCCGTCACCACGGTTCGAGACCTCAGCAGCAACACCGACATTGAGTCGGAGCGGTCCATGTCAGCTGCTGCAGCTGCAAAGGAGCGTGCCGAGCAGGTCGCGGCCAAGCTCCAGAGGGACTCTCCCACACCCAGCTCGAGGAACTCACTTGAATCAACAGCCGAGACGGCCACTAGCGACGGTCCTCTTGTTCAGGGCGAGTTCGGCATTCCGCTGCACGATCTCAACTACCACAAGGCCCGTGATGGCGGCTGGACGCAGGTTAGTACCGAGGACGGCCAGTCCCAGCCGGATACCGATGAGGCAAAGACTAGCCAGGACCTTCAAGATGAGGCCTACAAGCTGGTGCGAGCTCACACCCAGCGTTTCGGTCCTTCAGCGCCTGAAAGCCAGTCCAATGCTACCGCGACAGCAGAAGATGCTCAGGCAGATGTTGGCATCGAAGAGATGAACGTGGGAGGTTATGATGGCGTGTACACGGTGCCGCCTCCGCAGCAGTACCGTGGGAGCGTGCTCTCGCAGCTCCTGAAGTTGTACAACAAGCCCAACGATACCGGCAGCTCGCACAAGCGCAACTCGTCGTACGGCGGCGGCACGCTCACCCCCGGAACACCATCCGGGTCGACGACTCCCACGCGCAAGAAGTGGTACGAACAGAACCGATCTCAGGACACTCTCGCCAACCTCATTGGGGCTTCGGCCAAGTTGGCTAACCCCGGCGGCGATCACGAAAGTAAGGGCAGCGACGCCAAAGGCGATGCCAAGCACAAGAAGCGGCCGATGCACAAGCGCACTGCCAGCTCATCGCGACTCAGTCAGTTCTGGCAGACGCAAGAGGCGCGCATCACGGTGCACATCGCCGAGACTCTCTCGCGTCAGGCCTACATCATCAAGCTGTGCCGTGCGCTGATGCTGTATGGAGCCCCAACGCACCGCCTTGAGGAGTACATGACCATGACGGCGCGAGTGCTCGAAATTGACGGCCAGTTCCTGTATCTGCCCGGCTGTATGATTATCTCTTTTGACGACAAATCGACACACACGACCGAGGTGCGCATCGTGCGTACTGCGCAGGGTATCGACCTAGGCAAGCTCAAGGATGTGCACCACATCTACAAGGAGGTGATGCACGATGTTTATGGTGTGGAGGAGGGCACTCGCCGGCTCGATGAATTGATGACAGCCAAGGACAAGTTCAACCCTTGGCTGCGTGTCCTCGTCTTCGGCCTCACCAGCGCCACAGCCGGTCCCTTTTCCTTCAGTGCCCGTCTGATTGATCTCCCGCTGTCCTTCTGCTTCGGTTGCCTCGTCGGTGTGCTGCAGCTCATCGTTGCCTCCAGGTCGCAGCTGTACAGCAACGTCTTCGAAGTCACTGCCACCGTTATTGTGAGCTTCTTGGCTAGAGCGTTTGGAAGCATCCGTGGTGGCAACCTGTTCTGCTTCTCCGCCATGGCGCAGGGCGGCATTGTCATGTTGTTGCCCGGATACTCTGTGTGTAAGTGAAGACGCCGCTTTTCGTATATTTACCTTGTACTGACTTGGACTCTAGTGTGTTCCGCCCTCGAACTCCAATCTCGCGCCATCGTCCCCGGTTCCATTCGTATCGTTTATGCCATCATATACTCGCTGCTCCTCGGATACGGCATCACAGTTGGGGCTGCCCTCTATGGCCTGTTCGACGACAATGCCACCTCGGAGACGACGTGCCAGGACCCCTTGCCCAGCCTCATCACATTTGCCTTTGTGCCGCCTTTTGTGGCCTGCATTAGCATTCTGTACCAGGCCAAGTGGCGACAAATGCCCATCATGATCTTCATCGCCTTTGCGGGGTACGTCGTCAACTTCTTCAGCAGCCAAAAGTTCGCCGCCAGCCCGTCCATCGCCAACACGCTAGGCGCACTCGCGGTCGGCGTATTGGCCAACCTGTACTCGCGCGTCCGCCACGGCGTCGCGGCAGCCACGCTTATCCCGGCCATCTTCGCCCAGGTCCCGGGAGGTCTCGCCTCGACGGGCGGCCTGCTCAGCGGCCTCACAACGGCCAACTTACTAACCAACTCGTCGCACGAGGTCAACGGCACGAGCACGGTGCACTACCAGCAGGGCGAGCAGCTCAACACTGTCATCTTCGACGTGGCCGCGTCCATGATCCAGATTGCCATCGGTATTGCCGTTGGCCTGTTCATGAGCGCCCTAATCATCTATCCGTTTGGCAAACGCCGCAGCGGATTGTTCAGTTTCTAGAATATTTGCATCAGCGCTGGTTGCTTCCTAATTCTTTGTTTATTGTTTTTCTGCATATATGGCATAGGCAGATGTCACGGTTTTCTGTATAATAATAGGCGTTCAAAACAGAGAGCGCCGGGGATTCGGACACACTTGGACCAGGCCTCGTGTAGGGGCGAAATTGTATTTTTGGCAGTTGCACAACAGGAGTTTGGAGTTCAAAAAAAGGTTTCAATGCAAATAATTAGTATCCAATCGGATGAAACCAGCGACACTACTTCTCTTGGCCGCATATGTGAGTGAATCGCAGCTTGTGCTTGTCGTGACTCTGCATCGTTGCATGCCATAGCTAGAACCCTGTCCTCGTCGGCTGCACGTCGGCTTCCTGCATTTCCGTCGGTAGTGGCAGTGGCAGTGACAGTGGCAGTGGCAGCAGTGGCTCGTCTTTCCCAGAGAGGGAATCCTGACAAGGGGAAAACCCTCGTGTCGGATTATTCCAGCTTCCGGAAACACAAACAGGGACAAGCCAGGCGCCGACGACCTAGATTAGTATGGCCTGTTCGGGGGCCATCACCCCATAACCCATAGGCCCATATCTGGCACCATGGCTGGGCCCCGAGGCATGACATGACGTTAGCGAGCTAAACGGTCATGACTCCCACTTGCTCGCGCTCCCACTTCCACTGCCACTGGCGCAAGCAAGCTGCTCGACGGCCTAATATCCGCATTTCCGCGACCACTCGCAACACACCCCGTGTCGGGGTCTAGTCACAAAACTTCTTGGCAGACTTCATGTGCAAGTAGGAAAAGGCAAACAGGTAGGAATTGTAATACAAAAAAAGTAGCGAGCAAGTTGTTTAGTAAATCCTTGAGTTGAGTTTCACCCAGCCGTTGCACCCTTGTTCCAGCCAAAGAGAGGAGAAGACAGCAGTATAGAAGAGGAAAAGAGAAACGAAAAAAGAAACGAAGAACCCAATTGCCCCCCTTGCGCAGCAGCTTTTGTCGTTTCAGTCGTGCCATTTTCCAACTGCTAAGCGTTTTTTTTTGTTTCTGACCTGCCTGTCAGCCCTTGTCGCACGCGCATCGCCATGTTGCACATGGTGTTCCCACACGCCACCATGTGCCGCCGCTCACTCCCCACAGGTCCATCGGGAATGCCACTCCCATCTTCCAGGGAGTGCACTCCCCTCTGTACCGTAGGCAAGCCGCCCCCCAAGAAACCTGTTTGGTCTCGAGGCGATAGGTGTCGGGTGACCGTTCCAGGTCCTCGCACATCAAAACGATACCCCATGAGTGGTGTGACAAACGGAATACCTGCCTGCCCTATTGCAGCCTGCGAGCGTTTCTGCCAGTGCGTGTTTGGTCTTCTCAGACGTCCATGTTACTGTCGTCGCATTGCACAGGCAGTCCATCTCGCCGCTGCTTGCGGGCGTCCACACACGGGCGTCTGACCCCATGTGCATTCAGAGGCGTGTTAAGCCACGGCCCCGAGAAACGCACCCTAAACACATGTTAGCCTCCGTATTGACTTTTGAACGCCAGGGTTCCGGGGCGGGAGCATACAGTCGCACTGTCATCATGGTTAGCAATGCGTCGTCCAAGCTTCCTGCGTGGTTGGAGCCAAAAACTCACATAGTCGTCAGACGAGCCCTCGTTGTGAATGAGGCAGTATCCGCCGCGGCACTTTCTACAGACCTTCTGCGTGCGTTCGATGCATTCATCGCACTGATATCGATTGTCAGTCCAGGGATCATGGGCAACAGGGGGGCCCAGGAGACAAAAACTGGGCCAGTGGGGATTTTCTAGAACTAACATTACTACCGCATTCCCAGCAGCTTCGCGAGATTCTGGGCTGTTGAGTTTGAACAGTCAGCGAAGTGCCCTGTAACAGAGTAAAAAAAACAATTAAGACACAATATGCCACCAACGCCGAGGCATCATCCCAACTGGCAAGCAATGCATACGGATTTTGGAGAGACAGGCCATTAGCTAACTCGGCCGGCCCCGCCAATTGCTCGTCTGTTCATTAGATGCGTTCCACCTCTCAATTCACCTATGGAGGAGTGTGCACGACGCACATAGACCATTTCGTACCTTTGATTTGACCATGGAGTACTCGGGCTCGGCGTTATCGAGCGAGTTCCAGCTCCCATCGTAGTCCACAATGACGACGTTTTGCTCCTGCATGCCCTGGCCAGGGAGCAGGTAGCACGACTCGCACCACCACTTGTTGCAGCTGACGCAGCACCGCTCTCTCAAGCAGTCTGCGCATCGAGGCGTAAAGGGCTTGGAGCCCGGCCCTGGTGTCGTTGCGGCCTGCACCGACGACGACATAATCGGCGGCGGAGACAACAGCGGGAGGCATGACGGGTGGGTCGCTTCTGCATCGATCAGTCCCTCGGGCGCTTTGCCGCAAGATGCGCAGCCGCCGACAGAGAAGGTGGCCATGGTTGGGCTGCAGGCCGAGGGGAGGATCAATTGTCCGCATGCGGGCGAATTCCGGTGCCGCGGGCCCTGGCATAGAAGCCCATCAAAGGCGATCAGGCCCTGGCAGGCCAGCAGACAGTTCGCCCAGTCGCCCTCGATGGGGTTGGCCACCATTCGGCCCTTCCTCGACCACCAGGCGTCGCCCTCGCCTTGCAGCGAGTCGGTCAGCGCCCTCTGGCTCTTCTGGTTCCATCCTGCGCCAATCGACGCCTGCGCGCCCCCAGACCCAGGGGACTCGCTCTCCTTGGAGCCGAAAAAGTAGAGCGCCTTGAGCCGGGGCATGCCCTCGGGGCGCGAGCTGCGACAGGCATAGGTCAGAGCCGACCGCAGCTTGCCCTGGTTCATGTGTTTGACATCGCGGATCGAAAGCAGTCGCACGCTGTACGACGAGTCGTTGATGATTTCGTGGCACATTTCGGCCGTGACGGATAAGCCGTCGAGAATTAGGGATTGGACATCGCGGAGGACGTCTCGCTGCCGGAGCGTTGAGAAGACACCTCTCAAGGGTCCCGAGTAGAAGCTGTCCAAAGGTGTGAGCTGGAGCTCTGGCCTGCAGTAGGAACAAGGAAGGGTGCCCGGACTGTGGAGTAGCAGGCGGATTTTTTTGGTATCTATCGCGACTCACTCATCTTCGGTCAGGTAATCGATAAGGTGCACATTGTGCCAGACAAGCTCGTTATCGATATCCTTTGTGTTTTCAGGTTGCGCAGTCTTCACGTGGGTGAGGTCAAGGTGGCGAAAGACACCGGGCGTCTCGTGGATCAGGGATCGAAATTCACGGCTGGTAGCTGCAAGATTGACGAGGCCCGAAACCGGGAGGTAGGGAAGGGTGTTGCGGAGGACAAGAGAATTGCAAAGGGCGTCGAAGAGGGTCAAGATCGTGGGTTGGATCTCTACGCGCGTGTTGGGGTCGACAATAGCTTGGCTCATGTCAGGCTTCCAGGACCCAGTAGTTGTGACGGACGTAAACGCTATTAGAAATGAGTGACGGCCCCTCTGTCAAAAAGGGCGATCAAAAAAGAGGGATTCAAAGGTATGAAGATGAGAGAGAACAGGAATCGCATGGTCGCGGGACGAGGCTGTATAGATATCATATCCGGACAACTAATAAGACAGGTTGCGCAACGAGCTCCAGGGGGTGGTCGACTAGCTAGCTAGGGTGGCGGCCGTAGCACTGCAGCATGCTAAATGGCATGAGATGGGATGGATGGGGAATGGGGGCATGCGCATGGGGGTGCCATCTGGGATGGGAAGGGTTGTGCTCGTGCTTGGGCAAGATGGATGGCATGAGGGACATGGGATTGGCGACAGATCCGTGTTGGGGCTTCGTTTTGGCATCGGAGGGGGGGGGCGTACATAGGCTGGCGGATTACACGGAGGACGGCGAAGGTGGAGCATTGCAGGCGAGCAACACCATCTGCCTTCTGCACGACCCCGGCCGGACCGGAGAGAAGCCAGAAAGCCAAGCCCACGCAAGATGAGCGCCTCTGTGGGTGGGCTTGGGCGTGGGAGGCGGCCCAGCGACAGCGCGGCGGATGACACGGGTGTGTTGAGATCGGCCCGTGTGAGGAAAGAAAAAAAAAAGAGATGCTGAATGGGAGGTGTGGAGTTGGAGTGGACGAGATGAAGATGAATGACTCTTTTTTCCCTTCACCTTCTCTTCTTGCTCTCTTTTGTCCCTCTCCATCCTTTCCCCTCTCCCTCTTCATCCTTCACGCCCAGTGTCCCCCTCTTTCTTTGTGGTGTGTGGTAAACTGGTGGTTGAATTGTGGTTGGGTCGCATGCTGATAGTCTGGACCTGTGTTGAGCCGTGACTGTGTCTCACATTGCCTCGTTCCCTCTGTGACGCGGGCCGTCTTGTGCTAAGTTCCAGCTCACATCCCACTACGCCATAGCTCTAGGCGCGCCATTGGAAGCGCTGCTGCGAGAGAGCTTGGGGGGCACGTTGTATAGCGAATGGGCGTTCAAGGTGCAACGCGATGACGGCGCACGCCCTAGCTTGGACCCTTGTCACCCTCGTTTCCCTGCTCTCCATGTGTTCCCCCGTCCGAGCTTAATCCGTTCTTTTGCACCTATGGCATCTAGCTCTTGGTCCTTGTGCCAAACCCCGCTCGTTGATTCAGTCAAGAGGTCATCATTCCTTGGAGCGGAGCATTGCCTGCTGGCTCACAAATATGAGAAGGATGATCTGGCAAGGCCTTCCTGGTGTCACATGTCGCATTCTGCTGGCGTGGAGGGGGGGCGGCCAGAAAAGATCAAAGGAGTCCAAGATCCTTGTGTCAGATTAGCGCCCTCGCTGCTATTAGTCTTGGCGTCACCCAAGATCTGATGAAATTATTACAGTAATTTTGTATGTAACAGCCAGAAGGGGGGTCGGCCATAGTTGACGCCAACCAACAGATTGTGCCATTTCGGTGAGTTTATCGAGCTCCCCTCCGCGCAAAGCGCACTGATAACCGACCAGACAGAGATGCGCTATAGGCCTGGTCGGTCCGACCATTCATTGATTGCTGGTCGAATCTAATCCAGACTTGGCAGCCACCTTCAAAGCTCTTTGCTCAGGTGGGTATTTCGACGAGACTGAGTTTAAAATCGTAAAACTAGGAGTTGTAATCTATCGAACGCGAGATTCTGAAGATGGGGGGTGTCCTCCCTCCATCGCCACTCTGCAATATCTGAGCTATCCTAGTATTGGTGATGTGGAATGTCTTGGCCAGATCCAAAGTGCCTCTGGTAGCATCCTCTGCCGTGTTGATCGGCGAGAGGGGTGGCGCGATAGTCGAGACATAGGGTTAGGCAACATTGTGAAACTTGTGTGGCCAATAACGGATTGTCAGTCTGGCGAGAGGGGAAACGTCCCCTCACCAGTATTAGCCACCCCAATGGAACCTCTGAGAGGAGCCCTAGAAGCCCACCTAGGGGCCTCGGTGATCGACTCCTAATTTGACAGGTTATTTAGCCAAAGAAGCTAATCTCTACAAGTCCTGACGCCAAGATAGTGGAATTGGCCGAGATGTTTGGCATGGCACAGGGAATGACCTAGTTTCAATTATGCATAATACTGGTCAAGACACGCACACACGCAGAGGGGAGTAGACAGAAAGAAAAAAAAAAAAAAAAAGAAACACAGAGTCAAAAAATGGCAAAGTAAAAGCGGCGACGTCTCATGCTGGTGCTGTGGGAACAGGTTGACCTGATCAACGTACCAGAATCCGGGGGCTTTGCTGCCGATCGAACCAAGCTCGGGTGGGTGGGGCTCAGCACGCCTCATCATGGCCCAAATGTGCTAGCTTCCAAGGGACCCTGTTGATGCTGGGTGGGAGCTTTGGCGTTGAAGCTTTGGTTCAGCAGGCGGCATCCCGCTGGATGGGCGGTGGGCTGGTGGTGCTAGCTAGTCTCGGCGCTTCGGTTTTCCTTTTTTTGAGTGCCGCTACGCCAATGCGACATGGTGATTGAGCGGCAGCGCTTGCGTCGTCGTCATTCTTGCGACCGTGGGTGGCTCAGTGCAGATGCATCTGAGCAGAGTGGTAGTGTTGTTCCTTTTGTGGTGAGATCCAAGCAACACCAGCAGCATGAGCCCCTTGGGATCGACCAACAATGCTGCCAAAGATGTGATGCGTGGCAACGACACAACGACGCGCTGAGGCTGACCGCCATCCTCTATGCCCGGGCTTGTGTCACATCCGGTCGGGTTTCTTCCCGGTCGGTTCACATTATCCGTCACGGGCGAAACTGCTCGTCTCGGGGAGCGGCGATGCTGTGGGCTCGCCCTTCTTTGCTTCTTTCTTTTTTCGGTTTCAACCGTTCCATCGCGTCGGTCTTTATCCCTAGCCAGCTCCGCCGCTCTATGCCCGCTCCCCGCTGCTGTCCGCTCTCCGCCGCTGCCGAGCCGGTGCGGTGCTCCACGCCCGCTCCCTTGCCGATGCATGCACGACTAGGTGCTCGATGCCAGGTCGCAGCTGGGGTGGGTGGGTATGCACGATGTCGTTGATGCCATCGGCGCCAATAGATGAGTTCCCTTGCTCACTCTTTTAGCCGGGAGAGATGACTCTGCCCGCGCCCACGTGCTCAACTCAGAACTTGAGCCTGATCAAATGTGCCCTACCCTCTCTGGTACTACCCAACTCTTCACAAGAAAAGAACAAGTATGATGGTTCATGGACGCAATGTCCCGCCTGTAACCGAGCAGGGTCAGACAGAATCAAACCCGAGCAATGTTATTCGTCCTATTTCACTTCAAGCTCATCATCGCTGCTTTACCCATCGATATATTGGTTTAGTCCAAAGCAGGAGCCTGTCGACACTGTCCGCGTGCTCAGCAATGAGTCTACTGTTGGATAAGAAGTGTGCGCGTGTCCCTGAAGAGGGGCAGTGTGCTACGGCTCTGGCGGCAATCCATGATTTGCTGCAAGGAAAATTTTTGCAGGCCAAAGTGTTGGCCGTACTCGTGTCCCACGGTGCTACTGTTGCAGAAGAGTTGGTGGTCGAGCATGATATCGATAACAACTTTTTCGTAATACTACTGCGTAGTAGTTGGATTTTCAAAATGTAGACCACGTGACCTGGCGTGCCCCTCCATCGCCATGATGCTTCCTGATGTGGGTGGAACATGACCGAACCTGCTGACTGAGCATTGCCGCCTGGCGGCAACATCTTGTCATGACAACAAAACGCCAGCCATACCTCTCATGATATCTTGGCCCAGAAGTCTACTATGACATGAGGAGTCCCGCATCCACTACTCTCGCACCGTCCTCCGACCCTTTCAACTCCAATTCCTGCCCCGCACTTTAGGGCTATCTCAGCTCGAGCTTGATAAGTCGCATCTGGCGAAAACCGGTCTGCGCCGAGACACGATGGATGAACCGACCCCATTGCAATGGTCGGGACCGTTCCCGGTCCTCCATCCCTCCATCACATCGACAAAAAACCTTCGTGGCGACAAAATCCTCCTCCCTCAGTCTGCGCTCGAACAGCTGCTCAACGCTGCCCGATCTCGACCTCCGGTTTCCTCGAACCGCATCAACAGCTATGCTTCAACCTTTGGCTCTACCTTTGATACCGAAACCTCTAGTCAGCTACCTAACCCGCTTACCTTTCGACTCGTCAACCCAAAGAATAATAATGCTGTGTATGCTGGAATCCGAGAATTTTCTGCGCCAGAAGGTACCCTGGGTCTAAGTCCTTTCTTGACAGAGGCACTTGGGATCAAAGACGGGGATTTTGTATCCAAAAACGAACCTATTTCCGTCGATGACGATGAGGCCACGAAGATCGAGAGTGAGCCCATGGAAGTGGACGGGCTACAGGTTACGGTTCAAGCACGGGAACTCCCAAAAGGAACATATGTTCGGCTGCGGCCGCTTGAGGCAGGCTATAATCCAGACGACTGGAAACCTCTGCTTGAGCGACAATTACGGGAAAATTTTACAACTTTGAGCAAAGGCACTATGCTGGCAGTAAAGGGTGTACAAGGAGAGCAATTCAAGCTGCTTGTCGATAAGATTGCTCCTGAAGGGGACGCCATCTGTGTTGTCGACACTGATCTCGAGGTTGATATAGAAGCCTTGGACGAGGAACAAGCTCGTGAGACGTTGAGGCGAGTTATGAAGAAATCAGAGAGAGGAACAGACGATGGCAGCTCAGCTGGTGGAGAAATTGACATTTGGAAGCCAGTTGAGGGACAAGTTGTCCCGGGAGAATACGTCGATTATGTCCTGCCGTCATGGAATCGCTCTCAACCCTTGGTAATCGAGCTGAAGCTTGACCAGGATGAAGATGCGCTTGATCTCTTTGTTTCGCCTCGGTCCGCGCAACATAGGACTCCGCCACGCGAATTGGTCCATGTTTTCGGTGACTTTTCGCCGGCTAAAGATGGAAGCAAGACAATCACACTTTCTCCTACCAACGTGGAGCTAGAAGATGCGGAAAAGATACTCATCTCTGTCTATGGCAGTGTGAACCCAGAATCTTCTGTGGATTCAGCCGTGCCTGTTCAATATACTCTTCGTGCCAGAGTCGCAGGTCCAGTGGATAACAACAGCTATGGCGGAGAAGAGAGCAAAAACGAGAGCCATTCTCCGGACGATGCACAATGCGGTAACTGTCTCCAGTGGGTTCCTAAACGGGCCATGGTTTTGCACGAGAATTTCTGCCGAAGAAATAACATCGTATGTCCTCATTGCAAAACGGTTTTCAAAAAGGGATCGACGGAATGGGATGATCACTGGCACTGCGACAAAGATTCGGCTTATGGAAATTCGATATCAAGTCGTATGAAACACGACAACATCTTCCACACACATCGCCAGTGCCTGTCGTGTGAATTTTCGACCAACTCGATTCCCGACCTTGCGCGGCACCAGACCAGCGTCTGTCCAGGGAAGATTATTCTCTGCCGATTTTGCCATTTGGAAGTACCCCAAGAAGGGGATCCTTTCAATCCTAGCCCCGAGGTTGTCCTTTCGGGGATGACTGCCCACGAACTTGCTGATGGTGCTCGGACGACGGAGTGTCACCTCTGTGACAAGATTGTTCGTTTACGAGACATGGAAACCCACCTCAAACATCATGAACTCGACAAAGTTTCTAGGATGAAACCGCCAGTCTGTCGAAATGTCAATTGCGGAAGGACTCGATTTGGTGTAGGCGACAGGGGTCAGGTCAAGCAAGGAGCGGCCCCAGGCGAGAACTCAGGGAATGAGATAGGCTTGTGCTCTATTTGCTTCGGACCACTTTACGTGAGCATGCATGATCCGGAAGGAAAGGCTCTGAGGAGAAGAATCGAGCGACGGTATCTCGGCCAGATGATGACGGGATGCAAGAAGTCATACTGCGGAAACGAGTGGTGCAAGACGGGACGGTCCAACCTCGGACTTGAAGCGAAACCATCTAGCACCGCGGGCGTGTTGCCGCTTGTCAAACCATTGATCGCCAACTTGGCGGATGCGAACCAAGCACTTCACTTTTGCACGGACGAAACGAGCCAGAACAGCCGCAAGCTGGCAGAAATGGTATCATCAGAAGGAGTATGGGAGGTGGAATGGTGCATTGCTGCGGCGGAAGCCGAAAGGGGAAACTTAGACAGGATGAGGGAGTGGTTGCAAGCTTGGGCTCCAAACAAGATAGAGAAGCGTTGAAGCATAGACGGTTGCGCTTGTGGTTTACGGGGTTTGGAAAGATACCACGGAGTTATGAGAAGATGATCCAATGGGGGCGTTGCATATTCCTGTCACATTGGTTGCGTTTGTTTTTATAAATAGATGATGGTGTGGTAGACCGTGCGCTAGTATGCGCGTATGCACTAATATTTACGTCAATTTATGGCCCCAATGCGATAATATCCAAGATTGATTGTGCAATGGAATTTGGATGAGGAAGTCTTGGCCGAGAAGTGGGTGGCAAATAGCATGTGCAATGCCAAAGGCAACCGAGTTGGAATGACGTATAATACTCTGCTAGCCCGGCACTTGAAACACATCCCTTGGCAACCATTTCCACAAGTCAATCAATGGAACTGTGGGTTGCACACGTGGTCAATCAAGTTTGGCTGGGCATTGGACTCCACATGTTGCATAGCATCGACTGAGGCTGAGGATTGCAACGGAGTCCGCAAACATGGTTGGCCTCGGCGAATTTGGTTGCCGAGTACGATGCTGCTGCTGCGTAGGGTCTTATACAGTATGATGCGGAACGGCCGGAAACATGACCGGGTGTTTCATAGGTGGTTGACGGGAATAGTTGGGCCAGTGTTGAAGAATGAGGGCGGCCATTCCTGTTTGGATGGAAAAAAAAAACGTAGCTCGGCGAGCTATGTATGGGCTGGACCTAGGTTCACGGGTACGAATACAGCGGTTACAGACATGAATGCGAGCTGGCTACTGGTCAATGGCGGTCGACGGCATCCGGATCTCTCGGGGACGCACATGTCGCGTGATGGCCGGTTCCACACCATGTGTGTTGAAGATGTACATGTATGTAGATGGCGATGCGCGTACAATGCACAGATTGGTGATAACAAGAGGTGCCAGGATCAAGATTGAGTTTCTGGCTTGGAAACACACATCAAGGTTGGAGTCCCAACGACCCGGGAGGCTGGGCAATTGGGATTGGCATGGCGTGATAGAGAAAACGAGAGGGAACGGTTGAGTGAGGGACGCTCAGCCTCCTGGGCTGGCTGCATCTGACGTACGCATGTTGACGTGTGGAGTCGACAGGCCTCTGCGGTGGATAGTTGGGCCAAACACGAAACCAGCGGCGCGCATAGAGGGAATAAAATACACAACGGGGCTGTCTAGTATACCTGCGACTGTTCTAGAAGGGAGATTTCATGGCAATGCAGGGGAGCGCGTGGGTACTGGCGGAGATAACTTGCGTGGTGCTTCGCTTCACCCGTCGATATTAACCATAGACCAGGCACGGACTCCCCCAAAGTCCGTAAGCAGGTACACGCTCTTTTCGTCTGCTCTGCCGTGTCTCGGTGCGGGCTATTTAGCTGCCTGGCTTGGCTTTTCGCCGGGGCTACGTTAGCTTGCGGGGGGAGGTACAGCATCGCAGGGCGGGGGGGAACAACGGTACAACCCCCCGGGGAGTCTAGGCTGGAGGCCCTGTAAGGGACCCAGTGAATCGCGACAGGGACTCTTGACGGCTGCGGGCAGTGGGCAAGTGGGCAGCCATCCCAATGCGTCACCATCTCGGCGCATCATTCCTCAGTCATCAACGTAGCTAACGACGTTCTCGTTTTTTCCCCTCGTGCCAAACTTTGGCCCGTCGTTGCCGGCGTCTTCAACATCCCTCGACATCCGTTTCACTCACTCGAACCGCATCCAGCTTCGGCTTCATCACCATACCATCACGCAGCACTCACTGCTCAGCTCCTCGTCACACTATCACAACCACCAACGCCATATCATCTTCCACCCCTCGTCGCCCTCCACAAGCCCACCCCGCCCGCCCGCCACCCGACGCCCCGAAGCCCACTTGGACGACACGCCTGGGCCCTCCCAACCAAGCGGACGTCCCCAAAAGGTTCTCCCCCCAAAGGTTCCCCCAAAAAAGAGGAACAAGGGTCTTTCGGGTGCTTCCAGCCAGCCATCGCCCAGCCAAGTTGGATGCTTGTTGCGCCTAATCGCTCACCCAACTTTACCTACCTAATACGTACAAACATCACAACTGGCCGATTGCTTTGCGCCGTTCCGACTCCGTCTCCGTCCATCTTGTGTCTCCATCTCGGCCTACCGGTCCCACGCCGCATAAACCATCTCGCCCCTACCATAGCATAGTGACCCCCCCCTCCTCTCTGGCTCTCGCCCTCGGCCATCCGACCTTCCTCCCCTCCCCCCCAGTCCAAGCAAGGTCCAGCAAGGTCCACGCGGTTCCCATCCCACCTTTCCGAGCCGCCTTATCACCAACCACCCTCTCGTCCGTCAACGCTCGATCCGACGACCTCGACTCTCTCCCATCTACCACCCTCACTTCCCACGAACCGGCGTCCCCGTGGCCCCCCCTCTCCATCGCCTCCATCACCCCGACATCGAGCCTTTGCTATCGAAAACGAAATGCTTGCGTTGATGACCCTCGTCGTCTGACGGCCCTCTCCCCCATCGCTACCCATCTTTGGGACACCCAACCACAAACGAGCTGTGCAGCACCTGGCTCAGCGCGCTTGTGCGTAAGCCGACACCACCGAGCTTGCTGCGCTACGTTTGGTCCTTTCACCGCCCGGCCAGCTCAGCGCTTTGTTTTATCCCGGGTCCCGCTGACGGCAGCACCGACAACGACGTCCTCTACGAACCCCGGTCCCTGCCAGCCTCATCAGCTAAGGCCTGACGGCTACTTCCCGTCAAACCTCACTCTCAGCCCAAACTTGTTCATCCGACAAAACCCTCCCAGCCATCAAACATGGGCAACTCAAACACCAAGGAGTCACGCCCCGACGGCTTCGACGATGGCCAAGGCCGTCGGCGGTCCGCAAACGGCGACCCCGTCAACTTGGCCCGCGAGATTGCCAGAGAGCACAACCGGTCGAGGAATCGCATGAGCCGTGGTGAGCTAAACATTTTCGGTCTTGGCGGCAGCTCCTCCAGAGATCGCGACCGCCAAGACGCCCCGTTTGAGCACCGCGAAACAAGACAGGAGCGCGAGGCTAGGAAACTTGAGCGAGAACGAGCCGCAAGGGCAAAGGAGCGGGAACGCAGCATTCGCGAGGAGCATGTGGACGGAGGCTATCTCGTCACATTAGGAACCTATACTGGAACTGAAGACTTCAGCAAGCCCGTTGTGAGACAACTAGTGGTACATATCCATTCCCCATCTTGAGCTTGTTTGTGTGTATTCCCCGCGTAAGCTGACGCCTCCGGCCGCAACCAGATTGATAGAAAGCTGGCACCCTTCTGGCGAGGACTTAACGACCTGTCTGAGAGCTGGAACGAGCACCAGATCATAGCTGCCGCTCGAGGGCTGCCCATCCCACCCGCCGACGCAACTCCCGACCCGGAACTCATGACAGTACCTCCTCCCCCGGCCGATAACCCGTCGTCCTCAAGCCAAAACCTACACAACCTCACGGTGCCTATGGGCCCCCGGACACTCTCCACTGCATCGGATCGGAGTGGATCCGCCGCGGGATCAGCTCTGCCTTCACCAGCCTCGGCCGGCCCGAGCAAGACATCGCCGTTTAAGCCTCGAGCCAAAGCCCTCGCGGCCGCTCTTAGTGGGGGCTCCCGAAATGCGTCTTCTACTGACTTGGCTCCCAAGGAAATAGCTCTGCCTCATGACCCATTCGTAAACGGACAGGCGATTGAAGTCTTTTTATACAAGGATGCTGATGAATGCCCGATTTGCTTCCTGACGTATCCTCCTTACCTTAACCGTACACGGTGCTGCGATCAGCCGATCTGCACCGAATGTTTTGTTCAGATCAAACGTGCCGATCCCCACTTACCGGAACATCACCCGGACGGCCAGGCCAGAGACCCCAACGAGGGCCTCTCGGCTGAAGATCCTCCCGAGATGCTCATTTCGGAGCCGTCCTGCTGTCCATACTGCCAGCAACCAGAGTTTGGCGTCACCTACGAGCCGCCGCCCTTCCGAAGGGGTCTTGTCTACGCGCACCCCGGAAATTTCGCCTCGAGCACTGCCATGTCATCCCAGAGCTCGCTGAACTCGACGCTACCGTCACCTGCACCCACTGGACGCAGGCGAGGACACAGCTTGTCGGCAACCGCACCCAATGTCATCACTACTGACCGCATTCGCCCAGATTGGGCCACAAAGCTAGCTGCTGCTCGAGCCCACCAAGCTCGCCGAGCTGCGGCTGCCACGGCTCTACATACAGCCGCGTTCCTTATGAACGGAACAGAGCAGCGATCGTCTATTCTCCGACCTGGGCGCTTCAGCCGAAGAGGCACCGGAAACAACACGAACACAAGCACCCCTCTGGAAAGCCAAGTGGACACCCAGCCAGACGGAGCGGATGGCCCTGAACCTGGCGCTAGAGGATCATCTAGGAACCAGGGTGGTCGACGCAATCGCATGGACGAGTTGGAGGAGATGATGTTTATGGAGGCTGTGCGGTTATCCCTCGCGGCAGAAGAAGAACGCAAACGTAAAGAGGAAAAGGCTGTTCGGAAAGAGGCCAAGAAGAGGGAAAAGGAGGAACGCAAGGCGTTGAAGAAACAGGGCGGTCCATACAGCGGTGGCACAAGCGCAAGTGCAAGCAGTCTCTCACTTGGTCTCGGACGCAGGCGCGGTAACAGTACTGCCAGTAACCTGCTGATGGAAGCGACAGTTTCGAGAGCCTCGCAGGCACCAAAATCCCCAGATGCATCCTCGGAGAACAAGAACGATGGAGCGGACAAGGGCAAGGCGATTGATCGCGGGTTAGAGCCGAACGCTGGGCCGAGTGTTTCGTCAAGCTCGCTTCCTCTCCCCGCCTCAACAACAAGAGGAGGGTCACATCTTAGACAAATGAGCAACGCATCCTCGATCGGATCCTCAGGCGGCGACAGCCCTGTGGGAAGCTACTCGGGCCAGAACTACCTTGGACCCGACGGAGGCCCTCGCTCGAGCGGGCTAAGTCTCGGAGCCTACAGCGATGACGGCGACCGCGACGCAGGAAGTGCGGGCACCGAGCCAATGTTCAACTTTAGCAGCCTCGCGCAGATGGTCGGCGCAGACATCGACGGAACCGGACTGCAGTACACGGTTGACGAGGAGGGCGACTCTTCAAAGGATATAACCGGACATTCGCGCCCGCTGTCGCAGGTCAGGGAAGAGGACAAGGATGAGGCACAGGCAGAGCATGTTGAGGATTCTAGACACCTTGCGACCAAGAACCAGGGACACACACTAGCGCCGCCGCAGCTGACTATTACACCTGAAACGCCAGCACCGCAGGATGCTGATTCGGAGGATAAGCAGCTTGGAAACACAAGCGTGACGGCACGAACGATGCCATTGGCCCAGTAGACGAGGCTGCGGCCGGTATCCTTAGACTCGGGCAGGTGTTATAGGGCACTCTGGTGAGCACGAAGTTGGTTTCAACCCGAGTATTGTATTTTTGTATATGGCAATGCGCTGTGTGCGGGCGTGGTACACTCGGAGGGGTTGGCATCATATGGCATTATGAATCATTGTTTTTTTCTTTCCCTTTGTCTCAAGGATGGATGCACATGGTACACGGCGGTGTTGGGGTGGGAAGCTTGCATCTTTTTTTATTTTATTTTCCCTCAGTTGCAAAGAGTTGTCTGTGTATGGATACAGAGTTGAGAAGGCAGACGGAGAAAGATGGTCCGAGGGGAAAACGAAGTGGGTCTCCTGGGGGCTGATAGAACAAACCCAGATAGGAAGCTTGAAGTACAAAAATAGCGGCATTCCTCCCAAGGTGATTGACTGAGTTTCGGGTGATGAGTAACGCAATGCACCACGAGGGTGTCCCCGGCATGCGGAGATGTGGGCAATTTCGATTGTCAGATGCGATTCAGCTCCGCGGCTAGGGCTGGAGCGAGAACGAGAGGAATTTCTGTGAGGACAGCTACGTGGTGCCAGGTATAGGCGGGGATGGGAATCCTTCCGCTGGACTCGTCACATAGAATGGGCCCTACAGGGCCGTTGTACGGTCGATGCCACCAACGAGCGGTCTCGCGAGATCCACAAGGAGCTGACTGGTGGAGCCGGACTATCCAAGATGGCATCTCAAACCCTGCGCAAGGAACCAGAAGGATTCGCCCAGCGAGGCTATGTGCCTGCATATACATCCCGAACCGCTGCAAGGCGGTGGGCTATATTGCACGGTAGTTTTTTTTCCCCTTCTCTATTTGTATATGAGGCCCTCCAGCTACCTTCTGTGCCACTATTCACGACTACTCTCTAGTTTCCAGTTTTCCTCTCTTTTTTTTGCTCGTTAATTCATCCTTAATTACATCTCAAGATGGCTCGTCAAGTTTACGCTCATTACATGGTACCCAAACCCACACAACCCTATGTGACTGTGCTCGAAGCTAACCTCATCGCCAAAAAAGGTCGGTCTGACTTCCGGTCAGGAGCTCTCGCAATGGCAAAAGGACATTAGCGATGCCCAGGCCGCTTCCATCGACGGTTTCGCCCTCAACATTGGCCCCAGCGACTCGTGGACCTCAACGCAGCTTGACCTTGCTTACCAGGCCGCTGAGTCGGCTGGCTTTGACCTGTTCATCTCATTCGACATGTCCGCCGACTGGTCCGTGGACTCGGTCGTGAGCTTCATCAACACGTACAAGGGCAAGACTGCTCAGGTACTAGTCAACGGACTGCCTATGGTGAGCACCTTTGAAGGCCCAGGCTGGGCCGACAACTGGGCCACAGTGAGGGATCAGACTGGCGGCATCTTCTTCATGCCCAACTGGAACAGCATTGGCGCTTCAGGCGTGTCGGCCAAGCTGGACGCCATCGACGGAATGTGTAAGTCAAGGATGACTGTAAACCTAGTTCGAAGAATGCGTGGCTAATATTGAGTTTCTTTGCAGTCTCTTGGAGCTCGTGGCCAGGCGCCGGCGAGAGCAGCATGACCACCACCACCGATGTCCAGTACCAGAATGTCCTCGGCGACAAGCCTTACATGATGGGTGTTAGCCCCTACTTCTACGTCAGTAAGTAGCTTCTTGCTCTGCTCCTTTCCCCGAGACACGATGCTAACACAAGACAACCTTAGACCTACCTAGCTACTCCAAGAACTGGTACTCCTCCAGCGAATCTCTCTGGTACGACCGCTGGCAGGAGGTGTTCCAGCTCATGCCCGAGTACATTGAGATCATCACGTGGAACGACTTCAGCGAGTCCAGCTACATTGCCGACATTGTTGGCTCCCAGATCGTCTCAGGCTCCGAGGGCTACGTCGACGGCTTCAGCCACTCGGCCTACCGCCAGCTGCTCCCTTACTTCATCAAGGCCTACAAGATGGGCGAGAGCAACGTAGCGCTGCCCGGCGACGAAAAGGCCGTCGCGTGGTACCGCACCACGTCCAAGTCCATCGGCGCTGACGGCGGCACCGTCTGGGGCCAGGGCGGTTCCGAGTCTGCCATCAATGGCGCTCGGGATGTCGTGTCCGTCATCACTGTCACGGTCAACTCGACCGAGTTCCAGCTCTCGATTGGCGACACGAGCAAGACCTTCACGGCTGATGCGACAAACCGCGTCAACTACTTTGAGATGCCCTTTGATGGCGCTCTAGGCAACGTCTCCCTGACCATGAACGGACAGACGGTTACTGGTGCTGCCATTACGGATGCGCTGCCCGCGACTGGATACCTCAACTTTAACGCCGTGGCGATTAGTCTGTAAGGACTTGCCGTGGCATGCTGATTAATGAGTGATGGAAGCATGGTTACGAAATGGGTAGCTGTGCATGTTTTGGGAATGTTGCCCTTGGAAGGGCTGGTTATCATGTATATTATTCACTTCTACAAAGCCCAGTTTTGAACTCTGGATACCACAAATTGTTTATAGGCCACAACTGTACTTAGATAATGAATGGACGGACGACTTGAAGGATTCAATATTCGCTTTCCGTGCGTGAATGATCCAGCTAGTTTGCGTTGTGTGTTGAGCGAACGAAGTGATGTTTCTTTGGCGTGGCCAGTCAAAACCTGCAGCTTGTGGTCCAAATAAGTATGCTTATTATTATGCGTCTTTCCCAAAAACGTGTCAAAGGTTATACCTTGCATATTACAAGTAGATAGTGCTGTAAATTGGCTTGTGATATACAGAACAATTCCTTGTTAAGTGGTTTTATTTTGTTTATGGACTAAGTCGCCATTTTGGCCTAGTTCCTATGCTGCAAACCAGATAGCTCGGTCGGTTTTAGTACTCATTCTTGACTAATAAATGATTGGCTGTAATAGTCATGTTGGCTTCAGCCTCAATACATATCCTACATATCTTATTGAATGTGCAGGAGGGGGTCAGACGTAACGGGCTGTTTTCCAACCAATTGCATGTAATAATTTTTGCAAATCACTTCTCATAACGTGTGTTTATGTGGAGCGAGTACTGCTAACCTCGTCCTGCATATTCGATGAGATTGAGCGCACCCTAGTCCAGGGCGTCAGCTAGCACACCCCGCTTACTCTCGGTCTCTTGCCCTGGAATAGGCTGTAGTTATCTTCGCCTTGTCATCTGCAAAGCGGCCCAATTTCTTGGCTCATCGCCTGCGCTATTTCGCACGCAACCCCGAGCTATACCACGCCGAAATAGACATACTCTGTGTTGGCCGACGGTACGCTAGCACCACGATACAAGGGCCTGATCTCCGCAGCCCGATGCCTCTTCCCTGACCTCCCCACGCGATTTCCCCGCCTGCTTTCCCGCAACCGATCGAGTTCATGGCCAGGTTAGACCCTCGGGACTATACGGTCGCATGGATAGCCCCGCTGCAGATTGAGGCACAAGCTGCCCTGCATATGTTGGAAAGCAGACACAGCGGCCAATTCCCTGTCGAAAGAGGCGACGACTATGTCTTCAAAGCCGGCGATGTCGGTGGCCACAATGTCGTCATAGCTACATTGCCAGCCGGTCAGGAATATGGGACCGGTTCCGCTGCAGCTCTCGCCAGCCAACTCAAGAAGTTCTTCCCACACCTTTGGTTCGGTCTGCTCGTTGGCGTTGCTGCTGGTCTCCCGAACTTATCCCAAACACCGCCCCGCGATATTCGCCTCGGCGATGTTCTCGTCGCACTCTCCGTTAGTGACAGCCCCGCTCTGGTGGCATACGATCTGGGAAAGGAGACAAGCGAAGGCTTGGAGCTGTTACGACATGGTCATGTTCTGGCTACTACAGAAACCATCATCCGGTCTGCGATCAGCAGCATCAACATGGATGCACCTAATGAGGCTGAAATATTTCTTCCGTATTATGAGCAGATTAAAAATAAAGAGCATGCAAGCGGTACATTTATTGACCCCGGCCAGGACCAGGACCGGTTTTATGACCTCAACAGCCAAGGGGAAGAGGAAATCGTACAGCGTCAACCACGACCAGACTCTAAACGCACACGGGTTTGGTATGGACCAATTGGTTCTGGGGAAAAGTTATTGAAGAATGCACAGAATAGGAACTTACTAAGAGACAAGTACAACATCATTGGGCTCGAAATGGAAGCCGCTGGTACTATGAACCGAATTCCCGTCGGCGTCATTCGAGGTGTGTGCGATTACGGAGATGAGCATAAGAATAAGATTTGGCAGCCTTATGCTGCCGCAATGGCGGCCGCTTATGCCAAGGCAGTCTTGATGGAGATCCAGCCGAGAGAGCCAAGAGAACCTGGACAGAGCATAGTAAAGGCGCCTCCTATCCAAATGGGCTATCCTTTTCCCGCTCAAGTAGGGAATCAAGAGCATATAGGGTCTCCTTCAAGGATTGAAGCAGACCAGGGAGATTTACACAAAAATATCGGATACGGCTTGTCGTTCGTAGCCTTGGAAGCTGCCGCTGCCACAGTGCCATTTCTTGACTTTGCACGTCAACTATTAACACCAGATCAAGAGGACGAGGATCAAGAGGACGAGGAGATACTCACGTTACTGACGAAAGAGCACTTCGAGCGGACAACCCAGCATTTGATCTCTGACATTGGAACCATGGGAAAAGCTTTCCTAAGCCTTTCCGGGTTCAATAACAAGAATTCCAAGGCCATACATCAAACGGTATGCGATGCATCATCACCGAGGTTATGCTCACCTTCACCATGCTAATGCGGCAAAAGCCCCTTCAAAGCCTTGTCACCGAGTGCTTGGCCATTGCCCAGAATTTACAAGGCACGCTGGTATCCCTTCAGCGAAGTATTCATCAAGAGAAATGGGGTAGCTTTTACCAGGCCCTTCGGACAGTGTGGACCATCGAATACCTAGCTGAGATGTGGCGGAATATCAACACATCTAGGGGAGAAACGGTCGTACGGGTTCTTGCATGCTTGAATTCGGAATTTAAAACTTCCTCAAGTGGCAGGAACCAGGAATTGGACCACCCGGAACACAAGAGTCAACTGGTTACAGGGGTGCTTGCATTTAACGGCTCTGGTATTCGAGAAGCCATCTTGAGCCTGGAGAGCGGCAAAACAACGACAATCTTTCGCGAGGCAGGTCTTGTAGGTTGGTCAGCAAATGTTCCAGAACATGCACTGCCTGACTCGATGATAAACCTGGTCGGTGGGATGGATGACGGAGAGCCAGAAGTCATGATCAAGAAGATGGAGTCTATTAGGCAGGCGGTGCTTGAATCCCTTCACTTCAGGCAGATTGTCGACAGGTTTGAAGCTGTCAAAGAGGCTCATCGAAAAACGTTTGAGTGGATTTTCTGTGATCCAGAACAGACGAGCAAACCTTGGTCTGATTTCCCCAAGTGGCTTGAGGAAGGAACCGGGTGTTACTGGATCCAGGGCAAGGCGGGCTCTGGAAAGTCTACGTTGATGAAGTTCATCTACAAAGATGAACGTACGCAGCGCCACCTAAGGAAATGGGCCGGTGGCAACTCCCTGACAACGGCGTCTTTCTTCTTCTGGTACCTGGGATATTCCATACAGAAGTCCCAGGAAGGGCTACTTCGCTCCCTCCTTTTCAGGATTCTCAAAGCAAACAAGCAGCTCATCACTTATGTAATGCCTGAGCTCTTTGTCGGGGCCGGCAAGGGCGCCAATTTTGAAGGCTCTCCTTCAATCACTGAACTAGTTCGCTGGTACACGAATCTCGGCAACGTACTGAGCCGCGAGCCTAACTACCGCATGTGTCTATTCATCGATGGAATCGACGAGTACACTGGTGACCACACCGAGCTCCTAAAGCTGTTTCTCAACCTCGCTTCTTTGGCTCCCAACATCAAGTTTGTCTTGTCCAGCCGACCCATACCTGATTGCGTGGATGCGCTTGGCTCCTGTCCAGGCCTCCTCTTGCAAGATTTGACCCGAGACGATATCCACACATATACCTCGGATCTTCTCCGTGACAAAGCCGCTTCGATTGGTATCGAGGAATCGGAAAACTTGGTAGCTGAAGTAGTCAGCAAGTCCTGCGGCGTATTCCTGTGGGTCGCAGTTGTTGTCAGGTCTTTGCTTCAGGGCTTGCGAAACGGTGATACCCTTGCGGAGCTTCAAGAATGCCTGCAAGAGATGCCTTCAGAGCTGGGGTCTTTGTATCAATACATGTTTGACAAAATTCCCACCAAATACCGCGGTCAGGCATCGGAAATGCTTCAGTTACTGGCATTCAACTTTGGTCATCAACGTGCTTCGCCAGACGGTGGTTTTATCCGACCTCTTTCCGCATTACAGCTCTCTTATGCTCTTGAAAAGGTCAATACTGCTCTAGAGTCTCGTGGCCTGGAGTCTATATCCAGTGCCGAAGCGGAAAGAAGAATTACCCAGGTTGATGCGCGCATAAGAAGCCGTTGTTTAGGCCTAGTTGAGCTGAGACAGCCCACGGGTGGTCCCCTACTCGAAAATGGAATCCGCCTGCTTCATGTCGAATTTATCCACCGAACTGTCATAGAATTCCTGAACGATCCCGAAGTATCGGCGAACCTGAAGGATGTTACTGTGAAAACATCCTTTAATCCTTTTCTTTCCTTGTTTTGCTCTTCACATTGGATGATCAAAACGATGAGTCGACGTGATGCGATCAATGACGAGGACAACAATTGGACCTCTCATGCTTGGCGCAATATATCAGCCGCTATACTTCTCGCCAACAGCGCAGAACTTAATGGATCTCCAATTCCAGTTGCGCATCTAGACCGTCTCAACCACGACCTTCTTAACCACTGGCGCCGACCAGTTGCCGGAGCAATCAAGCAAGTTCTTGGAAATGAATTCAACCCGGCCAATCAACATTGCCCGTCACATTGGTTCAGGCTGATGCTGAGGGAACACCAAGGCCATTCTAGCTCGCCAGGGATTTTGAAGCACTCAGTACCAGAGGAGTCTTTGGCCTCGGATGCAGAGAACCCGCCTGCTTGGTCTCACAATTCAGACAGTATTTGGGCTCCCTTTTCTGTGGCAGACAGCGTCATTTGCAACAAGCTGATAAGTGGCATGGACTTGGGTTTCTATTATTTGGCTGTCATGTGCCCACTTACCTCCTACCTGGAAGCACAAGTACCTCGGCTTAACCAGCCCAAACTTGATCTGCTCCTGGATTTTCTAGTGCACAAGAGTCTCTACCTTGACATTCCCCTATCCGGATGCGGAGCATTCTCTGATCGGTCTGCGCGGGTTTTTGACCTATTATTCGAGGCTAACGCAAACCCAAATCAGCTATCCTATACTTCTCCGGGCTTGAGCATTTGGATGGTGTTCTTGGGTGCACTTGTGTGGTGGTTGGATAACTCTGGCAGACCACATGGCTTTGCCGAAGATGGCTTGGTACACTTAGAGCGTATCCTGAACGGCTTCATCGCGCAAGGTGCAGATCTTTCCGTCAAAGTCAAGTATAGATCAGAGTCGTTGACACCGGGGGAAATAATGAGAAAGATCCTGCCTATTCCATCGCAAAACGGTTCAAGTGCATTGGATCAAATTCCTCAAGCGGGGCTCAATGCTTCACACTCTACATTGCGCTATCGATTTAAATCATTTTTCAAAAAGCGCAAGGTACTCAAAGGCAAGAAAAAATGAAGGTCATCATACTCTATAACCACAAAGCGGACTTGACTCCGTCGGGGTATGTTATTCTACGGGATAATATGTTGGGACATAGGCAAATGATATTACGATACATATGACAGGTAATTTTTAATAGAATATGAAAGAATAGAACAAAACTTTCCAAAAGAATTGTCTTGCCACGACATATTGATGCGTTTTGTGCCTTGGTAGGTTACTACTGCTAAAAGTAAATAAATGAATAAAACATAAAATAAACAAAAATAAATATTAGCTGTATTTCAACTTGTGAGATATAGTAAAACTCTCTCTCGCTCTCAGGGTGCTTGGTATAAACAGCAAACTTACTCATCACTGTCCGCAGCCAGATACTGCAACAGTTGGAACAGCCTATGCTGTCTCTATTTAAAAGCCTAGATGGCCACTTCCCGATATTCAACATAGTCTCCCCGGTAAAAGTTCATGCCCCATGGCCGTTGTAGCATGCAACATTTGGGAAATCCATGCACGCGGGTGAGAAGCTGGATGTCGGCTTTTTCCCTTGCCCAATCCGCCCGCAGCTGCTTGTAAAGCATCCTGACCGAGATGTCGTCATGAGGCTTTTGTAGAATGACGCAAACGCTTTCCAAGTCTTGATAGCGATGGGCCGATCGTCTTAATCCGCAGAGAAACATGTGAATATCCATGGTGGGAACGTCGGACTGCTGAAGAACCAATCGTTTTAAATTTGGAGGAAGCGTTATGCGCCCATAAACGCTTACCGCTGGTGCGCTGAGGTCCAGGTCGCGCAGGTTCGGAAACTGCTCCAGCAAACCGAATTCATCCCTGGTAATCCGATCGTGCAGGGTGAGTGATTTTAACCCGCCTCTTCGAACGAGAAGGGCTGCAACAGTGCTTTGGGCCGGTTGCGTGGCCAACCCGCCCAGATATCGGCAAATGGAAAAGCTGTCTGGGAGCGGCATTGCTTGGATCAACATGTCAATGCCGGGGGATGGTTCAATCCTCGCACCGGATGAAATCCCAAGACCGAGATGCCGTATGTTGCGTACAGCGTCCAATATAGAATCGTCAAACTGCAGACAATTCCAAAAGGTCAGTTTCTCCAGCCGGGGTTTGTTGGCGATGAAGGCCGATATTATTTCAGAATCCACCTTATTGAATACGAGTTCGGTCGTGAGGCTCAGCTCCCTGAGGCGTGGGAACTCTTGGTGTGATGGAATCCAGAGAGTCGTGGTTCTGCCACTGGGGCCATATTTGAGATGCAGTTGCTCGACGTGTATAACGCGCTGCAAGAGCAGGGAAACTTCAAAGCCATAACAAGAGTGCAAAGGATCGGCTAGATACATAGGGATACGAGCCGTGTGATCAAAGTAGTTCCAAGCCCCGCTGCCAACATAACAGAAGGAGAGACTCTTAAGTCTCTGCGCGAGCAATGGTCTGTTCCTTATGGACCGTTCCAAAGCCACAAGCCTGGACAAATTGTTTTCGGAATGACCCTCAACTTCTAAGAAGAAATGGAAGAGAACTGGCTGAGCAGCTTCCCTCATGGATCTCGAAACTAGGCACAGATCTCGGAGTGGCTTTGATGACATGCGTGTCACGGGTGTGGTTCTAATGGACGTATTCCAACCCGCAGAGCAATGATCGCAAAGATGCTCACATATCAACGTTTTCATCTCAAGTGGTAGAGGTGAAAGGAAATCCTGTGGGCGTGAAGTAGCCATGATTCCACGGAGTCAGTTTGGCGCAGAAACTTGGTAATGGCAATTTGAATTAATAAAAGTGGTGATGGGATTGGTAAAATCGCGGGTGAAATGGAAGAGTTGGGAACAAAATATCCAGACCAGAGAATAAAAGGAAACTCAGCAAGGCCAAACGGGTGTTAAATTGTGGATATCTCCGGATCTCCGATGCCTTCTATGCCAATTTCGTACCTTGATGCCTACACTCACACGCAATCTTCGGCCTTGTTCGCAGCAACTTCAGGGAACCCGCAAATGATTATTGACGCTTTCTTCACAAACTGAGAGCTTCAGGGGGGACTCATTGGCATGGCCATCTGCCGTCTGTAAATTTAATAACTATGCCTTCTTCACTTCAGTTCGAAACTTTTCCGTCCAGTCTGTAAACTCATCTCGCGAGCCATCCCAAGTCTTACTCAACAGCTCGCTCATACCTGACGCATCGGAGAAAGTCTGAGTTGTGACTTCGTCAATCTCATCAGGGTCAAGTTCGTAAAATGCAGCGGCTACATCGCCAAATTTATCAGGAAGTTGCTGAAGCATCTTGGCCGTCTTGTCGAGACGTTGCGGGAGATCAGAGTTGGCGTCGCTCAGTGGGAAGGAAGGAAGCTTCTTGAATCGGCGCTTGCACATTGCCTGGTACAAGAGCACAACCATGCGCAGTCGCTTGAGGGTAGATTCAAGACGTGGCCGGATACCATCGGGGTCGTCGCGTGGGATGGCCTGTTGGGAATTCATGAGGTCGTCAAGCATATCTTGCTTGGAGAGCTGGTCAGCGAGGCCGTCCACATCCTTGTCGTCCTCGTCATCATCCTCGTCCTCGTCAGCTTCCTCCTCGCCCCATTCCTTCAATTCTTCCATGACATCCTTCAGTGTGTCTCTCCACTGCTCCGCCTTCTTTACGAAGAAACCACCAACACCCATGTTGGCCAGTGCAAGGAGATCATCACACGCCGACCACAATACACCAGTCGAGGCAAGACTTCCTTTGCCGCTTGGGCCAAATGCATCCTTTTTGTCTCCGGAAAGGACCTTTCCATCCTTGGGAACTCTTTGGAGAAGACCGCTCAGCTCAATGAAAACTCTTTGAGCCCGCCAAGCCAGTTCGCGACGGAGGACGGAAGTGTAAATCTTGGCATCGCAAAACTCGAGGGCGGAAGAAAGACCAGGGATAGGACCGGCAATAAGCTCGCGTACGACGGTAGAAACTGCGGTCGGGGTAAACGGTTCGTTGATGATGAGCAGAGAGAGCTTGGTGGTATGTGCTCTAATCAGGGACGTCGAGTCGCGGGCGAGGGCGAGAGCATCAATGTTGGGAGACGAGGACGATGATGAGTCGGATGATTTTGTATCGGTGGTAGGAGCAGACTCTTGGCCGCGGTGGATGGCGGCCAGAACGGTCTGGAGTTGTTGGAGAAGAGTTGTGGCCGTCTCAACGATATTGTTCATGGCCTTGAGGGCCTCGGCATCGGTTGGAGCCATGACGGCGTATTCGAGCGACAAGGTGAAAATAATAAATAGGCGGCTAAAAGCAAAAATATTTGTCTCGCGTGCAGATGAGGAGGGAAATACTGAGTATCCCGTAAGACAATGTTCCTCTTTTGCGTCACCCAAACGTATTTACGCTGTGGTGGTGATGGAGGGGTAATTTTTTTTCTTGCCCCCCCCGCCTTGGCTTGACAGTCATAACTTGGGTCTCCCCGCTTTGGGCAGGCGGTGGACGGATAGTGGGCCACTTGGATCCAACTCTCATGGGCTGGAAGCCATGCATCAGTTAGTACACCGATAAGCAGACGATGAAAACCACGGTGGGTGCTGATTGATGAGAATTAATGGGTGAGATCCCGATTACGAATGCAACAAAATCAAAAGATTAAGCCAGCCTCCTAAGACATGAATAAATAGCAGGGGCATAACGTCGAATTGCTCGCCCCGATCGTTGTTTATCCCGTTACTACGGATACTTTTTTGCCAGGTACAGGTATTCTGGAAACGTGCACTGGACCGCTGTGGCCTAGCGGCTTCAACCCCTGAAACAGCCCGTCTGGCTCCCCACAGCAGCCGCCGGGGCCGCCACTCGCACCCCTGTCGTAGCTGCAGCAAGCTCCGATGATGGTGACCTGGCTCCAACTCTCCCAACTCTCCGTCCTCCTCCAACGAGAGCGTCGTGCATGCACAACCTCGCAACTACAGACTCACAATGCAGCACCCACCGTCCTGGGCGCTACTAAGCGCCATCTACGCCTTTACCCTGGCGGCTGCTGGCAGTCTACCGCGAGGTGTTGGTCCTGATTGTGTGTTCTCTCTCCCTGGAGCTCCAACTCTGGCCCTCTCCATCGTCTAGCTGTTGCTAACATCCAAAACACAGTCGCCGCCCACTACCAGGGCAAGGAGGAATTCTCTTGCATCACCAATGCCGCCATCAAGCTCAGCCTGAATCAGATCAACGACAACACTTGCGATTGCCCCGATGGATCTGACGAGCCTGGCACCGCCGCCTGCGCCCACCTCGATCTCCTCTCTCCCGAACAGCCCTTGCCCGGCTCTGCCTCTGGCACCACAAAGACCACCAATGCCCTCCCTGGCTTCTGGTGCGCCAACGAGGGTCACATCGGCAGCTACATCCCTTTCCTTTACGTGAACGACGGCGTCTGTGATTACGACCTCTGCTGCGACGGCTCCGAAGAGTACAGCGGCAACGTCAAGTGCGAGAACCGATGCGGTGCCATTGGCAAGGAATACCGCAGACTGGAGGATGAGAAGCGCAGGAAGATCGAAAGCGCTGCCAAGAAGAGGAACGCAATGATCAGCGAGGCCCAGGAGATCCGTCGAAAGCTTGAGCTCAAGATCAACACCATCAGGGACGAGATCAAGGCCCTCGAGACCAAGCGAGATGGCCTACAGCAGCGATACCGCGAGGTTGAGCAAGAGGATAAAGGAAAGGTTGTCCGTGGTGAAGGCACCGGTGGAAAGGTGGGCGTACTCCTCGGTCTCGCCAAGACACGCGTCAACGAGCTCCGATCTGCCCTCGACGATGTCTTTGAACAGCGAGAGGATCTTAACGACCGTGTCAACGAACTCGAAGAGATTCTCCGCAAGTTCAAGGAGGAATACAACCCCAACTTCAACGACGAGGGTGTCAAGGCTGCCGTCAAGTCCTTTGAGGACTATTCTGCCCGCCAGCAGAGCGAGGCCGCTCAGCGTTCTCAAAGGTCCGACATTGACATTGCCAGCGTCCTCAAGGAAGACAGTGAGACCAATGGCATTAACTGGAAAGAGTTCGAGGGCGGTGACGAGTCTGACACTGACATCCGTGAGTATACCCAAACCAGAATCTAGTCCCTGTGAATAATGCAGTGCTAACATGCTGCTCCTCAGTCTTCAGCTTCGAGGCATACCTCCCATCATTTGCCAGGAGCCTCCTCCACGGCTCTATTGAGAGCTTCCGCGCGTGGCTTATCGAGAACGGCGTCCTTGCTGACAACGTCGCCCCTGGCACCGAGTCCACGCGCGTCAAGAGTGCCCGCGAGGCCTATGACAACGCAAACCGGGATCTTGAGAAGAAGACACAGTCTCTTAAGACCGAAACTGGTGACCTCGAGAAGAACTATGGTCCCGAGGATATCTTCCGTGCCCTGAAGAGCAAGTGTGTTAGCACCGAGGCCGGCGAGTACACGTACGAGCTCTGCTGGCTTGACCAGACCAAGCAAAAGTCCAAGAAGGGCCACGGCAACACCGTCATGGGCCACTTCGACCGCATCGAGATCCAGGTTGCTGACGACGAGGAGCGCCTCGACGGCAAGAGCCTTGGCAAGGGCGAGCGCATGGTTCTACGATACGAGAACGGCCAGGGCTGCTGGAACGGTCCCAACCGTCGAACCGACGTCTGGCTTGGCTGTGCAGAGACCGAGGAGCTCTGGCGCGTTGCCGAGGCCGAGAAGTGTGTCTACAAGATGGAAGTCGGCACCCCTGCTGCCTGCGGTGATGTTAGGTCTGCTGCTGCTGCCGCCGCTGCCGGCCATGTCAAGGATGAGCTATGAAAGCGAGTGGACAAATTAGGAAAAACACACATCCATCTAGCGTAGTAGCGTTGTAAGCGAATTTGTATTGTCGAGAGGAACCAAGCATGACCAGAAGAGGGATGGAACATGTACCGGACCAATAAAACAGCCAATTCTTTCCCATTACCATACGATGCACAAGCAGTTGATCAAGATTCGTAGCAAGACGTAAAAAGAAATGCCCTTCTTTGTCATTAACCGCTCCCCTCCCTATATAAATACATGAATGAATTCCAAACTCACGCAGCTCGCCTTGCATACAAAGCCTCTCATCCCAAAATCATGGACATGGCAACCAGCCCCCTCCAACTCCGCGCAGTGCTATTCTTTCTGGTCTAACTGAGCACAATGCCTCCGCGTCGCTTCAAAAAATGGCTACACGGTTTGCCGTCTTGGCTACTCTTTCAGGTATCCTTGTTCCAATATGCCGCCGCACTAACAATCCCACCACTCGTGACTCCTTTCCATTGGCCTTGGTCCCAATTTTACCAGAAACTGCACCATCCTATGTAGTGCTGACAGAGATTTTCCAGCTTGGTGGCCTCCATGATGAGCTTGTTCACCTGGTTGATAACGTCGAGCTCTTCGTTGTTCCTAAAGTCGCGGCCCGTCAATTTCTGGGCCACGCGGTCCAGCACCTCAACCGCACGAGCGTTCTGGCTCTCCACCTCCTGAGCGCCGTTGACCATGTTACCGTCATGGGCAGCTGAGCTGTTGGTGCGGGCTCGGCTACGTGTGGGTGGTGCCGACGGCTCAGCAGCGTTGAGAAGCTCTGAGGGCGCAACGTCGCTGTCCAAGATGGACTGGCGTCTAGCCCTCTGTCCACCTGGTCCAGCCAATGCCACCTCGCGATCAGACTTAAAGTTGGGTCCTGTAGGTGAGGCAGCATTGGTCAGTCGCCACGTGAGCAACGGGTCGTGAATAAACTACGCGCAATCAATGTTAGTCGCTAAATCACAGAGAAATGGTTCAATGGTGCTTACCGCTTCCAACACCGCCATGACACTCTCCTTGTTGTCTCTCAACACTCTCATAACATTCTCACATGTGATCCTGAAGCTTCCCTCAATGTTGCTAACCTCCATGGCGTAGGTCAACATGCGGGTCAATCTAAACGGAACCCGCTCGGGATACTTCTCTCGCTTCATGGCAACTTCGAAACAATCACCAAAATCAATGTGGATAATTTTGCCAGTGACTCGGTCAAGCATCAAGTTACTAGGGTGGCGATCTCCCAAGCCCAAAATGTAGCCCACCATAGACATGACACCCAGAGAGCGGGTGTAGTTGGTGCGTCGCTCCAGCCAAGCTTCTGACGACTTGGACTTGAGCCACAGCACACGGTACAAGTCTTGGCCGGTGGTGTTGTCAAGAGCGTATCCAAATACCTCGACCTTCTGCATCAACGTAAGGTTATCATAATCGGGAGCCATCTGAAGCATAATCCGATGCTCGATGTTAAGAAGAATCTTACGGCTCTCGCGATATTCTCGAATGAGCACATGGAGTGTGTCACTGTTGGGCACCCAACCAAGGAGACCCGAGTTTTGCGAGAGGGGAATGGCGGGATATCGTTGAATGTTGAGATGTCTCTTGTAACATTCCGAGTCGTTGGAAAGAAGCGTGTTGCAGAGACCAAACAGCTGCATGACACGTTCATCTTGTCGGATATCCTCGTGACCCTTGAGCAAGAAGGCGTACGATTTGCCGTCGCTGCCGTTGATGTTGAGCTTCCTAGGTCGCTGCTTTGAGTTGATCACACTAAATGTCGTCTCAAAAGACATGATACCAACAATCGGCTGCCCGCTCTTGTACGTTCCGGGAACTGCCAGGTCCAAATTCTTCGCGTTAAGAAGCTTTGGTGAGCAGTAGGTCAGCTCCAGGGTCGTGACTTGAGGAAGCTGCCTAGAGATTCTCCTGAAAACCTGGTAGTACAGGTCCCAAGCTTGGTTGAGGTCGTTGACGTCTTGGCTGGTCTCATATTGTCGACACCAATCCTGTGCTTCCTTGAGATCCCTGCCGAACGCCTGCGCAAAGGAAATCTCTCTAAGTGTCTCCGGTCCGCGCTCGAGAAGGTCGTGAAGGGGCTCCAGCGTCGCAAACATGCCCTCAATGTTGTGGTCACCAAAGTACAGTCGAGAAGCTTCTTCCAGACCTTCGTGCCAGAGTTCATGCCACAACACGGCGACTCGAATCAGCTCATGACTGACAGTATCAGCCTGGGCGACAAGGTTTGCGCTGTGCTGTCGCATGCTGTCCATGATCTGTGCGGCAGACCTTGATCGCCGGCTGTTTTGCCAAGACTTCATAGCAACCGTAAGGGGATAGACCAGGGCTTGAGGGTGCGCCCTTCCAACGTCGGCCAGAAGGTTGTGGACTGACTGCTGTACTCGCTTGTTGGGCTGGTTGATTCTAGCAATAAGCTGGGGGATAACTTCGAGCCAGGTATCGACACTGACGTTGGCGAACCCTTCCGTGACTGCGGAGTTGACCTCGGCGCTACCACCGTGGCTGAACCAAAGCGTGAGAAGGCGGAGGGTATCCTGCAGGGAGCTTCCAGCAGAGAGGGCGATGGACTTGAAGAAACCCTTAACTGCGGGGACGACATGGTCAATGATCATGGATTGATCAGCTCGTGTCATGTGGCCCTCGTTCCTGGCAGCAAGAGCCTGAACAATCTCGAAGTTGGCCAGAGCCCAAGCGTGCCATGCCTTGTACCAACGGGGGTTGTACTTGGTTGCCTGAGAGTACGATGTCAAGATGTCTTGCACCTGTGTGTATTGCCAATCATCCTTGTTCAGTGCAATCAACCATTCACCCTGTCTGAGGTAGCACTTGGCCAGGAGCACCGTCTGGTCATACAGAGCACGCTGGGTCTGGGGGCTCATCAGAGAGGGATCCATCTGGTTCTGGAAACCATACTCGGTCTGCAGGCTCATGTCGTTGCCTGCCTGCGCGGTAAGGTGTGCCTTGGCCACATCCAAGCGGTGGGCAGTATCATTGGTGAACTTGTTGAGGCAGTACAATGTCTTCTCGGCAACACCTGACTGTCGCAGATCCGGTCGTTGACCAAGCTCCCACTGATACTTGAGCACAGCATAGATAACCTGAGCGGGAGTGTTTCGAGGTCCAGGGCCGTTTTGCCTCTCCGACCAGTAGGGAATCATGGTCTCAAGAGGAGCTTCAATACCAATGAGCTGCTTCAACGACTTCTCTGCAAGATCCATGCGGCCAGACTTGCGGCAAAGGTTAGAGAATTTGATCCACATGTGCATGTTCTCAGCGGGAGAAATGACAAGTGCGCGTAGTCGAAGCATGCGGTGCCAAATTTCGACATTCCTCTGGCAGCCCTTCAATCGAGTCTCCCATGTTCGTCGCATCATCGACTGCTTCTTCTCGTCACATTGCTTGTAGACGATGAGTTCCTCTAACTCAGCTAGCATCTGAACACGTACGACGACCTGGTATGCTCGGTTGTAGGATTCACTCACAAGAGCACTCAACTCGGTATCGAGACCCTCACGGGCTTGCTGCACGCAAGCCAGGGCTTCACGGAACTGATTGCGATGGAGTGCCAAAATAGCACCAAAGAATGATCGGTCTGGCGAATAGCGCTTAAGGGACGAGAGATAGTTGTCCATAGAATCCCACTTGCCCAAGCCCCATGCGGCGGCAGTGGCCAGGGGCGCAATCATTCGCTGGACCTCGGGAGCAGAGTTGGCCCAGGTGCTGCCAGTCAGGCTTGCCAGTGCCTCCCATTCGCTTAGAGCGTGCAAACAACGCATCTTACCCATGACAATGTCCACAGGAATGGGCTGGTCGTCCGGCACCTCCGATTCTCGCTTATTGTAGAAAGCCAAAGCCTCATCCCAACGCTCCAGTTTTTCGAACCAGGTCTCACGCAGCTGGATACCTTCCTTATAAAGCTGAGCCTTGCGCAGAATACCGATGGCGGCGTCAGACTGCTGAAGCTGGTTGTTGATCACGATCAGTGCCTCGACAGCGCCACTGCTCTGATCCTGCAAAAACTCAAGCTCCTTGTAATGCAACGCCTTGGCATAGGCGTGGCAGCGAGCAGCTTCTCTACCGAGCACGCGAATGTCAATGGGCAAAGCCTTATCATCGTGTTCCATAAACTCGGCGAGGTTGAGCAAGAGACCAAGCAGATCCGGCGGCACATTCTCCGATTTGATTGCACTTTCAATGTTCTGGATAAGCTCATCCTGGAACTGCTCATACAATTCGCTCCAGCAGGAGACGAAGGCAGAGTTGAACAGCTCACGTGCCAGCGGTAGATACACACTGGCAAGACTTGCACATGCTCGAAGAGCATGGTTGGGCGACTCGGTGAGAAGAGTGGTGCTGAATCTTCGGAGCCACTCTTGCCAATCCTCCTTGGTAGACTTGCCCTTGGTATCCCAAGCTGCCTTGAGATGAATAGCGTTCATCTCAAGCTTCTTAGTCGCTTGGTCCGCATAGGCAGTCTCCTCAGATCCATCCATGAAGCGGTGTTCAGAGCTCAGATCTTGGGGTAGAACCTCGCCCTTCTGAAGCTTGCTGACAAGGAGCTCATAGTTGGAATGCTGAATCTGATGCAGGTTGATTGTCTTGTTCACGGTACCCATGAAATGCAGATAGTCTTTACCCAGCTGCTGAATCAAAGCACACAAGGTATCCAAAGCCGCCATTCGGAGTGTGTTTTCGCACATGTCCAGCACCCTTGTGAGCGGGTGGATGATCTTGGCGGCATAGTCATTCAGGTTGACTTGTCGCGAAATCTTTCCAATAGTGTCGATAGCCTGTTTCCTGATAAAGGTCGGCTGTCCCTGTTTCTCAAAGGTCCGCACAATGCCAGGGATTATCAGGTGCATATACTCTTCGGCACTCGCTCCGAAAACAAGGAATGCATGCAGCACCCGTTCGGAAGGCGTTCTCTTGGTGGAAGCATCCTTGTCAAGGACACCAAGCATAAGAGGAAGAAGTCCGGCAAGATATATTTTAAATTCTCCTTCCAGCGACCTCGAAATGGCTTCGACCAAAGAGAGAATGGTGGTTTGCAGAGATGGGGATGTGTGCCAGTACTCTTGGAGAATCTCTACAATCTCTGGCAGGTAGTTTCTGATGTGTTGGCGAACAATACTAACCAAGGTGGCAAGCTGGTTGAAGTACGACTCGAGGCGAGTCGATGAGGATGATCGAATCACCAGTAGAAAAGCGGGCACAATTCTATCAAGGAATGATACACACTCCAACCCCAGTGTACGGAAGATGTTCATAATTGCTTCAATCACGGCAGCGTGGTGCTGAACCAGGGAAGGGTCTTTCAGAATCTGAAGGAGAGCATTGATGACGACTGTGGGGAAATATTCCTTGTTGGAGGGTGTCAGACCGGTCATCATGAGCGAGATATCTGTCATCTGGTTTGACTCCACGCGTCGCTGAACCTCGGGTGTCTGTTCTTCGACCTGCTGGTGTTTGTAAGGATCCAGCGCACCCAGGATACCCATCAGCTTGATGGTCTCCTGTCTAAGTGGCACCCTCTGCCCCTCCGTTCGGATAATTCCTTGAAGAATCTCAAGAAGCTGTGGGTACTCAAGGTAAGGCTCAATGACATATCCGGAGTTGCTCGCCAGCTGGCCCAGAGTATGAAGGGCAGCCTCACGCTTCGAGTTGGAACTCTGATCCTGCAAAGCATCGATGATAAGAGGCATCAGTTTATCCTTGTACGGAAGCATATCCTCACCACCCACAGTTGCAAGCTCACCTATCGCTTTCAAGATGGTAGCGGCAACAGAGGGGCTCGGGTCGTTTGCCTTAGGCAGCAGAACCGAAATCATCGGTTCAACATAGGGCTTGATAAGACCCTGTGCATTCTGCACCAAAAGACTCAGTAGCTTAGCGCTCTCCTCCTTGTTTCGCGCAACATCAGAAAATTCGAGCTCAGTGAGCATCTGAATCAGAGTCTTGCGCAGCGAGGGAATAACATAGGCGGGGTTGAACCGCGCCAGTCGACCGATTATAGAAATGGCGACTTCTCTGATCGCGAAGATTTCGTCGTTTAAGGCGAAGAAGAGGATACGGATATTTTCAGCCTTGGCCAGATGTCGGTCAAAACGCTCGTCGAGAGCAGCCAGGACGGTCCGTCGAATGTTCGGCTCTGGGTCCGATACGCCGACGGTGAGAAGCTTCTCAATCACATCACCAACAACTTGAAGAGCGTGGTAACTAGTCTGGTTGACAATGGGATCCCGCACGTACAGCTGGCAGCAAGTAAGGGCAGCCGCCTCTCGAATTTCAGGATCTTCATCTTCGACATACTTGATGGCAACGTCACGAACAAATTCGTTAAGCACATGGCCAGAAAAGTCGAAGCTTCCCAGAGTGTTGAGGGCCAACTTGACCTCCGATTTCCGGTGTTCATAGGCCTGGGGGTCTTTGGCATCTTTGGCAATGATGGGCACAGAGCTTAGGGTGTTCGGCTGCGGCGCGCCAAGCGGCTTGAATGGTTCGCCGCAGAGGACCACGCTCAGCATGTCGAGCAACCTTTCCTGGATGGTCGGCTTTACAGGAGGGATATAAAAGGCCATATCAACCAGAGCCTGGGTCAGCTTTGGAGTCAAATCGCATGCAAAGATGGGGTCCAGCAACGCCTCCATGTACTTGCTGAGAGTCTGGCCAACGGCCACAGCAAGGCGACTGATGCAGTCGAAGACTGGGTCCACCGATCCTCTCTTACGGGACTGGATGCTCAGGCCTTCTCTCACATATATAAGAACGCCATCCAAATACGGAGCAATGGCACTCTTGACGGAATTAGCAATGTTGCCAATCGCCAAAAAGGCATCGTTCCGCTCCTTGTCCTTTTTCAGCATGCCAGACAGGTACACCATAAATTTGTGGAGCCATGCATTGGCAAAGTCGGCTGGAGAGTAGCTAGCCAGGTCGGGGATGAGAAGAACAACAGTCTTTCTGATAGTAGGGTCCCGGTGGTCCTTGTGCTTGAAAACAATCTCACAGGCTTGCTGGTAGTGCTCCTGCATGTACATGGCACCCTGCTCGAGGAGCTCCTTCAAAACCAACAGCGAACCATGGATGGACTCAACGGTGTTGACCTTGAGCCCCTGCTTTGATTCGTTGTAAATTTTGCTCATCCAAATCTGCTTCATCTCCTGGTCTCTCTCGCGGAGAATTCGGAAGCAGGCGCTGACTGTTTCAGCCGAGGTTGCCCGAATGAGTTGCCTGGTGTCTCGCAGTCCGATCCAGATCCAATCGAAGATTGTCGGGATGTACTGGTACATCAAGGTGGGGGCATTTCGAGCAAGCTCTCGCAAAACGAGGACAGCACTATATCTCCGTTCTTCGATGCGGTCATTCTGCAGCCACTCGAGGGCAGTGTTGACCTCGGAATCCACCAGCTCGGATATCAATGCACCACCAGGCCGACATAGCTTTCCGAGGGCGATGGCGGCAGGCTGCATGGGGTTGATATCCTTGCCTCGCAGAATCGTTTTGAGGTTCTGTGTGAAACGGGTGTATTTAAGAGCGACATCGACGCCATCAAAGTCGATGAGGGCGTCCAGGGCGTAGATGCCGCCAAGTCGTTCGGATGAATCGCTTCCATGTGTAATGAGCTGGGTAATTTTGTTGTTGACGGTATTGTAAAAGGCCATGAAGTGTTCGGGGCTCAGATCTGTGTCTTGGATTAGTTTGGACGAGGATGAGGGGGTAGCCATGATGCGTACCTCGGTGGCATACGACGACCAGCTCCCGAAGCTGCATCGCCGAGCGTTTACGCACATCATCGGAGGTTCTGCAGACCGTTAGCAAGCGAAGGGGGCACTCGGGGGAGGTAGAAGGGCGTACCGCGAGCGCAAGCCCCGTGTGATGTAGTCGAGCCGCTCCAAGGCGACCTGCTGTTGTTGCGCCATCCTCCCCGCACGGCACTTTTGGCCGAGCTATCAACGTTGCATGTACCGGCGGCGGGATGCGCGTTCGTGTCGGTCGAGGGCGGTGTTTGGGTCAAGTCGAGGTCGAGGCTTCGGCTGCGGCTGCGGCTGCGAGTCAGCCAGTTATGAGCTGGCCGTGTTGGAGGTGGCCGTCGTGTCTCGACGCGGCGCAGAGGGCGGCGGGCAGGTATATATGGGCTGCCCCTGGTCGCTAGTTTGTCGAGGAGTGTCGCCCTCAACCAGGTACCGCAGTTGCGCTCATCCGCTATGGGCGCATGGCACCTTGTTGTGTTGAAGTTGATAATTGTTTGGTCAGGCGGAGGTTAAATTGGGGATTTAGGAACTTTGGCAGAGGACATGGCCATCGACACTGGCGGACATGCAGGTATCTCTACAGTGCTAATTGCCAAGGGGATCTCCAAATCGCCTTTGTGTCGGTGTGTTTCACGCGAGAGCGTGGATCCTCCGCACTGTGGGGGCACTCTTCCAGCTCCCGCACTTATCGATTAGCGGCCGCGCCACTGTTGGAGCTTTGGATTTAGGAATCTGCCCGCCACTTGACCAGTCGATGCACGCGCCACTCGCGAGGCGACGATTCCTAAGACGAACGGAACCAGATCCAAACTGAGACCCAGTCCAGATCCTATTCTGAAGCCATCAAAGACACATTGTCCCTCCTCCGATTTTTTTCGCCCCCAATCCGAACTCTCCTACCAAATCATTCTGCGACCCCATCTGCCACCATGGGTAATGACGGCGGATCCATCCCCAAGCGCCGCGAACTCGTCAAGAACGCCGCCCGCGCACCCACCGTCTCCGAGCTGAAAGCGACCGCCCTCGAGTCACTCGGCCATGCCTGGGCACACTGTGCCCTCAGCGGCGAGCCCATCGACATCGATACTCTCGTTTCCGACTGGCGCGGGCGCTTATACAACTACGAAGCCATCTTGAAGGGCTTGATGCCTTCAGACGAGCCAGCCGACGTCACACCCGCCAGTCTCGGTATCAAGTCGCTGCGCGATGTCGCAAAACTCAAAGTCTCCAAAGAAGGAAAGAAACTTGTCTGTCCCATCTCCATGAAGGAGCTAGGCCCCGCCGTCAAGTCTGTATACCTGGTACCTTGCGGTCATGTCTTTGCAGAAGTGGCCATCAAGGAAATCCAAGAGAAGACGTGCCCGGAATGCGCCGAAGAATACAAGCAAGAAAACATTATCCCTCTGCTCGCTTCAACCGAAGCCGAGATTACCAAACTAGAAGCCCGCATCGATAACCTAAAGAACCAAGGCCTCACTCACACTCTCAAGAAGGACAAGACAGAAAAGAAGAAGAAGCGCAAGGGCGATGATGTCAGGGAGGAGGAGAATAACGCCAAAAAGGAGAGCGCCAACGGTGAGAAGAAGCCAAGTAAAAAGAGTCAAGACTCAAGGATCAGCGGCATCAACAACTCACTGGCTGCATCATTGACCGCCAAGGTCTTGGCGGAACAGGACGAAATGAATAAGCGAAGAAAGCTGGCGGCTGAGATCGCAAGAGGCTAGATACGACCCGATACGTAGATGTAAAATGTACCATGAATTGATACCCCGCCATGCTATTGCGTGGCTCGTTTGAATTTGCGTAAAGCATAATAAGCGGTGTCCGTCTTGGGGTTGTCCAAACGACGATTCCTCGTTTATTCAAGCGGTATCAAACCATCGCTTCGGGATGTAGGGTAGCCCATCCCAAAGAAAAGAGCCAGCATAAAAAGAACAGTTCCATCCTTTTTAATGGGCAGCTGCATAGATTTTCCGATTTTAAATTGAATACCCAAGATTCAATGTGTTAAAAAAAATGTTGGGAAACAAAAGCGACAGATGTTATCGCACGTTCATAGATCAATCAAGTTCAAAACCAACCCACACCCATTTCAGTGAATCATTTTGGGTAAAACACCATTCGCTTGCTACAAATATTTTGATATCCAGTCCATCCAACCCATCACTTTCCACCACATCCTATACCAGACCATACTTGTTAATGCCTCAGAAATTCCTGCGTAATGTTCCACTCGGTCTGGCCTGACTCCGGCTCTTCGAAGTAGGTCACCCAAATACCGCCTGCTTCTGGCAAACCAATGACTGTATTTACAATTCGTCTCGATCTCGGGATGCCAAAGGGCGGTTCTAGGCCTTCTGCCTTTACTGAGTTCAGGTCCAGCTGCTGGATGGCATCGATGGCCGTGGCGATTAGTGATGGTTCAGAGTCGGCCGATTCCGGGGACGACATTTGCGTGCCCTCATCATCAATTACGTCTTCCATAGGATCTGTAAAGGAAGGCTCCGGGAAGGGCATCTGGGGAGGTAGCGTGGCGACCACTCTAAGCTCCGAAGGGCCCTGCCATGAGGTTGTACTACGACCGGAGTCTCCATCGGAAAAGGGCGAGCTTCCAGGAGTGTTGTCAAAGTTCGAATAGGATGCTTCTCCTTCTTCCTTTTCGATGACCCGAGCAGCAATCATGGCCACATCTCTTGCATTCCACAGGTTCTCTCGTCGGTTGTGCATCTGATCCCGCGTCAACAACTTGACAGCAGCCCGCCGTAGCAGGGGATGGCGACACTTGGTCGCAGTCCAATACACTGGGGCGATTAACTCTGTTTCAAAGCTGAATGTTTCCATGGTTGCGTCATTCGGTAGCGATCCGATGATTGAGGAGGCGAGTGAGATGATGGAAGCGAAACCAGACACGTGGTCATCAAAGGAGAGCTCTCCGGGATCCAAAGCCCTGGTGATCCATATCATCCCGGCATGATAGTATAGCAAGAGGAGATTTTGGACATGATCGGCTGCCGTGGAACGGGGGTTCATGGATATGAGGACAGTAAAGGCAGAATTCCAGCGAGCGAGTTGGGATAGCAATTGTTGCCGTTCTTGTCGGAGCTGTTGTCTCTCAATCTCTGCTAATGGGTCAAAGACGGCACTGGCTGCTCTGGTAGTGAATTGCAACCCTTCGTCCAATATTTGGTAGAGCCCTCGTCTTGCGTCTTCGATACACGTAAACAGTGCGGGGATCTCAGCCCAGGATTTCAGGTGGTCTGGAATGGTTGCTGGTCTGTTGCCGAAGAGGAAACTCGCCAAGCTTAGACGCACATATATAGGTACAAGCGAGCGCTTGATTAGCTCCATGGAGTGTGAGTTGTGGTTGGGAAGCCCGGAGATGATATTTCTTCCTTGAGCGATGTGCATTTGCGAGGCCCTGGTACGGTTGTTGAGGAACTCGATGCAGATGAACAGAAGGCACACAAGCAATGGAACGGTAGCTGGCTCGTCACGATCTGCCCAGTTTCGAAGCGACTGGATAGCATTTCCGTATTCCTGGAACGCAAACCTTCGATCTAGTTCTTGGCCGGTCCTGGACTTGAGGTCGACATATTCGTGAAGGCTGCTTACAGCGAGGACGGCATGCCGCACGGCCGGCTCTGTAGCACTCAGCTTGAGCACCAGGTCGCCCCAGAAAGACATATCAATAGCTCCAGACAGAACCTTTGCTGATCGCGTGCGGTAGAAATCAAATGCACGCGACTCACGGCTGGAGCCGAAGGCCGGGATGGGGCTCAGAGACCCGGGGGTGGACCGCGGGGGAGTCGCCCTGTAGCCATCGCATTTGCGGCCTGTCTTGACGCAGCGCTGACAGAACGGCTTGCTCTCGTCGCACTTGACCTTGCGCACTCTGTGAGTGGGGGGACGGACCCGTTAGCGAACACGGCCCGGGGACCAAAGGGTCTATTAAATGGAGGGGAAACCAACTTGCAAGTAATGCACCCTGTCCGCACCTTTTTATTGCCCTTGCGGCCAGAGGGCTTCGACTGTGGTGGTGACGGCGTGGGGTCTTGGAATGCTAGCGGCAGCATCATGACGCTGGCGTGCAGAGGGGTCAACTTTTTTTCGGACGGGTGAAAGAAGAACGAAGAATAGTCCGAGAAGAAAAGTCCGAGCAGGGAAGCGTGGTACGATGAGGAAACAGGGAACGGAAGTATCCCGGCTGCAGGAGCCCAACTATTTGAGATGCTGCATTATCATGGAGGGTGGTGTAGGTACGCGATGTGATCCACCATGTCCAGGGCCTGCACCGCCCCCAGCATCACCTAGCGCGCCGCAGGTAGTAGGGCTGTAATGAGGCTTGGCCTGTGCCATGTCCCAATCAACCCCCCGTGGCGCTTGCGTGAGGGCCGTGATAATTGGCTGTGGCGGGCGGGGATCACGAAGGATTCGACTGGGGCTGTCCGAGATGAACGGAAATATGCTGCTGACATCTGGAATCCTGATATATCCCTCATTAGATTGACCGTATTTTCGTGTTTTATTATAATGTAACATGACCAGATATTGTTTTATTTCACTTCAACTGGAAAGAAGGGTTGAGCCGGTCTGTAGTGACAGGCCAACTCGCATCAACGGGTGGTAAGCTGACTCCCGCCTTACCCATGACATTGCGAAATAAATAATGAATATTACGTCTCGGTAGTGCCAATTTGATACCATATATATATATATGAGCAATTAGGTCACAATAACTTGAACACATAAAGTTGTCCATGTGTCCGCCTATTGGCTCCAAGTTGGTATAGTCCTTCTCGCTGATAAAGTGGCACACCGAGACTCAGGCGGCCGAGCGTCCTGCGAGCTAGGCAACTTCTTACACCCCGATTAACCAAGTAAACTAATGCAAACACAGGCTGTTGATCATTCCTCATGTAGAAAATAATTGGTAATATGCTTTGACTCTCATTTCTAATTATACGTAAATTCATAATAAGTACAGACTATTAATACTGAACATGTCCAGGTAGCTCAGCTCTCTCAGCTTGCGTGTCCATCTCCTGCGGTACCTGTGGTTTCAACTGTGTTTGTTGGTAATAATAATAATTTTTCTGGTTTTGATCCGCCATCGACGGTCCGTAATCTTGCTGGCTCTCCTGCGACGCCCTTTTGTTCCTACGTATCTTCCAGAGCAGGTACGCTATTACTCCAATCAGGATTGAGCCGACACCGGCACCAACGCCGATTCCCACCTTGCCAGCCATAGGCATACCTTCAGATGAAGCATCACGCGTCTCTGAGGTGGTCTCTGAGGTGGTCTCGGTTGTTGGGCTAGTTGTAGTCGTGACCGCGTTTGTTGATAAGGGTGAATTAGATGTTGTAGTATACGTAATTTTAGCTGGTGTTTTAACAACAACATATCGGGTGGATTTCGAGTTCCATGTGGCCCATGTATCCGGTTCCGACGGGAGAACCTGGAACCGACCCACACCGGTATCACAACAGTCTGTCGTATGGTCGCAGCAGTATGAGGTGTCGCTATTTGTGCTATTGGCACATGATATTAGGTCTGTTCCTCCAGTGGCGGCGCCTAGCAAAGGAATATATGGTTAGCCTGTGTTGCATGACTTCATGATCAAACCCGGGTCAGAAAGCTCTACCTAGGCAATAGAGAGCGCACTCCTCACTGCCCCAATTCTTGTCTGTGCACGACCCTCGAATGACATTTCCATTTGAGCTTTGGCAAAGCCTGTTGGCAAGGCAAATCGATCCCACGCCGCCTCCACAACACGCACTGCTGTCTGCGTCGGGGTCGCAAGGGTAGTCGCCGGACTTTTGCCCATTAGGATAATAACATTGGCTCGCTGCGGTGCATAGCTGTAAAAAAGAGAGAAGAAAAATGAGTGTGGAGAAAGCTTTTGCCATCATGACCCGTGTAAGAGCGCGCAGCGCGTTGGGAACAATATTTGGAGAGGCACGTCTGGACCAGAAAACCGAGGAACAAGAGAAAGAAAAGACGAGATCCAACAGAATGGGCAAAAAGATCAGTCAGTTAAATGACCAGCCAACATGAGAGGAGCGGGCCGACGGTCGACCAAAATAGTAAATGTGTTGGTCGAGCAAAAGATACAGCCAACCACGTCTGCCGTTAGCCGCCGGTGCAACATTTGGGACTGGCGCCATACGTAGCTTCTTGGTTCTAACTCTAAAGATTATTTTTCGGAAAGCGGGCGCGATATCGCTTTTTCTCGGATTTGGCGATATTGGTGCTGATTGCGATGGTGGCTTGGATTCTATATTGCCTTTATTTTGAACCCACGGCAATTTAGACTCGCTGTGATTTATTCACAGACTCCCAGAACGACCCCTTTCTCTTCATCCCAAGTATAACCGACGGCACAGTTGTTTCAGCCTTTCTCGCTGTTGGTCATTGGCGCAACTTTTAATTGGTGTGTTGGTTGTCAACATGCAAGTGTCTTGGCGGAGCTACCCCTGCATTTTGAGAAGCTAGTCGCCTGCCTCGCGAAACCGCTGTTGAATGAGTCTGATGACGTACGAAATAAAGAGTAGAAGGGTATATGTTGTGAATTATGTAGATTGATTTTTTTTTTCTAAAATAGTCCAAAAGATATACAAAGCATGAACAGAACAATAAATGCAGTATTGCCCATAGGGTTGCTCAGATGCGCGTTCCTTGAGAGCACATTAGGCCTTTACGTCAGGATCGGTCACCTCCAAAAGTCTGAGAATTCGCATCTCATCTGCTGATTAGTCTCATATTTTTTTTTATTTTAAATTTAATTTATTGGGCAAGACTTGTATCAAAAAATTTGCCTGTCAGCCTCGATTTCGCCGCATCTCAATTCTTCGGCGCTAAGAGATCTGGTACCCTATCGGAGGTAGGTTTCAATCGATTACAAAAACAAGCAATATAAAATGAGTACAATAGTGTTTATTGCCACAAGACTGAATTGAAAATGTTTTGAAGGGCTGCAAAGACGATTTGCGGAATGGCCGAGCCATCAGGCTTCCCAATCCATGGAGTGAACTCCGAGGTTGAGCCAATCCAATTAATCACCGGACACGTTCACAATGGTGGTTTAAGTTATCCTGATCGGCGCGCCATGTGTAAACCACCCTGAGCGAAGAAAAAAAAAAGAGTATTAACGTGTAATTTAACTAATGAAGAAATCGTTTGGATCATCCTCAAGAGAGAGGTGCCAGATCCTCTTTGCTCAGCCCTAAAGCTTGCTCAGCTCCACTAGCCTGTCAGCATCGCACCGCCTCGCACTCCGCCACACCAGGACCAGCCCGCTAGGTCGGTTTTCATTGGCTCACTCGGACTGGACACCTCGGACTCGCTCACGGCAGCTCCCGCATGCTAGCGTCCTACGTGTGGCTCAGGATCTCGCATTCTTTTTGCGAGATTGATCTTTCTCCTAGAATGTGTTTAGAACCTGGACATGGGCAGCGGGTGAGAAATTAGCATCGGCACTAAGCTGTAAGGGTGCCCGTTACATGGCTACCGACGACTGCCGACATGGCCTAACGGTTCGGACTTGAGTTGCGATGGAGCTGAGCCAACCATGCTTGTCCTCAGGTCGCTTTGAATAGAGGCGGAAATACTTTTTGTAATGACGTTTGACAGCAGCTTAGTCGAAGTGTTTTTTTTGTATATATACCACTGGATAACCACTTTGTCTAAAATGTATTCTGTCAATATTCTCAGTGAAGCAAGCAACTCGACCTCCTCCATTACATTTCATTCTCCTCCATTATACCCAGCATTAGAGTCTTGATTGGTGTATTATAATCCCCTCCACCTCAATCATGCGTATTTCCAAGCTTGCCACGGCTGTTACCGTTGGTGCATTCACTTTGGCTGATGCTCAGGCTTGCCCTCCTTTCGGTGCTGTTTTGCCCGCCCCTACAACCCCAAGCCAGAGCAAGGAAGTCAAGAGTGCAGTCACCTTGCTCAAGAATGCTATCGAGAAAGAGCTTGCATCTACATTTAAAACCTCTGGCATATCAATTGGTGTCAAGTCGATCCACGAGGATGATGCGCTGCTCACCTACCACTTCACCCCGCCAACTGGCTCCGGATATGGTGTGACCAAAATTGGCGACGACACCATGTACCGAGTTGCTAGCGTCTCAAAGGTGTTTCCGGTGCTTGCTGCGCTCCAGAATAGTAAAGTTGATCTGAGCGCTTCGGTGCTCAAGTATCTTCCTGAGCTGAACAAGACTTCTCAGAGCGATCCAGTATTGTCCCTGGACTGGGAGGAGATTACCGTTGGATCTCTAGCTGGTCATCTGTCGGGCGTTGGCACTGATTGTGAGTATTCATTTTCCAACCTCGCCAGCTCTAAACTAACAAAATACAGTGGCTCAAGACCTTGGAGTTTTTGGGTCCGAATCCTGGGCAGCAATGGGCCTTCCGGAATTCAACGCCAAGACAGGCCCGTCATGCTCTGGTCTTGGTGGCACGCCTGCTTGTACTAAGGAAGACCTTTTGGATCAGATCAACCGCAGACCTCCCATTTACGCCCCGGATACGACTCCAGTCTACTCCAACGTCGGAATTGCACTCTTAGGCCTTGTAGTTGAGGCCGCTACCAACAAGACGATCGAAGAAGTTATTACCGAGGATATCTTGGATGTTGTGGGCATGACGCACACCTCTACCGGCAAGGTGCCTGCTGCTGACAAGTTGTTCGTCCCCAAGGGCGACACTGTTTGGAACCTGACCACAGGGGTTTTTGATTCGTAAGTCAGCCTAACTCAGTCGTCGCAGACGTATCTAACTCGGATTTGTTAGTGCCGGTGGCATGTACTCGTCCTTGAGTGACTTGCAGGCTTTCTCTGAGGCCATCCTCCAGAATAAGCTTCTCTCGCCCGCCGAGACTCGTCGGTGGTTGAAGCCAGTTGTCTCTACAGCTTCGTGGGGCTTGCTGGTTGGCAACCCATGGGAGATTCTTCGCAGCGACAACATCACTTCCGACGGCAGACTTATTGACGTGTACACCAAGAGCGGCGATCTCGGCCTTTACCATTCTTTGGTTGGCCTTGTCCCCGATTACGACTTGGTTATTACTGTTCTGACAGCAGGCGAGGAGGCTACTGAAAGCACTGCCGCTAGCGTTGCTTTCAGCGCTGTGCTTGAAAGCCTCCTTCCGGTTATTGAGGCCGTGGGTCGCACTGATGCTAAGGACACCTACGTTGGCCAGTACTCTGATGACTCGACCAACTCAAGCCTCACTCTTAAGATGGACGACGGCCCGGGCCTGGTGATTTCGGAGTGGAAAGTTCGGGGATACGATGTTCTCACCAACTTTGGCGGTTATTCTTTCGCCACACTTGCTGCTGGCAAGGTCACCAGCGACCCCCCTACGGATGCGCGTGTTTATCCCACCAACTTGAAGTACAACACCGAAACGGCCTGGCGCGGAGTGTTTGACTACACCAACTCGACCGAAAAAGCCGCCGTGGACAACAAGCTATTTTTCAAGAACGCATCTTGTCAAACCTGGTTTACCGAGGATCGACAGACGTACAACTTCTTCCCTCTGAACGAATTCCTTTTTGATAGCTCGGCCAAGACGATTGCGAACCCGGCGTTCAACATCACATTGACGAAGGTAAGCACGTCCCTTTCCAAACTGTCAACTAGCGCGGCTAGCAGGACGATGGACGCATTTGAGCCGCGCGGAATCGTCCTGTCGGCTGCGCTGGTGATGGCCGTGGTGAGCGTTTTCTAAAATGGTTGCAGGTGTAGCGTAGCGGGCTAGTTGATGCACGGATGACCAAGGGTGAGATGCAAGCTGCAGGTGTACTTGAGCTGTATATAGAAAGGACGGTAATTTAGGAATATTGAATTAGAAAAAGGGCGTCCGAAAACGTTAGTGATTACCGTTGCAGCGTCTTTTTTAGTTTATGGCTGCCTCAGCTACTTTGCGTCTGCCTGATTTCGGGGGCCAAAGGATGCTGGCTAATTAGCCCTCCCTTGAATTAAACCTAACCTGCCTCACCACCACCAACAGCGCAACTGCCAGCACCACCATCTGCAGATTCGGGTCATCTTGCCGGCCAAGGACTCTGTGACTTTGTGGCGAGCAGTTCCAGGTGTTCCTCATCTTGGTGGCCGCGCCTCCAATTAAAGCTCCCGATGGTGCAGATGACGCGACACGTCTGAGGGTCAGCTCCAGACACCATTCAGCCGCAAGGAATGAGAGAGCTTGCAGCAGCTGAAACACCAGCGACCCTTCAGACAAGACCCCGTCTTCCCCAGGCCAGCGACCCGTCCGTCTGTTCTGTTCCTGGTCCGTCAGAAGCCACCCGCAGAAGGGAAGGGGCCCGGCTTCAGCGGGCGAACTGTAGGGCTGACCAGGCCAATCGTATCATGCACCTGGCAGTGATTTTGCTCTTTCCAACAACGGCCATCACGAGCGAATCAGAGCGCGGCAGGGGTGCGAGACCCAGGGACTAGCACCGCGTGGGGTGGACCGAATCCTGCTCGAGGCCACTCACGTAAGGTCTCAGCCGTGGATCAAAGGACGGCTCCGCCCCCTGTGACATGCAGCTCTGATGACGGCGAGGCAGCCAGAATGGTCGCGCGACTGGGCAGTGTCGAGTGCGAAAGATGCATCCGGTGCGTCAGGGTCCGGAAGGTAAAAAAAGTACATGAGCATCCCAGTCATTCTTTATCCCACGCGCGGCCACCTTTGTTTCTGCCTCTGTTTCCTCTTCGCTCCCTTTCCTTTCCCACCAGTTTCTTTTTTTACCATCACCTCGTCGTCTACTCGATACACGCTCCTTGACCCCTCATTGCTGATTGACGGCGCCCAGTCCTTTGTGCGATCCGAGTCCTCCAAGGGCAATTAACCTTGCATTGATTATTCTCCTGCGTACCTTTCATTAGCGCACCCCGGCAGTTTATCGTCCCTCGTTTGTTTGAAGAGCCCAAATTGTTTCTCGCAACTGTGGTTAATTTCAACTTCCTTCATTACCATCGCCACCTTTTTCCGCAGTCGCCGCGCTTTTCTCAATGACGGACCATACGAACCGAACCCACGAAACGGGGTTTCACCACCTGCCCCTCCGCATCCGCGACGTCCGCCAGAGCGATCCCACAGGACTATCCAAGTTTCCCACACTAGGACCGAGAAACGATGCGCGCACCAAACGAGTACCGGAGAGCCTCCACTTCACGCCAGGAACTTTTCGCCTGCGATCGCCCACAGAGTCGTCAATGAGCAGCATCTCTTCCGCCAACATCCCAGACTCTGCCACAACCCATTCGCTGTCGACTCTGGCCAGCCCTATCAGCACCAGTTACGCTAGCGATGTTCAGGACCTATTCGCAAAGGCGAACTTGAATGACTCCAGACCAACAAGCCGCATCTGCCACCGCCACCAACCCTCCAGCGGAACCTGCTCCACCTTTGTCAATGACGAGGACGACGGCGCCATTATCACCGGCTACCCAGACTTTGAGCTCAAAATCCGCCAGCTAAATGAGGAACACGAGCGCCCCGCACCTATTCACACCGAGGAATCGCAACCATTTACTCCCGTCACCGAATCGCCTTTAAAAGAGGAAGACGCCGGCACCGAAATCGACGTCGAGTCTGTTGATCTTGCCGACGCTGAATTCGACGCCGACTGCGACGCAAACACTCAGAGATGGGAAGGAAGTTCGACGACATCCGAGGATGTCTCTAGTGATGATGCGGATCGCTTGCTAAGCTATGCGCTTCAACTTGTCTACGGAATTGACATAAACGAGTCTTCCATTTCCCGGGCTACCGCACAAAGTCTCGTGGCCAACTTTGTTCAAGACATTGACAAGCACATTTGGAAGGCTCCCTCAGATACACAGCTTTCGCACACCATGTCGACCTCGAGCTCATCATCAACCCCGTCCCAAGAGGGGATGGGAGGTGACAGGCGGGGAGGCAAGAGAAAGAAGCTAGGAAAGCGAGAGGATGACGGTGATGAGTTCAGTGATGGAGAAGGATCAGGGTTTCTTCCATCAAAACGAGCACGACCAAACCCAAGGGACGATGAAAACCTGCGATTAAGCTGTCCGTTCAGGAAGCGAAATCCTCACAGGTTTAATGTGAGGGATCACCACAGCTGCGCCATGACTTACTTTCCCAAGTTTGCCGAATTGAGGTGGGTCTAATCCAATCGGGTCATGCGGAAGGTGGACTAACTCGGGAGTAGACAACACATTGTGAAGCAGCACAAACGGGATGACCCGACAGCCCACGTCTGCGACCGGTGCAACCGGGACTTTTTGACTGGCAAAGAACTTCGGGAGCACCGGCGCCTACCAAAGGAGCTGATGTGTGACATTACTGACCACGATGTGGAGAGCGGCATCGACTCATCAACGGCTACCAAGCTGTTGAGCCGCAAGCGAGCAAGCGGTGCATCGCCCGAAATTCAGTGGAGAGAAATCTGGAGTATTCTTTTCCCTGATGATGAAGAGCGACAGATCAAATCATACGGTAGGTTCATTGAGAGTGTGCAAATACCAGAACCTAGCTGATCCAATCAGATTTCACTCCTGTCATTGAGCATTTTGAGCTCTCTACACATTACTTGGCTTCTTTCCAGATGCTTCAAGATTCGCTTCGCGACAAAATTTCCAACCCAGCCACACTTGAGACGCTGTCTACAAAATTCCACCAATGCTTTATTGAGACGATTGAAAAGTGTATTGCTGATGCGCAGAGCATGCCATACACCAACCGAAGCAACAAGAAGGGCGAGATTATGAAATCCCAAGCACCGCAGACCCTGGTTCAACGCAAGGGCAGAGACATTCTCCCCCGCCCAGACTCTGGTGTGGTGATGGACGATGGCTCGGAAGAGAGCGGGAGCATCATGATGGGACTTGGCCACAAAGACAGCGTGAGAACTGTCAAGGGTGCTGCTCGACGAGGCAGCAGCCAAGTTCCCGAGACAGTTCGGGAGGCTCTGCCTCCGACTACTATGCCCAGTCACTTTGACGAGTCTCTACTACCGCAGCCAACCATGGCACCACTAGGCATGACATCTGGATCTATGGATCCTAATACAATTCAGGCGTGGAACAACGGTGTGATATGCCCGACAATGGACAATTGCACAATAACTATACCTGATCACCTTCTGCAAGGCGGGTTGACGCCGCAAAATGAGTTTTGGATGTATCCGGCAGGGTTTGAGACAATGGGGAATGGGTTTACGGGATTCAACGGGCAATGAAACAAATGATGAGGGGAAAAGCAAAAGAGCACCGGGCTGTGCCTGTCTGTACCAACAGTAATAATTGTAATGATGCACGTGCGCTGTGCTGCACGTTTAATTCTTGAAGAGATACGCATTGAGATTCATACGATGGAACATTCGATTGTGACCATGAGAAAAAGCAATTCGGCCGGCCCTGTAATGATGCCGACATTTGATCGGCCCCACATGCCCTCCCCGCTTCCGATCACGCAGTAGTGGTAAGACGTCAAATGCGAGGCTGTTTAGACTTGACTTTATCTCTCATCGAGATTCACTGATACGGTTTAAACCTTGCTTCCCCAAGCTGAAGGAATACGCGCTTCCCCGAGCCCCCAAAACACCACCCACTTACACCTGACCGCCATGGCTTCCGCTACGCCCCCGCTGCTGGCCAGCCGAGCGACAGTACGTCTCGTCCCGGCCGCATGTCTCGGGTATTTTGGCCGAGGGGGGGGAGGATTATGAAAGACATGCTAACTTGATTCATTAAAAATTAAACAGCTTTCCAATGGCATGAAGATTCCGCAGATCCAGCTGGGCCTGTACATGATGTCGGGCTGGGAGGCCAAGTCGGCCGTCAAGGCCGGGCTGAGCATCGGCTACCGGGGCTTCGACTGCGCGCAGATGTACCACAACGAGCGCGAGGCGGGAAAGGCCATCCGGGACTTCCTCGAGAGCAGCGACAACACGCAGGAGCTCACGCGCGAGGACATCTTCTACACGTCCAAGCTGGCCAACAACGAGGCCTCGTACGATGCCGTGCGGAGCTCCATCCGGAAGTCGGTCGAGCACTGCGGCCTGGGCTACATTGACCTGTTCCTGCTGCACAGCCCGTACGGAGGCAAGACGACGCGCCTGACCAGCTGGAAGGCCCTGGAGGATGCGGTGAAGGCCGGCGAGGTCAGGATGGCGGGAGTCAGCAACTATGGCGTCTCGCATGTGAGTTACAGGGCGCTGATCGCAATGCCGCGACCGCCAAAGTCAAGAAGGTCCCTGCAGGCATCGCTCTTGTGCTAATAATGGTGGTGCTTCTAGATTGAGGAGCTGATGGCGTCGAACCCGGAAATCCCTCCCGTCATCAACCAGATCGAGGTCCACCCGTTCAACACGCAGACGGGCATCCGCGAGACGTGCGCCAAGTACAACATCACGGTTGAGGCTTATGCCCCGCTAGCCAGAGCCATGCGCATGAAGCACCCCAAAATTCTGGCCCTGGCCAAGAAATACGAGTGCACCCCCGCCCAAATCTTTGTCAAGTGAGAATCATGTTGATAATTAAGATATTAAGGCGCTGCAATATAGAGCTAACGATGTGTGTGTCTAGGTGGTCGCTGCAGCACAACTTGGTGACGCTGCCCAAGTCGACACGCCCGGAGCGCATGATTGAAAATGCCAGCGTCGAGAGCTTCTTGCTGTCCGACAAGGATATTGCTGATTTGGATGCCCTAGATGAGAGGCTTGTGACTGACTGGTCCGTATTTCCGAATTAACGGCACCTTTTAAGTGTATTCGCATTAAACTAACTGCATTTAGGGATCCCACTGAGGCCGTTTAAAACGGCGCAGCCATGATGACACGCCACTGGGGTTGATTGTTTACAAATTCTCAATAATATACAAAATATGATCAAAGTAGCTTACTTAATATTAAATGGGACCAACAGAAATCATGCCAACATCTCTACAGCTTCGCCTTAGGCGCGCTTACTGGTGGCAGTAGCTGCTTGACTAAGCCCTGCACTTCGCTCGCCACGCCCCATGAGATCTCGTAGCCTCGTCCTCCCGCACCGTACGCGTGGACAACATGCTGCTTCACGTTATCCGGGCTGACTCTTGATTCGGTCTCTACCCTCATGCCGCCATCTCGGGCAGGACGTCGTCCGACAACATCCTTGATGACTTTGATGTCGGCGGTTGAGTGAGAGTCAAGTGGTTGATCACAGGACTCGGGGATAATACGGTGGGCAGAGCTCAGTAAACGGTTGCGAACTTCCAGCGATGGCTCGGTGCTCCAGTTACCAGGCTCCTTAGTACCACCGACGACAGTGCCTCCGTTGAAAGATCGAGGAATTACAAAGGTCCAGGTTCCGTCGGCGTTTTGTGTTGTAATCGTTTTGTTAGCGGTTGAAATGTTTGTCAAAACGATTTGGCCTATAATTCATGAGTTAGCAGTTGCCCTTCCCGTAAACTAGCTTACCGCAGGAAGTTCAGGGAGGAAGATGACGAACCTCGGATAGGGAAGCACTTGGGATCGCCAAATCCCATACCGCTAGCGTTCACAACGAGCTTAACGTGAGGGCCCCAGCTGTAAGGCTCCCACTCGCTCTTGAGATCCAGCTGCAGCGTCTTGCCACCCTGCAGAACGAATTTACGCAACAAGCTACCGCAGTACAGAGGCGAATTAATGCAATAGGTCTGGTACTCGAAGCCCAGCTGGATTCCTTCCGGGAGTTCACCAGCCGAGTACTGCCGATAGCCGGACAAGCCCGTTTCGGCAGCGAAGCTCTGGGCATCCTGCTTCTCGTACTCCGGGGGCGGAGCGCCGAGATACTCGACGCCCAGAAGCTGGGTGATGCCGACGAACGGCTCGGCTTCCAGGTGGCGCTGCAGCTCGCCAACGGTGTGCTTGAGCCACTTGGCTTCGCGGCGCAGCTGGGGTGTCGATGCGGGGATGGGTCGCACATGAGCGCCGGCCCACATGGAAGCGTAGTCGGCGGAGTGGTGAATTGGGGCGCCGGGAATCGACGTTGGCCATTCCCGGGCGGTCAAGAGAACATCGGTAGATTCTGAGGCATTGAGGCTCGATAGCAGAGCTTGGACCTTTAGGGCGCTCGTGAGACCGATGATACCGGCGCTGGCAAAGGACTTGGTTAGCGGAAACTAGAGCGGGCATCTCTCAATTGAATCGTCTTACCCCACGACAACGATGGTGGGCTTGAGAGTTGATGAAGACATTTGGATTGGGTAAACGAATAAGTATACTACAAGAAGACTGAAAGGTTTAAAGACCAACAGGGATACGGAATTACAAAAAACAATGAGGGTACATCCTTATCATCTTATATTCCCTCCTCCGATCGCGGGGTCCATAACTAACAGCCGAGTGACACGGGGCCAGGTCCAGGATTGACCGCATGATAAAAGTGCAACGCGGTGAAAATTGCCTATCAAGCGGCCAAGTAATCATAGCGAGTTTGCCTGCGTCCACGTAGCACGAGAAAAGACGCCTACTGCGGTGGCTGCCGTGTGCGCAGGCCGGACGTGGCCGGAGCGGGGCCGGTTCCTTCTGGTTCGTGGGCGCGGAGACCAAACTCCGACCATTCAGTGGTCATGTCCTACCCTACACCTGGCGGGGACCAAACCCCGCGCAGGCATTTGTACATTTTGCATCCCGTTGAACGCCGCAGTGACACTTTTTCTTTAGGCAACACTAACATGAAATGTGATTTGTCTATTTCTATCCCAATTAAGACGGCGGAAGCCATCGAGGTTGCGTCGGTACGTTAGTTGTGGTTCCAAGCGGAGTTGCAGCAGCGAGATGAAGTTAAGTTCTGACCTCAGCCAAAATCAGGCTTGGATCAGGATCTTTTTGTGATGTTTTTTGCCTCATTATCTCGCTAGCCTGCCTCGCAAGATTCCATGTGACAGAACATTCATTGAGTGCCTGCATTAGAGTCTGTGATTCTGCTGGCACTCCAAAAGTGTTGAATGTGCGCGTTGCTTGGACTACACTGTACACAAGGATCAACGGTGCATGCCGGAGTCCGTATTGGTGTCGGAATCTGCGTACGATAGACGAAATGTCTTCTGCGGATGAGACGCAGTATTGACGGGAATTCTGATCCGAATTGCTGGGTGATTTAGATGATGAGGCTTGGTCGAAATTAAGCGCAATCCGAGTGCTGTGAAATAACAAGCTGGGATTCACGTAAGCGTTGGGTGTGGCTATTCATTTTCGATAGGGGGTTCTCACTGTATCATAGCAACGCTCGGGATAAGAGGCGTGTCAATGGGCTCCCATTTGTTCCACTGTGCTCGACCAGGCAGACCTGCCATGAAGCGAACGAGCTCTATGTTCAATGTATCAAGGCATGCCCGACGAGCCATTCCGTTCAGGCTTGGACGGGGCGAGAATAATGTGCCAAGCATTCGCTCAATGACTTTGGCTAAATGGCTTTGCTCGCGGTAGTACGGGACCATGGACCCGATTTTCTCCATCTCGTCATCGCTCCCAGAAAAGCCGACGGACCGCCACGGCCTTAATTCTGGATAATCCCTGACGGTTATTGTTAGCAAACGTTCCATAAAGTTAGAGGCTATGCATACGGTTGCTGTTGTATAGGCTCTACCTCAGCGTGGGCGTGATACAAGAACACTGGGCGACCAAGAATGAGGCTGATGATCTTGTCGGAGATGTAGCAGCCCCAGTAAATTCGTCGTCGGATTTCAAGATCTTCGTCTGTGACAAGAGAAGCATCGTACGAAACCCAGTTTTTAGGGTCCTTCTGGAAACCCAAGTCTTGTGCAATACGGAATGCGATGCCTGAAAATAAACCCATGGTCAGTATCAGTAGGCACAAGGAGCCCGATAGGAACTGACCTGAAAATCCCCATCCCTTGGAGAGATTACCCCTGCCAATTTCGTAAAAGGCCAAGCATAAGAATCCCTGCACCGTAACAATAGAGGGCATCGTCAAGCCCGTCACCATAAGAATGCTTTCAGCGGCGGTGAAAAATTGCTCGCTGAAGCGACGGTCATGTTCATCTGATGACATTAGCGTTCCCAAGGCACAAATGGACAGAAGGAGCGCAGAAGACCAGTATTTGCAGTTGACCCGATCGCTCAGATGATCTTGAAGGAAACCTTCGCGGTAGATGAACATAAACTGAGGGTACTGCCATTTGAAGAACTGCATAACCGCCTTGCCAATGACTTCATCTTCGATGTTGATGCCGAAATGCTCCAGCACATGAGAGAAGTTGGACTCGGAGCCGGAATAAAGAGGGAACACAACCTCGGAGTCAGCTCCTACCTTCTGCATCTGGTTACCCGTCTGAGCTCGGTATATGCTCGTGGGCCCATGGTAGATGAGCGAACCATCCAGCCCGAGCTGCAGCTCAGACATTCCGTGAATGGTCGCATTGATCGACTCATCATCTCCGGTCAAGCTGGCATTCGCCTCTGGTTGGATGTCCTGGAAAGATACCGTGCTCAGAAGAAGATCCCTATCTTGTGGCTCGGCAGCCTGGAGCTTTACGATGAAGGATTCCAGCCACGCGATGCGATCTTCCAGGCCTTTGACATAGTCGTGCGAAGCAGGGCGTCGTTTCCTATCCACCGGACTGTATTCGCAGTTTTGATTCGCCTTGACGCAGTTATGGCACGGGTCCGTTCGCGAACATTTCAACTATGTCCGAGGCATAGGGTAAGCGGGAGTTCTCATGCATTCAGGTTTCTTGGCACCCACCTTTCTGTACTGACACCTCTTGCACCTATCCACAAGTTAGGGGCGGGATCAACTACTGCGGGTCTAATTCTTACGAGAGGTTTTTGATGGCTGGATTTTGCATTAGTCTTTTTTACGGGAGCAGATCTTTCTCAACGCGGTGATTTGACGGGAGCTCGGCATAGATAGGAAAGGATTGGATTTGGCTGGATCCAACCCCGCACTACGCTCTGCTCGAAGAGCTGAAGTACCCTGACACAACCATCTTTATCTCACACGATACGCGCAATTCCATTTTCGGGCAACTTGCGATTGCAGGGACATTTCAGCTTACGGCTGACTTTCTAGTTGGGCATGTTTATTTGCTGACAGCCACCACCGCGGCCCTTATCTTGCAGGATAGATAGTTAATGCCCATTTGATTCCAGGGTGGTCAGGCTTCGGTGGCGACACCAATCACGGCACATTGTTTTGTCACTCCCCATGAGACATGGACGGATGGGTGTGAGGAATGCGGGGAGAGGAGCGATCGGGACTCAATTGACTGGGCAAATCCAGGAGCAACCATGCATGGAATCGGGCGCTGCGACGCTAATGGCGGGACCCGATGCGCTGACAGACCATGACACGGAAACGGCCCATGTGATTGATCATGATGGGTCATGACTGAGCCGACTGTGACGGTGGTGCGATGGTCAATGCAAAAAGTTGGAAATAAGCAGCCGCTGATTGGTTGTGGAGGTGGCAAATGGACCTTGTGGCCAATCAGGGCGCGGGCAATTACTTGCATCGACACCAGCAGCATCTAAGCTTCATGGAATGTGGGCCCAGGACGTCAAGTACATAAACTTGAGGGCGCCCATGGCAAGAGACTGTTCGATATCACCAATCATTCAAGGAAACACAGCAAAGAATCAACAGCTTTCAACTCACAATCCATCCATCTTCCTCCACAACCTTCAATTTCAACTTTCACCTTTACAACAACACCATCACCAACCTCCACCACTATCACAATGACTGCCTCTACTTGCTGCCGCGGAAACACCTCTGAGTGCGCTTGTGGTATGTTCAGAACCGAGCTTGTACGAAAATCATCTAGCTAACCAGCAATTCCTACAGCTCAACAGGCAACCTGCTCTTGTGGTCAGAAGTCTGCTCTTCACTGCAACTGCGCCAAGGCCACTCTCGAGAACACCGTCGCTGGTCCCCGATGCTCATGCCGGGCCCGCCCCGCTGGTGAATGCACCTGCGACCGTGCGTCCAGCGAAAACTCGTCTATTGCGGGAGCTACCTGCGCTTGCGGATCTCGCCCTGCCAGTACGTGCATCCCCCCTGCCTGCATTCAAGGCCCAACAGAAAAAAAAAAAAAAAAAACCAAAGGCTGACCAATATTGCCAGACGCCTGCACATGCGAGAAGGCCGCCGATGGCGGATACAACCCCGCCAACGAGATCGACTTCACTACCCGCCGATAAAGGGAGAATTGGTGCGCGATAAACAATAACAAAGACTAAGACATGAATGTGGGCTGTGATTCACTTGAATACCCACCGGGTTTACAGGACGGCGGCGTTGGGAGGTTTACGGGTTATTGAGCATTGGGACGGTTGGACGGGGTTAGTGACTGTATCATATAAAGGTTCAAACGAACGAAAAGAATACAAAGAATATTCAATCTGTCAAACAAAGCAATCATTCTGCGCGTGATGCCTTTTTTGTTTGTGTGCAGTGGTTTGCAAGCTCGCGTCAGTTGCTGAACCTGAGCTTGTTTGTTTGCTCAGCTCAGGTGGGTGGCTAAAGAAACGCATGACATATCGGGTTGTCAGCACTCTTGCATGCATGGAACGTGTCATGCTAATGCCAAACACACATTCGATACACTCTCCGTCATCAATCGCCATTTTTGAGCCCAGTCAAGACACCGATCGTGTGCGTGTGGAATCAGCAAATCCGCATTCTCGGGGCTCCCGTGTTTCACCGCCGACGCCTCTGACGCGGTGAAGGTCCGGAAAAAAAAAGTTACTGCCGGACAAAAGCAGCCCCTGCTGGCGGGCGGTGAACGCAGTTTTTGGGGGAGGTGGTGGGCGTTGCTCAAGCCCCTGCCCCCGACCCCCTGCTGCGAACCTGGGCCGATTGCGCCCCAGGTGGTCAGATCACACGCTAAAAAAACATCCAAACCTCGTCGCCCAACTTCGCGCGCCAGCTCTCTGCTCAGTCAGCTTTCAAGCTTTTTCTGCTTTCATCAACATTGAGCCACGTCTCTTGCTTTTTGTCATCTCCAGACTGCTGAGAAGCTCTAGAGATACTTTGCGAATTGCATTAGACGCCCATTTTTTCCATCCGTTTTCCGGATCACTACAGTGTCTGCGCAGAAGCAGCTTTTTTTTTCCTTCTCATTTTCGCGTTGTCCCGCTTCAGCGAGCAGAACCCACGCGATGGCACCCAGAGCCAAAGCCGCCGCGCCCAAGGCCGCCGCCACAAAGAAGGCATCAACCACAGCCGCTGCCAGCGTCAAGAAGGCCGCCGCGAAGCCTGCCACCAAGGCGTCCGCGAAGAAGGCCGAACCCGCCACCAATGGCGCGTCCAAGAAGCGCAAGGCCGAGGATACCGAGCCTGAGTCCGAGGTAGAGGAGGCCCCCAAGGCCAAGAAGACCAAGACCGCGCGCGAAGTCAAGCCTGCGAAGAAGCCCGCCGCAAAGGAGACAAAGGCCAAGGCCGCTCCTGCGAAGAAGACCAAGGCCGAGGCGCCTGAGAAGAAGACCAAAACAAAGGCCAAGGCGGCTGAAAAGACTGACATCTACGAGGTCTCCGAGCCTGAAGACAAGCCTGAACCCAAGCCCGCTCCCATCAAGAAGAAGCCCGGTCGCCCTACCGCTGCTGCTGCCGCCGCCAAAGCCGCCAAAGCTGAAGCCGCCGCCGCTGCTGCTTCCGCAAAGAAGGCCGAGCCCAAGATCAAGCACGTCGACATTGGCAAGAAGATCAACGACGCCCCAACCCAGATCCTCGATGTTTACGTTTTCGGCGAAGGCACATCAGGTGAGCTTGGCCTTGGAAGCAAACGCGTCAACAACAAGAAGCCCATCGATGTCAAGCGCCCGCGCCTCAACGACAACCTTGCCGCTGCCAATGTTGGCGTCGTCCAGATCTCTTGTGGTGGCATGCATGCCGTTGCCCTGACCCACGATAACAAGATCCTGACCTGGGGTGTCAACGACCAGGGTGCCCTGGGCCGCGATACCACCTGGGAGGGTGGCCTGCGCGACATGGATAAGGAGGAGGACTCTGATTCCGAGGACGATGATGATGACACCGGCCTCAACCCCAACGAGAGTACCCCTGCTGCTGTTTCCGACGAGCACTTCGCCCCTGGCACCAAGTTTGTCCAGGTCGTGGCCAGTGACAGCGCCACTTTTGCTCTGACTGAGGATGGACGCGTCTACGGCTGGGGTACTTTCCGCTCTAGCGATGGTATTCTGGGTTTCTCTGAGACCGTGAAGGTCCAGTCAACTCCTGTTATTGTGCCCTCTCTCAAGAACATCAAGACACTGGCTGCCGGTTCAAACCACATCCTCGCCCTGGACCACAAGGGTAACGTTGTCGCCTGGGGTTGTGGTCAGCAGAACCAGCTCGGTCGACGTATTATTGAGCGCAACAAGATGTCGTCGCTCATTCCCCAGGGTGTTGGCTTGCCCCGAGGCAAGATTGCTAAAATTGCTTGCGGTTCCTACCACAGCTTTGCGCTCGACAAGACCGGCCGTGTTTGGGGTTGGGGTCTGAACAACTTTGGCGAGATTGGTGTTGAGTCTAATGCTGGTGAGGATGAGGCTGTTATCCTCCGCCCTGCCAAGCTTGAGTACCTCGATGACTACACCATCACCGACATTGATGGTGGTGAGCACCACTCGCTGGCTTGCTCTGACAAGGGCGATCTCCTCACTTGGGGCCGTGTCGATGGTTACCAGGTCGGATTCGAGTTTGACGAGCTCGACAAGGAGAGCGCCATCTTTGATGAGCGAGGCAATGCCCGTATCCTGTTCAAGCCCACTGTCCAGCCCGGTATGTATCCCTTATTTTTCCCATTGGTTTCAATTACTAACCCAGTGCAGATGTCAAGGACACCGTTGCTGTCGCTGCCGGCACAGACAATAGCTTTGCTGTTACGTCTGAGGGCAAGGTGTACTCTTGGGGCTTCTCCAGCAACTATCAGACTGGACAGGGCACCATTGAGGACATTCACACCCCCACTCTGATTGACAACACCGCTATCCGCGACAAGAAGATTATTGGCGCCGGAGCTGGTGGTCAATTCTCGATCCTCATTGGTGCTTCCGCCGAGGCCCCCAAGGCCAACGGTGTGAAGACCAATGGCGTCCATGCTCATGACGACAAGGAGAATGAGAGCGCAAAGGCTTAAATGATACAGATTGGCTACTCAGTGCCGCATAAAGATGTGGAATATTCCAGACATGCATATGATTGTTTTACGCGGCGCATTCCCGGATGCCTGTTTATTAATGAGACTCTGCCCCAGGGAACGGGCACGGAGTCACCTCGGCTTTGATAATATACTTCTTTTTGATGTACGGCGATGAACAAAAAAATTGGCTTGGGGAAATTCGGTTTAACGGGTGGAATTTTACTGCTTAAAGGGTTGATGAGGCACGGGAATCGTACGCTTGTGATTTTTTTCCGCAATAGTTTTATAGACGTCTTGCATATTGCTTCAACGTGTTTTCCCTCAAGAGATTTTTCAACTCAACACATTCTGCAGTCCTATTGTGTACAATACGGTTCATGAGTTTTTGGTCGTTACTTCTCGATATTATCTAATACAAAGGACGAGTCTGGTCCTTGTCCCCTCCTCCTAAAACCTCCGTCTCATCAATGCAAGTTTTCTCTCTAAAACGCCTATCCGCTGTCATGCTTCCCATTGCTCTGCCCCTAGATGATCTATCCGTCTTGGAAAATGGCAGCTACTCGGCGTCCTGCTAGGTTTGGTGTATGTGTGCGTGTGTGGTGTGTGTGTGTAGGTCGGTCGGTGTTTGATGGGCGCTCCATTGTGGTTGGTGGAAGCGCAATCCTGTCGTCCGGATTGAGTTTGTGATGACGAGCGATTCGCTCAGCTGTTGGCCTTGGCGGCAGCGGCGGCGGCAGCTAGCGATCCACTTCCCCTGCTGCTGAAGACACCCATGATGCCGAAACCAACGTAGAAGAGGGCCAGAGGGTAGGCAACGAGCACGCGCATGCCCTTCATTCTGCCGACGGCGCAGAACATGCCGCTGGCGCTCCAGGTGCACCAGGTGATGGCGGCGCAGGTGGTGACAATGCCGAGGGGGGTGTCCATGGGCATGACGATGCCGACGAGGCTCGTGGCGACGAGAGGGAGGAGGCAGTAGCCCAGGACGGAGGCCGAGCGAGGGAACGTTAGAGTCGCAGAGAAGTGGCCGCCCTGCTGGCCCGGGGGAGGCGGCTGAGGCTCGTTGTACTGGGGGTAAGCGGACTGCGCCGTGGGGTCGTCCGAGGGTGACATGAGGGATAGGATGACGTGGAGCGAGGTCGAGCCCAGGAGGGCCAGGCCGTAGATGTAGCCAAAGTGCAGCTTTCCCGAGAAGAGCAGGAAGAAGCCGAACAGGAGGAAGAAGAGTATGGGGCCGCCGAGGTCGCTGTCGTCCATGAGGTGCTGGTCGATGGGCTTGAAGGGGTTCAAGACCGCAAGAGTCTGGCAGGGGTTTGGTTTGTTAGTCTTGAGCTGGCGCAAGAGTCGCAATGTCATCATCCGCGGGGCGCATTTTGGGGAGATTGTACCTTTGTCTGGATGTGTCCAAAGTTGACGCCCAGCTCCTCCATCAGCGGCGGCTCGCCCTCGTAGCCCTCGGTCGAGAAGGCGGCGAGCCAGCCGGTGCGCAGGCCGCCCTGCTCGCCCATGCGGCCCGAGACGCCGCCTGCGAAGCCCGGAGCCCCGAAGCCCTGGGAGGGTGCGCTGGCGCCATAGCCGGCCTGGTTCCCGTAACCGTACGAGGCCTGCTGCGGCGTCTGGGCGCCTGAGACGCCGTGGGTGTCGTAGGTGGACGGGTAGAACTGCAGGTTCTGGGCGTTGGAGGGGCCGCCAGGGGCGCCGCCGTAGTTTTGCTGGCCACCGTAGTAGTTGGACATTGGGCGGGACGGCGCAGCGTCTTGTGCTGCTGTCGGTCGGGTTGCGATGAGGATGGGCGGATTGAGGAGAGGGAGCGATCGGCGGGTGGTGGTGGTGAGCGTTGAACACGTCGCCTGCGAATTTCGGTGATGATGAGGACAGTTGGACCGTAGCTTTACGCCGCCTAGTTACCAGGTAGATAGCTTGTCCTGGGGCTGGTGTAGAGTATTTTGTGGTGTGTGGCTGGTGACTGTGGCGGGTGCCGTTTCGAGTGGCAAAGCTGCCTGTTCATGGGCAGAGTGTTCTGCACGTTGCATTGCAACACATCATCATTTTGCGGGAAATGTAATCAGGTGCTGTCCGATTATTGTAGACGATAAAACAAACCTCGAGTTATGTTCGCCGAATGTGCAGAGCCAGCATGCACTTGGCAGGATATGGGTAAAAAGTGCTCAATTCAGTTGCCGTTTTAGCCAACAAGTGGGCTCAAACACATGCTTTGACTTCCAAGCAAACCTATCATAGCTCATAAGATTCATGCCCATTGCACTTGAACAATTTCGTCTCATATCATCGCATTACTTCTTCTCCAGCTTTCCAAATACTTTTCCTACCGACCGACCATTTGCCAATAGTCTGTCAAAGTCGCGAACCAACGCCGGGTACTCCTGAATCTTGCCTAGCGCTTGCTGCTTCAGTTCCTGCACTTTCTGGTCTCGAGCCTGAGCTGCCTCTGAACCCTCCAGGTGGCTCTCATCCCCGAGCTTGTTCAGCTCCACGAATGTGCTCATAAGCTCATTAAAATCGCACTCTCGTAGACTTTGCTACACAGTATATAAGCGCGCGTTTTTGAGATAGGGGCATGTAGCTGATTCACCTTGGCTGTGTTCATGTAGCGAACGATGAAGAAGACCGAATCGTCGCCATATCCAGGCAGCCCAAGCATGGCATCTTGAAACTCGGCCGCTCGCTTTGAGCCTTCGCTGTTACCGCTGGCCTTGTTGGAGGTCGCCATGATTTATATCCGCATCAACGTTGAAGGTTTCTTAGTCATGAACGTCTGGTGGCAACGATAACAGCTCAATAGCTTGGTGATGATGCTTTGGCGCGGGATACGCTAAAGAGCTCAAGTCACATGAAATGCGCCACGTGGCTGGGTCCAACTCTTGTCAGCCAGGCAGCATATTGCCAGCTTGTATTTGGCACCAGTAAAATTATTATAGCACACATACCACGGCCGTGATTATTTAGTATCAAAAACTAGGATCTGGGGAGACTGACTACTTGGCTGCCTATTGCTGCGATCACCGAATATATGAGATCACGTGAGTGTTACTCCTAAACCCCCTCACCCTAATCCTATCCCACTAATCCTAATCCTAATCCTATCCCTAACCTGAATCCTAGCTAAGTCCTATCCCTAATCTAAGGGCTGTTGTTGAGGCTGGTGTGCTGGGCTGGTCCCGATCTTCGCGTCTTTTGCTTCTTAGGATGTCGTGCCTCTAAGTTGGCCTAAATACTCGTCTATGTACTTAAAGAACGAGGAGAAATGCGATAAATGATTTCCCATTTAATGCCATGATAACATTAAATTGCATCCTGAGACGTTGGAGAGTAATTGGCTGGCATCGCCCAGTGCGTGGAGTTCTGTCGGGATCCAATAGCATGGCTTAGTCGTCCAACCACACTGGACCATTGCTGGATATGTTGGGTGCTTTTTAAACAGACACGTGTGTTAGCTGATGCGGGGCCGACCATGGATATTCTCATTTGTGCACCACACTTGCCAGTAACATAGAAAGAAGATCCAGAGTGATTGGTTGACAAATATATTCTGCTTCAAAGCCACACATGATCCTGCTATAATTATTCTCTCTTCGCCAGGAACCCGCGACAAATATGGCTGCAACCTCGTCTAATTTGTCAGGTTCTCGGAAATCACCTCCAGAGGAGCTATATATCCTCAGTCAGGAGATTGGAGATGACGAAGCCAGATATCGTATCAAGGCTCGGAAGCGAGTGCACTATCTCACAATCACTTTGCTCCCTAAGCCTTATTTTGACGATGACACGTTGTGCCAACCTCAACTTTTGATTCCCAAGCTGCCTCAATTTCCTGATACCGATTGGACCAAAATGCGACTTTTCTGGGATGAGAATGGCAAGCTTGAGTATACACTCTTGTATGAGGCGTTGGATGGAGTCCAACCGCCATGGCATTCACGCCACATCGATGTTCTCGCACTAAGGCGAAAGGCTTACCATAATGGTCGCGTCAAGGTCGTCGAATTTGAAGATCGCATAGCATTATCCAAGATTGCCATTTTCGAGTTTTGGGTTCCGAAGATTGAACATGAAACCCGTGTATACGAAAGCCTCACGCGGAGCCAGCCCCCGGGCGAGCAACCGATTGCTCCTGAATTTTTAGGCCACCTCACCGAACAAGGGAGGATTGTTGGTTTTTTGATGGAAAATGTGAAAGGTCGATACCCTTCGCTGAGCGATCTTCCTCGTTGTGAGGCTGCATTGCACAAGCTACATCAAATGGGATGGATACACGGGGACCCGAACCGTTTCAATTTTATCATAGAGCAGTCAACTGGTGAATTCAGGATCATCGACTTTGAGCATGCGGGGCCATATGAGGAGCACATGGCTCAATCCGAACTTGAATCTCTCAGGGCGCAATTATCTGAGGAAACTGGGCGGGGTGGCTCTGTCATGAGTGTAAGCGGAGTGGAAGTGGTGGTTGGGGCACACCCTTATCCAGAACACATGACCCGTGTGCTGGGGGTGTAAGTTGAATCAAAGGCTATAGATTTGAGTCTTGAAATGAGCGGTGCTTCATAGAAGCGATCAGAGACAAGAAATGGGGGTTCTCTTAGCCAGCAAAGCGACGGCTTTCTGATGTCGTTATGGATACCGGCATTGACCCTCTGCTAGTGGGCCGAAAGCTATTAACGGCCTAAGAATTCATCCGAGTACAGGCAAACCGGTCAATAAGCGCCGACATGCCGACATGTGGGTGAGCGACTTCCGATTGAGAACTCCACCAAAGCTCCCGAAGAAGACAAGGAGCTGGGGCCAGAATCTCCTGGTATAATAGGTCGAAGCCATTTAAAAAATAGGATAGTATTAAAAATGATACTGGTTATGTTGGCGGCATCTGTATCCGGGCGGTTGATTGAGAGTCGTTTACATCATTTGCAAGTGAGACAGCAGGATCAAGAATTCTGGTTTGGTAAGGCTGATGATCGTGTGACACCCAAAAAAATGTTAAACGGAAATAACAGATTGGGCCCGTAATTTGTACCCTGCCATTGAAAACGGCTCTGGATGGCAGAATATGAGACTGACTCAAAACTTGCTCACGGTATTGGGGAGGCCCAGTATTTAGACGAGGTGGCCAAGGAGCGTGGACGGTGTGGGGGAACATCAGACTAAATCGGCTCAGCCAAAGAGACATCCGAGCCGATGCGCACAACGCAAGCACCGTGATGTCGGAGGCGCGGGTAATATATTTGGCCGCTATCGGTATTTCGGTCAAACATGTAGCATCCAGCGTGCGCGGCTCGCCTGAGCGTGTTGCGGTGGCCGCGCGAGTGCAGTTCAGCTAAGTGGATCAACAGAGCCCATCTAATCAATCTCATCAAATCCCTTTAGCGTGACCTTGTCGATGCTGATGCAGGGTTAATGACACCCCCGGCAGCCGGAATCGATATCCATCAGGGTCATGGTTACAATACTTGGGTTGTTGCTTGAGGTCATTGCTAGACACGCCAAAGCTACAATTTCTTTTTTCAAGGTAAATACTATCTTGACATTTGTTCAAAGAAAAGAAAGCTCGGATGATAGCTAGCAGAGCATGAGCTGCCTGACTCATGAGTAATGGAAACTGAAAAACTGATCTGAGGTGCAGCATCCACCGAGTTCGGGCATCAGTGGCTTGCCAAGAGCGAGCGGCGTCAATTCCGCAGCCCTTGTCCAAAAGTGGCACAGAGCTTGTCGCCGGTGATTCAGCTGACGCAGGTAGATAAAACGATATAACATGTCGCTGCGCACCATCCTTTGTCGCTGCTTTGATATCGAAGTTGCGATATATCCTGACCTGGTCACGAGCATACAATCATGGAACGAGAAGCGCCAACCGTCGCTGTTATAGGTCTAGGTATGCTTGCACCACAGCAGAGCCGCTATTACAACGCTGACACATGCTAGGCGTGCTTGGGCTAGTCGCTGCGAAGAACTTGGTCGAAGAAGGGTTTAACGTGACTGGGTTTGACAGCAATAGCTACGTCGGTGGCTTGTGGCACTACACAGATGAAGACAAGACGTCAGTGCTTCCTAGTGAGTCGCATTTCCGCTTCCAGGCCAATCGAGACCATCCCTTTAACGACATCCATAGCAACCATCATCAACATCTCTAAAGAGCGAGTATGCTTTGGCAAACCAAACTAATTATTGGTTCATTTGAATGCTGATTTTTCGTAGGGTTGTTTTACCGATTTTCCATTCTCAGACGAGACGCCCAGCCACTGTACATCAGCCCACGTGCAAAGCTACCTCGAGAGCTATGTGAAGCACTTCAACATATCCTCGAGGCTGCGCCTCAATACAAAGGTCAACAAAGTGAAGCGTGATGAGAAGGAAGATCGGTGGGTAGTCGAGATTGATGGCTCTGAACCCGAGTATTTCGACAAGGTTGTCGTTGCGACTGGCATCAACTCCAGGCCAAACGTGCCTTCACTCAATGGCCTTGACCAATTCGAGGGCGAGGTCTTGCACTCTCGTGCATTCAAGAGGTATTACCCCCCATATTGCATGTACATGAGGACTCAAAGAACCTAACGGATATTTGTCTCGCAGGCCGGAGCTGTTCAAGGGGAAAAATGTTGTCGTTGTCGGGATGGGCAACACTGGAGCAGACACCGCCGCAGCTCTCTGTGGAGTCGCGAAAAAAGTCTCCGTTTCTCACAAACATGGCGCTCTTGTGGTAAGTGATTCATCCGCTCTCCGAGTTATCAAGTCACTAAGAGGAATACAAAGCTACCTCGAGTCACTAATGGTATGGCGTTTGACCACTCCATGACCGCTCGCAAGGCCGCCATCATGGGTTTCTTGGAGCTCAACTTCCCCGGTGTTGCTGACTTCTTGTTCAATTCCATGATCAAGAAAATGCAGGACAAGGCATTCAAAATCCGCCCTGAGTGGAAGCTTAGCCCGGCTCCTCCAGTGAAGCATGCGGTGCCCATCATCTCCGACAACTTGGTAGATTTACTCGAGGCCAGCCAGATCCACTCCGTCGCAGGACTGAAGCGTGTTTCGGGCCCGAGAGAAGTTGAGCTCGACGATGGTACTAAGCTGGAGGCAGACAGCATTATCTGGTGCACAGGATACAAGACTGAATTCAGCATCTTGGATCCTAGTGTTGATCCCACCCGCCACACCACTCCTGCATGGGAGAATTCCATCGGATCGCGTGGCAAGCCACTGCCTCGACTGTACCAGAACTTCATTTCCCTCGACCATCCCGACTCGCTCGCCTTTATGGGCTGTGTGGCGTTTGCGACCGGCGCTTTCCCCCTCTACGACCTGTGTTCCATGGCTCTCGCACAGGTCTGGAAAGGCAACTCACCGCTCCCTCCGATTGCGGATATGAACAAAGCCGTGGACAAGCAACATGAATTTATCTGCAGCATTGCAAAGGATGGCAGCGCTGTTCCTGGCTGGGTGCGGCAAGGCGAATGGGTCGCATGGGCTAATGAAGCTGCTGGCTGCGGTGTGAATGAGCATCTTGGCTGGGGGTCAACAGGATGGAAGTTTTGGCTCCACGACAGAGAATTCTACAAGCTTGCCATGGATGGAGTTTATACGCCTTTCATCTGGCGCGTTTTTGACGGAAAACGCAAGAAGTGGGACGGTGCAAGGGCCGAGATTGAAAAGGTGAATGCTGAGGTGGCGGCGAAGATGAAGGCGAAGAAGAACAACTAGATTCCCCAGCAGCGCAGCGATTTCTTTTTTTTTAGTCGGATAATTTTGGTCGGACAATTTCCTTTTCACTCAATTCGCATTCCTCGATTGATTATAAATTCGCATCAGCCGATCGAGTTTGCTTTGGCTTGAATGGCGTGTCTGAGCTGTAGCTTTGATGATTTATGGCGAGCCGACCAATGGGAATAACGGCACTAAGTCTTGGCCAAGCGTAGTTGAGACTCCATGCTCACCATGATCTCCGCTCGGAAGGAATATTGCTCCATAAAGCCTCAAAAATGCCCGCAAGATTTGTAAGACAAGAATTCATGTTCTTCCGTGTCTCATGTTTGACCTGCCCGCTGTGGCAGGATGCGGCTCTGGTCCTCAGACCGTTAGTTGACATTACTCATCGGTGGATGGGCTTTGACCCGAGATTGTGCTTTGGCCTTGGCAAATGACGGGAGAAATTCAGGCAGTGCATTTTCTAAGGAGATGTAAATTTGTAAGAATGTTTTCAGTGATCTGTATATAAGGTCGAACTTGATCGTGAGTGAAGTGGCTTAATCCCAACTCACACAGACAACAAACATCCAGACATTCACACCAAAAACCACACTCACCAGCAACTCCACTTAAAACAACCCATCATGTCTCATCTCAAGTACGACAGCTCCACTCTCGCAGGCAACTGGGCGAGCCAGAGCTTCGGATATCGTCAGGCAGTCCGAGTCGGAGATCGAATCGAGTGCTCAGGACAAGGTGAGTGGCAGGCCAGAGTACAAGTCCAAAATAACCGCTAACAATATTTTAGGCGGATGGGTATTTCCCAAAGAAGGCCCCGTTGACCTCCCCAGTACCTTCCCCAAGGATCTCAAGGAGGAGATTGCCGTGGCATTCCAAAACGTCGACGATGTGCTAAAGGGGGCGGGTGGAAAGGGATGGCCTCAAGTCTTCCGGGTCAACTCGTACCACACTGACATTACTGAGGAGGTCACCATCACCATGATTGAGAATTTCAAGAAGTGGATGCCGAATCACCAGCCCATCTGGACTCAGATCGGGGTGGCCAAGCTGGGAGTGGAGGGCATGAATGTGGAGATTGAGGTTTCGGCTCACGACGCAGAGGGTGCTGCAAGCCAGAAGTGAGGGATGTCAGCATGATGTAATGGAGGGTGTCCACATCTGCATCCACCAACTCGAATTATCGTGTATTAAGTGATAGTTTAAAAGAAGAATTCATAAGATCTCGCTATAAATTTTTTGGGGGCAGTAATTCGTGTAGCACCCAATATCCTAACAACGCTAACATATTGCTCTGAAAGACAACTGAGCCATGTGATCGTCCACACTGCCGAGTCCGAAAATGGACTGCCGAACAGGGTTTTGAAGATGGGCATGCTGAGTCAGCATACGCGACCTGCCAATTTACACGGAAATAGTTAGCGCGAATCGACTCGCGCCTTCTTTTTTTCTTGCGACACCCACAATCACTTAACGAGTACTCCGTTTGCACCGCACAAACCCCTCGACGCGCAAACATAGCACAAAGCAATGGCGCGAACAAACAACAGCTCGAGGAGGCGACCCGACCGCCCTCGAAATGACAATCGGTCGTATCGCCCTCCTCCGCCCCCGCGAAACCACCAGAAAGACTCCGACAATTGGCGACCAAGTGACCGCCGCCCGTTCTATGACGATTATCGCCCCTCAGACTCCTATCGTCCCCAGGCGCCGCGCGGCGATTTTACTTTTCGCGTCGACAAACCCTCTGGAATTTCGGATTTACCTCCAAGAGATTATCGCGGAGGCAACGACAGGCGCAGAGACGGTCGTGGCGGTCGCCGACCGGGCAGGCCCAGGTGGCAGCCCCCACCGCATCTTTCAGAGCGAGCCCTAATTTCTGGCGCAACCGAGAACCTACCTGAGGAGCGCGTGGGCGACCTGGATGCAAGCGCCAAGTTCCGTTCCATCGATGAGCTTTCGGACGATGACGAGCTAGATATGGACATCTCGTCTTCATCCGACAAGTCTGACACCGAGGGACCTTCCAAGAAGCGTGCGCGAACCACAACCGCAACCGCAACCGAAGCTGCGGAATCTGTGCCCAAGTGGTCGAACCCCGACCCGTACACTGCCCTGCCGTGCCCTGACGAGAGCCAGCGCAAGAAGAAGGACGTGGTCAAGCTCATCCGGAAGGCGCGCCTTGAGGCCGATTCCAAACCAGCGGCTTCGACCACCGCCGAAGATTTCATCTCGTTTGACCTGAGCGACGACGAAGAAGAAGAAGAAGACGATAGTCCCGACGAGGCACCTCCCCCACCTCCCAAAGAGCCTCCACCTCCCCCGCCTCCCGCTCCCCCGCGAGGCCCGGCCAACCTACCCCCCAGACCTGACCAGAGCGGTCCTTTGGGTTCTCGCAAACGCACAGCCGATGATGAGATTAAACCTCCTGAGTACGGTCAACTGAAAAAGGGTGCCAATAGACCATCTAAAGGCATGCTGATGCCTGCCTGGCTGCCAAAGGCAAACGAAGAGGCGTGCCCTTGGACAAAGTTTGACCATTCTGCAACGACCGACATGGGCTTCCGGTAAGCTATGGGCTTTCATGATCTACGATGCACGCGATGAACAGCGAGCTAACCTGTTTCCTAGCTTACATAAAGAAGTCATGGACTTTTACGAATATGTGCGCCCTCGTGAGTTCGAACAGCGCATCCGTAACGATTTAGTGGAGAATCTCAAGAAGGCGATGATGCGTGATGCTAGAAGCTTCTCAAACGCAAAAGTGCATCCCTTCGGCTCCTTCATGTCAGGGCTGTATCTCCCCACTGCTGACATGGATTTGGTTGTCTGCTCAGCAAGCTTCATGAGGGGAGGCCCACCAACATATCTCGGTGCCAAGAGCTGGCTGTACAAGTTCCGAAAGTTCCTTGTAGATCAGCGGGTCGCCGAATCGGATTCCATTCAGGTCATCGCACATGCCAGGATCCCGTTAGTCAAGTACGTCGACAAGATGACGGGCTTGAAAGTGGACGTGTCGTTTGAGAACCTGGGCGGTGTCGGCGCCATTGACACGTTTTTGCGATGGAAGGAACAGTACCCCGCCATGCCGATCCTCGTGACCGTCATCAAGCACTTCCTGCTCATGCGAGGCTTGAACGAGCCAGTCAACGGCGGAATCGGCGGATTTTCGGTCATTTGCTTGGTGGTCAGCATGCTCCAGCTCATGCCCCAGGTTCAGAGTGGCAGCCTTATCCCAGAGCACAACCTCGGCGAAATGTTGCTAGAGTTTTTTGATCTATATGGCCGCCAATTTCGCCACGAGGCCAACGCCATCTCACTGACAAGACCCGTCGGGTACATACCAAAGGTAAGACTTCCATCTGACACTCATCGGTTCTTCCGTTTGCTAACATGTGGCTTGACAGAGGGACGTTTCCACCTTTACCTACAAGAGCACGGATCGCTTGTCAATCATTGACCCAAACAACCCGGCAAACGACATCTCGGGCGGCTCCTCGAATATTCGCGCCATTCTAGCACGGTTTGATGAGGCGTACGATGCTCTGGTAGATCGCATGGACGAAGTGAGAGATGACTCTACCAAGGGAGGTCTCCTTGATGTCATTCTCGAGGGTGACTACTCATCATTCCGCAAGCAACGAGACTACCTAAGGCACATTCACGAGAAACATTTAGGGCCATGTTCCGAATAACGCGATCCATATCCATTATTCGAAGCTTCGATGGTCGCGATGTCTTTCAGCTGCAGTTTGACGAGCACGATTCCACTTTATGATTTACATTTATAAGAGATTTGGCGGCAGCCGGGGAGGCAGTACTTTTTAGGATGGGATGGACCTTGTTTCTTGTTATGTTTGTTCTCATCGAGCCGTGTATATTAACGCCGTGACGACTTGGGTTGGAGTCAGGCGTTGGCGGTATGCTTTACGCTTGTTCTTGGTTCATCTCGTTGGCATCCATAAGGACCAGGGCCCAGTGGCCAAAGAATTCAACGACGAGATTTGTTCTTTCCCCGGAGCTACTAACGCTTGCAGTGATGGTGGCATTGTGCGTTGGGCGCGCAATGTGGTATGCTGACGACTTGGTGGCAGATTTGATGTAGTTTACTCAACCATCCCCGCGATACCTTGATTGAGCACCTTTTGATCATTCAAGGCTGACGTTTCAGCCGATGGCTGGAGGGATACTCTTGTGGTTTTGCCACACCTTTTCCTCACTGTTGCTCTGTCCATGGCGGGGTTGCGGAGAGGGATTATTCTCTTCGGGGTGTTGGGGATTAGAGAGGTGAGAGGCCGGCTCACCGGACGTTTGTATTCGGCAACACTTTGTCCGAGCAGACAGGACCTCTGGTGCCGAGCTCCGGGCATCACGTGTAGCTCAGAAACTATGGTGCCAAAAAAGTATTGGTCAATGAGGTGTAACAAGGGTAACGTTGCACCTCTGGCTCTCGCTAGATGCTGTGTCGGATCACGAGCTTGCCTCGGGGAAGTGTGGGCCGACCAGGGAAGGATTGGGAGCTCTCCAAGGCAATTCGAGGAAGCTTCGTTTCAAGGTTACTTGGAAGCTGATCCCTGAATTCCAGAACAGGCGTAGCTAGGTTGACGGCAGGGATTCTGTATGTGACTGGTTGCGAGGTGGTGGAAGGACTGGACTGGATGGCCAGCTGCTTGGTGGGATTCGACTCTGCGGGCAGGGGGGTCGCGGGGCATCGTCGGCGCTACTTGAGAGGCAGAACACGTTGTCAGAGGAGGGAGAAGAATATCAAGATACTTGGAGCGTGGGCTGAGAAGAAATGCAAAAGTGGTTTTTTTGGGGTAACACGAGACAATTGCATTGTGCTGCGGGACACGAGGCAATCCGAGACCCTCCTGAGCCCGAATATTTGGAGACGGGCTTGCTCGGGAGCACTTCCAAGAGCGGACAGAGGGTCTGGCGACTGAAGGCGGAGATGCAGCTTAAAGCAACAAAAGAGTGTTGCCGGCAGACGGCTAAAAGTGAGCCCATGTCCCTATGGACTGCAAGGTCCAACCAAGGTTGGTGGGATTGCCCCGGCTGACGGCGATCTTTGCGGGGAAGAAAAGAGGGTCTTCTTCTTACACCTGGGCTCTTTGAATGCCGCCCTTCAGTTGACAAAGAGCAATATGACGTCCTTTCATTCGTGGACTGTACGACTCTGCTCCAGTTGGACTCGAGAGCTCGGGTGCCAAAAAAGAAGGTTGCCTAAATTTCTTTCCCCCATGCATGCACCACACCACGGCCGCACCCCCGCAAAAAGGATTCTCCCAACTAGGGCTCCATGGGCGAGGTGCGAATCGGTTCTCGGACAACCTAGCACAGAACTGGTCCATGGCGTGGCACTCGCGCTGGTGATCACTTCCTGTTTCCTGACCCCGACACCCCTCCCGCGGCTCCTTTGGATGCATCGCCCTCGAGCCCAGCCCTTGGCCTGGCATCGCACCACCCGGTGTAACGCCTGACGGACGGGCTGACGGCGCCCGGCGATACCCTGCTCCCCAAGAGGAGTGCAACACAGCTCCAAAGTCGGCCCGCAACGGATGCCCCGGTTTGAGTTTGGGGTCATCTCTTTTCGCGCTCGTTTTGGGAGTCGAATGATGTGGGTGGTGGGATGAGGGATGCGCCGTCCAAAGATGTGAGGCAACACTGCGCCTCTTGGCGCAGACCTCTTGGAATCCTACAAATGAACCCCAAGGACCCCCTCCCCCCGTATATCGGCGGTGCGATGGATTCACTTTTCTGCAACATTACCCGTGTCTTGGAAACTGCACTCTGAATCTGCCTGGCCTTTTTGCAACCTTTGTCAAGATGTGGCAGGCATCCAGTGTCTATGGCATCTGTGCCTTTGCCTCCATAGGTATGTTTGATCCCCATTCTTTCCCAGTGTCTATGATACCCCCAATGTCCCCAATGCTGCTGCTGCCATTGTAAACTAACAATGCTTTCACAGGGGGTGGCCTCTTTGGCTTTGATATCTCGTCCATGTCTGGTGTGCTCGGTACCCAGGCTTACAAGAATTACTTCCACAACCCCAGGTCCTATCGACAGGGCGCTATCACGGCCTCAATGCCTGCGGGATCCCTTGCTGGCTCGCTCATCTCGTCCTTCATCGCTGATAAATACTCTCGAAAGGTTGCCCTGCAGGTCAGCTGCATTCTGTGGGTCATTGGCAGCATCATCCAGGCTGCGGCGCAGAACATTGGAATGCTTTGCACCGGCCGTGTTATTTCTGGATTCTGTATCGGTATCGCTAGTTCGGTTGTTCCTGTGTATCAGGTAAGACATGCTCGATCTGGTGGGGGAGGATATGACGTGGTGCTGACCGCTTGTCAAGTCTGAAATTGCACCAAAGAGAATCCGAGGTCGTGTCGTCAGGTAAGATGATCTGATGCTACCCGAACCGGAGAGGCATACTGACCTTGGACCAGTTTCCAGCAATGGGCCATCACCTGGGGCATCCTGATCCAATACTTTATCCAGTACGGCTGCGCCGAGGGCATTGGAGGCGGACCCAACGACCCCAACCAGGGAACCGCCGCCTTCAGAATCCCTTGGGCCGTCCAGATGGTCCCCGCCATTATCCTTTTCTTCGGACTTTACTTCTGCCCTTACAGCCCGCGATGGCTCGCATCCCAGGACCGCTGGGAGGAGGCTCTTCAGGTCCTAGGCAGGCTGCATGGTGGCGGTGACATTAACCATCCCATGGTGTTGGCCCAGTACCGAGAAATCGAGGACGCTCTGAGGTACGACCGCGAAGAAGCTGCCAGCAGCTGGGCGGTCTTGGTGCAACCGAGAATGCTGAAGCGTGTGGCGCTGGGAATGAGCATTCAGATGTGGAGTCAGCTGTGTGGTATGAACATTATGATGTGTAAGTTCTGAAGTCTCCGGGGAGTGTTCACTGCTAACATGGCTGCAGACTATATCGTGTACATCATGGAGGGTGCCCAGATCGCCTCCCCGCTCCTGACTGCCTCGATTCAATACATCATCAACGTCGTTCTCACGCTCCCAGCTATCTTGTTCCTGGATAAATGGGGTCGAAGGCCGTCGTTGGTCATTGGTGCTTTCTTTTTGATGACTTGGCTCTTCATTTCAGGTATGCCGCGCACTAGTCACGGTACTTGCCAGATGGCAGCTAACATGTGTTCAAGGCGCGCTTCAGCAATACTATGGTCAGCCTAACACCGAGGAGACGCAGACGGCAAACAACAAGGACATTAGTTGGATCGTCAACAACAACCGACCCGTATCGTCCGCCATCGTGTCCTGCTCCTACCTTTTCGTTGCCACGTTTGCCACCACCTGGGGTCCAACTTCTTGGACTTACCCCGCCGAAATCTACCCTGGAGAGATCCGTGCCAAGGCTGTGTCCTTGAGTACCGCAACTAACTGGTTCTGGAACATGGTTCTGGCATTCGGTGTGCCCCCGCTTCGTGAGTACCCCTGTTCTCGGGATGGCAGATAGTCAAATGCTAACGTATCATGACAGTTTGGAACATCAAGTAAGGCTATTTTTCTCGAGTTGAACGATTATTTGCTGACAGTGTATAGCTACAAAATGTACTACATCTTTGCAGCCTGTATGTATTTCTGCCCCTTCTCCCCTTGAGCTGTCACTAACACTCCGCAAGTCAACGGCGCAGCTTTCATCCACATGTTCCTTACCGCGTACGAAACCAAGGGATACACTCTCGAAGAAATGGACGATGTGTTCGACTCGGGAGTTCCCGCTTGGAAGACGCGCACCAAGGCCAGTCGTCTCGAGGCCTTGGAGAGGGAGATTGAGCAGGGCAACCTCAAGGTTGTTGCTCCTGGAACTACGGCGGGCGAGGACCTTCCTGTTAAAGCGTAATTGCGTGCGAGTTTGCTTTGAACCTCGTGAAGAGGTAATTGTGATGTAGCAGTTTGATGTTGTTTATCGAGGCTTTGTCCTGGCTGGTGCAGTTAGTTGTTAGCTCGATGCCGAAATTGGATACTGAAGCGATCGAAATGTGTGCAGATAATATGAGCTTCGTAACTGTGGTACTCGAATCTGAGCCAGTCTAAAATGAATAAATAAATTACGTGTGATGTGGTCCTACATTTATAATTTTTGTAGCAAGTCGTGTTATTTGGAGGACTCTACCTAAAATTCCTGCCTTACGTGTCAATTCCTTTCTTTATAATTTTCATGACAGGATTTTCGTTCGTGTCTATTAGCTGCACATTATCTTGGTTGTAAACTTCAAATTAGTTGTTCTTTGCTTGATATATGCGCTGTCACCCAAGCGATGCCTTTACTAGTCAATTATTTGTTAGCTGATAGGCAGCAAAAGAGAATTTTGTATTTAGGGCTCGTTCCTATTGCAAGGGCTTCGCAGCACATTTCGAATCTTCCTCAAAGCAATGCGCCATATTCCCTGATCCGGCTTCTTCTGTGCACTCTGGAAAGCCTCCAATCCCCTCTCTCTGCGGTCTCGGCTCTGCATTGCGCAGTTCACTACCTCTTGAAGAAATTCCTCCCCCAGCCCTTGTCCAGTTCTGAGCGAGACACTTCGAAAGGGTACATCATATTCTTTACCAAGCTCTTCTTCCTCCTGTACAGAAACAACCGGCTCCTCACGTCCCCGTTGCCCCATAGTACATACCCATATCGGCTTTATCACCTGCTGTTCGGGGACGAGAAACTCGCTGTACAACTTCTTGGTATGCTCAAAGCCGTCCCGGCTGCCTACATCGTACAGAATTATGAAGGCATCTCCCTCACACGCAAGTAGCCTGTGAGCAGATGCTGGTACGGATCCGTCTCTATTGGGACACCTGAAAAGAATAACAGTCACGCGCGTTTCATCGATGTGCATCCATTTCCCATCTTCACCATTGTCGGTGGGATCATAAATAAGCTCGTCGCGTCCGTGAAGAAGCTCATAGGAAGGTTAGTTTGTCTGGATATTCCGACGGAAACATCTACCTACGTACCTGTTGCGACAGCCTCATGAGATCATCAGGCTGGTTTCCTAAAAGAACTATTTTGACAGACACATGTTGTTTCTGTGCTGGTTGGTTGGGACCGACTGCTGTATTCGCTGGCTGCGACATTTCTTTTGATTTATTGGCGCTGCAGAGAGATGATTGCCCTCAGTCAAGTGGAAGTGAAGAGTGATGTTAATTATTTCGGGTGAATTGTTGGTTGTTAGTTTCAAATCGACATAGCATCATATGTCACGTGGTGGGCGCACAGCCTCATCCTAGGATCAGGGCCTTTGAAACCAACATCGATGTAAGGTAGATCAAAGGCCTAGAGTCTTTAAATTTAGACTTATGTCGTTATTGCAGTGCTTACCGTAGCGATTACATAGGTTCGATAAACCTAAAGGGGTTACGCCGATTATCTCGCATGGTGGCTGATACACCGTCTCTCACTCGTTGACTGTGGGAGGCAACCAGCATGCTTCCCGAATCCACATTTCCGCCGAGAGGGAACTCGTGCGTTGCAAGGAATGATTGTTGGTTGTGTTCGTTGGTTGTGTCTCGATTGTGGCTGAGAGAAATCCTTCTGGAGCATCGCCTTCCGGGAATCAAAAGGTGGCGCCAGGGTGGCTCAACCAACAGTGTTTCAATTTGATTGTAGCAGCCCATTAAATTGCTCACCGTCTGATGGGATCATCAGCGGCAGCGCGATTAATACAAAACGGAGAAGGTGGCTGGCGCGCAGTCTACAGCTTGCCATGCAAGTGACACATGGGCCGAAAGGTTCCATCATTGGCGTGAACACACATTCTCGCAGGGTGGCAGGTTTCAAATTGGACGCAAATAAAAAAGAAAAAGAAAAAGAAACGCTGTGCGCTGCCACGAAACGGAGGTTTGGTTATATCAGGGACTCGGATACATGTCGACTTGAAATGTAGCGGGCAGCGCAAAGTGAGTTGCGAACGTATCCCTTTGAGTGCCGTAAACCTCCACTTAGGTACCGAGCAAGATAGATTGCAAACTGTAAAGCTCCTAATTAAAAATAAAAATTTCTTTTCAGGATTATTTTATATAATTTTATTTTTATTTATAATAATATTATTTATATAAAGCTAGGTAACCATGTGCGTAAAAGAGGCGCGGGAACATCTCAACTCGGCGAGCATCGCGATGCCGATGAGAGGTTTTGGGAAAAAAGACCTGGGGTCGCACTGCCTGGCCAAGTGCGCCACCACTAAGCTGGGACTAATGCAGTACATTGCTCCGAGCTGAATTGCGAAACAACAATATGCCGTTGGCTTTTAGCTCACATCGCTCCACAAATGATGCGCATCATGGCTGGGGATATGGTAATAACCTCAGTTTCTTATTTCTTGTGCCTGAGGCTGTGGAACCTGCGGGGGTGAAATACAAGGATGATGCTTTCATCGTCACGCAAGGGAGTCTTTCAACATCATTGCAAACACTCATCCAACGGTCATAATATGCTGTTGGCTCTCGATTGTCAGCATCAGCCAAATTGGCCAATCTTCAACACCGGGCCCAAAACATACGCAACCAACAATGGGGCTTTTGATTCTCGTATTCTTCCGCAGCTGACAAGGACTCGCCTGCATCTTGAGGAATATTGCAGGCATTGCCATTCTTGGACCTATTTTGGGAGCGTGATACGTAGTAAACCTCGCTTTGAAGTGTGCTATAAATGAATAAGAATGCCAACGATTATGATGGTGCAGGCACAAGAACCCCAGTGTGTGCGACTTCAACATGCGGTTCCATCTGCCACTATTCGCATTCGGTTTACTCCTGGCTCGGGGAGATGCTCATGATCCTCAGCATGGGCATATTGTAACTTGCAAGCCAAATCACTACTGTTTCCTCAACCTCTGTATCCCGTTGCAAAAGGGTGCCTCATGCTGCTCACAGCCAAAGTATCCGCATAACCATCATATCTGCCCATCTAGTATGTCCTGAATCCTACATAACCAAATCCTGTAGATACTAACCATTCGCCTCTAGACAAAGAATGCTGTGGCAAGGGATGCTGTAAAGAAGGGTGGAAGTGTCACTCGGATGGGTTTTGTCGTCCACCTTCCACCACCACACAATGCAGCACCTTCCTCACCACAATTGTCAAGCCTGTGACTACATATACAGAAAAGGTCACAAAAACCATAATTCCGGAGCCCTTGTATCCATCTGATGCACCCACCAGCTACTCTGAACCAACTTCAAGAGGCTCTCTCCAAAGTAGTTCCACATCGCTTGTGTCAGAGTATCCTGGGGAGCCTGCTTCTTCAACATTTACCAGTCATCTTGCTAGCAGCGCAAGTTCCCGCCATATCCAGACAGACGCTGCTCCGTCTAATGGTCAAGCCTCAACTGGCATTTCGTCTATCAACAAGTCAACTCGTACAAATGAAGAAGAAACACCGGCAACACATCCCAATGAAGCGCAAACCACTGCCATTACTGACAGTACCGAGCGAGAATCAGACACAGGAGTGCCCAGCTCGCCATCAGAAGACACTAAATTTACTGGGACTGAAAATTCGGACATGCCAGCGACTTCTGGGAGCTCTTTGCAACCTTCCTCCACATCTAATGACCAAAATACAGATACTCACCCAACAGGCTCTTCTGAGTCCCCCAATGGTTCTCAAACCTCTCTGACGGGTACCCCAGCTACGACTGGTCTCGCACCGATAATTACTACAAACTCGAATGGTCAAATCGTGACCTTGACACCCAAGTCATCGCAGACTTCTCCTACAAGTGGTGCATTGAATAGTGATGGATCATCTGGCCAACCCGTAACAGTCGTCACCCGATCTGATGGGGTTGTGGTGACTGTTGGACAACCTGGTACCACTAAGTCCGGGCAATCCACTAGTACGCCTGTCGGAACAATCATTACAAACTCTGCAGGCCAGCTATCGACTATCTTGCCATCGGACCCACCAGCTTCAGGCCAGAGCAGCCTCCTATCTGTATCAAGCATCGTCATTACCCTGTCCGGCGGCATTCTTTCGACTGCTACACTGGGCAATGGATCCAGGACAACGGATGGTACGACCCAAGCTCCTACGCAGCGCAGCTCTGGTGTTCCAGCAATTTCAGGTACAGTGATAACAAATAGCAATGGCCAAATCACTACGTTTCCGGGGACTCAGCTCACGACCCTGCCGGATGGCCGAGTCACCACTGTTTCAAACGTGCCGGTCACTACCACTTCAGGTACCAAGGTCTTCACTCTTCCAGATGGCCAACTCACCACGCTTCCACCTGATTCAACCCCCATTCTCCCATGTATATATGTCAGCACTCTACCAGATGGCAGAGTAAATACTGCTACAGAAAACCGAATCAGCACTCTACCAGGTGGTGAGATTACCATTCTTCCGTGTGCCCAGACCAGCACACTTTCAGATGGTCAAATAACCACGCTGACAGCTGATTCGGACCCCATTCTTCCTTGTGTCAGTACCAGTTCTCTTTCAGGCGGCGGAGTTACCGCTATTACAGAGAACCGAATCACCACTCTTCCAGGTGGTAAAATCACGATACTTCCATGTCCACAGGCCGTTACCGTTCCAAGTGGCCAAGTAACCACGCTCTCAGGTGGTCAATTGACCACGGTTCCAGCTGATTCAATCACCACAACTCTCCCGCCCGATTCATCCGTCACGCTTCCTTGTCTCAGCGTTAGTACTCTACTGGGCGGGATGGTCACCACTATCACAGGGAGCCGGATTAGTACTATACCAGGCGTCCCGATCACTCTTCTTCCATGTACATTTCCAACCGCAAGTCCCACCATTACAGAGGATAGTGATTACATGATTCCCGTCACTACTTCCGTTAGCGAGCCCAAGCCTACTGATGGTGGCAGCATCATTCCCTGCAATTTATGGTTCTTTAACTTCTGTCCCCACTGGAAGGATTTTGATATTCTTGGTTGGATTATTATAAAACCCCCAGGGAAATATCACATCGGTCCTCCTCCATCAATCTCAATTCCTCCAGTAGCTGGTATCACCATAAACATCGACGGACCTCTGCCGGAATGGCCCTCGTATACCATTGGTCCCGATCGGATGCCTACCTTCCCACCAGAGCCGCCCGGCGAAGGGTGCGAGACGGAGTCTGCGAAGATCTGTATGACCAAAACTTCGTTTGCTGTCTCGGTATCCCAAACCACCACTGTCACTACTGGAACACAAGTTCTATCTTCATGTGGAACCGTCTACGGGTGCAAGGTCACGGACGCCAGCTCTACACAGACAGCAACTTCGACCCAGACAGCCACAGGAACACCAATTTCGCATATTGTATATCCGCGCGAAGGAAGAAATGCAAGTTTGGTGGCAGAAGTACAGTCGCTGCTTACGGGACTGGTAAAGAATCCGGCTGATATATATGCGGCTAATACGAAGCACTTGGGAATGAACTTTTGGCGGCTAAACCTTACTCTTGATCAAGCTGCCCAAGTCCGAAAGGAGAAAGGCGTAAGTAACAAAACCTGAATAAAATTCAATATGTAAAATCTAACGGTTATCAGATTATTGGTACAATTATGCAGGAATGTGGCGGCGATGAGTACCCATGCGGCGACCCTACCACAGCTCTAACATGGCAGGAGGATGCTCCTTCGCACCTAAGTTACATTTCATGGCCCAACACAGACCCACGAACACCATATTCAGAAGTCCAGGATCGCTATTACTTTGATGATAGTGATGGCAAGGACATAGATGTTTGGGTTATGGATTCTGGCATAAGTTTTGAAAACCAGGTAAGCATAATTCCAATCATCAGCAGGGCGAAACAGGAAAGCGCTAAGAGAACAAAATGATTAGGAATTTGATCACTGGGGTGTTGATAAAATCGACTGGCTCATCAAGGTACCTGACTTTGATGGGGTAGAGCGTCATGATGATAGCCAGGTAAAGCTTAGCCGAACAGGTTATGCGAAAGCTCACGGGACCACTATGTGGAGCGTCATTGCAGGAAACACGCTCGGCGTTGCGAAGGGCGTAAAACCACACATGGCACGCCTTCCACGGCGAGCAGCAGAGGGCGAGATCTGGACTCCAGAAGATTTTATCGAGACGCTTGCGGCGATAGACGAGAAACTTGAAGATGGAGCCGAGGCAAATGCCATCTTGCTCTTAGCGCACTACTATACCCGGGATTTACTCACGCGCAAATACGGTAACGTGAATGACAAGATGGGGATTGTTGAGGTTGATGAGTCGTTTGGGTTCCAATTCCGATTTCATACCGTTCTTCAAAGCATTGTATCAAAAGGGATGCTGGTAATCACAGGAGCAGGGAATGACGAGGAAAGAACTATTGATGGCTGGCCGCAAAACTACGCAAAGAAGGATGCCGAGTTACCAATTCCGGAGCTTCTTGTTGTTGGCGCTGTCCAAATTATAGACCCAGAAGAGGGAAAGCAAATCGGCCATTACGGAAACACCGACTTCGACCAAGGACTTCCCCATGTGTACGCACCTGGAGCTAATGTAAGGACTGCGGAGGGAAACATCGCAAACTGGAATTTTGGGCACTACAAAACCAGCTCTGGCACATCAATTTGTGAGTCTTGAACCCTAAGCATTTCACTTGCACAAAGTGTCTAACACATCCTTTTCTCTACTCGGATAGCCTCAGCCATCACAGCTGGGCTAGCTGCAAGCCTGCTTAAAAGGGCAAAACTGGGAATCCTTCAAAATGATGATGGCACCGACGTACCCGCTAATGCAGCAGGAATCAGACAGTACATTTTAGATGAGAGCTGGTCCCGTGGAAAGCTCGATCTGAAAGATGGGGAAGATTTTGTAAGCGGAAACGGAATTTGGAACGGTCTCGATCTAAACCAGCGAGGCTGTCCCTGGAACCCCAACAGTGAGTCAAAGCAGCGCCGACAGGATCAGGGAGCAGCTTGCGAAATTCCGCTTCCATCGTCCACCTCGACCACAAGCACAACGAGCAGGACACCTATCCCAACTCTTACAACCACATTTTTCGGGACAATCACGACACCTTCCGGAAGCTCATGTGCCGAAACATCAACTACGACGCGTTGCGTGGTGGGGATCGGAAATGACGGCCCATGTGTGAGGAGCGCAACATGCCTTTCGTGGGTGAATACTGCGACGAGCAGCGAGGCAGCACCTACCGCCACCAAAAGCATCACGCCTCTTGAGGAGAAGAGTGTTGTGTGTAGAGACGAGTCCACTTTGGAGGGCCACGGTGATATAGATCGGAACTTCCAGTCTAGCTACACGTCGGGCGCCTGCGGAGATGTCACCTTGGCCAAGGACAGGGCAAAGACCATGGGACCAGACTACGACAAAATCGAGAATTTCCAGCGCGATAGTGGTGACATTTCATACAATTACACGATTTCTTGGATTCCAGGCTGCGAGACAACCACCGACAAGCAGTACATCCAGACACCCATCGGAGAGACCGGTCCCACCTGTCAAAAAATTCTGGAAGCCACCTACAGTAACTGTGAGTTGATAAATTTCCGCGCGCCAGAAATTCCCAGCTGGTGATGAATTGAAGTGTCGTGGCTAACAAATCTCGCGGTAGGTGTTAATGGTGGAGTAGGTGGTTATATTGATGCTGGTTGTCTCCGATATGAATTTACCGGGGGGAAATAATTGGATACTTAAAATTAGAAATAAGTATTTTATCATTTATTACAACTGTAATATATTTTACTTCATTTTTATAGCTATTCTTAGGGCTATAGCAATTATTCTTAGGCTAAGGACTCGGGTATCCTTGGTTGTATATTTAGTAAAACAGGGCTGTACAAATAGCACGACTCTTGCATCATGTCACCTATCGAGCAAAATGAAGTCCTTGGAATCGTATGACTCTTTGAAGTTCTAGGCGTTTCACGAGACAAAGGTCACAGTGATTACAACTTTCGTAAGCGTCCCACAGGAATCGATCGATGGGCGATTGGGGCCACATTTGGTGGATAGAGTGGTTGATGCTGGGCAAGTGACTCGACACCATTGGGGCAGATTTCGATACTGAGCCCCAGAGCTTTACAGCTGCGTGTAGAAATAGCCAAGGTTTTGTTGAACGTGTCTGAATTCGGGAGTTTGAAGAACAAGTGCATCCTTTGATGGGCCGTAAGAATAAGAAATTCGAAAGGCAACCAGAAATTCTGTTGACAGATGTAGCGAGATCATTAGGTGGGGATGCTGGAGGCGACCTCCTCCTTGCTATCATTGTGCACCGGCTCGCGACTGTTCTCGAATGAATGGAACTGTCCACGGTCTCCTTGTTCAACATTTGATGGAGATTCTCTGGAGTAATGTGCGATGATGAGTCCAAGAATCTTCTGCATCTGTTCAGCATCCCCGGAAATGCCGAATCCTCCAAGCTTTACAAAGATGAAGTGATGCTGTCTGCTGAAACCCGAAATATTGTCTGGCTTTAGGTCCCCGCGAGGTTGAACCTGCTCGTGGAGTGTTTAAGACGAGCCAAATGCCATGGAAGATAGATTGGGAGCGAGCGTTGGTGCAGCAAATAGGTTGTTGAGTGTAAAGTGCGAGGCCATATGCAAGGCACGCTGTTTATCATGTTGAGCCAGAGCTGAAAAGAAAAAGAAGTCATGTCAAATTCCACAATATCGCTACCGAAAGAATAAGGCCAGAGTTGTGACAGAGCCTCAAACCCAACAGTGCCAAGAAGTCTGTTGAACTGATCTCATGGGGGTGGGATCTTGCAAGCGGACAGAGTGGAAGAGTTGCTGGCAGACTAATAAACGCAATTTCTCGCGATGATTGACTAAAATGGCCATGGATGGGGCCTTCGTCCGTGACATATTTGTGTAATCAGGACGTCGTTGATATCGGCGCCTTGTCTTCGTCCTTGAATTCAGAAGCAAATCAGGACGAAATTGCATAGCGATGGACCCAGCCCAATTGCATCTTTTAGGATAGCAGTAGTTATGTTCGTTGTTAATGTCAATGGGTTGACTGACCGCGGTCAGCCGCACAAACTCTAGCAGTGCTCAGCTGTTGATGGCAGTGATGTGGTTCTCCTCGTAGAGTTGCACAATATGACTAGTATGATGGCCGTCTTGCTGATATTAGGAGATTCTTTTACTTCGTCACTCCATGCTTTGAAGAAATGCAAGCCGGGGTGCTGCTGTCTTTGTTGTCCCTTCTGTTGTCTTCGTCTTCATCTCCGTTCTTGTCGCCGCCTGGGTTATCGTGGAAAGGCGCACGTGGGGTCCTTGGATCATGGAAATAGAGTCTGGAAGTAGTGATGCCAGGTGATGATTGGTTTCATAAAACGGGCCATCTCCTGACCAGGACACCCCTTCAAAGGAGAATCGAGAATTGACAACATCCTAGGAATCAGATATACCACTCTGAGCGCAAACCTCGATCCTGGGCTGTTGAGTGGAGATTCAAAGACGCGTGGAAGTGTGTGAGACTAAATCAAATTCGCCATGGGGCTTGCCAGCCGCAACACACAAAAGTATGAGGGAAAGGAAGCCATCCAGAACGGGGATATCACCGTAGGATACGGTGATGAGGAGGAAGTTAAGTCGAGAAATCGTCCCTGAAATAGCAGGAATCATGGTGGAATTGATTTCGCCTCGGATCGAGAGCTTGAAGTTCGCTTAAGATGACCCTTGGGATGTTCTCGCTGTCTGGCAAAGCCAACACATGAAATCGACCTGATAGCCCTGCTACCTCGTGGATTGGTGGAAGTAGAGGTGGAGAGACAACAGCGCTCATGGTATTTTGAGCTGCAATCCACGGTCAAACGACGAGCTAGGAAGAAACTTATCAGACATGCTAGGGGAAGCCGAAAAGGATAGGGATTAATCCCCAGGGCATGCCCATGGCAATGGTTGGGGTTCCGTTAGTCGAGAAGGATAGGGAGCAGTTTATCAGCCATGGAAAATGCCTGATGGCGGGCAAGTGAAGGTGTTGCATATTGAGCAACAGTCAATTTTCCCTTGGTGCTTTTGCTGAAAGGTCCCGCTGGCCTTTTCGATCTTCTCAATATGAGAAACGCGCTCATCTTGTTCATGGGCGGGAAGGATGTTAAAAGGCCGACGGGATAACCGGCGATCTTCAGCATTCGTTTTGTTGCGTGCAACCTCTTCGGAGAGCTTCTCGATGCGTATAGCAGCAACAACCAACCGTGGCAGTATGCGCTGGGAAAGATAGGAGGCAGTTTATCTGACAGGCAAGAAGCCTGCCAGTGATCGCATCCTGCTTATTTCGACCGGAGTTGCTGCCAGACTTGGATGGGGCGGAAGGTTGCCAGCCACTGCTTAGAAGGAGGCGGCGTTGATGGTATGTTTATTGAATTAGATGGTTGGAAGCAGGGAAAGAATTCGAGGAGATGGTGGAATATTTATACATGGCCAGGGCGGCATGTAAAGCCTCTCGTTTGTGTTGGGTGAATCACAGCACTAGCACCGACAGCTTAGACAGTTGGCAAGGAACAAAGGTAGTCACTCTGTTCACATGCTATAGTGAATGAACAATTTTAATAGGCTAGGACAACTATGCAGCGATTGAACTACACTGATTCACCTTCTTGAAGTCGACATTTTCACTGATGAAAACTCGAATGCCACAACATGCGTCAAGTCGGTCGAGTCGCTCGCAACTGTACCTTCACTGACTATTCTGGAACTTCACCAGTCCACTTCATCATTTTCATTTGAATGTATTGTGCCTTTTTGGGAAATCTATTGGATGTCTCGCGGTTCTTTGTTCGGATCTACCCAAGCAGTTAGCTACGAAACACCATGCCACGGCTAAGGTCCAGGCTTGGACTTTCAGAACAATGCGGAAAAGGTGGGGGAAGCAGGGAACAATGAGTGCAGTTGTTTTTAAATGAAGCAATGCAACGTAAAATCATGCAAACGGCCCTTCATAGATATTTCACGGAATATCGGAACACTGCTTAAACACTTCTTTTTAAGCTTAATCATCCATCAACTCCACCAAACCCCGCAATCCATCCCAGCAATTTTCCGTACCTGCGGCCAGTCAGGTGAAATTCCTTGCGAGTCGCCTGATTTGAGCCCGAAGCTCCCATACATCTCGCTGCCCGGAACAGAGCTCCACGAGGCCATTCGGACCGAATTGCGGGAGATTGACGATGCCATTACTCAAACGACTCCATGGGTCGGATTTCCCGGCAGGCCTGCCGAGGCTTAATAACACTATGGCCGCAAGAATTACCTCATGAGGAAGAGAATCCCTCCCCCGCACCCGTTCCCCCCGTGGGGATCGGGGTCATCCCCGCATTGGACGCGACGGTGATGGTTTTCTAGATCATCAGATTAGCCACAAGTTGGCCCGCCGATCCCTGGCCTTCGGGTCAATGTTCTGCGAAACTAGGCGATCCCGCGTCCGCAGCCAGTAGTATAAGTAGCAAATTGCAGATTAGGATGTGGCGTAGGAGATACAGTGAGCAGCAGCAGAGTTTAGCGCGCTTTTTCCAATTGCCTGCCATGGCCGTGTCCATCTCGCAGCTCTCTTTTGAGCACCACCGCGTGGCTCTCGGAATTGCCGAGACTGAGCCCCGGATTTCTTGGCGCTTCGAGGGAAACGCCGAGGACTGGGAGCAGAGCGCCTATGATCTCGAGGTCCTTCGTGGATCAAGCACCCAGGCCAAGTCTCATGCCTTCAATTCATCCTCGTCTCTCTATGTCGATTGGCCAGAGGACCCTCTCGAGGCAGCTGAGCAAGCTTCAGTCAGAGTTCGCGCTCATGGAAAGACGGGCCAGCCTTCAACTCCATGGTCCGACTGGGTGACTGTTGAAACGGGCCTCTTGTCTTCCGCCAACTGGGCCGGGGCTGTCCCCATTACAGCAGACCGAGAGACGGAGAAGAATGCGACAAAGCGACCTCTTTACTTCCGCAAAGAGTTCAACTTGGATGCACCTTTCAAGTCTGCAAGACTTTACATCACCTCACTTGGATTGTACGAGGCGCACATCAATGGAGACCGCGTCGGCGATGCTGTCATGGCCCCTGGCTGGCAGTCGTACAATTTCCGTCACGTCTACGACACTCACGATGTGACAGAGCTTGTCAGCCAAGGTGACAACGCTATCGGAGTGACGGTCGGCGAGGGCTGGTTTTCGGGCAGACTTTCGTGGGAGGGAGAAAGGGAATTCTGGGGCGACACAATCGGTTTGATCTCTCTTCTAAAGGTTACCTTCAACAACGGATCTACTCTCACCGTCCCAACCGACACTACCTGGGAGGCCAACGTGGGGCCGATCGTGTCATCTGGAATTTATGATGGAGAGACGTATGATTCGACGCTTGAAGCTGAGATTGAAGGCTGGTCGTCTGCTGGTTTCGCTGGAGATAGTTGGCTTGGAACTAAGGAGCTGGATGCTATCAAGGGCACGCTCACACCCCCGGATGGTCCCCCGGTCCGAAGGGTTGAGGAGAGAAAGCCAGAATCCATATTCAAATCTCCTTCCGGAAAGACAATCATTGACCTTGGCCAAAACCTCGTTGGTTGGGTGAGACTCCAAGTCTCGGGGCCAAAGGGCACAAACATCACCCTACACCATGCCGAAGTGCTCGAGGACGGCGAGCTTGGTCTCCGACCACTGCGAACAGCAAAGGCAACCGATACATATATTTTGAACGGCAACGGCGTTCAGACTCTGGAACCACACTTCACTTTCCACGGCTTCAGATTCATCCAGGTAGATGGCTGGCCAGACGAGACGCCGTTGAATGGCGACTCTCTGACTGCCATTGTAGTCCACAGCGACATGGAGCAAACCGGATGGTTCGAGTGCTCGCACGAACTCCTCACCAAGTTCCACTCCAACGTTAGATGGTCCATGAAGGGCAACTTCCTTTCTATTCCTACCGATTGCCCGCAGCGTGACGAGCGCTTGGGCTGGACAGGCGATGCTCATGCTTTCGGCCCCACTGCCAACTTCCTATACAACACGGCAGGTTTCTGGCGCGGATGGCACAGAGACGTTTGGTCTGAGATGCAGAGGAACGGCACCATGATTGTGCCATTCTTCGTCCCAACCCTGCCTCCCAATGGCGCTGCAGAAGCCACTACTTACTGGGGCGACGTGGCCGTGGCGGGCCCGTGGAACCTGTTCCGGTTCTTTGGCGATGAGGGCATGTTGAGCGAGCATTACGACCAAGCCAGCAACTGGGTTGGAACCGGTATCCCCAAGAAGGAGGATGGCCTCTGGAACCGGACCGGCAGGCAATTTGGAGACTGGCTGGACCCCAAGGCGCCCGCTGACAGCCCCGGCGCTGCGACCACCGCCGGGTACCTCGTTGCCGACGCCTATCTCGTGCGCATGACAGAGCTTTTGAGGAACATTTCGAGCGCTCTCGGCGACGAGGCCAATGCCGACTCCTACAACGAGCAGCACGGCAAGCTGCGAACCGCGTTCCAAAAGGCTTGGATGGACGACGGCGAGCTCGCCAACCGCACACAGACTGCTTATGCTCTCGCGCTCGAGTTTGGTCTCCACACCGACAGCGAACAGATCACGGCCGCCGGAAACACGCTTCGCGAGCTCGTCAAGGACAACGACTACCTCGTCGGCACCGGATTTGCCGGCACCCCGGCTCTTGGCCCTGCCCTCCGACGCATCGGCGCACCCGACGACTTTTACAAGATGCTTCTGCAGACCGAGGTTCCCTCGTGGCTGTACCAGGTCGTCCAGAACGGCACCACCACCTGGGAGCGCTGGGACAGCCTCCTGGCCAACGGCAGCGTCAACCCCGGCGAGATGACCAGCTTCAACCACTACGCTTTCGGTTCCGTCGCCGACTGGATCCACCAGACCATCGGAGGCCTGGCGCCCGCGGAACCCGGCTGGAAGGTCATTGAGGTGACCCCCATTCCTGGCGGCAACATCACCAGCGCTGACACAAAGTACGTGAGCGGATACGGAGAGATCAGGGCCAAGTGGTGGATTGAGGCAGGACAGTTTAACTTGAACCTGTGGGTGCCGCCAAATTCCAAGGCCCTGGTCACGTTGCCAAATGGAAACAAGACCAAGGAGGTGGGATCGGGCTATTACGAGTTTCAGCAGCAAGGATACGATGATTATGGCGCATAATGTAGTCTGTGATGTGAAATCGCAGAGTAAAAATCTTTGAGAACATTTTTTTTTCAGTTGTATAAATTGACTTGTACCCATTCACACTTACCTTCAATTGCCTCGCATTACCCTTGGTGTTAGACAGCATTATCTGTATGACGTAAACAATGGTTAAGCAATAAATATTTTATCCGCCCGTCTTGTGAACTGCAACTAGATGTAAATCGAAACAGAATAAATTGAACGAGTAGTACTCAATCATGTACCGCCTGCTAAATTGTCTCTGTGCGATGGCTATACTCGACTTGTTCTACCCTTATAACATACTTGACAGTCATAGCTTGAGAACCACCACTCTAATGTTCCATCCCAAGTCATATCGAACCATTCAAGATCTGTGTCTTCAGCAGGAATTTCGATTGAAATTTCCTTTACATGAGAGTGACCCGAATCACTGAGTGCAAATCCCAGCGAGAAGCCCTCGGAATCCTTTACTAAAATTGGTTTATCAAGACAGTCGAGCCGAACCTGCCCCAGGGTTTCCACGCGCCCGTCCAAATAATGGATCAGTAATCCGATTACTGACAACTGGCACTGGACCTCACGTCGACAAACAGTGATGGACTTAATTCCCTCGAGACATGCCGAAGAGTAGAAAGGGCCGTCCCGGCGCTTATTCTGGGGAAACGCAGATATTGTCCTTGGAAGCGGAGGTTCATTCTCATCTGACTCGGGTTTCTCAAGACTCTCGAATGCTAGGGTTCGGATTCCCTGGTCGCAGCTGTCGAAGAAGAATCGGCTCGGCTTACCATCAGACTTGTCCAGAAGAGTCCACGTAGCATGAGAGGAAATGGGCGGCAGCCGGGTTCCCATCAAACATGTCCGGTCCTTATTGGTTTTAAATACCAACGCAAGTTTTGTGTGGTTAGTACCATGTGTGCGCATCCAGATCTGGGACACGAATTCTGATGAATCCAGTGGCATGTAGATCCAGACTGATGATTCTGACCCCGGCTCATAGAGCGGTACCTCTTCTTCCCCCGCCACGTGGGCGTGTATAGCGATGGGCGCAGGGTTACAGCAGACGGAGTAGCCAGTAATTTTTGCTTCATTGTACCGGAACAATGCCATTCGAGCTAGTGGCATGTGTGCCCTGAAATCCTGGTAGAACCTGTAGACTCGTAGCTTGAGAACAATTGGCTGCGGGATCGCCCATGACACAAGATCCCCACTGGATATCCGTTCATTGCCATTGACGCTGATGATATTTTGCACCTTTATGCCCTGTTTTCATAATTAGTGGCGTTCTTGTACTAAGATAAGATGATGGTACTCGCATCTGTTTGAACATCGAGCGTTGATTGCGGACCAGATATTGACAGCGTTTTCCACCACACGTCTGGCGAGTCAGCGGCGAATGGAGGTTCGTGAGCATTTCCAAAAACAACTTCCCGAAATCCCCATTGGTCTTCCGATATGTATACGGCATTCACTTCACGGTTCGCATTTAGAACAATATTTCTCTCTGACGTGACCATATTTTCGACGGAATCATGGCTGTTTGTCAGTGATGCGAGGTACTTTGTTCCTTCAAATTCAACACTTGAAGCCCAAATATCCTTAGAGACTGCAACTTTAGAGGTTGGTGGATTGCTGCAGAACGGCAACGCGGTGGCCAGGCCTGCAGCGTACTGATGAAGCAGATGCTTGGCCATTTTAAAACGCAGCTCCGGGGGTAGGTACAGAGGAGTTTTGAGATTTTCTGCGAGACGGTACTGGAGCATCGTGAGTCGCCACTTTTCTGTAGCCTTCGGAGGCTCAAAGTTGTAGGAAATAGCATTCATAAACTCCCAGGGCGAGTTGGCGGGCAGCAATTTGAGGCAGTCCAAATGGCACCCAACCGCTCGGTTTTCGTGGTAGCATTCCCGCACAGATGCGCTGTGGCATATAATGTAAAATGTATTTCCTCTGAAATCTACCGGGACTTCGCAATCAAAGGCTTCAGAAAGCTCCCCGCTTTGTTTCACTGCGCCTGTCAGATGGCATCATTGCACGGGATTTCCGGAGCCGTCGGGCACGCACCGGCAATGATGGTCTCGCCCTTGACGAAGTGGAAGCGGCAGAGGCCGCATCGGCGGGCGACACAGTATAGTTTTACAGTCGCCATATTGAAATGTTTCGTCGGGTTGAATGGAATCACAATGTATCGTCAAGGAATTGGGATGGTGATGGAGAGATGATTGGAGCTACTGCACCTCCATATTCATATCAGTCTGGATTCGGAAGTGGCTTATCGGACACTTTCAAGTTTACCTGCGGGGTCGAGACGCATCATCATCTTCCCACCAAGTAAGCGGAAATGACGATGAATATGGTGTGCAAGAAGGTCGAGCGGCGAGTAACAACATCTCGGGGCTTACTGAACGAGCAGAACGTGTCATGGACTTTAGGCTTATGTTGAATTCCCATGGCTTACCATGACAGGAGATGCTGGTCCAAATCTATCTAACATTTCCTATGCCGGGGTGGAATAAACCTTTGAGACAGCTCCACAAGTATTCTTGATGAATTTGACTCCATTTTAACTTGTCGTGATTTCGAGTGTTCGTGGCATGACAGAGAGGCGCATCAATGCAAGAAAACCTGAGCTTTAGGGTGGTGATGCACAAACCAGACAACGAACAATGAATCACCCAAGAAATTCGCAGAGAGAAAAAAAATACCAGCTTAAGAAAAAGATATTTGGACTGTTTGCACGCAGGTGAGTCGCCATCCTTTCATATTTATTGAATGCCTCAATCGTGATCCCCGCCCACAGTGGATGGGACGATCCCCGCTAAAAGTTGTGGTGGGTGGGGTTCAAGCAGAAGTTGGCTGACGTGCACTTCGATCTACAATCACCTTTAGAGCAAATGCAAGATGGACTATACTAACGTGGAGCGGCTATAAGATAAGTATGAAATGTAAAAGGATGCCGGATTATATCTTTATCAATGTGATGAGTGCAGAGAGCTTGCCGACGCAAGCGAGCCAAGTATGGCCTCACTCTTGGCCGCTCGGCAAAGTGCCGCTTCTCCGGTATTTACGATTGATGAACCAACCGAACAGCAGAGAGCCGCAATGGTAGGAAATGCTGGGCTTGAATGGTAGCAAAAAAGCACAGCCTCGTAACAGCGTGACGTCACGCCAAGCTGGTTCATTTTCGAAATCCACTGGGCCACATCATGCCTCAATGCGGCAGCATCCAAGCTGCCAGAGCTAAAAACAAAAAGGCGGGACGAGGCCGTTGGAAAGCTTATCGCGATTCCCATCCTTTTACACCAACAAGCACCACACCTTGGACACCGTCAAAATGGGCTGGAAAGATCACTTGAAGCGCGCAAAGCAAGAGTTTGAGCAGCTCATTGCTGATCCGGACAAGCAGAACCAAGGCCAGAGCCACGGCCACGATGCCAATCAGCCACCAAGCGTACCCCCGCCACACTCACGGCCCGCACCACAGCCATACTGGCAGCCACGGTTCCAGCCCGACATTCCCGTCACAGTCGACTGGGACGCCAAGCTGGGCAACGGCCCTGACGGCTGGGGAAACCAGGAGCTGGAGCACTACACCGCCGACCCTGCCAATGCCTTCCAGTACGTCCAGCCTGCAAGGCATGTCACTGAAGTGTCTCACTGACTCAAGTGCAACAGCACCCCAGACGGCCGCTTAGTGATCCGCGCGCTGGCCAACAATGCCGCGCCGACGCCTGAGCAGCGCTACACCTCTGCCCGCCTGGTGAGCAGACAGACGCTGGCCCGCGACCGTGGCGTCCTCACCGCCGTCATCCTGTCGCCCTGCGCCAACGGCATCTGGCCTGCCTTCTGGCTGCTGCCGCAGGAGCCCTTTTCCTGGCCCACCGACGGCGAAATTGACATTGCTGAGACCTGGAACGGTGACCACGAGAACCGGTCGTGTCTGCACTGGGGATTCCACCACGAGCCCCAGAAGCACCGTGTCTTGCCCACCAAGATCCCCGACATGCACGCCCGCCCCGTGCGCTACGACTTTGTCTGGGACCAGCCAGGCGGCCAACCTGGCCAGGGCAGGATGCTGTGGTACATTGACGGCAGGCCCGTCATGAAGGGAAGCATCCCGCCGGGCACGCGGCCGATGCGCGATATGACGATCCTGCTCAACGTCGCCATGGGAGGAAACGTCTGCGAGGGTAGGACCCCCGCCGATGGCTACTACGACATGGTTGTCAGCACTCTCTTCCTTGCGGACGAACCCGAGTACGGAGGCTGGAGTCGCTTCGAGGCCGATTGGCCCAACACGCGTGAGGGAAATCCGTACTAAAGAATGGCGCAAATGCACCCCAAACTTTTTATGAATCTAGAGATACTCCAGGATAAAAAAAAATATTATGTCGATATCAAATGAATTTTCTTGGCTCAACCCATCTTTTTCCATGCTGCATCTCATAAGGACTTTCGCCTTCAGCTTCATTTTTAGTGCTGACTCGCAATGCCCACAGCAATTTGGCCCCCTCACCTGATTAGTGCCTGTCAAGGTGGTGTCATCTAGCGTCTTGCTGGCTTTTCTGCCTGATGCCTTCTCTCTTCCTCGGATTTTCTTCCGCCATCAACAGCGACTGAAGGTATTCCGATATGAAGGGGTTCGACATGCTCGAGCCCGATTCAGGGATGTACGCAGCCCTGACGTTGGTGAGGGACACCCGCGCCAAGGTGGGGCAAATCAGCCCCGAGATGTGCAGCTACGGGGTCCTCGACGAGCTTCAGAGCCAGCTCGACCTGCTCGACAGCGTCTTTCAAAGCATGCATAAACACAAAAGAGAAGCTTCAAAAGGGGACATCGACACTCAGCCCTTCGACAATGCGTACGCTGAATTATCGGATCTGCGAAGCCTGGTGGACAAGGTTGAGGTCGCGCATCGTGGCCCCCGGTTCCTCAAAAAGGCTCGAATGAAATTATCTGGTTTTGAAGATCAGGTCAAAGAATGGTCCCCTCGCCTTGAAAAACTGAGAACATCTCTACAAACGTCACTCGAAGATTCAACTATCCAGAATCGCAATTGGACACAGTTGCGCCAATCACTTCGGCCATGCCCTAAAAGTTCCAGTCCCGACATATTGACCGGCACGGGAGAGTGGATTTGGTCTGATGAAAAGTTCAAATACTGGGTAAAAAAGCCCACGGTGAACCCTGGCCTCTCCTCGTCTACGAACCTTGCAGACGATATCGACACTAGAGTACTCTTGGCTCATGGCGTTGAGGGGTGCGGCAAATCCGTCTTGGCAGCATCAGTGCACCGCGACTTGCGGAAAAGACACAAAATGTCGCTCTTCTTCTCATTTCCGGATAGCCAAAAAGAAGGGCGAGCTGATGCCATGTTGCGAAATTTTCTATGGCAACTTCTTCAGTATCTACCTCAGCAACAGCAGTGCGAATACATTATGCACTTGTTGGAGAACCAGTCACGGTTGGCGGATCCAGAATATCTCATTTTTGAGATGCAGAAATTGGACATAATGCACCAGTACGACATATACTTCATCCTAGATGGTATTGACGAATCTGCCGATGACTGGAGTGGCACCAGTGGTAGCCCAGTGGGCATTTTGATCCAGATGCTCAAGTCTAATCGCAAAACGCACCTCCTGCTATTTGGCAGACAGAGTGGTCTCGGTATGGCTTTGCAGAGATGGTCTCTTCAGATAGAGGTGACGAGGAACTTGGTCTGGGACGACATGTCCAAATTCATAGAATTCGAGTTGGACAACTGCCCCGATATCACTGATAGCGCCATTTGCTATGCTGTGAGGAGAGAACTGGAGGCAATGCCAAACCTCACCTTTCTGCGAATCAAACGGGCCTTCGAGCAGCTGCGTTTAGCATCAAGCCCAGAACAAGTCAGGCTGACGTTGAGTCGTTTGCATTATGAGTTAAGTTGACGGCAGCAGGCTGCTTATTGGTTTTTACGGGTTCATGGTGGGACTGAATGGCTGGCCCAGGGTTCCTCTATCGGTATGGGTAATGAAGATAAAAGCAATAATACAATAGTCCAACGCTCAGTGCGAGCTCTTTTAGCATCACAATAAGCATTATTTTCCGGTTTCCAGGATCGATCTACTGTGAGTTATTCCAAGAAATCAATACCTCCCAATCTTGATACCAAAAGTTGCATGTTAGTCTTCGTGGTAAGCATTTAGGCTCGTCATTTGATAGGCTGGGTATTTGCAGGGTGAAGTGTGACACACTCATTTCGTCACCCACTACAACACCTGCGTCATACTTGTGGCAATAGAGAGCGCCACAGCTCAATCTAGACGTAGCCAAGAAAGCAGCTGATGTCATAACGGTTTGTCGCACGTCTTGATGGGTGTGTGGCGCCTCCCAGAACGCTGTCTGATCCCAAAAATGAATAATGATGAGCAAACTGGTGGTTGTCAGGTTTTCTAAATTGATTAATTTTGTGCAAATCATCGAAAGTGAAGGTGTTTATGAATTAGGATCGATCATCGTCACCGTTGTCTATATATTGTGAGCTGATCCCTTTCATGTCTGATCTGAGAACGACTCATGAATTCAAGATAACTTAAAGAATCGCACTCAAACAAAATTTCATCAATCATAATGGCTCTTTTGTATGTAATGAGGACAAATCAAATCTTAGTAAGCTAACCATGAACCTCCAGTTCCAAACGCCGCTTCTCCTTCTCATCACCTGCCGTCAAAGCATCGAGACGTGTCATGGAGCAGCGCACCGATCAGCAGAAGCGTCATTCTGTTGACTCAAACACGACTGCTAGAACAGTAGGCGAGATGCCCGCAATTGAGGCCGAAACCTTTCTTCTACCGCCGGTAGCTAGATGGACCACCGCGAATCGAATTGGTTAAACAAGCAAGGGGGTTCTCGGAATATAAAGCTTTTACAACGAACAAATGAACTGGTCCAGAGTGCTTTGGTGAAAGGGACGCGACGTGGCAGATATAAACCGACGTCTGTATTTTTATTTCCTTTGACGAAAGCCCGTTTGCGAGTCGAAATCTTCACATGTTTTTAAGAAATAGTTTTTCTAGTTTGACAAATTGTGAATAAGCACAAGCATCGTTGACCACGACCACTGGTGAAGAATCATGAGGTTTTGATTATCAATGGAACACTGAATCGTGCTACGACAAGACAACAAGTCAAATTCGTACATTGTCATATTTGGCGACGTGTGGGGCGGCCAACCCACCAAAAAAAAATCCTAGATTAGCTCAGTGATTCCGCAGGTTGGTATTCCGAGGATTTATACACCTCAGCCAACAGCACAACAAATTTTACCAGAAGGGCAAAAAAGAAATTTGAGTGAAAGGCAAAAAGATTGGATGGCATGGTGAGACATTTCTGCTCCCGGCAGGGCTTGAACCTGCGACCTTCGCATCACCAACACTTGGAAGTTAAGTATTAGTACGAAGCTCTAACCAACTGAGCTACGGAAGCCGTCCAATTGGATGGAGGCTGACAGCGCTGTCTCCCTACCTGAATCTTCGACTGCGCCTCGGTCGCATGGTTCAGCCTTTAGTCACCGTTACTCCAGCCACCAGTCAATCATCACAATGGTAGCAATTATTTAGATGCATAATGGCAATATTAGAAGTCGAAGGTTTTATTCTCTTTCAGTTTTGCCCGGATTCTAACACAAATTCTCGGTAGGCCAAGACGCTCGGTTGGTCAGCATTGTAGGGTAGCTAGGACACAAGCTGATACCTACCAAATCACAACGAACACAGCTTATCATTATCATTAGGCTTTTGTTATTTTTGTTTATTGCGTCTATTTCTATGGCCCTATTTTAATTTCAAATATGTTTATGAGGTTCGTTATGTTACTGAAATTACGCCTTGTCTTCATCCGAATGTGTTTAGCCAGCTAGAACACTACCACTGCCATCAGACCTCCAACTAGCCTAGTGGGGCATGAATCGGCTTTACGGACGTCGTTTTGCCCGATGAGTTAATTCCGATCTTTACAACCGCCGTCAAAGCCATGTCTAACGATAAAGAATATCACAATTAAAGGAAGGGAGGAGCTGTAGTTGATCTTCAGAGGCTGATCCAAAATGTATATGAGATGTCGGTTCCCAGACAGCAGTGTTCATCGGTTTCATCAGCGTCAAAAAGTCATTTACTAGAGTTTCTGAGCCGACATCAATTTTAATCAATACTTGAAATCAATATTTACATCACAATGGATTTGCCGACTTCAATGAGGGCTGTCATTTGCGAGGCGGCTGGCCCTGCATCTGTTCTTGTTGAGCACCGTGTTCCATTGCCTCAGCCGCAGATCGGACAAGTTCTTATCAAAATCCTCGGATTTGGGTTGAATCGTGGAGGTAACGAAGCCACATAAAAGCTACCATCGTGCATGCACTAATTTTGGGTTCAGAAATGCTATCTCGCCTTGGCCAGGGCCACATGGAACTCCCCCAGATTCTTGGGATTGAATGTTACGGCACAGTTGCGGGTTACCATGCGTCCGAGACTAACAAGTCTGTCCCGATCGACACGCATATTTTTACTTGCATGGGCGGTCTTGGGCGGACCTCACCTGGGTCGTACGCCGAGTACACTTGTGCTGCCATCGAAAATATCCGACCGGTACCCAATACCAATCTCTCCACGGCACAGCTGTGTGCTTTGCCCGAAATGCTTCAGACAGCATGGGGGGCAATGACAGCCGGGTTGGATATCCAACCTGGCGACACAGTTCTAATTCGCGGCGCGACAAGTTCGATTGGGCTATGTGCCATACAGTTGGCTCGCAAGCTTGGAGCTTCATCCATAGCAGCAACAACCCGAAAGACGGATAGAGTTGCGATGCTGAAAGAAATTGGTGCAGATGAAGTATTCATCGATGACGGACAGGTTTCGGAAAACCTCAAAGGCAGAGATGGCTTCCACAAGGTCATGGAACTTGTGGGAACACAAACACTAAGAGATAGCATTCTCTGTGCACGAGAGAAAGGAACGGTCTGTGTCGTCGGAAATCAAAGCGGTGGTTCCTGGGTTATGGAGGGATTCTCTCCATTCTTTCTCGGACTTCCGAACAGGGTCAGACTTTGCGCATATGGCGGAGGGCCCATGGACCTCCACGCTGTACCATTTGAGGAACTACTCGAGGATATTGGAAAGGGAACTATTAAAGTACCTACTCAGATATTTGGGTTTAATGACATCCAAAAAGCTCATGGCCTCATGGAAAAGGGCGGCGGAGGAGCAAAGATGGTGGTTGTTTGGGACTGACGCGCATTGAATTCGGCTAAACAGTGCTCTGTGAATAGCTAAGGAAGTCTAACAATCTCGCATTTAAGACATTTCTTTTTATCATCATTTTGGCTAACCCGTAAACGAGATTATCACCTGAGACCTGTCGATCTTATTAGCCACAAACATAAGTGTCAAATACTCCAAGTCCTTTGCGCCATGTTGACAATCCGATATAAAAGAAAGTGGTGATGATTAAGGCTGTGGTATAGTGGTTATCCTGTATATGAGAGCAGCGACAAGCCCTGATATACTTGGGCCCTTTACACTAATCTTGTCCGTCACTATTTCATCAAGTGTCTGCCAAGGCACTATGACGAACAACCGAGAATGTCTCACCTTTAGTGATAGAGAATAGATTCCCTAATTTAGTGCATTCACATTACATGTTGGTGTGCTAGTAAAATGTGCAAAATTGATCTTATTCGTGCTCCACAATAGTTTCAATTTTCGTGACTGCAAGGCAGGATCAAGTCATATGTAATTCGCATCCTGGAACCTAGCATTTTTAAAGTCGCATCGCAAATAAAGCAATATTATTCCCTCAGTTTAGTAGAGCTCCCCACCCAAAGTGCTATTCGCTGGCCGCGTCAGTTTGACGTCAGGAACGCGGTCGGTAGGGTCGGAAGAAAACGAATTGGCAGACAAACCCGCTTTACGCGGGGTAAGAATTGCTACCTACTAGGTGGGAATCAGATGATCGGTATTCCTTGAATTGATAAGGTGGTGGAAACAAAAATACCGCCAGGCTTCTCCATGCCCGTTTTAGCAGGCTGTCCGAGCTTGGCACTGTACCTTGTAATTAAGCTTCCCTGCAAGCTTGTTCTGCCCGCCTTGTTGGCTTCCTTATGCAACCTAGTGCAGTGCGGGACATTGATAAGAGCGCCTTTATGTGGTCGGCAAACTTCTCCACAACATTATCCTTGCAAGTAGAAGGGAGCATCGACGGCGGTAGAAATTAGTCCGCGGCGCAGGCGCTCAAAGTCTCAGCACGGACAGTGGTATTCCCCCGCTGTGACTATAATACTCCCGCGTTCCGGACCGATTTAATAAATGGCTTGACGTCTGTCTTGTGTTTCTTTGACGATTGATCGTCGGTAATTGTGGGTTGATTGTCAAAATGAAGGCCATCCAAAACGCCATTGTCGGCCTGTCCATGGTCGCGGCTGCTCAAGCAGCTACGTACGGGTACAATTATCTCAAGGTCGACAAGGATAGCGATATTGTCGCCAAGAATTTCGAGGATGTCGACAGCGTGAAATTACTCTCTCCTGCATTCACTGACAAGAAAATCCCGGCTGGGTTCACCAATGGCACCAGTGGTCCGACCTCCGACAAGGTCCTAGGTAAAGCTTTTAGTATGTGTGAATGGCGAACCATTGGCTGACAGATTGCATAGATGCCTACATTCGTCGTCTGGCCAATGAGAATGTATGGATCAATTACCACACGGCGGATTTTGGATCGGAGGAAGGCCGCTCATTCCCGTACGCCCGACTGTCTTCAGGCTCCTCAGAGGGCAAGATTCGGGTTTGGCTGCAAGGCGGAGTTCACGGAAATGAGCCCGCTGGCGACCAGTCTCTGTTGGCATTGCTGGGCGCCCTCAGCGCAAATGAGACCTGGGCTTCGTCGCTGCTCGAGAAGCTTGAACTGTTCATCCTGCCGCGTTACAACCCCGATGGCGTGTACTACTTCCAGAGGACACTGGCCTCAAACTTCGACCCCAACCGCGACCATGTTAAGCTGGCGCGCCAACAGACCCGGAGCATCAAGGCGCTTTTCAACGACTTTAACCCCCACGTTGCCGTGGATATGCATGAGTATACCGCAAACCGCCAGTTCGGCACATACAAACACGGCTCCGACGGCCTTTTCTCTGCGGCCAAGAACCTGAACATCCACCCCGACATCCGCAGCCTGTCCGAAGACCTGTTCGCTAAAAATATTGGCGAGGCAATGGAAGCCCGTGATTTGCGATGGGAGCCGTACATTGAGAGTGAGGTTGACACCAGCACGGTGCCTGGCTACGAAATTATTTTTGCCGAAGCTGGAAGCGACGCTCGAATTGGCCGAAATGCCATGGGATTGACCCAATGCGTCACATTTTTGGTCGAAACTCGCGGAATTCGTCTAGGAGACCAGGAGTTCCAACGTCGCACGGTCTCTGCCCTCACGATGGCATCCAGCATCCTCCAAACGGCTGCTGACAACGCCGACAAGGTTCTCTCTACGATTGAGACGGCTATTGACGATTTTATCGCATCCAAGGAGGACATCATCATCACGGATTATTCCGAGTTGGAGGATCGAGCATTTACCATGATTGATGTGAACAACGGCTCCGTCGTCAAGGCGCCCATTCGATTCCGTCCCTCTACACCCAAGGTAGCCAATTTCACAAGGTCCAGGCCCGAGGCGTACATTATTCCTTCAGGGTGGAGCGACTTGGCTGAGAAGCTCACCGCGGCTGGAGTTGAGGTCGAAAAGCTCGACAAGGTCTGGAGTGGCAAGGTCGAGACACTCACTGTCGAGTCCGTGTCATTCTCAGGCGGATACTATGAGGGCTCTGTGCTTGCCACGGTGATGACTGAATCGACAACCGGGACGAAGGAATTGCCCAAGGGAAGCTTCTTGGTAAGCACGAGGCAAAAGAATGCGGGACTCGCAATCGTCGCGCTGGAACCCGAAGGCGAGGATTCTTACGCCAGCACAAACATCATTCCCTTGAGTGCGGGGGATGAGTACCCCATCTTCCGCGTGGTCAACTAAGGAATCAGATGTTTACCGATGTTCGATTCTATAAACCGGCAATTAGAAATATGCATAGTTAAAAAAAAATTAATTAAGAATTTTTTAAATGTTCTCACCGGATGTTATCGCAAATGCCTATTGAGGAAATGGCCGTGGTCATCATCTGCCAAAAGATCTGCATCATCGTGACCAGGATAGCCCCGCGTTGGCGCGTCGGAGCGAAGCCTGGAAGAGATAACACACCGTGCATGATTTCGATACGGGGCAGAAATTGTGCACGTCGGGTTTTCTGTGCTCCTCCCTAATAAATCCCAATATTCCTGCTATGCGAGACAATTGGGATTTATCGCCGTCTTGGGGAAATTTACCCCTCTTGATCGCGACGTGATTGGTGGCTCACGCAAGGGTGATCTGCGGCGCGCAATACAACCCATCGCAATCCCATGCCGGCATGCACACCAATGTTCCACGGCATAACCCAAAACACAGGCACGCCGTCCTTAATAGCGACGCCGCTGCGGCCCCTGCAGCAACCCTGGCGCCCACTCGATTCGTCGTGATGCCTCGTTATTTACTAGCCGTCAATTACGAGGACTTATGCAACCTCACCTGTTCCTGTTGGACACGCCATTCAGAGCTAACCCTTGCAGGCAAATGGTTGCAGTCTTGGCAGGAACTTTTTCCCTGCTTCCAAAAGTAGCAGGTCAGTGCACCCCTAGAGGAAGGCGATTGCATGCGAATCGTGATTCTAAAATATGGAGTCAAGACAAAAGGGTCGCTCATCAATCCCTTCTCCAGCTTAAAAGAGGCGGCATCCTCTGCTTAATTTTTTTCTTCTCAGTTGTTGCAACTCGCCGCTGATCAACTACAGGGTTGGATGCCCCGACGAGCTAAAATGGCGGTCATCAAGTACGCCGTTCAGGCCCTTTTGTCTCTCTCCCATTTGGCTTTTGCCATTGATCCTCCTCGCAACCCATACCAGCCAGTGGGAGGTGGTGAGCGTCTTTTGACGTTCAACGAGACGAGCCCCAGCGCCAAAATCAGACCGTCCAGTTCTACCTTCAATTGGTACTCTGCTGGTGATGATGGCCAATACATCACGTCAAACTCAGCTGGCGACATCGTTCTGGGAAACATTGTGTCGGGGAGCACCAAGACTCTCGTCACTGCTGATAAACTCCCGGAAAATGTAGAGGAGTACTGGATCAGCAGCGGCACCGGTCGCATGCTCATTGCTGCCAATGCGACCAAGCAGTACCGTCACTCGTACTTTGCTGATTACTTTATTCTGGACATTGAATCTGGAGAACTAAAAGCTCTCACCGACGACCAGGTTGGCGATATTCAATATGCGGCGCTCGCTCCTACTGGTGATGCTGCGGCATTCGTGCGCGACAACAATCTGTTTCTCCTGGACCAAAGCACCAGCAAAATTAGCCAAATCACCAAGGATGGTGGACCTGACATGTTTCATGGTGTGCCTGACTGGGTTTACGAGGAGGAAATCTTTGGTGACCGCTACACATTGTGGTTTTCGCCAGACGCCAAGTTTGTCGCCTTTTTGAGCTTCAATGAGACCGGCGTTGGCACTTTCACAATTCCTTACTACATGGACGGAGAGAAAGTGGCTCCTACCTACCCAAAAGAGTTGGACCTGCGATATCCTAAGGTCGGGTCCACCAACCCTACTGTCCAGCTTAACCTTCTCACCGTTTCCACTGGAGAATACCAGACCGTTCCCGTTGATGCGTTTGAGCCTGACAATCTCATCATTGGCGAAGTCTCGTGGGTCACTGATACCCACACTGCGCTCATTTACCGCGCCTTCAACCGTGTCCAGGATCTTGACGCACACGTTGTGGTTGACCCAACTTCTTTGACATCCAAGGTTGTCCGTGAGCGCGATGGCACCGACGGCTGGCTCGAAAACTTGTTGTCCATTGCATATGTGGGTAATCTTAAGGGCTCCACCAACGGTACATATTACGTTGATCTCTCTGACGAGGATGGCTGGAACCACATTTACCTGTATCCTGTCAGCGGTGGCACGCCCATCCAACTGACCTCGGGCGAATGGGAAGTCACTTCAATTTTGTACATTGATACCGCCAAAAGCGTCATCTACTATCAAGCGACGACTCGCCACTCGACAGAGCGTCATCTTTACAAGGTTTCCTGGGATACTAAGAAAACCTCACCCCTCGTCGATGACAGCGTTGCGGCTTATTGGTCTGCATCCTTCTCTTCCAATGGAGGTTACTACGTGTTGAACTACTTGGGCCCAGACGTCCCGTACCAGGAGGTTTACACTGCCAACTCCACATCCAAGCCACTGCGTGTTGTTGAGGACAACAAGGCCTTTTATGAGATCATCTCCGAGTACAAGCTGCCAAACATCTCTTATTTTGAACTGGAGCACCCGGATGGCTACAAGTTGAACGTCATGCAAAATCTGCCCGCCAACTTCGATTCCTCCAAAAAATACCCCGTCCTCTTTACTCCATACGGTGGCCCCAACTCTCAGTATGTTTACAAGAGGTTCCAGACATACAACTGGAAGCAGTACATCAGTTCTGATCCCGAGCTTGAGTACATCACCTACACCGTTGACAACCGTGGTACGGGCTATCGCGGACGTGCCTACCGTTCCACCGTTACCTCACAATTGGGCAAGTTGGAACCTCTTGACCAAATTTGGGCCGCAGAGCAACTGATTAAAAAGTTTGACTACATCAACTCTGAGAAGGTCGGAATGTGGGGATGGTCATACGGTGGATACCTAACCGCCAAAACCCTCGAGGTTGACTCGGGTGTCTTCACCTTTGGGTTGATCACTGCTCCAGTGTCTGACTGGCGTTTCTACGACTCCATGTACACGGAGCGATACATGAAAACGCTCGAGGGAAACACCGATGGCTATACCGAGACGGCCGTGCACAAGGTTGACGGCTTCAAGAACGTGGCTGGCGGCTTCAGCGTTCTGCACGGCACCGGTGATGACAATGTGCACTATCAGCACGCAGCAGCCCTGATTGATCTGCTCGTTGGCGAAGGTGTCTCGCCGGAAAAGATGAAGATGTTTGCCTTTACAGACAGCGACCACAGTATAAACTACAATGGGGCAGACGTGTACATTTACAAATATCTGACGGCAAGAGTATATGATGAAGTTCAGAGGGTGGCAGGCAAAGAGAAGCTGAGCCACCAATGGATTAAGAAGGAGTTCTAATTGTATATTAAACCATGTAATAGCCTCCAATTTATTTTTCTTTATTGTTCAACCTTGATGGATGATTCATTGCGTGACTTTGCAAAGAGTGATCCCGCTGATCACATTGACGACACATGGATGCCATGTTTGTGGACGTACAAGCCGAAGTTTTAGAGTGCATCTGAGATTGCACGACCGAAGTGACCAAAAGGTTCAACGAGGCTCTTCATTCCCTTCCTTGGATCCTCCGCCGCTTCCTCGTTTGGCAAGGCGTCGTTTTCCGCAGTACTTGTACTGCCCGCCAAGGTCCTCCACCTCATGCGCCCTGACTCCGTGGTGTTGTGGTCCCCTGCGGATCGGATTGCAAGTGAAGCAGTCGATGTGGTAGTACAGCGTTTGCGGATTGGGATTCCCTTCCTTGAGCGAGTGCTGCCCCCAGAGATAGCAGTTGCTCGTAGCGTCGGGCGTGATCGAGTCCTTGAATCCCACCATCATGCAGTCCGGGTTCTCGTAGCACCGCTTGACGCAGTAGTCGAGAGACTCGGCATCGAGAGATCTGATCTCGTCGCCTGATGGAAAGCCTGGGACGCCGCACAGCAGCGGCGAAGGGGGTTGGGGTATTAGTTCGTACTTGGGGCAGTTGAGGGCAGGCACAACTGTTGGAGTTGCTTGCGAGGTGCTCGCGGATTGGGTCGTAGTTGTGGATGCCGTTGTGTCCATGGTGTACGAAGTTGTGGGGAGGACGATGTGAAAAGCAGTGGCACTCCCTTGCGAGACGGCCATCGCCGCCAGGGTCAATGAGGCCGCCTTGGTTGAAGGCATGGTGTCAAAAGGGTTGGCTTGGAAGTTGTGCAAAGTTGAGGATAGAATGAATCGGAGATGCAGATGGTTAAATGGTTTATTGTAAGTTGATTGATCCTTTGGTAGGGCGAAAAGGTTTCTACAACCAAGGTTCGCCTCTGGCTGCCACCCTTACGGCCTATTTCTGACTCTATTTTGCCTTTGCCGGTAACACGGCTCCTCATTAGTTCATCCATGTTTGGTTCCACTCTGCTTCTCCTTGCGGGTCAAACAGGTATTAAACGTGAAATGCCTTTTCTCTTCATCTGTCGACTTTTAATTAGTAGAGTCCTGCCAGCTTCTATTGGGCATCGTAGCTATATCCATAATGGCTTCTCAATGCAAGATCACTATGAACGACACTAGAACACGTATCCATGCGTTCTTGTAGCGCAACCCCACCGATGTAAGAAATATAACGGCATTGGGTGATTTCCCGGAGGCAAAGCCTAGCCTAGTGACTCCCACCAATGTTATGCCTGTTTATGAGTATCTGCAACGCGTCCAAGCTATTGAACGGATCCTCGTCAACCTATCAACGCATGATCGCTGCCAAGCTTCTTAGGGAGCCTTAGATGGATAAGATAAGTGTTATTTATTTTCTAAAGTTTTATTTTATTCTTATCCTTATTTTATTTATTTTTTATCTTTTTATTTATTTATCTTCATTTTTTACCTCAAGCAGGATTCTGGACACATGTGTATTGAGAAAATCTAGCCATGAATCCTAGTCAGGGACCGTTTCGTTGGCAAATGCAAAATAGAGTCAGGCCCGAGAAGCAGCGGTAGTTAACTTTTGGTCTACAGTTGTGGAATAAAATAATGTGTGCTGGGCCTGCCTGTGCAGCGCCAACTGCCAACAGTCGTGCTGGCGGGTCCGATCCGGCTTCAACGACTGAGTGAATCAACAGTTTGCGAGCCAGCTGCCAGACAACCAATGTCGGTTGGCAGTTAATCGAGACGAACAGGCAAACTAGCAAACAGGCAACATGAGTTTGTTTACGTCGCTTATGTTTCTCCATCATCCGCATTGCCAAGAGTCGTCTTGCTTGTAGGGACATTGCTTCCGCTTTCGCCTCCCCCTCGGCCTCGCCCCAGCTTTCTGACGCGTTGCGATAGACTTTCTGTCTATCAGTATATGAGCTTCGAGCCTCCGTGCTTTCCCTGTGCTTTGCATTCTGGTTCGTCATCCTTGAAAACCCAGCTTTTGACGACGCCGCTAACGTTATTCTTGATTCTAGTAGTCAGACCGGTGATCCGGCTGACTTTGATTTTGCACGTCCCAGACGTCGCTTTCTCGCCCCCCTCGAAGAAGCTCCTCCTCCTTGGAATTCGATTCAGACCGGTTATCCGGCTGTTTCTTTTTTTCACCTCCCCACGTTGAGAGAGTTCCTCCTTGGTTCTTGATTCAGACCGGTTATCCGGCTGTCTCTTTTTTTCACGTCCCCGACGTCAAAAAGTTCCTCGGAAATCTTCTCTTCCTTCTCTTCGCTCTCTTCTTCTCCAACACCTCCTTTGGCCACCTCCAGTCGACATGTCTCAATCAACAGCCAAGGCCACCTCGAAGACATATGTCACCAACTGTGTAATGTTTCTTGGTGGCCTCGATGGACCAATGTTTGGTGGAAAGGGCCTAAAAGTGGCCGATTCGGACATCAACACCACCCTAATCTCTTTCAAGGGACGTCCAGGAAACGACTCGTTCATGGGATTCACCATGCAATTCCCCCTCGGCGAAACCAATGAGAAGGATGGATTCGGTATCTGCCACCTGAGTGAGTGTCTGCACCTTGCCAGCGATGATTTATTTTAATAGGTTTTAGTTGACCCTTCGGCCCACGGCACCATCCCACCTTCCAAGCATCTGAGAATGACCGTCAAGTTTCCTCGCGGTGCCTTTGTTTCGGTCATCGATCCCGCCGATGATGGGCTCCGAGCTTTATTCCCAGAGATGAAACGGGAGATGTCAATTCTGGAGGTGTGTCTACGCGACGGCTCTGCTGTCGAGGTCGAAGGCTTCGGGCTGCCATTTGCCAACCCTGGGCACCCGTGTGAAGCATGGCTGCGCCATCCCAGCACAGCACCCATCTTCCCCAACTGGACCCTGCTCGACATAATCGACCAGCGGGTCTTCACCTTCGTGGTGAACACGCCGTGCAAGGCAATGCACACGGAATGGGACGAGTAAGTGCCTTGCGCAATATCCATCTAACACCAGTCCGCTAACCTCTTCACTAGAGCCGCGCTGCCGGACCCGTTCTCGTACCCTTACGGTACTGAGCATTGGTGGGACATGGACCGTTATACTGGGCAACTCTTGGAGAATGCCGGTCCACGATTTGAGGCAGCTTGGGGCTATCCCGATGACAACTCACACTTGTCGGCTTTGACTCAAAGTCAAGTCCAAGATGTGATGTGGCTGCACGAGGCCACAAATGAGATCGCTCAGAAGCGCTTCCACGGATACTTCGTGGAGAGAGAGGGCAGCAACGAAAACTGGTCCCACTATTTCGTCCTCCCGCTCTCAGAAGAGTTCCGTGAGGTCTACGCGAAGCCCTGGCGTTGGCTTGCCAGCCACAACCAGCTCGTCTTGAACATCTACCAAGTCGAGGGTGAGGAGTCGTCCAAGGCGATGTGTTGTCCGGCGATGATCATGGAGCACCCCAGCTTCATCCCTGAGCTGGCTGCCAACCACCCTCTTCAAGAGATCGATTTAGTCCTGCGTGTGCGCTCACAACGAAACACAGAGCTGCTCACATTCCCAAATCGAGCCGCAGCCGACGACGCATTTGCGGAGACCGAGACTCGGTGGTATTCCGTGGCTCTGGCGTTCGACCCCCAGCTCTCCGAGTTCCAGCGAAAGGTCGATGCGGTCTGCGAGTTCCACCCAGCCGCTAAGCCCTCCAACCCAGTGGCTGTAGGCTGGGACAGCGAGAATCCGGTGCCCGAGGACCTCAAACTTCGTATGAGTCTACACCGAGACCTCATGCGCGGTCGGGGCTTTTATCGCACTATGCGATATGGAACGGGGAATTTGGGGGGCAAGCCGGGTTTGGTGATGGAGCAGCTGCCGGTGACAAACCTGATGGATTCTCCCGAGGAGGACGTTCTGCAGAGCCTACTGTACGAGATTCTGCCCGAAGACCGGACCCGATTTCGCCGATACCTCAGCGAAAGGCCACTCGGTTTCGGCCTTATTACAGCGGTACGTGATTTCATTTTTATTGGTGATTAGATTTAACTAACCTCTTCAAGGGCCCCGGCTATGGGAAAACGACGGCCCTTTGTGTCGCAACTTTGAGTATGCGCGACAGAATTGGGCCCGTGTTTGCCACTGGGCCCAATCATGTGGTTGTCGGCAACTTTGCCGAACGCCTGCAGGCCGTCAACGATGGATTCATCGATCGTTTAAATCGCGGGAAGCCTCTGTCCATGCACACTCGTGGTCAGCTTATCGTCCGAGCCCGCAGGCTGGACCGCGAATACGCCGCATTCCAGGACCTGGTGAACTCCCACCTCATGGAGGAGGAAGCCCCCCACAGAACTACAAGCCGATGGACTAAGTGGACGTTCGAGCTCTCCGTGGCCTACTGGCTCTTGGTGTGCTTCGGGTTCCCCGCGGTTCCCCAGCTGCATCCGAACGCCTCCCCGGCATTGCACGCCATCAAGGAGAAGGTCAACGGACCGGACCTCGCCAACCTCCGCGCCGTCGTTTCTGGGGATGGCATGACTTGGGAGGAGTTCTTCTTCCTGGAGCAAAATGGCGAGGGCCAGATCAAAGGCCTTCTCGAGCAGATTGTGGGGGCAGCTGATATCCTCTGCTGCACACCTGCCGCCGCGGAAATCGACCCTGTCCTCCGCAAGTGGAAGACAAAGGTTTCCAAGGCCATTGCTGTGGATGAGGCTGGGAACATGAGCCGCCCCGATCTTTGCTCCGCCTGGGCCAATACCCTGCCCCCTTGTTTGCTGGCCGGCGATGAGAGACAGCTTGCGCCTGTGCTCTGGTCCTTTGAGGAGCCCGATGTAGAGGGCAACGCTCTGAACAGGCTGGCCGCGGACGGCAAAATTTCACCCCTCGAGTTCTTCAAGGCGAGCTCCTTGCCTGTTTACCGGTTGCTGACGCAGTTTCGCATGGCCCGCGGCCAGTTCGGCCTTTGTCACGCCGCGCTGTACAAAGATCTTCCCTTGGTGTACGGAGCCAGCACTGACATCAACGCCCCCCATCACGAGATCGGCCTCCAATTCGAGGAATACGCCCAGGCAAAATTTCCCGCCCTGCGCCGCCCTGCCGACGGGACCCTGGCGCCGTTCTTTGTCAACTGTAAACACACACGTTGTGTCAAGGGCTCCACAGGGTCGAAACGGAATGTCGACCAGATCAAGATCGCGCTTGACTTTGCGTCCGACTTTGTCGCAACAGCTCAGGTCGACCCGAGCAGACTCATTATCCTGTCGCCTTACAAGGCGATGGTTGAGGCTATTACAGAAATGCGCAGGGACTATCCAGCCTTGCGGCGTGTTCGGCCCGCATCCACCGTCGACGGCATTCAGGGTCAAGAGGGCGATATTTCGGTGGTCATCATGGGTACCACTCAGCTTTCGGGCCCCGGCTTCACGGCCGATGAGCGACGACTCAATGTTATGCTCAGCCGTCAGAGAAGCGGCCTGGTCATCTTCGGCGACCTCGATGTTCTGGGGCCCGTCCAACAATGGATTGGGAAGGTGAAGAAGGGAAAGGATGGCAAGCTCCAGTTCCCTGTGGTGACTCTGTACGTGGATGGAAAGCAGGCGAAATTGAGGCCTGTGATGCTCATGTCTGTTTTGTGGAGGTTGCACCAAGCGGGGCGTATCGCGACCATTGATGCGAAGAAGTCGAGGGAAGATTCAGATAGAGACTAATACATAATACGATTGCGTCTAAGGCCACATAATGCTCTCCCCATGCTAGAGTGAAAGCTTAGGAAATTAGACTGAGAAATAAAATAAAGAAAAGAGGAAATAATATTAGGTCTTAGAAAATAAATAAACCTTTTAGGACTTATCTAAGGCAGCATGTTGTACTGCTATTCTAAGTTTTTCGCCCCTCTCCATTACACCACCTTTCATCACAACACTCAATCTGACACAGTTCATTCATTAAGTAAAATTTTATTGAGATCTATATTAGGTTTTACAGTATTTTTGCTTTAACCTTAGCATGATTGCCCCTATGGGCCCTATGGATGGATATCTTGCGTTCCAGACTAAAAGTACAAAATCTCAAGGAGATGAAACAACGGTGGCTAGTACAATAAATGAAAAGGGAAAACGCCATGAGCGCCGGTAATGGGTAACAGCTTTTAGGTAGTAGTTGCGCCGTTTGGACAATTAATGCAGTTCCAGCACCCGATATCCGACCAAGTAGGTTCTGCGCTCTTGTTCGCCACAAAGCCACCGTCGGCGAGGCCCACCTCAAGGAAGAGACAAGTCCAAGGAAATTCAGACCACACAAAGCCAAACCCTTTGCACGTCGGGTCCTTCTGGCACATGTATGCGCAGTACCTCTGGCGATACTGCTCGGGGAAAGTGTCGAGATCAAGCTGGTAGGGCCTGGCTGTTACCGTGCCTCTCTTGTTACATGACAAGCCTGGCGCGGGTTTGTTTGACATTGTACAGAACCCGGGATAGACATCGGGAGGACAGGTCGTAGCGGCGGGTGCTGGGTTTGCGACCGTAAAGGATGGAGACAAAGCTTTGGTCGAGCTTGTCACGGGGGATGCCACGAAATTGCAATTGTAGCACTGGAAACACTTGACGTCGCTCCAGAGTAATTTGGTGGCGGCATTTGTGTCGAACCCGCCGCCAGCGAGGGTGTCTGTGGCAAAGACACAGGGCGCGTTTTTGTCATCTGCGTTGTAGGCCACAGCCTTGCAGTCGGAGGTGCTTTGGCAGATGAAGGCACACTCCTGGAGGTTTGCTTGGGCGGGTCGCCTCGACAACTCGTACTGGTAGGTGGTTGAGAGCGGCTGGCCGAGGCGTTGACATTGCGCGGAAGCCGGGGATGGGCTGGCTACAAAGCATGCCCCAGGAGGAGATACTCCGTTGGGGCACACTGCTGTGCCAGCCGCTGAAGGGGGCTGCGTAGCTGTTCGGGCTGAGCCAACGTCAAGTACTGAGATTCCCCTTGTACGAGAAGATTTGGGAAGATCGGGGTTTTTAGGAATTGAGTGAACATAGCTGCTTGTGGCCGCAGATGGGACCGAGGTAGTCCAAGTCTTCGAGGTCGTAGGCCCGTTAGAAATTGTCCAGGTGCTTGAGGCCTTTTCGGGTGCGAAGGAAAGATAGAAACTGCCGATATTCTGCGGTGTCACTTGATCCGAGATGAAGATCTGGTCAATGTAGACGTCGGCAGAACCTTCAGAATCACACTGGACTTTAATAGATATTGTGGTGGGGCTTTTCGAAAGAGGGGCCTTGGTGAGAACGGTCCTCCATTCAAAGTCATCAGTGTTCGGAGGGCTTACTACCGCATCCAGCACCCTTGAGTCGAATACCTCTCCTCCAAACGAGCTCTCTAAGGTGCAGGCATTAGCCACCGCATTGGAGGCGACAGCGTAATAGAAGCGAATAGTGTAACTCTTGCCGGTTTGTAATCCTTCAAGCGTTTGCGCGACGCCAGCAGCGGGTTGCAAGTCACGCTTGCTTCCCACATTTGAAGCCGTCAACGAAGCAGCGTTCTGCTCCCCGCTGTTGTCCCCCTTGTATCCTGCCCCCACGACTGTTCGAGCATCGCCTTGGATTTGGAATTCTGGAATCTTGGAATTTGGAGAAATCATGCCAAAGTTTCCGTTGCGAACTAGATTCGTCACGACTGCCGGGCTAGAGGTGCGAGTAGGCGATGCCGGTTTTGATTTCGTTTTCGAATTGGATACTGTGCAGAGCTTGGCTGCGCTGAGGTCGAAACAAGACGCCAGCACTAAGGCTGTAATTGCCACAACGGATCTCATCTTGATAAAGACTTGTTTTGCGAAAAAAAAAAAAAAAAAAAAAAGAACAATGAACGTGGTAATAAAAGGGCGGCTGAGGTGGCCGACAAGTAAATTTGCCGCTAACTAACAAACAAACGACTATGGGAAGGATTGGGTTTTGTATTCTCTTTGATCACGCAATAGACCATTCCATATGAGAATCCTTTGCGGTAAAAGAGAGCCTAGCCGGTTTCAATCATTTAATCATTAAAACCGCATTCCTGGCCGAGAAAAGTTGCTTGGTCACGAAACCCAATGTCTCACCCAGGAGGATTGTGCGCATTGCCAATGCCGAGGGCGCCGCCCCGCGTTCGGATCCAAGTCATTGTTGGCTAGGTTTTTTGATAGTTCAATGGCTTTGAAATACGTCGTAGCATGTTCTATTACTTTACTCCAATTGAGGCAATCTTCTACAAGATTTGGCTCACTCGCGGGGTCTATCCGTCGATACATCTCTCCCGGATAGCACGCTTCTCTTTTCGCACGGCGCTGAAAGAAAGAGATCATCAGGTCTCATTTCAAACGCTTGCATACAAAGAGGAGGTCGGATTTAAAGAAAGCTGATCGCAGTGGTATGAATGTATTGTTCGAGGAGGCGCCTCCGGCAACATGTCCAATCGCTCTCCACATCCGTTGGCTGATCTGGTCCCTTGTCTCAGTAGTAATTACAATTGTTCAAAATACCAAGATTCTATTGGTCAGAGTCGCCCGGGAGCGGTGGGTATTCCATTCCACTGCTCAGACATTCCAGTAGCCAGGGGCATTGAACCGGCGACCCATTTGGTAAAACCCATTTATCCTGGCAACAGGCCTTCACACGTGGGACACATGGATTACTTTTGAAACCATCGGATGCAGAAAAGTGAATAATTTTTCTACAGTAGTCAAATAATGAAAATTATATTCATCTGCATCACCGGGTCTTGGTTCGTCCGTATTCTGTGTCTCTGCCGTGCTTTGAGGTGTGGAGAATCAAGGTCCGTCTTTGACCCCTCCAACCCCTTGGAAGAATTCCCACTAAGACAGCGCCATTTATATCCCCGCGCTTGCTCCACCCATCCAGACCATAATAAATCGCAGACAGATCTCGGAGACTACTCTGAGAAGGGTTCTGGCTTAGAGCCATATGGGATAATTCTCACCATGTGTCGTCTCTCATTGTCTTGGAAATCAGGCACAGCAGAATGCGCGCATGAGCGCTGGTCCCAAACCACCACTGTCCCCTTCTCCCACTTCACCCGACAATTAAAGTCCAAGCTCTTGATATGATTGTGGAGGAACGATAGAAGGTGTTGTGATTCTTCAGGCAGGAAACCCTCAACTTGCCGAGCAATTGCTGGATTGACGAACAGAACAGGCTTTCCAGTGACGGGGTGCTTGATGACCAGAGGATGGGTGGCATTGATGGCTTCTTTCAAAGCCCTCTCGGTACCGACCCTTCTCACCTCACCCTCAGAAGCTGATGTGTGCAACAGCTTCAGCGAATGCAAAGTGTCTCTAAAGGCAGGGGACAAGGCATCGTAGGCAGCTGTCAGTGATGTGAATGCAGTATCACCACCTCCCGACTCGGGGATCTCAAGTACCCAAAAGAAGGTTGTTGAGGGAACGTTGGGAGTGAATGTTTGATCTATGTGCCAAAGGTCATAGGTCGTTCGTGGCCCGAGCAACTTTCTCAAGTTTCCACTAATTCATTTAATGTCAGTTCGTCTGGCGATATGATTCACTGGAGAACTTACGATTTCTCGTCAGCGTAGACAACGTGAAATTCGGGGCCAGTACCCTCGGGGTATCCCATAGTGGGATGATGGTGAAGTGGGCCATAATGGTTCACAATTTCTCGTTGTCTATCGAATCCTGCGTCTGCGAAATCTTGGTCTCTCTAGGTTGAGATGTCAGTAACTCGTGCGCGCTTTTCCTTGCGGGGGGAATCTGACAAAAACAACCACACCTCTCTCTGCTGCTAGGAGAGCCACCTCGTCAAGACCTTCTTTGCTGAGCTTGCTGATCTGCACGCCTCGAACTTCGGCACCAATCCTGGGGGTAATGTTGGTCACAGCCGCCCCAGCTTTCAACAGGGTCGGCTTAGCTGGGTCGGCACGGTTGCCAGGCTCCTCAGCTTCAAACAAGGGTACGCTCTTCGGTGCGACATAGCCGTCCGATCGTGTGGGGAGATATGCAGGATAAAGTGGCTCGGAAGACATGGTGCCCTGCCAATATGTGTGCCCAATGTGCGGATGACGGAATGTCGATGGTGGTGTGGCGATTCAAAAAAGCCTGTGCTTGAAATTCAAATACTCGAGCGCGACCTTGTCGCATAATAAGCTGATAGCTCTGATACGCGCAGGATAGCGATGAATCGGACTCTCGGAGGAGTTGACATCGGCTGCAGGCCGACCATTTTTGACAAAAACGGAAATATGAAATGTCGTCATCCGCAGTCCACCAGACCATGCACGCTAGCGCCAGCAACAACCTACGCACCATCGGTGATCGCGAAGACGCCATCGCCAGTATTTTGGTGCACGTCCCAGCTTCACGGCAAAGCCCTCCAATCAATACGAGCATAATTGAGTCGCCAAGGTAATGGCGGGGGTGTTCGCATGGTCCCGTCCTAAACGAGGACAAAAAGAGCAGGAATACTTCGCGGAGGAGAGTCAGTTACAGATCGGACAGCGACTAAGTTTTGCCAAATATGGAATTGCCCAGCACGATTCGTCATATTAGCCTTGGCTTTAGGGGCAATAGTCTACACCTGTGCTGACTTTTTAACGGTTGGCGCTGTAAATTTGTGTCTTTCGCATCCATGGTCTTTGCGCAAAGTATCGACACGAGGCAATGCCATTCATCTCATAAATAAACGGTCGGCATCTGCATCCTCGAGCGGCCCTTTTTAAGCTTTAGGAGGGTACAGTGCACGCTCTGTCATTCGACAAACGAGGTTCGAAAGCACAGCCATGTCTCCGAGTTCAAGCATCAAAGGTCCCGCGAGCCATCAAGTACGGCCAGTGGATAGTGTTTCTCCTGAGTCTACATCATGGCTTGCAAAGATTCATCCTTACTTCAAAGATCCAAACCATGTACTGGTATTCAAGCTTGATATGCTACTGCTATCATGGGCCTTTGTCGCCGGTGTAAGTCTTGGTCTTTCTCGCGACTATTCTTCGTGGCTAACATGAGCTCAAGCTATTCAAAGATATGGACCAGAGCGCCACAACGGCGGCCTATGTTTCAGGCATGAAAGAAGACTTGGAGTTATATGGGAATGAGCTGGTGGAGTTCACCACGTATTTCTCCATCGGCTACGCCATCTTTATCGTGCCCTCGCAAATCATCCAAACACGAGTCCGGCCATCTCTCTTTCTTCCCATTTGCGAGATCATTTGGGGAATGTTTACGCTATTCACATACAGGGCAAAAAATGCAAGGACTATTTACGTTTTGCGATTTTTCTTAGGAGTATTCGAGTCTACATCCTGGCCCGGAATTGTTTCCTTGATTTTGAATTGGTACGTCTAAGCAGGCTTCATTTATATAATTTCTACTAATATCAGCTAGGTACACCCCAAAGGAGCTGGGTAAACGTCTAGCAATCTTTGGTGTCAGCGGTGTCGCTGGAAGCATGTTTCTCGGCATTGTCCAAGCAGCGCTGTACAAAAACCTAAACGGTGCCCGGGGTCTTGCGGGCTGGCAGTGGTTGTTCATTGTCTCTGGCGTCATGACCATCTTTTGGGGTTTCGTTGGGCTCTTTTCCATCCCTGACTCCCCTTCCATCACTCGGGCTTTATATCTCACCCAGGAGGAGAAAGAACTCTCCCGCGAACGTATGGATGATGCAGGCACAAAAACATCCAAGATTATCCCTTTCAAGATGCTTGTCAAGAAATTGAAGCTTCTTATCGCGAGCCCGATTTCCTATCTTTTCCTCGCAGCGTACCTTCAATTCGCCTGGAGTCAGCGTGCAAACTCATATTTCTTACTCTACCTCAAAGGGCTGAAGGACTCGAATGGCAATGCCCTCTACTCTGTTTACACCGTTAATTTGATCCCCCTCGGAGGCTATGCAATTAGTATTGTAACCAACATTGGCTTCAACGCGCTTAGCGATTGGAAAAGGTGGAGATGGCAGGTCTCGGTTGGCGTCGCCTTCATTCAGCTCATTGCGACATCCGTGCTCGCTGGCTGGCCCGATTCTCGACATACCATCATGGCATTCTACTTCTTGACCTTTGCAACTGCAGCATGGGGATATGCATTACTAGCTTGGATGGCTGAGATTCTCCGAAAAGAGCCAGAGGTCCGATCAATTCTGGTCGGTGTTGCAGTCACTCTCGTGTATGTGGGTCATGCCACGATCCCACTGAGAGCGTGGCGCGTGAGCGACAGCCCGCGATATCCGGTGGGCTTCCCATTGGCTGTTGCCTTTGCTGCTGGAAGCATCATTTCAATTTTGGGCATGAAATTTTATGTTGACAAGTATCCTGATATCGTTGATTGGGGATTGGATCGAGATGAGGCCAGCGCTGTTGAATCAGCCGTGCCTAGCAGTGATTCGAGACGGGATCACGGTGAGCGATCATAAAGGGACCAAATATCATACATTTATACTAAACTGTATTCAAACACAAAAAGAATGATCATAGAAATATTCAAACATCCGGCAATTCCAATCACCAAGTGTTTGATCAGCATTAAAAGTCGGTTATTGCGTTTGTCGCCACGGTGTTTTGCCACTCCTCATTCCTGGTGGGCCTTTGCAACTTAATCCTATCGCTTCTTAGTCTTGTACTTCTTTACCCGAAAGAAGTAGTACAGGGCAATTGCCATAAAGATGTTGAAGCCGATGTACGCCCAGAATATCCCATAATTTCGCCACCGCTCACTCCACTCAATCTTGGATCCCGCGAGATACTGGTCTGCATTGCTGACTGTACAATACCTGCACTTTGCATCATCTTCAGGGTTTTGTAGCTTGCCAGGCGCTGATTCAAGGAAGCCTGCGAGATATTGCCCACACGTCATCCCGGTTGGTGGGTCGAATATTGACGTTTCCTTCTCTGCGCATGTAATTTCCCGACCGTGGAGCGCCGTTGAGACAATCCCGCCAATCCAATAGGTAAAAGGTGACAGGTGGTACATGAAGATCCAAAACCCGGGTAGAGCATCTGGTGTTTGGAGAACTCCACTGAATATCGTGCTCATGAGAGAAAACAGGGTGACTATGCTGGCCGCTGTCTGCTGATTGGGCATTGCCGCAATGGTCATCTGAGCAAAAGCGCTCGCGTAGATGAAAAGCTGGATGACGAAAAGAAGCACTAATCCTTCTCGGGCAGAGCTTTGAACGCCAACGACCGCATAGTAGAAGCAGACATAGATGAAAACACCAGTAATTATTTGGAACGGAATTTCCACAATGACATTGGCAATGACGAAGGCTTTCCACGAATAGGCTTTGCTTGGTTGTTCGCGAACCTCGTAAAGTGAGCGTTGGGTAATAAATAGCGGTTGAATCTGATTGCATGTTAGAGTAAACTCTCAGAGATAGAACTGAAAATCATACCTGTTGTACGAGTGTCGTGAAAATGGTGGTCAAGAGAAAGACGGAAAATATCACGTTTTGCATTCCAGCTTGCGTGTTGTTGGCCTGATAAAATGAAAATCCAATGAACAGACCAGCAGCAATACCCAAAGCGAACTTGGCAAAAATGTAACTTGGCATCCTCCAGTACTGCTGGAAGACTCTGCATGTCACTGCTTGGAGCTGGGTCCAGAAGGGGACTGCAAATTCGGATGCCGACTTGTTGTCACCAGGCGCCGCTTCATCGCTCTTTGATGCATGAATCCTTCGAATCTCAGATCTCACCGCAGTAAGTTCGCTGCTTTCTTTCCAGATATCGTGCCATTGCTTGCCGTAGTTGTTGAAGCCGCTGTTTCCCATTTCCAAAAGATATTCGGCTGGATTCTCCTCCTCGCCACACTGTCGACCTCCATTCGATTCAAAGTACTGCAGCATTGTGCTGCAATTATGCCCGATGTCACCAAAATACACGGTCTTGCCACCTTTTGCTAGGAACAGCAACCTGTCAAATTGCTGAAACAGAATTGCGCTCGGTTGATGGACCGTACATAGCACAGCCTGTCCGGAGTCGGCTAGCTTTCTCAAGAACGCGCAAATCGCCCATGAGCTCTGTGAATCAAGACCGCTGGTAGGTTCGTCGAGAAATAGAAGCAGCTTAGGCTTGGCAGCCAGCTCGACCCCAATTGTCAAAAGCTTTCGCTGCTCGACATTGAGACCTTCGCCAGGGATGCCAACAACTGCATCTGCATACTCCTCCATGTTGAGCATCTTGATGACTTCTTCGACATAGTCGTACTTTTCCTTTCTGCTAACGGAATTGGGCTGTCTCAACATGGCACTAAACTGTAAGCTCTCCCGGACAGTGGCAGTCTGTAGATGCAAATCTAGTCAAAGGTTAGGCAATTTTCAATCTAAGTTGTCTTTTTGCATACCTTGTTGCTGAACATAACCAGTCTTCCTTTGAAAGCTGGCATCACATGGTTTTCCATTCACCAACATATCGCCTGTGATGATACCGGTACTCACACGCTGCGCCAACACATCCAAGAGGGTTGTCTTTCCGGCCCCACTAACGCCCATCAATGCTGTCAATGTTCCAGGCTTAACCCAGCCGCATACCGAATCCAAAAGCCTTCTCCATTCTCCCTTTATCTCGATATCGTAGTCTACATCGCTCCAGGTAAAAATGTCGGTTTGCGGTTCAATCGCACTCACATCGCCGTTTTCTGGGTTCTCCAAGGGTGTCGAGTGCGTGGTCGTCTCTTCATCTATTTGAGCATGGCCTTTGCCTTTCTGCATTCGGCTTGGAACTTTTCCCCTTTGAAAGACGAGAGTTTCGGCAGTGCTGGACGTGGATGAGTTGACTTCAGTAGCCACAAAATAAATGGCCATAAATCCGATCAAGAAAGCAATGAGGATACCCAAGTTTCTCCATACGTGGTGATAGTAGTATTCGTAGTTTTGCGCGATGAAGGCATCACCGTTCACAGTTTGCTCGCCTGCAATAGCCCCGGTGGATGCACAAATCCACGAGTCCCCAACAAGCGGGGTATACGACGGGATAATACTCGAGCAGGTGAAGTTGCGACCATGGAATTCGTTGGCGATGAGGATTTCAAAGGCGTAGTATATAGGGTTTAGCCATCGTATCCAGGAAAACCAAACTTTCATTTCAGGCACCGGAATGGTGAAGCCAACGTAGACGACGAGAGCCAGCACCATGACGCCTGACAGGGCCATGGCCTGGGAGACGGTTTTCGTGATTGCAGCCAAAGTGCGGAACACGGCGCTCATGACAAAGGTTGAAATGTACGTAATGAGAAAGTAGAGAAAGAAGTGCCCTGGCTCTCGGCGAAGCCCTGCCATAAAGTAGAGCACAACATTGAAAACCGTTGCGGTTGCGAGCTTGATCGGAATGTCAGACACGATTCCTGCCGCGGCCTCGCATGCTGGATGGTAAAAGGCATACGAGGCGTGCTTCTCCACGATTGGTCTTTGAGCATAGAGATTACCAATTTCGGATATGGCTGTCAACGCGTTGAGCAGGGTGGCCATGAAAAGTACGGAACCTTTGGCATAAAAACCAGCCGTCGCATCCGGCGTTCCGTAGAAGATTGAGCCGATGATAAGTGCCATGGTCAGCTGCACAAAGCATTGAGTAACAGTTGCCGAAATATCGTTCCAGATGCGTTGGTAGGCCCGCTTTGTGCACAGCCGAACCTGCATCCAGACACTAACTGTGTATGGCGATCCCTGTCGAACGTGTTTTGACTGGTCCCTTCTTTTCTGCTCTCGAAGTTGGGCAACGCTTTCACCTTCCCTCTCTACCATGTATTCTTCTTCATAATCGGCAATTTCCTTTTTAAGGGCATCGTACTCTGGCGAGTCGTGCCAGTACTGCTCGAATTCCTCTGGAGTTCGGGGGACCTTCTCCTCCATCCCAACCTGGGGCTTCCTCTCCGCGGGGTTCGTGACCGATGTCAAAAAGTCACCAGTCGTTTGGCGTGTGGGACAGTACCATCCCTGTCTCTCAAAGAAATCCCTCGCTTGGTTGGCGCGGCCAAAGTAAATTTGTCTTCCTTCATACAGCACAGATGCTTTGTCAAAAAGATCATACATGGCTTGGCTGGCTTGGTAGATGGCGACCACGTTCGCACGCTTGCCCATATCTGCAGCCATTCTCATTGACGAGACAAATTTGTAGGCTGTGGCAGAATCAAGGCCGCGTGTGCTGTTATCCCAAGCACAAAATGGAGAGCCGGACAAAATCATCTCGGCAATCGAGACTCGCTTTCGCTCTCCGCCAGAAACGCCTCGGATAAAGTCGTTGCCCACTTTTGTGTTGTATGTATGGCTAAGACCAAAAGCAGCCATAATTACGCGTGCGATGTAGTGGACAAAATCCTTCCGGTTCATATTGTTGATACCGTGAGAAGGTGTTCTAACCGATGCTGCAAACTCCAGGGTTTGACCAACGGTCAGATGAGGGAAATGTTGATCGACCTGACCGTGTAAGCATTGTCCGGTCCTGGGGACTTTTTCTCACGTACCTCGTGATTATAGATCGCTTCACCTTTGAACTCTTTTTTCATCAAATCTTGGGAAATTCCATCATAGTGAATGGTAGATCCATGGTCGATGCTCAGTCCGTTAAGTTCTCCGCACAGGGTCTTCAGAAGCGTGCTGCATCCAGACCCAGGCCTTCCCAAAACAATCAAGAGCTCGCCGCTCCGAATGAGGCCATCGAAGTTGCGCAATATTTGCTTATGAACCTTTTTCCTCGAGTCCCATACCTCGCTGAAACGCAGAGGTGTCAACAACATGGACCCCACCGTTTCTTGCACCTGTACCGCGGCTCCAGATCCGGTCACGTTGAGGTCTTTGAACACCACACCCGTCTGTTTGGCGGTGATGCCCTGTTCGCGCAGCGTTCTGACAAAGTTTTGGAGCCATTTTTCCAGGTTGAAGAAATCGCTCAACGGGTCTAATTCAGGCGATGTTTCATCGTGAGAAGCGAGGGTATGAACCCCCGCGGCAGTTTGATGGCGAGAGAGCGCAGTAGCAATCCTTACCAGCTCATTTCGGTCGCTTGCTTCAATTGCAGGTACGGACTCCCTTCGATCTCGGAAAAAGGTTGGACGTCGACTCGAGTAAGGAGTCTGAAAATCACCGCTGCGGCAGGAGTGCTCGCTATCTTCCTCGTTTGTAGGCCCATAGTATGAACTTTGACTGGGCTCCGTTACAGGTGCTTTTTCTGAAAAGCCTGTCTCGTCGACTGGAGAAGATCTGCCTGGGCTGGCCTCATCGTCATCACCCTGAGAGTGAGCCATCTTGAAAGATTTACTGGGGATCAGCAGCAAAGAATCATAAAGTCTTCGTTCTTTCAGCTGTCCAAAATAAAAGTAAATATTTGGGAAGGGTGTCTTGGTGAACCTTATGGCCTAAATAAAATAACCAGGCCACCGCCCATCACATCAGATGTTATGAACTAGCGAAGGTTTCATATTTGTAAACAGACCATGCTTGTTTGGCTTTCGCTCAGTAACACATTATAATTACGATGTCTTGTAATGAATTCAGCCAAACCCCAATTTTAGATTTCATTTTGTACACTAAGCTTGGCAATCGAGCAAAACATGCCTCTTGTGCAAGAATTACGCACGTTTATCACGGAAGACTCGCCGAAATTTCCTTTTACTTTTGTATCGAGGAGAAATTTCCCCGCTCCGTCAGTAGTGGCAGAGAGGTGGTGGATGGGGAACTAAGCAGCCACCAAACTCAAAGTTAGCGCTTATGATCCCATCGCAAGCAAAGCCATGTGCTTTGACGAGTCTAATTTCCTTCAAGCATTTCGAATAAACGACCTTGCCGAAGGGATCTTCAGGCACCATTAGGCTTATCGTTTATCCCGGTATCGACAGCGGGAGAGAAGGGAGGAAGGTCAAAAGCTAAACAAAGGGGGGAATTCAGGGCGGTGTTGGAATGTAAACACCAGCAAGCAAGTTAAACCCATTCCACAAATGGGCCAGGCACAAACTTAACAGCGCATAGCTGAACCTCCATGTTCCGAACTCTCGGATTTGGTGAATTTCCGAGACTGCTTAACAGGATTTGATCGCGAAGGGTGGCCACATCAGAGCAACCTAACAAAGCTAGCTTATCAGCCGCAACGCCCAGAACTATCACAGCATGGCAGCTGAAAGGGCTTGAACAAGCTGGGGTCAGATTCTATTGAGCTCAGGGAAAGGTCTTTTGTCTGATTTTCTACAAAGAAAGTCCGTCTACCGTAAGGCCTACAACAATCCACCACGACTACCAAAGCCGCCGGCCAAATTGAAATCCATCCTCCCATGGCCCAAATTTCTTATCTTCTCCTTGGGGTGTATAACTAGCACTTTGGGACTGCTTGACTCTGTTTTCAGTCTCTTGGGTCACCTTCTTCCTCCACTCGGCCCCAAGCCGACCCCAAAGCTTGTCGCGCAGCATGGGGAGAAACTGCACATCATTGACGCAGTAGTTTACAATCTCCTGGCTCATTGGCCGCTGATTGAAAACCTCATACGAGCCACCTTTGCTTGGATGGAATAGCCGTACACCTGCTTCCTTGACAGCAGTCCAATCATTCTTTTGTTTCGGCGTCATCGGTGCGTCGTGTTGGATCGTCTTTTCCAGGCCCGAAATGTATCTTCGTCGACCAGACGGCCGACCTGCGTTTTCCATGAGTTGGACATCTTCGATTCCTTGCAGCTCGATGCCGTAGTGGGAGTACATGGCATCGGAATCGTTGCGAACATCGAAGAAGACCTTCGTAATGAGAGGTGTCTCGAGGATGGACTTGAGTGTAGTTCCATTCGGGGTTGGAGTACTAAACGCCGCTGCACCAAGTGTGTGCACGTCAACGAGATAGGCCCGGTGCTCTTGTTGAACCCAAATGGTCACAATGGATAGAGTCCCGTGGCGAGAAAGGGCCACTCCCTCCAAGTCGAGAAACAGGTTTGGAGTTCCCTGAGGAAGCTTCAGGATGGTCTCGACCAAACTGGCAATTCCAGCAGGAGTGTCAACCAACATAGCAGTCGCATTGATAGAAGACATATTCAAGAAACGGATAATGCTGGTTTTGGTGAGGTGGTTCATGAGAAAGGTGGGTTGCACAATTCTTTCTTTCCTGACCCGGACACCTTTAATACCAACGAGATATGGAGTAAATCCATTTCCAAACAGGCCACCGCAATTTCTAGGACTTGGCTGGCCTCCCGCAGATAAAAGTGGTCGGCTTTGTCTAGATGGCCTCATTGCCCATATCCTATTGGCCAAGTTTGTCACAGCCAACATGCTTGTTGGCCAAGCGTTTCGAGCAGTTGGCACCACCTTTATTTTTACACTTTCAGCTAAGTGGAGATACACTGATACCGCGAATCAGAGGAGATTCGCATCACGATATTGAGTAGATCTCTGGTCGAGTAATGTGGTATGCCATCTACCCAGGCGTATTTGTGGATACGTGCACGCGGTTGCTATCCCTGAAGCTAAGAGATTGGCCCTACTATGTCTGGAAGAGGCAGATATTTTATTGGTCATCGCAGTAATTTGTTTTCTATAGCGTCATCTCCGTGGTTTCGCGTGACCTTTTTTCGGAAGCATTACGGTCACGGAAGGCTAAACGGACATTGTTGCCTGATTGAACTACCTTGTGTGTTGGTTGGGGTTGATGTGGATATCACTGTGTTCTGCATAAATGGATCTCGACAACATACCCTGTACCCAGACCACTGTTCTCATGTCCTTCCGGCTTTGGACACAGTTCATGATGCAATATTATTTTTGTAGTCGATCGGGTCATGCTATTTTTTCTTCTTTTTTTTTCAAAAAAAAAAAGTTCTTTGTTGCAATAAGATACGCACCATCCTGTTCTAAATCATGTCGACTTTTTTTTGTTCAAGGGTATTTGGGCTGAGCCTTGTCGTACATAATCCTCGCATAAACAAACTGGAGACATGAGGTGCATAAAGCTGTGAACCAATCTAGTGTGACGACAATTGACTCTTTTCATATTTGTTATCAGTTACTTGTGGCAGATGATCTTTTTATTTAGAAAATAAAAATAAAAAGTAGGATGCTACTAAACTATTGAATCCCAATCGCAACTTGCCTTGTCAACCGGAACTTGCCGATCGCGCTGGGCGCTATTTTGAGGCCTCCCTAGTATCCTCGCACTGTCCTGTTTCCCGCCCGTTGGACTGGGAGATCGGCATCGATTGTATGTGATCAACGGTTACAACGCAACACTTTGGAGGCGATTCTGCAAGATTTTAGGGATACGTGTGTTAAAATATTACTGAATTTAGCCCATAGGTACAGCGAGGGCGCGCACAGAGCCTGGCGCTGATCCATGACGAATGGCGCGTGTAGGCTGCAGGGATTCAGGCGGCCCGCGAGATGGCAGCCTTTGTTTTGGTCAGTGCGGGATGCAAATTCTCCACGTTGACAATTTCCCCTGTATCAGAATTCAAGTTGGGCCGCCACGTCATTGAATCTCACCCCTTGACATTGATTCCTTTTCAGCAACCACTGCATATATAGCAGCTTCATCAGCTTGCTTGCTTCACATTGCCTATCCACATACCCATACACAATGTCTGGCTCGCAGCTCTACTTTGCCTATGGCAGCAATCTCTGGCTGCAGCAGATGGCCGACAGGTGCCCCGGCAGCTCATACGTCGGACGCGCCATCTTGCCAGAGCACCGATGGCAGATCAACGAGAGAGGCTACGCCAATGTGATCCCATGCAGCGGCTACAGCGTGCACGGCCTGGTCTACAAAGTCTCGGTCGAAGACGAGAACCAGCTGGACAGGAAGGAGGGCGTCAACACTGGAGCTTACGCGAAGGCCTACGAAAATGTCATTCTCTACCCAGCCGTTTCGGAGCTACAGCAATCTACTCGGAGAATTGTTGCAAATGGAGGGGCCGCCGAGGCAGCCACGGCTGTGCGTCATCGAGGGCCAAGAGCTGTCAGCATTGAGCGGGAGCCGGTCCTGAAAGGCAACATTTTGGTCTACCTCAGCGAAAACTACGTGCGCTGGAGCCACCCCAAGGAAGAGTACATCGACCGTATGAACTTTGGCATCAGAGACAGCATTGCGCTCGGCATCCCCGTCGACTTCTTCCAGTCGGCTGTGCGGCCTTTGGTTCCGTTCAGGCAAACCTCGGCTAGGGTGGTCCAGCCTCGTGTGCAACAGCAGACCCTAGCCCTGCCCAGCCACCCCAGAGGCCACCAAAGAACTCGCTCAGCACCCGAAGAACCAAGGAGCAGGAGCATCGGCAGAAGTAGGAGCATTGCCAGAGACAGGAGCACTGGCGCACCTGGTAGAGACAGAAGCACTGGACCTGGCAGAGACAGAAGCACTGGACCTGGCAGAGATAGAAGCACTGGACCTGGCAGAGACAGAAGCACCGGCAGAACTGGCAGAGACAGAAGCACTGGCAGAACTGGCAGAGACAGAAGCATCGGCAGACACAGGAGCACCAACAGAGAGCCTTCATCCGACCGGCAAACAAGAGTCACAGCCTGGACTGCGCCAATCTATCGGTCAGCGAGAAGCGTGTCACGTGGGCCCTCAAGAGCGCCACGCGACCGCGACGACGTTTACTACTATTAAAAACAAATTGATTCCAACCTTTGGTTGCTATGGCCATTGGCCAATTTTGGACAACGAAAACCTTGCAGTTGCATTCGGTGTCGTCTTGGATGGTAATACGAGAAAAAATTGCACGCCTACTTGATGGATTGGTTATGGACTCACGATGGGGAAGGAAGCCAGCAGCGCCTTTACGCGCACTTGCAATGTATGATTAAAACTGTAAATTTCAATTCTGTCTGTCTCTCTACCCAGTTGCATTGTGAGCTTTCACACGTCGTTCATCGCCCATTATCAATGTACTGGTTGATGCAAGCAGTGAATTTGCCCCGGTTCACTTATGGAAGTGTTCAAGACTCTCATGCTTTCTGCTTCTCTGAACCGATACTCAGTGATATATTTAGCAATCAAGGAGCCGTATAATGGAGCCGATGGAATTGACAGTAATTCTGTGGATACGATTTGGCGGAGATTCGGGCTTCTCTATCTGGCCAGATGCACATGCACAAGCCACCCCCAGTGTTTTGAGGTGCATGCATCAACTGATTCTCACGTGGAAGCGAATTTTGCAGAGGCCAAGTACTACAGAGCCTCCAGATTTTTTTTTTCATTGCCCTGCATGTAAGCATGATCGATATGCTTAAATTTGAATCATCGAAAGGAAGTTGCTTGCGTTGAGAGTGAGAACCCCTTGATTCACTCTCTCCAAATCTGCGCGGCGCGTGCCCCACTGTGGCAGTCTTGCGGCATGGCCCCAGTTCCAATATGCAGGGTGAACGGCCATGCGTTCTGGAGTGCAAGCGTCGGACAGCTATCGCAGCCACCAGGGTCAGCCTTAGGATGCTGATGCATAGAGAGGCTCTGGGGTTATACTGATCCGTGTCAGATTCACATGTTTCGGCTGATTTCTCGGCCCGTACCAGATCCATGTCGCGTCTGTCGTATTCCTGTAGGCTTGGCATTCGACCTGGTGGGCGTGTGATTGGAGGAAACGCGATACGAGCAGCCCATGATGCATTAAAAAAGCATCGGGTACGCCCGTATTATGGCTCGAGCTTTCGGGGAACAAAGCCGCAACGAAGTCAAGGCGTGGAGCCGGTGGCGTCCGCGAATTCTATCCAGGGATGATTAGGGGCAATCTCGCAACTCCATCCAGCGCCGGGAAATAATGTCATGGAATGATCAGCGAAGATGCCGAAAAGCAGTCCAACGCTTCAAACGATGCAATGAATTGATTAGATTTGGGATGGAGATGAGATTTAACGTTAAACTAATTTGTTCCCTGCAGAAACATGGAGAGAATTTCTTTTTGGCCATTCCTCCTCGCTAAAAGCAACGGCGTGGTGCCATAATCGTCCATCCGGCTAGGATCAACGTTATTCGTCGCGAGCAACAACTCCACAATGTCCTTCCGTCCATTTATTGTTGCCCAAAACAAAGGTGTCCTACCTTCGTTGTCTCTCAAATCCGGTTCAATACCAGGGGCTTTCAGCAGCAGCTTCACGATATCCAAGTCGCAGTTGAATGCTGCCCAAGAGAGGGGTGTGCGCTCCTTTTCATCTTTCAAGTTCGGCTCAACGCCGCCATTCTCTAAGAGACGCCTAACAATAGTTCGTCGCCTATGTTTGACAGCCCAATACAGCGGCGACTTTCCAGATGCGTCTCTTGGATCAGGCTCAACCTTTTCTGTTGCTAGTAACGAGTCGACGATGGCTTCCTGGCCATTGAAGACGGCCCAATAGAGCGGCGTTTTGTCTTGAGAATCTCTCAAATCAAGATCCAGGCCATTCGTCCTCAATAGCATTTCAACAATGTCTTCTTGCCCATACTTTGCCGCCCAATGAAGTGGTGTCATTTGGTTGTCATCCTTTACATTCGGATCAACGCCCACTGTTTTCAGTAATAAGTTGACGACGCTGAGCTGATCACTAAGGATAGCTCTCAAAAGCGGGGTGGAGCCTTCTGAGTCCTTGGAGTTGCGATCAACTTCACTGCATTCGAGAAGAAGCATCACAGTAGATTCATGTCCAAATTCGGCGGCATGCGACAGTGGAGTCCTCCCTGAATCATCTCTTGTTTCTTTATCCACGCCCTCAGTTGACAAGAGCAGCCTTACAATCGTATCCCTTCCGCTCTCGGCAGCAAAGGACAAAGCAGTATACCCCATTTCATCTCGCGAGTTTAAAGCATCATTATTGCAGCTCATAAAATGCTTGAAAAGAGGCATACTTCCCACCCTTGCTGCCCAATGAAGTGGAGTCATCCCGCCTTGGGGTATAAACTGACTACCATAGTCGAGTTGATCGAACACCTGTTTGTTTAAGCCCTTCTCAAGGTGGAATAGAGCCTCGACTGTAGCGCGAGATCCACGGGCCAGCGCAGCAAACAGAGGATACTCGAACAGCTCTCCTCGGATGTGAATATTTGAACTTGATTCCAGAACGGTCTTTATCAGCTCTGGGCAACAGTTCTCAGCAAGCACATAGATCAAGCTTGCTTGAGGTGTGAGCTCGACCCACTCAAACAACCCTCCTAGCTCAATCCAATCTTTTAAAGGAAATTTGTGTAGAAATTCAGTCTGCTGTAGAAAGCCTGCCGCGTCCTCAGCGTGATCTAAGACATAAAGGGTGGAATAATGAAGGAATGGAAACTCCGCCGTGACCATCTCCTGGATGTCTGTTTCTTCATCCATCGAGAGCTCTTTCCAAACACTGCGCTTTGATAATATGCTCGATGCATTGGCTGTGAAGTAATCATAGCAGCATCTTCTGAGTCTTTCATGACTGCGACTCTCAAAATTATCGACGTAGTTCGGCCACAGGTCATGAACCCCATTGTCCTTGAGCAGAAAATCTCGGATGGACTCGTGGATGAACTGCACAGTTCGGTAATCATAAGATTGGGTAAGCTCAGCTAGGCCTTTTGATGAGCTTAATACAAATCGCTCCATATCCTCTTTTGTGATGAATTCAGGGTCCCACTTGCCCATGTTCTCGGGTGTCGGGTCTAATCCAGACACCAGGGCGTAGTAGAACTCCTCGCATGTTAGTGGCTCCTTGGCAAACAAGATCCACTGGATGCAAAGCAGAAGATCATCCATATTTTGGGTGTCCCTTCTGAATATATCTCTGAAGAGCTCGCTAAGTTGGGCAGGTAATTCTTCCAGACGTCTTTTCACCGCGAAAACGCGGCCTCTCTGAAACTCTTTGTTGAGAATGTCGATGACGAGGACAACCCACATAAATACGCCAGAGGACTTGTTGATGACCTGCGCAATGACTTCCTCAATAGTTTTGCTTTGACCGGCTCGCAGCTTTCCTCTTATATACCTTTCTAGGTCATCGCTATGATGACTTTGGTGCTCCAGCGTGAGCTTGATCCCGTATTGTATATCAATATGCGGGTAATGGCGGCTAGAGAAGCATACATGGAAATGGATACCGTTTTGTACTGCCATTTCCCCCAGTCCTTCAAATGCTTCCACCATATCCTGCACTTGAATTTCATCGCACTCATCAAGAGCATCTATGAAGCATGTCAAATTTCTGTGTCCAAGCCTTTTGACCGCATTGGCAAACATGTACTGCAGCGACCAAACCTCCCAGACTATGGGGTCTGAATCTCGATGTCTTTCAATTAACTCGTCCAGGATTTCTTGAAGCTCGGGAAACTTTTCAAGAATCTGAAGGAGCAAAGACCGATACATCCCGATCGTTGACCTTTCAAGCTCTATTCCTCGGGCATTGAAAAAGAAGGATATTACTGCCGCATCTTCAGAACGCTGAAACCTTGCACGTGAGTCTGAATAGATGAATTTAAGCAATGTTGATTTCCCTACGCCAGGTTTTCCCTTGATCCAGAAAAGGCCGTGGTGGGTGGAAAGCTTATCTTTGTCTAACCAGTCTAGGTAGAGCGGGTGAGTGAGTAGCCACTGACAAGTCATTCCGTGAGCGTCTTTGATAGTCGCATGGCGGGACTCGATCTGCTCAAAGTGTAAAGAGTCAACCCATAGCTTTCTCATTTCTGATAGAGGTTTGCGATCTGGAACAGTGTTAGTGGGAACCCGTTGTCTTGGGAGCTTTTCAACATACTGGCTTTGGGTGGTGCGATATGAGCCATCCTTTGGCTCATTGGTATTGTGCAAAGAAGCTCCCTTGCGTATGCTGCAGCGGTAGCAGCTGAATACTGCTGCCAAGCTTTGTTTTTATGTGAATCAGAATAATCACAAATGCCTCGAATAACCAGACATGGGAAACAATCCATCAGCCCCGCTGCTTCCATCTCAAAACAAATGATGCTGAGCTCCTTGGCTAGGGTTTCTCTTGTCATCCCATCTTTTATGACCTGGTTACCCGACGCAATCCTCCCGTAGTGAATGTAAGGATCGTTGTTTTCCCGGGCAGGGCGGTTTTGAAGCCCACCTGGATCACATAAATCGCAGCTGCTTGCAGTTTCTACATGGGAGTATTCGGCGCGGAAAAGTCGATCTGGGAGACCGGGATGAGCATATTTCGACATTTGTGGGTGACGATTCGCAATATCCCTAAGAATCATCGGAACCCGACTTGCTTCTACGTCGTGTTCCGCCCGCAGCTTCGACACAGCAGTCATAAGTGTTTGCGGGGGTCTGGTAGGAAGTCCAGTTCGATGGAAGAGGCCCTTTGGTAGAGTCTTTCCGAAGTCGTATTGCATTATCTCATTGGCAACAACGACATCACCCAACCGCACATCTGCTGTCTCGGGAACTCCGCCACCAATGCCGACTAACAAGCCCTTATCAATACAAGGGAAACTTCGACGCATATTGTTTGCAACTGTGGCAGCGCTGTTGGTTCCATAGTGACCGATTGGAAGGCATGCTATGACAATATTGTGGCTTTCAATACTTCCGAGGATATATGTGTTGCTGTCGTCTGGTTTTGCCGGCAAAGGCTCGTGGATTGCGTCGAGTACTGACTTTGCCGCAGCCATCTCAATCGATAAGGCACAAATCCATCCGACAGTATAATCTTCATGTTCGAGATCTTTGTGCGTGTCTTCGGCGTTTGAGCGAAATCTTTTTGGCCATTGTTGATGGATCTCGTCGGTGGTCGGAGATCGCTTCCAAAGCGCACTCTCTGCCATTTTCGCAAGATTCTGGGATGCGGCACCCCTTTTTGGGCACCATTATACATGGGTCTGCGTATCCCTTAGCAGTGCTGGCCGATGTAGAGATGCATGACCAGGCCCAGCGTCAAGGCGAGCGTGGAGTGGTAGACCATAGGCAACTACCCTTTTTCCACGGTATCTAATCAGGCTGCATGAAGAAAGGAATATGGCGCATGGCACGTGATCTTCAGTGAATTGTGCTGACAGGCGTCTTACTGGATTCGCGTAGTGTGTTTGGGTGTTCTCACAAGCGAACATAATCACTTGACGAGACCATTCAGTACATCAAGAAATCGATGAGAACTTTTTTTTCTTTTTTAAAAAAAAGAGTTATTTCAAAATCCCGGGATAAAATCTGGCGTACGTCTCAATCCCGTGAGACCTATTTCGTGACGATTCGATGAATATGTTAGCAGCCTTGACAAAATCTCTATTGATCGCCACTTGCTATTCCAGCAATTGGAGTCATGCCAGCCCTAGGTACATTTTTAACAAGTTGGAAGAGGCGATAAAGGAAAGCAAATGACACGTGTGCTTCAAGAAGTTCGAGTGACGAGCCCATGCCAGGGAAAGCAACAAGACGGGCTCCATCGTAAATACGGACCGCAAACACGGCCACTAAAATATTGGCCTGCTAGTGCTAGCGAAGGAGGGTACTATATTTCGTCTGGGGAAGGCATTCGCACCGGGCGCTTGCGCTGATAGGCCGTGCAGTCCGGGGGCGGTGACTTTGAGGCCTCCTGCATACTTGCTTGGGCTCAGCTGTTTTCGCATATCATGCGGGAGGTGCCAGATTGGGATGCTTTTGTGTTGGCAAATTGCGTCATCCTTCTGTGGTTCGCCTCGTCTTTCCATAATTACGTGCTGGGACCTTTTAATCAGATAGCCCACGTCGTGTGGTTTTCACTGAATCACTCGGGTGTACGGAAATATATAGCAGAGTTTGAGTTGCACTTTTCATCGCGATGGGATAAACAGTCCCCGTTTCAAAGGTATTATAATTATATGAGAACACCATGCGGTGCTATCGGTTGTGGCTAACCATCACTGCGGTTCGTTTGCCTTGCCTGGCGGGGTTGCCTCACAGCTGACGCCAGGCTGCATTCATGGTGCAGCCCTCGCTCGGGGCTTTGGGCTGTCAGCCTTTTACCTGCGCCTCATTCGGATTCCCCCCTCGATCTCCAGCTTTATCTTTCACTAGTGTGAACTATTTTCCTTTCTTTTTTTCTTTTTTGCTTTGTCTTCCCCGCGCATCTATTTGTGAACTCACCAACACTACTTATTTGACATTTATTAAATTCTTCCATTTTTCTCCAACAGATTACCAATTTTCTAGAAATGAGTTCAAATGCGGACGCTCTTGCGCTCCCTCAGACAATATTGTCTGGGCTTGGCCTCCTCGCTATACTTGTTGCTATTATTGCGCTCGGAGTTGAACGCATACGAAGAGTCAGAGAGTATGACAAAGGCCACGAGTCAACAAAGTCGGCTCTTGTAGGCTGTTTCAGGAACAAGCCCGTTGGTGCATTGAGGTCCCTGATGGGGCGACATGCCCCAAACTTGATATTGCCAAGTATTGGGGGGCTCATCGAAACTGCAGACAGAAACCTGTGGACCAGCACAACATTGGATCACATGCCCGAGATTCACCCTGAATTGACCTGGGTACCCTTGTACGAATGTGTCTTTGACGACCTGCTGCACGAGCTCCATCGCGTACCTGATATTTGGAAGGATGATGAGTCAACTTCTAGATTATTTAAAGAATTGAAAACCGAAGCCCACAAACGCCACCGATCAAACCTATCCGATAGTCGTCGCGACCTAGTTCAGAAAGGAGATCTTGTAACATGTGTTCGAAGGCTGCCAATGATAGCAGCGGAAACGCGAACGCGGAACAAGGATCAGGGAACAGGATTAGCAAGGACTAAGCCCACATGGCTTGTCGGGAAGAAGCCCTGCATCCCAGTGACAAGAGAAGAGCTTGCTTCTCTCGCCCTGATGATGGGTATGCCTATTACCAAGAGCATCGACGGTTACTACTCAGGTATTGGGGCTTATGGGCTATCCGCCGATCTTTCTCACGGAGACGCAATTTGGAAGCTCTCTCTGGTGAGGGGATCTCGAATCCCGCGACATGCACCATCCATGGGAAGCGGCTACACATCTCTGATGGCAAAGCATTTGGCTTGTGGAAGCATGCCCTTCGCAGAAAGTGGCGACTGGATTCGTTCGGTCTATGTGACAGATCAGGTGCTCGCCGCTGTGAAGAATGGTCTTTGTATCACGGATACACGAGCATATGGTGGTCAATCTCTGGAATTTCTACGACGTCTGCCAGCAGACAAGGCTGTTGATGCCTACTATGCATTTTTGAGTGAGGAAGAAGGTCACGAAAGTGGCTTCATCTTTGACGCTAAAGGTGAGCCGGTTGGTGAGTGGGCTCGCCTTGTTGCGAGCATAGCCTTTGGAGGCCTGGTCCCACAGGCCGACAAGAACGTTATTGAAGCCGTCAGATTCACTGTTGGCGGAAACTTGGACGGGTGCGTTCAGAATTTAGAGTATCTGGTGGATGAGCTCCACAGGGACTCCGCCAAAGGAAAGAATATATTTGGACAGCGAGTAGCAGAGCGCACGGAAGAAAAAGGCCACCTCTACGTGAACTATGACTATCCTTCTAGCGATAAGAACCCAAGGGATGCAGCATCTACCTTTTCGAGGTATATGAACCTGCTGGAACATGTTGTCGCTCGTTCCGAGGGGCCGCTTGTTCGAAATGGCGCCCTTTCCCCAGCGGCTTCAGTCGCTGGTGGTAACGGTCACAGAATCGAGTTGGAGCAGCTGACTGGTGGCGATGCGCGAATAGCCAGCGGGACCGCAACTCTCAATACAACTTTACAACAGCCTTCGGATCCCGTATTTGAGAGTACAGTCGCACTCCTTCACGCCACATACCGGGCTGTTGTGAAGGATAAGAAGAGGTTAGAACAGGAACAGGGGTTGCCGCACCCGACGCCGGACAGAAGGGCGAGCCTTAGTCATGAGGAGCGCGGCCTTGTTGAGGGAAACCTTGGGCATTCCCTTGAGAAAATTAGAAAGTCGTTGAAGAAAGGCCAGAAGATTTCTCTGCAGGATGCCTCTATAATAGTTCGCTGCATCTTAGCTGCGTGGGCCGACACGGTACCCCAGATCAATGTCATGGAGCATATGCCAGCCAGGACAGACCCTTCGAGCTACAGAAGTGACACGGGGGTGATATTCATGGATGACCTCCCTCCGGTCATGGCATTCAGCTAGATGTTGGTCCTCTTTGAATACGGAGGTTGAATATGAGTATAGATTAGCTTTGATATTCTGCTAGGTTCAAGTCGCGCTGAGGATTCTTGGAATGATGTTAATAGGATACCAGCATCGATGTGCTCCAGTGCGCAGACGCGAACTTGCTTCTTTGTCAAGTGCCACACTTTAACCTCTTGTATAAGTTCCCGAAGCGTCCGGACCACAGATTGGAGGCGCCAGCCCTGGAAGCGTTCAATGTGAGATAAATAGACGCTAAGTACCTAGACGAGCGGTTCAGTTTGGATTTCTGTTGCTGAGTGTGAAGGAAATTACCTGGCGCTTTGCTACTTCCTCTGGCTCTACGACCACCGCTCCGTTTTCGCCAAGGAGGATACCAGCGAGGTTCTCAATTCAGCCCCGTGGATTAAGCGCTCTCTGATGCGCGCTTGGACTTCGACGAGACTCCTGTGTTTAGGCATTCTTGCGGGGGAGAAAAGCAATCCGAGCCAAAAAAAAAAAAATCAAACGTGAACACCCATAGCAGCAAACAACTCTTGTTTTAAGCAAGGCTAACGATCAAGGGCATGACGTGCGGGCGCGCGCCTTTCATCTTTGCTTCTTTTATTGGGAGCCTCTGTATAATCGGTAAGCAATACGGCAGTTCATGTGACAAGTGAACATCTGTTAATCCCTTGTGCCGCTTCGCCGCTTTGCGTTTTCGTATGCTATGGCGGCACCAGAAGTGTCCGCAATCAATGTATTTCTGGCTTCCAGTATGCTTGGCCCATTGCTTCAGCAGGTGAAAAGAAGTCGGGCGGTTCCAGACTGATGACTAGCTGTAAAAAAGGCTGGCTGGCCTCTCAGCTGGGTACAAATACGAGTGACTGCAAAGCAAAAAGAACAAAGCGCCCGGTGCAGTACTCCAATTCACTGAATCCAACCTACCATCCCATGACTTCGTTTGACAGGTCGTGATTCACAGTGATGTTTCGGCACACGCCCAGCTCAGGTGGCCCACGCAAATGATGAATAGCAGTCTAGTGCCGCACGTTGTTCTTCTTCTGCCTTCTTCACTCTTACTATCAGACACCTCAATTTAGTTGGCCCGGTATTTTACTCTTTTTCTCTTCAATACTGATACCACAAAGTTTCGCCATGCATATAGCAAAGCCTCGATAAAGTGCTACGCGCACTGACTGTACGCACAAAGACCCGCCTTCTACTTGCATATCCAAATTCTCATTACTGTCCCCTTTAGCTTGAAGGGTTTCACATGAAAACACGTTTTTCCAGAAAATAGAAACACAGCTACCAGCGTCAACCTTGACGACATCACAGACATCGAAACAACTCACGATAAATTGGTGATCATAGAGATGGAATACAACCCCCCTCCCTACCTCCAGGGATTCTTGAAGACTACAGAGCATCGACAGAAAATTGCGAGGAAAGAAGAATGGATCAAGAAGAGGATGGAAGGGAAGAAGGTAGAGGGAAAGGTAGCAAGAAACGCATTGACAAATCGCATTGTTGACTACAGCAAACATAAAGTCAACACTCTGCTATGCGCAGCGTGATGTTGGCTTATATCCCGTTTGACGAATAACTTGGTGTTATATGTCAAAACCATCGCGGCGGCAAAGGTCAATTTAATCCACAGTGGGAACTTGTCACTATGAAAGGTACTACGTGTAGCAAGGATGGGCGGTGCAGACATCATTGGGCAGGCAGTTGTCTGCCGGAATAATATGGAGTCAATCATAGGGCATTTCGGCCTAGCTGCTTGAATTCATTTTGTAAAGCTTATTGCGTTGACTTGAGCCATGATCTGGACCTCAAGGTTATAAATAAAAACAAAGTCAATAATTTCCAAGTCGTGTGCAATCACTGCGGCCCGCTGGAGTCTATGGCGCTTGGAATGAACCTCTCGGAAATGTGGCGTTCAAGCTGACGGGTTGGGTTGGAGGCGCAAGCCATCTTCATCTCGCTTGCTCTGCCGGCCGCGGCTTTTCCCAAGCCAAGTTTAGATGTGAGACACGCTTTTGCCAAATTCAGACGATCGCATGTGCTCGAGTCAGAACATATGGGTACTCTCTCGCTTTTTCTCCGCAGAAATATCCGCCAAGTTCGGGATCCCCCTCACCGTCGGTCTCCTTCCTACCATCCATCCACCAGCATCTCACCTTGCTAAACTGACTGCGTGCTAACAAGTCTATTCTTGTGCTGTCCCCCATTTATCACGGTGGGAGCAACTGGGGACTATGAAATGGGTCTCCCCGGGACCAGTCGCGGTCCTGGTAAGCACCACCACGCTGGGTTCTGGAAGGTCTTGTCGCTAAGGCTGAAAGTAGGCTTCCACATGGGTCATCGCCGGTTTTGCCACCGCAGCAGTCGTTGCCCGACTGTATCTCCGCCTTGTGATTCAAAAACAAAAGTTAATGTATAGCGACATCATCATTTGCATAGCATGGCTGAGTGAATTCGTCACAAATGCTCTCTATACCGTCTTGGCGAGCCTTGGCGCGCTTGACCGGAGCGTCACGCTATACTTGGGTAACTACCGCGGAGGAGCCGAAAACGCAATGGAGGTTGGCAAGGTTAGTACATCATGATAACACAGCCCTAAAAAGAAATTTCAGCACATAGTATCGAGAACGGTCAGGCTAATGGCCCATTTTGATTAGATCTTATGGTTGGCCCAAATCCCGCTTTGGTCAACCTTTTACTTTTGCAAGGCTGCACTCCTTGCAATCTACTTGCGAACATTTCCTCTATTTATGGTCAAGCGCCGAATATTTCTATGGGCGACGATGGTCTACAATACTGTTGCTTATATCGTGAGCGTTTTGTTGGTCTTGACAATATGCGGTCAAAGGTGAGCATAAAAGTAATGGCGGCGCTTTGCGAGCTACTCACAGACCACATTCATTAGTTTTGTCGACTATGCCTGTTTTTTGACCCTTGGCAAGATATCCTACATCGTTGCTTGGTCCCTTCATATTTCTGGCGATCTATTAGGCAAGTCGCGGGAATGCTCATTCCAAACACCACATAAGCTAATAGCCCACAGTGTTTGCATTGCCCTGGCTCATCGTGCCGAATATTCCCATGAGAGGCTCTCTCAAAGTAGGATTGTGCAGTACTTTTCTTCTGGGCTTGGTCAACATAATAGTAAGCACGGTTCGATTCGTAATAGTAGAGGGATCAACCACTGGGAACACTGACTCATTGAGCTTGATGGGTAAGTCACATTTCCTAAACCAATTTACTGTAAATGCATGGATGCATGGTTAACCACATAATCCTTGATCTAGTGCTCTTGTATTCTCTAGAGTGCAACACGTGCGTCGTCATCGCCTGCTTACCCACCTTGCGGCCATATTTGAATGACCGAGAAAAAGCAACAGAGGCTAGCCAGGGGTCGGTAGAGCCCACAAGTTCAAAGTCTGGGGTCCAGAATATCGCATATAGAAACTCTCACCTTCTCCGAAACTCGTCGTTAGATGAAGAAGAAGTTAGATACGTTCGGAACCCCAACAAAAGCAGTTCCGAGTTGGTACAAGGAAGGTCAACCCCGGATCGACACCAGAAGTGATAGATGCGACATGTAAATGAGAGCTAAATCCACTTTTATTTGTAAATTCTGCGAGGATTCACAATTACTAACTCTCCCTGAACCAATTACACTCCATCGTCACTTTCCAGATCGTCTCTTCTTGCCATCCATTCCAAGGGAAATCAGGAAGGCTTCTTCTTAAAGCCATCCGGGGGTGTCTTGATGCTTCATCCAGCTTCTATAATAGCAAGACCTTCCCATTCTCACAGTCATGGATGGTTCTTATACTCATTGGGAAGGGCTGTGTGGGCTTGATCTAATATTACTCCATGTTTAAATTCACAAGTAGGAAGAAGTGAAGAAGGCAAGTCAATGGCTAGAAATTCAAGAGGAAATTCGTACATCAAGTCAACCCAACACAAATTACACAGACTTCAAATTTACCAGCGATGGCCGCGACGGCCACGTCCACCTCTGCCCCTCCCTCCAAACCCGCCGCGACCACCCGGGCCACCATGATCATGTCCATGCTCATGATGATGGTGATGGTGATGATCGTCTTCATCAGAAGAGGACGAATCGCTGCTGCTTGTGGAGTCGCCCGAGTAGTTCCGAAGGCGACCGTCCCGATGATGCCTCTTGTTCTTTTCCTTCTTGTGCCTGTGATGTTGTGTTAGATCCTGATGTTATTTGCGAATGAAGGGTGGTTGTGCTCACTTCTTGAATTTGTGTTCAATCATGTTGGCACCGATAGCACCAGCCGCGGCACCCGCAATGCTGCCCCAGACTCCTCCCCCAGCCTTGTGAGCCGCCCAACCCGCGGCGCCACCACCAAGGACTGTTGCCCCGAGGCCTTTCTCTCCGTCTTGAACCTGTCCATTGGGACCTTGATACACCGGAGGTGCTCCGTATTGGCCGCTCTGTTGCTGTTGTTGCGAGTACGGATTGTTGTCACTGAATTGGTCCTGTTGAGGATACGACTCGTTGTAGGCTGGTTGCTGAGGATAAGTCTGTTGTTGCCGAGGATATTGCTCGTTTTGTGAAGGGAACGATGGGTTTTGGTTAGGATACGGTGGGTTTTGCTGAGGGTATGGTGGGTTTGGCGGGCCATATTGTATTTGTTGGCCATACTGTAAAACAGGTTAACTCTCTTGTTCGTTGCAAAGACCTCAGGCATACGATTGCCCAACGAACCTGTTGGCTGTTTCCACCCTGGCTATCTTCCTTGTAATAATCTTGGGCTGACATGATGAATTGTGATGATTCTGGGTTGACTGAGAAGAACAGCAGATAAATTCCTTTGCACTCTGGATCAAGAATAAATAATAAATAAGGAATTGGGCAGATTTTAATCCAAACATGTCGTCACAGGTACGTGACGTCTTCGCCGCTGAGGGTCCATTTCAGCTCGCATGAGATTTCCAGATCGGGTTTGAAAGCAACCTGTCAGCGATCCATCTTGAACGCGCTATGGCCAAAGTCCTCGAAAAAGTGGAGAAGCCAAACTTCATTGCCTTCTCCATGTCAGCAACGGCATCTTCAACGTAACTACGCATTGAAATTTTGTCTGTTTACTCGGTCGAATCCGGGAATAAAGCGGAATGAAAGGATATATGAAGTCATAATGTGCCTTCATCACCGCCACTTTCTATTTTTGTTGACTGCCTTCTATAGGAGTCAGGACACGCAGGAGCCGATTGCCCCCACATATGGTGATTGACTGTACGGCCTGTTTTGAGCAGCCACTGTGATTCATCAGAGCATGTTACCAATCCTCAGCTGTTATTTTATTTTATCTTATTTACCATTATCGTGTTGGACTTTATGCGCTTTCTATATGCTTCTGGCAATATTGGCAACCCGCAAGCCCAAAGCGCGCCATCAGGTGGCATTTTGGAGACACGCATCTAACTGGGTTATCAGGCGCCAGTATTACACAGAGGCCTGTATTTACTGTGATGAGTCTTTTGTTATACAAGGAGTCAGCCTTTCCTTCACCCTCACATCTAGGCGCAGGGCAGCTCAGCATACACAGATTTCAGTCGATGACTTTTAGATCGCCTATTCAAGGTGGACCTAACCTGTAGCGCCCAGGCACCATGGGGTTTACAGTGGTTTGAAGGTGCTGCAGTAAAATAGATAATAAGGGAGAACAATATTAACTTCTTTATTAATATTCCAAAGGTTTCAGGTTATTTCCACGCGCAAACATTAAGAGAGATTATAATAATGATCGCCTCAAATCTCTTATCGTGTAGCTACTACAGATTCGTAAAAGAGAGGGGCAGTTTCATTCCCGATCGATAGTGAAATCTCCTCGTCGATTTCGGACATGTGCGAGTGCAAATACTAAACAATTGCGGAAATGGATTAATTTTCAGTGATTCAAAAAGGTATCGAATCACACCTCAACTGAAACATGAATGAGCACTCTTCGCTGCTGTGATTTATTGAGGTGACGCCAAGACCAAATAAATTAATGCGCTAAGAGCGGGTTTGAGCGAGTTTTCTGGCCGCCCTTTCTCGTACCCGAAGGTTCCGAGCTAGCCAATGACGTAAGCCGGGCTGGGCCGTAATGGTCCTCGATTGCTCTCACGCGAAAAACAGCGATAAATCCATCGCGATACTTCATCCAGGCCTATTCCAATCGATCGAGAGTGAGCGACAAGGCGCCGAAGTCATTTCTGGCGGGCCAAACTCCAGTGGTGAGGACAAGGACGAGGGCTGAAACGGCCACCCCTGGCACCGGAAAAACCCCCTGTTTTGGAGTGCTAGCCTTTGGCGTGTCTGGATCCCAGCGAAATGAGCCTCTTCGAGAGGCACGGCGACCATGGGCACGGGCACCCGAGTGAGGATTCCGTGAGGCAGCACGCTCTGGCGTCGCTGTACTGGTATGTCATCATCGCAGTCTTGATTTGCGGGCTCCTCGCAAGGCTGGCGTCGCTCTACATTGCGCGACAGAGGTGAGAATTGACCATGCCACGCACATGCCAACGAATGCATCGCTAAAATTCACCAGGACGAAAAGCAAGGAGGCCCGGTTGGGTTCTGACGCAACATCTACGGTAGAGAAGCTCTTCGAGACTCCGCGCGCCGCTTTTTTAGGCTCGTTCCTCTATCGCAGCCGCCCCAACTGGCTCGCTGCTCTGCCTCTGAGGAAAACATTTCTGGTCATCGTTTACGCCGCGTTTATCAGCTTTCTTCTCACATGGAAGGCCATCAAGCATGATGAGAAGTATCTGGAACGCCTCGCCTTCCGGGCCGGCTGGATCACGACAACGCAGACGTCGCTGCCCTTCTTGCTAGCCGCTCGAACGAACCCCATTGGACTCATCCTGGGGACCTCGTACGAGAAGGTCAACTGGTTCCACCGATGGGTGTCGCGAATCTTTGTGATCAGCGCAACAATACACGGGTCATTTTTTGTGACCGAGTGGATTGCCGCCGACTTTTTCTGGACGGAGCTCAAGACGGTGGGCATGGTGAAATGGGGACTGGCCGCCTGGGCAGTTCTTGTGTGGACGCTACTTTCGACCTGGGCGCCTCTTCGCCGTATGCGATACGAGTTTTTCGTCGTGCAGCATATCGTATCTGTCCTTTTGCTCCTGGGCTTTCTGCTGCTGCACGTTCCTGCTCACCACCATTTCAGTGTTTGGTGCGCCGTCGTTGCATTTCTTTACGATGTCGTGACCAGGTCGGCTAATCCCATCTGGCGCAACATTGTTGTTGGCTTCTCATCCAAAGGCTCTACGCGCTACGCCCATCAAGCGCAGGTCAGAGCGGTGGACAGCGAGGTGACCACCATGACCATCCGCAACGTTGGATTCGGCTGGACCCCCGGCCAGCATGTTCTTGTTTGGTCACCAACGTTCTCCAAGCAGTCCCCGCATCCGTTTACCATCTCTAGTATTCCAGCATCGGACGGCTCGAGTAGTGATTTGGAACTTGTGCTCAAGACAAAGACTGGGTTTACGAAGAAGTTGAACGACTGGGCGCGGAAATCCGACAATAGTGGCAGCGATGGGACTCTGCGCGTGCTTTTGGCGGGTCCATATGGCGCAATGCCAAACTGGAGACAGTTCGAAAATGTTGTGTTGATTGCAGCATCCACGGGTGGTTCATTTACCACCCCCATTCTCGACGATTTGTTGTCCAAATCAGACGGTCGCGTGCGAAAGATCAGTGCAATCTATATTGTGCGAAGCAAGGCCCATGCAGACCCGTATCTGCGCCGAGTTTCCGGTGCAGTTTCTCGCGCAAAGAGCATGGGAATAGCTGTGCGGATTGAGGTTGCTGTTACTCGAAGCGGTCAGCATATTACCGGGCTACACGACGATCCGACCAACGAAAGCCGAGAAAGATTGATCGCATCTGACCCCGAGCCCGAGCCTGAGTCCAGAAAAGAGGGTAGAGGGGATAGCGTAGAACTGGATCGCTTCTCAATCGATTCAAGCGATTCCGTGGGCAGCGAACGTGCAGATCATTTGTTGAAGGAGGAGATGGAACTTGGACTGAATGATGACCACACCTACGACGCGTCCTCCATTGCTGAAACCGAGGGCCGTCCGGATGTTGCTGCATTTTTGCGTAGCGCTGTTGGTAATATCCCTGGTAATGTGGCAGTGGCAGTGTGCGCTGGCAGTGCGATTGAGAGAACAGTTAAGATGACAGTGGCGTCTTTACGAAAACAGCGGGTATCAGAAGGACTGGGCGCGAATGATATTTCCCTTCACGTTGAGCGGACTGACATTTAATGTTTATGGATTTCTTTTTTATATCGAGTAACGATTTGAGTACGAGAACAGGATCTGGTAAATGACGGGAATAATTTCTTGATAGACGATTTAGAGTTTTACATCTAGAAAACTCCATTTCAATTAGAAGCGATAATTTTCGGGTGTAAAGATGATGTGTTCTCATCGCTAGCTCTTTTTGTTTGGTCAAGCAAAAATTTGGGGCGCCAAAGGAGTTGTCACGCAACTCGTAAAAGCAATTATTGGGCTGTGATGGGAGGATCATCTAACTTGTCTATCTACGGGAAGTTCGCACCCTTCAAAATTTTATCAAGCAGCTGGTGATTTTTCAGTGATGCTTCAAAATCAGCATAAATCCCAACGCCCGTAGCAAACGCCTCATACTCCCTCGCCGTGTTTGTTCCAGGGTAAGGGACGGCGGTAACATGGGCGGGTTCATTTTGACCAAACTGAACCACCTCAACTTCGGCCTCTTTCCCTTTTCTCAAGCGAATCTCCCGCTCAGTTGGCCCCATCTGCAGGTGATCTTCGGCGATTGTAACCTCGATTTCGCCTTCAGTTCCGGTAATAAGCCAGCGCAGACCCAGACCATCCACAGGCTTTTTGGCCTTCCTGAAGCTGATGCTGGCAACAGCCCCGCTCTCGAGCTCTCCCTGGACCAAGATATGGTCCGGGGAAGTCTTGGGATAGGCCTTATCGACAAGTTCTCCAGTGGCCATGTTGAAGAGGGGAACGGTCTGTTGCTGCGTTTTGAGAACCGACTGCGTGGTCTTGAAGTCGCCCACAATGAACGTGAAGGAGTCCAGGACTAAAATGATTAGCTAGCTTCACTTTTTGGGGTTGGGCTACTCACAATGTCCGAAGAAAATGTGGAACTCGTTTCCACCGCTCTTGATATCTAAGTAATATGTGGCATCGTGTATCCAACCATCAACCGGGAGAACGCTCGAGCATCCCGAAGCTACAGAGCTCGTGATTTGGCCAATGGACCCACTATCGATGAGCTCCTTTACTTTGGCAAGCAAAGGATCGGATCGAAGCTGAAGACCAACCATTGTCTTCACATTATGCTTCTTGGAGAGCTGTGTCAACTCTTCGGCTTCTTCCAGGCTAGCGCCAAGAGGCCATTCAACAAGAACATCCTTGTTGTTCAAAATTGCGGGCTTGGTCAGTGCATAGTGTTTACCCACATTGACAGAGACTGAAACCAAGTCAACATTTGGGTCTTTGGCCATGTCTTCAACGCTTCCATATGCCTTGACTGTCGATGGAAGCTTGTGAAAGTCGATCGACTTTTGAGCCGATTCCACAGTGGAGTTACAGACGGCCACCAATTCATAATGCGGGGACTGAAGCAGCGGTCTTAGATGGGCAAGCACGCCCCAGTTCCCGAGAGCGGTGTAGTCGAGGTCGATTGCAGAAAGACCAACAAGGCCAACTCGGATCGGAGCCATTTTATAAGATAATATAGTAACAAGGATGATATAGCACAGCAGGTTGTTGATGGTGATGATGAAGAGTGTTGTGAATTGCGAACAGGCTGGTCGCAGCATGCCAATTTATATGGCGGCCTTGGCTAAACAGATGCTTCATAATATTGATCCTCTCAGCATCATTCCAGCAGTATTTTCCACAATATTTCCGTAGCCTTTCACCATTGGGCCCCAAAACCTCACTCGATCAACTGCAGACATCGCCAAGTGAGTTAGCTTTGAGCCACTCTCCACTTCAATTCCGGCGCTAATCATGCGTACCCACTTGAACCCCGGACTTGGCCCTGAGCGCCGCGGATTATAAATCCCCATTAGGACAATTTGCAGCCTCCTTTCTCCCAAGCCTTGCCCACTTTGCCTCCGCAATACATGATCAAGTATGCCCATTTGCAGAAAGAAGGTGTGCGACCGGTGTCGTGCGGCCAAGGCCCGGTGCAACCTAGGCAATCCTCGGTGTAGCCGGTGCATCGAGCGGGGCTTCGAATGCCGCTACGCCGGACCTGCTGGCCGCTGGTCACCATACTCCACCGACTTTTCCCAAAACGTGTTATCCGGATCTGGTGTCACACAGGCACAACGGCATGTCGAGCATGTCTTGAGCGGCGTTCAGGAGTACCAAGATCCAATCCTAAGCTTGTCGTTCACGGGCTCGACCAACAACACTGCCGCCCCGTGGTCATTCAGCCAACTTGAAGCCGGGTGCTCGATAGCCCCGACGCCACCTCTGGAGTCCCTCAGCCAGATGCTAAACCTCCCCTGCGGACTCGACACGACGTATGGCCGAGATGGCCAAGTGTCTCTGGCAGGATTTCCCAACACGCCGCCCGACATCAACATCCTTGCTCCGTATTGTAGCCCTGCCTCGTTACTCACAAAACGACGGCCCTTGACATTACAAGGCATGCTGATATCAAAGATTATGCGTGGCCAAGTCGAGTCTTATCCCAAGATGATGATACAAGGCTTGAAGCTACCTCCTTTTATACACAGCAGGTGTTTGCTTGATGATGGTAACGTGAATGAATGTTCTACGAAGCGGACCCATCAGTGCTTACCTCGAATCCTGAGTGTTTGTGCTACGCTTGTACAACTCTTCTTTTCTAGAACGCGGCAAAGTAGTGATTTTGTATGGAGCACCATTTATGCTGAACAGGCCAAGTTACATCGAGAGGTACATCCACAATGCAATGCCAGACCCCCAATTCACTTCTGATTAACTGGGTACAGCATAAGAGTTATGATGAAGAAACGCTTCTCCAAGCGCTACAGGCAACGTGCATATATGTGGTTCTTCAAATGCTTGACATGGAAACAACGGCAAAAAACGACGTCGACTCTTTGGTTGTTACTCTTGGGGTATGTCTTATTGCATCTTGGTCCCTTGGCACATTTCATTCTGTGTCATTTTGGACTGACAAAATGTTTTCGTAGGATATGGCCAAACGGTTGCACAATATTTCGAAATACCAGAAAGATGAGGACTTGTCAGCAGAACGCAACTTTCGGCATTACTGGATAGTACGCGAGAGTACACGAAGGTATTTAACATCAGCGGCGGCGATTAATTGTGAACTGTGGAGCAGTCATGTTGACCAGAGACATACACAGAACCATAAACTTACTGTACGTCATCGAAACTCTTGTAGACGTCATGTTTGGCGAAAGAGATCTCCTTTCCTGTGTTGGCTTTACGGAAACGCCCATCCCATGCGCGCGAGACCTCTGGGAGAATGAATCAACCTCAAACTGGGTTCAAGAGTATCATTCTGCTCTATCACGCCGAGTGCTAAACAGGCCGCTCATGGTGAAAGACTTGGAAGGAAATGCCATCAGATCACTCTCATCAGCAGCAAATCATCAAGTCGGGGCCGACAACACATTGGCCGACATTGCAAGCTGGTGTGAACATTTGGATCAATTCGGCACTTTGGTATGGATGGCCTCAACTGTCGCGATGGCTGCCTAAAGAAAGGAAAATAAGCCCAGAATCACTCACATTGTCTCCAACTATTCAGTCAACTTGAAAATTTAATCATCAGCTAAAGCCATGGCACGTGGGATGCAGCTGGAAGATGGTACCTAGTGGGTCCAAGGTACGCGATGTCGAATTTTAGCTCACATCCATTGTTACCACGATAATTATACCGATGACTGGACATTATTCACGTCTCCACCACCGCAGAGTTGAATCAAATTATTTGCTAGGCTAGATTCAAAAATCTCTTTGTCAAGATGGGGCTTGGTTGAAGTAGGATGCCCAGCCACCATCGGCCACAATTTAGGAAAATAGCTACTCCAAAGCTTTTCGCTTGATTGAACATCCCCAGGCCTAGATGCCGCACAGTCTAGCTTTGTAGACCGTAGTTTTCCAGACGGTAGAACCACAGGTGTCAGTCACCAACTGTTTTGATGGAACGGAATAAATCAGACGCAGTGTTACGCGGCCCACGCCATCTGCCACACGTCATTGACAGTGACACAGCTTTCTTCACCCTTGGCTCTTCAATCTTTTTGTTTCCCTTGAGTCACCTCTTCTTGGGAACTAGAGCAGCGGGTGCGCTTCTGTAGGTCACCTGACCCTGATCAGAAATGCTTTGCAGCAAAAACACCATTGCGGCCACACTCTAAGCTTTCTCCGAACACAAACAGCCCCATCTCCCACCCTTTATCTTCGTTCTCGTCCGCAACAATGAGTGAGCCGAGTACTCCCCCTGAGAAAGACGCCAAAGGCTACTCAAGTCCTCGGACTCAAACTCGTGGTTTTCCCTAGGACGAGAAGGAGTGGGCTTCTCTTCTCAGAAATTCCCTGACCCGCCAGTTGTCACCTTTTGGCTTAAGCCCCTCGTCAGCTTCGAGACAGCGTCTACCCGTCATGGGTTTGTTTCAGTCATCTTCTGGACCTGTCTTCCAACCACCACCAGACTTGCGATATAATGTCGACCTCCCCGGCAGCGACGAGTTCAAACAGCTCCTGAAGAAGCTGTGGCCTCATAGCGGCCCGATGTTCGAAGACCGCCGACGCAAGCTACACGAGAACTGGGCCAAACATGCTGGAACCGATGAGCAGGATAAGCTGACACTGTTTATTGAAGTCTTGATTGAGGAACACTCTGAGAAGATCTCTATATTAACTCCTGAATGGAAGGCTTATGTCGATGGCATTGTGAAGCCGCGATGAGATAGTCGCGATTACTCCGAGTGGAGATTCACGATCTTCAAATTGATCGATGAATGCCACCCTAAAAACAAGTACCCTCGCTCCATTGACCCTAAGGCTTTCAAGGAAGGACTTGACCGGGCCAACTGGTGTTACGACAACGAAGACGCCTGCAGAATCAGCGCCATGCTTATTCACGGCACCTCCAAGGACTGTCAGGTTCACCTCTACTTGAACGCTTCTCTCCAGGGGTTTCCACTTGCTCTGAGGATGAACGGATCTGCCTTTGATATCCCTGAGTTGGAAGATGACATCCTGCTCTACCACAGACGTTCTGTGGACGTCCATCCTTCTCCGGAAATCTTTCTCGGCATGCGCTTTACCCCTGGCTCCAGCCACCCCTCTTTGTATGAAGAGAAGACTGGGATGCCAACCGAGAAACAGGAGACGTACTTTATCCCTTTGGATAAGTTGCAAGTCTCCATCTTCCCTGCGTGGGGTCGCGTTGTTGTAAACTGAATTCGTGGAATTCTCTTTTTTCTTTTTTCTTCTTCTTTTTTGGTAAACCCGCTAATCTGTGTCTTCTCTAATTCAGGTAATATTCTACTAGAGAATTCTAAATCTCAAGACAAACACGCGAACGAGAACTGGGTTGATACGAATTTTATCCTTGTGCTGCAGCTCCAACAGGACGGAACCTCTGGCGACCTTTACATGGTTTGCAATGTGACTGGGAAATGCAGGTTGACGGAAGAGTACTACGTTATTAACACCGACATCATGACACCGGACGACGACTTTTTGAAACTTTGCTCTGACTGTCCCTCTTTCACCGTTGCCAAGGTCAAACTTCGAAAACGCTCTTTCTTGTCGTCTTTTTTCAGGCTCCCTATCTGGAGCGACTCTCCGGCCAACTTCAAGGAGTTGGAGTTTGAAATTACTTCTGTCTCGACGCCCGAAATCGTGCAGACTGGGCACAAGATAGACAAGGAGCATAGGGTCGCATTTTATGGGATGTATCCACCTGAGGACGATGAGGACGATGATGACGATGACGATGACGACGATGACGATGACGACGCAGACTCTGGAGATTAGAGAATTTAGCTCTGGGGTACTTGGATTGTATGTCTTTAAGACTGGAAAAAAGACGAGTTCGCTATTTGATCGGTAGTCGCCACACATTTGGCTACCATCTATTGTGGAAGATGGAATTTGGATGGGGGATTGGTGACACAAAGTCTTCACAATAATTTCTTTTCTGGTTTTCCGAATCAAATCTGCTTCGAATCATTAGTCTTTCAGTAAATTTTAGTGAGTGCATATTACCGTCGGAATTTCTTGACCGTTGTCGAGTTGAAAGAATGAAAGTTCTGCTGTGCATCACCTAACGCAATACAGGGAAAGAGTACATGTGTTAGTAATTTAGTCCTTTTGCCAATGAAGGGCCACTAGAGGTAGTCATACGATGGCAGGATGGACTCGGTCAAGCAGGGCGTTGTGCTAATCGCCCCGTCCTTTTTGTAACGACCTACAACACCACTATACCAGGGAGAAAAAAAGGTCGGTAGATAAACCCGGTGATAGCGATCATCGGTACAGGTAGCGCATGATCACATTAGTGTTTAGGCCTTAGATAATACCATAAGTTGGTTCATTTTATTTTATTTCTACAATAAAATAAAGGTTCTGATGGCTTATGCTTTATTTTTGGCTGGCAGGAGGCCGCGGTGGCTTAGTTTAGAATGAAGAAGGTCCCGCGGAAGGGCAAATTAAAAAGCCTCTTGATGAAAATTAAAGGAAATTGTCAATCAGCACCCCGCAAATGCTAACGAGCACCCTCACTGTGGCTATGGTCCTGTTAGTAAGCATAGACATCTGGCGTCGGCGGACACACCCAAATTACTAGCAAACCTTGACGCGAACAGTCACAGCTTGACTCTTGTTGGAAGTGTGGTCACAGTCGTACTTAGACTTCAGATTACATGAAGAGCTGTGGAAATGCATAGACCTTAGAGCCTAGAGAAGCCCTTGAAAAGGTGTCTGAAGCTAATAGAGCATTCGTATTCGTACTTCCTAATACGTTTAATTTCCATGCATTCTATCTCACTAGGTGTGGCGGTTGTGAAATAAACACGTGCATTTTATGACATGCAATTACGGTTTCAACTTCATGAAGTAAATCATTAGGGTCCTCATTCAAATCTCGTTCAACCTCCCACATCAAATCAGAAAGTCCTCCGCGTACTCCTCATACTCGTCCATGAATTCATGAACATCGAACTTGTGCCCCATCCCCTTGTCCTCCAGAATGATGGTGCCAGCCTCCAAGTACCCCTTCTTAAATGTCCCAAACAACTCCCGACTCTTCTCGTAGTGAGGGATGAAAAGCTGGTTGTCTCCTGTGACCATGGCCCCCTTGAATCCTTGATAAACCACATGGGGCTCTTGGCCCAAGTCCACCTCATCACATTGCCCAAAGTCGAGAAGGTACAGACCCATCTTTCGATGCTGAAAGCCTGGCTTGTCAAATTTCTGGGTTAGAGATGTACCAAAAACGAACTCAACATCGTCGCCGTTGACTCCTGCGCCCCAATGCATGATGGCGTAGGCTTTCCCCATGTGGTGGGCTATTTCGTGGACGTCCAATTTGATCGTCTGCATCGCGTCCAAACAGAGCGGAAAGTTCCGAAGAGAAAAACTTTCTGCAGAGAGTCGAGTTTCTTTCTTTCCCAGATAGGTGCGAACAAGACAGTGCTTGTTTGGGGGAGACCTCAAAACAGCTTGGATGGCGGGCTTGTCGACTGAGCCCGATGGCTGAGGGTAGGAGATGATAGCGAGGGCTTTTCGGACAACCTTAGGCACTGGAAGAATGCGCTCCATGCGAACCATGTCTGTCTTGACGCGGTAGCTTTCGGGAAGCTTGTCGAAAATTTGATCCCAGAGATGGTTGTCGGTTTTGGGAGTAAAATCCAACAATCGTGGGACGTTGACCTGCGTCTTAAGCAGGTCTACGTACCGGTCAAATGCAGCGAAAACTTTTCCATGGAGCTCGAATTCATGCTTTAGGTTCGATCCAAGGGCATCGTTCCCTGGCATTTCCTTCTTGATGACATAGGAAAGTCCAGCCTGCTCAAAGATGGTAGCTTGGAGTCCTTCTCCGATCTGCACGATTTGCTGGAGCTCAGGGCGAGATGCGGCTTCTTGGAAGCGCTGGGCAAATGATGAGGTGGTAGAAACAACAGATTTGATCGTCAAAGACCGGTTGAGCACAGCGGGTTCAGGTAGTTGCTCCAGTTCGGTAGCGGCGAGGTAATGAAGAGTCTCTCGAGCGTCATCAGCCATCGAGGACGTGATGGAGTAAGCGGACTCATCGATGGAGTTCAGTTTACGACGCGAAGACATGGCTTTGGGCGGCTGTTGATGGGTGATCAAGAAATCTTGGAGTCGGAGAAGTTTTGGAGTGAAGAAGATTTGGAGTGGAAGAAGAGAAAGAAATATTGTGTGAACAGAATAGACTTTTTTTGCTCAGGCATCCATGACGGCTGCCACCACAAGGTCGCCATTAGGGTTGGTACAATGAGCTCGCGTATTGATCTTTGATAACATCACAAGTCTTGTTTATTTACGAATATACATGCGATTTGTTTGTTTAAATTGTGTTGGGAGTTAGCTGGCAGCCTTGAAACAATTCAATTTGGTCTCATATCTTTCATTAGTATACGGTACGCGCTATATGGGATTCGACATCCATCAGAACTTCAATTTAGGAGCGACCAGAAAAGACCCCCTATCAGGCTACTATTGCTCAACCAGGTTTGAAACAAACTATAACTGAGATACGGAAAACCCGAGTCCCCATCAAAGGCAATCCCTCTTTCCTGTGAGTGGACGCCGAACAAGACTTCTTCCGTAAGATTGGTCGCCACATTGCTGCGTCTCCGAAACACTTCTACTTGGTGACTAACTTGGATTTTAAGAATTACTAGTTTTGTGGTTGATACCTGAGCTACCCTGAGCTACCTTGAGCAATGGCTGCTTTTACCGGTTATCATATTGGGTAAATGATTTCTAGCCACATATTGGATTATTCGTCGTCAGCTGTTCTTGCACTGTGGCTGCGACTCTAACCCGAAGTTACAATGACTATTCTACGATGGCTTCGTGACTATGACGTCGTGATCACAATTTGTAATGTTAGTTGAGCTCATTCAGGCAAGGAATGTAGCCGTTGCCCCGCGGGATGAGGTCCTCACGACCAACCTAGTACCAAAGAGTGACCCCAGGGGTGCTCAAGCTTGGAAGATTGTGTCATTTCGCGCGCCGTTCACGCTAATGACGCCGAAACCCCGTCTTGTTCGACTTTTGGACCTCCATCATTAGTTTGACTGTATCTTAGCTGGAGATGGGCGGGAGACGTTGCAAAACATGTAATGAATTACTATTCTAAATATTCATCTATGAAGACCTGCCTATGCGACATAGCATTTTGAATCCTATTTACTGTCTCCAACTCAGGCCTCAGTTCCTCTATCTTTAGATCAATCCTTCGTATCAGGCACTTGAACACCATTTCTTAGTCTTCACACATTTTATTATATTCTTCACACGACCCTTTCTATTCTTTATGCATCCCTTCTTATAATGCATGATAAAAGGCTTGATAGCACCTAGTTCATTGACTGAGACCAACACGAAGCTTCGGGAACCAGTTCAAGTAGCCATATTATTCTGGTCATTGACAAAGCGCCATGGAGGTCAAACAGTGAATCCAACGTGTCTTATGATTTTGAGCCAGTACCAATTTGATAAAACTTCACAGAAGCAATCATGTAAACGAAGATAACCGATGCTCGGAACAGCAGTCGTATCGGATGGAGCCCTTGGTTAGCCGGCATGTTGGCTGCGCTGTTGCCTCCCTTCTGCCGCATTCATATGATGAGACATTGATTCACTGAATAAGCTGACGGCAGATTTAGGCCCCACACCGGCATAATAATGGTGCAACTATAAGTACTGTTGTCAAACTACCTTTGCGCTACGGCAAAGTGAAGTGAACACTCAGCTAATGCGTAGTGTAATTACGGTATTTTTGCCTTGTGACAACTCTCGAAACGGTCTCGACTTTTTTGACTACGTGTGATGCTGGCACGGGATACGAGCTGAGGAAGCTTCATGTGGCTCCTGTCAGCGCGCTAAACGCAGCCACGCCCAGCCGCAAGGCTAGTTAATCAGATCCAGCAAGGATAAGAGGTCTGCATTGTAGAATAGTCTTCTGCCTAATGCATGGCTATATATGGGCGGCTTGCGGCGTTCTCCGCGGAGTTCTGTTCACATATTTCTTGAGACTGTGCTCGTCATTTGTTATCTTCGCCGAATATTGATGCAGATGGTGTGTGACGGAAGGGACACTATACATATTCAGTACACAAGTTAGGCAGCAGGTATTTAATTGCAGCTCGATACTATAGTGAATGGACTAAGTGAAGAATAACATAGTCGGTAAGATGAATTTAGGAGGCAGCGGTGCGACGTTTTGGCATGTCACTCAGTCGGGCGGAAATCATTTAAGCGTCGGATGAATACTGTGCTACCATTTTTTTTTTACTTTGCATGTAATGAAGTCACTGGGAAAAGAACATGGACGAGGTATATGTGGAATAAGACATTGTCATGCAAATGCGAGACAGGCAGGTGGTCCAGAGTTGGACCGTTGCTTTTGTCTGACCCACAGGATACTAGAAAGCTTGATCGTTGCGCCAAGGTCTTTGAGTCAGAAGGGACACTTTCAGTCATTGGCCCTCATCATTGCCTGGACCAGCTGAACATGCTGATTGGAGAGTTGGTCGCTTTTTCTATGCCGCCCGTTGCAGGTGCGTAAGCAAGAGCCAACCAATAGAGATGATCCAGTGGGAATTGATCGTCCCTTTGCGAGAAAGGTGGCTGGCGTGCGACAATTGCCTAATTTTGGTCGCTAAGAATTATTGGTCGCGTGCGATGTGGTTGAAATCTCCCCCTCAGTGTACTCAGAAGTTAGCCGGGAGTGACATGGGTACCAGGAGCAACACCAACGCGTCCCGAGATGCCGTTGAAGGCCTCAACTTAGCGTAACACGGGGTTCTCAGCTCGACGACCCTCGAATTCGAGCTGTGTGATGGAATGACCGAAATAATTGGCCTTGAGAGTGTGCCAACTGCACCACGCGTTGAGATGTAATACTCCGTCAATCCTGCCACCTGGAACCTATGGCAGGCCTATATTTGCAGCTCTGAAAGGGTGATGTTGGAGAATGAGATGCATGAGTACCTTTTAGTTTGCCAGCAAACGCAGCCCAGCGCATACCGCGGTAACATGACACAATGTAACCAGATTCCAGTTTTGGAGTGTGGCGTCTGGCTTTGCCGTCACTCAGGTGAGACATTCTCTTAGGCGAGGTTATCATGTCCTCTTAGTTACTCGGATAGAAGTGTACAAATAAGCTTACTGGCTAGGCACCGGATCCTGGTTCGCTAGTCATAAACGTTGTAAGCCTCAAGCCAACCTTACAAGCACTTCCCTTCCGGCCTAGGTGTGGCCAATCAGTATTGTGGAGAATGTCACCTCACGCGAAGTTTGTATGTCGTCATGCCTCATCATACCTCGAGGCAACCAATTTCCTCAGCTTCATCATTGCCGATCAGCTAGCCTCCCAAGAATGACCCTCAAAGCTGGGCTCTTTCAGACACTTGTCTGATATGGTAAATATTGATAGGATCCCATCTGCCCCTAAACTCAGCTCGGATGGGTATTCTGGATGCGGTCTGTGCCGTGCATATCGGCGTCAACGTCACCGTGTCGACCAATCTCTTCTCCACCCACCAACTTTATTTGTATTTCATTTGGTAGGTGAAAGGTGTTTGAGGTGCCATGTCGAAGCCCCGCTATTTCGTGGACTCAATGCTGGTGGGTCTTAGGGTAGCAGACCACTCCCATCGATAGAGGTTTACATTCTACGGCTTTCATAAAATCTAGCTGCCTTTGCGGAGCTACGGGTAGTCCAGCTCTAAGGCTGGCTATACTGATGGTATTACTCAGACAGATTTCTACTCGGAAAATACTTCAAAGTTTCAGGTACACATTCATATTCTCTTGACTATTAATCTGCTAAACACCAGAATTTGCCATGAATCATAGGATGAACTGAGCTGCAATTTTACTTAATGAAAAGTCTCCAAGCATTCACCAACTACTGGTAACCCTCAGCCTCTTCCCCCCTGCGTAGTAACGCGAAAAAATGGTCAGAGCAGCAAGGAAACGCGACAAGATCAAACCCGAGTCTTGGCATGCTAAGACAGGTAAATCGTATCACGCACTTGACGCCTCCAACATTTCCCGTTAAACCTAAAGTTACCTAGTGACGGCCATCACGCTAAAAAGACTACCTACTAAAACCTTCCACGGAATCGCCCCCGTCACAGTTACCCCAAATGATTCATCTGATTCAGATGACATGTCGAGTATCTGGCCCACGAATTATCGTTAGAATGCAACCTTCATGATCTAAACTCAAAAGGAAAGGAGTGATAGGCTGATGTAGGGATGGGCACACCTTGTCAATAGTATGGATAACTCCGTTGGTAACAATGGCGTCGCCCTTCAGGATCTTGCCTCCGTTAAGGTACAAGACATCGCCCTGAACCGATACCTTCACTTTCTCGTTTGCCCAATTGGTGTAGACAAAGCCGTCCTCAAAAAGCGGTGTGTATGCGGGAAAATCAACGAAAGTATGGCGTTTGATCATTTGGGTGAGCTCATCACCAGACCAACTCGCTGACTTCTTTAAGGCGTCATCGTGAGGTGCAAGGATGGTTACGCCAGGTTTGGTTTGCAGCTCAGAAAGGAGGCCCGACTTTTTGACCAGTTCATAAAATCTTTTGACATTATCAAGGTGGGTGAAGGTGAAAGATATATTCTCTGGTATTGTGAGTTCTCTATATTTACGATCACGTCAGCAATGCCAGGACTGAATTTGGCGTGGAGTTACCATGGAAAGATAGCAGATACTAACCCATCAATGGGGCGGATGACGCCCAAGTCAAAAGGAATGTCTTTATCAGCCACTTTGACGCTTGCCCCGAGCCCAGAGAAAACCACCGGTAGCGGCCCAGAAGCTGAGGGCTTCTCGACCACGCTTTGATTGCGCCCTTTGGGGAGGTTCGCATATTCTAGGTTAAGACGGGTCACAAAGGCGAACCCTCCTTTCTTGACATCCCTTGTGGATTTCCCCTTGTCCTTGTCATCACGGACATCACTGGGAGAAGGAGGATTAAGAGCAACATCCCCAGCTGACCGATATGCGTTGAATATCTGTTCCATGTCATCATCGTGGACTGGCTGGCCAAATACCGAAGCGTTGGATTTGGAGAGTCCATTGTTAGTTGGGATGTACACGATGTTTTTCTTATCCCCGTCAAGGTAAATGGTAGACGCTTTACCTCCCTTGAGTTGTTGGGCGAAATCGAACCCGTTTTTCTGTAGCGTAATGAACAGAGACTGCCCAAGAGCATATTCACAGAGAAGGATGATGATGAGATGGTGCCAAAGCATGGTGAATATATGCACTGGGAAGTGGAATGGGATAACAACAAGTCAAGACTTTTTTGAGGATCTGCAGTGTGAAGAGGTAAGGAATGAGGAGGTGAGTAGTAAGAGTGGGAGTGGGGGAGAGATGAGAGTAAAGAGGTCGATGCGAGAGGGGGCACAAGACTTGCTTGATCTTATGATTCTACATTACTGGCAGATAGGCTTAGAGGGATTAAGTATCTCATGGCATTGCATATCTGAATCCAACAGCTTCTCATCTTGCCCATATCGAGGCTGCGACACGGAACTGTTGGAAGCAGCGCTCAACCTGCTTCCTGGCCTATTGTTACGAATGTACGAGCGGCAAAATGACCCCTGTCTGTCAATAGCCTGCTTATTTTAGCTTTTAGTGAAAAAAAAGAAAGTAGTAGGCTATTTTCTGATAGGCTTACAATGGTAAAGTTTGCAAAGCACCGCTTGTCTCTCCCGTCTTTTCGGCATGTATGCCCAATCTTGCCAGCCGCTACATGTGCGGCGCGATGATCAACCAGCTGCGGCTGAAAGTCGAAGGGCTCGGTCCTTTGAGAGTGCCATACTTGTGTGGGCTTGTCCAGATGCCTGCCGCGCGAAGATCAACCAGCCATGGCTGGGAGGCTGGGTGTTTGATTGGTACACCTGGACCGGAATAAGACAACATGTTAAACGGTACATAAGCCACCATTACACCACACATTAGCTGAATGTCACTTCTTTTTGCTGCAGCTGTCAATATGACAGTTACAAGTCAGGTTTGTGTAGATCACTGTGGTACTCAAAACTTACCTGTTGCTGTAAGGTGGAGAGTTCACGCACACCCTCACAAGCTTGAGGCTGGTCACGAAGCCCTGGACTGGACTCAAAAGTGCGGATCGCCTAAGGTCGCCTCAAACCTTGCACCAACAGGTAATCACTACAAGACGAACTCCAATACGCTAAACCAATGAGCCTCAAAGTTACCAATTTGAAGCGCTACCCAACAAAACATAGCCTACATATTGCGTATCAAAATAGGCCAACAGCGCAGCCATATACTGTCCTATATAATGTAAAGCTGTCATAAAGGCGAATATATAAATCCGACAGGTTTCCGCTACGGAATTGCGCTTATGGAGATTGGTATGTCAAATGGAATGCCAGCTCCCTTTGTACTATGCACTAGCGGAGTCTCACTTTACTTTTGTTGTATTTATCAATCTGAAAAAAATAATATTCAATGATCGAAGTTGATTTGTATTCAGTAACGTTGGAAGGTTCTTAGCCAAACTCAGCTGAGCGGCTGAGAGCGCCACACTCATGCGGGCTTGCCATTGATACGGCACTGATAAATTGTGGCCACTAATCAAGTCACTTAAATGGACTCTGTAAGATTGATTAGGACTGGGTAATCTTGGTGACTCTTACGTTTGTGTCAGTGCGGAGAGCTGTGCCCAACCATACCAAGATCATCATCATATCAACATCACACTGCATCTTTAGGCCGGGATGGGGAGCCTTTTTCGAATTGCGACTCAGATTTCGCAAAACGCGGCTCTTTTCCGGTTGATTGAGGAGCCACCAGCCAGATTACCGCACCCTCCTTGACAAGTGCTGTCCGCAACGAGGCGAATCCACCAAGCTGGCAGGTTTCTCCTGCAGAGACAAATAGATGACCCCATCCCTTGTCAATATTTTCATCCCCAAACATATCGCAAACTGTCTTTCAAGGAACAATTTATTCAGCTATCTTGTTACGATCAATATATCCATCACAGGTCAGTTCTCACTTCAACCAAGGCACTGCGGTGCGGTGCAATCCTCTGGCAGCTAGACAAGAATCTAACCGTTCTACCAACAGTCTAAACCAATTCAAGATGGCCGACATCTACACTCCACCCCCCGACCACACCTACCTTCTCCTGAAACCGTTTTTTATGCCGAGTCATAATGGTGATAGATGGGCGATATCTTTCAGCAATAATACCGGCACAATCATAGCAGCAGCCCTTTCCGTCATCGTCACCGTCTCTTTCATCCATCTCTGGAATCTCATCACTTTCTTCGGTATGTCTTTCGATGGCGGCGGCAAGGAAAAGACACGCCGGAGATATCTCGCCCTGGTCATACTTTGGAACTCTCATGACCCCTGGTTCGCCTTCAAAGCTCTCCTGGGCTATTCGTATCATTGCATTTCAGCTCTTTCCAGCAATCATAGTCAGGCAAAAGCTAGAGAAAGCAACTCAGCCAAAATGGATATACTTTATGGGCTCGGTTTCTGCCTCCTGGCTTTTGCTACATTCGCCGGCGCCTTGGCAATGGGTATCCTAGCGCCATCCCTGGTGCAAATCGGTAATGTGGCTCCTGTAAGGCCAAGCACCGTCTTTTACCCTAAAACTCCCTCTGGGCGCATCATAGAGACACTCCAGGATTTTGGACTCCGGGCTCCTTCAGTCATGCGCTCCCTCGGTAGCGTAGAAGCAGCCAAGGTTACACTTCGCAAAAGGGTTGACATCATTTATAAAGACACCTACCGAGCTCGAGAGGGAGATGCCGTCGCTGGTCTGACATATACTTATAATCTTACTGGTGTTGATATGGGTGTCCAGGGAGCAGCTGAGTTATCACTGGTTGTGGAGGGTTTCTGCATCACCCAGTATGACTGGGCGGACAAAGGCCCAAAAGGGGAGGCGGATGAGGCGGACTACTATCGCCCATGGAATATGACACAAAGGTGGACCCTCCTCAATAAACATGATATCCGCCACGCCCCTACAGCATCTTTCGAATCACACCCTGACGCGCCATATCAATTCAAAAAAGATTCCAACGTGTCTTATGCCGTTATTGTCCACTCGGCCCACAGGTCAAGCATCAGCGATTCAAACGACCCGTGGTACACGACTGAGAGGAGACCGACCAAAGCCGGACCCAGTCCGTTTAACGCCACGTATTGGATAAAGCGGAATAGACCAGTCCTCTCCTGTTGGGAGAAGAACAATTGGAGGTATGGCGAACATAACGCCGATTCCGTCTTTGACTTGAAGAGGGTCCCCGGCATAAAAATAAAGGAGGTCTTGTTGGAGGTGCTAGAGACAGCCTTTGGCGGATCTCCAATGATCGTCAGGCTGGGTAGCGCCAGCGGCGACTCGGCGCTGCGGTCTAGGACCACAAGCACCAACGGCGTCATCGACGCGAGGGTCTCCACCATGCATAGCGACATGGAACGCCTCATCCTTGCTGCCTTTGTGGCAAGTCGGAGCGTCTTCACTGATGCTACCATGTTTGGCCTGCCCGATTACTACACTAATATCTTTACTGGTCCGGATATGCAGCCAAAGGACGGCTCTGGTGATTTCGTCGTGTCGAGCCCAAACATCCAGACGTTCTCTCTGACCGGAATCGTCACCCTCTTGGCAATCCTTGGGACACTTATATTAGTAAACGCCCTCGCCCGGGCATTCATTAGGTTTCGTCGGGGTGATGGAAACAAATTGGTTCGGTACCATGTGCTGGAAGCCTCCCAACTATTCCGGTGCCTATTCGAAAGGGGGGAAACAAACGCGAAATGGAATTGCGGTCAGAAAGTTCCCGATATGGAAGGTAATGATAAATTCGAACCATCCATGTGCAAAAACGACAAGTGTATGGGGCATATCAATTATCCTATTAATACAGGAGGTGGGTTGGATACATCAAAATCTGGTTGATAAAAGCCATCCGACCATCAAAGTTCAAATTCCCCGAAACTCCATGTGCCACAAACAAAGTATCTCAAGGAGCCTCAGGAGTCACTATCTGACCAAACCAATGGCGACAGCGTTGCAAATGGTGACGAAAAGCTGCCTATGATAGCTGCAATCCCACTGATAATTTCCCTGTTAAATTACTATGACGGTTTTCTTTCTCTTGTTGGAATTTGACAAAATGGATCAAAATTTCTTTACCATTTTGGGGATAATGATAGTTTCAGATATCAGTTAGCCCGGCTTCAACGCCAATGATAGGAATAAAAGCCACTGGCTGCAACACCAGTTTGGCTCAGTAGCTGCGCCTCAATACATTTTTTTTCGCCCCATCTTGAACATAATTTCGTGAGAGACCATTAGACCAGATCAGTTCTTCGGTGGTGCTAAGATTTGTTTGACTACTTCACGACGCAGCTGTCAACATGCGAGGGGCGTGTCAGGTAATCTTGGGGCCCGATCTCAACACTCTCTTACTTAATCTTAGATATGTCTAAAAGGTTGAGGTTCTATTCACGATCAAGAGAGTGCAGGGAAGGGTTTCAGGACGGAGGTAAGTTCTGAAGCGGTGTACCTGCAGCAATTTCCAGCTGGGAAATTGTTAAGATATGATTTGCCAAGTCGGCGGCGGAAGCTCAAATTCGATCGTACTTGCTTGGCTCTAACAAAGATTTAAAATTCTCCAATAATAGCGTCAACAGGAAGTGCATTGATGGAGTTAGCTACATGGAAACATATACACTTGACCTAAGCGGGCATAAATTGATGCCACCAACACCTAAGACTACATGGCCAACTGCATACCAGCTGCACTATCTAAATCTTAGGCGCCTGCCCTAGCCTTATCCCTTTTTCGCTAGTACAACAGTAATTAGAAGTGCGAGGCACGATGCATAAATAAATCTCTGGTGCTTTTTGGTATGTGGATAGTTCTGTCAGCGCTACGTACAGTAATTTTGACCTACGCTGCATAACATGAGTCCAGGTCTCAAGTATATCAGACTAAGAATTTACTCAATAGTACAAAGAGTATCAACCCTTAAACTACTTCATTTCTTCCCGTCTATCCTACTGAAAGACTTTGTTGTAGTAATAAACCAACCTATTCGAGAATATGTGTTTGTAACCTTGGACACGGACTTGAGAATCAGATAAAGTCTCAGATCGGCATCCTTCCGCGTTGATCTTCTCCCCATTTCTAAAAGGTAAAAGTGCGATAAATAAAACCGGCTGTACTTGGGATTGCCGCCATCAAGAGCAAGTATATTTCGTTCGACACCTGGATTCTTTAGCTTAAAGACTGATCGTGAGTTGACAAGCCACACAGAACCTCCCCGCTTCTCTAACGCTGCGAGGAAAGTCCACAAGCGCCCCTTGAGGACTAAACGACTGCTCGTAGGTATGCCGTATGGGCTCTCGCTTGCATATTCACACTTGGCCTCTCGTACTTCAGCGAGAGCCTCCAAGTTCGCGGTGTATCCTTGCACGCTTCGGGCGTGTAGCCCACTGGCCCAAGACCAGCTTGGGATCGCTTTTGTCGTCACCTCATAGAAGAATGAGCCACAAACCAAAGTAAATCTTTAACCAGGATGCCAGACCAGAGACCAGCGAGGTACTGTTCCGCAGGTCTGAATCGGTGAATGTATTCTGCAACTCCAGCAATTGCTGGTAGGCGATCCCTCTGGACTGTAATATCTAAGGAAGCATAGGTCCCAACTACCAACCACCAGATCTGAGAACTGTCTGAACCCACATCACCAATACCTCTCGTCGGTCGGGGAACAACGTGTTTGTGTTTAGTATTAGATGTGTTATCTCCCCGCAACGCATCATCCCTCCCACATTCACAAGACACCCGGCCGAAGCACTGAAAGGCAACCCCACCCGGCATGAAGAACAGGGTCCTCGGAGAAATCAATCGCTCCTGATAACACCAGGCCCGTTGAAGGAGAGGAAGCATCCCCTGGAGCTCTTCGTTGTCCCAGTTGTAATAGTTGTCATACGCCTTTTGCGCATACAATGGCCAGGTTTTATCCGAGGTTTCATCGTGGAGGTTTGCAATATGAGTGGCAGGCGCACGGTTGTGCTTTACGGGAAAAAGCCCTCCACCAGAGTCTAGACCAGTCGCGGCCACTAAAGTCACGTACGAGTTGCCGTAGACTTGGAACATGCGACCAGACTCCCGACTCCAGTCGGCTTCATCTCCTTGGAGGATACAAACACTGTCGATCCAGAGATAGTCTATGCCCAATGATCGTGAAAATTTTATTGCGTGTTGGAATGTCAATGGCAAGCTTGACCATGGTATTCCAGCTTGCCTCTGTGGAAGTGTTGCCTTGGTGGTAAGACAGGCAGGCTTGAGCTTCCCCCAGCAGTAACTCAAAGCACAGTACTGCGACCCATGAGGCACCGATGATGCGGCCCGGAGCACGACATCGCCGTCAATATTCTGCGGCCGCACATCGATCAATCGCGTGGGAGTAAATGAGTTCGATGCAGTGCAGCTGGTGTGGGATTGACGGCACAGCTCAATTTCGTTCTTTGCCCAGTCAAGAGATCGGGTGGATGACGTGTCATCTGGCGGTCGATGATGCAACCATCTTCATCAACCCAGATTTGATCCTCCGGTCCAAATTCAACGCCTGAAGCTTCTGCCGCAAGATGAAGGATTTGGCACCTGATGCAACTCTCTCGCTCTTGCCGCGTGCCAGAACGAAGCCGGACCGAGGAATCATCCCCACCCCACGGAAATAATTTTGCTGGCTGTCGGTTCCAGAGGCATCTTTTACAAAGATTATCGTCGCCGCCTCCAGAAATCTCGGGTCCGACAGCCTGGTGCGGTGCAGCAGCGGGGGCCGAACCCCAATTGCATGGGAGAAGGATCTCAGGCACCATCATCGATGATGGATGCAACACCGCCGTCGCTGGTCCCGTCTCAAGGTAAGTAATTCTTGATTTCACAAGCATCGCCATGCAGGTGGTAATTAGGCAGAGATATGAAATGCAGAAAGCTATGAAGCGGGGCTCTGAGTTCAGAGACAAGTTACCAATCAGTTGAGACGTACGCATGCAAGGCTACACAAACCAAAAAGAAACCAAGAATAATAACATGCACAACACGCACAATATAAACATAGCATACCACTGATAATCACACGAAACATAGTCTAGTCTTCAATAAAACCGGAAGAATACGGGGGACTGATCTAGATTGAGAAAAAGAAATTACGGCGAGGATGATCCAGCACTCTTCTCAAGGCAACTGGCTGTTGCGACTGGGAATAAGCCACAACTGCGACCTGGAACCAACAGGAAGAAATTTAATCAGTATTTTCGCTAAGATGCTCAATTGGCTGATTCCCAAAGTCGTTGGTGCCAACTACCCTGTAAGTGTCTATGCCAAGGCAGACGGCCCATTTCCAATTGAACTAGTGCACGCTTAACGATGCTTAGAAAAGGAGTTTGATTTGCTCGGCCACAAGATAAATCCGCGTGTAACTTTCAAGCTTATTCCTTCGACACGCGTTCCGGGTATTGGTCTGCTTCTTTGCGATGCACTTTTTTCAACATCTGACCATCTGCCTCGGGCTCGTGCTCTTTTCGTCATCATGGGCCAAAGCCCAATTCATCTACCCGCCACCTCTGGACCGGCCTTTGTCCGACTACGCATCGGGCAAGGCCAAGTCAGCCCTGAATTTCTCGGCTGGGGATAACATGTTTGGTAGCTGGACCACACCGGGGCGCCTCAAGTGCTATCTTGTCTATCGCTGCACGCACACGCCTTCGTCCAAGCCCATATACCCATCAAACAGCTCCTTCAACTCCCCCGAGGGGGAAATCTCGCGAGATGATGGCACGTGGGAAGTGATGCCGAACTTTGTGGGCCCTTTGGACAGCAGCTTCGGGAACGACGCAGGCTCCGGCTACAATTCTATCTGGTTTCATGGCGAATTTGTCGCCCCGACCAACGAGACTGGCTCCCTGTGCTGGTTTGAGCTTTACCCTGGATACGAAGAAACGACATGGGGGTTCGATCCGGAGACGGTAGTTACAGTCGATGGCTCCGGGCCCTGGTATTTTGCCACCGTCCCGTTTACCGTGCACCCAAGAAGACCCAACGGCCTTACTGTAACCTGGAAGGATGATGATACAAAGTGGGGCAGGCCTAGGGTGAACGTTTTCGCGGACGATGAGGCCGACTTAAAGAAGCTGGCTCAAGAGTTCCCAGAACCCTCTGCCTCGGCGAGCAGCAGTTCCAGCTCAGCAAGCAGTGGCTCCAGCCAGACAAGCAGTGGTTCGGCCCCATTCACCAACAGATCGGGGGGTTTTGTGGCCCTTCTTTTTCTGCTCCTCTTAGCAATGTGAGAAAAAAAGCCTTACAAGTTAGATGATCTTTGAGAAATGCAAATGCATGAATAATGGATTTCACAATAATTTAATCAATACTTGCGACTCTGCTTACCAATCATGAAACTCCTCCAATTTAGTAATCTGGCAACCATTGTTATGTAAGCTTGGAGTCTGGCATCCAGATAACGACCCAAATCAACGCAATAAGGTTGTCTCGTCTCGATTTTGACTCGGTCACGATTGGACTGGAGGTGTGCGTCAGAGCTTACCAGCCCCATGCTCTATCGTCGACAAAACGTACTCTCTCTAGATATTTCAAACAAAACATCGGAATCACCCATATCAAGCTCCAAAGTTTCGCTTCCGCCAGGCTTATCCGAATTGTTCTTGTTGACCAGCTTAAATTTCCTGAGTCGAGGGAATTGGCTTCTTCCTGGCTGCCGAAGTACTTCCAAAATTGCTCCGTAGAATTGAGGGTGAGAGCCGTCAAGCACAAAAGTCTCGACGGAAGTTGGGAGCAAGTCGACTAGCGAGACGTCCCTCGCTAAGGCGGTCCAACCCCTGCTGGCACCATCGTCACTGGTGGAATCCGGGAGTTGGTCGAGAGTTAAAGAATCTCCGGTTGAGGACTCATCATCGCTATACCCGTCCCCATCAGTGTCGTATCCGTCGTCCGGGTATATATTGATGAGGCTTGATATGTCCAGAATAACAGTTTCCAAAGCCGTGAACTGTTTCAGGGAAGTTATGAATGCACCCGGTATGTTTTCTGGGACCTCCCAACTGCACTGCACTTCAAGATGGCGCAAGCTATCTTTCCGAGCGGAGAGGATCTTTGGAATGTCCCCAGGAAGGTAGCAGGCGTTGCCACCTATTCAGTCCGAGAAAGCGGCTCTTGTATGGAAGATAAAAGTCTCAAGTTCTGGGCACTGTGCAACAAGCCTTGCAAAATGCGATCTCTCGAGATAGGTGTCTTTAAGTTTTAGCCACTTCAGGCTTCCCAGAGCTATATCAATAGAAACTGTCCGGCAATAGGCGATTTCCAGATTTTTAAGATTGGGCAGCCGTTCAAAGAGATTCTGCAATTGCTTTAGATCATAAGCTCCAGCCTTGTTTATGAAATGTTGTCGGTTATAATATTCAAACTCCAAATGCAATATTTCCAAAGAAGGCCAAGTAGTCGTTGGCGGAAAGAAGTTGCCATATTCAACTTCGTCGCCGACAACGAGAAACAAGTACTCAAGGTTGATAACCCTACTCAAGAATAAATCATAAAGCATGGCCACCGAATAGCAATATATATCAAGGTTGTTTGGGAAGGATCTCGAGGTCTCAGCTTCCTTGAGAAGGGGATACAAATCAGCAGGCGGTGAAAGGCCGTATTGCATCGCTTTTTCACTGACAAGCCATTCGTCTCCTTTTTTGTAAAGGGCATCGTACATGACAAGACGACGAACGGATGCGGCGGATTCGGGATGTTGACAAAGAGAAAAGATGAAACTCCTCGCTATTTCTTCGCGCCACTGGCGAGAGACAAAGTCGTGATAGATGCAAGGCGCCACGATGCGGCGAAGAGTGCGGCAAGTTTGACTGAAGTTGATTAAAGCTCTCGTATCTTCCGAGTGCCGCGCTGGTAACGGAAGCACATGCAATGCTTTACTGGATTTCCAATCAGCTCTGCAATGTGCACAGAATTGGACGGATATTGCCTCCAGCAGCTCTATCGGAAGGCTGAGCAAGGTCGTGCAGGCCATTGATTCGGTGTTATGGAAGGGAAACGACTGATGATTCGACTGGTTCGGGGTGGAGAGGGACAGAAGGAGATTCTGTAAAGAACAAGAATGGCCACGTCAAATTTTTGCGACCGATGTTGAACAAGTCGTGGTTTTTATGTGGTTTTTATGCCTAACCAGCTAAGCGAGAAGCAGCTTCACTATGCATCGTTAGCCTCATGTGGGGCTTTTCTGGCTATCAAGACGGCGTTGGGAGTGTGCGAGTTTTCAATATTATTCAGATGACTATCTTTTTTTTCACTTACGCGTTGGAGGGTGAGTTTACGGCATCTAAATCACATCCGCAGTGGCATGCTAGCGTTATTTAGCTAATGAATTCTTATTTGATCGAACTTGTTGTACCATCCGTCAACTGTCCATCCGCATTTAGGTAGATAGAGCCTCTCTTAGCTTGCGCCTGGCATGTGATATCCTCTCGAGATCCAACCCAGTTTTGCACGAGTCACTTGTACTAATCTGAAGCTGCCATCAATGTCTATTGCCCGCATCACTGGTCCAATCAGATTGGATTGCTATGAGTTGGAATTTGCTACGAAATCAACCTTTTGAGGGTATCGACTCATGGCATCAATCCAAGCCATACAACAGCTATGAATCTGGTCATCTATGGGATACCCGCCAGCGGGTTATGTATACCATGAAATGACGCCAGAACCTCTGACTCGACGAGCAGCAGTTCCAGCTCAGCAAACAGTAGCTTTAGTAAGAAAAGCAGTAGTTCGACACCACAGACAGACAGATCATATGCTTTTGTTGCTATTGTTTTTCTTTTTCTCTCGGTGATGTGAGGTGAAGAAGATACTGCAAGTCAGGCGGTCCTTGGTAGATGCATAAAAATAGAGTTCATCATAATTTATCCACAAAGGTCTACCCAGCTTGAGCCTTTATAAAACGCGGTCTTGTGAGATATTTCAAATGACACATCAGAATCATCCATGTCGTATTCCAGATTTTCACTCTCATCAGGGGGGGAAGTAGCGCCCCTTTTGGCTACTATGAATTTTTTGAGTTGAGGAAATTGACTTCTTCCTGGCTGCAGAAGAACTTCCAAAATTGGTTCATGAAACTGATCCAACTCGAAATAGTTGCGATAGCCTTCAAGAACAAAAGTCTTCACAGAATTTGGGAGAAGATCGACCAACGAGACACGTTTCGCTGAGGGTGCGCTACCCTGGCCGGTACCGCTCCCACTGGTGGCAACCGGGAGCAGAGAATCCCCTGCAGAGGATTCAGTATCGTCGTCACTGTCGGTGTCGATGTCGAGATGTGGATGTATGTTGAGGAGGGATTTCACATCCAGAATGACAGTTTCCAAAGCTGTAAACTGTTTGAGAGAAGTGACGTATGCATCTGGTTCGCTTCTTGAGATGAACCAGTTGCATTGAAGCTCAAGATGACGCAAGGTATCTTTCCGGGGCGAGAGGCTCTCTGGAATGCTCTTGGGGAGATAAGATTTAACATTGTATACATTCTCGGAAACGCGAATGTCCGAATGAAAGACGAAAGCCTCAAGCTTTGGACACTGCTCAACAAGCCTTTCAAGGTCCGATGGCTTCAAGTAGCAATCTCTGAGCTTCAAACACTTTATGTTCCCAAATGGTAAAGTAGAAGTAACTGAAAAGCAGCGTTCAATTTGTATGCTTTGGAGATTAGGCATCCGCTCAAAGAAAGGGATGTGTCGCTTCAGATCATAGAATTCAATCGAATAACGATGATAGTCTTTGCGATAAGTGAGAAATATTATGTGCAACATTACCAATGAGGACAAGGTGGTCATTGACGGCAAAAACTTGGCATAGTCCAAGGCAGCCTCCGTTTCCAGATATAGGTACTCCAGGTTGGCAACTCGGCTCAAGAACAAACCAAGAAGTATTCCCACTGAATCTTCATAGTGATGAGGCTCACGAAATCTTTCTATGGTGTAATCATCCAATATATTCGGATGCCAATCAGCCGGTGGCGTAATGCCATATCGAATTGCCTGTTCTTTGACGCCGGCCCACTCATCTCCTGGTGAATAGACGCTGCGAACGGCGAAGCGGCGAACAAGCGCGGCAAGTTCGGGATGTTGACAAAGAGGAATGACAACCTGCAGTAATCGCAGTCTGTAAAGCAGTGGGTGACCAAAGTCGTGGCAGAGGAAGGGCGTTGCTATGTGGCGAAGAAGGCGGCAGGTTTTGCTCAAGTTGACCAAAGCTGCCGTTGCAGAGTGGTACGTGTCCGATTCCCAGAACGGAACCTGGCGCAATCCTTGTTCTGAGTTCCAGTTGGATGTACAATGATTGCAGAACTGGGCGCAGATTGCCTCCAGTAGCTCTACTGGAAGGTCGAGTAGGATTATGCGGGCCATTGATTTGCTGTATGAAGAACGACTGACCCTCCGACTTGAATGTGGCGAAGTAAAACCCAAGAACACTTTCCAAATCACGACAACAGACACGTCAACATTTTTTATCGGCGTGCAACAAGTCTTAGTTTTTCTGCTAGACTAGCTAAGCGAGGAACAGCTTCACTTGATGCATCATCGGCCTATGTGGGGCTGTACTGACCACTTACATTCTATGCCTCCCAACATGATGGCTGTTGGTTGTGCTTGAGTTAGCTAGACTTTTCAGGCAGCCATCTTGGCTTGCATTTATGCGTTAGGGGGCAAATTTGAAATCACTGCACCACTTCCACGGCGATGTTTTGGTGATATCAACTGATTTATCGACGATTTGGTCGAATCCATCTTACAACCACCACCTTCAAATTGCTTCAATGCAACCACTGCCACCTCGAACTATCATTTTCAATGGGTCTTTTTTTTTGGTCCGTCCAAATGACTATTTTACCACTACAACTTTTGCAGGTGTGAATGAGATCGTTGCTTAGACTGGGATGTGGTATTCTCTCGACATCCAACTTGGGTTTGCAAGGGTCGTTTATACTAACCCGGAGCTAACATCAGTGTCTATTTCCAGCATGAGTGTTCCAATGACATGACATTGCTATTTGCTGAAATCTGCTGGGGAATCACCTCTTCAGGGGTTTCAGCTCATGGCATCAACTCAAGCTCGACAACAGCTATGAATCTGATCATCCGTGCGATACCTACCAGTAGCTCATGCAGACCATGAAACGACGCTAGAACCTCTGACGTAGACCAAGGGGAGAAGAAGGTCCCATAAGGCTGAGCTGATAAGAACATCCGACACGGATCCGCAGTTGGAAGGGTGGGTCTCGTCCGTTGTTCATCGGAAAGCAGCCGAGCAGGAGACCGCAGTGGCTTGGTTTAGAATGAGGAAAGTTTTGCAGAACAGCTAATTACGGGCCGAGCCTAATGTGATCCAGCCGTTTGGATTGATGCAGGGGAGTTGGTGGGTGCTGTCATGATGCCCCTGGGATGAGGAACCATCCCTGGGGTGTGCACGTATCTCGAGCCAGGGTGACGCTGGCCCTTAATTGACCTTGTCTTGAATAAGAAATCATACTTAATTTATCATTAGAGTTAGCTTATGGTCTTTGTGCTGGTCAAAGGCCAGCTCAATGCCGAAATGGAAGCGTCAGGCTGGTGTCCTGATGACAATGCGGCTCACCACACACAACCCCAATGACGTAAGGAGGCTGAGAGTTATTTAGATACGCCACGACGACTGTCGTCCCAAATATGGAATAATCATACGAGCAGACGCTGTCGTTCTGGGGTAAGGTGATGAATTGGTCGCATCTATCGTACGGCAAGCCAAACTCGAATAGCAAATCGGCTCTTGGCAAAAGCTTAGCGAAGACATCATAAAACCTCAAAGTATTAATGGCTTTTTAATGGCAATAGATAAAAACGCCTCGATCATAGTTTGGCCACTGCTACCTCAGCCACGTGGAGAGGCAGATGGGGGGGAACGCTGCATGTACCGTATCATCAGAGGTGCAGATGGGGTCGAGGTGGAGATGTCAAACTCATGCGGAGGCCATGCGACGAGGGGATGGATTGGATGAACGATGCAACTCTTATCAACACGACATCCCGTTTAAACTCGGACTTTGCAGTGTGGTTAAAGACATCAAAGCTCGAAACGGGTCAATCTATATTGGGGTAAGATGGGCCACGATAGGCCAGGGAGCAGAAACATGGATGCGGATGGGCCAGGGTTGAAACCACATGGGTGATGAGGGGCGTGAGAACGGCTTGGCGAGACCAATTGGGAAGCTGACGTGGATGAAGAGGGGTAGGACAGGACGATGGATCTGTCTGCTAGAATTTGCAAAAAGAAGTTTCCACTGAAGAAGCGTTAAGGTGTGAATGGGTTGATGTGTTGAATACGTCGCGTTGCGCCTTCAAACGGTGCTCCAGCGCTCATAGTTCTCTACGCGGGACGTCTTGACGCGAAGTTTGCATCTCAACTCATCCTCGGGGTTCCACCAACCACGGACAAGACAGTCGAGATTGGGACAGATTACCCCGGGATCTCTTGGGCCAACCCCCCTCCCTTTTTTTGCAATCAATCCGTAAACCCGGACGGCGCACAACAACTCCTCACGCACGAGACCAGGTGCGGTTGGATCCAAGCCAGTCATGTCGCAGCTACAAGGTGCGGGTCCGGGGCACGGCGTCCAGGACAGGCAGTTGCAGGACAGGGCGCAAGTTCGGGGTAAGTAATGCTCGACGATGATTCGTCGACGATTGCCGACCAGATCCCGGGGTAAAAGCCAAAGGAAGCCAAGAAAAGACTTTTTGCGGCACCGCACCGCACTGGGGCTGTCTCAGCGCGGACGAGGCGTGCGAGATGCGGCGTGATAACCGAGCGATGCCGATGGGCTGGTCTGTGCCCATCTCGGCCGGACGGAAGCCTTCAGGGCCATATCCGGTGGAGAAGGCACCCGGGCGGCGGACCCCACACCCGCTATTTGGAGAGGGCGGCATGTCCGGAGGTGGCTGAGCCGAGCTTGTTTTTTTTTTCTCTCTGTTCGTGTTGAGCCTCACTCGATGTAGTGGGTACGTACGACGCCGAGCAAAAGAGGAGAGAGGAGGGGGCTCTGCGGGTACAGGGGCGGCGGCTTTTTTTACCTTGTCAACGGGCAGGGATGCAGGAGTCCAGATGAATGTCAGTTCATTGTTATCATCGACTCATTCCGCAGGACGCTGAGAGTTAAAAAAGAGGACACACCGCGCAAGAGAGTGAAATGCATGACAAAGTAAATAGCGGAGGTATAAAGCCCTTTTTTTTTTCTTGCTGGCTGCTGCATGAGACACACTTGTTGCGGGTACCTACCTGTCAGAAGGGGGGGGTGTGGCTCAGCAGGTCTGTAACTCCAATTCACCTCCCGCCTTCACCTTGGGATGGCCGTCTCCCCCACTTCGGCTAAACCAGGTCGGATCGGATGTCTTTATCCCCATTCGCTCCCTGGGACATGCAACTCACCTATTCACCTTTGCGCGAGGGTTAGGGGAGACGCAAGCATGGCTTCTAGAAGCAAACGCTCTTCGTTCCGCGCAGCAGTTTGTGCTGAGATACAAACAAAGAGGCCAGTTTGTCATGCCATCATATGATGTACTGCCACAGAGTCCCGGCGGGTGCAACAGTGGGCTGATGGGGGCCCCACCAAACGGAGAATTGGAGTAGCCAGAGAACCCCTCCATGTAATTCCCGTCATGGAAGCGCGGGCGAGAGAGAGGAGAGGCGCTGTACCGATTAGTGCCGCCACTGAAGAGTAAAAGGGTTACACTACACGCTGTCGGCCGCTAGAAGCCTTTCACCGAACACGGTTCGAATCAGAGCCTTCTCAACCGCCATTAGCAGCCGGAGACCAGATTTAGAACCAGAAACCCAGGGACCCGCAGCGGAGGGGTGTGGGCTTTCCCAGCTTGGACTTTCGTAGGGGTTTGCCCATAGCGGTCTACAGGCGCTGCGGCCACCCGGCGCATTGCTCGGGGGGTACTCTCACTTGCACCGAGGGGAAAGCAGAAAATAGCTCCACACCTTCGTCACCCCGACGAACCTGACTAGGGCCATCCGAGGGGGGCACCTTGGCCGACAAGGGCCTTCTTGGCCTCTTTCATTCTCCTACTTCTACCTTTCTCTTCCCTCCTCCTTCCATCTCCGAGTTCTCTCCTCTGTCCCTCTTCTTTCCATTGTTGTCAATTGGGTCGTCCCTTCCCTCTCCCTCTCCACTCCAAACTCACACACACTCTCTCTCTCCCACTCACGCACGCATACAACTCTCCAATCCATCATGGCGTCGCCCATCGCCTCCAACGCCCTCAAGGCGCGCATCCGCAACCCGGCTCTGCTCCAGAAGCTCTGCCGTCCCGAGGACACCATGCAGCACTTCCCCAACGGCGCCTACATTGGCTGGTCCGGATTCACCGGTGTCGGTTATCCCAAGTACGTGCTCTCTTCTCTTCTATTCCTCCCCCGCGGGATGCGCGCTGCGTCGCAAAGTTGCCTGTTCTGGTTTGCGGTTCCGCATCAAACCCAGAAAAATATCCAATCGCCCTCCAATTTTGCCGCTTTGGGCCAGGTCCCAGCCTGCGGTTCGCTTTAACCGCACGCCCCTCCGCCTGTCCGTCCAACCGAATTAGCCGTTGAGCGTTTTCGGCTGCTTGGTAGCGCGGAGGTGGCTCGGGATTGGAAAATGGGGAGGCAGAACAGGAAAACAGAGCAGGAAAAAGACAAAGAAGAAAAAAAACAGGTCAATTCAGAAGTGTTCAATGGGCTAACTTTTGTGTTTTTTCGCAACTCTGCAGGAAGGTCCCCTCGTTCATGGCCGACTATGTCGAGGCCAACAAGCTCCAGGGCCAGCTCAAGTACTCGCTCTTCGTCGGCGCCTCTTCTGGAGCCGAGACTGAGAACCGATGGGCGGCTCTCGACATGATCAACCGCCGCAGCCCTCACCAGGTCGGCAAGGACATTTCCAAGGGCATCAACGCCGGCCGCATCAACTTTTTCGACAAGCACCTGTCCATGTTCCCCACTGATCTCGTCTACGTACGTTGGGTCCCGCCCCATTGATTGAAAGAGAGTTTTGGAGACTTCGGGCGCTAACGTTCAAGCTTTGCAGGGCTGGTACACCAAGGACCGCGATAACAAGAACCTCGACGTCACCGTCGTCGAGGCCAGTGAGATTCTCGAGGATGGCAGCATTGTGCCCGGCGCCTCCGTCGGTGCCACTCCCGAGCTTGTCCAGATGGCCGACAAGGTGAGTTTTTTGAGGAGTTGCAAAATAAAGACAAAAAACAATGGCTAATGCGACCCCGCGATAGATCATCATCGAGGTCAACACTTCCATCCCCTCGTTCAAGGGTCTCCACGACATTACCATGATGGACCTGCCCCCCTACCGCAAGCCCTTCAACATCACCGGTGTCCGCGACCGCATCGGCACCGAGTCGATCCCCATTGACCTGAACAAGGTGGTGGCCGTGGTCGAGTCCGACTACGCCGACGCTACGGCGGACAACACCCCGGCCGACGAGAACTCGTTCCGCATCGCCGGCCACCTGATTGAGTTCCTCGAGCACGAGGTGGCCCACGGCCGCCTGCCCGAGAACCTGTTGCCCCTGCAGTCCGGCATCGGCAACGTCGCCAACGCCATTGTTGGCGGTCTCGCCGAGTCCAAGTTCAAGAACCTCACCGTCTGGACCGAGGTGATCCAGGACACCTTCCTGGACCTCTTCGACTCGGGCAAGCTCGACTACGCGACGGCGACATCCATCCGGTTCTCGCCCGATGGCTTCCGCCGGTTCTACGAGAACTGGGACGAGTACGCGCCCAAGACGCTGCTGCGCAACCAGTCTGTGTCTAACGCGCCCGAGATCATCCGCCGGCTCGGCATCATCGGCATGAACACGCCCGTCGAGGTGGACATTTACGCGCACGCCAACTCGACGTGCGTCAACGGCTCGCGCATGCTCAACGGCCTGGGCGGCTCCGCCGACTTCCTCCGCAGCTCCAAGTACTCCATCATGCACACGCCCTCGACCCGCCCCTCCAAGACAGACCCCCACGGCGTCTCCTGCATCGTCCCCATGTGCACCCACATCGACCAGACCGAGCACGACCTCGACGTCATCGTCACCGAGCAGGGCCTTGCCGACGTCCGCGGCCTGTCCCCCCGCGAGCGCGCCCGCGTCATCATCAACAAGTGCGCCCACCCCGTCTACCAGCCCATCCTCACCCACTACTACGAGAAGGCCGAGTACGAGTGCATCAAGAAGGGCATGGGTCACGAGCCTCACCTGCTCTTCAACTCCTTCGACCTCCACAAGGCTCTCCAGGAGGAAGGCAGCATGCAGAAGGTCAAGCCCTGGTAAATATGCGTACCCCAATGATGGAGGAAGAGTAAAAAAGGAAGGAAAAAAGAAACTTATGAGAATATGTGAATAAGACGATGGGGAGGGCGAGGGAAGAAATAAGAAAGGATGAAGAAAGAGAAAGCATGTGATGAGCGTTCATATTTTATTTTATAATGGGACGGACTGAGACTCATTTTTTTTTTATTGGCTACATACTCAGGCATATAGATTTTGGGTATAATACCCGGGACAATTGGAGTAACTTGTTCAAAAACTGAAAAAAGGATGCAATGAATGCGCGTTTATTTACTGTTTCTCAACGTGAGGTGATTATCGGTAAACGGTCCCTCAGAGTCAGGGGGTTACATTCCCAGCACAGCTCAGCTCAATAAAAAAAATAGTTGAGGTGCAACTCTGACATGACGCTCCGACAACCGGCCCTACCACCCCCACCATAGATGTCAAGAAAAGATCCACACCGGGCGCGCGTCAGTTTAATTTATGGAGTAGAAACTGAGGCAGACAGATAGTCGGCTAGTTTATTTCTCAAAGGGCCGAACAGGGAAGTAACCCGACGCAGCATTACAGACGGGGAGGGATGGGTGCTTGGTCTTGGCTGGGCCACCCCCCACTATATACGGATAGGTTGGGCGACAGAGGGAGGGGAGGTGTTTAGGATGTTGCTTACCCTTGACCCTTGGTACCTACATAGCGAATGCCCCCAACACGTGCGAACGGCGGGGATTGCATGAACCCGTTGCCATCACACTGGAGCTCTTCCTGGTGCGACAGTGACAGACGCCGTGTCAAACACACGAGTTATGCGCCAGCGAGCGATCCCCCTCGGGTTTACGTGTCTCGAGGGAGGCGGAACCGACGTACGAGGACGTCAACCAACATGTGTTGGACCTGGCCTAAGGCACTGCCACGACGGCAATGTCAGTGCTGGCCGGGGCGCTGTGGGCGAGTGACGCCGGCGGCACCTCCACACTTGGGCACCAAGGAGGGGGAACGTGAGTGAGGTTCGATAAACGAGGGCAACACTCTTTTTTTTCTTCGTGTTGTGTCTTTTCTTGGTGTCGGCCAAGCTGCGTCGTGTCTGAGAGAGGCACGTTGAGGGGGGAGTTCATGGCGCCTCTCGGGTGGCTGCTTCGGGGCCGGTGGGTCCCACGGTCCCCCGAATGACAGCTTCGGCCGACGGGCTGTGGTGCTCCACTCTGACCCAAGATGGAAACATCGCGAACTTCAACGGACGGCAGATGTAACGCTTATAGATACCCAAACCGGGACAACCAGCAGGAGTTCCCCGCACGTGTTCCAGTCACTGACCAACCCGGAGAATGCCAAGTTGGGCTCCAACGGGGCACGATGTTGGTTGCCGACAGCCTCTATGCGTCGGCCTCGCAACACTCGGGGACCAGAGACGTTCCTCCTAAAATACGCAGTCCGTCCGGAGAGGGGCCGCGCTGTTCTCCCCCTTGTCTTCTCTTTCCTCCTCCCACCCGCCCGGCCTCGCCGCCTGTCCTTACATCTGCAAGGGAGAAAAGAAGAATACACCAACCATGGCCTATACCGTCTCGCGCGCCAGCGTCTCCGATGCGGGGAGCATTGTGCGGCACGTCGAGATACCCGCCATGCAGAACGGACCCCTGTACCGGACCATGTTCCCCGAGCCTGGCACCATGACGGATGCCCAGACCGAAGAAGTGGCTCTCTGGTACACGGAGGTGCTGGAGAACGCCATCGAGGATGACTGGGACAAGTTCCTCAAGGCATGCGGGCCGGACGGCACAGTCGTCGGGCTCTGCGGGTGGGACATTGCGGAGCGCAAGAGCGAGCACCAGCGGGTCAGGTTTGACGAAGGAGCTTCGGGGTCAAAGGGGGACAAGCCCAGGAGGAAGAAGACGTGGATACCCGAGGCACTCGATGCAGATCGCTGGTTCGATTTATCAAGAGCCTTGAAGACGGAGCGGGACAGGGTGCTGAGAAATATGGACAACATCTACCGTAAGTCGACCCATGTTTTCTTTTGTGCTGCCCTTTCTTTATAGTCACAGCCGCCCCCGGAGCGAAACGGGGGGTGCGTGTATATACTTATCATATCCAGGCCTAACGTTCATGGCGGTGGATCCGAGCCACCAGCGCCGCGGGGTCGGCTCCATGATGATGCAGCGCGTTTGCGACGAGGCAGATGGGAACGGCCGGTGGGCATATGTGCTCGCGGCGCCTGAGGCTGTGAGGCTGTACGCCAAGTTTGGTTTTGAGACTGTTGGCCAGGTGGAAACGGCACAGGGTGTGATTACTAGCATGCTTCGGCATCCTCGAGGATTATGAAAAGAATTGTAACATAGAGTCGTCTTGATATTGTGCAGTGTTTGGTTGCCGCCTAGATAGGCACGTGATTGCTAGATGCCACACCTGAAAGTGGGAGGTATCATCTTCGTTCTTTCCTAAGATTACAGGGAAGCCACTCTACTCTCTTCTGGCGTGGTAAACTGCGGTTTTGTCGGTCCGGTTTGGAAACAAAAAGACTGCTTTAGAAAATGTGCTTCAAGATTTGTCACTGAGATGAAGGGAGAAAATCCATGGTTTTGCGACTACAAATGATGGCATGGTTAGAAGTTGGGAGAATATCAAACTGAAAAGGCGCCGGCCCAAGGACAACTCATGGGTTACCCACGAGTTTAGGCATGAATGCAGCAGCTGTCCCTTTCCGAACCAATAAAACACATGGCACTATTGGTGCGAGCATTGATCTAGCTTCGGGCTTTGATATTCGCCACACCAATAATCTAGTAGAACTAGAATTTCATTGGCCCGTCGACATTTCTATATATATGTGAAAGAACTTGATGGGGCAGCTGGTCCCAATTTGTGGTCAGTTAGTCTTCAAAATCAAGAGACACTCTAAGATTTCCAACTTCAGTTGTATTATTACAAAGTAAATTTTTCTACACCAAATAGTACATAATACATAGGAAGAAAAAGCTGCAATACTGAAGCCTGGCAGAAAATACATACTCCAACAGTGCGGTTTGACTTTCGGGTAGATTTCTAGCATAGCAATCCATGAACGATATATTACTACAATGTAATAGTCCCCATTATAACAGTAGTCACAGTCGATGTCGTTGGAATAGTTATCGCCGTAGTCACAGTGACGACAGAATTCTGAGTAACAAACTGAGTGCTCGATGCGGTGATGTCAATCTCGACGGAATGTGTCACGGTAGCGAGCTGTGTGAGGGTCTCGTGATCTGCCACGGCGTCCGTGATCGTGGCAGCTTCCTGAGCTGTCGCAGGATGCGTGGCGATGTTTGTTTGAGTAGTCGTGACAAAGATCGTCTGCTGAAGAATCTGCGTTTGCGTGACCTTGCTGGTATGCAGCTGCGTTACTTGAACGACGGTGGTGTAAGTGGCCGTCACCGTCTTGGTTGGACCTTGCGCGGTAATAGATTTGGGAATTGTTTGGGTAACGGGGCTGGCCATGTGCGTCCTAAACTCGGTGACGGTTGTGGGATAGATTCCGAGGCACGAACAGGCTTTGATCTGGTCATGATCATTGCATGACCCCATCAGTTTGTCTGCGTGGCTACGTGCTCTGATCTTGGCGAGCGACCTGTGACTTTTGTCAGCCTCCTGTGGTACGAAAGGTAGAAATATGGACCAAAACTTACCAAGAAGCGGTTGGTTCAACTCGTTTGTTTTTTAGAATGATAGTCACAAAATTCTGTGCTGTGAAAGTCGTAAACTCCACGGGGTGAAGTGTTTGCGTGGCGGTGACGGTTTGAAAAGCGGTGATGGTCTGCGTATCGACATTGGTAGCCACCACACGAGTGAAAGTAACGGGGATGGCGTCTGCGGTCAGGGCTATGGTGGTATCAGTGGTGGTGAAAGTTGCCGGCTTGACAATAGTGTTTATGATTGTGGCATCCGTGACGGTGAGATCTGATAACAGAGTGACGGCTTTAGTTTGCGTGACTACCACGGTCGCTGTAGCGGTCTCAGTTGCAGTGATATCACTGTTGAGTGCGTGTGTAATTGTGGCAGTCTCAGACATGGTCTTGGTTATGCATGGACCGGTAGCAGTGATAGACTTGGTGATAGTAAGTGTCGGTGTCTTGGTTTTATCGCAAATCTCGGTTTTGACAAAATGGTCGTTGCAGTAGTCGCCAGCTTCATCCTTGAGGTAAGGATGTGAAATCTTCTTGAAGAGGTTGTTCTGCAGGCATTGCGGAGGCAGCTTGGCTCCATATCCATTACCTGAGACCGGGGATGCTGTGGTGCCACAGGCCACGGCCAACAGGCCAAACAATGAAATGGCTACCATCCTCACGAGTTCTTATGATGAGGAAAGAATGACTATGTGTCTATAAAGCACCAGGAAAGTAGCACAAGGATTATTATTAATGAACGTATTCAGCAGCTGCGGTACCCAACAAGTGGAATCGATTTGGCTATGTAATAGACAGGTTACCCCTTTCTTCCCCTCCTAGCGGTTTTCCCACTTCTACAAGCTTTTCTGATGGATATCCGGCTACTACAAAGGCAGAGCTATTTAGAACTACCCAGCGTAGTTCATCGATTAAGTGCCGACATGCCGGGAATCTCAGTCACTAGGCAGTTGACATGGGGCTAAGTATGGTTGGGCGGAGCTATAACGCCTCTAGGAGACGCCAACAATGTCCATTCCCCTGGGCCTGCCCTGGGCTAGATCTTGGTGAATCGGCACTAGTGCGATAATATAGTTTCCCTCAGCCACCCCGCAGTCGGTTTACGTGTTGATCCGTCCCGATCCGGCAGTTCTTTGGGGCGAGGCCAACCGTGACAAGCATCAAGCACGACTCAGCTCCGGGAGAATGTTGCCGTAACGAACCACTCAAATGGCGTCTCTCAAAACATGAAACATATCTAAGAGCAAAAAAAATAAAATGAGCCACAGTCAACATGACACTGTGGACCCGACAAGGAAAGGTCCGTTAAGTCAGGCACCATGGCCACTTGGACTTTCGCTAATTAGGCACAAGGATGCTCCAGGTGTACCAAACGTCGAATCAAATGTGACCTTGGACGCCCTTCATGCCTAAAGTGCACTCGTAAAGGATTTGAGTGCCCTGGATACGGGTCTCAACTCCGATGGGTCGGCGGCGTCGCAACCCGAGGCCGTTTGAAACATCTCCAGGCCTCAGTTCTAGAAGCCTCGCTCAAAGGCACAGGCCTGCTGGAAGACAATGGGATATCCAAGATTGAGTCCATTTGCGGCTATCCGCTCCAGGACCTGATAGACTACTACGACAAGAATGTCTGCAAGACCATGGTTTGGGTGGACTCTGGAGACAACATCTTTCGGCAGCACATCCTGCCGCTAGCAAAGACAAACCCCGCGGTACGATTTGCCATTGCTGCAACATCGGCGCAGAATATTTCTGCTACCCGCGGCGAACGTGATGTTTCTGAGGATGCAAGAAACGAGGCGGTCTTGTTAATCACTCAACGCATTACCGACATTACCTCGCGGGTCATGAATGGGCACGATCCTGATCATGAACTGGACGCAGGCGCCGCAGAATGGATATTAGCATGCATGCTTGTCCTTTCAGCTTACGAAATGGCTCGCTCCGGCGCCGCAGACACAGAGTTTCACCGCAAAGCCGCCCGGTCCCTTATCAACACGCTATCCACTACCGAATGCCGGAGAAGCGCGCTATACATCTCGCTAAGAAACAAGGTTTCCACGTTTGATATTTTTGCATCGACAACATCTTTTGATGTCTCGGCGACGCATGATACCATTCTCCCAGACCCGGATACCGAAACTTTTATCCTAAACGAAACGACTCTGTTTCCAGGCTATCTGAAGCTCTTACACGAGATCACCTTGCTCTCGCGCCAGGGGCAGCAGGCCATTGCCGCGAGCAGTCGAGATTGGAGGTCGGAGTTCGAGATGGCCAGGGGCGCGACATTGATGGCCTCTGGGAAGTTAGACATAGACACACCTCAGCGGCGCCGCGACTTTATACGGCTCGTTGAGATTCACTACAATGCAGCTCTGCTGTACGTTGCGAGGTGCCTCGACTACAGAGTTGACTATGACATAGCGACGGCGCTCTCGGATCTAAAAAGAAACACTATAGCAATGGAGGATCTGGACGGCTGGATTCATAATCTTCCTTGGCCCTTTTTCATTGCAGGAGTTGAGTGCCAAGGAGACCCAGAGAACCAAGCACTCATCACCAAGTTGTATACAGATGTTTCCAGAGTTACCGGGCTTAAGCATTACCATGAGGTTTTGGGTTTTCTCAATGCATTTTGGGCGAGCAACGAGCAAGACTGGCGAACACTAGCCAAGGATTGGGAGATCCAAGGGAAACGAATACTAGCATATTAGTGAATCGAGACTAGGATAACCGATGCTACAGTTTCCGTTTGAAAAACAGAAAATCAAGTGTATTTGATCTATAGTCACCCAGAGCCACATTGTCAAAAATTCAAAGGCTTGATTGGCTTCTTGTGCCAGACCCAATGGATCACTGTGTGGTACGGTCAAGAACGAAACGCCAAGCTGACTACAGCAGCCCAATTCGCCAACAACCCTGAACGTAACTATGTATATCCGCTACTCAGAGCTAAGTTTCACGAACCATAATAAACAACTTTACAACAATCACCCAGATTTTACTTCTATTTCTCCAATCCTCACATGAAAGGCAGACAACATTTGATAACTATCCTTGTGAACTCTTTGATTCCAAGGCGAAACCCCAGGGATCAGATATACGCCATTCACGAAGCCCTGCTTTGGAAAAAACCACACATAGCACACGTCAAGAGGCAAACAAAAGCAGCAGACAAAAAAGACAGTAAATTATCGAGGCTGTAGTCGCAACATACCAGCCAGTATGGATCCCGTATACCCTTGCAAACCCTAGCAGCCGGTTCGCCCAACTCCCGTACCAAAAAAAAAAACAGCACACTAAATATATCATAATACATAGACATTAGAAATCCGTCGCCCTTACTCGTCCTTCTCGTGGTTCTCCTCCTCGTCATCTTCCACGGCACCCCAGTCTCTCCAGCCCTCTCCGCGGACCCAGCTCATGCCCTTTCGCCAGTTGTCCTCGCGGATGGCCTGCGCGTCGCGCTCGTAAACGACACCAGTCACCATCAGGGCCACCATGAAGATCCAGACATCGCCGCCCTTCATGCTTCTCCACCAGCGTCGCTTGACGCCCACCTTCCAGAGGCTGTCGACGCTAGCTCGGGCTGTGGCCAGGAAGAAGCCGCGTCCATTGCGGCGCTCAAGCCAGGCCCAGAGACCAGCAAAGAAACCGCTCAGGAAGAAGCGCTGGGTCGCAAGCACATGGCGGGGAAGCCAAGTCTGGAAGAAGCAGATGGAGGCCCAGGCAGTCGAGATGGCTCCGGTAGCGTAGGTTGAGGTCCGAAGGGCAGCCTTGATGATTTTCTGCAGAGTGGCCAAGGGGCTGTGATAGAGCGACGAGAGACGAGGAAGGACGGTGAGCGCAGAGTAAAATACGACAAAGAAGCGGGCCAGAGGGCCAAATGAGTTGAGCCAAAAGGTCAAGTAAGTGCGGGCACAAGACGGGTCCGCAGGGTGAAGCGTAGCGCAAGACAGCGAGTTGATGAGAGGGTGTGCTCGGGAAGTCAAGGGCGCAATGGCCGTGAGAGTGGCCGGCAGCACATCTTCCTTGTTCGGGAAGAGAGTTGGAGAAATGTACGCACTAATACACATGTTAGCTGAGACAGTCCTGCAGGGCAAATCACAAGGGTCCACGTACGGCCAGCTGAGACGCGCCATCTCGGCCAGACTGTCGACAATCTGTGTCATCTGCGGCCACTTAAGGTTCGCGGGCCAGTCCTCTGGGCGCGGGTGGAGATAGGCCGTGGTGGTCTTGAAAATAACGTCGCCAAATGGCTGTTCATCAATGTTAGCTTTTGTCCTAATGGAGCGATTACGGGGCATGATTCAGTCCCATCGTGTGCAAATACTCATTACTAACCTTGGGAACGAGTTCGCGGTCAAACATGAAAGCGTGGAACATCTGGCCGTAGACCAAAGGCTGCAGAAGCCAGCTTCCGAACCACCAAGGACGATCCTTGGGGATGCCGTTTTTCAGGCCCCAAATAAGGCCCTCGCCTTCAAAGAGGTTGTACCCAAACTCGAGAGCACGGAAAATGGCAAAAATGGACATGCCTACGCGCATCTGCTCCGAGGGGAAGATTCCCAGCGCAAGACCGGCGAACGAGGCGCCAATGGCGGGAGCGTAGGGCGATGTCAGAGTCGCGGCGGTTCGCGGGTTGCGCAGTCGGAAGGGCTCGACCTGGGGATCCAGCAGGTGCATGCGCAGGCGGGTAAGGAAGCGGAACAGCATTCGATAAAGGAAGAGAATGGTGGACAGCGATAGCGACATCCTCATGGCGAGAGACTTGTAGAATGGCTTCTTCTGCGCAGTAGCATTCGCGCTGTTTCCACATCAGTTAGATCGCACTCCAGCATATCGGCAGGGGACCCGGTATCAGCTTACTCTTCACCACCCATGCGCTTCTGAATGGCGCCCAATCCCTTCATTCCCAGAAATGTCGCGACAAAAACTCTGAGCGTGTGGCGGATGGTCTTGACATTGAAGTCGTCGCCCCCTGGAGGAGGCTGCATGGCCTTCTCAACACGGCTGGGAGCGGGCGTCGAGCGGCGGAGGACGCGGGATCGCGAGAGGACATATTTGTGAAGAGCGGCGTACTCGCGCGCGGACAGGGTGTATCGCAGGGCGTTTCGCATGACATGATCGGATGCTGTTTTCGAGGATGAAGACGAGGTCGAGGCGACGGAGCCGTGCCGCGATTGCGAGGGCTCCCCCGAGGGCATGGGAGACGCCATTGTGATTAGGATTGCTGTTGTGGGTATCTAATATAAAATAAAAAAAAACACAAGAGAAGAAAAGCTGAAGGTTTGTGGCGAATTCGAAAAGCCGCAGGCTTTCGCTGCGTCGCTCGGTACGGGACTCGACGGAGCTCAAGATGTTGCTGGTCCACGAGCTGCTTCGGCGCGGCGCATCGGGAGGTCTGTCGACGACGGCATTCAAGCAAGCGGGGGGTTCGGCGGACGAGATGGAACGGAACAAGGGGGCGCGAGGATGGCCAGAGAAAGGCAGCGCAAGTTGCGTCGCTGCGGCGGGAGCAGACGAAGAAGAGCAGGCGGGATTAAAGGAGGGACTGAAGAAGTTGGATCAAGGGCGTGATGTGTGATGAGTTAGATTGTGTGCGTTGTGTGTGTGTCGGTCGCGTCTGGGCAAATTCGAGGTGGAGAGCGAGACACAAGGACCATCCCTCAGCAGCATAGCACAATCACGGTCAGCAAGCACAAAGTAGTCGGTCTATGTAACATTGCCCCCAGGTACATGTGGAGATAAAAAGCCTCGGTTCGGGTCTTGGACCACCGGCCCCACGACCCACCCTCCAGCGCCCAGCCAGTCAGCGCCGCCGTCGGCCCTATGGCGGGGCAGCAGCACTCTCAGCGCATGTGCTAGCGGGAATTGCTAGCGGCGTAGCGCATGATTGTCCATGGTTTACAGCGGGTGCATTGGGCTGCACAGCACTACGTAATGATCCTATTTCGTGGCCCCCATGCCCATCATCAGCACCAGAAGAGCTCTAAGCTGCAAGGATTCCCCACTCCACCCTCGCTGCCATGCTTAATGGATGGCAAGTCATCCGATAAAACCACACAGGGCCATCCTGCACCTGGAATCTTGGCTGATCTCCCTGATATGAGCCATGTAACTCCCCCGCCAGCTCGCACTGGCAAGACACATTCCGGCCAACATACTTCATTCATGCATCGCCACGAGCGCAAATTAGCCCGCACACATGTGCAACCCACTACATGGCGACACGACCACACGCTGCCCAAACTTTGTGCTATCAAAATCAGCCTTTTTGCTTATGCCCCGAGCACTCCGAGCGTCGACATCGACACCCGCCGCCCGAATCACGTTGCCATTCTTTGCTAGACGGCCAAGGGCTATCGACTAAATTGTACGCTGGGCAATACATCGTCCATAACACACAAAGATTTTTTTTTTTTCAACTCCATCCACCCCTTTTTAATCCTTTTTTTACGTTGCCTTTTTTTAACCCTAAACTCCCCTCCAAGCCGGACCTCCCAAGGGCCGTCGACCAACTCCGAATCAATCCTGCCTCCCTACCATATCCTCCCCACAAGCCACTGCTTCGAAGTCATCAGTAGCCCAATTCTCCTTCTCCATTGGCTGGAATCAAGAATATCCCTCCAATCAAGGAATTTTCTCGTGTCCTTCCAGATTAATCGTGCTCGGCGGCCCCCGGCTTTGTTCCATTCCGTTTCCAACCCCCCCCTAGCTTTTCATATTTCATACACACATGCTCAATGGCAAATTCATCCAGCCCTTTGAAAACCGTAGTCTCCAAGAGATTGGCAACCCAGGCGCTTATTTCAGGCAGCCCAGGTGGACGAACTCTCCTTTCCCCTCTCAAAAAAAATGCTTTTCTCATGGTAGGCGCAGATCCTCAGACAACCACGGGATTGTCATCGCCCTCATCCTAGCTACCCCACGACACCCCACAGAGATCTAACCCATGGCAAAAACTAGCCATGCTTCCAATTGAGAGAGCGAATCACGCAATCCCAGAGGAATTAGGTTGACCGTAGTATCGGGTGAAAGGGGAGGATCAAGTAATTTTTTAATCACAATGCAAAGCGCAAATGCAAACTCGCCAATTCGCTGCAAAAATCATAACTCGTCAGAGCCATCGCCTACTCGCTCACTCAGGGATATTCGGCCGTGCTGCCGTTTGGGGCATCCATCAGGGGAACCCATGTCCGGCGGAGAGAAGGCCCCTCCAGAGTTCCGTAGGGAAACATTTCTTCCTGCCAGCCAAGACCGCTCCACTCATCAAAGTACCGCGGCTCTGGGGTAGAGAGCTGCTTGAGAATGGACTCCCACCCCGGGACGCGGCCACTCCGAATTGCATCAACGGCCTGAAGTCGACGGCGCTCACGCTCCGTCACCACATCCTTAATGACCCGGTATCGGTATTCCGGGTTTGCCCATCCGTTGGCATTGTTGCCCACAGATTCCAGCGCCATCTTGAGGAACTCAAAAGGCACGTTGAGCAAAACGCGGGAGATGGCAGCGTGAGATGGCGATTGAGCCTGCTGAGAAGGCTTTGGGCCCTCCGAAACAGAAAGATCGCCAAACTGAATGCCGGTAATCTGCTGAGACCGACGCGGCCTACCCAAGTGCACAGGCGTTTCACAGGCAATGGTAGGCGACGAGGGCTTCTGGGAAGCAGGGCTCGCGGGAGGGGTAGGGTAAGGGGGGAACCGACGGAATTGCTCTGGCTCCGCAACAGACGTATCAAGGACAAAGTCTGAGGAAATGTTGTTAACAACGTAAGCAACAACCCCATTCAGGATCGCACGAGATCCCTCTCCGTATTTGTAGCTGTCATGAGAGCCCTTGTCAAGATGTTCTTCGAGTGCAAACTCGAGCGCACGTTCCAAAGTGCCCCAGTTAATCAGCTGAAGAGCAATCTCGCAGCCACGTCGAGTGACCGGCTCCCAGCTGAGCAGGTGGCCGGCAGTTGCGTAGGACAAGGCAAAATCCATCCGTTCAGAGATCGATCCAGCCTCAGCCATATCGCCCTGCTTAAAGGCGGCAGGTGGGGGGATCGGGAACAGAGGATGCCCGTAGAGACGCTGAGTGGCAGTGTAGAATGAGTCGGATCGAATCCATTTGTTCTTGATCTCGAGGACGATGGTCTGCAGCGATGGGAGTCCCGGGCTTGGCTGGGGGGAAGACTTCATCATGAGATTAGCAAGCTCAGGGCTTCGCGACAGGATAAGACGGTGGCCAGGGATGCGAACGGTAGGCGCGCGGTCGTCCGAGTATCGAAGCTCCAAGACACAGTCAGCAAAATCCAGCGAGCCAAACTGCTGCTGCAGATGAGAAATCAAGCCTTCAGCGTCGTCCGAAGGAGGCATGAGGTGAGGTGGGAAACCAGGGTTCGGCATCATCCTAGGGAATTCAGGGCCACGCATGACCCGACCGCCAAGGTTCGAATCATCACCCGGTCCAGCGACCCCATTTCTGACTGGTCCAGAAGGATATTGGTACATGCCATTGTCATCCGGGTGCGCTGAGGACTGCGAGTCGTGGAAGCTGTGCGGCGTGGACGGACCAAAGTTGTTACCATAGGGAGGGTACGAGTCCACGGGGCCGTATGCCATGGAAGGTCGGCCATAGTTGTCAAAGGCAGGCATCATGTCCGGACTGTAGGGCATCATGGGAGGGAATCCGTTCGCAGTGGGACCCATGTACGGAGGCCGGCCATCGGGACCCGGCATGCCCGGGGGAGGGGCAATGCCACCGGAGAGCGGAGGAGCTGGTGAAGAGCTTGTGGAGCCGTGAAAGGTGCCAAAGTGAATGCTGCCATTGCTTGGGTGAGGCTGGTGCAGATGCGGGCCGTTGGGCACGTGAGGGCGATGAGGTCGTGGCATGTCTCCATTCACAGCAGCAGTCAGGGAGCGGTTGGCGGGCTGGAACGGGGGAGGCATCTGGTATCGAGTGGGCGACACGGCGGAGGGAGGTCGAGGCTTGGTGTTGTGTCTCGCAGGAGGATGCTCAGCTGCAGGGAAGGTGTGAGTGCTTGGGTCTGTCTGCTGGACGAGAGGCGCCTCACCTGAGTTGTTCTTCACGTCGTTCTTGCTGGCAACGCCGTTGGGCTTCTCGGGGGCATAGCTGGGAGGGCGAGAGTCTTGGGCGGTGATCTTGGGCGCGGCAGTGGGGTGATGAGAATGGTCCGAGGTGGAGGGAGCTTTGGCGGCATCATCTGGCTCGCTAGAGGAGGACGCGGCTGTGGCAGTAAAACAAACGGTTAGCAAAGCATTTGGGGTGGATTGGTTTGTCTCAGAGGGGGAGCAAACATCCGACATGGGTCTGGTACGTACCGGAGGTATCCTGGTGGTTTGCCTCTGCTGCGCCGTTGCTCGTCTGGGGCCCGTTTTTCGGTCGGGTGTAGATGGGCTTGTTCTTTGTTGTCCTTGCAGCTGAATTCGCCGAAGCGGCGGGCGTGGGAGTTACACCAGAAGCCGCAGCAGCGTCGGCGGGAGCATCGGCGGGGGCGGCCTCAGCCTGGGCGTCCTTCTTGGCCTTGTCAGTCGCGGAGCCATTTGTAAGTTTCGCCTTGTGTCGCGGGGCGGTGGCCGGTGGATTGGTCGAAGGAGAGTCCGCGGGCGTGGGTGCAACCGGAGCAGGAGCAGGAGCAGGAGCAGATGCAGCCGCCGCAGCAGCCTGACGCTTCACGTAGGGCAGGGGGATTGCGGGCACGACAGTCTTGGGCGGCTGGGCAAGCTTGCTGCTTCCGTGCCTGCGCGGCTTCGCAGAGCCGTTGATGGGCGCCATGATGGGCACGGTTCAAGACGGAGTGGTTGTCGATGTCGAGATGGGAGGGCAGCGCGCCAGAGGAGGAGAGGGGAGGGTTTAGAGATCCGGTGCAGGAGGCGGCATGAGGGCCAGCAGTCGGACGGCGTTTGCTCAGAGCAAGTAAAGGAGGAGATGAGAGCAGCCTCAGGCAATAGACGGCGTGCAATGCGAAAACAGGGGATGCACTCAAAGAGATGCTCTACACAACCTCCCCCAGAGACTCGATGGGCACTTCAGAGACCCGGCAGAGTCAACGGCCGTGGGCTGGTGATGCTGAGCGGAGGGCGAGTGCGGCGATGATGATCGGAGATGTGCCCTCTCATGGTCCAACGGCTCCCCGGCTTTCGTCACAATTTTTTTTCCAGTGCGAAAAAGCTCCCCGCACGCGTAAAGTGGCTAGTGTAGTGGACTGCCGTTGGGCCTGACGGCTGACGATTACTGGCTGCCGGTGCCAATTAAAGTGCCCAACCCAAAGACGGAGGCCCATGGAAGCCTTCCGTGGAACACCTACAGCAGTGGTGCTAGGGCCCGGGCCTCCTTGATGCTCCCTTGCCTGCGTCGGCTGAAAGTCGGCTTCAAGTGCCGCGCACAAACCCACCAGGTGGGGTTGAGATCAAAACCTACCGGGTAAGTGACGGGATAAATTCTCCTAGATGCCCAGGATCACGACTCTGGAAGGTGGTTGTGTTTGCACTACTAATCTTTTGCAGTGTTTTATTATTCTTGCGCATGGTTGTTTGTTTCCTTTATTCCTTTTTTTTTTTTTTTTTTGGTTCAATTCATTTCTTTTTCTTCGCTGTGAACCAACTGTCATTGTTCCCTGCTTTGTTCCGTCCCTGATGTCATAGTCTCCGAATGCTTACTCTTGGCCAAACCATACCATTTTTCTTGACGTATGAATGGCTGTTTGTCTCAGCTTACTCAACCGCCCAGTCGAGACCATAGACGGGTGATTTATGACACTCCAGGCTAGCAATTGAAAAAAAAAGGACAAGAGAGCAACCGGTCAGAGTAAACACAGGATTTTGGCATACTAAATACATAAACAAACAAAATCCCTCGCATTCAAATTGACCTGTACCAGAGCCCACAGATCGTCATTTGGTTATGAGTCAATCTTTTACCATGATTCCCTAACTGTACCTTTGGAACTAACCCGATAAAAGCCCAGACCAAACAAAAAACAACTGAATTTAACTTTCCAACTACTCATGCGCTGATGATTTGCCGCTTCGGACCTCCGAGCGGCTGCATTGTTCTATTCCTGCAGTGCCTAGTCGCCCGCCCTGTCTCACATGGTCAGACAAGTCTGGTGTCAAGCCCACCACAATTCCAAACTCCAGGCAGAAAGGCCTCTGGCCAGCTCTCGATGTCGTGCAACCTGGCCAACACTTCAAGACATCACACGGCATGGGTGTATGCACGCATTGCTTTTCAACCCGACTCGTGAGCTATTTTAATCATTCCCCGCACAAGGAGAGATGGGGGCAAAGCCATTAGTGCTCCAAGTAAACCAGGTCTGATCTCAGGGTCCTGGAGAAGTTAGGTAAGATGCGATAAACTATTCTTCCCTCGGCGATAAATCCTATCAAAATAGATATGCCGTCCAACAAGGGCGGTTGCCTGCGCATGGCTCGGGGCATCTGCACATCTCTCATCATCATGGGGTTCAAGGGCATCATCCGATTGGGCTCATGCCCTGCATAGACTAAGCCTTGAGCCACGGGCGGACGGACGATATGACGTTGTTCCTTTTAAGCCTTGGTGGTTGGGTCAATGTCGATTGCTGACCCAACAAATACGTACTCGGAGCAGCTTCCGAATAGGTAGCCGCGGAGATACATTGTCGCCTACCGGCCCGACACCACATTGTCTGATAGTGATTAAGATACCGATTCATATTTATTATTACTACGATGTGATGAACTTTCTGGCATGATTGAGTGGTCTAACCGCCCCCAAAGGCCCAGGCCGATGCAGCGCCCACCAATCCCATACATAGATGAACGCTGTTAAATTAACTCCATTCACCGAAAACCAAGTGAAGACTGTTGTGTGCCCTAAAACGCCATACTCAAGACGCGAGTCTTCTCATATCTGACTGAACCCTATCCCCGGCGCCCTTTGAGAAATACGATCAAGCAATGTCGCGTCGTCGGGCAAGGCGCGGAACAATTGCATATTTGCCATCACTTTATGATGAGCCGTGACCGTCTCCACTCACTAGCCTGGCGATGAGGACATATATGAAAATGGCGGCGCCCGCAACGAGAAGCTTATTCCGGTAGATCCAACCAGTTCCGGCCTCTCGTTGCTGAACGACGGCATCAACAACAGCCTGCGCTTGGTGGCCACTGCCCGACGCAGCGATGCCTAGCTGCGGTCGGCACGAGGCGGCGTTGTCGCTATCGATTCGGTTCCCCGTCATGGGATCAACCTTGTTCTTCTTTATCCACTCCCAGTTCTCGGCGTCAACCTCGGGCCACTCTGATCGGAATTTGGCACCGCCGTCGCCAGCCTTGACATTTCCCTTCATAGCGGGGTTGCTCTTTGCGTGCGACCCATTGCCGGTCGAGTTCCACCATCGGGACCGGGAAGCCAGGTATCGTCGCTCGGCTGCGGTGCTCGACACCGAACCAGTCGTCATTTCCTCGCTCGTCATGAAGGACAAAAGACCGATAAGGATAGTAGAGACCTCCCAGGCGGGGTTGAAAGACTTGGGGTGAAAGTCTGAGATTGAGAGGCACAGGCGGGTTGACGGCTGGAAGCGACCAGATGGGGTATGCATGCGAATTGCCGGCGGCGCAAACGGATAGTTCGGGGGGAACATTAGGGTACCCCAATACTGGCCGCCATGATAGGGAGTGTCCTCAGGGCCAGTGATAATGTAGTGCCATCTGGAAACTAGGGTCAGCGCTTGGATTTGCATCGTGAACGGGGCGAATGGGCGCGTACTCTAGGATGTTAGACTCGGAGGGGTGGGCGGTGATGTATGGCGGCGGGTTCTCCGAGATGGATTTGTATTCGCGAGTCAACTGCAAGAAGGGGCATTAGAATGGATCGCAAGAGGCTCGGTCGACGGGGGAGGACATACTCGCTTGTTGGCGGCTTTGCTGGCCATGATGGCGGTGGTCGACAGCGATGACGGGGGCTCGTGAGGACCAGGACCGAAGTGACCAGATTGCTGGTCGCGTGAGTGACGGGGGACGGGGGCCTGTTGAGGCGCTCGCAATAGCAAGGAGTGTAGCGGAAAGCACAGAAAAACGGAAGAAAACAAGAAAGACAGACAGCGAGGGAATCAAGACGCTCGCTCGGTGGAGATGATGGGCCGAAAGTGGATGTGTCGTAGATGAAGAAGCGTCAAAGAACGAGTGTCTTTGAACTGCGCAGGGAACGACGACATCATTCGGGGGGGAGGGCGACCCCGACCCCCGGCCACGGCGGCTACGCCCCAGCCACACGTGGCTTGCGGGAAGTTTGCATGTGAGCGTTGGGAGCCAAGGGAACCCTAGCAAGCGGGCGAACAGACGTCGAGACGGCGTTTGTTCAGTAACAATTATCAAAGGAAAATCAATTACCAGGGTCGAAGAAAAAAATTACTAAATAGAGTATCGCCAAACAATTTAACTTGATTTGCCCGTAAAACTTAATTGCTGTTTCATTCTCACGATAAAAACTTTGTGTCGTGTGCCTTGTATTCAATCGCCTGTTTGGCCTGGGGCCTGGGTTGGGTGGTAAGTGGGCCAGACAAGGAGAGTGCGCCACACACAAGCTCCCGCTCAGTGCCGGGATCTGTCGAACCACCGCTGGGAATACTGCAGATTGCGCCTTTGACAATCAACGGCTGCGGTCTTTGAGCCTGTGACGATGGCTTCGTTCCCGAGCTCCGTGGGGGTCTCTGTGAGTCCATTGGAGCCGCCTCGTGCACTAGGCCTCGGTTACTAACCGCTACAAGAGCCCCGACGATCCCTTCAGCAAGCTTCACACCGACACTGGTTCCCTGCTTCGAGAGGCCGAATCGAAGCCCGGATTTCGCCATGACGAGGAGGAGGCCAAGCAGCGCCGGATGGCCCAAGTGGTATATACTTTCTTGCAGCCTTGGGAGAGCACAATACTGATTTATCGCTGCAGATTGGCGACCAAATGGCCGCTCCCATGACGGTCAATGAGGTTCGGATACATGGAGCCACCAACACCCGCACCACCTTCCTCGACCCCATCATTCAACCCCTCGTCTCCGAATCCCAAAACTCCAACACCACGATTGGCGATGTCATCTCCAAGCTGCGTACCGTCAGCGCAAAACTCGACGCCCTCCGTATGCTTATCGCCGAGGCCGAAATTGCCGTTGTCTGGTGGCTAACACGAGCAATATAGAAATCTACCAGCCGCAGCCCGAAGTCTTCCTCACCTCGGCCCAGCAGACGGACCCCTCGACCTCCCCCACCGATGTAAACGTCGACGTGCGCGTGCGGGAGCTTTCCCGCTTCAAGCTCCAGACCGGTACCGACGTTGGCAATGGCGAGGGTTCCGCCTACGGTTCGCTGCTCTGGCGCAACATGTTTGGTGGTGCCGAGATGCTCGCCCTCAACGCAAAGGCCGGCACACGCACCCGATCCGCCTACAGCGCCAACCTCAGTGCCCCCTTCAAGAGCAACCCGGACTACAGAATATCGCTCGAGGGTCTGGCCTCGGCGGCAGAGAAGCCCTGGGCCTCCCACGAAGAGGTGCTCAAGGGCGGTTCCCTGCGCTTCTCGTGGCTCAATGAGCAGCGGGACACCCAGTCCGTCGAGTACTCCGGCATTTGGCGGCAGATCACAGGCCTCGGCGCTACTGCAAGCCCCACTGTGCGGGCTGACGCCGGCGACACCATTAAGAGCTCAGTCAAGCACACGTTTGTGCGAGAGAGGCGCGATAACCCCCAGCTGCCCCAGAGCGGTTACATGATCCGTTCCGGTCTCGAATTTGCGGGTGTCGGACCTCTGGGCGGAGACGTTGCCTTCTCCAAGGGTGAGTTGGAGGTGGGAGGTGCCGTTCCTATCGGCATCCCAGGCTGCCCTCACAGGACAGGAATCTCGATCGGTGGAGGTCTCCGACTTGGAGCCCTGTGCCCACTTCCTCTTGGCTACGAATTCGGCGGCAAGATCCGCCCGAGCCGACTCAACGATCGCTTCCAGCTTGGCGGACCTACCGATGTCCGCGGCTTCAAGCTTGGTGGTCTGGGTCCCCACGATGGTCAGGACTCTGTTGGCGGCGATCTCTTCGCTGCTGGCAGTGTCAATTTACTTCTCCCAGTGCCCTACAAGGGCCCTGACTCCGGTCTCCGCTTCCAGCTTTTTGCCAACGGCGGTCGCCTTGTTGCGCTGAAGAATAAGAGTAAGTCAGCGTCCGAGGGCGGCGTCCAGAGCCTCAATGCCCAGGCTGTGGCAAAGGGCATGGGCAATGCCGTTGGTGACCTCTTCAATGGTCTTCCCAGTCTCGCTGCAGGTGCGGGCCTGGTTTATGCTCATCCCGTGGCTCGATTCGAACTCAACTTTAGCTTGCCCCTGGTGATGCGAAAGGGCGAGGCATCAACCAAGGGCCTACAAGTGGGTGTGGGAATTAACTTCTTATAAAAGACGTGTGTAAATTACAGAAGCAAAGTTTATAGAGATACCTCTTGCTTTCGCATCGTACAATGAACAAATTCCCCTTGCGTAAAAAGGAGCAATTATCCGCTGGCCAAACCAATTGGGTCTAGTTGACTTGGTGAATTGATGTTGCAGTTGACTCCATTCCACTACTCCTTGGCGGTGTCTGGTACACCAAAAAGCCGACTGGGCAAGCCTATGTGAAAAAGGCTTCGTTCCCCTTATTGTCGTCTTTTTTGTCATTGTTCAGCGTGTCATGTTTTAGCCATTTATTTGGTCAATGGTCATATGACAAGAGCATTGGGCCAGACGAGCGTTTTTGCATGCTTGCTAACCATATTGTGCGGACCATTTAAATATTGATTACTCCAGGGTAATGGCGTAGACCTGTCAAGCTGACACCAATACGCATAGAAAAGACCAATCAAATTTTAGGACGACCTCGGTGGCCTGGATTGGTCTAATTTATGTGATGACAAGGCAGAGATGTAGACTATGGTTAACATAATACAAATTTCCTTTAAATAAGTGACGTGTTAATACACCAATCAATCGAAGGATGGCTGATTGTCTGACAGGACCACCAAGATGACCACCGTTCGCATGGAAAACTCCAAGCTACATATTTTAAGAATATACAAGCCCCCGAACTCTTAAATAAATACCCCCCAAGAATTTTTCGTGATTAGAATAAACATACTGGAAACTAGACTGACTAATCTCGGAATCGAAATCCCTTGACTTCATGATATCCCCTATTTCTTTAAAATCACCCCTCTCTTTTGTTATATTGTCCTTTTTTCGATGGGGAAAAATCCGTTCAATAGTCCAATGATATCTTCGTGTTATACTTATATCTCATGGATTGAATATGTTGTTGTTGATGGGATACAGAATCAACCAAGTGTTGAGCATCGTGGTAAAAAAAAAAAAAAAAAAGGGTTGGGCGCTAGGGCAACACTGCTCAGGAGCATCATGTAAGGTGAACCAGTGACCAGCATACCCCAGGCACAGGATCTAGCCCAGGTTGATAAATGAATTTACGATTCTCCAAAAAGTTGATATTGGCCCGATTGGAATTAGACCCAGTGTTAGAACACCATTTCCAATAGCCCAAGCCTGAATGGTGACCAGGCAATGCGCTTCCCGTTCTATGCTATCATTCGAAGGAGTACAATAAGCACCTTATCAAGCATATCAGACATGGTATGGATCTCAGCGGGGATTAGAACAAGTCCGCGAGCCCGAAGATTCAAGATCTGCCAGATGCCCAGAAGAAAATTGGTTGCCCGTACAGACCCCTAACTGCAGACACAGACACTTATGGGTAATAAATCAGCACTTCACAGCTGTGCTTTCTTCTTCCGTGTTGCATGCTATTCTGAGATATCAATATTTTTTTTTCAACTGCTAATGAGGATCTTCATGGGCAGTGTCGCGGCATCTTAGTATTCAAATTGAGGTGACCCATATACGACCTACCATAGAGCCAATATAATATCACGCTCCTGGGACATCTGATGAAGTTTCAGGACTCGAAGAAAGTCTCGGGCATAACGAAGAGACCCCTTTCGTGTGGGTTCCCTTTGTAGACCGCTACAGATGAAATATGACAACTCTTATTCCCCAGCTAGCTGATACGGCGTCGGCACAAGGGAGAGCCTGCGGTAAGCGAACTGTGCGCCTAACAGGCAACTAATGGACACTCCTTTAAGGAAACACTCCACCGGTCTGGACCATTGTAATACGGCCAGTCGTAATTCCAAGTCTACATCCCGCCAAGGAAGCTATCGGTGATAAGGGAGGGAGCCAGGGAGGCAGACAAAAGCGCATAGGTAGGTCAATAGCAATGTGGCTGGGCAGACGAACAGCGGGACGCAATTTCGCAACATCATGGACTAGCACCAATAGGGGCAGGAAGGATCATGAAGAAGTATTCTCTGCCTGCAGCAAAAAATCAAATTCCCCATTAGGCAACCAGATTTAGGTCCGTGTTTACTCGACGGCTCCGGGGAATCGGCGGAGGAGAAAGGGGGGTCTAAAGGGGGGTGCGAGCGCCTGGCCCGACCGCTCCTGTTCTCGCGAGTGGGACAGCTGAGCGATGCTAATTTGTCTCTTTGACCAATTAATTACTTGCACTGACGAGCTTATGCTCGTGTCGATACATTTCGCTTCAGGGTAGCTGCGCAGAAGGCTTTTGGGCCATGCACGTTTTTGCTCGCTTTCGCTCTACAGGGACTGCGTCATCGTTGCAACCCACAATCTATATGCCAGGAAACTAAGCATCCGAAAGCCGTATTGTATGAGAAACCGACGTGATCGGGTTGGCGAACACTTGCAGAAGCGATTCTGGAACGTGGGGACGATGCGATGCAATGCAACTGAGTTCCGCCGCATGCTTGCCAAGAACCCGGAGCGTACCCGTTTAGCATAAAGCCGACATCAAACTCAAAGAAAAAATTATTGAAGGTTCTTTTTTAAGCCTGTTACGTCAATGGAATCATGGGGATGGCAGAGGAGATCAACTTGGCGTGCGACTGGGATTGGGAACCTTGAAGGCGTAGTAGCAACTCCCCGTCATGTTACGAAACCAAGTCGCAGCGCAGCGCGCTGGGCCATGAGTAAGCACGGATTCTTTTCACATCCGTTTTAGAATGCGTTTCCAGTTCAATGGGCTCGATTTGACACGGACAGAGCAAAAAAAATCACAAAATGCAAAATGCACCCAATAGGCGCGTTTCCTTTAGAAGGGTGGGCCTGCCCGCCCGAGTCCTGGCCGGAGAATAGATTCTGGATGGGGGAATTTCCACTGTCGATGAACCACAGCGGACGAGAACGGAGAACGGGGTGCGCGGCCAGCGAGTCGTTGGCTCGCTCCCCGGGGCAGCGAGGGGAGGGAGTGCCGTCAATTAGAGCCGGAGCTAGGCCCGCGGTGGGCATGTCCATGCTTTCTTTTCAGTTTGAAGTTTTGGGGCTCAGGATCTTGATCATCAAACAGGGCGGGAACAGTTGTTTGAGGGTGCAGGCAACGACAACAACAGCAACGACAACGACAAAAAGAAAAGAAGAGAAAAAAAACGGTGAGCCACGTAGCACCGGTGCAAGGATCTAGCAACCTGCGACCGATGTAAGCAGCAATTCTAGAGACTTCTCTTGCAGATGGGCTTCATGCAAAAAAAGGAACAACACATTGGGAAAACGTGGACGGTTCGTCTATGAGGCCCAAACGAGCGTAATTTGGACGGTGGGCTGTCGGGCTGTTGATAAAAACCGTCAACCCGACAGACAGGTTGTAGTTACCACCCCCCCTGCGGTAGCACCACCCAGCTTTTAGGCGGCGCGCCCTCAGGCGTGTCGCAGCTGTTTTTGGGGGCGCCGCTCAGTGGCTTTGCGGAGCGGCGAAGTGGAGCACCAAATGTCTGGTGGGCGGAGTTGCGGAGGGACCGGGGGGGACCCATTCACAATTTCCCGTCAGGGCAGGATCCACGAGGCCGCCGCCGCAGGGGGGAGGAAAGGGAAGGGAAGGGAGAGGCTTCAGTTTGCTGCTATTCTTGTGCGTGCGAGCCGCTCCATGGCGTTGCAGCTCTTCATCTTGAGGCTGAAACTGGCCCTACGTTCTCTCAGGAGGGACGACATTTGCACGGCACGCAAGCACCAGGGGCCTGTGTACCAACCAACCAGGTGGGTGACTGACTTGCGAAATAGTGAGATTGCGCACGTGGAGGCAAGATCGCTTTCTGTCTTCACATCATCATCATGTTCATGACTAAAGCCGGCCAAAAAAAAAAAAAAAAGACGCCTGCTCGGATAATTGTACCATAGGCTATTTTCGCTCGGTCTCGTCATCGTATGTACATCACCTTGTTTACATGAGTCTGCGGATATGTGTGTTCAAAGTAAAAATACGCCCAGGCCTATTCTTGTTGGATCTTGGCAAGCTTTGTCAGCTGCGTCAGATCAATGGGGGAGCCGGGTAACGGCCGAAAAGAGTTTGCGGTTGTAGGGCTTGGTTGCATTACATTTGCTACAGGGTGTAGTGATCGCCTAAGTGATCTGTGTTGACTGAAGTACCGGGCATACGTGCTTTCGGTAATATACGAAGGAATCTTACATAGACCATGGCGAGGAAAGTCCTTCAATGAGAGTCGCGTGTCGCGAGGCACAAGCCTGTACCAAGCGTGCACCTACGCTGAAGGCAAAAAGGCTGCAAGTTGACATCAGGGTTGAATTGAACATGCAAATGAGAATATTTTCTTCTTCACATGGTGCAGGCCGGATCTCAATTAGACCGAGCCCGACTTGGCTCGGCGAGTAGCGCGAGTGATTTGCTGCAGGCATTGGACTTATCACCACCGTCAACGCAAGTGCGAGACCGAGGGTGATGGGGGGGTTGAGCCAAGAAATGATTCGACAAATCGTGTGCTTGTTTCCCAAGACGGCTTGTTTGGTTTCATGGCAGTGCCAGTCACACGGGTACGTTGTATAGATACACCACTTGCCACTTGATCATGTTTGAGGCCAATGTAAGACTTGCTGTGCGTTGCACGCATCCATCACTGGCACGCAAGACAATCGCACTGAAAAAGGAGCGGCCGCCAGGGACCGCACCATCCACACACTAATAGCAGTGTGCGTTTTGGAGTGGCTCCCGTTCTCTTTCGGGACGGGTTGACGGGTTCGTGGGGCGGAATATCGGGTTGCTCGAAGACCCCGAAGCTCCACCCAGCTTCTCCCCCGGTTCGCTGGGCTTCCGTGGTGCTAGTGGGGTGCGGTTGATGACTTGTTGATGCCAGTTGACGAATGGCGTCGAGGTGTCAGGCTCGGCCGTCACCCCTGATCCTGATCCTGATCCTGATCCTTATCCCTGGGCCATGATATCGGGGCCAATTGGGGAACATGAGTTGCAGGGTTGCTGGAGGGGGGACGCATTGTGTTGATTTGGTGGGATGCGAGATGCGAGGGGCAGATTGCGACGATAGAAATGTATTCTTGGTTCGCTCACGCTCCCAGCGCCTTTGCATGCAACGACGCCTCTCTGTCCACAAAAAACGTCCTTCTCGGGCAACCCGTCGGGGACCACTCTGTGCGCTTCAGCTCGTTGCGGGCATTGAAACGGGCCAAGAGGCGGTTGTCAGATGAGAGGTACGAAAAAAAACAAAACATCAACCAAGGGAGAATAAGAAGTGGACGTGCACGCTAGTCAGTGACCTGCTCGGATTCGGGTCGGATTCAAGTTGGCTCAATACGCGTGGGGAAGCGATGGCCGGGCGGGTCCAACCGGGTGAGGTTTAGTCTTGGCTTTTTTTTCCGCGACTGGGCTTCCAATAGTTAGTTGCTCACTTCGACTCATAACTTGCTCAACGGTGGCCGCAACACGACCAACGTCGCTACGCCATGCTCCTAGACCTGCAGACACGGGAGCCAACGGAGCCCGCAATCTGACATGCTGCTCACTGCCTCCGCTATTTAGAGAAAATTTGCGACCGGGCAGGCAAATTCAGGACGCCGATGTAAGATGCGCACCTGTGGCAAGCTGAGCATATTATTCAATACCATTTTGGTTCATGGGGCTTTGTTGCACCCCGCCAAATGAGATTTGTGACTAGTATCCGGAGATGCGACCGATTAAGCCAGGGCCGCAAATCTGGCAACCCGGGCCGCAGCCTGAGGCTCCCTAACATACCAAGGCGTTGCTGATGTGAGCCGCCATGCCTGTCCAAAGCCCGTTTTTGCACAGCCAGTCCAGTGGTCGCCAGGAACCCGCACGCCGGTACGTATTCGGCATCTCGCAAGGGGATCGACGCGAATTTTAATCTCTAAGCCCGTCAGATTTCGAAAGCCGTCGTACACTTGGGAGTGTGTAAATTACGCGTGCGCCTTTGCAGGGCTCTCGGACGAAAATGTGAAGAGACACGTTTTGGTTTGGCGGGAAGCCAAGCAAGCAAATCTGGCCCACGCTCCCACTAGCTGGCTGGTTGACCTGAGTCAAAATGATTCATTCTCGATCTGAATACTGACCGTTGGGTTTGGAAAAAGAACGGACGAAGGCAGGTCCGCACACCCTTTGGGGTGAGACTGACGCATTCCACCAACTCGGCGGAGTTATGGGTGGGGTCGAATCCAACAGGCTGTCGCTTAGCACGTTTGCTGGCCCTCCCGGCATAACCCCGTGGCCTAGTCGTCATCCTCAATCAGCAAAACCCCAGAGGGCTATCGGGTCGGGGTCTTGATAAACTGCGATGTGCCCGTCAACCCGTCTTGGAGCCGCGCACAACCTTGATGTTGGATCAAGATCCGCCAAGGATGCGGTCATGACCTGGGATGGCGGAGTTGGTCGGCGGAGCTGTTGCGGAGAGAAGACGCACAGCAGCAGACACTCGACGGAGATTGAAGAGAGCAATCCGAGGAAAACGATAGAGAAGTCTCGCATCGAATGAGGTAGTCGATCACGAACAAGGCTCCCCAAAACCGGGGGTGCAAAAGCCATAGTCCAAATATGCGTTCTCACTGAACAGCTTCCCGAGCGCTGTTGCGTGCTGCTGTCGGTATCGTATTCACACCACCCCCAAAAACTGGCGGTGCCGTACTCCGTAGGGTGTCGGATATCTTTGGCGTAAACTATCCGACAGCAGGCAGTCATCCGCTAGAGGCCTTTAGGGCTGCAAATCGCAGGGCACCTAGCAGGCTCAGTGGCTCAGAGGTCGCCTGGGTGGGGCGCCAAGTGACAGGCATCAGGGTGTGTGGCCACACCCCCCATTCGCAAGAGGAGGAAATAACGACGAAGGGAGGGTACATGGCAGCTGAGCGTCAGCGCGCATGGGCTCTAGGTACCGCGCAGTCACAGCACGCGGCACACACCCGCCGGGAAGCTAATGTTGCCAGATCCCACGCCCGCCCCACAGCGTCTGTTTAGAGAACCTTGCTTCCGGTATTAGTGCGTGCGAGCGCATCCGCCAACTCAAGTTTATCTCCATTGGCGACCCAGGAGCTGAGGAGACGTTCATATTTTACTCGCGCCGGCCCCCGTCTACTTGCGAGAGAATCTTTTTGGATCATTCCTTCTTGATATCCCTTTTCACGTCGATCCTTCCGCCCCTCCCCATATACCTCCTAATAATACCCCTTCGTCGCCCTCTCTTGTCTGACATTGGTACTTAGTTGGCCAGTGTAGACATCGCCAGTTCTCCTATTGGAATCAACAACAACATCGCATTGTCTTGCTCCCCGCTACGAGCAGCGGATCTACAAATAGCGGCTGTCTCCAATTCCTGCCGCGTCGCCCCAATTGCGACTCCCCGCGCAGACACGCAAGCCGCCTTCTGGCGCACGCTCGCCCGCCATGTCTGCGACTCCGGGGACGAACGACCAGGACATCAACCCTGTTGTCCCCCCGACCTCCACAAACGACGATGAGAAGACGATCAAGCAATCTTCGGTAACAGATATCGGCGCCGACGAGCCGATCAACGAGAAGCCCTCGTCATCGCCCGCCGAGACGCTGGGTGAGAATGACGATGACTCTGAGATGGAGCGCCGCACCTCGCTGGTGCAGGCGCTAGCACGCACTGTCTCGCGAGCTTCTGCCGCCCACAACGGCACCAGCCCTTTCGAGGCCGACGCAAACTCGCCCCTCAACCCCAGCTCCCCCAACTTCAGCGCTCGCGAGTGGGCCAAGGCCATCGTGGCCATGGGCCAGGAGCAAGGCAGCTCCATGAGATCAGCCGGTGTTGCTTTCCAGCACCTGAACGTTTTCGGTTTCGGTGAGTCTAGCGACTACCAAAAGGATGTCGCCAACGTCTGGCTGTCGCTTGGCTCTCTCTTCAACCGCGCCACAGGTGACAAGGGTCAGCGCATCGACATCTTGCGACAGTTTGACGGTGTCGTTCACAAGGGTGAAATGTTGGTTGTGCTGGGACCTCCTGGTTCTGGTTGCTCCACTATGCTCAAGACGATTGCCGGTGAGACCAATGGTATCTGGGTCGATGACGGATCATACTTCAACTACCAGGGTAAGTTCAATTCCAAGATTGGGACGACAAAAGATCCCGGCGATGTGGGAACTGGGAGCTTAAGCTACCCATTTCGTGCATCGTGGAACACGGCACGATGAGACTGCGCCAGCACCATGCTGCGACAGTGTTTCACGTGCGACTTCTACGACATGTGACTAACGTGTACATTCCAGGTATGAGCGCCAAGGAGATGCACACCCACCACCGTGGTGAGGCCATTTACACCGCCGAGGTTGATGTCCACTTCCCTCAATTGTCTGTTGGCGATACCCTCACCTTCGCCGCGCGAGCTCGCCAACCTCGTGAGCTTCCCCATGGCCTTACCCGAAACCAGTTCGCCGATCATCTACGAGATGTTGTCATGGCCATGTTTGGTATTTCCCACACCATCAACACCCGAGTCGGTAACGAGTACATCCGAGGTGTCTCGGGTGGTGAGCGCAAGCGTGTCACCATTTCTGAAGCTGCCCTGTCCGGTGCTCCCCTACAGTGCTGGGATAACTCGACTCGAGGTCTCGACTCTGCCAACGCCATTGAGTTCTGCAAGACCCTCCGCCTCCAGACCGAGCTCTTCAACAACACCGCTGTCGTTTCCATCTACCAGGCTCCCCAGAGCGCCTACGACCTGTTCGACAAGGCCACCGTCATCTACGAGGGTCGCCAGATCTACTTCGGTCGCGCCGATGACGCCAAGCGCTACTTTGTCAACCTGGGTTTCGAATGCCCTGCCCGTCAGACTACCCCTGATTTCCTGACTTCCATGACTGCTCCCCTGGAGCGTGTTGTGCGAAAGGGTTTTGAGGGCAAGGTGCCTCGAACCCCCGACGAGTTTGCCGCTTGCTGGAAGAACAGCGCCGAGTACAAGGCTCTGCAGGCCGAGATTGAGCAGTACAAGCAGGCTCACCCTATCAACGGTCCTGATGCTGAGGCTTTCCGTGCTTCTAAGCAGGCACAGCAGGCCAAGGGTCAGCGCGCCAAGTCTCCCTTCACTTTGTCCTACACCCAGCAGATTCAGCTCTGTCTTTGGCGTGGCTGGAAGCGTCTGGTTGGAGACCCTGGTTTGACCCTCGGTGCTTTGATCGGAAACTTCTGCATGTCTCTCATCATTGGCAGTGTCTTCTACAACTTGGGAGACACTTCCAGCAGCTTCTTCCAACGCGGTGCCCTTCTGTTCTTTGCCTGTCTGATGAATGCCTTCGCTAGTGCTCTTGAGGTGAGCTCCTTGGTTCAACCTATTTCAGTGTATCATGTACTAACACTCGCCAGATTCTGACCCTGTATGCCCAACGTCCTATTGTCGAAAAACACAGCCGATATGCCCTGTACCACCCGTCTGCCGAAGCCATTTCTTCCATGCTTTGCGATATGCCGTACAAGATTGCGAACACCATTGTCTTCAACATTTCCCTGTACTTCATGACGAACCTGCGAAGAGAGCCTGGTCCTTTCTTCTTCTTCCTGCTCTACTCGTTCTTCACTGTACTGGTCATGTCCATGATCTTCCGTACTATCGCTTCTGCCTCCCGAACTCTGTTCCAGGCCCTGGTTCCTGCTGCTATCCTGATCCTCGACCTTGTCATCTTCACCGGTTTCGTTATCCCCAAGCGCTACATGCTTGGTTGGTGCAAGTGGCTTTACTGGATTGACCCCCTTTCCTACGTTTTCGAGGCTCTCATGGTCAACGAGTTCCATGACCGCGACTTCGCCTGCGATAGCTTCGTGCCCAGCAGCGCCGCCCCCGGATACGAGAATGTCTCCGACGCAAACCGTGTGTGCAGCTCCGTCGGTGCTGTCCAGGGTCAGTCCTTTGTTCGCGGCGACGACTACTTGAAGCTTGCTTTCAACTACAAGTGGGAGAACCGCTGGCGCAACTTTGGCATTCTCATCGCCTGGATCTGCCTGTTCCTCCTCACCTACATGGTCTCTGCCGAGTTGGTTTCCGAGAAGAAGTCCAAGGGTGAAGTCCTGGTTTACCGCCGTGGCCACAAGCCCACCGTCGTTGCCAACGCCGAGAAGAAGCACAGCGATCCCGAGGCCGCTATGGCCCACATCGGTCCTGTTGTCACCGCTGAGCGCACTCGTAGCCGCAACAACAAGGACGCCGGTAACATTCTCCAGGAACAGACTTCCGTTTTCCAGTGGCACGATGTCTGCTACGAGGTTCAGATCAAGAACGAAACTCGCCGCATTCTAGACCACGTCGATGGTTGGGTTAAGCCCGGTACTCTCACTGCCTTGATGGGTGTCTCTGGTGCCGGAAAGACTACTCTTCTCGACTGTCTTGCTGATCGTACTTCCATGGGTGTTATTACTGGTGAGATGTTGGTTGACGGAAGCCCCCGTGACATGTCTTTCCAGCGCAAGACCGGTTATGTTCAGCAGCAGGATCTTCACCTTCAGACCTCGACTGTTCGTGAGGCTCTCAACTTCAGCGCCCTCCTCCGTCAGCCCGCCCATGTTCCCCGCGAAGAGAAGCTCGAGTACGTTGAGCAGGTTATCAAGCTGCTTGATATGGAGGAGTACGCCGATGCCATTGTCGGTGTCCCTGGTGAAGGTCTCAACGTCGAACAGCGTAAGCGTCTTACCATTGGTGTCGAGCTTGCTGCCAAGCCTCCTCTGCTGCTCTTTGTTGACGAGCCTACCTCTGGTCTCGACTCTCAAACTTCCTGGGCTATCCTCGACCTTCTCGAGAAGCTGACCAAGGCTGGCCAGGCTGTCCTCTGTACTATCCACCAGCCCTCCGCTATGCTTTTCCAGCGATTCGACCGACTCCTGTTCCTCGCCAAGGGCGGCAAGACTGTCTACTTTGGTGACATTGGTGAAAACTCCAAGACCATGACCAGCTATTTCGAGCGCAACAGCAACCACACCTGTCCCACCGAGGCTAACCCCGCTGAATGGATGCTTGAAGTTATTGGTGCTGCCCCCGGCTCTCACTCTGATGTCGATTGGTTCCAGACCTGGCGGGAAAGCCCCGAGTACCATGCCGTCCAGGAAGAGTTGGAGAGCATCAAGCGCGAGAAGCAGGGTGAGGCCAACATCATTGAGTCTGACCCTGGCAGCTACCGCGAGTTCGCCGCCCCCTTCATGCAGCAGATGCGCGAGGTTCTGTTCCGTGTGTTCCAGCAGTACTGGCGTACCCCCGTCTACATCTACTCCAAGGCTGCTCTGTGCACGCTTGTTGCTCTGTTCATCGGTTTCGTCTTCTTCAACGCTCCCAACAGTATCCAGGGTCTCCAGAACCAGATGTTTGCCATCTTCAACCTGTTGACCATCTTCGGCCAGCTTGTCCAACAGTCCATGCCTCAGTTCGTCATCCAGCGTTCCCTGTACGAGGTCCGTGAGAGACCCTCCAAGGTCTATTCGTGGAAGGTCTTCATGCTGTCTCAGATCATTGTTGAGCTTCCCTGGAACGCCCTGATGTCTGTCATCATGTTCTTCTGCTGGTACTACCCCGTTGGTCTTTACCGCAACGCCTCGGCTGCCGACCAGCTGACCGAGCGTGGTGCCCTGATGTTCCTCTTCCTGTTCATGTTCCTCATCTTCACCGGAACCTTCTCGACCTTCATCATTGCAGGATTCGAGACAGCTGAAGCCGGTGCCAACATTGCCAACTTGTTGTTCATGCTTTGCTTGATCTTCTGTGGTGTTCTCGCGACTTCTGACTCTCTTCCTCGCTTCTGGATCTTCATGTACCGGGTCTCTCCGTTTACGTATTTGGTCAGTGGCATGATGGCGGCGGCAGTGGCCAACACCAACGTCGTGTGTGCGTCCAACGAGTTCCTCACATTCAACCCTCCTTCGGGCGAGACCTGCATCGACTTCATGGGCGACTACATCAAGAGCATGGGCGGTTACCTGGTTGACAACAACGCTACCAAGGACTGCGAGTTCTGCACCATGAGCGACACCAACGTGTACCTTGCCACCGTCGGTTCTTACTACAACCAGAGATGGCGCAACTTTGGTCTTCTCTGGATTTACGTCTTCTTCAACATCGCTGCTGCTCTGGGCGTCTACTACCTGGCTCGTGTGCCTAAGAAGCCCAAGGAGAAGAAGGAGAAGAAGGCCTAAATTACACACCACTCAATAAACTCAACAAACCAAAAAAGAAAAATCACCCTTTAGAAAGAAAAAGGAGCCAATCATTTCCCAGTATCTCGGAAACAAAAAAAGAAAACGAGATTGATGTTATTTTTGCTTTAGATGTTTTAGTATGGGAATAATGATCCCAATAGAAGGCACAAGAATGCCATGTATACACCATTAGTTAGACATGTACCTAATTGAACACAGAAGGGGATCGCTTTCCCCAAGATGAATCTTACCTTTCGTTATCAATCTCAATGTGATTGCCTCCTGCGCATTGCCTCGTGACTTTGTTCTTATTTGGTTTCAAAATGGAGTGATGGTGGCGAACTGTTTCGATTTCACTTTATACGTTATGCGAACCATAGGACCTTTCGACCGCGCATGAGGGGTAGCAATACCTGGAGCAAAGGATTAAAAGAAAGAATGGAGCGCAGTGACGTCAGTAGTGAGGCTCATCCCATGTAATCGAATGGGCACTTTATCATCATCGCCACTCTCTTAATGAGTGGTTGGTAATCAACAAGCATAGATTAAACTATACTACCCCGCGAAATGGCATTGACGTGCCAACAGCACTTTACAATCAACTCCCCCACTTTCCGTTCCGCAACGGAAGAGAGCTCATGTTAAATCCCATTAAGCGCTTCTTCCGAGGAAACAACCTGACCAACTTCCCCAAGGGGACTTGACGTCAAAATGTGTAACTGAGTTCTCTGGACCTTTTGTTTTGAATACATCTTTCATTTCGTCATGTCTTGTTCCACGTGCCCTATAAAACCAACATACTATAGAACCCTTCTTTTTCTCAGATTAAGCAGCCAAAAAATGTCATTCTAGGGAAATCCATGTCTTATTCCCAAAAGTCCCCCTTGCGGGGAAAGATAATAATGATAATAAATGCCCATGCTCACGCAAAACGCCAATTACACCGAAACAACCCCAACCCAGGGAAGGAGTGTATGTATATGTGTGCTCGCGCACGCCCAAACCGTTTGTTGCGCTTATCGCGCGAAGACTTCGCTAACCTTCTTGTCCCAGTTCCTCTCATCCGCCAGCTTCCTCATGACGTCGGCAAGGCTATCGCAGTGGGTGTCGACCTCGACGTCATTCATCTGTGCGGTGTCCCATGACGCGATGAAGTAGAGGTTGACGGCGTCAATCATGAAGGCGTTCCAGAATAAGCCGCTGTCAAAGCAAACAAGGTTAGCCACACAGTTCTCTCTCATCTTTCGACCCCGCACATGACAAGTGTGAAAGGGGGGTGAAGGGAGGGGGGATTAATATATATCTTACCAGTCGGGCCAGTCATATCGAGTCACGGGCTCGAGCGTCTTGAAGTTTGTCTGGTCGCCACGGGCCATGCTCATGGCCATGCTAACGTCCCACACAAATGACTGTCGGAACGAGGCAGCCTCGGCCATGTCGGCCTCATCGCGGAGTCCCTGGCGCACGCGGTTCCAGGGGACGTGCTCGAAGCGCTTCATCTGGTCCTGCTCGTGGGCCATGCGGCGCATGAAGCCGGCGACGGTTTCGTCAGCCACAACCTCGCACATGTTGAGCAGCCACTGGGTGGTCGGACCGTCAATGCTCATGGCCGGCGGCAGCAGCCTCTCCATCCACTCGGGGACAAAGGGCCACGAGCGGCCGCTCTCCCACGAGTTGAAGAGGGCGTGGGACGAGCCCGTCTGCAGCACGTTGAACATGACAATGGCGCTCTTGGCAAAGAGAGCCGGCAGCACGCCGTGCTGGTCCCGCAGAGCGGCTAGCCCGGGCAGGGCGACGATCCTTCCCGACCGCGGGTACTGGAATTCCGCTGCACGCGCCTCCCACTGGCCGTCCCAGACCCGGTCGCGGACGGCTCGGCGCTCCTCTGCCTGGGCCGTGCCCGCGTCGTTGGATATCATCATGCCGGGAGCCCGCTGCGGCGGCCACAGGGCACGGCCGAAGCGGGAGATGCCTCGCAGCCGCTTGACGTGGAACGCCACGCTCTTCTGCGCCGGCTCGCTGTCCTCGTACTGGCTGAAGAGGTCCGAGAAGAGACGGTAAGGCGTGAGCGCGGGGATGTGCACGTTGGCGTCCTGGATCCAGCGGTCCAGCTCGTGGTGGAACTGCGTGATGGAGAGGGCGTCAAACACGGAGTGGTTGAAGGTGAAGATGAGGAAGTATTGGTCGCCAGCTCCGATTCGGACAACGTCCGTCTGCGACATGAAGGGCGTCGAGTGGCTCTCGCAAGACTCCTCCTTGGCCAGCTGGAGCGCATCCGCCTCAGCTTCTACACCGACATCTCTGATGAGCTTGTCGAAGAGAGCCGGGCTGGCCGACAGCACCGCGTGGTAGGGTACTTTGTTGGCGGCTTCGAAGACGACGGCGCGCAGCATTGGACGAGACGAAAGTGCCTTCTCCAGACCCAGCCGGATCTTCTCATAGGGCACATCCCGCACTCGGAAAACGACCCGGTTGTGATAGGACTGCGGGCGTGGTCCAATGGCCGTTCGATGCAGCGAGTCCCGCACCACCATCACATCCTCGATGTCGCCACATGCGAGTCCCGCACTTGTGACCGAGTCCTGCGCAGATTTCCAAATGCCCTTTTCGTCCACGGCCACAGGCAATTGCTGCTGGTGCCTCTTAATGGCTAGCGGCGCCTGGATTTGCGGGATCGACGCAGCCGTTGTAAGTGCTGCAACGCCTGCAGGCGCCGCGGCAGCAGCGCCCTGCTCAAGCGCCATCCTGGCCTCGTGGATCTCACGAGCCACGAGGAGGTGGGCCTGCTTCTCCACGGTTTCGTTTTCGGCAAAGTCCTGCAGGTAGAGGCGCTGACCGCAGGTTCGCAGGACGCTGTCGCAGTACCGGAGGAGTGTGATGCTGTCAGCAAGGAACATGACGTTGTCACCCTTGTCGGGCCGAGTGCCACAGAGCTGCTCCCAGATGCTTGTCAACTTCTCAATATACCGCTGGCTGGGTTGTGCCGGCTGGGCTGCGGGCTCGGGCTCCTTTGGTTCGCGCATCTGCTCCAGCTTCTGACGCAGCAGGGCCTTCTTGACCTTGCCCAAGGATGTTACTGGGAACTTTTCGAAGCCGAGCTCCTCGAGGGTGTATACGGAGTCAAGAGCATATCTGGGGTCAATGCTCCTTGACTTTTCAATAAGCTGGGCTTTGGTTGTATCCTCAGGGAGAATGGCGATTGCCACAGGGACCTGGCCGGCAAGTTCGTCTGGCACGCCGACAACTTGAGCCTGTATTTTGAGTTAGCAGCTGAAACCGTTTCAAATATATATAACTGTTTTGCTCAGATTTTCCTGGGGGTTTTCAAAACTCACCTGGACTCCAGGGATCTGCTGAAGCGCAGATTCAATCTTAATCGGGTAAATGTTCTCTCCACCTCGAATAATGAGATCCTTGTATCGACCGAGAATGTAGATGACACCCTGCTCGTCCATGCGCGCCTGATCACCAGTCACGAGCCACGAACCATGCTCATCGCTGTACATGGACTCGTCCCTCTCTCTGTTGTAGTACCTGGCAATGATTGAGGTTCCACCCATGTGTAGCTCCCCGATCTCGCCACGGCGCACAGGCTCGCGGCTTCCCGGGCGGCAGATGCGCGCAGCCGCGCCGGCGAGGACCTTTCCCACGCCCGGGTGGTAGCCGTCGATGAGGTCCGGGTCGGTGCGGGCAAAGGTGATGAGGGGTGCGCCCTCGCTCATGCCGTAGACCTGGATGGCGATTTTGGCACCGAGGCCCTGGCGGCACAGCTCAATGTCCTCGCGGCCGATGGAGGTGCCACCGATGGTAACGATGCGCAGGTCCAGCTCCTCGGGGCTGGGGAAGGATGGGTGTGCCATGAGGGCCTTGACCAGCGTAGGCGTCGCCGACATGACGGAGCACTGCTCCTGTACGAGGGCCTGCAGAGTAGCGTCGACATTGAATGTCTTGGAGGCAAAGATAGCTGTGCCGCCCCATCGCCATGCACGCAAGGCATTGTTAATAGCGAAGATGTGTGATGAGGGTGTGTGGATGAGGAAGCGGAGGTAGTGGTTGGGGTCGACCTCGGGGTCGAAGTCGCAGCACTCAGAGACGATGTTCTCATGTGTGTGAACACAGCCCTTGGGCTCTCCTGTGGTGCCGCTAGTGAAGACAATCAGGGCAATGTCGTCCTCGGTGTCGACGACTTCGCCATCGCTCATGACGTCGTTGGCACTGGCAGACAGCTGATGGACATCGCACAGTCTAGTCCAACCCTCAGCATCATTGTCCGAGCAGTGAATGCGCAGGCTGGGACTGGGCTGTGGAGTATGTGTGAGGTCAAGGGCGACAGCGGCATCAGCATCTTGAGTGATGACGACGTGAGGGCGGAGAGAAGCGATGGTGGCTCTCGCATCTCTGGGCACAGTTGGGTCGATGGGGGCAAAGGCCATCTGCAGCTTCGCAGCGACCCAGAAGAATAGTGCCCACTCAGCCGAGTTGTTGAAGACGACGGCGAGGCGCATTCCCGGGCGGCATCCCAAGATGCGCAGGTGGTCAGCGAGCGCCTCTGCCTTTTCCTTGAGCTCAGCATACGACCATCTTAGGTAGCTGTTGTGGGTTGGGCTAGTTGCGGGAGCTTGGGGCTGCCAGAGGGACACTAAGGCATCGTGATCCGGGTACAAGCTTGCAGCGTGGTCAAAAATGTCCCATAATTTAAGGTGCAGGTCAGGTATGGCCTCTCCAAAGACCTCAGCGACCTGGGGCTGAGTGCCTTCCTCGGCGATTTGCCCAGAATGAGGCTCTGAGGATGCCAGTTCATGCTGCTGAGGCTCTGCGGGGCCGTGGTTGCATCCTCCCGTCAACGGTTCTGTTGGTTCATGTGGTTGTAAGCTGGCGTGGTCAACTACCGATGCCGGCACCGGCACTGGACCCTCTGTGCCGGGCTCCATGGTGGGCGGTAAAAAAAAAATTGGGTGGGATGTGTGTATGGATGCTTATGGGGATAGAGCGGGCAGTGCAGGAAAAACAATCTAAATGGCCTAACAGCGAAAATTAAATAAAAAAAAAGCTGTCGAGAACAAAGAGGGTGCGGTACTATGGAGGGAAATAATGTAAATTAGAAATCAAAAAGACGAGAGCGAGGCGCCGGAGCAAAAGAAGGAAAAGAATTACGGGCGGTAGGATAGGTGTTTCGTCATGCGGGCTTCTGCAACAAACATCGTGGGGAAGACACATGGACAAGACTAAAATACGATGCGCAGGCTGGGGAATCCCTACCACGGCGGGCCATGCAGGGCGACAGGCATCTTGACAGTGCATCCCTGCCAGGTTAATGCAACCCGAGCCCAGATTGTCACATCTGAGATCCCGGGAGCTTGGGACATAGAGAGGAACCGAGCAGGGCGGGAGACGGCCCCCAAAAAGAGGGCCGGCCCCATTCCCATTGATTCCATTGTCGTAGCTGTCGTCGTCGTCGTCGTCGTCGGTGCTGTCGCACATACACGGCCAGGTCCGGACCAACGACGAGGGTTGAATTCAGCCACCGGCGCTGGCGGACCAGCGGGAGACGGGGGGGAGAGGGAGGGGGGTCCAGTTTATTTTCGTCCGTTCTACAGCATTGGCTGAAGAGTGAGGCGGCGGCGGTGATGCTGAATGGAGGATTTCTTACTAGGTGGAAAGTAGAAGGAGGAAAGAAGCATCACATCACATCATGTACTATAGGGGGGGGTTGGGGGCTGGTTGGGCTGGTGGTTGTTGGTGGTGTGGTGCGATGTATGCGGTTGATGGTGGTTGCGCGCATGCAGCCATTCCCGTATCCCAATGTATGCGTGTGTGCCTCACACGCGCAACACGTACAGGAGGCTGTACATTGCATGCAGACAGTTACATGATGCTAATATGGTCAAACAGGGAGCTGCACGTTGGCCTGCACACATTCTGTACGGAACATGCGCCTACTTTACCCTCTACATGGCAGCAGCACCACCGGCAGCAGCAGCAGCAGTGCCGGAGCTGGCGGGCGCGTCAGGGGCACACTGACCGGCGCTGCACGGCGCCTGCAACAGCGCTGCAGGGCCAACGCTTCCTCAGGCCACGGCTCTGCGTCTCAATCAACCCGACAGCCCATCTGCAGGATCTTAGGTGCCATGGTGGGGTCTTAGCGGCCGCGTTGCCGCCCTCGCCGGCCGCAGTGAACGGGCCCTTGGACCAGCTGAGACACTCCATCTGCGACGCCCTGTGGATTCCGTCGTCGATTTGAACGCGGACGGTGAGGAGGGTCCCGGGTTTGACCTGTCTATTTTTACGCCCGTGACCACGTCCCCCCCCCCTCCCTCTCTCCCTCCCTCGCCCCCTCGCCGCCGTTATGTCATGGTCCAATATCTCTGTAGCTTGATTGATACAAACCATAGCAGAAAAGTCGGTGCCACCGCCGGAAAGCGACGAGCATCATCCATACACGTCTGCAATCTGTTTGCTTCTTCCCCGGCTCTTCAACTCTCCCTTACCGGATATTACCCTCGGACCAACCTTGTCAATCCTCCACCACGCCTGACGTTGAAATATCCGTTTGTCCATTTATCTGCTGTATACACTTTAAGCCCCGTACTTGACGCACACCGACATGTCAAAGAGAGAGAGTGTGTGTGTGTGCCGCACTCCTCCAGGGTGGGCAGCCAACATGGGTTTCTTCATTTTCTTTTTCCGCCTTCCCGCCAATTCCGACCACTTTCCCTTCCCGTCATCCAATTTGTTTTTTCGCCTCTTTTATTTACTTGTTGTTGCTATGCCATTTCCTGTTTGATCGTCCCCATTAATGAATGCCAATATTTTTTGCCTCTTTCGTCGTTGTTGCCCGACCGCCTTGTCCCTGACCGAATCACACACGCACCCCCGGCCTGCATCCCGGCGCCAATCTTAACAGAGAAAAAATTTCTTTTTTGTTTGATTTGCCCACGGCATGGGCGCCTCGCTTCGCTTATCACCTCAATGCAACCCTTCAGCTCCATCCAGATCTGGGAGCCGCAGTCGGGGAATAGGAAAAAGCAACAGGCAACGTAGTATTGTGGGCTAAAAAGGGCTAAACAAAAAAGTAAAAAATAAAAATAAATACAAACAAGCTTACCCAAATTGGGGGCCGGACACACTATTTAGCCCCAATAGCTCAGACCGGGAACCGCGACAGAAGCAACGTCAAGAGAGCGGCTGAAACAGGCAAGTAAACAGTCGAGGCCCAAACCAGGCATGTATCTGCTGCAGGTCCCCGCCGCGGGACGACGCATCAGCAGCAGCAGCAGCAATTACCAAAAAAAAAAAAAAAAAAAAAAAAAGAAGCACGGCTTTACTATGCTCAGTTGGGCGCGGACCATGACCGCATCATATCTGCTCAATGCATGACAAGCGACCCACAGAAGACGGCTAGAGCTCTGATAACCAGTCAATGTCCGCCAGGTCAGTCCATGGAACCAAGGATAGGCCGGATAGGCGGGTTTCCAGGATAGTCGCAAGACACCACCACGTCCCCCAACCCAAAGGGGCCTCTGCCTATGTTCATCAGAGCACACACACACTCTTTCTTCAACCCGCACTGCCTCGGCCCAAAGGTCGTCCGTTTTCTTCAGGCCCGAAACCCGTTCTGGGGTGTGTGCGCCAAGGGAACGAGTGAGAACCGAAAAGACAGACAGGGTCCTCGGCTAAACTCCCTTTTGGCTGGCCAGGGATGCCCAGCCTATTTTCTGCTGCTCTCTCTTTATTTTTCTGTGCTTTTCCTTTACCCGATCCCACAGAGTGCCCCCGTACCTACCGGAGTGGATTTCTCCTTGTGGCAGATTTCGGCCGCATATACCCCAGGCATGAAGAGATGGCTCGGATGGCGAACCGCTGCCTGAGTCTGAGGGCCTTCCCTCCCCCCCCCATCCATCCTGGGTGTACAACTGAGCTGCTGCAAGTTCCTGTAACCTGTTACAAGCATGATGAAATTGGGACTTTGTTTCGGATCGTACCGTATCGTATCTAATTGCGTCTGTTCATGTGCTGTCCCAAGACCCGCAGCCAGCTGTCATCTCTCTGTCTCTTTTTTAGTCTCCCCCCCCCCTTTCCCCTCTTGTTCCGGCCCCCTGGAGGCTGTTGGTGATTCTATATTCCGAGCACAGCTGGCTCGGGCTCTTTCGTCATCCAGCAGGCTATGTGATACATTGACCAACCGAAGTGGCGGGGGGGAAGGGGGTGGGGAGGCGTGTTGGTGTTCAGGGTTGCGGGTCAGGATCATGAGTTATTCTGGTCGTTATGGTTACCCAGAGAGAGAAAATAGTCACCCAGGGATGAAGCCTCAGCCAAGCGAACATCAATTGCAAAGGGCCGCTCCCGTGGGCATGATTCGCCGCGGGCCGCGAGCACCGTCGTCAGGATCTTCAGGCTAGCCCTCTTTTCTCACGTCAGGGTCCTAGTATCGCTGGGGTTATACCGCAGGTTACATTATGGGATCGAAGACTTTTTGCTGCATGCTAGGCGCCCCGAGCTTTTCCCACACCCCCCTGCGCCCAATCTTTTTTCTTTTTGTTCCACGGCAGGTGATATTGCCTAGTGCCCAGATGACAGCACACAACTTGGGCCATCGTGGGCGCCTGTGGGGGCCAGAGCGCAGGGGATCCTGCCCAAGTCCACATTAACACCCGTCATCTAGGTCGTTTCTAAATATGATGGAACTCGGTCTCAAAGGGCCATTGGATGAACCCCCGTTCTGACAGCGAAGCTTCCAGGGCCATGCAGCCCGAGCGGTCAATATACGGTCAGGCCAGAGGGATGCACGTGGGCATATGTCACCAGCATCCTGAGTCTTGGCTCCGGCGTGCTGGGTCGGCTTGTGGGTGTCAGTGGGTTGATCCGAGTATGGGACAGAATGATTCAGGCCTTCGGGGATAATTCTGTGCCATTACTTTATTTGGGCTGATCCCGCCTTGTTTTCATCCCGTCATCTCATCTCTCTCTCTCTCTCTCTTCCTCTTGTCAACTCAACCTTTATTTCCATGGCTCTGTAAACCTAATTGTTCAAGATGCTCAGCGTACTACTATCCACCTTCCTCCGAGAACACCTTCTCCTGGCTGTTTTCATTATCCTACTACCATTCCCCTTCCGCCTTATCGAATCCTACTTCAGAAGATGGAGAATCTACCAAGACCGCGGCTGTGAGGAGCCCGCTAGCAAAGTTGCCGTCAAGGACCCCATCATCGGCCTCGACTTCCTGTGGAATGTCCTGTTCGGGAAGACTCCCGAGAGATATCTCGACTACACCTGGAAGGAATTCCAGAAGATGGGCACCACCTACACCGAGAAGCGCTTAACATGGGAAGCTGTCTACACTTGCGATCCCCAAAACATTAAGCAGATTCTCGCTACCGGCTGGGAAGACTTTGATCTCCCCGAGTTCCGCACCTCTGTCATCAGCCACCTGTTTGGCAAGGGCATTTTCGTGCTTTCCGGACACTCGTGGAAGCACGCCCGCGGCATCCTTCGCAAGAACCTCAAGAAGGACGACTCGTCGCCTTTCCTCGATACCCTGGAGTCTCACTTTCAGGCCTTCACCAAGCACGTCCCCACGGAGGGCAGCGAGACTGACCTTCAGCCTCTTTTCCTGGCTCTCGCAATGGACGTTGCAACCGAAACTCTCATGGGACACTCGACTCACATGCTCGACACATCTGGCGACCACGCCCGTGAGCAGCAGTTTGTAGACGACTACATGATCTGTTCCGAGGAGATTATCCAGCAGATGCAGCTCGGACCACTGCACCCGTTCAAGGTCAACTTTGAGGCCAAGCGTGCCAAGAAGCGCGTGTACCAGTATCTCAACGACTTCATCGACGAGTCCCTCGAGGAGTCCCACAGCGGCAGCAGTAACCTCCTGACAGACATGATGGAGATGGCCGAAAACGACCGCAAGTGCGTCAGCGACCAGATCCTGCACATCCTCCTGGCCAGCCGCGACACCACCTCGAGCCTGATGAGCAACCTGTTCTTCATGCTGGCCAAGCAGCCGCACCTGTACGCCAAGGTGCGACAGGACGTGCTCAGAGTGGCCGGCGAGGCCCCCCCAACGGCCAGCCAGCTCAAGGAAATGACGTACCTCAAGTGGTGCATCAACGAATGTGGGTATTCCCCTCCCCCCCCTCGACTCCAGTTATTGCTTCTAGCGCATTCCTTACTGACATGTTGACAGCGCTGAGGCTGCATCCCGTCATTCCCACCAACGCGCGCGTAGCGCTGCGGGACACCACCCTCCCTCGCGGCGGCGGCCAGGACGGCCAGTCACCGCTCTTCGTGAGCAAAGGGTCTGCCCTGTTCTACAACGTGTACGCCATGCACCGCGACGAGGCCGTCTTCGGCGCCGACGCAGAGGACTTCATCCCTGAGCGCTGGGAGAACCTGCGACCGGGCTGGGGCTACCTGCCCTTCAACGGCGGTGCACGATCATGCGTCGGACGTGAGTTTTAGATTCCCCTTCCGCGCTCCAGGTGCGACGTGTTTGGCAATCAATGCTAACCATAAGGCAGAGCAATATGCGCTTCTTGAGACTCAGTACATTGTGGCGAGAATGCTTCAGACTTACAAGACAATGGAGTCCCGTGACCCCGAGGAGTGGATGGAGCTCTACGCTTTGGCTCTGTGCTCCAAGAACGGTACCCGGGTCGCTGTTACGGTTTGAGAGCGCCCCCTCCGTTTTGCTTCTACGGTGGCGTCGGTAAGAGAAACTATGATTATGTCGTAATGATTTGATTAATATCCCTCGGGGATTCATTGGGTTCGGGGCAACGGCGTTTTTTTTCTGGGAGGGCAACAACACAATACCACTGGCTGGGAAGGCGGATACCGCAAGGAAGCATATCCCGACGCATCCTTGCCTACGGGAAGGATTCTTGTCTTTACTACCTGTTTTTTCTTTTCCTTCTCTGTCTGTACTTTTTAGGGCATTTGCATACGCACACATAGGCATTGCGCTCTGCGCTCGACGCACACGCACACACACATCATGTATACCCTCGCTATCTAGAAACGATTAGATAGAATGAACACGTCTTTAGAAACTAGAAACAGTATGGAAGCAGCCGAAGGGGCTGCTCGGGACCGTGCTGTCCCAGCGAACCTTTTGTCTGCTGCTCGTTTCACATCACCACGAACCGTTCCCTTGTCGTCCTTGCGCCCATGCTCTGACAAGTCCGCCGCAGAGGGCCGTGACAGGACGGACGGACGGCCCGCGAACGCCTACCGGCCGTGTAAATTTTCCGACGACCTGATTCAAATCCCCGTGCGCGCGCGCACAACCGCTCTTCTCCCTCCCCTGGTTTCCCTTTCTCTTGCATGAACGCCAAGGGTGCGGGCGACCTGTCAAAGGGGCCGAGGGCCGTTTACTGTCGACGATGGAGAGAACGGGCCTTTGATGCTTCGCCGGAGCCACCACGGGCCTCCCCTTTCTCTAACAATTTTTTTGTTGTCAAAGTTTAGGCTCTACAGGCTTGTTCTCAGCAGAATGCGGTAAAACGCCATCGAGCAGCATGCGAGGTACGATCTCTGTGCGGGGGCGGCGAAGGCAGGGCCAGCAAATCACGATTCCGTTGGTAATGGCTATGCAGAGACTGGGGTTGGAGCTACCGCATTTCGCCTAGCGCCCTCACTCAACCCACCTAGTTTCCGACTTTAAGTCTTGAACTCCCCAGCTTAACTCTGTCAAGTGCCGTTGGAAAAGCCCAGCGGCGGCCCCCCCGGATTAAAGTCTTGTCACCTCCCGCCCGGCAAAAGTCTTAGCATCTATTCCTAAGATGGTGAATTATCCGCCCGCTAGCCCAGTTGAGCATCAACTGGGGCTATTCGCAACCTCTGAGTCTGCGAGATGAGCAAACAATTAGTCGACGAAATGTGTATATAAGGTCAGGAATTTGGAATGAATTTTCTTGAATCTCCCAAGCAGAGAGAGAGAGTCTCAGTGCATTCTCGCGAGTCCAGCAATGGCGAAAACGGAAAAGATTTCCCCAGTCTTGGGTCAGCATGTTTCTGGCCAAGCCAACAAGCCACTCTCCAGCCCGCCACACAGCTTGACCAGCGACAAAGTCCTGGAAGAACTGCAAAGCAATGCTGACAGAGGCCTTGACCCAGAGGATGTGCCAAGACGGCTGGCTGAATTTGGCTCCAATGAACTGGACCAGAAAAAGGGGGTACAACCGCTGAAGATTTTCTTGGAACAAATCTTCAACGCGATGACACTGGTAAGCATGTTGTGAAAACAACCTAATCAAAGAAAGACACACACAAAAAAAGAAAAGGAACTTCTGACACTAGTGTAAAAAAAGGTCTTACTCTTGGCGCTAGGTGCCAGCTTTGGTATCAAGGCTTGGATCGAGGGCGGCATCTTGGCAGGCATCATCGTGCTCAACATCTTCATCGGCTTCTTCCAGAGCCTCCAGGCTGAAAAGACAATCGACTCGCTGCGGACCCTGGGGTCCCCGACCTGCAAGGTGTTTCGCGGCGGCAAGACCGTCAGCATCGACACAGCCGACGTTGTGCCCGGTGACATTGTCGATCTTGGCACCGGCGACTCTGTTCCGGCCGACATACGCCTCATCGAGGCCGTCAACCTCGAGGCAGACGAAGCGCTGCTCACGGGGGAGTCGGTGCCTGTGCTCAAAGCCCCGCGGCTGACCTTTGATGCGGACACGGGGCCGGGAGATCGCCTGAATGTCGTCTACAGCTCGAGCACCATCACAAAGGGCCGCGGCAGGGGCGTCGTCTTTGCGACGGGCATGTTTACGGAGATTGGCCTGATTGCCAGCGCCCTCAACTCCAGCGGCGACGACCTCAAGGCGCAGAGGGACGGCGAGGCGGGCACCAAGCCCAACTTCGTCCTGGCTGCTTTCAGGGCCACCCGTGGCTGGCTTGGCGAGTTTCTCGGTCTGACGGTTGGCACGCCCCTGCAGCGAAAGCTGGCTCAGCTGTTCCTCTCGCTGTTCCTCTTCGCTATTGTCTGTGCGATTGTGGTCATGGGGGCCAACAACTTTGAGTCCCGGGAAGACGTCATCATATACGCCATCACGACGGCCATCGGGACCATCCCCGTGTCTCTGCTGCTTGTCTTGACGCTGACCATGGCCGCCGGCACGAAAAAGATGGTTGAGCGCCATGTCATTGTCCGAAACCTCTCCAGTCTTGAAGCCCTGGGCGGTGTCACCAGTGAGTTGCCGTCCCCCCCCTTGTCTTATTAAAACTGTTGCAATGAGAGAACTGACCACGGCTCTCTACCTCTTACCCAGACATCTGTTCCGATAAGACGGGAACCATAACACAGGGGCGCATGGTTGCACGGAAAGCCTGGCTCCCTGGCTGTGGCACCTACTCGGTCGAGTCCACGAGTGACGTGTACGACCCTACCGCGGGCCAGGTTCGCTTCATTGGCTCGCAGCCCAGGGACGCCGCCAGCCAGGAGAAGCAGCAGCACGAGGGAAATTTGATTGACCCGATGGACGAGCCGCAATCCAAGCCGGGGCTCCAATGGTACCTGAATGTCGCGTCCTTAGCGAACCTGGCCGTGGTAGAACAGAGCGACAATGCGTCGGCGAGCCCAGGCGAGTGGCGCGCAAAGGGAGCACCGACCGAGATTGCCATTGAGGTCTTCGCTTCTCGGTTTGGATGGAACAGGGTTCAGCTGTCGCAGACCCAGGATGCTCAGTGGAAGCACCTGGGCGAGTTCCCCTTTGACTCTGACGTCAAGAAGATGTCGGTGATATTTCAAAATGTCACCACAAATGAGACCCATGTCTTTACCAAGGTGAGAGCGAACCTATTTTCGTAAACCGTAGTGCCATGTGGCTGACCAACCCCAGGGTGCTGTTGAGCGAGTGCTCGCTTCTTGCAAATTTATTGCCGTCAACGCTAGTGTTGAACCTCTGACTGAGTCAATCAGCCGAGACATTCACGATAATATGCAAGCGCTAGCTAGCCAGGGACTTCGCGTTCTCGCCCTTGCCCACAAAGTCAATGATCGCCCGGTGTCTGAGTCTGATTTCGCTGATGACGTTGTGCCCAATCGGGATCTCTTTGAGCGAAACCTCATCTTCCGGGGCCTCATTGGTATCTACGATCCTCCGCGCCTAGAGTCTCTTCCTAGTGTTCGGGCCTGCCAGGGAGCTGGAATTGTGGTGCACATGCTCACGGGTGACCACCCAGAGACAGCGCGTGCCATTGCAGTCGATGTTGGCATTCTCCCGTCTGCCGAAAAGGCACAGATGCTCCCGGCAGATGTCGCAAGGACTATGATGATGACGGCTCATGAATTTGATGCTTTGACGGATGCCCAGATTGATGAGTTGCCTGAGCTGCCGCTTGTCGTTGCTCGCTGTGCTCCCAGCACCAAGGTTCGAATGATAGATGCGTTGCACCGCCGCAACAAGTTTTGTGCTATGGTATGTAAAATCGCAATCACTCTACATTAAGTTTATTTTGTGGATGTGCTAACACATTTTTTTTTTAGACTGGTGATGGTGTAAATGACAGTCCAAGTTTGAAACGGGCTGATGTAGGCATTGCTATGGGCACAGGGTCGGATGTTGCAAAGGAATCTTCAGACATTATCCTAACTGATGACAATTTCGCATCTATCTTGAATGCCATTGAAGAGGGACGACGCATCTTTGACAATATTCAAAAGTTCATCTTGCACGTCTTGGCTGCCAACATTGGCTTTGTTGTTACGCTGCTCACAGGTCTCGCTTTCAAGGACAGCACTGGCGTTTCAGTCTTCCAACTTACACCTGTTGAGATTATCTGGATGCTCCTTGGAACAGGTGCATTCTGCGAGACCGGACTCGGTTTTGAGAAAGCAGTTCCTGATATTCTAAACCGACCACCTCAAAACGTAGGTCCCAACTACATGCTACCCCTGAATCTAGTTTCTAACACCCTGTGCAGCTTCATTATGGAGTGTTTACACCCGAGTTTCTCATCGACATGGTCGTGTACGGCACCATCATGGCGGGCTGCGTTCTCGGCTCCTTCACTCTGGTCATCTTTGGCTTCAACGACGGCGACCTCGGCACTGACTGCAACATCCGGTACTCCGAAGCGTGCGAGCCCGTCTTTCGGGCCCGCGCCACCTGCTACTGCACCATGACCTGGATCTTCCTGCTCTTCGCGTGGGGCCTGATCGACTTCCGCCGGTCCCTGTTCTACATGCCGAAAGGATTCAAAGCTTGGGCGCTGCACCTGTGGGGCAACCAGTTTCTCTTCTACGCAGTCACCGTCGTATTCTTCATCGTCTTTGCAACAATCTACATCCCTGTCCTGAACCACGACGTCTTCAAGCACTCGGGCATCAGCTGGGAGTGGGCCGTGGTCTTTGTTGGCGTCGGAATATTCATGGTGCTTTCGGAAGCGTGGAAATGGGTCAAGAGGATCTATTTTCGAACAAGGTCGTTTCAGCGCGGAAATCAGTGGAGCGAGGCTGCATGAGATGCAATGCGAAGCTTTGTTTTTTTTCGCCACCTCCTCGACACACCCCCTGCAGCAACTACCAACTGCAGCAACTACCAACTGCAGCAACTACCAACTGCCGCAATTACCAACTGCAGTAATATGAATCTTGCTCGGAGGCGGTCTAGAACAAAGGATATCGGCCCTATTGATGGAATAAAAAAGCTTTTTTTTTTAACCAACTGCCTGACGCAAAGCATTGTTGTTGAGCATGTTTTTTATGCCACATGCCCACAAATGGCTAAATTTAGATAGACTAATAGCTCAAAATAACTCACAAATCTCTCGTTTGCTTCGTACATGACCTACATAAAATTCAAGTTCGCTGCTTTCAGTAAAGTACACTTGCTTGTTCACAATCAACGATGCTCCTGGTGGAGTCGTACAGGCAACCGCTATCATTTCAAAAAATCCCACTCATCTCATCGTCTCTGTTTCCGCAAAGGGGTATCAAAGCAAAGGGTGAATGTCCCTCCAAACTTGGGGAGAGGCTTTAATGCCGCGCACGATCGTGCGCGGCAGAGAGATCTACTCTCTTAAAAAAGAAATTTTGAGCTCTGGCTAAGTCCTGCATTTCCATCAGGTTTCGCCTTGGCAGCTTGTTGTTTTACTCAGACAATCAAAAGCCGTCGTTCATTCGTTCGTTAGCATCCAAATCTTGACTTCACAATGTTTTTTCAGACCACCAGCAGGTCCATGGCCAGCTCTCGAATGAGTTGCACCCAGGTCCTGTTTTGGTTGTCTTCGGCTTGAACAGCCCACAGCTTCTGGAGGGCATCCCTTGCGGCGTACCAATAACCCCAGGGAGATTCCAGTATTAGTCTCTTGATCCGATCAATGACCCACTCCTTAAGTTCGGGCGTCTTGACGCTGGCCCCGAACACAAACGTGACCCATGCCGTGGCCTTGAAGTTTGGGTCGTCTTCGGGAATGGAGATCAATGCCGCTTGCAGTTCTTTAAGAAGCATATCAGCCATCTCCTCACCATAGATGTTGCTAAGAGACGGGATTGCGTGGATAATGTACAAACACAGGCCAAGTTTGTGAGCCGAGGCCACGCGGAAGCGGCTCAAAACCGGATCGCTGTAGGTTGAGGGCAGCGTCTCAACTTCTCTTGCCCAGGCAATCACGTCAACATTCTGAGCACGAGTGAGGAGCGTTGCACCAGCGGTAGTGAGCATTTCATCCGAGACGACTTCACCCGTTACTTGCCTGGAGAGTTGGGCAGCCGAGAGCATCATTTCCATGAGCTCCGGAGGGCAGCAGTAGTAGTTGTTCACCGCGCTGGCAAACACCTCTAAACCTTGAAACGTGTGGAAGAAGGACTTGGAGTCGGTGCTTGTGGGCCGAAAGGTCGATTCCAGAATATAATACCTGCAGCTAGGTTAGAGAATGGCATAGACGAGGACGAGGATGAGTATGCTTACACAAAGCAGTCAGATATGAGGTAATTGCGTAAGCTCTCTCGTGTGCTAGAAGCTGGGAGCAATGACATGATTCTGCCCGCTCCATCTAGGTGAGCCTTCCAGTTGTGCTTGCCAGTCTCTATCAACTCGACGTTGATGAGAAACAGCACAGAGGCTAGAAGTACATCGCCATCGATGGAGTTGATGTCCTGCAGGGCCGCAGACATCAACTGAAGGACTTGATGTTTGGCATGGAGGGCATCAACAAGTAAGCGCCTTGGCCCGTCTCCTCGATCTAACGAGTTAGGGCTAAGCCAGGGCCTGGAGCGGTTGTACATGTGAGTTGCCGATGCGGCGATGATGACCTGGCGAAGCAGGGGATATGACTGGGTCAAAGGGAGGAGGCCTCGGAACGGGTTTCGTTCAGGCACGTCATCGGCGACAAAGTCTCGACAGAGCCGCGATGAGACTGTGATGTCATCAGCCATGTTTCATGCACAACGACGTACTGGGATTCAATTACGGGGGCTGGGCTACGTACAATAAGCGAGGTACTGCCTTTGAGTGTACTTCATGTCTTGGAACAACGGGTCGATGAGTGTCCAAGGAGTGGTCTGGGCGGTGACGACGGTGCTGGGGGCTTCACTCTCGTGCTCCTGCTCCCGGTGCACCGCCGTGTTGTGACTGGTCACAAAGGCATCATCCGGGTCGGGACCAAAGGCCTCGGCGACGGCGCCGGGGTCGGAGTCGGTCTCGGAGGGCGTCGAGGCGGCCTCAGACAGATGGACGGAGGCACCGCGGTGTCGTCTCCGGGGCGGATCCGGCGGTGCTGGGTAAAGAGCGGCGCTCGACTTCTGGCCGGCCAGCTTGCCGCGGGAGGCTACGGCGCCGGTCCACAGAAACAGCTGGCCGTAGCCGAGACAGTCGATGCCCCGCGAGAGGCACTTGGAACACTGTGGGACCGCGCGATCGCAGCGCAGACGCCTGCGGCGACAGTTGTGGCACGGTTTGTCGGCGGCCGATTGAGTGTCGGCTGACGGAGACATGGGGTAAGGCGATACAGATTTGAGAGAAGAGGGTTCATTCCTGCCGTGAGTCCGGGCTGTCGGCCACTTCCGCTACAAGGGGGCCAGAAAAAAGACGTTCGATTACTGAGTAAAGACTTCATCCGCAACTGATCAGCCGATAGCAAGACGATTTGTGGTGTTCCACGCCAGATTGAGGCGGCGCGGACTGGTGACGGTCCTTGTATGTACTGGGTGAGCGACACCACCGCTCGTGGCCTAATCCCGATCAGGCAGCCAAGGCGCACGTCGCCCCTCTTCCCCCACAATCGCCGAGGGATCGGTGCCGAAGCCGTGGATTGCGGATGTCTTCAGCGCATCTCGGCACCCAGCTTCACCGTATTCAATAGGCGGTGCGTGTGCGTGGAGATTTCGGTTGGCTTGCTGTGCATTATCGCCGCCTCTGCGCTTCCTCTGATTGGGAGAAGGGCCGCCTGCTGGCCGGTGTCCTGATAACGCTGATAGCGGAACGCACCAATCTGTTGCGAAAAGCTTTCCCGGGGACCTGGGTGCCGTTGAGTATTTAAATAGCACCCAGCTGCATGGCACTCAGCTTTTCTCCGTGTTTCATGAATCTTCATGCATCCCTCACCATGAATCCTACCTCGCGATATCGATATCCAGGTCTTGGTGTTTGACATGCCGCATCTCGGAGCTGCCGACCCGTTCCCCTCAACGGAACAACAACTCTTGCTCCTTAAACGACGGGTCGAATGGCACTTTTGGGAAAAGGCGAAGAAAATCCAAAGGATCCTTTGAAACGGGCCGGTGCCCGGAACGCTAACAGTCTTCCATCCTGCATTGAGTTAACTTTTGCGACTTCACATCGCTTCCCAAACGCTTCGGATCTCGATAAAGCTTAGTTCTAGAACTAAGAGACAGGGATCCCCCATCTAGTGAACGTACCCGATGACGAAGCCCAGTCTTTGAAACACCAACGGCCAATGAATTCATGGGGCGCAACGGCCAGCAGGGTGGAACTTTGCTATCAGCACTAGGCCACGCGATGGAAGCCACCGGAACCCCCACGTGACAGGGAACCAACGAGCTTAATTTCTGGAGGCTTTGTGATGAAATAGGAAAAGATCTCACGGCATTCGATATTGGTGACCGAGAGGCAAGGACATAATTCACGAGGGCACAGTGTATATTGAGGCATGTGGGGGTTGCCGGAAGTGAAATGTTTTATTCAACTTGGTTCGACTAATTCGTCACTCATTACTCGCCATGCATATCTCGACGAGCCTCCGCGTTGCCCATTATTCTTGAATCCAATGCCCACCTCAGGCAGATGTGTTCAGATATCCCAAAACGCCCTCATAAAATAACGCCTGTCGAAACTCTTATGAAGGACTCGCAAAATGGTTGCCATTCTTTTTTTTCCCCTTTAGACACGAATTCCAGTATCGCCAACCAAGAGAAGAAGTCGGTGCATCTCAACCTTGTCCAGTCCCTCTTGGAGTCGTTTGAGCTTTTTGTCGCGGTGGCTGGTGTTCTGGGTGACTCGAGTCTTGACGCTGTGCTTCAAAGCGAGCGTCGCGCGTTTTGCCCAGTAGACAAAAATGTTGTGCTTCTTGCCCTTGAGCTTGGCTAGGTTCCACTGGTGCTTGAGACTGATCGCTTCCTCCTTGACATCGTAATAACGACGAATCCGGAACATGGTTTGTTGAGCCGCTTTCTTGGCTGCAGAGGAAGCATTTGCTAGTTCGTCTCCGTAGTCTGTATACAGAAGAGCCATCTTAGTCATGGCGTGGCGGGTTTGGCGGAGTTCGTGAATAGTGTTGTTGAACTTGGCATCCATCTCCCATTCCATCAAGCAGAGCGCCTGGAAGGAAATCTTGTCGTGGCAACCAACGCAGCATGGGCAGTGAAACTGCAGCTCAACAGGCTTTTCGATATCCATACTGATCGGCACACGCAAGGATGCAGCGTGGGGTGTGGATGTGCGGCAAGTATATGGGTTCTTGTTGGTTGATCTTGAAGCGAAGCAGGATGGGGGTGGGAATGGCAGAAAAGAGGTGAGGATGTTTACGGAACCGTAAGCAACGAGTTTTAACACAACACGGAATGAGAGATTTGAGTTGTTGTGGCACTCGTGGTGTGAGCAGTGGGTTGATGGAGGGAGAGAGGGAGAAGTTTTCAACTTGTCGGGCATGGTGGACTAAATACAAGGCTTCAACATCAAAAGAATATCGGAGATGGGTGGGGGGCAGCAGGATCGTACTGACTCTTCCATGGACAACCGGGTCTTGGGAACCGCCTCTTGGGCCTTGGGCCTGTCTGGGTGACCAGACTGGTCTGCGAACCTTAACGTCTTTGCCATGGTGAAAATGGATGACTTCTATCAAATTCTGAGAGATCTGGGGAGAGAAGAGATATAGCGAGTGCCTGGAAATAAACTTCCCATGAGATCTAAAACAGGAAGTGGTGTTTATAAATACTGTGTGGCTAGTAGAATGATCAACCGGGCCGGATGCAGAGCACATGCGGTCTATCAGTACCCAACTTTGCCGCGGACAAGGGGGATCGGCAATTCGATCGCTCACATCATGGTGCAATAGGTCACATGGAAATTCCTCAGTAGGTGAAAAGCAGGAAAACAATTGGTGGGTGCACTGGGGCTAAGATGCAGTGTATGCTGCATCGGATCATACCCGCCTTGGCATCAGTTATTTTCCAAGGCTGACCAAATTGACTCATTCCAGTCCTTGGGCCTTTTCCCTAAAAACCATCAGCGCAAAAAAACAAGCATGATTCGAGGTGGAATATCAGTTCGGCCAAACGACTGACAAGCAGGAACATGAGGCCGCATCGTTGAACTCCTTGACGGCTTAGGTAAGGAGTTTTGCCTAACATGTTTGCTCAGCCTAAGGCCTAATCCTAACCACATGGACTAAGGAAGTGGTCCCCCATCCTCAACATCCTAATAAAATGTATTGCGCGGCCAAAGAGCAGCTCGTCGAAAAGCAGTGAATCATGCTTGGGCCTAGCCTATATTTCGCAGGCGCGAGATGCCGTTCATCTCCTTGAACTTGCCTTCTCACACCTTCGAGCTTCACACCAAAGCCTTGACTTTCTCAACGCAACAGACCTCGCATTTTTATCGTCACTATGGACTCGAGCTCAGCGACCGACACAGCCCGAATGGCCCAGGAGGCGATAGACCGGGCGATTGAATCCATCATGCCGGAAACCGAGGAGGATCAAGAGCTCTACAACAGGGTAGTCAAAATCCTTCAAAGCCTGGTCTTCAATCGCAACCCTACTTGGTCAGATTGCAAGTTGTCCAACGAGTTTCGCTGCTGGGCCAAAATGACCTCAGGCACCGACCGCATGAAGCTAGACACTTTCATCGCTTGCGATGCTGCTCACAGCAGCCTCTGCGTCAACAAAACGTCCGACTGCTTTTCTCAGGTTGTTAGGGACAGAAAGATGCGCGAGTGGGCGGTTTCTGAGATTCGAGGTGCGACTTCCAAGGCCGACGACACACCCAGCACCAAAATGGCCCACGTTAAAAGGGAAAAGGCTGGACAGAGACAAGAAAGCAGCAAGCCGGCCTCTGCTAAGCCCGCTGCTGCTCAGACCGAGCGAATCCTACCCTCAGTCGAGCACTCTATCTCCCCTGCCCGACAGCCAAGCTTACCCCGCCGCGCAACGCTTGAATCGCAAGGGGCATCGCCTTTCCTCACAGCTCGACCTGCAAAGAGAGTTCTAGATGCTACCTCGGAGACTCACGCGGGCGGGCCGGCGCCCAAGGTCCCAAAGGTCAGCCGAGACGTTTCCCGGCCGGCAGCCCCCACTCGAGACGCAACCACCCAAACGCAAATAGAGGACGTCAACCGCTGGACCCGCGAGCTCGCTGGAAACCTTGTTGAACCCTTCAAGCAGGCCTTCGCTAAGGTCGTGGCTGCGCAGAACAAGACGCTGACCGAGACGCTACCCGCCGCGGTCAAGGCGGCGGTCCAACAGTTGCTTGCCAGCGAGGCGGCCCACCCGCAGTCACACGCTGTCCTCGTCCGGCCCCAGGTCCCGCGGGCGGCCGCACCCGAGGCCGTCCTCACCAGGCAGACCTATGCCGCCTACGCAGATCCCGCCCCCGGGAACTCGCAAATTTTCGGCATGCTCAACTATCCTTACGAAGACGTCCGGCAGGTCGGCCGCATCGATGCCCGGGGTTTCGCAAACGAGCGCCTGGTCGATCTGAGCCCATACCTCTTTCCCCGAGGTGGCGAGCAGCGCCGGCACTAAGAAGAAAGGGCTAAGGAAGTTTTGGCATGAGGGCAGCTTAGGCATTATTTAGTTTTCACATTAGCGGCCAGCTGGAAGGGGTATAAACCGGGAGTTTTGGGTCTGGCATTATATGGGCGAAACTGGCATCCTTGCTTTTCTTTATCAATACCCAGGTCGGCCAATCAGGAAAAACCACAGTTCAGGAGTTCTTTCAAATGACACGCTCTCAATAGCGGTTTAGTTATAAATGGCGACTTCGTCTGGTTCCCACATATTATTGACCCAGTCTGTCCTCGCTATGTTGTCACCTCGCAAAACGCAAAGTTGCAAGCCAAGAGTTCACTTCTGTGTGTCTGCAAGTTTGAGAACCCGATCATATTTAAATATGAGTGTATATCATGCAAGAGACCTTCCGGAGCTGCGGGCGGCTTCGTCAAAGACCAAGTTCGTACTGTGGATGGTATGATCAACATGTTCAAGGGCCAGCTAGTCGCAACTCCACCATGCAACCCTTATCGAATCTCCAATGAACATGAGGCGAGCTCTTATTTAGACCATCCCACCCTCATCGACCATCCTGCACAATATTTAAGTTACATGCTGCAGTACAACGTTCCAAACCATATCTATCTAAAAATTGAAGCTCCACATTTAACCACAGCAGAATCAGTAAGCGCTGACGGCGTGGCCATCGATCACATCTCACTGCTCAGCAGCCGCGGGGAATCTGGAAAGTTTGTCACATGGGCGAGCCAACCCCCCAGAAACTTGAAAAAACATCACGGCCTGGCGGGATGCATTGACTATTGAGTAAAAAATCCCCAAAAGGTCCTTGTGGACACGCTTCGGGGAGGTCCGATGGAGACGACGTCAATGTGGATAAACAAGCCAAGCCATCAGGCAGGAAGCGGGACAGTGAGACATGGGGCTGGACCAAATAACGCGGGCGGATTTATTCTGGCTTGTGCATGAGGCTATTCTGATTGCTGCTTTTGACTATATACGAATAAGCCCTGGTGTTGGGTCAGATTCGTTCGATTTGCTCCCTCATCCCGGATGCATAGATCGATCGATCTGGGGCCTACTGTAAACTGGCGGCCCAGTGACGTTGTAGCGCAGGCAACGCCTGTAGTGACCCCTCACCTTGGGGTCGCCCAGGCGCCCTTTTGGCGTCCTCTGTAGCACCCCCACTGAAGGGATCCTGGCTTCGGCGGCTTCCGACGCTGCAACTGGTGGGGCAGCCAGCAAGGCACCAGCAAATGAATCGCGGAATGCCGTCACCAAAACAGAAGGAGGGCGGTTAATTAAGGAAGGAAGGAAAAAAAAAAAAAAAAAAAAAGTTGGACGCCCGTGCCTCCGCGTCCGCGGGTCAGCATCATATGAAGTGTGTGAGTTTTTTCTCAGCTTCTCTCTCCTTTTTCCTCCTCCTCTCTCTTGGGCTTCACCAACACTTGGTCGTGTGCTTCCCCGTCGCTGCTCTTCGTCCTGAACTGTTTGTTACGCCTTTATCCACCCTTCGCGCGACGTTATCCAATCCAATACCGTCACCATGGTCCAGAAGCTCTACGTCACCTACAACGATGTAAGTGATTTGTTGACCCCTCCTACCCCGCCACCCCGCCGCCGCCATGAACAACTTGCGATGAATGGCCATCACCGAATGCGCCACTCAAGGAGAGGATGAATGAGGTGCCGCAGCTCTCGCGCGACTCGAATGAGCGGGAGCTCGACATAAAATTTACATCTGCGTGCACATTGCACCATGCGCAGAGGATATCTCGTCGTTTTGCACTCATCATGCTTCCCCCACTAACATGCTTCTGCCTAGGTGCACAAGCTGTGCCAGGAGTCTGCTGAGAGAATTCTCGCCGACTTCCAGCCTCAGCTCATGATTGCCATCGGCGGTGGTGGCTACGTTCCTGCCAGAATCCTTCGATCCTTCCTCAAGAAGCCTGGTTCTCCCAACATCCCCATCCAGGCCATCGGTCTCTCCCTCTACGAGTCTCTCGGCAACGATGAGGTTGAGGAGCCAGGCACCAAGGTCACCCGTACCCAGTGGCTCGACCTGACTGCTCTGGGCGCTTTCGAGAACCTCGTTGGCAAGCGCATCCTCATTGTCGACGAGGTCGACGACACCCGCACCACTCTGGACTACGCTGTCAGGGAGCTCGAGAAGGACGTCGAGGCCGCCCGCCAGCGCATTGGTCCTGATGCCCCCAAGACCGAATTCAGCATCTTTGTGCTCCACGTGCGTCCATCAGAGCCCCTCATTCAACCCCTCGAGCTTGTGCTGACATGACACAGAACAAGGACAAGCCCAAGAAGGGTATCCTCCCCAACGACATGATTGCCACCCGCTACCACGCCGCCCGAACAGTTGGCGATGAGTGGATCTGCTACCCCTGGGAGGCCACGGACATTGACGAGCACGACAAGTTTGCCAGCGAGCAGCCCAAGACCAACTAAAAGACTGTACGAATCTAGACACCAAGAGACCGGATATACGGCTACGATGAATGAATATCTTGCAAAAATTTAAAAGAATTGACATTTTCCATCATCTATTTCCCATTTACTGATGCTAATTGTGATTCTTTTCGACTCCAAACTCCCCGTGATATCCATCCATTCCCTTATCCAGAATTTTCCTCGTCAGGCCCAATTTGAGGATCCATATACAAGCTGCTCACCGAGTCCGATGGCTGTGGGGCGCCTACCTCGACCTTCCACATCGACTCCAGTTTGCAGATAAAAATGCCAGGAAGCTGCCTCGTCCGCACAAAAGAATTACTCTCGAAGAGTATTTCTGCGCTGGTTGCCAGGTAGGAATCTCGGAACCGCTGCCATGTCCGCTGTAACACCTCGTGAGGATCCTCGATGCCGCCCAGGCTTGGCGCTGTTGGGGGCCGTGGCCAAGTTGGGTTCTCCATGACAGCATCAATCATGGACATCTCGACGCCAGCCTGGAATTCTCCGACCGGATTGCAAACACCAAATTCGGAAATCCACAGGTGGTTCCTACCGGTGTGAAATCCCAGTGTGAATTCGACTCCCCTGGCGTCCAGGCCGCAGCTCCAGTGGATGACTGCCAGTGTCCCACCCATCATGATGGCCCAAGTGGGCACAAGCTCCTGGGACTCGCGCCACAGTTGATCGAAAAACACTGGGCGGTCTTGAAGCTGCCCCGAATGTTCGTTTCCTACTGGGGTAAGCTCCCCCATGCGAAGCTTGAGCCGCATTTCCTGGTATCCAGAATCCTCCATGGCTGCCTTCCAGAGGCATGGATCCAAGTACTTTCGGATGAGCATGGAGCGTTGCTGCGGGTGGATGGGAGGGATGTACTGCGTCATGAAGCCCTCGACCGAGTACAAGGCCCCGAGGCATCGACGGCGGACAACCTTTGCGCCAGGACGGGGAACACGTGGGGCTGGAAGCGCAGGCTGCTGCAGACACCGGCGCACTAACATCCATCGCAGCCTCATGTGGTTGTAGACTCTTGCTTGGGCCAAGAGTTCGTATTCTGCCCTGTTGGCACTACACAATTTAACCAAGTGAGTCTCGCTGCGGACCTGGATAGTGTAGGTCCGAGACGTTGTCGAGGTGGCCAAGCTTGTCAATCTGTATTTGGGAGCATCGATCCAGCTCCCGAGACGGTTCGCAATAGAACTCCAGCGCAACTTCCTGTCAGAACATCTGTCCCTCTTAGGTCTGATGTAAAGTTCACCACCATCCTTCTCTAGCACATGGGTGGTGCATGGGGGTTGTGTACTTAATGACCAGTCCAGCAGAAGCATGGGGCCGCTACGACACGACGGGTGGTGACAGCGTCCAGGAATGAGAAAATCGAGGATGCAAAGGCTTGTATCGCATTTGGGGCACTCTTTAGGAGCGAATCTGGTGGTCGAAGTCATGATGACAATGATTTGTATTGGGTGTTCCCACGTTCGAGTTCTTCGCATCAGGATTTTGACGAGATGACCAACGAATGAGGAGTTATAATACAAGCCGCGAATAGATGGTCCAGCAAGTGAAATTCTACGACGAAAAATTTCAAAGTCTATTCATATCATCGTCAAGTCTATCAAGTCCAAGCAACCTCTTTCTATACACGAGACCAAGCCAAAGGGGTATATACTCTGTTTTCTCCGAATCTTTATCCACAACCACCACGCTCTCTAGTTGCCCACTGTGCTCTCGCGCTCATGCTGTTCCTTTAGACGCTTCTCTTGCTTCATAAATTCTCTAATTCCCACGGGTACATTGTCGAAAACGTCTTTTTGCCAAAGATCTTTGGCAATCTTTGCGTCGCCCACCCCCACGCCCGGCTTCCAGTTAGACTCGGAGCCACCGCCGTCAGAGTCCATCGACCCTGATTGTGCTGCGAGGGCTTTTTGTGCCAATGTGTTCTGGAGCGTCCACTCCTCCATCTCTTCGCGGAAGCGCTCCCACACGCAGTTGACGCAGCCACTCATGCAGCAGTTGTCTGGCTCCTCGGGCTTGGGCGGCACCTCGATGCCGGCAATAATGGTCGACTGCGACTTTTTGACTGCCATTCGACTGGCTATCTCTTCGGGGCTAAGTACTCGCGAACCGAAAATGTTGCGCAATCTTTCTTCGGAAGATTCTGTTTCGGCGCTCGGAGATGCCGCTGGGGTGCTGTCGGGTGTCGCTTGTTGCGCTTCTATCGGAGTTTTCTCAGGATTTGTAGCCTTTGTCGCATCGCCTGTTCTTTGGTACTGCGTTGGGTTTCTGAGGATGGTGTCGTAGTAGGGGCCCCGGGGCGTCCTTTGCGGCCAGTCTTCGGCGAGGGACCGGGAGGTGTTCGCAAACGACCGCACGTGAATAGCCGATGACCACGCGGGTCTCAGCCGCGGGGCCAATCGCGAAGGGATTGACATTGTATGTAAAAATGCGCGCAAGAGAAAGAATCGAGGGGTCTATGGCGACGGCATCCGCGACGGATTGGTGTATGAAAGAGCGTAAAGAGTGCGGCGAAATGCGGCTCGCCGGAAGACTGGAATAAAAAGTCTTGGAGTTTGTCACTCGGAAATCCGTCACTTGCCTCGGACGTCATCGGGCGGGATTACCAACCAGGCCAGGGTCTTTGGCGGGTGACGGTACGTACCTGCGCCGCTCACCCGCTGCCAAAATTTGAACCATTTGGGTATATATCACGTGAGGCGCCTGTCACATGTTTTCGCGTCGACATGAAATACGGAAACCAAGTAGGTCTTGTAGAATTCAGAATTAATACGTCTTACGGCTTGAAGTTGGCACATTCTGGAGCACTGGTTTTCAAATTAGTTTGTCGCAGACTGATCTACACCATCGCATGGTGGTTCGTGGCTTGTCTTACACCAGGCAAAGTCACCTAAAGTGGCAGGCGGTGAGGCCCACCTGCCGGACGCGACTGGGGCCGAGTAAACAATAGCCCAATGCGACACACTAAGCTATCGATTGGCCTTTGAGCTTCAATTCAACCCTCAGACTAAGAGCCGACGACACGGACATGATCGCGATTTGAAAGCACAGCAGCACGCATTGATTAGGAAATGGAGGAATCCGCGCCAAAGCGACGGCGCACTTCGCCTCGCACCTCAGTCGAAATTCCTGGCGCATCAGCAAATACTTCTCCAGAACCCGCGGCGACCACGCGACGCAAGCGCCCGTCCTTTGCGTCGCCGACGAAAGCGAGTCTTGCAAGGCACAACCCCGAGATCCTCGAAAGGCGCAGGTCCGCGTCCCCCCAGAAATCCCCCGACACGACGCGTCGCTCAATACTGCTCCGAGATGAGCCTCCAGAGGACAGCCCTTCGGAGCTCCTGGCTAAGCGCCTAGCGGCGAGCGTGCTGGAAAGCGAGGCTGGAAAGACAGATGAGGCGGAACCGACGCCCAGCCAGGAGAGGCAGGTTCGACGCGCTGGTGGTGGAATGGCCTCGGCTGCGAAACGGACGCCCAATAGGCCAAATCCGCGCCCACTTCCTCCGCCAGGATCCGATGACGAAGAGGACTTGAATCCGTTTCGTGGCAAGACGCTCCGTCGTTCACCCGCAATCGATATACCAGGCCGTGTTTCTTCTTCTATGCCGCCACCAGAAATTCCAGAGCCCGAGTTGCCGCCCTCCGTTCCCGATGTTGTTTCCTCGACTCCGCCACGAGGGATACATTCAAGCCCATCTCGTTGGAAAGAAAAGACCAGACCAAAGCCCAGCTCGCCCCTCAAGAAGGCACCAATTCAGATATCTGAAAACTTAAGCTTCCCGACAAAAAGTGTGAAACCGCCGGCAGTAGAGAGGTCAAAGGAGAGGTCACAAGAGGCTGTGGCCCTGGAGGCCTTGACAGCTAGCCCGAGAAAGACTCGCGTTCGTGACCCGGATGCAGAAAAGAAAAAGGAGAGGGATGCTTTGCTCAGGGAGATTGAAGACTTGAAGAAGGATTTGGGGGTGGCAAAGAAGGAAAATGACCGCATACGCGCCATGCAGACAACAGGCCGTGTCTTGGCCCCTTCCGATCCGGAGCAGGTCATCAGCCTAATGCAACGCCAAAGCAACTCGTCAGAATCACAGCCGCAACTTTCAGCATCCAAAATCTTACTCAAGGCGGCCTTGAATCCTATCGGTCTGCTCCCATTTGGAAGACCACGACCCGTTGCATCACCTAAGAAGAAGGAGCCTCGGTTGGATATCAAGTCACATCACCCCGTACAAATGTCGGCGGAGGAAGAATTGCCATACCTCCAGCTGTTCAGCCCATTCTCACTCACTTCAACACTCTCCGTCTTACCACAAGAGCAAGATGAGCCGCTTAGACAGCTGCATTCAATCACTCTCAGGTCACGCGAGCTCCCCGGCATGTTCACCTCCCGTGTTGAGATGATTGTCAATGCAATGGACCTGACCATTCTTGACTTGAAGATATTGGCTCTTGAACCCGTTGCCAAAGCGGAACTGGGGACATTTATCGAAAAGGTATGCAATGCCGACTGCAACCGCACCATGCAGCGCAATGTTGGTGTTGTATCATGGGCCATGGGCGAGTGGGTTCGTGTGGCAGTCGAGCGTGCTGCCTTTTGGAACCGCTTAGAGAAGAGCCTTGGATCCAAGAGCGGGGTGCAAGAAGCCTCACAGAAAATGCGGGCACGGAAACCTAGAAGAAGAGCCGACGACGACGAGGAATCTGAAGGTGACAGCCCCTTGGATAAGACTGATCTCATCAGATACCTCGGCCAGCAAGGATTCGAGGTGTCCATTCCCAGCGACGAGGCGATGCCAGGCCCCAATGTGAGATTCGAGTGGAAGATTGAGTTTGACTGGACAGGCGAGGCACAAAGCAAGCTTGGGGTCCTGATTGGCATCCCTGGGAAATGTAGGTTCTTCCACGCATGGCACTTGATAACTCACTTACTGATTCCGTTCATATAGGGCATCAAATGGACGAAAGAAACTCACTTGGAAAGATACCCAAACTGTTTGCGGAGCTGGTTGAGGGCGGTGAGGAGTTGGAGACGGCCGTCAAGACGATTGTTGCATTAGTAGCGGGGGATGTCGCATAAACATCCATTGTTACACAAAAGGACAAGCAAGGAACGAGTGATGAGCGAGTGTTGACTTCACAAAAGAGGGCACAACAAGGTGTGCCCCGCAGACGGGAGTTTGGGAGCTGGGAGCGCGGGGCGCATGGATGAGCATAGACGAAAGCAAAACACCCAAAGATACCACATGATGCAATTAATGTATTTGGCCAGCTGCATGATACGGCCTGGATGCGACTCAAACTATCGTACACCCCGCTGATTTTCTTTTTTGTCTATGTCCATTATGTTTCCTCGTTGGGAAATCGGTTTGCCAAGGGCCGTCGCAAGAAGGCAGCTTAGTCGACATCGACACCTAGCTGCTTGAGCTCGACCTTAGCCTGTTCAATCTCTTTCATGAGCTCATCAGCCGCGTGGGGAACGTCGTTGAAGGTGAGGATGCCCCAGCCGAGGCGGAAGAGGAGGAATGCGCCGAAGGAGACGAGGGCCCAGAAGGGGAGCTGTAGATTTTTCGGTTAGACAACCGGCATCAAAAAGGCAACGGAATCGAGGAGGGGGGAGAGAGGAGGGGCACGCACCACGGGGACGATTTGCTCCTGGATCAGGGGAGGAAGAGGAATCAGCTGGAGGTAGAGAGCGAGGTAGAGCTGCGGTGCAATCGTGTTAGCGAATTCGCTTTGCGGTCAGGAGATGTGTGCGTGTGTGCGGGAGCGCATACGGAGGAGACGAGGAGGGCGAGGGAGATGGTCTGCTGGGCGCGAGTCATGGTGGCGGTCGATTGGAATAAAATAAATAATGAATGAAGAATTCGGCGAGTTGAAGAGGTCGAGGCGGACGAATGAAAAGGAGGGTGGTGTTCAGAGGCCGATGGTTGTTGTTGCGCTCGCGCAAGGGGGGAGGGGAGAAGATGTGGTGTCTGGAGCTGGTCGCTGCGATGCGATTATCTGGCTTGTGCTCGTGCTCAGAGGAGACGTGTCAGGGGTCGCGTTTGGCTAAGTGGGAGCACGGATGACTAAGGAAATGCATTGTGGGGCTTAGTCAGCCGGCCTTCAGCCTTTCACCAGTAGCTGTCTACAGGAATAGTCTTCTCCATGTCGCAAATCGCGACACAACATGCTCTTTAAAAGGGTTCAAACATTTATATGTATATAATTTTTTCGCTAAAAATTAAACGAGTAAATACAACTGTCATGTTTCTCGCATCTACCTATTGATGCAGTGCATTCTCCCAAGTCCCCGTATAGGCAAAGTTCTCAATCGTCTCCGAGGTTTAGCAATGGGATCAAATTTCTAAGCCACTAAAGACGTTGGCATATATATTTTTTTCGTTCAAGGATAGCTTTTCAGGATCTAAATTATACCGAAAGTCATGGTGAAGACATTTCCACACGGTTTCTTGATCACATCGCTTGGGCGGTGATGGCTTCATGGCCATCCTAGGATGGCCTAAGCGCATTCTTTTATGGAACAAGAGGTACTTGTATAAGTTTGCACACATATAAACCCATTTACAGCGTAGCCATATACGCACCGCAAATTACTACAGATGTTGCAAAGAGGAGTTTAACAGTTCAGACAAACTCGATGGTTATATGGATAAGACAGTGCTATTTTCGAAGCGTTCATTCACAGACAGCACAAAACTGTCGTCGCCTGAAGTTAAGAGACTACCTCGAAAAATATGTAGATGAATCTTTGGGCATAGAATATCAATAGCTGTGTTTAGTACACAGTGTCCCCAGAGCGGCAATATCTCTGGCATGCTGAGTTGAGGGCGAAGTTCTCTCGCACGGGCACCATTATCACATATTTACCATGACCAAAGGCTGAGAGGTTGTGGCTGAGAGTATTCAAAGATTATACGTCGCGGACCCCGGCAACGTTGCGGCGATCGAATTTATCGTTGAGCAAGTGGTAGCTGAGGCGGTACTGAAGATCTTTCAGATGTGGAAGACTCAAACGCTCTCGAATCTCATCCGCAGGAGGGCCAGAAACTAGTCCTTTGCTAGACAATGCAACATCAGAGTCGGTGGGAGATCTGTCTCAATCAAACCTAAATCTAGTTTGAACCTATTTCAACCAATTTACCATCCTGATATCACCTAGCACATCCAACATACGCCCTCAGCCGTGTCGATTGATGATGCCTTTGACACCGAGGTTCTTAATCAAGCTCCTATTGAGTATCAGTTTAACGCGGAAGATTTATTTTCTTTTCTAGAAAAGCATCCTAGTATATAACTGTCTAGAATTAGTTAAGCACAGCTAGTAGAAGAGGGAGAACACGTACGCAAATTGAGTGGGCTGCAGCTTCCAGTTGTACCTCTCTAATTCAGGTCCCCAAGGTTTACGCTGAAAGAAACATTAAAGATGATTGGCAGTGAACGATTGGGCACAATTGTCATTGTCTCAGAAAACATGGCAAACACGCGGCGTAGATGCCTCGATTGTCGTTGAGCGACCAAACTTGAAGGAGCAGAGTCTGGTTACTTACGCCAGCGACGATCTTGATGACGAGCTTGCGAGGAGGGCCCGCGGCAGCGCCCCCGGAGGGCTGCCAGAGGCAAAAGCCGGTTACAGACCCGCTCCCCGCGGAGGGGAAGTCAACTATTACCGCCAATAAAATCGAATAAAACAAGGCAACAGAAGCTCAAGATAGCGGTGGCGGCGGCAGTGGCAGTGGAGGCAATGGCTTCCGAAGAGTTGAATGATCGTAATAGAGGCCAGCGAGAGCCAGCGAGACCAAGCAGCTTTACCTATCCCTTAAAGCGAGCTTCAATAAGCCAGATATCATCAAAATTACCACGCACTTCATTGTAGACATCAATTTTGACAATAAACCGAGACCCATTTTATTATCCTTTGCCAAGCTTACCATATGCCAGCTATTCCTACTTTATATGCCAATCCATCCATGCAAATCTACAAACTCTACCTTGCGCTGTTCTATCCCACTCTATTCCGTTCGTCTATGTTTCTCCCCTCTCCGAGAAGGCCCTGCCTCTTCAGGTTCTTCATCTTCGTCGTCGCTTATAAAAATCTCTTCAATCTTTCTCTTTCCGCCTCCCCAGCTGCCGCGCGGAAAGGCAGCTCTAACGTGAAGGCCATCTAGCGGCGGGTCATTCTCAAACGCCGCGCCCTCTCGCCAGTCCTCCACGGGGTTTTGCTGGCCAGCAATGCTCAGTTGCACATCCCTGTGGCTCCCTTCGCCTCCATGCGTCTCTGTCTGCTGAGGTGGAAAGCCCCCAGGTGCCTCTTGCAAGGTGCGGATTTCGTGTCCGGCGTGGTCCAACTCCACTGATTGAAACAAGAGCTGTTCAGGAGCGGCAGCTCCTTGGCCCTCGCTTTGGTGTCCGCCGCCTTGCTCTTGTCGGCTCGGGCCAGCATGAGCATCGCAGCGGGTATAGCCGTAATCTGTGTTATAAACGTCCTCTGCACGCTGACGCTGCTGCCTCTGCCTCTGTTCGTCCTGCTCCATTTCCTGACGCCGCATCTCGTATCGGCGCCGCTGTCTATTTTGGCGCAGCTCCATTTCCACCTCTGCCAACCGTTTGTGCACCCCAGCCATCTCCTTGGTGATGGCCTTGGCCCACCCAGGCATATCTTCTGCCGCCTCGGCGCGTGCTGGAGGAGGGTTGGCCATGTTACTAGCTTCCGCCGCATAGCCGGGGTGGATGTATATCTGAAAGACAAACCCCCATGGGTGGTCTTCCAGGCCATCGGCTACGCAGACTTCCATTTTCCGGCGCCCGTTTTCAACCCTCCAGGCGTACTCCATCTTGTGCAGCGTTTCAAGGCCGTCCCTCCACTTGCCAACAACCCTTGCGTGGCGCTCCCTCCAGAGCTCCTTGTTCCTCGTGCTGTGGGACAGCAGCGCTCGCTCCATGGCTCTGGCGTCCGAGACCAGGGGCCAGAGCACGGCTCCGGCGTTGAAGAGATCACCCCTGATGTAATCCTTCAGCTCTTCCTCCTCCGAACGAGGGGTGGGCCGGTTCGCCATGTACGGTTGCAGATCCGGCATTTGGTCCAGCGCTTCCGCCTCCTCGGCAGACACAACCATGTGGTGCCATTGCGATTCTTGGCAGTCCACACTGCCGGAATCGTTTGTGCAAAACTCGTAAAAGCTCAGGTTGCAGCAGCTGCCGTGGCTTTCGCAGGAGCTTGGTTCCTGGTTCGATGCATGGCTGCACTCCCCGGGCCACTCAAACGGATGGTACAGCACCAGTTCTGTCTCGTAGTTGATGAGGACCAGTCGTCGAGTTTCGCACTCGGTCTGGTGCACCGCGATCCTGATACACATGGTTGTTTTCGTAATAGATGCATGTAATAGCAAGACGGGTTGGGCTCGTGGTACCAAAAGGAAGTCGAGTGTCGACCGTGGAGTGTTTTGGGTGAATCACAGTCCAGCAGCACTGTCAGAGTCACACAAAAGGGTCAGGTTATATGCGCCTCAAAAACTGGCGTCTTCTTTCTTGCGCAGTTCTTTGATGCAAACACAGCTACGGCCCTTGTGCTCCATCCTTCAGTTCACGGTCTGGACCGGTCCAAGTCATTCTTTTCAGTGAACAAGCAGTGAGGTACACGTCATTTATTCCAAGCCATTCCCCAGGAACACACCAGGTCCACGGAGATGACAAATGCGGCGAGTGTTTAAAAGAACGTTTGTTATTATCCTTTGAGCAGATCACTCATATACTAGATCTAGGGAACAAGAGCTCTCTCCACTTTTTTCTTTGACTATATTCAATGCGTTTGGAACAGTGTTGGACCCCCATTGAGTTACAAGGTGAACAAGAGAATGAGTGTCAGAACACATTGTGAAATGATGAAGCTTTCATTTTACCTAATCCCCGAAACGGTGACGTGAGTCCAAAACATTACGTCAACCATTTCATTGAGCAATTGAGTTTTATTCTATCTCAACATACCCAATAACAATTAGATCCTCTCATGTAGCTTTTGATGTAGCAGCCCACAAAGCTTGTCCATATTGGTTCCCTCATTCTTAAATGTATCGGCAGTCACCAAATGTACCGATTCAGAGACTGTCCAAGGCCGTCAAACCATCTCGCCTTGTGCCGAGGCAACCCAGGTACGAAACTAAGGGTCGGCCAAGGTAATACCCGATTAGTTGCGATGTGCGTGCGCGTAGGGCTTCGGTTTGTGGTTTAAATTGCGAAATGGCAACACGAGATTATCAACACTTGTTGTGGCGGAATGATGGAAATGGACATCCGACTTCGAATCCTCTTCATCCTCCATATTATCGGGCGGAAACCATTCAGGACCGAGTGAATCAGATCCAGTACCCGATGCTCCTATTTCTCGTTTGGCGTTGCTGGTTATGGTGCATTAGGTTCCCTGAAATAATTGTTCTTGGTTCGCAAAAACAGCTCCGGTAAGATTCGACCCTTCGTCACTCAACGATGGAGACCGCAGTCATTCCTGACCAACCAATACCCCAGTCCTTCAACTTCTCTTTGGCTTTCCATTTGTCAAACCTCTTAATCCGCATCCCATCCAGTCTTTCCTCAGTAAGCGGGGTGTCGTCGTCCATTTTCGATATATCATCCGTGTGGGCTAATTCGACCTAAATCCTCGTCTTGCTCGTGCCGTGGCGATTCCATTCCCACGCTCGGTTCACATCCAACAGGTCATCCCTGGGGGTTTGCAATTCCATCTTGTGAGGTGAGTGTTGATCGTGTTTTCATCGTCGGGTGACTGTAGCGCAAGTCGTTCGTCCCACCAGAACCCCTTGCGACCTCCACCACAAATCAGTCATGTTGTCTGTCGTACGTTGGCGACGATCCTGCCCGTTTCCAGAAACCACTTGGACTTTCTCCATTCACATTGCCGTTCCCCAAGTTGTCCTCCAGCTCTCTGTACTTGGGCATCGTAGTGTAGCACTGATGTGCCATTCCCCTGGTCCGCCCCGGCGGGGCCATCCGTTTGCAAACCCGGCGCACGAGGTGGGGACCGGGCCGGCGGCTCCACCGTCCGGGCGGCTCCGGCAGATAACCTTGTGAACTCGAGTGGGTAAAACGACCGATAAACCTTCTGGGCTATTATCCTCTGATGTGACATGTCGGCAGTGGAGGATTTGCCGCGACTCCACCTCGTAGAAGTATTCGGGCCGGTGCTCTCTGCTTGCCTGGGTCTCGTCGCAGACTTCGTAACCCTATTTCGCCAATGTTTTTACACACTCAACCGTCCTAAAAAAAAATTAATATCACTAGTCTGTAAAACTATAAGCAAAATCTGACTCTTCCAAAGTTTCAGTGTGTGAGAAGAAATGATCTCAAATTAATATCTTCTTCTAGTATGTGTGTGCAATGGCTTTGGGAATCAATCCCCGTGCATCTACCTATTGTCGAGAACAAAGGGCTGGCACATACGTCCAAGCTTCATAGATTGCACAAATCAAGAGCGGCCCTGTGATCAAAGCCGCCCTCGTCCCGAGTGATAAATGCCAATGCAGTAGTAGTAGTATAGTATATTGTGCCATATTTGACTGTTGACAAAGGGCACGCGTAAGTAAACTCGCTACACACCTTTATCATGCTTCATCGCTCATCCCGTCATCTAGCTAAATCCTTCTGTATCATCTGTATGCATTCAATCAAAAAATGACCTGTATCATGCGAGCCTGTATGCCAATGACGAAAAAGCCAAAGGGTATATAACGCCAACGATGCTGCTCCCTTACAATGCCAGTTATTAAAAATAAACGAAAAAATCATTAGCAAAAAGCATATAAACCATATAATCAGGGCCCAAATATATAAGAAAAAGATCAAATGGTGGGCAGGCCAATGTTGTTGGTGTGGTCATCACGGCGTCTCCAGAAGCGCCAGCCTCTGCGTCGGCGCATGCCCTTGGCGAATTTCTCATCGCCGTCCTCTTCGAGCTCGAGCCTGTAGCGGCGCACGCTACCCGAGTCGTCGTCGAAGGAGACGTGCCTGTTCTCTTTGGGAACGAAGCACTCGGGAATGAGGTGTTTCATGACCCAGCCCTTGACGCCTCGGGTGGCGGCGTCGATGGCGGCATACTCGAGGCGGCGGGTGCGGTCGCTGGTCCAGTAGTGCGTGGTCTGGGGTGGTGGCGTGGGCGAGGGCGTAGGAGCGACACGGGCATCGGGCTCCGTGTCGGCGAGCTGAATCGGTTCGGGAGACGGGAAGTGGAAGTACTGGGCCGACTGACTCGGTGGGTTTGTGCGGACGAGGTGCAGCGACTGGTTGCTGTTGCGGGCGGTGCTCTGGTGAGATTTAGATGACCGACGCAGGGACGGTCTGTTGCGGAACCGGGATGTAACCCCACCACCGCCGTTGGTTGAGCCGTTGGAACCCCGTCGCCCAACAGAAGGACGAGAATTTGATGTTGATGTGCGACGAGGAGGTGTGTTGGACTCGTACCCGGAGTCTTGTCTTTGCATCTTTGCTCCTGTGGATGGGCGTCGGTCCTTGGGGTTTTGCGTCTCGCGCTGCTGGCGCTTCAGCTGGTGTTGTAGGTGCTCAAGCTGCTGTAGGCTTTTGGTATCGTATGTTACGGGAGGTCGTGGGGGTGATGCAGGCTCAAACAGCTCTACGTCGTTGAAGCTGTGGTAGGTCGTTCCCGACGCCCTGGAGCTCGACCGTTCCTCCATGATGGGCACGCATTCGACGATGGACTAGTCGCGGGGTTGTCTTGATATTTTTTTTGGTTTGTTTTATTTTTTCTTTGAAAGGTGGGACGCAGGTTGTGGGCAACCCGGTCTAAAAAGAGACAATAAAAAAAAGCTTAAGTAGCACCGGGAAAGGCGAAGGGAAGTTGTCAAATCGGGTCTTGAGCGCTTGTTATTTGGAAGACCTCAAATATTAAGGCGCCAAATAGTCAAAGACGTTGCAAGACGCAATTTCCGGACCCAGCCAGCCAAGGCACAGACTTGCGCGGTGAAGCGAAAGCACGTTGCGGGATGAACCAAGGCAAGCGAAGGGATTCGAAGTTGCGGTCTGCAGGCGTCTTAATATGACGACGCTGCAGAGGCTGCGGGGGATGTCTCGTTAAAAGACGACAGCAGCCACCCGGCTCCGGGCCAAGTGGAGGTGGATGCGGGAATAGAGCCCAGGGTGCTCAAACCAAGGGAGACGCAGGACCGGGGGCCTGACGCGCTGTGTGTGGCCCTGTGCCTGTGGTGCGGGCTTTGCCGCCAGGGTGATTGGGCGGTGTAGCTGCAGCGAGGTGGGCTGGCTAGGGCTTGTAGCCAGAGGAAATGTCCAGGCGCAGCAGGCTTGCTAGGGACCGTTGGCCGTGGTGCCATGCACGGCGAGAATAGCGCCGTGAGGGGAGCGCCTTTAGTGCCGGTGGTTTGGTCCACCGAAAAGGGTATTGTTTATTGCGAAGCCAGAGAGACGAGATTAGGGAGGTCGTCAAGCGTAGTTTGGCGATCTCGGTTGGAAGCACGGCGAGAGGCAAGAAAAATTCTAACCTCGTCAAAAAAGGAGTTCAGGAGCAGGAGCCACTAAAGCCGTCAATCCCGGCGCGGAACCGAAGAGGGCAAGAGAAGAGAATGAATCGGGGTGCGGTCTTTTAGCAGAAACGACGGACGGGAGCCTGTGTGCCACGGACCGTTCGTTCGTTAGTCAAGCATTTCCACATTGCCTATGGCCTGGACCCCCCGGGACGGGCTGCCCAGACCAAGAAAAAAAAAGTCACCTTACCCTCAAATGCAAATTCTAGTCGTCCAACCCCGGGCCGATGTCGCTGGTGGGGACGACCCAGCAGGCGGCGATATCAAGGCGATGGCGATGGGGTCGCTGGTTAACGCCGCGACGACAACCAGTTGGGTGAGCGAAAAAAGGGGATTCTCGCACAAGAGGCGCCTAACTCAAAAAGCAAGCGTAAATGGGGGGCCCTGCAGCCCGTATGCAGCAACACCAGCCGGTGGTGGCAAAGAGAGAAAAAAAAAGTAGCAGAGCGCCCCAGTTATCGGATCAGCACGTTAGTCCCGCTATCTGTTTGGGGAAAGTAGAGTTTGTAAACGGTTGATATCAGCCCAGGCGCAGCTGAACAGCAGACGGCCAATATTTAATCTTTGCCAACGGCCACACACACGGGGTATGGGGTACGGAGTACGGGGTGGCCATCAGATGACGCAGATGCAGAGAACCAGCCGTCGTCCTTCGCGACCTCGCCTGGGCTGGAACATGTCCCCTTTCACATGCTCGCAGGCGCTGAATGTCTCTCTTGGCTCCGTGCGCGAAGCCCAATCACAGTTAACCGCGCAGTCGAGGCGCTGAAACTACGGCGCACTCGGTCGTCCATGATGGAGGGGACGATCCCAGAGTCGGGGTGGGTGTGGGGGGGCGACGACTCTGGGGGCCGTAGAGGGGAAAGACAGACATCTTGGGACTCTGTCAGGCTGCCAGGCCCAGCGATGATGCGATGTGCCTCCCCCCCTGCTAGCTGAGGATGGATGGGATTGTGTGGCATCCGCCGTATCGCCAGCAGCATGTGAAGCTCATGCTATAGATGGATGCGTCGTATGTACAAGTCGTCCAAAATATCGATCTGCCTTGCAGCATCTGCAGGTCGAGCGAGCCTGGGCCAACTGGACCCTCCCCTCCCCCTCCCCTCCAGCGTCATTACCCGATATGCGATGCACGACAAGCAGCAGGGCGCACGCACGCCAATGGCTGCCGCCCAGGTCACGCTCGCCGGGAGGGATGGTACGGCGAGACAAAGTGGGACAGGTTTGCAAGGGAGGGGGGGCTGGTCTTGGCTTGGCTTGGCTTGCGGGCCGCCTGAAGAGCACGAGATGGCATAGCGTGCCGCGGCCCGCCTAGCTCTCTGGATGACGGCCAGAGCAGCCAACGAACGAACACCAGCCGGACGTGAGGATGCGAAGCGCGCGCGCAGCGACGGTGGTGGTACCGAAGCGAGAGTCAATATGACGGAGATGAACCCCATCAATGGAATGTGAAATGTCACCAATATGCCAGCCGGCACATGCACGCCCAAAACAGCAGTGGATTGCCGTGGCCACGCTCAGGCCCGGCATCGTCATGCAGAATTCTGTGGTGCCCTGCGATGAGTCCCTGGCTGTGAGAGAGAGGGCAACCAACCCACGTGTCGGCGGTCAAGTGGGACGCTGGCGACCAGATGCATCCCTGAAGCTTCCCGTGATTGCATCGCCAGCATTGACTTATTCATCATCACCACCATCATCACCATCCAGATGCTGCCCCCCTTCCGAAATTATTTCGGGATCGGCCTTGCATACACTACGTAGCTGGCGCCCTATCTTGCGCAGTCTAATAATAAGGTGCAGCCCATTTTCCCCCTCTTATTTGCCATCTGAGCTGAGGCGGCAACATGGAAGCGCCCACGCGCTGAAGAGCAGCATCCCATGGGGCGATGCGCCTTACCCGTTCCTTGTCTGGTGCGCTGGCTCAATTGCGCCACAGCAGGGAAGGCCTTGGCTGGACCCGACGGTCGCGAACGACGCTGGTTTTGTTATTTCACTCAACACGGGCCGGTCGTCACCTCTGCAGTAGCTTTCAAACAAAGGGAACCCTGGTGATGCGACACTTGAAACGCTAGAGAAATGCACCTCGCGAATCCTTTTGGCGCGCCGGTTCCTCCCGTTCCACTTCTTTCCTCCCCCCAAAAGGGCCTCCGAGGGCAAGGCTACCGGCGATTCTAGGGTAAACTGGTGATGGCGCAAATGAAACCCGCCCCATATTCTAGATCCAGATGGGTTAGATGCGAGGGCTCGCGACTGTTGCACAAAGAAATAAACCGATACTCCGAGTGTGAGGGGTAACGAGTGGCATGTTTTGTTGTTGGCTTTGTTGTTGTCAGTTGACACCGCTCCTTCGGTTGGTAGCACCCCGAGGGCGCAACATCTACATCTGAATGGCGCTCGTTGCACGCGCACGTGTTGGCCTGACTCGAACACTTGCAACACAACACCCTGTGCAAGACTACTTCAGCCGAGGTGGACTTCCCAAATCGAGTCACGTTCCGAGAGCAGGGATGAAAATCCCGGTGCCTAGATTTGCTGCATTTAACAATGCCAAGCTTTATTTGAGTGCTTAGGGTCTGATACGAGGACGGTCTAAACAGGGTTTTTCCAATTAATCAATATACGTGCAGTGGAAAAAAGCAGGATCCATCACTCTTTGCCACCTAAATTAAGCGATAATGCAGATGTCATCTAGAAGTCTGCGGCCTCATTCTTGAATGTCACTCCTGTGCGATGAATGCATTGCATTGGGCTATTTTTTTTTTTTTCGAACCCACCAGCGTCGATCGGTCCCTGAGGGTGACGTGGAGCCAGTGGGAAGGGGCCTAGCCATTCAAGGCACCGTTTCTTACGCCAAATACTCGGTGAGTGCGCAGATCATGGCACACTGTGGGCCGATGCTACAGTGGCTCACAAGGCTATTTGATACCACGGTAACATGGCCAAATGCCGGCCGAGAAGAAGGTGGAGGGAAATTCGAGAGGAGCGTCACATGTGCTAAGCTTCTTCTCCCGCCGCATCTACTGCAAGCCCTAAAGTGCTAGGCTTGTTATTCTGCCGTGGTCCATATGCAGGCAGCTGTATTTTGACGATGCCACTTACTAGTCCGTCCGAAGTATGGAGTACTCAGAAAGGGGCCAGAAAAAAGCAAATATCATCATTGACAGCGCATTCTGTAGCAGAGGCGGGAACCCGCACATCGTGGCCAACGGTCCAAATATGAGCATCAATGAACATCATGTCTGTTATATCTTGTTCTCGCTTGAACCGTGATTATCCAAACAACCTGTTCCTTATATTTCATGGCATTAAAGCAACAAGGGCATTCGGATGGATCATGCCGGCAAGAATTGTCGAGTTTTGTGATCGTCGTCAGAACAGAGTGTTATCAAATTCCCGAACCCCACTTGCTCTGGCGGTGTGATAACCAACAGCCATCACTAGAAGAAACTTGGAACTTCCCCAGAGCCTTGTTGCTTGCTTTTGATCTGTCAAATCTTAGCCCCCCTGATCCCTCCCGTGCAGCGGGGACGGCAGCCACGCCACGAGTCTACGCCATGAATCTACGCGACTGTTGGCCTAAGGAGAAAAAGAAAGACCTTCACCGTAAAGTAGTCTAAATCGGAGACTAATAAGATGTGGAGGCTGGGGTAATTCTTGGATGACGCAGTATTTGGCGTGGGTAAGTTGTGTCTGTAAAATCAGAAGGTCGAATGGTTTTCGGCTTAGGTGGACTTGCAGCCCTATCTACAGCAGAAACATCCCTTTCGCGTAGACAGGGGAGATTCTGGTGTATTTGAGTAAAATTAGGTTTTGAAAGTACTTGCAACTAGGCTGTTGGCGGATTTTGCGTATTCTTTGACTCTGACTTGGGAATCAACGTGGCAAGCCAAATAATCGCTGGGAATCTCTCGGCAGATTTCACATTTTTTACCTTTTGTTCCCAAGAAAACTGCTCTTGCCTTTTCAGACGCTAGGCCTAGTGTTTCGAGGATGGTGAACTTCCCCATTGCCATTCATGGTCATTTTAACATCCACCATTGGAATCCATCATGTGCTTTCGTCTCTGGTAGGTCATCATAAACATGAAATATGACGCACTATCCACATTTTCGGTTTTCACTACACTGGAAGAGTCAGCTATCGTAGAATAGGACGGCGGATTGTCGAATAATTTGAGAACGGGGGCGGCGTTGTAAGTATTGATATCCGCCTATTGGCTCGCTTTGTGGTTCTCTAGTGAAATAAACTACCACTGAGAGCGAGTCTATCGGTTCTTGTTGAGACTGGGTGATTCTTAGACTCCTCATTGCGGTTCTTGGGTGTCCTGGCTGCATGTGTTCCATTGCTCCAAAAGGAATCGTGACAATGGTGATTTCTTCCACTCGAGGATCGAATGTACAAGAGGCTTAAGACCTTGACAAGAAGACTGATTGAAAATATTATTACGACAGAAAAAGAATGTTATCGCCAATATTTAGTCGATATTCCTAGAGTAGGACCAACTACAGAGTGTACGATTGTGGGATACTGAGGTTTGCATTCATCCTTGAACTCATCAACATCTGATTCCCCAGGAGAACGCAATTCACAGGTGGTTTTTATGGATCTTCTCGCGGCCGCTGAATCTAGAGCAGTAGGCAAAATCTTTTGTTTTTATACTATTTCATACGGCCCGATGCTCATGGTTGCGTTTCCGAAAATGATCAAGGCTTGAGACGTAGCAGAAAACACTACCGAGAAACGTGGCCGACCAGCTGAAATGAAATTGGACGACAACGAATTGTTTGCTTTATCTAAGCTCACAATAGTCATCATAGCGCTAACTGATTCTGAATATCACTTAATATAGGTAAAATACTTGCACTTGGAAGCAGTACTCCGGAAAAGGAAAAACAAGACAGGCAAGTGTGTTGTATCAGTGTTTTTGAAGCATATGAGTAGATGAACCAAGACATGCGAGAGATAGGAAACATCTTTATAAAGATAAGTAAATACATAGATGAAATTTCTTACTTGTAGGTAAAGATGTTGCGCAATGCTATCAGACAGTGGAAAGAAGAACGGAAAATTATCCGGTAGAGTCACCTACCCTATAGCTAATGAGCCAGCTCTCTAGTATGTGTAACGTCACCAAGGAGCGCATCCTATGACCCTTAAACTTATAATACTGGCGTAAATGATAGAAGAAATTCTGTAATAATAATTTTATATAGAGAGATCAGGTCTCCTTACATTCTTGAGAAAAGGTAGAGTCGTACAACAACCACACCTCTGCATATACCTCAAACTTACGCTGGGATGTGACCAATATTTTGTTGCGCTTATTTAGCTTGCTAATCTTTTATTTAGGCATGCCTAAAATCGAGGCTTGAGAACGAGTATGGCGTCTTTGCTCTGGAAATGTAAATGATTGGAGGTTGAGACTCAGCGCCTATTCATACTGTATCAACAGTCGGGTATATCGCCTATCTAACGCTCCACGAAGCCAATTGATACCAGTAATTTTGTCATTTAACTAGAAAACGGCTAGAATCATGATAATTAAGGTTCCGATGTGGTTATTTCGGTTGTAGATGGGTGATATCGTTGAACAAAATTGAGGCTATTCAGACAACAAGCATGTGAAAGAAGACGCACCTGTAAGAATCAAGGAAACGCAAACACTGAAATCACGCTTCTCAATAGCAGAGAGGAGGGAACAATCAATTTTAAACATAAAAGCACCCGCAGGGCACATGAATTTATTTTTGTTTACTTCTCATCAATCATTCGCTTTTTTACTCGCGCTCAACATGTTCATCATCATCATCATCACCGCTCTATCTTAGTTCCAAATCTCCTTGGCCACATCATTCACAAGCTTCAGCTTGGCAAACATCTTCTCCTCGGTCATGCCGTCGGCGCCAATGGCAACACTGGCAAAGCCGCACTGGGGGCTGATGCCAATCTGCTGCAGGGCCTCCTCTACGGTGCGGCCCTGGCCGTCGGCGATGATCTTGGCAGCCTCGAGCACGCGGCCCTTGATGACGGCGGCGTCCTCCAGCTCGGGCTCCTTGGTGGTGACGACGCCCAGGACGACGTTCTTGTGGGTGGGCAGGAAGCGCAGGGGCTCGAAGCCGCCGGAGCGGGTGTTGTCGTACTCGAGGAAGAAGGTGTCGTAGTTGAGGGTGGTGAAGAACTTCTCGGCAATCTTCTCGTAGGAGCCCTCGCTAAAGTGCATCGACTTGGAAAAGTTGCCTGTGTTTTTTAGTCTTGTTAGCCCGGGCCCCGCTCAATGGCTCCTCTTTAAGTTGCAGCAAAAAAACACTCACCTCGGCAGATGTGGAGTCCGACGTGCAGGCCCTCAGGGCGACCCTCGATGCAGTCGTTGTGGGCCTTGATGTAGGTGTCGAACAGCTTGTCCGGGTCCACGCCCTCGTCCCTGAGAGACTCGACCATGGCGTCGGAGCAGAAGTAGGCCAGCGTGGGGTCGTCAATCTGGATGTTGCGCACGCCCTCGTTGTAGAGCGTCTGCAGCTCCTGCTGGTAGGCCTTGGCCAGGTCGGCGAAGAAGTCCTCGTCGTTGGCGTAGGCCTCGGGGCTGTAGCACTTGCCCGTCGCCAGGCGCAGGTGGAAGTAGCAAGGGGGCGGCATGGTGAACTTGCACTCGCCCCACTGCTCCTCGGGCACGTTCTCGCGCAGAAGCTTCCAGTTGTCCAGGTACGGGCTCTTGGAGTACTTGATCTTGCCCTCGCACAGCGCCGCCATCGGGTACTGCCGTCCGGTCTTCTTGAGCGCCGCGATGGGCGGGGCCGAGATGCGGGCCAGCTCCCACGGCACGGGGCTCACCTCCCGGAAGCCATCAAGCTTCTCGAAGAAGCCCGAGAAGTAGTACTTGCGGTCGAACTCGCCCGAGGACAGCGCGCGCACGCCGTGCTCCTGCTGCTTCTTGACAATGTCGGCAATGGCTGTCTTCTGCGCCGCGAGGAGCTCCTCGCCCGAGATCTCTCCGGCGTCGGCCTTGGCCTGCGCCTGCGAGAGCGCCTCGGGGCGGATCAGCGAGCCGATGTGGTCGGCGTGGAACTGGAGCTTGGGAGCCATGGCTAATTGTTTCGTATCTGCAGCCTCTTGCTTGCTCTGCGACCAGAATTGGACGCGCAATTGAGGGGGGGCCCCGAGCGATTAAATACAAAACACATCTGGATGGACCCCGTGGGTTTACTCCGTCCTTCCGACGGCTCGACGGCTTTATTCTCATATCCCAGCACTCGATCCTTCGGCCTAGCGACTAACACAGAGCTTGGTGCATGGTGGCAGGATGCTAGTCATGGATAAAGACAGGGCTTCCCCGGAGCTAATGCCCGTTGGCCTCCAATGAGACGGATCTGCCACATGACACCCGCTCCATCATGAACGCCCCTCCCTTCCCCCCACTTGCGCCATGGTCGGCTGCGAAAGACGGCTGTTGAGTGAAGTGGGACGACGGGGTGAGCCTGGCTTGGCGAGGCAGGTTTTGTCGAGAATGTCGGATTTTTGGGACGAGGAGCAATTGGGAAAAACAGTCGCTTATAACTTATCGACTTGCACACCATTGTGGCCGCTTCGCGTATGCCGGCACTTGAACCCTCCCTTGTCCTCGGCTGGCCCCAATGACGCGGTGATCCTAGCAAGGGTCATTTTCACCGCTCATTGATTTGCTCCCCGCTTCTCAAACTCTCCGAGCCAAGCAACAGGGCAGATGATAGAGCCTCTTATCAGCTAGAGAACGAAGTAGGAGGGAATTGAATGTGTACGCTTCTACTAGAGAATCAACTTTTTTCTTCTTCTTCTTTATTTTTCCTTTTGAGTGGCGAAGAAATTATCATGCATTCATGTGATGCCGTATTTTGATGAACCAAGGGATGCCCGATGTTGCCGATGTGGTTTCCATCTGCTCACACACATCCATCAATCTAATTAGCAACATCCCCGTGCACAAGCTTTAGTGCTAATTCCTACCCGACTTGAAATGTTAGGTGCCCAAGCTCACACCTCAAATTTCGGGACAATCGCTTTTTTCGGTTAAAAGAAGAGCGACATTGATGAGCTGTAGAGCGATGGCCTATACTGGAAAGGACACATGCCGCCTCTTAGGCAATCAGATGAGCCCGTAAACACCAGACTAAAAGAACGTGCCTACTCAGTCCAGTGCCAGGCGCAATCTGCATGTCCCACTTATTACAACGGTGTCCAGGGAAACGTCCGCGACGTGGTTATAACGGCGAACATTCCAAGGCGCTGTCGTACAATGCCACTAGAAAACTTTGTTCAGGCATGAAATTTCGGCTGTTTAAGACTGGCTCATAAACTCCGATTTCCACCTTTGTCTACGAGGCTGAGGAGGGATGAGGGGCTATGCTAGCTTCCGTCCCCTTTCAGGGCGCCGTGGTATGAAACAAAGGCAGAGAGTTTTAATTGAAATCGCATCAACTGATGACTAAAGGATTGAGAAGTTGAAGCAAAGAACTTGGTTAATCTGGAGGGGAATGGATTATTGAGTCTATAATTCCCTGTCAATACCTTGGGAAATTCCCCGGGATGGGGCCTTGGCTTCGGATAAAATTTGAATTAATCATGCCTTTTTCATCTATGATGCATTAAAAATGCGACGGATCGTCGCTCCGGCCGGTTGCTGCGGAAGAGGGTCTGATTGCCCTCGAACTGAGGTGGGTCAAGATGAGCTATCAAGTTACATTCCGATTCTAGTTTATTTCCACAGAGTCAAGTTCCATACAAAGGCAGATCCGGGTAATCCGATTTTCCGTGATCCAAAGGTCTCAGTTTGGCCGTTCTAATATTAGCGCAGGATGGGTGCGACCAGACAGTAGGTGTTTATCAACAGATGCAAAAATAAATAAACAATCGATAAGTCTACGCTGATGTAGCACTTGTTACCAAGACTAAGATAGTTTAATTCCATACTGAATATCATGCCAATATGTGGTATTCCAAACTTACATATTAGGCAAGAGGTGGAAATGGGATCTTAAATTATTCGGCCTCGATGTGCAGTTGCGGTCAAATATTAAATACGTCGTACACAATTGAAGACTGTTGCATTATATGAGAAATATCAATGAATTCATTCTGGGTCGGGAAAGGTGTGATGCGCATTGGCTAAAGTTTTCTCTTTGAGCAAAAAGGCAACTCTATGTTTTACTTCGTTGTATACCTGGCATTTCTACACATGTTTCGCAAGTTGCATCGAGTAGCTGAGTCTTATGACAACACAACATTGAGGGCAAGTTTGTCAGTCGAACGTAACTAAATAGAAACAAATCACAAAACAAGATCCATTTCGGTCTTACCTTGGAAATACCAGAATACCAACGATTGGACATGCTCGAGTCAAATCTACCCTGTACTATTTTGACCACAGACGGAAATTATTTTGTCCGCAAGTCATGTGTAACCAAGGTACAGGAAGGCGCATGAACAGTGTCTCACACAGGAAAGTCGAGTGGTCGCCGAACTCTCCCTTGTTACATCGTCCAAGCCTAGCCTTGCCAATTTGGTCTTCCAAATTCACAACTGAGGATCACTTTAGAGATTTTGGGTTATGGATCTCGCTATCATCTACACACGACACTTGGGATTGTCGCGGTAATGCTAAGCGCTTCTTTTTGTTTCTTGACTACTTGTTCACTTACAGTACATACAAGTGTACCATGACCAATGACGATGAGATTTTGAATCAACCTAAATTTAACCACATAAGATTCTACATTGCAGTCGGTGCGCACCGGAACTATCGCCGAACGGATGTCGGCATTATGCTTATGTTGATGGCAACATTGGAAGGATTCCACGCTGGCATTGAGCCTTGCCATACATTCTCGCTCAAGGACACTTTAGCAATGTCCACATGTACTAATTTAATTCTAATTACGGAGTAAACGCTCCAGAGCTGCAGCTGAAGCTGCTGGCTGTAAGTTGACTAGACTGCTCCAGACTCTTTACAGAATCCAATACTGGGGGGCAAATTTTCTTCACGCTGCAACTAGCGGGGCTGGCGAAACATTTTCCATCGATGGACAAGTTCAATGTCGTGGCTGGAAGAACCAGTCTCACTAGCTCGGGCCCTCGCTCCCGACAGCCCAGAAGGGCGCTCCGGCACGAACCATCTTATTGACGTCTGTCTTGCATCTTGTTGATTCCAACTGACCCTTTGGAATTTAGCGCAATCTTCAGCAGCGAATCACTAAAGTTCCCTTGCCAGGTGAGGAATTCCTCGTGGCGTCCAAGGTGGTAGGTTGTTCAGGTTGTGTGGAGTGAGACAAACCAGGGGCAGGTGTACCAGCTCCAGACGAGCTGCATTCTTCGCTGTCGACAGGAAGCGCCACTGTCTCAACCTTCCTGGATGGCTTGCGCTTTTGCTCGTCGAAGCTAGCGCTTCACACATTCGTCAGAGGGATACAGCAGGGCCAGATCTATACTGACAACAGGGCAACATGGAAGCGGAAAGGGAGGTATCACGATGTATAAAGGAGAGCTTCGAGTCGTCCCAAGTCCAGTCTTTCCTCCTCATCACTCTCACTTCATTCTCTGCACGCCTCGATCCAATCGCTCACTCTCCGAGAGCTGCTTCTTCCGTCTTTTACAACCACAGTCATTCGTTCATCGCCATCAAAATGCGTTACTCTATGGTCCTCGCTCTGGCCCTGGGCAACCTGATCGCTGCCCAGGAGACCCCGACCACCCCGACTGTTTTCGAGACTCCCGGAACTCCCACTGCCCCCACTGCCACCGATGTTGGTACTCCCACTTCCACTCCCACCGCCGGCGCTGGTGGTGCGGATGATTGGGTCTACTATGGCTGCCTTTCCTCCACCGATGGCTTCGCTGGCTTCACGCTTGCCGACTCCTCCGATGACAACTCCGTTGCTACTTGCTCCAAGAAGTGCAAGAAATCAAAGGCCAAGTACCTTGCTCTCCACGACATGTAAGTCCCCTTTTCAAGTTTTGACAAGTGGATAAACGTACTGACACAACTGCACAGGGACTGCTACTGCAGTGACAAAATCATGGAGGAGACCGTCTCCAAGGCTGGCAACGAGGAGTGTGACATCAGCTGCCCTGGTGCTCCCTCCGAGTCTTGCGGTGGCAATACCGTCAAGGCTCGCATGTCTCGCCGCCAGAACATCCCTCTGAACTTCCTCCTCTCGGTCTACGTCTCCATCGCGCCCGGTGAGACCACTGCCACCGTCACTGAGACCGTTCCTGGCAACATTGTCACTTCGACCGCTACCATCACTGACGCCAACGGAGACGTCGCCACTGTCACCAACACCCTCATTGGCGTCCCCACCGGCGTTGTCATCATCTGCTACGGCGACTACTGCGCTCCCCAGAACTACTGCCCCGTCTGCACCAACTTCCAGGTTGTCTGCCGCGATGGTACTTGCTGCCCCGAGCAGTGCAAGGGCAACGACTGGGACAGGCTTGTCATCTGCGAGGGCGACGACTGCCGCTACTCCGAGGGCAACTGCGATCAGAAGGTCACCTGCCGCGGCGACAAGTGCACCCTGGAGAAGAGCCACGACGAGGGCCAGCGAAAGTTCGAGTGCAGCAACGGCGAGTGCAAGCACGAGTCCTGCGAGGGTGACGAGTGCGGCAAGAAGTACAACTGCCAGGGCGACGAGTGCTACGAGGAGGTTCAGTGCAAGGGTGAGGGCTGCCCTGCTCCCATGCCCAACACTCCCACTCCCGGCAAGATTGTCTACGTTCCTGAGGGTGGCAAGTCTCAGGGTGGCTACCCCGGCGGCTCTGAGGGTGTTCGTCCTTCCAAGCCTTGGGTCCCCAGCGGCGAGGGCTGCACCGGCGAGGGCTGCCCCCCTCCCGCCAGCACCCCCGTTGTTGTCTCCGGCGCCGGCCAGAAGGCCATGGCTGGTCTTGCGGTCATCATGGCCGGTGCTGTTTTCGCTCTGTAAGCTTGCTTAGAGGGCCGATGATGAGCTCGCAAGGGCGTTTTCGTGGATTTTATTCATTTCATGCCAAGCCTGATGTGGTAATGTCATAATACCTGGTGATGGGTTGGCAATGTCATCATTAATGATGTAATTATTGTTTAGACTTGGTAGTAATGGAGTTATTTTTATTTATAATCTGGCGCGTTCTCAAGATAAGAAATTGGTGATGTTTGTCCTGGTGAATTGTTCCTATGGCGACCCTTTTCAGTCGACTTCGAAAAGAAATAGGCGACTATAATGAACCAATCTAACAGCGTTCCATTGCTCTTCGGTTGTTGCAGTTCGGAAAATGTCCCCTAGCACAAAAGTCCTGTAACAGTCACTCACCAACGGCTGTTCTCCACCAGTAAGTCACACCACTTTTCATTATGCCGCTTATGTGCCTCGGGAGCTTACATAAACTCCAAGGCAGCCGACTCTATACGAGCGGCGGGTGCCTAGTTGAATGAGAGAATTAACTGAGCCCCTCCCCCTCCAACAACCTTCTCCTCGTTGGCGACATGACAGGCTGCTCCACGTCGATTGGCTACCGTTGGGGTTCCAGTATCTCCGAGCAGTAAGCTTATAAGAACCGTAATGGTTTTCGGCTAGCGATGACGTCTCCGACCAGGGGAACAAAAGCGCCACAGGCAGTTGAGCCTGGTTGGCTGGGCTCCCCCAAAGTGCAGCTGCAAGACGGCAAGGTATCATTGCACATGGCTGGGAAAGCTTCTCGCTGTGGACCCAAACCCCGCATCAGCATCACGGATGCCAGCGGCATCATGTATCAATACGAATTTGTTCCGACTGCGCATACAGACCCCGGGGAACGCCCGTTTTTTTCTCCAAAGTCCAAGCCACTCCGTCATGACTGCGTGCCACCGTTGTGTTGCACCACCACCATGTGATAGTCAGGGCAACCGCTGCCAGACTGACATTCAAGGATGTCAAGGTGTGATTTCACAGCCATTCCCAGCCTTTCTTTTTCGACCTTTAGATTAAATTTGCGTGCTCAATCGGTCCATCCCAACGGGTTTAATGTTCAACAAACTCCGACTGTTACGCTCTGCTAAGCCATGCAAGGGACCCTTTTTTTTTTCTTCTTTTCCAGCGTTGATCTTGACCCCAACAACGAACCACCCGAGAATTATCAATCAACCAGTAGAGTGGCTGAGCTTTTTTAGCCTGTGACGCAGGTAGGGTCGGGTGCATCTGCTCCGATTCGCCATTCAACCATCCGACAGCGCACAGGCGAGCATCAACTACTCAGCGGTGAATAGCAAGCACACAGTGTCGCATATGCATGAGCCGTATATCCGTTGCAGGCCATGGCGTCATGCGAAGGCAACATGAGTGCGTGACATGGCGCTTGAGCAGCTTGCTTGTTGAGAAATCAAGTAATTTGAATCAACTCGCGTGCGAATAGACTACCATCGGCCGAATCGGGCCATTTCTGGATGTAGGCTAGCGAGAATCTGAGGAAGGAAAAAAAAAAAACAGGATCCTCCACAATGTGCCGATAAGCGAATATTGATCACAACTCACAAGGTTTCAGTTTAGTTGGCTGGTGCCACTACCTACGGGAACCCCCTGGCACATTTCGGGGGAAAAGTTCCACCCGTGGAGGGAGCTGAAGTAAATCGGCGCTGTATCAAGACTAAATGGGCTGCTCAACTCACACTGCCTCTATGCCGCGACCCAAAAATAAGGCTCTGGGATACAGGCGACTCGGACCCGGCATTGCCTATTAGGATTATAACTCCGACGTCATGCGCGCGAGTGTAAGCTGACGACAATGCCTTCTATCCTTGCCGTGGTGGATATTGAAGGCAGAAGGGATGTGTTTCACCGGGTGCAAACAGGGACCTGGCCCGCGGCCCTTGGCCAGCTCGCTACAATTTGATCAGCAGCTTCTGGCTCCTTGCCCTGGTTCAAGTCAGCTCAACTGCTACGCTGTTTCTGTGGGGATTCCATGCATGTAGCTGCATGCAAATGGACGGATGAGGCTTGGACTGCAATTCGTTTAAACAGGAATTCTGAGCAGAAGGGTTTAACCAACAGGTCAGCGGGGGTCCCGGACACAGCGAGCGACAAGTTCTCGGCACTTGCGGCAGAAACAAGATTACCTTTTTCAAGATTGTATGAGATTCCGATGTGCGGTGAGCGAGGAGGTGAGGTGGCATTCTCTCTTTCTCTTGCTTTTTTCTTCTTCTTCTCCTTTTCACGAGGACAAATTGAGGTTTCAGTGCTCAAGCAAAATGCTCGGAATTATGGCCGCGGTTTAGTAAACTCGGTCGATTACAAGGTCCTTGGGGGCCGACTATTGCGCGAAGAGGGGTGGAACAGCAGCTGTCCCACGAATAAGTGGTCCGCCAAGCAGTCTTGTATCGGAAAACACGGCCTCCGCTGTGCTGCCGGGCAGTTTTTCAGTCTTTTGGTGCAGTGGCTGCCTTGCAGGAGGAGCACGAGGGAGAAAATTCTGGGGCCTGTGTCTTGACCCAAGGGCAGTACTAGTCAGGCCCATGCTCCATCCCGCCATTCAGCCATGACGTCTCGACTCAAACCCGAAGCTGTGTCGGAGGCGTGTACCTTGTTTCTGGCCGGTCCTGCAGTTAAACCCGGGAGCATCTCAAGCTGATACACCGGCCGGAGCTGACGACGAGAGAACATGGGCGGCGTGCAGTAGCGGGTGGCAGCAGGGTGATGATCGAAATTTGGAGGCTGAAACTAGCTGCCAAGTTCAATTAAGCATTAGACTTGGGCGGATCCTCCGGGGGAGCAGCAATTGGCCTCTCGGCCGGGGAAAAAAGCGTTTTTGCTCCATTTACGAGGGACACCTGAAAAAAAAAATAGCTCTCCCGCGCGAGCGAAAAAAAGCAACACTGGCGAGAGCGGGCGACGGGCGGACCATTTACGTGGCCGACCGGGATGCTCCTGTTTTAGCTTGATTGTCCAGTCGACTTACATGGCGATAGCCACAGCCACCTAAACCCTGAGATGGTGTTATCGGACGTCGCAATTGGGCCTCACCCACCACCCTCGAGCCATCCCGTCTTGGCATTTCTATAAATGTGAGAAGGAAAAACAAAGAGACCATGCGAGCTGAGAAATAAGCAAACCAGTAAAAAGCAACACATGTCATCCGACCCGGGCGCTGCTGCTGCTGCTGCTGCTGCTGGGATTCAACCCCTTGCCGATGTGTTGGACGATCCATGCCCCAGTATGCATGCATGTAACCATAAGCCAGGCCTGAAAAGATTATCCGATATCCATCATGATGGAACCATCGGGGGTCCGGCGGTGCCAATGGGAGTTCGTCGCAACTATCTTATCGCCTGCATGTCTGGCTCCTCAACATCGAAACGGGAACATCGTGCAGCCACGAACGGCGCCCGTACTGAGCGCCGATCCTGGTTGGTAAGCCACGCAAGAGACATACAGCGGAACGGCTGCAGCTGGGCTGCGTCAACTACTCCGTCGTAGCATCCCATCCCCTCCTTCTCGTACGAAGGCTGGCGCATCTTGGCAGTCTAACACAATGGCCCTCCCTGTCAAGCGGGTTCAACTGCATCAGAAGCAAAGCATGCTGTTGCTTTGTTATAAGTACGGAGGTCAGAAGCATGTTTTCTGGGTTTCTTGACTTCTCAGCATCATTCAGCATTACTTCACACACATTCCCTCCCTCACACTCTCTCTTGCTCTCCAGTAAATAACATCTTATCAAAGTATCGTTGCAACAATGTTCGCTCGTTACCTCCTCACTGCCTTGGTTGCTGGAGCTGCGGCCTCGCCCATTGAAAAGACTCCTCAACGACGCCAGAGCAGCGTCCCCGTTGGCACCATCATCAACAGCTGCACCGTCGGCGGTACTGTTGCCGTGGCCTTTGACGATGGCCCGTACGCATACACCAGCCAGATCCTCGACAGCCTCTCGGGCACGGGCATCAAGGCCACCTTCTTCGTCAACGGAGCAAACTACGCCTCCATCTACGACTACAGCGCTGTTATCCAGCGCATGATCAGCGAAGGCCACCAGGTCGCCTCACACACGTGAGTCAAAAGTCTCGGGTTGCTGGCATACAACCACGGCCACGAATCAGTCCCCTGAATACTGACAAAAATCTCAGCTGGAGCCATCCCGACCTTGCGACACTGTCTGCGGCCGATATTTCCTCGCAGATGACGCAGCTCGAGGACGCTCTCGTCAGCATCATTGGCCAGTTCCCTACCTACATGCGTCCACCTTACTTCAGCACCAACGACGTCGTCCTTCAAACCCTGGGAGGTCTGGGCTACCACGTCATCCAGGCCGACATTGACACCCAGGACTGGGCCAACGATGACCCCAGCGCCATCCAGACCAGCATCGACCTTTTCAACAGCGGCGTCGACAGCGGCGCCTCCATTGTCCTCGCGCACGATGTCCATGTCAACACGGCCAACTCCCTGGTTCCTGCCATGATCCAGGGCATTCAGAGCCGCGGACTGCAAGGTAAGCCTTTTTGCTAAATGTTTCATTGTGCAATTTTCCGTGCGTCTGACGAAACTAACTTCGCAAAACAGGTGTCACTGTGGGAACCTGCCTTGGCGATGACGCCGCCAACTGGTACCGCACGTCGCGATAAGCAGCTCTTATGAGAACCATGCATTTCACGCACATTCATTTGAGATGTCCTCTCTTTTTTTAAAAAAAAAACATATTTCTCGATAGATGGTCAACGCGCTTCATGTGGAGGACTTAATCGATCATGTCTCATCCGCCCTGAACAAAACAAAAAAAGTCGTTCTGGGATCCTGGTACAGTGGTTTCCCGGAGCAGATGCACATTTTCTTGGGCAAATATTTTTATGTACAAGATTCTTTTCTATTATATAGTTATCTGGCATTCCATACCTGTAAAACGGTTTGGGCAGACACCATTAATGATGATATGGCTTTTTCTACCTCATAGATGATGTGTTTGACTCTGGTGACCAAAATGATATCGCAATGTGCAAAGTAATGTTTCTTTTTTTTTTTTTTTATAAATGAGCAAAACACCCTTGGAAAATTCTATATGTCGATACATGCCAACTCGTCTACAGTGCCCTCCAGGCCAAACCACTCTCTCCACACCATCAGTCTCGGTCAATTCTTTCTTCGATCAATGCACATAAGACTCGTATCCATGTTCTATTATCTGCGTTTTTAATTTCCCCTTTATTGGCTGTAGATAAGTGCTGATGAGGCGCACTTGCTTACGTTGATGTTACCCTCAAACTGCGTCGTTCCATTGCCAAGAGCGAATACACAGGCTGATTCTATAACACAGCTATTGGTCCCAGCATACTTTCATGCGAGTGAGATTATCGCTTTATAGCTTATTCGAAGCGATGGAGAATATCTGATGTTGCGTGGCAAAGCAACGTCACAATTGGCAGTGGCAATAGCAAGTGGCGTACTGTATTTTCGGATTGGGTCCCGGCCAATCCCCATCCAGCACATTCATACAGATGTGTGGCGCATCAAAGTGCATGTTTTGACTTACACCGCAGTATAGCACGTGGTTTTCAATCATTATGTTCTGACTCATCTCGGCTCTGACAGCTCACTGCAGCTTTTGGGGTTTACTGGAAGAAAGCGAGCTAACCCATCACCGGCTTCAATTGGATAAGATTTGGGCTTTGTCAGCAAGTGATATGCAAATTGAAGAACCTACCCTATTTAAAATATAAAGACATCATGCAGTGGATAGGTGTGCGGAGTTGCAGAAAATACGACCTTCAAGATCCAAGTTCATGGCAGTTCATTGATGCAATTGCGATTTGCAGTGAGAGTTTTGGAAGATGTGCGTCCAAATGCACCACTCTTCGCAAAGAATTTCATTCTAAGCAGGACACTAATTTGATCTTCAGTTTGATGGTTTTCTCGAGGCTATAATATCTATCATATTCTAGTCATTATCGCAAGGCTGAGCAGGAATCTCGTTGACCGTGCTTTCGCTGTTCTTGGTCTTGTATCAACCGTCAATTATGCTAGTCTTCAGATATAAGCTATCATAAGTAATAGAATATACGCGAAATAAAACCCGATATTCGGTATATCAACGCTGCTTATTTACTATCTTTGTTGAGGCAAGTCTCTGATCAAAACCATCAGTATATATCAAACGCGCCTGCTATCCCTGTGTTCTAGTTTTCTAGAAGATGAACTTAATTGGATCCATTTTACTTCATAGTGATAAAGTTTCATACAGACTAAAAGTGATTTTTATGAAAGGACAAAAAGGTAGCCAAGGGATTCATTCTATCCACTCCTATGATTTGTGACAAACAACAGAAATTATTGCACCATGATCATCAAACGACGTCACATTCCTAGATTAAAAGGAAGAGCGCCTTAACCTACCTGAAAACCTATAAAGTTGAGAGATAAATGGAGCAGGAAACTCATACGAAAGTTCCTTCAAAGGTCCCTCCGAGTAAGTGGTAGGACCGAATACACATCGTGGCTTAGGGTAGGCTCAATCGCTTAGGCGCCTTGGTCAGACGGGAATACATCTCAGATCTAGGCCGCCAGCGATCGCGAATGAATCTAACTCAGTGTCATGTTCTTCGGTGATCATTCTCGTGCCGTTCTTACGGATCTGCACAGCTTTAGACCCTATGCAGTTTAGAAAAAGGGATCAGCGGCTCGGGCCTTGGAAGGCTGGCCGAAATCCTTGTCCGGAACGACGGAAGAAGCCGCACAACACCGACTAGCGAAGCTGATGTATCATTTTATGGCCGGTGCGCTGCCAGTACCCCCGGATTCCACAACTGCCGGATGCAGACTAATGCCCCTCCAAAAACTGTGGGTTGGTTGAATAACAGTATGATTGAAGATTGCAACTGACCCTCGTTGTTGCGGGGGCTCAGGCCATCGACGTCACACAGGCTCGGCGCAGTCCTGAAGGCTTGGATAGAACGTGATAAGCCTGGATCATCTATTCGTCACCCCGTTTTGAACCACGGTGTCACCGCAATCGCATGTGAGCGGAACAAAGGCTATTAATGGAGCTTTGGTCCGGTGCGGAATGAGACCCGGAGCGTGGGGCCGGGGTCAACCCAGACACCAAGAACAGAAAAAAAAAATAAGAGGCGACGATCAGGCAACCGTGGGAGTTAATTGCCGCCTGTAGCGATATGTTTTTTTTTTTCTCCTGCTGTGCCGCAGACAAAGAACAAGAGGCCACGCAAGCCACGAAGAAAGGAAGCAAGCGACCGCTACCACGATCGAGTCGATCCAAGCGACGAGAATTAGCCCGTGCCAGGGCGCGGCGCCTAAGCCTCACAAAAGTGGGATTTGGAGGGGGCTCGGCCCGGTCTCGACCACCGAGCACGAGGTTCGGGAGTGGGTTGAGGCTTAACGGCCTCTCGGTCTTTCGATGGGAGCGTGGAAGGGCTGCGGTCGGTCGCGGCCCAGACTCTCGGGATCAGTTGTTTTAATGCAGGTCATCACGCCCACGACGGCGGCCGACGATGTTGGTGGAAGCCACGGCGACTGCTCACGTTCCCCAGTGTCTCAGCGCCAGACTGCCAGAAGCGGTGACTTGCATCCATGTCGAGATTGAGCCCGGTCGCGACTAATAAAGGTTCTTTTGGGGGGACCGCGGGCCTCCAGCTCGTCTGCGGCGCCATGACCGACCTGCAAGCGAGTGCAAGGGAAGCGACATTGATGAGGGGAAAAGAATACAGCCGGGCGGTGGCTTGGCGAGATAGGAGACGCGAGGAGCTGATCCATAAGCTCTTGCATTATTACATGGCAAAAGGTGCTGCACACAATGCTGGCGGTGCATTTCCCATGCCCCCAAACTCGGTAAAAAGAAACAAGCGAGGATAAATATAGGCCGTGTTCTATAAAATATATCAAGTATTAGCGAGCGTTGCTCGAATGATGGCGCATATCAATCGCACCATTCTCGCCAAAGCAGCTGTAGGAGATGAGAGAGGAAAGACCAGGATGTTCAGCGGGACGGGTGCAAATCTTGGCGCTACAGTCTAGAAGAGCAACTATTTCGTCCACGGGAGAAAACATTCATCACCAACATATGGAGTACGCAGGCGGGCGTCTTGCACGCAGGGATGTTGGGCGGCAAGGTGCAGAAGGGCTGGTCACGGTAAACTCCGCTTGTACTTGCGAGCGAGTCATGGTTGCATAGGTGGATAACGAAGCCGGTAATTCAAGGGCCAAAGAGCCGAGATGGAGAAGGACAGCAAGGGAGGGTGAATGAAAGGAAGGAAAGAGCAAGGAGGGAGACGTCATAAGGCAAATTGCACAGGGCAATCGTATCCGAAACAAAGTGCGCCCTATCCGAGGTCGTGGTGTACGAGTTGCCTTTTCCGACCGATAGGTTGCAAGCATCACCGACATTTGGCTCGCTTGGGCCAGAGCTGCCAGCGTCCCAACTCATTGGGCCAGCGGGTCACTCGCCGCAGCGCAGCACGGTGCTAAAAGACGGGAGAGCCGCTGGGTCCACCGCAAAGCAAACAAGCAAACAAGCAAACCCGCTAGGGCGGTCCCGAACTCAACCAACACATCGCCATGTGAGTTGTTCGACCTCGTGGCTCAAGCTCACTTGAGCGCTGGTTGGTCAGGGATCAGATGCCACACCGTTACTATTACACTGTGAGGTTATGAAATTGCATGAGGAGATGAGAAAAGGACAGAAAGGGAAAAAAAAGGGCGTCACCTCGTATGCGGGTGTGAGATTGTTCGGCCATGGCTGGATGGAACTGCGCCAATTGGAAACGGCACTACGGCCCTGCAGCCCGGAAAGCTCGGTGTCGAGTTGGAGGTACATGAAAGGAGAACACATGAGACTTTGTTGAAGAAGTGGAGAGGTGCAGTTGTAGTGCGTGGAAAACGAGGTCTGTGGAGTCTCGTGGTCTTGCTTGTGGTGTGAGGAGTTGAGAGAATCTCGTGGGAGATGCGAGGAGCCCAGAGGTGTTGAAGCGGTTTAGGCGTTGTTCTTTTTTGCCCCCATCTATTTTTTGACAGGAAAAAAAAAGTTTGTTGGAAATTCCCATCCTGACTCTTAGAATCTGCTGGAAGCAAAGCAAGTTGTGCAGAGTCATGGCGTTATACCTCATCCCGAGTCACACGCCTAGCTCCAGCCCTAGAAACGTATGGGAATGGACCCCAAATCCCGACGCCACGGGAATGGAAAGCCACTGGGGAAATGGTTTGGGAGCACGGCTTTTGGGCGAAGAGGTGCCCGCTTCCCCGAACCATCCGCCTGGGACTTTTTACGTATTGTTGCGCCCTCGTTCCCGCAACCGGACCTCTGTCGTCCGCCCTCTTGCGCGCCAGGTGGAGTGCTAAGGCATGCAGGTTGAGCGGGGAATGCTTGGAACGGCTTGACTATGTCTGTCCGCATCAGGTCATTGGCGGCGGTTGGGTAACAGTTTGATGGATAGGACGCACACGGGCAAACCTATCAGCCTCGAGGATATCGCATCCCCAAGGGTGGTTACATCTTGGCCGCAGCCGTCGAAACCCAACATGAGGGGACTCGACCGGGGTGGTCCCAGGGAACCCCTGGTCTTCTCGGAGCGGCCCTATGGAACTCTACAGGCGATGCCGCCATGATGATTTCTCGAGGCGCGCTCCGTGCCAAACCTAATCAATTCGCCCGACGCACCGGTATACCAACGTGCTAACACCGGGGGAGGGGGAGAGGGAGGGAGGGGCAGGGTCGTCCCGTTGTGGTCCCGCACAGACGGGCCGGCCTGCTGCTGCCAGCACATCACCTCATATCTGCTGCGCTGCACTGCACTGCGCTGCGCTTCGGAGCCAAACCAACCCACTGCAGGGGTCGTCGATTTCTTGGTGTTCCCTTGTGCCGGGACGCTGCCCACGATGCAAGCTCTGGAGGGGCTGTGGCTGTTGCTGTTGCGCCGCCACGGGAGCACTCAGAGCAGTCATGCCGTGGCTTGCCCTATCAACGATCGCCCGTCATCCGCCCTGCATTGTTGAGAGGAGGGTGGAAAGAGATATTCACCGCCAGAAGTCGGGGCGGGTTCACTTCGAGGCCACAAAGATGGTGAGTGGTCCAACTCGTATGGTCCACGAAAAAAAAAAAAAAAAAAAAAAGAACGAGAGAGAGCAAGAAACGTAATCAACAAGTTTTCTGGATACGGACAAGATGATTCCACGCCCAGGCCCGTCCAATGAGAACAGCTGTTTGTCAGCAAACAGGGCAGGCACGCTACACATCTGTCTTTGTTTGTGTTTCCCCTCCCTCTCAACTCAAACTGTCTATGATTTCTCTAGTGGCAATTCTCCCCGTTTACCGTTTATGGACCTGGACTGTGCCACAAGAGTGCCTTTATTAGCATCAATAAAAAAGAGATCGCCGCCCCTATTTGCCCTCTTCAACTCCCACCGCAACCTCCGCGATAAAAACGCCCCTCTGTAGCCGAACCGAGGCATCTTCCCTTTGGTGGTGCGTTGCGGGTGCGCACTCCACCACGATGGCACACTGCACCGCCGGGGGTCGCTGTGCACCCTTGCGCACCTTCTGCTGGGTCGGTGGGCGCCAATTGTACTGCGGCAAGGACGCACAGTCCAATCCCGCAGGCGGGCACGGGGCATGGGGTGCCATCCTGTTCCCACAGCCCTGGGCTTGGTTGTTGTTGGGTGCGTCGCCTTTTCTGCGGTGCCGCCGCGCTGGAACCCGAGAGCCTGGGTATGAGGCAATGTAATGCCATGTACGTGTGCGCTGGTGCCGGGGGAAAGGGCTGAGGTTGAGCGCCAAAAACGCCCAGCTGACGGGTACGGTGAAGAAAGAGCCGCTTTGCTCACCGCGCGTAGCCCACGGCATGCCATGGATGGCTTTTGCTTGTCTACCCTCCACGTCACGCATTGGTCCTCGTTTACTAGCGGCTCGACGACTTATTCACCCATTGTTTTATTTTTGCACATTGCTTCAAGGGAAACTAGCAAACGCCTAGAGAGCTTACCGGCCTCTACAAACCCTGGCCTCGCCGGCTGGGGTCCCCTTCTCCGGTCCATCTGGGCATCAATCCAGGGGACAGTAGCCAACCTATTAACGCCCCTCGCAAGCGAACCCTACGCCATCTCCATGGATGAAGGCACTTGCTTGGTCCCTAGCTCTCGGCGAGATCCACCCCGACTCTAACCTTCAAGAATGAATGAAAAAAAAAAAGAGAGCGACGGTTCCCGCCCTGCCGCCGTCCTGCCGCCGTCCTGGGCAAGGCTCGGCTCGTGCACTATCCGTCCGTCTGTTTGCACGTCGTTGGCTAGTTCAGTCGACTGATATTTAGGACCAGGGGTGGCCATCGACAATCATTACCCCGTTTTCTTCTCCTCCTCCTCTTCTGGACATTCCGCTCCACGAGCACATCCGATACAACTGAGTGTCTATCTTGGCTCCGTGGTAAGTTTTTTTAACCTTGAATTCCGGCCCCCCCTGTCTCTCGTTCTATTCACATCTTGTCACACTTGGCCTCCCACTTCCCTTCCCTCCACCCCCAGTCCCGGTCTGCAACCCTCCGGCTTTTCCTAAGTGCCCCCATCCCCTTTTCGCCTCTCGATGGTAGGCAAGGATTTGATAGATTTTTTTTTTATCCCTCTCCCTTGCCACCACCGATAAGCCCTACCCTCGTTCCGACTTCATCATCGGCTGGGAATAACATCTCGGCTTTGACATACACAACGAGCTACTTCTGGCTCTTCCAATTCCACCCCCCGCGCCCACCACACATGCACGCCCACGCAGCCACATTATATGCACACACAACGCAAAGCCGCAACTCGACCTAATTAAACAATTTTTTTTTTCCATTTCCCAGATACCGCCTTTCAGTCCCCGATGCTCGGACTGTGACGTCAGTTCCAGGACTGTACACTATTGATCGACGCCATCGCAGACGGACCCTGTGAGAACCCCCGTCCGACTTAGTGCGCCCTTGACTTGCGTCGCTTCGCCCCGGTTCTTCGATTTCCGATTCTTCAAGGGCCCTTCGAGTCCCGCTCTCCGCTTTCTGCGTTTGCCCGCTCCCGTTTAAAATCGAATCATTCCCCTGGCCTCCCGCCCTCTCTCTATCTAACTCTCTGAGGCTGGGTTGCCGTTCCCGCGCTCCAGTGCCTATTTACGCTGTGCGGTTTCCTCTCTCTCTCGTGGAGGGAATAGAAAGCAGCTCCTGCGACAACCCGTAATGGACTCGCCGCCTGACTCGTTCCGCCGCAACGATCCCCCGGGCCCTGAGCCACCATCGAGCCCGTTAGACCAGTCGCCTCGCGCTGAACGGCACGTTCGTATTTCAAGCATGGCTTCCTCCGAGGACTCCGACCCTTCTGCCAGCACGAAGCGTGGGCCCTATCGTTTTGGCCCGCCGTCTCCTGCGTCCTCATCATCAGCTCTTGCCGTGGGCAGCTCTCAAGAGGCCGCCATTATCCAAAGCATTGAGCGCGGTGAGTACGCCGTCGACGACGACGACACGCGCAGCCTCACGGACAGCATCCGCCAGCACATTGTCGACGGCGGCCTGCGCTACCACGCCTACCACGCCGGCCAGTACCTATTCCCCAACGACGAGACGGAGCAGTATCGCGACGACCTCAAGCATCACCTAACCCTGTACCTATGTGATGGAGAATCTTTTCATGCACCGCTCCACAGCTTGTTCGAGACGGGCGGCGAAGTGCTCGATTTGGGTAAGTCACTGCCCCCAACACCAAGGAGCTCGCATGGTCAAGTCAGCTTGTGAAGGCAGGCTGACCAATTGCGTGCTCCCGTCACCATGCCCCCGTCCTCAGGTGGCTTTGTTCCATGCACACTCGACCAGACTATTGTCACCGGGCGTATCACGGCCAGGGTGACAGGACGAAAATCATGACTTGTTTGGGCTTGGCACTAACGGCATTTGATGTAGGCACCGGAACTGGGAAGTGGTGTATTGACCGTAAGTTAGCCCCAAGATTTTTTTTTTTTTTTTGCCGCAAAGCATCATCTCACATTTGTGGCCAGTCGCCGACGAATATCCAAAATGCCAGTTTCACGGCATGGACCTATCGCCAATTCAGCCCGATTGGGTTCCCGAAAATGTCTTATTCGTTGTCGACGACATTGAGCACGAGGCAGGCTGGACATATTCCGAAGAAAAGTTTGACTACATCCACGTTCGCCACACTCTCCATTCCATCAGGAATCGACCAGAGTTGTGGGAAAGAATATACAAGTGCGTTTTTACCCTAGCGAACTAAGAACCCCCCAATGCACGGCCTCGTTGTGCTAACTTTTATCCAAAAGACATCTAAAGCCAGGCGGCATCGTCGAGGTCCAAGAGTTCCACTTCATCGCGGCGTGTGACGACGATTCATGTGATGGCCCATACGCCCTGCGTGACTTTCTTCGGTTCTTGCAAGACGGCATGGCGGCTCTTGGCACGGATCTCCACGGCATCACGCACGTCGAGGACGAGCTGGTTGCGGCTGGGTTCTCGGATCTGCAGCGAACCAGCCTCAAGTGCCCGGTTGGACCGTGGGCCAAAAAGCCCCGTCTCCAAGAGTGCGGCCATATCCTGCGCGATGTCATCATGTGGGGGCTCGTCGGCCTGTCCCGTCGGCCATTCCGCGACGGCCTGAACTGGACCAAGATCCAGATCGAAATGTTCCTCGTCGACGTCCGAAAATCCTTGAGCGAGGAGGTCAACGGCCTGCCCAAGTTTCACTCATACTTTCCCTACCACAGCATCTACGCACGAAAGCCCCTGAACTAGAACAAGGGGGCCGCTTGGCCATGGACATTGCAGGGGACGGGATGGCTTGCTCGCGGACAAGTCCAGTCCGGGTTGAACCTTGCCACATTTTCTGCATCATGCGGCAGTGGCTTGCGCTGTAAAACATTGGGTGGGCTTTTTTCAGGGAGCGGGAACAACTGTGCCGTGATATTTTGCAGCGGCACTGCGCATTTTTAATGACTTTTACGACGGCATATATAACTGGGTTCACGATAAACATTGGGCGATAAAGGACTGGCGCTTTGGCGATTGGATTGGGGGGAAATGAATTTTTTGCATATTAGTGCATTACCACATAAAAGCAGCCTTGGGGCTGTCTACCAAGACACGGCGGCTTTACAATAGAGTAGCTTCGGCTTTTTTTTCTCGTCCATTTCTTATTGCTGCTGCCTATGCATGTAACCTTGCATTGCGTGAGAAAGTATTGTCGTAAGCTTCTGATGTGTTGTTCCAAAACGTTGAATGCTATTTTGGTGACGAGTTGCCAGCAGAGTTGGCCCCATGCGTGCATTAGATCAATGCAACATGTCCAACAGCTCACCTCCTCGCGGCGCCGCACCTTAAAGTTTACTCCAAAAAGCTCCTAGCTACATAGCCGAAGAGCGGTTATTACAGTTAGTCTATTACATCAACGGGCAATGTCTCAGGGCAATAATGGCAATTCTGATGCCCAATCTTAAGTCACCCATAGCGCCCACCCTAAATGCGATGTGGCGGTTTGCGGGGTATCCTTGCCCGCTAGGCGCTGATCAATCGTCTCCCGCAGCCCTACAAGCGACAGTGCTTTTTATTTAGGTTTGCGCATCATCACTTCGCACGGCTGCCTAGGGTTTTTTGATCTTGATCAGATCGTCGAATAAAAGATGCCGAAATTGTGAGCCTAGCAAAACGGCACAGTCAACTAGTTGCGTAGTACACCCTCGCGAGCTCCATCCATTCCGCGCCATGTCATGAGGTTCGCTCTCATCAGAGACACGCGTCACACGAGCATCAGAAACACCCGCCACCACCAACCCGATTCAATCGCAGTCATGTTTTGTTCCAAACCGCATGTCTTGGTGACCTGCCTATTCGGACACAAGCTACGGGTCATAATTAGCTGTTGCCAGAAATTGCCCACCTGTCCAGTGGTCTTCGCGGTGCAGGGATCTTCGGTATGCAGCCGTACTTTTTAGCCTGGAGGGTCGCAGGTTGCAGAGCGATGCCGGCCTGCAAGGACAACGCTTGACACACACACGCACACACACACACACACACACAATGCAACCAACGCTGCCGCTGGTAAGCATCGCGAAATGAGTCACTAAACTGCCTCGACTGTAAACTGCGTCCTCTGAGATGACGAGGCTCGGACGCGTTGGTTCAACCTTGTTTGCAATTTTTCTTTGATCCTCCCACTAGTTTGCGGGTCAATAAAGAACAGCGGTTAACCTTGAACGAAACTTGACCGTCTTTGCTGGCCGCCAAATGGTTCGACAGCTTCCCCGCCTGCAATGAGTTCCGCTATTTGCCTCAACGATGGCTCGTTTGGCCCGGGAGTTCAAGGGTGCCGTGGTGATTTCGATTTTACCCAGAAATTCGAGCGCATCTTCTTTTCTATCCTGCCCACGGCAATCTTTATCGCGGCCGCAACTGTTCGTGTAACAGTCTTGTCCCAGGACAACCGAGTTGTTGGCGGTAAAGCTTTGCAATACTTGAAGCTGGTAAGTTAGCGCTGGCTATTCTAGAGAAGGGCGAATTGAATGCCAATTGACTCATTATAGGTAGCGACTGTTGTTTTTTCCGTTGTTCAGTTGACAACCTTGATCCTCTCCTCTACCGGAACACCCGGCGTTGTCCACAACCTCTCCATCACCGCATCCTCACTTGTATTCGTGGCGTCCTTGTTTACCATAGCTCTTTCATTTATAGAGCACTCGCGAGCCCGAAGACCTTCGACTTTGCTTTGCATTTACATATTTTTGACCCTAATTTTCGACATTGTCCAAGTCCGTACAGCATGGCTGAGTGTAGCCAACTATCACCAAACCACGTTGGCTCGATTGTTTACCTCTTCAATTGCGCTCAAATTCGTCATTCTGTGCCTCGAGGCCGTCCCGAAGACGAGATGGATCCATTGGAATGCTGGCGAACATAGTCCTGAGGAATCCAGTAGCGTTTTTAGCCTTGGCGCTTATTACTGGCTGAATAGACTGTTTCTGCGCGGTTATCAAGGTGTGCTCGACATTGACGACTTGTACCCACTGGACACTGGCATGTCAGCGCCGAAGCTTTATGCTAAGCTTGCTAAGAACCTTCGAGTCCACCAATACCGCAATGAGCCCAAGTTGGGCCTATGCAAGGACTTGTGTAACGCACTAACGGGCCCATTCCTCTCCCCCATTGCTCCCCGAACCGCGCTCATTGGCTTCAAATTTTGTCAGCCATTCTTTATCAGCTCCATGCTTGAGTATCTTCAAAAACCAGAAGACTCATCCACTGGCAAATTTGGCCGTGGGCTAATTGGGGCCTGCGTGTTGATTTATCTTGGCATCGCATTCTCTTCTGCCTTGTACAACTACTACAACCAAAAGGCCGTGTACATGATCAGGGGGTGCCTGTCTGCGGCCATCTATCGGAAGACGACGCAGACAAAGTTGACGGCCGCAGATGACTCTGCCGCTGTGACACTGATGAGCACTGATCTGGAGCGCATTATAAGAGGATGCATTCCTGTCCACGAAGTCTGGGCGAATACCATTGAGGTGGCCATCGGAAGCTGGCTGTTGCAGAGACAACTCGGCGTGGCTTTTATCAGCCCAATCATACTGATAATAGTTTGCGCATGCATCTTGGCTTGGGTCTTGACCATTGTTGGTAAAAGACAAAGCGATTGGATGGAAAAGATCCAGAACAGGGTTGGGCTGACATCCAACGCCATCTCCAACATGAAGTTGTATAAGATCTCCGGAATTACAGGACCTGTAGCCGACTTGATACAGAAACTGCGCGTGGAAGAGATCAAGACTGGCAATGGGTTCAGGTGGCTGGCTCTCCTCGCTGCCGTTCTCGGGTTTACGCCCATCTGTCTCTCGCCCGTCGTGACCTTTGCCGTCACCTCCGAGCACCTCGAGGTGAACACGCTCTTCACATCGCTGTCTTACATCATCCTGCTATCTAATCCTCTGATATCCATGTTTCAGAGTCTCCCGGCCATCTTTGCTGGCTTGACTTGCATGCAGCGGATCCAAAAGTTCCTCTCGGACGAGCCGCGGATTGATTTTCGAAAGCAAGGCCAGGCGGGTTTGGCAAGCGACTCTGAAGCTACAGAAACCGCTGACATGCTGCCGGCATTTAATATTGAGGATGGTGAATTTGGCTGGGGTGGTGAGAAGATGACGCTCAGCCGAATCAACACGTCGATCCCAGCAGGGCGATTGACTTTGGTGGTGGGCCAGGTTGCCTCAGGAAAGTCTACCTTTTGCAAAGTGTTGCTGGGAGAGGTACCCGTGGCGTCAGGAACCGTCACCACTTTCTTCCCGCCATCCCAGGTGGGATATTGTGAGCAGACGCCGTTTCTCTACAACACAACCTTCCAGAAGAATATTATCGGGCATTACGAGTTTGATCAAAAGAAATACGACGAGATCGTGGGCGCAACGATGCTGGCTTCTGATGTGCTGCTGCTTCCGGACGGCCACAACACAAACATCGGGAGCGATGGCATCATGCTGAGCGGTGGCCAGAAGCAACGCGTGTCTGTGGCCCGGGCCTTGTATTCCGAGTCCGATGTCATGATTTTTGACGACGTCCTTAGCGGTCTTGACAATGATACAGAAGCGGAGCTGTTTCGCCGTTGTTTTGGTCCTGACGGAATCACTTCTCGGCGGAATACCACGGTTGTCATCTGTACTCACTCGATCCGACATTTGCCCACCGCAAACCACATTATTGCCCTGGGCGCCGATGGAACAATTATAGAGCAGGGCAGCTTTGAGGATCTGATGCAAAACAACAAGTATGTGCAAGGCCTAGGCGTAAAGCAGGCAATTGAGACGAAGCGCCGCCAAATAGAAGAGCCGACACAATCCAAGACTGCGGATGCTCCCAAGCCTTTACCCAACGGGTTCAAATCGACACTTGAGGATAAGGCGAGACAGCAGGGAGATTGGTCCACATACAAGCACTATTTTGGAAGCACTGGCTTCTCTCCGGCTCTGCTGATGATCATTAGCGCTGTTATGTATGGAGCTTGCAACAACCTCTCCACAGTCTGGCTGAAGTTTTGGTCAGAGGACTCATTTGATAAACCAGTGAGGTTTTATCTGGGCGTGTTTGGCATGTTTCTTGTACTGAAGGTGGTCTTTATCTTCTTGACCGGAACATCAACCTTCATTTTGATGATTTCTGCATCTGGAAATGTGCTCCATAGACGGGCAATCACCACTGTGGTCACGGCGCCGCTTAAGTTCTTTACAACCACAGACTCCGGGACCGTCACAAACCTCTTTTCGCAAGACATGACGATTTTGGATGGAGAGCTTCCAGAGTCATTAACAAATCTTGCACTAGAAATTGCCGACTGCATCGGAATGGCATTTGTGATTGCCTCAGCCTCGCCATATCTCGCCATTGGCTATCCGTTTCTGTTTATCATTTTGTATTTCGTTCAGAAGTTCTATTTAAGAACATCGCGCCAACTACGTCTCCTAGACCTTGAGTCCAAGAGCCCACTGTAGTGAGTTTGAAACATGGTGTAATTTTCATCGCAATAATCTGTACTAATTCGACGACAGCACACACTTTCTCGACACCATCAAAGGAGTGGCTACTATCCGCGCCTTTGGTTGGCAGGGACACGATATTGAGCACAACAACAAGCTTCTAGACACATCCCAGAGGCCTGCTTACCTTCTTGCAATGATTCAGCAGTGGTTAATCACAGGGCTCCAGCTGATTGTGACTGCCATTGCGGTTTTCCTAACGTCGCTTGCCACTCAGTTGCGAGTTAATACAGGTCTTACGGGTGCATCCCTGGTGACTCTTTTAACATTTAGCGAGACGGTATCAACCCTCATTCAATCCTACACTCTTCTTGAGACTTCCCTCGGTGCAGTGAGCCGCTTGAGGACGTTTAGTGAAACAGTCAAACCTGAGGATCAACCCGGGGAAGATCTCAAACCCGCCGAAGACTGGCCACGAAATGGATCTATCGAGTTTGAGAATGTCTCGGCGTCCTACGACACCAACACCGATGGATCAAATGAACCGGCCGGGGTGACACCAAATCTCGTCATTCGAGACTTGACGCTGAGCATTCGCCCTGGTGAAAAGGTTGCCATTTGCGGCCGCACTGGGAGCGGAAAGTCATCTCTCATCATGCTACTCCTTCGCCTACTGGACCCTCTATCCTCTAGCAGCGAAAATATGTCAATCGACGGCACACGCTTCAACCGCATCGACCGCACGACGCTCCGGAAGCGCATCATCGCCATTCCCCAGGACGCCGTCTTCCTCCCCGACGGCAGCACCATCAAAGCCAACATCGACCCGCTCGGCACCGCAACCCCGCGGGAGTGCCGCGATGCCCTCGCCACCGTCAGGCTCGCACACTTTGTCGACGACCGCGGCGGCCTGGATGCCAAGATGAGCGCTGACGACCTGAGCGCGGGGCAGAAGCAGCTGTTCAGCCTCGGGCGGGCCATCCTCCGGCGGCGCGTCCGCGAGCGCTCCGCAAAGAGCGAGAAGCTCGGCGGAGTCCTGCTCCTGGACGAAGTGAGCAGCAGCGTCGACAGGGCGACGGATCGCGAGATGCAAAAGATTATCCGCGACGAGTTTTTCTCGTTCACCATCATCATGGTGTCGCACCGGCTGGAGATGGTCATGGACTTCTTCGACCGCGTTGTCGTTCTGGACAAGGGAACCCTCGTGGAGTCGGGCAGCCCGAGGGAGCTCGTCGAGACTCCTGGGAGCCGGTTTGGAGATTTATGGGCGATTGAACATCACGATTCCGGAGACAGCGAGCAGGGCGACGACGAAATTGCGTAAGACCATCATTTTGAATAGTAGTTTATTCACTCATTTACTTCTTGTATTAAATCGCTGCGTAGCGGATGCACAATCATTCTGGTTTTGGACACTCGAGGTATACAAGAAAAAAAAATTATTACCAATTTATATGTAAACAGTTTCAGGACCAGCTTTTCTGTAGTATATCCAAATTATCCAAGAGGACCAACTTTTCTCTATTTGTCATAATCGGCCCTTTTCATACCAAGGGCTCCCCTTCTATCTTTAAGCCTTTAATTAATAAATTTATCGTCGGTTGAAGTTAAGGAAGCGGCTCTGTGAAATGAAGTTAGCATTCTGTGGCACACACAAGGTAGCACAGGAAAAGGAGACTTACCGCCAGGAGGAGAATAATCAAGTTGCTGCCAACAAAGGCGCAGTAGATTCCAAGGTCTCTCCAACGGTTGTCAAAAGACAGGTCAAAGGCCTTGTAGAACTCGTCACCGACCTTGTAGGCGCAGTATTCACAGGCCCGGGTGGCGTTGTTGACGATGTATCCGGAGCCGCCGTTCTTGAAGAAGGGCTCCATGTACTCTCCACAAGTCGTGTTCTCAGGGGCGGTGAAGGCGTTGAGCTCGCCCTGCTTGCACACAACGGGCAGATCGTGCAGACCGGTCGTGACCATGCCGCCGATGAGACGAGTGAAAGGGTCGAGCTGGTAGAGCCACACGCGCCAGCCCTCGGGCATTTGAGTGGGAGAAATGGTGACACCGCAGAAGAGAGCAAAGATGATGATGATGAAAGGATCGAACTGGGCGGAGATGAAAGGTGAAGGAGTGATGGAGGCGAGGCCTTGACCCATGGTGACGGCGAAGATCTCGGTGATGAGCACCATGAAGAACTGGTAACCGGCACGCGACGAGTCGGTCTGGAAGCCAGGCATAAAGTACAGGGGAAGGAAGAAGGCGACAGCGCAAAGGATGGAGTAGGGCATCTCAGCCGAGATGATGGAGATGACGAAGGTGTAGGGAGAGTACATCTTAGACGAAGCCTCGCGGAAGAAAAGGGCTCGCTTGATGTGGAACATGACTTCGACTTGGGTGATGATCAGGGCGGGAAGAACGGTAACCTGGAAGATGACGAAAACCTTGTACTGCAGGGAGGCTCGGGAGTCGTCGAGGTTCAGGTAGGTCAGGCCAGTGATGAGGGCGACAGCGACGTGGCTGAAAACACGGGTGAAGAGGTAGTTGGGAGAGCGCCAGAAAGATCGGAACATGCGACGAGCCACAACCTTGAGCTGGTGGCTGAAGGGAGAAGCGTACTCCTTCTCGAGTTCCTTGTTGGAGTTGACACCGGCAGCCTTTCGCTCATCCTTCATCTGAATAATGGCCTTCTTAGTCTCGGCGAGCTCGGGGCTATCATCCCAGATATCTGCCCAATCACGGTCACCAACACGGGGAGAGCTACCAGCACCAATGGCCTCGAGCATGTACTCAGCAACGTTCTCAGTAGCAGGGGCCTCGGCGCCGTGGCTGGCAAGGTAACCTCGGAGGACGGAGGCGTCCTTACCAATGTCACCAAAGTAGACAGTGCGGCCTCCACGCTGGAGCAGAAGAAGGCGGTCGAAGTTCTCAAACAGGGCGGCGTTGGGCTGGTGGATGGTGCACAGAATAGCCTGGCCGGAGGCAGCCAGCTTCTTCAGGAATCGAACAATGTTGAAGGCGCTCTGGCTGTCAAGACCAGAGGTAGGCTCATCCAGGAACAGCAGCAGCTCGGGCTTGGCAGCAAGTTCGACACCAATGGTAACACGCTTGCGCTGCTCGACAGTCAGACCAGCCTCGGCGGTTCCAATGATACAGTCAGCAATGGCCTCCATCTCCAGAAGAGAGATAATCTCCTCAACATAGGCGTGGCGCTCGGCCATGGGGACATCGAAGGGCTGGCGGAGTTCGGCAGAGAATCGGAGGGCCTCGCGGACGGTCTGGGTGGGCTCATGAAGATCAAGCTGCTCGGCATACGAGGTAGATCGCTGGAACTGCTTGCCAGGGGCGGCGCTGTCGACGAGGATATCACCACTAATAACACCAATGTTCTTTCGGGAAGCCAAAACATCAAGGAGGGTCGTCTTTCCGGCACCAGAGGCACCCATCAGGGCAGTCAGCTCACCAGGTCGGACATATCCAAAGACGTTGTTGAGCAGACGACGGGTGCCACCGGGGACGGGAACGTCGTAGTTGAGGTTCTCCCAGGTAAGAATGCTCTCCGAGTTGATCTTGAGGTCGGATCCGGTTTCGTTGGACTTGTCCTGTCGTCGGGCATCACGCTTCTTGATGAGCTCCTCGTTAAGGGCCTGGCGCTCCTTGTTGGGCTTGGTGTAGACCTTGAAGGAGTTGCCACCCATGCCGAACTTGACGAATTCACCGAGGACAACGTTGAGGATCAGGAAGAAGATGATGAGGGCCATGACGATACCCCAGTTTCGCCAGAGATCACCGGGGTAGTAGGAGAAGCCCTGGGAAATGTAGTCGGAGCCCTTGATGAAAGTGGTACCGCTAGTTGATCCGGCAAGAGTACAAACCTGGTGGTTGATGTCGTTGTATCCGGGACCAGAGGGAATCAGGGAATCAGCAGTGCAAGTCATGTCAATGCGCTGGAACTCGTTCTGCATCATGGAGCTGAAAGACAGACCAAGCACATTGATCCAGTAGATCCATCGCAACCAAACCTTCTCGGACTGGTACTGGATAAGATAACCGGAGGTGGTAACAAAGAGCGTAATGACAACGACGGCAAACTTGATGGCGTAGTCAAAGTCGGGGCTGATGCATCCAATAATACGGAAGAAGAGCGTCATGGCAATGTTTCCGGACAGAATCATGAGGTAGTAGGTGAAGAACGCACCAGCGTCTCTCACCAGACCAGTCATGAAATACGTGATGATACAGAAGACGAAGATCTGACTAGCAGCGAATGCCTGATCGACAAAGATCTGAGCAATCCAGAGAGCGGAAGGTCGGTGGAACGCATATGCCTTGTGCTTGTTGACGATGGCACGACCGGTCATGGTACCTGCGAGTTCGGAGAAGGCCTGGAAAGCGTTGAACAGAAGGGCGATGAAGAGCAGACCACCCTTGCTGAAAGCACTGGCGGAGGTCTTACCAAGATCAAGGAACAGGGTACCAAGGACAATGGCGATGATGATACTGCGGAGCCAGGCGAGGGTGAGGTTGAACCGATCCTGGAGCTTGAGAATGAACTGGCGCTTCATGAGGGCCCAGACCTGAAGGTGGAAGCCGACCTGGTAGACCGACTTCTTGGAGGTTCCACGCTTGCCCTCCTTAACGGCGGCCTGGAAGTCGTCATGGACTTCCTTTTGGCGCTGGAGATCAGCCTTGTACTCGGCCATCTCTCCCTCAAGAGCCTTCTGGCGATCAGACCCCTTGAAGGCATCGCACAGGGTTTGGGGGCTGTGGGGCGCGTTGGCGGCGGAGCGACCCTCAACGTAAGTGCGCTCGAACTCGTCGGTACAGGCAGTCAGGTAATCGGCGCTGGTCATTCGGGGGCGAGGAGCGAAACCAAGGCCCTCGAAGTAGGCACGGGCAGTCGAAGTAGGGCCAAAGTAGACCTGCTTACCCTCATCAATAACCATGACCTTGTCGAAGAGGTTGTAAATGTTCTCAGAAGCCTGGTACAGGGACACGAAGGTAGTGGTCTTGTACAGGTTGGTCTGGATGCGCAGCGACTTGGCGAAGTCCAAAGCGGTACTGGCATCGAGACCTCGAGTGCTGTTATCCCAGGAGAGAATACAGGCGTTGGTGATCATACCCTCGGCGATGGACACACGCTTACGCTCACCACCAGACACACCTCGAACGAAGTGGTCACCAACAACCGTCTTGCGGGTGTGCTCAATGTTGAACATCTTGAGCAGCATGGTGATGACGCTCTGCTTGAACTCGTCCTTGGACATGCCACCAGGTCGCTTAGCGGGCATCTTAGTGTCCAAGGCGAAGCCCAGGGTCTGCTCGACAGTCAGTGTAGGGTGGTGGATATCATCTTCGGCGTTGTAGACGGCCTCGCCACGGTACTGGTCGAACTCCTTGGCGGTCCAGGGGCCGTAGAGGACCTCACCGGTGACGCCAGTGTAGCCATATCGCTGGTTGGCAATGGTCTTGAGGAAGGTGGTGCATCCAGAGCCAGGCTTTCCAAGGACGAGGACCATCTCGCCTGGCTTGCAGACACCCTGGAAGCCATCAAGTAGTGTGGCTTCGGTAGGCTTGGGGCCTAGGCCGAGAAGGCCCAGGACCGGGGTAACGACGTTGAAAAAGTTGACAAAAGCGTCAGGGAAGGTCTGGACATAGTTGGTCATACCACCCATGCCCTTGACGGTTAGGCCGTCCCAGTATGCGCCAATGTGCTTTGATCGGATTCCTGCCTCGCGCTCGGATTCCAGGTTTCCTCGCAGGGCAGCTTCAAGATCGAAGAGAGAGATCTCATCAGAAACATCGACTCCGGCGCCGTCCTTTTCAGGATCGACGCTCTTCCTGCTCTTCTGGCGACTGGCTCGAGAAACACCAGTGAACTCCCTCTGGAGCTCGGCGAACTCAGCCTCAGCCTGCTCAATGGAAACTCCGCCGGGGCGCGCAGTAGAACCGCGGCGCTCCTCGCGGGCATCTCCAGCGGTAGAACCAGAATCCTGGGAAACTCGATACGGAGGCTCAACCTCATCGGGGCGATGGCCAGAGGCGATGGCCTCTTCGGCCTTTTCCAGGGCTCTCTCAGCCATTGGAAGTGAGGGGGTGTGGGCGTGGACGAAGACGTGGATGTAGACGTGGGACGTAGACGCAGACGATCTAATGGCAATGGATTGAGGTCAAAGTAAACAGTGCTCAGCAACGAGACTGTGTCGGGAGCCCAAAGTCACCCACCGCGGACTGAACTAACGACTTGTAGAAGCCTCTAAGGGAATAAACACCAAAGGACAGAGGCTGGTATGGTAAGGTGAACAGGGAAAGGAAACGAATTGACTAGGCTATATGGCCATGACGAAAGGGAAAAAAAGAAGCAGGGTAGTAGCAATTTAAGAACGAAGGGCCAGCTTCGGCTCCGTACCTTAACGACACCAAGACTCTGCCCCATCAGGAAAAAACTGGCATAAACTGGAGACCAGGGTCCTCTCCGATGCAGCGGCGGACACTCTCCAACATTACCAATCAACGGAGCTTAGGCTTAAACCCGTAGGACAAGCTTGCGTCCCTGGGCGAAGAGGTGACTCCACTCGGCAAGCATAGAGCAAGCCAACAATAGCAACGGGACAAAGGCATCCCAGCCGTGGTTTTGCCATCTGGCACGCACACGAACAGGCGCACGTACTCTACTGTACACACGCACGCACGGCAACCACACGCGCAGCAGCAAACCGAGGGACGCGAGAAACACACTTGCACCCGCGGCGACCATGACCATGACCACGACGGGCAAGGCAAAGCGGACCATCGATTGAGGCTACTGCGGAATTGTCAAAGGTTCCATTTTTGTCAGGTGGTGGGGGCGCCCAGGGAGATTTCGAGTCATCCGGTAAGCCAGAAGATCGAGGATGGCAATGACGCGAGTGTTCATTGGCCACTTAGGTGCGCCTCCCCCGAGGCGGGAGCTTAAAACATGAGCTAGAGCTGGGTGCGTGCCGGGGGAGCTACGAGTTGCCAGGTGTGGTATGTGGTGTGTGCAATTTTTTTGCTCTGTGCATGTTGCGAGCGGCGGACGAAGGCCAATAGTGGAGAGTGGGCGTCGTCGCAGTTGGCGCAGCGATGGTGGATGGGTGGAGCTGGGGGGGAGAGACGGAGTCCGCGCGAGACGGAGAAAACAGCTTGTCTCGCGTGTGCGTGTGTGGGAGAGCGCGAGAAGAGGGATCCTGGGTTCCTGTGCTGGGACACGGTTGCGGACGTGGTTGCGGAAGCGGATGTGGATGTGGATGAAAATGGGATTGAGATTGGGATTGGGATTGGCTGTGGGGTCGAGATACGGTCTGACAGAACACCTGGGAGCGAATAATAATTTACGGAGAACATTTTCGGCAGGCTTCAAGCTGGCGGGCGGCATGCCATGCCATGCCATTGAGCAGGGTTATGCGGTTGAGATTGCATGGAGAGTTGGGTATCGTTGCACCCATTTTCACACCTGTGTCTATGTACTGTACATGTTGTTGTGGTGGTTGTGCTTGCGCTTGCGCTTGTTGCACTTCCTTGCCTCTTTCTTTTTGTTGGTGGCATTAGCCTGGGATTGGGTTTTTTGTTGTTGGTACTGCTGCAACTGCCATCTCCCCTCCTTCCTTCTTTCCTCCCTCACTTCGCCACTCTCTCCTTCACACATGCTCAACCATTCCCGCTCGCCATCCTGCCCTCAAATATCCCGTCTTCCTTCGGAAATAACCCTCCCACTAGACCTGAAACTCGGGGAGTCGGTCATAGCTTCTCACCATGATAGGCTGTGGCCATTGAGGGCAGCAAACCGGCGTCGTTGCTACGAATTCGGTATTGCAGATGGGATGGAGTCTGTGCCGCAGCAGGGATGGCTTACCGTCCCCACATGATGAGATTGGGCGCCACATCCCATCCCTGTCAGGTGCGGGAAAACTTCGCACGTACTGCCTGTATCTGTACGTGCAATGTATGAGCTGCACGCGTGGAGCGTCGCACCGAGAATGGGTGAGGATGACGTGGGATCTCGGATCGTGCCCTGGCCCAGGGGGGCTACTAGAAGGCGGCGGGCAATTATCCCCTGGGACTTGGCAAACCTTTGAAAGATACGGATGGATAATGGCTAATTACTTTCTCGGTCTCGGTTGCCCACAGCTCACCTATACGGTCGCCTTCAGCCCGCGCTATGCCCCTTCGGACCAGCCGTCACAGTCGACTCATCATGGGTCACCGCGAACCTTCCTCGTCCCGTCTCATCTGCTCTCACACCGTTTTACGTGCGTCAAGCACGAACACCCACGAGGGGATGTGAACCGTAACCGTTGACTCAGTTCGCCGGCACACGCGCACACCGGTTTCCGAATAAGAGCACACAGCGTCGGATTAGGCACTAAGACAACGGAATTGAATGGATGGCCCTGCAATGCAATCTGCACATGGGTCCAGGGATGGCCCCCGCAAACCCAGCAATTCTCATCGTGCTTCCATGCCATGCTTTGCCTGTGCAGCTGTGTTGCGCGCGCCGCCTGCTTGACCTGGATAGTATCCACCGCCTACTCGCCCTCCGTTCGGAACCTTCCACGCCGACGCGAAAAACTCGGCTGCATCGCATCGCATCGATGATGTGTCGATTTGCCCATGTATTGATGTAGCGATGTATCGCGATGTATTGGCCTTTATGTCAGGTTGGGGCACAACCACGCACAGCAGGATGCCGCAATCCCCTCCTTCGGCAGCCATAATCAATGCGTCGCGCCAAAAGCATTGTTTGTGCCACCTGCAAACACTCGGAGATCTGCCCAATTCATCTCAAGCCGGCCTTGAGCGCATATTGTTTGTGAGCTGGCACAATAATTCATGGTGTTTCTGTGGGGAGTGGAGCCATTGACCGTTTCTTTGTTCAACGGCTTTTTGTTTTTCATGGATGCATGCATCATCAAGCATGCTGACTGACACATGTCTCTCAATGCGACTCTCGATCGTGCCCTCCGCACCCAATCGAGAGAAGAAAAAAAAAAGAAAGGAGGGCACGGAGCTTTCGAATGTCGGAAATATTCTTCTCACGTAAGTTTGACGCCAAGTCCGCCTCCAGCTAATTTTCTTCGGCTCCGTTCGCTTATTCGGCCGATTCGGTCACCGGACCGGCTCAATTATCTGAACGAGTCCGAGGCTGGATTTATCATCAAAGTTCCTATCAGTTAGACTTCCGCCGCCATTTTTCTGTCCCTTCCAGAATTCGGCAGTGTGGACGACAGGGCCAAGAAAAAAAAAACGGTGGGTATTACAGGGCTCGGTTTGTTTTTTATTGGGTCCACGTGGGAACAAGCGTGGCCCCCATCTCAATCTGATCTATCGCGGATGTGCCGGCTGTATCCTGACATGAGACTGGGGATCAGCCCAGACAGCAAGAGAGCCAAGTCGACTTGCCTTGGGCCCTTGTCATGACTAAATTTACGAACCCGAGATCCGAAAACATGAATCAGTTAAACGAGTGAGATGCATTGCGTATGCTTGTTTCAAACTTGAGTTCCCCCAGAGTGATATCGCCATGCTGTTTACCAAGACATTGTGTGAAACCCGAACCAGTCCTACCCATCCGTGTTCAACCTAAGTCATGGACTTTACCCGCCCGTAAAACGAAAAATCCCAAATAAGTTTTAAAAAAAAAACCTCCGCTAACATACTTTGAAGTAGCATGACATCGTCCCGATCCGAACCACGGCCCCACACCCAGCCGATTCAACTTCACTTGTTCCGGAAGAACGGAGAGTCGGGTGAGACAACTGACCGCCGCCGAGATGCCGACTGCTTCATCGGCTCCCCTCCGGTGGCCCCGTTTGCGGGGGCGTCGTGCGCCGTCTGGGTGGACCACAACGCTATGCCGTTGAAAATGAGGTCGTCGCGGGTCGCCACCTGTGGGAACAGGACGGCCGCGATAGTGCCCTTAGGGCCCTTTCCTCCCTTTTGAGAGCCGCTGCTCACATCGTACTCTTCATACTTGCCCGGCGGCTGCACCTCGTTCACGTCCGGGGCTTCCGCCGTGATGAGGTCCCGCGAGCGCTGCACTTTGGCCCACAGGGTCTGAGCCTCCTTGAAGAAGGCCGGGACCGCCTGGAAGAAGCCCGCCTGCTTGTAGTGGATGACGAGCGGGTACAGGGTGCTGCGGATCTGGTTGCTCGCCTTGCGCACAATCTCGTCCTGCACACGCGCCATCTCCTCGGGGTCCGTCATGGACCGCAGGATCAGGCATCGGTAAAGGGTCTTCTTCTGCTCATCGTCCTTGAAGATGGGAAGCAGAGACGAAGCAGCATCCCTGCTGTTCCCTGGCAGGTAAAAGGGGACAAAGATGTGGTCGACGAGCGTCTTGGCCAAAACTGCCTCGGCGACGGCGCAACGCATTTGAGCCGCAGGCCTGGTCGTCGCCGTTGACAACGGAACCTTGGGGTAAAGTACCTTTAATTCCTCAATTTCACTGTCCGCGAACTAAAAAAATCCATGTTAATAAAGAAAGAAACAGTGGTAGGCTTTTTCAAATGCAAGACATACTTCAGCTCCGTCGTAGTCATTGAAATACTCTATAGCTAAGGTGTGGAGTTTCTTCGACAGCGACCTCATCTCAAGACCACTATCAAGATGTATTAGCCAAGATTGTAGGACACAACAGGGTGCAATGGGAGAGTACTCACAGCTTCTTGAGTTCTTCGACGGTGAACTGTCGCAAGAAATCTTCTCCGAGATTGCTCTGAACCTCATTCAGCTTGGTCCTGCACGAATGGAGCTCCGCGACGGTTGTCTGCAGGCGGGTGCGATGAATCTCGCACTCGGTTGTCATCTCCTTGATCTCAGCCGCCTGGCTCTGGGCGTTGGCGTCGGCGGATCGGAGAAGCTGCTTGAGTTTGGAGTTCTCGTCAAGCGTGGCCCTCTCCTCAACCTCGGACGCATCTAGCTTCTCCTTCATCTCGGCGACCTGCTTCTCCATGGCCTCAAAGGCAGACTTGTCAGACTCAAAGTCCTTGACTCTCTGCTCAAAGCTGGCAACCAGGCTCTGGGTTGTCGCCTCGGCCCGCGTCTGCTGCTCGGACAGGTCCTTGGCAGCTTGCGCTTTGTAGTCAGTGAGATCTCTGAGGGCCTTTTCGTAGAACCCGCGCAGCTTCTTGTTTTCTTCACCCTTGGACTCGAGATCCAGCTCGAGCGTCTTCCTGCCCTCAATGGTCTTGTCGTAGTCTTGGATGGCCTCGACGTCCCTGGTCACCTCCTTTGCCAGGGCTAGGAGCTGCCAGAGCTTCGAGTTTTTATTAGGGATTTTTTCGGAAACATGATTGCCATTGGTGCCGCCGCCTCTGTTCTTTGGTTCCGCCATGGCTCAACTATGTGGAGAATGAAGGGGCGAGACGAGACTACTGATTCGAATTGAATTAATATTCCACGATTGCCCATTTTAAAGGCCTCCAGATCTCTTACGATTCCCCCAGGCGAACCAATCCCAAGGTTACAAAGAGCCTCACCTACCCCTCCTATTCGTGCTTCAATGAACAACTCATCAACACATGACGCCTGCAATCTAACCATCCATTCCCCGTCCGTTGCAACCCCCCACCTCGACCAATCCTCAGAAGTCCACGCCCAATCCTGCAAAAATCAGGCTGGAACGGGTCGCCTTGCCGTGACACACAGTAGCGGGGTAAGCCCAATGATAACCCATGCACATCAGCCACCCCTACTGGTGTGGTTGCCTTGTATCCGAATGAAGCTCAAAATCATCATAAAATAGGGCTGCTGAGAGCGTTTTTTTCCGGGATGCGCCACGACAAGCTGACGTGGGGTGGTTTCCAATCAACGTATCAAGACCACGCCTTCGCCAGATGACTGGCCATCTCTTCATCTGCAAAACGAGCCAAGAGACACTGTGCTCTCTCGCTCGAATGACATGATGCCGAAATGCGTGCCGCAGGCAATTTCGGTGGCTTTTTTTGCTGGCGGGCCTCAGTCATACCACCAACAGTGTTACAGAGCGGGCATCTTATGCCCTGCTCTGGTGGATAATACTAGACTTGTCAAACAGATAGTATTCGACCGATTCGGGCTCGCCGCCGAGGACAGGCAGCCGGATCACCTGCCTATGCAGCCCGTCCCAACCCTCGTTCTCCATCAGCTCGAACAGGGCTTCCTCGGAGGGGTGTCGCGGCTTAGTGGCCAGGAAGACTTTGGTGGTGAAGGGCGCGCCGATCGGGACGTGCCTCAGGTTGGACGAGTGAATGGCCGACAGCGTTTCCACCAATGCAGGAAGCATGTCGACATTGTATGTGCAGTCGCTCAGCATGATTAGATCCCAGGGGCGTGATTGGGCCTCGTTGCCAAAGTGCCCGCGCCTGCCGTGCTCCCAGTCCAGGTTCTCGTAGAGCACCTCGACCTGCGACTCTCCCGAGTTGGAGGACTCGGGGTCGATGCGGCTGATGTTGGATCGAGCCCTCACCTCGGCCTCTTCGAGATCCGTCATCAGGATGGTGCACTCGCCCGTGGCCAGCCTTGGGTAGACGGAGCCCAATCCGACGCCCAAGATGCCGACTCCGCATCCCAGCTCCAGAATGTTGACGGACCTCCGCCTCTGGAGGATGCTCTTGAGAGCCTGCATGCATGGGCCTTGGCTGGACTCGTGGTCGGGGAGGGCGTCGATCCCCGCAATGGAGCACAGTGCAACCACACCGGCGTCCCAAATGTGGCGTGCAATGCTCTCACCGATCTCCTCTTCCACCTCGATGTTGACAAAGCCAACCGGAGACTCTCGCAGCTGGAACCTTCGTATGCATGTGTTGGTCTCCCTTTCCGGTCCCCCCAGAGCCACCCAGGCAGGCATGATGCCGCCCATCATGGACGCCTCCCCGCGGAACCGCGGCCGCTCCGAGGTCATTGCCAAGATTCTCGACACTCCATCGGCTGTGCGAGCGGGCTCTGCTGCGCGCACGCAAATCTGGAGGTTTCCTCCGCCCTGGATCGCCCTCTCGAAAGCCCAGGGGATGTCGAGAACGGGCTTGGCCACGCGCATGCCGGGCTCCCAGTAGAGGCGTCCCGGGTCCGATAGCAGCCATGTTGACGCGCCCTCCATTGACGCCGTGGTGGCGACGACCTGCAGATCAACGGGCTTCTCGGGGTACAGGAATGAGTCGCCCAGGTCAGTGGTGATGGTAAACAGCAGCTCGACCTGCATGTTGTTGTTGGGGCCGTCGGCCAGCCTTGGAGGCCGGAGAAACCGAATATAGTGCATGGCGGGTAAGGGTGAGTGAGAGTGAGTGAGAGTGGGAGTGAGGGGTGCAGACGCGTAGGCGGGTTTCGCGACACCTGGTGGGCGGCCCAACTAGACAGAGATGCCTATTTCAATGATAATCAAAGGCCCTGCGACGGTCCTAGAGCAATAGAGTCCGCTTTGAACCGCTTTTGTCACGGGGTTTTCCTTGCGATGGCGTGGCCAGATTGGCGGTCGCAAGCATCCTGAGAAATTTCCGCGACGCGCCCGCCAGCCTCCCTGTTATGTGCTTAGTCATCCGAGGCTTGAGTTCGGAATCGTGTGAGGTGAGTTGACAGCCAGTTGGTCAACCATGGCATTCAGCTCATCAAAAAAGAAAAGAAAAAAAAACAGACTAACCAAAGCTCGATGTGTCCATGATCCGATCGATCGATCTCTTCCTCGTCACGAGCTCGCGAAATATGCGAAATGGCAATGTCGGCGGCCTCCACCGTGGAGCACCTTCGCTCCAGATCCGCATAAACCAGTAAACAAAAGGCAAAATATGGGTTTGCGCATTTCGTCCAATCGATGCCATCTATTTTAAGCGTCGAATCAATTGACGCGCTTGCGGTCGGGCCATTAGTTCGCTATGTATTTTGAGTGTGTATTTTCTTGGGCCTTGCCCGAATCATCCAAGGCCATCTCACCCGCATTTTCTTGATAGACGGTCAACAACGAGTATGCAGTCAAAGTGGTTGCTCAATACGTACTCCAGACTTGACCCATATATTAAAGCGGCGAACCCACCCCGTGCGTAGCCCGAACCTTATGAACCATCGGGCCCATTGCGATTGGGTGGGTCTCACAACAATCGACGACACCGAACACGCCCCAAAGCACAAACCACAAGACAACTCAGCCTTGCATGGTTATAATGGCTATTTTTATTGCCCAATGGTATGTACTATTGTCTCATTCGACTTCTCGTCCCTTAAAAATCGCCTATCAAGCCATAGCACCTCGTTATCAGTTCCTAGGGAAAACTTGTCAATGGTGTTCCATGTGAATAAAGTGCTTTACACGTCATTTTCTTAATCCATTGGGAGTCGAGTAATGTTTCAATTCATAGATATGCTCAAACTCTACAGCAGCAATCGAAATCTCCGCTGCACAAGCTCTTCGAATTAGACTACACAAGCGGTTGATGAACGACTTGATCCTCGATCGTGAGTTTCGAAATATCTTATGGGATGTAAAATTAAATCAAATCTGCTACAAATATTGCCTTCATGTCATCTTCCACCGTAGGAGCTATGGGAATTCTTGAAGGTCCTTTCACGGGTGAGCTGAGCTCGCCACACAAATACTAAGCCGCATTAATACGCATTAATACAGCATCTTCCACCTTCTATTCCAATCAAGTTGCGACGAACGTTTCATATGAATTTATAAACAACCAGTTCTAACACGATGAGTTCCGTCTCTAGCCTCTGTACAGCAAGCACAGGTGACTTGGTCGCAATTATACAGCTTCTTGGAGAAATCATACCACGAGATTGAAACATCAAAACCTTGACTAACACTGAAGACCACCTGTTCGATTCCTGTTTTTCGCACAAAAATAAGATGAAAAATGAAATGCAATAAACAATCACATGCCTCCTGGTCCGCCCATTCATCACAATTGTCACTGGGTGATAAATAGTATGTCAGCTATCATTTGTACAATTAAGCTATTGTGATTGACCGATTCATCTACCATCATAAACATAATCAATGCGATTGATCATTGCTTTCAGTTAATTGTTATCCCTCACCTTTTCCCTTTCCAGAAACCCTGTTACGTAGATTGAAGCAATAATAATTATGAATCAACAAACGATCAACCCAACCCCTTAGATTGATGGCAAAACTTTGTCAGCTTAGCAGAGATGATGAATCAATGACTAAAATATCCTAAAATAAGAGGACGTACGGAGTCTCCATTGGACAAGCTGAATATACTCATAACTTCACCTAATAGTTCTGCTATCCAACACCATATGACGACCAAACCAGTAGTACAAACCAGTCCAAAGACTTGCCCATGTTATACAGAAGACGTTCAAAACATCCGCACTTAATTTCACAAATATCTCTAACACATAAACTTCACTTTAGATATCATCGCAACGTAACAAGTGATCCAAGCCAGAGGAAGCCCGGCCAAACTGGCATTCCTGATTCTAGACTATTATTTGGCAACTAAAAACTCCCTGATAGATATCTTGAAAGAATTTCACCAGAATACGGTATTCACTTTTTTTTCTTAAGCATTCAAGTGCAAGGTTATTAGGGCATATTACTGTAAATCTTCGACCAAAGCGACGATGTCAACTTCAGCCAACACGGTAATGCAGAAAATCTGATAGATCATTTAGAAACTCTTGTAAAAGAGCAGAAGCAAAACTTTTCCTGCTTTCCCCACAGAGGATGATCTCGGACTCATTTGGTAGCGCCTCATACTTGTTTTATTGTTCATTGGGGCTCAATCGCAACACTCGGAGTGTATCACGTACTACATCGAACTAGGTCAGATGCGATCTGAAATAGCTCAGAAATACGAAAATGAGGTGTTGGAACTTTCAGTTTAACTGTAAAATGCTTTTAGGACGAGTTTCATTTTATTGGGACACTGAAATGCAGGTATAAACATGCTCTACAGCTTCATGTTTACATTCCGTAATATCTAAAGTTCCTCATAGGAATAGATCACAGTTCAAGGTCCAAATTCAAAGTATCACAAGAGTCCAAAGGAATGCTCGAATCAACACTTAACAATTACCGGGAGTGATTTGAATGTTCGGTTGTCGGCAGGATATGCAATTTCTTCAAAGTCTGCGCTCTCAAGGGACATACACAATGAAGAATCAACCGTTCGAAAAATAAGCTGGGGAAACAACACAGACTAAGATGTCTTTGTTAGTAGCATAAGAGCCCGAAAATAGACATCAAGAAAGGACAGTCGTTCAACCTTCTATGATAACCAAGCATTAGAAACAAGTCCTCGATCGATATAAACGTCTTGTCTATTGTATTTCTTTCAGGAGACATTAGTATTCTAGAAATTCCAAAAACACGACATTTTTGTGTGACCAAGCCAGTTATTCCTCCTAACTCTAAAAGGTGTTCTCTGCTGTAGAATGCAATTCTCATTCCCGTCAGGCATGTAACTTTAGAAAAGATCCGCTCGTGGAGACATTATCAAATTCTATTATATTCTAGGTGCTACCTTAGCATCTTCAAGAATCTCTATGCTTGCCGTGTAGAGAATGACATTCTTCAGCCCAAGAACATCCTCAGCATTTGAGCAAATGGAGTGAAGAATACAAAGTAAATACATCATAGATGCGATGACCGTAAGTTATCATAAGTCTTGTCCTCAGAGAAGCAGGCAATTATGGGCCGGTTTACTCACGTCATATGCTAGTGAATGACGCTAAAGTGGGTAAATAACGCCGCGATACTCAAAACCAACTTATACAAACTTCTCTATGCTTAACTAGCAATCATCTCTACCATCAACTCTAGACTACAATGTCTTCTTCCCCTTTAAGTGGAAGCGACGAGCTTGTCGCCGCATTGAGTACGAAGCCATGGTTCGGCTTTGATCTCGATGACACACTCCATGAGTTTCGCAAAGCAAGCCGTGCAGCAACCACGTTTTGTCTTACTATAATCGCTCAAGAAAATCCTCACGTCACTTTAGAGGCACTCCAGGAACGTTACCAGCAAGTTCTCAAGGAAAAGACTTCGAGCGCCTTTGTCGACGGAAAAAACTCTCATGACTATCGCAGAGAGCGATTTTCGGCCACACTCGACCACTTCAGCCTGGAGCATGATACGGTCGACCAATTGCTGGAATCATACGAGCAGACTCTTGTTGAGAATCTGACCCTGAAACCGGGAGCGTTGCAACTTCTACGTGCTATCAAGGCTTCCGGTCGGAAGATTGTCGTCATCACCGAGGGCCCGCAAGATGCGCAAGAGCGGGCTCTGAGGGACCTCGGAATAGCTGAATACGTCGACTTCCTCGCCACTACCAATCATTTCCGAGCGTCAAAGGCCGATGGAATCTTTGTTAAGGTTTTGAATCACCTGGGCATTCGGAGCCGGGATATTGCCTATATCGGTGACTCACTGGAGCGGGATGTCGTTCCGGCCACGGCAGAGGGCATGTTCGTCATCCATTTGAATGAGAAACAGCCTTCTGCATTTACGACCACGCCCATTACGGTGAATTCCCTGACAATATTGGAGGAATTGCTTCCGCCGCTCAGCCAGGCGTAAACGTTTCGTGTCATGGATAGTCACTATAACACTATAACAATATATACACAGTGTGGTGGCACTCTACTAAACCAAATATTTGTGCGTGTATGTTTATGACATGGACTAGGTTAGAATATGGCAATGCGTTTCTCGCGATACCAAGAAACGGGGCAGCGGATATGCCAGATCGCGTCAGATGATTCGAGATGAAACGCCTCGATAGTCTCAAAACAGTTGCAATCAAACGACTTTGCAAAGTTCCACCAAAATTTGATCACGGTCGGTTTTGAAACATGGAAAGGGTAAATTCCGTCCTTGCGTCTATACCCCAAGCACGGGACCCTTATTCGCCGCGACGCAGATAAATCAATCCTTTCGGGGTCTTGGCCGACATCCCATGACGGTATCGAATCCCTCGCTTCGACACTTTTTCTCAGTCAGCTCGGCCGCAGGAACAGGATCCGGCCGGACCGTGCCGGCGAGTGGCACTCTTGATCCCGGCTTGAATTCGTCCCTACACCATCCCGAATATTGCTGCAGCCTGCTCTCCCCGATACCCCCGACCACTCACGACCGAGCTGGGGGTAAGGGAAGGGGGGGCCGGGCTGGAGGAGGAGCATGGATCAAAATCCAGGTGGTAAGCGGAAATGGAACACTGCACGATTCCGTTTTCAACAAATCTCAGAGGGAATGGAATCCTCGGGTCCCATGGGCTCACCTCAACTACCGAGGATGACCGGTCGGCACAGCGGCGCAGGCTTGAAACCTTTTTTTTTTTGTCTTCTCACGCCCTCGCTCTACTAACCCTTGGCCCATGCTCGTCCATGACTGTACTTCCCTGGTTGTGCAAGTTTGTTGAATCGATTGAAACAGCGGTAACGCATGAGCTACTAAGAATATCCTTGTCATCCGTCGCTCAGACAAGAAAGAAAGAGTAAAAAAAATAGACCGGCGGCCGTCATGGCGTCTTACATGCCCTGGCCCTGCCACCACCGGGTGCAGCTCAATCCGCGCGCGCCTTCAACCTGGAACGCGAGAGCGTCCAACGCAAACCGACCCGCCCGCTTAGACGATGCACACCAACACACACGAAAGGAAAAAAAAAATTATGGGTTGCATGTAAACTGGAGGGCGACCCCGGATTGCGTTGTTGGGTAAATACGACGCTTTCACTCCCTGGCTGCGCTGCACTGCACCCGCACCCGCACCTACAGTACGTTCTGCGCCGTCAGCCCAGCCCAGGCCGTGAGATGAGATGGCTGGCGTGGCTGTGAGAGAGAAAATTGCCCACTGCCACCCACGCATGCATAACGAGGGGATAAATTTAGACGCCGTGTTCCAACCCAAGCCCAAGCCCACGCTCACGCAGACGAGATGGATGGATGGATGGATGGATGCCCGGCACATGTTGCTCGCACTTGCACTTGTCGCTTGCACATTCACATTCGCGTTCCCATTCACGCTTGCACTGAAAGCGTGCACTGTTTGCACGACCGGCATGTGCACTTCTGCACAGTTGCGTGATTAGGCTCCGGCCGGCTCCCCCCATCCCTCCCATCCACCCATCCTAACAACCCCCCCATGTCACATCCCATTCCCGCATCACGGGCACGCCCGCAAAAAGTTCGCTCCCGGCCAAGTCCTAAGCGCCCAACCAAGCACGCCCACCGCCTGCCCGCCATGACTCCCAACCACTAGGCGCGCAGCAACCCAGCGTGCGCCTGTGTCATGGAGGGTGTGCTCCGTCACCGAGCCGGGACCAACGCATGCAGTGATCACACCAAGAAAGGGAGGGGGGGTGAACCTGTTTCTTCCCTTTAGCGATGGTGTTGTTTTCTTCCTTTCCCCATGCTCTCTTTCCTCCCCTCCAACCTTTCCCCTCCTGTGATAAAACAAAATGGGGCACCTGATGTTCCAGTGTTCCAGCCGAGAGAAGAAGTAAAAAAAATTAAAGACGAGAAACACGACATTGAAAATGTCTTGTGGTACCACTTCGCACGCCAGTTTCTCATCACATGCGAGGAGCGACTGCGTGGCACACAGGGTCAAACCATGAGACGAGACCTGGGCTTCCGCAAGGGGGGCTCTGCCCAAGGTTTTACTTTTTTTTTCGTTCTTTCTTCGTCTTCCTCCCTGTCTGTTCTCACTCAGCCCATCATCGCCGAGTTACTCATAGGCAAGGGGGTTGGTCCATCAGAGTCGACACGTCTCCTCGCATCCATAGTCGCAGCCCGTAGATAGGTCTAGCCATGATGATTGAATCACAAAGTGACACACACAGCCTCACGCATTTTTCGCTCCGCTCCCCCCCCCCTCCCTCCCTCTTTCCCTGCGGAACGGAAGGGTATATGCCGTGCCGGATTCTTTTAATTTTTTTTTTCACCTTACCTCACCGAGATAGCGCCCGTGCAAGCATCCGAGCCCTGCAGATGATCTCGCCCCCAACCTCACGTGTAGTTTGGAAAGCGTCGCCTGTCAACTTCTAGCATCTCGATTTCAGGTGATTGGTGTCCTAGCCGCTCGCTCGTCCAGTCCAGACACCCTCTAAGGGAGCGGGGGTGGAAGGGCAGGAGGATATCAGGGATTGCAGTTTGAATCGTCTTGCACTGTGTGCTTCTTCACTAGCTACTATCACGATCCAGCTTCCTTGCACACTTTGCACTTTCACCCCTCCCCCCCCCCCCCTCCCCTCTCTATCTCCCCTCCTCTTCCCCTCCCCCAACCACCCGACCTAGATAGTACGACACTTACAAGCACAAGGCCCAACGCCAAAGGTTGAAGAGGGGGAAAAACCAAAACCCAAGGCAGCAGGCCGGTCTAGACTAGCTCTGGGCACCAAGGCGAAAAGGTTATGCCCGCCTGTGTCACCGTATCCTTCGCTCATACCTCGGCGTGCCACCCAAAGCTTACTACTACACTCCTACACTCTTACATCGATACCTAGTAAACTCGCAGCCCGAGACGAAACGGGGTGGGGGGGAGAAGAGTGGAGGGGGATCAAGAAGAGGAGCGACCTGCGGCGCCGCCGCCGACGGATCCGCGCGCGGAGCTGGCTGCAGGGAGTTGAAAAAAAGCAAAATAACGAAAAGGGCCCCTTGTCGAGAGAGAGTGCGGCTGATGTCTCGGCTTTTTGCGCAGCAGAAGGCAATAGAAAGAAAGAGCAGAGTAAAAAATTTTCCACACTACGAACCGGTCGGGGCCTTGACTCATTAGTTGCGTAGGGGCCGCAAGATGCGCAGAGCTGAATGAGATTTTCAAGGGTTTTTAGGCCCCAAGTCCCGCGAGGCGGAGTGGTGGCTTGGTTTTGCTTTTTCAGACCGGTTACACTATAGGCTGGATCCGCTAGAGATCCCGCTGGGTTGGTTATCAATCACCAATTTCTCATTCAGCTTACGGGTCCGCGCGACAATGTTCCAGGACAAGTTTGCCTCTTTTCTTTTGGTTTTCGTTCAGCGACGATGACCTGTTTCTAGTTGATTAATCGACAACATGAAAGACAGTTTACAGTTCGGGTCGGTGCGCATTATTTCAGATATACAATCACAGACAAAAGCTGTTCCGTTCACACAAAAAAAAATGGACAAGAATAAAGGAACAAGTTGATTGTCAAAATACGAATTTTCTTTAATTACTATCTGTTCTTTTTTGCTGATGCTAATTTACTATTTTGCCACCGTCACACAAGGATCTTGCGTGTACAGTACAACCAACCTGGTTCCCCATAACCAATGCTCCGCTCCTCCTGCCGTCTCGTTTTCAGCCCTGTTGCTCGTATCAGCCTCGTAATCCAGAAATAAACAAAGAAAAGAAAAACATATTATTCGCATCCATCAAAAGAACCCTTCGAGAGAGACACAATGTATGTATGTCATTTGCACAGCCTGCATAAGCCCACGATTAGACGACCGACTCCACAAGTTTGTTCGCACTTTGTTTGGGGTCTGAAACAGGGTATGCCCGTACTTAGCGAAGATCGCGACGGTACCACCTGTTGAGCGGTGATCATTTACTGGTTCGTCCACTCGTCTTTCAGCATTTCCCTTGTCAGAGCCTGCCCTGCCTGCTCTGCGGCCCCCCCGGTCTGCACCGACCGCCCAGACGTCATTGCTAGCTCATTCCGCTGCTGGTCGCCCCCGCTCCCACCCACACAAAACTTCATGACAAGAAATGAATCAGTCCTTGCTTCTTTCAGCAGCATAGACCACTCGCCAGGGAGGGATACACTCAAGGAAAACAAGGGAGAGCGCATCTCACATTCTCATCCTGCATTCTGTTCCACATTAGCCCTGTCCGCGGTCGCGGCGAAACGGTAACCCGCCCCTCTTTTCCAGTGACCTGCATGACGCAGCCGTCCAGGGGGTGTGCCCGTCCATGACCTCATCTTCACAGCCGATCGTCACCCTAGTCCACGTTGAACATGTGTCACTTCAAATTTTGGCCCAATGCCAGGCCTCACGTCCACAGGGTTACCACGAGAGAATGAACGAGAGGGGTGTGCTTCGCTTCACACGATGCAGCCCAAACATTGGCGAATCCAGAGTCACGAGGGCAACGCCGTGTGTAACAATCTCAGAAGGAAGACACGAGACTCACAACCAAATATGGAGAGGAACAATAAAAGTTGCTAATATCTAATTTTAAATTTCAAAAATCCCAACGTCTCTGACATGGTATAACTAAAACTGCGTCAAAGATCCCCAACTCCTTACCACGCTCAAATGCGCGATCCCAAAATTCCAATCCGAAAAACAAAACCTCCTAGTTCCATATTACCGCGTAGTAATGTTCGTATTCCACCGATCTAAGTGCCAATCACTTTTGATATCCCGAACGCTGTGCAAACCAAAAAAAAGAGTAATAAAAAAAAGCCAGTCCATGAGAAAAGAAATTGTAGAAGTCAAGTGTCCATATCCATCCATCATCCAACTCAAATCATTTTCCTCCATCACTTCACCTCCAACCGCCCGCGACCTTCCAAACGGAAAAACATTGTGGGTATCTTGATAAAAGGAAATAGCCCCTTGGTCGATGCCCCCTCCTCCGCGCGCGCGTATGCATTGCTGGTAGTACAGGTCGCCCTTTGAGTCTTTGTCTTGGGACAAAAGAAAAGTGTTTCTCTAGGACGAGATAGAGACGTAAAGGAAATCCATGTGGTGGTTATATCCAAACGGAGATCCAGGGAAATATATGAGAACGTGTTATAAAATCTTTGCGGGCCGATCCAATCCGGTGGGGGTTTGGGGTTATAATGTTGGCCGGGTCAAAGTGTCCTCGGGTATGTTATTATAGGAAAACAGAAACAAGTCCAGGGGATATATCCGTGGGCAGTCCGTTTTATTTAGTAGGGTTCCTCAGGATCTCTTCACAGTTGGCGTCGAACCTGAGGTTAAAGAGACGGACGTTGGTCATAAACTTTTCCGTCTTGGCGAGCTCTCGGTCGCGACCGAATAGAGTCTCGACGAATTCGACTCCGGCATTCTTGCCGAGTCCAGACTGCTTTCGCTTAGCAGCCTTGAGCATAGGTGCTTCGCAGGCCTTGAGAAGGGCCCGGAGCTTTTCAGTAAGGCGCTCGCCGCCATCGATGAATTCTTCAACGAGGTCGCGGTTCTCTGCGCTTCGCACCTTGCCAACAACCTCCTCAGCTCGCTTCACCTTGCCGGCCAATTGGATAAGGAGAAGCCACAGCTCGCCGGCCATGTCAGAGATAGGAGTGGCTGGGCCGGAGTGGTAGACGGTCCAGTCGTAGATCCACTTGCCAAGGCTGTTGGCATCGAATACGCTACCTAGAAGAAGAATGGGCTCCTCTGTGGGGTCCCAGTTCTTTAGTGAGTATCCAGGAGGAATCCGGTGTCTCTTGGCATCAGCTTCAGTGGCCTTGGGAGGAGAGGGAGGCTGCTTCGCGCGGTGAGCGCTGGCGGGTCGGACGGTTTGAGGCCGAGGAGGCACGGCGGTGGAGGAGCGGCGAGTGTGAGAGAAGCTGGTAGGAGGTCTCGCGTGGGGAGGTTGCTGATACCCGGGGAGTTGCTCTCGACCATAGTATTCGTCATACATGGCAGCTGACTGGGCACCCTGCAGGTAGTCGTCGTAATTAGTGTACCATCCCCCATCAAGGTCAAGGTCTCGTGAGTAAAGCGAAGATCTGCGTTGGTGATGGTGCTTGGAACGAGATTGCGCGGGGAGCACATAGGTGTGACCCAGCGCCTCGATGACCTCGTCCTCGTCGGATTCTCCATATGGGGTGGAAGCCCGGACATAGGTAAACGAGTATCGGCGGTCGCGCTTGGAAGAGCGCGGAGATGACCCGGAAGGCCTGCGCGACGAAAAATGTTTAGGACTCACATCTGCCGTGCTATACTGCCCGTTGCTGTTGTAGCGGGGGGAATCCTTAGGCGGTCGAGGACTGAACTCGCCGGTCTGAGAGTAACTGTTGAAGCGGCCATGGGCGGCTCGGGTTGCGGGACGCCGGGGCGTCGTCTCGGCCCACGTGGGCCGAGGCGAGGGAGTAGGAGTAGCTGACGACATCCTCGAATATACGCTGTCGTAGTCGTGGACCGGTGTCGATCCTGGAGTTCGTGGTGAATGGTAACTCATGATCCTTTGTGTAGCGATGCCCTGCTGACACCCGCTCGAATCAAGTCAAAACAACCGCTCGCCTCCAGACTCCGTGTGTTGGTGTCGGTGGTCGCGATGTTTCTTTTCTGTAGTGTTTTAGAGTTTTTTTGTGGTTTTTATAGTGGTGAGTAGGCGTGGTATGTTCGTCGCACTGCAGTCAGAAGCTCTTTGTTCTGCTGTGGGCAGTCAACTATGTTCAGCTGGTTCAGGACGCGCCGGGGGGAGAGGCGCCCGAGAAGAGGATGATCGGTTCAGCCCGTCACCTCGGTATGTAGTCGGATGGGAAAGGGTTAGAGATGTGTCTTTCTTCGGCGAACATGACCGGTCTGTATAATATCCTTCCTCCGTGGAGGCTGTCGAGGCCAAGTCCAGTGGAACCTGGTCGTGGTGACGAGAATGTGCTGGTTGCTTCGCGAAGCCCCAGCTGATGTTGATTTGTAAAAGAGTGAAGCCGTCGGCACCGACGTGCTGGATCTGTGTTTGTGTTGAAAGGTTTTGGTTATTGGCAAGCGCCAAGATGCTGGAAAGGAGAGAAAAAGAGTAGCTCGGTGCGGGTGTGTGTCGAGATATATATTATTCCAGCTGGAGATTGTGTGTGGGCACACGGTTGATTGCCCAAGCCCGCTTGGGCAGGGGTGTGGGAGGGTGCAAGAAAAAAAGTGCGAGGGGGGGCAACCGGTATGCAGCAGGGGTGCAAGGGAAGAGAGCAGGGGGTGGTGTGTACCATGGACAACCCTGCTCGGGGGCAGGGGTCGGTGTTCGGAGTCGGGGATAGGAGGGAGAGGGTCAAAAGAGGCGGTCCTAGGCCTGGAGTTTGCGCCTGCCCTCTGTACCCTTGGCGCCCGAGGGAAGGTGCAGGGCAGGCAGTGCACAGGCAGTGACTCTTTTTCTGGCGGGCAACACTACGTACCGCCCGCTGAGGTGTGTGCTTAGCAGCGCTTAGTCACTGCGTGGAAGTTTCGGGGGGGCGCAGGTTGTGTACGGTGTAGATCAAACCTTGACCGCACTGTCCCCTCGCCCACCAATTTCCTGTCGCTGAGATGCTGGATGACGACGGTGACGCATCAATCAATCGCTGCGCAATGCGCACACTGGGGCGCTGCAACGGCAATGCACTGGGTGCGCTGTGCTGTGCTGTGCGATATGCTGCACTCCGCCGCCAGAGAAAAAATTTTCCCCTGCCGTGCGTCTTCTCTCAATGCTGATAAATCCTAGTGGTTTTTAGCGAGCGACCCAAAGCTTTTGTTGGGCTCGAGTCTCGCTGCTTCCACTAGCTCCTGGCTCCCGCTCGCACAATCCAGCCTTCAGCTGAGCGGATGACTCAATCGCTTGAGCAAGCCAAGCAATGCCTTCGCTGATTGACTCGACGGGCGGCGAAGAAAAAGAAGGGAATAGGGGTTCCTCCTGGATGCCTCGGATTGAGCTCTCGACGGAACGACCAGCCCGTCCACACACAGGGCCGAATAGCAACACCAACAAGAGCCCTTAGTCCTAGCTGGCAGGGTCCTCCGCTGTCCAGCGCAAATGATTCCAATTGCGATAGCAGGGCAAGAGCGCTGTATGGCGGATCCAGCTGTCGCTTCAGCTGAGCAAGGACGGGGGTGCCTGTAACCCGAGAAAGAAAAAAGTGTGCTCTCCGCAGTGTGCTCCGTGCTCTGGCACTCAACACACGTACACAGACACGCACACGCTCGCAATTACACCCGCGCGCGCACAAGCTCACACAATTGGTAATTTCTCTTGGTCCTCTCGTTTCTTTTCTTGTGGTGGCTTCGTCTCAGGAGGAAACAAATCCCAGCCACAAAGCGCAAGGGTTGAGAAAATTCTGACAATGAGACCACAAAAACGCCCTGGCGAAAAAATTTCAACGTGTGCTTTGCTTTTTTCTGCGTTTCCCGTGTCCCTCTTACTCGCAGGGCTTGATGAGAAGTGATAGCAAAAAAAAAGTCCCAGGCAAGCCTCTCCGAAAGAGTCACCTTCAAGCGGGTCTACAGCCTCGTTCCCTCTCCACCAAAGTGCCAGTGAAATTTACCAGTGGGGAGTAAGCGAGATGACGGCCTGGGATGGATTCCTATCGTCCGCCGTCCCGGGTGTCCGCGAAACCCTTCCGGTGAAAATTTTTCCTTCTCCTTGGGCTTCTAGGCGCGCGCCGGCGGCAAGACACAGCAGGGGCCACAGCGGGCAGCCAGTCGGCTCGGTGTGATTCAGACAGCGCCCAGTTGATCGGTTAGGGCACCCCCTGGTCCCGGTCCTGGCGTCAACGGGTACGGAGGGCGGGTTGCAAACAGAGCTTGGCTACCTAAATTATCTTTTGCTAGCCTGGCCCTTGGCTCCCGAAGACGACGAGCAATGGCATACGGAAATACGAGTTTGGTGTGCAAGGGTAGGGCTGGTGACGAAAGCTGTTGCCTTTTTGGATTGCAGTCGGGGAAAAACGCTTCTGGTGAGATACCGAGGGCTAAATCAAACAAGCGAGTCGATGTCGCGGTCGATCCAAGTCAAGGTGAAGCGAGATCTCCTACTGGATGACGAAAGTCGTCAGCCTGGAATGAAGATTCGCGCTTGTGGCCGCGATTTGAGTTATGAGGCGCAATCCCCCTCTCGCGTGGCAAGTTGGTTTATTTTATATTCGAAATCTTGACCGGCAAGGCTGCGACACTAGGCAGCCACTGTGGCAATGGTGGCGACCAGGTTTATTCCTCCCACGTCTGCGTAAATTGCCCAGAAGTGGTGGCAATGACGACAACAGCGACGCCTCGGTGACAGCGGGATGCGAGAAATGGCAGCAGACCGATTCAGAAACGTGGGGAAAGGCTGACGCATTTGTATCAATCGAGTCCTTGCTCAACTGTGCAGAATAGCTCACGTTGACTCGTCGCATTTCCACACTAACACGCGTGCGTTATCAGCCTGATCTTGGGTCGTGTGTCCCTACATATTATTGCCTTCCCAATCAAGTGTCCACGTATGCAGGTGTGACATACCTGGTGACAGGCGCCCTTTCTCAACTTGGCACACCACCATACCAAACAATTCCGATTTTTACCAATTCGCCATCACATGCGCAGTGCAGCCCGTGCTTGGAGTATCCGTTACGGACAAGGGTCGCTCTCTTTTATCCACTGACTGGGCTTTTGCGGACTTTTGCCTGTGGAGGTTACGCACCTCTTGTGCGGAGATGACGTTCGGCCGGGTCGGCTATTATCAGTCTTCCGGGGTCCTCAATCAGGTTTTCCTGGTCAACATGGCACGATGGAAAGCACGACATTTAAGGCTGTGGCCACAGTGGTAACCGTGTAACACGATAATGGATGAGGCGAGCAATCAACGGGTGCACATGGAAGCGACATGGCTACCCCCCTGCATTAGCAACGACTTCTATGGAAACTTCCTTGGAATATACTGATTTTGGGTTGACAGGATCCAATGTGATGGATAGCACGACTTGCAGGCCGCGGAAGGAAAGCTAGATAGGCCTAGGCTAACTTTCTCCGCACAGCGGGCGGGGAAGAGGAAGATGGAGACATCGTGCATCGGGGTGCGTACCCTCGGTACTGTACTCCGTTCTCTTGGTGCATATCCAACCCTGCACCGGAGAGGCGGCTCGCGAATGGGGTCCTTTCCAGCGACCTGCGATACGACGGCTTCGTCCAGAGCGGGCAAGCGCAATACCACCCGCCGCCCGCCGTCCCGGCTCATCCACAATCCCCGCTATCCAATTCCGTCTCTGGACTGGCCGAGGGCGCGCTAGTCTGTCCAAAGATTCTTTCTTGTCGCGGTTTCAGCCAGCCAGCTTGTGCAACCCAACTTTATACTTTAGTCCGTCTAGAGAGCGTTGAGACTGAAACCGCGTCTGCGATGGGGACGACCAACCAAGGCTACCTTTTTTTTTTTTTTCCCCTCCCCAATCAGTGGAGCCTCATTCTTCGTGTCGGCCGAGAGTGGCCTCGACCTGCACCCTAGCCTATTTTACCTTTTTATTGGCCCCTCTGTGCTTGAGGCCAGAGGCCAGACCCAGAACCTCGCAGCACACTGGCCCAATTCTTGGCTAGTGATTGGCCGGGCGTTCTTGATTGTCAAGGCTTGGAATGAGAGGCGGTGTCTCACCGGCTCACCGTCTCGGCCCATCTTGGATTCCCATGCCGCGATTTCGCCAAGCTTGTTGGCCCTTCGTTGCTGGGTCCCAGATCCCACACATTGTTGCAAACATTTGTCTATCGTGCCCTTCACCAGGTGCGAGATCTCCATAGATGCCTGTCAACAACGACTAACCCACAATTTTGCAGCACACACAATTGACAGGGAAATTCGGAGTGTGTCAAGTTCCATACCCATGGCACGCTCTGGTTACCTCGGGCGGATAGCTCACCACAATAAACTATACACTCCGGTTTGCGTCATCAATCCCATATCCCGAGTATGGGTCCGACGTCTCAACTTACACCGGTGCTGTAGATGGATCCTTCCAACATTTTTTGTTGAATGTGCGCAAGAGCTGTCAAGGTCTATTCATCCATGATCCCGGGCGATTCATTACCCGGGCTTTCACTTTCATTACCCGCGAATTGCCAAATGTGCAATGTGGACGTGCGAACCGAGGGTTATCTGCGCCCCGGATACAGGGGTGGGAGGGTTTCACCGACACATCCGTGAAAAGATGTGCCATGGATATGCCCTGGTTGCCAGGATTATGAAGAAGGCAGCCTGGAGAAAAATCCTGGAGCCGGAGATGGAGCGCGCGGATGCCAGTAAGCCGCAAGACCAGGGCTACGCCTTTTGTCGGTGTCGCCCAGGGTGTCCATCCAGGGTCCCCCCATGCGCCTACTCGCGTGCCTGCGTCCCAGAAGACGGTCACTGAGGTTAGCGGCCTTTGCAGCGGCTCCAGGCCCTAATGCACCGCAATGACAGCGGCCCAGCGATCCAGGCAGCGGGACTTGGACGGACGCGGGGAGTCCTTGGGTGCGGCATGTATTGTGGGTGCGCGGGCAACGGACCGCCCTCCGGCGAGCCCACCAACTGCCAATATTGTCCATCCCCCATGCGTCATGGGTCCTCCAGCCTTGTCGACAATCAAGGTAATTTTTTTTTTCTTTCCTTGGTGACCGTAATTTGGTGGGCGGAGTAAATGATTCCTGAGTCTGCTTGCTTGCCTGCCTGCCCGGCTGCCTGTGTGGTGGAGAGGCACTAGGCGCGCCTGTGCAGCGACACAGCATCATCCTTTCAACGTTCTTTGCGATGTGGTAGGTCACTTCTCAAACGCCCACAGACGGCAACCTTAAACCGCAGGCATTTCCCCATGCAACTCCGTACAGTACGTGCACAGTCCTCCGGCCGAGACTCAGACGCTCGGTCTGGGCTCCCTCACCTTGCCACTCTGTCTCTAGACCCGAGATTAAGGTCACGACAATGGGGTCATGGAGAAACAATACCTTTTCCCACACCAGCGTCGCACGCCCCCTGCTCTGCCGTTTGTTTGGGGCGGTAACGATGGTCACGGTCCAACCCGACCAACTACGCGATAGGCATACTAAATGATCAAGAATAAAACATGAAATAAAGACAAACTTCAGCGCCATCCGCCTTGCCCTAGCAATGGCGCCTCCCTGCCGGATACGTTTTACAGCCGCTAACCGTTGCCCTGGGCTTCGCGGTGACCGTCTCGTGTCCAGCCAGATCCAGAACATGTCCAATGGCAGACCAATTCTCTCAATGGCACCGAAGGGAACGCATTGACAGAAGCTCAATCGCACAGCTTGATGAATTCCCAACGGCTTCAACTACGGAAGGTCCTGTCATGTCATGCAAGACAAGCACAAGGGAAAATTTTTTACGTCCCTGGCCAGCCACAGGCTGGGCGTGTGTCCCATCTCAACTGCTGCTTGAGCTGGAGCTGGCTGGTTGACACGCAGGGTGGCCAGGACTTTTTGCGTCGTCCAGAAACGACGACAGAGCCACCACAAGGCGTCGAATTACTTACACGCCTCACTCCCCTGCACGCCCTCCATTTACCTGGGTCCCGGCCGATAGTGGCCGCCTGGGCCTGTTGGCTGGGCTGGGGGAGGCTGCTGGGAATCCCATCCCCATTCCCGTCCATTAATCAATCCGTCCCATCCCCCTGGAAGCAGCCCTGATGCAGAACCCCTGCCTGGCACACCTGGTCCAAGTGCTTTGAGACTGAAAAAAATTTTCATTGTTTTCTTTTGACGACAACCAATCTATGTCGCGGCAGCTCATTTCGCCGGGGCCCATCAAACAAGCCCTCCCACGCCTTGGTGCCTCACCTCCGTCACTCGTCATTACGGATAATGCGCCCAGACAAATCTAGAAGATGGCGGCGGATATGGCACCACACCTGGGAGCAATGAATAATTTTTTTTCTTCTTGTACTGAGAGGTTCGGGATGGATGGGCGGATATGACTCATAATAAGCATCCGGCTCCTCTTTGCATGCCCTGCTGTCAATGAATATCTGCACCATTATGTATGGTCTCCCAACGAACCCTCGCGTTTGCTGTATTGATGTCCAAACATGCGCCCGCCCTGTCAAACCGGACCCGCCCTCACCCCTAGCCTCTGCTCTGATTGGCGCTCACTCACGCACTCACTCACACAAACGCTGCCCACTCGTCCACGTCGCTGTTGCTGTCTGCAGGTAAAGCAAGGCGACGAGATCCAGGCAAATCGAGAAGAGGGCCGCCAAGCTGCTGGAGAGGTGTGCAGCCAACTCAAGCTTCCCCATCCTCTACCACACCCTTGGAAGACAAAAAGGCGGCATCATCCGGGTTCCACCAAACCCTTCTCATCGTCGGTCTCGTACCCTTGATCAGCCTGGTCTGCCTGGAGACGATGCCCTCTACCCTAACCCGACCGCCTGTTTCCATTCGCTACCCTCTTGAAATGCCAAAACAACAAGTGTGCCAGCCCTCGGTGCCCCTCCAAAAATAGGGCCTTGAAGACCGCCATTTTCGGGTGCCCCTCTATAGACGTAGTGTCCATACCCAACAAAGACAGCTCTCACCGACTCTTTCGCAAAAGCCGGCGGCGTTGCTCGGCTACGCACTGGTGATGAATCTACTATTATCGCGGGGTCATACCAAGGTGACAACATTCAACTCCACAGTGAGAAGGCGGTGCGCCGACGAGCCCAGGTGAGGTGTAGCAGGTGACTACATTCAGACCAGACCGAGAGGCAGTATCGTGTGTGCCTCATTCGATGTGATGTATTCCTCACATGCGTACGTCTAAGTCAAGACGGCCCTAAACAGAAGACGGGCGCAAAACAAAAACGGTGGCGGCATATGCATGACTGGATATCTTGGCCCTGACTTTCTTCTGTCAACGATTTTTGGTGTCTTCTGCTGCAGAGAAGCAGGCGTCAAGAGTGGGTGCCGTTGTTGTCGATGGGCCACCCACACAGTGTTGTCGCACCCATCTGGGAGAGAAGACGGAAACCATCGTGCAGATGCAGGACCGGGGAGAGACATCAAAAGCAAGGCGCGAGACATGATGATGGCGGCGCCGCCGCTAAAGGTGCCCGCTACGTCTGCGAAGTTCGAGGCGGCTCGGGAAGAGGGGACGGCCGAGTAGCGCCAGTCGCTAACGCAGACAGGGGGTGTGAAGAGGCGCCAAACCATGACGACGTTGCTTTTTCCCACAAAAATTGGGAATTCCCAGAGAGGAACGGCGGCCCATTGCTCCCCCCCCAGAAGGTGCCCCTCCTCCCGGGGCGTGTGTCCTTCAACTGCAGACTCTCATTTAGGGCATGGTCGCAATGGAAACGGTGACAGCTCGCCGCTGTACGGTCCTGTACACACGCAGACATGTCAAAACTAGGCATGGCGAGGGCCGAGGAGGGGTGCTGGCGGTATGCACATTCATGGAGCTGGATTTCGACAGTGCTGAATCCGTATCCAATCCCATCATGATGCATGCAGCGAGATGGAGCGCTGCGCTTGCATCTTGCACGTGTCGGTGACGGAAGACACAAGACAGACCCCCTCCAAAGAGTCGACGAGACGGTATCCAGATTTTCAGCAAATCCTGTGGTCCCGTGGTAAGAGTCATCACTCGGCCTAGGCTGCTCTGGATCCAACACGTTTATGCCCAGTTGCCAGTGAGCCTGTCGCTGGGGAAGCTCCAGTGGTGTGGTGTGGTGATAGGATGCCAGAGGGTGGAAAATTTTTTCTTCGTCTTTCAACTCCTGCTCGCATTGCCGCCGACCGCCGGCGGCCGACAGAGCACTTACCCAGCCAGAGTTGAAAGGATTTGGGGTTCTACACGGACGTAGAGCTCAGGGCTGATAATGGTCGTGGGCTGCAGCATGATGGCTTTGTCTGCAGGCCGGACAGGTCCCGTACCCCCCGTTACAGCTTCGTTAGACCTCTGCTGGAAACAGTCGACGAAAAAAAAAATTAGTTTGTTTTTATTTTTTATTTATTTTTTATTTTATTTTTTACACTTCGGTGTGCTAGATCCCCGGCACACGGTCGCACTGACGCAAGTTCAGGTTTCCCTCGTCCCCCCCTGGTCAAGCCTGCGGCCAATAATTGCGGCCAGGGGGTGTTCTCACAGAAACAAGGGGGGTAGGCAACCCATGATTCGGTTCCACGAACCAGGGGTGCCTGTGGAAGCGATGAAGAAGAAAAAAAAATACCAAAATCTAATCTAAAATTCCATGGGTTTAAAGTTCCCTTGTCGCAAATGACGAAAAAGGGAGGGCGAAAAAAAAATCGATCCCCGGGACATTTGCGCCCAATGGAGGCAGCCAACCTTTTTTTTTTCCCCTTACTCCCGAACCCAATGTTCCCGTCGGAATTGTCGTCATTCCCGGAATTACTCAGCAGACACTTAAGATATGCACAACAGATGAATAATGAGAAGTGTCGGCCGGACGCTGCACCGTATAGCGCCGTACTGTGCAGCATTATGAGTGCATTGCGCTGCATTGTGCTGTGCTGTGCTGCATTGCGCTGTCTTGTGGCCTGCCGAGCCGCGGGAAAGGCATTGCCCAAATTTATCGGGGGCGGCCCAATCCGGTTTTGCAAATTGATTGTGTGTGTGCTATTCAGAGACATGCGTCCGAGGCGAAGCCATGGGTGCGTTGTCGTTGGATGAGCCACGTGGGAGGGAGGGTTGGAAAGGGCTCCAGATGGAGATGATGGGGCTAGAGACTAGAGGCTAGAGAGCTAGGCGAGTTCTCCATCTCGACCCCGATGTGGCGGTGCGCCCGAGCACGTGATCCACCCAACCGGCCGGGTCCGCCACCGTGCTCCGGGGTCCACTCCCGACATAACCTCCGAGCCATGTGATCCGGCCTGCAGACGGCTTTCCGGCCATCTTACTCGATGATTCCAAATGCTACGCTTGCGCAGCCCTCCTATCAAGGTGACTCAACACATTACATATGGGGGCTGCTCCTTATTTTTTTGCCATCTCACATGGGATTTCCTTGTTCTTCCTTGCACTTCGCCGTGCTTGACAGAGGCCTCCTCCCCATATCGCCATCTCGACAATGCTTCTTCTCGTGCGGGATTGGACTCCCCAGCAAGGCTGACGCGATCTAGGCTCGACCAGCTGACCTAACGTTTCGATTCTCGGCTTCCGTGACGAACAACAATGAGTCGAGCGGCCCGCGGTTTCATTTCCAAACGAAGAATGAGTCATCTTAACCGTCCCGTCCGGACGGGACTCACCAATGCGTCCGCGACATTTGCATCGCCACAATTGCGACGCAATTTCTCTCCGAAACATCCTTGCACAGGCATAGCTGAATGACGAAGACGAAGGCGAAGGCGATATCTACAATGCTAAGGGATCAAATCTCCTTGGAGAACATCGAGATCGTGTGGGGGTCATTCGTGGGGTTGAAGAAAAGGGGGGGGCGAGCAGCGGACAGTGCACAACGGAGCCAGATAGGCAGCAGTCAACACGAACGCGATTGCGGACGACACGATCGATACGACGAGATTGGACAAATCCCCGTGTGCTGGCGGCTCTTTCACATGCCAGCTGAGACCCGCGTACTTGGAACCACCAGGCACACGATAGCATCGCGGAACAGGGAGCCAATGCCCCCCGGGACAGCCTCACTATTCGCGGTGTGGGAGTCATGTGCTTACCCGCAGTGTGGCGATGTGTGACGAGACATTTTTTTTCGCCATGAGCAGGTTCCGGGTGATTCATCCTGGCAGCCGCCGGGCTGAATGTTTGTGACGAGGACGATAAGTGGGATATCGACACGCCCTAGCGAGCAAGTACCAGAGTGAGAAGGCGTCTTGGGAGGATGTATATCTGAATAAGGCGTGAGTTTGTCGCACTGGGTTCCCCGAGATGCCTCAGCAATGCAAGGCAGTCAAGGCATGAGTGCTGTTGTTAATTTTTCTCTGGGCGGTCAGTCCCTGAGGCAGACAAGGGGCGAGCAGCAGACGTGTCCTAGCTGCTGCCTCTGACGATGCCAAATGACGCCTGAGGTTGGAAATGACTGCACGGTAGGTCATGTGAATACGAGAGTTTCAATTTGAATGACTAGCCTTCTAAATTCTGACACGCCAAAGGGTCCCTGGGCATGAGTCCCTCCGTGATGATGTCAGGTGTCAAAGCGCAAGATGAGCATAGATTGAGTAATGAGGTTCCGTAGGCAACCCCGAATTTTATTCATGGGAAATAGACTAGCCAATATATCCAAGCATATGCGGCTCTGCCACCGTAGTTCTTTTGAGGTGTTTGAGGGTGAAGAGTTGGTGGTAGCTCTTTCGACGGGCTCCACATTAGTTTGTCTTGGTTGATAACTTCTCACTTTGAGGCCCCCCAAAGATCGCCAACCCGTCCCTTAGATCTTCAGGTACGGGTTTCAACACCCTACCGGGATCACACAACAAAAACAAAAGGGAAAAAAGTCAAAAATTTCTTAAACCTGCTCAAGGCACACAACCTTTTTAATTATCAATCACAAACATAACGCGAAATGGTGGAAAATTGTCACGATAATAGGGCATGGCAGGTGAAATTGGGGCCAGTGTAGGGTAGTCCAACCCGAATAAGAGGCGCTCGCTTAGACAGGGATGCCCGGTCCTTCCCATCTCCCACAACAAACCCCAGGAAATTTTTTTTCCTCCTTTGGGCTGCAGCTGGTTTTTCCTCTCATGGACAGGGTTCCGAGGCCGCTTGGCTAGGCAGGGTTTTGGTTGCTCCGAAAAAAAAAAAAAAAAAAAAAAGAACTTCTCCTATTCCCGATACTACCTTTTTTCGCAACTTTTTTTTTTTTTTTTCCAAGTCAAGTCACCGAATCAACCTCCCCCCCTTCCCAACGGGCGCTGGGCAATAGGCGGGTCTTTTTTTTTTCTCCCTCTTCCTGCCTGTGGACGTAGTTTAAGGCAAAAATCGACTATTGGTAGGCACACAAGCCAACACAGCAGAATACTGGGCTGGCGGGGGCCGTGGGCGTGTAGAGATCTGTCCCGATGGTTGATGGGGGTCGTTGAGAGAACTTCCGCCCCCCTGCCCGTAGCTAGCCCAATGGTTGAGCGGCCCATTTTCTTTGAAAAAAAAAAAAAGGTGCTATCGGGCAGCTTTTCGCTTCCCAAGTCCTAGCGGATCCGGGCCACGGCTGTTGCTGCGGCTCAACGCGTAGTGTTGGTCGGGAAGGCGTTTTCGTCAACAAAGATGACATAAACAATCAATCTTCCTCTCGCGTCGTCCGTCTTTAACGTTGGATAAGGTTTTATACCATAGCTTTCCCCGGGTATTTGTACTTGTACTTCTCCTAAACTGTTCAAGCGAAGCCACTAGGGTATTTTTTTTGGGCTTAACCGTAGAGGGTCTGTTTTTTTTTTCCCGTGTTGGGGTTGCCGTTTTTTTGCTCGGTACTTGGGAAAACGAGGAAGGGGGGGTCTGGGCTCGCCGCTTGCTAATCATGCTTATCTGAATAAAAAAAAAAGGACTGTCCCCAAGTACTGTGCCGCGCCAAGTTTCTCAATTGGGATCTTGCAGATATGGAAGATGTCATTCAACTTCTTGGGATAGGTTAAGGCTGGTCCCAGGGATCTTCTTGTATGGCCTCACTTTGTTGCACTTTGTGCGTGTTAGTGGTGTCCGGAGAGCTGCCCTTGCCGTTACCAAGGAAAAGCTGCCCAACAGATGCCCAACAGTAAGGCCAGAGTGGCGGAGACCAGGGGTCTGAGCCTCATTATCATGATGGAATTCAATTTCCTGCAAGAAGTTCCCGAACTGGTAGGAGGATTGGCAGCGTGGTGTTGATGGATCCGAGGGGGGTGCTGCCAGGAGGAATAAGTGACATGTAAAACTGCGGATGCTGGTTCTTTTAATCGTACCCCTTCGTTTTTGATCATACCAATAAGGAAATTTGTTAGTACAGCTGATTTGTAAAACTGTGCCGCTTCAGCCTCGCCTCCGTCTCTGCTTTTATACCAGTGTAAGCAATGTCTTTTTACGTATTGAAGAGTCCATTCGGGTTCCTGAACCCAGGGCTGCTGAAAGCAACAGTAAAACCATTTGTCGATTTATAAAATGGGCTTAATGATGTATCACGTGAATTATGAGGTATCGTGCTTGTAAGAATCTATGATCCGTTGACTCGATCACGTCAATAACATATGGATCTCCTGGCTCTTCTTTTCTTTCATTTTCGTTTCCCATGTTCTCCCCACCCTTCCTTTTTTGGATTACACAATGAGAAAGTGATTATCACTGTGAGTATTCCATAATACAAGAAGGTGCTGCCAGAACCTAAGAAAGATAGATAATGCTTGGGACGCTGGCAGGAACGACGGGGATTACCGGGTCTGAGAGGCGTTGGATATGGCAGGAGACATAGGACCACCAGTATCCAAAGATAGTATTTCAATCCAAAATGTCTGAGTTAGAAAGCGAGCTAATTGAGCATGTCATTTCTTTTTCTCTTTTGGAAATATGGTTAAAAAAAAACTGTCGATTTCATCGAACTCATCCCCGAAAGCAAATCTTCGTCAATATCCACTCTCGACTACATCACATTTGAACTACAACATTACCTTCCAACACACCCATACACCATTTTTTTTTTTTTTAGGTCAGAACCACAATCCACGTGCTTTTTATTTCATAAGGGCGACAAGAGGGGGGAGGAGGGAGGGGAGAGCCAGAGGGGAACTCTGATGCTGAGGACATGTCACTTTCGGAGATATGTGTAACAATTCTTCACTCTCAAACTTCACGATCCCCGAGTTTTTCAAGGTTTAAGAGGCATCTCCGAAGCCAGAAATGGATTCATATAAGTCCCCGTCTCTCCTGTCTGCGTGCATGGTTTGAAATTTCTCATCTTTCTTCGCACACAAGCTCTCGCACCAACCTCGCAACCATTTCTGTGATATCACCAAGCCACAACTCCTCTTCATATACGTAGAAATGGATGTCCAGAGCATGTGCACAAGCGACTCCCCAGAGTCCGACCTCCCTCGCCCCTCACCAGAGGGAAACACCAGCACCAACGCCGCCGACAACGAGGCCGGCAACAAGGCCACCAAGACCACCAAGCGAGCGGCCAAGAGACGACCAAAGGCAAGGACCTCGCTCCCGGCCCAGCGCACCGCCCCGGCGCCATCAACCACGAGGCCGAGCCGGGGCGGCTCACCCCCTGGCAAGGAATGCCATGTGTGCGAGAAGACCATCTCGCCCAAGGCCTTTGCGGACCACCTCAAGGTCCACAAGCTCGCTACCGACGAGCACGGCGTCGCGGCCGTCCGCCCCTGCAGGAACTGCACCGCCAAGGGCCGCTGGTGCCGTGTCGCTCGCCAGCCAGGGCCCGACGGCCTCAACACGTTCCGGTGCATGCACTGCCTGCAGTACCATGAGAACTGCTCCTACATGATCGACTCAAGGGGGCAGAGAGGCGGGCCGGACTGTACCCACCCCGGCATGGTCACTTCCCCGGGCTTGGTTGCCAACCCATCCCCCGTCACAAACTCCTCCTAGGGGGATGGGTTAGCAACGAAGCTTGGAGGAGCGAGGAATCTGGGGCGGGATGTATTGTGGGAAATTTGTGCAAGGCGTTATGGGGAACCGGGTTATTGTGGTTCAAGTATATATTCATCACCTTGGGATTTGTGGTTTATGGGGGAAGCATTCTTTCAAAGACGGCACGGCGCAGTGGATGGCGGGGAATACAGGAGGATACGGAATAAGGTTAAAAGCAGTGTTTCCACTCATTTTGGATTTTACGCTCTTGCATCTCATACAATCATAATTACCACGTTTCTCCAACTTCTTGAATTTAATGACATGTTTGAGAAGGTCAGGCGATTTCATTGGCTGGAGGCCAAGACTTTGAATCACAAGACCTGTGGCTTAGCATGGCATGGCGGACTGTCGGTTATTTAGCCTCGGAACTCGGCTTGGTGCTGCAGATTGTATAATTGGCAGTTGGACGTTTCTATTTGATGCTGAGTGTCAACCACGTGGGATGGTTGCAAATCGCCCAGGGGCATTCTGGATGTCCAGATGGGATGCGGACCATGGAAGCCACCGGCCGTGATCGGGTGTTCCCGAAACAATGAAGCCAGAAAAACACCAAAAGAATATGTTGCATTCACCTGACGCGCATCGGGATGGTTAGGCATGGCCGAAGTGATGACCATGGTGGCGGGATGTGGTACCCATTCCAGCTCCCCGCGTCGCCCCCCAGGCAAAAGCCGGAAGGCCGGTGTCTACCGGATCCCTGGTCCCCGATCATCATCAGATCATAGGCGCACGGCTAAGCCCCGCAAATGCTCTTACACGCGGGATGGGATAGTGCCAAACGCTGTTGTCTGTCTCGCGCTTCGTGGGCCGACGCAGCGCCTGTGGCCTGTTTGGTTGGGTTGCACCGTCACAATTGGCTTATTGCCATGCCAGGCCACTGGCTCGTGGGTCACTGGTCGCTGTTGATGGTGCATAAAAGCCACCCGTGGAACCCCGCCACCATTAATCAATCACGGCCCGACCATCACTTACCGCAAACTATTTCACAAGACACAACTCAACCACATCAGCTAAACTACTCGTAAAAAAGCAAAAAAACATTCAAAATATGTGTATCGTGCTGTTCACAACGGCGCATCCCGACTACGCGCTCATCGTCATCGACAACCGTGACGAGTACATCCTGCGACCTACGTCACGGCCTCACTGGTGGAAGCATGGCACTTCGGGCCGCGAGGTGCTGTCATCGAGGGACTTGCAGAGGGCCGAAAAAGGCACGTGGCTAGGCCTCACCAAGGACGGACGCCTGGGAGTTCTCACCAACTATCGGGAAACAGATCTTCAAGATGCCAACCATCCCGTGCATGGGGTCAAGAGCCGGGGCGGTATGGTGACGGCCTGGGCGGGAGGACTGCCGTACGAAGGTGTCGTGGACGGCGTCAACTATTTGGTCAAGGACGGCGGCGTCAAGGGTGTAGGAGGCTTTTCTATGGTCTGTACCAAGCTGAGGAAAAAGAGCCAGGGCATCGCCATCATCAGTAATCGATGTGATGACGTGAACGACGTCCCGATTGTCGGCAAAGAGCGCAATGAGACTTGGGGCCTAAGCAACACCGTATTCGATGCCTCCGCCACCACAGAGGAATGGCCAAAGATCAGAATCGGAAAAGAGCTTCTCGGTGACGTTATCAGCAAGTCTGTTTCAAAGAAGTCCAGCGAGAAAGATCTTATTGCAGGCCTCTTCTCTGTACTTGACAAAGACACACTTCCGCAGCCCGACCCCAACACAAGCTTTGTTGAGTACATCAACCAGCTCAAACACAGCGTGTTTATCCCACCTATTGGCGACGAGGTGCATCAAGAGGCCATGAAGGAGGCAAAAGCCAAAGGTCGCGCTGAGTGGGTGACGGACAACCAACTGGCGGCCGAAGAGCTCACGGTCGATGCCCAGCAAGATCCCAGCCCCAGTCCTCTCATGGGCTTCGAAACTGGTCTGTACGGCACACAGCGTCAAACAGTCATTCTGGTGGACTGGGAAGGCAACATAACCATGGTTGAGCGCGCACTCTTCGACGGCAACGGCAACGAGGTGCCCCGGGGCGAGGGGGACATGGAGTTTCGGTTCAAGATAGATGGATGGGAGGAAGAGGAAGAGGACGAGGCAAAGGCAGTAAACGGCTTCAGCGTCAACGGACACTGATTCGTGGGCAGGGTGTCTGGTAGATGCTGGGGATACAGATAGACGAGCGGGTGTCACATGTTCTCCATGGCTGGCTGCATGTAATAAAGCGAAGCGGGCGGAAAGACGGCACCGACATCGGTAGATTCCTGTATTAATCAACATGGCCCATGGCTTTTTTTCTGGGGCAATCACTTGCCTCCTTTTGCTTGACAGCTGCCCGCTACCAAAAAGGCACCCAGCTCGCCAACTGGCAGCCGTCACCAAAACAAAAACAAAACGGCGACAAAACGCCATCCCATGCTTCCTCACGCGGTTCGTGTCTGCAATTCCTTGGCTCCAACTCCTCTACTCTTTACTCACAACTCTTTGGCTCCTCTTTTCTTGTCCTGGCGGCCATGGTTGACGCCTTGGCTGCCTACCAACCCCAACAAGACAATTCCATTGCGGGCTTCATTTTTCGAATAGCTGCCGACTTCGTTCTCGAGGACATTCCCTACGCCTTCAACCTCGTTGTCACGCATCGATACCACATTGCCCAGTTCCTCTTTTACGGCTGCTCCCCCTACATCTGGCGTTTGATCCACCCTTACCTCGTCTTGATTATTGCTGTACTGGTCACAGTAGTCACCATTTTCATCCTCCTTGCCGTGCATCTCAGGGACTGGATAAACATCGTCCTCATTCCGGCACTAACTGTTGGACAACTGCGGCCTCAACCTTCTCTTAGATACAGAATCGACTTGCTTGTCGAAGAGTTCTAATCCTCGCCCAATCAACCACATGGAAGCTCTCCCTGCAACCGGGACGCGGCTACCCACTCCTGGCAGGTTGCTGGTGCGCCCAAAGCGCAAAAGGCCGACCATATCAGTGCCGGTTGGTCCCATCAAAAACTCTCGCGGCCCTGATTTCATTCGCAGCGAGAGCTTCATCATTGTGCCGACTATCAAGGACTGTAGCTCCAATGAGTCGCTGACTGAGAAAGAGACCATCAACGCCAAGAAGGCCACCAGGCGTATCTCTGCCAGTTTTAACAAGCAGGGAAGCGAGCCTCTATCTAGCCAACCGACCGTCGCGAAATCTGATTTCAATGCAACTACTTCCTGTCAATCTAATCCGCAACGGTTACCCAAAAGCACATCTCTGAACCTGAACAAAAAGCCTTCTTTGAAGACTAGCCTCACATTTGACATACTCACCGATGTCAGCAACGCGACTACTGTTCAGGATGAAAACATCCCTCCTCCTGGAAATGATGACTCTTTACCATTGGCCAAGACCGCCCCAAAGGCCCAGCTTCCAAAGTCGAGAACCATGAGTGTCCTCGCTGATCTCAAAACATCAATCTCCCGCCCTTCGCTCGCATCTCGGTCTGCAAACTCTCGCATATTTAGTACCTCATCACGCAAAACATCGCAGTCTTCATCCACAAGCGCCATGTTGGGCTCCAGCACCTCTCGGTTGCGTCTCCCACGGCCATCCTTGACATCGCTTTCCAAGTCGAGTCGATCAACCACCCCCGAGAGCCCGCCCTCCCCTCTGCTCCCCGGGCAAGTTGCCACTGCCCAACCATCGGCATACTGGTCTGGTCGTTTCATGGCGCTGCATGATCGCTTCCTCGCCGAGAGTCTCAACTAGGACTTGAAACAATCGCCTGTTGCATCCTTCGCTCAACCGGCCCCGAAGCAAACTATCACACCTGACCACCACCTCGCAAATCTTCGTCCGACCCATCTCTCCTATTCAACTACAACGTCGGCGCTCACCACTATAACAACCTCTGGGCCTCGCCAGCCACCAGGAGTCGAAGATGATGCCCGTTGCCGCCGCGTCTTTTCGCATCTTGAGGCATGCTGCATAACTCTCGAGGCCCGGCGCTCTCTGTATGACTGGCAACAAGTATACGCCCGTCGCAATACCCGACCAGCTCTGCTTCCCGAGGGAGGCACTATGGAAGATAAGAGTTTGATGACTCGCATTTTTGGTGGGAGCACGAAGAAGATAGAGCGACGAAGCCTTTCAGGGGCCCGCCAAACCACACACATCCCGGCGATGAAGAAGGGCCACGCTGCCTCAGTTTCTGGAAATCGGCGCAGCATTTATTGAGACTCTGTTTTGCAACGACTGTCACTCGCATGCCTAAATTATGTATGGTTTTTGTTTCTACCGTGTCCTTTTCTTCTTCTTTTCTTTGTTTGATTCATGCTTAAGAAGCCGTTTTGGGAGTCCAGGTTCAACAGACAAGAGACCAGGCGCTGGCGTATTGTTCTCGAAATTATAGGGGAACGGGAGGGAGGGAGAGGGGCACGGAGTATTCATTGCTTGTTTTCTTCTCGTGATGACTCGACTTTTGGTACGCAAACAATGCGGATGATGAGACTTACTGGGCATAATCACTACGATCCTGTTGGTAATAGAATGTACATAATGGAACTGCACTGCATTGCAACGGCTGGTTTTTGCAAAGAATTGTCATGGCTTCTTTTTTGTACCTTTACATTATATGCCCCCCCCCAAGCCCACTCTGGCAACCCATGTGATGCCTATCCAATTTTTTTTGGTCTTCAAGCCCAAAGTTGGTGTTTGTTCCCAACGCCCCGTAACGCCGTTGCTTCCAACATACAAACATACATCAGTCCATTCCCGTGTGACAGGACTTTCTATTTCCATCACCAATCTGGTTGCCTGTGGGTACCCTGTCCAAATCCAACTCCCACTTCCGCCTTGGTCTAAATTGTCTACTCGGTCTTCTTTCGGATTCGTAGGTAGTCACGAATCTGCTCATGCTTGCTAGCAAAGAACATGCCCTTGACATCGTTGCGCCACGTCAGGACGCCCACCTCCTCGGCAAAGCCAGCGACAGCCATGTATTCCTTGTGATCCTCAAAGTCCTTGAACAGGAAACCCGTGGTCGTCTTCATACGCTCGTTTTCTAGCTGCCAGAGACGGATCTGATCCACGACGGTTGGCGGGAGCACGGGCTTGTTGTTGAGAGCAGCGGTACGGTGCATCTGATCGTGGGCGTGGGCGGCGAGGTACGAAATGATTTGGTCGGCCGTGATACCGTAGTTGATGGCCTGGCGGATGGACTGACGAGACAGACGGCCAGCCACCATGTCGGGGAAACGCATGTTGAGCTTGGCAAAGAGAGCAAGGACGGCGATTTGGAGCGTCGACTGGGTGTAAGCGTAGATGCGGTAGTTGGTCTCGATAATAACACTGCCCTTTTGCTCTGGTGCGCCGCCACCAGCAGTGGCACCGTTTTGACCTGGCGCAAACGCGGCGGCGGTAGCGGCTGCCACACCGTCGCTGATGCTGCGAAGGCTGTTTCCCGCGCTGGTGAGAGTCGTGGCCAGTCGTGTGGGGAAGAACATGGATCGCTTATGGTTGGGGATGTAGATGAGGCCAAAGTCGACGAGTGACGGCAGCATGTTTTTGCGCTGTTCTGTCAGTGCGTTGGTGTCGTATGCTCGACCCAGCTCCATGCTGGCGAGGACGAAGAGGAACGACAGCATGTCAGTGGCTTCGAGCCCAGCAGCCTTATTTGTGTCCATGGCCTCGAGCCAGAGAAGCAGCAGCGTCCATACTTGAGCGTTTGCCTCCTGTAGCAAGAATGTGAAACCAGCCTGGGTGATACCAATTCCTCCTCCAGGGCGGTAGTTGACCAGCCGTCCTGCAACGAGCAGTTCCTTCACGCTCTTATTCGGTCCGGAAACGTCAGCGCCGCCGCTCTTGAAACCGACACTGGAGACGACAAAGTGTAGGATGTCCTCCCACTTCTTTCGGGCGTAGCGGTCGAGGAAAGGGATATCGATTTCGGGGGGGATCTGGAGGTTCGAGGGCACACCAAACGAGTTGTGGGTGCCGCCACCGGAGAGGGCGAGGCGGAGCGACATCTTGAAGTTGCTGGTGAGCTGCATCTCCTGGGGCCGGTCCTTGGAGACGCCCGTGATGTGGACGATGCATAGCACGCGCAGGATGGACAGGGCCTGGTCCTTTTGCCTATGGTTCAGAGGTCAGACACTGGTGGGGGGGGGGGGGGAGCATTATTGCGTGCCGACTCCGCGAGAGTGAGCCGTACCGTTTTGCGCTGGGCTTGACCCAGTCATCGAGATCAGAGAGGAGGATTGGTCTGGGCATGTACAGGATTCGCATGACAATGGTTTTTGCTGGCATTGCATTAGCCGACGCGCCGGGCGAAGCAGGCGTGGACGGGTTCACGGGGGAGAGGAGGAGGAAAAAAAACATACCCAGGTGCGGAAGCATGCGTCGGAAGATGGCAAAGGCCGTCGAGGGCTGCTGGTACAGCTTTCGATACGTAGTACCAGGGAGCTTCTCCAGGTACTCGGTGAGCTGCAGCGAAGGCGTGGGACTGACTGACATGTTGGGCAACGGGGGGCGCGTGGCGCAATCAGTCAGTCAGTAAAGTCGATGGGAGCTATACCATGATAGCAGACGGAGATTGGAGGAAAGGAGGAGCGTCCGACCAGCGGCGAGAGGGAAGGAAGGGAGGTCTCGTTTGGGCGGGGCTGGTATCGGGTCGTACGCGACAAACGAGTGAAATCGTGGGTTGACTTTGAGGTTGACCAACTTTGATAATATCGTGAAGCGATCTCAGCCAGTCAAAAAAGCTGCTGGTGCCTTCAAGATGCACGGTGCAGTTGTGGGCGGTAAATGCTCGGGTAATTACGTCAGACCTCAGATCTATTCAACAGAACTGATTAGATAATCAGTCTTTCGTGTTGAGTGCGCGCAGGAAGCTTCTTCATAAAAGGTACAAACTAAAATTCAATAAAATGAATAAAAATCACTCTTATTACAATAATATTAAAATGTATTTATTTAAACTTTCATATAAACCTGTAATGCCGAACGGACGTAGGGGATCGTTGTCAAAACAGCTCGCCAAGCAACAAGTGCCTTACATTTACCCACCACGCTGTTGGATCGCGCTCCTCTTCCGCGGCAATGGCACCAAAGTGGAGCAGCCGCGGCGCTAAGATTCCGTCACTGCCCGGGTATCGCATCCAAGACACCGAGTTGGAGGCCGGCTTGTTGAGTTTATACCGAACAACCCCAGACCGTAGAGCGAGGAACAAAAAGTCTTGTGCAAAATCTTGTAGACAAACCTTCTCGGGACACATCATTCAACCATGGCCAAGAAGCTCAGCCCCACGCAGTTTGTCAAGGCGGTTCGTGCATGCCGACGTCGGCTTGGGGATGAGGGCACACGTAGCTAATCACAATTCATTGCTCTAGGTGACACGGTCGTTCATGGCCGAGTCCGGTCTGGAGCCAAGGTATGTGCCGGTTACTTGACGTCCTCGCTGTGGTTCCCGCAATGGCCTCAATTGCATCTTACCCGAGCTGCGGGGAATGCAAACAAGCTGGTTCGAAGATGAAGTAATGTGCTGACCGCTCTGCCTGTCATAGACTACTAGGAACAAACGTACGGGGATTTCTGGCAATTAAAAACTAACATTGTACAATTTATTCTGACACTCGGCTCCAGCAATTCCGAATCCTCAACGCTTCTGAAGGAAAGGTCGACTTTGAGCTCAAAATCCACAATGACCACACAGTGAAGCTCCCCACAAGACATAGCCCATTATTGTTCAACACTAATTCATCGTCGCAGAACCGCCTTCGCATGATCCATGGCGGTACTATCGCTAGTATGGTCGACCTTGGTGGCTCATTGGCTGTTGCCTCAACTGGTCGTTTCATGACTGGTGTCTCGACTGATCTGAATGGTAAAAGTGACATTCATTCTCTTACACGACGTATCTTCTAACAAGTAAAAGTTTCATACTTGAGTCCTGGCGGTCGTGTGGGTGACATCCTCAAGGGCACTGCTACTTGCGACAAGAGTATGTATCGAATCCGCCCTGGCGACACAAACCGCTAACATCGACATAGTTGGCAAGACATTGGCCTACACTACTGTGACATTTACCAACAGCAAGGGCCAGCTCGCTGCTCGAGGAAGCCACACAAAGTATGTTTATTGCCTGACCAATTATCGGAGCGTTACTAACAAGCACCAGATATGTCGCCAACACAATGGGAGAGGCAGGTCCATTTGTGGCTCCCGCGGAGTTTGCAGACTATGTTGAAGAGGAAACCAAGTAAATTTGATACGACTACTAGATGCAGCCGGATTCAGTGGGTAGATGGATATAAATACTCATGTACATCGGCAAATGCCAATAACAATATTCAATAGAGATGGTATCATACTGCATTCCGTTTCATCAACTTTCCCAACCCTCTAAAGCAATTTCTAAAACCAAAAACATCCACCCATCAACTCCAATTATCGGGATCCCAAATTAAACCACCACCGCCATCGCCACCTCCTTATGACTTCTCGTGGTAAGGCTGGGGAGCAACCTGAGGGGGGGTTCCGTTGGCCTGGTGGTTCAAGCCCATGGCGACGTCATGAGGGGGAGGAGACGTTGCCTGGGAAGTCGGGCTGGAGACTGGGCTCACGGGGGCGTACTGCTGCTGTTGGGGGTAGTAAGGCTGGAACTGCTGCGGTTGTTGGTACTGCTGCTGGTATTGCTGCTGAAACTGCTGCTGCTGCTGTTGGAATTGCTGCTGGTGATATTGCTGCTGCTGGTACTGCGACCAATCCTGTTGCGCCGGAGGCTGCTGTTGCTGCTGCTGCTGAGGAATGGGCTGCTGAACCATGGCAGGAGGAGCCTGACCCTGGTTGGGGTCGTAGCTGAAGCCCCAAGGACTCACTCCGTCGCCCTGGTTTGCCAGGAAGGGCTGCTCGGTGGACCAGAGACCGTTGAGTTTCTTGTTGCCGAGGCCAAATACGAGACCAAGCAAGATGAGCTGAGGAACTGCGGCAAGGATGACGTCGAGAATGTAATAGTAGTTCTTAAAGTTCTTGTCCTTAGTGTAATCGCTGAGATTGGTAGAGGCGGCAATGGAAGCCATGTAATAGACGGAGCGCAAGAACCACAGGGCCGCGCAGGCAATGAATGTGTTTGAAGCCTATTAAACCAATTAGAATAAAATAATAAGACATGAATATTCTCAGTAGGGAAAACCTACCATAGACACGCGCTGTTCTGTACGGGTCTGCATCTTGACCATGGCGGATTGGCCAACAACGCCGACGGAAAGAACAAAGATGAGAACCATAAAGGCAAAATCGAGCTGGCGGAGGCTGTTGTATTGCTTGCCCGTGCTGTTGCTGAACGAGCCCAGGTACTCCTTGCCGTAGACGACGGAGTAGAAGTTGGTGCGGAGGCCGAAGCAGGCGATCGCGATGACGGTCAGGATAGCCGACATTCCATAGGCACCAAACTTGATGATTTTCGAAAAGCCGTCAGCCTTGCCCGATTGGGCAATGAGGATGCCGATTCCGAGGTGGATGAGCATTACGAAAACGAGGACATCGCATACGGACTCGACGAGGCGGCCGACGGCGTATGTTTCGGCCGAGGCGTATCGAATGTTCCTGATGAGCGAGTACGCGTTGGAGTAGTAGGACGAGATGGAGCGATCGTCCGCGAGGCGAACGCTGGCAATGGACAGCGCATAGCTGCAAAAGTCGAGGAATACGAATCTGTAAACGAACAAGTTAGATCAATCGTAACACAAACAAAAAAAAGAGCACCGCGCGGAAAATGACGTGAGACTTACAGTGTGAAGAGAGCGAAAGCGGGCTTGAGAAAGGTGAATGCTCTGCGGGCGGGATCGTTGCGGCGGCGGGCCATGCACAGAGAGCAGAAAGTAATGATGAGACTAGGGAAGAAGATGAGGAACATGAGCGCGGCGTGCGCAATCGTCCATCGTTCAAACGGCCACATGGCGGCGGTCGAGAGCAATTGTTCGTCGTCGTGTAAGTCGCGTTAGTGAGAACCCTGGGGCCTGGGTCTCTTAAGTTGATGCGCGCGCAAAGGGATGGTGGAGTTGAAGTCGCACAGCACAGCACAGCAGAGGCGCACGCTTCTTTTTATTTATTCCAAGGTCAGAACCGGATCCGAGAGGGAAAAAAGAAACACTAGCAAAAAACCCGACCACTTAAAGGTAGGGTGGTTAGACAAGAAAAGCAAGCCACAGATCGGGAGGCGGAGGCAGAGGGGAGGAAGAGGAGGAGGGAAGTGAGGGTGGGAAGATGGGATGGGGCCATTTTTAGACAATCGGGAGTGGCAGCATCGAGCTGCAGTCGCAGGGCACCCTTCATTCAAGCTCCCAGCATTTCTAGCCTACATGACATGTACATGGATGATGGGGACGTTGGGTGTGATAGCGGTGCGTGCAGTCCCCTCCTCCTCCCCTTTGGCGCGCGCACCGTCTAATAACACTGATGCTCGAGAGCCCAACCAGACGCCCTGCTCCGAGAATTAAGGTAACTGCTACGGGGCATGCTAAGGTGCGACGATGGAGGGACGAACTAGCATCGACAAAAGGCGGGCCACATGGCATCGAGGACAGGCAGGCCAAGGCATTCGACCGACTGCAAGGCGCAATGCGCAATGTGCAAATCACAACGGCCGCCAAGAAGTCACAGCTGCACGTGTATGCATCCCAGCAGCTAGAGTGGTATCAATGAGAAAAAATTTGTTGCCTGTTTCCTGCTCTGCTCAGCTTCCAGCGCAACGAACAGACTGTGACTGGCTTTCGCAGAAGCATTGAGTGCGACAGCCAGCCAATCACGCGCCGGCGTGTTCCCCTCAGCCCTGCCGGGGTGGTGGTGGTGCTGGGGGCCCTGACCTGGGTGTGGATCCGCTGTGGCTCGCTGCATTAGCGGGAGCGCCAAGGCCCGGCACTGCCTCCGTGCGCTGCTGCAGGGCCGTCGCGATTGGCCCCCAGCGGGATGAAGTGGCTCGCAGCCCGCTGGCGAGACAGTGGGTTTCACCTGTTTTCCGGTGCCTTATTCTGAGCATCGGCATCGCCATGCCGTGTTAGACGCCCATCGCGAAAGCCTGTGAAACCCTTGCGGTTTTCTCATTGGAACGGTGCTGATGCTTCCCTGTCCTGTGCCGCCAGCGACGGGAGCCGTGTTTCCCGGGTCCGAATCAATTACGACGGTACCAAGCAGCGCGCTCGAATCCGTCTCTGGTGCTAAATAATCTTGGGCGGTCGGAGCAGCAGTCAGTCAATTCGCAGGGTCACGGGGGGCCTGGGGTTGCCTGTCGATCTCTTTTCAGCTCTGGCGAGATAGATGGCCCGGCTTACTGCACCAGTCACGATGCTGGTGTGTCATGGCCCACAGACCGGAATGCGATCTTGCAGAAACAGCAGCACTCGTTTAAAAATTCTTGCTTCTCGTTTTTTTCTTGATGATTAGAGTTGAGGCAGCAGGAACCTAGAAAAATTTCCGTCGTGCAATTCCCGCTTGAGAGCTGAGCTCGGCGCGCCAAGGACCAAGGACCGCGTACAGCGTCGAACGCACAGCCCTTTTTTTCCAATATGTATGATGCGTGCCATTCCCTCGTGCCCAAGCCAGGGCTATAGCTCTGCCCGCTAATAAGCTAAAGGACGGGACTTGAAACGCCCAGTCGATGGGCCCTTCTTCAGCCACACATCCGATTCTGCTCTGGCTCAGACCACTCTTCCATCCACTGCTACCCTGCCCACCAAACACAGCAAAATGTGGCCCACCAAGTTGAGAAGCTCATTTTCAGCTCGCTTAAAGAAATAAGAGAGTTGGACGCAGCGCTGTCATGACGAGCCAAGTCTGACGTTTGGTGCACTTTGGCCCTAACCTTATCTCATCGTAGAATGCCGCTAGAACCTGTTCGTGCTGTTTGCTGGGTAAAATCTCGCGCAATTGCGCCGAGTGGCCGTTCTCGGTTGGTTGTGCGAAGGACGTGACATGACCGAGGTGCTAAACCCGGGAATGCCAACCAAAGAAAATGGAGACAACGTTGTTCATGTGACTTTGATATCATAAACACCCTTCCTCTAGAACTCATCATATGAGTTTAAATCATGACCATTTGGTGTAAACGGTTGATGTACTGCCCAAAGCAGCCCTCAGTATTTACACGAAGCCAATATGTTTATGTTATATCGCAATACATGCGAGGCAAGAGACATTCAACATGATGTTGGATATTCGTATCCTTGAAGTTTAAATCTAATGATGAATATGAGCAATCACCATCCTCAATATCAAGTATATTCTAACCAACCGAATCTGATGGATCCATCTCGAACGCGTTTGAATCGGCACTGCCGAAATTGCACCCCTGCTTAGTTGGTTTATCCAACCCAGTGCGGTATGGTCTGCGTATACATGGATGAAATAGCTTAGATTGGTTCTGGTAGGGTAAGTGATAATGGGACCTGACCATGTGGAGCTCTGTCAGAAAAGCAGTAGCATGTTTCATGGAAATGATCCGGAATGAACAGCAAAAACTCATAGCGGCAGGGATAGCTTAATCTATCAGATTTGAGAAGCAGCATATCTATGACTCTAGGTCTTCTACAACTTCGCTACATGATCACATAGTTGAGAAAGACTTAAGATATTTCCATCTTCGGCCCAAACCAACCGTTCTCCAAATATTTGGGCCAGGAAATCGCATCATCTGGCAGGTTAGATGCACGGGAATTATTTGGATTAGAGAGATTGGATATCATACATCATCCCCTACACAGTCACCTCGCCGCGCTTCTGCCTCTCCTCCCAATCTGCGGCACCCTCGTAATCACAGTTGTACTTCATAAACTGGCCCGGATCCAACTTGACCTCATTGCTGCTCCCATCCGTCCCTGGTTTCGCTTGCTCTCGGCTGTACTTTTGAATCAGGCCCGCTCTTGCGCTCCTCACGGCGTATACTCTTTCCAATGCGGACTGGACATCCTCCTTGGACGCCGGCGACCCCAGGAAAGCCCGGAGCGCTTCGGCGTCCTCAATGCTCTGCGACGCTCCCTGGCCCTGTGTCGGCAACATAGCATGGGCTGCGTCTCCGATGAGGATGGTGCGCCCGCGAACCCAGTGTGGCAGCGGGTCGATGTCGCGCAGCTGCCACAGCGCAATATCGGGTGCCCGAGAAAAGACTTCATGGAGCCACGGTGGGAAATCAGCGTAGGCCTCAAGCAGCTTCTCGATGCTTCCTGGCTCGACCCAGCTCTCGCCCGAGCTCGCCTCGTGCATCTTATCGTCTGGGACGAGCGCCACAATGCCGTACATCTTGGCTCCACGGCCGGGGCCCATGATGACTCGACGGTCGTGGCCGACAAGCATCGTCGTAGAAGGGTCCAGTGGGTCTAGGAGCTTTTTGGGGACGGGCAGGTTGTCCATCTTCTCGATGGGGATGAGCATTCGGTAGGCTGAGATACCCGTTGGGATGGCCTTGCGCGTCTCGCCCAGAACAGCTGTCCGGACTGCGCTGTGAATGCCGTCGGCGCCGATAATCACATCTCCCCTGATAGTCTCGCCGCCTTCCAGCGTAACGATGCCTTCCTCGCAATCCACACTAACAACCTGACTCGACGTCTTGATCTCAGCCGGGCTCCCGGGCAAGTCAGGGCTGATGGCGGCGTCCATGAGGGCCGTCTGGAGATCCTGACGATGGTATAGGATTCTGTCGGCACCGAATTGCTCCTTCTCTAGTCTAATCTCTCGGACAAGCTCGCCCTTAATGTTGAACATGCGGAATGCTCGATCGGCCATGGGCTCGGCGACATCGAGGAACGAGTTGATGCCCCATCCCTCGACAATCTTGGTGGCATTGGGCTGGAGGGAGAGGAGCGCGCCGACCTCGCGCACCATGCGCGAGCGCTCTAGGATTGTGATTTTGCGACCGGGAGATCTTAATGCGACGGCCTTTTCATGTTAGCACCTGATTTGATTTTTTCTTGTTTGGATTCGATGAGCTCTTACAGTCGCAAGACCGGCGATTCCTCCGCCAACAATGACGATGTGAAAGTCAGGTCGGCTACCCATTGTGCGAGAACTAAAGAGGGATTGTAAAAAGCTGAGAATTGACATTCGTTCGCCCTAGGGCCATCTTCGAAAGAGAAAACAAGAATGTCATGGGCTGTGAGACTCATGGTTTTAATTGCCGGGCGACGAACTCATGACAGCCCAGCCGAGATGTCATGAACCGAACCGAACGGAGCGGAGCCGAACGGAACCAGGTCCCCCGCATCGTGGCCGGTGGGGGCGGGGGTGATGCTGACTGAACCACGATCCTATTTGGGGTGGGCTGCGGGGAATCATGGAGAAACGGACAATTTCGTGTCTCTGATCGTATGTTGGCTGAATAGCAGAAGCCGTATTGCTATGTCTTGATGCCGAGTGGTTAATTGGTGCAAGTCTCGGACCATAGTGTGCGGGAAACACATAAGGTGGAGGCACAACACATGACACAATGAAAGACCAGATTGGAGAATCCCTGCTCAAAGTCAGAATGAACCTCCAATCCTTATGTTTTGGGGTCTGAAGGATGTATGATGCATGACAATAAGAACCATGCTAACGCATGTTATTGTAAATAAAGCATATGACGAGTAGACGTTGTGGAAGTCAACCTCATAAGAAACACGCCGGCATAAACCTAGTTCCAGCCCAAATAAACGCCCTTGTAAACGTCCGGCTCAAATCCAACGCTTCAACGCCGCCAAGCAGCCTTACACTTGGCCATCCACTATGCTGCCATCCTTCAACAACGCAAAAGCAAAATACAGCCTTACGTCGCACAACCTCCCACCCACACCTCATCTAACCTATCAAATCCCCATAATTTCGTCTCACGCAGGAGCATCACCCCCAGCAACTGCACCAATAGGCTGCCCTCCCTCCCGATGAGGCTGTCGCGTGGCTCACCTCCCACGCTCAACTCATTGACGTCACATGGCCTCGCCATCAACATGACGACCATACCAGCATGACCGACGTCACGACTCGCCCAAGACAGCCCGCGCGCCCAGATGAACCACGATTTTCATAAAGAGCAGCATAGCGCGCTCTCCCCAACTATCGCAAAAGTGATTCGTGTGTCTAAGATTCTGACAGAAACAATATTATTATTTTTTCACGCCTGCTTTCGAAGCGACCAAGTATTGATAACCTGCGAATAAAAAACTCACGCAAAGAAAATGGCATTCACCACGGCAATCTACGACTTTATCAAGTCCATTTACGAGCTCCTAGTCTCGCTCATCACCACCGCATACAACGTCACCACCTCTGCCGTCTCGCACGTCCTCGGCTTCATCGGCGGCCTGTTCCACCTCGTGGGCGATGTTGTGAACGGCATGGTGGATGTCGCCAGCGGCGTGGGCAAGTTTTTGGCCAGTAAGTGTTGCTCTTATCTGTTCGCGCGTCATCCTGCGTGGCGCGCATATTGTAAGTATGTCATGGTTACTGGTGCTGACGTTGTAACACAGACAATGCAGCATTCATCGCCGTCGTCGCCTTAGCGGCTGTCGGCTACGTCCGCTTCACATCCCAGGGACGTCGACTGATTGAGGCGAAAAAGACTGCGTAAATAATGTGTCATTGGGCTAAGGCAGTCTCTGTTTATGACATCGCATGTATGAGGTCATGAGTCATGTGGCAAGATATGAATCATGGGAAAGGATTGAATTGTTCACGGCGCGTACAATACCCAAACTGTCCTTTGTTTGGCTTCAATGGAGAGACCAGGGATAGAATGAGTGAGGTCAAATACAAGCACCTATCTACAGTAATTATTCTTTTTATCGCAGCTGAAATTCCAAGTATACCAGAGGCGTGGTACAGTGTCACACTCTATATAGCTGGCGCGCCCAGAGTTTTGTCAGTGGATCCACTTGCAGCAGGCCCGCCGATAAGATAAAGCACATGTAAGGGCTGGTAATTCTCTCTCAGGGAAGATAAGATAAGATAAGCACGGTGGAATGCTTGAGAAGTCTCAGGGAATTCCCTAGACCAAATAAGACCAAGGGAATTCCCCAGGAATGGGAGGACAAAGACTATTCTGATGGAATCCCCCAGGAATATGAGAATAAAGACTATTCTCAAGGAATCCCCCCGCCCAAAAAAGACTAATGGGGTTTTCTAGGAATGAACAAATAAAGATTATTCTTGAAATTCCCTAAGCTGAGGCAAATTATACTAAAGGGAATTTAGGTATATAAGAAACAGCTAAAAGCAATGAAAAAGGAGAAGGGCGAGCTCACTGTATCATCTAACTTGACACTATCCATCCCTATATTGAGTAAATTGGGTGCTGTGTCTAGGGAAGCCTCCCATCACAACTACTATATATTCCACTCATTCTTTGGCTTGCAGATCTTTTCGCAGCACAATACCTACAGGCTTCAAGATATTTAACAAATTCAACGATATAAATCAATTGGATATTCCTTAGAGTTCTTTTTATCCTTGCGCAAGTATGTTTTCGCTTGTAGTCTAAACAAAAACAATCGCGAGGGTCATTTCTGTACTGATCGCTATTTTAGCCTGGTCAACTTCCCAGGTATGGGTGGTAAAAAGAAAGGTGGTAAAAAAAAAGGCGCCAAGAGAAAGCCTTCACATCCAAACCCTACAAGGAGAGGAGAAGGAAATGACCGGTTGGACGATTTAATAGACAACTGGGAGGAATTGGTTTCTCGCCTCCCTCATGGCAAAAAGGCCATCGCGCTTCTTAAAGTACTAAATTTAGTTCGAGGGGACCCTGGCGAACAACGCCAGTGCGATACTTCCGCGACTCTAAACGACCTTAAATCGCACTTGACAAATCACGGCGAGGCAATCCAGGATTTGCTTACGCCAGCGGCAGAAAATGCTTCGAAGCAAACCGAAATACTCGAGGAAATCAGAGACACGCTTGCAAGCTTCCGATCTCCCAACGTCCTTGGGCAATACGCTGCCATCAGTCTCATGGCCGAAGCAGTAAGGGACATTAAGCGCCTCGCAGACCAAGCGGAGAAGATGGCTACGTCTCTGAAAAAAATTGAAGACAACGTATCATCGTTAAACCTTGGTGGCGACTACTTTCCAGGCCGGGTTCATTCCTGGATCCGAAACGAAATAGAAACCTCAGCCACCAGTAATGTTCCTCACTACTTCACAACATTTCACGTGGCTGACGTTTGGTGGCCGAAATTTTGCGATCTCAACAGAGAAAACCCTCTCGGACCTCGCTATCTCGGCCACAAAACTGATCTGGACGAATTATGTGCCTTCCTCGCTGATGAGGTGAGGCCGCGTGTAGGGCCTGAAGCAGTCCTCCATATTCTTATGCCTACCATTAGCCAGATGGCATTGAAAGAAGCGGTCAAAATCCCCTACGCTATGCATCCTTGTATTATCAACGGCCAATTAGGAGATACTGGGTTCCCATTTGTCTATATTTGCTTTCCAGAAGATATAGACAAAGCCTGTCTTCGAGGTATTGGTGTGCTGAAACCAAGAGAGATATGGGCAAGTTTCTGGGCAGTAGGAGCCTGTGTGCCTGTGTTGCATCAATGGATGGCATACAAATCCGACATTACCTTTCACATTGACCCTCAATACCAACTCATAGCAACGGCTAGTCTGTTTGTTGCAGCGGCGGAATATTGCCCGTGTGGTTTGGAACCTGCAAGAACTCTCGGGAGGCCGGTCGAGCCAGGGTCCAGGCCATGGTATCAATAAATCATCCATTTTAGGGTGTAACACCTGGCAAAGAGGAAGTGGGAGGCAATGGGAGAGGGTGCAAGAGAGGGGCGAGTTTCTAGCCTTTGCTAAAAACCAGAAATCGGTAGAATATATTCCGAGTGTCAGGTCAACAGTATGTAAAGAGGGCGTTACTTTTGCTCAATATTATCTAAAATCCATAATTTCTGATGCGCTTTGAGACGAGTTGAGCCACTGAGACTCGTCCCAAGCTGGGCGACAGCCTTACCCACCCACCATCAATTTTAAAGACTGGGGCTTTGATAAGCCCCAAGGCCAAGCTAAGCTCATGTGCACCACTGCACCACACCACTACAATCTAAGCCTTGAATCGTCCTAATGGAGGTACTTCTCCCGTGACCGTTTTACAGCATTGATCCCAGTCAAAATAGCAACATCCAAACAAAACATAGTCCTAAGAAAGTACCCAAGGGACCATCTTTAGATAAATGAATTCATTTAGGTGTCGTTTTGATTCTGGACAAAAATGCCAAGGTATCTAGTCCCTTGCAGGACCCTGTGCTGCAAAGTGTCGAGCTAACAATCATTCAAGGGTTGGATGTACACACCATCATGATCAGTCCGCTCTCCCGCTCGCTCGATCAGTCTGCCAAGTAAGGAACATTTCCACACATGACCCTCCCTAGCGACATCTATGTCTCAGAAATAACTATGCTACCTTAGAATCAAATACACGACAGGCTAGAGCCTAGAATCTAATAGCTACCCCGCGCCTGAGCAGTGTCAGCCCAAGCTGAACCAACACGAGCGGCGTTGGAGGCCCTTGTGATCTTGTGATGGGCGCTGGGCCGCTTCTGGCCCAGATGCATTGATCGTACTTCAGCCTTGTGTAGTTTGTATGGGTGTGGATGAAAACTCAAAAGTGTCATATTGAATTACCCAAAAAATTATAACGAAAAATAGTCTTCAAAGTATTGGCCGTAACTTCGTTACTGATATCCATTTCCACCATTATATGCGCCAAACCAAACCAAACCAAGGCAGAATCAAGCCCTTGTCAAACCATAATTCCGTGGAACCAAAAGGCCCAATATCCTGTACACGTCTCTATCGTTCCGTTTCGTTGTTACATTTGTCTCGTAGATACACCCATAAGTGAGTCCATCATTCATGGTCACATCTCACTCCGTTCCGTTCCTGAGACAAGATACCGTATTTGCCGTCTCGCTTGGTCTGACTCGTACTTCATCGCGAAGAGAGTAAATATAATAAATATAAGTTCAAATAAAAGAAATAAAGAAAAAAGAAGGTCATTTCTCTTTCGTCCAAATTCGCTTTTCTTTATACCCATCATTTCATTCTAGGTCAGGGTCTTGAGCATAGCTCGAACAAGGGCGGGAGGAGGTCCTGTGTCAACTAGGTCAGCCTAGTGCTCCCAGAAGCTCAAACCGGTGAACACAAAAGGCGCACCTTTATCGACGCTTTGGCACGCTGATGGACATCCTACCTTTCTTGTCCTTTTCAATTCTCGGTGGCTTGTGGTGCTCCACAATCTTCTCCACCCTGTCTTCGTAAATGACGACTTGTCCATCAGGAAGTCGCTCAGCATGCACAATCTCGCGGCTGGAGCCTCCCTTGGGACGGTGAGCTAGCTCGCGCTCAAGAGCACGAATCTCGGCGCGGATCTCACGACCGCCGCGGGACCGAGACCGAGATCGAGATCGTCGATCAATGATGGCGACAGGCCCGATGGACTTGCGGCGGTGGCGACGATGGTGATGTGAGTGCGAGTCCCAGCTGGAAGATGCGCTGCTGGTTTCGGGCGAGACATCGCGGATATATGTCTCCTCGAAGTATTCAGAGGGAGGAGCCGGGGCATCAATAATGACTGGTGCTGGAGGAGCGGCAGGAGGCACCACCACCTCGACAGGAGCAGGTGGAGGTGGAGGCGGAGCTGGCTCCTTCTTGGGCTCTGGAGGCGGGGGTGGCTTCTCTTCCTTCTTCTCCTGTGGAGGAGCAGGTGCAGGGGGTGGTGGAGGGGGAGGCTGTTTAACTGATTTACCAGATTTAACTGAAGATGGGGGAGGAGGAGGAAGAGCCGCAGGTGGCGACCGGGCAGCTTGAATTTCCGCCTCAACTATACATAACTCGTCAGTATGTAAATAAAAGTGAAATCAGATTGAGGTTCTTACCCTTCTTGTAGTCCTCGCTGACTTTGAGGAGCTCGTCAATGTTTTCCTGACCGAGAGCCTTTTGGACAATGATTGTGTTACCCTTTGAATGGTTAGCTGGGATGACTGTATAAGAGTGGGATTGAAACACACCTCTTCGAAAAATGGGTAGCCAAGATCAATTAGAGCTCGCTTGGAAACAAGCTTGGCTGGGATGCGAGTCTTGCCCTTCTTGGGGTACTCGCTTCGAACAGTGGTGCCACCGCTGCTGCTTGAAGAATGGCTTGAAGTTAAGGAAGAGATGGAGCTGCTGCGTTGGGATCGGGTCCGAGTGGAGAAGGAATCGCCGCTGCGGCTGCGGCTGTGGCTGCGCTCGCGATGTCTGCGGCTTCGAGCGTAATCTCGCTCGCGCATGCGGTCTGGGTATGGGCGGAAGTCATCATCGCCATAGTAGTCAGGCTCGGCGACTTTAATGTCATCGTAGAATCCATGATCGGGGTATCGTCGAGGTGGGGGCAGCCCGCGAGTCTTGGGGAGGGGAATAGGTGTGTATGGTGGGGCTCTGTATTCCGGGCGGCGGAAGTCCTCGCGGCGTGCTGGAGGAGGGTACTCTGGGCGGTTGTCTTGGAAGATGCGAGGGCGGCGATCAAACGTATCTAGGGAAGACTGGCGACGCAGGAAAGTAGGGCGACGAGGAGCATCGCGGGGAGGCGCAAAGTCTCGCTCGCGCTCCCTCTCCATCACAGGAGGTGGTCGGCGGCCGGGCTCAGGGCCAAGCGGCTCTCGCCTCGGCGGGAAGCGAGGCTCGTCGCCGTACCATCGGCGGTCTTGAACCATGTCATCGTCGTCCAAGGGACGGTTGCTGCGGCGCTCGTCCATGGAGTGCTCGCGGCCGCCTCGTGCGCCGCGCATGTAGGCTCGATCATCCTCGAAGCGAGCCTGGTCTCGGTTCCGCTCATACATGAAACGGTCACGATCCCAGCGTTCGCCCATGATGGAGCAGTGGTGTGAGTGTGGTCTAGTGTTTGCGACAAAAAGGTCGGTACTAGACAGGCAAAAAAACGTATTCGAGTGAAACCGAGGAGCAAGGATGACGGCAGAAGTGGCGATTCGGACTAAGTACACAAGGTACGGTAGGCGGTTGCAAGGTCTGGCAGTGTATAGCTCAAGTACCTCGGGATGGCTTGCTGGGGGGTTGATGTGTTGGAGACAGGTCAAGAGATGAAGAAAGAAAGAGGAAGAGAAAATCAGGAGCAGGTGGTGGGTGGGCAGATGATCAAAAAGGAAGGGAAGGGAAGGGAATCGAGGCAGAGCCGGCGAGGAGGGTTGGATAATAGCACAAAATTGATATAACGGATGGGGTGTCCGGATGACGGAGGCTGCTGGGTGATGGAGGGGTGCAAAAGCGGCTGATGACGTTTTCTCGAGAGCATGGGCCCCGCTTGCCGCAAGCTTTAGGGCCAGCAGAAATGGGAAGTGTGACTGCGCAGCCGGGGTTCTCCCAGCCTGGGCAGAGGGTTGCTGTCAGCGGCTTTGCCAGATCTGCCCAGCGAGCCCACTGAGCTACTGTGTTTCGGTGGGGAAGCCGCTTGGCTGTCTGGTGACTTGGGGCCTGTGATAGGATGTCCACGGGAGGCGGCTTGGTTCTTGCTTGGCTCGCTCTGCGTCGCCGTGACGGGATGTGAGACACAATGCAGCGCGCGCAGAGGGACGAACGCTTGAACGATGCGGTAGAATGACGAGCAGCGCGTACCGGCGGCGCTGAGACTGGCAGCCGTTGCAACGTCCTGTCAAGACCGGACCCTTTATTAATAGAGCCCAATTACACGGCCGCACGCCGGAGAAGAGACTGCGGTTGGGTAGAAACAGCACCCCCGCGACCGCAGATGCACGCCCGTAAAAGAAAATTTTCTTTTCTTGCTATTCTCCTTTTTTCCCCCATTAAGCTCAAGTCAGGTACTTTCCCGGTACTGTAACATGTACCATGCTCGTTCGGCGCCCAAAGCCAAGGCCAAGTGGGGGATGTGACCAAAAGCCGGATTTTGCTCGCCCGGGATGCGGTGCTGAGACTTGGAGATGCCGGGACCAGGGCTGAGGCGCTGGCACATTCTAGCATATGCAGACACTGAATTGGGATGGATGTTATCTTTTTGATGCCATGCGATAGGGTTGCTCTGCTGTTCTATTCACTTCCGCTGCGAAAAACCAGTGTTGCATCGCGCAATTCCAGAACACGCCGGAAAGGACGACACGAATTCGATGATGTAACCGCTCTGCCTCCTCAGGCTTCTCCGCACGACTTTCAACCCGCGATCGACTTAGTCATCGCTAACAGCATTCATCGCCGTCCTAATTCTGGCCACAGCCCCCACCCAAATCACACCTTGATGCAACCAACCAAGACGCTGCAGCAGGGCAATCCCTTGAAACCCCCATCGACACCTCATCGAGCCTCAAGCCGCCATCCTCGTCGCCTGTGCTTTGTCATTCCCTCTCTGGCCCCCTTTACTCGCGAGCCCGCGTGCAATGGTGTAGCAACCCCCCCTCTGGCTGCATCTGCTGAATTTCAACTCTAGTCTGATCATCATTGACGCTCAGCTCCAGACCGGTCACCACGACCCAATTGCGTGGGCGCCTCTCAGGCCGCCATGAAGCCACCATCTGCTTTCTTTGTTCTCGAACCGCCACGATGGGGTAGTAATTTCTTCTGCCTGTTCTTGTTGTTTGTCGTCGGGCATCATCAACCATCTGGCCGCCGCTCGGCATTCCAGATAAAGAAAAGTCCCCTGCGGAATTGAGCAAGGGAGTTACTGCAATGCCCTGAGGCCGGCCGCCTTAGTCCCCTGCGCGGCAGACCCGTGTATAATCGGATCCTTGGGACAATTGTAGCAAGTATACTTCTCCACCATGGATACTGTCCAAAATAATCCCCAGTAAAAATAACACAAGAAATGAAAGTAAATATGGTATAAAAATAATTACAAGGCATCTTACTGAATCAATTATTCCCGCTCAGGTAATATCCTTGTTTATTTTAAACATAAAAAAACTAAGAATCATGGTCCTTTCACAAGGCCCTTTGTAACAACGTGCCGAAGTGGCAACCATTGACGGGCCGTACTGTAAGTCTGGAACATGCAAACCACGTCTTTGTCCTGCCGCAGCGGGGCCCCGGGCCTGTGTCAATCACGCAAGGGCTTCGTGGAAGCCAGACGTCTTGTTGCAAGCTTGCCAGCAATGGCTCTGATCGTCGCTCCTCGGACAAGCAGCGCGTCTGGACCCTGGTCGCATGTGTCGTAGCGCGCAGGAACTGCATCTGTACAATGACGTCGGGCATTCGGACGTCGCATCTGGTTGGCACCCGACTCCCGCCAGCCAGATGCTCGTCCACCCAATAATGGCAATGTTGAGGTACACTTCTGGCACATGCCTCCTCCCCCCTTCCCCCCAGGCGAAGATCTCCAGGTCCCTCCGTTCGATCTCCCCCCGGGTGATCGTCGTGATTCGTGTCCCATTGTCGGTCGGCCCCGAAGCGTGTTGGGCAACTTTGCATTTGCACCTGGGGGCCCAGAAGCCGTTTTCTGTCCGCAAAAGGCCCAGTTCTCCTGTCGTTCCAGGCTCTTGGGCCCGGTCACGTTACCGCGGGCTGTGCAATCACAGCATAGGCAGCAAATTCATACACCCGCAGCCGCACTGCCCCAGTTTCTTGCCCAGAACTAGTCAATGCCAAGCCCGCAAACCTGCCTGGCCGTGTTCCCCCCTCATGTAAGACAGTCATGTCCTGTTGAACCGGGCGAAAATGACCACTCTCTCACCCCAGCTAGTGCTCCCGTCGGGCTTCACGAGCCAACTCCCCCGCCGGGTGTGCCTGGCCTCAACTGTGGTGGAGTTCGCCCAAACTTCCCATCTCCATGCACCATCTCAAATGTGTCCTGCTCTCTATGGTCTAGTTCCGATGTACACTTTCGTATTATGCTGCTGCAATCGGACAACTAGGCTGCAATCGATGTTATCCAACCAGTCTCCCACAGAGCATCACCTTCTACCCCACACCTTTCTAGGACGATTGCGCAACGCACTAGACAATTCACCGTGGAGCATGCACGTTTACAAACGAGTTTGATGGAGTTTGGTTCATTTTACATTTCATTAACCAATGCGGCTTCAAGCCGAGACCGGACCGGACCGCCGTTGTTGTTCCCTTGTTCCATAAAAGAGAAATGCCTATTATTAACGCCACCGTGATTTTCCACCCTAGTCTAATTCGCATGTCCTATCATAATAAACATATACCTCGCCACTATCTTCCCTTTAACATCCGAGGTTGATGGCGTTGGCAAACATGGCGTACGTGTCAGCGTGGTTGAGGTTCTGGGCTGCAGTCAAGCTGCGCACAAATTCGTAGCCATAGCCACCGTAATCCAGGGTGCCCTTGACCTGGCTGAGATGCGTCGACTCGTGGAGCACAGTGGTTCCCTGTTCCTGGGCGTGGCATGTCGATGTCGATGCTGGCAGCGCGGTGAAGAAGAGGTCGCAGTACGACATGTAGTTGAGACCGGGCACGGTGTAGGCGAGGACTCCGTCGCTGCAGGCACCGTAGACGTCACCGCAGTAAAACTTGGCATCTCCCGAGGTTGTTGACGCAGTCTCGCTGGCAATCTTTCCAAATACGCCGGCGACGGTGTTTCGGGTGGCTGAGGTTGATGACTTGAAATACTCGGTCATCTTGTCGGCGGAGCCGGAGAGGGCCGCCGTCTGGGCCGCCGATGCAAGGCTCCCGGCGCGGTGCAGCGCCGCCTGGGTCGAGGATAGTCTCTGACCGGAGCAGTCGCTCTGAACAATGCTGCGCTTCTGGAAAGCGGCGCGCATCTTGAAGGCCTGGTCGCCGTCCACGTCGGCCTCTAGTAGGTTGGACTCGTAAGGGACAGAGCCAATGAGAGTTGTCGAGTTCTCCGCCGCATAGGAGAGAGCGCCGCATGTCGAAATATCAAACCTGCCTCCAACGGAGAGATCGTGAAGCTCGGCAACATCGAATTCGACTTGGATGGATTGACCGGCGGGAATGTGCTGAAACGAGTTTTCTGTGAGATAGCCAGTGTGTATGTCAACACGCACACCTTCAAAGGGAACCGTCATGTCTATTCGCTTATATTAGCAACTGTAACACTCATCATCGTCCGTTTAGTTCAACATACTGCCAGAGTAAACCTGGGCCTTCTCGACGGCGGCGGTATCGAGAAAAGTGCCAGCCTTCAGAACCTTGAGGTTTTCCTGGCCGTTGTTGGTGATGACAGCCTTGACCTTGGAGTTGCCTTCGAGCTCCAGCTCCACACCCAGTCCGTACGACCACCGCTTCTCCACCAGGGGAGCGGCCATGGCCAGAGAGGTCAGAGCAAGACCTGCAATCAACTGCATCGTGAACAACAAGGCAAACGAAAAACACACAAAAGGAGCGACTTGGTTGGGCTTGTGGAGAAAGGGAATGACTGGATGCAAAAGGGAAAATGCACAAAAAGGAGCGTCGAAAACTGAAACGAAAGGCACGAGAAGAACTGCCGATCATGAAGCACAGGCGGTGTCAAACATACTTATAGCTTCGATGCATACGGCGGGACGGACGGGTGCGGTGGGGAGGGGGAGGGGAGGGCATACACTATCCTGCCATGGACCCCATGATGATACATGGTACAGGGCCGACTCGATCAGCAGCTTGGCAGGTTTGTATCTGTCACGCACAGGCTGGGCGTTCCCCGGAGCGTGGGTAGGTGTGGGCGGCCCTGCAATCTCCCCTCTGTCGGGATCAACCAGCAACGGCGACGTGACGTGTGGCGCTGGGCGAGTTGCAACAAATACGACCAGAGCGTGCGGATCGGGGGGGAGGCGCCAGGCCCAGGGGCTGTTCTAGCTCACACCCGACATGTCGTAGGGAAAGTCGCGGGCTGGGAGCTGGTGTCATGCTACTCTTCGTCTGGACTCCAAGACGAGACGTCTGGTGTAGCAGGTTTGGCCGGGGTCCATGTGGCTGGCTAGTGAAGGGCGCCACCGCGAAGGAACGCTGCTGGGCAAGGAAAGCCCCCGATCCGAAAAAGCAACCCTGGGCCGAAGTGATGTGATGTGATGTGCGAGAGAAAATAAGGATCTCTGCCTGAGCGAATCGGTTCAGCCCATTGCAAATGACGCCCAAGTGGTGGTATTTTCCTGCAACCGAATGCTTCCTTCGGATGACCAGTGGATGCGGGTAGATTGCGCCTTGTCCCGTCTAAAGTGCTCGGACGTGGGCTGTCCCTGTTAATAGCGACTGCGCCACCCCAGTCTTTAATTCATTTAGCAATGCGACGGACAGCAGCTCAGCGCGGGAGGGCTGCTGGATTTTTGGACACCTGCGGAGCTAGTGTTACAGAATACGCTCTTTCTCACGAGGACAGACGAGTTGACCATTTGTGTTGGTACGGTGCTGCGAAATGGTAAAGGGCACGCCGGTGGGGGGGAAGGATGCATAGGAGCATAGCGGCATCACCGTTGCATCTCGAGGTAGCAAGGGGACTGCAGCTGAAGGCAAGGCGAGACAGGGCAAGAAGCTGCTTTGATAAGCGACGTTTGAAAACTGGCAGAATGCGACTCAAAGGAAATAGCAGTCCTCACACGCTGATCGCTCGGCGCCAGCCTCTATCTTTCTTGTTATCTGGGTTAAAAAGGTCAGATTTACTCGACGATCACGCTCGGTAACTAAACCTTAACTACAGGACAAACTGTGGGGCGACGTTGACGGTTGCCACGTTTCAGGCACCACCGCTTTCACCGACATCAGCTACGCGGACTAAACTCGTTGATAGAGCCATGATAATGCCATTGTGTCATGTCCTTCGATCTCGACAGACAAGTCCCGGTGAGGGATTTTCTTTTTTCGTTTCTTGTCACATCTCTGATATGTTGCTGTTGTCATTTTTTTTCTTTGCTTTTACCTTGACCGATGATGAAATCGAAACGTGGGGAACAAAGAAAAGCAACATCCCTAATCTCAGCAAAACGTAGATATATTGCCGTTGCGTTCGGGGCGGGGTCATACCAACGGCGGATGAAGCTTCCGCTCGGGGCATCGTGTCCAAGAATAGAGAAGCGATTCCCGGAGAATGCAACGGCAAGAACCCTTGTGGGGGGGGCGAGAGAGCGAGGGTCGTTGCCCAGGGCGGGATTCCACAGCCAGCCTCCGTGTAAGCGTGGAAGCGCATCTCGGGGGATTATCATCCAGGGTGACGGACCAGGCCCAATCGGATCCCCCTGCCGTGCCTCTCTTGGAAATGTTTCAGTCCCTGCAGCCTTGCCGTAGAACAAGCTTGTCACAGTGGCCATCTAGGTCATCGTAGATTTCGGTCGCGGCAATGCATCGCAAGCCCTGACGCTGAGGGAGCCGCATTGGTTCCCGTTGTATTCAGGTCAAATAGAGGGGCCATGGAGGGGCCCATTTGCAGAAATAACGGCGGGAGCAGGAAGGAATCTTGGCGCAATGCGCGAGAGCAGCGTATTCCCTCGGAAAGAGTGCTGCTGGACATCGCCTCGGGTTTAATTGTTCGCCATACGGGCGGATTCAGTTTCTCCGGCCGGTACGCGCTGTGGTGAACCATGAACCATGGCGGCGGGCGCCCGTCTGTGGTGCCCAACTGTCATCCGAAGATGCGATTGCATCAATTTCGGTCATTTTTTAATCTATTCGAGAAGCGACCTGCCGATGTCACCATGTCTGCCGGGTACCTGACTTCTCCGAGCTGGGGGCGGGCGGCGAACCAGACGGCCTGCACCACCTGGTGTTTCAGAAGCCGTCCACCCCGGCTCGTTTGTGTTTCTGATACATTGGTGCCGTATGCGTGCCCGCGGCGGAACGGCGCCCCCAGCGGCTGCCAGCTTCCCAGGCTGTCCCCTTTTAACGCCGCGGTCGACGAGACGAACTCTTGGTTGTCCTTGGTTTAACTGCCGAGCCAAGCCCACCTACCTCCATTGCGGTTGGCTCCCTCCCTTGCAGCAGGCGGACAGGTAAACGGGCAAACGGGCATCTGATGCTGGTATTGGAATCAGCTTTGCTTGGTACGGTCGAAACATTTCCGCAATCTCAAGGATTTCCGCAAAAAGGATCGCCTGGTCTCGTCGACGCTGCCTTGGATAGGCAGCCCCCAATCTACTCTTCACCAGGCCGACACTCCCCGACCCAATCCAACCCAACGTAATCCGTCAGCTGGTCTGTCGACGTTTCGAGCCAATGAGTTTGGTTCGCTCCTCCTCGGCGGCCCGCCTCTTCCTTGGCCTCTTCATCACCGCCGGAATCTTCACATACCTCATCAACTGGGTTCCCTCACTGTCGCTGCAAATGACGGACGACCCAGCGCCAGGCCCTATTGAGGGCATCAGAGTGTCGCTTTCGCAAAAAAGCTACTCGCCACCAACAATAACAATCAAAGTGACGAACACAAATTCGGACCCCGTCACTTTCCTCTCCTACGCCTCCCCGCTCGACGGGCTAGCCCTCCAGCTCGGACTCATGACCATCACCCCAGAGGGAGCAAGCACTCCCATCGAGATCCCTACCCTCGAAGTGCAAAGGAAATGGCCTCCGGAGATCAGCTCGTTCATCACTTTTGCGCCTGGCGAGAGCCAGCAGCACGACGTTGTGCTCAGGGACACTATTATTTCGCCCGAGAGCGTGGGTGCCAGGGCGACGGTCCATTTGAGAGGCAAATGGCAGGCAGTGTGGGCAAAGACAAAGGAAGAAATTAGCGAGGAGTCTTTCCAAAAAGCAGGGTTGTCTGCCGATGCTTACTCCGGCACCTTTTCGTCAAACGAGCTGGAGATTGTCATTACGTCTTGGAGTTGATGGTTGTAACGATTACACATGATATCAAAGCGTTGCATTCCATTTGAAACCAGCAGGTTTATCAGTTTCAAGATACCACAAAAGATACCTTCCAATTTCGCTCAACACTTGGTGAATCCCATCGTGTTACAGTGCAGGCCGATAAGAAAACAAATAAGTTCGCACCGACTTCATTTTCTCCGTAATTTAAGGAGCGACAATACATGAAATAATGTTTTCGGCAATTGATGCATGTCTGAAATAAGGTCGCATGTTTCAATATTGACTAACAAGTTGCTTATATGAACATGCATTGTTGTTGATCTTACCCTCGTTATTTGCCATCCGTCGACGACTTACGTAAGGTTCCTCTTTTCTTCTCCGCTTTGTTGAGTGATGGTTGTTGGGTAGTCGTTTCCTGAACGTTGCTGCGTTTTTGGAAGATGCAACACACGTTGTGTTCCCCTTTGCACCTTGTGGGCTAGAAAGGCGTCACAACTATCGCAAGGGAGAAAGTGACGGCAAGCCACCAGTTGGCAAACCGACAGATGCATCATCGAGTCTTTTAGGGCCAAGATGACGGGATTGTCAGAGCAACCATAAATATTAATTCACTTCGGTCCATCGTTTGGCTCAAGGGTAGTCGTCCAACAAAATTGAAGAATCTTAGGCATTGTTTCGTGGGTAATCGTGTTGAGCTGTTTCCTTCCTCAGAAACCCAAACCTTGCGTCTCAAAAATCTATCAATTCAAATATGACTTGAACCCAACATAAATATGGTTGAGAATTTTTCGGTTACGTGACAGATGCAAAAGCAGCGGATTTAGAGAATAGTCCGCAGTCGTTTGACAACCCCACTCAACGAGCCCAAAACTAACAGTACAGGGAAGCCAAGAACTAGCACAGCCTCCAAAGATGCAGTGATGAAGTAAAAAAGAGACCATTTAAACCGTACAATAAAATCCGAGCACCAATATCCATCTTGCTTCCATCCAATTTCCGACATATCCGGCGGGTTCGCCTACCCTATACTGAACGCATGATCCAAACCCCAGGCTGTTCGGAAAACGCCCATTAGTTTTCACTGCTCAAGCATAACATACGGTAAAGTATGAGGGAAGAAACATTGTTTCTCATTTCTGTGATGATGGGGGAACTGAATGCCTGTGGAATGATGAACCATCTCCAACTCTACTGCCAGCAAAGGACTCAACATAATCTTACAATGTCACATCGAGCGGTAGGTTGCCAACCACAATATTTTACCCGAGGGATAATTTTCAATGGTGACCAGAAGACCACATATTAACCAGAGAGGAGTGAGTAACCCTTTAATTTACCGTACGACAATCATGCCCCCAAAACGTCTTCGCTAAGAAAACCTGTAACCTACTACTCGAGACAAAGCATCGCGTGGAATATGATCTTCTCACTCGTAAGTTTTGGGAGCCTCAATTCAGCCCGAGTCTAAGAAAACGTCCATATACTCGCTATAGCTCTCGTCATAGAAATTAGCCCTGTTTGCGCTACTTTTGTGTGTAATCGTTACTTCATAGCGTCCTTAGCGCCATCAACATGTGCTATGACTTCCTCCACTAGGAGGAAATCTCGGTGAAAAAGCCGATAGGGACTTTCGGGAAAAGAATCCAGCCTAAACTTTAACGGAAAGAAAAATCCGGCTTAACTGCATTTCTTATGGCGTTGAAAATATTGGCTCTAGAATCGTATCTCATGATATACTAGCTCAACGGTTACGCATGGACGCGCACGGAAGAGTCTGGGCGCGAGCAAGTTGATCGACGATAATGAATCATCAAGCCGAGAAGCCGGCCCGATGTGCAACGTGTGATAACGGGCTGCTAAATCGAACTCTGTGATGGTGATGAGAGTGTTGGTTGGTGGGAGCAATGTGTGACTGTGCGGACGAGACTTGACACCTGACCAGAGCTAGGGCCGATTGCAACCAACACTCATCATATGCGGAGATCATAAGAAACGAATACTACTATATGCGCCAAACACAAAGCGTTTTAGTTGATCAGACCTGCAGGAGTTGACAGGGACCATTCGAGTTGAAACAACAGGCACGAGGAAGCAATTGGGCGGCACAGGTGTGATAAATGCTGCATCAGGAAGGTGGAGGGCGATTTCACAAGGCACACAAACACAAGACTGGAAGCACTTGCAGCACAACGTTATTTTTGCTTCGCCGCAACTAGACCTGTCTGAGGTTGACAGCTGAGAAGAGACCATGCGGCCATGTGGCCAAGTTGTTCGAAAGGCTAGTTGCGTATGGGTGTGAAACAGAACATGGATGAGTTGGAGAGAAGGGGTTGAGACGAGCTGATGGGACGATGCTGCGGGAGAAGGGTTTCGGAAAAATTGTTATTTTTTCTACCATTGTTCTCAACAGCTATTGACATAAATTGTTTATCTGTGCTCATTAATTAACCTACTTGCTCGCTTAGATGTTGGGTCGTCATTTGGCATGGCGGGGACTGTTGACATTGGTGGAGATTTTGTTTGTCAAGGTAGGAGATCTTGCATCTGCATGTGCTTGACTAGGTGCATACTACAGGCGAGTATTGGTAATCTTGTTATCAAGCTCGATAGACCGGGTTAATGTCACATTCAGGCTGGTCTCTCTTTTTTTTTTTCTCCTGCCGAGCATGTGTTGACGCACAGCAGCAGTCGGCCCCCCGGCCTCAAGACGGGTTTCAAATTCTGTGCTTTGACAGGTGGGACACACACACTCACAAGGGGATGAAGAATGTAACCATTCAGTCGTGCTGGACCGGGATCAAGGGTTCAGGGGGCATCGGCGTGTCAGTCCATTTTCTGGAGAGGACGCTTGTTAAATGAGGGTAAGAGAGACACGAGAAGCGAGTGCTAGTTCGACGTTGGACAAGATTAAAGATCATCGGCCTCATAAGTGACCCCTGAGAAGATCCTATCTCCCCAAGCAGAGTCAGGAGCAAAGCCGAGAAGTTGCCCCGGGCCAATCAACCCCCCCAGACGGAGCCGTAAATACTCCAGCTCTCGCGTCAAACCACCAACGCCTCCCCCCCCCAGGGATACAAGTGAGATGGCCAGGGGTTCGTCCCAATTGGGGGCGCCGGCACCCGGGAACTGAGGGCCTCTCCGTGCCCCTAGCAGAGGCATGGCCGGCGGGCTACTGCGTGCTCTAGAGCCAGGGGCCAGGGCCAGAGACAGGCCAGTGAGCGCTAGGGCTGCGGCGTTGCTTCTGGAGTGGTTGCTGCGGAGCGCCACGGTCCACTGGCGGCCCTGAGACCCCTCGCCGTGGTCACTGAACCCCGGCCTCGCAGCGCTGTCTGGCTGTTGGCCGACCCCACGTGATCCCTGTTTTCATGTGGGAACGTCTCGGGAGGTGGGCTCTTGGTGAAGAAAATGGAGAAAATGGGGACCAGGGGCGTCGCTGGTGGCAAGCAGACGTAATTAACACGCCTTTGTCTTGGCTATTATTGTGTCTTTGCCTGTGGCCTCTTGTTGTTGTTGCTGCTGCTAACTTAGCTCTCTTTTAGCAAAGGGGGAATCCGCTCTATCGACACGTCAAACATACTTTTCTGCTCCTCCCAATATACGCTTTCCTCCATTCCTCCCGTCACCATCTATCTGCAACTCAAGCTCCAGTGGCTTTCCGACGCGGGACTAGCTGATTCGCTCCCGTCACCTTGGTGTTGGTGTGCCGGTCCACCCGCCAACGCTAAGACATCGCGCCGCCGCACAGCAGCCGTCGCCCCTCCACGCAACTAAACAAATCGTCAATTCACACTTCCCTTCGCCCCCCCTCGCGGGAATCCGTGCACCTCTTTTTCAGCACAACAGGGTTCGGTCTGATATACGATATAACCTGCAATAAGACCCAGCGATCCGACCTGCCTCCCGCTCAGCGAAAAAAGGTCTGTGGTGTGCACACTGTCCCTGCAAGACCATGGAGGAGACCAGCACCCAGCAGAAGCGCATGAGCGCCATCCCGCGTCTCTCCAAGCTCCCCCGACCCGCCTCTGGCATTCCCAAGCCCGTATCGACTTCGAATACATCGCGACCACCTTCGACAGCCACAATCCGCTCTCAACCGTCTAGGGAGAGCCTCAGCGGAGATCTGCGGAATCCGAGGTTGCGGCCCTCGCTGTCGCACAACCAGCTTCGCAACAGCATATGCGGAGCTGGGGACCTACGGAGCCCCAAGCTTCGATCGTCTGCATCGCGGGAGCAGTTGTCAAGGCGCACGTCACTGGCGTCGAGACCACCGTCGCAGCTGCACTCGCCGCGGCCCAGTCTCGCCCGTGCTCCCTCCACACCAGACCGCAACCCTCATCATGATGTTATTGAGGAGCATTCAACAACACCACCCTATGACCCCCCGGGTGAAGCGCTTGCCCAGGAATCTGACGGCTTCATTTTCAAGAGGCGCGTGACACTCACACGAAGGCCCTCCGAAGTCTTTGCCAGATCACCATTCCAAGAACCTGCTCCGCTCTATGATATTGTTGACCACCCTAGGCCGACATCCTCATCCACCGAGGACAATGGCTCCTTTGACAGTCTCAAGCCGCGCTCGAGCAAGCCGCGGCCGTCTCTCTCAGAGCGGACTATTGAGACGCTGGCACTACTCCCATCATCCCCGGCTATGGGAAAAAAGACTTCGTCGTCGTTCTTTGACAACGGCCGACCCAGCTCTCGCACGTCTAGCCGACCTAGGTCAAGGGCTGATAGCAACAGTTCTCGACCTGGCTCGAGCTATACGTCAGATGGCTCTGTGCGAATGTCGTCGCGAACTGGAAGTCGGCCTGGGTCTAGCTCTGGCCCCCAGGACATGGGATTCTCTAGCTTCCGAGTCTCGACCAGCTCATACAAGCCTCCTTTGACCACCATCAAGGGAACACCCCAGCGCAGGACCTCTGGCATGTACACTTCCACAACGCCGACTGGTCGCCCACCTGTTTCTCGAAACAGCTTGGCTGCCTCCGCTACAAAATTGCCCTATGTTGAAGACGGGCGAAGCCCCAGCCCTGTAAAATATTCAATGGGTCCTCCTCGGGCCGGCTCCAAAACAGTGGCGAACCGGCCTTCTAAGCCCAAGGGATCCACAAACGGTCTCTTCAAGAAGCCATCGCTACCCGCCATCAACCGGTCTGCAGCACAAGATGAGCCTGGAAGCCCATCAGGTGGCTGGGATGGCTCAATTGCACCGCTGCCCAAGGCTTCAAACAAGCTATCGGCGCCTACCCTCTCAGACCCGCCTCAGCGCAAGACTTCTGCTGCCCTGCGTGAGCATATTGCCAAAGCAAAGGCTGCAAGAAAAGCTGAGTTGCAGCGATCTACCCAAGGAGCGCATGAACAAGAAACCCCAATCATACCTGTAGATGATGGGTTTGACTTTGGCGTGAGCCATGATGACCCATTCAACCAGCGTAAGGGAGAGAGCCCCAAGAAGAAGGTGCTCCTTCAGCGCATCAACGCCGCACGAACGTCGGGCCGCTTGAATATTGCGGCCTTGGACCTCAAGGAAATTCCGATGGAAGTTATGAAGATGTATGACACGGAGACCATGGGCACGTATGATGGAAGCTGGGCGGAGAGTGTGGATCTGACTCGTTTCGTCGCTGCTGATAATGAGCTGGAGAATTTGGACGATTTCATCTTCCCCGATACGAAGCCCGAATCGTATGATGACGAGGAACAGAGCCGTGGAAACATTTTTGGCGGTCTCGAGACACTCGATTTACACGGAAACCTATTGGTTGGAGTGCCACTTGGTCTGCGACGGCTCAACTTTATGACATCGTTGAATTTGGTGAGTAATATCTTGTGGCCTCATGATGCATACGCTAACAAATTACAGTCGTCGAACCGTCTCACCAACAATAGCCTGGACACAATTGCTCAGATCGGCTCGCTTCGGGATCTTAAGCTCGCAAACAACCTCTTTTATGGACCTCTTAACTCTAACCTCGCTAACCTGACCGATCTCGAAAGCTTGGATTTGCACGGGAATAACATTTCCGCGCTGCCGCGAGATGTGGACACCATGACGCAGTTGCGCATCCTCAACCTGAGCGAGAACAGCTTTGAGTCACTACCATTTGATGCTCTTGCGATGCTCCCATTGACTGAATTGAACGTACGAAAGAACAAGTTGTCTGGCACGCTGATTGAGGACGATATTGAGAGCTTGCCTCAGCTCCAGACTCTGGATGCTTCGGCAAACCAACTGACACGACTTGTGCCGCTTGGTTCTGGCATCAAACTACCAAATGTTCACTCTCTTTCGCTTGGAATGAACAAGCTTCAGGGACTCCCCGACATGACTTCATGGACGAGTCTTCTGACGCTCACGGTGGATGAGAATTCTATTTCTAGTATCCCCAACAGCTTCTTCGGCCTTGAGAAGCTTCGACATGCCGACTTCTCGAGCAATGACATCCGGGTTGTGCCTCCCGAGGTTTCTAGGATGGAGAACCTGTCCATGATCCGCCTCAGCGGCAACCCTCTGCGAGACAAGAAGTTCTTGTCGATTACGACTGATGAGCTCAAAGAAATCCTGGCTCTGAGACTAGAGCCGCCTCCTCCATACCAAGAACCAATTGCACAGATTGGCATCATGGAAGTACTTTCTGATGCTAAGGCTACTGAGAAGAAGGGGCGGCCGCCGCTGGCTACTGCTGATTCCACTGGAGAAATTCGACCCGTAGAGGACGACAGTCGATCCGATGACGATTTTACTACTCCCCCCCAAAGCCCCTCGCGCTCTCGCTCGCAAACAGTGTCCAGCCTTCGATCGCGTTCTCACACCTTGACCAACCAAACTTGGCCTGTCAAGGCGGGCGGTATTTTGGATCGATCACGGACCGAGTCGTCGTCGCTGCATCCTGTCGTGTGCTCTAAGGTTGCCGCGGAGCACCAGATTAGGGAGGTACACATTCACCACAACTTGTTTGCAACCTTTCCAAACTCGTTGAGCTTTTTTGCAGAGACGCTCTCAATCATGTCGCTTGCACACAACCGTCTCGTCGGAGAGACTTATTTGACCGAGGACCTCGACCTACCTGCGCTAAAGGAATTGAATTTGGCATCCAACCATATCACTGGTCTGGAGGCACTGACCAAGTTCATGCACGCACCCAAGCTGGAGAAGTTAGACGTGTCAATGAACCGATTGAATGCCCTTCCGCTTGACCTGAAGTTGGCGTTTCCCAATCTCAACGTCCTCTTGGTGGCTAACAACCACATTGTGGATCTTGAACCGGAAATGATCAAGGGCTTGAAGATTGTTGATGTGAGCAGCAACGACATTGCCCACCTGAACCCACGCATCGGATTGCTGGGTGGCCCAGAAGGCCTCAAGAACTTTGATGTTATGGGTAATCGATTCAGGATTCCCCGATACAACGTGCTGGAGAGAGGAACGGATGCTACGCTGAGATGGCTCCGCGGACGCGTACCCGTGGCGGAGATGGCCGCGTGGAAGGAAGAGAATGGAGATGCGGAAATAGACTAAGGGGAAAACTGGGCGTTTGACTTGATTTGGGGGGAAAAACAAAACAATTTCGTACGGGGCAAGGGCAGAGAGTTGGGGCGCATTCTTCAGCTCCGCATGGGCGTTTGGTTCTTTGGTAAATATCCCATTCGTACTTTTGTCTTTCTATCTTCATCACCACATATTACTATTTGTTAATACATTTCGTGGCCTTGAACCCTTGATTGCAATCTGTGCTCTTGACAATACAGAGGAAGTCTGATGCTCGTATTGAGCCAGGACGGTTACACCCGAATACTAGTGATTATTTTAATTGCCCAACCCGCCGGGCCTGTTTAAGTTTGGCGCTTTACGCGACGTATTCATCCATGGGCCAATTCTGTCCGTGATTTGGTGTGGAGAGCCCCGGAATACACTATGGGACGGCCATCTATCCTGTCTCAGGTAGACTCAGCGAATCACATTAATATAGGACCCCTTTTTTTCGCAGCAACGCTGCATGATAACGCTTGACGTCCGACCTCACTAAACCATCAAGGCACGGCCTGGTTTTTCCAGCTCTGCACAGGGAAAGCACGACCCCGACAACCTGGAAGGGGCCATGGCAGGAGGCCGTCATTCTCGCATTTCATAAAAGGAACGAGTGGTGGACATTTGCAAAGCTGGTGCGAAATTCGAACAGTCTCAGAGCCATTATTCGAGAAACCAACATCACCAAGTCAGACATCATCCCTTGTTTTCCAGCCATTCCTTTTCTTTTTTCTCTAGACGACAGGTCACAACAAATAAATCCAGACCAGAAACAAACCGACATCCAACTACAGACAGTCTCAAGATCTACAAGTTTTTTCTTTCTTTTATTGAAAAAGGGGAGGAGAAGAAGAAGTATCGCATCCCACGAAATCCTCTTTTGGCCAGCGAAAAGAAAGAAAAAAAAATGGCGTCGCTACCGGTTCACGAGCGCTCCGACCACGACTTCAAGAGCGCTGCGCCCAGCCAGACGACGATTATCAAGGTCCTCGTGCTGGTATCCGTGTTTGGCTGGGTTTTCTTTGGCATCATGAGCATCCTGTGCATCAACGGGCGCGGGCGAGCGGGGCGGTGGGTGCCGGAGTGGTATCTCGACTCGCCGGGCTCGCTCTGGAACAAGGCCGCCGTGGGCGCCTGGTGGGTGGCTGTCGTGGTGCTGTGGCCCCTGATCCTGCCCGTGCTGGCGTTGAGGAAGGGTTATCGAGGGTTGACTAGGCGCTTCAGGGGCCACCAGGAGCAGCGCAAGGACGAACAGCAGCGAGAGGACGACCAGCACCGCAAGGACGAGAAGTGAAGGGATGGATGAATAGAGAGGGAGGGGTGGAGGGATGACATTGCTTGCGGATGAGAGGGAGGCAAGGATGAAGGGGGGAATGAGAATGCAATGGTACGGTGTCAATCAATGGCTGGCTATAATAAGATGCAAAGATGACGAGTACGAGTACGCATGATACGCTTTACTACAGCTGTGACCCGAAGAATTGGGATCCGGCTCACAGTGCACTACCGCAGGTCGAATAATGCAAACTATCATTTATTGTTTAATACCAACACACAAAATGGTTCGTTTTGTTTGATTTTATTTTGATTTATTGTACCCTTTTAAATTGCCAAGCGACAAGGCGTTCCATGTGACAAGGCAGGGCATCAAGCGCGGCGTAGTGAAATTCTAGACTCGAGCCCGAGTCGCTTGACGGTTACCGCAGAGTACATTGATGCTCTCCACATCTGCGCGTGCTGCAGCCAAGGCGTCGCTTAGCACCGTGGCAGTCGAGCTTATGTCTTAGATCTGGTCTCGGAGGGGGGAAGAAAAAAAGCAAAGCAGCCAGTCGGCTAGTCAGGACAGGGTCGCGCGTCGTCGCGCAAAAAATGCAAAAACAACAACAACATAACAATGCACAACATGCATGCATCTCGAAGAGGGGCGGTGGGAGGGATGTAGCTGGTTTCAAGTGGTTGAGCAATGCAGAAGTCGTCGGTGAAGACGCCCTTACACCGGGCTCACCGAGCACTCGCATGTTGACCTTGCACCTGCGTAGGGCCGAGCGGCGGCCGCGAAACAAGCCCGGTTCGCGAGTCCCGCGGGTCGCCATTGGCTGGCGTCGCCAACCCTTGTTGTTTCTTACTGCCCAGCAACGTGCACCACACGCAGAACCCCAGCGGAAAAACTCACATTCCTGGGCCGCCTGGGCGGTCGCAGGTGCTCTCTCTCCTCCCACCACCAGGAACGACAGTGACCTCAAGACGCCCCTTTTGGGAAAGCCTGAGGCTGGACACTGCAAGCGTTTCGAGATCACTCAGCCCTCGCCCCCGCGCCGCCGCCGTTTGCTGCCAAAGCTCTCTACGACGTTTCGGTGCTCGCCCCAGCTGCGTTTGTGTTGTTGTTTATTGTTGCTTTTGCGTTGCACATGTCTGCCCCGTGCTAGGAGCGCGCGTTGTGTGTGCAGTGCAGGCCTGACCAATTCCGCCCAGCCACGACGACGTCAGGGACCCATCCCACGCGACTTTGGGCGGCGAGTTTTTCTCAACACGACGACTTGACGACACGAGGCAAAACAAAACAACACGGATATTGGGCTCCGGGTATCTTGGGGGGAATTCTTTTGCTTTAATCCCGCACGCTGCTGCTGTCGTCGCCGCCGCCAGCTGCGTCCGTCAACCCAAGGTGCAGCGTTGCACCCGCCATTCATTTTACCCTCGAATTTCCCAGCCTCCTCCCCCCCCCCCTCCATCCCGTCCCTCCGGTCGCCAATTCACCATGACTCCCGACACAGAGACCACCACGATGCAGCAACAGCATCCCGACGCCATGATGAGCCAGAACCATGTTGCTAGTCCCATCCCTCACCCCTCTACTCCATTCGACCTGGCCTCGCAAGACTTGTCTCAAGTGACTCTTCCCTCCACCGAGATTCCGCAATCGCCTATCGACCCTAACGAGTCGTTTAAGACGGAGATCAACGATGATCGGCCCGCTGTCACCGTGATCCCCTCTTCCCTTACCCCTCCCCCTTCGACTCAGGTCAACCAGCTCCAGAATGGACACACCAAGCGCACCTTTTCCAATTCCCAGCAGTCGACCCTCTTCTCCCCTCCCGCGACCATTCTCAACAACCTCCGAGAGCGCCAGCTCTCCACCGACTATGTCCCTCCCGCCCCCCATCAAGTCTTGGAAGCCTCTGCGGATGAGCTCCGCGCCATGCTGCAAAGCTGCATCGCCGAGAACCAGAAGCTAAAGATGGAGACTGCTCACCACAAGCTGCAGTACAACCTGCTTAGCCTCCAGGCCGACGAAGACCAGAAGCGAGCCGCCGTGGAGCATGACATGATTCGCCGCGAGGTAGACGCCCTTAGGACCGCCGAGCATACCCGCCAAGCGAAGCGTGAGTTGAGCACGTCGTCCGAGTCGACCCAGGCAAAGTACTTGCAGATGAAGGTGTGGTACGAGGCAGCCGTCGAGGAGACGGAGACGCTGCAACGAAGAGTCAAGGTGGCCAAGAAGGTGATTCAACAGAAGGAGGAGGAGACTATTGGGTTGACTGAGGAGAGGGACATGCTGTTGAACCGCATTCGTGAGAACCGAGAGCATCTGCACAGCATGTGTAGCCCTGGTGGCATTTTTCACGGTGCCTTGACTCCCAAGCACCATACCCAAGCGGTGTCGACGCCCCAGCCTAACCGCTCCACACCCCGACAGACACCAAGGTCCTCCGCCCGCGAAGCCCGCGAGGGTGAGCATGGCCTGTCGGCTCTTCTTCAAGCCATGAGTCAGGACAACAACAGCGCACCATCGACTCCCCTCCCCTCATACCGACCCCCACCGCAAAAGGCTAGGAGGCATCAGCGCAATGCCCAATCCATGTCATCCTTGCCAGTCACGCCCATGAGCCGCCCCCGCGGCGAGCACAGTGTTCTTCTCCCTTCGGTCGATTTGGTGCCGCAAACAGAACCGCAGAGATATTCCCAGAGGCAATACGGGACAACAACGCCGGTCGCGAAATCAGAACGTCAACGACAGAGCCGCGAGAGCACAATTTCAGTGGAGGACAACGCCGAGTTGGCTCGGCAGGCGCTGCAATCGGTTGCGGCCGCCTCGTTCGCATCGCAGACATCCAAGGCGCCACAGGGTGAACGTCGGTCCCGAGAGGATGACGATGAGGAAGTTTTCGACAGCCAAGCTAGCCAGGTTGCGACAGAGATGCTACGGCGGGATCCGCGGCAGAGCTTCGACGTGGCTAGTTCAGCTGGTTCCGGAGGAACCAACTCTCCTATAGAAAGATCTGCCCGGCTGCAGACAAAAATTTTATCCAACTACAAGGGGGATGATAAACGCAAGTTTAGTGGAAGCCATGAACAAACCGAGGAGGCAAGGCGAGAGCACGGAAGCCCAGCCAAAAAGATTCGCGTAGGGGGGCCATTGATTGACGATCGAAGGAGAAGTGTTGGACTGGGAATCCAGTACAGCCAGTAGATTGAAAAAAAAAAGGTCAAGCCCAGGTGTAACAACAACGTTGGACATGCATAGATACCACGGGGAAGGTGCAGATTGGCAGATGCACCCGGTTAGGGCTTGGAAAATCACAGCAAGCTTTCTCGATACATATATACCATAACGAGATGGGATGGAACAGGCAGATTTAGTGTCCTGTCTAGTTTAACCCACAATCGAGTACATAGAAGAATACATACAAGTAAAACTGACCTGTCTTTTTCAACCTGATCCTGTCCTTGTGTCACCGTCTGATGAAGAACCAAGCCCGCTGCGTCTTCCCCATCGACTCGAGCAGCACGTGGGGTAGACTAGTGGGGTAATGTGCACCGCCTCAAATTGGACGGTAATTGGACACGGCAGCCACACATCCGAGCCACATTCTAACAGCCGAGACCTGGAGCCGGGGTGGGGGATGGCGGAAGGCAAGTGGCCACCCCCCACCCGCTCGAGGTCGGCATCGGGAACCGGGGAGAGAAGGAAGCGGGTGCGGATAAGTACATTAGAGGGATGATTGATTAGCCGGCCCAGGTCCTTGACTTTCTCTTGCCATTGTCGACTCTTGGGATTTCTTTTTCTCTCTTCTTTGTGACCTCTTCCTTGCCAATTGACTTCTGGTGGCTTTTTGCTGCATTGTTGTCGCGCATTGCTGATCTCTCGTCCCTGAGTCTTTGCCGACGCCAATCCCGAAATTCCCGAGTTGGATCCGGGAATACCTTCACCTCACCACCGATCTCGCTCCCGCTCACAATCATGCCTCCCGCATTCCCCAAGGGCCTCTCGGCCGTCCTCGCCAAGGCTCCCACCGACACCGTCATCCTCTCCTCCCTCCGAACCCCCATTACCCGCTCTTACAAGGGCGGCCTCAAGGATGCCTTCCCCGAGGAGCTGCTCGCCACGGTGCTCAAGGCCACGATCGAAGCCCACCCCAACCTTGACCCAGCCGCCATCCAGGATGTCGCCGTCGGTGTCGTGCTCTCGGAGCTCGGTGGCTCCAAGGCCGGCCGCATGGCCATGAACCACGTTGGCTACCCCAACTCGACGTCCTTCTACACTGTCAACCGCGCCTGCTCGTCATCGCTGCAGGCCATTGCCAATGTCGCCGCCCAGATCCAGGTCGGTGCCATTGACGCTGGTATCGGTGCTGGTATGGAGAGCATGACCCGCAACTACGGCTCCCGCGCCATCCCCGTCGACCTGTGGCCCGAACTCAAGGAGTCGCCCAACCGCCACGCCCGCGACTGCATCATGCCCATGGGCCTGACCTCTGAGAACGTCGCCGAGCGCTACAACGTCTCCCGCGCCGACCAGGACGCTCTGGCCGCCGAGTCGCACCGCAGGGCCGCCAACGCCCGCTCCCAGGGCTTCTTTGACGCCGAGACAGTCCCCGTCACCACCCGCTTCCAGGAGGTTGACAAGAAGGGCAACCCTGTCGGCGAGGAGAAGACCGTCACCATCACTGCCGACGACGGTATCCGCGAGGGTGTCACTGCTGAGAAGCTCGGCTCGCTCAAGCCCGCCTTCAAGCCCGACGGTGCCTCGACCGCCGGCAACTCCAGCCAGGTCTCCGATGGCGCTGCCGCCACCCTCCTCATGCGCCGCAGCACTGCGACCGCTCTGGGCCTCAACGACCGCATCATTGGCAAGTTCGTGTCGGCCGTGACTGTGGGTTGCGACCCCGATGAGATGGGCATTGGGCCCGCTCTGGCCATCCCCAAGCTGCTCAACCAGCACGGCCTGACCAACGCCGACATCAGCCGCTGGGAGATCAACGAGGCCTTTGCCAGCCAGGCCCTGCACTGCCTCCGCGCCCTGGACCTCGAGGGCGCCCTGGCCGAGGGCCGCGTGAACCCCGACGGTGGTGCCATCGCCCTGGGTCACCCTCTGGGTGCCACTGGTGCCCGTCTGACCAGCACCCTTCTTCACGGTCTGGGCCGTGAGGGCGGTCAGCTTGGTGTTGTGAGCATGTGCGTCGGTACCGGTATGGGCATGGCTGGTCTGTTTGCCCGAGAGTAAATGGCGTTACGTTCCCGTTTTATAGAATTTCGCAAGGGGTGGCTATTTGGGCAAAAGGAAAAATTCCCTGAATGAGAAACGTGTCAAATAATTTACGCATAGAGAGGCAAAATTGTGAATACCAAAATGCTACGTCTTTAAACCATCTCTGCTGTAGGTTTCATGTCGTGAAGTACTAAAAAGAGAAGCGCATACACGAGTGGGTTGTTGAAGGTGATGCAACAAAGTCTTTCCCTAAGAACAGAAGCGCCAAGTGTTAATCACAGAGTTCACTTTCTCTCTTACTATGGAACCAGATGATACCACATCTACTAGTGCTGCATCTATCACCGATGCGACGTCCACTTTAGATGGCAGTGGGAGACACTACCTTGTTTATCCAACTCGCAACTCGCACATCCATTACTACCCAAACCACATTCGATCGCGACCCCATATCTATATGTGACGAGGCTAAGAAAGCTTTACTATTGCAATATACCCATTAGAAATGACATCACTTAATTTTAGTAAATACCCTCTTTATTCTGAATCATTTCTATTTATACGCCACTATTTAGCATGCCTATTAGTCATAGGGAACTTTGCAGCTGATAGGTCACATCAATACCAACTCCTCTGCCACGCATCCTCACAACTGCCTTGTCTCTTTCCATCAGTCAGACTAAGAGCTTGTAATTGACAGTAATTCTAATTGAGAAGTAATGGTGACTTTCTGAGAAGAACCATTCGTCAATCCAACCTTTCCATGTGGAGCCAAATAGTCAGTGTCTTCGATGAGCGCGAGGCCCTTTTGGGGCAGCTCTTGTTTCAAGCTGAACTCTTTTGGTCTAGAAAGAATGTAAGTATAGACTAATGATACGATGTAGAGTATTGCAAACCTCTTAATTATGCCTTCAAAATAAGGGTTAACACAAGGGCCAATTCCTTCATCATCGATTATTTTCTTAATAGCAGAGTCACCAACGTTAATAATGCTCTTAACAAGATTGACTGCCGCCTCGTCAACTCTTTCAATATCGCCCGTGCCTGGGTTTGTCATCATCCATTCAACCAAGCGACGAGGTAACAAAGACATGAGACAGAGCTTTTGGACATCATTGTCGGCCGCAACATAGAGGTCCAGTCTTTCCACCGTTTCTTCAATGTGTACATCGCTTACAACAGAGAATTGAGCTGGGCTTTTGCTCTCCACAGCGAGATCAGTGCAAATATCGGATGACTCGAAATAGCGCGCGTGACTTAGCGTTCTGGTGAGTACCTGGCGACTAAGCGTTGATTGAGTTCTAGGGCTCCCAAAATGAAGAGCCACACTATTGGTTGAAGTGAGTCAGATTTCAGAGAATAGCCAAGTATGATCAAGTTACATACCGCACAAGACCCCACACCTGGGTCTCTGAGAAGAGCTTTCTCAACAATTTGGCCTGTCCAGTATCTTTGACATAACTGTGTGATTTAACATTCCGTGACAAATACCGGTCCTCCAAATCGGCCCAAATCAGAAGGGCCTCTAGCCGACGAACTTCGTACGGTTCAAAGTCAAGGATGGGAACTTTGCGCAAAAAGCCCTTTCCAAGAATTGCTGTATTGGCAATATAGAACTCTTCCTCGATAGAGCGAAAATCGATCACACCCTCTACATTTATGACTGGGAATATCTTTTGTGAAACAAATGGCTTCGGATCGAACAAGTGGCCATATTTTGCAACCACCGAGTTTAGAGACCAAAAACGACTTTTCAACTCTTGATACGTGCAAGATTGATCTGGCGCTGTGAGCTGCTTGTAAGCAAGACACGAGCTGGGATTTTCCACTTGAAGGAAATTCACAAAGAATTGCTGCAAGTCAGGATAGTGATCATATAAATTGATCTTGCCTGGGATGGGGAGCTCGGAACACCATACACATTCTATCAGTCGGTACCACACAAGCGAGCTGTCAGAAACAATCCCTATGTAGTTGCCTTTCTTAAAGGAGGTCCTATATATGTGTCAATCAATTAAGTTCATTGTGAGCAAGGTATACTGACCTCAAGTCTGCCGCTTCATTTGTGGCAAACCCATCAACCATGTTTGCTAAAATACCGTAGTATTCGGTCAAGACATCTCTCCACATAAATGAAGGGGTATCTCCAAGCTGGTTTAGGTTTCTCAGTATAGATTGATAGCTATTAGCTTCACGAATACATAATGCATCTTTATAAAAGTGCTCCAGTTCCATGCTTTCTGCGGTGCTCTCCCCCCATGTCTCAGGCGGCGAAGGAACTCTAGCATTGACTCCGAAGCGTCCAGCCCGCGAAAGGATACAACTGCTAGGCTTTATCCAGCCAATATTGGATAAGATGAAGGAACTTGATTCAAAGGTCTCTCTGCCGCTACGTCAGCAATCATGACCCTTGTGATTATACAATGTCAAGCTTGGTTATCTCGCACCTAACAATCTTTTTATCGCGGCTTGGATTGCACGAGACTTTGCAGGCCCCATGAATACGAAGATAGAGCTGGAGAAGTCTGTGGGGAAACTCGACCCGACCCGCGGGGTTGTTTTCTTTGATGCAAGAGAGAAGACCAAGGTAGAAACTTACGTCGTCCTTCTCTCCAACACGAAAATCAGAAATCAAGAATTTCCATATGTCAAGGTTCTTGGTTAATTCAGGCTCATCAAATCGAATGAATGGAAACCGCTCGCCATCAATGAGGTGCTGTTGTTGAATAATGACGAGTCTTGGGTCAGGCAGATAAGCAGTGGACAACGCCAACCTCTTCTCATTTTCACATAGAACCGGGATAGCCTTCAAACTGGCCATGGCTTCTTCATTACCCAATACCTCGACGCGGTCTGTTACCCACTGATTGTTCAAAAATTCAAGAAAATCAGCAGGCGATTTCTCGGCAAAACCGATATACTTTTGTGTAAGGTTAGGTGCATCCATGGTGTCGTTGATTGGATACAACAATGGTCTGAGGGGAGCTGCTCAAGTTGAAATAAATTGAACGAGAGATTCAATTTCCAACGTTTCAAATTCGCCAAGGAAAAATGCGGCATTTATGGCAAGTCTCGATTTTTTTTTTATTACGTGTCTAGAAGTACAACCAACAAACCAACACAATTCCAACCCCTGCCATGGCCGATGGCACATCCGGAAAAGGCAACTATTCCGATCAACCACGAGGTATTGATTTAAAACATTTAAAACTGTCTTCACAAATAAGGGCCTCCGGTGCCCAATATTTCTATGGCTGATATGAAATAATCACGTACGGAATTTGATCTTGGCCAAATATTTGGGTGTACTCAGACAAAATAGGCCCCATGGCAGGAGAATCCCTGTCGTCCTAATTAACCTGTTATGCGGGGATGCCATATGAGTGGCAGGATTGACCATTTTCAGCATGTTGTGTAGGAGTTGTGAAACGTCGAGAAAAACCCACGCACAAGGCCGAGTTGAGGGTGAGTTGGGCTTGGAATAAGTTGGGGCTTCTCAGGGTGAGGCATCAAGTTCAAAATAACAAACTAACGGCTGCATTAGCTGCGGCTAAATAAATCAATACATAGTTATAAGGTCATTCGATCAAACGGTCCCTTAAACAGGAATCTTCAAAATCAGTCCAGAAAATGTGAATTGAGACGAAGCTGCTATCTGAATCTTGGTGCTGAGACCATCAGGCTTTTATCGCCAAAACTGGTGTTGCAGCCAGCTGACCAACGCATAGGACGGCACTACATTTCTCGAATGCTCCGTTCTGCTGCTGTGCTTTCTTCCCCGACACAATATCTTTCGAGCAGGGTGTAGGGGCATTCTGTCTCGAGGTTCTTTTGAGTGACAAGATTATTTGAGTATGGGCATATGTTGCCTGTTACGCTCGATATTGAGCACATACGACCATAGCTCTCAGAAAATACGGGATCCCGTCCGCTCTCCCATAGTCAAGCTGAGAAGCGGTGAATTAGTACTCGGGTCGGTGACGACCGGGGAATCCTCGCTGTTGTATGTTTTTTTTTTTTTTGCCAATTTGAATAAAGTATTAGCTAGGAAATAGAGTCGTGTGTTTAGTAGATTAGGCAGTTCACAAAGGGATTCAGAAAGCAAACAGCAAACCTCTTGAGAATAAGAAAGATAGTATCCAGAAAAGTGAAAAAGCAGCTCTAGGGACCAATTTCTCAGTTGAGTTCCATTTTTTACTTCAACATTGGATCTCCACAATCTGTGGGTGAAAGTGGATCAGATACCAAGAACGTAAAGATCAAATTTTCAAGTAAGGAAGCTTGATTCCTTGATAAGTACGGGCTACCAAGCATTTCGGATACCAGAAATCGAATTTCTGAAGGTGCATGTCTCCTCTGTGGTCCATTATCATGGGTTATTTTTACAACAAGGACTGTCGACGAATATATTTCTCCGGTTCTATATTTAATCACAAGTGTATAGCTTTATCCCCGCAACGCCAATACATTAGATGCTTTCAATGCAATATGCCATCATCACTGCTCGTTCATATCCTTCTTGCCGGCGTTAGATGTCTTCTAGGCGATCCTGCCACTGAAAGGGAGACAAAACAAGTAATGAGAAAGGAAATGGGCAAGGTAGAAAACTAAGGATATAGTGACACTATCAGGTGCTTTTTTCGGTATTAGGCTTTCGAGTCGACTATCCGCGGCTTGTTAAAGACCATTCCGGGATGACCAAAATTCAGCAGAATGACAGCAATACACATCATGCTATAACTCGTTAGCAACCCAAATATCAAGCGAGGGGGAGGCGCAACAGCGTTCACGTACCATGATTCAAGGGCAATATACAAAGCCTCGTCGCGAAATAGCGGATCAAGGTAGCCCTTGTAGAGCTCTATGATTCGGTAGATGCATCTTATAAGGATAAAGAAGACGGAAGCAAAGAGGAGCGAGAGAAAGACGGTCATGTCCCTGTCGAACGAGAGTGGACTTCCCGATCGGCGAAGCTTGAAAACGTAGTCGGCAAAGACGGCCAGAAATACAACCAGGGTGAAAACTTGAAAGACCAGCCCTGACATGGATATATTTTCTCCTACTTGGACGTCGTTGCTGTTGACGCTGACACAGGAGATACCGCCACCAACGGCTTGCAGAATGAGTGAAATGGCGTCGCTAATCGTAGCGAACCAAAAGAGGAAAACGGGGCTGACACGGGAGACTGGGGGGTCTGTCATGTTTATTCTATAGATTCATGGGTGTTAGCGATCGCTTTCACATGCTGCCAATGAGGTAAACATACACTTGCGAAAGAAGGCTGTATATGGCTGAGCAGATAGTAGTGGGAGCGATCGTGATGCAAACTATCGGGCACGTTAACAAACGAAGACTCTTCTCCCGCTGTACGCAGTTTAATGAAGACCGGGGGTCGCATACCAATCTGTATTAAAAAGGCAGGGAAATGAAATGGATTGTCATGAAGCTTCAGGCGGCCAGCGTATCCTACAACCTCCAGCAAGCATCCGGCAACCATGCAGGCCATAAACCCCCACCTCTTCTTCCGCCAACCCTGCCACGCGTGTACGACCATGCAAACGGCAAACACGGACAAGAAAACAGCGTTGGCGGGGATACTCGGTCTGTGTCGCAGGAGGCTAGCTTCGAGAGGGCAGACGTCTAGGTTGCAGTCGGCTTCGGCGCCGAAGGGCTTCCGCCCATTAGGCAAGACCTCGAGGGGCATTTGGATGGTTTGTATATATTAGGCTTTAAAAAAAAACAGTAAATAAGTATGTTTTCTTTTCCATGTATAAAGTTTCAGAGATGAAAGAAATGCAAGATTGGTTTATATAAACCCAAAATGTTCTTCATCACAACAGCTCGGGAGTGTATTTTCAGGCGGGTTTGCTCATGTCACTGGAACTTTTGCCGAGCTTCCCAGATCATCCGAGAAATATACCACGCTATCGTCACTTTGCCCCAACTGCCACAGCCCCGTCGTGATCCGTTGTAGGGGGTTAGCCGGGCGATCAGTTCTCTTTGAACGGTCAAGATCCACTCGCCATATTCCGGTTAGATGGCACGAGTATCCTGTCTCGTTTACAAGCTGTGACTGCTGCTTGATGTAGGTGTGATATCTTCCGGTCACCTGTGCCGTTTATTCGCCGCCGACGGACGCCCGCGGGTCGCCGAAACCAATGAGGCCGCAATTATCCAAGTTTCTCGGAGACCTGTAAATGAAAACTCGCCATTTCCTTTTTCTTTTTCAGCCGGGATGAACGATGAGAGTACTGCATCTGATTCTGCATGTTTCATTCCCTTGCCAGGCTAGAGAGACCCCGTGCCTGCCGATTCATCGACTTCCTAACGGCAGCAAGTTATGCTTGGCTCAATATGAAAGTGAAATCACAATTTGAAACCTGGCCTTCGGCAATGGTGCTATTTTCAGCATATTCCGGTTCCTTTGTTTCACTAGAACCCGGTTCTCACACATCAACAGGCTATAGGGTACACTTTTACCAACTGAGATTCCTACTAAATCTATATCGCTACTAAAAAGTACGGACCTTTTGCGTTGCTCTCCTCGTCTTGACAAGCACCCTGACCTCTCGGCGAGTTCAACCTCTTCTCATCACATCAACAGGCTGCGACCACATTGTGATCGGGCGGTTGTCGATCTCTGTATTCAGATAAGCTTGGGTGTCATCCCATAAATCTACACTGCTGAATGTGTGTTTGGAGGCCAAGCTCTTGACGCCACCTTGCTTCCTACGTCATTCCTATATTAGCCGTGCTATTAGCTGAAACATGATCCCACGCGGCTGGATTCAAGGCAGAATTTTAACAATCAGGTTTTTTTTAATCTGATTGTTTTTGTTGTTTCTTTTTGAGATATGATGAAGCTCCATATGTAGCCAAATGCACGAGGTTAGGCTAAAGTCCACTAAACTGGGCCGAAATGCACTCGTGATAATATTGGGTCGCTTGGTTGTCATACCAAATTCTTACACCCGTAAAATTAAAACAATTAAAAAAATCGCTCTCTCAAAGACAACCTCACCGCTGATCTGATTCATTTTCAAAACATGGATGAAACCGGCCAAAAAGCCCCGATGTGCTCGCTCTGCCGACAGTTCATAGCCGAGTTCTCAGATTCGGGCCTTCGACCACCCAAAGACGCGGCTCCCAGCGCGGCGTGGACCAATAACTTCCTCAACTCGCAATGGGGCGACAGCTGGGGCTACGGCTTCCTTCACCACAAAACCATTGCGGACCTCCGGGTGAGCGCAAATACATGCCCGCTATGTGACGTTATGGCCGAGGAATACGCCGATGGGCCGAACGGCGAGCAGCCTCTAATGCTCTTCCCCGTCGCCTCCGGGAAGTGGACTGGCGCAGGCAACTTCGTGGCCACCTTCTCGGCCCAGGAGCGAACCTCGCTCACATATCCTTACGGGCTTCCTCAGCACATGTTCAAGTTTGGTCGACGCCGGCCGTACAACACGGATGTGTCCTCCGACAGTCATCCTCCCGGCAGAAAATGGGTAGAGCAAGACTTTGAGCGAGCGATCCCTGACAATTCCTTGTCAAAGGATGCTTTTGATACTGCCCGGTTCTGGCTCGAGAACTGCCAGGAAAACCACCGCGAGTGTGTGGCAATCACGTCTAGCCTACCAGCCAGAGTTATCGACGTCGGTGCTGATTCTCAAGATGTTCCGAAACTCGTCATCACCACGAACGAGGATGAACCCTACGTCGCGCTAACACACTGTTGGGGCGGAGATATTCCCTGCAGGACGCTCACTTCCAACATTGACGAGTATCAGAGGGGCCTTCCGATGGACGAGCTGCCTCAGAACTTTCAGGATACGATCCGCGTCACAAGGGAACTGGGATTGCGGTACGTTTGGATCGATGCCCTCTGCATCATACAGGACTCTGCAGAAGACTGGAAAGTGGAATCTGCTAAGATGGCCAATATATACCGCGAAGCCATCGTGACAATCTCTCCCCTGCACTCCAGCAAAAGCACCGACGGGTTTCTCAAGCCACGAAACACCAGGGAACGCATCATCAACTCGGACTTTTCAGTGCGGAAGCACCTCCCCAAGTTCATCGACACCATCGACGACTGCGTGCTCAACACGCGGGGCTGGTGCATGCAGGAGCGGCTGCTCTCGCGGGCGCTGCTCCATTTCGGCAACGACCAGATGTTCTGGGAATGTCGTGCCATCACGGCCCGGGAGGCCGGCGGCAACAGCCCGGACAACTCGGACCTGTCCAGCATCCGAACTTACCAGAGTCCTACCCAGCAGTTTGCCGAGCTCCGGAGGAAGTTTGTCTCTTCGCCCCAGGCCAGGTTCGATCTCTGGTACCGCATCGTCGAGGAGTTCACGTGTCGGGGTCTCACCTACGGCACCGACAAGCTCCCCGCCATTGCCGGAGCTGCCTATCAGTTCCGATCCGCCGGGTTCGGGGGCCAGTACGCCGCGGGCCATTGGACGGAGGATTTGGCAAACTCGCTCTTCTGGGGTGCAAAGGATGTGGGTCGGAAGCCCATGATGAAGGCGACGGGAATCGTCGGGCTGGCAGACCTGACGCGGCCAGCCAAGCCAAGAGCTCCCACCTGGAGCTGGGCCAGCGTCGGTGGTATCATCAGTTTCCAGATCCCTCGAAACATAGACAGTTCTAGGGATTCCGACATGAAAATTCTTGAGACCAATGTGAGCGTTGGCTTGGATGATATGACAGCCGTGACGGTTGAGGGAACGCTCAAGATTAGAGCCATCATGATTCCCGTCATTTGTCATCCATCGACAACTGCAAATAAAGCGGGACGCGTGTATTTCACGTCAGACGCAGACACGCCTATAGCCCAAGCCATACTAGATATGGACCGCGAGCGGACCCGGGAATGCTGGCTGCTCCTGTCCAGCACCAGCTACCCGGGGGCGATTATCATAGAGGAGAGCAGCCCTGGAATATTCCATAGGGTTGGGTTGATATACCTGTTTTCTGTGGGCGAAGAAGAACTGTCAAAGTTTAAGGCGAGAGAGATCATCCTCGCCTAGTAAACGTGAGCGTCGTAAACAAGGCTCACGAGCATCGAGGAGGGGAATATCGGCAAGAATCAGTCAATCAATACCGAGAATAACCGCATCATGTGAAATAGAGCAAATAGGAGCATTTGAGACCAGTTGACTTTTTTCCACTTGTCTCAGTTACCTGGAATTCGGCATTGTTCTGAAGACGCACTCATTCCTATCTAATTCAGAGTACAGGGCTGGATAAATGTGAAACCCAATTTGCCAAAGACCAATTAACTAGGGCACATGGGCCCTGGTGATATCTAACCAAGTGATGGGGCTGAAAGCGTTGAGACTACTGCGGCGTGAGTATCTCAAGACAACATGGTTTCCTCAATAAATCAAGGGAATTTACAACACAGACTGGTGCTCAAACACAAAGGCTATAAAAAGCGACAAAATCAAACTAGCCAACCCAGATTGGTATAAACCTAGCCAATTTTGTACCAAACTAGTCAGTTATTTTTGTACGTTGATGCTAAGAGTTGATCGCGAACCTCATCGGTCGCCTACCCGGTACCTCGCTCCTTTCCAAGTGCTTCCACTAGAATTGACTTTGGGCCACACAAATGCAGTCAACCTGGCCAAAAGACCACATGGATCGACATATTCCATTCCTCCCATATTAGTAGGGGTCGATCACGGCAGGCCCCGTCATCGGGATGTGGGACCATTTCGTGTGTCGCGCAGCGCCAAATAACCTACTGACAACCAACGCGCCCTTACGAACAGAAAAGATGCTCATGATTCAATCTCCACGTGTGGTTTCTATCTTGACACATGCACGCCTTCCCTAGCCCTCGCAAGACTTGATTGTTCTGGAAATTCTACTAAGGGAGCGGTTCCTTGTGCTAGCACCGAGGCAAGCCGACGAACCATTCGCCTCCCCTAAAGAGGATAAGACAGGCAATTCGTCATGCATCATGGCATGACACTACAGCTGGCTTGAAAGACGTAATCTCTTGGCCCCGCGGCGCGACGCCTGTCTCTAAAGCGAATTGTTTGCTCACAATGCGACGACTTGTGGTGACCTCTACGGTGCTAGAGAAATTACATCAAGCGGGTGGCTTCCATAGTACCGAGCCCAGTAATGGTAGCCTCACAGCCAAAATTAGGCTGGTTTGATTGGTTGCATGTCAGTGAGCATCGCACGATTAGAATAATGCGCCGGCATAAAGCTCGATAGATCCCGCCCCCAGCTGCATTGGGCACCTGTTAGAAAGAGGCATCACGAGGCTGAGTGAGAAGAGCCTGGAGCGGAGATTGGCCCTCATGCAGCCCTGCAAGAACCAGCAGGGGAGGGGTGGGAGCCAGCTTGCCGGGACGACGATCCCAACTATTTGCGAAGGGGATGGCAAACAAGGTAGAGAGATTCAGTTAATCCAAAGACCGAGCGAAATCAATGACGTGTTATGAGTGCCGGCCGAGCTCAGTTTAATTGTCGGGGAAAAAACGCCGACAGAGTTCGGGGCCGGTGACGAGATGTGACGAAAGTGAAATACGAGACCGAATGCACAGACGAACCCGCTCAGCAGTCATTGTGCCCTCATTGACAGAACGCGGCCGTGAGAGGCGGACCTAACCCAGTTTGACCATTATGCCAACTGACGAGGCTTGATCTTCAACCTGTCTAGCTAAGGCAACCTGTCTAGCTAAGGCAACGGCGGGCCGAGGGATGACGAGTGAGCGACATCAGGCAGCCTCTCGGACCATGTGGCGGACACGGCGCTGGTTATAACAATGGGCCAGATTGATTTGGGCGCAACCACCGTTGAGTCGGGACTACCGCGTTCTGGACTGCATGCTGGGGAAACCTGGAGATTGAGCCGTCAAGAAGGCGGATGGAATCATCCACTATTGGATTCCGTTCAGGCTCCAAGACTCGTCTTCCAGGCCGGCAAGGTACCATTGCGGACAGGGGCGCAGTGCTCATCACCATGTCGGTTGGGAGCGAGGCGAGCCGTTAGACGGTCCCGGCGAGGTGGTCAGGAAGCCAGGGCCCTGACCGGCAGGACAAGGCCAGAAGCATAAAGGATTTAACTGCGAATTCAAGGCCAAAGTCCGAGGCCCAGGTCCAATACAGAGCGGCATTTTTTTGTGGACGTTACTGGAGCAGGAAATCCTCCAGAGCCCACGAGGCATAAGCCTTGCAAAAGAAAAAAAGGCTCTCGGGGAACGACAACCGGTTGTGAACCGCTGGCTAGCGCCCCAATAGCCCTCGGCGCCACGACGGTGGGCTTGCTAGCCGAAAGGGATGTGCCACGGAGAAACATTAATAGAATATGGGCGTTGTTGTTGACAAACCTCAGGCCGGCAGCTGGTATCGCGGCTGCGGCAGATTTATCTGCGGCTGCGTCTGACCAGCAGACATCAGGCAGATTACCGGGCAGCATGGACAACGATGATCGGAGAACAGACAGACGGGGTGGGTGCTGGTAGATCCGATTTCGCGATGTCACCCACTTCGCCCACCCATTCCTTCCTTTCCTTCTAGGTTGTTGCTTCTTTCCCCGGCTAGGTCCTGGATGGCGAGACAGGGCCAGGGTGCTACCGGCACACCCTTCCGCCTCATCATCCCCCTCCCTTCTGCAGCTAAAATAGTGGCACAGCGAGCTAGGGCCAGATGCGGAATAGCCTCAGGAACAGCACTGTCATTGGCCCGCCATGGTCCATCACACAGAGTCTGCGAAGGGGGGAACGCGGACTTTGACAGGCATCAGCGGGCAGCACGCTCAGGCTCGGCCGCTGAGGATGTCGCCCCGAGAGCCAGGATCGGGCGTTTGTTGCTAGCGAGGTGCCCACGGACAAGGTATGTTTGCCAGTGGCACATTACAGTTAGAGAGTGACACTCTGCGATATTGGTGGCGGGGGGATTGGCAGAGAAATGTTGTGCGCCCAGAGCCGTCTGGCTGCATACCATGGCCACACGATGCCCCTGACAGGTCCTAGGCGCCTCTTTCTCTCTCGAACGCGCGGCATGGATGAGGAGTCGCACAAAGAACTCTGCGAGCGGGGCCGGATAAGATCTTTCTTTTTCTTTTTGCTCATTTTCCCAAAAATTTCTCTCGTGGGCCTGGAATAGGTTGAACCATTTCCCACTTCCAGACTAATTGGCCTCTAGGCCCGCTTGATCAGGAGCGGCTTGAACTGGATGGTACTTTGACGGAACATGCCCTGACAATATCTTGTGGGGAGATTTACGGCCATTATGGTAAAAAAAAACGACAGGTCGGTCTGCCGAGTGAAAGGGGCAGCTTATGATCGTCTTGCGTGCATGGGCATATCGCTGTCAACATGCATAGCGATTACCACTATGCACCACAATGCTGTCATGTCGTCTTGGAAATGACTTCGCATCACTTCAGGGCAGCGGGGGCTGCAATCCCGCTTGCCGTGTCAGGAACTAAACAATCATCGCATGTGAAGACACGTCATGACCGCTTTAGGCGAGTATTCTGTCTTGGTCCGTCGCCCAACCTGAGCTGAATGATTGTTTCTCCGTGTCTTGGGCGTTGTGCTGCTCAGACCTTATTTTTTTTTTCCCTTGCCCACTCAGGTGGAATGAATGCCGACGGACATCCCAGCGCTAGAGCCCTACAGCACTTGCGGTTAGGAAAAAAAAGTGCAGTGATCGACATCAAACGGGGACCATGCGCCGCACGTGCCGTAGTTTTTATGGGATGGACGTTTGGCGAGGCGAGAAAAAAGAAAGTCGAAAATGAGGCCGTAGCCTGAACCACGCGAGCAAATGAGTCCTCGCGATGCACGACTCGGGGCCTGCAGGTGCAGCGTCTGTGGCGCGGCGATGTCTGATCAGGTGGGCGGGCATGGCGTTTATCTGGGTCCTGTCACTCTAGGCCTGCCGAGCTGAGAGGGCCAACGGCAGACACAAAGAAGAAATTCTAAGAGGGTCAGTGGCTGGCCGATGGGTTTGGAAACATCACTCGTCCGTGAGCCTTAGCAAGCGTGAATCGGGGCAGGGACCAGCGATGTTGTCTGCACCGGGGCTGGGGCTAATGTGTGGTGGCAAACGCACAAGAGCGCACCGACAGGCTTTGACCAGTGGTGGCCGAGAGCGGAGAGGTGTCAGTGTCGTTGCTAGACTCGCTGGCGCTGGCGGCGTCGACCGCGGGTTTTGGATGCAATGCGGGGAGGCTAAGCATTCAAAACTGGTTGGTCAGGCTCTCGTTTCTTTTCCTTAGATAGGAGAACGTCTCAACACACAGAGGCGAAAATCAGGGGCCGATAACCTACACAACCCCAACTCCAGACGTCTTAGGCAAGTAGGGGGCTGAATACATGTGCGTGGGAGGAATGAGGTCTGATTCTGCGGCGGATGGGCAGATCCCCCATAAAGCTGCAGCAAATGGCCGGCGACGAAAACGACATGGGGATGGGGTGCTTGCCGACTTCAGACGCCTCTCCCGATGCCAGGAGCGTCGTTGTGACAGTGATAGGTGATAGCAACTGCATGTCGCGCCGGACATGATGACGCAGTGGTAGCGAAATCCTACATGGCTTGCACTGAAGCCCACTCCCGCGCGAGCCAGGCCGATAAAAGGTCATGGTTGTCGTATTGAGACTCGCTTTCGCTAGACTTGAAACAAGCATTCTCGGAAGCTGGGTTTAGATAGTCATTGCCGTGCCACATTCTTAGACTTTGCTATGACTGACGGACCCAGTGTCCAAATCTCGATTCCAACTCCTCCGCGACGACCGCGACGGCCGCCCAGAACCATTGGTGGTACGGGGAGGGGCAGGAGGGCACTAGGGGATGCCATGGTACCAGATGTGCCCAGGCATTAGCCGTTCCAACGGCTGCGCCGACTATGATGCTGAGGGCGTACCATCCCGTCGATCTCTTTTCTCAGACCTGAGGGGAACAAACGTGGCGGGGTGGTTGATTGGATTAAAAAGAGGGCGAGAACGGGAGAGGGCGGGATGGCTGAGGGTCTGCGTATGGCCTGTCTGGTCCTTGAATGCTATCTGTCGGGCAAAAAAAAAAAGCAAAACCAACCTGCAGAAGCAAATGCAGCATTTTGATGTCGGTCCTCTGTAGCCGAATCGCAAAACCGTCTCGGGTTTGAGACGCTCTTCGAACAACACAGTATTCACTCGCCCGGATGCTGTCCCTCCGGTGCTTCAGTTTCAGTCGCAGGCTCTTATTCGTGAATGAGGCGCCAGAAAAAGCCCGTGTGCTGTTCTTGCAGTGGTTTGGCCGTGGTGGGGTGGCGGGGGAAAAAACACTCTGATCTTGTCCAAGCTCGTAGACTCTTGATGACCAGTCAGTTTCGTGAGAGGGCTTGTTTATTGTCTGTGGTTGCCACTGGTTGCCTGGGCTGCCAGACCAGATGACGTGAACCATCCAGCTTCTTTTGGACACAGTGAGTCCCGATTACATCAGGTGGGATATCCTCAAACACGAGCGAGCGGGAAATGGGGCTACGACGGCTGCCGGCAGACGGGCGACTCAAACGCGGAAATCGGACGGGGATGCGGAAACGGCATTCTTAGACAACCCGGTACTTTGTCAGACGCCAGGGCAGGGCGAAGGATCCGTGGTTGTGTCTCGCTTTGTGTTTTTTGCTGAGACTCAGTTGCTTCTTTGATTGAGACGTGCATGGTTGGAGCGACTGACAGGCAAGAAGGTTTTGTTGCCAGAGCGGACTGGGCATAGCTGGGCTTGGCCCTCGAGTCCAGCCCGCGAAGACGAAACAACAGGATGAGCTCATGATGCCTCTGTGCCGCACTGGACCTGTGAGACTCTAGGGTCCTGGCGAGCCTCAAACCCTCTCGGACGATGGTTGCAGACGCCCGGATTGGTATCAAAACCCCGCCTCTTCCTTTGGGCGTTTTACTTTGCCGCTGCTGTAGTGTCAGCACCCAGGCCGTGGCATGCAAAAACCGACCGAATGGTGCTCAGGTTTGAGGGATGATACAATAGGGCTGGCACCATGAACAGGATTAGGAAGATCATGAAAATCACCCTTCTTGGCTGTGGGATAGATACATGCATCGCTGTGGTGAGCTGAATTTCGCCAGTGGGGTTCGGGCGGACGAACCGGGCTGGTGCTGGCGCTGACGACTCGAACAGAGAGCGCTGAAGTTGGAGTTCGGGGTCCCCTACGAGGGCCCCTACGTCCCCCCGAACGGGCACTGCCCAAGCCCACTGGAGCCCAGTGCAGCTCGCTAGGAATGGCACTGAGGTGGCGTGCGTGCTGCGGTGCAGCATGGGTGCTCCTTTCCACCCTTGCCGCACCATCAGCGCGACTGCTCGTCCTTGGTGCTGAGTGGTGGTGGGCGGCGGTGGGTGGGCCAGTGCTTCCTTCCTTCCCTTCCATCCTTCCCGGCCGTCGAGCCCAAGTCCGGGCCAAAGCCAAAGCCAACTCAACTTGCACCTTCCCTGTCCCTGAACCGGGGTACGTACTCAACGCCACGCGCCCCCGCCGTCCCCGCAGCTAGCAGACTCAGGCACGCCCGGCAGCTGCACCGTTCATCCCATCCCATCTGGCTGCAATGTTTTTTTTCTTACTTTCTTTTCAAGGCCATCACCCGGAACCCCTGTCGCCAGCGACCCATCGACCCATCCGCAAATCATCGGGGAGCGATGATGACTGGTGGGAAACCCAGAGGCGGGCACAACTTGGAAGGATGGGCCTACATGCTGTGTATGGAGTTGATGGCGGTGACAACGCGTCGAGATGAGATGAGTAAGAGAAGGGATGGGCTAATAAAACGTTTTGTTTTGTACTCGCTCGCCTCGCTTCGAGGCACCCGAGCATCGCCATGCAGAAGAGGTAAACAAGAATTGCCGGCCGTGGGAGCGAGTACAAACGCCCGTCTCATAAGACAAATGCCCTTCGTCTGCGGCCCCCCAAATGATGAATGCCAGACATGCATCCCACTTACATGGTAGTCAATACTCTATCTGGGGCAATGAATACGAGGAATGCCAAGTACAGGCTACCTTGATTCCTGATTTCCGGGACTCGCCAGAGAGCTGCTAGAAAGGGGACGGGCGAGAAGCAGCAAAAAAAAAAGAGAGATACGTACCGTGTCACCTCGTACCTTCCTAGTCCCTGTTAGGTCATAGCGTCCGGTACCCCTGACACCACGCACCCCCCTTGTCGTCCCACGGTCAACACCCCCCTTTCACTCCTCTTCCACTCGCCTCTAGCGCCTCCAACTATCCACTGGCCTTGTCAATCCCAAATTCCCCCTTCATTGCCTGGGCCAATTTCTCGCTCGTCCCGTCAAAAGAAAGAAATACCCTGGTTCAGTCTAGCCGGGGGTGGACATCTCGTTCACGTTCCATTCATTCAACTCGTGCCTCTCCTCTTTTTCTTCCTTTCCCATTGTCACCTCTGGTCACAGGTTAAGCAAGTCACAGTCTCTACGACTCGGTTTCTGTTTCCTTGCGTGCCTCTCGCTGCTTTTCTTCTTCTTCACTTCTCACTGACCGAAGAATTGCCCTTTACTGCTGGCCAGGTCACTCCCTTGACCCCCGTCATTGCCATTTTCATCTCATTTCCTCAGCCAAAGCTCTTGCCCTCCCTTGAGAGATCCGCAAGCAAGAGCCACCACGATCATTACGCACAGAAAAACAGTTCCTCGACCTCTTTGTCTCTTCTCCCCCGACTCTGAGACACGCTTTTCGCCCATCCGCTTCGACTAAATCTTCCCCCCTTTGGGACCACCCGTTCCGACCCGTTTCAAACACCCACCTCTTTGGCCATCTGCCTTTTCTGCTCCAGCTTTTCATTGTTTTTGGCCTGGAACAAACACACCGATTTCGTGATACACGAACTGCTCCTCGACGGCAATCGATTATTCCTTTTTCTCGCATTTGACCTGTCACCTCTAGTACACGCCTCGAGCGTTGACTACGCTCGAAAGAGTGTATTGGCCCTGACGACCTGAGTCACGGGTCCACGTCTCTGGTCAACAACACCAGAAATACGATCGAGCAACACTTTTTAGGTACGATTTCTTTTCTTATAAGCCTGTAACCTGTGCGTTGGATATGGCGTTTTTCTGGATGTTGCTCGTGCATCGGGTCAAAGCTCGGAATGCATATGCCCCTGATCCGACCGTAAATGGTTCTTACAAGTGTCCGGGCACGGGTTACAGATATCGGTGGCTCTTGAAGTATTGTGTGCATTTTAATAGTTGGGCTGACTCCAAATTAGTGTTACAGCTCTGGTCTTCCACGAACGACACAAACCCGCTTCTGTCCACTCAGCCTGACATGAATTGAAGCCGATTTCGAATTTCAGAGAGCAGACGATACCCGAGCTAACGACTTTAAAAGTCAACAACTCAATCCACCCCATCCGCTATCATGAACCGATTTCGAAACAAGAAGAAGAACGGCAAGGATGACTTGGTCGCACCCCCTCGCACATCGGGCGAGTCCGAGTCTTCCAGCCCTTTCAAGATGTTTGCGAAAAAGAAGCAGCAGGAAGAGACAAAAGAGGAGATTGATCTCACCGCTGCCCTCCCTCCAAGCGATGATTTTAGAACAAGTCTATTGATGACTGGTCTCTCAGCCCGGTTCTCCATGCTGCGGGAGCAAGACGACCCCAACACCAAGGTTGGAAAGGCCAGCGACGATAGCGTGCTTTTCCCCAAGAGGCAATCGAGGCTCATGGACTTCGGGTTCAGCGGGGGACTCGGTGACATCGCCGAGGTTGAATCGATACGGGCCCCTTTCGCTCGCGATAGTTCTTACAATTCTGATGATGCTTCCTCGATTTCGGGAAGCATCATGAGCCGTGCTAAGCCAACAGAAGGCAACAACCTGTTCGGCGGACGACAAAAGGTTTATAAGATTGCTGCCAACGGCGGAGCCACTTCTGGCAGAGTCCTGTATGACCATGATGTTGCTCAATCCGCCTTTCAGAAGTGGCGACAATCCGAGAAGGAAAATGAGGGGTTGGAGGACCAGCAGAGCGATTCCTTTGAATCTGAGCCAATGCGCCCCGATTCTCCTCAGTCCGACTACAACCGACGACGGGAAACGAGCTCTACAAACTCGTCGGGCCCGTCTGTTAGTGCTCGCGATTCCACCGCCGCAACCTCCATCACCTCATCACAACCTTCCGCTTCTATTAAGGAGTGGCAGAACGCTGCAGCTGCAGCAAACCCAACACCTCCACTCGAGCGAACCTTTACACGATCACGTAGACTGTACGAACAGAGTCTTAACCAAGAGATGCACAACCAGCAGACATCGGCTCTTTCTAGAATCGACACCCTCTCCAAGCAGCGGAACTTCACCAACCGCACACCCGACCTCACACCCTCACCAGCTAGTGCAACTTTTGGCGATAGACTCTCTACCAATCGTTCCGTTCTCACCAAAGCCAGCGCACCTAATTTGCGATCTTTCAGCCCCCCCACTACGATCTCGGCTCAAGCAAGCCCAATGGAGCCCCAAAACACGTTTTCCACTTTGGCCGAGCGTGTTCCCTTTGGTGCTACACCTCCTTTGAGCCCCCCTATTAGCGAGGGTGGGGAGTCTCAATCTCGATCGTTAATAGCCGATAAGTCTAAGATCGCGAGCATGAGTGTTTTGGCGAAGGCCGCCATGTATGACGAATCAACATATGCTCAGCGTCAGCTTCAGCTCCAACAGGGACGCGACACGCCTACAACCCGCTTCCGCAACGAGTCGAGTATTTCAGTTGGGACTCTCCGATCACGATCTCGGTCCCCATCAGTTCATCGAGCAGCTTCGGACAAGCACGATTCAAATGCTTCGATCAGGTTGCCAGTCGGACTCAGACCAGAGGGCCACACCTCGACTTTCTTCGACGACGAAGATGATTCCCTTGACAACATTCCCATTCGTCCTGGCGTTCCTCGACCACCGCAGGTGACTGTTGAGCGACCTGCGGATAATGAACACCCCGCTTTCAGGAAGCCAACAGTTCCAGCTCCCTTGACTATCGATGACAACCAAGACCACGAGTCACCCGAAGACTCGCCTACTCTGGGCCCTACTTCAGGCGGCTTGAGCGGTATGGTTCGTGCCCATCTCAGACACGACAGCAATGCATCCTCCGTGTACGGAAGTGTCCCCAATGAGTCTGATCTTGCATCTCGATTCCCTCCTGAGCGTGATGAGGTTCAGACCTATGAACCGTTGACAACCAAGTCCAGCACTTGGGAGTCGATTGAGCGAGGTGTAGCTATGTCCATGGATACCGATTTGCCCAGCCCAACCAGGTCTAGGTCATCTATTGATCCTCAGGAGCGCGCTGCAGCTGCTCCCCCTTCTGCTCACGATTCCAAGATTGACCTTCAGCAAGAGAATGAGCCTGATGATTTTGCTCGCCACCTCGCTGATGGTGCCCGTCGTGTCCGTGAGAGACTGACTTCGTATGTTGAATCAGACAGCGGTAGCATTGCTCCCGCTACTCCCCCACTGTCTGAGCTTCCCCCTCCTCCCAGAGCCAATGCCCTGGGTATTCTGAAGGCCAAGTCCAGCCTAAGCTCTCTGGTCGACAAGAGCCGAACAGACCAGGGCCCCACGAAGACGAAGAAGCTTCTCGGTCTGGGAAGCACTACCCAGAGCCCCGGTCCCTATACTCCTCGCCCTGAGTCAGCCCACGCCGATTACGAGGCAAAGCAGGAGCAGTCTCAGTCACAGCTTCGATATTCCGAGGACGGATATGAGGGTGCCAACGACGGTTCTGAAAAGGACAACGTCCACGCCGGCCTAAAGGCTTTCCGTCAGGCCCGCCGCGAGCTGCAGAAGATGAAAGAGATGGAAGTGCAGCAGCGATACCAGGGACCCCCATCCCGAGAAAGGGCCCCAAGTCTGCGAGGACCTGATTCACGACAGGCGTCTCGGGAGCGACGTGCTCCCCCTGTTTCTTTCAACCGAATGCCAAGCGATGACATTAGGAACGGCGGTGGATCTCGATCTACGTCTCGTGCTCCATCATACCGTGATCGAAGCGGCTCTGAGAACAGCAACAACGATGGCCGACCGGGCAGCAGACCTCGTGCTCGCAGTGGCTCGATCCGGGACGAAATCCAGCCTCCCATGGGCTCTCCTGGCTCTACCGGAATTCCCAGACAGGGGGGCATGATTCGATCACCATCTTACACCAACCTAGGCCGTAATGCCTCTCCTGCCCGTTTCAACCAGATTGGCGAACCACCCGCCCTCAGCTACGATCAGGTACAGCACATGACGCGACCAAGAGACCCTGTGGATCCTCCTATGATGTCTCCCAGTGGACCTATGGGCATGTCTGGCCCTATCACTTCCCCGATCGCTGCTCCCACCTCCGCTCCTCCTCTACCTCCTATCAACCCTCGACGCAAGACAAACACTATGAACGAGCACGCCCCGCATCGCCAACGTTTCCCCGTGAGCCCAATGGCAGCTGATGAGGGACGTTCCGCAGCCTTTCCAATGAGCGACGATGAAACTCCTACAGAATATCAACAGCGACTCCGAAAGGCGGCAAGCGAGGCTAACGGCATGAACGCTCGAGCTCGTTCTCTCCGCAACAGCCCCCCTCACCCACGAGCACCACCACCAATGCCACCCGGCATGGCCCGAGGTGGTTTGCCAGGGGGCATGATTTAATTCTTGACACTTGTTCTTTTGGCTTAATTTTCGACAAAAAAAAGTTCTGGTCATTCGGAACACATGATGACTATATTTCTCTTCACATACGGTCCCCCTTGCAGCTTTAATTGGTTTCTCTCCTGGTTTGGCACTTTTGCAGTGTCGGCCACGAGACGTGACCGTCCTGTACATTTTGGGGTGACTCATTGTATCTCTTATAACTTTCTGTGTGGAATGTCTTTATATTTCTTGATTGTTTTGTTAAACGGCAGTTTGGAACCGGCGCAAAGATACCGCCTGGCGAAGGGGATCAAGCAGGGCTTTGATTCAGAGTTGGCGTCGGTTTTTAGTGAATGGACCTACTTATTTGGAAGAAGAATGGACAGGCATAGCACATTGTAGCGGGATGGAAGGTGTTGGGCTTTGAATGTAAAGGATTGGGAGCAGAGGCCAACATGGCGCCGTGGAATACCACTTAAAGTTTATTATCTCATTACACAAGTTAAAAAAGGAATTGGAAGGTTACAAAGTACATCAAGTTTCTCTGCGTGATTACTGCCGTTTACTATTCTGGTCATCCATACTGGCTTGAAAGGCTCTGAGTTTGAAGCAGAATTGGGACTGGGTCCTTACAAATACTGAAAGTACTTAGTATATGAAAGACTAATACTTACATTTGTAGTATTTACTCATACGCATTCGAATTTTAAACATGCCCATGCTAAGAAAGTTAACAAGAGCACAATTGTTGAGTACTGGTATACGATACTACTTGGCCTGCTCCTCTATTACGTTGTGAAACTGCAAGCAAAGAAAGAAGATATCACGAAGGGCAAGACTGTAGTGTAGGCCTTGAATTTTTTAGAGAGTCAAATGATAGCGTATATTATTCTCACGTGAGTGAATCAAGTTCTAGTTTATCGTTGGTCTCATGACGCCAGGACCTGCTGGAAAATTTGCAGCTTCTCATCCTAGCTTCGGATGTAACATTGCTTGGTGCAGCTATTTAAACATTGCTCGGGATAGTAAATACCATTACGCGGCAACCTTATTGTGACATTTGAATCCTGTGACCAAGTTTGTAGTTTCATCACGCTCTACTCCTCCGCCCATGACGATTCCATTGGGGCGGCGTCCTAATGCCATAAGCCCCTTCCCAACCGCATTGTAATCGCCAAAGAAGCTATGCGCGCGGACGTCGTTTCCGGACGTCAGACCGTGTCCCAGAGTCACGCCCCAGAAGTCGCCCACCCTGATGGCGTGGGCGGCCGAGTTGCGGTCGCGCTCCAGCAGGACCGAGTAGATGGAGCCGGTGTACAGCACGGCTCCCTGAGCAGTGCTTGCGGGGAAGGCCCAGGCCTTGGAGTCGGTCGACACGGGGTGCCAGGGGGTGACGAGGACCTTGCCGACGCGGCAGAGGACCTCGCTCTGCACGGGGGTCCGGAGCACCATGGCGACCTTCCTGGAGCCCAGTGGGGTGCGCACCTTCATGCCGCGCCGCAGCTTGCGGATCTCGACGGTCCGGCCCGAGGCGAGGGCGACGCTGGTCGAGCCCGCAAAGCAGACGCCCCTTGAGTTGTTCCAGCGGCTCATGCTTATCGGCGCCGAGGACTGAGCCGAGCTGGAGGCCGCAGCGTGGGATCGTGAGCCCCAGTGGCGGTGGCGGGTGATGGGCGTGGGCTCCGGCGCGGGGAGGTTGTCAAAGGCACTGTCGAGAGCGTCGCGGCACGCCTTGAAGAGCGGGCTGTCGGTTCCGTACTGGAGGGGACCCGGGTCCTTGAACGAGTTGCAGATCTGGCGCGTGTGAGCGTTGAGCAGCGAGGGCAGGAAGTGGCAGCCCCATTTCCTGAAGAAGTCTCCAGAGCTGACGGCGAGGAAGACCTGGCCCTGGGGCTCCTCGATGGAAATGTCCTGCTTCAGGGACATGTTCTTGTCGTCCAGGAACGCCTTGGAAGGAAGGCTGCTGAAGAGCGCCTTGAGCTCCGCCACCTTGTCGGGCAGAACCGATGTATCGTGGTGGTGCTCGCCATCGGGGCGGATGGGGAACAGGGAGGAAATGAAGCTGCATATCTGGGACCGGGATTCGTGGTAGGCAATCTCATCTGCAGGCAGACTCGCGGCATCGAGAAGGCTACGGGCAACTATGACTACGGAAGGATCACTGAGGGTCGAGCTCGGCTTGGCGTAGCTAAGAGTGGCCTCAATGACATCGGGAATTACCTCGGAAGAATCGCTTCTGAGAAGGTCCAGATTCTTGACGCGCAGAAAGATGTCCCGGGATTGGCCAAACTGGATGTTTCCTAAAGGCAAGGTAAGCTCAGTAATGCCATTTTCGAGAGCCTTGGGGGGCTGCTGGTCGACTGATGCGCCCATGGTCTCTTCCACCTCGAGCCTGGAAGAGTATCTGAGCTTGAGCTCAGCCTTTGTGGCGAATGTGCTCTGCAAATTGGCCGCGGCGTGAACAAAGACGGTACCGATCATGCCGGCGTCTGGGATGAAGGCGTAGTTTCCTCCGCCCACCTCTGCAATGGACTTGAGAAGTCCGGAACGGAGACTGTAGCCAAAGCCAAAAGTATGGATCGTAGCGGGCAGCTGGCCCATGTTTCTGATCTTGGGGACATAGCCTGCAGGAGGACACCTGAAGCACAGGGTGTTGGTTATTGCTAGGGGAAAAGGGGGAAGATATGGCGGCAACTTACATATGATTAGGCATTCCGTCGGTGAGAACCAAGATTGCTGGGACCCTAGCTGACGACTCCTGTCCCTTGAAAAGCTTAAGACCTTCCAGAATACCATGCCAAAGGTTAGTGGCGTCCTGGGGTCGCATGTTGGTGACGTTTTTGCGTGCAATGTTCTTGGATGCATCCGTCATGGCAGTTAGAGGTTGAAGAACCTTGACCTTGCTACTAAACGTCACGATTCCCAATCGGTCATTCTCGTTCATGGTCTCGATGATGGTTCGCGCGGCGTGTTTTGTTAGATCGAGCACTGAAAGACCTGTATCCTCGCTCGGGTCTTCTCCAGGGACGGGTGCAGCAGCAGCCATGCTCCCAGACACGTCGATGACGAGAACAATGTCGGTGGGGACATGGGGAATTTGTGTGTTGGGCTGTGTGGGAGGTTTGACCTGGACTATCAGAGAATCCTTTTCGGGGACTGGCTCTAGTTGAAGAGCAGCCTCGCCGCGGCTCACAGCGGGAGTATCGATGTCTCCATCTCCATCATTCTTTACACGAGTGGGCAGAGTGTGCTTGCTGTCATTTTGAACAATACCATCCTTGGTTTCGGTAGTGTTATTCCAGATAGGGATTCTCTGTGAACATGGTATTAGTAACTTGCTGACAAGGGTGTTTCCAGATATTCAGGGGGGTTCTGGAACTCGTAAAGTATAGTTTGTGTTCGGTTGACTTACCATTATGGGCAACAGATGAGGGGTTGAAAGGATGCGAGGTTTATGAGGAATAGACAGCAAAGCCGAAAGAGCGTCGATGATTTGAAATTACAAAACGAAGATGGTGCTGGGGTTAATAAGGAGCACTTCCCTGAAGGAGGCAGCAGGAGTGAATCTGTTCACGGCGCCAAAGTCAGTGTGTTCAGGCAGTGAAATGCCTGGTGAGATGACTGAGCTGAGCCCTTTACTCCACTTTCTAGGACCTTTTTTCCGGGGGTCTCAAAATGAAACTAAGTGCCTTGGCGTCCCCAAAGGATGGGTTTTGCGCCACCTGTCAGGCTATTCTTGAACGAAAGCGAGGGAGGGAGAGAGTGTCTGGTGCCAGGCAAGCGAGTGAGTTGTTTCGTCGTCGCTGGGTGCCCTATGCTTTGTTGAGATGTGTGAAGTGGACTTTGTCCGCTCAGCTTACGCGATTGGAGCGGCGGATGCATGTGAGTGGTCAGCCCAAAGGCCCGATATTGGTGGCAAGGCTGGCCGTAAGGCAACCGTCGTTGAGCCTCTTGTCATTTTACGAGTACGATTGGACCGAGTGCGAAGAACCCAGTCATTCGCCGGTTTACATTTCGACAACCAAAAAAAAACAGTCTACAACGTTCCTCCTTGCACCAACAGCTTTGTTGTGTGCTCACTATTGTGTGTGCCTGCAGCAAGGCAGAACCGGCGGCTGACAGCTGGGCTTTTCCTGTGGCTGTGCAAGCCAGGCAGTGAGGTACAGCCGACGCCACCAAATCTCGGCCGTGAGTCAGGTACCGTGATGCTAAATGCGGCAGCCGGCCAATTTATTACAAAGAAATGTGCAATCATTCTGGAAAATACAAATACAACCGAACTATCTATAGAAGGATACAGGCTGAACAGGCTGAATATGCTTTGGAACTTTTTTTCTTTCTTTCCCCATCCCCGTTGTTTGTGGTGTTGTCGCGAATCCCGGTTCTGTGTAGCCAATCCCGTGTCTCCAAAGCTTCCCCACGTTGGGTGCCCATGTGAGCGGCGATCTCTTGAGTGACTGGAACGGAGGTACTTGTCCAATGGCTGTTGCATAATGTTAGCCCTAGCCACAAGAATTGCAATATCCAAGGCAGAAATAATTCCGAAGGGAAAACCCATGAAATATTGTCAAGGTAGATATAATGATTTGAGCATTATTTATTTTTATCTAAAATCCTAAGATGCTTGCTCCCTTTGAGGGCGCTACGAAGCAATGTGTCGAACCGACCAGCATTCAAGGACGGGCTTGTACCCTGTTTGTCCACCTTTGGCGCGTTTGAAAGTCTTCTAGCCTCAAAGAACCGCACTACGTCATGATACTTTTCTGATACAAGCCATGGCTGAGTGTCCAAATGTGTCCCGCCCCAATAGCCTCTGGAGTAAAGCATTCAGCCTCAAGCCCAAGGCCTAGAGTCATGAACACATGACCCACTGCTCCGGCGCTATGGAAGCAGAGGAGGAGGGGAAGGGGAATAGCCTGGGTTCGTCTCCCCGGCCCGCGGGCGTCTGCGGAGGAGGACCGGGGGGGAATCTAGATAGCCATACATGGCTTAGAACTGTAACGGATCCGATCGACCCTGCCGCAGGTTGTAGTCGTTTTGTTCCAAGTTGGGCACCCAGATCGTCACGGGTCCGCGAGAGAGGGCATCCAAAGCTTGCCACTGCTGATCCAGGGTCCAAGAGAGCCACGGCAGGTGCGCATGCACACGACCACAAAGCAATGGCTGGCAATGATGACATCAACCAGCTCTGTACTGTACAGCAGCTCGTCACTATCACAGCTGATCGCTGCCGTCAGTCAACACAGCTCTAGCTCTAGGCCTGCGCCCGCACCCAGGCGCACGGCGCCTAGTCAAGTCATACAGGCCAAGGAATCGCCCGCACTACGTAATAAGCCACCAGTCGGCGCAAGCCACCACGTTTTGCGGCAACATTTTGGGAACAAGCATTCTCACCGGAATGGAAGACACGGCGAAGCGCAGGTGTCTGATTGGCAGCGGCGCAATGGCTCTAGTCGCGCGAACACCCATCCATCGTGTTCCAAAAACAAAAAAAACATGAGTGGTGTTGACGACGTCCGCCCGGGTGACGCCGGAACCCCGCGATGACGAGGTATGCGTTTTGCCACGATTGGCTTTGTATATTCCCTTTCCCGTGTCCAAGTGCTCCAGCACATTGATCGGCCATCTATCTACGTATGAGAGCAGCACGAGGCACGGCTGAGCCATGCCGGCAGATGGTTTTTGGGGGCGTGTGCTGCGGCCCCGAAGCGAGGTGCGTGGGAGAAATCGATATGATGGCGCGACAGACTATCGCGGCCTGCTCTTCCTATTCGTGGAGTTGCCTTGGCTGTTTTGTAGAGGGTGGCCAAGCAGGGCATGGCATCCAACGCCTTGGTTGAAACCTAGACGTCGGACGACGGACTTTAGACTTCAAGGCCGTTCGGCACTCATTGCTCTTTGCGCGCCAGATATGGCAAGAGCTCAAGTCAATGGATGGGGATGATCCCCTAGAGATGGTGGTGGTTTGTCTTCCCACCACTAGGATAACACGCAGTCTCCACGTGTAAGCTGTGTCGTCGGCAGAACACCACGGCTTTCTGGGGTTGTTTTTTGCAAGTCAGCTTGGGCCAGCGTCGGTCGTCGGACCGATCTGGCGGGAAGACTTTGTTGGGGAAAAGAGGAGCAGGCCTTTTCCCCGGCCGTTTCCCCGAAGGCTTCGGAAGAAACAGAAAGAAAAAAAAGCCAATCGAGCTGAATGCACAATGCGAGACAGACAGCAAGACTAGACTAGACTGGCAGAGCAGACAGCAGGCACACACCCCGCGGAAGAGCGGGCTGGACGGTGACAGGCGAGAGATAGGGAAATGAGATGGATTTTACCCCATACTGTTTCATAATGAAGTGGTTATGCTTTGGCTCTAGCTCCGAGTCGGAGGAGGGTGGGCGTGGGGTTGGGGTCCGGTCCAACAGGCAGCCAGAGGACCCTGGGAAACCCGCGTGCTGGATGGTTCGTCGTGGATACCGGCTGCGGGCATCCGATTGGCCGCCCGAGGGATGCTCTCCCAAGCGCTGGGGCGCCTCTGCCACTCTGCTGCTGCATGCGGCGTGCCATTACCGACAGGAATGCGTCATCCCGAAAGATGGTCGAGCTGAGGCTTCGCGGGTGGCGGCCAATGGGGGAGCCCTGCGAGATCTGGGTCGGTTTGGCAAGGCAGGGGGAAGCGAGCTTGACTTTGCGACTACCCCGCAAACCCTGCAGGCGAACAAAAAAAGAGCCTCTGTGCGCGCGGCCGCATCGAGTGTGTGTGTGTGAGAGAGTGTGTGTGAAGTGTGCGTGTGGTGTGAGTGGTAGTGCGAGGGTTGAAAAAAAGAATCTAGGCCCAGGCGGCGGTCCCCCCCCCCCCCCCCGTCTTCTTTTACCCCCCGGGGAAAAGCACAGAGATGATGGGGGAATGGGGAAAGCAAAATCCCAGGCGGATGGGAGGATGTTGGGGGCGTGGCGCTATGAATCAGCGAGATGCGGACGGCTCTTCCTAGAGCTCTCTCTCTCTCCAGGGTTTAGGGTTCTTGTGCATGAAAAAGCATGTGAGAGCAGCATGAACGGGGACACGGCGGATGGTGGTGGACGGGAAATAAGGGCAATCAATACATGTTGCATCCGAGGACTGGCAATACGAACAACCAAACGACGGACTGTCAAAGGGTCCAAGGGATCTAAAGAAAACCCAAGGGGGGAACGTTCAAGCTAGAAAAAGACATCGCGCACTCCGAACAGAAAACTGTCTTGAATAAACGAATCAAGGAACGAGCTAACGTCGTTTTTCATATATTATTCTTTTTCCATCATTCTTCCGTACATCCGCTTTTGCACGTCCGTGTCTCGCTCGCCAACCACTCACCACCCCCTCATGCTACTCCCTCCCACACTTTTCTCCTCCTCCTTGCTCTCTCTCTTTGCTCTCCACTCACATTACATCTCTCTCTCCATTCTTTCAAGTCAGCTCGGAATTAGCACTTCGCTCTTCGCTCGGTCTTTCTTGCACCACCCTCGGGCCTTTTTTCCCCGCCTGGTCCTCCCGAGGGTAAACCACAATTTTTTTTTATTATTTTGCTCTGGTGGCCCGTCCACTTGCCCTCTCCACTGTGACGCCGTCGTGCAGGACCGCCGGCAGCCTAAGCCCAGCACTAAAAAAATGTCAACCAGGGGTCTTAATTTTTTTTCCTTTGCTGGGCCCGTGGGTTGCGCAGAGTACAATGCGGCCCATCTCAGTCTGCTTCTTTTTTCTTCTTGTCGGCATTGACTTCTGAATTATAGGCTAAGAATAGGAAAATATGCACTTCGGGACGAAAAGAGGCAAAGTACCCGTGCTTGCTGCCAATTATTGACGTTACAGCACAGCAGAGCAGCGGGAGCCGCAGAGGCGAGCGGCGAGAGAGAGGCCAAGGTGAGACATGGTGCAGGTAGTACGTAAAAGCAGCAGAAATCAGTGAGCAAACAAGGTGTAAAAAGTATATGTCTTCATGTTTCTCAGCCAGCCTATGAGAGGCAAGCTATTAGCGTGTGGGGACCAGCGGCACACCCATTTTCCACTTTGCACGACGCTAAGCACGCATACGCGCACCCATTTGGCTGCGTGTAAGTGAGATCGCTGGGTCCCCAGCACGCCCCCCTCTGGTGTGGTGTTTCTTCCGCGCCCCCCAAGCCAACCCAGAGCCGGAGCCAGGACGCACCTTATGCCATGCCATTGACATGCCGTGCAATCCCCATGTCCCATGTCATACCTTGCACGCCCTTCTCCACGCTTCAAGCTCCACAGCTTACCTTTTCCTAGAGGCTAAGCTCGAGGCTACCGAGCCAAGCTCCACGGCTCCCACGCCCCCCCCGTCTCCGTCCGACGTCCTCCGGCTCCTGTCTCGTCTGATGCTCCTCGCCTCCTGGCTGCCTGCTCTCACGACTATATAGTCTTGCTTCCCTCCCTCTTTGTAGAACCTCTTTTTTCCCTCTCCTCTTCATCACACTCTTCAACAATCCTCGAACAACAACAATAACAAAGAAACCACTTTCAACAACGCACCTCACGGTCCACTTCCAAACCAAACACCACCAAACCACCTCAACACCACCATCCAACATGCCTGCCTACGAGTACTGCTGCCAGTGTGGAGGCATGATTGTCATCAGCACCACCTGCACCGCCTGCGGCCACAAGCAGTGCAACCAGTGCCCTCTGTGCTAAATGATTCAACGGCATGCCCGCGCCGTCATGACCTGTCGCAACTGGTACGCTGCTCTCATGACGCCCCGCGCACCCCTCACTTTTCTAACATTTCCCCATCAGACGCCAACATCCATTTTCCTTTTACGATGATACAAGGCCCAGGTGGCAATTTTTAATTTCCTAAACGCATTTCCCCGAGAGGATCGCAAAGGAATCATGACGACTTGAACGAATCACACCAAGAACCACCACTTTTTTTCTGTTCGACACGCTGTCTTCAAACCACACCCTTATTCCATTTCACCACAAAACAAACCTTTTTATGGATACCCTGTTTACTACTCTGGCGTCGGCGTACCACGTTTTGCGCTGGCTGGATGAAATGTTACGTTCCTGCTCCAGGCGGAGAATTGGAAAGGAATACGAGCCTTGTCCGCATACTCATGCTCACAAGGGAAGATCTCACGTCTCTTTTTTAATGTACCAATACTTTTTTCTCACGAGGGGAACCTAGAGAGGCGGGGGTTCGGTGTAAGAACCCGGAGGTTTCGCAGGGGGGAGAAAGGACAAAAGGGCGTTTGTGATTTAAATTCCTGTGGTAATTTATTGGGGCTCTGGGATTTTTGAACGGATTGATGCGAATGAATGAATACCCGCACTCCTGTTCGGTAGGATAGTAAACGTTGATTTTACAAAAAAACTTTTCTCTCCTGACTACTTTTTACGTTTTTTATTTTATTTTTTTCCCCAATGTGATGAAAACTTTTGGCATGCGTGACTCAAAATTTAATTGAGACAGGAGAACAATGGTCAGCGGGCGTGAAATGGAAAACGTTGATTTGGTGGCGACTTTGGCTTGTGATGGTTGGCTACTCTCTGACTGGCTCGCAACTCGCACTCCCCCGTGCTGCGAGAGAGAGAGCCCGAGCTGCCCCCATTGGGCGATGAGCCGCCCAACATGCCATGGTCCACTGTAAGACAAGCCTCCATGAGCTGAGGATGCTTGCTTGCCGTTGTTGCAAGGAATGGGGGGGAAAAGGAACCAAGGAAATTGAGTGAATGACATAAAGAGGACCAGGAAATTATTGACACAGGTAATTCCCGGCACGCACGCAACCTTGCCGGGGAACGGGCGAAGCGTAGGCCGCTACCGCCCGGGGGCTCGTTCTCTCCCCACGTCCCGCATTCATCCATGTTTCCATCTCGTCAAAGGCAATTGTCAGCCTCACTCTGCGCCTCCGACCTTTCCCGCGGGCCCTCCGAGAAATTCCCGCACGAGCACTATGCCGCCGCCGTCGCTGCTGCTGTCGTAGTCTTGGTCCCCCCTGCGCTTGCCCCTGCCCTCTTCGGCGCTGCACTCGGCGCCCTCGGCCTTCTCCCCATTTCTGTCACCACCATCGCCCTCCCGAGACGGGTCACTGCATTCTTGGTGTTGAGCGCCGCTGTTGTTCTTCAAGTGCTGATCCTGGTCGCTGCCACCACCACCACTGCCACCCGCTGTGAATAGCCGAAAGCCCATCCGCTGGTAAAACGGCACCACTTTCGCATTGTCCTCGGCCACGCCCACCCAGACTCCCCCGTAATTAGCCTGCTGGCGAGTGCCCCTGTCGTCATCGTTACCATCATCGTCAGCCTCGCTCCCAGCAGACACGGCACACCGCCGCTGCTGCTGCAGCCTCCTCTGCTCGCCGGCTAGCGCCCCCACCGTGCGCTCCAGCAGCTGGGCGCCCCATCCCCTGCGCTGCCACGGCTCGAGCAGATCAATGTGCAGCGTGGCGGGGTAGTGCGCCGCCGCGACAGCCGCGTTGCTGCCCGCCAGGAGCAGCCGCTGCGGGTCGTAGGCCAGCTGCGCCAGGCACGCCCCGTTGACGGAGCCATCGGCGTGGGCCCACGGCTCGGCCGGAGCGAGTGGGTCGGGTCGGACCACGAGCACGTCGGCCGAGCTGTCGAGCACCTCGGATGCGTACGACGGGTACGCCGCCACGAAGTCCGGGATGCTGGGGCACCCGATGCAGTACCCAACCGCCCTCCCGGTGCCGTCGTCCAGCACGAAGCACGTCGACGGCGACAGGTGCGTGTACTGATGCGTCCAGAGGTACGGCGCTAGCACGCGTGCCGCTGGCGAGCTGCTCAGCGAAGGTGGGAGTGTCTCACGACACTGTTTTTTGTTTTCGGAGCGACCATCTTAGCGGGGTGGTCTGTAAAGAAGAGTTGCGCCGGTGAACTTACAATGTGTGCCGTGGCCTCAAAGTCCCGCTTCTCATATGGTCGAATAAAAGCCATCGTAGTCGTAGTCGCCTCAAGATTGAGGCTGATTTGATGATCGCTGTAATGAGGGTGTGAGATGCTGAGATTTAGATGTCAGCAGTTGCTTTTTAAAACGTGCGGGGTTGCATTTATGAGATCCGACCATGTCGGAACAAACACATCATCATGCAGACACCTCGCTCTACATGCCTCTTTCAGCTTTCGCCTTGGCTGGGGCACGGAGCGGCAGTCCTGAGCCCTTACCAGGATGGAACCAGGGTTGTTTAAGCTTAAAATGGGCCGTTGGTGATTAGATAAGTCAAGTTGCTGCTGGATGCCAACAGATGCATTGGCACCGGCAGTCTTTATCATCAATAAGACAATCGCCAAGATTACCGACTGGTCAGAAGGGTTAAATAGTTAATTTAAATGAAATATGTGTCATCATCAACTCCCTGAGCAATGGATTTGTTCCTCGGCTTTACCTTGCTCACATTAGGGTACATGGCCTATCATACTTTACACCATAGAAAAGCAACTAGCTAATGCTTGATTGCGCTAGATATGGTATAGGTTTGATAATTTTAGCATAATAATATCAACGTCAAAACTTGGTGAGAGAAGTCTGAGCCAACATCTCCGTTTGTAAATGATGTAGTAGAGTGGTTAAATATCTTAGCTCATAGAGGATACATACAGCGTGAATGATAGGCCTATCTTGAAATTCCCATTGTAGTTTATATCTTCAATTGCAATTGCCGTTTGTTATACAAACTGAAACGAAGCGATTAAATAGTTTGCATCCAGGACTAGACCAGGTGTTGCCAGCCTAATATGCGAAGCTGTACCAGCTGTAACCAAGTGACAGAGATGCTGCGCTCGCAGTCTGTGTACCAAGTGGCCTATTTGGTGAGAAACCAATTGCCTTGACACCTGACTCCAGCATATTGACGCACTGAAGGAGCGCACCGTTCACCCACCCTGTTGCCCTCGAACTACATCCTTCCTTTGCCACATATCTAGCCAACTTTACCCAGAGGCATCACGCCTACCCTTCAGTATCGTTTTATATTATCATTATTTCAACCTTGCTGGCTCTCAGAGGCTTTATTCTTACCATATCATTACGCACCAGTATTCGCTATTCCGAAACCCACCCCGGGGCAGGTTCGCCGTCATGGATTTGAACGCAAATGGCAGGCGGCCGCTGCCAAATTCTCCCATGCCAAAAAGAAAGAAGGTCAACCACGAGAATGAGCATGAGCAGACGGAAGCCTCCGAAATTGCTCAGTTTCCTGAAGCCCCATGGACCGCAGCAATCTCCTATACAGCCATGCCCACAAGGTCTGAGCAGTACAAGTGGATTCAGTGTGAGAATGGCACAGATTTTGATCGTCTTGCCGCCAAGGAGTTTGCTGTCGAACAAGCGCAAGTTTTCTGCAAGAATCTGCTCGATACCCTCCATCCTGCTTTGAGAGGCATCAAGTCTGGTTCGAGCGATGCGATGGTTATGGGAGCGGAAATAATCAAGCAATGGACTGCAGAGCATAGTAAGTACTTTATTCATCATATCTCCCTGCCTTAATGTATATTCTGACACTGAATTAGAGGCCATTTCCAATCGTCAGCGCAATTTCAAAGTACTTGTTGGTGTCGAAGGCCCCACGGGTGCCGGGAAGTCTTCATTCTTGGGTTCCCTGCTCCGAGTCCAAGAGCTATTACCCTCAGGGCAAGAGTCTGCCGCCACTGCTGTGGCAGCAAAGGTGTCGTGGAATTACGACAACATCCCTGGTCATGAGTATCGCGCGGAAATCATTCTCAAAAAGCGGAATGAGCTGGAGAAGGGGCTCAAGCTTCTCCTCACCGAAATCCGACGACTCAAGGAAATTCTCACCTCTAAATATAGTGATGAAGATGCCCGGTGTCAAGACATAGCGGTGGCCAAAAGTCACATTGATCACGAGCTGCCCAAAATCACTGCTGTCTGGGACCTAAAAGAAAAGGACTTGGAAAAGGTCGCGGAAAAATGCGACACTGATGAAAAGATGCAGGCTGAGGTGGGAAAGATCATCACTTCCAACAAGGTCGTTCTTGACCTCATCAAAGAAAACGTTCGTCGCATCTACAATTCTGATGAGAGAAAGTTTGCCGACGATATCAAACCCTTTTTGGACTCAACCAAAACCAACCTCGCCAAAGATCAGCGATACAAGCAGGTCAAGACCAAAAGCTTCAAGCCATGGCCCCTGGTCAACACTGTCAACATCTTTGTCAAGGCCGATATTCTCAAGACCGGTATTCATCTGGTGGATCTTCCTGGGTGTGGAGATGCTGTTGACAGCCGCTCTGAGGTCGCCAGAAAATTCAGAGAGTCTCTCGATGTTCGCATGATTGTTACTCCCATCTGTCGAGCAACAGATGAAAAGGAAGGGCAGTCGCTGATGAGGAACGGCTACGAAGAGGTACAGATGCGCCTCAACGGCAAATTGAATCCACGCGGAATTTGTGTCGTCCTATCCAAGACGGATGACATTGACCTCATGCCGTACATACAAGGATCCCCTGACCTGAAGGAAGATGCGGAGGTTATGGTAAAAGTTGATCGTTACAAAGCCATCATTTTGGAACAGCGCGAAAATAGAAAACAGCGCAAGGCCCTCGGTAGGGACATTTCTCAGCTTGAACAGGTTGCGGATGAGACAACGTCCGAGTATCAACTTGCTGTAGAGAAAGCCGAAACGCAGCCATTTCCAGGTAATAGCCTCATCACTTGAACCCATCACCAGTTATACTGACACTGCACAGAAGGAATGGCTATGGAAGTTTGGAAGAAGATAAAGGAGCTCGAGCAATCCAAGGCCAAGGCCGAAGAATCGTATCGCCGAGCAACCTCGGCATATAAATCTCTCCAGAACAAATCCAGATCGCTTACAACAGAATTTAATCGTCTGGAGTATTCTCTTCGGCACACCGCCATCCAGGCTCGAAACGAAAATGTTCGTCAGCGCCTCCATGAAGACTTCGCAGGCAGAGTCATTAGACGCGATCAAGATGATGCCGCGGATACAGATGATGAAGAATGTTGGCTTCCAGTTCTTCCTGTCTCTGCCAAAGCTTTCTGGACAATCAAGAACCAAGCCCCGACTATTCCTGGTTTTCCCCAAGAGAAATACACGGGCATACCAGCGGTTGAGCAGTGGCTTCATCTTGCAACCATCGAACACAGGGAGAAGCACCTGTCTGAAATCTTGACGAGCTACCAAGTGTTAATGGAGAAATTGCGATGTTACTCCCAACCACAAAGTGTAGGCCTGAGCTCCATGTTTAGCAAGTCTAATGTCGAGGCCGTTCTCGAAGAGACTCATGACAAATTTCACTCGGTAACGGAATTCCAAATCTCTCCATACCCTTGATGAGTGCTGACCAGTTTGATGTAGAAATTCAGAGAGATGTTCGAAGACTGGGCAAACCAAATCCAATCCATTGACCCACTCTCCAACAGAAATGAGGCTGTCCAGAACCTCTGTTCTCAGGCGGAAAGGATCGTTGTCCGGTGGTCGTACAAGTATCCAAAGCTGCTGGAGAATAGCGACAAAATCCATTGGCTTACATTTCAGGCCATTCTGCTTCGCGACGGCAGTCAGTTTGTGAGCAAGGGACAAACAAAGCAGACATACACATGGCTGGAAGACTTGTGGGTACAGTTATTTCTTTACTTGGCTTTTTTACTAATGTTTATGGTTACTAGGGCTACTCCTCTCCTTGATAAAATTGCCGAAGACTGGGATGAGCGACTCAATCAATACCTTCCAAGCTTGAAGGAGCCCATGATGAAGCAATTTGTTGAGCTATGGAAACAGTACCTGGAGCAACTCATCGCAACTGTTCTTCAGAACATGCCTGAACTCGCGCCGGCCTTTACCAGCCTTGCCCCAGTTCTACAGAACCTGCAGAACCTTGTCGGCAACAATATCATCATGACTTTGGACGATCTTTCAGACGAGGCCGCCAAGACTCATCCCAAGGTGATCAAGTACCTTGAGAAGGAACTTTCTCCCACTTTCACACGAGCACTTAGCATTCGTAAGTTTCTGACTTGACAAGATACGATTTTTTGACCTGAAAGCTAATAATCATACAGGAGGAACAAGTTCTTTCGTCCGCCGCCAAGATCTTATCCGAGACGATGTCAAGAAAGGCATCAAGCGCATGTGCCGCAATGTAATGACTGGGCTTCAGAGAAAGCTAAACAAGAAAAAGGGCGCTGTCCCTGGCAAGCTGGAGGAGGTCGCAGGCCAAGCTGTGGAGAATGTCAAGAAGCAGGTTGCTTACTTGCTCAACAACCTCCTCGAGAACGACGAGGAGGGCTCCGCCGTTCAAGAGAAGAAGGAAATTCTTCACATGAAGCTGCGGGAAATCCTGGTGGAGTGGGAGGATCGATGGTGCGAGGGGGAACAAACGAACGAACACATTCTCGCCCAGGACCACAGCATCCCGGAGCACATGGACGAGAATGTCATTGAAGATGATGACGATGACGATTTTGATATGTTTGATAGGATGCCTTCGCGCAGAGGCTGATCTGAAGATGTGTGGATTTGCGATGCAAGGAAGACGTGCTTACAATGTATGGTTTCATCAGCGCCAAAGTGGCATGAAGATTTTCGGATGGTGAGATGAGCATATCGAAACATGTTGATGATGGAAAGGATCTGGAAGGCTCTTTGCTATGAGGAATGACTCTTATTTTAGTATCTGATTTCTGTTTCATTACAGCCCATACGGCTCACAGATCCTCGATAGCTCTATGCAAGATTTCATTCGACTTGTGACGAAAAGATTCTCTTTGCAGTGGTGTAGACAGTTTAGTTGGAGGCAGAGGGCCAGAGTTCAAGCCAAGCAATCACAATGCGCATTCTGGCAGGCCGGTTGAATTACCAAGTAAAAAAGAAACCATTTTTGAGCATCTAGTTCCGATTCGGTATTGCATACGCATAATAAATCGGTGCTGCCTGGAGGCAAGGCAGATGGCACTCCCGCAAGCCAGTTTACAGCGTAGTGCCTCACAACCATTTCACCCACTCCGTGTCTACGTCAATTAGACTCTTTTGTGCCAATCATACACTCCAGCTTCTATTATTCGAGTTCAGTTAATCCTCGTCACTATTATATGTAACACCAAATCCCGCGCAGTCCGCATCCGCAACTAAGCCCATTATGCTCTCTCTTTCCTATTCAATACATGTCTTACAAACACAACACCTCCCATTAGTTACCCTTCGTGGCGAATGACACCCGCTGAAGAGCATCTTTGAACACCTGCAGCTCGTCATCTGGCTTTGACGGCACTCTCCACGCAACATATCCGTCCGGCCGAACAAGAATCGCTCCTGTCTCGTCGATTCCGAAGCTCCGCTCGATGCTACCGCTTTCCACCTCTTGCACGTCCTTCTCGGCGTGCACGAAGGTGACGTCTACGCCCGTGGCGTCGCTTGCCTCCTTGGATACCTGCTCCCATGTGCTATCCTTTGAGACAAGCACCCAGCCGCGGTAGAACAGATCCAGGCTCGAAGTAACTTCGCCACCCTTTCGCAGCGGCACATGCGGCGCTCGGGTTCCGGGCTGCCCGGCCCATTCGTCAGGTCGCTTGGCAGAAGGCAGGCTTTCGTCGGCACCTATGACGCTTTCTGACCTGTAAATTTGCCCCAGTTCCATGGCTACGTCGTCTAGCACCGCCGAGTCCTTGCCGGGCCAGTCACGATCGGCAATGTATCGACTGTAGTCGTCCCGTATGAAGATTTGGTCGTGTCGGACTCTGGCTGCAGGGCGCCGCTCCACATCGTACGTTTCGAGCAGCTCAGGCCGCGACACGCCGTTTAGCACGGAAGCAAGCTTCCAGGCAATGTTGTGGGCGTCTGAGATGCCTGTGTTGGCACCGTAGCCCCCTCGGTTGGGCGGGAGGGCATGGGCAGCGTCGCCTGCGATGAATATTCGCCCGGATGAGAACTGATCTGCGACGAGGCCGCTCAGCTGCCACTCTCCTGTGGTGATGAGATCTATTTCGTCATCTGGTATATCCTTTCCGACGGCCTTATGAATCGTATCTTTCTGGGTGGCCTCGTCCATTGTGTCCTTGGTGGCCTCGGATTTGTCCGACGGGTTCCACATGACAGCCCACCGGCCACTGCCGTACGTCGTCATGAAGCACTCGAAGCCATCCTCGCGCCCCTCGATCTGGAACTGAGCGAACCCGGTTTCCAGGTACTTGTCCAGCTGAGGGCATCGGAAGAGGATGCTGCGCAGCACCCGCAGATGACCAACGCCGCTGCGCTGGATGCCCAGTGACTCACGGACGGGACTGCGGGCACCATCGCATGCGACGAGATATTGGGCCTCAAAGGTGGACTCAACACCATCCTTGTCGACTGCCGTTACCCTGACACCGTCTTCGTCCTGTGACCAGTCTGTAACCTTGTACCCAAGCCTTAGATCAGTACCAAACTCGGCCGCAGACTCGCGCAGCACTGGCTCAATCTTATCCTGGGCCGTTGCGATGCCCACAACGGGCGATACGTTGGCGCCCACAGCTCCTGGAGGCCCTCTCTTCCCGGAACCACTGTTAGGCGGGCCAGTAGGCTTGGGAGTCCAGAGCTTCTCGTCTTGCCACTCCCCCGCAAGACTCTTGACGGTAATCCGGCGCGGAGGACCACCTTTCCACTCGACGACAGGCAGGCGTGAGTGAATGCCTGCAGCGCGGAACAGCTCGATGGTGCGCGTCGTGTAACCAATGGCTCGCGGGTGAGGGGAGCTACTCGGGTGGCGTTCTAGCAGGATGACGGGAACTTTCCATGAGGCGAGGAAGAGTGCTGTAGAGAGGCCGACCAAGCTGCCGCCAATGACGATGACGGATGTCTTGTTATGCGTGCTCATGGTGGATAATTTCCCAGCGTAAAAAAAAACTTGACGAAGGGTTTATGTAGAATGTGATAGGTTCGATGGTGTTGAATGAGGTGCTTGCTTTAGGTGCGTCTGCAGAACGAAGCTGCATGTATGTGTATGTGGCTTAATGTGAGTTCAGAGGTAAAAGAAACGCCACGCAAAAGACAAAGGCATCATTGTCTTTATAGAACTTCGGCTTTTGAGTCTTCAGAATGCTATTTTTCCTCCGTTGCCCGTCTCCGGGCCCGGTCATGATGAGTTCTTGGCGATCTTCCGGCCATTTAGACCAGGGCCGTGGCCGAACTCCGGTCGGACGCTTGTAAAGAAAAGTGGGGTTTCCATTCGGTCCCGAAGCCGTGCCATGATTGGGTCTTCGCGCTTTTGAATGATGCGAAAACCCCTTGTCGGGTTCCCGTTAGGGCTGAGTGCATATTCTTGCTGTGAGAAAAAAATGGTACCAATGAAAAAAAATTATGAAATAGTGTTTGACAAACGGTGTATTTTCTTTATTTGATGGCCGTCTAGACGGTAGGCGTGGAGAAGCAATGTGCTAGACGAGAGATGATTTAGATGGAGACGTATGTAAACAAGAAGCGTTCATGTGGGAATAATCGTGAACTTGATATATATTTAATCAGTCCACCCACATTTTTAAGCAATTAAACCATTTCTTGGAAACGAACTCGACTAAGTGAAAGGAGTAGGAAAACTTTGATCTGGACTCCTAATCTGTATCCTCATTTGCACCTTGATTTGCACCCTACACCCTAATTTGCACCCTACACCCTAAGCTACATCCTACACCCTAAGTTGCATCCTGCACCCTAAGTTGCACCTTGATTTGCAATGGCCGATTCCCATAACCAGTTTCAAGCTCATGCTTCATTCATTGCCAACTGAACACCAAAAAACCACTTTTCTTCAGAACCCGAAAGACCCATGCTTCTTCTGAGCAGAACCCAGGTATCCAGATAGGGGCGCAGCCTTCGTTGGTGTGGTGGGAGCGGATCTCTGATCTCCCTGGCTCCTTTCAGAGGAACCCTCTTCATTTCCGCTGGCAAAATTGCCCAGGACAACTCCGTCACCATGGGCTGGAACCTTTCCACGAACGTGTCCCAAAGTGAGCGGGACGCCCACCTTCCAGCACAAAGCCATTTGCTTGATTGCCTCCGGCGTGAGCTCATGACAGACATGAGGATTTTCCATTATAAACTGCCCAAGAGCAGCATAAAAAAGTCCTTCTTGAATGATAAGCGGATCATCCTGGGAATACCAGGGCACACGTGCCCGAGGATACCTGGATGCGTATTGCCCCAGCTGGCACCGAAAAATCTCGAAGCAACAGATGGACTTCAGCTGTCCCTGGATTTCCTGGGGGAAATTCGTCTGTGCAGCGACTGTGGTAACCGCCTTTTCGAGATTGCAGGTTTCTGTGTGTGCGTCATAAGAACTGCGTAAATACACAATATCCTAAAAGGTGTGCTTTAGCTGGCCCAATCTCCAGAGACGCCTCAGTGTCTGCCGCAGTATCGAAATGTTGTCTGAAGGCTCTAGAATGGTTCCATTGGAGCAGGCGCCATGGAAGTTAATCCCGAAAGCCGAAGGCTTTGTTTGAAGCGCAAGGATGCCGATAAACAAATCATGTGAACCCGACGAGCCGCTTCAGTGATCTCGTCGTTGGCCATCGTCAAGGGCGAATCAAAACCACGGTCCGTGATCCAAGACTCCACTGTGCGCATGTCAGTAGTCTGGAAATGAGTCGCGATAGCCAGCAACATACTCTTTCGCATGTAGGGTCCAGGTGTTGGGAAAGGGCGTTGGCGGTAGGACTTGGCCCAGACATCCTCCCACCCGCGATGTGTTTAACATCCTTGATGCATACCAGTGCCATGATAAAATGGAAGTACATGAAGCGGGAGACTGGCCGCTTTTCGTTGAGAAAACGAAGCTCTTTCCCATCAAGGTCTGTGTTGGGATCACAAGGTCAAAGCTGCACGAGTGCAAAAGGGGTCTGCTGAATTGAATGATGTTTCTTGTATGTTCCAACTAAGCCATTGGCTTTCTCTCTTGGTGTTATGTTTGCAAACATGCGCACGTGATCCCTCCATTCACTCACGCCTTCGGGGTCACGTGTGACAATGTTTGCTGCCGTTTCCAACAGTTTGCGCCGCTTTTTCCGATGGCGTACATTGTTTGTTTTAATTTCTGGCGAAATGACGTCTGTCTTCCAATCGATGACGGGATTTGCTTGCGGATTGGCACCGAAGAATCTCAAAGCAGCAGATGGACTTCAACTCTCAAATGGGCGTATCACTAAAAGGGGCGATCAGGCTTGGGCCATTTTGGACCTCAAGGTTACCAATAATAATACGGGAGGCTTTGTAGTATTTTCTTCTACATCCACAGTTAAACTCCTTTGGGTTTTAAACAAATACTCAAAATACAGACGGGGCGGACGATAATGAGATTAACAGCCGTGATGACATTCATGGAGCCCTCTTGAGAAGGCCCTTTCGCATCGCAATCACGTTTCAAAGTAAAGAAAGTCAAATTATTGACAATACCTGCCTGCTGCGGCAGTGTCTTTTCTAGGCTGATTAACTAGCCGAAATATCAGGAGCTCTAGACTACCATCATGACCCCAAAGTCACCTTCACGATTTCGTCCTAGATAGCATCCATATGATTCCAAAAAACATAATCTGCTCTGTAAAACTGCACCATTTAGCAGATAGATTCGCCCACCCCATCATTCAAAACTCCTTTCGGGACTAGGCCCGCGGTCTCTTCGGCGGGCTTCCTCCACCACCCCTAGAGCTGGTGCCTTCACCCTCCCGGCTCTCCTGATCCCGCGATCGCTTTCGCGCCTCGCTTTGGCCGGTCAGATCCATCGGATCCTCTGGCATTGTTGAGGGTCGCGTGTCGGGTTGCTCGGGATCATACTCTGGCGAGCTGGACAGCGGAACCAAGCTGCGGTACCGAGTCGGACTGGTAAACAAGCTGCTCTCCTCGCGGGTGTGGCGAGAGGGCGTAGCGAACTGTCGCGTGTTTGACGTGCTGAATGGCGATACAGAAGACCTACCAGTCGTGCCTCGGACGCCTGTACTGAGCGGAGGATGGAGCGGTTGCGGGTCGGGAGTTTCTACCTTGGCGACAAACTCAGGTCCTGACGCACGACTTGGGCTCCTGAAGAAGAGAGACCCCTCGGTGCTCGAACTTGGCCGACCAGCGCTGCTCCCACTGCTGCTGGTTCTGCGATCATCTGGTTGCGGCTCAGGCCCGTCGTCATCGTTGATCACCAGTGGGCACTCTCTGTCGCCAGGAGGTGAGCGAGAGCCTCCAGAATACGGGTTGGCATCGTCTGGAATAAATAAGGGGCTCTCGCTTCGGCGGCCGCTGGCTGATTGAGAACCATAGCTCTGAGATGGGCCAAATCCAATAGAAGCTGGGGATTGGCTTCTGGAGCCTGGCTCGCTGGGGGCGTCGTCGTCGCTTGTGAGGTCCACGATGTCGCTGCCAGGCTCGGGAGTGTCTTCAGTAGGCTGAGGTCCGAATCGATTGTTGTCCTCCACAAAGTCGAATACGATGTCCATCGGATCGTACTCGTCCTCTTCCTCGTCAATTTCGGCGCCCGCATCTCCATTATCTCCTCCAGCGGGACCTTCGATGGTGGACTGGCTGGGACCTTGCGTAGCCTGGTCGCCATCACCGTCGTCATCTCCATCCTCATCATCATCTTCATCCCCGTTATCTTCACCTCCTTCTTCATCGTCGTCTTCTTCCATCTCGGACTCATCTTCACACTCATCTTCATCTTCAATGATGATCGGAGCAGGACCCAGGGGAACATTCCTTGGGTCAGCCATGGCTGGGACAGGTGTCTCCTGACGAATGCGTCTGACTGCCAACTCCACGGCGTTCTGAATTTCCTGGGAGGGATTGTAATGCGCCACCAGCTTCGAGAGATGAGTGAAAAGGGAAGACTCAGCCTCTGCAGGAGACTTCTCGCGCGAGATGACATTGTTCAGATCCATGGAGAAGGTCCAGTCTCTGACCATGCACTTTTGTCGGCATTGAATCCACTGGTCGTAATCGATGAACTCTACCTTCTCGAGACCGCGGAGCATGTGGACATATTCAAGCCCCTGCAGAGTTCGCAGGGAGCGAAACCCCCTGAAATTGGGCTGATCCTTGGTCTTTTGCTTCATGTGGTTGATGACACCGCCGGGCTCATGTTTGCGTCGCATGTGCGACTTGTCTGACTCTTGCACATGAAAGGTGATAGTCTTGAGCCACTTGGCCTCTCCGAGCCACATGAGAGGAAGCGTTCGCCGAGAGGTGTATTTGCCTCTCTGGCTCGGCTCGAATGTAAGTCTTTGCGAGCCCGTCCACAGGATCTCAATGTCTTGGACTCGTTGGAGACGGGCTTTGATTCCCGACGCGAAGCGTCCCTATTCCCCCAGCGAGGAGAAACAAAACCGATTTTGCGAGTAAAAGAGGTGCGATCCGATGTAGTTCCATTCCTTGCAAACTACAAGAGGAGCCAGGAGGACCTGTGGCTTCGTGGCCATGGACAAGTTGACCTTGCGAGTGCCAACATGGAATCGGTGGAGGAGTGTCACTCTACCGTTGATGTTGCGTGGGACAACTGTAGGCTCGTGGTAAGGGTCGAGTCGTGAGATTGCGTGGACACTCTTGCCATTGAAGACGAGGACCAATCGAAGAATTCTGACTAGAATACTAGCAGGTAGCCTCCCAATTGGAGAACCTTCGCCTAGGTCATTGGTGATGACAGAATGCAGGTCCCTGAGGCTCACTTCCGGGTTCATCTCTTCTTCGGCGAGAGCCCGTTCTTCATCTTCAGTGGGATACCTGAGGTTCAGATTTGGGTGGATCTTTTCGGGGTGAGCAGGCATGTCTGCGCAATAAAGAGTTAGTAGGAAGTTGCAGTAGTGTTTGAGCAAGAGATAGATCCCACTTACTGTTATCCTGGTTGGACAGTTTGACTACATCCTCCCATGTCTCCGTAAGTTGCAGGGTTTCGCCGCTCCATATAGATGCTTCGTCACTGTCCAACGCTGATGCCCCGTCAATGCGGCGCCTCAGATGAATTTTCCATGTCTTGAGATGAATATCAGCAAAGGCTTAGAGGTGTTGCAAAAAAAAAAAAGTAACCCCTGCTGGCTCAAAGGCCATACACCGCAACAAGAATTGAAGAATGCCTGGGGAAACTTACTGGCGCTGTCTTGACGCGACGACGACCTTGGAGGCGCTGAATCAGCTCATCTTTCCGGCCAATTTCTCTTCTAAGTTGGTTGACCAATCTTCGCAATTGTCGATTCTCTTCGTGGTACGCCAAGTACAAGGCTCTGTAGTGAAGACATAGGCCTTTGACATACCGCCAGTGCGGCTTGCACGTCTCCTCACATGTAAGAGACCACTGGGGCTCTTCAATGTTTTCCTCTAGGAGGATATCCTCGTCATCGTCGCTGCCAATAGTGGACTCGTCAGACTGAGAATTCACATGGCGCGAATCGTTGGACGAGTGGGTTGAATCATTGGATGGGCCAACCAAAGTGTCGTCGGAGTCGTTGCTCCCAGCGTCAGACATGTTGATTGATGCGATGAAGTTAATTTGATGAACTAATGAGACGAAAAGAGGAGAGCCAATAGTTCAACGCCGCGTACGGATGAAAGGGAGTGAAAGGAAGAGACGAAAAGAGAGAGTTGAAGGCGGACTAAATAGTTCAAAGAGGCTTAGGGTCTAATCCTTAGGATGTGCAGCGATGCTCAACTTTCAGACCTCATCCTTACAAAAGCTCATCTTTCAAAAGATCACCTTCAAAAAGTCCACCTTCTACTTTTTTTTTCTCCGATATTCTCATCTTACAGCCTAAACGGAGTCGAGGACGCCTTGACCCGGTCATAGACGCTCCCCGGTTCCTCCGAAGCCAAGGGGCACGAGATGGTGTAGCTCATGGCCGGAATTGGGTAGTGTCTTTGTCTGGAGCTGGAGCTGACCGCCACATCCAACGGTGGAAAAGTGGTCTTCTTCTATTAACAATTTGGTCGAGACGACGACATCTCACTAGGAGAGGGGGGGGGGCTAATAATTTGCTCGCTCGGTGCATTCCGGAGGGGCGGAATCCTTGGCGGTCGAGCACGCGGTGTTCTGGAAGCTTGTACCATGTCGCATAAGAGTGTAAGAGCGAGTGGTTCAGCCTCGCGCGAATGGCGGCTGAAGCATGACCCCAGCCAGTGGCGCTGGGGTCACAACCCGAGAAAGCGAGGCCAGGCACCAGCAGAAGAAGAGGACAACAGGACTTTCGGAGCTTTTTTTTTGCAAAGAAGCCACGCAGCCATCAAGGAAGCAAGAAGTGGAGGGTTGAAACCGTGTTCTTTGAGGAGAAAAAAAAAAAGCATAAAAGGGCCCTGTTTTGTATCTCTCCTGGAGCCACGCAGAGCCCATCGCTGCAGCAGCCCAAACGCACCTCATCGCTTTCAATCCCTCACAGTCCCCACGACGTCATTGTGTCAGGCTACCTTTGGCGCGTACCCACAGCATCGGGCAATAGTGCAGCACGCACCCTTCTTTTAATCCCGGAACAAAACCCAGTTGATCACGGGGGGGTGGTCCGCCAAACTTCAACCTCCTCAGGTGCTTCACAGCGCCCCTTCTCCGGCGCGCTCTCAGTGGCTGCTTTGCTCCGGTCACAGCTGAGGGGTGGTCATTCTTGGGCCTTTTTGTACCCCTCCACGCTAGGCCTGCGCTACAGCGGCTCGTCCGCGTGCCCAAGGGGCCACACTGCCCACACTGCCCGCCGAAGGAGCCCCGCCCCCGCCCTCCCAGATCGCCGCCCAGCCATTTGCGGAAGGCGGATGGACCGGGCGCCGCACGCGAGCCCAAAAGCAACCAGGGAAGCGATAGCCAAGCTTGAGACCTCCAACCTAACCAACCTTCATATTTGAACCTTTTGCCTTTGCTTTTACATCCCCGCCACAAACGAGAAAAGAAAAAGGGGAGGACGTCTTGGGAGATTGTCGCTCGCTCTCTCCTCTTCATACTTCAGATTCCTTTTTCCAACTACACAGCAAGTGCACGATTGAGGGAGCTCCAGCCTCTCTCCATCGTCCACTCGCGCAATCGCAAGTCGCAACCATGTTCGACCTTTTGCCCATGCTCCTATCGTAAGTGCTCCTCCATATCCCATTTTACTTATCATGATGGGAAAAAAGACGCAAAAAACTCCAATGCAGCTCGCTGACCCTCTCGCGATCCCCTCAACAGCTCCGTCGCCTCTTTTCTCTTCCCCATCTTTGCCTCCTACAAGGCCCTCAAGACCTCCGATCCCGCTCAGCTGACGCCATGGCTCATGTACTGGGTTGTCATCAGCTGTTTTCTCCTCGCTGAATCTTGGGTCTACTTTATCGTCTCCTGGTTTGTCTTCGCCTGCACCTTGCTGTGTCCGCCGGTCTGTTAAGCTCACATTTTCTGCTCTCCTGCAAACAGGATCCCCTTCTATGGCTACTTCCGACTCCTCTTCCTCATGTACCTCATCCTGCCCCAGACCCAGGGCGCCCGCGTGCTCTACGAAGAGCAAATCCACCCCTTCCTCGAGGAAAACGAGTCTCAGATCGATGACTTGATCACTAGCGCCCACAACCGCCTGACTGATGCGGGCATGGAATACCTCAAGCTCGCTATCGAGCAGTTCAAGACCAAGGTGCTCGGACTCCCTCCATCCGAGCCTGCCCCTCCGCCCGAGCCCACTGGGCCCCAGGGCTACACCCATTCCCTGCTGTCCCGTTTCAGCGTCCCGGCCGCAAGGTGGGCTGGCGCCTCTAACACCGGCACCGACTTTTACAGCATGCTCTCCAGCGCCGTCGCCGCCGCCACTAACACAGGCACCCCGGCAAGCGGCTCCGGGTCTGCGCCAGCCGTCCCCAACTCGGCCACGCTAATCCCGTCCAACCTGCGCGACTCGAGCGAGAAGATGTCATTCATCACCGCCCAGCGCGACCGCCTCAACATTGTCCTGTCAGCCCTCGAACGCGAGGCTCAGCAGCTGCGCGCCGACGCCCAGCGCGCCCAGGAGCGTGCCGGCCACGACGACGACGAACCTACACAGAGGCCTGTGGGTGACTTTGGTGCTGGTCTGTCCAAGAGTCGCAGCGAGGTTGACTTTGAAAAGATTGACGCCGAAAGCGGTGCCGAGGACGACGACGGGTCCCTCCGCAGACGAAACGTCGCGAGCGATAACTCGGCCAACAGGGCGTCTGGCTCGTGGATGCCGTGGGCTTGGGGAGCCGGCAGCAACGACCAGGGAGGAAGCACCAGCACCGGCGCGGAGAGATAGAAACCTCCCCCGTAGGATCGGTCCTCGCAAGGAGTTTTTTTGGGTTTGGGTAGACTTTTCTAGGCCTTGGTTACGGTGGCGCCCTGCGGCGCTGGTTTGGTGTCTTTTTTCTGAATTACACTGGCCTTCTCTCTGCATCCTGTTGCTCGCCCAATGGGAGACTCGCATCTGAGTTGTGAGTGTTTTTTTGTTACAAACGGAAATATATAGGTATAGACTGGAATGGGGTGTCTTAGTTCCCCCAAAATCCTGGATTTGGGGGTTGGTTTGGCCATCTCCACTGAATCATGCAAAGCTCCAGCTCTCCGTCCCTTTTTTTTCTTTATACAAAGCACAATTCGCCCTACATGCGCCGGTTTGCATGCCATGTTGCCCAGTACATCGTATCATCTGACCCTTTCTGTGACCTTTTTTTATCCACATTATCATACACGTTGCTGAATGTTTTTCTTCATGCTGTAAGTTTTTATACATGCAAGTTCTAGAACGCGGCAAAGAGAATGTGCTCGCCCGCCTCGAAAAAACTTGTCAATCCTGTTAAACGGACGTTGCCTTGTATGGGTAAGGCAGGTCCAGATCTTCACCCTTCTTGTAGTACCAGCGACGCTTCTTCTTGGTGTTGCCGTTCTCGACCCACACGCTAGTGATGAAGTGCTTGGTGTACCACTTGATGAATCTGGGCTCCCAGAGCTCCGACGAAATGCCCAGGTCCTTACAACATCGCATCAGCGCGTTAGACTTGCAGCCCTCGACGGCGGTGGGGATGGTTTCGGGGCCGAAGAAGTTATTGACACCCTGAGCTTGAGAAACGAAGCTATATTTTCCACACAACGTTAACAAAAAGAAACACATAGACATGACAGAGAAAAGATTGAAGGAGCAAACGTACCATCCATTCGCGATCAGGGCATACTCTCTTGTCACGATACCCGTCCCTACAACGGCCTCGCCTCGGGGGACAATGCCCCAGCCCATAGGGCCGAAAGCCTCGTTCAGCTTCCGCCGGTACTTGATCTCCCCCATGTAGATGATGCCATCGGGCTTGACCATCACATCGTCCAGGTTGATGGGCTCGGTCAGGATCTTGAACTGCTCGGGCGTGACAGGGCTAGTGCCCAGCCCGTAATAGCTCTTTTCCCATTCGATATCCAAGTCGGCCTTGCCAGCGTTCGGGCTCTTGGGCGGGGGCACCTCGGTGTTCCAGATCAGTGGTGCGGGAATGGTGCTGATGTTGGGAGCAGCTGCCGTCGTGGACGCGGGCGCCTTTGCGGGGGTCGGAGCCTTGGGCTTGACGGGGATCGGTCGGGGCTTGGGGGCCACGGCAGCTCGTATGCTCGTGCCGGCGCTCTTTGTCGTCGTCGTCGTCGATGTCTTGGACGACTCTGGCTCTGAGGCGGGTGCTGCCGCTGCTGCTGCTGCTGCTTCGGTGGACGAGAATCGCACCAGGGACGCAGCAATTGAGCGGCCGGCGGCGCGAGGGAGTCGAGGGGCCGCGGCAAGGGCCCGGCGCGAGGCAAACATGGTGATGGCGGCGGGCAATGGGGACGGGCAACGAGGTTATCGCACGATGTAAAAGACTGGCAGGTCAGGCATGGATAATTTCTAGGTGATTGGAGCTGCTGTTTATCCGTGGCCCGGGCGCCACTGCCGTACAGTGCATATACAGTGCCGGTTGATAATAACAAATAGCATCTCAAGGGACGACGACTAAGAGATTGTTGGGATTAATGATCTTTTTTTGCTGTGCAATTTTTTTGATTGGGTAATTTGTGCTTTGTTTTTGTATTTACGTTGCCATCAGGTCAAATTTCAGTATGATTGCAAAAACACCTTTAGTGCTCACTCGGTTAACGCCCCAAGTCAAGCATATGCAGAGTAGAGAAACCAACTTGGGAAACACGCAAAGTGTTGGGATGTAGACATCTGGGTTCCTATGTGAGTGGGAATAGTTCGATGCGTTAATCTGCAGAACAAGGCAGGGGACTTTTTGATCCCTTAATACGAGTATCCGCACAAATTACTTACTGGCTGGAGAGCAATGCAGCATAGAACTTCGAGAAGGATGCCCAGCTAATTCCAACACACATTATACAATCCGATACACGCCATTCACACCACTAAAAAATTACTCATAGTACTGGCACAAACCACATAACTCACCCGATTCAAACCAAGCAGATCATTCACACAATCTACACCATTCACTCAAAAATACCATAATGACGTACCTACAGTGTATTATTAAATCAAGACCGTGTGACGGGGGAACGTAGCACGATATTATCGTCGCTGGGTAAATTAAACTAATTTGATCTGTATTTATTTCGGATCACTCATGTACGTTCATATCTTCGTCATTTCGTAACTAGCAACAAAGATCCTACCCTATTGCGATCAACATAATTGGTGGTGATGCTCAACATGACCTCGATCGCCACTTAGATCCATGGCCAACTGTACTGCCTCCAAAAATCAAGGCTTATGTTTCCAAGAAGACTCAACAACACCCCGCTGGTCCTCTTCCTGACTGTACTCGCTTGAGGAATACGGCGACAAATAGTTGAGGCCCTCGTTGTTTCTCCCTAGCCTCATAGGCTCACATGCCACAGCCCCCGTCTCGCTCGGGACAAGTGTATTATCTTTTACCGCTGCATAGCGTGCCAGGTCGGGAAATCCTTCGTTTGCTAACGGCCCAGAACCAACATGGCTACGCTGTTGCACAGGCTTGCTGTTGAAGGTCGCCGTTTGGAACTCGGCCTGCGGCAAGTGCTCGTTCTGGCTGTCGCGCGGTGATGGAATGGCAGTGTATGAGCGGGAAAGGCGAGGGTCGGGGTACGGGAAGCCCTTCAGCTGCATGTTGAGAGGTTTTGGATGAGCGCGCTTCTTGTACCGGGCGACGAATCGGTTGCAGAGGTAGGAGAGGACGACGATGGAAAGTAAAGTGCCTGTGACTCCCAAGACGATGCTGGCGATTTCGCCCTTCGAGGGCATGTCCGGATTTGGTTCCGAGTCTGGGTCCATCAGAGTTGGGGGTATTGGTGAGGAGGCGGTTGCTTTTGGGAGCAGAACAGAAGAGAGCGTGGTAATCGAAGGGGCTGTCGAAGGCCGTGTAATGATGATGGTCGGTACAGTGAAGGACTTGGGGATGTGAAAGGTGGCTGTGGGAATCGTTTCGAACGTTCCCGTCAAAGTCAAAGTTTCCGACTGGTCGGGCATGTCCGTTCTGAAAACCGGAGAAAGGCTCCTTGAGACGATCGATTCGGTTTCCGAGGGAAACAGGTCTTGTGTCGTCATCGAGAGCGTAAACATGAGCTCCCTGGACGTGACTTTAGTGTCTCGATTCACGAGACGGACCAAGGCGTCGGCTGCAGCGAAACCGTCGACCGGGTTGACAGTTTTTTGTGTCTGCGACACCGACAAGTGTTTTTTATCGATGAAGGAAATTTGAGAATGAGCGTCAAGAGTCTTTGGGATATCGTGTATCGTGTGCGATTTCGAGTCGGTTAGTGTCTGACCTGAGGAAACCCAGGGTGTATTGGCGATGGCTCGGCCAGCGACCATATGGGCGCAGGCCAAGAAATAGATGTACCACATGATAAAATTGGAAAAAAAGATTGTCAAATTGTTTGAAGAGAACCGTAGCGAGAGAATATTGAGTTGGACCCAAAAAAGGGGAAACCATTCAGTGCGTGCTCTGTTTCGCGCGATGGTTCGAATGAAGCTACAATTGAGTAAAATGGGGGAAAGATGAAGTAAAAGTCCCACTAGGAAAATAAATAGTCACGCTGCATTTTTTAACAAGCCGTTTACGGCCATTGATTCATTGAGTAAATGTTGGTGTTTTGTTCACCACTGTTGCCTTGTTCATGTGTTTGCCATTGCTGTAGAACACGGCAAACCCCGTGTTGTGGCGGCCTGTGCAAAATTCGGTACGCAATCCAGTCCTTGAATGATTGTAACGGAGGTACATCGTCGACGGCCACCCTACAAGTTAATCTAGCCAAAAATAATGACAATTTCTAGAGAAAAATAATCCCAAGAAAAAACTCAAGAGGTTCTTTTTAGAATAATTTCTCTATTGAGTTATCGCTTTTATATGATTTAGCTAAAAATGCTAAGATCTATCATCTTTTCGCAAGGGCCCCCTGCAGTAAAGTATCAGATCGACAATCATTCAATGGTTGTATTGTACTAGCAAGCCAAGCGATGACAAACAATGCCTTTGTTTTTATTCTACGCTTTTCTCCTCACGAGACCCTTCCAAAAGTCAAAGCTGTTCTCGTCGCTCTGCAACGTCCAGATTTTGCCAGTCCCGCGGCCAGCCGAATCCACCTCCTCAGCGCGCAGCATGCCCCAGTCGGTCGTGATGCCCAGGACTCTGGCTTTGACGCCTCCCTCTGCCTCGAGCGTGACAGCCTGGCCGGTGTGCAGCCAGTGGCGGTAGTATCGGCCCTCTAGGTCGCGGGAGAAGCCTTCGCGGAGGAACTGGCTGTGGATAGCCTCAATACGGGTGAGGATGCGCGCCAGTAGAGTTTCGAGGTGAAGTTCCGGAACGCCCTTAGGGAGCAAATCGGAGATGGAGATGGTGGGACGGGGGTTGTTAGTGTTGACTCCAATGCCGAGGATAATCTGGTATGAGCCGTTGGAGTAGTTGCACTGCGACAGGATGCCTCCAATCTTGGCGTATGAGGGTTTGTCTCCAGACTTGGTAGGGTCCAAGGCGTCTATAATAAAGAGTTAGATTAAGTGCGTGCGCAAAACAGAATAAGTGACTCACAGATGTCGTTGGGCCACTTCAGCTTGACCGGAACGTTGTCGTATCCGCGGTCGTACGACTGCACCGCCTCAACAATGGCAATGGCTGCAATGTACTGGATAAAAACGACAGGTCTGCTCATAGCCAAATGGGCAGGGTGGTTGATGACTGTGGAAAAGATAAGGCATCCAGCTGGAGATACCCAAACGTTGGACCCACGACCTCTACCAGCAACTTGAGTGGTGGCAGAGACTGTGAATCCTGTAGGAAGCGTCGACAAGATTTTGGGGTTCCTATCAACAGTTAGTCACTAACTCATAGAGAGACTTGGGTGATTTGCGGCGTACTTTTCCAAGATGGTGTTTGTGCTGGTCAACACCTCGCCATACATGAGCAAGTTTCCCCAGTCGCTGGCTTGAGGCTCAATCTGTTGATATCGTCGCAGGCTTGAAAAGTACAGGCCATGGTTGAACTGAGGAGTGAGCTTGGGATGAGGATGTCCCTTTTCGTGAGGGACAATCTTCTTGACAATCTTGCTGTAGTCAGTGATGCCGTTGGTGCTATCATCGGGTTGGTCCTTTTGAGGTAGAGATTGCTGCAGTGCTTCGACGTTCCAGATGGTATCCTCGTTTTGGATGTGGAACGTATCACCCTCGCCCTTGATCCACTCTTCACCATCCTCTTTTGTGATGATGTCGGACCACGAGGTGAGGAGCTCCGACACGCCAGTCTCTTCGAGGGAGGAGAGATGGAGACGCGAGAGTGATGGGACACCGGACTCATTCTGACTAACCTCGAGACCGATTTTGGACAGACAAGCCTTCAGAAAGTCAACTCGAGACTTGTCACTGTCTGAGAGTTTGCCAATCAACTCGTCATATTCTGGAACGTTGGGCTGCGGGTGTAAGTTGACCGCTGCAAATCTAAGAATATGTTAGTGATTCACGCTCAATTTTAACCTAAGGGATACAAACTCAGGGTGTGGTCCTGTGAGCAGAGCCCTTCCATTTCCGATTGTACACGCGATAACAGCGGCCTTGCCGTCCCCGCCGTCCACGTCGGTCTCGTCCTCGTAGCTAGCCAGAATCTCAACCTTGTTGCTCTTAGCCGAGGCAGCATCAACAAAGATGCCTCCTCCGTTGTAGTAGCTCAGGGTCTCATCAGGGACCTCTCCGCTGAAAGCATCTTTGTGCACCTTCAGGCGCACAACCCGGGCTCCTTTCTCGCTGCGATACTCGAAACCCTTGAAGGCGCCGCCCCGGCAGGTCCCCGGGAAGAAACCCAGCTCCCTGCTGCCAATAACCTCGAGCATCTTGTTTCCAACCTCGAATTCACACCTCGCGCTACCGTAGTAGCCGCCGGCGCAAAATCCCAGGTACGCACCGCCCCGGCGCACAAAGTCGCTGATGCGGCGGTTCCCCTCGCCGTTGAGGGCCTGGCAGTAGCCGAGATCGGCGCCGCCCGGGAAGACGAGCAGCGCGCAGGTGGACGGCCAAGGCTCCTTGAGCAGTACCGCATCAGTGATCGGAATCACAGCATAGTTTGGCGACAGCAGGCGGCGCAGGCTCCAGATGCAGTGACGAACGGATTCAACCGTTGTGCCGACGCCTTTAATAGCGGGGAAGTGAGTGAGCAGCAGGAACACAAACAAGGCAATGCGCAAATCAAGGTGCTTGGGGAAGTATTAACCTGTGTAGACGAGGACATTGAGCCTGCTGGGTGCCATTGCTTTCGGTCGTTGAGTTTCCGGGCGCGGTTCGAAAGAATACTTTGGTCGTCACTTGACCTGATCGCTCGTCTAATATCGCCCTGACCAATTTTCCTTCCTCTCACACCACTTTTCCCTCTATTCACACTGGCGCGACAATCAGGAACCGTGGTTTTACCAAGAAATAAAGAAAGGAAAAATGGCCAAAGAAGACAGCGACGCAAAGAAGGTGGTGGCGGAGGACGACGAGGAGCTGGATGAGTGGTAAGTCCGATTCTCCGTTGAAATGCGCTGGATTCTGGTCCGGCCCGTTGGGAGTTGAGAGGAGTCACAGCCACTAAGCCGAGGACTTTTCGCAGGGACAAGCGGATCTACAGTACTGGATGCGCAGGTAAGCAGCGCCCCCAAAAAAATCAGAGAAACAAGAGTATATGGATAAAAAGCTACATGCATTTCGGTACTTAATTTGTGAGGATTTATCTTTGTTAAATCCTGTTGCAATTGTATCCGAAGGCGGTGGTGATCCTACTTGTTGTTGGCCTGACCGTTGTTGGGGCCGGATTTGCTGAGCATGTTTCAAACAGAGGAAAACACCAAGATGACCGATTGTTACTGGGAGAAGCATGATTGGCGAGCTTGCGCCGAAGAAGTGAGTACCATTTCGTCTATTTATTGTGGTTTTCTTTGGCATATTGCCTCGAATCCTTTGCAATTCGAACTGCGGCGAATCGGATGAGGTCAATTGACAGTGTGATAGATGACGGCTTTCAGACAGTGCTGGAAGGCTCACCACAACGACGAGCGAACTGACACCAAGGACGCAGACAAAAAGTGATACAGGCGGAGCTAAAGTGCGTTTCTGATGTATTAGTATATTTATGGCATGGGCTGTGTAAAACATAGGTGTAATAGAATCCCTCACTCTACAGAGCCGTTGAATGATCGAAACAAAGGTGCTTCCACACTGGAAAAAGTCCAGTTAAAATAACCACAATTTCTAAGCAAAACAAGTCTTAAACACAGCCTAGGAGATTTTCTTTAGAATTTTTTATTTTATTTAGGTGAGGTTTATCTCTAAAATGATCAATTTGAATTTACAAATAGGGAAGTAATTGAGGTCGCAAGCCGTGATGGCCGTATCCGATCGATCGATATCGCTTGATATATGACTTTGCAAGATCATTCATTGTACCGGGGGAATGAAAAGTCTGGCCTTAGTCCAGCGGACAGCTTGTTGAGCTATTCCTGCAAGAATAGGAACTCAAAAGCTGATACTAATGTTTATTAGGCTTTGTTTTAGCTAAAAGAAAAAAAGAGAAAAAAAAGAAGCCTCTATTCTTTAACAAGGGCAATATGCAGCAAAACATCGGGCTGAGGGTGGTTCAAGGGCTGTATTGTATGTAGGTCAACACGTCAAATATCAGTCCTTCGCCGTCAGGCCATAATACAAGAAACAAAAGTAATCATTTATAAAGTCATGGCATATCGCATTGCTTCTAGAATAGAGTAAAAGACTCTGTGATGGACCGCCTTCTAGGGCATCATCTTTTTTTATATGGTACATTGTATTAAAACATAACTTGGGTCGTCTTTTTTTCGTCTAGAACCAACCTCCAGCGGCTCATCACGCCCCCAGATATCCCATAAACGCCGTGCCATGCCGCAGTCGAGTGAAGATGTACATGTATACATGGAGGAATGCCCTCTCCCACACAGAAGCTCCAAACTCCATCTCTCTCTCATCAGCCCAGGGCGCACATGGCCAGGCATAGGTATGGCGTGGTGCCAATGCTGTGTGTGGCCGCGCCGCCCTGGGCCAAGTATCGTACAGTCGGTTCGGTTCTGTGTCGCCAGGGTCCTCCGTCGACCGGTTTTTTTTACCGTTCGCCTTTGTCAGGTGAGATTCTCTCTCACCGGTCCTTGTAGACCTTGGGCTTCCACCCTTCCTTGGCTTCGACCTCTTGTTCGACCTTTTCTCGGATGGGGCCTATTTCACGCTCGAACCGCTCCTTTGCCCTCACAATCTTGCTCTGGAGGTAGAAACTGCCGCCCTTCTCGGGGTTGTTGGCATCGAACAGACGCTTGTAGCGCTCGAGAACCTCCTCCATGTTGGCCTTGCCGCCGGACGGGGGCTTGACGTTGAGAATCTTGCATGCTTCGTCGAGGGTCATGCCCGAGGCGAAGGACCCGCCGGTGCTGTTGCCCAGCTTGGCCTGCGCGCGCTGGTATTGCGAAGCGGCCTGGGCCTGCTTGTAGGCGGCCACAAAGGAACGACCGAGAATTCGGGAGCCTGTGAGGAAGGCTGTGATGACGAATTTGTGCGCCTAGGCCGTACGGTCAGCATGCTCAACAAGAAGTGAGACCCTCTGAGGGCATTCGGAGAGAATCGGGGGGGGGCAAAAGAAGTGAGGGATTGCGGCAAAGTGGGATGAGCGCATACCATTGTGACAAGCAGATAGGATAGAATAGGCTATATCCTTGAAATAATTGGTCCCAGGGGACAGAATTAGAGAAAACCTGAACGGCGACGTGGATGCGTCCCTCGTTTACAACGGCGGAACAGATCTTGACGGTGGCTGCATGCCCATCGATTTTTCCCTGCTATACTTTGGCGGGCGAATCCGAGGTCGGAATTTTGCGCTTCCGACCGGCCGATTTCGATTAGCCGAAGATCAGCCCCTCACCGAACGCTCACCGAGAAAAAAGGGCCCAGCGGTGAATTAGCAGCCTCCGCAGCGGCTTGGTTGGTTGGCGCTACGGGGCGGTGATTGGACTCGTATTACGAATGGGCGGGGGACTTTATGCCAGTTCAGCTCTCACGGTGAAGGCGAAAGTCCTGGAAGGCGACAGATTGCAAACCCTTAGGCTGCCTGGGATACCATCTTTTCCAACCAAGCCTAGGACTGGGAACCCTGACTAATACACATTGGACCCTGTCTAAACCAAGTTAGAGAGTCGGGACAGCTTGGCCGAATCTACCTCAATTCTAAACATCTTTTCTTCTTTCAAAACTAAGAGCTATGGCGATGAGTCCCGATGAAGTTGTTGCCCTGTTGCAACGAGAAGGGAGCGGTTTGTCTCCAGATGCATATGACGAGACCCCTCAGCCAGAAGGTGCCCAGCAGCGAAGAACAGAGCTGCTGGCCAATGTGCTAGCCACATGTCAACAAGCGTTGCAGCAGGGCCCAGGGCAGCTAGAGGCCATTGCCAAAGCCCTGGGCGATGGCAGTCGAGATGGTAGGTTGTGATTGCATCCCTATCTCTTCCGTTGTTCCCGTGCTTTCTACATATCGACGGTGCGCGGGCCACCCTACAGTAGTGGCATTTTCTCTCCGCGACTAAGACACTATGGCTGATCCCAAGTATAGTTGCGTGGAGGCTTCCGTACGGGGATTCGGGTATCCTCGCCTTCTTCCTCGAAGCTCTTGCCGTGGACGCTTTAAGCCAAGGCATCAAAGTTCATGCCCTACGAATTGTGGGCAACTCGTGTGCAGACACAGACGAAAACCGTGGCCGAGTCATTGAGGGAAACCATTTGGGGTCCATTATACGTCATCTGCAAAACGAGGGACTGATTCCCTACGTCATCCCAGTGTTGTTCAACATCCTTGTTGACTATGGTAAGCTTCACCCATACTTTAGCATGCTCAATTGTGGCTCACAAGAACGCAGAACCGGCTCAAAAGTTGGCATCAGAGTCACGTCTCAACATCCAGCTCATCTCTCTCCTCTCTTCTCCGAGCCTGCCAAATTTTGCGCCCTTGATCACCTACTTTTGCAAGATCCTGACGCTCCTGAGCTCTCAGGATGGCGAGGCCGTCGTCGCCAACCCCCTCACCGCACAGGTCCTCCTGAGGCTGGCTACGAGTCCTGCTATCAGGGAAGATGCGGATGACTTCATCTCTCTGGTGTCTGCGGCTGCTAGCTACTTGGCAAACGAAGCTTTCCAAGCCAACTTCGTTGCTACTCAGCAGATGGACGTCTTCATGACGGCGTTCCACTATCTCCACACATACCTCGACCCCCAGGACCAAGAGGACCCAGACACAGCGACACAGCTCAAGAAGTTGCGTACATCTCTGCTCACGACACTTGCCGACCTCTCTGGGAATGACTCGTTTCCAAGCTTCTACCCCCTGGACAGTTCGGTGCCGCAGTCACTCCTGGCTTGGCTCCAAGGAACGAACCCTTCACTTCAGTCTGCGGCCTGTCTCGCTCTCGGAAACCTTTCTCGATCTGACGAGGTCTCTCTGGCACTCGTTAGCACTCACAAGGCTCACAGCCCTCTCGTCAACCTTCTTTCAAACCCATCCATCACTGATTCTCAACTACTCCACTCCGCACTGTCGTTCCTCAAGAATCTTGCCATTCCAGCCAAGAACAAGCCTCTTCTTGGTGACCTGCTCGAACCTGCCGCCACTCCTCGCATCATGACTCTGGACACTCTCCCACAGGTCCAGTTTGCAGCAGTTTCATTGGCCAGACTGCTTCTTGTCAACTGCCCTCCCAACGTTCGCAGAGTATGTGCACCTCGAAAGACTGATTCATCGGGTGAACACACTAGTGTCCATGACATCCTCTCCGTGTTTGCCCGGTCAGACGCCGAGCCTACAAAGCTTGAGGCGGCACGCGGCATTGCAGCTCTCTGTCGTGTGCTGCATACTACACCCGTCTTCCCTGTGCTTCCTGAATGGGATCCATCGCAGGAGAGCTATGTCTTTGAGCCAAAGGAGCCTCTGCCACCAACTGTGGGCAGCGACGAGAGAGGAAGCCGTGTGCGAGATTCCTTTTACAAGAAGCACGACCTGACCAAGACACTCGCCTTCCTTGTTACCCAGCAAAAGTGGCCCATTCTCCGGTCCGAGGCCTGGTTCGTCTTTGCTCTCATGTCCCGTTCTCAGGATGGCGCGGCAGTTGTTGCGAGCACACTGGCCATACCAGAAGTAACCAATGCCCTCTCGCGATCCATTACCGGCCAAGATGTGGTTCCGGAGAGCAACAATCAGCCCAAGCAAATCGAGGCCGGTGCATCTGTCGTTGGCGCTGATGCTAGCGGCATTCCAGAAGGCCTTGGGTTGGAACCGCAGCAGGTTGATCCTAAGCAGCAGGCCAATATGAGCAAGGTGGATAGGGAAAACTGCCTAGTGCTATGCACGGAAATTGTCAAGAACTCGAGCGGTGGATCGACGGCAAACCAGCTCAATCTATTGCAGGAATTGCTGAGACAGGGCACAGAGATGCTTGGCCAGGACAGAGCTTAGAGTTAGTATCAAGTAGAAAAAAAAACAGCAGGTATGGTCAGCATGGGTGGGCAACAAAAATGGCTACGTATGAGCGAACCATAGAGCAAGCAAGCAAGCATGAATAAACCTCTATTTTTTTTTACTCAAGGCGAATGCATGTTAAATCACAAGACAACCAAACTGCACACGATGCCCACGGAATGCCGTCATTGACCAATTGATTACAGAACAAAGCCGGTGATCATGCAATAAATTCTTTGAGCTGGACCTAGAGTATCTTTCCCTCCAAACCCGGCTAAGCATTTCATCAGGGCCTCGAACCGACGTTGCCCCTCCCTTTGAGACGCAAAGAGCAAAACCCTCAAACACCAGTTCCCTTTTTGCAAGTTTATTTCTTGGCAGTCTCGGCCTCGGCCGCATCCCGCGCACGCTTCTCCCGAGCACCCTGGTATCTGGCGTTGGCACGAGCAAGACGCAGGGTTCGGTAAGCACCAGCCTCGATGGCAGCGGGGACCTCGCTCTTCTTGATCTCCTTGACAGCAATGTCGGTGGGGGCAATGGGGAGAGCAGCGGCGACGTTGGAGACCTTCTCGATCTTGGAGACGTCGGTCTTGGTGTCACCCTTCTTGGGGGCGTTGGATCGGCGGGGGAGGAGGATCAGGCGCTCCTGGTAGGCCTTGAGGCGGGCGACATTGGCGGCCAGGGACTCCTCGCTGAGGTTCTGGCGGCGGGGGTCGACGGAGATACCGATGGTGCGGGCAAAGGCCTTGGGGATACCGGCCTCCTGCAAAGGTTGTTAGACACCCACAATTCCATTGTCAAAAAAGGAGCCACCTCGACAATTTTGTATCGAGGCTTCCAGGAGAAGAGGGTTCCAATCGTACCTTGAGCTCATCCAGAGTGAAACCGCGGCCGGCACGGACTCGTCGGTTGTAGCGGATGGTAGGGCATCGCACAACAGGTCGGAGCTTGTCGACGGGGCGGGGGGCGAGGGCAGCAGCCTTGGCCTGACGAGCAGTGCGTCTTCGGAGCTTCTTACCGGGCTACACCAAATTGTTAATATGTTTCGATTTTTTTTTTTCGAGTGCGGCGGACGGCGCAACGACACCGCTTCCTCCTGAGTTTTTATCGTACCTGGTCGAAGTGCGTTCGCACCCGGCGCTGCCAATCCTTGCGGAAATCTGTGCGAGAAGTCAGTCGCTGTCTTCAGGTGTCGTCGTTCGTCGGGATTGCTCACGGTTGTTAATGAGCTTCTGGTTGTGCTTGATCGCCTGAGGGAGAAAATATCAGCGAATGCCTTCTACAGCATGTTTATGCATCGCATTGGGCGTGGAATCATACCATTTTGACTGCTTGCGATCAACGGGCTCCGGTTGTCGATGGTCGGGTCGGTCGTGGGACTTGAAATTTCGGAGGGTTGAGGCTTGACGAATTCCTGGGAGGGTTTTCTAACCCTACGCGCTCGGTACGTACTGTGGTGGGGTCTCAGGCGCACGAATTGTTTCTCGTCACGTGCATTTTCTCATCCGGCACGTTTTTTTTTTATTCCTCCAAGATTCCGGGGGTTCGCGCCTTGCGGCCTCAGGACACTAGCGGCTGGCTCCGCTGAAACCTGGAGGGCAGCTTGTTCAAAGTGGTTCCTGGCATGCACGTAAATGTTCATGACCATCAGGATGTTCACTGCATGGCATGTTTACTACACACAACCTTTGCAATGCCTTTTCAAAACTATGGAGTAATTAACTAGACCACCTTTTTAATATTCAATCAATAGGCCTAATTTAAGAAACAGTCACGAACAATTCAAGAATATCACATCCTACAATGACCGATGCCAGAAATTTATCGCATAAATCCAATGTCCGTCAATGCTGCACACAAAGGCAACTGCACAACAAGGTGCACTGGCGGATAGCTTCTACCAAAGTGGGTCCTTCCCAGCCAATCTCATTTCACATTTGCGGCCTTGCAGCCTGAGCAAGGCAGCCGTCCCAAAACATGTATAAATTTCCAGTCTCCCTCCCACACTTTGCTTGTTTTTCTCTTTCTTCTTCATACTTACCTTATCTAGAGGCTCGCCGCTCAAGACTGGTGAGCCTCAGTGTGGAGGGCCTGCATTGCACATCGCGGAGTCGCTCCATACTCCATTGTCCTTCGGGGCCATGGTGGGTGCAATTTTTGATTTAACCATTTTCATTGTGAGCGACGCTCTATGCGCCGGCATGAGGAAGATGTTAGTTAGAGTAATGCAGCTTGCGGGAGTAGCGTTGAAGTGATTATGCGTCAATGCTGTCGGCCAATCTGTCGGCGCGTCACGTCGCGCATTCATGATGCAGAGTTTCAGTAGCGAACCAGGGAGAGGCCTGCATGGTTGAAAAGGGTCTTGGAACGCTTTGATGCTATCTATTAGACCCTGATTGAGCCTTCGTGGCCAACGTCGCCGATTCGGAGGAATGATGTCTCGATTCGGCGAGGAATGTCTGGACCACTCGTCCTCTCGCCATATTTTGGAGACGGCGATGCTACCTCGTGTTTCTCCGATGTCTGTCAGTTCCCGAACAAGAGCCACGACCCAAATACCAGATATCGCTCTATACCGTGAATAGATCCTAGTATCAGCCCAGCTCGAATCATTAAAATTAATTAATTAATTGAATTACGTTCCTGGTTCCCAGCAGCATTGTTGGCACCTCACCTCCCGTAGGTGTTCCTCGACGCAGCTCCTCTCACCCGAGGCTACTCCGTACCAATCATAAGGCCGCAATTCGGCCCTCCAAACGGCCTGCTCGTCCAGGAAAAATCTCATGACACCACTTCCTCGCATCCCGAACTCCCTCCCACCGAGATCCGCGACTCGATTCTCGCAACGTTCCTAGGGCAATTCGCTCAATCAATCGTCTCCGAAATACCCTCGACTCACGGACGACCCTGCCGAAAAGAATTGCGACAAAAAACAACCGCCCACACAAAACACATCCCGCCATGGCGTCCAGAATTGGGCCCCGCAGCGTCAAGGACGCAACCCGCTTCACCTCGACCATCCCTCATGCGACATCAAAGTCGGTCGGCGGATCCGCCGCCCTCCCCAAGGCACCGCGCATCCCCGGCGAGACGCCCGAGCAGCGAGTTCGCCGTCTACGACAGGCCCATCTTGCCGCACAAAAGGCCCAGATCAGCAAAGCAGACAAGGTCATCGACGCCTCGAGGCGCTTCTTTGATGTCGCACACCGATGGACAGTGGGAGGCATTGTGATATTCACGGGTACGTCTGATGTCTCCTCGGGAGCCCTCGGAAACATGCTGCCGAGCATACCGGGATGAGCAACTTCCATGTCTGGCGCCAGGAATGCTAACGCTCTTTCTTTTCTTTCTTCTTCGCAGCCGTTGCTGGTGTGGTCAGCATCTACTCCGTATGGGACATGCTCCGATATAACCGAGCCCGCCGCGCCGAATGGACCGAAGCCCAGAAGAAGCTCGAGGCCGACGAGCTCGCCACGGCCCGCCTCGCCTACCTCAAGGGCGACGCCACCGAGGAGCAGATCGAGCTCGTCGAGGAGGCCAACCGCGCTGCCGAAGCTCAGGGCACCAAGCTACCACCCCTGCTGTCGGCGCCCATGACCCGCACCCACTTCGAGGAGCACGTCAAGCCGGCCTTTGACGGCAGCAGCGCCGAGTCGGGAGAGGCCAAGAAGACGGGCAAGGGCATCATGGGCGTCTTCTCGGGCGTGCTGGGCGGCCAGAAGCAGGGCGAGGATGTCGGCACCTCCCAGGACGACAGGACGAGCGTCCGCGACAGCGACCTGGTCCGCTCAATCGAGGACAAGGCACAGCAAGCGGTAGACAGTCTAGGCCAGCCCGCAAAGAAGTCGTGGTGGAAGTTCTGGTGAATGAACTGAGAGGGACACATGCGATGGAAGAGGAAAAAAAGAAGAAAGAAAGAAAGACGGCATACAAACACACCCACGATTAAGACTTTTTGACGGCAACAAGGACATGACGAGAAGAACCACGCACGAGGGAGGGAGGCAGGATGTACGTGTTCCGGGCAAAAAGAGTGTATCATACTGTGTAGATTGGCAGTGCATTAGACGGCGTCGGGGTCCATCTTGTTGTATGTATCACCAAGGGAAAAACCAAGCCCTACTTTACCTTATTATTTAAAATACCAAGCGATTGAAAGCAAGCAATGGAGCGTGTTACAATAGTTCTCATGCTTGTATCTCCCCGCCGAGCCATTGGGTTGTAATGACATGATTTACGTTGACATCCACCAGATGCGTATGGTCTGATTCACCAAAACCGACTTGGGGCAGGCCAAACTTTGGCCTGACCTCACTCCTCGTATCAATCCTGGGTTTGTTCAAATCACGCACACGCCAGAGGGAGAAAACAGTTTCAAAACGTGACGATCATCGTCGTCAAGCTTGTATTCCTTCATTTGTTCCTATGTAAACGACATTCCGGGTCGTTTTGCTTATTCCTGATTCCTTCGTATGTTGTGACTATAAACAACTGAGAGCCCATATTGGCAAAGCGCTGTCTGCGACAAAAGAAAAAAACCATTGCGCCTGAGTATGTTACCGCCCCTAGTGACAAAGAAAATCTGTGGAGAGTATTATCCGTAATCCATTCTCAAGTCAAACCTGCAAGCCTTCCGGTGAAAAAGAAAAAAAAAAACAATTCCGTTTCGCTGTACTCCAGTTAATCCCCTTATACAACCTGCCACAACCATGAGCATCTCAGTCAAGTCGTATTCTGTCTGTCCCCCAAAATGTCTTCGACTTTGTCATTCTGGTGGCCTCGGCGTTGTAGGCCGAGGTGAATACCGTCTAGCCTTTAATCAAATGCTCAAGAGTTTGATCAATGACTTGACTGATCGACTCTCCATCCAAGGCCCTTTAACTTAGAACCCACAGCACACCTTGATTTCGCCCAATCCACAGGCCGCACCCCGATATCTTACAGCATCGCACTTGTTTTGGTCGATGCAATCACCGATTCATCCTCCTAGGTGATGATGATGTGGTTGAAGTGACCGGGCACCTTGAGTCTGCACTTTTCGCAGTCAGATCGGTAGCCTATGCTAAAGCTCTTCTTCATGCCCGGCTGCCATGTCCAGTTATTGATGGTGTGGCGATTACGAGCATGTCCCTGGCGACCAGGAGAGGGTGTTGTCGGTTCCTCATCGCCCTCTGTGGGTGGTGGTGAAGCGTGCGACTCAACATCCATCATCGGGTGCTCCATTGCGTGTGGGGGCGAAGGCTGGGGTGCGATGTATTCGAGGTTGGCGGTCTGGTGGGCAGGAATACCTCCGTCTATGGCCATGACTGGGGAAACAAGGGCTGTTGGGCTTCCCATGCAATCGTCGCCTTCCGAAATAGGAGAGGGTAGGCGCCGGTTATTTTGAACAGCCTGCCAAGCATTGGAGGAAGCCATGGTGCGGGGAACACACTGGTCGTCGGAAAACCCAGTCTGTTGGTGACCCAGGTTGACAACGCCGTTAAGCGTCTTGACAGCCGGTCCCGGGCCGGCCCATTCGCACTGCTGACCTCGAACCTGAGCAGCGAAGCTAGGTTGGATGGGGGTAGGCATTCGGCCGTTGGCGTTATCGGGGTGGTGGTCGGCGGCGTTCTCTTGAACGTGATGGTGCTGGGATGTAGCGTCCATCATGTCCATCTCGGCGTCGTTCTGGGGTTGGGGCTGGGCCTGGGACTGCTGCATCTCCATGGACGCAGCAGGCCAGGGCCACAGGTGGCCCTCGGGCGCCTGATCATCCGAGTCGGAGTTCTGAGGGGTCATGGACGACGAGGGCAGCCATTGTTGCGAGACCTTGGGCGAAGTTCGGAGGGGAAGACACTGGACTCGTTTCTGGACAAGAGTCAGATCTACTCAGGGAGAATGCGGTTGGGGTTGTGTGAACTCACGTTTCGGTGCTCTCCAAAACTCAAGGCACCGTTGGCGCTGGCGTTGGCGAGATCTTCCTCCTCCTCACGAGCTCGTTTGCGCTGAGCATCCGACATCGCCTCCGAGTACTGGGTAGCGGCAAACATGGTGCAGGCGGTTGGAGGAGCCGCGGTGCCTTTACCGTGAACAAAGAGTGCAGGAAGAAGGAAAAGAGTGAATCCGGACAACTGTGGGAGCTGTTGCGAGAGTTGCCTTGGTCCGGGTGTTAATGCGGGTGGAGTAGTGGTGAGCAGCGCCTCTTCCCGCTGTCTTTCCCGGTGGTTGGAGTGGGGGGCAAGATGGTGTCCGCAGGTGGCGGCGGTACGAGGTTTCGCGGAAGACGGGGGCGGGTTTGACAACTAAAAGAGACAAGTCGATGGTAGCGGAAAAAGAAAAAACAGAGAGCGAATGCGATGCGATTTGAATGTGAATGTGAATGTGAAATGTAACGGGCGAAAAGAGGAGTCGAGGGAGGACGAGGATGGGGACCTTTAGGCAGGTGGCCGTGGCAGTGGTTGGCCCAAGGTGGCCGGACAGTACGACCCTCGTGAAGCGCAAAGCGTGAGGCGCGAAGCTCCTGGGCTCCCGGCGGCCTGGTCTAGTGCCAAGGGCGATACGTGATAGTGCGTAATAGTGGGACCGTCAGCTGTGCCAGGACGGGGAGGGACCAAGAAGGCTGGCGCAAGGCACGCGAGGCACGTTTAGCGACGCAAAGCCAAGATGTATTGTTTGTTTTTTTGGCGTGTGGCTGTTTTTTCTGCCCCAGATGGAAAGTCTGGAAGCTTAAAAAGGCCAGTCAGTAGTGGCAGGCAATGCACGGCGCCAGAAAGGGATTGAAGAAAAAGAAAGCAAGAGTTGAGAGAGGAGGGTAGCGTGTGATCAAGACAGAGAGCCAACGCAAAAAAAGCAGAGGCGGGATGATCAAATGGCTGCCGTAGTAAGGACGGGACGAGAAATTTCTGCGTGAATAAAAAGTAATGAATCGAGTAATTAATAAGAAGGTGTTTCTGACAGGCACGATTATAAGCGCGTAAGGATGAGCAAAAAGGCGTCCTTCGGGAGGATTCCAAAAATAAAAGAACAGAGAGAGGCTGATGATAGAGTGCAGCACTGCCCACAAAAGCCACACAGCCAGGGGTCAGAAAAAACGACGAGAAGCAAGGCAAACAGAAAAAATTGATTAAAGAGCAGTATAGTATGGAGCAAAAAAAAAATATTCTCAAGAATAAGGAGAAACACGTAGCCAAAGGAGAGACTGTGGAAATATCAATTAGGACTTTGCAAAAGTCAGGAATGTGATCTATGGGAAAGAAAAAAGGGGGTACGGCAGATTGTTAATGGTGGTGCTCAGAGTGGAGGAGGCCACACAGCACTCAACCCATCAAGCTTGTTGCTTGTGGTGGGCCGCCACACACCATCACCCAACGTCACGGCGCGTCCCAAGGGCGTCTTGAGATTCCTGCTTTTGTTTACTTTGGTGTCACTTTTGGGTTGCGGTCGGACGTTGCAGTTTTTTTGGCTTCTATTTTGGGTTCAGCCGGCCCAGCCACTAATTGGCTACCATCCGGGTACAATTTGACAGGAATGTCTTTCTCTTCTGCTCTGTCCGTCTTCCCCAGCATCGTTTTATTGCCAATTCGTCCCGTCATCAGACCAGTCTGCCGAGGACCCGGCTGCGCGGCCTCACCGGCAAGCCCACCAGCAGAGACCAGGTGCTCACGGACCAGGCAAAACGACACTCTAGACCCAGACTCACGCAAGTCAGCTCGACGTGAGCACCCTCCATGTAGCAAAGATCTGTGACCCCATGCCTGTCGTCCGCACCCCGGTCCTCCTCCGGGGTACGCCGTCACACTGCCGCCGTTCGGATCCGGCAACTTGTGTCACGAGTCTACCCTCCCTCGCCCATCGCGGCAAGGGTCCTCTCTCGACACGGAAGGCATCCTGTTTGGTCGAGTTTCACTCACGTTTCGCCAGCTCGAATACTGCCAGATGCGCCGAAGGATTGTTTGAGATTTGACACACTCGGTTGTCACTGCTTGGACGAACTCATCCCGGGCCGTCAGCTCTGACAGCTGCGCGTCATCGGATTTATTAATTAAGCGATTGATTGACTTTTAGATTGGCCCTTAGGTGTAGGGTAGCAGGCGCATATAAAACTCAACACATGATTGGTATCCTTCCAAAGCGCGTGAATTGGGAGAAGCGATTTCCTTAGTAGGTTTAAGGTTGTGTCAGGTTCTGCTGGGATGTTTCTGCATCTTTGGTTACATTTTTCTTCCATGAAGTTCGAAAGAACCCGCTTCCTATGCTGTGTATTCGGCGTTACCAACCATGCGTGGGTCTGTCTGCGTCACTCTGACTCGTCACCCAAAACGATAATTGAGAGGCATTTGATCATATGGTGTTCCTAAACTCTATTTGCCACATGCATCTCTTCTTCGAATGAATTATCTCGTCTAGATCTTCCATGTCGCAACGTTGAATCCTGCATGTCGCAGGCGTGGGGGGTCTTTAGAACTCGGGTGACCTCACAACTAGGACTATCAAACGTCGCGATGCTTCTTGATACCGGGGTATCATCCTGAGACCCAATTATGCGCCGCATTCGGCGCCACTGTAGTCACAAACCAAGACATGCCCGAGAAAGAAGCTCGCTAACCATGCCGCTCGCTATGCAGCAATTGAGGTTGTAGAGTTTCGCGCGAGACACGGCTACACGTTGGGTTCTCAAAGCCGCCAATTGGGTGCGCTGGAAATCAGCGTGCCACGGTTTACCCAGTTCTGTCGGGGCACCGGATCTATGAACCACGACGGAAGAGAGATGCTGCCGCCCAGTTGACAAAATTTTTTTTACTACCGCGAGACTGAGAAGAATTCTCTTTGTCGGACCGACCGCGTAGTTTCTTCCCGTACGACTTTTTTTTTCTTCACTTTGAAATTTCTCCTTGCTGATGTCTAGCGGCCAAAACCGCGACGGGAAAAAAAGACAAGTGTCTTGGGTGTTGTGCATTCTTGTGCATTCTTCCGCCACACCATATTCATTCATTCCCGCCCATCCACCGGTCGCATACGCGCCATGCCGGCATCGCCTTTGAATATGAATGGACGCGGGATATGCATACTTTGCTAGGGGAGGGATGGGGTAGCCAACCGCGGAGGTTTGGGTCTGCACCCGGGTCATCAAGGGTCTTGTGTGTGTATTTCAATGGCACAGTTCAAGGTGCGGTGGTACAGAAGCCAGTGACATGTCATGGTGGCACCCTTTTTTTTCGGCCACCACCTGGAGAGATTTTTATGCCCTCGGAATGAGGACCGCTGCCATTGCACCTGGGAATAGCCTGTTCAGCACAGCGGAAAAAAACGATCCAATTGAGCCCTGACAATTGCAAATTTCTGGGACACTGACGTAATTCAAATTTGTAGTAATGACCGCCCGATCAACATGGATGGAGACAAGTCACACGCAGATTATGTACATGCATGTGCACTTGTGCGCCCTTGGATCTATCACAATTCACCGAGTGTCACTGAGGGCAAGGAATACCGGAGTCTGACCGTAGATGTGGGCTCCTGCCGTAGTATGCTTGCTAGGTGGGCCCGCCTCCGAAGCCACTCCGATTGATTTTGCTCTGGATGCATGGGTTTTGGGGTTCGGTACCTGGCCAATATATGGCAGTCCAATACAAATTGTGTGTACCTTTGGGATTGACTCACTCGGTTTGCTCCAAGCAATTGATAACTTTTGGACAGCTCCTCCAATTTCTCTTCTTCTTTTCTTCTCTTCTCATACCATTCTGTTTCTTTTCTTGACCTCGACACGTATACCCATCCTCACCTGTTGTCGTGGCTGTTGACCTTTGGCCCATCTCACACCGACCTTCGCCCCTCCACACCACTGGCCAGCTTTTTGTTTCCCCTCCCCCACCAAACCCGTTTCTCCTAAAACAACACCACAAAAACTTGTGACAATGCCCAGCGCAGACATGGCTCCCATTGTCGCTGATGATACCCGAGGTAAGTCAATCACCAATTGAACGAGACATGTTCCATCCCATGCCCTACACTGTCCTGTCCTTACCGTCATGGTTCGTCATCGCCATGGAGGCGACACGGGAAAAAAATATTGGGCACAAATATCCTGCCAATGCCGGGTGGCAAGCGTCGAGCGAGACCGTTCGGCTGCGAGCCTCTGGTCCCTTTCGTCCAAACGCGGGAATATGGGGTTTATTTCGAGAAACACTTGTTCCCCGTCTCCAGGACCTTGCGACACCGCTGCCCGTAGACTTTTTTGCAGTACTTGCACTACAAGCACTTTGAGCGCCCAACATGTGAGCTGACTCTGTCGTTTTCTAGTTCTCGGACAGGATCCCTTGATCCCTCCTGCTCTCCTGACTTCAGAGATTCCCCTGACTGAAAGCGGCTTGAACACCGTTGTCAAGGGCCGAGCCGATGCCGCCGAGATCGTTCTTGGTCGCCAGGACCGTCTTCTCGTAGTCGTCGGCCCATGCTCCATCCACGACCCCGCCGCTGCCCACGAATATGCTGCCAAGCTCAAGGCCCTGTCGGAGAAGCTGTCTGACGACCTGTGCATTGTGATGCGTGCCTACCTCGAGAAGCCCCGAACCACTGTCGGCTGGAAGGGTCTGATCAACGACCCTGATATCGACTCTTCTTTCAAGATCAACAAGGGCCTTCGTGTCTCCCGTCAGCTCTTTGTTGACCTGACCTCAAATGGCATGCCCATTGCCACCGAGATGCTCGATACCATTTCTCCCCAGTTCCTTGCTGACTGCATCTCTGTGGGTGCCATTGGTGCTCGAACCACTGAGTCCCAGCTTCACCGTGAGCTTGCCTCGGGTCTGTCCTTCCCCGTCGGCTTCAAGAACGGCACCGATGGTGGCCTCGGCGTTGCCATCGACGCCATCGGCGCTGCTCAGGCTCAGCACCACTTCATGGGTGTGACCAAGCAGGGTCTTGCTGCCATCACCCGCACCAAGGGTAACGAGCACTGCTTCGTTATCCTCCGAGGTGGTAACAAGGGCCCCAACTATGACAAGGAGAGCGTCCAGGCTGCCAAGGCGGCTCTTGAGGCTAAGAAGCAGAAGCTCGCCATCATGGTCGACTGCTCCCACGGTAAGTTGCTGAATTTTTTGACCGCTTTTCTGAAATATGCGCTCACACACATCCAGGCAACTCCCAGAAGGACCACAACAACCAGCCCAAGGTTGCCAAGGCTGTTGGTGACCAGCTCCGTGAGGGCCAGACCGCCATTGTTGGTGTCATGATTGAGTCCAACATTGGCGCCGGTAACCAGAAGGTCCCTCCTGAGGGCCCCTCTGGCCTGAAGCGCGGTGTCAGCATCACCGACGCCTGCATCGACTGGGAGAACACTGTCGAAGTTCTCGAGGACTTGGCTTCTGCCGTTCGTGCTCGCCGTGAGGTTAACGCCTCGCAGTAAGCAGCTCACGATAACGCGCTGCTCGGAGAGACGGCCGGGATGAGCCCTTTTTCATGGGCATCTGGAATTTCTCGTCATTTTTCGTTTTTGTAATGCCCTTATTCAAGAGCCGATATGGCTTCAAATATGAAGGACAAAATATAGGGAGGGTTGGGCTTTGGATGAGATGAAATGAGTGGGAGGGCATAAAAGCTGGCGTATCTAGGGTTGCATTCAAAAAAATGGTCACGATGCATAAGAATCCACTCGGCCAACAGGCCGGCAGTGACTCACTTAAGGATGTGTGCGATTATATATATGTTTGTGCGTGTGTCCTGGTAAACGTTTACACGGGTTTTGCATGATTGCGGTTGAAAGATTTTCCCGCAAAATGATATCCACACAGAACTCCCAAAACTCCTGTATTCCCACCCCACCCACCCAGTTTGAGTAATAGACAAATGGCCGGCCACGCAAAGTGTTAGTAATGAAGCATGTAGGGTCCCACGAGGGGGGGGACGGACAGGCTATCGAAAGTTGCCCGGCATCGGTGCGTAGCTTGCCGTCGACCCGCCGACGGGATTGGTCTCGCGCCACGCAGCCACACGCTTGAAGGCGGCCCATCCCAGCAGGCCGACGGTGCAGACGATGAAGCCCCAGACGATGATCCTGTCCTTGTTGCTGTCGCGCTGGAAGCACAGGGTGGTGACGTCGTCCTCCTCGGCCTTTTTGCAAAAGTCAATGCCCTGGCTCAGGCAGAAGGCCTTTGTGCACTCGGAGCACGATTTAGACTTGGACCGCCGTGCATGCGAGTGCGGCCGAGACAGCGATTCCGCCAAGGCGGCTGCGTTGTCCAGGTTGGCGGCGTCTGATTCGGCTTCGGCGCCGCGGGGGACGACGGGCTGCAGTTCCGGATCGAAGAGGGACGGGTCGCGGAGGAAGAGGTTTGCCGCTGCCGTGGTCTCGCTCTTGGGGCCCAGCGGGATGATGGTGCTGTTCTTGAAGCATGTGCACTTGCAAAAGGTCGGCGCGGCTGGAGAGAGAGAGAAAGGCGGCTGAGGTTAGCAGAGTGTCTCACAATTGGCCCTTCCCCCCCGTCCGGCGGCATGTCATCCAATGTCGGAGGGGTGCTCCCGTGCAAAAGGGAGCCGAGAGGCGAGGGGGAGGGAGGGAATGCGCACAGGATGCTGCGACGAGGGACATCAGAGCCCCCAGCAGGAGCAACAGTAGAGACGTGCGCGCCATCTTGACGGGCTGTGACGGGGCGCGAACGGTGGACGAGGTCAAAGGGGCGCGAGAGGAGAAGCGACGGGCAGCAGGAAGGGCGTTGCAAGGCAGCGTTGGGAGACGCAGAGGCTGATCTGGGCACGTCGCAAGTTTAAAGATGCGCTGCCTCGCTAACCTGGCACTTGGACGTCCCGCCTCCAGAAGGCTGTTGATGCTGCTCCCGGCCACTGTGAGTGGGCCATCCGCACGCCCCTCCCCCAGCCCAGGCCACACTGCTAGAAGGGGGCCCGCCACAGCCTTGCCTGCGCCTATTGGCTGACCGCGCCACATGCGAAAAAGTTGCCCTCTGGGCCTGGGAGCTTCTGATGTGATTTTGGTCGATATTCTTCGCATCTGGGCTATCGCTTCCGGAAGAGCAACCACCAATTCCTCCCCCTCCATACCGATCCACGCACCACCGCACACACCATGGCCCGAATATCCCGGGTGCGGGCTCTCCCGTGCCTGCAAGCCGCAATTGCACCCTCGTGCGCCGCCAACCGCGCACCCTTCGTCGCCCGCACCACCGCCTCCGCCGCCCTCTCGACATCAGCCCGTGTGCAGGGCAAGAACACCGATTGGATTCGAGGCAAGCTGTGGAAGGGCGACGCTCCCGGTCCCGAGGATCCCTACACCCAGCGAATTGAGCCCGAGGAAAAATCCAACCTGCCCGACGAGGCCCTCGAGTTGCAGGACCGCCAGGATTTCACACCCGAGGAAGTGGAGCGATCCCGCCTTGTGCTGCCCCCCCGTGGCCGTGTCGAGGCCTACACCGAGAAGGAGGTCGAGTCTACGGATTCCTCGTACACACCTGCGACATCAATTGAGGAGCTGGAAGAGGTCAAGTCTCTGAAGACGTGGTGGGAGCAGCCCGGTCACTGGGGCCCTGAGAGCGAGTTCCGAGGCTTTGCGGCCAAGAAGGTTGAGGACCGGGCCATTGTCGAGTTGACACTGCGAAGGGCCGTTGTTGAGGCACTGGCCCTCCAGGAGGCCGGTCTGCTTAGCGAGTGGGCTGTCAAGAAGTGGCCGGCTGGCGAGCGGGCTGAGTTCGACCAGACCCTCTCTGTTGAGGTTCAGGTCCAGGACGGCAAGGCTACGCTCAAGGGTGATGTCAAGGCTATTACCGGACGCCTGACGAGTGAGGTTGAGGAGCCTCAGCAGACAGAAAAGATCTCTGCCGAGGAGGCTCAGGAGATTGTCAAGTCTGCCGATGCTTCATGGAAGCTGGTTTCTATCGATGACCAGGCCCTCAAGTTTGCTGTAAGTCCCTTCCTTTCACTTTCTTCTCACTTCAAATCCATTGCCGATTTCCAATGGAAACAGATTAACTAACATTGTTATCTCCAGATCCGCAAGCGTGTGTACCAGCTCACTGGTCGCCTCATCTCCGACGCCAAGCTCGGCGCCGCCCGCACAGCTGCCCACCTCCTAGCACTGACGGTGAGCCCGCCCAAGCGTGGCAAGAAGCTGGCCGAGGTGCTCGAGACCAAGGAGGAGCTCACAACGCTGTCCAACGTGACGGTGCACAGCCGCAAGGTCGGCCCCATCGACAAGGAGAAGGCTGTCGGCCGCTGGAAGGTGATTGAGGAGGAGCTGACCAAGCGTGGTCTGCCTGTGACGGGCACAGCTGGCCTGCACAAGAACAAGGAGCGTGATTGGTTGTCGGGCAAGTTGTAAGAAAAGAAAATCACGACGGGGTTATGGAAAAGGACAAAAAAAAACCATGAATGAGATGAAATGATATGGGCGGGAGGGGGTGTATTACCGTGTATACTTGTACATGTATAACAGACACATCAAGAGATGACATTCTTCTTCACTACACGTTTGGTGGTTATATGATTGTAGATGACAATGCTGTGGAGTTCCATGTAGATATATTGGATTTTGTTGAACAGGAAACGGGATTAGCTGTTTGAACGGGGCTCGACTTTGGTAATTGGCTCTTGCATATAGTTAGTACGTTGGTGTTGTTATGCCATGTTGCAGGCGACCGCAAAAGAGGAGGTACGTCCTTGACGAGCAAGCGGTACATAATAGGTTATAGGGGCTTCTATAGGTGTGCGCCTACGAGAACCTCAGCCCAATACAATAGACCGTCAGTGTAATCCTGTTGTACGGCATGGAAATTGGTTTACAGACATCACTATAGTTATGAACTGATCAAGTGTTTCATAAATCATTTATTTTCTTTTCCCTGCTCATTGAAATGCTTCGGACATGAATGCTAATTATGCTCTAAAATGCAATTGTCCTTGACTACATGTCAGGTGTATAACCAAGTTTCTACAGGAACTTGTTCTTCGCAAGCCACTCCTCTACGTCCTGCTTGTCCCTTGCCAACCAGTTTTGCTTAGCCTTGATGCTGTCGAGGCTCTGGGCCAGCTCCAGGTCGAAGCCCTTGGTGCCCTTCTCAGCAAAGAAGCGCTTCACATCCTCAGCCTGGTCCTCGTGGGTAAAGGAGCTGGTGGACATGGCAACAACGTCGCCGATCAGGGACATGCCAGGCGGGAGTCTCTTGGTGAGGGTATCCCAGTTCTCCTTCACCCAGGCCCAGAGCGCTACAATGCCCTCCTTGTGTGATCGAAGCCCGCTGATGGGCTGGTACAGATCCTGGGTCTTGACCTCCTTGCTGAGCGTGTATTCCAGAGTTCGCTTGATAAGCTTGGGGTCGCTGGCAAAGCCGAGTGCTCGAAGGGCAGTGTTTCGCTCACTGCTCTGCTTGGCAGTTTCGTATTCCTTGACAATGGCATTGTACTCAGCCTCGCCACCGTATGCCAATACCACGGCAAAAACACCGGCTCGCAGGTTGGGCTCGAGCGCGTTTCTGTCGCCCTTGATGAACTTTTCAAACATTTCAAACGAAGCAGCCTTGGCCTTCTCGTCGCCAGCGATGGCAGCCTTGCCAAACATGAGGGCCTTGAATCGCTGCGTCATGTGGTCGTCCTTGTCTGTGAGATCCCAGCCAAGTTCGTTTGCCTTCTTGCTAACCAACTCTCGCTGGAAAGTCTTGAGGGCTTCTGTCGTCTTGTCGTCTTCAAAGATCCATGCATCTCGGAGCGAAGCCACGCGAAGGCTCAGCTCATCCCAGACAATGTACTCATTCTCAGAATCAAAGCCTTGAAGGAGAGACAGCAGACCCGATGTCTTCTGGTAACCAGCGGCGGCGAGAGCACCTGCATCGGAAATCATACCTGCGCGGTCCTCAACTTCCAGAAGACCGGCCTTTGCATTCTGGCCAAGCTTCTCGAGTCGGTCTGTGGTGTATGAAGCACGGTAAATGCCAGACTGGCCTGAGTTGATCTTGAAAAAGTCAAAGTCAGGCACCTTGTAAGTGGCTTCGCGCGAGCTGAGGGTAATATCGCTCTGAAGGCCAGCCTTGGTTCGGAGGTTGATGAAAACGGGGTACAGGACCTCATCTTCCTCAGGCTTGACATCGCCTGTTCTCAAGAAGCGGTTCTGCTTGACATGGATGGTACCTTCGGCCTCATTCTCTGTGACGGTGACGACCGGGAAGCCAACCTTCTTGGTCCAGATGTCAGCCACGCTCTTGACGTCCTTGCCGCTGGCTTCGCTGAGGGCAGCCCAGAGGTCAGTGGTTTGTGTGTTGCTGTAGGCATGTCTATCGAGGTATCGTCGGATACCCTCAAGGAATACATCCTCTCCAAGGTACTTGGAGATCATACGGAGCACACAAGAGCCCTTCTCGTAAGAGATGGCATCAAAGATTTGGTTAATCTCGTCGGCACGCTTGACGGGAACCTCAATGGGATGAGAGCTACGCAACGAATCAAGGCTGAGGGCGGAGCGGAGGTCGTCAATGACATATCCATCCCAAATCCTCCACTCAGGGTAAAATTCGTTAGAGGAGTACCACGACATCCATGTGGCGAAACCTTCCTTGAGCCAGAGACCATCCCAGAAATCCATTGTAACTAGGTTACCAAACCACTGATGGGCCAACTCGTGCTGCACAACCTCAGCCACACGCTTCTTGGTGGTTGCGCTGCTAGTCTTCTCATCCAAAAGGAGATCGACGACTCGGTAGGTGATCAGACCCCAGTTCTCCATGGCACCGGCAGCAAAGTCAGGGACGGCAACCATGTCCATCTTGGGCAAGGGGTACTTGCTACCAAACTGCTTCTCGTAAAACTCAAGAGTTCGTGCTCCAAGCTCGGCAGAGAAGACTGCGTGGCTGATGTCTTGGTCGGGCGTGCAGTAAACTCTGACGGGAATACGGAAGTTGTTGGTCTCGTAGACTTTGAGATCACCGATGACAAAGGCAACAAGATAGGTTGACATGATGGGGGTCTTGTTGTAGGTCACAGCCTTTCGCTTCTTGCCAGTAATCTTGGAGTCGACATCCTTCTGGGAAGCAACATCCATGTTGCCCAAACAGACGAGGTCATGGTCTGCGATCAGGGTCACGGTGAAAGTTGCCTTGAGAGCGGGCTCGTCGAGACAGGGGAATGCACGACGGGCGTCAGTGGCCTCCATCTGGGTGGTGGCAATGTACTTGTCATTGCCATTCTGGTCCTTGTAAGATGAACGGTAGAAACCAGCCATGTCCTCATTGAGAATACCCGTGAAGCGCTGTGTCAGCCTCGCCTTTTGCCCCGCTGAGATTTTCTGGTCAAAGGCAACGGTCGTGGTCTGCGTGTCCTTGTTGTAGGAGAGCTCGGGGGAAGATGTGATGGTGGCACCGCCGGACTCGATGATGGTTTCATGGATGGTTAGGTCGACCGTGTTGAGCGAGATGGAGTTGGAGTCCTCGACGACGTCAAAGTCAATAACCACGGTGCCCTCATACTTGAACGTCTCAAAGTCGGGCTCGAGAGTCAGGTCATAGTGCAGAGGCTTGACATTCTTGGGCAGCACCTGGCGGCCTTGGGAGATGTCGTGGGTGGCACTGGCGGCGTCGGTTCCGTTGCGATACATGGCTCTCCTGTAGGAGCAGTGACGCTGCTGCTGAAGCGAGACCAAGCTGCGGAACCGGTGAAGAGGACGGGGGGCGGAGACGGTGGCGGCGGTGGACCGAGTTCGAGATCGAAGGATGTCGAGCGGTGACACGAGAGGCTGTTGGGGTTGAATCGAGGGGTAGCTGCTGAGGGGAGGTGACGGAGGCGAGGCGGGAGCTATGCGGGGGAGGGGCAGTGAGGTCGGCGACCAGGAATGGATGGCACGGATTATTGGCGGCGCGGCTCCGAGGCCACCGCCACTACGCGCAATGGGGACACTGGGGGCACTCGAGACACGGGAGACGCTGGAAACGCAGCTGCCGCAGGAGCTGTGGAAGGATGGCCTCATGAGAGCTGCGACGGCGGCCCGCAGCGGCGTCTGCCGGGGGGCCGGTGAGAAAAGACGCAGTGGGCGCCAGAGCCCGCCTGCAAATGAGGTTGTCGCCATGATTTCCCTCTCAGCGGCGGTTGGGGGCCATTGGATCCCCTGTATGGAATGCCGGATTGTTGGTTGCAGCTTGCAGTCGCATGCGACGCAGGACGGGAAGCCATGGGAAGCTCCAACACGCCCCAGCTCTGAGCTCCGAGCTCTGGCTGGCAGCGTGCTCTGGGGCCCAGCGTGCCCTACCTGCTGCTAACGTTTTCCCGCGCCGAGCTCAGGGACGGAAATAGGCTGGGAGCTTGGGCCGTCATTAATCTGGCTGACACATTAGTCCACAACTGCCACCCACCAGCTGTAATTGATAATGGACTAAACTGGTTAACAGCTCGGTAGTTGCTATAACTAGTCCTTAATCGCCTAGTAAAAATCTGTGCCAAATTAGGCACAGGTTCGCTGTTTTGCTTGGGTTGGTCTTCCATTTCGTTCAGGGTCGGCCCTAGCACTAATCCGGTAACTCCAGCGAAAATATCATTTTTGCGACACCATGCGCGTTCCGGAGGATTGGGACCTATAATCATTCCAGGGTCGTAATATAGACTGCGATTCCTTGTCCACTGAGACGGGCAGGTGGAACTCGAGTGCAATTTAGCTGGCAGTCGGAGGCCTTGTTTGAAGTTGGGCGGGGAACCCCAGACCTGCGGAACCTGGTTGGATGCGATACAGTCGAGACCCCCCCCGACCTGGGTGGTACCTCGGTTCATTGCAGCTCTGCGCATCTTCTGCGCGTATCCTGAGACGCGATAGTTGCATTGGGCAGGGCATGGTTTTGCACTCGGGTGCTTCTCGGTGCTGTGGTGCATCGTACCATGGCCAACACGGAAACTCATTTTGCGCCTGCAAGTTGTATGCAAGTTCAGACCAACAGCATAGATCTGCCTGTGGCATTGATGCGCCATTGATATGTCACTGTCGCCGCCACCATTTCTGTGCGTATGTATGTTGCCTGCACCTCAGTTGGCTTGCATGCGGTTTATAGACATCCTGGTTCCGAGCCATCTAGATTGCGTGCAGCCAACAGCAGCCTGAGCCCGTCGGCATCTCAACCAACATGTCGGCAGTGCAAAAATACCATGCAGGTGTTATCTGTTGATCATTGTGAATAAATAGAAAAATAGAGTAACCTAATCTGTACAGATAAACGTTTCATGACCGCAACCAACATCATATACCCAATTAGGAAAATATACATGCACACCACTATTCGGTGCAACCCTATGCCGTCTTCTTACCCATATGCTGCTTTAGAAATTCGATTTGCGCCTCCATAACATGCGGAAACTCTTCTCCTGTCAAAAAATCCATGTGTCCTTTGTTTGCTACCGTGTAAATTGCTTTGGGTTCCCTAAAAGTTTCAAAGAGTTTTTTTGCTTCGTCGAACGGGCACATGCCGTCCTTCTCAGCCAAGCACATCATGACTGGGGTTGGGCTGACGAGGTGCATGAGCTTGGAGGGGTCCCACATGGCAATGTGGTAGTAGGACTGCATCGACGTTGTAATGTTGACTGTTGGCCCATATGCTTGTGCCTGGCGAATGAAGTCGTGGTCCACGTCCGAAATGGGCACAGCAAGCTTGAACAGGGTGTTGCCTTTTTTGTCGAACAGCGGCACTTGGCAAGGGGGATTTCCAGCAACTGTCGACTCGCGGTCTTTTTGCACCCGAGCGAGAATCTTCGGGAGCTTTTCGGGGGGGAATCCGACGTCCGACGGGGGAGCACAGGCAATTACTGCCGAAACTCTTTTGTCAAGTGCGGCCGCTGCTAGAGCCACCATGCCGGAAAGCGAGTATCCCCATATTGAAATCTGCGCAGGGTCAACCAGCGGATGGCTGCGCAGAAAGGTTACAGCGTCATGGTAATCGCCGACCTGTTTTTGAGGATTGATGTCATTGCGCGGAATCCCGTCGCTGGCACCAATGGATCTGGTATCGTACACTAGCGCAGTGATGCCAGCCGCCTGGAAAGCCGTGGCCACCTCAGGAAGAAGCATCTCTTTGACACAGTTGAACTGCAACGCAATGTTAGCCTCGTATAATAACATCCCTTGGGACATTCATGACTACTTACCCCGGGGCTCATAATGACAGCGGGGCCCCGTTCAGGGGCGGGGAATAGCCACCCTCGAAGAAAAACGCCATCGAGAGTTTGGAACTCTACGTCTTCCCGATGTCGGATGATCATGATGGAGTGACGTGATGTGGTGACAGAGACAGCTTGGAAAGACCAGAGGGGAAGGTAAGGGAAGGAGAGGAGAGGATACGATAGGAGAGAAAAAAGGAGATTGGAAGCGTGCTCGATATGCACCGTGGTACTGTCGATTGCGTCCCAGGAGAACCTGGACCTTGGGGAATGTTGCCACAGAGGCCGGTATGGCGCAGGAGAGCGCGCTGCGGGCGAGATGCAGGCTTGGCTGGGCCCCGTAATTAGGAGCACAGATTCTCGCAGTTGGCAGGGGATTTCGCAACCCAGAAGTCGGTAAGTCGTTTCTGGAAGGCGAGTAACAGCGCGCTGTCGTCTGCAACGTTGTTGGTTCTGATGTCGAGCGCCACGGAGCAGCGGAAATGGGAACCACTGGGACCTAAAGAATGGTCCTCAATCAGAAGAGCCGAATGCACCCTGTGAGTCCCAGGAACGACCCAGCCACGACGGGTATAAAATTAGGACCGCTACTATGGGATTCTGGCAGGCCACCGGGACAAGTCCATATCTTGTGGACACTCGGTGGGACTAGCGGACCCTGGCCCCCCCAGCAAGGTTGCGTTGAAGAATGAATCCATGGGCCACCCCCCCTGGGCTGCGACGAGCAACTGGACCAACAGCACCCATAGACGAAGCGCAGCGGAGAAAAAACTCACTGACAACCCAGGGGGTCCGCAGGACCCGCGGCCACGAGGATGCCTTCCTTTTGTGAGAAGGAGAGGCAACAATGCAGGGTGGGTTTTTGCTGCGTCCCACTAGCATGTCCCATAGTATTTCTGTTCTGTTGGTCGGCGACTGGGTCGCTGTTGGTTGGGTCTGTCGACCTAGCAGTACTTGGTATGGCGCCCGAGTCCCGTGACCGCCCAGGAACCGTGTCCGCACATTCCGGGTCGATCCACGGCCGACTCCATTGCTGCCGACCGGCCGCTTTTCCGTCCCGAAGAGCTAAAAAGACGTTGCTGATACTAGCTTGCCAAAGTGTGCTGACCAGACCAGACCAGGGAGAGCGAGCCCCCGGACGCTCCCCTCCGCTTAGGCTATGCTCTGGCCATGGCCATGGTCAAACGTTCGTCAATCAATCAAACAAGCTCCATTCCCAAGCGAGCGCGCTACATGAACCGTGGTCGAGCGGGTAGTGTCCGTGGTCGACGGGCCGGCCCCGTGCATCTGCGTCACTCTTTTACTGTTTGGGCCAAATCCACGCCAGCAGCCAGCCCTGACCCGTCGTCTCAAGCCCCAACCGAACAGTGTGTGCAAAGCTCGAGTTCTCTCATCCGGAGGGCCCACCGTCCCAGTGGGAAAACAGCCAGGGCTAGCAGACGACTGCCGGGGTGTGGCTTGCCGGGCAGGCCGGGGCTTCGGCCGGGGTCATGGTATGTGAATGGTCCGCCTGCTGTAGCGCCAAAGCCATTCCTCGAACTGCAACCCCATCCACACACGCAATTTGCCCACGCACCGTCCCGCTGGTAAATTGCGAGGCCATTGGGCGACTTGCCCTGACAGCGCAGGCTCGAGTTGGGCCCTCCCCACCCTCTGTCGTGCAGCATCGCAACGGCGCTCTCCTGATCCACTCGCACCATCCAGGGGCCGTGGCAGAAACTGGACTATCACCGTGGAACACGACATGGAGCCTACGAATTAGTCTGCGGACCCCAAGCCGCTGTCGTCTCACAGCCGCATTCGCGCATCCAGACCTTGTCAAGTTTCTTTGATCACCGAGTTCTGGGTATGAATTGAATCCGACCAACAGGACCAACAACTGCTGCAACCAACAGCCGGTCCACAGTGAACAGCCATGGAATGGGACCTTACTTATCTGTGCCGTCCACGAAAGCCTTGGCTCCGCCTCGCATGCGGCAGTCATCTCCGGCAGTGAACCCGCGCCTTACCGCTCCGGCTGCCGCTTCTTCTTTACCCAACCCATGGGCCAAGCCCAGCCTTCCTCGTCGTCCACGTTGTCTCGGGCGTGTGCTAATGCCGTTTTAGTTGGGGCTCTGCTTGTAAGGATCCGCATATCGAAGCATTCTGTGGAGCAGCACGCGGCGGCGCTTTGGTCAAGAGTCGTTCCCTGCAGCTCCCTTCCCTGGTATTCATGGGGAGGCGTGAAGGATCGAGGCACCAACCTGAGGCAAAGCACGTAGCTGTCAACTACCGTTGCTGCCGATCAGAGGGACTGGTCCTGTCATTCGTGAGTTGTCGGAGTGTGCCCTACCTGCCCCGTACTAGATGCTTCCTAGCCTGCCTGCTCAACCTAGTCCTGGCTCCGTTCGGACATGAATGGTATGGGCGTTTAAAAACCCTGGTCTACTGGCCATTTGACCCTCTCGCTAATGGACCGGCCCGTTGTATCATATCTTGCCTTCTATCAGACCATCGATTCTCCACGATCTGCTTTTTGAATTCATTGAAAACGGCCACACCCACCGTCTCCCAACTCTATTCTTCCTTCTGAGCTATTCCCAACCCATAATTCGCCCATTGAATCATGGCCTCATTCCACAACACTGCCGCTGGTGCAGTGACGGCACCAACCCAGAACGGAGCCGGCAGCAGCACCCACACAGCCCAGGAGCCTATTGCCATTGTGTCTGTGGCATGTCGGCTTCCTGGCCACTGCATGAACCCGCAGCAGTTATGGGAATTTCTCATCAACGGAGGCGTGGCCACCTCCGACTCACCTCCTGAGTCGCGGTTTAACATCAAAGGCCACTTTGATGGCTCCCGCAAAACCCACACAATGGTCTCTCCTGGAGGCATGTTTATTGAGGATATTGACCTCCAGGCCTTTGACGCACAATTTTTCAACGTCAACAGAGCAGACACAATCGCCATGGAGCCTCAGCAGCGCCAGATTCTCGAAGTAGTCTACGAGTGTCTGGAGAACGGCGGTGTCACGCTGGAAAGCCTGACAGGCAAAGAGGTTGGCTGCTTTGTCGCCAGCTATGCAGTCGGTAAGTGCATGATGACTTGCATATTGACATCGTGGAAAAAGCAAATCTGACGAACCCTTGCTGCGACGTAGATTTTGGTGACATCCAGGCCCGGGATCCAGAGGACAGAGCGGGGGGCATCTCAATGGGTATTGGTCGTTCCATTTTGAGTAACCGAATCAGTCACTTTTTGAACATCAAGGGTCCCAGGTAAGAATATACACGGAAACATTCGATGCACCCCAACCTTGGCGCTGACTAAAGAAATTATAGTATGACCATTGACACAGCCTGCTCCGGCGGCTTGGTCTCTCTGGATGTTGCTTGCAGATATTTGCAGGCGGGCATGATGGATGGCGCTATTGTTGCCAGTGCCAACCTCAACATGGACCCTGAACACACCATCGAGTCTGGTTCCTTGCGAGGAACCATCTCCGAGTCTGGGAGATGCCACACCTTTGATAACAAGGCAGATGGATACGTCAAGTCCGAGGCCGTGAATTGTGTCTTTGTTAAACGATTAAAAGACGCAATACGCGACGGGGACCCTATCAGAGCAGTGATTCGCGGAACATCGTCCAACAGCGACGGCCGCACTCCAGGTATTGCAAGCCCTAGCTCTGAGGCGCAAGCAGCCGCCGCACTTGCTGCTTATAAGCAAGCCGGAATCACAGACCTCCGCCGGACGGGTTACCTTGAGTGCCATGGTACTGGCACTCCTGCTGGTGACCCAATTGAGACCAAGGGTGCTAGCATGGTCTTTAAAGAGTCTCATCCTGCCGATGATCCCCTGATTATTGGATCAATCAAGAGTAACATCGGTCACTCAGAGAACGCAGCGGGAATTTCATCTCTCCTGAAAGCCACCCTTGCCGTTGAGAGCGGCATAATCCCCGGCAACCCGACCTTTCTCACCCCTAACCCAAACATTGATTTTGCAAAGCTGCACCTCCGCCCTTCACGGGTTGCCACAAACTGGCCTAAGAGTAAGAACAACTATCGCCGCGCAAGCATCAACTCGTTTGGTTTTGGTGGTACCAATGCCCACGCAATCGTGGAAGCTGCAGAACACTACCTTCGGGAACACAATATCCAAACTCAAGTCCAGTACCTCAGCTCCTATTCCGAAGAAAGCGATGATTTCTTTGATGATGATGACGATGAGGTTGACGAGTCAGCTAATGGTGAGGCTCGACCACAAGTTGTGGTTTTCTCTGCCAACAACCTGGACTCTCTGAAATCATACATCAAGAAGTTGCGAACCCATCTTCTCAACCCTCGAGTAAGCATCAAACTTTCAGACTTGACCTACACTCTCTCTGAAAGAAGAACACGCCTGTACCACCGTGGCTTTGCCGTCATCAACAAGGGCCCAGAGGCCAAGATTGATGATATTCCTACTGACGCAGTCATCTTTGGCAAGCAAGGTGCGGATCCACCCAAGATTGGATTTGTCTTCACTGGTCAAGGAGCCCAATGGCCGCAGATGGGACGAGATTTGCTCAAGACCTTTCCTGAAACTGCGGGCTCAATTATCAAACGACTTGATCGGGCCCTTCAGGAACTTGCACCCGATGTCAGGCCAGCTTGGTCCATCTACGCCGAGCTTACCGAGTCTCGCAGCGCAGAGCACATGCGTCTTCCAGAGTTTTCTCAACCTCTTGTCACCGCTCTCCAGCTCGCTTTGTTTGAGGTTTTGAAGTTGTGGGGTATTACTCCTCGGGCAGTCGTGGGACACTCTTCTGGAGAAATTGCTGCCGCCTGCACAGCTGGCCTGCTCACGCCCGAGCAAGCCATCAAGATTGCCTACCTGCGTGGCTTTGCTGGAAAGCAAGCTACGGACACTCCTGAAGCTCTCAGTATGATGGCTGTTGGAATGGGAGCTGAAAAGGTTCAGCAATACCTTGATGCTGTGAATGTGGAGGGTGAGAAACCTGCGGTTGAAATTGCTTGCTACAACAGTCCCTCAAGCCTTACCCTGGCTGGTACGGTTGATGCTCTCAACACCGTAGGCGAGGCTATCAAAGCTGATGGCCACTTTGCTCGATTGCTCCAGGTGAACCTGGCCTACCACTCAAGGTACATGGGAGCCATCAGTGAAGCTTATGAGAAGCTCCTGATCGACAACAAGTGCCTCGAGGGATCTCCCAAGTCTGATGGATCGATTAAGATGTTCTCATCTGTTCTTCGAGAGAAGATTGCTCCTGAGGGCGAGACTGGTGTGGGTTACTGGAAGGCTAACATGGTCTCTCCCGTTCGGTTTGCGGATGCCTGCCTGGAGTTGATGAAGGATCAAGATGATGGCGCCGATTTCCTGATTGAGCTTGGACCTAGCAATGCTCTTGCAGGACCGGTTGGACAGATTAAAAAGACTCTACCAAATGAGGGCACAAATATCATCTATACTACCGCCGCCAAGCGTGGATCCGAAACCATTCAGGCTCTTTACTCTGTCGCTGGACACTTGTTCATTGCTGGTGCCGACATCCCACTTACCAAGGTTAACGGTGCCGAGGGTGTTGCGTCAACCAAGCCTTCCGTTCTGGTTGATCTTCCAAACTACTCCTGGAACCACACAACCAAGTACTGGCATGAGAGCGAAGCTAGCAAGGAATGGCGCTTCCGCAAGTTCTTGCACCATGATCTTCTGGGAAGCAAGCTTCTTGGAACTTCCTGGAATGCACCTTCGTGGAAGAAGCACCTCAAGCTTTCGGATTTTCCTTGGCTTAACGATCACAAGATGGGCACAGATGTTGTGTTTCCTGGAGCTGGTTACGTTGCGATGGCCATTGAGGCTGTCTACCAAACAACAATTTCTCTTGCTACCGAGGAGGAAGCAAAAGAGCTGGAAGCTGAAGGTTACCACTACCAGCTCCGAGACGTCAAATTTTCCAAGGCTCTGGTGCTCGAAGATGCCACTGATGCTGCAGTTATGCTGAACCTGACTCCTACGCAGGGACTTAAGTCCAAGTGGTACAAGTACGAGGTTATCTCGGCAGTTGGAGGTGAGGCCCTTACCACCACTAGCCATAGCACTGGTCTTGTTCGTCTCAATAAGGGACTCTTCAAGAACCCCCCATCAGACTCGGAGACTCTCAAGCTTCCCTTGAAGCATACCACTCCCGCCAAGCTGTGGTATAGCTCTATGGCGGATGCTGGTTATGGCTTTGGCCCGTCCTTCCATAAGCAGATTCAAGTTGAATCTACTCTTGGACAGCCGAAGAGCAGATCTTTGGTCAACTTGACGTCACCTGAGTCAAAGTGGAAACAGTCTTACTACCCTCTTCACCCCGTAGTCATGGATGGTTGTTTCCAAACTGTCTCTCCTTCTCTCTGGGATGGTGATCGTAGTGCGGTCAATACCCTTCTTGTTCCTGCTGGAGTAGATAGCCTCTTTATCTCTGCCTTCCCTCAGGGTCAGCTTCCAGAGGTTGGCCTTTCTGTTTCATCCGCCAAGTACCTTGGCAGGGGACGTCTTGAGGACAAGATTCACTACTCCTCATACGCATCCGTGTACAACCCGGAGACTGGTGACGCGATCTTTGATATGAAGGGACTGCGATATCACCGGTTGGAAACACAGAACGCTTCTCTGGAGCCGTATCCGTACACTCGCCTCGAGTGGAAGCCAGACTTCGGCCATCTTGGCGAAGCCAAGAAGCTCCAGGCTGCCCTTGATGCTATCAAGGGCAAGCAGGCTTCGTCTGTGCACAACGTTATTGATTTTGCTGCTCACAAGCAACCCCATTTGGCAGTAGTGGAAATTAACTTGATCCCTAACGATGCTTCTAGCTTGTGGCTTGAAAAGCCTGCATCTAAGCACGCAACTCGTGCTGCATGCCGTGCCTACCAGCTCATCAGCAAGTTCCCTGATGCTGTCCTTGAGGCCGAGAACCGACATGTTGGATCTGCAAATGCCAAGTTTACTCTTTTGGATCCTGCCTCAGCAGACTTTGAGGCCCCCGGAGGAGCCTATGACCTCGCCATAGTAAAACTGCCTTCATCGTTGAGCGTTGAGTCAGATATTCTCAGCGCAAACATCCAGAAGCTTGTTTCTGAGAACGGCACTGTGGTTTTTGTTCAGGGAGCTGACAAGACTGAGATCCAATCAAACGGAGAAGTGAACGGCGTGGCTAAACAGGTCACCAATGGGGAGACTAACAAGCTCGTCAATGGCGGAGATGCTGGACAAGCACTGGGAGATATTCGTGCTTCCCTTGAGAAGTCCGGCTTTAATAGCATACGAAGTATTGCTGGCGATGAACACGGAGCCATTATTGTCGCCTCCAAGGCTTCGCCAAAGGGCCCTCAGCGTAGCGACATTGCTGTGGTTCGTCTGACCGAGGTTTCGAAAATAACTACACTTGCTGCAAATGCACTGAAAGAACTCGGATGGACCCTTACCGAGCACCTTGGTTCTGTTGAAAAGGTTCCTGCAAAGAGCACAGTTCTCATTATGGATGAGTTAGTTCAGCCTCTTCTCACCACCGTCACTGACGCCCAATGGAACTCAATCAAAGAGCTCGTGCGTAAGGAGTGTAACATTCTCTGGATCACACAGGGCGCACAAATGACCGTCAAGAACCCTCACTCTTCAGTGGCCCAGGGTGTGTTCCGAAGTGTTCGTTCCGAAGAGCCCTTGCTCAATATTATTACTCTTGATGTTGAATCAAACGTGGCCGAAGTTCTTCCCAACACAGTCGAGGCGATTGATACTCTTCTTCAACTGGCCAAGAATAAGCCTAGCCAAGAGAGCAATGACTTTGAGTTTGTTGAGCGCGGTGGTATTCTTTATATTCCTCGAATCCTTCCTGATGAGGGTCTCCAAGCTGCACAATCTGAGAGCCAGGGATCTGACGGTCGCACTGTCTCTCTTCACGAATCCAAGTCTACCATTCGTCTCATCACCGGAAAGCGGGGTGACATCGACTCTCTACACTGGACTGAGATCCCGTCTAGTGAGACTACGGAACTTGAGCCTGGCTATCTGGAAGTCGAAATTTACGCGTCCAGTCTGAACTTTAAGGATGTGATTGTAGCCATGGGTATTATCCCCGAGAACGAGCACTTGCTTGGTCTTGATGGTGCTGGTATCGTCACCCGCGTTGGCCCCGGTGTCACTGACAGACACGTTGGCCAACGTGTGGCTGTTCTTGAACGAGGTACCTTGGCAAACCGCGTTATTACGCCTCGGGAGTACACCATGACCATTCCCGATAGCATGTCTTTTGAGGAGGGTGCCACTATGCCATTGGTCTTTGTGACTAGTATGGAGTCGCTCTTTGGCCTTGCAAACCTTCGACAGGGACAAAAGGTGCTGATTCACTCTGCTGCTGGTGGAATTGGTATCTCTAGTATCCAGCTCTGCAAGTACAAGGGATGCGAGGTATGTGATGGATTAAGCCCCCTAGAAACCGAGTTCTTACTAACCGGGTTTAGATCTTTGCGACCGTTGGATCCGATGACAAGCGGCAATTTCTCAGGGAGTCATTCGGAATTCCCGATGACCATATTTTCTCGTCCCGAAGCACCAAGTTTGCTAAGCAGGTGCTTGAGGCCACTAACGGCTATGGCGTGGATGTTATTCTCAACTCTCTTACTGGTGAACTTTTGGAGGAAAGCTGGCGCATCATCGCCACCGCTGGTACCATGGTTGAGATTGGTAAGCAAGACATCCTCGAGCGTCGTTCGCTCCCTATGGAACCCTTTGGCCGAAACGCCTCGTTCCGTGCGTTGGATCTGTCACTGAAGGAGTTCCCCAAGAGGGTTGTCGGAGAGTAAGTGTTTGACCTGTTACTTCTTACTATTTACAGAATACTGATAAGACTGTAGGCACCTTGATCTTCTGTCTGAGCTTGTGCAACAAGGTCATATGAAGCCAATCAACCCAATCAAGGTCTTTTCGTTTGAGGAGATTGGAGATGCCTTCCGATTCTTGGGAAGCGGAAAGCACATCGGAAAGCTCATCATTTCCAATGGCGACAAGAAGGATGCTCAAATTACTGTAAGTTGAAAGCAAGTTTGATATGAGATGTAGATCCTAACATGTTATAGGTCAAGCCTCCGAAGCGCAGCTTGCAAAGGGTACTAAACCCTAAGCACTCATACCTTATCGTGGGTGGTTTGAAGGGTCTTTGCGGTAGTTTAGCCACTTGGCTTGCTAAGAATGGAGCGAAGCATGTGGCAATCATGTCACGAAGTGGCTCCGCCGATGATAAATCTCTGGGAGTTATTAAGGACATTGAGGCCCAGGGATGTGCAGTTGAGCTTCTCAAGGGAGATGTGTCCAGCGTGGAGGATGTGCGACGCTGCCTGGGCTCAACATCGGTGCCGATCGGAGGTATTATTCAGGGCGCTATGCTTCTTCGGGTGAGTATTCTGCTTCTTTTCTTTGGGTTTAAGAAAAAAGACTGACCGTGAAACAGGACCGTATGTTTGACTCTATGACTCACCAGGAGTACCACGAAGCACTTGCTTGCAAGGTCCAGGGAACTTGGAATCTCCACACTGTGTCCCAAGAGCTCAAGTTGCCACTGAGCTTCTTTACTATGCTGTCTTCCATCTCTGGTATCATTGGACAGAAGGGACAGGCGAACTACTCCGGTGGTAACACCTTCCTGGATTCTCTGGCGGTTTACCGTCGCGACACTCTGGGACTGCCCGCTACCACGGTCAACCTGGGCATCATCGAAGGCATTGGATACCTGGCTGAACACGATGATGTACACAAACAACTTACTCGAAACTTGGATACATGGGCGCCTATCAACGAGGCCAAGCTTCGCCGAGTCTTTGAGTTCTCCGTGTACCAACAAGATCTGGATATTGCTCGTCAGCCCAGCTCGGCCAGTGTTACTCAGATGATCACTGGAATGCAAATCCCCTTGCCTGGTGATACCGATCTTTTCCGGGACGCTCGGTTTACTGGTCTTCACATTACTAGCGGAAAGGAGGGAGATGGAGCCCAGTCGGGCGACCGGGACGACAAGGAGCTCCAGACATTCCTGCTATTGATTAAGACCAAGGGGACCGATCCTAGCGCCCTCCTTGCGGCAGCTGTGGAGCTTGCAAACAGCAAGTTTACGAAGCTGTTGCGACTCGCCGAGCCCATGGAGCCTAGCCGTCCTATGAGCATTTACGGATTGGACTCGCTGGTTGCTGTCGAGTTCCGCAACTGGGCCCGCACGACTCTGAGTGTTGAGCTGTCGACCTTGGAGATTACCAACGCGCAGAGCTTGATTGCGCTCTGCGAAAAGATCGTCAACAAGGCTGCAGCTGCCTTAGCCGCATAAACACGACGAATTGATGATATTGTAATTGGCGTTTGGGTTAGGCGGTCGCTAGAAGATTTACTTAATACGCATATTCCCGTTTGCTAGCTTTTGATCAATTGAATTGTGTTTCTTTTCCATATAATTTCCTATCCAAGCGATTTTGTGCTGGTGTTTCGTATCGTGTATTTGCATGGGTCCCTAATGGCCTGCACCGCACTCCGCGACCGTGGTAATGCCATCTAAGCGAGAAGACTTTCTGCTGTTGATTGAGTGAAACGATGCGATGACTAATTCGACTGGCCTCCGTGACAAAAGCAAAGATTGTGTGATGCGAATTCGGCAAACTGATTGCCACTGCTTGGCGAGCATGCTCGTATCTAAACGACCGTTACACATTTGCGTGTCACGACAATGGCTTATCGGTGGGAGAAGTACACGAGGTAGCACTTGGACAGGTGACCGCCAGATGCCATATCTCGACCCCCTCCTTTTCCTTCCATCCTTTTCTTTCCCTCGCTCCTTTCGCTAAAACAACAGGTTATATTGGCATGCACTCCAGAAAAAACCCCGCCATTCCCGTATATTCGCGACGGGCCGTGGATTGTATCGGCCATCCATGTGCGATATATGGTGCTCCGCCGCATGACCCGAGGGAAAGACCTTCTGTTGAACACCTGGGGCACCTTGGTGGTGACGATATGGCATGACTGATAGATGTGTATCTGCTTGGAGAGAAATATGCTACAGTTGTGTGCGGAGGTAGAGTAATTCGCATGCGTGCTCACTACGACTTTAAAATATATTTCTCAGATGACGCTGGCCAGATAGATGGAATCGCCGTTTTCACCAACGAGTCTGAAGGTTTACATTTGCAGTTCTATATGTACATTTCTGGAAACCAGGCTATGCTAACAAATTCATAGAAATGAATCTAATGATGCGCGATTGCGACAACATGCTGGTGCTTGCTTACAGCTGGCTTGGAGCCTCTTATCAATTCATGTCTGTAACCAAGGTGCGCATTTATATTTCACTGGCAATTTTATGAACGAAGAAATCTACTTTCATTATTTTTTAACTATATTCTTTTAAGAGGTTTCTAGTGGCTGTTGTGCACTTCCTGCTGAGGCATTCACTCTCATGAACCAAAACAATGCCCCGCACCATGTGCTCAGGTCTTAGTGTATCGCAGGTCGATAGATGGCGATGAACTCATATAATGGCGTCTCGGAATGGCGTCTCATAAGCGATTAGGATTGAGAATAGGAAAACGCGAGCAGGCAATAATATGAGATAAGCCGATGGTGACAATCGCATTCGCCAAATCCGCCGCCGCAATCAATCAGTGCTTCCTCCCTTGCGCCTTGCAAAACCAGCAAAAACAATGACCAAGTTTTTTTTTTTTAGAATCCGGACAAAACCAGGCCGAGTGAGATGGCAGCAGGAACAGCCTGCACCTTGAAGATTTTGGGGCCGACGGTGAGGCCGCCGTAGATGCCGGCGACCTGGACGCATCCGAGGAAGAACAGGCGGAGCTGGTGCGAGAAGCCCGGGTCGGGGTGGATCAGGCCCCAGAGAAGCCCCGCGGCGAGGAAGCCGTTGTACAGGCCCTGGTTGGCGGCCAGAGTTTTCGTCTTCTCAGCAAAGGCCGGCTCCAGCCTGAAGGCCTTGTGGCCCCGGGGCGTGTTCCAGAGGACCATTTCCAGGACCATGATGTAAACGTGTTCAAGGCCAATCAGGCCAGTGGCGACGAGTCCGACGATACCCATGATGAAAAGCGGGGGGAGAGGAGTTTCGGAAAGTTGGTGCAAAATGAGTGGTCTGGGTTGAGAGAGAGAAATGATGACGAAACGGATTTGCGGCGGAAATTCACAGTTATTTTATTGTCGATATCTGAGGAAATGGATCGTTTACGGGCTCACCGAGCCGAGGCTCGTGGATCGAAAATGAAGGGATTCAACGGCCCGCCCGTGCAAGGTCGGATAATAGATGATGCGGGAATACGAGGTTTTAGGATTAAGCTTGTTTGAAATGGGAGCCTGCCACTCAAGAGCAGGGCGCATCGCCAAGACCTACCTTACATTGGCCAGGTTGCGGCCGGTTCGCATTACGGTACGAAAAACCCAAAACGGACAGGCGTTGCTAGTTTTCCATGATGCTTCATTTGTGGAATCAATTGATAGTTTTTTTTTTTTTATAATCTGTCACTAGCCGCATTTCACAGCTGTAGATGAATGCAATCGAGGCGCTGCGGCGCACAATTATGGCACATTGTGTTTTGTTATGTACAGTCCCAGCACCGCCCGCCCCTGGCGACAGCAGAATTAATTCAAGTAAATAGTTGCCGAAATATCGGCTTCGAAAAACAAGACAAATATTCGCCCAATCTAGGTAGGCCTATGAGGCCGCCTAATACGCAAATCGGAAATCGAGTCGCTTGTTGCCATCCAGTTCTCTGGCCTCCTTGTCGTTCTGGTACTCGGCCTTTTGCTCCGCAGTCAATTGATCCCACTGAGCCTCCTTCTTCTTGTTAAGGTGCAGAATCCATTGGCGCTGAACGAGGAAGGCGACGACAGAGAGGGCGAGGATGGAGACGCACACCTTGTTGCCGTTCTTGTAGTAGGGGGCGTCCCACGATCGGTAGATCTGGCTACCAATGACACTTCCCCTATTTCAATGTGTCAGCAAAAAAAAAAGTCCACGATATATTAGTAACAGAGTGGGACCGCAACATACATTTGGACAATAACGTTGTAAGTGGCGGCAGCAATGGCTCGCTTCTTGACGTCGAAGGAGTTCTCAGAGATCCACGAACTGACGATGGGGTGAAAGTACGGGTATCCGGAGATGAGAGTGATGATGGAGAATCGACCCCATTCGCGGCCCTCGTTGGGAAGGGTGAGCAGTGCGACAAACATGGGAAGCGACCAGATTTCTCCAATAAGACAATGGAACGACCTCTCGTTGAAGTACTCGGAGCTGTATGCCAGACTCAACATGGTGATGATCTGGAGGGCAGCAGAGGGCGCGGTGAGCAGGTTGCTGGCAAGAGTGCTGAACTTTCCGGCGCGCTTGAGGGTCAGGGTCAGGTAAGCCGTAACAGGAGTGGCGGGAATGTAAGCGACGAGGCCAATGAAGTACAGGCCCCAGAGAGAGGGATCGGTCCAGGCGGCCTTGACATCCTTCCAGGTGGCGGGCTCCTTGATTCCAGTCAAGCCCTTGGCGGGGTCGTCGCGGAGAATACGGTTGATCATGATAACCTCCTCTCGCTCGGTGTACCAGGGCTTTCGCCAGAAGAAGGTAACGGTTCCGGTGGGAGATGTCGGGAGGTAGGCCATGGACAGAATACCAATGACAACGGTGAGGACACCCTCAAGAAGGAGAAGCCAGAACCAACCGGTTTTGCCAGCAACGCCTCGCATCTCGATGAAACCGGCAGCCAGCAAGGCAGAAATAACACCTGCAACTCTGTTAGTTTTCCATTTTTTCTAGCTTAATTAACGCGGCCAAAATACTGACGAGCAATGTTAAGAGTTGACCAAAAGGCAGCCAGGCGGATGGAGAGCTCCTTGGAGGTGTAAAAGTAAGTGGCCATGAGAATGACACCGGGAATGAAACCACCCTCGCAAAGACCAATCAGAGCACGGGTAACATAGAAAGCGGCTCGTCCAGTCATAAAGGCTTGGAAGGTAGCTGTGTGGTGGCGTTGTTAGTACAAGACTCCGATTCAGCTAACCCACTTTTAGTTTCATCATGACTTACAAACAAGACCCCAGGCAACCATGAGCTATGAGAAGGCATCGTTAGCTTCAGTTTACAAACTAGAGTCGAAGTAAGGCTTTTCTCGTACCTTGGGCAAGACATTCTTGAAGCCGTATCTCTTGGTGAGGAACTGAACGGGGAATTCAGCAGTGAGGAAACAAAGGAGCTGAATGGTGGTTCCCTAAACTAGGAGTTAGAACTTGGCACGGCGACATAACTCTCAGGAATTGGCTCTTGGCTTACATTGTTGTAGTCATCGGTGGTCAGGCCAAGGTCGTCGAGCAGATTGTCGGCGAGGGCATTGCTGATGTTACCTCGGTCAAGTTGCAGGCCGAAGAACTGGGCCCCCTGTTAGCGGAACTGATCGACTGTGGGGAAGTAGCGCCCAGCGGGGGCCTTGCATGATGGAACTTACCATGAGGCAAAGCCATGTGAGGAGTCGGATATCGGTTTTTCTAACGACCTTTTTCTCTTCCTCAGGGCTCCATTCAGCGGTCGGATCCCAGCGATGGCTGCCCTCGTACGATTCGAGTGGCGGGAGGGCCGAGTGAAGGTTTTCACGGCCGACTTCGACCTGGTGCTTTGAGATATCGGCTGACGAGGCCCGCTTGATGTCGGCCGGACGCGCCTCGATGTCTGAACTAGTGCCCATTGTGATACTTAGGGGGACTGTATTGCAGTCGACAAGCCCGCGTCGTATTGTATCAATTGGCAAGGTGAAGGAGGACGGGCGGGATTGCAGAGGTGAACGAGCAAAGGACCGGCTGCGATGTTCCTCAACCCAAATTCGGGGAGTTCATTTCGAGATATATACTCCCGTGGCCCGCGCAGCCAGCGTCCGGGGAGCGGCTCCGTGTCGCCTTTCCGGCAAGCTGGCGAACGGGTGTGGCACGACGGGGCACGCCATTGAAGGGGTGAAAGCCAATTCTGGCCGTAGCCCAAGGCTCGGTCAGACCCCCTCCCCGGCGGCTTTACTCCCCAAAAGGCGACCTCGTCAGCAAGCGCGTGTGTTGCACGGTTCAGCCAGAGGTCGAGGGGCCGAATGCACCAAGGCTGGCGGGGTCTGTCCCCTCTCCGGGACGTCCTGGGCCTCTGGCCATCCCCGGACTCGACTCACCCGGGAATGCCCTTTGGCCTTGCGAATGGCTCCCCCAGGCGCTGCAAATCTCAGATGTCGTGCTCGTATTGGCTGCAAATGTCGCTCTAGCGGCAAAAATGACCTGCCGGGCTGGGATTGTGGGGTGTGTCGCCGTCCATCGCCTGGCGTCACCACTCCGAGAATTTCTCCGCCCTGCGTCCGGCATTGTGCATGCCATAACTTGGCCCGATGTCGCCTTTCGCGCGTCTCTTGATTCGACGCTGCCCGGTGCATTTAACGGTCCACGATGCCCTCTGGGGATAGCCTGATCTTGTGCGCCGCCCGTTGTAGCTATTATACCATATCGCCATTGCCCGTTTTGCACACAGGAATAAGACCCAAGTCGGTGTTCGGCAGCGAGAGAGAGCCTCACAGACACCCACCCCGACCCAACCAACCCAACCCAACCGCATTGACTCCTCTTTGCTCCTTGTCCCACGCCTTTTTTTCCTTCTTGGCTAATTGAATCCATTGACTCCATTCTGAATCACGATACTTTTACTTTATCCTTCAACATGCCTTCGGTCGCTCCCAACAAGGACGAGGTCATCCTCGACGGCAACATCTTTGGCGGCAACGCCGAGAGCCGCCCTAGCATCTCGCAGCCCTTGACTTACACGGGCAGCCTGGACAACATCAAGCAGGCCGATTTGACCCCTGCCATCGGCCGCGAGTTTGACGGGCTTCAGATCCGCGACCTGCTCAAGTGGGATGAGCGCCACATCCGCGACCTGGCGGCCACCATTTCCCAGCGCGGCGTTGTCTTCCTCAAGAACCAGGATGTCACCCCCGTGGAGATGAAGGAGTTCATGCTTAAGCTCACCGAGCTGGGTGGTTGTCCCGCTAGCTCGGGCCTGCATGTGCACCCCTTGACCGAGGAGGGTAGCGAGCTGGGCGACCAGATCAGCGTCATCTCCAGCGAGAAGCAGAAGAAGGGTGGCGGCCTGACCCATCAACTGAGCGACGTGAGCCGCTTCGCCAGCGCCGGCTGGCACAGTGACATGTGAGTGTACCACGAACCCTTGCTGCTGCAGATGAGCACGGACAAGACAAGACAGGACTGACATGGAGAGACAGCACCTTTGAGAAGGCCACCTCGGACTATGCCATGCTCAAGATCCACACCCTGCCGGCTACCGGTGGAGATACTGTAAGTGCCACCACACCACCCTTGATCGCTGCTGCTGCTGCTGCGACCCTTGGCTCTCTGCAGTGCTGACGAGCTTATTTACAAATACACAGCTCTGGGCTTCTGGCTACGAGGTCTACGACCGGCTCTCCGAGCCCATGAAGAAGTTCCTCGAGGGATTGACCGCCACCCACGACGCTTCCTTCTTCCACGACGAGGCCGAGCGCCTCGGAAACCCTCTCCGCAAGGGCATCCGCGGCTCGCCCTTGAACCAGGGCGGCGACCTCAAGGCCATCCACCCCGTGGTCAGGACCAACCCGGTTACCGGGTGGAAGTCGGTCTACGTTAACCGGGGCTTCACCAAGCGCATCAACGGCGTCTCCAAGGACGAGAGCGACGTGCTGCTGGCCTACCTCTTCAATCTGGTGACGCAGAACCACGATGCTCAGGTCAGGTACCGCTGGAGCAAGAACGACTGCGCCATCTGGGACAACCGCTCCACCTTCCACACGGCCACCTACGACTACGAGGCCGCCCGAGCTGGTGATCGGGTCTGCAGCCTGGGCGAGGCGCCGTACCTGGACATTGAGAGCAAGGGCCGCCGGGAGGCTCTCGGAATTTAATAACACACTTAAATGAGGCAATGAGGGACGATCCAAAATGAATTTTTTAAAAAGGGAAAACCCAGAAATTAGCGTAAATTTTTAACCTTTGCTACGATTGTAGTACGAATTTGATGTCAATTGTTTGATCTTCATTTACGCACGTGTTGCTGCTACTTTGTATGTGTGTGCATGTTTTCTTTTTTCCTTCTTTTTCATCTTCTGGGTTGGGTGAGCGAGCTTGAATCAGTCCGAGTGCGAATGCCGTCTCTCCCCCAGAATTCCAACCCCGCGTTTCGGGGAGTTCACGGCTTGCAACGGGTGCCGAGGTCATGTGCACGGAGTTGGGCCGCCAGAAGTGATGCCGTAGATAGCGACAAGAAAGAAAAAAAAAAAAAAGAAAGCACACCGCTTTGCAGCCGCGACCGGAGCACCATCTGAGGCATTACTGACTCGTTGCTCGTGAGGACATCGTCAGGGAACGACTCTTTTCCACCCCACCGTTACGGACGCCACAAACGTGTGTGCACCGCGCGGCCGAAACGTTGTTGCTGGCGTCAACTGAAAACAGTGGGTGGCCCACCGGTTGCTAGCGGGGAGAGGAGCCATAGCATAATTTCTGAGTGCCAAATTGGCCCTCGCTCCCATGTAGCGCCCGCTAAAAAAGAAAGAAAAAAACTCCACTGAAGAAAGCGTTGTTTACGGCGGGTAACTCCGCTGAAAGAGAAAAAAAATGGAGGGGGGGAAGACTTGGCTTTTTTTTCCTAGGTGGGGAATGGCTCGGGGAGTTCAATCGACTTCTTTTTACGGGGTAGTTACAGCGGAGCGAGATCTCGACATTCAGACCTGTAATCACGTCATTGCCACCAATGCACCACAATGATACCGATTGACTGGACGCAAGGTTAGTGCGGCGTCGCTCTGCCTGGATTTCCTGCTTCTAGAAGCTGACTGTCTGATTCTGTTTGGCAGGCTGGGAAGTGCCCTTCTCCAACTTTTACGCGGCCATTGACCTTGTGAGTCCCCTCGAGGCAGCCATGGCTCCTCCGACACCCTCACCTCCGGCCGAGCAGATGCCCGAGCAGATGCCCGAGAAGCAGTCCCCAGTGTCTCAGTCTCAGTCCCCGTCCCCGTTGCAGCCGCAGCCGCAGCCGCCGTCGCAGTCTCGGTCTCGGTCCCAGCCGAGTCCTCCACCTTCGACGAGTGCCAATGGCAGCAGCAGCAGCAGCGCCGCCGCCGCCGGCTCTCGCCCGCGGCTAGCACGACGGGCCTGCGATTCGTGCAAGGTTCGCAAGATTCGCTGCACAGAGATCCCGCCCTGCAACGGTTGCGTCGCAGCGGGCATCGAGTGCACCTTCAACCGGCTCCAGGCCACGCGGGGCCCGCGAGGCCTGAGGGCCAGGACCATCGACAAGATTGAGCGGAAGCGCCGCGGAGAGTCGCTGGACAATGGTAGCAGCGACCCATCCAAGGACAAGGACAAGGTCAAGGCAACTCCACTGATCGAGGAACTGCCCCATCTGATAAGCATTCTCGATATATATGCCGAGAGGCTGTTCCCCATCTGGCCCGTCGTTGATGCACCCGATCTCAAGCGGAAGCTGCTGGAGACGCCCAGCCAGCTCAATCCTGCAAGGCACCTTGCCAACGCAGTTGCCCTGGCCGCAGTTGCGCAGCTTAAGCTGGAAACCCCTTGGCAACCTAAAGTCGAGCAGGCCGAAGCAAGTGGGCTGGGTGACGGGCTTGATCTCCTAGACAGCCTGCGTATATCTTTCTTTCTCCACATATATCATGAGAACGCCTCTGCGGGGGGCACAAAGTCTCTCGTTTACTTGCGGGAGGCCATTACCCAGGCCCAAATCCTCCGTCTTGACCGTGAATCAACCTATGCTTCCCTCTCCGAGGCCGACCAGCAAGTGTCGAGGCGGGTGCTATGGCTACTATTCGTGACGGAACGGTTCGTGTGAAAATAAACCCCGCTCTTGAGTCCTGCCGCAACTAACTCCCGTGGCTCTCTAGAGGCGTAGCACTCCTACACAAGTTGCCCATAGTCCTGAAACCTAATATTTTGTTTCCTTGGTTCGGGGGAACCGATGATCAAGCCCAGGTCCTTCCCGCCTTTCTCAAACTTGTGCACCTGTTTTGGGTGTTTGACCAATCTGGCATCTTTGAGATACTGCGCAATGCAGACTCAGATGTGCCTAACATGACCACCGTCGCTCATAGCTGCCTCGAACTCCTCCATCAGAAACTCATTGACTCGGTTGGCGACGATGATTGGGGCCCAATAAATGACGTGCAGCGGGCTGACATGTTTGTTACACGCCAGTGGATGCGGGCTGTTCTGTGGCGCGCTGCGTTGCGCTTTGGCATTGTGATACCTTCGATGAACCCCGTTTCTATCGCCAAAGACTTTATAGCATTAGTCTCACAACTTCCAGCTACAGCACTCGAGTCACACGGTCCTACTCTGGCAAGTTACGCAGTGAGAATTGGCTTGAATGATTACTAACACGAGGACCCTAGGAGTTCAAGACATTTGAGATTGCCACTGCGGTTATCGATGCCATGGCCAGCAACCACCCAGCTGCAACAACGGAACGACCAGGCCCTATCTTGCACCGCCTACGCGACATTCTCTCTTCGTCTCGAGGAGGTAACCGCACCCTGCTGTCGCTGCTGACCATGAAGATAGAGGCTGCATCCGAAACGGGCCTCTTGTCAGCGCCCGAAAATGAGGGGATATCCAGAGAAGATGTCGTCTTCAATATTAACCAGCAAACGACATGGCAAGCAGTTGACGTGCTCACGGCCTCAACTGACATGACCATGCCAACTTACCAATTTATGGAAGAGCATGCGTCTCAAATATCCTGGGCACCTCTCGATTTGGGATATCTCATCCGGTCTCCCTCGCCGCTCACTCGCATGTTGCTCGAGTCGATGCCACGGGACACGGCCGACAAAGATCAGCCGGCGGTTGCATGTTGATGTGGACGTCAGACTAGCTAAACCCGGCCGGAGCCGATCTACTTTTTTTGACCCATGAAAATGACACAATCCGGGGTTCCTCTTGCGCAATCGGCCATATCCACATCCAACTAGGATGCGTGCGTGCAGGCATACCCCACGTTTTTTGGCCGAACAGAAGTCCGAGAATTTCTCCGCCAAAAGCCCCGCAGCGCCTGTAAGAGGCTCGCATCCTCACCAACTTCTGGCCAGGGTCAGACACAACTATTGGCAACTTGCACCACCTTCAGCGACTCACACTCTGTCGTCAACATCCTGTACAATGGCGTGGGCTGAACCTAGAAACACTGGCATGGTCTACCGCCGGCTCGGCCGGTCGGGTCTGCATGTGTCTGCCATCGGTCTTGGTAGCTGGATGACCTACGGAGGCTATGCCCAGGATGAGGAGGCTTTCGCCTGCATGAAGAAGGCCTACGATCTCGGCATCAACTTTTTCGACACCGCCGAGAACTACACTGCTGGTCAGGCCGAGATTGTTATGGGCAAGGCCCTCAAGCACTTTGGATGGAAGCGAAGTGACCTGGTCATCAGCACCAGTAAGTTCCCCTCACTTTTGAGGCTGAAAAAAAAAAAGCGAAAATCACATGCTAATTAAGTCCAGAGATCAACTGGGGTGCTGTCAACGGCGAGGTCCTGGTCAACAACCACGGTCTATCTCGCAAGCACATTGTCGAGGGACTGGAGGCTTCTCTTGAGCGTCTTCAGCTCAAGTATGTCGACATTGTCTACGCTCACCGCCCTGACAGGCTGACTCCCATGGAGGAGACTGTCCGCGCCTTCAACCATGTGATTGAGAAGGGTATGGCTTTCTACTGGGGTACCTCCGAGTGGAGTGCCGATGAGATTGCGGAAGCCGTAAGTTGTCATTCATTTCGGCATACAGGTCTTTTGAGGTTAACATTGATGTTCAGGTTGGCATTGCCCGCGACTTGCGCCTGATCGGCCCCATTGCAGAGCAGCCCTTCTACAACATGCTGGTCCGCGACAAGGTCGAGGGCCAGTTCCAGCGCCTCTACGAGCGCGCCGGTCTTGGTCTCACCACATTCAGCCCCATCAAGATGGGGCTGCTCTCTGGCAAGTACAACGATGTTGTTAACGGCGAGCCCCCCAAGGACTCCCGATTCGGTTCCAGCAAGGACAAGTTCGCCGAGTACATGCGCGGCACCATTGGCAGCGACGGCTGGGAGGAGGAGATTGAGAAGGTGCGCCAGCTCAAGCCCATCGCCGACCGTCTGGAGATCAGCCAGGCCCAGCTCGCCATTGCTTGGTGCCTGAAGAACCCCAATGTCAGCAGCGTCATCACCGGTGCCAGCCGCCCTGAGCAGCTGGAGCAGACCGTTGGTGCCCTCAAGATTCTCGACAAGCTGACCCCCGAGGTCATGGCTGAGATTGATGCCATCACCAAGAACAAGGTTGAGCTTGACCCCGCCCGACAGGACTAAAGGAGCTAAAAGATGCGCCTAACATCCACACGCCAATCAACTAAAAATTAATCCATAGCTATTTTCGGCTCCAATACCCGATTGAACCAACAAAGTGCTCGGGAAAACGCCGTGGCTTGCACCCCCGCAGGAGGACGCGGGACACCAAGGACCACAGTGCCGGAGAATAAATTGGCCAGCGACTTTCGCACGCCCAAGGGTTCATGTTCACGACTCGATGATTTACGCTCCATGGAAAATATAAAACAAAAGGACAGTAAAATAAAAATAGAAGGCCAAATTGAAGCCATGATGGTTGCCCAAGTTCCGCCGCCTGAGTTTGATGTGATGATGGTGATGATGTATTGGTAGAGGATGTGCCATCTATCATTGAGGTGCGTAGAAACTTTCTTTTCTAAAGTCATGAATTCTGTACCACGATTAGGTTGGTTGTGTGAGGTGGGAGAAATCATGAGTATTGAATTGGTAGGAGGTAGTGTTGTTAAGATGTATTATTTAGGTTTGTATTATTTATTATCTTGATTTGAAGCATAATCTAGGTTCTAAAAATTAATTTAATACAAAAGACCACTACATAGAGCAAACCAACATCTGATACTATATTTTACGTGAGTTCAATGTCTATCAAGCGTTCCTAAATACAAGGTCAGTGACCTACCCTATACCAATACAAGCCCTCGATAGACACGATGGCCTGGGAAACCGCTCATGTGAAACTCGACACCTTGGTCATAATTCGTCATCATTATTGCCGATAAATAAACGACAGACCATGGATTAGGCATCGAAATCAGCGAAGCCAGTGGAATCTGTGAAATGGCCGTGTGTTCGAGGTGAGGAGACCCTCGGCCATACCGCTCGGCCTCCGCGGTATCTCCAGCCATTCAAGGGGCTGGAGACACATAGTTCATGCTCCTTGCGAGACATTAATGAAGTCACTACGGAACCATTGCATCTTGAGGCTGTCGCGAAGCGGATTTAGCTGCGGCTCGTAACTCCGCTGGCGTTGAGGACTAGTCTCTAAACCCAGCGTCGTATAGAGAGGCCCTCTGATTGGCCGCCCCACAAGTGCCGTGCGCCACCGACCGGAGACCGCACTTCCCAAAAGGGAAATCGTCAATTCCGGACATTGTGATGACAAAATCCGTGGCGCAAGAGACAGTCCGAGGCCATTCTCCTGAGTCAAGTCGGCGAAATGCGAGACGGCATATTGTTCATCGGGCTGGGGAAGTTGGGTTGCGGCCTGGGGTATAAAGCGGATGGACTTCTCGTGGAAAATTGAAGTTTGGATCATCATCAGCATCTTCAACATCTCTCAAGCAATCAACACCTACACAAGCACAGTTTCAAACCACCTCAAGTTGTTACAAACAGCCAAACACTAAAACGAATCACTTTTTACATACAAATTCTTTTTTACCATGTCTCAGAAGTACGCCAAGGACCAGCCTCAGGGCTTCACCAACAAGATCGAGCGAGTTGCCATTGTTGGCGTGAGTTTACCCAAGCCTGCCTTCGGATGAAAGTTGAACACATGATTCTTTATACTAACAACATCGCAGGCTGGAGGATCTGTCGGAAGATTCCTTGCCGAGGAGCTTGTCAAGACCGGAAAGCACACCGTCACTGCCATCAGCCGAATTGGCAGCAACAGCCCCATCCCCGACGGCGTCAAGGTCGCTTCCGTTGACTACGACAACGAGGACTCCCTGGTCGAGGCCCTCAAGGGCCAGCAGTTCCTGGCCATCTCCATGTCCGTGACGGCTCCTCCCGACACACAGGCCAAGATCATCAAGGCCGCCGCCAAGGCTGGCGTCCCCTGGGTTATGCCCAACGTGTACGGCTCGGACCCCACCAACAAGAGCCTGGCCGATGAAAACTTCACTGGCGCAGCTGCCCTCCCCGGCATGAAGCAGGTTGAGGAAGCGGGCGTGTCCTCATGGATCGCCATGGTTTGCTCCTTCTGGTACGAGTTCTCGACCGCCCAGGCCCCCGAGTGGTACGGCTTCGATATCGCTTCGCGCAAGGTCACCTTTTACGACGACGGCAAGACGCGTATCAACACTTCCACTTGGGTCCAGTGCGGTCGCGCCCTGGCTTCCCTGCTGAGCCTCAAGGAGCTGCCCGAGGACGAGAACGACACATCGCCTACCGTGTCCCAGTGGCGCAACAAGCCCATGTACATCTCCAGCTTCCTCATCTCCCAGCGCGAGATGCTCGACAGCGTGCAGCGCGTGACGGGAACCACTGACGACGACTGGACCATTGACTATGAGGGCTCCAAGGCCCGCTGGGAGCGCGGCAAGAAGATGTTTGAACAGGGCGACATGCTCGGTCGCGTGCTGGCCATGTACGCGCGCACCTTCTTCCCCAACGGCGACGGAGACTACGAGTCTAGGAGGGGGCTGGACAATGAGGTGCTGGGTCTGCCCAAGGAGAATCTCGATGATGCGACGGAGCGCGCTGTGCAGATGGTGGAGAAGGGCTACAACTACTTCTTCAAGAGGGTTTAAGTGGTCTTTGTTGGGGCTTAATAATTAGTATTTACGATAGATGTGTGTGAAATTTGAGCTTTTGTAACATGCCTCGTTTTGTGTGTAGATCTAAATAAAAATGCGACTCTTGGTACTGCATACATAGAAAGAAGACATTGGTGTTTACATGAATCTTTTGTGATTATGAATGTATAGCGCCCTGATCATTTCGGAGAGGTCACCTGTCATATGGGATATAGGCTTCAATTGTACAACGCATTAGCGGAATGTCACATCACTTTGCCGTAGCCATCAATGCGACATCACCCATTTATTAGTACATTGCTGGCTGTGGTGTACGTAAATTACTAGAGCCTCAATCTACAATTTGGGATGGGAATAATGATTTTCGAGTAAACATTTAATTAAACGCGGGTTTGTGTCCTAATGCAAGTCATCTTAGCGACGGGAGAAGATTGGTTGCTGAAGACATCTTTGATGGTGCCAACTTGCTTTGGCTATGTAACCAAGCTTGAACTGATATAGAAGTGAGGAACCGAACGAGCGGTTCGGTCAGCTTGAAATACCGGCCAATCACCCGTTCCATGGCAAATGTGTTCACATTGTTGCTGCATCATGGGGGTTTGGCCACATCGTAAACATTGAATCATCCACCATGGCTCAACACATCTTGTATCCGATTTCATTTGGCATGGATCCATCCGCTACCTCTCTCGCAAAAAGGAAACGCTGAAGACTCCTTCCTACCAGATACAGAGCCACAATAGGTAGACTCGTTGGCAAAAATAATTGACTTCAACCATCAAAAATGTGATTCCGCCCGGGATTGAACCGGGGACCTTCTCGGTGTTAACGAGATGCCATAACCAACTAGACCACAGAACCGATCCTGTGATTGGATGATCACAGGGATTGTTGACGGTGGTGGTGTTGTTAGACTACATTAAGCTTTGCAAAAATCCCGCAACCCACTCCAGACTAGCTTCGTCGGCATACGCAAACAAAACAATTTTTCATCGAGAATGGCACAGTAATTCTTGGGGATCTACCTCTGGGTGGTTTTACAGAGTGTCAAATAATTGTTCCCGACAAGGCAACCTCTATTTGTCCCTTGGTGGTTTCCCTTCCTTAGGCCACCTCTGGGTTGTGCAGTTATGCTGTTCTTCATTTATCCCCATGGCATCCTTGACTTCCCATTCAATACGACATCGCCCATTATATTCTTAGGCGTACATGGCATCTCTATTGCTGATAGAAATTCTCATGGACCTCTTAATATGTAGGGTTGAATAGATGTGTGGACTTTATCCTATCCACATCTGGTTATAGATCTACAGGCTTTGGGTTCATAATTCTCACAAATCTCGACTTAATGTGAAAAAATAAGAAACACAGCAATCTTGTCCTGTGTTAATCGCAAAAGATAGTGAATGGAAAATTGGGACTATCTTCTCTGCTGCGACATTGGTGATCTGCCATTACTCTCAATTGTGCGCGAATGGTAGATTCGTTCATTGATGGCCAGAAAAGCTGAGTGGATTAGGAAGATCTCTGAGTAATTGGCAGACGTTCAATGGAGGAAATGGAGTGTCCAGAGTTACAGATGTACAATCCATTGTGACGCTCCACACGTGGTGGTAGGGACATCTGTCCTGTGATTTTCCTTGGCTGCAATGCCAGTGCATCTCGAATCTCTTCGCCACACGCTTGCATTTTCATCGCCATCTTCCCCAAACATCCAAATTGATAACTTTCTTGGCGATTATAACTCTCTTAACGGTTCGAAATAATGGCATTTTGGGGCGGTCCATCTTAACTACCAGCCCAACAACCTGCCGATGTTCCGAAGCCCTCCACCCATTGCGGCCGGGGTCCAATCACGGCCCATCGGATACGATGCTTCGCCGACGGACATGGGCAGGCCAGGAAACTTTTTTTTATTGTCGCAGGTGGCATCCGTGGTCAAACTAATGCTTAAAAATAAAGGTTGTTTGTAGGGCTTGCCTTATACTCCCAATTGCACACGGCCCTTGGAAACCTCATGGCATTCTTTTTTTCTGTTGAAAGAATTGCCCAGCGTTGCTCGCCGCACCTCTTGCCGTCGCCGGGAATTAGGGCGCCGATCCGGAGTATTAATTAGAGCTAGGCCTGCTGCCGCGCGTCGTCGGTGGACGTTGCACGGCCAAAAAAAACATGAAAGCTCTTGCTAATGCTTGCCAGGGAAAACGGCACCCGGTTGGTTGGAGAGAGCCCTGGGCACGCGACCAACCAACAACAGCCAGGCTCTTGAGACACCAATATGTCCGGGGCATTGCTCAGTGTGGCCTTGTGCATGAGTGCGTCATATCGATTTTTCGGGGCCGTAGCACTGTCTTCATTTAGAAACTGGCCATATATCCGCGAACTCACGCGCTAATCATGTCTACGAATTTCTCGAGGGCGGTGCCGGGAAAGTGTCGTGAGTGTGCCGGGCGAAGGTTGAGTCTAAGGCCTTGACCGATCATATGGAGCAAGCGTTGCGTCACGGAAAAAAAAAAGACTAGTCTTTGACATCAAGAGATTTGATTGCTCGTGGGTACGGCGTAAGCGCTACTCTTCTTTGCTTGGTTTACTCCGGTACGGGGCAGTGTCGGAGCTGGACCGCCATCGAGTATCGGATACTTCTTTACGATGCTTGTCGGCGCATCGGGGATGGGCGTCCCGATGATTGGGTCAGCACCCAAACAGGAAGCTCTTTCGAGCGGCTCCAACGAGTATGACAATGATCTCGTATGTCCAGATGTGCGCCCGCCAAGAACGTCATGGATTAAATGATGGAGCGTGAGGTATTTTGATAATGGAGAGAGTGCGGGAAGTGGCCTCCCTCCCAAACCCGGGCTGTCATCCACTTGCAGATTCATCACGGATGCATTGGCCAGTGCGTGCAACGTTTTATGTAGCATTGTGTGTAGAAAATAGAACTCAGTTTGCGTTACGCAGCAGGGTGAAATTGTACCCGAATATACGGCCGATCACCAGTCAAGATGCGACGGCCGGGTTGGCGTAACAAAGCGAAATTCGCGGGCTCAGAAGATAAACGCGTATTCCGCACGCTTGTCGCAGATTAAGCCCGCGGACAAAGTGGTCCCCCCTCCCCACCCGCAAGTCGGCACGGCAAATGTGTAATGTCGATTGCGCGTACTGATGGGGCGGCGAGACGGGGTTGACTGAAGCACCTGAGGCCGCCCCCCACACACGGGTGTCTCCCTCCATCATCAAAAGTTGCCAAGAAGGCATGGATACAGACGATTAGTGCTTGGCTGTTACTGAGTAAACTGTGTAGAGTTCTAGCACTCCTTTGACCCTTTTGAAAGACAAAAAAAAACATGGCGGAAAAATAGAAACAAAACACATTCTTGTGCTTGGCCTACAAACCGAGTCGTCATACACATAGTTTTGGTCTGCCAAGCCTTTGCAGTTCCTCCCAGTGAGAACTCAAACCCCTTTAGGCTTGCGTCCCCATCGCTGGGTCGTCTGTTGGCCTCCAACTCCACTACCCGCCAAAGCCCTGGTTATTCCCTGTCGGGTCGTCGGTGCTGTGGGTCACCCTGTCTTTCAGAGTTGCGTGGCTCATGTCACTGCAACTCCAACGTTGGCCGCTCAGCTAACGTCACCACATCTTTGGGCTCCGCCTCGGGGAAAGCGTCCCAGAGCACAGGGAGCAGGAGGTTGCACCACGCCCCCAGTCTTGCCTCTCGCCACAAATGACACGGCAGAGATGGCCTCCGTCTCCATAATTTATGGCAAAGCTGTCCAGCGAGGGTGGGGGGGAACGTACGAAGCTTCTTTGGCTCTGCTCCCCACGCCGCCCTAATGCGAAGAGGGCATCTCGCGGACGAGCTCGTCGTCGTCGTCGCAAACACAAGCATTACGCACAATGTGGTCGGAGCCGTGGGTCTCCGACCGCCGATCAATACGAAATGTGAGGCGCGGTCCGTCGAGACGTGAGCTCCAGGACACTGCACGTTTGATAAAGGCTCTCTGTTCGCCTCTGGGCGACAGGCCGTCCGCTTGGCATTTACACCCAAGCACGGCCCGAAACTCCTTGTCTGTGTCTGTTATCAGCTGTCTTCCACATCTGTGATTGCTACATCCGCCAAGAGCAAAAAAAGTACACAGTATTTCCGAAGTTCAAGGTGGTTGCGAGTCGACTGTGGGTTTTGCATCCCGGGGTGCTTCTCCTCCTTGTGGGTGCTGGCTATCAACCCACTCCTGGCTGGCTACCTTGTTCCCCCCCAGTCTCTCTCTCATTCTCGTTCGTTTTTATAATCTGATTAAATCCTCCCCATTTTATTTAAAAAGGAAGACGTAAAGAGTAATCGCCGTCAAGACAAGACAATTCGACCTTTCCTGTGCTGCGGCACTGCCTCGATTCCCCCGTCATCGCACCTCGATCGCGCCTATCGGCTTACTCCGATCTCATGTATAACGAAAAAACGCCACGAAGATCCCAGGGTCGGCTGCAGTTGATCCTGGGGGCTTTTCTGTACGGCCTCGCGCTGCTGCCTTCAGCGTCAGCTACGGGATTGGCAGCCCGCGAGAATAACAACCCGTCTGCATCATGGTATGATTGGGGCTACTACGGCGCATTCCCGCGTAAAAGCTACGAATCGTTTGGGGCGCAATCGCCATGGCCAGCACTTGTGCAGACCGACGAAAGATGCGACGATGGCTACCTCTTTATTGAGCCTCGTGGCGTGTATGTAGAGACGCCAGGCCCGATTATCCTCGATAATGCCGGCAACCTGGTATGGATGCAAACAGAATGGGGCGAGGCCATGGATGTAAAGGTCCAGAAATTCCAAGGAAAGGACTACATCACCTTTTGGCACGGTAGCGACAACGGAACCTTTGGTGAAGGCTTCTATTACATGGTGAGTCGCTGCATTCCAGCGCTTGGCATTTGCGCCGTGCGAGCTGCCGGGCTTGTCGCAAGGGCACTCGCTGTAAGCCAGAGAACTAACACGCGCGCCAATAGATCGACGAGCACTACGAGGTGTTCAAGAAAGTCGCCCCGGTCGGCGATTACACGGGCGACCTCCACGAGTTCCGCATTACAGAGAACGACACGGCCCTCATGACCATCTACCGCAGAGCAAATGCCGACATGCAATCCTTCGGGATCAAGGAGGGCTGGATCTTCGACAGCATCTTCCAGGAAATTGATCTCGTGAGCGGGGATCTCATCTTCGAATGGCACGCCGTCGACCACTTCCCCGTCAGCGATAGCCTCGCCCCGCTGAGCGGCCAGGGTGACAGCCCCAACAACGCCTTCGACTTTTTCCACATCAACAGCGTGGACAAGGATTCGAACGGCAACTACCTTATTTCCTCGCGGTACATGTGCGCCGTGGCCGCCATCAGCCCCGACGACGGCCATGTCATGTGGCAGCTGGGCGGCAAGCAAAACTCGTTCAAGGACCTCTCCGAAGGCGCGGCCACCAACTTCACTTGGAACCACCACGCTGCCTGGGTCGACAACACGACGCTGACAGTCTTTGACAACGGCGCCAACGGTAGATCGCCCACCAAGGCCAAGTTCAGTCGGGGCCTCATGGTATCCCTGGACTACGAGGCGATGACGGCGACGCTCGTCCAGGATTACATCTCCCCGTTCAAGGTCCGTGCCATTTCGCAAGGCTCGGTCCAAATCCTTCCCAACAGCAACGTCCTCGTCGGCTGGGGCCACGTCCCCGCCTGGACCGAGTTCACGCACGACGGCAAAGTCCTCTGCGAGACTCACATTGGCCCCATCAACTTTGACCTGTTTGCCTGGGTCAAAAACTACCGCACCTTCAAGTACAACTGGGTTGGAAGGCCCAGGACCCTCCCCGCTCTGGCCATGAAGCCCAAGCAGCAGGCCATGTTCGTGAGCTGGAATGGCGCCACCGAGGTCGCCAAGTGGAGAGTCCAGAGTGGCCCCAAGTCAGCAGGCTCCGATTTCCTCGACCACTACACCGTTCAGAAGACGCAGTTCGAGACGCGCCTCGATTTGCCATCCGATGCCGATGAGTTCATTCGCGTCTTGGCTTTGGACAAGAACGGCGAAGTGCTCGCGACTTCTGAGGCGATTTCCAAGCACGAGAGCAACGAGATTGAGCTGCTCGAAGCACCATCAAGAGGCGGTTTGCTGGAGCCCTTCCAGCTCCTTTTGCTGGCGCTGTTTGGCTCTATTGTCGGCTTTTTCGTCACATATTATTTCCGATCCACGCTCCGTCGTGGCATCAACCGTGTGCTGCGCCGCGGCGCCACCTTCAAATACCAGTCACTACCTTCACATGCGTGAAGAGGTTTTCTTTTTCCTGTTTTATTGTCTATCGCTGTATAAAGTTTCCAGCGAAAACGGTCATGGAGTTGGTTGCAGTATATCCAAGGGAATATAAGGTTGCAAGGCGTTGGGGTGTTTTTTTGAGTCAAGGCAGAAGCCCAGGATGGATGCTTCACAATCATTTAACGGTCGGAACACGACTGCAAATAGTCCTTTACAAGTTACAATAAAATTATGATTCCAATAATAAAAATTTAGTATATTTGAGTGATTTGGACACTTGTGATGGACATACCAAGCGTGCCAGTACGCGTGTGTCAAGTACGCATCTCGTATAAACCCAGCACTTATATTTAGGTCGACAAACCATGGTTTGATATACAAACTGATAGACATCTCCCATCCAAAACGGCAATTGGCTATTTCCAATAATAACCAACCCGGCCTATAAAATACACGGCCTCCCCTTAAAATTCTCGAGGCCTCAGCATCAATTGGCGAACCTCATGCATGGTAGCTACTCCTTCACTATTTCGTTGGTCACGCTTCCGATTCCATCAATCTCAAGTCTGACAACATCTCCGACATGCACCTGATACTTGACATATTCGACACCGGTCCCTCCTGGCCATGTGCCTGTGGCGACGAACTCTCCCGGGTACAGCCGCGTACTCTTGGAGATGTGAGCGAGCGCCTCTCCTAGGGTGTATTTTGCATTTTTAGATGTACACTCTGCTACAACCTTGTCGTTTATGATAACCCGACCAGTCAGATTGTCAATATGGGGCAAAATCTCGTCGGCGCTGGCAACAACCGAGGATATGCTGTTTGCAAAGCACTTTGCGTGCTGGGGGCCAAATCCGCTGCAGCAGGGTCAGTAATTGGGTGGACCAGGTGCCTCTGAGCAATTTTACCTGTCCATTTCACCCTTTTGCACGTTGCGCGCGCTGAAATCATTAAAGACGCAGAACCCGGCTATAGCAGCGGTAGCCTCCTCCGGCGTTGCGTTGAACAGTGGCTTGCCGAGGATGATGCCCAGTTCCAGCTCGACGTCCAGATATTCGCAGTACTTTGGATAGTGAATCGGTGCCTTGTCTGCATAGAAGGCCAAATGATTGGACTGATAAAATATCGGTTGCTTGTACCAGAGAGGGCCAGGCTTAAATGGAGGGAAATCCCAGCCTGTGATGGTTGAATACAGCGTTCCAATTTTATTGAGAAACGGGAGATACAGCTGCGTCATTCCGACGGCGGCTCCGTAGTAGTGCCTCTCATAGAGCATAAGGTCGCGGTACGATCGGGGCTGCAATGGTAAGCTTCTTTTTAGCGGATCGGCCGCGTCTGGTGGGTTTTCCTGAAGCACTTTCAGGCAGAGCGACTCTGCCTCGGTCGTGTTTGCTCCATCGGGCTTGTCGCTGTCAAGCCCGACGATTTTGTCGTTGATGCGATGATACTTCATGATTGATGGGCCACAGATATGTAGGGCAGTCGAGTCTTTGGTTTATAATAAAGCGGGGTAGAGAGTATGAGAATTGTCATCGGGTGTTTTTCTTCTTGACATCACGGTGGGTTATTGTAGCTCCGAAGGAACCTCAGGGTTAAAACCAATCATTCATCACTGGGCGGGACTTTTGTAACCAAAATATGGACTGATCTGGTGAATCTGACCAAATACGCGCGTCGCGGTATTACTGTTGATGCGGCTAATTGCAACAGTGCAGGGGCGTGAGACCAATCGCTTATGGGCCTGTGGTGGCTGCAACCACTGTGTTAGAGCCAAGGAATTGGCTGTAATCTTGGCTGGGCGAAGCAACGGTGAAAGATAGTTCTATAATATGAGGTGTGGAGTGGTAGACGCAATAACTAGGCACCGTCATGGGAGGATGAGCATGGAGCATGTCTTTTTGTATACTTGTATATATTAATTATGTCCGCCGCAAGAAGGCGGCTTGTGCTGGTGTCGGCCGCTGCCCGGCATGCAAAGTGGGCTGCGGGGGTATTGAGCCCCTGTATGCTTGCCCGCTCGAAATGGAAGGGACCGGTAGCGACCATCGTGTTGGAGTCGTATCTGGAGGTGCGCAGCGGGAGGCTTGAACAGGGATGTGAGACAGAACGGCTGCTGTGATTACTGACGATTGGTTCGGGCAGCTTGTTCAAGGGTGATGGCGGGGGAAAGAGGCTAGGCTAGTCTTGGTAGGCATTTTATATTGGTGGTCACATTCAAGATTTTTCTAGAAGGTTTTCTTTGCTGTATTGTGTAAGGCTATTGGAGATGGAGATATTTGGTGTTTAAAAGGCTACAGGGTATTGTTGCCTAGCTGTTTGAGTTACTGTGTAGAGCTTATTGTGTTGGCTTGGGCCATCTTGGACCTCAAGGTTATTAATAATAATATTAATTATGTATACTAATATTGAAATTATTATCTTGAAGACAACCTAAACAGTTTATGAAGGCCTCTGCTTTTCTTTTCAACCTTCCTCTCGGTATCCTGTGATAACGCCAACCTTGCAGCAGCCTCGAAGACCTCGTTTACACCCTCACCCGTTTGGGTAGAACATTCTAGATATTTTTTCATCCCAAACTTTTGGGAAAATTGCATTCCCTGTGAGATTGGTTAGTCTCTCCAAGAGTGCAAAGACTGAGGACAGTACCTCCTCCCAGCCCACTGGGAACTCGTCGAATCTTTCAAGTTCCTCGATCGTGTCTGGGTCGGTACGAAGGTCCTTTTTTAATCCAACAAGAAGAAGTGGCACTCGTGGACAAGAACGAAGAATCTCAGGCAGCCACTGTCGATATGTCAGTATTGATAGATTGATTTGGTACTGCCTCACGTGCCGCTTCTTCTATGTTGTCAAGTCCGTAAGAAACCCCGATATTAAAACATATGATAATGACATTAGAATTGGAGTACGCATATAAACTATGAAAATTAAAATCCTCATTACCGGGAGTGTCACAGATAGAAAGTTCGACGGGCTCCTCATCGATCTTTACATCAGCGGTATAGATCTTTGGCGAGGTGGTAAAATTTCCGAATACCGCTCCGTTCCGCCCCTGGAAACATGAGTAATGATGATTTCGGAAAAGCTTTGGCTGGTCTTACATCTGCAGGGACTCCCCTTAAAAACATGCTGCGGGGGTAATGTTAGTTTGTTGCTTGGAGCCTCGAGGGTTACGCACCTTATGAGAGTTGTTTTTCCACATCCCGGGTCACCAACGAAGACGATTTTCTTTTTAACCCTACTGTGTAAAATAGCGGGATAGGAATGTTCAAATTTCTGCTTAGATGAGATATTCGCACCATTTCGGTCGTTGCTTCCAGCTTGGAATACTTCTGTTTCAAAGGCTTCCGAGGTTGCTGAAGAAGAAAGTTGATGGTTTTCCGCCTCTGGCGCATTATTTAGCTCGTGTTGATTGATCCCCACGGCCTTAGGGTCCACTTCTATGGGATTGCGGCTTTCTACTTCTAAAATGAGCATGTGTCGCGTTTCAGCTTTCCTCGGAGGATATGAAAGACGCCTACTAGAGCTCTGCATCACCTTTGTACCAGCCTCTAAGCCTACTTTTGGCCATGGCATCTTTGAAAATATCTGAAACCTTGCACTAAATGGGGATGGCGTTTGTTGTTTGACCGTAGATTTAAAGGGATCACTTTCTACCGGAGATTCTTCAACAGGCTCGGGGATCTGCCTCGAGGTGCCAGTTTCGAGATCAGGAGTGCTCCTTTTCGTTGGAGAAGCATCGTTAATTAATTGCTGTTTCCTGGTGCTGAATGATGTCAACAATTCTGTATTAGGAAACAGTAGTCTTTCTGAAGGCGGCGAGTCGGAAGAAATGGTGTCGCACGTTCCTGCAGAAGACTTGCAAGCTTGTTCGCCAAAAGAGTTGCGCGAGGGCATGGAGGAAATCTCGACAGCCTGACTAACCACCTCTTGCTGCGAGGAATGAAAAGAGACATCATCTTCATTATCATCATGATCTGGGATCGCACTATTGCTAAGACGAGTGCCCGGTTCATCAGAAATGTTAGGCACCTTAGTTTGGCTCGGCGGCTGGGATGATGCGAGGCTACAGTCATCGGAGCCCCACTCAACATCGTTGTTAACCGTCTCTGCATACGAAGTAAGGTTGTCGAGATACTGCTGAAGAACAAAGTTTTGACCACCGGCAGCAACAATGGCCCGCAGCCTCGCCAACTCCTCCATGATCTGTGGGATCTGGCTTGTGTCTTGCTTGATTTCGTGGACATTGGTTCGAATGACGGACGTATCCTCTTTTATAGCCTTCGATAGAGATACCGCAACCAGCTCAAGAACGAGATTTAGCGATGCACGATGTGCCTCTAACGACATGCGCAGGCCTGTGACCTCCATCCTTCCAACTGTGGCCCATCTTGCCGCTCCAACCTTGCCTTCATAGCTTTTGAGGACATCGTCGATCTTGGAAATAACGGTGGAGCAATTTGTAATAATGGATATAATCTGAACTTGGAGTGACTCGGGGAGGGTTCGATCGTTGCTGGCAGCCGTATCGTCCTTGAGAAGTTCGAGTATTAGATGCAGTTGGGTAAGCTCCACGTTGATGGCAGCTAGGTCGGATCGCGCTTCGCGGCAGCCCTTGATAAAATTGGTAATCGTTCGGGTCGTCTTGCCTGCGTCGGTGAGGAGTGCCACGCAACTGGCTGTAATGGACGATGGATCCATGCTGGCCTTGAAGAGGAGGTCGTGCGCATCAGACGGCGTCAGAGATGGGGAATATTATCGCGTGGCTGGCCCGATGGTAAGCTGGGCTTTAGGCAGTCTACACAGCCACAAATGCCAAACTTGTCACGGGTTGGATGTGTGTGATGTAAGCATCATCCCCTCTTCGGAAAAGTACCGTAGCTAAAGTGCAAGTATCAACATCCTAGATTCGAATAGATATACGGTGTCACATTGGCTAACTGGGATAGAAGCCGCTCCTCTTGGCATCTGAGTATGGGAATAATCTCATAATTCAGGTACTACTCTCTAACTCACGAAGAATTCACTGATATGCTATACACAACTGGCCACGCAGCAGAGTAAGACAGAGATGATTGATGTGATATTCAAGAAAGTATCAGTTATCAATCTCCTTCGTGGACTGGGTCGTACATTACTACTTGCGGTTAAGAATAGGACCGGGCTGTTGAGATTCGCAAGACATAACAGGCAATGCGCACGAAATACGCGATCATGCGAAGAAGGGGAGGAAGCGACAAAATAAAGTCAGAATAGATTTTATACGATTAATCAATCAAGTTGCAAGCAAATGACTCTATATCTATATCTCGCATCAAGTAAACAATCCCTAAATTTGGATTCTGAATCGCTTAGTAAGGACTCCAATCTCCATTCTCGGTCGGGTCTTCGACAATGCCCGCCTGTTCGTTCCGGATGATTTCTTCCAGGGTCCAGTTTCTAGGTTTGTAGCCGGGGGGCAGGTTTGTATTTTGGAATGGTGCACCATTCTCAATATGGTCCAGAGCTTTGTAGAAATTGTCATTCGTGTACCTTTCGGTATTGTGCGCCCAAAGCCATTTGCCTTGCTTTGCTTTTGCGAGTTCTTTGACACCATCTTCCGAATCCTGGTGCCACACGCCCCGATTCAAGAGGCCCATTACCTGAACTAGGGTCACGCGCTCCTTGCTATAGTCACAATAGCCATTAGCATGTTGGAATCCCAAGCGTGGTAGTTGGGGTTTTGACGCTCACCGCAAAAGCTCATGTGTCTTTACTGCCAACAACTTATCATCTTTACCGCCGAGAGCTAGACACTCTGCTAGAGAAATGGCATCCTCGATTGCCATTGAGGCCCCATTGGCCGAGGTAGGAACGAAACTGTGGGCGCTGTCGCCTACTTGAACGACGTGACCGTGCTCTGACGTCCAGGTCGGCTGAGGGTCACGCATGCACAGCTTCCAAGCAACAATTGTGCCGTTAGGGATAGAATTGATGGTATCGATGATGAGTGAATGCAACTTCTCAAAGTTGGGAAATCTGCGAATCAGCTCCTCGGCGGTGATTTTAGAAACCCACGATTCCCCTGAATCACTATGGCTTCCCTATAATTTATTAGCAAAGCAAGCTTCTCTGGCTTATTACAAAACTTTTGTGTGCAATAAATTGTGTTCTTACCGTGGGCAGCGTAACAGCAAACGAAACAATGCGACTCGACAAAACACTGATGACGTGGTGGCCGTGCCCTGCGTACATACGTGTTTGGGCGCGTGGCAAAGTTTGCGCAACCTTCTTGATAGGTGCTGTATCCGGCAGCTCGCTAGTTGGTACTGCAGCACGGTAGACGGTGTAGCCAGTTTCTATGGCGCGGACGGGACGGCCAAGAATGAGCTTGTGAGACTTGGATCCGATGCCGTCTGCAGCCACGACGATGTCAGCTCGATACTCCCTACCATCACGAGCGATGGCAATGCCACACCCCGCTTCGGAATCCTCGTTGTAATCGACAATGTCCACGTTCCAGGTGATTGGGATGCCCAACCTTCGGGCTTGGTTGAGATAAAGAGTGGCCAAATCTCTGCGTCCCATGATAGGACTTATGCGAATTGGATAAGCAGCATGCTTTGCGTGACCCGGCCGATTGCACTCAAACTCCGCCGACGGAGCTACGGGCTCGCCATCCATGCGGCATGCCACTGCTTCCGTATCAACCACCGACTCAACATACTCCTGTAACATGGCTGGATAGTGGTGAAGAGTGGCCCAGGACGAAGGGCCAAGGGCTACAATATCTCCTGAATGGCTCATGGTTAGCCAGATAAAGTAAATCTTGAAAGGAGTATACCAATGGCTGATGGCTCAGGTGCCTTCTCCAAAACCTCTACATCGTGACCCTTTCTCCAACATTCAACAGCTGTTGCCAGCCCACCAGGGCCACCACCAACAATGAGTAGCTTAATTCCGGAGGGAGGATGGCGAAGAACACCGTCAACTATGACGGTCTTCATAAAAGGTTCAGTGACAATTCCGGTCCTGGGAGCCATGTTGGATTCGTTCCAGTCAAATGTCGAGCTGTAAGTATGCAATTGTTCTGATTTGCTTCCTATTCTCTTCATCCTTCCTACACTTTATATCTTTGCTACAAGCTACTTTGAAGTATTATTAAGCGGTACATCGGATCATCTAGCCTTTTCGTGACGATACTCAGATTTCAAGAGACGATGTTGAGTTCATCTCCTCGGCTTACATCAAGGTTCCGACTCACCGGAGATAATCCGAAACATGTTACAAAAAAGGGGAAAAGTCCAACTTAGTAAGCGGAAAACGGAAGAACAGCAAAGGTTCCGAGCCTTATGGGGTAACATCTTAATAGTTATTATTCGGGTTGCGTTTACGATTGGGCATGGGATGCACAGTCTTGGCTCCGATCTAGCCTCTAGAATGTGTCCCGAATTCACTCCGTTTTCGTATTATACATTGGGTGCATACATCATCAAGTACCCCGGTATTATATCTATTTTGAATACAGGAGATAGAATTGCCAATGGCCTAGGCATGTGTTTATTGCCCCTCCATCTTCTTCGGCTTCCATTCTAATTGATTTCTTTTCCAGAGCTGTGCTTGGTTAGATCATGATCAAAAGAGAGGCGATGTTTCGCGTCGAAACCAATAGGTAAAATTCAATGCCGAAAATTCGGTCCTCAAGTGCCGTCGGTGCATCGGGGGCTTCTTCCCTCCCGTTGGGCTCGTCTTCTTCCTGCAGGCTATGCCTGCGTCATCCCTTTCACATCGGCCATCGGAGCTGTTACGAGCGATCTAGGACGGCGAATTATTTTTCGCTCCACCGAAGTGGGACTTAAATAAAACTCCACATACGCGTTCCACGGCCACCGTCGTCAGGTTAGCTCACACAGAACCCTAGCAGAGCCTAGTCCTTCAATAAATGGGGACCAAGAACATTATGCACAAAGCAGAGGAAATTTAGAGCAAGATTTCCAGGATCTGTGCCGCCTCTATAAATTCGGAACGTAGTGGTTTATCGTAGGTGTTTGGCCCTCACTACATGACTGGGATGTGGCCAAATCGCATCAAGTGGTAGAAGGCAGTCTCCGGGGGTTTTCCACGTTTCTCAACAATTCTACATAATTAACTGGGTAGATGAAGGCTTCTTGCAAGACTATAAATCTTCCATCCCCACCATCTGGTCGTATTTCGCGAGGCAAAGCGGCTTCTTGTTCCCACGCTATTGCTTTTTCTGTGTGAATATAGTCTCGTGGTCAAGCTCACAAGATCTAGCGGAGATATTTACGGAATCTTTTGCCAAGTATCCACAGGCTTTGCGTGAAAAGTATGACAAAGGGTCGTGGGGATAGAACGGGTTGGGCCGATTTACGATTTGACTTTAGCTATAGCCGCATCTGGGAAGCCGATTTGTTACAAGAGAGACCCACAATGACGACGCCTTCATTCGTTTGACCTTGCAAGATGAGAATCATAAGAGTCAAAGTCGGGAAGATCGTCAATAAACTCCCCTTATTTAGAAAAAGGATTAACATAATCTGAGGCTGGTGTATCTGTTGGTTTAGGGCAATGCGAATGTTGCAGGGATCTGATAAAATCTTCCTAATTGATATTTTCGAGGAAAGTCAGGCGATCATCCGGCCGGGCAATTTTGTCCAAAGTCAGATTAAAAGAGGATTGTATGGCTTGCAAAGCCGACCGTCGCCCTGCTGCAGCCAATTCTCGCTTCCAACACACTTCGGGCACCAGAAGACTCCGTCAGGGTCGTATTTGTCTTTGATGAAGCGCAGACGAGGGTAGTTGGCTCCGAAAAAGGACATCTGCCAACCAGGCTCAAAAACATTTGCCTGAGGAACTATTGCATTAATTGTGTCGTTCATTCATAGTGATAATGATGATGATTTCTTACTTCATTCAAATACGCCCCCGAGCTAGTATCTAGCTGCCAGAGTGCGTTCAATTTGTTGTAGGTCATGTCATTAATGATGGCCTCCGCTTTTGCTTTGGGCAAAGACTCTTTCCAGGACTGCGAAATGATGAGGTGCACAACTGCCTTTCTCCAGGCTGGGTTAAGCGCGTTATCCACAGGTGTCCTGCTGATAGTCAAAGTTCCAGAGATGGCCACATTGGGAACATCACCCTGTTCACGCTGCTTAGTTCATTTCCGCCGCATAGGACTTTTGTCCTTGGGACTCACCAGTGTTGCGATCGCTTTAGGTCCAATCCTCTCTAAAGTTTCTGCAAATTCTTTGGACTTTTCCATCACCACATCCTTTGTGATCAGCCGCGAGGCAGTAATGCCCTTCCCTGAACCCACGTGCTCCAAGGCTGGGATGTTTTTGACCAAGTAATCGAACGAAGGAATGGGCACTGCGTTGATTGAATATGTTGCTGTGTTGTTGGCTGCCCGTAGAAGGCTTCGCATTGGGCCCATTACTTCTGCGAAAGTGTCATTTGAGCCATTCCACAAAAATAATGATCCGCTAAGTGTCAGTGTCTGGCCGGGCTCGGCACCCATTGTATAGTACCCAGAGATCCCCTTATCCTGGATTTCTGGAAACAAGGTGTGCATTTCTGCAATTAGCTTATACCAAGACCCAGCTGTAGTTCCATTTTTAGCGACAACGCTGATACCCGCCATGATCATTGATGGCATGGGATGTGCCTTGACCGTCACACTAATAATGACGCCAAAAGTACCGCCCCCTCCACCACGGATGGCCCAGAAAAGGTCTTGATTTTGGCATTCGTTTACCGTGATTGTCTGGCCATTTGATAGGACAAGCACTGCCTCAAGGATACTGTCTGCGCCCATGCCGTACTTTCCGGTCATGAATCCATGACCACCTCCAGTAGCCCATCCAACAAAGCCGACGTCCTATTAACCGATTAGCACGCGCGCACTTCCAATGGCGGTTGGCGCTGTACCATATTAGTTCCGCCAACAGCTGTGGCATTGTATTTGGATAGAGTATTGAATAACTCGCCATCCTGAACGCCTGCTCCAAGAGTAGCTGCCCATTGAGGCGACGTGCCCTTCCAGGAACTGTTGTACCCATCAGGATGCCAATCCCGAGAGAATTCAATTTTTTTCATATTGTGAGTCCAGATCCTATATGAAGAAGTTCTTTAGTGGCAGTCAATTGAGACAAGTTTGGGGGGTAGACGCACGACAAGCTACCAAATCCAGTATTCCTGTTATGATTAGCAAAGATCGAGGACGAACAGTCCCATTAGCCCTACTAACCTTCCACTTCCATCGTGACCAGTATTTTTTATATTCAGCCTCAAATTCCACTTCGTCGCGTACCTGATGGCTGTCTGGACGTGACTGGCCTCGGTTGCATTGACGACATAGATCGGAAGCGCGCCGATGGAACAACCCTTGTCTCCAGCTCTTGGAGCTCCAGATATGCTCGTTCCATTCGGGTAAATTGGGTCACAACTTCCATTCGTCCAAGGCGATGGAACACTTCCGGGATCAGCCGAGTGAAACGAGGACGAACTCCACCTCTTTAGGACCGATTCACAGGCAGCCGCATTATAGTGGGTATCGGAAGGATAACATGCGGAGGCTGGAGGAACAAGTCGAATCAGGCGTCCGTCAAGCGTCCTGTTAAATGAAACCCACGCATCATCAGAAGGCCAGCACGAGTCGAGATGCGACTGGCAGGTGTTAAGCTCCAAGTATTAAAGGGACTTTTATGATAAGCGAGGGTAACTCACACATTTGCAATTGTTTGCGGCCACAGGTTTAATGAACGAGAAGCCCAAAGCAGCAGCAATCCAGGCAAGAGATCGAATCATGTTGGCGTGAGTGATGGGTGAATAATAGAAGTCCCTTTACCATCATCCCTAGATTGTATTTATAATGCCATTCCAGGTTTCCAGTCGTGCATTAAACATGGCTTTGATGTAAAAAGCCGATTCATTCTCGCTCATTGTGCCCAGGGGAGTGACCTAATTGAGACATTCCGCAATGGCTTCGCACAGCCACCAGCACAGACCTACTTGGTTTTCTAGCAAAACGAACAGTGATATTTGCCTATTAAATGAGACGACCAGGATGGACCAATGAGCTATCTTGAATTTTCGGACTCGCACCCGAAAAAAACACAGAGGCGAAAAATAAGTGCTTTTTACTACTGATCATAAACAAGAAGGTGGCTGGGGGAAACACAAGCGTCATCAATGGAACCTTGGATGAAGTGAGACCCAGCTAAACGCTTGATACCTCGATTGGGTTTAGTAGAGTCTTCATCTGGGACTGGAGTTTTGGTTTCTCTTAGAATTCTTAGTGAGTAGCTTAGGCAACCGGTGTTGGTCATGGGGTGGATATTTAATATTTTGAATCCGGCATGACACAAGGGAGATGCAGATAACTGCGGGGCCAAACTTAATTTATGTCTTCATCGGAAAAAAAAAACCGTAGATTCCGATGCCCCCAGCAAGTTTCTGGGACAGGATTGTGACAAATATTAGTCTAATCAGAGCCTAAATATTTTTTTCAGTTGCAGAATAGCCATGTTTATTTCGAATCATAACATGAATCGCGATCTTCCGCTGATATAAGCGGCCAGCTCGGAGTGGCGGTTGTGATGAAGCTGGCCTATCGGTAAATACAAAAGCTGCATCCTCTATTAGTAAAGTATTATACAAGATGACTAAATACTACTTACAATCTGCATAGCAGTAGTTTATTAACTAGGTTAATGTTGCGGGATGTGGCGGACCAACCGGAGTAGCCTGAATCCTTGCACGGTAGTTTAATTTCCATGTTTATTTCTGAGAATGGTGTGGGCCACATGACACGAAACATGACTTGATGGTGGCTTCGCCCTTGCCGGCAACTCCCATCAAAAATGGACAAGATCGACGGTACATACAAGGCTTTTTCTGCGCTTGTATCGTCATGTCTTGCTGGCTCCATAACAACGCCCAGCATACCTCCAAATCCCACGATATTGCATGATGAATACTTTCGGGTTTTACGGCCGAACACCAATATCATGTTCCGAGGACTCGAGTTCTTCGGAAAGGGCAGCGAGGAATTGGTCCAGGCTTGCGGTGATGTAATACACGCCTGAGGATAAATACTGCCACACTACAAAGTAGCTTGGCTCATTCTCTTTATTCAGATTCAACAGCATATTCACCAATACATACAAATCTCACAAACTCATTCAATATGAACGTACAAGATAACTTGGCTCATTTTGATGTTTCTTCAATGATTCGATATCCTTCGAGTGGGATATCAATTGTGATAGTGGGTGGAGGCATCGCTGGGTTGGGGTTTGCCATTGAAGCACACCGCAGGGGTCATGATGTGAAAATCATCGAACGCCGACCTGACTTTAATGACTACGGTATAGTTGCTATTATCGTTTGAAATTCGCTTGATATTGAAACTTTCATTCTAGGTGACATCATTGCGTTCCAGGATTCCGCTCTCATCACCCCTGCAAAATGGCCTGGTTTCTTGGACAAGTGCCACAGCATGGCATTTGCTGAGATAGGAACCATTCGGAAATATGACGGAACAGCTCTTGGTCAGAATACCGTCACTAAACTTTGTATGACACGGGTTGATTTCCACCGCACTCTGCACGAATATGCCCAAAGCTTGAAGATTGAAATACAGTTCTCAACAACTGTTACTGAATATTCAGAGACTGATGAGGATGCTAGTGTGATTCTTGCTGATGGAAGCAAGATAGCAGCTGACATTGTTGTCGCCGCTGACGGAATTGGATCTAAATCTTGGCCCATTGTGTCCGGATTCAAGAAAAAGGCCACCAGCACAGGCTTCGCTATGTTCCGAGCAACATATCCTCTTGAACGCGTGATCAACAACCCAGTGGTTAGTGACTGGTACGGTGATGAGTCCTCAGTCCTTTCACTGCAATTTGGCCCCGGTGCACATATAGTTCTAGGGAAGAACCCCAGGAACGTCGTGTTTATGCTCACTCATAAGGCAAGTCATGGTCTGATATGATTCTAGTTTATTTAATTAATTGCCCTTTAGGATGATGGGAATGCGGAAGAGGAGTGGACCAAGGAGACTTCGATCGAACATGCGCTACCGTACATCCAAGGCTGGGCTCCTTACGTATCCGAAATCATTAAGGCAGCCCCTGAGGGCAAGGCTGTCGACTTTAAACTCATGTGGCGCGACCCCAGTGAGAACTGGGCTTCGCCAAAGAAGAGAATCATCCAAATTGGCGATGCAGCACATGCATTCCTGCCCACATCGGGCAGTGGTGCTACAGTCGCTCTCGAGGATGGCTACTCATTGGCAACCTGCTTGCAGCTCTCTGGGAAAAGCAACGCGCCCCTGGGTGTCCAGGTTCACAACCGTCTCCGGTACGCAAAATGTTATTGAGATATCTTTTTCACACTGCTGACTTCTACATCAGAGTTGAGCGCGTTGTTTGTGCGCAAAAGATGGGCTTTAAAACGCGTGAACTATTTCACAATCCCGACTGGGACGCCATGGAAAATGACCCGGGTGCTACAGACAGGGTTGTCAATTTCGTGGGAGCTTGGCTGCGGAATCATGATCCAGAGCAATATGCGTACGACAACTACAGTAAGTGCGCTGACCACATCCAGACCGGAGCCCCTTTCAAGAATACCAATGCTGTGCCTGGCTACACTCACAAGCTTTGGACAGTCAAAGAGCTTCTAGGCTATGCGAAAGAGGGAAAGAGGATTATCGATGAGGGAGATTGGAGTTAGACTTTTATTCGAAAATGAGAAGCGGAGCACAGTTCAGCTCGCATGTCCATATCGTCATAGACGAGGCAGGATGTAACAGGCAATTATCTAGCTCAAGAGAAGCCATTACATATGCTAGCTAAAGTCTACCTTGAGACATGGTTTATTTATTGCTCGTCTTCGAGAGGCTTGATGAGCAATCGTATTCGGGTTTCCATGACTAGTATGATTGGTCTGTTGGTTCGTCTGAAATCGCCATGACCCTTTGTTGGCTTGATCTCTTCCCCTAGATTGTTCTTTTTTATCCAATCAATGAGCATAGCATGCTTCTGCCATTTCTGACCGCCTGTGTTTTCACCCTTAGCTACGCAGGTATAAAAAGAGTTGGTAGGCACCCAACTTTCGACCACAAGAATCAACACAACGATTCTGCGTCCACTTGTCGAGATTCCCTGTGTCTTATTTTTATCAAGATGTCAAAAGTTGATTCATCCCGGCCGCATCTCAATGACTCTATCCGAGATATAGATGGGACATCCTGGGTGATTGCGGGAAAACAACTCCTCACTCGCCACCCTTTGCTGCCTGTCCCGAAGCAAACCTCTGCCACTGAAACATACTGGAGCGATGGTAACGGCGGTCACTTTTCACTTTGTGATGTACCCGACCCCCTTCCTGAAACCAAGCTACTTGCAGAGGATTCATTTATCCAGAGAGTTCATGCAGTTGATAACTGGGCGGCTGTTTGGCGAGCTGGCGAGGCATTTATTAAGGCACATGCTCTCGATTATGCGGATGCAACCAGAGAACATGTTACCCTGCAGTTTCTCAAAGAGAAAAGCCCTCAGTGTTTTAATTTTCCTAGCGTCTTACACCACTTTGAAATCGATTTACGATATTTTATCATCGTATCACGAGTACCTGGTGAGATGCTTGAGACGGCATGGAAGCATATGGATGAGAGCACGCGCCAGTATTATGTTTCAAAAGTAGCCGCAATTTGTGAGGATTTGGCAAAGTGGAGAGGCGAAGCTATCCAAGGCGTCGATGGCAATCATCTCCTGGAGCGCTATTTGATCAAGGGCAATAGCAAGGCAGACGATAGGCTCTCTCCGCAGAAGCTTCTCGAAGTTTGCACTGAGATGTCCATGGATACTACAACTCTCGTTTTCTACCATTGTGATATGGGCCCTACGAACCTTCTAATTGATAATGGCTCTTTGGGTATTATTGATTGGGAGCTTGCTGGTTTTGTTCCTGTTGAATGGGTGCGAACCAAATTTCGTCTTTCGGCGGGCATGGATTTCAATTATGGTGATGAGGATTCAAAAAAGGATTGGCGTCGCAGGGTACAACAGCATCTGGGAAAGATGGGCTACAGAGATGTTCTCGATGCATGGTGGCAGTTCCAGGACTACAAATAAATGAGCATCCTACTTCGTGGGAGATGAGAAACTCCTGGGGCTCAACACTTATGGGAATTAGCCCGTCAAAGGCCAGTTACTTGACTTGAAGCGGTGTTCGAATTGTGGCTTAGGTGGGCGCAAGGAGATTTTTATAGAAATTTTCGCATGAAACGCTCTTATAGCCTAATATCTGTATGATATCCCAATGGCCTCACACAGGCCAATGAAACAAGTACTAGAGGCCAGATTGCTGGCGTAGTACAGGGATGCTATTGGCTACTTGGCAAAATCAGCGCTAACAAGCCACAAACGAAACATGCTGACTGAGGACTTTTCCCCTCCTGCATCATAAACTGTTGCAATAAAATCCATACGAGTCCGAGTCCTATCGCAAAATCACCCACCATGGAAGCAAAGCATTTTGACGACCAAATACCGCACAGCTTGCTAAATCTACCGATCGAAATCCTCCAATCCATCATCCAATCTCTCATCAACTTGATTGTCACAGACAAAAGAACTGGCCACCGGTATCCCTACTATTCTAGGCAAAATCGCCGTTTACAAAAGCTCGCTAGGTGGCAAATACTATGCCTGTGTCTCTCATGTCGGAGGTTTAATACAGTCGCCACCCCATTCCTGTACGGCCATGTGCTACTCACCAAAGGAGATGAGCTCAAGACACGCGACTTTAGAGGCATCGATTTATCAACAGGAGAACCATGGCCTGACAGGGGAATATCAACATTGGGATTGTTTCTAAGAACAATTATTGAACGACCTGAGCTTCGGGAACATATTCATCACCTAGACTGCTGGTTTTTTCTACAAGATGTATGCAACAATAACAGTTCGGACATGACCAAGTCGATGCTCAAACAAACGCAAAAATGGGAGATCGAGTTTCTCCGCGAATGTATCAAATCTGCAAGGACCAAAAACGACGTCGCTATTCTATCACATGTCGGTCTCAACGATGCTGAGGCTCTTGATAACATAGGCGAGAGAGCATTTACCGCCGTTCTCTTTTTGGCCCCCGAGCTTCGATCAGTGGCTTACGCACCACCGCCAGCAGAAAAGTGGTGTCTGCGAAGTTGGGGGTTCTCTGATGATGAGTCAGATGGGCAAATAGGCTTTGAGACGACGTCCTGGTACAAGGACTCTGGTTACTATGATGTGATGAGCAGCTTGGTTGATAACGCACTTGGAGATGAGAGGCTCTCTTCGATTGTTTTGCAGAACCTGGAATCCGTCAGGTTCACCCTGGTTCCTGAATTTATCCCCACAAACAGCAGGGCCGGAGAATATGCGCGGGATCCAGACCCAGCCATCCCGTCTGGCTCCGGCTACACCTTTCAGATTGATGCGTGCCTTGGTATTCTTCGCGGTCCAAAGGTGGTGGAATTGGAGACGGATGGGGACAACGGGCTGAGAGCTATTGGGATTCTGCACCGAGCTGCCTTGGCAAGCCTGAGACTCGAGCGCCTTTTTCTCACCACAAAGGACATTTTCCCCACTGTTGCGGATTACGTCGGCACTCACTGGCCTTTGACACACTTGGCGCTTCGAAATGCCGACGTGCCAAGCTACGACAACCTTTCCGACGAATCCCTCCCGGAATCAACTGGGACTCTTGGGCTCAATATCAATATGTGGGATGGCGGTCTTGGAAAATTGGCCAAGCAGCTCAAGTTTCTTGATATAGGTTCCGACACTACAGATCTTAATGCCCTCCAACACCTCAAATGTTTGCCTAGTCTCATAGCGCTGGAGCACTTGCGCATCGGATTGCCCTTGCTAAACACGAACCAAGGCTTCATCACTCGCCCGCTGCAGGACATTCTGCCGCCAAATTTAAAGAGCCTTATGATTGATGATTGGTTCGCATCGCACTTCTATGAGATAAGCTACCCAGGAGAAGATTCCTACGACGATAGCCCGAGGGACAAGAAGGCGCCTCCCAGACCTCGTAGGCACCAACGCCTCTTGTCGTCGTCGTTGTACAAATTTGCAGGCGCATGTCACAAGACGCACCCAAAACTACGCTGCATATCGGTCTTTGGGCGACCTCCAATTGCAGGGCCACGCTATGTGCACGTAGAACGGGCTATGACACTGGCAGGACCCAAGCCAGGAGATGTGATTCCTGATTTTGAGAAGGTGCGGAATTTATTTGCAGAGTCTGGCGTTGAACTTCGAGAATTTTTCCATAAGCAGGAGGTGGATTGTCCTTTTAGATCTGTACTGGCGACGGAGCATTTTTGATAGCGAATTCACTGTTAGACGAGTTAACAAAAGACTAATTGGCCTGATCACGTCGAAGCGAAATTTCTCATTCGTGTGAAAGTCAAAGAATGGAATATTGATTTGAATAAAGTTAAATATCACTAATAAACAGCTGGCGACAACCCCACCGGGTCCTAGCTCTTTCCGGCCTCATCTCCGGAACTCTCTCTGAGGCCTGCAGCTTTCTCAACGGCCGTACCGCTTTCAGTGCCGGGAACAAAAGCTTCCGCGCCGATATCCACGATAATAGGGCCCTTGAAGTGCTTGCGTGCGTGGCCGAAATACCAGGCAGCGCTGATGGCAGCGAAGCCAGCAAACACCACGCTGGCGTAGTTCATGGAGGAGGCCGTTACAGGCAGAGTCGTGGGCATGCAGAAGATGACGACGGCGAAGACAATCCAGATCAAGCTGATCCAGTTGACAACAGGACCGAGCTTGCCAAGGGAGAATGGCGAGTTTCGGACGGCTTCGCGACCGCGGAGCAGGCTGACAAGGACCGGCACACAGTACGAGGTTGAGAGGCAAATTGTCGCAACACCGGTGAATGAGTTGAAAGCCGCAGATGATCCAAAGTAAATGCATCCGAGAACACAGTCAACCACGGTAGACAAAACAAGTGCCCAGAGCGGGACATCAAGGCTCTTGTTAACCTTGGCCCACAGTCCGTGTCCGGGGATGGCACCATCACGAGCAAAAGCCCAGGTGCAACGGGAGGCAGCAGTCAAGGCACCGACACCAGCGAAGAACAGAATTCCCAGAATCAGGAACAGAAGACCGAAGCCACCTGCCTTGGACCCGGTAACAGTCTTGAAGAGAAGGCCGATGGGCTGACTGCTTGCGAGAAGGGCGGTGATATCGGGGAGGACGAAGAGAATTGGAATAAGGTAGATGAGACCAGTGATTCCTGCGGCAACAACTGACAATACCATGGCCTTGGGGACCTCTCGCTCGGGATTCTGAACCTCTTCGCACATGGCAGCGACCATGCCGTAACCAGTAAGGGTGTAGGCGGCTAGAGACTTGGTTAGCTGATAACTCTTCGAAACAGGATGGTTGATCAGATAGAATTGCATACCTTGCAGAAGGCCAACAAAGAAGGACCAGCCGGTGGGCCAGCCACTCTGAGAAGCATCGTAATGAGTGAAAACAAATTCGGCAGATCTCTTAGTGTCGGCCATAGTCAGGAGGGTAACGAGAATAATGAGGACGCTGGCACTGGTCCAGTAGATGCAGATCTTGTTGATCAAGTCGAGATATCGGGATCCAAAGGCGTTGACAAGGGCGCAAACCAACATGACAGCCCAGAAGCAGAGAACAGTTTGCCACTCATTGGGTACAAAGTCTTCGTTATAGATGGTAATCGCGCTCAGAATCAACTGGGCACCGGAGAAGTTGATAGAGAGTGTAACGGTCCAGTTACCAACCAAAGTCATCCAACCATCGATAAAGCTGACCACGGGAGCATACTTCGGGGTGCTTAGAATCGCGGACCAATAGTAAACACCACCGGCAGTTGGATACACGGCGCAAATCTCGGCGAGGGAGGCTGCAATACAAAGAGAAATAAGCGAGACGAGGACCCATCCCCACAGGATGGTGACGGATTGTCCATTGACCAAGGTGATGTACATTGTCGTCGAGAGACCGAACGGGACAGCCATGATTGCGAAAGACATACCCAAGATACTCATCATACTGAGGGTCTTGGGCAGCTCGTTGGCGTAGCCCATCTGCTTGGGGGCGGGTGCGGTGGGCTCCATAGTGGGCAACAGTGGAGGATTCAGACCATGAAGGTATTCTCAGGGGTTAACATAGAAGCAGGTCCAGCGCCTTGCAGGGAACCAGAGCCTTATAGAAGGTAAAGTTTGTGTCAATTAAGGGTATGAATAAAGCTGCTCATGCAGATCGAGTTGCTGCAAGTGCGAGTAGAAACGAAATGAAGCGAAAAACGGGCTGGTCCGGGGGGAGGGACGCGGAGCCTCTTAACAGATAGCATCCAAGCTCCTCGAGCTCAGCCATGACGGAGCCAAGCCAGCGATTCCGACAGCTAAGCCTGGTGGCTCGCATGGTGTCTGGGGTTAAAACGCGGGGAGAGCAGGGGTTCGCGCAGTCAGATAACGACCATGGGGGGTTCTAGAGGCGACCCAAGTGCGTAGCCTGGAAAGCGTCGCGCCCAATTACAGGGCTTGCCGCGCTGATAAAGTTGGGCACCGCGCTCCGCAATTCCGATTTTTGGCAAAAGGGGCACACGATATCAGAAGGGTGTTTTGACTTACCAAATGACGATTGAAAAGCACCCCGGCGCGCAACCCACGCTCGAGATACGCATGGACTCCCAATTGCTCTTTCCACGATAAGAATGGGTCTGCAGCCCCAAATCGAACGTGTCGCCGTCACGCGATTGCCGTTCAGCCCGGCTACGACGGGTTTCACCGCGGTCGTGAGACGATGGAGAGGCTCCACCGCGTGAAATGAGTGGGAATCGTCAAGTGCAATCATAGTTCCTTAGATAACAAGCCCAATTGTCCCGCGAAACCCCCGATCAATCCTTCTGCATTCCCCCAAGGGCGGCGGCTATCTAAGAGCGCGACACCTTCCACGTCACGCACGTCGAGTTGAGGCCTTTCCAAAGGCTATACCGGTCTGGGCCAATATTGCTGCACAACTGCATGATACTCAGAAGTCGAGTTCTTTTTTTAGGGTTATTTTTTTTTCACCGTGTCTCTGATCGAATCTTCACGTCCAACAATGTCTCAGATTACCGAGCGCACGATTCTCGGCATCGCCGAGATAGTATTGATTAGCCCCAAATAGGCAATTTTGTTTGGCAAAGAGCAGCTAAAAAATCAAAATCCAAGGCTGTAACCCATATTCCAATCCGTTTCCCATCGTGTCAGAGGCTCAAAATAGTTTCAAATATCAGAAAGAAAAAAAGACAAGAAAAGAAGAAAAAAAAAGGTGGTCAGATTCCGTAGACCTCCTGCCATTTCATGAGCATCTCCACCGAGATATCATTGCCACCACAGACCAACAGCACAACCGTGGCATCCGGACCCAGCTCGCGCCCAATGGCCTTTTCCAACAAACCATCCTCGCAGAGCGCGATGGAAACGCCGGCAGTGAGCTCAACCATCAGGCGCTCATGCTTGGCAAGTATCAAACACCCGCGGGCAGCGTCGGCGTCGGATAGGACGGCACTGACAACCTGAGGTCTCTGCGCGTACTCAAAAGTTCTCTTTGAAACCGTAGCGACCCCGAGGCTTCGTGCCTGCGAGGTGATCTTGGGCAGCGTGACAATCTCCTTGGCCTGGAGCGCGCGGCTAAGAGAGTCCGCGCCGGCCGTCTCCATTGCGACAACCATGACATCGTCGCTCCAGCCTAGGTTATCAAGCTCTTGGACGACGCCGTTCATAAGGCCGCCCCCACCCACACTGCAGACGACAGCGTCAGGCTTTTCTCCATCCATCTGGATGGCAATCTCTTGCATGACGGTGGCATTTCCGTCCCAGATGTCAGGGTGGTCAAAGGGAGGGACATACACGCCCTCGGGATCGGACGGAAGGACAACTGCCTTCAAGTACTTGTCCGCATCCATAACACTGTGACCATGTTGAATGATCTTGGACACCCCTTCGGCATACAGCCTCTCAATCAAGGCGGGGCTTGCTGTGGTTGGAATCACAACGGAAGCATCATAGCCTAGTGACTTGGCGGCAACAACACAAGCGATACCGGCGTTGCCACCAGACGAAGCATAGAAGTGTGGCTGCGTTCCAATGGCTTCGCTCTCTCTGATGCGGCTGAGAAGGTAGTTTCCGATGCCACGTGATTTGAAGGAGCCGGAGGGTTGCAGGTTGTCGAGCTTTAACAGAATTCTGCTTCTACGATTTAGATGTCTGTGGCTTATAGATGGGGGCGTGGCTGGGCATCATGAAGCCGATTGATATGAAATAAAAAGAAATCAAAGAGATCGAAGGACACATGGACACATGTGAACAACAGCAACAACAGATAGAGAGGCTCGGAACACGAAGCAAAGCGAAACAACTTACCAACCAGCGAGTTTCGAAAGATGAGGAGATTCAATCAAAGGGGTTGTGGCCCAAGGTTGACGACGGTTGCGAGTCATTCTGAGGGATTGAGAAGTGGGAAAAAGAACCGGACTATGGTGCTCGGGTTGGAGAATTGATTCTTGTTGAGTTGCGGAGGAGGTCTGGCTTGCTTGGAGGATGCAGACAACCTCACAGCAGCGACACACGACAATAAATAATTCAACATTGACGGCGATCTTGGCGATCAAGTGATCGGGGTCGCACGGCGATATTCGGATTCTCGATAATGTCTCGGGGTGTATCTTGCACTACATTACATGTCACATCGAGATGGTGTTGTTGAGAGGCTGACCTCGTGACCACGATGCAGAACTAATGCATCGAGGCTGGAGAAGGCACCCTGATGGAAGTAGATTCTGCGGACAGCAAGGTATTCGTGAACTCAGTTTACACTAGACGATGCGGCGAAAGAGGTGTATACAAGGTGTATAGAGACTCTATGTAACTCCGGTGGGTACGCCATTATGTCATGGAATGGCTTGGATGGCGCTGACGGGGGGGGGCGTTCGGGGGGTGTGTTCGCTGGAGGGGCGCTGGAGGGTCGCTGCAGGCAGAGGGCGCTGGTTGGCCCTCCGGGCGGTGGCCGCATGTGGCACTGTTTTACGTGATGCGCAAGGGCGCTGGGGACTCGGCCTCGGAGCGTCCAGCCGGGTCGGCGGGCGCTAGTCAGCTAATCGCTTATCAGGCTGCGGCTGGATGGGCCGAGGGCGCACTGCCGGTGCCAGATGCCAGCAGTCAGAGGACTTGGAAGGCCGAAAGCGCGGCTCAAGCTTCACGAAAAAAACCGGTGTCGGCTCGCAGAGACCGCGGCCGCTGCGTGCTTCAAAAGGTTGTTGCTGTTGCATCCAATCTTTTTTCTTGTTTTTCTTTTCTGAGGGTGTTGTGGCTTCTACCCGTCATCGACCTGACTCGACGCTTACTTACACACACACCACTGTGACTGCGACGCTGCCACTTGTACCGGCCGCCTCGTTGATCCCATCTTCAGCCGCCTTTTGCGTCAGGGGTTGCTGATACCGATACCAACGAGTCAGTTTTGTTGATTGAGATTTGTACGTCTAGACCCTTTTTCTTTTTCTGTTTTAAATGGCAGGGCCCGTTGTCGTTGCTGCTGCTGTTGTTGTCTCTCTTCTCTCGTCACTCTCTTACTAACACCCACCGCTCAGCGACCGAGACATCATCTGAGAAAGACAATGTTGGCGTCGTCTCGTCTTGCCCAACGGCTCTGCCGCCAGCCCAGGCTGTCTGCAACCGTCCTCAGGGCGCCTCGCGTCTCTGCCATTCGCCAGACGCGATGCTTTTCCGTTCATGCGCCGCTCCGTGGGAGCGCCACCAAGTCGCTGAGCGCCCAGGCCCAGCGTATCAGCGAGCACGAAAGCTTCGCCCGCAGGCACATCGGCAGCGAGCCCACCGTCGTGGACGAGATGCTCAAAGCCCTTGACCCGCCCGCCGCTTCAATGGAAGAGTTCCTGCAGCAGACCATCCCTCCGCAGGTCCGGAGGAAGACCACGGGACTGGATCTCGTCGAGCAGTGGGATGCGACGGGCGCTGAGACGCCGGTTCCACCCGAGGGTCGCACCGAGCACTTCATCCAGAAGAAGATCCGTGACTTGGCCAGCATCAACACCCAGTATGAGTCCTTCATCGGAACCGGATACTATGGCACCCTCGTGCCTCAGGTTATCCAGCGCAACATCCTCGAGAACCCCGCCTGGTACACCAGCTACACCCCCTACCAGGCCGAGATCAGCCAGGGCCGCCTCGAGTCCCTGCTCAACTTCCAGACCATTGTCACTGAGCTGACTGGCCTCGATATTGCCAATGCCTCCGTTCTTGACGAGGCCACCGCCGCCGCTGAGGCCATGACCCTGGCCCTGGGTTCTGCTCCTTCCAAGATCCAGGCCAAGGGTGCTAAGAAGACCTTTGTGGTTTCCCAGGATTGCCACCCGCAAACTTTGGCCGTGCTCGAGTCCCGTGCTCAGGGATTCGGCATCGACATTGTTGTTGGTGATGTTCTCGCCGACGACTTCAAGCTGATCAAGGAGGCCGAGGGCAGCCTGATCGGTACTCTTATCCAGTACCCCGACACCTACGGAGGTGTCCACAACTATGAGCGCCTCGCCGAGCTCGTCCACGAGCAGAAGGGTCTGGTGTGCGCTGCCACTGACCTTCTGGCTCTTACCGTCCTCAAGGCCCCCGGCCAGTTTGGCGCCGATGTTGCTTTCGGCAGTGCCCAGCGATTCGGTGTTCCCCTGGGCTTCGGTGGTCCTCACGCCGCCTTCTTCGCCACCACCGACAAGTACAAGCGCAAGATTCCCGGACGTATTATCGGTGTTTCCAAGGACCGTCTCGGCAAGCGAGCTCTCCGTCTTGCTCTGCAGACCCGTGAGCAGCACATTCGACGAGAGAAGGCCACCAGCAACATCTGCACTGCCCAGGCTCTGCTCGCCAACATGAGCGCCTTCTACGCCGTTTACCACGGCCCCGAGGGTCTGAAGACCATTGCCGAGAACGTCGCCTCCAAGACACGCCTGGCTCAGAGCCTCATCACTCAGGAAGGCAAGTTCAAGCTCTACACCAAGGGTCTCGGTGAGGACGGTGCTGTTCTGTTCGACACTGTCACTCTCGAGGGATCTCCTGAGGCTGTTGCCGCTGCCCACGAGAAGGCCCGTCAGCAGGGCATCAACCTGCGACAGATCAGCGAGGACAAGATTGGTTTCTCCCTGCACGAAGCCGTCTCCGACGAGAGCCTTGGAAGCATCCTCAAGTCGTTCGGCGTCCCTGAGAACAAGATCAGCGCCGCTCTCGAGTCCGGTGCTGAGACCCCCAGCGGAATCCCTGAGGCCGTGAAGCGCAACACCCCTTTCCTCCAGCAGCCCGTCTTCAACCAGTACCACTCCGAGACTGAGCTCCTCCGATACATCTACCACCTCCAGTCCAAGGATCTCTCTCTGGTTCACTCCATGATTCCCCTCGGTTCCTGCACCATGAAGCTCAACGCCACCACCGAGATGCTTGCTGTGACCGACCCCGGCATCTCCAACATCCACCCCTTTGCGCCCATTGAGCAGGCCGACGGATACAAGGCCCTCGTCACTTCGCTCGGCAAGAACCTGTCCACCATCACCGGCATGGACGATGTCAGCCTGCAGCCCAACTCTGGTGCTCAGGGTGAGTTTGCCGGTCTCCGTGTCATTAAGAAGTACCTCGAGAGCCAGCCCGGCGGCGAGCGCCGCACCATCTGCCTGATCCCCGTCTCTGCCCACGGTACCAACCCTGCCAGTGCCGCCATGGCTGGTATGCAGGTTGTGCCCATCAAGTGCGACCCCAAGACCGGAAACCTCGACATTGCCGACCTCAAGGCCAAGTGCGCCAAGCACGCCGACGAGCTCGCCGCCATCATGATCACCTACCCCAGCACCTTTGGTGTGTTTGAGCCCGAGGTCAAGGAGGTGTGCGACATTGTCCACTCCCACGGCGGCCAGGTCTACATGGACGGTGCCAACCTCAACGCCCAGATCGGCCTCTGCAGCCCCGGAGACATCGGCGCCGACGTGTGCCATCTGAACCTCCACAAGACCTTCTGTATCCCCCACGGCGGCGGTGGTCCCGGTGTCGGCCCCATCGGCGTCAAGAGCCACCTGGCTCCCTACCTCCCCGGCCACCCCAACGTCGACCCTCAGCTGGCCGCGGAGGCCCGCAAGAGCACTGCCGTCGCTCCCATCAGCGCCGCTCCCTGGGGTAGCGCCTCCATCCTCCCCATCAGCCACACCTACATCCTGATGATGGGCGGTGCTGGCCTGACGCAGCAGACTGGTGTGGCGCTCCTCAACGCCAACTACATCATGTCCCGCCTGCTGCCCCACTACAAGGTGGCCTACACCAACGCCAACGGCCGGTGCGCGCACGAGTTCATCCTGGACCTGCGACCCCTCAAGGAGTCCGCGGGCGTCGAGGTTGCCGACGTCGCCAAGCGTCTCGCAGATTACGGCTTCCACTCCCCGACCATGAGCTGGCCCGTGTCCGGCACGCTCATGATCGAGCCCACCGAGTCGGAGTCCAAGGCCGAGCTGGACCGTTTCTGCGACGCCCTCATCCAGATCCGCCAGGAGATTGCCGACATCGAGTCCGGCAAGGTGCCCCGCGCCAACAACGTGCTCAAGAACGCGCCTCACCCCCAGCACGACCTGCTCACCACCGAGTGGGACCGCCCCTACACGCGCGAGGAGGCCGCCTACCCGCTCCCCTACCTGCGGGAGAGGAAGATGTGGCCCTCGGTCGCCAGGGTCAACGATGCCTACGGTGACAGCAACTTGTTCTGCACTTGCGATCCCGTCGAGGGAAGCGAGGACCTGTAAAGAAAGATTATGTTTAGACGAGGAGGCGAATAATGAGTGAGAACGGGAAAATAAGGCTTTTGGGTAGATGATTTCATGTCGTGCATTCAACATTCATCATAACGGCGCAATTAGAGTCCATTTCATTTAGATAGCTCAACCAATATTATTTTTTTGGATTGTTAACTTGCGTTCACTTGGCCATGATACTACTTGCCTTGATTTATTTTTTTTCCATCATGAATAGTCTATTTCAGTAAGCCGGCTCCGCCTGAGGGGGGGGACATGACCTAATCAGGCACTCCACAATTAGCTCTCGGCACGCTTTGACAGGCAACATATGAGAAGACCTCATTGACTGATATTAATTTTTTTTTTTTAATTCTTGTCCATGTATTCTAGCAATCTAAATTCCAATTCGCATGCTACCAAATTTTACTCCTGGGTAATCTTCTCGTACGCCTCAGGTGTCAACAGCTTGTCAACCTCCGACTTGTCGCTGGCCTCAATCTCGACAATCCACGACTCATAGGGCTCCGAGTTGATTTCCTCTGGGTTTTCAGCAAGCTCTTCGTTGATTGCCACAACCTTGCCAGAAATGGGGGAGTAGAGATCCGAAGCAGCCTTGACGGACTCAATGACGCCGAAAGATGCGCCGGCTTCAAGCTCGTCGCCCACACTGGGCAGCTCAACGAAGACAATTTCGCCGAGCGTTGTCTGGGCGTGGTCGGTAACGCCAACCTTGCCTGTGTTCAATTTAGTCAGCTACGAGACTTCCGTTTGTTAGGTGTGGTTCTTGCGTACACTTGTTTCCCTCAACCTTGATCCACTCGTGCTCCTCAGTGTACTTCAGCTCCTTGGGAATGTTGGACAGGCCTGCGGGTGCAGATTAGCATTGACAACCTCACTAAAAAAAACCCCGTCTCAAAACTCACGGTTCAGTGTGACGGAGAAGAATCTTCGGGGAACAGGAGAGAAGGCGGCAACGGGGGCAGCCTTCAGAGGGGCGAAGGCAGAGGGCTTGGCCTTGGACACAGCGGCCCAAGCCTGTCGGGAGAAGAGTGAGGCCATGTTGGAGAGATGTGAGATTGAGATGAGATTTGGGATGATTGATTAGGTTGGACCGGATTGGACAGAATTGGAAATATGGAAGAGAGCTGCTTGAACTGGAAAAGAAAGGTGAGACGGAAACGCGAAAGAAAGGTGCGGAGATAGAATGCTGGGAGAGAGGGAGAGAGAGGGCAGCTTTCTGGTTACAATTCCGGCGATTACATATGGGCGACCCGTGTGAGCTGAACTCAATGTCTCACTTCGGCACGGAGCTCCTTGGGGGCGGCCACCCAACCACGAAGGACGATCATGCCGCTACGGGGCTCCGCTTCGGCGCTAGCCCTGCAATCCAAGAGGCCATGCTGCCGTGCCATTGCCTGGTCCGGAGCCCAAGCATCGCGGCCGAGAACAACTGGTGAGCTACGATTATCGCCATGACATGACTGGGTTGCTCTGGTGGGGCCCGGGAAGAGAGTGACTTCGGATCGTCCCTGGCACAGGTAGCGTGTTACATAACTCGGCTTCTCCATTTTCTGGCCCTCGGGCCAATCACAGCTAGAGCCGCGCTGGCCTCCGGAGCCTTTGACCGGTGATAATCGTCGCCGCGGTCGCACTAGCAGGATCCACCCTGGCCCCGGAAGTAGACGGTACTCGCCCGCTTCGGCCAGGCCAAGTACATTAGCTGATCTTTGGAGGGGAGAGGAGGAGGGGAAGCAAAGGCGGGGTTTCGCATGACGAACGATTGGAGTCGTGTAGTAATCCCAGGGCCAGCTGGGCCGGCATTTGGGCGGCGACGACCCCGCGGTGCACCTCTCTGTCTCTCTCTATCTTTTTTTTTATCGCCCACCACTTCGAGCTCCAGGAAAATTCATTGGAGGTTCGGAAATTTTCATTATCTAAAGGATGTCGAGCTATCCTGGTTCCTCGTGCACCCTCTAAACTTCCGATTGTAACAGATAGCTGGGGTCTTTGCATTCCGGTGTCGCTCGTCATACAGTCGGAGCCAGCCACCGAGGCCACGGAGGGTCCTCGGGTGCCATGACATAATTGCGACCCCTCCAATTGAACGAACCGATCATGACACCGTAGGATCCAAAATCGTAAGATTTACATGCAAGAAGGTTCACGGTACTTCTGGGTACATGTTTTGCTATCCTGGTTCACCTCTCGGCAAGTTTAGATCACATCAATTGACAAGCAAACCAAAGCAATATTGGAGCGTAGATACTGTAAAATTGAAAGTGCAAAAAAAAAAAGATCACATTTTATTCATCTCTGGTATTAGGTTTTATCTATGTAACTACTCGCTCAAGCCTCAAGCCATGGCTGGGGGAACTCTCCCACCCAGTCCGCAACCTCCTTGCGGAGGGCACCAATCTCTGGCACGGCAGCTCCATCGCCGAGGTGGTCGAGGAAGGCCTTGACCGTCGCGGGGTTCTTGACACCCTTGGCCTTGGCAGCCTCCTTGGCCTGCTGGTCAACAGTCAATGTAATCTGCACACCGCGGTCGACAATGTCGGCGACGCGCTTGAAGTCCTCAGCGCCGAAGCCCCTCGTCGTCATGGCGGGTGTACCCAGGCGCAGACCGCCGGGCTTCAGGGCCGACTTGTCGCCTGGCACAGTGTTCTTGTTGCTGGCCACGCCGCACAGCTCCAGCACGCGCTCGACGCGGGCGCCGTCAATGCCCTTGGGCTTGAGGTCCACGAGCACCAGGTGGTTGTCGGTGCCGCCGGACACAAGCTGGTAGCCGAGACCGTCGCCGAGGCGGCTGGCAAAGGCCTTTGCGTTGCTCAGAACTGTCTCCTGGTACTCCTTGAACTCAGGGGACTGGGCCTGGCGCAGAGCGACAGCAAGGGCGGTGATGGTGTGGTTGTGGGGGCCACCCTGGTGGCCGGGGAAGACGGAGGCGTTGATGGGGTTCTCGAGGTCGTACAGGATCTTGTTGCCCTTCTTGTCGGTGCTGCGGACGCCCTTGCGGTAGAAGATCATGGCACCTCGGGGTCCGCGCAGCGACTTGTGCGTGGTGGTGGTGACGACGTCGGCGAACTCGAAGGGAGAGGGGATGACGCCCGCGGCGACGAGACCCGAGATGTGGGCCATATCTGCCAGCAGGTATGAGCCAGCCTCGTCGGCGATCTCGCGCATGCGCTTGTACTCGATCAGGCGGGAGTAGGCAGAGGTTCCGGCGATGATGATCTTGGGGCGGTACAGCAGGGCGTTCTCGCGGAGCTTGTCGTAGTCGATCAGGCCCGTCTCCTCGGAGAGTCGGTAGGGCAGCGTCTCAAAGTACTTGGAGATCATCGAGATCTTCTTGTGGGGGAGCTGGTAGCCGTGGGAAAGGTGACCTCCGTGGGGGAGGTCAAGACCCATGATGCGCTCATGGGTGTTGATGAGCGCCGAGTAGGCTTGGAGGTTAGCCGGCGAACCGGAGAGGGCTGCAAGTCAATTGTCAGTACAGAACAAAGGTGCAGAAAAAAGCAGTGCGCTGTGCAATCACTTACACTGAACATTGACTCCCCACTGCTCGGGGTCGAGACGGAAAGCCTCGAGGGCTCGCTTCTGGCAGAGGCGCTCTGCCTCGTCGATGTGCTCGTTTCCACCGTAGTAGCGGGCTCCAGGGTAACCCTCAGAGTACTTGTTCTGCATGACACTGCCCAGCGCATCAAGCACTGAGCGGGAGGTAAAGTTTTCTGAGGGAATCAAGTTGATGAAGTGATTCTGGCGAGTCTCCTCCTGCAATTGGGGTCAGCATGTAATTGAAGCTGTGGGAGCATGTTGACGTACGCGCTTCAAGATGGCGTGGATCTCGGGGTCTCCATTCTGAAGGTCAGATCCCAGCAGCTATTTTCTAGATTAGCGACCAATTGGACTCCACGCGAAATCACAGCATCATCCCACCTTTGCGTGCGAAGCATAGGAGCTGATGGCCCTTGCGGGAACCTGTCCAGCGAAGGAAAGCTTTCCCCGGAGGGACTGGCTGGTTTGCCGAAGAGCTCGCGAAGACAACATGATTGTGAAATACGACGAAAAGGCAAAAATCAGGACCAGACCGTGTCAGGAACACTTCGTCTGAGGTGAGTCTGGGCCAATTGACCTAATAAGTGAAGAGGAATGCGAACGCCGGGCCCACTGGCCACCGCAGGGCTCGCAGGCCGCGCTTCGGGTGCCCCTCGGGTGAAGCTCCGAGGAGGTCAGGACTCATGAGCCGGAGCGATCATGAGTACGTAACGCAGCTGGATCCACCACCACGCCGACGGTCAACCGCATGTCCTGGTACACACCACGTAACTCTGCCCTGCCATCTCGATCCCGCTTAGCCCCGGACTCTGCAGTCCTTGTAGCGCGCGCCCGTGCTAGAACCGCGTTAGAAGGACGGCGGCAAAAAAACCCCAAAACCCAAAATGCTTTCGGTATAGGGTAACGGAGTCCGATCGACGATGTCCCCGATACAACACGCAATCCCTGTCTCCTCTCCCCATGGTGCCTGCTGCTCCACTCTGCTCTATCGCCCCCTCCACCAAACTTATCTCGTGTGGTCAAGGCTTGAGGAGAGGGAGTTCGTTTCCGTTCCCCCACTTTCCCTTCTCCTCCACTCATCTGCTGGCCGCCCGCCCCATCGAGACTTCGGTTGCTGCCGGTGCTGTGACCTCAACACAACCGCGTGTCTTGCCGCGTCCCGTACCCGCAACAACCCAGACCCAGCGCATAAGGCCACTTGTAAGCTGGCTCCTCGGGGCGGCAATTCTGGGCTCATCACGTCACCAGCTTGCGCGGGCCTCTGACCTTGTGCTGCTGCTGCTGCTGTCTGCGTCCGTCCACCCCCCCCAAGCTATGAGGCCGATGCCTATCATCAGGAGCAGAACCGGTTGCTTCACCTGCCGTCGGCGCAAGAAGAAGTGCAACGAGGAGAAGCCTATCTGCAGCGGCTGCAAGCGCAACAAGCTTGAGTGCAACTGGCCCGCCGACACCTCTTCCAACTCGTCCGCCTCTCAGAAACGAGCCGGCGGTGCCGCTACCGCAGCGCCGGCCTCCAAGGCCGGTGTTGTATCTCATGACAGCCCGACACAGGAGCAGCTCCAGCAACAGGATGGTGGCCAATTCCAACAGCCGGGATCCCAGACCCAGTACCAGCTTGGGCTGGACCTGGAAAATGAAACAGACTTGAGCAGCCCGCCCGTTGTCGTTGGCGCCGTACCGCCCCGGCCGGCCCCATCTCACTTAGATGTCCCGGGAGACAACTCCTCCACTCCGGGTCCCGGGTCCGATGACATGGACATGGCCGACACCGACGATCAGCCCGTCCAGCCGTCTCCGTCTCCGTCGTCCAGCCACTCATCGGGTGGCTCGGTCGACTCCATGTCAGCCTCAACACCCGTCTTCGATTACGACCAGGACTCACTTGATGCCATGGCTCTCGTCACTGCTCCGGCACCTAGCTCACCGGATACGGATCCCTCCTTGCTGGCGTCTGGCATTACCATGACTATGCCCATGCTGCCGGAGCATGGCCATCAGTCCTATGAGCTGCTCAGTTACTACCTCGCGCGCACGGCTAACAGTATGGGAAATGGCTCAACCGAGATCAACCCATTCATCGCCAAGTTGATACCTCTCGGATTCTCAAGCCCGCTCGTTTTGCAACTCATTCTTGCTCAGAGTGCCGCGCATCGTCAGGCCTCGGATGATCGGGAACCTACCAACCAGGTTGCCCAGCGCTACTACACAGATTCGCTGCGGATGTTCCGGAACGTCGTGAGCGATTACATGTCCGGCAAGGAGGAAAACACTCTTGTGTTGACAGTTGGAAGTTTGATCCTGTGTCTTACAGAGGTAAGTTGTTGATCGTTATCTCGTTTGCCACTGAACACCACTAATATCGCTTAGGTTGCTCGGGGAGATATTCATGGAACGGTTTTCGATCACCTGACAGCTTCCAAGTCTCTGCTGTCTATGTTACTGGCCAGAAATGGATCAGATACGGTTGACGACCTGCCAGATTTCCTGGTCGAGTATTACATGCACATTGCGGCATCTAGTATGATCTCAATTGACCCTCACTACTCTTCTCAGTCGCTCCTAAGCCCCGAAATCGAGCAGATGGCAAGGAAACTCGTAGAGAGAAAGTACATCGGGCAGTTGAGCGGATGTTGGCTTGAGCTATTGGTCATTATCCCTCAGGTATTCCATCTTGGCCAGAGCATGATGGCGATAGTTGACGGCCATCCGGTTCCTCCATCCGCAGATAGCATTGTTACATTTGGCTTCCTCCAATCGCAAGCCATGGCCTTCTTCCCTGACCAATCCGTTACGCCCTACGCAAGGCTGGCCGGCCTTGTCTTCAAGCAGGCCGTGCTATTATATCTTTGGACCATCTTGGGGACTCCTCAGCTGGCGGACGAAAACAGTTCACACAAAGCCGTCATGGATGCCGCCGTCTCTGACGCCATTACCTTGCTAGCCCAACTACCTGCCACCGTGAGAGTCAACACCAGTCTCTGCTGGCCTCTGGCGGTCATTGGCTGCTGTACCTCCAGCCCAGAAATACAGCAAGTCCTGCGGTTGCGGCTTCAAACTATGATTGACACGATTGGGCTGGGAAATATGAGGGAAACCTTGACGCTTCTGGAGCACGTCTGGAGACAGCCTCTCGAGGAGATTAGCCCATGGACACTTTGCAAGGCGATGCGAGACCACCAGATATGGATATCGTTTGCGTAAAGCACGATTCGCTCAAAAACGACAAAAGTCGGCCTTGAAATGGCTACTAGAAATGCTCGCCAAGGCATTTATCGGTGCTTCCGACGCTGCACCGAGAATTTTCTCAACTACGCAGAGAGCGTTCACGCACTAGCTGCCACCCAGCGAGACCTCAACGTTCTTACGGCGGGCCTCACTGAATGAGGCCGACTATATTTTGCACACTAGCTTCTCTATGGGGTTTCGTTTGCACGTGGCATCGGTATTGGCGCAATCCCCATGAAATGAGGCTCAAGCGTGGCCTCGCGGACCCGCGCGATAAATCGCGCAACACCAACGACGGACTTGAGCCGCAGACTCAAGACTGACCATGGCTAGCCGAAAGGCGCAACGCCTGCGCATGCATGATGTCAACGTATTACTCACTCGAACGCGCGTCTCAACTCGTCAAGTACGCGACGGACTTCCGTAATGTCGCCCGACCGTCGAACCTGACGCGAGTCAGTGCCCCCACCGCGTAGAATGGTGGCCTGGCAGCGATTTCCTCACTTTCTCAGCACTTGGGGCGCTTTCTCTCTCCCATGGCATTTTGGCCATGGTTTCATTAGCGGAATTGGTATTTATTGGATAGACTATCTTACCTCGCGGACAGTGGGGAAACACCTGGGTGTATCAGCCCCCAAGTGGTTGTGTATGGGTTTTGTCTTCCGGATCGAGGACTACACGGACAAGAGCATGTATTACTTTATAGAACTGGATGGAGCACCATGTCCACCATAATGAGATATTATGCCGTTTTTCTATGCTTTCCCCCATGCCTCGGCCATCCTTGCGGTCAGGCTTAGACTATGCGTGATGGATATACTGCACTGGTAGGGCAACGATCTGGGAACACTGTCACTAGCAGGCATTCTCACAGATGAAGATGGTTGATATTGCAAGAAACAAAATATGGACCTCGGGTATTTGTTTATATATTAGTTTGTCTTTGTCGAGATATTCAGTGCGCCTATTCATGTCATGTAGTGTCTTAGCTCGGGAGTCTGAACTTTAACTAGCAAGCGTACTACCAAAACAATGCCTGTAATTAACTTGATCGTGATGTCATTGACAATATACATTTACCCACTCGCTCAAAGCTTGCTGAGTTGATAATATAATGTGTTGTAAGTAAGGATCTATTGTGATTTATATATCTATGCCAAGAGGAACTTCCAAATAGCAGTCGCCACGAACACTCCATCATGATGCTTCGTAGCCCTAGCAATACCGTCCTCAAACATCTCATCATTAAAAACCTTTGCGTCGTGCCTCACATTGAGGATATTAGTCATGATAAAATCGTCAAACTCAGGATGGGCCTGGAATGAGATGAATTTGCCTTCCTGGTAGAGGCCTTGGATTTCACACCTGGGACTGCTGCCCAGGCAGACGGCACCTTCGGGAATCTCCAGAACGGCATCGCGATGCATCTGGTGAAGTGACTGGATAGCTGTTAGCCAAAAATTCCGGTTGCAATTTATCATTTGGTATCTTACAATTGTTGGCACTCCGAGGAGCTTCTGGCCGTGCTCGTTGAGGTCAATCTTGTCGACGGAGATTTCCCACCCTCCAGGGCTCACGCCAAGCTTGGCGCCCAGAGCGCGGGCAATGATCTGGTGTCCGTAGCAGATACCGACAACGGGGATCTTTGTTGTTGTGAGAACCTTCTTGACAAACTCGACTAGCTTAACGTTCCAAGCATCGTCGGCAAATGACGTGTGCTCTGTAAGACACAAAAAAGTTAGCCATAAAAAACGTTGCTTGGTACAAAACCCAAAGCACAGCATCTCCACATACTGCTTCCTGAGATCCAGAGACCGTCCAGATCCTCGATATTGGGATATTCCTGCGCCGTGACAACATCCCACTTGCTAATCTGCAAGTCGACGTTGTCACCGAGGGGACCCAGGCCCTCCTTTCCCTTGGTCAGGAGCTGGCGGAAGACCTCGCCGTAGGTGCCGCGAGCCTCCACGACAGGCGGCACAGGCGTGTCGCATTCCAGGACAGCAAGACGGAACGTGCGAGCCATTTTGGCGGTGTGTTTTTTTCTTTCTTGTGGCGAAAAGAATAGATAGAATAGGCGTGGAGCGGTCAAAAAAGGCAGCTGCGCAACTGGCTCGGACTCTCTACACGACCCTGTCCAGATCTGTGGAATACGACACCCTTGGCGATCTATATGTGTTCGGTGCAGCACTGCAGGCGTCTTCAAACGGTAGTCGACTCAGTTGGAGGAGGGGTGGCAATGCGAACGAACCCCTTCCCCCCCCCTCACGCTCACGCTCACGCTCGCTGGAGCCGCGGTGGCGGAAACGACGCTCATTGGGCTAGTGTTATCTGCTGGCGGTCCGCGGTATCGCGACTCCACACCCCAGGCCCCGTAGTGCCCCTAGCGAACCCCAGATATGTCATTCAGCCCCCGTGATGATGGCGTCCACTCTTAGCCGCTGAGATTGCGGGTGTCGACTTGTGCTGTGGGGAAATGCTCGTAGTTATGGCTGCATGCGCATCGGAATGTACTGAGACCTAGCTATCTAAGGAACCGCGCGGCAAGAGTTGTGCCCGTCCGCAGTGATGCTCGCGGATGGTACGTCAAGTTGAGCAAGACCGCTTATGAATGTTCTCCTCTGTGATTTATTCTCATAACTATATATAGCCATGTAGAAGAGAGCTTAGACAGATTTCTACAATACCTCCTCATACTATCCTCTGCTTTCTACCTCGTCTTTTCAAAATGGTCGCGTCTCGAATCCCACACACCTTGACAAGTGCAACTCTTGATAATGTTGCCGAGCTGTTGAAAGATGACATCAAGGTCAAGGTGGCCGGCGTCGATACCGATGGCATTCTTCGCGGAAAGATCATGGCCAAGGAAAAATTCCTATCGAGTGTCAAATCTGGCTTTGGCTTTAGCTCTGCCGTCTTTGGCTGGGACATGCACGATACTCTCTACACAGACAATGCAGGCATGTCTGAGGGCGGAGGTTATGCTGACTTTACCGCGGTCCCGGATCTGGCAACGTTCCGCCGCATACCTTGGGAGAACAACATCCCTTTCTTCCTGCTTCATTTTTTGTCAGAAGAAAAGAACGTTGCGGCTTGTCCCAGAGGAATGACCAAAGCCCTCGTGAGGAAATTGGGCGAAGAGAATTTCAAAGCTCTGGCCGGTGGTAAGACTGTCCTTGTTTTAGTGCGGGTCCAATACTAATGAAGTAGTCGAACTTGAGTTTGTCAATTTCCAGACTCCTACCGAGGATGGATATGGCTCAGAGAGCAGTAGGCCAAACTTGGCCAAGTTTCTAACAAAGAATTCCCCAAAATCCCTGAGGCCCCTCACCGATGGCATGTTTGGTTACAGTGTCACGCGACCAGTCGCTTCAAAAGACTACTTTCACGATGTATTTGACCAAAGTGTAGAGTTTGGTTGCAATATTGAAGGCTGGCATACCGAGAGCGGGCCTGGAGTGTTTGAAGCAGTAAGTCGCATGCAAACACGCAATACTTGTACTCAAATGCTTACAATTGGAACAGGCCTTGATGGTTCGGGGTGTAGACGAAATGGCTGATAGAGTGAGCCTTTTCAAGTAAGCAAAGACGACTTCAGGCAAGAAACCAATGCTAATACAGGCCAAAGGCTGTTAACCAAATCCGTGGGCATTGATCACGGTGTTACCCCATGTTTCATGGCAAAGCCCCTGCATGGAATGCCAGGAAATTCAGGGCACATACACGTATCATTGACCGATGGAGAAGGAAAGAACGTGTTTGCTAGAGAGGAGCGAAATCTCTCTGCCAAATGGCCCGATCTGGAATATCTATCCGACACTGGCTGCCACTTTCTAGCTGGTGTTTTGGACGCGCTTCCAGATATCATGCCTCTGCTCGCACCAACGGTAAATTCCTACAAGCGATTCGTTGAGAACTTCTGGGCCCCGGTCGCCATCACCTGGGGAAATGAAGACCGAATGTCGTCAATCCGACTCATCACGCCGCCTGTTTGCAAGCCGAATGCTACGCGACTCGAGATTCGCATCCCCGGTGCTGACTTGCACCCGCACTATGCTCTCAGCGCCATTTTCGGTGCAGGCTTAAGGGGCATTCAGAAGAAGCTTGAGATTACGGTGCCTCCATCATCGGCTAGAAAGCCTGAATATGGCAAACCAGCTCTTCTGGCTAATACTCTAGAAAACGCGGTTGAGCGATTTTCGTCACCAACAAGTGTCGCACGGGAAATATTTGATTCAGAGTTTGTAGATTTCTTTGCAGCTTCAAGACAGCATGAGCTTCGGCTCTGGAGAGAAGCAGTGACTGATTGGTAAGTTCATTGTTCCGTCACAGCTAGGAGCTATGCTAACAGTGCATCAGGGAATTTAACCGCTACATTGAGACTGTGTGATTTCGGAGAGAACCTGAATTTTCTTTTTAGCTAGAATTAAAATATTAATTAAATCATGAAGTCAAATGAATCAAAATAGATCATGTTGGGCCGTGAGATCAATGTTCTTTGTTGGCGTCGAGGGGTGAACCTTATCTAATCTTGAACAAAGAGAATGGTTCACAGGTATTATTCCCCGTACATGCAAACACCTCTTTCAAAATGATCCTTGGTCTGATACATAAATCCTGTAGCTGAACCGGAAACTCCAAATGATCTGAATTACTCACGCTCCACAGCGCCTGACCCAAACACCATGAGCAGGTCACGTCTCTCACCATCTGATTTATTGACGGGGTTTCATCTGCTAAACCTGAATGGCAATCGACAAGTGCCACTCTGTTTGATGCACTTTCTTGAAGTTGCAGAGGAGTATTATCGGAGTTGCGAATCCCAGGTCTTATTCGAGGTCCTGTCCCCATCTTCGACCGGGGAAAAAAAGAAAAAATTACAAAGAACCACCGCAGAAACTGTGCAACCAACCCGGGTTCAACCGAGGCGAGTGGCAAAGGACAAAACCATTGAGGCCAAGGCCGAAACGACAGGCAAGCGAAAACGGACATCCGAAAATGACGGCCCAAAGAAGAAGCGTCGCAAAACCGCTTACGAATCGTGGGCTGAGCTGAGTGCCCACATAATCAAGGAAATCCAAAAAGAGTTCAAGTCTCACTTGAAAACAAGCTGTTGTGCGTTCGGTGCTGAGCCGTGGAGCTGTCAGCATTGTATGTCACGACATGCGCGTGAAAGCGATGAGACGAAAAGTGATGGATGGCGCGTATCCAAGGGAACAGCCCCAATTGCCGACATGGAACCCGTTGGAGAAGCACTGGATGTTTCTTGGTGGAGCTACAAGGAGCTTCCACGGGTGAAAAGGTTCAAGATTGGAGAACTGGTGTTTACTGTTGATTGTTGTATCAACCCGATGATTTTGATTCAAGCTTGACTGCGCTAAGTTTCATGTACTCTAATATTATCTTTTGATTTAAAAACGACAAGTTCAACGCCATTCCCTTGGCTGCCACGGCATCGAATCTCAATCTTTAAAACCCAAACCCAAACAAGTATGTGATGCATTTATGTCCAATAACACAGCGACCAAGAAATATTGCAGTCAGACTTTTGCTTAAGAAAAACACAACCTTTCGATAGGAAGGAGACTCCACAGGAATGGCTAATCTCGAGGCAACCGGCGAAATGTGGCCACGTTGAGCAGATTGCCAGTCGCCTTAAGATTTCTTCTCAGACTCAATCGGGTAAACGAGCGCTGCAATCCCCAAAGGTATGTTCAGCGGAAATGGTAGAGGTGTTGCCGGGTTGACCATGAGAACCTGGGCAAAGGTTTGCTTCATCTGCTGGCGCGCGGCAGGATCTTCAATGTTGGTGGCATGCTCGTTACGGCCAGCGTTCTGGTTGCCGGCCGAGGGAGTAGGTCTGCGAGAGCCTCTGGTTCCCCTTCGACGTTGTTGGAAAGGTCTCTCATTTTGGCTTGACGGGGGCCGGGGATGAGCGCCGAACGTGGTGTTGCGTGGTTGGTTCATGGTAGATGCGTGGTAAAAAGAGTTTGGAGCCTTGACAAATGTTGAGTAGGAAGAATTGATCTGGAGTTTCTCACGATTGAACAAAATTATCACATTTATATTCATTTTTCTTCAGCAAAACATACGATTCTATCATTGGGCCATACGTGCCCCGTTTCATGAGTGTCCGACGTGTGGCCTTTGATCGCTGGGCCGAAACAACATGTGTTGCAAAACATTCTGATCCCGAGTTAATCGAACGTTTTTCAAAAGCCATCAAGAAATAATAAATAAGCAAGCTCATCCTAAAGCACGGATGAAACTTGTCAAATGAATATGAACCAGCTGGCAAGCGGCATCTACCTTCCTGGTGACCTTGCATTTGCCCAGCCCAATCACCCGTGCTACTTTCTTGATCTCAGGTATGTCGCAAGCAGGTCAGTTTATCTCGGACTTTTGATGAGCCCCGGATTTCTAGGTACTTCATGATGTCACACAATCACCCCCATGCTATGAATTTGCAGCGACTTTTTAGCGAAAGTAGAGACGCTCGAGCTTTGCGGGTCAACGCCGCCAACAGCCCTGCTGCCAATAGGGTCTACGATTGCCGCCCTTTCGAAGTTATCCTTATTAAATCAGACTAGTGGGGTAATAGCACCAGGGTTTATTAGAACCACAAGGGCGGGCCACACGTTCAGAGGCATGGGACCAGTGACCTAGATAGGCCTTTCTGTCCGTTCATCCGATGATAGTGGTACGGAGACTCCGTATTATTGAGGGGGTATGGTAAGCAATACAAGCCGTGCTGCTCATTACACTCAACAAAAAAGCAATATTCATTCAGTCATCCATTTTTCTTGATATTCCACTCTGGATTCCGTACGTCACGTTAGTCGGTGTTGGGAGACTTGACTCTCCGAACGCCGGATCCACTACCCTAAACACGGCGATTTTTCATGATATATCTCCGTGTCCGTGATAGTCCATCATCACATAAAGAGAGAATAGAGCTGCGCAAACGAATAGATAGTAATTCATCATCCATTGAGAAGGTCTAGACTTCTAAACCATTAGAGGATTACGAGTACCCTTTCCCTCAAGAACCCACCTCGCGAAACATTGATCATCACAATGACCTCGTCTTCAGACATTACGTTTGCAATGACGGTGCTCCTGTCAAGCGTCGTTACGATGCTCTGTTCCACACCGCCAAGCGCAGCCCCGAAGCAGGCCTGGAAGTAGGACTGTCTGGGGACGTATGCGAGTCCCAAGGCCGCGTCGCTCCGGCGTGCCGTCGCAGTCGGAATGGGCCTCTACCACGCGGTCCTCGTATGCACGGATCTCGACGACTCGTCGGGGTTGATCTGCCGCCATCCGGGAAACTTGAACTCTGCGCTCTTCCGGTGGAATCCTCACACGTCCCTCTGCCTGTCGCTGATCATCTGCGTCGGTGGTCCTCTCCGTCTTGTGGCATTCGCCCGATTGGGCCAGAATTTCACGTTCCGCCTCGGTCCGCCCGATAAGCTCACAACGACTGGCATTTACCGCTACATCCAGCACCCAAGCTGCACAGGCCAGGTTGTCGTTCTCTTCTCCAACCTCGCGCTGCTCCTTCGCTGGGATGGAGCCGTGGCCTGCTGGGTTCCTCCGACTGTTCAGAGCATGTTACGTGGATGGGGTCTCGTGGTATCTGGCATTTTGGTGTTTGGGATGCTCCGGAAGCTAATCTTGCGCGTCAAAGATGAAGAGATTATGCTGAAGGAGACTTTCGGAGCAGAATGGGTCAAGTGGCATGAAAAGACCAAGCGATTCGTCCCATGGGTCATCTGAGGCATGAATCAGGCATTGTGCGATGGCATCTTGACAAGGAACTCTATTATGTGGTTATTTGCAATCAATGGGTTGTGCCGATCGAATCATTTGCGTTTGAACGTCATTAAAAAGACTGTTGTAGCAAGCCCCACTAGAATGGCACCGTTGTATGATCCGTTGGTAGCTTTTGAAGGGTGAACAGGGTAGGGGAGGACCCCTGAAAGTTGACGCCCACATACCGGCCGCCCACACGGGTTTTGTAAGACTTATAAATCTTATACCTGTTGCCCCTGATGTTCCATCCATTGATGGTGCCCGCAACAACCTAAAAGAAAGCATGAAGAAAAGGAGCTCTAGGGTAATTCGGCTCAGGTACCCGTAAACTCAACGACCGAATGGGAGCATTGCTATTTTGAATACGATATAATACGATATACCCAATCGCTTCAGCAGAGTGTTGAGTGGGGAGCCCCAGAAATCAAGGCTCGCACGCCGAGATCGCGACTAATCTGTTCCGAGGTTGTAATTCCCGGCTAGCGTTCCCATCTGTATGCAAAATGGCCTGTGCTCCTTTCCACTTCTGGCACATTGGGAGTGTTTGTCCGTGTTAACCTTTGGCGTGTAATTGCGCATGGCGCAGTATGACGCAGGAAGAATTGTACCGAGGGTGGGCTCTCTCGGTTGCTTGCCGGGAGTGTGGGAGGACAATGCGCCGCAGACACTGAAATTGGCTCCGGTTCAAGGTGCCGTGCTTGGCGCCACAACCCGCGGACAAGGCCAGAAATGGGCTTCGTAAACGCGGACGCTCAGGAACGGAGAGGGTCAGTAAAAGTGGGTGACTGGAGGAGCATGACGAGACAGGCAAGGCCTCGTGTGTTTTGTGGATAATGCGACCGGAAGGCTTTGCGTCCAGTTGCGGATGGAATCCGGGAGTATGTCAAATTGTCGCATCTCGTCGCATGCGACATCCGATTTTTCTTGCTGGGGCCTGAATGTAAAGGGCTGGCAGCCCATGACGGCAAAGATGTGTGTCAGGGTGGGTTTCGTGATTGAGATGGAGCGCTAGCGGCTTGCGGCTGTTGAAGAAGTGGGGAGGCCGACAGGGCCCTGCTTGTGTGTAGCAGTGCTGTGGTTGCGCTGAAGCACTGTCAGCAAGGCACTGCCTCAGTGGGCAAACTGCCTCCGAGTCCTGTCGGCTCGCTTCGTGTTTTCTTCTCTTCTGTCTACGTCAAACACTGCTCCATCTCCTCGTCCAGACCAAGTGGCCCTCGTATCGTCAATATCCAACAAACGCGTCACTCGGCGTATGCCCCAGACCAGAAGTTCCGATGCCTGGCTTGGCAGCATCCAGCTCCATATTTTGTACGCGTGCCCCAGGTCTTGGCCCGACTGCACGACTCGGCCGAGTGGCCAGAGCCTCGCATCGCAGCACCTGTGAGCGATGGCCAAATGCTCGCGCTCGAGCGAGCCGTGAACATGGCTGCCCCCGTCCGGAAAGAGAGGCTCGCCCTCAATCGCAGCTGTCAGTGACCCCGGGCCCTTGCCCAAGGAACAAGCCAGTGGTTTAGCAAATGCCAGTGCCTGCTCGGGACGCGTGGAGCGCACCCGGGCCCCATCCATCCGTCCATTACGCGGCCCTGCCCCTGGAATATTGGGTGCCAAAACCCCTCGAGACACGAAACCGACGACGAAATCACCAGCGCAGATCAATTGGCGCAGCTTGCGGCTTCGCACCGGCAATAGCAAAGATTAATCCAAGGAATACGGATGCCTTGGCTGCGCACTGCCCAGGAACAGAGTTTCGGTGTCCAATTTTCCTTCTTCCCCCGTCTTCGTTCAATTAACCACCCTCTTACCTTTTCTGGGTGGCGTCATCCTCGTTTTTTAAGCGTCGACTAATGGTCTTGCCCCGTTTGTAAGCGGGACGCGCAATGCTTGCAACGTCAGCTCCCGGACCGTCTACCCGCACAAAGACTGCCAAATCGCCGTGCCAAAACCCAGTGTCTTCTCTGCTAGAAATCCGATTCGAAAAGTTGTGCTTGCATTGATATGAATCTCGCCTCGTCGCCGGCGTGAAATCCTAAAAAAAACCAGATTCCAGTAAAGGCCTGGTTCTGCCCCGCGAGGCTCGCCCCCTTGTTCAGTCATGACTAGACATGAACCCTCCACCCTCCGCCGCCCATGAGCCTACTATCGATGTAGATGCCAATCTTCTGGGCATCAAGCCGCCCCTGCCCGACCGCCGTCCTCGCACCGCGCAGTCGACTAACAATGCCGAAGTCCAAGTCCCGCCTCTAATCGCCGGCGCCGTCGTGGCCGCCTTCGCCACGGCCCTCGCAGATGGACTCGACAACGAGCTTCTAACACACTACTACCTGCCGGAGCAAAAGGTCACCGTCAACGTTGACCGGGTGTTGGATCGCCTCCTCTCTGAATTTACCACGCAGCTCTGGGACGAGCTATGGCAGTTTTATAGCGACTCCAACCCCGAATCCGCACGCCAGGTCAGACGCTTATTCGATGGACCTATCTGCCAACTTATTCTCATCCTCAAGGGGCCTGAGACGCCAAGGTGTGTGCTGGACAAGCTAGGCCCTGGAATTTCACGACGCTCCATTACATGGTCGTCGACTGCAGGAGGCATCGATCTTCAGCTCGCCCTGAAACTGCTTTGCAGCTACTGGAACCGCGAGTATCCGGCCCGCTCGCCGAGGGGTTCACCCGAAGAGATTGCCCGCTCACTACATAATTCCATCACCACAGGACGAGCCGCGACGAACCTCATTAGCAGGATACGAGAGGTTCTTATTTCCCCTCATTTTGTGCAGATGCACCTGATGGAATCAGCCGTATGGGATATTCTATTAAAGCGAAGACGCCCCCCAAGGGATGGATTTCATATCATTCAGTTCAAATTCGAGTGCCAGCTATTTGGACCCCTCGATGGCATCAGCGACCCCCAATTGGTTAATATGGGATCGTTGCCAGTTATTACCGGAACAGCAAACGACTGTGTATATACTACCGTGTCCGAGTACGTCTCGAAGCAATGGCCCAAATGCGGTCATCTATTACTAGGCTGCATCGAAGAGGCCGTTCAGCAGGCCTCAGCGTGCAGCCGCGAAGGAAATGCATTTACCGGCATGTCTATATGGGATGGAACTGATGGCAAGGGCGCCGATTGCCCGTCCCTTCGCCTACTACACCTCGAAGTCGAGGATGGAACAATACGCCTGAGCGTGTCCGCGTGGACACATACGATGATTGAGATTCTACAGCAGATGGCCTGGATGTGTGCCGCGCTGAGCGCGTCGCCGTTTCCCGGCATCTCCGAGTGCGCCGTCGAGGTTTCGGACTGGACGTACCTTGACGACTCAGTTTACGTCGACTGCAGCCTATCACATCGACCCGTGCCAGAGGGCGACGGAGCTGACTGGTTGAAGCAGCTACAAGGGGCCGCCATTGCCAACGGCTTCCCCATCAACCACCATGTGCGACAGACGCCATGATAATGTCTATACTGGGCTGTAGATACCCCTAAAAATTTCCCATGTCGTTATGTGATAAGTGTATATATATTGAATTATAATCATGATACCCACTAAGGTTCTCGGAGTCCCTTTGCACGTTGTCCAGTGAGCAGCTCTGCCTCGCCGCTTTCCTTGACCAGATAAATGTCCTCGTGGCGAACGCCAAACTTGCCCTCCAAGTAGATGCCAGGCTCATTGGTGAAAGTCATTCCCGGCTTCAGAATCGAGTCCTTGTTCCACTTGTTTAGGTATGGCGACTCGTGGGCCTTGATGCCGATGCCGTGGCCCAGGCGGTGGGTAAACCCGTAGCCGTAGCCGGCGTCCTCGATAACGGTCCGGGCCGCAATGTCGACGCCTGCAGCTGTGCCGCCAGCCTTGAAGGCTTCCGCGGCCGCCGTCTGCGCCTCAAATACGATCTGCCAAACCTTTTCTTTTTCCTCGCGCAGCGGATCAGGAATAGCGCCCTCGGCCTCGGCGCCCGCACCCTCCGATGGTCGGTCAATCAGGAAGCTCCTGCAAATGTCCGACGAGTACCCCAGGTAGTGGGCGCCGACGTCGATGACGACCATGCTGTCGTAGGTGAGCTTCTTGCCACCGGTGACGAAGCCGCCGTGGGGCAGGGCGCCGTGCTCCTCGAACAGCACAATGTCAAAGAACAAGCTGAAGCCGATGGCCAGCATCGAGTTGTCGAGGATGGCGGTCACCTCGTCCTCGGTTAGGCCGGGCACCAGGCACGGGCGCATGGCCCTGACGGCGGCGACGGTGCCCGTGTTGACGGCGCGGAGGAGCTCCACCTCGGCCGGGCTCTTCTGCTGCCTCACCAGCTCGGCCTCGGGCGTCAGGCCCACAGTCTGGAAGCCCACCGACTCCAGCCCGCGCACAATGTAGTCGCGGATCTCCTCGTCAGCCATCAGCTTGGGCTGCGACTTGCCCTCAAACAGCCGCGACTTGAGCAGCGTCTCGTACGGGTTCCAGTGCTCCTCCCAGATGACAATGTCCAGCTCCGCCTCCCGCGACGGGATGCCCAGCATCCGCACGCGGCCTTCCTCAAAGTGCGGCGACAGGTACGCCGTCTTGGCAACCACCTCGCCGTCGGCAGACGTCTCGGGCATGACGAGCATCAGGAACGGACGCTCCTCGGGCTCCCATGGCTCCCAGTCAACTTGCGAAATGTTACCATAGTATCTAAAGATTGGGGGTGGGTGGTCAGTCTTTTTTTTAGCTTATCGTAATCGGCGCGACTTTATCTCACTGGAAAGTGTATCCGGGCTCTAGGACGAACGCATCCACGCCATTGGTAGCCAGAGCCTTTGCAAGGCGGTCGCGGCGCTGGAGAAACTCATCGGCCTTGATCGGTTCGACACCCTCCAGGAAGGAGAGGTCAGCCTTGAGGTTGTCGATGGAACACTGCTGCACCTTGGCTAGATCGATGACCTGGGAATGCGAGCAGTCGTGGCGATGGCCGTGGTGGTGAACGCCGCCCAGGAATAGGGTCGTCGTTGCGAAGAGCACAGCAGCCGCTCCGAGATAGCGCCAGGGAGACCGGGCCCTGGGAGCTAGCCGGGGCTGGGCCTGGTGCTGGTGGTGCAGCAATTGGCCCTTTTCAGTATCAACCGTCATGTTGGTGGTGTGTGTGTCGGGTGCCGGAGTGAGACGACGACGGACGACAGCGAGTCAACGAAGCGAAGAAGAAAAAACAGCAGGGTGGCTGCTCTTTGACAGAAAAGGACATTCCGTCCGAGACACTGACGCGCCCCTCTCCTCCTTCCCCTGCATCTGCTTCGTTCCAATCCCGCCTGGTGGCTTGTGTTGCTCATGATTGTCCGTTTTATCTGCGGGACTGTGGGGTTCCGCACGTCGGCGGGCGGGGCTGCCGCCGTGAGGGGAAGCGGACGGGCCCTGTTTCCCGGGGTCGTTGGCGCTGCGATAAGGGCGGCGCTCCATAGAGGCTCCCCTGTGCTGTGGGGAAGTCCTTGTCGTAGTTCGCTTTCAACTGCTGTATCAATTGCCCGATCAATCGATTTCAGCGATAATCAGCGACCATCGGCCTACTTCTGTCCGTCAGACTGCCAACGCGGGGGACAGAAAAAGAGCCCGGTGGTGCTAACACGCTTTCTGCCAGCTGCCCCCCCGGCCCTGTAATCTGTCCCCCGCGCAGGCGACGCACTCGATGGATTGATGGGCGGTCGATTTAATAGGGACCTGTCCAGTCGCTCGACACCCCCCCTGTGAAATAAATCTTGCTTTTCTTCTCTTGTGAATTGGCAAAAATGGCTGTCGACATGGATGACAGCTTGGCCATTGAGCCGAAAGAAACGGCCCAATATGTCCCCGCGGCCGTAAATCAGGATTCCGATAAGAAAGAGAAGCCATTGCCTGAAAAGGATGAGGCTCAGATCGAGGCCGGCAGTGTTGTCGATGAGCCCGTTAAGAGTTATTACAGCAAACTCTCCGTTTGGTTGATGATTTTGTTCTCCGGTCTCGCCATCGGTTCCGACGGATAGTAAGGGCCATTTCCTTTTATACTCCTTGCCCTGTGACCAAGAGCACTACTCACAATGAATTCTTTAGCAATGCTGCTGTTATCGGCAACGTCGAGCTGCTCTTGGCGATTCTTTACCCCGATGACCTGACGAGCTCCATTTACTCGCGCCTTAGCAATGCGTTTTTGATTGGCATGATTATCGGCATGCTCTTCTTCGGAGTCATAGTCGACCAGCTGGGCCGCAAAACGGGTGCTGTCTTTACTACCATTCTGCTGGTCGTGGGCATCGCCATGTCCACCGCTGCCAATGGGACAACGCCGACGGGCCTCTTTTGGATGCTCATTATTGCCCGGGGTGTTGCCGGCGTCGGAGCCGGAGGTGAGTATCCCGTTTCGGGAGCTGGTGCGGCTGAAGCCACAGATGAGAGCAGTGCGTACCGCAAGCACCGTGGTTTCATGTTTGCCATGCTTGCCGACTTGTCTGCCTCTTTGGGATATGTTTGGGGCGGTCTGGTTCCGCTGCTGCTTCTGCTTTGCGTCGGACAGAAAGAAGAAAACTACAAGATTGTCTGGAGAACCTCTTTCGCCTTGGGTGCAATTCCGCCTTTGGTCATTTTCTGGTTTCGATTGCGCATGGCCGTTGCCACGGCATACCGCAAGTCTGCCATGAGAAAGCAGCGGGTGCCGTACTGGCTTGCCCTCAAGCGATATTATCGCCCTTTGATCGGTGTCGCCTCGACCTGGTTCTTGTACAACTGGATCTCCATTCCCTTTGGAATCTTCAGTTCTACCATCATGACGCGAGTAAACGTGGGAGACAGCCTTGTCAAGAACCTCGGATGGGGTGTGGTCATTAACTGCTTTTACATCCCGGGGCCTTTCCTGGGAGGATACTTGTCCGACAAGATTGGACGACGCAAGACAATGGCGCTTGGATTCTCGCTCCAGGCTATTTTGGGATTTGTTCTTGGCGGAGCGATGGGTCCCATTCAGGGTATTTTCCCTCTGTTTGTTGTGCTCTATGGCGTCTTCCTCACTCTGGGTGAGGTCGGCCCTGGAAGGTAAGAGCTTCAAAAAAGCCACGTGCGAATAATGCACTAACAAAGAAACAGCACCGTGGTTCTTTTGGCGTCAGAGTGTTTCCCAACTTCTATCCGTGGCCAAATGCTTGGGTTGATCTCGGCTTGCTCCAAAGCCGGTGCCGCCATCGGCACTCAAGTCTTTACGGCCATTCTTAACTCGTATGATGACGAACACGCGGCGAAGGGAGACCAGACTGCTTTTTTGATTGGGTCCGCCTTTGCTGTATTGGGTGCTCTGATTGCATTCTTCGTTATCCCCGACGTTTCTCGAAAGCTTGAAGATGATGATGCCGCGTGGAAGGTTTACCTCGCGGACAATGGCTGGGAGGCGACATGGGGTGATGCGGAGACAAAGGATCCTCAGGGCGTTATTATGGATAAGCCTGGAAATTAATGTTAATAGCGGGCTCACAGCTTCATAGGAAAGCTGCGGTTATTTTCCGTCTGCTGGATCGTATGTAATGTAGCCAATTATAGCTTCATAGCGCAAAGCTGATGAGTTGGTGATCAATCTAATCGTTCAACCTTCTCAAGAAGAAACCAATTCATCTTAAAACCATGCCAATACCAAATCAAATAGCCTAAAACGGCGATCAACAATACCAGGCGGATTTGTTTGGGCGGAGGTTGATGTGGTCCCCGCTGCGCTCCACCAAAAGTGGCCTAGACAGGCGGGCCCAGGCGGGCCCTGGCAGCGCACTGGGGCCTCTTTAGCTGTGCCTTTCAACAACACCATCATCACCAAGCGTTGATGATACAACAAAAAGACAAAAACCGAGGTCCTAACCAGGTTCGAACTGGTGTCTTTGGAAGGGGCTTTTGATGGGTAATCAAAATCCAACGTCCTGACCACTAGACTATAGGACCCGCTTCACCGGACTGCCGTGAATTGTGACCAGTTATATGACTGTTTTGTTTCGCCTCGGTATCGGTTTCTTTAGGTAATGGTGGATGGGTTCTTTCATTTATGCTTAAAGACAAGTTGCTGCCGCATATCGGGGCCAGCCAATAAGCAATCGTGTCTTGGAATCATGATTTGGCTGCGAGGTTGAACCATCTTTCCTATCGGCTCAATAGACTGGCAGAACCCCCAGTTCAATAAGCTGTTCGATGCTCGTATCTGCGACTCTGGTGGATAAGTGACTTCTGAAGGACAGAAATGTTTGAAAAGCCTGTGTTTGTTGCGGCTTAACTCCTGGACATGTCAGGAGATTTGAGCTGAAGTCTAGACAGCAGCCCCACTCACCCAAGAGGCCTTGGGTACCTAGCATTAGAAAGCAAATAACACCTAAAATAAAAATAATATGAGCTCTAATAATATCAACCTAAACAATGACTAATTATTAGATGTGTAAGTTTAATACATATATCACTCACCTTATTTAGCCAAAAGCGGCACACTGTGCCGTGGTGCCAAAGCTTAGCTCGGCCTCTCAATGTACTGATAGTAGCTGTCCGTTTCGGAACCAGCCATGTTTTGTATTCCGAAGAGATATTAGGCGCTCTGCATGTTTAGGGCTTCTCTCCGACTTTTAAAGTAATAATTAATTCGTATTTCTACGCTAGCAGACCATTCCGGCGTGGATTATGGCTCCTTTTGCCAAGACTAGTCGCCTGACGTACAGAAAGCGGAGTCGTTTACTAATGCAAATCTCTGCCCCTCTTATCGGCTATATCCATACAGCAGGTGAAGCCTTCCATGAGCGATATAAGCTAGTCGTTATCGTGGAATCCCTCTGTTAGGTCTTTTCACCACTGCTACAAGTTTTGACCCGTGATTCAATTCAACACCCCTGGTTCAACCGCACTGGCGATAGCAACCATGTCCCACAACGCATCCGACCTTCGGATCGAGCCCATCACCGAGGAGCAAGACTTCCCCGGCAGCTTTGACATCATTTGCGAGGCGTTTGGAAAGCAAGTCAACGATGGAATCTGGGTCCTGATGAACCCTGGATGGGACACACCCGAGGGCAAGGCTAGCGGAACCAAGCGCCTAATGAAGCGCTGGTCGGGGGCAACGCGCGACAACAAGGGCAACCTGAACGTCATGTTTGTCAAGGCTACTGTGCCCGACCCCGAGAAAGCAGGAGAGCGCAAGATAGTTGGCGTCGCAATCTGGCTTCAGGCGTCACCTATCGAAGGCCATGGGGAAGTCCCATATGAGGATCTCCGCACCGTGTTGGATCTTGAAGAACTGCACCCTGGCAACGAGCCCATCCAGCGCCTCCTCTACCAGTGCGACAAGTCGTTGCACAAGAAGCGCATCCAAGTCATCAAAGAAAAGGCCACGGCTTCTCCACCCGCCGTCTTTGTTCTGGAACTCTGCGTCGTGGACCCGGCATTCCAGGGCAAGGGCATTGCGAAAAAGATGGTGCAGTGGGGTCTCGACGAGGCCAAGCAGCGTGGTGATCTGGAGGCGATCACTGAAGCTTCAAGCATGGGCAGACATGCTTATATCAAGCTGGGATTTAAACCGGACGAGGCCGATATGCCGTACGATGTTGACCCCGAGTTTGCTGACTACAACTTCCCACCGAACGTGTTTATGAGAACGCAAGGACCATGATGGAGGGCTTCTTAGAAAACATGTTTAAAATAATAGACAAAGTAGAATTACATTTGCATGGGCGATATGAATGGCGCAAGGAGACTTGAGAAAGAGCATGGTTTATAGGCATTGCATTGCGGGGTCATTATCATCATTGTCTCAGATGCGGGTAAACAAGCATCGGGAATCTTCGTCAACTAGCTAGTCTGTCCGGCAGATCAATCTCATTACTTGTCGTGGGCCAAATTCCAACGCTGGGGTTTCGAAGTGACATGAAGGCTTAGACGTCTCGTCCCTGACCTCTTCCCGGTGAAGTTGCCCTCGCCATCTAGCGTGGCAGTGTATCGTGGCCGCGAACTACTTCGGCCCAGGGCACAAATGTTCCGTATGAAACACATCGAGCCCCAGAGCAATGCCCATCGAATCGCCGATCGCGTTGCTCGGTTCCATACTCAACCTTCCAGATAACCACGGCACGCACAAAGCCAAAGAGTGCCAAACCCCACATCAGGACATTGCATCCCATTAGCACGCCTTTGATGATACGGCTGGACTCGCCAAAGCATCTGACCCACATGGCGATACTTGCCGCCGTAGTAAAGATGAGGATAGCTGATTGGAGATATAGCAAGGCGACCGAGGAGAGAATCTTGACTTCGTGGGCAAGCAATGTGATGGAACAAAGAAGGAGGACCCCAACAAGGGAGGGCTCAGCATACTTCCACAGCCTAAACAGAGTATTAGCACATGTAAAATCGAAGCAAAGCGGTAAAAAGCAGGGTAAAGGCGGAATAGCACTTACCATTCCCAAAATTCAACGTCGGTTTCTTTCTTCTTCCAAACGGCAATCCATAATAGAGCGCTGAAAACGGCCAGCGCAGCGGTAAACTGAAGGACCAAAACAACGGCATGAAGCACTGAGCTCAGGATCCATCTACCCTCGGCTTCAAGTGCGACTGAAAAAACATCTCGGGCACTGTCACGTCGCTGACGCGCTGCCCGCTGGCCTTCGTGATCAACATCACGCCACCCACGAGGCTCGCAATCGCCGCCTGATTCGTCTCCCCAGGGTGGGAAGCCAGTCAAAGGCGAGGGCGAACCTTGGTTGCTCGTGGGTCCCTTGACCGTCTCGGTTGATGGACTTCGGAGGTTGACGAGGTCCGACCTGATCGAGCATGGCCCCGCCGACGACAGAGATCCAGGAAGTGGCATCTCCGTAGATCCGGAAGACATGTGCGGCACACTGTGGCGTTGGAGGCGAGCTTGTGGGGAGAGGGATGTTGCAGACGGTACTGAGCGAGGGCCTCGTGAGGGTTGTTGGGGCATCGGGTCGGTGGGTGACCCTTCAAATTCTGGCTCTTCGGGGAAATAATTGGATGAAAACGAAGACCTCGAAAGACTTTCACGTGCTGTATTCTTGCGAGGGCAGTGACTCGAGCTGAGCAGTGGTAACTGCGTGGACGTCATTGCAAAGCCAGATGGGAGATCAAGAGAGGGAGTCGTGTCGCGTGAGCTCCGCCTGGAGTAGTCTCTTGAAGCGGAAAAGGAGCTCATGTTTGCTAAATAATGGGGGGAAATTGTTTTCTCACAAATGCGCGTCGCGACAAACACCTCTGCTGATGAGAAAGCGATAGCTGTGAGTTTAGCACACTGACGGAGCGAGGGCCAGGTGAATATATGCCAGCATTGTCAGCCAACTGCCGCCGAACAGATTTCAAGTACAACACTAGCACTGTGTTCCTGTTTGTTGACAGGGTGCCAGTCGCACTGCCGTTGTTGCGCCAGACCTGGGGCATTGTTCATCGTAGGCGTGTTCCGCGATTCGCCCTTGCTGATCATGAGTTCTTTGGTACAAGGAAGCAGACGGTTTAACTAAAGAAAACACCCGCGGGGTACTGTTCCGCGAGCCAATCGCTGATTAAATGTGCAATGGTAAGACAAAGAATTGCATGACAAGATCTTAGCCACAGTGCGTGTTTGATGTCAGTCATGGGCTTTCGCTCTCTAGAGTTAGACTGCTGATCATCTAAAGGATATCTTATCAGACGGAGGTTTTCACCATCAGAGCCATCCTTGAACCTGTCCTGGGACCCTGCAACTAAGGAAGAGTATTACTTGGAGTAGCGATGGTCACATCAACTGTAGCCAAAATATCCTGGATATTCCGCATCGGTATCGTGGCGGTGGTGGTGTGGTGGTAAAATATTGCGTGTGTCTGCCTGCGGTGCTTAGGAGCTGAGGACAAAGAGTTTAGGTGCTCCATTTCTGAAGGTTCTAAAATGAGAGCGATTGCCATGCAGACCAACCGCGACCATCTCCTACGCTCATCGTCCAACACAGTACTGGATAGCGAGATAAATAAACGCATTCAGTAGCTCTTTCCCCACCTACTTGTTTGAGATACAACTAGCCCTTGGATGATTGTAATAGATGCACTTGTCTATCACGGCTTCTGCATAATATTCATCTTGGTCAAAAGTACATGTAATTCTCAGGGCAAAAGTAACACCAAAGAAGACATCAAACAATATTTAGACAAGAATAATTATTGAAGTATTTATTTTTATAATTTTGGTAAAAATGCCAAGACTTGAAGTCTTTTTATAAGGGTCCCGAAAGTGTCAGACTGACAACCATTCAAGAGTTATATTTTGGCGATGACCCCAGTTTCAATCGCATAATTGGAAATTGATCATCATGGTGATCAGAACTCTCTCCAAGTTCAAGAATGAAACTTCTCCCGATTACACGAGTTCATATCCATATTGAACATGCCAACTGCCAGCAGTCGGTTTAGCAGTGATCTGGCAGTGCCATATGAGCACCATTGCATTGCGCTTTTGAGCATGAACACTGGCATCCGCAGATCTGGTGGCTTGTAGCTAGGCAGGCCGAGCCGGGCGGGTGAGCTGCTGGTGGACAGTTTGAAGCCAACGCTTGGATGCAGGAATTATAATTGCCGCCAGTGCATGCTCCGCGACTAGCCTCGCTTTCTCGTTTTTCGATGTCGTTGCTTGTCTGCGGAAATGTGGGAACGGCAGCCACAAGAGTGCCAGCGATGTAGAGGATAGAAACGAGTGAGATTTGTGACTTCATTTTCGAGTGAGTGGAAATTATTTTAGAGCTTTGTCTGGAGTTATGGAAAGGTGATATTTTGCCTGCTAAGGTGAGGGTTGCGCAGAAACAGAAAGAAGTCTGGACTGATCCCGATTCTCCTTAGCGAGAGAAACAAGACATTTTTATAGCGACATAAGGCCCCCGGGGTTGGCGAAAAAGGACGTTTGCAGCGCGAACGCAGAAGTGTTTGTTGCGGGGGTGAGGCCGACCCCGACTTGTATCCGAGAGCGTAATGCTTTCTTGAGTTTGAAGATCATTTTGGCATTGATCAGATGTCGAACGTGCGATACCGGATCAAACAGACAATTATGTACCTAGGACAGTTCAAATTCTCTCTTAAAAATATTACCAGACTAAAGTAACCATACCTCAAAAACTAGAGCGATCGCAAAGATCAGCCGGCATGAGCCATAATCTAGTCAAAGCTGAAGGCACAGAGTCTGGGACATGGGTGATTTGGAAGATGCATGTTTTTAACCGTAGTTGTGTGGCCATATGCTTAATCCGGCCAATATTTGTGTGGGCAGTTAGATTGATTAGATGAATTGATCAGATTAAATGATCAACCTTGTCAAGCCACCGATTACTTTGATGGCGGGATACATGGCAGAAGCAATATACCTACCTGCGATAAATCGGCAGGAATGATGGCGCATTGCGCTAACAACGGGTCTTCTGCGTGAAATGCACTCCTGTGGCTCCTGTGGCAGGGAGCTGCAGCTAAACTGGTAGCGCGCAATTCATTGCGTCATGGGTGGTGCATCAGACCCAACACCCTGGATTTCCATCACTGCAATATGACAGCGTCCTGCGGCAGTAATAACATCTTGATTCAAAGGCTACATTTTCCAGAGGATCCTATTGGTTGTGGTGATGGAAACAAACTGACCATTTTGTAATTGCTCTTGATTGCTTTCCCATTTGTCAGGGGTGTGATATTGTTAATCTTCCACCCTTTCAATACCGCAGCGCAAACGGTGGTAATGCCCAAAGAAACAGACGAAGCCAGGGGGCTGTATTCCAGTTTTATGATTTGGGTGCCAACTTAGAGATGAAACTCAATTTCAGGTCACCAGAAAACTATGGTCATCGGGATGAGTGAATGGGGACGCAATAACCGAAGGTAAATTAACCAAAATCAGATATCACACATAAACGCGACAAACAACTCACCCAATTGTGAACAGGCCTTGTTGAGCTCGGCCTTGTCTTTAATTGTCTCTGTGTCCTCTAGAAACGACATGCGAATAGGGCTGGAAAGAAAAATAGGGCGGGCACTGTGGGGTGGGCTGGGGTCGCAATGTTCCGATCTCGCGGGCGCTCCGCAGGATCTTGCCGAAACCCATGGAGGTGGGTGGATTCAACCACTACTACTTTGAGGCAGAGCGCTATATTTCGTGCGGCACGTATCATTGAAGAGCCCCGTGCACACTGTTGCCGGCCTCACCACGGCCGAGCCTCCCAAATCACCAACACATCCGTCACAGGATCAGTTCCAAGACATACGCAACAGCGACTGAGGCGACGACTCCCCGCCTGGCTTCAGAACATGGCAATGAGTTAATGAAGGCTACGAAGCATCTCGGCCCCTTTCTGGCCCAGGTTTTTCCTCTTCAAGGCGCCGAGTGTCCTGTAATTAAACAACAGCGGTCAGAAAGTGTTCTGGGTTCGCATTCGGCTTGCAGCGAAAGGGCTAGCGGTGTCTTTGGGCAGTTTGGCCGAGCCTTTGGCATGTGATTATGATTGCCGAGCAGTGCCTGCCTGACGGACGGCGCCCGTCTAAACAACTCACGTGCGGTGGCCATGACAGGTTTCCAAGGTTTCCGGAAGAGAAGAACGGACCATTTGTGATATTCTCATCCGGTTTGACTTTTTATAGTTATTTATCCCCTCCCGACTTTTCTTCCTCGCCCTCTGCAACTCGTTGTTGCTGCTGTTCTCTTCCGCTTCACCCTCCAAACAGGGTTTCGCTACTGGGCGTTGCACTGCGCTTAGCACTCTTTCGCGGGGCACAGACCCGAAAGCCAATGACGTGGGGGAGCGACGGCGCTGGCCCGCGAAGCAGGCCCTAGATGGCGGCCTTCGTAAGTGACTTGCTTCATTCGTCATTCTCGTCTCGTCGCCCTCATCATTCTCGTCATCTGCCCTGCTGCACACGTGTATGCGTCACTATTCCCATTCCCATCTGGTCGCGGCATCGTGCAGCTCTGCTCTGGATGCTTGCCCGGCACTTCATCCTTCATCCTCCCTAACCCCACACATATTCCTTCTCCGCAAATACGAACGAAGCAAGTGCACGCGACAAAATCGAAAAATCGTGGCGTCCCGCAATGACATAGATGATCCCCGTCGCTTCCGACACATGTCAGCTGGCCTCTTCTGCCCTTTGGCGCTTGCCCTCTGGCTCCTCACGACCCTTTGACCCTTGCGGCGAAGCCACGCTTCCCAAAACCAGGCTCAGCACAAGCGTCTGCACTTTAACCCCGGCACCCGAGGTCCAAGAGCTGCCGCTCTTACTGCTGCGTGCCAGCCCGAGCTTCCAGCTCTGGCCTCAAGCAAGACATTGCCAACGCGTCGCAGACTTGTCGCATCGAGCTCCTCGCGAGCAAGCCATCGCATTCTTCCTGTACATTCACTAACCCGATCGCCTTTCCTTCTTCTTTCTAGGACACTCCTTGGGTACTTTCCTCGCCCATGTCTTCCCGCGACGATGCGTCCCTCGGCGCATCCCCTCCTGCCTTTGACACCGGCGGCGCACCTCCGACCTATGCGACCTTCTCCCCCGTAACACTGTCCGGAAACACCCCCTTACGATCATCCCGCCAATCCACCATCCTCGTCCACCAGAAGAGTCCGCTACTCCTCGCTACACCCCCACAAATCACCCGCGCGCTCGCCTACAGCCATCCGTTTTTGCTGCCGTTGAATTCCCTGGCGGGGCTCTTGACATGGAGTACCGGTGACCCGTGGGAGAGCTTCCTTCTCCTCGCCGCCTTTTGGGCCATCGTTTTATATGGAGATGTTTTGGTGACCTGGGCCGGCCCAGTCGTGGTCGGCATGGGTCTGATTGCTGGCATGTATGGCAGGAAATACAGCCCTCTGAGCAGCAGCGGGTGGATCGAGCCTGGAAGCCTCTTCCGCAACACCTCTAAGAAGGCAAAGCGGACCGGCACTGGCGATGCCAACCAGCCCAAAGCAGCCAAGGGATCCAACAATGATAAAAAGCAGCACAAGAGAGCAGATTCCGAAATCACGAGCACCAAGCACCAAAAGACACTCGATGAAATCGTAGAGACGCTGAAGGAGTTCACTGGGAGGTGCAATGTCCTTCTCGAGCCCATGCTGGTGATGACAGATTTCCTTTCGACCCAGAGGACTCCTATCAGCGCCACAACCAAGCCAGCTCTGACTGTCATTTTTATGCGATTGCTCATCATCACACCCATATGGATCGCCTTGACCGTCCCACCCTGGCGAGTTATCACCACACGACGAGTTATACTAGTAGGCGGCACGATTGTCTTGACTTGGCACGCGAGAGTTATGAGGGTGGCACGAGCTATTCTTTGGAGAAGCATGACAGTCAGACAACTTGCGGCTGGCATCACCGGTCTTTACTTTGAGGCTCCCGAGAAGACCCCCGAGATCAATCTGCAAGAAGCCCCCAGCGAAGGCAACGGACGCGTGGAATCCGAGCTCACCAAGGCTTTGCGACGGCCTGCCAGTCTACAAACCAACCACCAGAGAGGTGGAGGCAGGACCGCAGGTGTCAAGTTCACATTCATCATCTACGAGAACCAGAGGCGGTGGATTGGTCTCGGGTGGACCAACAGTTTGTTCGCCTACGAGCGTCCTGCCTGGACTGACGAACACAATAATCACGTTCCTGCGAAAGACGAATTCGAGCTCCCCGAAGTTGAAGATGGTAGTCGCATGGTTTGGCGTTGGGTAGAGGGAAGCCGGTGGAAGGTGGATGGAGTCCAAGATGACCAGGGCCCTGTTGACTATGACGGAGATGAGGCCAAAAATGGTTGGATATTCTATGACAACAAGGTACGGAGCCTCACGAGTTTTCTACGTTGGGTCAATACTAACTAGACTTGCAGTGGCAAAACGGACAGCGAGGGCAAGATGGGTGGAGCCGATGGACGAGGCGGCGCAAGTGGTACCGGGATGCTGAACTGGTTGAGGTCGACGAAACCAAGTCGGCGCATGAACTGGATGCGACAGAACCGAGGATGGCCGCGCCTGTAGGATACAAGGCCAATCACGAAAGAATGGTTTCCGTTTCCAAAAGCGACACACCATCCGGAGGAGATCACGCCATTGCCGATGATATCAGCACAGACGGCGCAAGCTCTAAAGCAGCAGACGATGCCTTGTCAGTACTTTCGACTTCCTCGAGATCATTCTTCAGGTCGCCCCTGACACGAAGACGATTGACTGACAGATCCGCCACGGACAAAGAGCGTATTAGGAGGACCAGCGATGTCCGGGCCGAGGACGACGCCAGCAGCACCTTGGGAGCAGAACTGACAGTGGAAATTCAGAAGCAGGGTAGAGATGGGGGCCGGTGGGGCATTGGCGATGAGGCCAGGATGAACCTCGAGTAATGCCCACCAGCCAACTAGTGACACATGCATCTGTGCCCTAGAGCTTAGGGTCACCGGCGTTGATGTTTATTCTTGATATGTTTGAGTAACTTTTGGTGACGGCCGGCATGGAAGGATTTGCACAGGGACAATTGGGCGAGCATGGATGGGACGGCGTACGTTATGACATTGTAAGACTACAGCAATTATTGAGACCTCATTTTTTTCGAGGCGCAGGCGTAATCCAGATGTAGGATGCGAAGACACAAGGAGGATGGGTGGATAGCCTTTTTGGGTATTTTCTGGTGAGAAGGTTGTTCTCTACCTCGAGGCAATACAAATTTGCTCTTTTTCTTGCCTTTAACTTCTTGTCCAAGCCTAGAAACCAAGTGATTGAAATGGCGAAATACGACGTTTACACAACTTTGACACAACTTTGACTTTCCTCGAAATGTATTCCTCGAAACTAGGATGCATCACAATTCTCATTCGCCATTGAGGGAAGCTAGTAGAAAAGAAACCTGACTCGGTGTCGAATGATAATCTTCCATTGTTGTACTTTACATTTCACCCAATCGTTTAAAACATGGAAGAATACTCCTCGACCTCAACATGCAACAGCTCAATGCAACGCAATGCACATTGCACAACGAATTGGCTACAATTGCAAATACATCACAAATTCGCACGCATGAGCTTATATGACAAAAGAAATTATATTCCAAGGGATGGACTAAAGCTAGGTAGTAACCCCATATGCCACCAGCAAAATCTAGGATCTCAAAATCCAGACCGACGCCAAATGCATCCAGAAATTCATTATCGAAATAACTTGGTCAAGCTAATACCGAAACGACCAACTTCCCAGACCGAGGTAGAATGTAGAATGGTGGCAAGTGCCACGAGGATGGTATCTCAAAAAAGAAGTGATGTGGTTATATTGGTGTTTGAGAAAGGAATGAGGTGCTTATTTGCAGCCAGAGCAAGAGCCTGCGAAAAAGGAAAAAGTCAGTTGAAAAGCCCCAGAGCAAAGACATTTGTCTCCAACGAGGGTGGAGAGTCACTCACAGCTAGAGCCGCAGTTGCAGCTAGAAGCACCGGAGCAGCCACAGTCGCCAGCCATTGTGATTGTTGTAAAGGGGGTGGTTAGGTAGAACCTAAAGAAGAATTGTTTAAAAAAAGTGGTGGTTGTTGTTTTCGTTTCGAGATGGATCTCTACTTGAGGAAAAGAAGAGTTGAACTGAGAGGGGGATCTCGGTTGGTTTATATACACGAAGAAAGCCGGGTCATCGGAGGGATGCGGGCTTTGTGCGTGGTTGCGGGCTTTGTGCGTCGATGATGACGCCCCACAACTCGACGATGAGGGGCAACAAGAGTTGGGACCCCGGGTGGCGATCTGCCAATGGCTCGCAAGTTCATCTTGAGTCAATTTGGCTAGCTTCAGACGAAGCAGGGGTGGCCGTCGCTTCGTCCTTGGTTGTGGGACGATATGGTTCGGATCATGGATCGGACCTGAGCCATCTCGAAGATTCCGGACGGGACGTCTCCCCCCGCGATACGTAATGGCACACACACAAAAGAGAAACGAAGCCGGGCTGGACCTTGTTGCGGCTACTTTCGTGGCATTCTATCTTGGCCAACTGTACAAGCTGAACAATGCATCCAAGTTCCTGCCCACCCCCTCCTTTCTGTATTGCCGAGTTTATTCTTGGGAGAGGTGGCTGGACTGTTGACTAGACTGGCTATCCGCCATGAGTTGTCCAGCTGACCAGCGATTGTTTTTTTTTTTTTTTTTTTTTTTTTTAAATCAAGCACTAAACTACTGGCACCAAACACTTGGTCGTTGCGGTGAGTGAGCGACCAAAGGCCGTTGAGCTGCCAGAAACCCGTCACGTTGGTCGCGGTTCGCGCAGTGACTGCTAGTGGCTGTGGGATCCGATGCATGCAACCCCGTGGTTGCAGAGCAGGTCTGGAGCCCATGCACGGCCGAACAGACCACTGAGCTGTTGGCGGGATTGCCGACCAAAAAAGCGCTCCACTGCGTATCGGAACCCCGCTCCCATGATCACCAGATGAGATGGGCCACTGATAAGCCAGGTGATAAGCCGGAACGGGAGCGTGAGTGTGAGGTGCGGCTTTTGTGCCCAGTGGCCAAGTTCTTCAATGGCTGGCTTTCCATCACCTCGGCATGGGGAGATGGGCTTTTGCTGTCGTGCAGTATCATTTCGATACTGGATGCGCCTGCGTCACAACCGGGGTGCAATTGCATCAGTCAGCCGTGCGACCAAGAAGCTTTTGCTATTGCCGTGGGCAAAAAGCATTGCCACGAATCTGTATGTTTAGGTTTTGATCTGTATTGAGCAATATTGAGCAGAAATGTCATCCAGTCACATCTCGTGTAGGAGGTGCGGTGGCTTGGTGGGCATGGTGCACCTTCGTATATGGCTTCCGCCTCAATGTGAAGGAAGGGCTTTAATGCACAAAGCAGTCCTGAAAACACAGTTGAGCAAAATCTTATAATTTTTTTCTATTCTTGTATACGTAAACTCTAGATGGATTGTGGTAGCAGAAGGGATAACCCGAAGTGACTGCCAATGTCGGGTGCCGCTTGTCCATCCAGCCATATCTCACTGTCACGATGGTGCAATTGGCTTCAAGCCTGATATAAATGAAAACATTTGCCACGCCGCCGCCGCAAAACACAGCTCATTTGGTCTAATGGTAAGTTGCATCGCATCTACAATCCAAGCAACAACACAGTATTAACAGTCACCCAGGTTAGGATCCACGCCTTCCAAGCGTGGGGTCGGGGTTCAATTCCCCGGATGAGCAATCATATCCCCATATTTTTTTGCTAGTTTTTCCTATTATGCATACTTCTTGATAAATTCTGTTTGCACTCCAATCGAAGTCTGGGGTTTCGATGAGTTTTTTTATTCATTTAGCGTCCCTTCGGCTCTAAAGCGTCCATGCACAGTCGGAGCTTGGCAACAGCTGACTTGTGTTGCATCTGGCAATGTAAGTTTATGTACCGGACTACAAGAGAGAAGTAGGCCTATAAATTTTGTATTGGGAAGAAAATACCATGAACCCGTCGCTAATGTAATTGGAAATCTTGGTCTCGTCCATCACCTCTAATCTAAGCCTCTGAAATTGCATTACTTGTCCGCTGGAAATCGTGCATATTGTACGAATCCCGGGATCTAATAGAGTTAACCGTTTCCCCGCAGAGTTCGCTGTGTTTATTGGATTCCGCCTCGGATAACTTTGTTGTTGAGCTGCCCGTGTGAGCAGGTTTCGTCGGCGAATCCACGCGCTTGCCTTCCGGGGTACTAAAGTAAGGCCGGAGAGATGGCAAACACGCGATAACGACGGCAATTGTGGTATCAAGAGTTCCCCAGAGGGCTGCAAAGCGATTAGACTCTCCGGTTTCCCTTGTTTAAGAATCGCGGGGCGCTGGAAAACTTACCGATGGTGGCGATAGGGACGGCGCTCCCGCCAACCTGGATTGTCATGATGGTCACAAATCGAAGCGTGTCGACGACGATGTTGATGATGCCGAGGAGGAACGTGAAATAGACGCCCACTTTGAGCGGTGTCGACAGGTTCAGCCCGTGGAGAATTGTAAAGGGCAAAATAAATACTACTGTGATTAGAAACGAACTTGACCATTCTGCCCATGGGCCCAATTGACTCACCAAGAACGTCTCCCACGATGCTCAATACCCAGCTGATCTGCACGGTCAATACGCCCTTTGAAACTGGGCAGGTCTTCTCGGCATCAAAGTCCCTGGCACGCCAAATTTTAGCCGCAGTTTTGATGAGTTGATTTGATGCATACGAACCAATTTGACTGAAGTGGCAGGCAAATGAGGAACATGATGAGAATACTAGCCGCAAAAGCAAGAGAATTATATATTATCGTGCCCCATAACAAGGCCCTTCGCTTTTCCATGAAAACAGGGAACATTCCCAAATACATGGTCAGAAGCGTTGCTTTGCATAGATATATTGTCGTCCAGTAAGGCACGTTTGCTGCCCATATCAACTTTGAAGCATTGTGAGCTACACGGTGATTCTTTCTTGGGCGCTTTCGATGTCCCACCGCTTTGGCGGGGAAAAATGGACTTACCTTGAATATCGTTGGGACATCCTGAGGACGTCCTGTGAAGTTTGTCAGCGCGGTCGTCACGCCTTTATCGAGAGCACCGAGTTGGGATAATTTGATTGGTATGATCATGGACAATGCACCGGAAACCCACGCTGCTATCATGAAGCCGTCGCTGAGTAGCAGTCGTCGCTTTTGAATCCTGAGTCGCAGGTAGATGCGAGCGATGACGAGCAGCGTCGCAAGACAAATAAATACCCATCCTCCAACCTACGAGAGAAGCGCGGCTGGTCAGCAGGAAAAAGAAGAACGTGTCGTACAGCGCCTACCTACCAAAACATCTATGGGCCCCGGCTTCATCCCCATTCTGATCGTGATCGGATTAGTTGGTTACCGAATGTTAAAGTGCGACCCCGTTGAGTAGATATTTGAAAGCAGGCTTCGACGCATCGTGCAGTCCCCTGTCTGAGACGCGGCATTTGGTGCCAAGTGCCGACTGCAATAGTGGCGATCGCGTTTCAGCGAAAAGACACGTCTCGGAACATCCCATAGACACTAAAAAGTCCATGGAGGGGGTGTGCTAGGTTTATATCTTTCTTCCAGGGTCTCGACTCATGGTGGCGTGCGAAGGTTTGGGACCAGCCAACCAACGCGATGGTACAGTCAGGCTGTGCAGGTTCGACAAAGCAAGCAAGCAAGCTTATTCCGCACTGCTTATGTAGGTCAACGGCTAATCTGTATTTTGCGGGGAGATGCATGGTCATTTCCGACAGCTTGGGTGCTCGCTTGTTGAATTGCAAATTTCTTGTCGGTTTCTGCAAGCCAGGGGGGGGAATATGTAACGCCTAAACAAAGAGCAATCACTAGGCAATGCCGTCTTCCGTAGATCAGGCACATTTTAGAATTTACTACTTAGTGGTGCGCGGCGAGAGAATGCCGAGGTTCACAGTCTTTCTCGACCTCTTGCCACTGGGGGTTGGAAGGAAGCCACTTTGATGCCGTGGAGTTAGACTCAAGCTCGGTGCGGTCCAAACCCACATGCCGTGACCGATGGCCAAGGAGACATGTCAGCACTGTCAATCTGCCATGTGCCCTGCCGAGACAAATAGAGTCGGCTTTGGCCCGTTTGTGCTCGTGCCTTGCGTCATTCCAGCCATGCGAAAAACCCAGACGATGCATGACTTTGGTGGCAATGTGCTCTGAAGATGGGATCGCCGCTGGAATTCTAGATGGGCCTACTATTTCGTCGATGGTGAGGGTTAGATTGGTGTCTGAGTTTCTGGACCGTTATTGGCTTCAGGCTGCCAGGGCTTTTGGACTTTCGCTTGCAAGCATAATTTGTCGTGTCTCACCGAAAACGCCACCATCAGTCCATGACCTGATTACCCAGTCGGGCTAGGAGAAGTTGAAGGTGCCGAGCACATAACTGTGTCATGGCAAGGCGTTTGAGGATGAGAATTCCTTTTTTTCTCATACTGATGTAACCTTAGGTTTTGTCGACGGCGTTTTGCACAAACTCTCCAAACGCCACAGTCGCAAGCGGTTCTTGGGTACAAGCACACGATGCTAGAGGCAGATGCCAACTTGGAATTGAGATTCTTTTTTAACAAAATACAGAGAATCAAAGGTGAATTTTTGGTATCTATATGAAGCAGTTATTATAATTTCTGAGACGCACGGCTCCCTGCTAATTGAGCGCGAGCATCTTCGCACATCTTTCCCACGTCCACGTTGGCAATGATGCCGTTCCGGTGGTTGATTTCGGCCTCGACCTTGGCCAAGTCGTCTTCGATGCCCTCGGCGAGCCACTCGTACGTGTTTCCGATATGTCTGCTGCTCTGGACCAACCAGGCGCCTCGCTCCCGTCTGGCAGAATCGTACACCTGAAGCGCGCGCTTGACTCCCTCGTAATCGACCACACTCTCATCTGACAGAAGGCTTGCAAGCACTGCAGCGTCCTCTATGCAGAAGCCGGCACCGGCACCGTGGTGCGGTGATGTTGCGTGAGCGGCATCACCGACGAGACATACCCGGTCCTTGGTGAATGTAGGTGGGGGGTTGTCGCCCAAGTCGAAGATTGCCCACTGGGCCATGTTAGCAGAGTTCCCACGTGCTCTCTCTCTCATGCCACTTACAATATCCAGTTCTTCCTTTGTCAGCTTGAGCAGACTCGTGATGGTGGGCCCAAAGTCTGCGAAATCGCGAAGTGCATCTTGGCGTGTGGCCGAGGCGGTCAACTTTGACGCATCCGGCCACTCATCTGTTGTCGTGTGAAATGCGACCACGTTCAATGTTTGTCCGTGGTTGACGGGAAACGTCAAGATGTGACCACCTTTACCCATCTGCATCATATTAGCTACCGTGTTTTAAGTCATACCATTCTGAAGACTTACATGCATGCCAGCATTTTGGGCCTTTTCTTTGCCAATCGCCGCTACCGCCTCGTCCATGGGCACCAGCGCTCGATACGCATACTTGTGGCTGTATGAAGGAAATGCGCACGGGTGGTCGGTACCAAAGATACACTGGCGAACCCTGGATTTAATACCGTCGCAGGCCAAAATGGCATCTACTTTGGCAGTCGAGTTGTCGGTAAAGTAGAGCGTGTAGCGGCCATTCTCATCCTGATCGAACCGATCCAATCTCTTTCCAAAAGACGCAATATCCGAGGGCACAAGCTTGACAAGCTCATCGAGGAAGCGAGCTCGGTGCACGCCGTTTTGGCCAAGGTTGTTGCTGATTGAGAATGATGGCGGCTGGGTGCTCGCTTCGACTTCCTTGGTGTAGCCGTCGTAGTAATCGAACCACACTTTCTGCTTCGAAGGCCAAATGTTGCGCGTGCAGACCTTCTCAAAGGCTTCGTGTACACCGGGGTGACATATTCTCATGGCCTGCACCGCATTGGGCGTAAACGAGACTCCTGCGCCGATTTCTCCAAACTGAGGTGCTTGCTCAAAGATCTTGACCGACACGCCGCGGTGGTGGAGAGCAATTGCTAGCGTCAAACCAGCAATGCCTCCACCGATGACTGCATACTCGAGCTTTTGCTTGGACTCCATCTTCTGTATCATCGGGTTGTGATGTGTGTTCAGGACTCAGGGATCAAGGCGACGCGCTGCTGTTTTATGGGCTGGTACATTAATGTTTTATTTATCGAACCTTGGTACCATATCCAGACTTAGCATCGCACATTGGTTCCAGCCCCCCCGATCAAACCGGTGAGGAGGGGCCCCGGATTTTCGGGCCTGGGATTGCCGCTCGGGTGAAGTCATGCGCCATCTCGCCTCCAATCTCGAACCGATGATCCCGACGCCGTCCAATTTCAGAGCCATAATCACGGCGAGTTGATTCGCCCGCCAACCTGCGCAGCACCATGCCATCGGGTGCGCGATGCCTGCATGTGTACCCGCTATCCTACATTCGCATCGGCTCACGCTGGGCTCTAGCGGCAGCCGGCTTCCGACGCCGAGGAGTATGGTGGGGAATCTCCTCCGTGCAGGACTCGCCCGCCTCGGCCCCCACTTCGCAGAGCAGCAGCTTGCAGCACGTCGACGGATATAAACACTTGAATCCTTGCTACCCCGCAAGTCTCCTGTCTTGGCGGACTTGCTTGGGCGTCCTGCAGATGCCAGATGGAGTTTGATGTGCTAGCGTCGCCTTTAGTCGGGCTTCGGCACCTTGATGCCCCTGGAGCTGTCGGAACCTACCTAAACTACCGGTGTGAAGAAGAAGCATTACTATCTTTGAGGCTCTTACTCTATTCTATTGCCGAATTAATTTAGCTTATGAGCTAGAATGGTTCGATGCCGACATAAAATTCGCGTTATCGCCGGAGTCCAGGTCAATTGAGTTCACTATTTCCAGGACAATGATTTACTCAGGCCGGAAGCCATGTCATTCCTTACTTCACACAGTCAAAGCTTTCACGTTCATTTTGGAGACTCGCAAATTTATAAATGTCTCAATTATCGGTCAATTCGCACCCGAATGGTCCTCGATAGAAATGCCAACGCATTTGGTCCACCGCCTAAACGCGTCGTTGTTTGACCCACAGGTAGCACCCGCATGGCAAGTCATGACGTTGCATGACATCGCCTCAGCCGATATATCCGTTTTAACGGGCCAAAGAAGCGTGAAATTGGAATGAAAAAGGGTGAGAAAGGCCACACTATAGAGAACCTGTTCGGATTTGTCTTGGCAACTCATCACGCATAACCAGAGCACTCGTCAAACTATTTTGATCTACCATATGTCACCAAAAGCCAGTATATGACAAACGGTCGGCGATTTGTATGCACTCTATTAATGTAGAAAGGAGTAAGCAAAACTTCACGTATTCTTCTTCTCCTCACCAGTTCTTTCCACTTTGCTTTCTTCTCGAATCTCCTCATCAGATCCTCGGTCCTCGCTGACGGGACCACAACCACACTCATCGGTACGGGTGTAATCAAAGGAGAATACTTGATGCTTCCATCGCCCCCAGCCGACGTTTACATCATAGTGCAAGCTGAAATTCTTGCCGTGGGGAGATTCAGGCCCCTCATCTTCCTTGTTCACCAACTCCCATCCTTCATCACCAAGATCGTCCTCGTCTAAGAGATGTTCAGCGACATTTTTGCCTTTTAAAACTAAAAGGTTTCACTGAAGAAAAAGGCTTACCTCTAGAAACCGTTTTCCTTTGTTGTTCACCTTCGTCTATTTTTATGCCTTTGCTGGCGACGTCGCCAGTCTGGTTACTTTCCGCTTGCATCCTGATCAAAGAGATCAAACTGTAACTAGGCTTTCCCGATAATTTACTTAAAAGGGATTTTAGCCAAAAACAGGCAATAAAAGGCACAAAGCGAAACTGGGTATCGTGGGTTTGTAAGGAGTAAAATGGACGACGTCAGCCCCGCGGTCGCACCAGCAATAATAGATGGGTACAAGGTACATGCAATCCGAATATCCAATCAGCAGAATGAGTTGTGGTAGGATTTGTGGCATATCCTTTTTAGGAACCCTCCGATTGACGATCCATCAGGCAGGGACTTCGCCTTAAAGGTGGGCTTGATCTTCGATTGGGGCTCCTATTTGATGTTTGACGCCTGTGCTGGCTTTCTGCAGAGATTTTATCAAGGCCCTTCGCCAATTCTTTGGGCATCGCCACTTTTGACGATGGTCTGCACTATACCGCTAAAAGTTTGTCGAGATATTAATTAAGCTTGGCTGACTTGAGCAGATGGTTTGCACAATAGTGGGATTGCCAGCAATACCCAAGACCAGGTGGCATGGCTATACTGCTTGAAGAATTCCGCTCCAAATCTAATCTCCTTGTAAAATCGTTACCATCTCAATTTATACTAAATTAAACGGGGTTTACAAAAAGTCTTGTGGCTCTTCTCTCGAGCACTTCCTTTCGCACTAACCCATGAAGATCTTCGCAGGATGAATCTCCCAATAAACTCGGAAACCGGCAATATGACAGGGATGATTGACTGGGCTGAAGCAAGGGTTCTTCCCTTTGAACTTTCCTTGTGGGGCTTCGAGAATATTCTCGGCTTCGTGGATTCTAGAGTCGTACAATACGAAGGTGCCGATACTAATACCACTCAGAAAATGCGCCTCAACTCGTTGCCTGGGTTTTCTCTAGCGCGAAGCAGATGCTTGCTGGCGCAGCCCCAGGAGTGGTGGGGTCTCATCACCAGAGCCCGACAAAGCCGGGAATCCGCGTGATGGAAAATTCGCAATTACGAAGTGGCCTATACGATGCGGAGACGGCTGATACTCCACCAACACGAACCCACCGAGCTGATTCAGGTGGACCCGGCCATATGCTTGGCTCGCCTTACGAGGGAAGTCGATCTGATCTGCAGTGGCTTGGGAATTGGTTTTAAATTAAAGCGACCCCCAAGATTCTCAAGGTGAGAGTTTACAGCAGCAAGAGGGTTTCTCCCAAGCGAGTCAACCGAGGAGTTCATCCTGTGGTCTAAGTAAAGGTTTCCTGCTAGTTTGATTCTGGTCCTCTTCTTGAATACTAGCCGAAAGGCTCAAACAAAGAACGCCAAACGAATAGGCTTCGTGCATTTGCTCTCATAAAGGTGGCACCGAAGGCTATATTTCAATCCTTTCCAGTGAGCAATAGAATTCCCTCGGGAACTTCGAGCTGGTTTAAGTGAAGAGATTGCAATCTCTTCGCCAGTTCAGGGAGCTCTTCAGGAAAATCGCCCCAAGCTATCAGATTCTGTTCTCGCGCCATCATCATGGCTTCCAGGATATCGGCCGTCTCTTGGCTATCCCAGACACCTTCTCTTCGCCGCATGGACCGCAGCTGTTCGATGCATCGCTTTTGGATATCGACATCGGGGCATGCTGTACAGATGATTGAAAGGACCGGAATGAGGTTTCCGTCAAAGGCGAATACGGGCGTTGTGTCACACAGGCAAGAAGCGAGAAACTCTGCCCGACGCAAAAGCTCCTCCGCGTCATCACGATGAAAGTTTGCTTCTATGCTCTTTGTCCTCATAGTACCCTGCCAGAGGGCCTGCTCTATGGCAAGCGCAGCGACTTGGTGCATCTCCTGTTTCGAGACTGCTCTTTCGGCCAGTTTCGCTCGGTACGAGTCGAATCGAGTGCTCCAATGGTGAAAATAAGGCTCTATATTTGTGAAGCATATCCTCTCAAAATCGAGTCGTGTTGGTGCCACATTAAGTTCCTGGAACGAGTGCGAATCAACGTCGCCGCGGCCAAAGCACCTCACGAATCCGCTCATCTGGCCCTCCTCATTCAATGCCGTAGCGAGTGTCATTTCCAGAGAATTCAAAGCTATCTCTGCTTCGGCAACCGAAGAGAATGCAGTTTCCGGCGAGTCGAACCCGACACTGACAGGAGGGAAGAAGTTGAGGTCAGGCACCATCTCATCTCCTGTGTAGGTTGCGATGTCTTGGCCCAGCCGAACCAGCATTTGGATTACAACATCAAAAATCTTTGGTCTTTTTGCAACCTGCCCCGTCATTGACTGCACGGTTAAAATTGAAGCGGGGTCGTTTAGATACGAGGTAAGAATAGCCGCTGCTGCATGGATATGGCGCAAACATTCATTATAGCGGCCTTGAAGGTTCTCGATACAGATGAATATGACACAGCACATAAGAACCACCTCTATGTTCTCTGCAGTGGGATTCTGGATGTGTGGTTGGATGCTGCGTATCGCCTGATTGTAGTGACAAATTGAATTCCTCTGGATTTCAGAGATCATTTCCGTTGTCGCCGATGATTTCAAGTGTTGAAACTTGAAGTGTTTGTGTGCGCTCCCAAGGGCGCACATTGCATGCCTGAGTGATTTCATGGCATGACTACGCGGCAAGACGTGGATGTACCAGAATTCCATGGGGCTTAATGACGAAGCGAGATCTTCAACGGTGCATGTTCGGACGTGGTGCAGGAGTTGCAGCTCATTCGACGTTGCAGATGTGTCCAGCGGCAAACAAGGAAGTAATCTTGGGCATAGTGCATCCGTATGGGGCGTATTCGGCGCTACATGATGAGTCGAGAGCTTTCCCCAGGATCTCTGGGGCTTTTTGCGAGTGGGATTAAGTTCGTACCCATCACAGGGATAGCGATCGTTTTCACACCTTTTGCACGATGGCTTGCGCTCATCACATTTCAGATGGCGCTTTCTGATTTTATCAGCAAGAAAACTGAAATGTCCCAGCTTGAATCATACTCACTTGCTGGAGAAAAATGTTAGCGAGCTTTGCGTCAATTTCTTCAAGTATACGCGTACCATGTAACGCAACCTGTCCTCACTCTCGGCGCCTTGGCTCTCGACCATTTTTTGGTCAGCTGTCTCTTCATTTCGCCCATTTTAAGAATGAAATTCCCAGAACGAAGGCCGGCTCTTAATGTTGGTGATCGCTTTGCCGTCGTCTTGCAAGAACACCGACCCAGACCAACATGCAGCCTTGAGGAAATCTCGACTTGAGAAGTGATGCGATTTGCGGGCAGGCGAAAGCAACCACGAGATGGCGTAGCCTCCCAGTGACAATGCCCTGAGTCAGATTTTAAAAACCATTGATGTCGCTCGCGGTCAAGAAGTCTCCTCCATTTGAGGATCAAATAAAAAAAGGAGAAGGAAAACTGCCAAGAATATCGCGAAAAACGAAGGCTGCGGTAGGATCTTTTGTACGAGCAATGTCGCTCCACAACTCTGCCCTGTGCGATCTGAACTAATCCTCATCAAGGCAACTCGTTACATCCAATGACTCAATCCAGTGCCAACCCCAGCCACTTTACAGGGGGCTCTTACCCTGTAACCTTAGGACTGCCATCTAAATAAAGCTCAGGCCATAACAAGGAAATTAAGCATATCACAGTACTATTCCATTCCAGACAGCAAACAGACGGCTGTTCGGGAGACTATGGAATAGAAAACTGCACTTCCTAGATAAATATTTATGGTCTGGGAGAGTTTGCAAGATGTTTCACAGATTTGACCCACCAAAATAATCACGACATCGGCCTGAGTTAGAGTGCTGCCCTGGAAATTGTGGGTGCTGCTTCGATGGTTCCAAGAAACGGCCAGTGCCACAATCCAAAATGATAGGAAATATCTAGTTTAAGATAGATTTGTGGATATTTGTGTTGTAGGGAAATTTCGATGCGCATGTGTCAGAGTTGTGGACACGGAAATGCGACTTAGTGGTATTATCCAGCGCTCCGGTTGGCCTGGCGTGTCCTTGGCTATGAGACTGCCTATATCAGTGGTCCTTTTTCACGTACCTTGACTAAACAAAATGTTTGCACTCAAAATATTGAAGAACGACGCAGGTTATTCAATTGTTGCCTCCATGAAACAGTTAGCAACGTGTGCTAGAGAAACAACAACACAAGTTACCTCCCCATGTCATGGCAACTCATCTATTCTCTTCGTGACGTTCACAAATCCGTATACCGGGAAACATTTTTGTCTAGAGATTCCTTATAAATTAATGCCTATTTTCTTCAATGAGAATACAGACTGATGTGTGTTTCGGCTTTTTGGGTAGAACCTAGATGCATATTTGTTAAGTAGTATGATGTAGCCCTACTGTCCAAGTTCCACCTGCACTCATCTCCATATAGCTGTCCTTATCAATAGTGGCGAGAGCAGCTGGTATAGATTTTATTTCTTACTACAAGGTCCAAGTGTTCAAACGCCCTGGGTCGCGCCCATATTTCCATGATCAATTCCCTTTTATCAATGAGCATGTATAACCAGCCTCCATTCTCATGATACAATGGTGAATTTTGATACAAATATGAATACTCTTCTCCCAAAGCATGAGCGTGAATTGCGGGTAGATCATAATTCTGGTAGGCAGAGTAGGCGCTGCCACATCACTATTGCACTCGAAAAAAATCATCCAATGAGGAGTTCTGGCAAATGAGGGTCTGGGGCTAACTTGCACTCTGAATTCTCTTACTTGTTCATCACGGCAAAGCGAGCCAGAATCGCCTCTGTTGATCTGCGTTTTCATATATCTCAATTCGATACCCTTTGAAAATCAAGCAATCGCAAACTTCTCATTGGCGCACTCGTAACTTGCGTCGGTATAACACTCAAGTTTCGCATATTTTGGTATTGGACAAGTCTCTACCGAGTATCTGGGCGTGTGCCAATGGCTGTAAATTTACCAGAGTCGACAGCAACATTTCTTTTACGGCAAGATGATTATAGGCCACAAATCGTGAATCGAGTGAATCAAAGGGTCCTTCTGGTTTTCGTATCAACGTGGTAGGTATTTTAGGTTATTCGTGATTCGGAGATTTGTTTGACAATGCTGCAATACATAAAGCTCCCTCTAAACTAACCCATTTAACTCAAATATGATTTCAAATTTGGATTGAGTATTGACTTTCTGGTTCATTATTGATGAACCAAGATGTTAAATTGGCAATATAAAACGCAGAAAGGCAATATTAACTGATTTCAACTATAATCTCTGCGTTCAACCGCCAAGCTGTTTGAAGTCGATTGGTCAGTTGCGTTTATATCCAACAATTTCGGTCTTAAAATAGAAGTGGCAGAGGAGAGAATAAATATTGAACTGCATAGATCAACCGTGGTGGCTGCATTCTGAATGACGGCCTGTTGCGTAGCAATCTGCCAAGATGCCATCTACAATGGGAAAGTACATGTGATCATGTTTCTCGTTGATTTCAATCAAGTCGAGAGAATCGTACTCAAGTGCCCCAATGGTAGCATATCGACGGACTAGGACATATTGACATACCAGGTCTGTCATGCGTGGCGATGATGTACAGACCGACTGCCAAATCGTCCCCCTTACTAAACTCGAAATTGCAGAGGCCGCACCAGTGACGTATGTATCCCGTAGTCAAATCAAAATACAATAGCAATCGAGAATTTGTAAAATAGAAGGCCGCATGAGGAGAGCGGGAAGAAATGTGGCAAATTTTCGGGGCAGTGTCATACATTCGCGACACCTCTCGTTTGCACGACCGTCTACACGTGAACCAATCAGATTCTCACTCACTAGTGCCCTCACTTTACACCAATACACATTTGTCTTATGCCGCCATAGAACCATAAAGACATTCCCGTTTCACTGCGTTGAGCTTTCACCCCATGGGCCTTGGAACTTGAAGGCTAGGTCTGCGTGCTTCGGCGGCATAAATCACTCAGAGGTTGTATCACAAGGCAAAAGGACAATGTGGTTAACTAGCTATTCTTCAAATGCTTCCAATTAGTTATGCTGAAAAATTAGGTAAACCCAAAATCTATAAGAGCCTTAGAGCATTAGGTTGTGAAAAAAGGATATAGGTAGGCCAGCGATGCATAATGAATTCTAGTCGTTACGTCATTGGAAAGCAAAAAAGAGCAAGCCGAAGACTGCAGGGTCTGCAAATGGTGGACTACGCCACGCTGGTGGCTTTGCGGCAACCTACGACGGAAGTGTTCTAAACTTCGGTGCGAAAGCTTACCGAGCCAGGATCAAGGGGGAGAGGAGTGGCAAATCGGCATGACCAGGCTTATTCTGCCGGCAGTCAGTGGGAAAGCCGAGAAAACGAACGGCACATGGTACGGAGAGCAAAGCGTGCTTAAAATTTTCCCGTCAACTTTCTCAAGCGACAGAGAAGTGTTGAGCACAAGCAGTCGGTTGCTTGAGGTTTTGGATGAAGTAACCGAGGTCAAAAATGAAGTGTGGGATTTGTCAAGCGAGTGAGCGCCATTTGTGCGACAGCCGAAAAAATTTTGAAATGAAAGAGATGGGGGCAGAGAAAGTAGGTCTGGAAGAAGCCAGGTATGAGGGCGTAGCTAGCTTACAAGTAGTAAGCGAAGCGTACGCTCATGAAATTAATGGGGCCGAGCTGTACGATGCCAGAGACGTTGTGGGTGATGGAAGCCAAGAGAGTACCGGCAACGCGGATGGTGACGTTTTACGGACGGCGATCTTTGGTTTCAAAATGTGGATTTTACCCGAGACTACGCACAGTGTTTGATTGAACCTAATTCTGTTACCACGCGGCATTTTGCTTTAGTGTGCGGAGCATGACCACAAGACAAAGGTTCCTCGAAATGCGCATACAATCCAGGCCTTGAATAGTTGTCAGTTTGCAAAGGGCCTTTCAACAAGGCCACAGGCCATCATATATCCAGCTGAAATAAATGAAAATGACGTCTTGATAATTATGCTTACCTTAAGAGTATTCGATTTTTTTTTTAGAATTATTTTCACGATCATTGAGGAGTTAGGTTGTAGGGTAAGCTGAGAAGCAAAAGTGAAGGAAATCGACAAGCTGGGGGAGACGACAAACCCCCATCGCCGGACCGGCCCTTTCATCTGCGAGGGCGCACGAGCCCGGCCCGGACTAAGCCAGACGTGTCACATTCTCCCGTTGAGCTATCGAGCTATTTGGAGCAAGGGTGTCATCAGCGGGTAGATGCAAATGGCATCCCGGAGGACCCAAACAGAGCAGAGCTCCGCGTCTCAAATGAGCTTCCAGTTACACAAGACAGAAAGCGCCATACCAAGCTAGTAGGGCTGACGTGTCTTGGCAAAATGAGATGAGAAACAGCCCAGGGTTGCGTGTGCCAGCGAGCGGTTTGGGGTGGTCACCGGGAAATACACCCGGTCCACCCCCCTGGTGCTACCTCCGCTCTAGCGTTTCTCAGCCAGCACCAGCCCATGTTATGCTTAAATGGTTTCTACGTCATTGTCTCTGTGTGATTGGGTCAGGTTGACAAAGTATGGCGGCATGGGCGGTGAGATTGGATGAGCGGCACTTGGGGGTTGCACGGTGTCAGATGGCTCGGGTTGAGGAAGGATAGAGAGCTTGACTCGCCTTGCACAGCCACCTGGAAGGGGAGAAAAAAGGTTCACAGCGCAAGTGGAATAGGGCATTGGAATGCCTCGAGAAAGGCAAAACGCCACACGGTGTCAACCACAAGCGAGGCATTGTGGATTGTACTGTGCTATACAGAAGGTCCTCGTTTGGTCGCCGTCGGCTGCAGCGTTGTGGAGTTGCGCATCTAGCGAGGAGGCCGGGGTAGCTGAGAGCTCAAGCTTCATCGGAGTTTTATTCGACGAAAATATGCAGAGAGCTCGAGCCACGGGGTCGAGGGAGGGTCGAGGGAGGGAGGGAGGCATTTCTTGCAGGTGGTGCACATGGAAACCGTTGGCCGTGCTTGCCTGTGTTGCGCATGGCATGGGGCAGGAGCCATGGGACCATGAGATGGCTGTGGATGGATGGGAGGCCGCCTACCCGCTCCAAGGGGCACTGATCTACAAAGGTTCTATACGATGACTCTGGCCAGTCCCAAAACGATCTGGCTTGTGACAGCATGACGGGCAGGGTGCACTGCCACGCTCACGCTCAAGCGGTGACAGTTCCCTGTTTTTTGTTTTTTGCCGACGACGATTCGCGGGGTCGTGTAACTGGTTTAGCGGGTGTAATGCGAGCCTCTGCGGCTCACGCTCCCCTAGGGTACCTAGGATCCCTTGAGCCTAGCTGCCCACCGCCAGCCGACCCCCTGGAGCACAGGCCCAATGGCAGCCAGCGGTGGCCCAGGGGGGGATCTGGCCCGCTAATAGAATGCGACCTGTAGTGGTTGTATCTCGCTTGTTCCCGCAAAGCTTGGCATCGCCTAGAAGATACTTAGGTACAAGCACACCAGGACTTCGCACCCGCGACAACTCGAAACTCGCCCAAACTCTACTGGTGAGCGATTTTCCCACCCAGCGCCCGCTGCACCGGAAAGCAACACTGGCGATGGAGAAGCCCTTCGGATATTGCTCTGGGCCCTAGCACAAAAACAGAGAGACGAGGAAGAAGAAAAAAACAAAGGAAATTAAGTCGCACTGTGACGCTCCAGCCCCAGCCCGCGAGTTTCCCTCTGTCGCCGAGTTGCTTGCCGCCGTGCGCGCTCCTGATGGACAAGCCATGGCCTCGCCCGTTGGAAAGGCTGCTCTCTCTCACTCTCTCCTCTCTTCTGACATCTCACGAAGCCATGCACAATTTCGTCACAGGATGAGGGCGCTCCGCACAGCCCTGGGCTGGACTGGTCTGGATCCGTAGTCGTGATGGGCGGGCGAAAGCGAGCGCGTATAAAGGACCCCGAGGCCATCGTCAACCTTCTCGAGGTCCAGCACTCACTTCTCCTGCCCTCTCTTGCCTTCTCTCGTCGGGTGTTTCGTCCCCTTCTGCTCTGACCGTTTTCCCGCGTCTTGCACTCCCCCGTGTTCCCTCATGGACGATACCGAGCCCAAAGCCCCGGCCCCTGAACGCATCCGTTGGCAGGATGACGAGGAGGCCGGGACCAAGGCCAGGCCGGCCCTGAGGCGTGGTCTTTCCACTGATTCAATGGGAATCCATTCAATTACGTCCAGGCGCAGCTCCATTGATGCTGCTGCCGCCCTGCCCATCCAGTACCGGACTGTGTAAGCCATCTCGCGAACGCGGTGAACGACTCCCCCTGACGTGGTTTTGATTATTACAGGTCTATGGACATTGAGGACTACAATAAAAAGTCCGGGTTTGCTGAAAAGACCACCGAGGCCGCGACAGGTACGCACATGTGTGGCATATCGCCGCGTGTTGTGAAGGAGAAGGACCCCTTTCTGATTGTCGTGACTCCCTAGACCTTGCAAAGCTTGACTGGCACACCAACTCGGTCGAGGAGATCCTGCGCCGCCTCTCAACCTCTGAGAAAGAAGGCCTCTCTCCTGCCCAGATCGAACGACGAATTGCCCACTATGGCAAGAACGCGCCCTCGCCCGCGCCGACTCACAACACCAAGAGGATCTTTGGGTACTTCTTCAAGGGATTTGGTTCGGTTCTCTTTGTAGCCTCCATCCTAGTCTTCATTGCCTGGCGCCCGCTTGGAAAGCCACCGGCGGACGCCAACCTTGCCCTGGCCATTGTGTTGATTGCTGTCTTCTTCATCCAGGCTGCCTTTAACATGTGGCAGGACTGGTCTTCGTCTCGTGTCATGGCCTCTATCAAGAACATGCTCCCTGAATTCTGCCAGGCCATTCGCGATGGCCAAGAAATCTCCCTTCTTGCAGAGAACATGGTCCCAGGAGACGTTCTTCTCATCAAGGCTGGCAACAAGCTGCCTGCTGATGTTCGATTCGTCAAGGCGTCTTCCGATGCCAAATTTGACAGGTCCATTCTCACTGGTAAGTCCAAAGATGCGTCGCAACCCAGCCCCTTTCTAACGCGTCGCAGGTGAATCGGTCCCCCTTGTGGCTACCATTGATTCCACCGATGACAACTACCTCGAAACCAAGAACATCGGCCTTCAGGGCACTCACTGCGTGTCTGGCACTTGCACTGGCGTTGTGGTTTCTACCGGAGACAACACTGTCTTTGGCAAGATTGCCCAGCTCACCAATGAGCCCAAGAAGGGTCTCACAACACTGGAGCGTGAGGTGTTTAACTTTGTCTTGGTCATTTGCTCCATCATGTTTCTCATGATTATCCTGGTCATTGGTCTATGGTAAGCAACATTCGCGACAAATCGACAAATCCTAGTACTAATGAATTACAGGGCTGGCTGGCTTCGCAAGGAGCACCCTGACTGGATCAGTGTGCCAAACCTCATCATTTCCTGCGTGTCTGTGGCCGTGGCCTTTATCCCTGAGGGTCTTCCCGTTGCTTTGACCGCAAGCATGACCATCAGCGCAAACATGATGCGAAAGCAAAAGATTCTGTGCAAGTCGCTCAAGACTGTGGAAACTCTTGGTTCCGTCTCGGTTATTTGTTCAGACAAGACTGGTACTCTGACACAGGTTTGTTTACATTGAGTTCATATATGACTACAGGTTGGCTAACGCTCAGTAGAATAAAATGACTGTCACAGAATGTGCCATTGGTGAAAAGATTATGAGCGCTGAGGAGGCCAGAGATGCCATGATCCTCGACAAGAAGGTCTCGCCCAAGAACAACTCCGTCAGCCAGCTTCGTGCTCTTTCAGGGCTTTGCAACGCTGGTACTTTTGATGCAGCCACCCTTCATTTGCCAATTCATGAGCGCACTGTCCAGGGTGATGCAACTGACCAGGCTATCCTACGCTTCTCTGAGAGTCTTGGTGACGTGTCTGAGCTTCGAAAGTCCTGGCATACTAAGTACGAGCTTTCTTTCAACAGCAAGAACAAGTACATGATTAAGGCATTCACCTTGGCCAAGTCCGAGGGCCCATCGGTCGCTCTGCCTTCTGACACCGCCGCCGTGTTCGGTCCTTCTGATGTGTAAGTCCTACCCGCAAGCTTGTTTAAACACAATTGCTAATTTTTGCAGACTCTTGACCATCAAGGGTGCCCCCGAGATTCTTTTTGACCGAGTTAGCTCCTATGTCAACCCATCTGGTGTTACTGTTCCCCTAAATGCTGCTGCCCGCAAGCGCCTCGAGGAAACCAAGAACACTTGGGCATCCCAGGGTAGGCGAGTTCTTCTGCTTGCCCGAAAGGTGCTCTCCAGTTCCCAATTCCCCGCTGGCATGTCTACCCTGGCTCTGGAGTCAGAGATGAACAAACAGGCCGCCTCGGGATTGACTCTGGTTGGCCTTGTCGGCATCGTCGATCCCCCCCGACCTGAAATCCCAGATGTTGTTGACACCCTTCGTGGTGCCGGTATTCGCATTTTCATGGTAAGCTTTCTCCAGCCTATTCTGAGTAAATCAGATCTAACAAGATACAGGTAACTGGAGACTTTGCTCTTACTGCCCTTGCTATTTCACGGGAGTGTGGAATTGTCACTGCCAAGTCGGTTGACGGGATCGATGCTCTTGAGCGAACGACAACGATTGATCCATCCATCCGTGAACTCGAGCTTCAATATGGCGGCGTCAGTCCAAGAGAGGCCATTGTTGTTAGTGGACCTGAACTCATCACTCTCAATGAGGGCCAGTGGGATCAGCTCTCGACTTATCGCGAGATTGTCTTTGCGCGCACCACCCCCGAGCACAAGCTTCGTATTGTGCGAGAGTTCCAGTCCCGCGGCCAAATTTGCGCCATGACTGGTGATGGAGTCAACGATGCCCCTTCTCTCCGTGCTGCTGATGTTGGTATTGCCATCGGTTCTGGAAGTGATATTGCCATTGAGGCTGCCGACATGGTGCTCCTCGACTCGTTCTCGAGCGTCGTTGAGGCCCTGCGCTACGGCCGCATGATGTTTGACAACCTCAAGAAAACAGTCGCATACCTCCTTCCCGCTGGTAGCTTCAGTGAATTCTGGCCTGTTATGACCAACGTTGCATTTGGAATGCCTCAAATCTTGAGCAGCTTCCTCATGATCATCATCTGGTGAGTTATACAGCGATGCGCCTTGACTTCAAACCCACTAACAAGATACACAGTTTGTTCACCGACGCCATGGCCGCTATCGCACTTGCATACGAGGCACCTGAAGCCGATGTGCTGCTTCGGAAGCCGCGAGTCCCGGGCAGGGATCGTCTCGTGGACTGGCAGCTCGTCATGCAGGCCTATGGCGTGGTCGGCATGCTCGAGACAACCGCCTCGTTTGCCATGTCGTACTGGTACTTGGAACGCAGCGGCATTCCCTTTACGGACATCTGGTTCAAGTTTGGGCAGATCCCCGACACAATTGATCCCGATTATTACAACCAAAAGCTGTACGAGGCGAGCTCCATCTATTTCGTGAACTTGGTTGTCATGTAAGTGCTCTCCCTCCACGCCCCCGGCCGCCGAGATCGGTGCAGCCCCCCATGCGCTTGAGCATATTCTGACGACACATTGCAGGCAATGGTTCAACCTCTTGTCCGTGCGGACCCGCCGCCTGTCCATCATCCAGCATCCTCCCTTGTTCAACAAGCACACCCAGAACCTGTACCTCTTCCCAGCCATCCTGTTCGCTCTCGTCATGGCCTTCTTCTGGCTCTACCCGCCCGTCTTCCAGAGGGTGCTGCAGACTTCGGCTGTGCCCGTGGAGCACTGGTTCCTGCCGATGGGTTTCGGTTTGGGTCTTATTCTCCTCGATGAAGGCAGAAAGTACTGTGTGCGAAGGTGGCCCAAGGGTACTCTCGCTCGTATGGCTTGGTAAGCCGGGCGGGGTTTGGGGGATGTCGGCCATGGTGTTTTGTAAATGTAATGATATAATATGGCTCTTCGGGCCTCGAAATACATGACTTATGACCTCTTCTTAAGAAATATTCGTCCGGTTCGTTTTCTTTATGTTGATGAGTACATGAAGGGCATCAAAGATGCAATGTCATACAAATATGTGCGTGATGTGTAGTGCGTGGTTTTTCTCCACTATTCTTGACTTGTAGTTCCAACTTTCCGCAATCTTTTCGCGCGATATCGAAGCCTCTTATGCGATATTTCGTAACGTCGGATCACGGTTATTCACGAGGCGGAGATGTAATCTTTAGCTAAGGCTGCTGCCCGCGCATTTGTAGCGGTTGAGCATCGTCGCTGTCATCATCTGTTTAGCACTTGGCGGGGTCCACTCCAACCTGGTGCATGGCCTTCTTTTTCTATCTCGAACAGAATCGTTTGCCTTCTTTACTTTCTTTTGCTGCATCCTATGTATGGAGATTCGTATTGATGGGCGTCTTCTGGTCACGTCGCGGTGGGCTGTGCGTGTACTGGGCGATCGCGTGGTGTACGGCGGGCATCACGGGAAGGGTCCTGGTATCAACTTCAATTCATACAGCGCCTTACTAGACAAATTGAGTATAGCATCGTGGTTGTGGACTTTTGTATCGCGTTGGCGGGAAAATTGTGCATCCGATTTGGTCTAAATTGGGCCATGGGCTCGAGCGTTGGGGTTGTATGGGGTGAATGGGGCGGTTAAGTAACATCGATTTCGGACGAATCTAGTCATTAGGCGCTTCTAATAACCTCATTTGATTGAGTCGTAAAACGGATCACGAATCGCGGGCACATTGAGCAAATGTCGGCGGGGTAATGGGCGCCTGAGGAGAAATCCGAAACGAATCGCGGGCGAAGGTAGGCGAAAATGGTTGGCCTGATATTTCGTTTAATACGGTGTTTGTTTTATTCCAAATGCTATAGTCCCATTTACCTTGTTCTTTTTGGCGTTCTTCCGGGGTGGTCAGTTGACTATACCCAGTGGCCATCGGCTGCCGCTTTCGGACTTGGCTGTAAGTCTCGTACATACGAAGTTGCGCCGCGAGCAAGGTTGTGTTTTGCCTGAAGTGACACTTTCTCGAAAAAACATGGGATTTCGGACCGAAAACAACTCTATCGATGCATGACTTGCTGTTATTGCGTGGCATACCCGGGTTCTCTGTCACAAAGCGATTCCGCGGTCGGCACCAAGACGAAGGCGACATCGACAGGAGGTGATCTGTGGCGAGGGAGACCCCGTCAGCTCTACGGCCCAGTTATTTTACATACCATTCTAGCTAGCAGTGCTAGCCACCTGACGGTCATTCCTTGGATATTCCCAGACAATGGCTTTCCAGTCTGCGCCGGAGGAGGTGGTGCTGTAGCTGTTCCACGTCACCGCGGCGGCTCGTTTGCATTCCTTGTTTCGTAACATCTGCGAACCGTGCTCGAAAGTCGGTGTCTATTATATGGGGAGCGGGCATTATACCCCGGACTGCGGCTGGAGCATCGCGAGGGCGTCATCTCAGATGAGTCGGGAAATGAGGTCTTTTGCAGGCAGAGGCGCGCGACGTCGTCGGGACGACCGAGGCATTAATACAAGGCAAAACTAAATCGTCATTACACCTTGGGGAGGTCCATTTTTTCGCCAGACTCGTGATCGATTCCAAACCATCAATTGCTTTTAACCATGGCTTGTCGGACTGGACCGGTGCTGGCGATCGGCCAAAAGGTGGCATGCTCGATGAGCTGACGGGTCAATGCCACAGGACCCATCCGCGGGCTCCACACAAAAGGTCGCCTGTTCCCGGCCCCACTATCAGATGTTGGTATTCATCATGTAAGGGAGAAGTGGAGAAGCTGCACGAGCAGGCGAAAAGGGCGATTGATAACTGACGACAGCCATTGACGAGGAATTGGCAGAGAGGCGCGAGAAGCTGCAAAAACAAAGGGAAGACAAAATGAGGGGCTCAGACATGCAGATGGCCGGCCTTTTACGGAACGACAGCGCCCGCGAGAACGACATGTCGACGCAGCAGCTGGGCAGTGAACCAGGCACAGGAACAAGATCAGGTACGCGAGGCCGGGGTCGACTGTCACGGTACATGGGGGTCGGCCACGGAGCTCCGTCCGTCATGGGGGGGTCATGGGGCGCGAGGGTCCCGCTCACGGCAGTCACCATGACTTGTGGCAGCATGATGCTGGTACGATGGCGATCTTGGACAAAGGCTCGAGCGACGAGCTACGGGCTTGAGGATGGCATCGTCACGTACGCGGGACAAAGTCTGTGCAGCCGTAGACGACGGAGCAGAGCCGGCAAAACGCATCAAGCCAAACCACCAGCTCGCAAGCACCAAACGCTAATGTCTCTCCCTCCCCCTCCCCCTCTTTTCGGGGCCATTCTCGAGCACTGTGATTGCTCGGTGCGAGGAGGGGAAGAGAAGCTCGCCGCAAGCCAGGCCAGATCGGCAGCCAATGGTGCCCGGGTCTTGACTCTTCGCGGGAGACACAGATGCCTTCCACCCCCCGTCACAAGGTTTCGCATCGCGCTTCCTTTGGCCGTACACAGTAGGACGGGCCATCAGGTGAGCACCCGCGGCGTCGAGGCGAGACGAATCCGTAGCCGAAGCCTCCGGAGGAGGGGGGCGATCCATTTCGTGCCATTGGCGATCGGCCACACTGTATCGTCGGCCTGGGTGCGCCCCCAAAGCAACAGTACGGCAAAACAGTGTACGGTACCTGGGACCATGTCGGTACGAGGTATGACTGTTGACTACCACCATGACACAACACGCAACGCAGCATAACGCAACGCACCCCTCGTTTCTGCTTCCCCTGCCTGGGCCCCTACGCGGTCCGCAAACAGGCGGTGATGGGACGCCGTTTCTTGACCGAAGATGCACCGCTTCGCAGAGCCTCCAACTCTCGAGCCCTCGATTTTTTTGAGGCCCTCGCAAGCCATTCCTCTCTCTCTCTCGAGTCCGGAACCCCTCATCCCCTCCCCGCCCTCCTCAAACCCGTCGCTCGCTCCAGACGCCACCAGCACCGATCGCAGTGGGGCAGCGACAAGCTTTCCCCGGATTTGCGCCCCAGCGACTCGCCCCAAGTGGGTACCTGGGCTTGCCCAAACGTGCTGTGCTGTGGGTGACTGACTTACTGAGCCCACTGCGGCCACTGCGGCCACTGAGCCCACTGAGCACGGCGGCCCCCCCCCATCCACCCTTCCCGCAGCCTGTGGTGTGGGCTGCTGTTCCAGCGGGCGCCGCGCTATTCCCGATGCGGCAGTGGATAGAGGTCGCCTGAGCCGGGAGCAAGGGGCGTCACGCCTTCCGTCAGGTCAAAGTCACGCGATCGTCCACAGTACCTCCTGTTGCAGTCGCAGCTACAGACGGACTACCACGGCGCCGCGACATGTACCTCACTTCGACTTCACACGGAGAGCGGCGCAGCCAGGGCTGCTACCCCGCCCGGTCTGACGACAGCGTGAGGGAGCGTCATGGAGGGCAATGGGCAAGGCCAGGTGCTGTGCAATAAACATGCCTCTTGCCCCCCGAGTTTCTCTTCCTTCTTCTCCCCTCTCTCCATCGAACACATCAACACATCATCAGCATCATCATCACCTGCTTTCCCACCAACGGTAAGCCTCCCTTGGTCTTTCCATCTGCATCCCTCACGAGACTTGCCTGGCCTGACCTGGCCTTGCCTGCTCTGCTTCCTCTTGTCACTGCTACGCTACACCACACCTGCCTTGCTTCTTTGTCCCTCTCATCCTGCTTCGTTTTCTTGGCCGTAAACACTAACAGCCAAAATCACCAGATCTCTCACCTGATCACACAACCCCCACACAACAACCATCAACATGACAGAACCTCTCACCAAGGTCGACTCCGCCGTCGGAGGCCTGTCAAGCTCACCTCCCAAGGAGACCAAGAGGAGACAAAGCTCACTTAACCCTGATGTCATGAACGTCACGGATCTAGGTAAGCTTTTAACCCCTCATCACTTACACCGATTGGGTGTCGGGGACTAACACATGACCAGAGGAGAAGGGCATTGAGCTGACACTCGCTGTCGAGACCCAGAAGACTGGCTGGTGAGTAGCTTCTACCTTATTCATGTTGCCTGCGAGCACAGCTGACAGTGTTTCCGATACAGGAAGATCAACCAAAGCCCCGGCGCCATTGAGGACCCCGCAATCCTGAAGCTCCCCCTCACTACTCCCCTAATCAGGAAGATCGACCTACACTTCCCCCTAGGAAAGGAAGTAACAGCACGCAACCTCAAGGGCGTAACAATTAAGGATGCCCTAGATGCCATCTACAAGGCATACAAGAAGCGCGTATGTGTACCCCCCCGCCTGCAATGTACTGAGCCTCGCTAACTCCTGCAGTCGGATGATGAGCTCGACAGGCCCTACCTCGCTGGCTTCGAGTGGGACAAGGAAGAGTCATGGACCCGCCTGGTCGTACATCTCCAGTCACAGCCCACAGCGACAACATTTGGCGCTGCTGCCGGCGGCAAGAAGAAGAAGGGCAAAAAGGACAAGGACGCTGAGTAAATGACTTAATCGCCAACCTAATGTCTGTTCCAATAGTTCCTTCAATTCTTGTTCGTTTCGCTGGGTTCTCGCGATCGGCGCTCGGGATATTGCGATTAGATATTCTTGGCCGGGTCATATTCTGTGCGACTGCTGGACGTCGCCGGTGTATTTGTCTTATTCTACATAGTTGGCCGCTTGGCCGGCTGAACAAGGGTCCATCACCTGGTCCCTTGATTTAATAGAGGTTTTACTCTCCTCCGCTTAAATGTCTTGGACCCTGCAAACGTGACTTGTCTGTGTGTCGTTGAAACTAGCATGTTCTGCGCCGTCATCCGCTGGACCCATCCCGCTTTGCCCCGCACTTCCAGCGTCATGATGAGTGCCGGAGCTGCCACGAGGGTCAGTGCTCGCTCCCCGCCAGCAAACGGTGCCTGACAATTCCGCATCAACTATTTTACGGACACGGTCGGTTTAACCAGAGTTTGCATTGGGTTCGTTGTTCCCGTGCCGATTCCGCCGTCGCATTTCCATGACGGTACAACAAGGGACAAGGCATGGTGACGGCTTACCACTCTCGTATGAAGTTCCCGCGCGGCAGTGTTAGTGCGCTAAGAGCTCCCCCGCCACCAGCCAGCGGAATGCAAGCGCGTGCACGGCATACCGGCCGGCTACCGTCGGGCCGCTCGTGATGGCACCGTCATCCTCCAACGCGGAACGTCAATTGACAATGTCGGCTCAGGTGTGCCGCTGAGACGTCATCAGAGCGTTTCGCGCCGCCGGGCGTGTTTAAAAGATGGCTTGCCGTCGCCTCTGCAAAGTGTAATCTCTGGTGCTCGGTACCAGACGCTCATCGCTAGCTTCCACCTTCCCTCGTGACCATGCCAGTTACTCAATTCGACGTCAAAGAAAAGTACCGATATCAGAATGGCTTCAACTGCCATCTAGAGTGCGTATACAAACTGGCACGCTCGGCTTTCCACTGTGCTGACCCCCGTTTCCAGATCAGAAGCCATCGAGGGCGCCCTGCCCATCGGACACAACTCGCCCCAGAAGGTTCCCTACGGCCTCTACGCCGAGAAGCTTTCAGGAACTGCCTTTACCGCACCCAGGCACGAAAACAAGCAGACGTGGCTGTACCGCATCCTCCCATCCTGCGCCCACCCTCCCTACAAGCCGGACGCCGAGGCCAGTCCAAAGGACGGGTCAAACGAGCTGCACGGCACCATCAAGGGCACCAAGGACAGCACGTTGCACTATATCCCGAATCAGCTGCGATGGGACCCGTTCGACCACGATGAGGCCAAGCATCTCGACTTCGTCTCTGGCCTGAGGCTCGTAGCTGGCGCCGGCGACCCCACGCTGAAGGAGGGCCTCGGCATGTACATCTACGCGGCTGGCAAGAGCATGGACGAGAATGCCGCCTTTTACTCGGCTGACGGAGATATTCTTATTGTGGCACAGGAGGGCACCCTGGATATCCGTACCGAGTTCGGCTGGATCCTCGTGCGACCAATGGAGATTTGCGTCATCCCCCGCGGCGTCAAGTTCCAGGTCTCTCTTCCGACCGGTCCCGTCCGAGGATACGCCCTCGAGTTGTACCAGGGCCACTTCAACCTCCCCGAGCTGGGCCCCATTGGCTCCAACGGTCTTGCCAATGCCCGTGACTTTCAGTCCCCCGTGGCTTGCTTCAGCGAGGACTTTGGCGCCACGGCAGCTGAGGGGTCCAGCTCTTACACGGTGACTGTCAAGTTTAACAATTCGCTGTTCAACACGGTGCAGCCCCATACTCCGTTTGATGTTGTCGCCTGGCACGGAAACTATTACCCATTCAAGTACGACCTAGGCCGCTTCAACACTATTGGTACCATCTCGTTTGATCACCCGGACCCATCCATCTTCACGGTCCTCTCGGCTCCGTCCTCCGTCCCTGGTACTGCGGTCGCCGATTTTGTCATCTTCCCTCCGCGATGGCTCGTTGGTGAAGACACCTTCCGTCCTCCTTGGTACCATCGAAACACCATGAGCGAGTTCATGGGTTTAATCTGTGGTGGCTACGATGCCAAGCGCGGCGGTGCCGGAGGTTTCGTCCCTGGTGGTGCAAGTCTGCACAATGTCATGAGCGGACATGGACCGGACGCCGAGAGCGCTGAGGGAGCGCGGAATGCAGAACTGGGGCCGGCAAAGGTCGGCGCGGGTAGCTGCGCCTTTATGTTTGAGAGCTGCCTGATGGTTGGCGTTACGGAGTGGGGACTGCGGACGTGTCAGAAGGTCCAGGAGGGATACAACGAGGAGAGCTGGGGAGGCGTCAAGACGCACTGGAAGCAGCCGGATGGTTTGAAGGTGAAGTCACACCTGGTCGAGTAGGTATAGGAAGCCAATGGCAATGGCGAAGATGTAAAACTTGTATATGAGTTGGTTGGATGGAACAATGGTTCACCACGATGATGATGTATGAAACCCTAGCGAGTACGAATAGCCTGGATTGCGGATATGAGAAGCTATTCATTTATTTATTTGCTTGGATGAAATATATAGCAGCTGTCAAAGCTGGGGCTACAAGGAGTATGGTGAATTTGATGACTTGTCGGCGTATTATCCAAACCTCGTAAACTCACTTTCATCGACGGGCAGGGAAATACTGCGTCTGTCAGTGTTACTAGAGCCCCAGTGAATGATGATGTAATGTAGGGTATCTCCTCTGGCGTTGTGTCGATGGTAACGAAGACATTCATCTGGGTGCCCGTTTTGAGCTGATGTGGTCTTATGAATGATCCAGAGGCTCCATAAGTCATCTAGAACGCCACATAACTGAGCTTGGGTTGTGACTATGGCGTATCTGACAAGAATTTAGTAGCAACATGTGTACAATTTCTAGATCAAGCCACTGGTTCCTCGTTTCCGCGTCTTGACCTCAGTTGAGCCCATATCGGAAGAAGGGAGCTTGTAGAGTACTTGACAAGGTATCTTTTAGCATGTATTGACATTGGGGAGATGGTTTTACAGAGATAGCCAAAGCAGAATGTGAATGTGTAGTGGGAAAATTAGCAGAAATCGCCACAATTTTCTCTAATATACGCATAAAGTATATAAAACAAGTTAGGCAGTTGTATTTGAGATATTGTCATAACACTCCATCAACGCCGTCAGCTTGTATCGCGAAGCCGCTGGTTTATGAACAAAACAACTACCCAGCATATAACACTATCAACTGTATTCAGTAAGGTTTAGCTTTCTCTAAACTTACACCATGGTTCATGGAGGAGGCAGCCTCGCAACGTTTCTGTACCACGAGTGCACTGCACTTAGATGGCCTATGCGCACTTGAGAAGATGTACCGCAGACAACCTGCCTTGCAAAGCACATGTCGTGAGATAAAACTACTAAGACCAGAGGTTTGGGCCTCAAGCAGAAATACAACTTGGGTTGAGATGATACCCACAAGCTCTAGGTCGAGGTGCGGTTACTCAATAGCAGTCGAGCTCTTCCAGCATCTAGTCAAAATATCACTCTTTTTTCCAAAATCCTTCGCTGTAAGGCCCTTCTGTAGCACAACTCGAGACATTTAAAACTCCGCAAGCGCACACCTTATTGTTTAACTGGCCCGCACGAAGTGGTAACACAGCATCGGGTTCGTGTTACACAATCCGAGTCAACTTCTAGCCCTATTGTGCCTGCGCAACCCTGATGCCGTAGATACTGCGCAAAAGTGAATCAATGAATGTTTGCTTGGTTTCTGTTCCTCACGGCAAGTAAATGCCTGAAAGCCATGTAGTCAAGTAACTGGTAACTGACAAGCGGTTGTCAAACACTGCCAGCCAAGCCCCCAGTGACAGACACGTCGTGGACGCGCACATCACGGGTACCGGCATGGTTCTTATAAATGCTTTTCGCTTCTTCGCTACCCTACCATATTCCAAAGAGGCTCTCTCTCGAGAATGAAAAAACAACAACAACCTTGTGCCATTCCAAACCATCAAATCAAGACGTGTTGTCCAACTCCTCAAATCCTCGATAAACCAACCACTCCCAGCAGAGCAACAATCTTGATGCCATCTTCCCCGCTCAGCACCTCGAGGTTAGCCGCGCAGGTGTCTGCTCTAGAGCTCGAGATGGACGGCCTCTTGCACCTCAACAGCACGCAGGAATCCGAGCTCAAGGACCTCCGCGACAAGACGGCCTGGGCCGAGAACGAGATTGCCTACCTCGACTCGGCCTTCCACCACATCCGCAACAAGCTGGACGACGCCATTGCCGAGTCGGCCGCAACCCAGATGCGTCTCGACGCCAAGACGATCCAGTGCGACGCCCTCGACAAGACGCACGCCGCGGCCAGGAACCAGGTACAGGATTTGCGCCGCCAGCACTCCGAGTCCCAGGCCTCGGCGCACGAGCTGCAGCACCGTGTCAGCCTGCGGGACCGCCAGATCGGACAGCTCGTCGACCTCCTCCGGTCCAAGACGCTGGAGGCCCAGGTCCGCGACATCGCGCTGGCAAGCTCGTATGCCCACTTCCCCGCGGCCGCCGACAGGGAGACGCTCCGACGGCTCGTGGCCCGGAGCCGCAAGGCCATACGGCCTCAGCTCATCGACAAGATGGTCCGTCAAATGCTGCAGGGGGTTGACGGGCAGCTTCCTGCCAACTTGATCACCGACTCTGCACAATTATCAGCCGGATCCAAGGACCCCATGGATATCTTGGACGGCTTGAACACGCACAAACTGCACGAGGATCTCAATATATAATTTCCCTGTTTGAAAAACACCACACCATTATTAAAGCCAATTAGGCAGACGGGGCTTCGGAGTTGGTTGCGAGCTTGCTTTCAGCACACACGCGGCCGCCTTGTCCAACTTCCCGAATTTTCCGTTAATGGGTTCAGAACAGCCTTGTTGGATCTATTTGGTTTCCTACTAAAAGAGTCGAACGGCAAATTCGCCAGTCAACATGGTTAGAGGACCAACTATAGACTGTTGGACAACATTCTCAGATGCACAGCAAGGATACACGGGTTCACGAATAGTAGGAGTAATGGAGTGTAATTCATGTATATAATGGCCTGAGCTAAAACACCAGCCCGACATACCCATTTAATCCTTTCCCGATTCGTTTTGAATAATCTGTATCTGTCTTTGGGAGCTCCTCAAACGCCGGTACCAAAAAAGTTTGCCCATCGTAAGCTCATTGTCGTTTCCTGCTCTTTACCTGCTCAAACAGACTTCACAGATCGTCGTTCCCCCGTCCAATTAAGTCTTCTGAGAAAAAGAATTATGCCTGTGTGCTGTGGGGAAGTCCGGAACTAGCAGCGCTCTCTCCAACCTTGAGCTCCTCCTCCGGGACACCTATGCCCACGCTTCCCGTAAGGCTGGCCATGCTCTGCGAAGCCATGGCTCGCTCGCGGTCCAATCGTGGGCCCTCGCGGGGTCCCGCAATGCTGGCGCCTCCGGCCGGAGCAATGTTCATGCTGGCGGTCGTGCTGACGCTCTCGCTCCTAGTTCGACTAGCGTCGCTCGCTCTTCGCTGGCGAACCTGCCTCTCGAGGTCCCTAATGCGGCGCTTCAGCGCCTCGTTCTCCCTCTTGGCCGTCTCAAGCTCCTGCCTGTAAAAGGCCGTCTCCTCGTACCGCATGGTAGCCGGCATAAGGCCGGGGCTCAGCTGCTCGCTGCCGGGGGTGGCAGCCACCGAGCTCATGGGTACAGACGTTGGGGGAGGGATCCTCTGGTTCTGGTAGTAGCTGGACGGGTCGAGCGAGCTGCTCTGCGGTCCCGGCGAGTTCGTCTGGCTTCGGCGGGAGGCGGAGCTGTTCTGCCTCGAGAGGGGAATGGGCATCGGGCGAGGGGCATGGATGCGGGCCTCATAGGAACTCGACAGCGGGGGCGGGCCATAGTTTTGGGAGGCGGTGGACGAGGTGCGGTGGTGCTGGCGGGCTGTGGGGATGGAGAAGCCGGATCCAGACAGGAGGGATTGCTCGGGGACGGCCTCGTGGGTCGAGTTGGCGGCCGAGGTGGACGAGGTATTGGAGACGACCGAGGCGTTCTGAGCGGCCCGGAGGAGGGACAGCTCACGGGTCAAACGGTTGACCTGGTAGTTTTTCATTATCAGCGAAGCTCGGCAGCAGGGGGGTGGTAGATCCGGAGATGAGGTGAGCACTTACAACGGCCTCCTGCTCCTTTTCGAGCTGGAGATGGAGCTCGGCGGCCGTCAGCGGACGAGGGTGTCTCAACGGGCCGGGGCCAGGGCCGACCCCCGGCTCGGCGGCCAGAGCATGAGCGGGAGCTGGCACAGGCGGGTGCGTGGCCGTCAGCTGGGGCGAGGCCTGCGATGAGGCCTGCGGGTGGTGGACGGCGCTCTGGTTGGAGGGCAGGATGTTGAGCGACGGCGAGCCGGGCGCGGGCGGAGCGGCAGCTGCAGAAGCCATCTGGTGCGTTGACTGGCGGCGGGAGGCCGCGAGGGAGTGTGGAGAGGGAGGGACGGAGTTGAGATCTGGCATTCCGGGACTCGTCGTGCCGAGCGAGAGAGAGAGGAGGGGGGCCGAAGGAGCAAGCTGGTTCGACGTTGGGGGTTGTTGCTTAGGGTTGATTGCCTTGCCTCCAGGAGAAGAAGGTGGAGGGGGGGAAAGGGAAGGGAAAGTGTTTATGCTGCTGCGGATTGGCAGGAGAGGGTTGACAAGTTGGCTCCATCACCGGTCTGATGGTCACCCCCCTTTGTCCACTCTCGGCCTAGAATGCGTAAACGAGGCGCCGCGTCTGGGTACGGGCGCGTGTCGTCGGGGCCCGGCGAGTGCGGGGTTGGTGGGCCGCTGGCACCACTGGACCGGGTGGAACGGGCACTAGGACGAGCCCCTGGGCTTGCCCTGAAAGCTTGCCGGGCGCTGGCATTACAGGGCCGGCTTCCGGGCTGTCTCTTTTCAGGCACTTTTTTTTTTTTTTTTTGGTACTGGTCTACCATGCGATTCATCATGACATCAGATGTGCGGGCAGCACATTTTGTATGAGATGAGATTTGATCAGATTGGTTGTGTTTCATTTCTTTTCTGCTTATCTATCTTCTTTTCTTTTTCCATTTTTTTTTCTTACCTCAAAAATTTTAACAAAAAGTTTTCACATTTCTTCCTTTCCAACTCATCTTGCAATTTGATATGTGACGCTTATAAGCCTCGACTATGAAACAATCCAAACCCCCACTTCGTAATTGAGCAGCGCCCAAAGCACCGCGGGGACGAAATGCATTTTGTTGCCAAACGAGGCATCCTACCACGCGCACCGCAGTCATGCACTCATGCAGCGAGGCCTTGGGGAAAGCAGTGTCGCATGAGCAGCCTACCATTTCGCGGGCGGAGCCTGTCTGAGGCATAAAGGAACGCAAATGAGACAAGCAGGGTTTAACATGTCGTCTTGAATGGCATTGACAGGACGAAGCTGTCCCTGGACCGGACCCAGGGGTCACCCAGGACCCTGGCCCGATTTGGAGCGCACGGCTATCGAAAATGCTGGCATGACATTGAAACATGTGCCGATTGGTGACAGAGAGTGTATGTGTGTCTGAGCACGCACTTGGGGGTTAAACTAAGTCGACATGTCAAAAAAATGCGTGCGAGTAATGTCATGATAGGAGTCGGGTATGGCTGGCTTAGCAAGCAAGCCTCAGTGGCAACAACAAGACGGTGACATGACACGAACTGCAAAACCATCTAATTGTCATCTTAATTCGTATTTCTCCGATAGCGATAGACATGTACCGCTTTTTTTCTCCTAGCTTTAAAACAAAACAAGGAAAATTAATTATGTAAACGACTTCAAACTACTCCGTGTATTTCTTCTAGCCGACCGTGTAAGTGACGCCAAAGAAAAAAGGGCCCACACCAAAAACTCTCCGGGAGACGGTCAAGCCCACCATCTCAACTCCATGATGTAACCCATCTCTATGACGGCATGGAATTAACATCTCGACGTCACATTTCCCCTCGAGCTCGCCAGAATCGGCGAAGAATGCAACTCGAGCAATCTGTAAGATTCCTATTTAACCCAGCGCCTTGGGCGGTACCAGTGTGACTTCTTTCATCTTGCAACTTGCCATCTTTACGTATACGCAATCTAAGACAATTTGACGAATTTTTTCACCCACCACCACCATGCCTGAAGGTCACCAGTCTCCTCCCCCTGAGCGCCAGTCCGGCAAGCAGCTCCATTCTCCACCCGGTTCGGGCCAAGGCCTCAGCGATGTACCAGCTGATCCCAAGGCACAGCTAGAGGCAAGCTCCGCATGACCCGCAATCATTTTACTGTGTCTAACATGTTATAGCATCTCGAGTCGAACCCAGTCGGACTCATGGACAAGGCGAGGGCGGAGCTATTTGCCAAGACCGAGAACAGACACTAAGGACCTTTGATGTAGTCGGACGGACTGGAAATTTGATGGAACAAATGTAAAATATTAGGAGCGTCAATGAAAACAACATGCACGCATAAACAAATAATTGATCAAACATTTTTCATTCAAGAATCATCATAACATGCTCAATGCGTTGCGTTATAATCGTGACAACTCGTAACAAGCCTCTAATTCATGTCCTTTCCCATCAGTCTTTCAATTCTTTGCCCTCCATAATAATCGCCGTGGGTATTAAGCATAGGTACTCTTCTCATCAGCGGGCTTGACGCCCTCGGGAGGCACAGCCGTGCCGGCCGCAGGGGCAGGAGCGGGGGCGGTCTCGCCGGCAGGGGCTGTCTCACCAGCGGGAGCCGCCGGCTTCTCCTTACCAAAGACCCTCTCAAGACCGGAAGCCTTGTATGCGCTTCCGCCGTGGGCCTCCTTCTTCAGCTCGGCCAGGCGTCGGGCCTCGGCGTGCACCTCCTGCACCTGCTTGCTACCCTGCTCGTAGAACTGGACGAGCTTCTTGCCAGTGGGGTTGCTAGAAGCCTTCTCAAAGTATGAGCCCAGGCCAGACCAGAGAGTGTTGGCACGCGTGGTTAGGCCGTAGCTCTGGTCAGTAGCCCTGGCGCGGTCGGTAGCGTGGTACTTCTGGTTGAGGTTGTTTAGTGTGTTGACGAATCGGTTCGACACCTTGTGCTTGGTGTCTAGCTCGATGGCACGCTCGATGGCGACATCGCCAACAACGTAGCCGTGGGCAAGGTACTCAGCCAAAATGCGGGCGCGGGGCTTCTCCTCTTGCGTGATTTCGTCCGTGTCTCGCTCCTTGGTCTCGTGGTTGTGCTCGTCGTCGCTTTCAGCATCGGCGCCGGTGACGGAGAGCTGGTTGGGACCAAGCTGGGTGTTGTTGAGGAGGAGCGCAGTCTTCTTGGCAGTCTCCTTTTCGAAGGTGACTTCGGCCGACTTCGTCTCGCCCTCGGAGGTGACCTTTAGATCGGCAATCTTGCCGCTGTACCATGTGTTAGAGAGAGAATTCACAGATGGGAGAAAACGCCAAATATTTGTTTTCTATGGAAGCACATACCAGAAGCTGAAAAAATCTCTAATCTCGCCATCGCTGGTTGCGGGGGCGATGTTCTTGACAATCACAGTAGCAGCGTTTGAGGCCATGTTGAAAGTGGGGGAAGCTTTAAATGTACTTGAGGGAGTGAGAGAAAGAGAAGTCTCAAGAACGTGAAAAAAGGAGGGGTATATTGAGGATGAGGAATGCAGTGAATATGCAAGTGAGATGATGCGAAACGGCGCGCGCGACTTCTTTTATAGAATCCTGTTTGTACTTGGTGACGAAGCAAGCATTGTTGAAACCTGGACCTGCTGAGGCAAAGAGGGAGCTGGTGCGGGGCATGGGGCGACGTCATCGATAATAGGTGGAATGATTGGCGGTGCACATGTGGCTGTGTAAGAGAGCGAGTGGTAGCGAGGTACCCCGTTTCGCCTGCGACTGTTGCAGGCCAACCAAGTACCGCCGCCAGAAAGCAAAGGTAGAGTCCAGAATTTAGGGTGGGGACATCATTGCTTGTTCGGGAGAAGCTCTTCAGGAACGTCTACGTAAATCGTGGCGAAGGCTGCACCTCGTGTGCGAAAGCGAGAATGCAAGGCTTCTGTTTGACATGTGAAAAGACCCTTCCCTAATGCAGGTGATATATTTTTTTTCTTGCTGCAAGAGGCTTTGCTGAGACCGCGTGGATGTGTGCGCATGCCGCCCTCTCGGTCGTCGCACAGACTGGCCTCACTATGATCTGCCAGTGTAGCGGGTAAAGGCCGAGGAGGGACCACTTTGAGAGAAATGGGGTAGCAATAAACGTGTAACGCTAGGATAGCTTGATAAGATATAAATACCCATGAATCATTGACTTGAGCTGTCAATGGGGTTGATTGAGCTAGAAGCATGTCAACAGCTCAAATGATAGGCCAAAGTTTGGAATCCCCCCACAATGCACCACGTTGCTCAACAGGTTGAATCTTTTTCGCTGTACACTTCCATGTGATGGTTTTATTCGAATGCATTATTAAAAATAAACATGCCAAGTCATTGTGTTGTTTTGATTCGAACAGTGTAAACCCTTCTGGTTAGACAGATGCATGCGTTGTGTGTGGGTAATGCAGACTGATGGCGCCTAACTGTATCATTTTTACCCTGTTTTTCCTCTTCTGTGCCATCGCAGGGGGGGTCCATCCGCCCATCCACCTCAGGCGTGTGTTATCGTTATCTGTCACCGCTGTCACACGCCTCGGACACACAAAACTGCGTCACCCCCCTCCAAAACATTGTGGCTTTACCCTTCATATGCCATCTGCGAGGCTTGTGCAGGCGTGCAGGCGAAGCTTTTGCGAATGCAGCATCTCATGATTGATCCTCTGTCGCACCAGGTTTTGGCGACCCAACACGGGAAGGGGAAAAAACCCGGAGGCTGTCCATGGCTGCTCATGGCTGCTGATCCTGGCACGCCACGATGCACTTCGCCGCGAATCAAATTGCGGTCTCACGAGCGATTATCAGCCAACAAGGCTGCTTGCTCGCTTTCGACCAACGGACTGGAACGTCACAATTTTAAAAGACGTTGAAGCTATCCGCCCAGCCCCCTCCCTCGTGGCGCTTACACCGGGGCTAACAACTCACCATGGCCCTTCACGGCACAGAGGACCGAACCGACCATGGTTTACGGTCCACACCACCCCTGCCAGCATGCAGCCATCTCTACACCGATCATGTGCCGGGTTCTCGTTTCCTACAGCTGCACGCCTCGCAAACGATTGTTTCCCCTTCGGGCCACGGCTTGGGTCTAAAAAGCTTTCTACCCTTGCTGGCGAGGTCGCAACTGGGAGGGTCACTGGGCTGGAACGAGGAAACGAGTCGCGAGGTCAGGGTTCGAGGCCCCCCTGTACAAACTCCCAACAGGCATAAGCCCATGATCCCTCAAACTACTTTGCCCCCAACACTAGCTGGATCCCGTCATTTCTTTGCATTAAGGGCCTTATTGCGGTCTGGATGGGATCCATCACGGTTAGCAGAGCGGTCAAAGCATCACTCCCCGCACGGCACCGATCCACTGCGGCCGGGCTACTAATACCATTTAACACACCATGGGCCCCCATGCCTTCTGGCCGACCCGGCACCCCTCGTGCGCGAGGTGACGGCGCCAGAAAAACTTCTTGACCGTCTCGAACAGGAAAAAAAATTGAAAAAAAAGTTTCCTGCTATTGCGAAGAACAAAAGAGACGTGTCTACCACCTAGCAATTTCTCTGCTTGACAGTCGGCCGGGCCGCACTATTGGGCACAAGGTGAGAATAATTGCCCCTGGTGGATTTCTCTTCTCGTGGGCTGTCTCTGCCCTAACGAGAAGAAGAGCCATCCCGGCCGCATTCGCATCGCTGACTCCAGAGTGGCAGATCATGCTCGCGAAACCGCCTACACCCTACCGACGATATTGAAATTTACACACCATACCGAAAGAAAAAAAAAACCATGATTATTGTACTGGAACAAGTGCGCGAATGGGCCCACGCCGAACTGGCTCGCCTCCCCGAGGAGACAATCCTGAACGCCATATGGATCGGACTGCTGGGCGTTCAGGCCCTCATGATTCTTGGCGTGGCCGTCATGGGCCTGGTGAGGCGAGTTAAGGCGAAGCGGATGCTTAGGTCGAGACGATACTCGAAGACCCAGCTGCCTCTATATTAAGCCATGGGGCATACTGCAGATGTCCCAGAACAGGCACTACGAAACATTTACATAACACGAGGATTCACAAAAGACTCTCAAACTTAACAACAACACGACACCGGAATTTTACTCCGAGAAAAGAAAGACGAAGAGCCGACAAGATGGGACGGTTGAACCATCCTGACCGCCTTTGTTCAAACTACAGATCAGCGGTACTACCGAACAACATTGAATGTTGAAAATGAAACACATGAGCATCAGACGCTCATACTGGAACAGATTTATGAGACTACGAAAAATAATTGCACTTAGCTTTCCTTGAGTTACGATAATGAATCAAAAATACATATCTATATATATTCCCCTGTCTTTTGATCCCCAATGTGACATACTCAACACCATCGACAGCTGACAGTGAGCAACACCCTTCGGGTACCAGACTTACAATCAATCAAATAGTCGCGATCTTTGGAAAAATGCACCCGAATAGTTTGCGTGCGCCTCGCCGGCCTGACGAGTCGCCGACTCGCTTAGCCCCGAATCAACGCCCTCGAGCATCTGCCTTTGATGTGTCGGCTGGCGATCCAGCGGATCAGTTTAGACCTACGAAATGCCCTCACTGTAGCCAAAACCCAAGCAGTTCTTGGAACACTGGCTACCTGTGCCGAACCTGCGAAGTGTCGCTGGGTAGCTCCCGAAATTCGTATTTCCGTGTAGCAGCCGCTGGCCATTGCCTTGGGCCCTGCGAGGGCGCCTTGACGAACCAGGACCGCCGAGCGCAACTTTTCCTCTGCAGCGAGTGCGGCAAGGGACAAGACAGGCAGATCCAATCCTTGGCGGACTATGCGCTCACCAGAAAGATCCGGGACGACCACTTGCAGAATCTAAACGGAATGTTTAACCACAGGCTGAATACCGAGCTCGTCACCTACGGGCGCTGCGTTAACAACAGGTGCGGCCGGGACGTGGAACCCCCGGACTCCGACGATGACAACATTGAGCCGGGGCATAGGTATATGTATTGCGCCGCGTGCCGCGACCTCTTGATCCAGGACGGGAACATTGCCAATGCCAAAGCCTCTGTCGGCATCCCAGCTGTTGCTTCTAATCGGGCTTCAGGACCTAATGCCGATGCCGTTCCGGTGCCGCAGCATACATCCGTGGCATCAGGCTCATCCACCGGATTTACTAACCCTTATCCCTATTCCGCTGCCAGAGGTTGGGAGCATATGCCCGAGCCCTCGGTTTTCGACAGCGACGAGACTATGGATGCAGAGATGCGGCGGCGCCCTCCAAAGACCCCGCCTACCCGTGCAACAGAACTCTCACTTGACGCAAGTCCCGAGTCAGATTTATGAAACATTTGTTGCAGCCATTGAGGTGGGCATGGATGAGCTTACAACAGTGTGATCGTTTCTAGAGATTCCCGCAAGGGTGACCAATGAGTCATGATGAGGTGGAGCGTTGCAACCATATCCAGTGATCTATATGACATGTTGCTTATATTTAGATCAGATAGTACCTTGGATAAGACAATACCAAAGTTGGTTGTTGTAGAAGTATCCGCATGTGTAATGCTGTGTTTTGATGATGCGAGTGCATTTGTGATATGAATGGCTTCCTCTTGACAGCGATTGAATTACACAACAATATCTAAGAATAAAAAAACAACATAACTTTTACCACCTAGCTTTATGCTTACCTGGGTTGCCGGCAACACCATGTTTTGGTGACTCAGGACGTGGAGTATCGCAGCCACGCTGGATCCTATAGCTCGCGAGATGCACCAATGAAGCACGCGTAAACAAGCCCGTCACGGAATAGATGCGCTTCTCCTAGTCCAGGCTAATCGGGTTGGCAACGAGCGCTGAAGAGTCACTTAGGCTGATGCCAGTGCTCTCTAGGCTGCAGCGCCCCGACGCCTCCAATGGTAGCGCCGTTGGAGGCGGAATCTCACCACCATGCCGAATGAGTCAGGGCAATCACCGAGACAGTAGCTTCCGCAGTACTTGAATACAAATACCACTGGGAAGAATGAGGGAAGGAACTTTAGTCAATTCAAGGGATTCAATTCCTCTTGTGGATGCTTATCGAGTTGGCTCTCTTTGTTGATACCTCACTGCAACCGCTTCAACACCACAATTGCACCCAAGCAGTATTTCATGGGCATGGATAAAGAGAGACATACTGAAACAGCTCAACCGATTTCGAGTCGCTTAATTGCCCGTCAACATTTTACAACTCCGATCTGAATCAACCAGTCCAGCCGGTCTCATGCCAGGTGCGAGCGCGTATCCTTGGCATCGAATCGGTCCCCGAAGCGAAATTATGGCGCCAACCACAGCAGCGGCGCGCTCGTTTGAGCGGCTGCCCTTTGATATCCAGTTCGAGGTCGTCACATTTCTTGACGTCACCAGCGCCATCAGCCTCGCGTCGACGAACCGCTACTTTCGCCAGGCCGTGAACCTGCGGACCAACCTCCCGCGCGAGGAGCTCACCCAGTTCCTCGTCGAGCGGGATGACAGCGAGAAGCTCAAGCACGAGAACCTCTTTGCGTGCTTCAAGTGCTTCCGCATGCTGCCCAAGCACAAGTTTGCGAGGAGCGCGACTAAATATCTGAAGAAGTACAAGAGGACCGCAAAGGTTCCCCGGCAGACGGACCGCGCGTGCTTCGACTGCTCGGCAAAGCTCCGACTCTTTGAGCACCTGCGGCCCATCTCCAATGGAAAGTTAAGATACTACTTTTGCCACAACTGTGGCGAGTACAAGACCAGCCAGGTCAAGTGTACGGGGCCCCGGCTTTGTCTTGATATGGAGGCTACGCGGGCCATTGGATGGTGTGTGCCCTTGAAGCTGAAGGAAAAGAGCCGAATGGAGACGCTGCCCGTTCACGTTTTGAGGAACATTGTTTCCTTTATGGGATTCGGCGATGCAGTCAGGCTCGCGGCCGCCAGCAGCGTGCTTCACGACACCATCGAGCCCGTCAAGTGGGTTCCCCTGCACACACGCTATCAGCACATCCGCGACAAGTGGCACGCGGACACGCTCGACCTCGATGAGGAGAATGTGACGTCGTACCCCTGCTACATGTGCTGCCGGGTGCGGCCCAAGGCCAAGTTCACCAAGAGCCAGATTGGCAAGGCGCACAAGTGGCCCGAGACCATGTGGAAGATGCGGTGCCAGTCGTGCCTCCAGCGAATGGCCCTGCCCGGCAAGAATCCCCTGAAGCGCGAGCACTTCCGGCGCCGCTGGTGCGAGGTTTGCAAGTGCATCAAGCTCGGCGGCGAGACGTGTGGCGGGTGCATGGAGCTCTATGTCCGGGGAGCCATTGACCGGCTCACGATATTTCCGAAGCTGGCCAAGCCTAAGAGGCTGGATTTCGAGGATTATGTAAATAATTATGATGGTATTTTTCAGGACGACTTTACAGAGGAACTGGACACGGAGGGAATGGGCATAGAGGCGTTGGACACGAAGGCATTGGACACAAAGGCGTTAGACACGAACTGAACGAGCTCAAGAGTCTTCTTTTTTAGCTATATAAAACATTACTTGCTATGAAATCAATCTTCTTTTCTCTTTTTTTCACACATGGACTCATTACTAAACATTATAAAATCCCCCACATTATACATTCTGACCTGATTTAGTACAGAGGCATGGTACCCTCCGTCTCGGCGAAAGCCTGCTCCAGCATTTCAAGCCCCTCTTCGAGCTCAGCCTCGGTGATGGTAATGGGCGGCGCGATGCGGAAGACGCCTCCAAAGCTCGGGTGGCTGCTCAGGTTGGCCCAGACTCCCAGGTCGTAGGCGCGGGCCCCGATTCTCTTGCCGAGATCCAGCGCCGGCGTCTTGGTCTTGCGGTCGCTGACAATCTCGATTCCCGCCATGAGACCTCTGCCCCTGATGTCGCCAATGCAGCCGTATCGGGACTCGAGCTTCTTCAGGCCGCGGTGCAGAACCTCACCGCACTTTCGCGCCTTGTTCACGAGGTCGTCCCTCTCGACGATCTCGAGAACCTTGTCGCCGACGGCGGCGGGGAGAGGGTCGTTGATGTGCGTCGTGTAGAAGGTAAAGTCTCGCTCCACACAAACCCGCTCGATTTCGTCGCTAGTGACGACGGCGCTCAAGGGGAGTCCGTTGCCCAGAGTCTTGGACAGGGTCAGGATGTCGGGGACAACACCCTCGTGGTTGACAGCGACAAAGTCGCCGCATCGGCCAATGCCAGTCTGGGCCTCGTCAACAATGAGAAGCATGCCTCTCGCTTCGCAGTGCCTCTTTAGGGCTTTGAGGTAGCCCTCGGGAAGAACGTGCATGCCGCCCGAGCTTTGGATGCACTCAACGATGCAGGCGGCGAGGGAGCCGCAAGATTGCATGTCAATCATTCTCCATCCATACTCGAGCTCAGCCTCCCAGTCGTAGGAGCCGTCTTCCTTTCGGAACACAGATCGGTACGCGTTGAGAGATGGAAGCATAAGCATGCCCGGCATGAGTGGGCCCTGACCCTTTCGGCCAAAGTGGTACTGAGCACCCAGAGCTTGAGCAGTCATACCGTGCCAAGATGCACCAAGGCCAACAATTTCAAACTTTCCTGTGAAAACCTTGGCCATCTTGATGGCAGCTTCATTGCTTTCGCCGCCGGTGGACAAGAAGAAGGCCTTGTCAAGCCCAGTAGGGAGCGCCTCGCAGAGCCTCTCGCCAAGAGAAATGACTGGGGGTGAAATCATACCCGAGAAAAGATGATCAAGATCAAGCGCATGATCGCTGATGACCTTGACAATCTCATCATTGCCGTGTCCGAGAAGGCAAGACATTTGACCGGAAGTCCAATCAAGGATCTTGTGGCCGGAGGCCGTGTAAACGTACAATCCACGAGCGCCGGTGATGATATCTCGGTGGAATACGGTGCCATAGTGAAGAAGGTACTTTTCCGACTTTTCCTGGTACTCTTCCTGACTAATGCCATTGTAGAGAGAAGGAATTTTCTTTTGGTTGCTTACAACAAGCAAAGATGAGTTGGTCTCATCTGCTGTAGCTGCTGGTGCCATTTTGGATGCTTTTTTGGTGGAGGTTCGCTGTGAATACAATACCAAGTAGGTCGACTTTGAGTAAAGCCAAAGCTATTGAAAAGAAGAAGTGTGAGGACTGATGAAGAAGATTTTTTTTCTCGAGTTCTTCTCGGGCCCCTTTATGTCTTCAACAGTTGTGTCGTGTCGTGTCGTGTCAATGGATGGGTGGCATTCGTTGGCCGACCGCGGTAAACTTTCCCGCGGGATCGCACCAGGGCTTATCTGCACCACGAAAATTACCATGCGCTTTGCAAAGGATCCCATAGGCTCGGAAAGAATTGGTCGATAACAGATATGTCTGGCATAATAAAGTCCAGGTCGAGGGTACCGTCTTCGCCCGGGTCCTCAACAGGTACTTTGGCCGATATCTTTTCAACAATTTCGGCATTCTGCGCTAGGCATATGTCTCCGAGGTCCCAATCGTGTTTCTCTTTATGCACGCGCAGGGCCGAGATGAGATTAGACGCAATTCGGAGGGAACTACTTTGGGCGAGACCGGATGGCGAGTTTTCCGTCTCCAGAGCACACCGAAGCAAGAAGCTCACCGTGGCGGGGTATGAAAATGCACTACTCGGGAGCCAAAAGTCTTGCAGGTGCTCCGGTTGGAGCTCTTGGGTAAGAATTAGAATTTCCTCCGATGTTCGCCGCGCTTGGATGTACCGGTTTAGCAATTGGTTATCTTGCGTCTCATACACCTGTTTGTCTCCCTCAAGTTGGATGCGCTCAAGGAGAAGTCGCACTGTGAGATAAGCAAGACGCAGGTTGGCGGCACCTGGGATCTGGAGACTTGTGCCCCTGATAATGATCCGCCGGATTTCATCAGCCTGGCTCTCAATCCAACTGTTCAGCGCGAGCTCGAGGCGTGTTGTATTCTGAGGCTCTTCAGGTTCAAAATGGTAAATGTGCCTTAGGCAAAGATCCAATACATCTGTGAGCTCAACAAGGGAAATGAAAATGGAAGCTCTTTGAATGTTATCATTGGATGAGTTCGGATCACAAATGCATTCAATTGTGGGCTTTGGTACGTTGAATTGGCCTCTTGAAATGTGAGGTGGTGTGCCGTGAGCGAGACTTGTCCTGGTTGTATTGTTAGCGCTTACGCCGTTGAGCATATTTTTAAAATGTCTACCATTGATCGTGAACCCAAAGCGCCCACCAAATCTTCATTCTCAAATTCTGCTCAGACTTGAGGATTTCCCACGGCATCGGATTGTGATGAAGGCCAAGAGAGTGCGACATGGCAATAGCTGACCCGAGAAGAACGCCGTTACCGATGAGGGAAGTGGTGGGGCGACCACCAACATTTAGTAGAATGGCCTGGATGATAGACATTCCCGGAGACATGTGGAGTTCCGAATATGTAGCTTCATTTGCAAGATTCCAGATGAAACGGGTGTCTGGGCATCGGTGACGGCGCAGAATAGGTGAGCTGTCCCAAAAGGGGAGGGTATGCGCGTACAGACATGACATCAATGCTGGGGAAATGCGTTCTTTGTTTTCTCGATACTGCCGACGAAACGACGTTTCGTCTAACAACGGAAACGACACATTGACCTTGCTAAAGTATCTGGGCGAGGTTAGTCAATCCACACTGGCCATTACCAGGCGGTTACGTACAAGTCAATTATTTCAGACTCAAATGGCTCTATGAGTTTTTCAATCATCTGCAGCTTGTCTGCGGAAGGGCTTCGATTCACAGTCAGACCTAATGGACGTTTCTGTACCATTGTGAACAAGACGGGCTTGGATCTATTGCCCGGCACGGGAATGATCAATCTGGAACCTCTGGTCGCACCCGGCATCGCGGAGAGGTAGTCAGACAAGACCTGGTTGTCCGACGTGACTGCCGGTCCGACGATGTGAAGATTATGCTGCTGGTCATCCACCGAGCCTAGCGCGAGCGGCGATTCCTCCTCGTGGTCATGGTGAACCTGGGCTGGCCGTGTTTCAGACCGTGACGGCTCATTTGGCATGGATGGCCCCGCAATCTGGGCTGGGTTGTGACCCGGGTTTGTTGACATGAGAAGCGCCGCATCTGGGCCGGGCTGGGCTTGTGAAGCCGTTGTGGCGGGACGGCGCGCTGGAATGGGACCCGTAGACGAGTACCGAGCCTGGCGCCGGCGACGAGTCGAGTCCGGGCTCCGGATCGAGCCGGAATTGGGGGCGGGAGGAAATATGCAATCCGTGCGATGCGCGCGGCACATTAAGCATGTCTCAGAATTCGATTCTGACTGGCATCGCGACTTGCGCCGGCGGCACGGCAGACAGGCTGGCCGCACATGGGAGCGGTAGGGGCGCTCATAGGAAGCTGGCTTCTGCATCTCGTGTGTGGATGCTGCTCATTTGCTCGGTGAGGATGGCGCTGAGCTCTCGTCGGCCGCGGACTTGGTCAGCATATGAATTGTGAGGTCTTTTCGGCCCCTTCACCGCGGGGAATCCAAAGCTAGATGCAACGGGCTCACAGTGTCCGCATACAGTGCACCGGGCACTGTAGCTAGATAACATCCTTCACGCTTGGATGGTCGCATTGATACACCGGGGGAAGAGACAACAGAGCGGTGAGATGAGGCCATCGGTTGCGAAGGCTCGTGATGCTAAAGATTCTGCGTCAACAGCGGGGAAATCTCATTGTTTATTATTAATAGACAGCCATTAAGAGGGTGGTGGGCGCTGTAACACAAAGAGCCGCAACGCCAAGCCTAAATGCCGCACTGCCTGTTTAAGAATTGCCGGCCCAACAGCCTCTCAGAGTCGACGTGATTACGACTTGATCATAACACAGGCGTACCCTGGCATCAGTATAAAAAAATCAGCCTGGTCGATATAGATGGATGAGCCTCCGAAGCCCAACGTGATGCCCGGAGATTTTTTCGTGGCCTATCCTGGACATGATTGGTGCAAGGCCCAGATTAACATGCACAGACAAGGGAGTGGCTTTTTTAAGCAGCCAGATGAGAGCTGCATGTTCCAGGTCTATAGCTCGAACAGCGCACAGTTTCTAGAACCTCGGGATTTTTTGTATCCACTTCCTCCGCATGTCGACGCGGGAACCCCTATTGCAGGAAGTGGGACCGGTCAGTTCGGTCAGGGTGATTGAAAAGACCCTTGGCTTTTAGTGATGGTTCGTTGACCACACGCGTGAATGCAGCTGTGTTGGACTCGCTCTCCGATAATTGGTGAAAGTGTGCAAATTTCTCCGACCTTGCAGATGCGAACTCGAATCAACTACTTCCCTTGCTACAGTGTACAAGCTGACGCTTTTGCGACGCCAGATGATTGACATTGGCCTCCATGCCTTGTGCTCCACCAACAGTCCGCAGACGCAGGGTCGCGGCGATCACCCTAATTCTTAGGCTTAAAGAATGGGGCAAGAAAAAGGAATGTCAAAACGTAATTGTTGGTCAGGACGGGGAAATGACCACTGCCAATTGGACTAGGGTTTCAGTTTTGTGCAAACAGTGAACTGTGTGTCTTTGATGTAACCCTTGGGAGGGGCTATTTTGCAACTTGATGTGACAAATTTCTTCGCACAAACTGGATGGGCTTGAATGGGCAAAGAACTACCTTAGCCACATTTCGTCTAGTGGTAAGATAAGAAAGTGATTAGTATATGTTGGCTCCAAGTAGACCACCCAGCTCTGGCCTCGTAGCTGGCAACGCGGCGCAGCTCAGTGGAGGGATAGTGGTGGTTCAAAGCTATCCTCGAGCGATGTGTCATTGGTGTCTGTTGGATGTTTGGACCCTGACGTGGCTACCATTAGTCTCGCTTGGGTTGGGTCCTATGCGAACGGAAATTTGTGGCGTTGGCTGCGTGGTCCTCGTTAGATCAGCTGATTCCACCTTGGGTTTTCAAATGCAACTGCCGTGAGGCCGAATGCAATGAACACAGTGCATATTCCTTGGAGCTGTCTCCGACAACTGTGAATCTCTTTGGTTAGTGGCGAGGTGGGACAATGTCCGATAAACGGCAGCTTCGGGGGCATCAAGAGTGGATCTTCACCGTTGACCCGCCCTTCTTCATGTTCATGATGCTTGTGGAGATGGCGGGGCATGCAGGTAGGCACCCACAGAATGCTCAAGAATATGAAATAACCCGACAAAAGACACTATATCATATCGTGTGATGTCAGCAGCGTTGACATATTTAGTTTGTTGTGCCCCTAATATTCTAGAGTCGGTAAAAACTTTAGTTTCGTATCACGACTTCTTTCAACTGTTGGATGGATTTGCGGAGTCGGCAGTAGGTACCGAGCGAATCTTAATGATAATGAGAATATCTCGGGATTTCGAACTAGAAAATTATATTGAGAAAGCATGTTTTAAATTGTGTATTAAATATCTAGCAGGGTGGGTAGGATTGTGATTCTTCTCTTGCGTCACCACGACCGTTGTGGCTGGTTCGACAGTGGCAGCATTGCTACCATTGATCTTGATGGCACACTTTATTTTTTTGGGACCAAGACAGGACAGTTGTTTCAATATTGCAATCATCAAAAAGCATGTTTGAGGTATTCCTGTGTAACAAGGCAAGCTCTCCCCTCTAGGTCAACAGGCGAAATCATGGGCGGCGCATGTTAACTTAACGAATGGGGCCGTATTTCATCGTTACGGATCTAGCGTCGAATGAAGGCGCTGGAACTGTCTCAAAGTCGCTCAAGTAGCTCAAGCCGTTTGCGTATAGAAATTCTCACATGTCTCGACATGCAAATTGTCATGATCTTTTTTTCTTCGGGTGTCAACAGCGGGCCTCAGTAGCGAACCACTCGCCTACCTCCTCTGCCTATGAGTTCAACCTATTAAAGGCAGAATAATTCCCTAATCTTTTTTCAATCATCTTTTTTTCGTGTCTTGAGCTATCGGGGAGACTGCGTGGTCATGTGCAAGTGTAACCCAGCTAGTGCATCATAGGATTGGACTTAGTTCCAACTGCAAAGTGCCTGAATCTTTGCGCGGCTGTTGTGGTTTCTTTAGCGATAAAAACATGGAGGTGATTCGTAACAGTTGTAGGAGGAGTCGAAATAATGAAACATGATAAAGGCACAGGTATTCCCTGAATCTGGAGTCCTTGGATCACGCCAGGATGGGAAAAGTGACTTCTCAAATGGAGGGGAGGGGACCGTCGAGAGAGTATCGCTAAAAAATGAAGTGTACATTATTGACTGTTTGACTAATTATGAACATATTGAATCCATTCTGTGAAGGCGAAGCATCAAATGTAAATGTGTGGACATTAAGGCAACATTTGGGTGAATGCGAGCAAAAAGATCAAGGACCTCAAAACTACAGCGTGTCCAATTAAAAGAATGGAGGTCATAGAGTTTATTAACTTGTGAAGGGTGCAGGGATTATCAGGCGGGAAAGAGTAAAAAGGATGACTCATTTATATGCAGAAAATGCAAAAAAGGATGGAGAGCGAGTTTGTCGCTCCTGTGAATCGAACACAGGTTTTCTCGGGATGCTCATTTGACCACAACGAAATGTCCTAACCACTAGACGAGAGCGACTTGTCAGTCGCTGTTGTGCGATGGGAGCTCGCCCCACTTGATGGTAACGAGGGATTTATTTTAGTATATATGGGTATGCCCATCTGGAAGCAAGGCAGTGTGGAAGCATTCCGCAGAACAACACTCTGCCAAGCTCATCATTTTCACATGATGCGGTATTAAGCTACATCTCGGACCCTTCAACAAAAATATACGTGTCATACAGGTGGTTCCATGAGCGGCTCAGCGAGTCTGGGTTTTTACTATTGCAGCAGATAACATTCGCAGAATGCATGCACGTTGCAGAGAGCGATTGTGGGGCCAATCGAGCTCCATTTACACTCGCTCCGACGACCAATATGTTCTGGAATCATTCTTTTATTCACACCAGCTATACCAGACGCAAGGAAATCGACACAAAAGTAATGGTATCCCAAAGTTCCACCCAAGAACCCCATAGCAATGCTTGACCAACGCCAATTACAAAATCTATCCGACGTAATCATTTCGATGAGGCAGTTTATTTGGTGATCCAGCCCAAGTAGTCGGCGACGATGAGGGTTACCATTCTGCAAAACAGTTAGCAATTGACCAGCTTTCGGCGAACAGAGAAAAAAAACTTACGCGTGAGGAGCAATTCGCACGTAGTAGGTGCCGAAGCCACGGTAGAATCGGAAGATGCCCTCCTGCTTGGCAACCTTGGCGAAACAGTCAACCATGCCGCGGTAAGGGACCTTGCCGTCGGGGCCCTTTTGCTGCTTCTGGAGTCGGGTCTTGACAAAGTCAAAGGGGAGAGAGAAGAAGGATGCGAAGAAACCAGCAATGGCACTGGCGCTCAGGGTCTGAGCCTGGGCGGAGAGCTCAGTGTTCCTCTTGAGCTGGGCCTTGGCCTCGCTGAAGAAGGCCAGCTGACCAAAGTTGAGAGCCATGGCTCGCACAACGGTGGGGGCAGCGCCGGACCAGAGAGCAGCGATACCCTCACCCTTGGCAATGGATCCAAGAGCGTCGATGACAGACTTGTAGTTCTTTCGCTCGGCGAGGGGCTTGAGACCGTCACTCTGCATGCGGATCAGAGCAAGATCGGCAGGGTTTCCAATCATGGCAGCGATACCACCAGCCGTGAGACCTGCGGTTGCTCGCTCGGAGAAGCCAACCTGTCGCCCCTCAGCCTTGGCGCGAACAGACATGGATCCCATGATGGTGTCAAAGATGCCCAAGCGGGCTGTAGTGTAGACGGCCTGTCGAAGGAGGCCGGCGGAGAGACCAGTGTACAAGTCGAGGGCCTTGCCGCTAGCAATGATCTGTCGAGTGACGGCGAGAGGGCTAGGCTTGGGGCCGCTGGCTGTTCCCTCGCCGGCGAGCTGGATTCGGACCTTGACCATGTCGACTGGCTGGATGACGGTGGTGGCCACCATGCCGCTGATACCGCCATTGATGAAAGGAAGAGCAGCCTTGACGACAGGAGAGTGAAGAAGGTCGTTTGCAATGGCAACCGAGTCACCCTTGGCGGCATTCATGACCTCGCCGGTCTTGGCGCGGGCGGACTCTACGGCCTGCTTGATGGAACTCATGATGAATGTCTAGTGTGTGGGTGTAGGTGTGTGTGTTGGAGAGGTAGTTGTCTACTGAATCGAGTCTAGGGTCGATCCAAGCGAGCCGGCGTCGATGAGGTTTGCGGTAGATGGAAGCTGGAGTTTGATCTGGTCGTGTAAGTGATGAGATACATGGAGGAGGGCACGGCGGGGGTTTAATATAACAAGGCAATGGTCCATGGATGGGCAGTGGGGTGTGGAGATGCAGTGGCTTACAGCCGAGCACAAGTCAACAGTTGCGACATGGTGTTCAAGAAGATCCAGGGCCGAAGAGATCCGGACCTTCACCTCGGCCGGGGAGTGGGCCCGGCCCTGGGGGTGGGGGTTGGCATCAGAGGGGGGTCGGATGTGGTGGGGAGGGGTGTAAGTCGACGGTGATGGAATGCCGCCAGGGTCTCCCGCCGAGTGGATCGCATGCTGGGAGCAGATGCAGGGGGGAAACAATGACAGTTGAGGCGATGCGAGAAAGGAGACTTACTTGGGAGGCGGGTTTTCAGGCGCGGGATCCGACTCCGACAGGAAGAGCGACGGTGCTGGTAGTTCCGCGAGAGGCTGCCGGCGGCGGGGCTCAGACGGAGAATGATGGGCGGCGCGAGAGAGAGAGAGGTGAAGCAGGGTCCTTGACGAGAGGAGAAGCTCTGACAAAAGGGCGAATTATATGGACAAACGGTCGGATCCCGACTAGGCAATTGGAATGGCAGGCTAAAGCCGAAAATTGAAGCTTCTAGGGAGAATACGGAACTGCAGAGAGTCGAGTCGTGCACCAAGAGGGAAAACAGACGCGAGACGGCGCAGGAATCAAGTCCAAACCGAGGATCAAGAGGGCCCGTAGTCGCATATAACACGGGAAGTGACGGGCAGTGCGAGGGGAACCAAGACGCGGGGAAAGGAGGGGGATCGCAAGAATGGGATATTTTTACTTTGTTAGTTTGGCAGCACGGGAGCAGAGGAAGCTGTGATATTTACCCAGCGCATGTCGATGACGACGGTTAAAGTCGTGTCGGCCACTGGCGACCCTCCACCAAGCCGCATCAGAGACGGGAATTGTCTGGCAAAAGGGCAACAAAGCAACGAAAAGGCAGCCACACACCGAGATGCCGTCACCTTCCGGAAGGTCAGGTGTGGTGTTCTGGTGCCGTGTAACTCTCTGGGGGAGCGGCGACTGGCTGGGGCCGCCCAACGTCGCCGTTGATGCTTCCACAGCGTCGCATTCAACCACTGTCGCCCTCGCACTCTCACACCATCTGCCGGGGCGGCGGCCAAACACGGCTGGATTCGCCCATCCATGATTTGGGAGTAACTGCGGGGTTTGAGTTTGGGCGGCTCGGGAGGCTGTTTCAAGGCGCCATGGTGTGAAGACGGATGACGACTGATGACTTAGTTTCGTGAGGAGTTGCTGCGCTGCTGCTTGGCTGCTTTCTCGTCCTAGTCTGTATCTGTTCCCTGCCTCTCATCGGTCCCGGCCGTCTCGCTGAGGACTCTTTTTGCCCCGGGTTTCTTGGATGCGACGTGCTGTTGCAGAGCCTCCCCGGCCCGGGGGGGCACGAGTTGCAGAGCGTCTACAGCCGGTTTCTAGTGGTTCTGAGCCCAGCGTCGACTATACCGTTTGCTGAGGTCGAGGCGGACGTAGACGCACGACGTTGTCGATTAGCGGGGGGGGAGCAGCGTGCATGCATTTGGTGGGCACCGCGCGCTAGGCCGGGGCCAGCTCAGCAGCAGAGACCACTACGGTACAGGCCAAGCCAGCCTGGGGATGACGGACATTTCTTGCTGAGCTCGAGTGCGCTGAGCGCTGCAGAAGGCCCGGCCGGGGTGGGGGCTGGGCCTACGCCGGGTGTATTCCGAAGCGACGTTAACCGTGGTTATTGATTCATCGGCGAAGGAACAAAAGTCCGGCCTGGCGAGAGATCGGCGACTTTTCTTTTTTGGCTTCTCCAGATGTGAGCCTGTGCGGTCCCTGCTCGAAACGCCATGGCCATGGGCAATCCGGATATTGATTTTCTAGTCTAGACTTTCATCGATTCACATGGGTTGAGACATGACCGTCATACCAGACCCCTGGTGCTGCGGACAAGAGCCAGGCCGCCCAAAGCACTGGGAGCTTGCTGTCGCACAACACCATCCAAAAAACCGCCCACTGCACACGCCACAGACCCCTCTCGCGCCCGCTGGCTTAGAGTTGAAGCCAGGGCAGCGCCTTGGTATTTAAATGCTCAGTCGCCGGGCACCAACTTGACACCCGGACCCGGGCCGGGGATACAGCGCTGCCAGTGGTTGAAGAGCTGTGGCATGCTTGCTTTTTTGACACTAGGAGGCTTGCAGGGCGGCGCGCAATTGTGCATGTTAGGGCGGCGCATCAAGAGTGGGAGGCCCAAAAGTTTGCTGAATAGCCCGTGGAAGCGCCATGCCAGAGATACAGATGCGATACACGGTGATATCAACAGGGCCCATTTGCGAGCGTATTGGCTGAGCCATGAATTACAAATGTCTCGCTCATGTTTGGCGAACGCTAATACGCATACGGACCCAACAAATAGGAACCAGCAAGCATCTGGCAAGGGACGACACCCACAGGCGGCTCAAGAGGCGGGCGGCCCGCTGTCAAGCTCCACGATCCACAAGCTACTCGGTGCTCGGCTCGCACAAGTTAATGCTCGGCTCGGATTGTATATGCATATCCGATGATCAAGATGGAAGCTATTACATGTGATGATTTGCGAAAGAAAACAAACAGCAAAAAAAACTGGTTTAGATTGATCAAGATCTTTTTTTTTATTCTACGCGTAATGAATGTCGCTTGATTCGCGCCAAGGTTACAGTGTCTCACCCATGTCAGGGACCAGCGACCCATCAGCCATGAACCGTGAAATGGATTCACACCCACATTCCTCCTGCAAGTAGCTTTATCGCTGACGGGATAAAAATTCACAAAACAACTTGCTCTCTGCCAGACGGAGTAATCCTTCAGCCGCGTGCTCGAGCCCCCAAAAACAAGGCGTAGCGTGGCTCTATCCGTCCTGCTACACTACAGGATTACACCCTCGGTTATGAGTGGTCTCACTAGATCGCCGCACCACGTCATTTCTTGGAAACGCATGTCCGAAGGGCTAAGCAAACAAGATTAGCATTGCGTGTTTTGGGCGATGCAAAAAAAAAAAAAAAAAAAAAAAAATCCCATGCGCTTCCCCGGACATGATTGTTCGGCTCCAGGTTCGGGGCTTGTGAGCCGTGGGGGTTTGGTTCGAAGCTGCCAACTGCGCATTCCATCACGAGCATGCACATGGCATGTGTTGTGGTGCTGCTCCGAGGAACGATGACGTCGCCCAACGCGAGCGCCGCCGCTGCCACCCAGCATAGCACAGCGAGCCATCGGATGCAACCCACGGCATTCTTTGTGTGCCCTCCGCGGCGACGGCCTGCTAGCGGCCCCATCAAACGGCCCCATCCGGCTGTTGAACTCGGACACTGAAAATCATGCCTGGTTTTTTTTTTTTTTTTGGCCCTTGGCAGCGAAGCGTTTCTCAGGACCCCAAAGAGCTTGGGCCATGGTGGGGTCACCGGTCAAATTTGGGGTGTGGAGGGAAAACATGGAGGTGGAGAGCCTTGTCTGCAAAGCGACCTCAGTCGTCGCACTCGCTGAATGTCACAGTGACAGTTGGGGCTTCAACAAGGAGAGAAAACACGACATTCTCACGCGAGTCAGCAAACCCCAACCCCCAAATCTCTATCAAGACGCCCGAACACAGCATCAAAACTATCAGCGGACATTGCTCTTCCGTTGGGGGGATCTGTTCTCCAACTAGATCCCCGGGCTTAGACCGGAAGGGCTGGGCAAAGCGGGCGAGCCAGGACTCAAGAGTAACTTTTTTCGTACATCCCTGCATCTAGAACGGGGCAACCTATATTTCCTAGACCGCCGTGGTTTCGGCTTTACGTGGACATATGGCCTATCAAGTCGTTGAGCCAAGGGAGGACGATTGGCGCACACCGAACCTGACCGAAGGTGTGATATCAACAGTTGGTTGGATTGGGGGCAGCCAGAGCAAAAGTATAGATAACATCCCCCCAATGTTTTGATATCGGCTGAACTTTCCGAAACACGGGGACCTGTAGCAAGAGGCATGTATGTACCCCAAAGACGGTGCAAACATCACACGATTCAGTCGCCATGTGGTTGGCCCATTGGCGCAATCTCAGACGGTCCTCAACAGGGGGGGGTACATTCAACAACGCGACACTACGACGACAAGTCGCCAGATTTTCGAGGCGTTGCGCGGCCTAAAATCTTGAATCGACGGCCTTCCAAAACGGGATATACCTTGGCTTCCGTGCCCTTGCGGCTCTCGACTAAGACCGTGTCTCGACAACTGGTTGGGCGACCGGGTTTCAATGTGCGATGATGAAATGACAGAAGGCGAGCCCAGCCCTGCCGTGGATCCAGCCCGCCTTGGCGATGCTGCGACCGTGATTCGCCCATTTTCCCAGGGTCGTGGTCAAGCTGTTCGGCCGTGTTGTGGCGTTGGTGTCCGGGACAGGCCAGGATAGAGGACCGCAACTACATGTCCGGAACGGCCCACACAACAGGATCCTGTTGAGGCCTAAGCCGCCGCCGGGAAGTTACCGAGCCGGCCTCCATCCACCGTCACGACTGCCCCGTTTGTATAGGCGCCCGCTCGGGATGCGAGATACAGCAACGTGCCAGCCATGTCCTGCTCGTCGCCCAACCGCCGCATCGGAACGGCTGCTGCAGGCACGCTGATGCTCCCGCTGGACGCACCCTCCCCGCCTCCGTAGAGCCCCACGATGGGTGCCGACATTTCGCTCGGGAACACTGCAGAAGAATCCGGCGTGTCAGTCTTATGTAACGGCATCGATATCCGAGGTTACAAGACGGCAAATGAAACGAAAGGGACAGAATGGCCAACTTACACCCTGGTGCTATACAGTTTGCCCTAGAGTTGCGGTGCAACGCCGAGTTAGCCCAGCCAGTTCTTCTCTCAACACGAATAACCGAACAATGCCGTCGGAATATCACTCAACACTTTTGGTCCTGGTGACGAGGGAGGCCTCATTCGAAGACGCCAGCACTTACCGGATATTCCACTGAGGCAATGCCACGGCTAGCTGCTTGGTGGCCAAGATGGCCCCGGCCTTGCTTTGTCCGTACGCAAACCCTCCGGGTGCCTTCTTGTTCATGCCTCCGATGGAACTGGTTATGATGACTTGTGATGTTTGCGGAATGTTGCCGACCCGGTTTCCCTTGTCCAGGAGCTTCAGGAAAGCCATGGTGGTGAACCACACCGCCGCTGTATTGATAGCAAAGGGCTGAACGTAGGCGTCGAAATCATGTGCCCAGTTCTGGCTCACCCACTCGTCGAGCGTCGTCTCTGGCGTCATCGGCTTGACTTGAGGGCCTGCGATACCGGCGTTGCATACCAACAGATTCAGGTGTCCTGCGTCCTTTTCGATAAACGCCACCACTTCCTCGAGGCTGGCCTTGTTCACTACGTCGCACTGAACGGCAATCACGTTGGGGCCGACTGAGGCGGCGGCTTCTTGGAGCACGTCGAGTCGCCGACCTGCAATGTACACCTTGGTTGCGCCATTACGGGCAAGGGCCTTGGTCATCATCAGTCCGATACCTGCAGATCATTAGCTTTGTTCTCAGACAGTCTCAGACAACTAACCTGTGCCGCCCCCAGTAACCAAAGCTACCATGCCGTTGACATTAAAGAGCGTGTTTGCCTCCAGAGAGACATCACTGGAGGGCAGGGTCATGGTGGAAGCAGATGAATTCAAGTTACGCTAGCCAACTACTCGGGAAAGACAGCAATGTTATCGCTTCCTGTGCAGAGAAGAGGAGATGCAGGAGAGAAGTTGGGTATATATCACCGCAATTCGGATTTCGGGATGTCGCAGCTCCCATCGGCCCCCGCATCATGCAACACCCCCACCAACGTCGAGCGGCTCCGACTGCCAGGATCGACGATAGTCGCATGAGAAGCCCCCGCACTGTGCATGACACACTAAAATCCAAGTAGAGTACAGTAATCAGCCTCTTATCGCTACTGTCTAGAATTTCTTCGACCCGTTGTGGATTTTTGCAGAGGTACCGAATTCAAGCTCCTTCAACGACGTAAGCCATCACAACGCCAAAATGTCCAAGCGAAAGCGCTCCAGCGAGCCCAACCTCCAGGAGAAGCTCAACAAGCACTCCGACGACATCTTTCGCGCCCTCAAAGCCGCCAAGGGCCACGAACGGCAGCGCCTCAGCAAGCGCCTCAATGAAGATGGCATCACCCCCGACAAGAAGGAACGGCTAGAGCGCGAGGTCGCTGTGCTCAAGGTGCGTGCCAATCAATTCTCCAGACGCTTAATTACACCATTGACCAGATTTGCAGTCGCTCGATCTCCACCAGACCGCCCGCGCGCACATGCACTCGTCCCTACTGAAGATCAAAGCCGTAGCCGAATCCTCCGACCTACCTGAAGAGATTCGTCGCGGTCTCGCCAAACCAGAACTATCCGAAGAGGAGCGCGTGGCCTTGCACAACGTCACCAGCGGTCTCTACAACCGCGAACCCGTGAAGCAGGCTGTCGACCGCGCCGTCAAGACCGTGTGCCAGGTTCTCAATATCGAGATCCCTGCCAAGGCTAAACGCTCGCGCAAGGGCAAGGCCGAAAAGGAAGAGGAACCAAAGCCGCCGAAAAAGGAAATTGAGGAGGATGCTGATGAAGAAGACGTACGGGAATCTGTCGAGGAGGGTGATGACTCGGAGTGGAATGGCTTCTCTGACGATGAGGCTGCCCCTGCCCCTGCCGAGGATGTCGAGAGTGATGAGGAGGGTGCCGATGAAAGGTATAAATCTCAGTACGGTCATCTTCTGGCTAGCTCCTCGGACGAAGAGGATGACTTTGACGATGAGCGCTTCGACCGTTTCAGAGGGAAGGAAAAGCCCAACCTCGATGACATTTCTCTATCCGGCGGCTCAGGTTCCGAGCCCGAGCTTGACTCTGAAGATGAAGATGAAGACGAAGATGAACCCGAAGCCTCTGCATCGCCCTCTCCCCCACCTGCGAAGAGAAAAAAGGAAAAGAGCTCGGCTTCAACTGCACGCCCCACGGGCTCAACATTTCTGCCGTCTCTGATGGGCGGTTACATATCCGGTTCAGAATCTGCCTCTGACGTTGATGTCGCACCTACTAAAAAGCGTCTCGGCCAGCGTCAGCGCCAAGCCATCTGGGAGAAGAAATTCGGCACTGGGGCGAAGCATCTTCAGAAGCCTACTAAGCAGCGCGGCCGCGATTCCGGTTGGGACATGAAGCGTGGAGCTGTAGATGGTGATGCTGGGCAAGCAACGCCATGGAAAAAGGGCATCCGAAACCCGCTCAACCGACGGGGTGCCACGGGGGCTAATGCAGAGCCCAAGGCCGAGGCCAAGAAACCACCAACAAAGAGGGATGACGAAGGAACTCTGCATCCCAGCTGGCAGGCAAGGAAGCAAGCCAAGGATTCGGAAAAGACGGCGGCGTTTGCTGGAAAGAAAATTACATTTGATTAAACATGCATGTCATCAGCGATACCAAACATTAACGGCGAAACAAAATATCTTGCACAACACTGTACCTTTTTTTCATGCTGAACATTGATGTACATCCTCCTACCACTGCGAAATTAGTTATAGGGAAAGCAGCAATTAATTGGAATATGTTGCTCAGTGCGTCATCAGTCTCAATTTCCTGTTTTTGTAATAATCGACCCAAATCAATCAGTGCCTGACACCACGAATCTACAATTACATTACCACTTGTAATACCACTTCGCACTGCCATGATAACATACATACTCGGAATAACCCGACAGCCACCCAGCTCCCAGTGCTGAACAAGACGCCATGACGTTTGTCAATTGCAGTGTTCAACGACGCTGTTCTTTGATCACTTACGTACCTGGAAGAACAACAAGGCCGCAATTCAGAGCACAGCCACTCGTGGCCAAGCTATATAAGACCAAGAACTGCAACAACCAACATGATGGTGGGAATGATCGGCCTTGCAGGAACCAACCGCCCCCCTGAAAAATCCTACCAAGGGGTTTCTCAGATTCCAAAGTTAGATTCTCGCTCGGCTCATCCCATTCACAATCACACATCGATATGTGCTACATTGTCACCACTCACACTCTCGAATGCGATGTACGACCACTAATCTCCGATGGATGCCAGCTCTACGTAGAGCCCTTTGCAGCGCCTTCCCACTGCGATTGTCGACCACGACGCGCCATCAACGACGTATACGCATGTGATGCACACGGATGCTGCACACTGCGTTCCAGAATGGCTTGGTGCCACAATACTGAAGACTGTTTCCAGAGTATGGAGCTCCATTATTACGTCCAGGCGGGGAGCGCCCCCTATCCGAAAGCTTGGAGGCCCTTTCCTGCTATTGAGGAGTTGCTGTTCCCCGAGGCTGGATTGCCTCACGGTTGCGAAATGACCGAGCACCTCGACAAGACTCTGGACAAGATCATTGTGCTAGGGCGGCATATTCAACAGATCCGCTCGACTGTGTCGAAGTTGCGCCGGCTAATGACGGCAATGCTGATGGAGTACAGGAGACGGGGGATGAGCAAGGATGATGCGGATCGGATCCGCGATTTGAAGAATGCTATTGGCGAGGCCAGAATAGTGCTGGCTGGATTTTCGAAACTATTTCAAGCGGACAAGCTATCGCTCCAGCAAGAATGGAGACACTACCAGGACTGGGTCAACATGACCAAGTGCCTGGGTATTGACGAGAGCTCAGTCATTTCCTTGGCAAGAAATTGTCTGGATAGGATTTCACGGGAAGGCTCGATGGTATCTTTGGCTACCACATATGAAGAATCATTTTGTTCCTGATCTGCGGGCGAGAAAAGGTGCCTCTTTGGATTTCTTGGATGCCAGTTGAACCACTTGTCTTGCGATTGGATTGGAGATGATTATTGAACGGGCAAATTGTGACCGCCCAGTAACAAAGAAATTGAACACAAGCCTTGCAGAATGAATGGTTTACCAAAAGGAAAAAGTTCGACGGAGGGCCCGAAGTACTTTCTTTGTTGAAGAAAGAGGCATCAGAGGTTCTGCGGCGCATCTTGCTTGGACAACGTGCGACATTCAATGGCATTTATTTTAGCCACGGCACCAGTGGCGATGTTGAAGATATCGCTGGACGATATACTCTCAGAAAAGCGGCAAAATGAAAAAAAAAATGTGCTCGTAGTTATCTGCCTTAGTAACCTAGTTTGCACTACCCATGTAGTTCGTCTTAGAAATAAAACAGCAGTGCTGGTCAAAGTCGTCAAAAAGGCAAAAAATGGTTCCTGCGTACTCGCAGGTGGCGTCTCTCCCGCCGGGAATTGAACCCGGGTCTCAAGCGTGACAAGCTTGCATACTGACCACTATACTACGGAAGATTGATGGTTGTGAGCAACCATTGTAGTGGGGATTCGTGTCAGCATGGTTCCAAGCTAGCATCATAAAGCCTCAATTTAGTCCCCACCGACTTTGGGGGGCAGCCTCAGACGGTTTGCCAACTGATTTACCATATTTTGGTAGGTAAGGAATCTTTTAATTAATTAGCTTTAGAACCGTGTTTTAGAGAACATTCTCAGTGAGAGTGGCGGAGTCTCTGACCGGATCATCAGCCCATCTTAAAACCAGTCACCAATATTCAGGAGGAACCATTACCTAGGGCGGGCAATTTTTTTTTTAAAAGAATACCTATGTGCATTGGTTTCCTAAATTAAATAAACACCTTGATATGTAAGTCTTTATATGAGCTAGAAAAAGAGTGCTGCCGTGAGATGAGAACCTAAAAGGTAAATACGATGCTCTAGGGTAGCAATGATTGAGAAGGCTTCGCCCAGGAATCCCACAGTAGTTGCATCCAAAATACGGGTTGAATAAAAAAATTGAACCATGTATGTTCGAAATTAACATCGTATTTTGACGGAATAATTATTTATTCATGATTAGGCCACAAACTTTCCTGTGGTAGAAGCTTTTAACTGCTCTAATCTCACATCACAAGCAAATTGCATGGCATTTGGGTGTCATATGAGCAAACCATCCAGAAATAGATTAGCGCAAAGTGGCTCTTGAGGCGAAAAATATCGGCATCAAGCATCCATATCATAAAATCATGATTGACAGTGTGGTAATGACAAGGCAATAACTAAGAAAATATGCCTTCACCATACATAGTGTAATGCCAGACTAGTAGCATAGCTTATTTACTACACAGACAGGCATCCTGACTACGCAAAAATGTGAGGTCAATTAGGAGACCATTTTTGAAATGTTCTTCCATTGACCTCTGACCCTACGTCAACTAAGACGAAATGCAAAAAGAAAGGGAGAGCGAGTTTGTCGCTCCTGTGAATCGAACACAGGTTTTCTCGGGATGCTCATTTGACCACAACGAAATGTCCTAACCACTAGACGAGAGCGACTTTGTCAGTCGCTGTTGTGCGATGGAGCTCGCCCCATTGTTGGCGGCGGGAAAACTTTTTCAACATATGAGGGGATATGGTCCGTGGTGGGGCAGAGTTGTTACGTACCTCTGGATCTTGACAAATCGTGTTGGCATTCTCTGCTTTTTGAAACAGCTTCAAGATTAGCGTGATTACATGGCTGTGACCCACGTGTAGGATCATGATTTGGATGCTAAGTTCACAGCAACAGTATGACACTGGAGAAGAAAACGACATCACAGTCACAGGAGACAGAGTTTCAACTGATTTGCCTTCTTGGGCCCTGAATCTCAATTGGATTGGACTAGACTTTGGACTCAAGCAACCAGCTTCCTGAGCAGGGACTCCTGCTGACTCTCAATATCACCCAGGCGGCCAACTTCCTTGCCCTGCAGCGGAACATTAGTCAACGAACAAAACAATCAGGCGTCAGTATCTTACATTCTCAACCCTCACAACAGTGGGGACACCCTGGATGTTGTAGGGAGCCTTTCGGTACTTGTTGACGGGCTTGCCCCTCCACTCCTGGGGGTTGCCGACGCGGACAATGTAGGCGTTTGGGGCGGACTCGGGCCCGAAGACGTTCTTGAGAGCGGGAAGAGCGTCCCTGCAGTCGGGGCACCACGAGGGCTCGCCAGAGGCAAAGTAGACCACGTAGTGGGTCTCCTCGCTGGAGGGCGGGGTATCGGCGTCGACGAGAGGCATTTTGGCAGAGGCGGGGAGATGAAGGAGGAACGAATGAGTCTGAACAAGCCTCTCGACTTTTTGCGGCGGCTCTTGGAGGTATTTAGAGTGCGTCTGGGTGGAGTTGATGATGTGCTCATCCAAACGGCTTATTGCTCGCATCTTTTTATGGGGCCGCCTCCCCACTCCCGGTCGTATGGAATTGGCGCTGCATTTGCAATCAACCACACGTGCGTGGGTTGGGTGTGTTTCCAGCCCAGGAATGCGAAAATTGCTTTTTTGCTTTCCTCTGCTCCGGGCCATTGGACTCTGCAGGACATCAACCAAGGCAAATGCGAAAATTAAGTACAATCGCGAGTAATATTACAAGCTATCAAATTCTAGTCTGATGCTGATTCTGTTTATCCCTTGCACATTTTCCTCCTCCACACGTCGTCCCACATGAATGGTACCACCCCGATAGCCTATCAAGGTTTACAGGAACTTTTCTAATGCCTTAGCCGTATCGATGATGGACTGCTGCACCGTGTAGTGGTCCTGTCCAGTAGCCTTGATTATCTTGGAATTGTCAATGCCTCGGCCTTCAGGGTATGAGAAGTCAGCAGTGTAGCCTGCCCCAGGTGTTCCCTCCTTGATGATATCGCGGCGGTTTGGGTATGCTTCCCGCAGGATATCAGCAGCGGCCTGAGGGGGGATAACTCCCTTGTTCAAGATGTACCGCTGGTTGTCTGCCTTGGCCGGGTGGTCGACTGCGAAGACAAATGCTCTAGCAACATCGCGGACATCGACGTAAGAAGGGGTCTCGGTCAGGGGCGCAGGAATGTCTTCACCCGAGAATACCTTCCAGATGAAGCCCATGGTTCCACTGATCTTGGAAATAGACTCGAGACCAACGGGTGGTCCCATGACGAAACTGAAACTGTTAGTTTTTTTTTTTTTTTTTCGGGTTGGTGCTTGGTCATGCCAGGGGCAACTTACGTTGGGTTGATAGCCGTGGTGGTAAATGATGGACCCTTTTCGTTTCGAAACTCCCACAAGGCGCGCTCAGCGACAGTCTTGCTGGCTGCATAAATGAGATTTCCGGGTGACTTGTTCCCAAGCTGTTTGACGAGTTCTGGGGTTTGGTTCCAGTCGGCTTCGGTAAAGATGTGCGGGCCTGGTTTGGTGCTAGAAATCGCAGCAATTGACGACATCAAGACGAAACTCTTGATTGATGGTTCGCCAAGTGCCGACTGAAGGACCCCTCGGGTTCCCTCAAGAGCCGTCTTTAGGACAGGCTCGGGGTCGGTGAACCTGAGGCTCACCGGTGAAGCAAGGTGAGCAATAGCGTGGACGCCTAAAATAGGTTAGACAGAAGATGCAATGGCTAGAAGAGACATACCCTTGACAGCAGCATCAAATGCGCCAGGAGCCACAATATCAGGGACCTCTACGATCTCAAGGTCGTTTTTATATTCGGATAGATCATCAACAAGAGAATTTGCTGAATCCTTGGATCTGACAGTTCCTCGTACCGCGTATCCGGCCTTGAGGAAGGCCTCAATGACCGGCCCGGCGATGTAACCATTGGCGCCAGTCACGAGAACGATACTCTTTGCAGACATGATGATGCACTTTGCGATAAGGATGAAATGAGGTAACCTGTAAGTTTGGATGTAGAGGAGCTTTGATTGTAGAATTGTGTGATGATGGCTTCTTGGATGGGAGCCTACAATGGCTTCTTATATATCTCATGGCCTTCTCTCATGCATGCGCCCGTGTGTTGGATTTTCGCCCCAATACAGGATACTCGCCGACGGCGTTTTTGATGCATGGCCGTGCCTGAAAATTCATGCGGCTAGGCTTAAACGATTACAAAGTAGCGTTTTCAGCTATGTTGGTGTGATCTGGCGTGGCCGGGATTGGAGGATCGGGTTTCTTTGGTAAGACTGCCGGCCGGTTTTACAGCAGTCTTTAGCTGACAAAGCTTGCATGGGCCGAGGCCCACCACCAATGTTTAGTGATCGAAATAATGAGACAGTTCACGTTCCGTGTTCATGACGTCAGAAACTCCTTGGATGAATTGGATTGGGCTCGAAATTCGGGCTAACTTGGGAAAAGTTGCCATTGCGTGCAATGGGTCAAAAGCACGTTGTGCAAAAATGGAGTCGAACCGAGGCGAGCGCGCCACAAACAAGACAGGATGCTTAGACAATTATCAAGACGCACAGATTTAGATAAGCAGCTAAACCCTACCTAAACCTTATTTGAGCAAGGCTTTGGCGACTGTTAGACTACGTTGTGCGATAAGTTGGACGCATTCAATACGACAAAGGCAAGTGATTTTGCCTGCAGGAACTGAACCACCACTGAATGTGACTTTTTTTTTTTTTTCATAAAAAAGAATGGCACACCATTACAGATAAATGGCTCTGTTTAGTTCGCATTCATTAATTTATGTCAACGTATTATCTTGAAGCCGGAGCTCATGCCGGCGAATCTAATGGATTTTAATTAGCACGTGACCTCGCGACAAATCTCTGTCGCGGCGCCCGATGACGCAACAGAGTCATGATGCCCTAGCAGGCAACCGCCCATTCAGCGCGCTGCCACTGGACTTGCAACCCGGAATCTCGCAATCATGGTCGGGCGCAAGAGAACCACGAGGGCCAGCACCAGACGCGGCGCTGCCGGTGCGGCTCCCAGCGAACCGGATGTTTACCAAGACATGCTCGCCGAGGTGGGCGTGAATGCGCCGGATGCAAGCTCACCAGAGCGACCATTAAAACGGCGTCGCGCAGGTCCGAAAAAAGAAGAGAAGACCCCAGAGAAACCATTACCGGTAAACGCGCAAGCCTCGAGTTCCGTGGTGGTCCCAGTAATGCCATCTACGGCGGAGGAGGACGATGAGGATGATGAAGATGTTGAGTTTGAGGATGTTGTTATCCCGGAACCCACCATGCAAACCATGGAGCTAGAGTCCGACGAAGAAGATGACGAAGAACTCGTTTTTGAAGATGTTGATTTTGGCGCAGTAGCGGAAAGCTCCGTATCGCAGGAACCAAAACATTTGGAACTCAATCTCACCGTTCAACAAGAATCCACAGCGCAAGCGAAGAAGGCTGTAGAGAGGCGCAAACCGATTAGCAAAGAAGAAAGAGAGCGACGGGCTGATATCCACAAAGCTCACTTGGTTTGTCTTCTCGCGCACGCTGCGCGTCGCAACCACTGGTGCAACGATCGCCGTGTACAAGATATTCTGCGACCGCATTTGACGGATAAAACAGTTTCATATCTAACACCCGGAAGACACCTATCCCAGTTTGGCCGAACAGAAAGCCTCAAGAATGGGCTCAAGCAGTTGGAAGGAATCTGGAAAACTAAGTTTGAAATCACTGAGAGAGGTCTGAGGAGAGCACTCTGGGCTGAAGAACCAGAGCATTTGCAAGAGGTATGAATACTGTTAGTCTCATTCAGCTATGTTTCTGACAGCAGCAGTATGAACCTCCGTCCGACATGGAGTCATGTTTGGATCGTGACGATTTTCGCGAGGCGGCCAAGAAATTCGAAGGCTCTCGAGATATTGGCGCACAGCTATATTGTGCCCTTTTGCGGAGCATAGGAGTTCGAGCGCGATTGGTTTGTTCGCTGCAGCCGCTGGCTTGTGTATCTGGCGCTCCGACACTCCCCAAGCCTAAGCCAGACAAGGCCAAAGCCAAAGCTAAGAAGGATGAGCAAGTGCGTGCCACAATGGCTAAGTACCAGGATATGGCAAATGCAGGCTACGGTTCACCCTCGGGCGGTTCAACGGCCCGTCGGAGACTGGGACATCCTAATGCGACGGCATACAATTTTGAGCCGCCGCCTCCTCCACCGAAGTCTCGACCGACATTCCAAGCACCAAAGAAAATCAAGGAATCAGCATACCCAATTTATTGGGTTGAGATTCTCGATGTCGGGCACCAAAAATGGCAGCCTATTGACCCCGTAGTCACGCACACATTTTGGAAGCCCAGGGCTTTGGAGCCGCCGATAACAGACAAGGAAAACTCCCTGTCCTACGTGGTGGCATTCGAAGCTGATGGATCCGCAAGGGATGTGACAAAACGTTATGCAAAGGCATACACGGCCAAAACACGCAAATTACGAATAGGGAATGCCACAGAAGGGGGAGAAGAGTGGTGGCAAAAAGTCATGAAAATGTACCAACGTCGGCGACCAACCGACCTCGACCAGATTGAGGATAACGAACTCATCGGGGTGGAGGCAAGGGAGCCAATGCCCCGAAATGTTCAAGACTTTAAAGACCACCCGATCTATGCTCTAGAACGACATTTGCGGCGCAACGAGGTGTTAATACCAGGCGCCAATCCTTCAGGGACCGTTGGTGCTGGTAGCCGAGGTCCCCTGGAAAAGATTTATCGTCGAAAAGACGTGCGCATCGCCAGGAGCGCAGATAAATGGTATAGAATGGGTCGCGAAGTAAAACCCAACGAGATACCAGCTAAATGGCTCCCAAAGAGGGCGCGGCCTAAGGACGACCGCGAAGAGGAGGAAGAGGATGCACAAGGAGATGCGGGCACGCCTGTTTACACAGAGGAACAAACAGAGCTCTACATTCCACCCAGAGTACGGAACGGCAAGGTTCCAAAGAACAAATTTGGCAACATTGATGTTTATGTTCCAAGCATGGTCCCGCAGGGAGGTGTACATATTGTTCACGAACACGCTACTCGTGCGGCGTTCCTTATTGGAGTCGACTATGCGCCTGCATTGACGGGTTTTCAGTTTAAAGGACGACACGGCACTGCGGTCTTGCACGGAATCGTGGTAGCTAAAGAGTACGAAGAGGCCGTCCGAGCGGTCATGGATGGACTGGATGATCTGGAACAGCAGGTGGAGGACGAGCGGAGAAGAAACAGGGCCCTCAGGGGATGGAGAAAGCTTTTGATGGGATTGAGAATCAGGGAACAGATTTGGAGCGGAGTTGATGCAGAGGAGCGGAGGTTGGCCGATGAAAAAGCGGCGAGAGAGGCGAATCTGGATGCAGAAATCGAAGATGCACCGAGTGATGTTACGGAAGAGTTTGACATGGTCGACGACGATGATGGCGGAGGAGGATTCCTGATAGAGTGAACCTCGTTCTTGGGTATATAAGACTTACTGCGATGAGCGTCGATAGATGATCGACGACCAGAGCGATGTATTTAGTAGTTGCTGAATCTGTTGATGGACCTGTCTATTAGGCCTTACATTACGATCTAGCAGTCATTTGCGACGAGCGTTTCCCGTCAAGTCCACATTGTGCTCAGTATTGCTACCATATACTGATAGGGTAATACTTACATCGTATTTTGCGGTGAGGGCATGTGGTGGCTGAACCTTGATAGCTATGTGGTCCAGCTGAAATACAATGACGCATAGATTAAAATTGGAAATCCAATCATATATTTCACGAGAAAAATTGTGTTTGAAACGTGGATCCAAATGCCCGTCGAGTACGGTTTTCGGACGAGGAAACTACCGAGCGAACTAGGGTAGTAGCTGAACCCCTGTCGTATTCCATCGTATCTCGCATTGGGATGCGTGGCCAGCTTTGTGAGCCAGATTATGGGGCGTGATAGATGCCTCGACGCGGAGGCTGTGTTGAGCCGGTGAAACGGAAGTAAGAGAATCATTTTTGAATCGCCTTGCCCTGAGGCATTGCCGTATTCTTGGTGGGTAATTGTGCATCCAGACGGTTGCTCAATCCGTGTGATTTGGGGTTGGAGAATATTACATCGGATGCCTAATGGGGGCAGTGTTGTGAAAGTGGCACAAATGAGCCTCTGTCGAGCGTGAGACACTTGGGTAAGAACAAAAGAAACAAAAAACGAATGACACTGTGTTTGATTTTGCATGTGACCAAGTTGTGCGTGCATTATTATGCTTGGCAATTCTTGAGCAAGACTGTGGCCAAGAAGGCGCGGGTTGTCATCGAGGAGTGCGATCGACAGCGAGCTGAGGACTGGATCGCTATCGCCAGAAAACAGACGAATCGCTGCTTGAGGAAAAGCCGTTCGGTTCTCGAGAGCAGACAGTGGGACCGGAGTTCGGATGGGAATCAGGCCGGCGCCGAATGAGGAAAATGCAAGGGGCCTGCCCATTACCAGCCCAGCCAGGCATGGCGCCAAGCAGCTGGCGAGCCAGGCCCTGTGCTGGAGGTCTTTACTGGGTGCTCACTGCGAGCTCTCGTGCTGGTTGCAATGGACAGACGCCTGGACTAAGTGCTGACATGTGGGCGCAGGCCGTGACGCGTTGCAAGGCCGGCGACACCAGACATCCGGGGGAGGGGCATGGGGTGAGAGTATTTTGTTTCTTTTGCGTATCCCGTATTTCGCATTCAGAGCCCGCAGATGCGAGAGGATTTCGTGGTTGGAACACTGCCACACTCTGGCTGCTCTGGTGGTGTCATTGCGTAACACCAATGTCCACTGGCAGGCCTCGGCCAGCCACTACGAGGTCGTGGTTTTCAGTGCCCACACCCGCTAAACGGCTTGGCTCTTCCTACCGCCGTGTGGTCAAAACAACCTCCCCCCCACTGATTGACCGGTGGGGCCTCCCCTGCTCCGCTCCCGCGACATTGCGCGTGCGAGGCTTAATTCATATAACCAGGGCGGCTGGCTCCACGCCCTTCAGCTGCGACCACCGAGCTTGCTTCAAGTCATCTACTGCGTGCGCGCTGCATCGCATCGCCTCAACGCTGTTCGCCGCGTGAGACTGGGCCAATTTATACATTAGGGCCTCGAGCCCCCCTCCCCTGCGACGACCCTTGGCCGACTGCTCGCATCGCCGCAGGATTTCGTATCTTGGCTTTTGCTTTTTCGGACGTCGTTCAGCCCTGCTGACTGAACAGTGTCAACATCTTGACTTGATCATTATCAATTGCATCGACTACCACTTCACTAACAAGAAGCCCTTGGGCTTACACCGCGCCCATCATGGCCTTCTTCAAGCAGGTCGTGACCCTCATGGGCAAAAACTTACGTATTCTCCTGTTCCGTCACCTCGCCCTGTGCATCATCATGGCTTTTATCCTGCCCACCTTCCTGGCATCTTTTTTCAGTTTCGCCAAGAACCTCTTTGTTCCACCGGCCGTGTTTGGCATAGGCGACCCTCATCCGGTCAAGTCGCTTGCCGAAGCTTTCGACGATGCCAAGGGCGACAGCCGCGACAAGTTTGTCCTTGTCAACAGCGGACTCTCAGGTGGAAACATTGACAAGGTCCTCGACACTTTAGAGAGCCAGGCCAAGGACGCTGCAAGTTTCATTAACGTTGTCCGCATCGACAATGAGGATCAGCTTACAACAGAGTGTCGCAGCAGTCTTCGCGCCGTCTCGACCTGCTTTGGTGCCGTCGTCATGCGCTCCTCTCCAGACGAAGGATCCGGTGGCATCTGGAACTACACTATTCGTACCGATGGTGCCCTGATCGAGTCTGTTGGAAAGATTGACGTTGATAAGTCCAACAACGGCCAGGAGGTTTACATTCTCCCTGTCCAGCGTGCCGTCGACTCCATCATTGTCCGCCTCAACAACTCGCGCGACACTTCTCTTGACGGCACTATGGAATATCCCTTTACGACATTGACAACAGAAGAACGCAAGGACAAGATCCGAGAAGCCTACCAAAAGATTATCTATAGCTGGATGGGCGTAGCTTTTATTGGAACCGTCATCTGGGTCACCTACCACTTGACGGGTTTCATCGCCTCTGAGCGCGAGAGTGGCATGTCGGTGTTGATCGACTCTATGCTCCCTGTCAACAAGCCTTGGAAGGCCCAAGCTGCCCGAATCATTGCCCACCACCTGTCGTTTTCTCTCATCTACGCCCCTGCCTGGATTGTCGGCTCCATCACCATGCGCCAGGGTGTGTTTGCGCAGACCAGCATCGCCATTGTTCTTATCTTCCACCTTCTTGGTGGGTTGGCATTTTCTTCCATTGCCATCCTCTTTGCTTCATTCTTCAAGAAGGCCCAACTGAGTGGTATCACTTCGATTCTGGCTTGCTTGCTCCTTGGTATTCTTGCCCAGTCGCTCACCTCCCCTAGCACTGGCCCCGTTGTCATACTATCTCTGCTCTTTTCTCCCTGTGCCTTTGTTTACTTTACTACTTTCATGGCTCGCTTCGAAAAAGTTGCAAGGCCAACAAACCTCATCGAGACCGCACCCGACAGTCCCTGGTCCCTTCCGGGCATTGTCATCTGGATCTTTCTCATCATCCAGATTTTTGCTTATCCCCTGATTGGTGCCATTATTGAAAATGCCCTTTACGGCAACTCATCCAAGGGTCGCAAAATCTTGCTTCGCCAGGATGAGATTGCCGGTATGGGAGACAATGCTGTGCAGCTGCGCCAATTCTCCAAGACCTACACGCCTGGCATCCTTTCGCGTTTGTTCGTTCGAGGAAAGGCTAAGAAGGAGCCCGTCAAGGCCGTCAGTGAACTGAGCTTCGATGTTGGCCGGGGCCAGATTGTTGCTCTCTTGGGCGCCAACGGTAGTGGAAAGAGTACTACGCTCGATGCGATTGCTGGAATCAACAAGTTGACAAACGGGTCCATTACAATCGACGGCTCAGGTGGTCTCGGTATCGCACCACAGAAGAATGTTCTCTGGGACGACTTGACAGTCGAGGAACATATTCGTATCTTCAACCACCTCAAAGCTCCTAATGCCCGAGCCACTACGCAAGGAATTCATGACCTCATCAAGGCTATTGATCTCTGGAAGAAACGAAGAGCCTTTGCCAAGACTCTTTCCGGCGGTCAAAAGCGCAAGCTCCAGCTGGGAATGATGTTGACTGGTGGAAGCGCTGTCTGCTGTGTCGACGAAGTTAGCAGTGGCATTGATCCTCTCTCTCGACGAAAGCTCTGGGATATTTTGCTTGCCGAGCGCGGCAGGAGGACCCTGATTTTGACGACTCATTTCCTTGACGAGGCTGATCTCTTGGCTGATCACATTGCTATCCTGTCCAAGGGTACCCTTCGAGCTGAAGGATCATCAGTTGAGCTCAAAGACAGGCTTGGTGGTGGCTACCGAGTGAACGTTCCCAAGGACCAAGGTTTCAAGCATAGCCCCGATGTCGACGGAGTCAAGAAGAAGGATGCATTTGACCTTGTCACCTATGTCGCCCCCACGTCCCAACTCGCCGCATCCGTCATCAAACACCTAGAAGCTGCTGGTATAAGCGAATACCGATTCTCCGGACCCACAATCGAAGATGTTTTCCTTCAAGTCTCTGAGGAGATAAAAGAAGAAGAGGCCTTCCGTAATGTTGACCAGGCATCTCCCGTTCAGTCCAATGACAACGAAAAGGTCTCTGAAGGTGAAGATAACACCTCCAAGGGACTGAAGCTTATGGATGGGCAAAGGGTTGGATACGTAAAGCAGACCATGATTCTGTTCATGAAACGCTTGACCATCATTAAGCGCAACAGATTGCCGTACATTGTCGCATTTCTTCTTCCCATCATTGCCGCCGGCCTAACATCCTTGTACATCAAGAATCAAAGCCCGACCGGCTGTTCGCCAGCGGATCAGTCCTCCAACTCATCTACCGAGAATGCATTCACTCAGATTGACGATGATGATGAGTTTCTTTTCCTTGCTGGTCCAACCTCCAAACTTTCCACATCCACGCTGACTCGTCTCTTTACTCCCCTCTTCAACAGTAGCAGCAGTCAGAGCGCTGTTGGTGCGACTGCTCTTGCAAACATTGAGACCGTGGACACATTCAGCGAGTTTCAAAAGTTTGTCGAGGATCGCCGCAAAAATGTCACCACCGCCCTGTGGCTCGGCGATGATAGCCAGAAACCAACTATTGCTTGGGTCGCCAACCTGTTCCTCACGAGCCCCATGCTAGCCCAGCAATTCCTCGACGTTCTTCTCACAAATACCACCATATCAACTACCTGGCAGGAGTTTGAGGTCCCATTCAGCCCTAGCACTGGAAATGCCTTGAACTTGATCGTGTACATGGGCATTGCCTTATCTGTCTACCCAGCATTCTTTGCCCTGTACCCAAGCATGGAGCGCCGCAGATTTGTGCGTGGTCTTGAGTACTCTAACGGTGTCAGACCCTTCCCACTTTGGATGGCATACCTGATCTTTGACTTCATCATTGCCCTCGTCAGTTCCGCAATCGTGACGGCTGTTTGGGCAGGCGTCTCTGGTATCTGGTTCCATCTGGGTTACCTATTTTTAGTCTTCTTCCTCTACGCAATTGCCGCCATCCTCATGTCCTACGTCATTTCACTATTTACAAAAACTCAGCTGGGGACCTACGCGTGGGCTGCGGCCGGACAGACATTCGTCTTCCTTGTATACTTTATTGCTTACATGTGTGTCCTCACATACGCCCCCGTCACGAAGATTGACTCGAGCCTCCGCTATGTCCACTTCATTGTATCGATATTTGCTCCCATCGGTTCCGTACTCAGGGCATTGTTTGTGGCGTTGAATCTCTTCTCTACGGCGTGCGACGGTGATCAGCTAGCCTCCAACCCAGGGGGCATTATGTTCTACGGTGCTCCGATTATATATCTTATTGTCCAGTCTATTGTCTTGTTTGGCCTCCTGATCTGGCTGGATAAGGGCTCCGCGGGCTCGTCGCTTCGTGGGCTCATTGGCAGCAAAAAGGTCGAGACTGACGCTGAGCAGTCTGATGAAGAACTTGCTAACGAACTTACCCGAGTTACGAGCAACGCAAGTAATGAGCACGGCTTGCGCGTTGTCCACCTTACAAAGAACTTTGGCAAAAACACTGCCGTCGACAATGTCACTTTTGGAATTAAGCGCGGTGAAGTATTTGCCCTATTGGGACCCAACGGTGCTGGCAAGTCAACCACTATTTCAATGATCCGTGGCGACCTCAAGCCTAGCCGCAATGGTGGTGATATTTTTGTTGAGGACGTCTCTGTGACCAAGAACCTTGCCGACGCCCGAGCCAACCTTGGTGTCTGTCCCCAGTTTGATGCAATGGACCAGATGACCGTTAGGGAACATCTCGAATTCTACGCCAAGGTGCGAGGCATTCCTGACGTGGACTACAACGTCAATGCTGTCATTCGGGCTGTTGGCCTTGAGGCCTACTCCAACCGCATGGGCAATGCCTTGTCCGGCGGCAACAAGCGCAAACTGAGTCTTGGTATCGCTCTGATGGGCAACCCTACCGTTGTATTGCTTGATGAACCCTCATCAGGCCTCGATGCTGCGTCCAAGCGTGTCATGTGGAAGACCCTTGCCGCTACCGTACCCGGCCGCTCTATTCTCCTCACGACGCACAGTATGGAAGAGGCCGATGCCTTGGCAGGTCGCGCTGGTATTCTAGCCCGACGCATGCTTGCATTGGGTACACCAGACGACCTCCGCCACCGCTTCGGCGATGCCCTCCACGTCCACCTGGTTTCCAAGACTGCACCTCGCACCACCGATGAAGAAATGAACGGTATAATCCAATGGATCCGCCAGTACCTCCCCTCTGCCGAGGTCGATGAAAAGACTTACCACGGCCAAGTTCGCTTCTCTGTCCGCGCAAGTCAGGTCCTCGCAACTACGCAGGGCAGGAACGAGGATGAGATTGTCAGAACTAGCCAAAATATCACTCAGAGTGCCATTGGAAATCTTGTGATATTATTGGAGGAGCACAAGGAAAAGCTAGGAGTAGGACACTACAGCGTCTGCCCCACGACGCTAGACCAGGTGTTCCTGACGATTGTTGGCCAGCACAATGTCAAGGAGGAAAATTCGGAAGAGAAGCAGGATAGTATTTGGATGAAGATTCTCAAGTTTGGAAGTTCATAGACTTGCTTTTTGCACTGTATAACCACGATGTTACTCATAATCAGATAGAGCGTTTATTAATGAGACCTGTCCATTTTGTTTGTCACAATATCCTCCATCCTATGAAGATGCTCCACTTCCTGTCTCAAAGCCGACCCTGGCGATTCATGCTGCTGCTGCCATTACTCATGCGAAGAAGTGGATGATGAAACCGAAGATAAGAGAGAGACAGAGGACTCGGAGGCTTCGATAACTTCTTGGTCATTGTTGTTATGATTGTTGCTGTTGAGTAGAACCAACGGTGCTGGAACCGTCGCGGAGGTCTTGCTGGGTTTCGGCTCTGCATCGCGTGTGTCTTCCGCATTAAGATGGACAGTCTTCGGAGGTAAATCATCGGTCACAAGGGCCAAGCATTCCGAGTCGCTGAGAACTGCTTCGTCCTCGAGGCGCAGGTATTCCTGGATGAGCGCCTCTATGGAAAGCAGCATCACTTCCATTTCGTCCACAGACGACTGGGAGCTGACGGATGAGCGTCGGGAAAGATCCGAGACGGATGTCTCCTCGGCCGAGTCTGTGGACGAACCAGACTGGTTCATCTGCAAGTCTCTGGTTAGTGTGTTGTCAAAGAAACCTGGTGTTATCAAAGACATGCATTGTTTCTCATCGATCGTTGATGGTTAAGGAGAAAAAGGATAGGACCGGACAGAAACACTCGGGCTGGAAGAAGTAGCTGAGAGCAATAGATGCATAAGCAAATAACTCAAATTTATGATCTACTGTATTTATTCGAATAGGAAAACGCGTCTCCCGTCAACTCATGAATCATGGTGGTGGGCAGCAGGTAACACAGCGACTATCGCGTTTGTTTTGGTCGAGAGTCGAGGTTTCTTCCGCACAGCGCGAATTTTATGGTTCCTCGAAATGATATGGTGAAAAAAAGTGTGAAAGAGAAATTAGACAATACTTTGTATACTTGGGTAAACATATATTCACAATAAAACTGTCTGTCATGGTTGTATTCGCCTGAGCATCATACCCTATAGAGAGAAGGTGGCCTCACGTAAAATTGCACCACCTCTTCCTCCCGCTGGAAAGTCGAGTTTAATGTAACAAGTACCCGTAGCAGCTCTACTGGGGCATAAACACCACATACGGGGCCTGGTGCTCGTTATACGAATGGCTATGGGTCTCGTCAATCACTTCCAAGAATTCGTTATGATGGTAATGGCCACAAGGGCGCTTTTTAAGATTACATCTACGCTTAATAGGCATATAGGCATATATCAAACCAGACGTCAAGGCTGTGTACTGTTCATCCGCCGCGGCATTCCCAAATCGTTAGTACATTTCCTTGAACTGCGCAAACACGGTCCCATCGTACATGCCCGCTGTCGTCGAGGGAATCTCGCCATTGGGCCCGGGGACGCCATCATCGCCCGCAAACTGGAACCCGTTCAGCCCCACGTATCCTTCAAACATTCGGGACATTTCCGCCCGAATCCTCGATCCGTTGTGCGCCATTGAGTCTGGTGTCCCGGCCTGGGACTGCTGGCCAACCATGGAGGGCTTCCTGAAAGATCCTCCCCTGCCTGTCTGATCGATATGACCTCTGGCCAGGCCAATCATCCCCAGTGCGGCTGTCGACTGAGGATCTTCGTCAGGATTTAGCCCGAACCGGGGGGCCACATCCTTGAGTGATCCAATAGTGCGCCATAGACGTTGGGACGCCCAACTCTTCGCAGAAAGGTCCTTGACCAAATCGAGAGCCATGTAAAACTCGTCTCGGCAGGCGACGCTGAAGCGGATCGGAGCGTGCACTGAGGCGAGAAAGACGACGGCTATGGCAGAAGTCAGGAATTGGTGATAAAACACCTGGACCCTTCGATATAGGTTTGTTGTGTTGTTCAGGTGAGTGAGGTATCGAATTGTGTCTTTGGCAATATCGACGACGCGTTGTGATTGTGCTAGATTCGACATGATGCTCGTTGCGCTATGTAACACTGGGGTATATAGCCATATTCTCATCTACTACTTGTTAGTAGTTTTTACTGGGCAATTAAACATGGCTGACTTACCTGATTCAAGCGCAAATATGTCCATATTCTGAGTCGTTGAAGGTTGTACGAGGGGGTGGTGGTCATGTGCTTGTCCTTGTCCCAATTCCGCACCTTGACTTCTTCGGGAACAATGTTGTACCACTCCAAAATCTCTTGATCCAGGGTTTCGATTTCGTCGATTCGGAAATCTCGAGCCAGGACTGGGCCGGAATGTGAAACTTGGCGCCAAACTTTGGCTCCAAGTCGGGAGTAGGTAATCATGGCTACAAGATATGGATATTCCTCCTGGAATTTGTTAGGCGCGGTGCTTGGCGGAATTGCGGAACTGACTTACCGGATATGGGAGTTCGATATCAATCTCTTCGTCCTGTACGACATACGGCAGCCCGGTTCCAAATGCCCATCGCCTGTCCAGGACGTATGCAGACCAAAAGCTGTTTAGAGCATTCTTACGTTCCTCGTCGTCGACAATCTTCACCAAGCCCATGGTTTGGTGAATCCCCAACTCCAAGCATAACCTCGTAACTTGGCCCATGACACGCCAGGCCAGAACCTCATCGTTCGACAGGAATCGATAGCCCGCCACGAGAGCCAGCAGAGGAAGGGTCGAGACCTGGGCCGGCTCGGACATCAACTTTCTGTTGAGCACCATTTCCATGCTGTCGTATAGTCGCACGGCCTTGTCGCTGTGCCCGTGGCCTTCAACTACAAGGGCGCAGCACATAATGATTTTGAGCTGCAGCGTTTTTTCGTCGTTGATTAGTTCCACGGGGTTCTGGCGTCGCATTGCATCCAAGACAGTCGAGAGATCCCGCGCGTGCGCAATAACAGTCTGCACGTTGATGACGGGGTACATGATTCCAATCTCTTCTTCATGAAGCCGGCATAGTTGAATCATTTCTTCCTTGTCAAACTCAAAAAGGGGATCAACGGGTCGGTTTATCATCTGCATGCTCAGGTCCTCCATGGTTTGGCCGCCATCGTCGCCGTCGGAAATGCCCCTGTATCCCATGTTGGAAATGGTGGTGTTCGCAACGTCAAGACTAAAGGCCATGCTGGTGGGGCCCCTGAAGGCACCGTACTTGGAGTGGGAGGCATCGCGATTAAGTGAGCTGGAGCTATGTGATGGAGACGGGGCAACGGTGGAATTGCTTATGGGGACGGTGCGGTCGCCAACGGTGTTGATGCGACCTGACTCGGACTGAAGGACCTTGACCGTCTGGTGAAGCCAGCCAACCTCTTCTTGCAAGCGACTAATTTGAGCAGTGACTTGCTTAAAGTCATCTGAGTCCTTGAAGTTATTTGAGCAACAATTTGGGGCGTAGAGACAAGCTAAGTTTAGGTTCCCGCAGCGCTGACATGGTGTCTCGCCGTTACACTTAATTTTGCGCCGCTTGCATTCATTGCTATTAAAAAAAGTGTCAGCAGATGTGTCTAGATACCGGCGACGGCGCGGTGTTGGTGCGACTTTGGGCAAGACACAAATTTGGCGTCTGATCAGACAGGTGGGAAAAAGCACCCCGGCGGTCAAGGTTGATTGATGTAGACAAACTCACCAGGCAATGGATATATACTGTCGTCATGATTGGTTAGCTGAGTTCCGTGTGCGATCATAGCGGAAGCGCGAAGTCAAAAGAGTGAGACATGGTGCGTCAGGATGGAAATGGACGTTTGGTGATCATGATGTGACGGGCGATGCGGTGCAACGTGCCAGCGACGCGATTGACGCAACCGAAGTTTAATGCGTGTTTGCTGCTGCCCGCGGCGACGGGATCACTTTCATCTCCTTTTCACCTCATCGCATTCACCTGGGCGCGCCCTTCCCGCATCGCGAAGCCAATCTTTGGCGCCTCTGCGATGAAGAAAAAAAAAACGGCAGCATGACGAATTTGTCATCACCCTTTGACATCACCATGATGATAAGACTGCGGAAGGGAAAGGGGGAAAAAAACACGAGTCGCGTACTCACCCGATTCCTCTTGCTCCTCGTCTGCTTCGTCGCACCCGACACGCTCCCGTCGTCGAAAGACTTTCTCTTGTTGGCATTGGAGGTTTGCGCGGAATTGTCTCCGACAGACGCGGAACCCGGGCTGGCATGAGTCTGTGGTGTAGATTCGTAGGCGGCTCCTGGACCTCCTCCTCCTACTCCCACCACGCCCACGGCGCCCATGCCGACGGCGGCCACGGGCGCCTGGGACAGATATCGCAGGTCGCTGACCTGTGTTTCAATCTGCTCCATGGTGAATGCTGGGCCATCAGCTTCGGATGTGATCGCGGGTGCAAGATGGTCGGCAGCGGCACCATCATAGGGCATCACAGAGACGGAAACTGAGTCGGGGCCACCAGCACTGCCTGTCATTGGCCGCTGCCACTGCTGCAGAGGCCGCTGATGCACCTGCGGGGGCCCCACGTGACCGGACCTGAGGCCCTGTCCGATGTGAATCGCTGCTGGGCTCAGCGCTTCACCCACTGAGATGCCCGCGGATGCTGTAAATTCCTCCCGTGCCGGTCCTGCAACATCCGGCTCCCGCTCCTGTCCGCCAACAGCCGAAGCTGCGCCTAGGGGATAATAAAATCCCGCCAGCGCGGCCACTTTTTCCTCCTCCTTCTGTTACCTGTAAATCGGATCTTTCAATCCTAGTTCTGATAAAGTTTACCTCTTGCTTTTGGGCCAGCCTCTCTCTCTCTCTATAAGTCAAAATCGCTTGCTTTCGCGTTTCCCGGGGAAAAGAATCAAAAGGGAATCAAAATCCACCCAGCTGAAAGAGAAAAAAAAAAGAAGTAAAAAAAAAATTGTGTTAGGCGGCGGGGAGACTGTGTGAGTGGCCAGATGTGGTAAGTAAACCCGCTGGCTGGTGGCTCCAAGGAGGTCCGTAGTAGGTGTCGTGCAGTGTGAGTGGAATGAATCAACAGTGTCAGTTTGACGTAGTTTTTATCGCTGCCAAACCCATCGAGTCGGTGTTCCCCCCCTTCCCTGGTGATAAGGCGAAAGTGTAAATGACAACTCAGGGCTGGCGTGGGTGTCGCCTCAAGGTTCAACCCTTACACGTCGGGGGGCGCTGCTGCTGTTGCTGGCTGCAGCCCATCTGCAGTCTCTTGTCCAGGGGTGGTGGGAGAGGGTGAGAGGTCGAGAGGTCGTAGAGGGTTACCTCGGCAGGGCTGTTCCGAGAAAGGAAAGAAAGTCGTTCTTTTTTGTAAAAGGGTGACAGGAGAACGGGATCCTCGGATGTTGTTGTGCAGTAGTGATATCTGAAAGGTGGTGGTGCAAGGGAACACTACTCTTTCTGGACCCCCGAAGTCCGATTTGGAGTCGACTCTCCGTAGTCTGGTGCACGTTCCTCGTCGTACGCGCAACCTAAATGAGCCCATACACACACACGCACATGGGCATGTGCGAAATCCGGAGTAAGGGGAGTGAGTGAGTGAGTGGGAGTGCGGCGGGCGCGCCCATGAAAGGGCATGTACGTACGGGTTTGGGGGTGTGTGGGTGGTGCCGCCGCCGCGTGGGCGGACGGGCATGGAGAGACTTTAACCTAATCCCAAACCCCAAGGAACAGCGGCGATTAAGTTGATGGGTTGAGGCTCCTGGGGTGCAGTTACGTATACCCTCATGACTCCATCCCGCGCCTGCGCCTGCGAGTCGCCTCGCGGGCCACAATTAGAGACAGGTCCAAAACCTCGTCGGGCCAATTGCCCTCGCCCAAGCCTCCGGGGCCGATGCCCACTCCCCTCTGCTGGGCCAGACCCGAGCAAAAGGGTTCGGCCTTTGGAGCCAACAAACCCCGGCGCCACCAGGAGAGGTCCAGGCCGGGTTGATCGGAACCGCATTCTGCGCGCCGTTTATTGGACCCAGCTCCGTGGCTAGTGAAATGAAGCAAACTAACGGGATTATCATGTTTTTTTCTTTGTTTATTCCCCCGTTGTCTTGCTCCAGCCGCCGTGGCGACCTCGAGTCGAGAGGTAGGTTTTGGGTGTCTTGGGTTGACTCGATTCATTTGCCGCCCGCCGCGTGTGTGTCCCGTTGCAGCGCGCTCCCCACATACCCGCCCACGAGGTTGAAGGAGAAATTGAACCAACCCGTGCGCCGTGCATCCGACAGGCAGGTTTGGCCTGGGCCCCATCTGTGATGCCACTCTAGATCTGGCCATATGGAGCGCGCGCAGAGGGGGGGGCGGAGGGAGGAAATCTCCTGCGTCTCTTTTCCCCCTCTCCCATATTCCCCGGCGCTGCCTCTGCTGTAGCTGCTGCTGCACCTACCTACCTACTACTGTATGTACGTATGTACGTATGTACTACCTATCGCCCGCAGTTCAGCCGGCGCGCGCCAGTGTGGGCCCCAGCCGCAAACCACAGGCCACCGGACTAGACGAGTTTCTCTTTCGGGACATCAGCTCGCCTCGGTTCGTGCTGCCATTGGCCGCGGGCGTCCCGCCAGCTACCTGTGCGCTGTGGCCGTGGCTTCTCTGGCGGCGACACGAGCACTCCAGCAGCGCTTTTCAACGTCACTTGGGCGTGCTCGGTTTTTGCTTTTGCTGTTCGCCCCGTTGTCGTTGACGCTCTCTCGTGTGTGTGCGCCTGTGGGAATCCATTACCATTACATGGCCTCTCGCATCGCATCGTGGAGGCGGTGGCGTGCGATATCGAATCGGCATCCCTGTTGGCGCCACCAACGCAATGCCCATTTTTTGCCCAACCCGTCCGTCTGGTAACTACGCGGGCGATGGCATGCTTTGCGGCTGGGCGTCGAAAGAGGAAGACGGGCCCCCCCTTCACTGTCTCAAGCAGCTTCTTCTCCCCCCATTGCACCGCCGCCGCTTGCACCAGCGCAATCCTTGTGCCGTCCGTATCCCCGCCTCCGTCAGTGGTTTGCAAGAGATGGGCTTGCATATGATGGCCTGTCCCTCTCCTGTCATATGCATAAGCCCCCGCAGCCGACAAACCCTCATCCATGATCAGCCCGCCTCCCGAGCGCCCAACCCTTGTCCGTCTTCCCGTCGAAACGCGTAGATCCCACCCCACCCCACCTTGCCCGTCCGCCCGTCAAATTTCCACGCGCCCCTCAAACCCAGCTACAGGCACCCTTGACATGATCTCGCTTGCGGCAGTCATCCAAGTTTCACCAAAAGACCATCTTTTCCCCAAGAAGTTGGCCGACATCCAAGGCCCCCCAGCGCAGGGCTGAATGCCAAAAACGAAACCTAGCTCCAGTCGTGCTCCCCTCTCTCTCTCTCCAGCTTTTGGGATGCGTCCAACCAACACGGACGCTTATCGCGGTTGCCGTATCCCGTTCAATCAGAGTGCGCCGGACTGCATGCTTCTTCGGGACACTACACTAGCTAGTCCCGACGGTGCCGGTCCCGGCCGAGTAATTTCCAAACAATATTGTGCAAGGCTACTGCCCTGATGGGGCGCGGTAGCTCGCTAAGCGATCCACTGTTGCTCGTATTGTTACCGCGGTTAGATGCGACCACTGCCGCTGAATTGCTTGTGTCAGCTGTCAGCCAGATGGAACAGAGGCGATAGTTTCAAATACATTGTTCCAGCCAGCTGCGGCGGCTGATAGGAAATGATGTGACTATCGCAATGCTGACTAAGTCATATCTGATTTTCTCAGGACCGCCATGTGATAGCAACTCATTCATAGCACATCCAGTGATCAAGATGTCATAACAAACCGACCAGTTCTCTCCGCGGACAGCCGGAGTGGTGAAACCTCCGTCTCCGTTTCCAGATTCAACCCGCCCTCCAAGTACAGATTAATCAAAGACGGCTGAGGATCTCGTCCCATATGGCCTCACTAGTGCATTTACCCAAGTACACTTCTCCATTACTCGCTTACCGCAATTTCAGTGGATCCCGATGATATCGAAGAGGGCAATGCAATTCTCGCTGCAATGATAGAGCATGAATACGGTAAATGGAAATGGCACCGGCAACAACAAGAATAATCAATCAAAGGCTGGGATGCTAGGATCCTGCGGGGGTGTGCTCTAGGTTTGGGCTAGTCCCTATGGTATCCTTTTTTTTCCCAATCGCACTACTAACTGCATCATCGCTCTGCCTTGCCTGAGGGATGTGGTTCAATCTCCACTTCTTGCGACGCGCACCATGCTCTAGATGGGTATCGCCGCGTATCCTCATCTGTGGATGCAAATTAAACAAACCCTGCTTCCGACGAATAACGTGTTCTGAGACACGGGCAGCAAGCCTTGTTGACTCACCTTCAGCTCAATGCCGTTCGGCATGGTTTCCCATCCTGATGCTCGTCGGGTTTGTTTCATTCTGCCACAAGTGACCTTGAGACGGAGTCGTCTTGATTCCCACCAGACCAACTACCACCCTCGCTCATCCTCCCCTGGCCCGGAGACACTTGCCGTGAAGGTGCTGTTTGGTTAGCTTTCTTCAACCCCGGTTTCAGAAGTGCCCATGTGAATCTCCACTTGTCTAAACACCAGCAGCAACACCAACATAGCTGCGCTGTTGTTTTCATACACGACGTAGCTAAACTTGGGCCAATAACCAAAGTTGAGTGGATGGCAGGGACTCTGCGCAAACCAAGTGTAAAAGCTGAAGAATCAAGTAAAAGATGTGGAGTGCCTGCGGCTAACCCCTGAAGGCTAGGGAGTGGCAACTGTGCGGCCTCCAAGAGGCTTTGGTTGATGCCATGCTACATTTTACCTTGATTATTCCTGGACTAAGCAACATAAATGACGGATACCATGTCCTTGCCATCTCCAACCAAACATTGCACGTTTCTGCCAAGAAGTGCTCCATTTTGGATATCAGGTCATGCCAAGGACCAACCCGACAGCCCCAGAACCATGAATCGCGGCTAGCCTACTTCGCGGAAGCTAAACCCGAGAATCTGGTAGATTTTCAAAGTAGCCGAGGACCAGATTAAAGTAGCACATAGGGTATCCGGCCTCGACTGTCGTTTCATTCTTTGAAAAATCCATGATTGAATTTTGAAAAAGGAATTAACCCTACTCCAGTCCAGGCTCATAAACAATATCAACACAATCTCCATCCCGCTAGATGGATGCATTCCAATGTACACGACATGATTTCAGTTTCAAATTCGCATCATTGCAATACGCCCAATGCGCTACGTCCGCAATCTCTGTAGTTGACATGTGTTCTACGGAATTTGGTTGCCGAGCTTGTTCGTCTCGTTCCCCATACCAAGCAAAAATCCGTCTAAACCTTGTCAGGCGGCTGGCTGCATTTCCAGTAGGGTTCTGGGTATGCAAGGGGAAATTATGCCAATACTAAGGTTTCTCGGGCAAGCGTAGCCACGTCAAACTCAGGGTCGAGAGTTGATCAAGGCACAGGAGGAACACCTGCCAGCACCGTCGTTTCTGCGTAAGGAAGAGTGAAGTGAAGGCAGGTTCTCGCCAGATACTGCGCAGCAAATGCACCAGCATGATCATTACAGAAACAAGCAACAATACCACGAATTAGCATTTAAAATTTAATCGCCAAAGATGCGCAGTCCGGAATACGCAGGCAAACATGTTGCTTAGGAGCCAAATAGACAGGTAGCCAAGTACATTCCCTCAGTGTTGATGCGATGAGGTTGCTGGGGGACCAAGGGTACTGCTGCCGGGTACAGCTGCCGGCCGGCGAGCCGCTAAAAAAAGCCCTCGGCACGTGGGACAAAGGGGTGTTTCAGAAGGTGTAACGCTGCGGCGACACAGAGTGGGGCTGATTGACAGGTTAATGGAGTAAATTAACGAGCGATTCGTCAACAAGCGGGGCGAGCTCCCATCGCACAACAGCGACTGACAAAGTCGCTCTCGTCTAGTGGTTAGGACATTTCGTTGTGGTCAAATGAGCATCCCGAGAAAACCTGTGTTCGATTCACAGGAGCGACAAACTCGCTCTCCCGATCTTTTTGCATTCTTTTCCTTTTTTTTATGGGACCCTTTTACTTCTTCTTTGCTGTGTACTTTGTAATACCGGGTTTGAGGCAAATGCAACTCTTTGTTGTGCGCGCCTTGTGCAATGAATTTGGTCGGTTTGCAAAGGCTCATGATGAAGCACTAATAATGAAAATAAAATAAAGGCACCGCCGGACTCTTATTTAAAGAGCAATGCTATGAACCACTTTTTTGGCATTTGATCTTGATATTCTCATTTATCCAAACAATCATCCCGCGTCATCCGATTGTTATTCATTGAAACCAAAGCCTTCAGGACAGAAGGTTATGAAAATAGGTGGATTGGATTGTATCGTGTAGTGAAGGCTCAAGGTGCAAGCAGAGTTCTCAGTTTGCACAATTCCATTACGATACAAGCCCTACTCCCAGGAGAGTGCTGGACTGAACGATTTGATAAGCATACGTTTGTTGTGTATTCTTCTTAATGTTTGTACAAGGGTAATGATTTAATTTGTGCTTCCTTTCTGGAAAAGATCTACAGGGCTGATTGACGGAATCAATAATTGGCAGCCCAGTACCAATGCTTAAAGTGGCATAGAATTGAATGTGTAATTCACGCCAAGACTTGCTAATGGATAATTGAAGCACCAAGACAATGGAAAAAAAGTAATTATACCCTAACGACGTCTCTTCAGCGTCAGATACCCTTCATTCGGTCGACACATGCCCATTTTCGCTCCAAATGCTGCAGGACTTTGGTGGCAAGTGAGGTTGCAGAGTGTACGATGTAACATATATAGCCCTTTGGTCAACATAGCCACGCCATTTCAGTTGGCCAGCTAAGTCCTCATAAACGGCTGGGCAATGGTTAACCCGCCGTTCAACGTGGTGTGCATTCTCAGAGTTCAAATGTCCGAAGGTACTTCTGCATAGTTTGAGGCTCCCTAGAATTCTAGGTAGCGAGGGCCTGGTTGTGTCATTAGAGGCAATTGGAAAACCTGGTGCCTGCTACTCCTACAACTGGCTCGGGCCTCTAAACCTGCCATTTCAATTTAACCAAGTGCAAACTGGAAGTCCACGCAAGCAAAATACCGTCCAAATTTTCGCGGCCGAATCCTGGTTTAAGATACACCTAGCTACGAGAGTATGTATCCATGAGCCTGCCTGGACGCGGGTGTTTAGGTTTGGCCTTGGATGTATATCGTCAACAAGAGTAAGAGGAAGTCAATCAGTAGACGGGCTTTCAAAGATGGTGTATGAAAAAAAACATGAGAAGAATAGTAGAAGAAAATTACCAAGAACAAGCTGCCAAATTGGAGTGAAAGTCGTGCAAGGGATGGAATACATGGTGTCACATAATGCAGATCCCTCTTGACTCGACAATGAAGAAAAAAGCAATAGGATGCAGGAATAAATAAAATTAGATAGCCATTGTACTTCTGTGCTACACTGTAAACAGTGCGCCATGTTTTCTGCCACCAGGTTGTGTGTCTATTCAGCTCAGATAGCACATGTGTGTCCGACACGCAGTAGTCCCACACACATGTGCCACCCAAAGCAAAGTGAGAGTTGGCCAAAATCTCACCAACTCCAAACCTCGACCAACAGACCCAAAAAGCAAAACAACACGATGCCTCCTCCCCTAACCACACTCCCTTTCCTCCTCCACACGCTGGTCGAGACCCCCGCAGCCTTCAATTTTATCCTTTCTCCGTCCTCTCAGCTCTCGCCACTGCATCCCGACGCTGAGCTGATCCTCCGGTCCTTTGGCGGTCTGCTTCTTGCCACCAACCTCATCGCTCTCGTCTTCGTGCGCCGTCCCTTTGACGACGACGCCCGCCACGTCGCCATTGCCCTCGCCTTCTGGCACCTATGGCCGTGCTACCGTGCCGTTACCCGCCTGAGACGTAGTGCTGGGGAAAAGTCTGTGAGAGACAAATCTGGTACAGATATGTCGGCGACTCTGGGCGGTCCGGTGGTTCATCTCGTCGCTCACTTGGGGCTCTTTATCATGTTTTTGTGTACTTCGCTTTTTGGGGGACACCCGCGCGTCTGAAATTGCGTCTATCTGATGGTACAATCTGCTGCAGCTCTAGTTTCTGAATAGTCGAAGACCCGCCTCTTCCGCATCCACCTCCATGTCATCGTCGCTGTCGTCCTCGTTGAGCTCCATCTTGCGTCCAAACAGCGTGCCGAAGAACCGGTCAATGGCTTCCTGCTCCCACGCCCTTCGGTCCTCGGGGGCCATGAAGTTCTGAATCTTCTCGTGCACCGTGAAGCGCATCTTGCGACCCTTGCTGGCCTTGCGGTCCACATTCTTGCGCATCTTGACGTCCTTGGATGCCGTCAACACAACAGTTGGCACTGCGCCTCCTTGCGCCGATGAGCCATCCACGGTGCGCTGGTCCACGAGCTCCTTGAGGAGCTGCTGGTAAAAGTCGGCATCGTCGTAAATACCCTCATCCTCGGTGACGCCCTTGGCCGCTTGCGCCGGAGCGCATGATCGCGGGACCCGGGATCGCTTGACCAGGCGGTTCTCGGGGTTGTTGAGCTGCTCCTGGAGAGCACTAATGAGCGTCTTGTTTCGTGACCCTAAACCGTTTGCAGTTGTGACATTGATCGATTGCACCTTGCGCGACCACTTTTCAAGTCGATCCTCTCGGAATTTGACGCATCGCTCCTCCTCTTCCTGCATCCTTTTCCAGATATCCTCAGTAGACATTGACGCCTCCAGCTTACGCTTGTCTCCAGCGCGAGCGCCGAAGTTGTCCCTGAGGCTGCTGATGGTGTTGAGTAACTTGATAGCAGCCTCCTCAGCAGCCTCATAAGGCTCCGACTCGGGTTCAGGGCTTTCCTCTAGAGTCTCAAAGGTGTTTGCGGCAACGAGCGCCTTTTGTAGACGGATTCGGAGGTTGAGGAGTCCGTCGTAGGCCTTTCGCTGTTGACGAATTGCAAGACCCTTGTCCACATCAACGCGGTTTGACAAGGCGGCAAGGGCTGGCTTGGCGGACTGCTCCTTTTTCTTCTTAGCTCCTTCATCCTCATCAGATCCAGAGTCATCGTCATCGTCATCCTCGTCCTCTTCCTCATCATCTTCATCGTCGTCTTCTTCGTCGTCATCCTCATCTTCATCAGAATCCCCGCCATCGACCAGCGCATCTAAACCGTCGTCCATGTCTTCGTCTTCCTCGGACTCATCCAATTCGACTCCACTCATGTCGTCGTCCTTGCCGTCCACGTCGGCTCCTCCCTCATCAGAAGAAGACATGAAGTCCGCCGCAGTCGCGCGCTGCTTTTTGCCCTTCAGAGGTTTCTTGGGCTTTGAGCTCCCCCGAAAGGTAAAGTCTTTCAGCCGTTCATCGTCGCTTTCGGCCAGGGCATTGTCGCTGGAAATCTCCGAATCGCTCGCAGCATTGGCGGTATCGAGCTCGAGATTCGCAGTCTCCGGGTCGGCGTATTCTTCGTCGCCTGACTCCTCCTCGTCTTCATCCTCGTCGTCGTCATCGTCACTCTGCTCCAGCGCGTTTCTGGAAACACGAGCTCCTCGATACTGAGGGCCCAGGGACACACCGTCTTTCTGCCTCAGCTTGCTATTTCCCACAGAGACATAGTGCTCGGTTCCAGCATTCTCATCTTCGCTGGCCTCGCTTCCGCTACCATTGACCTCCTCGCCAGCATCGACGTCGGCCTCAGGATCGTAATCTATGCGCAAAACGATTAGTGACGAACAAACAAGGCATTGTTGGCGCAACTGTACCCTTGGCAATGTGCTCGTCCAAGTCTTTGAATTGCTTTGCTCTGCCCTTTAATTTGGACATTATTGCGAACAGTTGCTTTGATGTAAACTTCAACCGCACCCACCAAGCTGGCCCCACGTTGGAAATTTTCTGGATCAACTCTCAAACTTTTAGGCGGTGGCGCGCGGCAGAATTTGGAGCTTGGTGCATGCAAAGTGGAGAGCCTCAGCAGTACCTCAGTGGGCCCCATGTGCTATGGCGGCTCTAGACAGTTGATGCCCACCAAGACAGCTTTGCCGGAGCCACCCCAATTGCATCTCTGGCCAATTTGCTATTTATATCGTTTCTGGGTGGACTTTATTGCCAAGTTGCGATAGAGTACAGTAATTCCCCTCCAGAGTACCTCTGGTTCGACTTGACCAGTGCATCGCTCCAAGATGCGGCCAACTTCGGCACGCCTTTTCCAAACCCTTCGGGCTCTTCAGCACGAAAACCCCTTGGTACGTAGCCTCAGCTCTTTAGCCAACCCAGTATAAACCAACAGATGTAGGGTCTGCCCCGTTCCGGAACGCCTCCGAGTTGGCCTCGGCGCCCCCAGAGGCGCAAGATTACTGGTGTTGACAAGGTCATTGCTGTGTCGTCGGCCAAAGGCGGCGTTGGCAAAAGCACAGTTGCAGGTATTATTTGGCTCTCGTTTATATATATGCCTTCAGACTAACAGATGCAGCAAATCTGTCCCTCGCCTTTGCTCGGCTTGGTTACCGTGCAGGCATTTTAGATACTGATATTTTTGGACCATCCATTCCCACTCTCTTTGATCTATCAGGGGAACCACGCTTGTCTAGCAGTGAGTCAAATTACACAAGGCTCACCTCCCATGCTTATCATCTACAGATAACCAGCTAGTCCCGCTTACAAACTACGGAGTAAAGACTATGTCCATGGGCTACCTGGTCGGCGAGAATGCCCCCGTTGTCTGGAGAGGTCCAATGGTCATGAAGGCCATCCAGCAACTGCTTCACGAAGTTGAATGGGGCGGTCTCGACATTCTCGTCTTGGACTTGCCTCCAGGCACGGGCGATACACAATTGACTATTACGCAGCAAATCATCCTCGACGGTGAGTGCTCATTTCAGATCGCGCAAAATATGCACTCACATTGGAACAGGCGCTGTCATTGTCACAACACCCCACACACTCGCCACCAAGGATGCCGTCAAGGGCATCAACATGTTCAAGACTGTCAACATCGACATTCTGGGGTTGGTTCAAAACATGTCGCTCTTCCAATGCCCCCACTGCCATGGCGAAACGCACGTCTTTGGCTCCAACGAGAGGGTAGAGAAGATGTGCAAGGAGCATGAGATTGAATTCCTAGGCGACATTCCTCTGCATCCCAACATTGGTGATGATGCCGAACGGGGCAAACCAACTGTTGTCGCGGAGCCCACCAGTGAGAGAGCATCGGCCTTTCTCAAGATTGCCCAGGACATTTGCCCCAAGATCAATCTGGGCGGAAACTAGACAAATGTACCATCACATGTACGCTGTAAAATAGTAAAGAAGCATGCATTTCAGCAAAGCGCAGACCCTGTCAGCCAACTTAGCAGTGTGTACCCAATTCAAAGGGGGCACTCTGATCCATCCCATGATATCAGCTATTCAATTTCGCTCAGCTGCTCGTAACCAGCCCCGTCGGTCCTACATACTTCGGTTGGAGTAAGCTTAAAGAGACGGTCGGCTCAAACGCCAGACACAAAACGTTAGCCTCTGCCACAAACGATTGCAAGGCATGTTACCAAACAAAGCAAAGTCCCCCAAAAATCCCAAACGCCCTCTCCGCGCCGTATGAATATTGGCTAGTCCTATCCAGAGAAAAAAGATTCATTAGTCTAGTTCTTCATTCGTTTGGTAGACATGTCTGGATCTCGTTGGGTCTTTGCGCATGGCTTGGCCAGACCCAGTGAATCCAACTAATAGCGTTGTTAGTAACCAAAGTCTTGTGTGCGCGAACTTGTGGCAAAACTGACCTCTACCGTTCACACCGTCTGGGGTGCGGAACATGGAGTCCTTCTTTTGCGACTTTCCGAACTTGGACTTGGAGTTGAATTCCTGCCACTTGTTTTTGCCAGCCTCAAGCTCCTTCTTGGCCTTGATCTTCTTGGCTTTGGGTGGTTTGGGGGCGTCCGAGTTTTCAGCTTCCCTCTTGGCCTCGGGATACACTGTAGCACCAGCGGATGACACAACACCGGGACCGGAAGGAGTGGGGGCCGAGGCAGCGGGGGGGCCATCGGCCTTTCGCTTGTTGGAAACGGGCCGGATGTCTCGAGATCGGAGTGTCTCTGTGTTGTCGTAGCTCTTGAACTTGACGATGTAGATGGGGTCTGTTGAGGATCCAGTAATGGACGTGATGCGGGCAGGGTAAAAGGCCTTGTCACCAGAGACCCATTTCGCCAAGACGGTGTCGTTAACCTGGTAGTTTACGGGTGTATCCTCTTTCTCCTCGGCGGCTGCGGCTTTCTTAAAGGCAGGGTGGTTCTCACGCGACCATTTTTCGGGCTGGGGAGGCGGCGATGGCTGCTTTGGGGCCTGCTTTGGGGCCTGCTTGGGCTTGAGCTCAGCAATGTTTTCATTCAGAAGGTCGACGAATTGTTGCAACTCTTCCTGTAGCGCTTTGAGTTCGACATTTTCGGGATCGTCGCGGAGCTGGCCGCGAACAATGTCGAGCTAGGAAGGAGGAAATGTTAGTTCGACCGCGTATCAAGCCGGAGGGGCAAGGGAGAAAATTAGATCAACGTACCTGCTCGTTGTACTGCTGCTTCTCCTCTTCGAGGGCGGCGATGGACGACATGATCGCGGTGGATTGAAGAGGAATGGACTTGTCGCGCAAACAGCTGGATTACTTGGGTGGCGGATGGGCTTCTTGATCCGGTGTCGCAAGCCTTGATGGTTAGGGAGAGTTGGGTTGGCCTGCGACACGAACACATGGCAGATCACATGCCAATTCACGTGACCAAACTCCGAATCAACCACTCGAATGCAAATCAATCAGGATTACAGGCAGAGTTACGGGCGCAATGGCCCCAGCGCAAGCATCCAGATTAGAGTTACATCTAGGCGATCCAGTATCAACTTGCGGGGCGGTGGGGTTGGCACATTTGTTTTAGTCGCGTTGATGAGTCGAAGGGGGCCTGCTGGTGTTTTGCCACAGAGACGGTCGTCTGAGAGCAGACGCACAACTCGGGAGCGGCTGAGGAGTTTCTGTCAACCAGGCCTCGGTCCATGCACAGGCTCTCAGGCTGCCTGGATCGACGGCTGGGCTTGCGCTCGGGCGTTTTCTAGAGCCCTCAGAAAGAGTCCCGAAAGACGGGTCCGGCCAATCGGGGCCTGCGGGCATGGCCAATTTCTGGGGTCGGCGCCGGTGTTGGCGTCAAACGTTGATTGCTGCCCCTGGGGTCCCTGGAGGTTTCATGGGAAAACTGGCATGTCGATTTCGGCATGTCTCAGGGTCTGTTCCGTCGACGGCTACGAAAGGGCCAACGTCTTAGGCGGGGTCGATGGCAGCAGATTTGCATGTTGATGCGACAAAACCATGGAGCCCGTGACGCAACGCCGTACGGCAATCATGGCAGATCTACCACGTACCGCTGTGGTGGCCAGCCAGTCGCGAGGAGCCAGACCCTGCAAATTGCTGGCCTGGCCGTGACGTATCCGCATTTCGTTTCCTGATGCTCGAGCTTTGATTTCCCCGAACTCAGTACCGATAGGATGCTATGAATCATAGTGGCCAAGGCGACCCTTGTCCTTGCGCATCCAGCATGCACCTAATCGGCGACGGTTGTCATTGCTAGGCGCGGTGGAGCTGCTTCCAATTGATGTGTCGGATTTCGTGTTCCAGTGCAAAGAGCATTCCCAACTGATGCGCGCGTTGGGCGGCGCTGCGCAGTCGGAGTGGCGGCTGGAAACGGGAGCTGAGCTGCATCCTCGTCACTTCCTTTGCATTCCACCCAACAGAGCTAAAGTGAGTGGCCCACGATGGTCCCTTTCGTGCCGTCCCCCCCAGCATCCCTTATAACACAGCACAAGGTGTCTGCCTACCGCATCCCGGCCCCCGAGCAGACCGCACTTTTCTGCCTGTCAATGTCGCCGGGGCAGGTCAATGCCTCTGCCATCATCATCCACTCTTCTCGTCTCGCTTGTTGGCGGTTTGATTATTATTAGTCTTCGCTCTTATCAACCTAACCTTAGCCTCCTCAACTTAGTCCACATCGAGCGTCACTGAAATCCAAGGCTCCTCTTTTACGTACGCATTCGCTGCACGCTGCACCGCAGAAACCTATTCTTTTTCTTCCATCTCCTCGCATCCTCTCCGTCGCTCGCTCATCTCCCGCCTTGCCTTCGACGTCCGCCAATCTCTGCTAGTTCGGAGCACTTCCCTCCGGCTAATTGCTGCCAGCTAAACCCAATATCGGCGTCCAGGAAGCACTAGTCAGCGACGGTTCGTTAATAATTACTAGTCGTTCGTGGTATTTTCTGGGGCTGCGACTGGGTTGGTATCGCAGTCCCATCTCAGAGCTTTCTCGTGTCGGCACTCTTGGACAGCTTCTCCCTGCTTTTCTCCTTGGCTCAATTTCGCGATTCTTCCCTCTCTCCCTTCGCTCTGTCACACGCGAAACACGCAAACAAATCAATCAATACCCACAGTCGCTCATTGTCGCTCATTGACACGCCTACGCCTCCCCAACAAACAAACTTCAGCGCCGCGCACACGTCCTCGTCACTTACTGTCGGCCAAAAATCCTTCTCGCGCGCTCCTCGGTCTTTCGCTTCTCAAAACACAGAACAGAGAAAAAATTTCAATACCGATTTCAGCTCCCGGTAACTGGCCCATGACAGCTGTTGCTCGGGTCGGCGACTCGGCCAGTAGGAAGACGGACTAACGGAGTCCTTCAATCACAGTCTCGCACGCACAACGCACCGCTGCAACCGCACTGCGCAGCGCAAAACGCAGCGCAACACACCACCCAACGCTGCCGCAACGCTGCCGCAGCCAACGCCCTCCCAGTAGTCTCAGCCCGCCGGAAATCGGCTGCGGGCCACTCACCTCCAGCTGCAACCATGCCTCACACAAGAGACGCAGACAGCGCATCCTCGGGCAGCCAATCAAAACGACCTCCCCTCAGCCATCAGGAGAGCGACTCTCAGAGTGACACTCAGCACCACCACCACCACCATCATCACCGCCCGCATCACAGGCATCAACGGCAGCACCCCGTCGGCCGCCTGCACAACGCCCGCGCGCCTTCGTCAAAGAACCTCCCCAAGCAACCCAAGCTCCACCGCCGCCACACGTCACCGCTCGACGAGCACCAGCAGCAGCAGCAGCTTCATCAGCAGCAAACCCAGCAGCAAACCCAGCCTTCGCGCTCCTCGTCCTCCACCAACAACACTTCTGCGTCCAATTCCCACCGCCGTACCGCCAGCGACGCAAAGATTTCCTCCCGCGAATCGTCGTCGGCCAATCTCACAAAGAGCCCCTCCCACACCCGCCTCAAACGCAACCGCTCGCATGTCGAAGTCACCAAGCGCTCCAAGTCCTCGGACAAACTGAAGCGCGCCTCCAGCACAACGCACGTCTACCAGGCACGCGCCGCCCACAACAGCAAAAACCAGGTTCACTTCGATCTCGGCGACGACGGCCAGGACGACGAATGGGTCGACGCGAGTGGGTCTAATTCTCCATATCTCTCACGAAAGGGCTCTCTCAACAGCAGCGCGCATTCTTCCTTGCCTCAGGGCGCGAGCGCAAGCGCCAGCGTCAACGGATCCCGCCCGGTCACCCCTGTCGAGCGTCCCGAGTCTAATCACAGCGACGACGCCCGACAGTCCCAGTCTCAATCTCAGTCTCCTGAAATGTCCACGCCCGAACGGGAACGGGCACAGCACAAGAAATATCTAACCACCCGCATCCTCAAACGAACGCCATCTCACGGCGCCCCTCCGCAAATGTCTGCCGATCTCGCCCAGGTTGGCCCCCGGCAATTCGCCCCAGCTTCGGCCGAGGACCGCGCATCGCCCACTATACCAGGCAGCAACCAGGACGAGTTGACGTCACGCTTTGTTGAAGCTGCCGGCTCCGGCCTGACCAGCGAGGGATCTTTTTACCGACCTCCTCGCCGTTTCGAAGACACGCCTCGAAAACCCCGCTCCGTTGCTAGTCTTTCTGCCGCTCACGATAACCCCGAAATCACGATTGCTGATGATGTCGATGATAGCGCATTGGCGCCCAAGGCTTCCCGACGAACAGCTGCCCCGTCAGCACAAGCTTCCCGAACGCAGCAGAAACTGAACCTGCAGCGGGCCAGCTCTGTCATCGAGCCCGGTCAGGCTGTAGGGGGCGTCGGTGGAGGAGTCGGCGTTAACCCGCTCATCAACGGCGGTGTTCCTCGCTATGATGGTGCTCCCAGCCGCGACCCCCGTATCGGCAAACTCCTCGAGCGAACAGGTCTCGAATATCTTGTAGTTCGACGATACCAAAACGCAGTCTCCAGGTCCCTCGACCGCCTCAGCCAACTCCCGGACGTCGAAAAGTCCCTGCGCATCCCCAAGCACGGTGGGGGCTCTACCAACGGCAAACGATCTGTCGATCTCACTATGCGCCACACCCGAAATGTCAGCATGCCCGATGCCAGGCGACCCAACACCCCTCGTCGACCAAATTCCGTTCGAACGATCAATGGCGTGGCCTCCAGCTACGAAGGCGATGATGACGGCCGTTTGAACGTGAACGAGCGGTTGAGTGGATCCAGTCTCGTCGGTGGCGATGAAGGAGACAACACAGCAGCTTTACTTCGGAACCTCTGGGAAAAGTCAATGGAACTAAGTGCCAGCACGGATTAAAAAGTTACCATTCTCACAACTAAAAAATCATGGCTTTTTGGAACCAAAAATATCTCATCAGTATCTGGGCATGAAGCACAATGAGCGACACAAGTTTAATCACAGCTATACCATGCTGACGAATGCTCGAGACGATGCAAAAATTCACACAATGTACCTTCAACGGTCCTTAAAACACGAATAATATTCCACCACTGCTAGTCTTTGGACCGGGTGCCCGTTTCTTGGTTGGGGTCCAGGAGCTTCCATTTCAGTGGCTGACCGGCGTTCAGGAGCAAGGACAAACACGGCTATGTTTCATTAGGTAGTTACATATAGAAAGGGGCGGAAATGCAATCAAGAGATTATGTCATTACGTATCTTCATACCTGTGCCATGAAGTAGCTGATGACACTCATCTTCCGGAATCTATGCAGCAAAACCAGTTAATTCGTGGGCGGCGGGTTTTGAAAGGGTTATTATGGGGGGAAGCCGTAAATAGGTGCAAGGCAGGTATTGGCTGTTATAAAATTTTAAACTCCAAAACACTCAGTTACTATGCACGGGATAAGAGCGGGGTGTGTCCTCATGGTCGATGTAAATAGTTGGGTGATTAATGATGATGAAAGGAATTATGAAAATGTAAATAATGCCGGAAATACTGAACTTGCAAAGCGTAAACACAATAGTCACTCCAATCTTGACTAGATTATCAAACAGCCAGCCAGGTATCGTGCCATACAAAACGTAAACACTCTCCGCATACTTCTTTTCCTTAGTTCACGCACCGGCTATCATCACGTATATGTAACCACTAGCGTTGACTTGTTGGCATTGTCATTGGATGAATGGAATATGTGAGATTGAAATGCATATTAATGTAGTATATATAGCGGCTGACAACAATCTGTCCGTTCACTTGAGGAAATACTCACCCGGATGGCTTCTTCTCGGCGCAGTTAGGGGGGCTTCAGCTTGGCCAAGATGGCAATCGCCTATGAGGTAGGGCTATATCGGAGAATCTTCTTCGTCTTCACAATTCACTGCAGATACATGGCAGAGAACAAAACGAGGCATTATTTATACGTGAGACTTTGTATTAATTTCCCGCTCTACTTTATGCAAATCACTTTTACTCCTGTCATCATACCGCCTTTGAAGCCCGGGCTTTGTTTTCCCGGTGCCGCTTCTCCTTGGACGCCGTCTTCCGTCTATTCATCCACGAGCGGTTCAGGTCCCTTCGGTTATCCCAGAACCATGACTGAAACTCGCTGGAACCAGCCTGTGCTTGTGCCGCGGCCCTGTCTGCGCCCTGCTCCTCCTCCGCCTCCTCTTCCGCCTCCTCAGCGACATCGTCCATGTCATCGTCTTCCTCGTCGCCTTGTGAAGCCCAGAAGTTGCGCATACGCGTTGGGTGCGCCGTGTCAGGGGTGGGCGCCGCGCTACGGACGCCGCGCCACTCAATATCCTGGCGGGTGAAGGGGGTCATGGGGACTGTCGGCTGCACGCCCTCTGCTCCCTCCTCCTCGATGTCCGCGCCAAAGAAGCTGAAGGGCTTGGACTCCTGCGCAGGGGTTTGGGTGGCATCGCCGGGTTTGGCGCGCTTGTACAGCGCCTCCAGAGGATGGACCTTGTTACCAGAAGGTGTGATAGGTGGGGGTATTTTAATAGTAAGACTTCTTGTAGAGCTTGCCGACACAGGGCGGTTGTTATCAGCCTTTACGGTTGAGATGGGTGTCGATTGTACGGGTAGTTGGTCATCGTCGGACTCGGACTCCTTTTCCTCCTCGGTTGTTTCTGGCTTTGCCTCCTCTTTCGTCAACTCCTCTTCTTCTTCTTTTTCCTCTTCAGATTCATCTTCGCTCTCCTCATCAGAAGACGTTCCACTACTGCTCGTCCCGCTGCTGCTTGTCGCATCATCATCTGATTCTTCTTGTACCACTTTTGCAACAGGCTTCGACTTCTTGGGTTTCTTCTCAGCGGCTGGCTTGGGAGCAGGCCTGGCCTTGACATTTTCTACCACGTTGCCCTCCTCGTCCACCCAACCCTTGCCTTCAACAAATTCCGTCGCAGACTTTCCTGCCGACTCTGGTGCGGCGTTCTTGAGGAAGCTGGGGAACTTGGTTGTCTTTTCAAACTCGTGCACTGTGATTTCGCGCGCATTGCCCTTCTTCTTTCGCTTCTTGGGAACAGTGCCCTCAGTAAGATTGCCGACTGCGTTAAGAGGGAGCTTGACCTTGAGCAAGCATTCGTCCTGGTCGGTGTATTTCGATCTTTGGCGCTTCTTCTTCTCGGTTGTCTTTCCGTCCTTTTCACTCTCTTTGTCTTTTTTGCTCTTCTTCCTTCGCTGATCGGCGGGCTCAGCCCAGCCTCGCTTCACCTTGCGATCAGTCAGAACGAACCCGTCAACAACATCCCGATCGCGCTTCCGCTTCTTGGACTCTTCTGGGTCGTCAGATTTTTTCGACTTCTTCTTTTTCTTCTTTTGCTCATCCTCCTGGTCCAGCTCGCCGGTGGGCTCGACCCGCTCCTCCGGGCGTGCCTTCTCAACGCGCATCTTGGTGCCCTTGAGCACGGAGCCATTGAACTTCTTCTTTAGCTTGTCAGCGTCCATGGTGGGCAGCTCGACAAAGCCGTAGCGCTTCTCGGGGAATGTCTCGATAGTATGGTAGGAGATGTTGCGAGCCTGGGCGGCGACGGCGGCGGGCAGGACAATCTTGACGAGGTCGGCGTCGAGGGGGCTGATGTGAAGGCGGGTAAACTCGCTGGCGCTGTCTGAAGACTGCGGTGCAGGTTCAGCGGCGGGCATCGCGGGGGAAGGCGCGAAATTGCGATGGCGGCCAAGCGCCCGTCCAAGAGAAATTGGGGATGGGAATGGGAATGGCCTGCGTTCCCTGCGACTAGACTTGCTCAAGTGTAAAAAAAAAAGTCCAGCGCTGGGTCGGATCTCTAGCTCGGAGTTTTGCGGGACCTGATTGGGCGAGAGGGGCCTACGTTGTTCCGGCCGGGCCCCGTGTTAGCTGGGTGTTGCAACGAGCAAACAGCGGTTACAGGTGCAAGAAGCGTGGGTGATAGGTGGGATGATTATGAATTGATCGCCAATCCGTTCTGCTTATTGCGGTTTGATATATTGTTTGAGGGTGCCAACGGTTCTTAGATGGCTGGTGAATGAGGGGTCCTGCTCGCTTTGACGCAATCCCAGAGGCTACGGCGAGGGCCGTGTGTCATGATTGCACCCGACGTCTCGAGTCTTGCCAGGGTTCCAGCGTCTTTTGGGTTGGAACCACGGCCCAATCTGGCAATAACGGGGCCCCGGCCGCCGCTGTCTCTAACACGACGTGTGTGAGATGTCCTGCTTTGGGGCTTCTGGGCATGTATATCTGGACTAAGCTATAGGCGGTCAATCCCGCACGGCGTCAAGGCCTCGGTTTGTTCCGATCGACCAGGGTCGCTGCTACATATCGGAAACACGTCCCCATCGCTGTTGGGACGACATCCGCCGCAGCTCACTCGTTTAAGCCGCCTGCGCGACACGACCTGTCAGATGCCATCGGATCAAGGGTATGAAATCGGGCTCCCTTCCAAGAAGCTGGGATCGCGAATGCGAGCAGGAGAGCGGCGTCTGAAGCAGAATCAATGCAGAGGAGCTGTTTTAGTTGTTCGGATCAGTGTTTAAAAAGCCCATCTCCCGCCGTTGAGAAAGGACGGATAAGCTTATACTTGCATGTAAATCATTCAACCACCCTTTGCAAGGTGCCATCTTTCTGTACCTGTATCATTATTGAACATATTTACGCTCATTGAATCTGTGTGTCAATTTTCTGTTAAAATGAAGGCCACCCTCGTTTTCGCTCTTGTTAGCACCGCAGTTGCAGGTTGGTACCCAGATCCAATAACCCAGGCCACTAATGCAGCCTCGACTTACACTCACCAGCACCCCAGCTGTCCAAGCGACAGACTGCTTGCTTCGTCATCGGCCAAGAAACTCTTCCCGCCGAGGTCGCCGACTCTGTCACCTCGCTCGCCAACACAGTCACCTGCGACACCTCGCAGACCACGATCGACGGCGTCCCTGATGTCAGCTCTGGTGGCGTTACATTCTCGTCCATAAACTTTGCCGACTCTGGGTCGACGCCCCTCGCCTTTGCCCTCGACAAGTTCGCCACCACCTCGCCGCTAGCCAACAATGACTTGACGCAATTTCAAAACGAACTCAATACCTACCTCGCCACCGAGGCCGGCATTCGCTCTGTTGGCGGAGCCCTTAACATCAAGGTGCCCAAGTTTTTCCTGCAGTTCCAAATAACTCGCATTCAGCAGGCCCAGGGAGCTGTCTCTGATGTCCCTGGCCAGACTGTCGACCATCAATTAGAAAAGGTGCTCAAGAATGCAGCTGGCGAGGATCAGGCCCTCTTGGATCAGGTCAACGCCCTGGCAACCACTCTCCAATAATTTTGCGTAATCTTAAAAACCCATTTTATACAAAATTGTTAAACCTATTTTCCTGACCCCTTCATACATGTGCCGTCCCAGTCATGATTATAAAATACAGTTGATCCCAATGGAAAAAGAGCGGAGAAGGTAAAAAAAGAATACCTATCCAGAACACCTCCCAAAAGAACCAGAGAATACACGCTCATCAATGCAGACCATCTCAAGAGCTTGAACGGAAGAATGACGAGGGATCCTGCTCCCGCCTCTCGCCGCCGCTAGCCTTCCACCACACATCACTTCCCCATCGAATAATTCTCTCAGCGGCTCCCAGGGGTGTCATGGCGGGTCGCACATCGAGGTAGAACACAGGGTCACCATTTGTCTCGGGTTCTCCAGAGTAGTAGTCGATGATGTATCGAATTTCCTTCTTTTCGCCGTTCACTGTTCGTGTGACATACCAATCGTGTCGATCAAAGGGGGGCTCCGTGCTATTTCGACGTCAGTCAAATCGAACCGCATATAATATGAAATGGATCAACAACTCACCCGTATTTAGAGGGATAGATCCAGCCAAGCACCTGCATCATGGTGGCCTTAGGCGTCATGTCCTTGGGGCGGCCCTGGAATCGGTTCAAGGTGGGCATGGAGTCCTTGATATCCCAAAGCTTGTCCATTTCCTCATCCGCGTGCTGCTCACCACGCCGGCAGACCTGCCATCCTTTGTACAGGCCCTGAGAGAAGCGGTTCTCCCATCCAAGAATCTCAATCCATGCGCCCTCATTCAAGTAGTTGTGTACGGAAACCATGCCTTCGACGGCCGTAATATCGGTGTCGGTGTATCCTTTTCGAAGTAGGGCGTTGTACATTTGCTGGGGCGAGGGGTACTCCCAGTTGCCGTCGCCAGATCCCTTAGGAATGCTCGACGGGTCTCGCTCTGTGGGTAGGGCCATCTGCTGGTTCGGCGCAGGCTTCTGCGACAAGTCGGGGAACATGTAGTTGAGAGGGTTCAGCTGAGACAGGAGAGACTTGGGTTGCTCTTCAGCGGCGGCTGTGCGGGCGGCATGGGGAACTGGGCACCCAGATGCGGCGGGCGCATCGGCGGGCTTCTGGGGCTTGGATTCGGTGGGAGTGAGGGCATCGAGACCCTTCTTGTGCATCGGGCACCCGGCCTGAAGCCATTGTTAGCAGTGGACGACGGCGGTCTGGTTGCATTTGCTTACCGGAGGCTCTTTTCCGACAGATGCGGGCACTTGGGGATGTCCCACGGGGACGTGGACGGTGGGAGTCGAGTCTGCCCAAAACCAACCCATGATGAAACGGATGTGTATTAAAGACAGACTGGGAAAGGGAGAGGGGTATCAATAATTGGCTCGACGTTTGAACAATGCAAGCGGGTATCAAGTGCAGCAGATGGTGTAGAGCACAGTAGAGTGCAGTAGAAGTTTTTGGGTGAATGGAATGGAGGGACGGAGGGATGGATGGATAAAAGGATGGATGCTGAATGGCCAGTAGCAAATTTCTATTACAGAGAGGCCTGCGCTCAAAAAATTGAACGCCGGAGGATCCCGTCGCGACATTGGCCTAGTGAATCGCGGGAGCCTGAGCCGCCCACTTGCCCGATCGAGGTTACCCGAGTTATTTCCGTTCGCTGCAAACCAACGTCGTGCGCCTTCTGTAAAGGTCAATTGAGCACATGTTTCTGCAGCGCAAACCTAGGTACGTACAACGACGTCACTACCACGCTCCGCATGGGCCGGGTTGTTGCGGGCATACTTTATCCTAGTCATAGATCTGACCCATTGCGCTGCGTCGTCTGCAGATTGACGGCTCATCACTTTCGCGCGGTGTAAATTTTGACCAGCAGCGAGGGCGCAATCCTTTACTGCCTTCGCATGCGTTGCCACCGGATCTCGCCAACCATGATCACGCCGACGCCGGCGGCCCTCTCCTCGACCCCAACCTCAACCACATCTACTGCTCACACCAGCGCATGCACGTCTAGAGATCCCCTCTCATTATGAGACCTGGAATTCTCTTCAGCCGATCCTGCGCCCGCCAGGCCTCGCAGACATGCGCTGGTATAAACACCCGTCGCAGCGCCGTCTTTTTCGCCCGTCGCCTCGTCTCCAGCAGCAGCCGAAGCTCCCAACGCCTGCACCCTGCTGCAGGATGGAAGCGCATCACCCTCCGTGCCTCGGGTGGCGCCGCTGTCTTAGGCACGGTCGCATTTGTTGAATTGGCTCAAAAAGAAAATGGTTCCTCTGAAGAAACAGGAGAGCAGCGCATGCTCGAGGTTTCAAGAAACGAAATTGAACACGGCACCAACCAGGACTCTAGAGGAGTTGCGCGAGTTGCGCAGAAGGTCAAGCACTTTTTAGAATTCTACATCCTGGAGCCAATCGCTACCGGTGTCCGCTTCTTGCACCTCGTCGTCATTTTCGTTCCCGTCATTGTCACCGTTCCTGTCATTTGGTTTGGCCGACGATATCCTGATCGCGATAATGAGCGAGGTGGAACACTTTGGTGGTACGGCTTCCTTGTCAACGCCATGGAACTCGCTGGGCCGGCCTTTATCAAGCTTGGTCAGTGGGCAGCATCGCGAACCGATATTTTTCCAACGGAAATGTGCGAAATAATGTCAAAGCTGCACTCCAATGCTCCAGCTCACTCTATGCGCGCCACTCGAAGAACAGTGGAGGCTGCTTTTGGAGGCCGCAGCTTTGAGGACATTTTTGAAGAGTTTGACGAGAAGCCGTTAGGCGTGGGTGCAATTGCACAGGTATACAAGGCAAAATTGAAGCCAGGTCTGGCAAAGCCCGACGATATTGACACCCCAAAGTCGTCAAGACCGCTGGTCCAAAATGTTAGGCACAATGTTGAAAGCGTGCTGAAGAGTTCACCACAAAGGGTTCCTTCATCATATGTCGCTGTCAAAGTTTTGCATCCGAGAGTTGAGAAGGTAGTGCGGAGGGACCTCCGCATCATGGGGTTCTTTGCTTCCATGCTCAATCTTATCCCTACCATTGAGTGGCTTTCGCTGCCAGATGAAGTCGCCCAATTTGGTGAGATGATGAAGCTCCAGCTTGACTTACGAATTGAGGCCTCAAACCTCGCCATTTTCCGTCGGAACTTTAAGAACCGAACCACAGCATCGTTTCCTTGTCCTTACACCGAATTCACCACGAGAAATGTGTTGGTTGAGGAGTTTGCGCAAGGCATCCCCCTAGCCGACTTCATGGAAAACGGCGGTGGAGTCTTTCAACACGACATCGCCGACGAAGGTCTTGACGCCTTTCTCCGCATGCTGCTGCTTGACAACTTTGTACACGCCGATCTCCACCCAGGAAATATAATGGTGCGATTCTATCAGTCAGCCAAACCAGAGCTACGGTTGAAAGGGGAGGCATCGAAGCCACATCCCGATGAGCAAAACGACGTGACAGAACAGGTGCTAGAACGCCTCCGGCCGTATCGCCATAAGAAGAACACTGCGGCCTGGGAAGCCGAGCTAGCCAAAATTGATGCTGAAGGCTTCCGACCACAGCTCATCTTTATTGATACCGGACTAGTGACTGAGCTTAACGCAACGAACAGGACGAATTTCATCGACCTCTTCAGAGCTGTTGCCGAGTTTGACGGCTACAAGGCTGGTCATCTGATGTGTGAGCGTTGTCGGCAACCAGATGTGGTTCTTGACAAAGAGGTTTTTGCACTCAAGATGCAGCATCTTGTGCTAAGCGTCAAGAGCCGAACGCTCGCCCTTGGGAACGTCAAGATCGGAGACATTCTACAACAGGTGCTCAGCATGGTCCGAAATCACCATGTTCGCCTTGAAGGCGATTTTGTCAATGTTGTCATCAGCATTCTTCTACTCGAAGGCATTGGACGCAGCCTTAACCCGGACGTCGATTTACTCAGCAGCTCTTTGCCTATACTACGCCAGCTGAGCGCCCAGAGCGGAACACAAATGGTCAAGCATGGCGACTTCTCTATGATTATGGTGTGGATGGGTCTCGAAGCGAGACGGTTCATGCAGGCCAGCATCGAGGATGTATGTTTCCCCCCATTATTTTCTTCTGTTTAGCTCACTAACAAACTGGGCAGGTTGAACGATGCGTCAGATACGATCTCCTTTCACCAAATGTGTAAATATGAATAGACTTTATAGGGTGTATACAAACAAGAAATCGCGCGGATAGAGCGTGTAGGGGATAAAACAGATGTAAAATAATGAGGAATGGAGCAAATTGATCAAAGTAAGCGAGGCACTGACTGGAACCTTGATAGAATAGTAGATTGCCTTTGGATTTAAACGGACTACATACACTACTCAAACCAAATACCAAATTAGGGATTCAACACCACATTGCCCAATAATTTTGATATAATTACAGGCCAGAAGGCTAGCATCACGTTATATTTATCCTTCAAATCTTATTTATTTTCCAATGACAATACTACAAATAAATTTATCTCAATTTTTCATTCCACAAGAATATGCTTAGGTCTCAGATTGTTATCATTCATTTCCGATTTTGAGCTCCAAGCCTTTTGGTGAAGAGGAAGACACTAAACCCCCATTACTTGGTTCCCCAAGGGTGTTGGTTTTCAACTGCATGCAATGTCGCTTCACCTCAATTTATTTCCCAGTAAGCATGTTCCAAACACAAACGTCCATAGGGAGATGAATTAATCCACATAAAGCAAATGTATGGGTGTTTAATAGAGCTTTAGGTCACAACATCAGAATAGCGTACACTTTATCCAGCAAAAAAAACAGGTGTGGTTAATTAAACTACCCAGTCCACTCAAAGTTGCCTAAATTATGTTACCAAAAATCCCTCCGTCGTCTAAAAAACATCAGTAGCACCATATTATAGGCAAGTGCAGGTGAAGCAATGGAGATTGAGTAAATAGCACAGTTTTCTGCTGGGTGGAACTCGACTAAACAACTATTAAGGGGGTGCAAACTCGAATAGGGATCGGATATTCACTCTATGCTCTAGGTACACATTCTTCGCTACCTATACCTTCCGTCTAGACGGCACAATTTGCCTTACTCAACGCCGTCAACGAGTCAACGCGCAGGCATATGGTCAATTGTCTTCAGGACGCAACTGTTCCCGTGACAACCGCCAACCTGTCTTGTCCCAGTCATAGCTTCATAAATCCCAGCTGCGTCTGGTTTCGGTGGCTCCAGTGTCTTTTGCCTGACGATCATCTCTCTAGATCGTTGCTCACCGCCCTGCTGCTAGCCCACCATGCCGTTAGATGAGGGGGACCCGCCCGATCCCTTCAGTGAATGATGGCGATAGAATATCCTATAACTTCCTTGCCTAATTCTGTCCATTATACCTGGTAAGAGACTATCTTGGGAAGCCGCATACGGATCGTGCATCGTCGGTAGCTGAGAACTACGATGTCTATGAGACGCTGTCTCAATTGTAGCGCCAGGTCGATTCTTGCCAGTCTCCAGGGGTGGCCCATCTCCCGCGGTGTCTGTGTCTATTTTTGAAGACTTGGGAAAGAACGGGTTCTTCGTAAAGTTGGGTTGGTCGTAGTTACGGACCTTGACCTGTCCTTGAAAGAACTTTGATGGGCCTTCTGCGGTCTTACCACGGCGGTGCGAACTGTTTGAGGACGGGGGAATAACATCAACTTCAGTAGGCGGAACAAGCCAGTCCCTTGTGCATCTTCTGGGTAGGAGTCGTGGGAAAGAAGTTATATCCGTTGCATCACTCGTCTTTTTCTCTTGTTGACGGCTCTGTCTTCGGGACATGTCTGATACAACCTCACCTTCGTTGACCGAAGTTGAGTAATGATGAAACACAAATCCTCCTGTGGCAAACGGAGGCTCACTTTGCCGTCGATCTGAAGACTGCTTCGTCAAAATCCCATACGCAGGGGTGCTGCTGCTTTCAGAAACCGCACGCGAATGGCTTGAGCCGACAAATGTATCCGGATCATCAGCAAGAGAACTATTGCAAGGCCAAGTGATTTCTGCGACACTCTTTCGCGAGATGACTGTTGTCATAGTGTCGGAATCCTCACCACGGATCCTCGTGTGCACTTGAAGGTCTTCTGCACTGACACTAGCGTAGGATGTTCGGGGCATGCTGATGGTGGTCGCTGGATCGGCCACGCTGGCTGAAGGCAGTCGAATAATGTTGGAACCCTCATCTAGCCTTGGGCCAGAGAGGCGCTTCGCTTCATCTCTATGCTTGGTTCCTTCCCCTCGGCTAGCCTTCTTCCCTTTTTTAATTTCCTCCATGATAATCGTCACGATATCTCGGATGTCTCCGTTGCTAACGAGAAACATATTATTGTTATCCGATACATGTGTCCCGTTGTCATCCGCTTTGCGAGTATTAGTTTCTTGCTTTTGTCCTGCAAGACGTTCATTGATTTTGGTCATGATGTACTCGAATTTAGGACTAATCCCTGGAGCATCATGGGTCATTGGAGCTGGCTTCTTTGTGCCTGGTCTGCAGCTCCCCTTTTGATCTGCTCGAGCGATTTCTCTTAAACCTTTCAAGCATGGCGACACTTTTACACTTGATGAAGTCGCCGATCCTTGTTGAGCCTCCAACGACGAGAGAACATTGTGGTCCTTTTGGTTGAGAGAAGCAGAATCCTCTTCAGCCGCTCGTACCATATACGAAGCTCCCCCCGTTTCATGAGGAACAAGTGTCATGGGAACCTTTGTGATTCGAAATTCGGTATCGGTAGCCATGGTATTGTCAGAACTGCGGTGTAGATAATATGCTGATCCAGCTGAGCGAGGGGCAAGGATATAATACGACTCACTCTCAGGAAGAGAGGAGCTCACCGGTGTGTTGTAACTCTCTTGTGAGTCTGGATTCAAATCCTCTAATCGGGGGTCATCGCTTCTAGTGGTCGCAGTTCTAGTCGTGGCATCATTTGTTTGTGTAGAGAGGAAATGAGCAAGGTCAAAAAATCCTGCCCCGGGAGCGTCACCAAGATGACTCTTTGTCAAGCTGTGTGCGGGATGCAATGAGTCTATTCCAGTCGAGCCAGATCGTCCCGAGTCGGTGGAACCTTTGCGTGCCGATTCTCTTCGAAGTCTAGTGTCTTGATGGGAGCCCTGAGTCCCATTTGATGTGCGAGGGCGACTTCTCGCACGCGCCGTTGGTGAACTACTCGTCTTGACTATGGACGGGATGCTTGTGGTAGATTGCGCATCGACGTCACCTGTGCTCCGGCGCTTCGATGTCCTGGACATTTTTCCGGACCTGGGTGATTCCCAAGTGGAATCGTTTGGGTTTTTGGGGCCAACAATATTAGGAATCAACGTTTGGCTGTGACGTGGGCTCTTGCCCAAGCTATTCTTGTCCGATCTTGTCGCCTCTTCAGTGTCCGCGTGCGATCCCCGGGTTCTGGTTTCTTCCGAGCGTCGAGACTGCGCTGCTGTAGGTTTGCTGGCGGACGACGCATGGGGACTGGACAGTCGCGGAGGATACAGGGCACCTTCACCGGGTTCGTCCATAGTGGAAATGAAATATTCCGCGTCTAAATATGCCGTTATTTCAAAGGTCAAGGTCGATTTGCGGATTCGTCGCGGGAATCATCAAGTTAATGTGTGAAAACCAGACGTTGGTTGGCGAGAGAAATACAATAGGTAGTGAATGCAAAGGCAAGTTGAGGCAAGGCGAGGCGCGAGAACAGGTATAAGCTTTCTTGGTTTTCTTTTCCTTCCTCAATTCCGTGTGCATCAACGGCAATGCGTAAGGAAGGAGTTTTGTCGGGGTGGCCTGCCTTTCGCTCAGGTCAACTGGACCCTGACATCATCGAGTGGGCGAGTTAGTGACGATTAATGGATTAACGTGAAACGGTGCGTTCCGCGAGAACGGGCAATCGTTTAAATTTAGACTACCGCAAAAAGCGCTATGTAAACCACCCATCATCCCAAGTTGTGCAACGCTATTCCCTGTGTAGCGCGTACCATGATGATCAAGGCCCTGGGCCGTGTCCACACGCCGCCCAGAGCGCTACGCCGCATTACAATGCCACTATGTATGCAATCTATGTGTGCAAACATCATCTACGTCACGACACTGTACCATCCTATGGGAGCGGCGATCCCTTTCCTGGCGTCCAGCTGGAGCCGCCCCCAAAAGCCGAGCCGGGTTGCCCAATGACGATCGGCCGCACGGGCGTCGAAGGGGCCGCATTCTCTTCTGCTGGCAAAGGTGGGGGTGTTTCACTTCTAGGAGGAGCCTGCGCATCCTCCTTGCGGGGTGGCTTGAAATTGACATCCCGACCTGCACGATAAATGTCTTGCAGCATCGTCTCCAAGATCCCTGCGTCCTGGAACTCCAAGTATTTTCGGTATAGTTTGAGCGCCGTTCGCGAATCCTCAATTGAGTCGTGCGTCTCCAGCTGAATGTCTTCCTTGAGCAGGTACCACGCCAAGAAAGCCAAAGAAAGCTTGCGCAGCCGAGATTGGAGGAAGAACAGGTCGATTGTGTCAATGATTTGCGCTTTGGGCACGTGTATGTTGATGACTCGGAAATCTTGCTTCAGGCCATGGCCCAAAAACTTGCATCCGAGATTGAGAAGAACCCACAACTTCTTGTAGGCCAACTTTAGAGGTAGCAAACTGTGCTTTGAGACGCGAGGATCCAGATCTTGCTCTGTGATTCCAGAGTACGAGGTCAAGTAATCCACAATCGGTTCTCGGATGGCAATATAATCGTCGATAAAAGGCGTTCCTTCGTGCTCGCCCTGTCCTCGCACGACGGAAGCCCGAGCGAGCGCATACACTATTGGTCGAATAGTCTCCCTTTCGCCATCCGAGTTCATTTCAATTTCAGGCTGTCGCACTGCGACAAATTCCGTATCAAGCGCGATGATGGTATCCGGGCCAGGGGCCTCGGTTTCGGGGTTGAGGATTTCATATGTCTTGTCCTCAGAATTGTTGGGGTTGGGGCTGAAACCTTGGTCAATAATGATGTAATCAAACATGAGCGGAGGGCGTACCTGAGATCCTGGAACAAAATTGACGTGTCGATGTTCTTCCTCCACTCGGTGTCGAGCTTGTTGTTGGCCTCCTTTACCTGGTAGGCGACAACAGATGGGACTTTCCATGATGTGTTGAAAGTAAGTGCCTCTTCTGTGCTAACAGATCGAACCAAAAAGTCATTAAATAGATGCCATTGGCTTTCTCCGGGGACCTCTGGCTCCGCATGCGCAACTAGAACCATGTCAGCAACATAGTAAAAATATGATGAAAGCGATACTAACCGTTGACCATAGAAACGAGATGCGACTTTTGTGTTTGGCCACTTTCAATGTTGATGGCCATACCGATAAGAGAGTAGACCGTGATGTTGTGCATGCCTCGCTGCAAGTGCAGTTTCAGATCCTCTCCTTCATAACAAAAGAATTGGCCCTGCTCAACAATAATACCAATCTCTTCAGGAAGCCATCCCGGAGTTGACCAGAGCCCTCGATGCTCTTGACTTGTAATGGCAGTGTTCAAGAGAAGAACATCCGGTATACTGTGGATTGTTTTCCTTGTCGCTATCGTTTGGTATCGCTGGCATCGGCTGCACCAGCCCTTAGAAGTCGTCTCCCGTTCAACACTGTTTTTGAGAATTTGGGAAAATGTTGTCCGTGGCAGTTTCGCATTCCTCCCTCCAGACTTCTGCCCACAATTTAGTCTAGGACAAACAAATATTAGAGGGAGTTGAAACTCACAACTGAGGGATAGAGCAAATCGTTCACAAAGGTTGATCCTGGGCGCGTGTACTCGCTCCGACAATTGATACATCGAATTGAGCTAGTCGCAGATGTGGCAAGAACCTGAACCATGTCAACAATACCGTTAAATCCATATTTTCATGTGCCACAAACCTGGTCCATAGCAGTCGAGTTGGGGTTTATAGTTTTGTAATCATGCACAATCTTGTCGAGGAGAAATCTAGTCAAGCCTTGGAGCATGACATTGAGAGAAGAGCCGTGAGGGTCTTCCTCGAGGAGTCCAAGAGGACCAGCTACAGAAATTAGTTGAGGATCTTGAGTTCTTGCTAAATGGAATAATACCTTGAGGGTGGCTGCTCAAGGTCTTGAGCAAGTTGGTCGCTTGGCAGATGGAACCGTCTGCCTTTTCAAGCATGTCAAACAAAAATCCCAGCTCGCAAAGCAGACAAATGTCGCTAATGCAGGCAGTAGCTGCATGTTGAAGAGCCAAATTTCGAATTACGGGAGTAAAGTGCATAATTTGCAACAATGAGTTGGCATAAGAGTTTGAAATATGGATCTCAAGTCCCGAGTACCGCGTCTTATTGTAATATCTGGGTCCAGTTAGTTACCATGATACGATGCAGGAACCACAATACTAACCCAAAGTCGAAATCGTCCACACCGAATTTGCTGTACTTGATCTCGACGTTGCGGTACATAACAGGAACCTCCGACTTTTTGCTCTCAATTTCCATGTCGGCGAGCGGGCTAACCAACTCATCAGTGGCATCATCGGCAGGCTTCAGCGCATATGTTGCCAACTCTCGAGCTTTCTCACTGAGGAATTTGGGTGCCTTGAGTCCCGAATTGACAGATTTGTTGTCGCTTCGAGTATCCTCAACTTGGTTTCTTCGAACACTGCGGGTGTTTCTCCCGTAGAGGCCGAATTCCGTAGCTTTAAGCCCGGACATAAATTGTGGATCAAATTTGGCAGGAGGGGCGCCGACATCATAGGGGACATCTGGCCAAGCAGATGCGAGCACCTCTCGGTAATACGGCATGCCGATGGAGTTTAGGGGCCTGAAGCGATTAGCTAGAAGAAGTCAAGAGGGTACAGCCTTCACTTACGTATCTGGCGTCCACTCGATAGAAGGTAGAGGCTCCTCGGGAGTCGCAAATTCAATTGGAGTGGGCAAATCCACAAAACGAAGCTTCGTTGGAGAACCCCAGAGGTGAATGAGACACTCAGCGTCTGTCAAAGCCATGGCCTCTCCAGAAGGCGCAATCTCAAACATACTCAGATAAGTGAGAACATTGGCCTGCCGAACATTACTAGTGTTTGGGTTCATCAAGTCCACGACATGAATTTGGCCACTTTGAGACACGACGATGCTAGTCGTCAACATTCGCGGGTGCATGCGCACATAGGCAGCACCTGCTGGAAAAGGAATCGGTGGCATCGAGGACATCTTTTTGATATCAAAGACGTTTAGAAACGGGTCCAACATATAATTCTGACCCTGTCTAAGCGAGTATCCGCAAGTCACAATGAAATCGTGCTGGGCGTCCATATCGTTGATCAAGGCTGAGTGGGCATTCCAAGTTTTGACCACTGCGAAAGTGATGGGGTCGATAAGGTTGACGGAACCGGTTTTTGTTGCGGCGCATATATATCGTCCTCGCTTCATGACTGTATACTGGTGTTCGGTTGGTACCTGTGCAGGCTGTGAGCATCCCGTCATGACACCGGAAGGGTTCTCGTACTTGTTTGACAACATCACCCTTAATGAGGTCAACTACAAGCATTGTATCCTGCATACCAGCGGCAATAATCTCCGCTGTCCCCTTGGAAGTGAAACTCATACATCGTAAGTCTTTCATATCATCATGTCTATCGCAAGTCAGCCACTGCCTCCTCAAGCACCAATCAAGCGAGTTGCGCATACTTGATATGCCACATTGGGGGTCCTCTCCTCAACGCCATATGTAAGTCTTTAGAGCCAAGCACCACAACACCCTTTTCGTTTACGAGGATCTGGCGGACGGGGCCATCGGGAGTCAGGTGCGCCTTGAAGGACGTATATCGCTGTAGTTCGGTGCCGTAAAAGGAAGTTACGCGACCCTGGGATTCAAATGAGCGCCGAGGCCAAGGCGACCAGTGCCTATAGCACGACATACATAGTCATTGCCGGTCCACAGTAGCTCTTGCGAGGTATCAAATGTCATAGTCGTTACAGGGGTGGGCATCGCGTGCACGCCCGGGGGCGGGAACTGAATCCGGGCGATCTGGGCAACAAGACGACATGGTCAGCGAATACAGCAGCGTTGGCGAAGGGGAGCAGTAAATGGGGTCACGGGTGCGACGTGTAGTCCCGGTGCGACGGCCGTCACATCGAGGCGAGTGGCGATCGGAGAGACGGGGCAGTGCATTTGCGCCGTTGGGTCAACGTACCTCATCCCAATCTCCATCCATTGTGGCAGAATGTACATCCTCCGAGGGAGCATAGCTATGTGGGAGGATAGTAACGACACCGCCAGCGCCGTGGAGGCGAGAGAGATGCGACTGGCGAAAATTCGACCAGAAGCAGTACACCAACAGGAGGCAGAAATTCAGACACTTGTCTCAGCGAGCGACGTCGCGGTGGGATGTGGGCGGGAAGCTTGGCTGCTTGGAGGGGCAGCGAGCTTGTGGGGTTTAACCGATGTTGGTCCGCGCACTTGGCGATAAGATAGGCGGGATCGACGCAAAATCAGTTTTGAATGATGATGTCAATAGCACGAAACACAGCATGTTCTTCGCATGCCGCCCACGCAACTCATGTTCGACGTTTGCGCAAGCGATTGTTGCAATCCGACTGAAAACTACATATCACAGATCATAGTGTATGAAAATTCATCCAACATTTCTCAATTGCAGCATCCAAATGAGTGGAATAGTCAGACTACATACATCATTAGCATCGGCGCCGTCAACGTACTTGCAGACTGGTGCTGTCCGTCAACAGTTGTAGGTAGCTAGGGCTGGCGTGACTGCCGAGTGCAACCGTTTTCTGGCGAATCGGGGCGCGATCGCGTCAACGTCATATCTAGAGCCTCGACCGCCAGCATGTCTCAGAATATGCAAGTAATTATGATATTAATGAAAACGCTAAATAAAATACACAATTTTGGTTTACATTGTCCTCAAAACGACAATTTTTTTGAATGGGTATCAGGCGTTATCAGAACAGTTTGAATTCGTTGTAGATGAACGCCCTCTACTTGATAGCCAAGGACAGAAGGCAATTCGTCCCGGATATCCTTAAATAGGGAAAGCCATCCAGCTGCACCTACATCCTGGGATTTCATACACGCGCAAGCCTGGAAGGCAAAAAGAGAATATCCTCCGGTACAGGGAATCGAACCCTGGGCTCCGCGGAACTGATCTCTCAAGTTATGAGAGCGCGAAATGTTAGCCACTACACCATACCGGATGTTGTTGTGGTAGTGGGACTCTTATTGATAACCAAGAAGGTGCGCGGGTACCCCTGTCAATGGACTTGAGCAGTCGACACATGTTAATTCGATGGAATCTTCCCAAAAACTTGCCTTGAAGTGCTTCACAATTAATTTTCTATTAAGATCATTTTAACAATATCTTCTGTATTCAATCTATTGAGCGCCTTGCGTTCGCTATTTATCCCAAGATGCCTCTATGGGTCTTACGACGTCTGTGATTAGTGGCTTGCAAGCCCAACCAAAGTATATCTAATAATGTGACAAATTTAGTGACACGAAATATTAGATTATCTATTCATTAATCCTTACCTCTAAACCGAATGGACTTTAAATCTCAATTTCTGTGCGTAATTGAGATGTAAGCTGCGGGTAGGAGTATTCAGTATAGGGTAGTGGGTGCATGTAAGTAGCTCATCCGAGGATTGTGAATCCATGCTCATATTTGTCGAACGCATTTTGCCTTGTTGGTCATTTTTAGCTCGCAGAAAGATGTTTAATTACTAAGAAAGTGCTTTGGTGATCAGAGGTGGTTTTATCATGAGATTGGTTATCTAATCAACCGCAGTGTATTCTTTAAGCCTGTCATATAAACACGTTCAGAGAAATCAGACAAATTGTACACATCATCCAGATGGACTGTATAATGGGATGTTAAATACTGTCTCGTATCCACTATGAAGCAGACTTGAATTTGTTTGCCTTTGGTTGTGGCATGGAAGGCCTATCACCTGAGCCCACAAATTTACTTGGTCGATAGTCAAAGCTGTGAGTGAGGATATTGCCATCGAATTAAATTTGATGTCTGTTTAAAATGATCTCGAATACAAACAGAAATGAACCACCATTTAGGCAGCTTACCTTACGTCTAAGGTAGGGCTCACACAAGCACCATCAACTTTTTTAACATAAAACATATGGCCCAGTGCTGTTGGTTCATTTCATTTTCTATTCCTCCAATTTTCCTTGCTTCCGGGTGCCACATTGGTACTTTTACGAGAAACAACAAAGTTCATGACGTTTGTACTTCTAACTCGAGACTTGGGCTAGTAAATATGCTGAAGCTATCAACAGTAAAAGGCAGAGTGATACTGCCTCGGCACGCCGTCATATTTACGTGGACGTACACAATAGCGTTTTTGAGGACACAGACACCACTATATTGGAGATGACAGAGGAGGAAGCGATGGGTTAAAGAGCGCATTATCCAAATCTATATGCGGAAGCTTTAACGTTCTGTTTAAAAACAAGCAACATGGACGGGTAATGCGATGTTATTGGTATAATTTTATGAATTGGCCGTGAAGATTTAATAGAAATCTTTGATAAGGAAGAAGAAGAAGAAGAAGAAGAAGAAGAAGAAGAAGAAGAGGAGGAGGAGGAGGAGGAGGAGGAGGAGGAGGAGCTCAGAAAGCCATTACATACACACAGATTAGCCTGTTAAATTCACATGAAGACGCCAAGATCAAGTGCTTGATTTAGGCTTTTGGGATATCTTGATGGCTGATCAAGATAGCACTTGTAAAGTTCGGAACTCGATCCATAGGAAGAGGTTTGACAAGCGGAAAATTAGATGGAACAATTCATCCTTTGTCCTTTGCCCAAGGATCAATTTTATCAGACTTGCCCAAGAATCACAAGTGCCGTGTATTTTGTACGAATTTGGAAATGGTTCCAAGTCATGTTGTCTCACAGACCTTCTCAAGAGCATCACCGGGTATTTTCAAACTCCGTGATGGAACCTGCGGGCCCCAACCATGCAGCCCCCAGTTCTGCAAGCCTCTTGTAAGGGAAATCCAGCACCCATTATTGGCTACGGCGTATAATAGCCAAGGTACAATCTACGATAATTCAGTCGTATTGCGATCGGAAAATTTACCCCGCAAAACTGATGCATTCTAATCTTGCACTAACGGCACATCATGCCTGTTACGCTCGCTTTATCGTCATCTCATAACTGCCGATATTTTCTGCGCCACTAGAATTTATTTGATTATGCAGTCCCTCCAAATAGCCGAGAGTGTGTGGTTTTTCTGGGGACGTTGGGAAGGGCAAAGAGGGGACATGAAGTAGCAGAGCAATTCCAGAAGCAAATCTTGGGCTCAAATTGTAACGTGTTGCAATTCCAAACTATTTAGAATCTGAAGACAATTGCCTGCTGCCCTAAAAGCAGGCTCTACTCTTGACGTGCCACTATCTCCTTTGTGATTCCAACGTAATGTGACCTTCCGTAGAGAAACCAGCTTAGCGTTGCAAGTCCGAGCCCAACCCCCAATACAGCCGTTGCGTAATTCATGTTGGTCACTGTCACGGGGTAGATTGTGGGGAAACACAAGAAAATGGTAATGTAGGTGCACCAAGCAAGGGCTACAGCAGCTATGGGGCGGTGATAGCGCCCAAGTGAAAACACACCTTTCGGAGCGGTGCAGTGCTTGAATCCGCACACGACGTTGATGAGAAGGGGGAACCCGTAGGATATCATGAGTGTCACTGTGCAAGCCGAGATAATTCCGTAGTATGCCGTGGAGTTGCCGATGTAGATTAGGCTGATGGCCGATATCAGCGCACCGGTAAGTATGAGGGAGTTGACTGGGACCTTGACTCCGTCGTTGACGGTCTCAAGGTGATGCGAGAGGCCTCCATCCCGGGCAAAAGCCCAAATGGTCCTGGAGGTGGCCGAGATTACACTAGGGCCAGTTCCGCAAAAGCCAAGGATGGGAAGAAACGAGGTGAGTCCAATGGTGGCTGCCCGGTTACCTCCGGAGACGTTGTAGTACAGCTGCGCAAACGGGCTGATGGTGCCAACAGGCCCGGAGAGAACACCCTGTACGTCGGTGAAACAAAACGCCACAGAAATGACCCAGGGAAAGGTCAGCAAGGCGCTGACGCCGATATTGGCAATCACTGCATCGTGTCAGTCTCCTGAAATGGGCCCCGATTTTGAAACTGGGCTATCTTACTCGTTCGCGGTAAATCCCGAGATGCAAATGTCAATTCTTCAGCCATGTGAACCGAGCTGTCCCATCCGACGAAGCCAATAACGGATGTCATCAGTCCAATTGACCAGGCGACCTGCACAGAGTGAGTGGGCCAGCACTAAGGCGAGCAATGAAACCGATCGCCGACTCACACCAGAATTTTCCCATCCGCTCAGATTTGTAAAGTCCGTGAAGACGTAGTTGGCTGAATTCTTTGGGTTGACATGAACGAGGAGATAGATGGAGGTTGCGAAATACCCAAACACGTGCGTAAACATGGCGACGAACATGAGATTGTGAAGGCGCTTGATCTGAAAAATAGCGAATAAAGTATAGAAAGTGGTCAATCCGATGACAATCTAAGCAGAGAACCGAGATTAGCAAGTCGAAGTAAATTTGGTGTCTCATGATTACTTGCCAAGGGCGTATGCCATCTTTCATAAACATAGCTATCGCTGAAGAGAATAGCCCATGACTGAATTTGCATTGCGGTGGCAAAGATGCCGGCGGTAGCACACAGAACCCAGCCAATTATTGTGATCCAGCCAGCGTACCACGCAAATATCCTCCGATACTTTGGTGGCGCGAGCTCGGCAACATAGTGGTACTGGCCACCGGCTGTTGGGATCATGCTTGAGTACTCAGCGGTGCACAAGACAATCAGAAAGGCACCGATGCTGGACGCGACAAAGCCCCAGACCAAGCTGCTACTGCCGCCGCTCGTTAGGGCTTGCGCCGCAGCTGAAGTGACAGCTTCCCAGGTAACGCTGGTGCAAAACGACATGAACAGCAGGGACCAGATGTTGAAGTTGCGTTCAAGCTTAGAGGGACGAATACCCAGCTCATTCAGCTGGGCATCGTCATCGTTGGTAACATGGTTATTCTTGTCAATGTCATCGATAAAGTCCTGCTTGATTGCAGGAATGTCTTTTGTCGAAGAATTAGAAGTCATTGTAATGATGCTGTTGGGTTGCGAGTTGGCAAAGGTTGAAGCAGTCGCAGTATGTGACCACTCTCAGTGAACGGATTAGCCATTTCTAAACAAGTATTCAACTCCCACACTATTTCGGTTATGCTTATCACCGGGAAAATTACCATCCAATGGCTATTTACTTGTCTATATGATAAAGTGAGGGGGAGAGTCGGAGTGATTTAGCCAATCATGCTTAGTTCCGTCAGACGGCTGAGGTCTAGTCACTCTCAGCCTATTTATTGCCACTAACCATCCCTATCTAGTATCCCTACCAAAAGTGATAAACTCGGCAGGAATCACAAGAGATAAACAAGAAGTGTTTTCATCAACCAGATTTCGCTTTCACATCCACAATGTCTGTAAATACACTTCCTTCGTCTTGGTTCAGGGAGCCGGAATTTTATGAATTGGAGCGCCGTGCCGTCTTCTCCAAAACCTGGCTCATTGTGTCGCACAAGTCGCAGTTCGCGACCCCTGGTCAATATGCTCGATATGAGGTTGCCGGGTATCCATTTTTTATCGTTGCCGATCGACAAGGGAACATTAATGCGTTTCTCAACGTCTGCCGCCACAGAGCCTATCCCATTGTCCACCAAGAGACGGGGAAAGCAAGCATTCTGGCCTGCAAGTATCACGGTATATTTATCTATTAGGCAATACGAATTTTTGTGGTTGGTTGGTACTGACGCACCCAGGCTGGAGCTATGGCTTGAAAGGGAACCTTGCAAAGGCGCCACGGTTCGATACCGTTCCGGCAGACCAATTTGACAAGGATCAGTACTCGCTGTACAAGCTGCACATGCATATTGACACCTTGGGCTTCATCTGGATCAACCTCGATGCCTCTGAGAAACCGAGCATCAGCTGGGAAGAGCAGTTCAAGGCGATTGATACGCAGGAGCGCATCACCAAGGTGTACAACATGGACGACTATGAGTTCGACCACACCTGGTCCCTGGAAGATTGCAAATTTAACTGGAAGACGTTGGTTGAAAACTATAACGAGGTAAGGCCTGCAGTCATGGATGCCATGTAACATTATACTGACTTAAACGAAAAACTATAGTGCTACCACTGCCCCACAGCGCACCCGGGGATCGCGCCGCACATCAAAAAGGATACCAAATTCGATGTGGAGCCAATTCTGTGCTACATCCGCCACCTGGGCGAGGACATGGAGGCCGGCGGCATCGTCGCCAGCCCGACCTTCATGTTCCCCAACTCGTCCGTCACCATGTCCAAGCACTTCTTCTACATGATGTTCATCGTGCCCACGTCGGCGACGACATCGCGCGTGCGCTACGAGGTCTACCGCAACAAGAACTCGTCCGATGACGAATTCAAGGCAGAAGTCGACTTCTTCAAGCAGGTAGAGAACGAGGACAAGGGTCTGGGAAACAATGCGCAGCTGGGACTCAACAGCGACACGTACACGGCCGGTCCGCTCCACCCGTACATGGAGAAGGCCGTCGAGTATTTTGAGAAGGTTCTGCGGGAGTCGCTCAAGAATCACGCCGAGCAAGAGAAGAACCTGGGCGAGCAGATATGGCCTGCCAGGAGGGCGGTACCCAATGCTCAGCTGAATGAGGACGAGGCCTTTTGCCGCGGCGTATGCTCATCATCCATCACTGCTACTAGTCAGAGCTCTCTTGCTTGGTAAATTTTGATGCGAGCGGTCTGATCGTTGAGTAAAGTAGTCAATACAGATCTCCCCTCCTTTAGGCTAGTATAATGATTCAGCGGTATCTCTAAATCACATGTGCAATGGTGGATGTTCGACAAGATGCGTTATTTTATCTTCCTATTCGGTCTATTATTTACGCTATGACGACAATAGTCTGACTCAAAGCCCATAGTGAGATGCATGTATGGGCTGAGGATCAAAATCCAGACCGATTCCCCGGTCCCAGTGTTAGCCGTAAGTAGTAAACGCACATAGACAGCGCATCCTTCGAATCAATTCCAACCTGTAGTCATGCTCCCAGCCCCATGTTTTCGCAGCCAACAGCACACAGCTGGCTCTTCCTTCGTTCCCTCCCCCCCTACTCGCCTGCACCGCCACCACTTCCTCTGGGTCCCATGATGCGATGCACATTCTCTATACTAACAACAGCTCGTCCGAGCACCATCGCGACTGTGCGCATTTGACTTATACATAATAGAAATCTCCATACTTTGCCGGCCGCGGAGAGGCTGACCGCCGTTGAAAGCTTGTTGGCGCCTAGTCCGCTTGGCTGCTACTGTCAAAGCTGTCGCAAGGCGCGCCAAGGCACACAGCTTGGACAGACATGATCAAGCGTGTGGGGTAGCTCAACCTGACGGACAGGTACCTACCTTAGCCATCTCCCGCCGTACAGTACAGTACTTGCGCAATGACAAACACCCAACGGCGAGCTAAACGCCGCGCATCGACGTTTGCAAACAAATGGCACCCTCCGCACCGAGCAGCTGGGTGCCCAACCCGGGAGGCTAACAATTAACCTCTATTTTGGGATACATCTGCCCTTTTGGAGTCAATCCTGCAGATCTGCGCGTCCCATGCGCATTGGCCGTCATTGCGCTCCCCCAGGCCCAGGCGGGCCCTGAGCTACGAACAGCTCGCGTCATCCATCCCATGGCTCTATGGAGTAGAAATAAAAATAACAATAATAAAAAAAGAGGCGAACGCCGAGAACGAGAACGAAAATCTCGTAAGCGAGTTATGCATGCAGGCTGATCAAGGGCAAAACTGAGGAAGCGCACGAATACCAAGCCAGCAAGCTCACATACAGGGCCAACAAAAAAAAAACGCGATTGGACAGGTACCAATTAGTTGGCAGCAGACAAAACGCCCTGGCGTAAGGGACTACTCTACTTGACGCAGAGTTTGAAGCTACAACATAGTTCGCGTAACCCGATCAAGGCGTGATCTGCAAACGCCAACCCGTTCGTCATCGCCGGATGTGCCGTGTTCAACGGTCAAAAAAGTACAACAGCCATCCAGGGCCAAGGAATGACGTCCGACGGCCCAATTCGCGCCTTTTCTTTTTTTCCTACCCACAGTCATTGATCTTCACATGCTAAAGCGAACTGCCGGCACTGCCTTGGTCTCGGTGTTTTGGCTTTATTCCGCCCCCGAAATCTTGAGGGGGCATCGTCTCTTGGGGCATGTGCGGCTCGGGCGAGTCGGTGCGTATTGGGCTAATTGGGAGTCCATGCCGCCGGAAACTCGTACTCAACATGTCAGCCAGTTGGATCACCGCCTTGGGCTAGGCTAAGCTCTCGGCAATCAGATTAGGTCACTCTCCCGACAACCATGCGATCCCGGCGGCCGTGCTGCCGTGGCCCGAGTCGCCCTCCATGGCCTTGTCGACGAGGGCGCATCGCTGCGGTTGCACTCAACACCAAAGAAGGGACGGACAATGGAATTTTGGGGGACTCAGGCGTGGGGGCCAGTAATTGCACCATGCTTTTTTTGCATTTCTCCATCACGGCTATCCCGTCTAAAATATGCAAATGCGCTCCGCTCTTTCTAAATGAGAAAAGTCTAGAATAGGTCTTGGGCCTTCCATGAAAAAAACTCAAATTCCGCCCAATTTTACCACGTGCGCCAAACTCCTCATCCATCATAATAAAGGTCACACAAGTAGTGCGACTATCCGTTCTGGGATAGGCGGGTGACAAGCTGAAGGCCGAGGCAGGTCGTTGCTGTGTCACTAACTGAATGGCGAAATGCATAATTCCAGCGCGATCGCATTCTGCCTAATCCCTCCCGGTCCAAATAAAAATAAAAAATTAAAAGTTCGCCCCGTCGAGGGCGGTATGTCACCAAAGGCCTAGACAAGCCGCGCCTGTGTCCAGGGCGTTGGCCCAGCCCCATGGTTGTCGAGACCTTGTTCTGCAGGGGTCCCGTCAAGATTTCCCGATAGTGGTGGCATGCTGCGGGACAATAAACCCGAAGTGGGTGGGTGAGATGAGCCCCTGTTGGGAATTCGGTCCGCTGCATGGTGATATCTCAGGCACAATAGTGCATATATAGTCGGTCTCGAGTATGGTCAAAGGTTCTCGGCAGTTTTAGCCCCGAGGTGGAAAAACAAGCTGCTGTCGCGGCTTCTCGCAGACGCTAGGTCGACCCTCCAGAGCCGTGCACCTAATTTGAGACAGCCCAGCTAGACTGACAAGGGTGGGGATTGTCGCTCTCGAGATTAAACTTCCTCTTATGCAGGAGACGCTTCTCCTAAATTGGCCTGAGAATCGATATGGCGCCGAATCGCCAAGTGTATCCCCCTACTGCAAGAGGTAAAGGGAGAAGGGAAAAAATCGTCGCGTAAGGCGTCAATAGCTCATGAGACCTGGTAGACGGTGAAGTTGACGGGGAACGTAGTGTTGTCGAAACCGGGCAGCTTGGACGATGCCTCGCCCGTCGATTCGATCTGCACCTGCCACCGGGTTCCAGTTAGCTTGCCAACCTCGTCCCAGAGCAGCTGGAAGCTGGTCTGGTCGTGAAGGTAGGCCGAACGAGAATTTGTCGTGATCTGACCAGGTCTCATGGTGCCGACCTGACGACCGTAGATGACGGCATTCTTTGTTCCGGGCTTGAGAAAGTCGACAAGGCGCTTGCCGATGTAGAGCTGCTGGATCCAGCTGAAAAGGTGAAAGAAGCTGCCAGCGTGGATAATCGTGACCTTGCCGCGAAGGCAGGCGAGTCGCTTGTCGTCGGGGTCCAACATGTCGCCTGCAACAAAAGCGGCGCCGAGACTTGATCGGTCCTGGAAGAGGTCGTAACCAATGTCGATAAACTTGGACTGCAGATCAGTTCCGATCAGCTGACTGCCCTTGACACCATCAGCGCGGAATTGGCGAATGACCTGGCCGACGCCGCAGCCGAGATCGAGGAGAACATCGCGAGAGCCAGCGACATTGAGGCGGAAGAGAGCTTGGCGGTATCGGGGATCCTGGGGGTCCGGGATGTACAGGAACTTCCAACGACCAACGCAAGGGTACTGCGAGATGCACCAGGCCTTTTCGCGCTGGAGACACGCGTTAGTCTCGGCCGGGAGCCAAGGGCGGGGTGGGACTTACAACACGGCGAATGTGGCCATCGAGATCGCTGAAGGGAATCTTGCTGTAAGACTCGAGAAGGTGCCGGGCCGGGCCAATGTCCTGAGGGGGGTCCTCGAGATAGGTCCAGTCCCGGACCTTCATGACGTCCATGCTGAGCAACATGATGGCGGTGGTGGCAAAGGTGATGATGGTGAGGGTGAGGGCGAGGGCGAGGGCGAGGGCGAGGGCCAACGAGGCAGGCGACTGCCCAGGGGAGAATAAGAATAGGTGGAGATATCGTGTTGATTATCAAGCAGTCATCAGCATCCGAGTTGGCCGAGAGTCGCAGTCTGAACAATTGAGGGGCAGGGATTGTGGTGCACAGCGGCCATGGAGTAGGTTTGGAGGCGCACACCGGGTGCCAGGTCCAGAGTCGTAATGCGTCGTGTCCGGGGAAGAGAAGCTCCCCAATGGCACAGAGAAGATAGAAGATGTAAGAGGGGAAAGAAGGGAAGGCAGAGGAGGTATTATTAACAACATGTCTCTCCTTGGGAAGGGCCACACGACACGCATGGTTTAATATATGAACAGTACGTACCGGACCAGGCCCGGCCATGGCATGCCTGCTCATCAACACGCGCGCCCAAGGGTCCAGGGACAGGGCTGACTGACTGAGGGCCGCCAACTGCATCTCGCTGGTTGCTCCATACGTAGGCCAGCTCCGATCGTCTCCACGGCCCAAGGCCCCAAGGCCCACGGTCCATGGCTTCTGCACTAACTGACAAGATGGCTACTGCAGCGATGTGCGCACTAGAAGCTCCCTCCGACCCTGCCGGGGCCCCGCCCCAGCGTCCCGCCCGCTCAAAAGTCGGCTGGCAGCCCCCAAAGACGAAACAACCGTCTCCGGGCGCTGGCCACCGCTGGGACTAAGCTACCTACACTGCAGTGCCGGGCAGCCCATGACATTTGGGCTTCCGGGGCGCGCCAATTGCAGCGCGCGCTAGAGGCTCGAGAAGCCATTCAGGGGTCGTCCTCCGCCGTTGGCCGCCCCTCAGTGCGCGCGCCGTTGCCCATCCCCTTTCTTTCCCCATTGCCTCCTGGCGTTCAGCACGTTAGGCGCAGGCAAACCACACAAACCACAGCACCGGCCGCCGCTCCCTCCACAGGGCGACCATGTCTCAGAATCTCCCTGTCATTCCCTCCCGCCTCGCCTCGGGTGGGTTCACTGCTAGCTCAGGCCGGGCAAGGGTCTGGCTTTTGGGTTTGCTCATCCCGCCGCCGCAACGTGGTTCTGAACACCATCACCGCGTGGCAACCACCCATCCACCCATCTCCCTCGCTTGCCACCATATTCGTGCATAGCTCTGCATGTGCTTGTTTTGTTTCCTAGGCCACCAAGCTGCCGGCATGCCACCCCGACCGGGAAACAAGCCGTGTTTCCCCTCCTACTACCGACAAATTCATCACACAATTCCCCTTTGCTTTTCCTCGGGGCCCCGGAAACGCCGCCGTTAGTGGAACAATGCTCCGAGAGGCCCTGACGTATTGCTTGCCCGGCCCGCCGCCTCCTCCCAAAGAAAAAAAAAAGAAGGAAAAAAAAAAGCAAAGGAGCTGTCAACAACGCTCCAGCACCAACTGAGACCCAATCAGAGACCCAACGAACACATCCCCACACTCACTCACACTCACCGTCAGACACACTGCCGACAGGCCACTGCTCGTACCAGTGGCTGCTAGCTAGCAAAGTCTGGCCCAGGCTGGTAGCCTGATCGAACCATGGCGGCGACCATGGGCAGCCGTTGATCACTTCTAACAGCGACTCGGGTTCCGAGCTATCACTAATAGCTGGTCAGCTCCTCTGCAGGGGATTTCGCGCTGACATTCTCCTTCGCTTCGTATTGGCCTATGCCGCCGCCCAAGTGTGAAATATGCCGTTATTCAGCCCATTCTCTGACTCGCCTAGCAGCTGATACTAGCAGCCACCACGCAGAACCCGACCCTCTCATTTTCTCCTTGACCCTATTCATCCATGTGCCGGACCCTCATTTCTCTTCCCGTTCCCAATTCATCATCGCTCGGCACTCCATGACTCCGAACACCAACTCACTGCGGCGCCCGCCACGTACACAACATCCACGTGGAATTCATTACACAGCGCCGCCACCATAATGACGGGGCCAAGCCATGGGCAATCCGAGACACTGACGCACTTTTAGATGCTGAGGAGAGCCAACGGACAGGGACTTTCCCGTAGCGGCTGTTTCTACCACACAAATTGCTGTTTGTCTCACGGGAGACCCGTCCTTACATGCGATTCAGCACTCTGTGTCGCTGGATGTGATAAGTCATCCAACGGTGACTCCGTTTTCGGATTCAGAATTTGATTCATCATGCTCCTCTCGCCCGGCCTCATTTTAACCTGCATCATCCCCCCCTCTCTCTCTCGATATCACTCATGATTACTATCCAAGAAGAAGAATAAAAAAAACACTCTGTACGGATCGAGCAGACCGACTTCTCACTATCGCATCCTCATTGAGATGAGATGAGTGTTTCGCAGCAGGGCTGGCTTTGCACACTAGTGCTGTCCCAAGTGGGTTGCCAGGCAGCGCCTCAACAAACACGCCATTTCCATGGCTCTGCACCGAAGCCTCCGCTGAGACAACGCGGCGACAGCATTCACTCCTGTCAAATCGAAAGTGCGGTGTTCCACATGATGCCGCCTGCAAGTGACCTTGTTACCCCAGACTAGCCGAAGCTCTTGGTCTAGGCTGTCCATCAAATTACTTGCCCTTCAGGCCTGATCCATGCTGTTGCAGCGAGTCCAGTTCACGGCGCCAGATTAACGCTGCATCCGCTTCAATAGTCCAGCAGTGGAACAGGCCTCCCGCAGGTCCGACGACCCTGGAGTCGAATTTGGTGGCTCTTTGATGATGTGATGCTGCTCCCCCATGTGAGAGCCGGTGTGTGTGGACTGTCTCAACGTGCACAACCACCTGATGCGTCTGCCGCATGGGCTATGCTACCAAATAGCGATGCCACTGCCATCATTATCCTCACCGCTGCTCGGTGCACATGCTCTTCGACGAACCGGATATCCCGAGCCTCATCCTGCCAGTGGTTGGGTTGGCAGATAGGTACATTGGCCTGTTCCGGATCGGACGAAGCCGTGGGTAGTGCCTTGCTAAGGTCCGAGACCTCTTAGCAGTCACTACATCCTTACATCATCCACTGGTAATGTGCTTCAGCGCACGGTCGAGCGACAGCCAAGTGGCGTTGCATTGCAGGACAAGTGGATTCATCTTACACGTCTGGAACTCTGTGTAACATTTTTCATCTCGAGGCAGTCGGAATATTGTCTCAGTGTGGCATCTCGAGCGGATTATTAATTATTTTCAGGGGGAAGAGACCTGTCAGTATTGATTTGTTGTGGCTTTGGTGGTAATGTTAGTGTAAGTGATGTCAGGTCAAGGGTAGGTATCTATGAAACAAGGCGCTGATGCACATTTGATCTTACTTTGTGCATTGGCTACTGTTTGAGATAGGGGTATCTAAACTTTATTATTCGGGTATTTAATTGGGGTCTCTTCTTTGTATGTGCCTTGCGGATGTTCGACGTGCCAGATCTATTTTCACCTGCTTGATGTGTGAAGAATTCGCCCTAGAAACATGCAGCTGTACAAATCTATACAAAAGGTAAGACGCACATGTCATCACACTAAAAATACGACAAATGTACACATCAGAATTGGAATTATTCTAGAGATACACGACACCGCCAGAACAGACTCGCTATCCCATTAGAATAGAATACAGACATTGTTTTCATAAGAAGGATACTGGGTTTGTGGATAGCACTGAGCCACTGAGACGTGCTCCAAAATGGAGCATCGGTTTTGACACAAGTATCAGAAAAATGCCCAACAGATGAGTAGCCAATGATGGCAGGCACTAAAATATGATGTCAAGTCTCGCTCGTTAAGAAAAAAAAAAAGTCTACATCCGTAGACGTTATAGCAATGCTGTGCTTCATCTGATATTTCTTGTCATCCCCCCAAGGTGCTTGGACCAAGTGGGGCGGACGGATTAGTCAGGCACACCGGACACAGTGGACCAAGCGTTCCGCTTGTCGTCAGAAAGATTTTTCCACTCCGTCTCCGTAAACATCAACACCCAGCATCGGGCCACGAGTTCTTCCGTCGAGGCGTCTCATCGCATTATATCTCGTTCCGAACCCCAGAGAAAGCGTCGTGTAAGTGCCCATCACTAGATTTAGCTGCTCTCCCACGACGCACTTGGTCCCTGTCGCGTCAAACCGACCTCATTGCTGCGTCGTCTGTCTTTGTGTTTTGCTGTTTCGCGTGCGCGTGCACCACGTCGTCGCAATGTTAAGCTTCTTGCTAACAATGGCCTTGTCCAGTGACTGGATAGTCGCGTCGCGATAGTGTCGCGCGCTGTGCTGCCGTTGACGAGCACACGCAAGAGCTCCCGATTTCGTATTGTTTTTTGTCCCCGTTCTAGACGACTGCACATTGATGCAAACGCGTACCATTGTCGATTGAGCTCCCAACCCACCCCTCGACTTTGTCCATTATGAGTGCACCGAGGGATCCCGAGGCCGACGACGCCAACATAACGTATCCTTCTCCCGGCGCAGAAGCTATGGAAGCTGGGCCATTCTACAATACTAGCGGTCGTGATGGCGTACCTGAACACCAGGACCACACCGACCATGTCCCCGACCAGGTGCCGGTGCAGGAGCACGACCAAGGCGAGCTCCCGCCGGACCCTGCCAGTCCTCAGCAGCACGTATCGCGCCCTGCAAACCTCGAGGAGCTTCAACTGGCCGCCCAGCTTGGCCAGGGCCTCGCTGGCACACCCATAATGCCCGCCACTGATCCAAACATGAGCGTGGAAGATCCCAGCCTGCGCAGCATCATGCCGCATCCCGATCCTGAGCAGCAACAAGCTCCCTCGTATGTGCAAGACACGCCCAGTACCGACCCTATGGTACAACATGCAATGACTGTACCTGTCGGCCCGCCCATGCCTCCGCAGTACACGATGGATAATAGCATCCCTCCGAGAAAGCGATCCAAGGTGTCTCGTGCTTGCGACGAATGCCGCCGAAAAAAGATCAAGTGTGATGCACAGTCGGATACTGGTGACACGCCTTGCTCCAGCTGTGCTCGATCGTCTATTCGATGCTTGTTCAGTCGGGTTCCTCAAAAGCGAGGACCTAGCAAAGGGTATAACAAGCTCTGCCCACCCCTGCTTAACTACGTCACTGACTTGTTGTGCCAGATATATCAAAGAACTAGCCGACCGCATCCACAGCATCGAGAACAAGCTCGAGTCCGAGGGAGCTTTGAACCAGGATGACCTCGAGAGACTATTCGCGCCTGAGCGGCCACCACGCCAAAACCACGTGGCTGAGGATGCGAACCGGAAACGACCGTTTTCGAGCATCTCTGGCGAGTTCAGCACGCCCACAAGCACCAGGCAGACTCCCTGGGGTTCTGAGCCTAGAAACTTACAGACATCAGCCGGTTCCGATGGCTATGGCGTATCGTACACTGCCAATTCGTTGGCGCCGCAGCCCTCAGCGATCAAGCCAGACGAAACACCGTCCAAGCCCCCTGTCGCACCCATGGATATTACCATGACTGAAACGGAAGAGATTCCTGATATCAGCGACGAGACTCTGCACAAGTAAGTACATCAATCACTACTTTCCCGAAGGCTTTGCTGACCATGGTGCAGCTACTTGTCAACTGTCCAATCAGTGTATCCTTTCCTCCCAAGCAATAAGACTAGGCTGCAGACATTGCTTGCGCAATGCCCCTCACCTATACGGACGGCCTTTGCAAATGCTCTTCCTGCAGTGGCATCGACAGGGGGGGATGTCAAGCTCGCCAGTTCGCTGCTCAACGACTGGGAGAGCAGCGAGGGCCCCCATTCCCAGGCAACCAACATTGTGCATGCTCAAACACTCCTATTGCTTATTGTGGATGCCGATTGGCGATCATCGCAGACGCTGCCGTTCCTCTTGGGACGAGCAGTTGCACTGGCAAACCAGATGAAGCTTTGGCGATACACTCCCATCGAGTCGGCTTCGGAACAGGATTCTGATGATCAGCTGTGCGTGCGCATCTGGTGGTCACTCATTCTCGCAGATCGATGGTATGCAGCAGGAACAGGAAAGCCTGCGCAAATCCCAGACAGTAGTGTTGTTGCGCCCCCCGGCCTGGAGAATATCCTGGGAGAGGTTTGCTTCTACTTGATTCGTAAGTCATGGTCAACCCCTGAACTCGAAGGCATATTTATTAACCGGACCATACAGGTTTGTCAAAGCTACTGAATCGAGTGTCGCACGTCGTATCGACACTTCAACCGGGATCCACCACAGCCGAGCAGCCTATGGCGGCTATTTTGACGGATTACATTGAAAACTACCGCGAAGACCTACCTGCTCACGTTGAGCCAGCATCGCACCCAGTGGTGCACCTCGCTTACTGGCACTGCAAGCTGCTGGTGGCGCTTTTGACGCCGGGAGCAACACCAGCCGAGACACTGTGGCCGACAAAGGAGTTGATGAACCTCTTGTTTGCAAATGCTCATATGCGATCGCCGTTGATCAACCACTTTGCCTCGCTGGTGGGCATGTCTTTAACGAAGCTGATCAAGATTGAGAGCTCGCGAGAGGAAACTACGCAGCTTATCAAGGATGTTGTAGAAAAGCCCAGCAGCGTGTTCGATGGTGTTAGAGACAAGCTATCCGAGCAGATACGACCGGCGTCTTCAGTGGAGGCGACGGCGAGCCAGGGTCTGCAGCACTTAGCAGACTTGGCTACAGCACACGAAGGAATCGCACCTGGAGGGGACGAGATTACATTTGGGCCTTCGCTTGCGTCGGGCTACCTGGAGATGGCGTAATAGGGACGTATACGGCAACTACACCCGCGGAAACATGATAGACGGAGGACACGGAGGGGGATAATGCAACCAAAAGAAAAGCGAAAGAGAAGCCGGAAAAGCGACAGGCGACCACCCGTATCAGGTGGCATCTTAGGGAGTGGCCATGCCCGGGCGAGGATGGGCTGTGACGCCAAAGGGGGAAAGCCTTCGGGTGAGAGGGAATGTATAGTAATATGGCTTGTTGTTTTTTTAATGGTGCCTTTGTTATGACAGCTACGGAAAGGTTGGGCTTCTGGGAGGGGAGGGGGACCACCATGTTTGGGACGATGTCCGATGACGGACCCAAGGACGACGGCGCGGCGATGGTCTTTTTTGGCATCCAAAGAAGTGCGAACATGTACGATGGGCATGACGGCGGGAAAACGGGATAGTGGTGCCCGAACTAGACAGAAAGCAGTTGACGCTGGTTTCTATAATACTACCGTGTGACGGCATGGTTCGCGGGTCCGTCGACGACGCCATGTGACAGAATGACTTGGAATCAATGTCTTCGCGGCCATTTGTTGCCGTTGGGTGGGCGCGATGCGTTTCTTGGCGGCGGTCAAAGCCAAAGCACGATGAAGCCGCCGCACTATACACGCCCCCTTGATGTTTCCCGAGACGCCGAACCGGTCCTTGTTCCTGTGACTCGTTTTTTTTTTTTTTCATTTTCTATTTTTTGTCTTTGTAGCTGGGCCATGAGCGAACTAAAGTGGGCGGCGTTTGGGTTTTTACAAACTAGCTAAGTGCACACCACCACACTAGCGAACGAACGTTGGGAGTTTAAATAAAAAAACCCAACACCACCACAAACACAACAACACACAGCAAATAGCTCCGGGAATTGGAGGGGTATACCCTTCTTTATATTAGGAGCTATGACGGCATTTTGCAGAGCCTAGTGAAGCGGTGAAGGTTTTCTAAGAACGTCCCCTAACAAAAAAACAGGATCTTGACAAGTGAGGAACTCATGATCATCTTCACATGGGACAAGGAACAAGAAAAAAAAAAAAAAAAAGAAAGCTAAGCTTGTCCAACTCGCAAAAAGACCGTCCGTCCTTGTTTCATTTCGTGCTTGTAGCCAATGACATGCTGTACATGCAGGTCCAAAAAGTTCCAAAAAAAACAAAAAACACTAACCCTCCCCCCGCCATGTCGTTTTTTTTTCCTTTTACCCCTCTTTCTTTTTTAGTATAGCATGTACTGTACTACCGTTATGACACTTTTTTTTTTTTTTTTTTTTTTTTTTTTTCTTTTCATCCCGAGGATTCGGAAAAAGAGGGGGGATCTCAACAAAAAATCTGACGTGTAGTTTTGGTGCGCGTTTCGTCCTGCATTTGCATGCTACTACACTAAACTAACTAACTAAAAACCCTTGAGGGCAGGGAAGGGGAGGGAGGGGGCAGGAACCCAAGTGAGGGGAACATTTATGTAGCTTGTCGCGTTTGACAGGTGCAGCAGCACCGTTCTATCTCTTGTCTTTGTGTGTGTGTGTCTGCTGCTGCTGTCTGTCTGTCCGTCCCCCCCCTTGTTCGAAAAAGGGAGGCTGACTGACATGCGGCCAACCCGAAGCGACCAACAACAACGCTCGTATATAGATAGAGACGCTGTCTGTGGAAGCGACCGAATGAAAAAAAAGTAAAGAGGTCACATTTTTTTTTTTTAGCTGTTGTTGCTCCATACATTACACCATTTTGGGTTTGGACTCTCTGCTCACTTATTTTTATTATTTTTCCGCTATTTATTTATTTTTCTGTGTGCATCGTGATTGTCTAGTTTTACTAACCACCGATTAGTACCTCCGGCCCGGCCCCCGGCCCACTTCGGCACTCGTGCCTCCGGCCCCTCTCGACTGCCTCTGGCCCATTTCTCCTTCTGGTTGCTCCTCGCTCTCTTTCGCATTCTCATTGCAGCACCGGACACACAATGACACGAGAAGAGGGGGGGGGGGGGAGGAAGGAGGCGCGCGGGGGGGACCCAAAGTAAGGCGGAGGGTCCTATTTCGGTAACCAGAGCAGTTGAGCAGATCGCTGCCAACCACGGAAAATTCCGTCCTCCGAAGGCGTGGAAGGCGTGGAGAGGGGAGGGGAGGAGAGGAGAATTGCTGGAATCCTTGGCGTGGGACCCCCCCCCCCCCCCCCCCTTGACGAACGGTCAAATCGGTCGCATTTTAGTAGCAATCGATGCGATGCAATCTTCTGGTTCAACAGCTGACAAGGGCGCTAGCAGAGAAAAGGGTCCCCGAGCTCGCTCCCTCTCGTCTATGCCTTCTTTCTCGGCTTGCTACCCCTCCATCTCTGTAGCCGATCCTTCCCCGTTCCCCGCCCCCTCTTCCGAAACATTTAGTTGGTTAAGTAAAAATAAAAATCTACGAGGTGCGGAACAAAAAAAAGAAAAAAGAAAAAAAAACGACAAAAAGGGCCAGATCCAAATACATGCAGACAAGGGTGGTTCGGTCCCGCACGGTGACCTCATGGCGGGTCCGCTCCTCCCACTCTGCAACTGTCTGACGGGATGGAGATATGCGCGTCTGAGGATCCGCTACGGGGCCCAGTTGGTCCCAGTCTCAGTCCCAGTCCCAGTCCCAGTCCCCAGTCCCAGAGAAAAAGGCACTGCTGCTGTGGCTCGCGCTGTCGCCTCTTCTTCCCTTCCCCTCCCCGCTTTGGGTACTCCCCTCTTTTATTTCACCCACAGTTGCGGCCCCCATATTTTATCTCCTCGTGCCTTGTGATTGTATCTATTTCCCCGAGCCGCCAGAGCAAAAAGGAGGCGTTCGGCGCCCAGGGGGGGTGTTGCGTCTGTGGAGGGGGGGGATGGTTGGATGGATGGATGGACGGAGGAGGGAGAAACTCTGGAGAAACAGAGAGAAAAGACAAGACCAAACGTGGGCGGGGGGGGGGGCCGATCGGTCTTGTGCAAATCATGACACAAGAAAAACACACACACGGCAAGCACCATACACACAGCACATCACTGCGCTGCGCAGCCGGGAGAAGAGGAAATTGTTAGCTAAAACCACCTTCAACCCGTTCCTCCGCGCGTCCCCCGACCGAGAGATGCCTTCCTCTCCGGGAATCGGGCTTTGGGGCGGGGGAGCCTTGGCGCCAGGCGAGGAGGAGCTCTGGCAGCTCCTCGACGCACTATGCCTCAAGTAGCCATATTTAGCCGCGGCCCCAAGGGTGCTCTGAACGGAGCACGTCTAATTACACGCCTGCCATTACCTGATACACGGCCATCACCCCTAAACCCAGACCCAGCCAGCCTATCCAAGTAGCACCCGGCCTGGGCCCCCCAAGACAGGACAAGCTCAGGGACCAGACAGCCAAAGGGAGCCCTCGCAGCCACGATGTGCTGCCAGAGACAGGCCGACGACCGTATCCTCCTCTGCCTCGTCGGCGCTGCTTTGCCTGCCCGCTCGTCAAGCTTCGAAACCACATGATGGGATGTCCATGTACATCCGTCGTCTCCATGCCTGCTTCCCGCTGGCAGCCGGCAGCTGGCTTCTGGTGGTATACGTAAAATATTCGGATAGCTCCACGAGCCCAAACGGCAAGTCAGCCCGTCCTTCAGCTGTCCATGTCCATAGCACTATGTAGCCTCTGTCAAGCGCCGCAAGGGTAGGGCCGGTGGAGTCCTGTCCTGCATCCCAAGTCAGCCTCTCTGCCTGTGCTGGGGGGGCCCCCTCCAAAGACCTGGTCCGTTACCACAGCACCATGTCCTGTATAGGCCCTCACAAGGTCAAAGTGGCGCGGGTGGTGCACCTTGGCTTGCTCTGCCCCAGATCCTCTCTTCTCCCCCCCATCCCCCCAATCTTCCGGTCTGTAATTCCGGGGTCAGGCTCGCCTGCCGTCCTACGCCCGCGCGGCACACATAGAGTAGCAGCGAGAGTGTTTCGACAATCCCGAGCGTGGTCATTCGACCAGGTCCTGTAAGCGACAAGAAAACAACCCATGGGTGAAGTCGGGCCTTGGCCCTGCTCACTTGCCTTACATAGCATGCCCAAGCAGCCCTGCCCGTCAAGGGGCCTGCTCATGTCCCGATCGAGACCCTGATCCATCCCAAGCCAAGGGACCGTGGGTACGCACTCCGGCTCATCCTCATCACCCTCGTCCCTAATACTATGTCTATCATGTCCACCTCTCCGGACGGTCGACGACAACAACGTTTCATCAATCCGTCGAGCTGTCCACCCGCCCACTCCAGCTGGCACGGCAGGCATCGTCCAGTCCCCATCTCCAGACGGCCCCTTGCTCACTAGAGAACCTCAAAGTTAATGTTCCGCATCTCCCGGACCCTCCCATCGTCATGTCACCTATCAGAGAATCAACATGGACACCGAGGTGGAACAAAGTATTCGTGGTGGCATCGTCGACCGAGACTCGCTTGGTCTCGGTCTGTCCGTCATCATCTCTATATTGTCTTTGCCGTATGTACTGTGTGTCGGCATCATGATGAATATAAAATAAACCAAAGGAAAATCAAACCCAGAAAAAAATATAGTAGGAAGAATAGTTTCAAAAAAGGAGCATCAAATGACAAATTGCCCACAAGAAAACCAACAAGCGCGGTCCGACAAGCAAGTCTATCTGGAACCATATGTGCAAGCGCAGCGCATCCAAGTGCATTTCTCACGTCTCCCATTTCCCCGTTTTATTTTGAACAATAGAAAATAAAGAAAAAAGAAAATAGAAGAGGACAAAATAAATAAATATAAATCTTTCATTCGCGTAAAAACGTGGCCAGTCCTCAGCGACTCGCCTCCCTTTCGCTGTCCATCTCCATCGTTTTGTTTCGTCACCACCGTAACATATCATCGGTGTCTGTCCATCTGGCTCTCTTGGCAGGTGTGGGCGGGCTGGGCGGTTGGTTGGTTGGTCGGTTCGGGTGCTTCGCCTCGGGCGCCGCGTATCGTAAATCCTTTCCCTCCATTCCCCTGTTCGGGACTCCAGACAAGGCCCTCTCATTTGTCTTGTTGCTCTCACGTCCTTTTTCAGACCCCAACATGGAGAGAATAAACCCTTGACTATTTTCCCGATACTGCCTTTTTCCAGGCCTCCGCCTTCCGCTAGGGGGGCTGATGCATGTCACTCCCCCCCCACCCAATCGCCTGCCTTAACCGATGAAAGAAAAACGTAGCGGTCATCATCATAATCGTCAGATCTCGAACGCTGACCACGACAAGAAGGGAAAGGTCTTTCCCCTCAACCCAGGCCGTGGTCTTAGTCGTGGTTCGAGAAGAGAAGCAGATGGTGTAGATAGCATGCTTGTTGCTCGCTGTGAATCAACAAATAAAAAACGTATTTTTTTTGGTGCTGGTCGCGTGAATATGAAGAAAACGAATGCCATGCGCCATAATGGCATTTCCTGGTAATTGGTATTTCCCAGCGCCTGCCGGTGCTTTGTTCAAGTAATGAAAAAAACCATGGGTATTGCGGTACGCCAAAAACTCGATTCCGTAAAAAACATCTCACATTTCCCAAAGATTGGGCACCGAAGCAGGTCCCAGAGGATCTGGGCTCTCGTCCATTGTGGCAATGCCCTCGTTGTAGTTGGGCATCCAGAAGGCAGGGTCATCCTCTACCATGGACAGTCCGGCTCCGGCGATGGGGCCGTTGTCGGCACCCTTGTAAAAGCTGTCGTAGTCAATGCTCGTCAGGTCGGCGGCGTTAGCCACCATGTTCTGTCGCAGAAAGGTGCTGCCGGCGCCGAAGCCGTCAAAGTCGCCCTCGCCGCCGGGCATAAAATCTTCCACCTCAGACACCTCGCCCGAGGTTGAGGTAGTGTTGGCTAGGTTGGGGAGCTGCTCAGAGCCGCTGCCAAAGTCAAACATGCCATTGAAGCTCTGGGCTCCGGCCTGGCTGTAGCTGGAGGGGGTGAAGCTGTCTCCCTTCATGTCCGAGAGGTCGTAGTGGCTCCAGTCAACCGAGGCAGCGCTCAGACCAGCACTGTACATGGGGGCATCCGTTTCCGAGTTGAAGCCGGAGCCGAACAGGTCAAATGTGCTGTTGGCCATGTAAGGTGGGTACTCAATGCTAGACAGATCCAAGGGGGGGAGGTTGCTGTTGAGGTTTTGGAAGCTGGGTGCGCTGCTCATCAGTGGGGAGGCTGTTTCCGACTTGACACGGCGTGGCTCTCGGGTGCTGGAAGCTCGAGCCCGGCTGGTGGGCGGGTCTCGAGTCGTCTTTTGCATCATTGTGTCAGTGGTCAAGCTTCCCGTGCTGTGGGCCGAGTTGACTCGGTTCAGCTGGTATGGGCCGCACTTCTGCGCGACTCTGTTGTTACGGTGAGCAGGCTTGTGGTGGCCGTTCTGGTCAAAAGTCAAGACACCGTCCGAGTGAACCGTGTTGGCCCTCCGTCTGCGGGCGGGGGGCCTTGGTCGGCCGGTCGCGCTAGTTGCTTGCGACTCGCCCTCCGAGTCAGACTCGGGGACGGTGTCAAGTGCGGACTCCTTCTTGCCGCCGCAGGAGCATCGGCCGCCGTGATTGCAGCAGCAGGTCTCTGAGATGTCATTGTTAATTCATGGTCCGTTTCCCCCAAGCCTTGGGGCTTGCGTGTTTTGAGAAGCTAGAGCTCACCCTTGTGTCCTTCGACGGTCGGTTGCAAGTGGGCGCACTTGCTCGTCTTCTCGCCGCAGTCGCACTTGACATGGGCGGAGCGCGACTTCCGCATTGCGCGGCAGTGCGCGCACTGGGAAACGGGACGGCCCTTCTTGTTGATGTGCTGAAGAGGACGGTCTGCACGGAAAAAAATATGGGTGGTTAGCAAGCTTGTCATCGGCTTGGGGATTGCTCTCCTCAGCTGCGGAGGCGGCGCCCAGAAGTTGGCAGCAGTGGGACCCCGCGCAGGTGAAGCAGCACGAACGGTGACGACGTCACTTACCCGAATGCTGACAGTTGCTCACGCGGTGGCCGCGAACACAGGCCTCGCAAGCGTACTTCTCTCCGTCAATTAACATGGTGGCGGCAGCGGCGAATTGTTAAGATTGATATGGTTGCGGCGTGGGAGGCGAGGAGGATTTGCTAAAGGTGGGTGGCCGGAGAGCTGAAGTAGATGCCGAAGGTCAAGGTAGGAGCAGGCTTAGACGTGCGGTTGTCGATAGTGTCGGAAAAGAAGCAAGGTTGATTTGTTGCCTTGTTTTGCTTCTGAAACCCGGGGAAATCGAGTAATCGAGGTGAAGAGACCAGGGTTTAGCCTTGGGGATTCCCAGAGCTGATGTTGATCCGGGCAAGAAGCAGGTTCGGTCCTCGAGGTGAGTATAGGAAGGGATTCCACGCTAGAGGTAGTGGGAATATAGGAAGATGGAGACAACGGGGCACGACCAAGGACGCCGGACTGTTACAAGACCATTTCGCGGCGGAGTCAGGAAACTGAAGCTGGAGAGGCTGGAGGAAGGAAAGCAATAAAACTTTTCGAGGGCAAGTTGGACAAAGCCAATTGATGAGAGAGAGGAACACGGGTGGAGATGCGCCGGTCGGCGGGTGGAGATTTTTCCCTTGGGTGCCTTGGGGCGGCGGCGGGCTTCTTTGGTTTGGCTTCTTTGGGGTGTGGTGTGTGGGAGGTGTGCGAAGATGGACAGCAGAGGCGTGCGACGAGGATGAGGCGTGTGGGTGGGAACGGATTAAAAAAGGTGGGAGGTGGTAGGTGGTGGAGTGGATAGAGTCAAAAGGGACGAGGATGAGGTCGGCGGCGAGCGACTGGGGTGTGTCGAGGTACAGAACGGTACAGTACGCACACTGGAGACTCGTAAGTGTGAGTGCAGACAGGCGTGCAAGGTCCCGGAGGTCGAGAAAGGCGTGCAAGCGGGTTTGGCGCTCAGCTCGGGTGGCCACTAGACGTCAATGTCGACAAGCCAAGACCAGGCCGCCTTGCTGGAGACGTTGTGGTGGAGATGTCGGCCCGGAAAGTAGTCGGAGGGTCGGAGAGTGAATGGGGACTCTGCTGTTGCCGTCCTGTCCTCTCGTTCGCTCGCTCGTCGGGCTCGGTGCGTCGTCTCGAGACTGGTTGTTCTAGTGACGTCGGCGGCCGAGACCGATGGAGAGGGACGGACGAGGCGATGGGTGGTGATTTGCGCCTTTGCTTGCGCGCACCTGCAATAGACTGACAGGTAGATGGGGCTGCTGCGACAACAACGGCACAGCAATAAGACGTGAGGGGGAGAGAGCAGATGGAGGCGAAAAGAGAATGTCACTTGCTTTGCGCAGGCTGCATGGGGCAATGGCTCTCTATTTTAATCCGAATGGGTTGGTAAACTGGGAAACTCGCCGACTATTACGGTGCTTGGCCATGGTGGTAGATGTGATGGGGAACGGAGGCGAGCGGCCCAAGTTCGGGCAGCCAGCCAGCCAGGTCCAGAGCCGCTCCAAGGTCCTTGGTCGAGGTACGACTCTGTACCTTGGGTTTGGTCCCTGACGGCGAGGGTCGCGAACATGACCCGTTCCCTACCATCCATCCACCATTGCGACTGCATCGTCGCAACGAGTCAATCCGATACTTCGCGAATCGCTTGCTTGCCGTTTGTCTTTTCTTTGCCTGCCCTGTGTGCGCTTGGCCGTCGACTCCAGGGTCATCATGGCCCAGAACAGCAAGGCGAGGCGTGGAGGTGCCGACACGGGCACCATGGGAAGATACTCGGCTATACAGTGCGGTGGGACGATGGCGCAAGCGGCGACTGGACCGTCCTGGGGCACTGCTGGGGCTGGAGGGAAGGGGGACAAGGGCTCCAAGGGATCAAGGGAATGACCATGACGAGCGTGGTGGACGGGGGGCTTTCGGTGGTGGCCCCCAACCCATGGAGCGAGAGTGCCCGCCGCCCGTGGTGGGATCGGGCGCTTGAACGGGGGGGTCAAGTCATGGAAACCTGTTTGACGAGACAGGCAAGGGAATTTGTTTTAGCAAGGCCGCAGAGTCGAGTAAGAGTCGCGAGTCGAGAGCCCAAGAGTCAGGTGCCCCGAGAGCGTTGTCCTGGCTTTCCCATGTGCTTCCGAGCGCTCTCTGAGGTGCCGCTGCCTCTCCCTCGCCCAGAGCCTCCTCCCCCCCGAACACGTTGTATGTCACCGGTGGAGGTCCGCGATAGAACCCCCAAATTCCCCCCCTCCCCTGGTCCATCGCGGACTCGTGTGGCCCCTGGTCGATGGGTGGGTGGTGGTGTGCATGTGGCCGATGGTGCACCGCTGGCCGTGCTATGGACGTAGGTGACAGTGGGGCCCGTAGACAGTGGGATGGTTGATGGTGGCTTGTCCGCCATGGACCATGGTGGAGGGAGGATTGGTGGATACCTCTGAAGACGGAATTGGTGGGGTGCGGTGCGAGGTGCGAGGGCGCCCCCCCCCCCGGGACGAGCAAGCGGAAGGGCCATGGGCAGCGGGCATCACGGCGGACAGCACACTGAGCGCTAGTGTAGTTCCCGGGACAGCAAAACACCTAGCATCGCCGCGCCCTTCACGCCTTGGGACAGCCTGCGCCGGTTCATGGAATAATTCGGGCTCCTGTGACGATGCTCACTGGACCGCCGCCGGTGGCTGCTGCTCCAACCTCGGACGGACAACAGGCGGAGCGGTTCACGGACGACGGGCAGTAAGTCAGATGGCAAGGCGATATACAAGCTAAATGTGGATAGTCGTCACAAGTGCGATCGAACTCGATACACGACAACTGTGGGAGCACGCACAGAGCACATTGTGCACCCCGGGTCCCCTGGTGAAGAATGGTCCTTGCCCGGCTTGCTGTCTATCCCACTCCATGATGAGCAGGCTGCTAATTACCTGGGGCCATGACCTGGCGAGAGCCCCATCGGAAATGCATATGTCTGCAGCGGGCACTGCACAGTTGCACAGCTGTCCATACTTTGCGCATACTTTACATTGCAATGCACTTGATGCGCTGAAACTCACATCATCGCGATGCGCTCACGAGGCTTCTCGGGCTTCAGCACGACGCACAGCACACGCAACGCATCTGAATCGCGTTCCCCCTCCCCCTCCTCCCACCCCGCGGTAGCCGGCGTCGGCATCGGCTGCACCACCTCCACGGGACCTGCCACCAAGGTATCGGCGCGTGCACATCATGCCCTGGCGTGGACCTGACACGGCCGTATCTCGCACTCTAGTGGCCGTTGGCGGGGGGGTGCTGTTCGAGGGCCAAAAAAAGCAAAGCATCAAGCCCCAGGGCAGGGCAGGGCAGGGCATGCAATTGAAGGCGTGGCATGCCCCAAGAAGGGAAAGGGACCATGGATGGCCAGAAAAAGTAAAAAAAAAGTTTGCCGCCGCCGTCAACGGAGCATCTTCGGGAGCCCCAGCAGTAGCTTTCTGCTGAGACATGGTGCATCAGCAACTGCGGGTACTGGAGTACAGTGTGCAGTTTGAGATTACCTAGGTGCTTCTCTTCTGCCTCTAGAGGCATAGTAGCTCTCGAGGTGCCACTAGCTGGAACCTCTGATCCACGGGCTTGGTTCCAGCTCCAATCCGTCGTCTGCAAGCGCACAGCACCACCGGACCGGGCTGACCTTCCTTCGCGAGCCACGCCCGGCGGTATGATGGGATGGTAACAGGTAGGGAGCAAACGCGACGAGATGCGGTGCGGGTTCGGGGCGATTGCCGGAGAGTGTCGCATCTGCTCGTGCTCAATGAGGGTTAGGGGACTTTGGCCAGGCCATGGCAGCGAAGAGGGAGAGCTGCGCCGTCACCAGTCATGACACTGCCGATGGCTCTTCCGTTCCGGCATAAGGGCCCCCGTCTCGAGCCCCTTCTCCACTGCAACCTCTTAGAGAAACCATGCCTGCCATTATTTTGTTGTGTGTGATGCTGTCGATGAGCTGTGCGCGCCAGCCTGGAGAGCCGTGGAGGGAGCCTCGTCCGGGATCGTGTGCGATGCAACGCTGCCCCCAGGTCTCGCTCTGCTCATCTCATAAACTCACAGCCCCGAGCCACCTGTCCTGTCCTGTGTTGTCTCCAGTTTCCGGCTCCAGTATTTTCATCGTCTCCAGTCGACGAGGCTCGCTTGGGGCGCCATGGATTGATTGGATTAGACCTGGCTCCTGCATGGTGCGGCAACCTCTGCAAGGTTCATCGTCAGCGCCTGTCGTATCCTCGTTGGCCGCCCTGTGTTATTATTCCCCCCCCTCCATTACTTTGTCTTGATTAGCTACTGCTGCTGTTTTGTTTCTCGGTGCCCCAGTTTGGCAGCTGCTTGCTGTCTCTGGGCGCTGTTGGTCACCCCCAGGCTTTTTTTGAGGACCCAGAGCCCCAGCTGAATCGCAGCAACAAGACATCATCGTGCTTCCATGGACCCTCGCCATCATGCCCACGCGACCCCGTAGACCCTCGTAGCCCGGGCGGTCCAGAATCTCTCTGTCCCCAGATAACCCTTGGCGCGCCATGCTAACCTTTGAAGCCCCTGTGCTGCGCCGCGCCTCTCCCGAAAGCGCCTTCCATTTGGGTAACTCGAGATGCTCGGTAGCGTTTACGTCAGAAGCGCGGACGAAAAAAACCCACTTTGTCCTCGTGTGCAATTGCAAGCGGGAATGGGAGATGAAGATCTCAAAACCCTTGTACCCTAGCAGCCCCTAGCCGGGCCCTATTCCATGTGCTTTGCTTGTGCATTGTTCAGGTAGAGTTCAAACGAAGCGTTAGCGGTGCTGCTGGTGGTGTTCTGGAAAACTTCACTCCCCGAGCACGGGTTATTACGTTGTGCGTGTGTCGACTAACATGCGGCCAGCACTGAATCTGGCGAATGCAGACCGCCGATCCAGGGACTTGGCCGATGGGGGATTTGCAGCTCGTTGCCTTGTATGTTTAGGCAATGGTTTCAACTGCCTAGCGTGGAAGGTAGGCGATGGCGTCGATGTGCAGCCGAGCCACGGTACGCCTCACCTTACTCGACCTGTCATAGTCGCCCGGCGAGCTGGGCGGCACCGATGGGCTTAGCTTGCTTCCTCGCTGCCAGTCTGTGATGGAGCTGCTGGCTGTCATAGGCTGCCTGGCCCGTCCCGCGTAGCGATTCAGCGCTCGCGAGGTGAGACATCGTCTTGGAAGCTATACATACTTGCATTTCCAGCGCTTCTCTAGAGACACGCTCCGTCTCAGCCCCAGCAGATGCTCGTCAGCTCGTCCCCAAGTCTGAGCCGCGCGAGAACCCGTCCCCGCCCGAATTGCATGGCGCGTCGGTCCTGTATATCGGGAAGGTTTTTGATTCATCTCGACCCTCCCAGGGGTGCTATAGGCGCGACGGCGCGGTACGGTACGGGTAAAACATTCAACTTTAGGCATATACCTTAATATCCCACATGCCGCAGGTTCATCTCTGCCGGGTCACACACTACTTCCCCAACTTCTCCCCCGCGACGTCAGCACGGATCCTGACGGAACAACGCGGGCGAGCGGGTGCTCGGGTGATTTACTGATGCAAGAAGGATGGTAGCGGCCGTGTAGAATCGCCAGCGAGTGGCCATTCTTGGTCACCCCCCAGATTTTGGCCCTCCTTGACGGGTGTGTGACCCGGAACTGTGGCATTCTCTCCGTCAGCCCTGTCGCCGGAAGTTGTCCATCCCATCCCACACTGAGGCGCCTCGAGTGCCTCTGACTGCAACGTGCTGTCGAATGTACCTGATGTCGAGGGCTCCCGGGTGGAACCAGGTCCGGCCGGGCTCTTGGGGGTAGTCGCTGACTGACAGAAACGAGCCACTGCTGGTCGAGGCACCTGCGACCCTCTAACAATTGCCGCCGCGTCGCATGCAATAGGGATGCATGGTGGCGCGGCGCTGCTGTGCTGGCAACACGCTGGCTGACTTGTTCAGTGGGCTCGCGATCCCAGTTCGCGACCCAAGCGGCAATGGCTCAGCACGCGCTCCAGTGGGGGAGTCCCATCTTCCTGAGCCCAGTGTGTTGCTTCGAAGCCCACCAGTCAGCCAGCCAGGTCGCCGGCGCACGTCGCCCAGCCGTTCGTGCGAATTTGACGATGCGGCAGCGGGTGCAATTCACAGCACCAGCCGCGCAGTAGACTGGTCGAGACGCACCACCCCGCTTTGCCTTCCCTTGATGCCACAGGCCCGGAGAGGGACCCAGGGCGTGGGTGAGGCCCTTTTTAAGAGCCATCATGACATGACACAGCTCCGCTCCGCTCCTCCCCCGGCGTGATGCATTGCCTTGAATGGTCAATGGGTGCCAGAGCCGCCCTTCGCGACGGGAGCACCCATGATGCGGGGTGGTTGGCGGGCAGAGAGAGCTTGACGCTATTCACCAATGTTCCACGGTGCAGCGGCACGTCACGCCCGGCCAGGAAGCGTCCACGTCCGGAAATCCGCTGCCTCGCTTCGGGCAGCTCTGCACGAGAGACACAAGACATTGACCCAGACGGATATCCATGCAGTGATACAGAATCACGCAGGTACCAAGCCGGCGAATTTCGCGGGGGCTCTTGGCCGTCAGTCACGGGATTCAGGTTTTACCCACGCTCCCACCTGCGATGGCCGATGGCCGATGCCCCATGTCGGCTCCCACGCCGCCCATGTCCACGCCCACGAGGCTCACGCAGGGTCTCATCGCACACGCACGCCGCGCTGCAAAGTGAGACTGGTACGACAACCGGGAGCCGCCGTGAGTGCGCTGCCGCGGTCCGGAAGATGGCCAGCAGGGTTCATGCTTGGCCTCGCGCAGTGCATTCTGTTCTGGGGATCCCAGGGCGTCGCTATTGGGAAGGGGGGCAATTTCTGTGAGGGCTGCCGCGCATCGTGAAATTCTTTTTTCCCATGATGCAGTTTCACAAGCCAGCCAGTCACTTGGACTCCGACTCCGACTCCCGGCCTCCCGCTGGTTGGGTCCCGCGTTGAGGTGTCCATGGCTTGTGGGGAGTCATCACATCGCGCAGAGATATCGCGACTCAAAACCACCGATGCTGTCATATTTTGGTGGTTCCCGGGGCCCCAGAGCTAGGGACTCGGGACCCTCTCTGTATCAGTGCCACTCCTGGTCCTGATATTTGGCCGTATGCCCGTTGGAGAGCCCACTGTCTGCCTGCCCGCGAGGCCCGAAAGGCCCCAGCGTTCCTCACGTTCGTTTTTTGCCTGACTGGCGGCCAGTATGACTTGGTTGTTTTGTCATTGTCAGCCATGACATTTCCGATTGTCAGCTTCTTCATCAGTCATTTGCTGGCTGGCTGGTGGCTCCTCCCCCTCTTTTCCGGGCTCTGCTGCTAGCTAGGCCAAGGCCAGTTGCCGAGACGCCTGAGCAGAAGCGACTGTCACACTGACTGACCTACATGCAAGGGCCGTCTGTGGGAGATGCTTCTCGCACTGTCATGTAGGTCACTCGAAAATGGACCGGAAGCCTTGCCTGCCTTGTCCAGACATCCCATCGGGGCCCACCACCCTCCACTCCAGCCCACCCTCCCGCGCTGTCGCATGCAGATGTGATTGGCCCGAATACCCAGCGCGAATCCTTTCAAACCGGATTTGCACGGCTCGGTTCCATCTAGTTTTCTAGAAGCCTGCGCCCCTGCATCTTATTGGGAGCTTGGACCAAGCCAGCTGCAATGCGACTCTATGTTTCGTCTGCATCCCTCTGCTAGGTACGCGCTGCTACATACAGCTATTTCCAGGCCGGATCGTCACCATCACCGGATTTTCGGTGCAGAACATCGTCTTCCGACCTGTCCAGGGTCGCCTGAGGAGAAACCGACATGGACGCAGTACGCGCCCACGGGATCGTCAGTTGCCCACTGCCGACGGCGAGCACCCAAGAGATACTGCAAGACCCTTGGTGCCGGATCCGGCCGAGTATCCGTCGAATTGCTGCACCAGGATTCCGGTCGATTATGCGAGTTGGGTGAAATTTCTTTCCTCGGCCTCTGATTTGCACTGATGCCACAAACCACCTGCACTCGAGCCTCATCTGACACCTACCGCGACCACTTGACAGGCTACTTTTTTTTATTTCCCATTTTGACCCTCCACAACGCCGAAATTGCCACGCCGCCATCGGTACTTTCCACCGGCCTCCATCCGTAATCGTCCCGCAATGTGGCTTGTCAGCCGCTGGGGAAGTGTGGGAGCGAGAACAAATTCTGGTAACGGATTCGCCAGGCCATGACTTGCCGGGCCTGTAGATCATGCCCGTTGCCTGACCGGTTTGGCGCCGCACTGGTTCGCCTTTCTCGTCTCGCCCATATGACAACATGATTCTTCCTAGCGATGATCGCTAATTAGTGCTTCCGTAAACGCATCTCTAATTGAATCTCGTAAACGGCGCCTTTCCTCTTAGACTTAGCCGCATCTCCTCGACCGATGATTGACGAAATGTCAATCTGTCCAGTCCCGGAGGCAAGCCGGAGGTAGTCTGGAGAGAAAGGGTTGGACCCTCCTCATTTCCACCCGAGTCCGGTGTTGCATCATCATGACAGGGCAACTCGGTTGTTGTGGCCTCTGCGATGGAGCATCCGCGGAGCTAGAACATGTCGCCGTTGGTTGCCGGTGGCACACACGTATCGTAATGCATTGCACCTGCGGCGCATTGACCACAGCCTTGAAGAGGAATGCATCTACAAAGGCTCGTTCCCAAGACAAGAGACACTCGTCGGGTCATCAGAGGCGGTCACTCCCGCCAGTCGGTATGCCGCCCGCCATCTCACCAAAGGACCAGAGGGCCGTCCTAACCGCCTACCCGTCTCCTCAAACCTTCGTGAACGCAGCGAGACCCGGGCATCCCTTGGGATCGGTTCTCGCCTGTGATTGGCCAGAAGCTCCCGACGTGGCTGGGCTTACCATTGCGGCGTTGGACGGATGGTGTCCTCAGGCATCACACCCAACCCCCACGCTGACAAGCCCTGATTGCAAAATCAAAACCTGCCGTATCAACGCACACTAAAATTTTTCATCCTCCTGCAACCCTCAGCTTGAGCCACGACTGGCAAGCCTTTGGCACATCGCAGATCGCCAGCTCTGCAACGATCTACCGGAGGCGCCGCTCCCGGTTTGTCAACAGCCTCAGCGTCTCGCTGAATTGCTTTGGTGGTGGGCGAACGCCGGTTCCCGTCGCAGCGGCCCTGTCAGCTCTCTGGCACACGCATGATGAGGCTGCGGCGTCTCGGCGACGCCCACTGTCGGATCATGGCTGCGAAAAGTCTGTTGTGCCACAGACGGACAGCAACCCATCATCCCTGGCGCTTCAAGTGAAGAGTTTTCCTTGGGCAGCCTCATTCCCGAACCCTCTGCAGTACCACCGACTGCCAGGTGACCGATCCATCTGTCGGTCGGCCTAGGCTGGCGTCTTCTTTTTGGGAAGCCGAGTCTTGCTCACGGGAACCTCAATTTGGCGGCCAGTTTTCTCTGCTACCTCATTTTCAACTAACCCGATTCCAAAACAGCATTGCTCATGTGACGTCTTTTTTTTGCCAGCTATACTTTGATTTTATTATCATTGTATTATCGACATTCAGCGCTTGCTCTCCATTGGCCTGGATGTTTTCGCTCTGGCATAGATCAATTGTAACTCGTTGCTGGGCACCCGGCTTTGAGAGGTCGTCTTGACTTCTTGGACAAGCCGGGAATCAGCTGTAGGCACATATCATAAATCATATATTTTCGCTTGTAACCACCACCGTCATGTTAAAACCCAGCCAATGCGCGTCAACAACTAAGTGGCCGGATGAAACCCAATCCCACGCCAGCCACATGCTCGCGACCAACAGATTGGCACGGCAAGGAAAAAGGCTATTGTCGGCATCTCGATACGGCTCTAGACATGCGTGATGGGATTCACCAGCATAGTGTTACACGGTAGACGTGGCTCGCCATATGACACAGGTCGCATCGGAGTGGTAGCAGATGATTCACGACCCCAGGCGGACGAATCGGAGCCGGTTCGATGGACGGTGAGAACCATGCGGCCGGCGACGCCGATGTCATCACGCCTCTGCGCGCCGTAGTTGACCGACAGACCTACCCGGTTTGGCAAGTCGAGGGAGCGGAAAGGCACGGTGAGGTGATGTCCCAAAGCAGTAGAAGGGAGGGTCAGAGGGCCAGCTGTTGCAGCCTGATGGAATCCTAGGGGTTCATCGGCCATGTGAAATGACGATCGATCTAGTCTGGTGCACCCTCCCGTTCGCCCAACGCGACCAGCCGTGGGATGTAGGGCGTTTGACGCATGCCGTCGCTTGTCAACTGTTGGGTCAGGAGCGTGGGCAACGCAACCATCTCCACGGCTGCTGTTCCCAACGAGGTGCGAATAGGCGCCCGTGTCGATGGGATACCGAGTGTCTGTACAGCCTCAAGCGACGAATGGTGTTGGTAGCTGGGGCTGCGGGCTCTGGGCGATGCAGCCCGCCAATTTGGGGCATGCGGCACATCCTCGAGCCGGTCGATCGGCCGAGGCGTGACCAGCGAGGACTCGATTTGATTTGTGTTGAGAGCCCAATAGCCATTATGTGCCACTATCCGCGACTCACGCAGCCGGGAACGATGGGGCGCGCTACCGACAAGACTGGAGTCGGGATCCGTAATCTGTACGCAGGCGTAGGACCCGGCACTCTGTGCACACCAAAAATAATACACTTGCTTGGGGGGAATGGGCGCGCTGAGCGATGGTGTGCTCAAGCCTCAGCAGCCATGGCTCGGTCATGGAGCCTCGGGTGTCGTGTCGCGGCGGCCAAGAGACGGGCGGGGGATACGCGGGTCGGCTCATCCATGCCGTTTTTCCCTACCGACACTCTGAACCAGAAACCGTCGGTGTTCCCATCCCATCCCATTCTCGCCGTAGGTTGAATCATTTCAAGTGCCTTGCCAATCCCGTGTCAAGGCCAACCGCCAGCGCCCCAGGCTATCCCCATTCCCGCTCGCTCGAACCCGCTTTCAGCCAGCCCAAAGCTCGTCATAGGACCCTTCTCGTCGACATCGCCCTCGCAGCTCTCGTCTCGTCGTTCTGCATAAGGGCGGGCGAGCCACGCGCACGCGCACGCGGGAGAAACCCCAAACGTCATGGCAGACAGGTGAATCCAGAGCCCGCCCCCATTGCATTCCTGCTCGTCGCCTCCTGTCGCCTTCTGTCGCTGGCCCGCGTCACACCTGGCCTGGCCTGGCCTGGGGGGCGTTGATGCATCCGAGAGACCCCCGTGCTGACCTTGTCTCTTGTTAGCAGCCGTGTTAACATCATCTTTGTCGGCGCTGGCGCCGTGGGATGCTTCTACGCCTCCCGGTTACATCATGTAACGTGCTCTCTGAGCTTCCCCTTTGTCTTTAACCCCGAGACACTTTGGAGCCGCCTCCTTGGTTTGCTTGCTTTTTTTGTGCTGACAACCGGACCGGGTTTAGCCATCTAGCAATGTGCACGTCTCGCTCGTGGCCCGATCCAACTACGCCGCCATCGAGAAGGACGGTGTCAGGCTCCAAACGCGCGCCTTTGGCGACTACACCTTTGTGCCCGATGCTGCGTACCCGTCCGTAAGTGCGGCGGGTGATGCCAAGGATGGGCACGGCGTAGCGCGGGACTGGCACTACATCTTCGTCACCACCAAGGCACTGCCAGATGTAAGTGACGACTCGGGCATGATCACGCCCCTCGTGGGCCCCAAGTCTTGCATCGTGCTCATCCAGAACGGTGTGGGCGTCGAGGAGCCCTTCCGCAAGCGCTTCCCAGACACCCCCATTGTAAGTGCCGTCACCGTCATCAGCGCCGAGCAGACGTCACCGGGCACCATCCGGCAGAACCGCTGGACGCGCATCAGCATCGGGCCCTACACGGACGGCCTGGGCACGGGGGACGCAGAGGTCCTCCGGCGCGGGACGGCCTGCACTGAGGCGCTGACGCGCTGGTGGACCGACCTGGGCGGCATCCGGGACGTGGATCCGCACGACGAGGTCGGCCTGCAGACGGTGCGGTGGCACAAGCTGTGCATCAACTCGGCCATGAACCCGTCGGCGGTGCTCTCGGGCGGGCGGGGCAACGCCGACATGGTGTCGGACCCGGAGCTGCGCATTCACCTCGAGGGCGTCATGCGGGAGATCCGGGACGCCGTGCCGCGCATCCTGGGGCGGCCCTTCCCGGCCTCCATGGCCACGCCCGACAAGATCATTGCGAGCACGGAGCGCAACAAGGGCGCCCGCCCGAGCATGCTGCTCGACTGGGAGGCCCGCAAGCCCCTGGAGCTCGAGGTGATACTGGGCAACCCGGTGCGCATCGCCCGCGAGAGGGGCGTCGACATGCCGAGGATGCAGAGCCTGTATGCGCTGCTGAGGTCGGCACAGCGCATGAGGGAGGGCAACCCCAAGGGGAAGCTGTGAGATGGTGCCTCAGGGGTGCATGTGACGTGACGATCCGGTGTGTGTATCAATTGCCTCTTGTCCCAGTATAATGTCGAGCAGTCTATCCTCAGGACTCAGGGGGGCTGTATCTAGCTAGTATCCAGAAAAAAATGCAAGCTTTCCTTTTTTCTTCTTCTACCCATTCACACAGCCCATGCAGCACACAGTGAACGGTGCCTCGTGCGTGAAACCTTGACCGTGAGAGTCTTGCAAGCAGACTATCTGATGGAGGACTGTGTCACATCGTGCAGAGGACATGTTTCCATGACACCCCTCGATGTGTAGGACCACGAGACCCCTGCAACCCGTTCCCGCCCATACCTATGGCCAACAACCGAGATCTGGCTCCCCTTTGCGGCATGAGCCCTTGGGACTGGTGCGTGTCCCCTACGAAGTGGATAGGAACGAGAAAAAGAAGTACAGCAAGCTGTTGGTGATTTGCGTAGTGTGAGCCGCTATGCTCGTTCCTCGTCCTCCCATTGTAACTCAGTCTTGGTAAAACATCGCAACCGAATATGGCCGTGAAATGTATACGGCTGCAATTCAAGCAGGTGCGCTTTACTTTTACCATCGTAAGATCGAAGGAAATATCTAATCAAGATGAAGGATAGTCGAACCGAATATGCAACTGACGACAACTATTCCCGTCTTGGCACAAGAATACTTTGCTTATCTTGTGCGGTATTCATTTTGCATTCATTTTGCGTTCTTTTTCGCAGGCAAGGGAACATGAGGGGTTTCATGACACAAGCTTTTAGGTCGCGAAGTGAGTGCAGCTCCCACTATGCGTCATTTGCTTCTTGCATGACGGCCATGCACATTTAGGGTTGTCATTAACATTGGTGGATACGGAGCCTCTAAGCATTAGGATAGATCCGTACAGGGATGGCTAGGTCAGCAGATTTCGGTTGGTTTGCATTGCCCCAAAGCTTTATGGAGATGCATGTGATTGTCTTGTTCCTTCGAGCCGGGGAATAATTCAACAGGGCTTCCGCAAGGAGAAGGTCACACCTCATCCTGGAATTTCAACCCAGCGGTGCTCTTTAATCTTGGATTGAATAATGAACTGGTCTGATATTCATCAAGCCGATACTAACACCATTCTTATCCCGGTAAATGCGTGAAAGTGAAGTGAGTTTTGGTATCCAGTTTTGTCATCCATCATATTGGTGAATGGGATCTGACTACCGGGTACGCATCCCTCCTAGACAACAAACTGCCATCGTGTCATGTCAGACGGACCGTTCTCAATTTACGTTTTATTGTTCATGATACGCACCACTTGTGTGTTGAGGGTTTGCATGGTAGCACATATCATCTGCGGGGAGATGTGCTTGAAGCAGATTCTGCTGCCAAATGAAGCCAAGTATCATTATTACTTTCTTTCTCTGCTTCTTTTTTTTCATACAACTTATTATATTTTTGATGATAATATTTCAATGGATGAAAGGGGCTCTAACAAGAAAGACTATGATATGATACGGTGGCTTCCTTCATGACCTGAAAACTAGATGCATATCCTCGATTCCGTGATCGAATGATAATAACACTGTGTTAATGTCATACAACGGCATCTATCAACACAAAAACAAGTCGTTCAAAACAGATGTCTGGCGTGAAATGGGATCAACATGTTTAAACCTCAGGATCAACAGGGGAACACCGTGTATGTTGCGGGTTGGTTTCACACATGGCTGGATCGACTAGACGTAGGTGACACAACCATGGTCGAACAATATTCACTAGCGCTCCACATGGGTTCTCAGTGGCTAGATACATTTTAAAAACGGGGAATATGAATGGATGAGATAACCAGGCGGCAAATTTTGTGAAATTGCCACCATCCTGAAATCCATGGGCTCTTTACATATTAATCACGCTCCCCGAACATGCTCAAAAGTTTGAGCTGCGAGGCCATTATTCTATTGGTAATTTGTTTTGAATGGCAATCTCTTGCGCCATTTCATTCACTTTTGGTGTAAAAAAAAATAGACAGGCTCAACAGAGTGGTCCGAGAACCAGGCCGCAGCGGCGGCGCATCAATAACGTTCAGTGATAGGTTTGGTCGCGTAAATATTTCCACCTTGACAAAAAAAAACAATCGATTCGTGCCACTTTATTTATCACGAGAGCTTGTGAATCTTGATACGAAGAGGGACAGATGAAATCATTGCAAGCTATGCAACCGATGCCTGCTTGGTCTTCTGTCCTGGTTTAAGTTGAAAATAGCCAAAAGACACAAACAAAACCATGTTACGTGACCTAGGTTGTTGCTGTTGTTGAATGTCGATCATCATGCAGCTAGTTGTGTAAACAATGTAAGCCGTACAATTATGAGACCAAGGCATCGATCGACGGGAACAGACATTCTCGGGCAGTTTCGCAAGTCGGAGAGCCTAGTGCTCGGATTGGCTTGCGGACTAGACACCTCGGTTGGTGGCGCATAGGCCTATTACCCTGTCACAGCGTTTTCTCGTTGCTTGGGATTGGTGGCCGGCCCGCCTGTGCTTAATCTATTACACCTTGATTACAACAGCCTGGTCCAACACGACCAACAATCGACCTCAACCTCACTGTTGCGCGGCTGCATTCTGCGGGCGTGGTTACTCAAGTATAGTGTTGTTGCGGCACGCCGCACCGACGCCTGCGTAAACGAAATGCATCAAGGACCATGTCGGCCAAGGATTCCGGCATTGGGCCTTGGGAACCAACTGACAGACAGTCTTGTTGGGCCGCAGCATCTTGGCGAATTAAAGTTTCGGGTGCAACATAACATCAGTCGAGTGCTCTGCCAAGCATGGTCGATGTTGTACAAATTGATGTTTCGACAATTTGTGCGTTGTCGTACGTCCAGTCACATTTGATGGGGCGATTTGATGTAGTTGATAGTTGACTTGTCGAAAACGCGTCGGGCGACAATTGTTCTAGACTCCGTGGGAACACAGCAGAGAACCACAGCCCCGCCATGTTGAGCCGGGTTCCAATATTTATCAGCAGTTATTTTTTTTAATTTTTTTTTGGGGTGCATTAAGAAAGTTGTGGCATGCCGTCTTCAACAACGCAGTCCACAGCCCGCCGCCAATACCACTGAAAGTCACGCGCTCGGAATCATGCAAAGCCTAGATAAGATGGGCCACCGTTTACCCGGCGTAAACGTGGCCCCGAAATCCATCGGGCCATGTCCAGGACGCTTGCGCATCGGAAGGGGAGCCGGCCCACTTTGTTTGGCAATATTGAGCTCGTGTTTTTTTTTGGGCTGCAACTTCGTAGACGTCACCAACATGGACCTAGCGGGATAGCGAGTGGTCAAGGGTCCCCGAGTCAGGCTGAGGGGGATTTGAAGCTAGGACAAGCGCTTATGGAGCAAGCAGGGAAGCGGAAACATGGATCCAGAATTTTTTTTTTCATGCTGAACGTTGCTGGGACGAACTAAAAATCATACTTGGGGTTTTGTGTCAGTCTCTGCCAACTTTAATATGGTTGTGGCTGTTAAATGAGGCTGGAGATTCAGGTTTGTGCCAGGTTCGAGCCACAGACGTCGTGGATGCGGGATGCGAAGAAACAACAGGGTGGTTGCATCCCATCCTTTCCCCTTTGGCCAATACTTCATCATAATTGGTCCGTTGGTGCATATCAAACCTGGTCTTTCGGAGCTTCTCGACCGGCTTGCATGATGTCATGCACCATCTAGCGAGTGGCAAGTGGTATGTGGCGAGTGGTATGTGGCGAGTGCACAGTGTTCTTCGTTTGAGGCGCAAACTGTCTCCGCCCTGGGTGCTCTGTGTCATGGAGTTCCTGAGCTTCTTCCAAAATGACTTGTGTCTTGTGTCTTTCACAAACGCAGGGTCGCGCGGGAAGACGTGGCATTGCGCTTCTTCCGCGGCCAGCATCCTGCCAACTTAAAATTGCTTTGGTGCCCGGGCCATCCCAATTGGCGCTGAGTCCGATTGCGCATTCCCCTACTTGCCGGAGGCAGAGGACTGATGCTGGTGCTGGGAGGGGCGTGGAGGGGTTGAACGAGGGGCACCAGGCCGTTTTGAGCTGCGCGGTGGGGGAGGGGCGCTTTCATCGCCGATGCTATGGACGCAGAGGAGCGGCCTGGACTCACGCGGGACCTCGAGGGCTGCCGTGTCTCACAAAATTCCCTTTGCTTCTCCCTTCTGGAACGGCCTTGATCGCAGCCTCGAAGCTGCGATATGTTACGAGAACCTCACCCATTCTCAGACGTCAAAGTTGACATGGCCAAAAGTCTCGACCCGACCCGACCCTGTCGATCGACCTGCCCACGGGTCCACAGCCTCTTGGTCGGTCCCGATCGCTCATCGACACAAGGACCAAGGGCAAGGGTAAAGAAAACCCCATCTTTTTATGCTGGCCTAGTGCGTCTCGTGGCCGGATATAACGGGGCCAACACTGGTGTCTGGTCTAAGCTCTTGCGGAATATCCAAAGAGGCATGAGGCCACTCGTAGTGACAAAAGTCCAGATGGCTTTTACAATCTCGGTTGCTGGCCTTGATTCCGTCTGCTTTCTTTTCTCTCTTTTTTTTTCTTTCCTTTTTTTCAAGCCGGGGAGATGAAATGTCTGAGGGATGGTGGGTGATCAGCCGCCAATGATGGCATCGAGTCGTTTTGATTCGCGATGATCTTCTTTGAGCGATATCCCTCGTGCAATGGAAAGAGTCTGGCCTTCCCACAGTCTCAGCCATGACGGCGCCCTCCCTCGCAGCTACCTCTCCGTTAGACAGCCCTAGTAATTGCACACTGTACGCACTCGTGTGCCCTACTGAACCAGGCAGCTTTTGCTCGCTTCCTAGCCAATGCTGCTAGCGGTACTGTGATTAGCACACCGGCAGTTCCCTTAGGAACCTGTGGCTGGCCTGCGGCTGGCTGGCTAGCTTGTAACACGGAGGATGCAAATACCATTTAGCCTCCGAAAAGCTCGATCTCTGGGCCAGCTAGCGGCGCTAGGAGCAGACGCCTCTCTCGTCCCCATTGCCCATGACGAATCCGTCGCACTGTGCATCGCCACCTCCACATATAGCGAGCTCGAGCAAGCACATGCACCACTCGCTACAGCGCTACAGCGCTACGGGCCACGGGCTACAGGCGCTGCTACATCATATCACGGAGCGCTGTTGTTTCTAAGTTGGCTGCAACCACCACCACCCAGCTCCATCCACACCCATCCCGCCAGTGTGTGGACACGGGATCTTGCTTGTTTGACATTACCATCCACTTGATCTACAATTTTCCAGATTCTCCATCCTTCCTGTGCCTAGCAATTCAATTCGACCCGTTACGTCGCCGCGCCTCGCCTCGCCTCGCTTCGCATTGCATCGCATCGCATCGCATCATCTCCCCGCCACCTCCTCGGCTTGCCGCCGTTCTTGTTCTCGTCCTTGTTTGTCCTGTTCCTATTGCAGTTCCTCGCCATCCCGTCACCTTTCCGTTTTCCGCCCCCGTTATCCAGCCTCTGACGTCGAGTCAACGCTGCTGAGCTTGCATCTTGCATATTACATACACCTGCCTCCTAGAACCACCCGCATTGTCTTGTCCAGGGTGTGCCTTGCACCCCTTGCTGTGCCGCCTTTTGCCCAAGCATTGTCGTCCCTGCCGCCGCCTTTTCCCCGTACCATTCATTCCTCCTGATTCACGAACGGGCATGTGCTTCTATACCGCGGCCGCTTTCACTTTTGGTTCATCTTCCTGCCCGCACCTCGCCATTTTGCCCTGAGTTCTACCACTTTTCTCTCTTGGAGTGGCTAGCCTTGTCATGGATGCGACGCAGGGCAGAGAGAGCGAGGTCGATGGCCAGTCCAACCAGAACCATGACCAAAACCAGGACCTACCCTCATCGAATGGCGAGGCTCCATCTTCGTCCAAATCCGAAGCCCCAGCTGCTGAAATCGACCTCGCGCCTTTAAGCACTACGGCCCCGACCCGTCCCGGTAGAGCCTCTTCGGTCCCGGGGCCATGTGACAACATCAACGGCGCAAGCTCGGAGGGGCCATTCTCGCCATGGAGCGCCGGCTCCGAGAAGGCGGGATACCATTCTACTCCTTCTGACATCTCCGGCGACCGGGTTTTCCCTATTCGGTCGGTAGTTAGTGTTGATCCTACCAGCAGCAAGATTACAGCCAACGACTATTTCACAGGCGAGAGCGGCACCCGAGGCATTCCTGTTAGACTTCCCGGTGTGCCTCGAGTCGAGTCTGGTTTCGAACTGAGGCGCTCAGATTCAGTGCCACGATCCTTTCACGCCAGAGCTTCCAGTGAACACTTCCCCTCGATAGGTCGCAGAAAAAACACTTTGAGTGGCCCCATGTCAAGCATACAGCTGGATGCAGCCCGCCAAGGACCAACCACCACACCGCTGCAACTCGACATCGCCATGTCCGACGACGCCGATGCCGACGACGTGCCCTCTCAGTGCCAGAGCACTCCTGAGCCGGTGGTACCTGAGCCTCAAGCTAATTCCGGATCTTCATCTCCCGCTGATGCCGACCAATCCAACGATCTCCCCCATGTTACATCTCGCTTCACTCATGTGGTCACCGACGATGGCCATGCTTTAATCACCGGTAGGGACGGTGTTTTGCAAAGATGTGAGGACGAGCCCATTCACACGCCTGGCGCTATTCAAATTTTCGGCGTGCTACTTGCCATACGAGAAGAAGCCGAGGGATGTTTTGTGGTGCGGTACGTGAGCGAGAATTCCGAAAGGATGTTGGGGTACTCTCCGCGTCAATTATTCCAACTCGCCAATTTCCTTGATATCTTGACTGAGGAGCAGCAAGATAACCTCCTGGATCATATCGATTTTATCCGCGACGAAGACGCTGATCCTGCCGTGAATGGCCCGGAGGTATTCAGCCTATCCATTCGAGGCCCAAAGAGGAGGGGAACTAAGCTATGGTGTGCCATTCACATCAACCCTGCTCACCCTGATTTGGTCATTTGCGAGTTTGAAATGGACGATGACTTCGAGTACCCCCTTCGCCCCGCGGATGAGTTGACACCCGACACCCCACATGACACACTCCAGTCCAATCCGACCCTGGAAGAAATCGAGGAGAGTACCGAAATACTCAGCAAGCCTTTGCGTATATTACGTAGCGCTAGAAAGAGAAGGGGGGAACAGGGCGCAATGCAAGTTTTCGACATCATGTCGCAGGTCCAGGAGCAGCTGTCCTCAGCCCCCAACCTAGAGACCTTCCTTAAAATACTCGTGGGCATTGTTAAAGAACTCACAGGATTTCATCGTGTAATGATCTATCAGTTCGATTCATCCTTCAACGGCAAAGTTGTAACCGAGTTGGTCGACACCTCCCAGACTAGGGATCTCTACAAGGGGCTTCATTTCCCCGCAACCGATATCCCTCGACAGGCTCGAGAATTGTACAAATTGAACAAGGTTCGGCTGCTCTACGATCGCGATCAGGAGACTGCCAGAATCGTGTGCCGAACTCAGGAAGACTTGGATATTCCACTGGATATGAGTCACGCATATCTACGAGCCATGTCACCTATTCACCTCAAGTATTTAACCAACATGGCTGTTCGGTCCTCAATGTCAATCTCAATCAATGCATTCAACGAGCTTTGGGGCCTCATTTCCTGCCATTCGTATGGCTCGCAGGGCATGCGAGTATCGTTTCCTATTCGGAAAATGTGTCGCCTAGTCGGAGATACTGCGTCTAGGAACATCGAAAGGCTATCATACGCCTCCCGGCTACAAGCTCGAAAGCTCATCAACACCGCACCAACCGAAAAGAACCCGTCTGGTTACATCATTGCGTCATCAGAGGACCTTTTGAAGCTATTCGATGCCGATTTTGGACTACTGTCAATAAAGGGAGAGACAAAGATTCTAGGTTCGATTGAGCAGAGTCAAGAGGCACTAGCCATGCTTGAATACCTACGCATGCGAAAAATTACTTCAGTGGTTGCCTCGCAGGATGTGCCGAAGGATTTCCCTGATCTGCGATACCCGCCCGGTTTCCAAGTTATTGCTGGACTGCTCTACGTTCCATTAAGCGTGGGTGGTCACGACTTCATCGTATTCTTACGTCGGAGTCAAATCAAGGAGGTGAAGTGGGCTGGAAATCCTTATGAAAAGATTGTGAGAGAGGGTACTGCGAGTTACCTTGAGCCGAGAACAAGCTTCAAGACCTGGCACGAAACCGTAGTTGGCAGTTGTCGAGAGTGGGATGAGGAGCAAATTGAAACGGCAGCAGTCCTCTGCCTGGTATATGGTATGCAGCATGCCACTAAATCACATGTCGCTTGCGCTAACGGGACTTGTAGGAAAATTTATCGAAGTTTGGCGTCAGAAAGAAGCAGCCCTTCAAAACAGCAAACTCACCCGCCTTTTGCTCGCAAACTCGGCCCATGAAGTCCGCACCCCGTTGAACGCCATAATAAACTATCTTGAAATTGCCCTCGAGGGGACATTGGATCAAGAAACTCGAGAAAATCTAGCACGGTCTCATTCCGCCTCAAAGTCTTTGATTTACGTCATCAACGATCTCCTAGACCTGACCAAGACGGAAGAGGGCCAGAACCTCGTAAAGGACGAGGTATTTCAGCTTGCTACTTGCATTCGAGATGCAACCGAGCCGTTCAAGGTCGATGCAAAACGAAAGGGAATTCAATACGACGTAATCATCCATCCTGGGTTACCACACTCTGTACATGGCGATGAGCGACGAATTCGGCAAGCGATTTCAAACATCACGGCCAATGCCGTCACCCACACCCCGAGCGGTTATGTCAAGGTCGAGGTATTTGTTGCCGAAATAAGAAATAGCCAAGCTGTGGTCGATTTTGTCGTAGAGGATTCGGGGGTCGGGATGAGCAACCGTCAATTGGATGCTCTCTTCCGCGACCTGGAACAAGTCAGCACCGAAGAGTCGGAAGACTCTCTATCTCAACCAACTGAGAAGCCACATGAGATGAGAACATTGGGACTTGGCCTGGCAGTGGTCGCCCGAACTGTCAGGAATATGGATGGACAACTTCGTCTCAAGTCTGAAATGGAACAAGGCTCAAGATTCGTGATTCAACTCCCTTTCAATGTATCTGAAACGCTGCAAAGTGATGGAGCTGAGGGTGCAGAAGATTCCGAACAAACACCCGAGCCCTCAAACTCCGTCCACTCTGTCCCCCAATCGATCAAGGCCATTCCAGAAGGCGAAATAATGCTCGTCGACCGAGTCTCCAACATAAACTTCGGTGCGGAAATTGAGTCGGGTGCTGATCGAGGAAGCTTTGAGAGCCGTCGTAGCGTTGTCAGCTTTGGCAGTGGTGGAAGCCACCGAAGCGATGCTGAAAGACTGATTGATGCAATACAGACACCACTATCCCTCGATGATAAAGAGCCAGAGTTTCCTATTATCGGGCAAGGTACACTTCCCAAAGGCGGATTGAGCTTTGGCTCAACGGTGACCAAGAGCAACGACAGGCACTCAAGTAGTCCTCCGCCACCCCCTCAGTACCCTGAGCCATCCGCCACCCCGAAGGACGAGACTGGATACGCCGATGTACGGGATTCCAAGACACCCATCAGAGCTGTGCGAATACCTGATGAGTATACCGACATCACTCGACCACCACAACCTCCACAACCCCACGAGGCTATTATAGAGGTTCCTAACGAAGCAGGGGTTCCCACTCCCAAGGTTCGCGCCAACAGTATTGCCAGCGCAGCCACTCATATCACAGACCAACTTCAACTCCAGGTTTTGGTTGCAGAGGATGACCCCATCAACATGAAACTCCTAAGAAAGCGGCTCGAGAGGGCAGGGCATGGTGTGCATCATACCGTCAACGGCGAAGACTGCGCTGCAGTCTATCAGGAAAAGTCTGCGACGTTTGACGTAATTTTGATGGATATGCAGGTAAGAATCAATAGCACGGCAGGATGATCATCTACAACTAATTCATGTAAACCAGATGCCTATCGTTGATGGCCTCACAAGCACCAAAATTATTCGAGGGATAGAAGCATCGCCAGAGCATGCCGGCCACTCATCGTTGGCACAAAACAACTCTAGAATTCCTATTTTTGCAGTCTCTGCCTCACTCGTTGAGAAAGATCGGCAAACCTATATTGATGCAGGTTTCGATGGATGGATTCTTAAGCCTATTGATTTCAAACGTCTCAGCACCTTGTTCACGGGTATATCGGAAGAAGATGTTCGAACTTCTTGTCTGTATCAAGTAGGGGAATGGGAACGCGGTGGATGGTTTCATCCCAAATCAGCAACGACGACAAATTCAAGCGAAATAACACCAAAAGCCGACGATACCTTGAAAGAATTGGGAGATGCACAGGATTAGAGCGTCTCGCATGTCATTGCTCATATCACGAACCAGCTAACTTCAAGGATGCCAATGGCCCATAAGCTTGTTTTCCCGCATCAGCGGTCATCAGACGAAACCAAGATCAGCATCCGGTTCCTGCAGTCCAAGCTGCATTTCTTTGTAAGAATTCATTTTTACAATGTTTATCATTTATGTTTACGGCCGCACACTTTCTGTACACGGTAGACACAGCGGGGTGGGAGACAATGGCGTTGAGGTCTTTGGGAATGAAACCGGGTTTCGACAAAAGGACTACTGAGGTTCTTTCATGTGTTCTTCATTAAATCACTGAGGGGAGTTGCATTTTGGTGACCACGCATACCCTCTTGCTTGTTTCTTATTAGACATTACGATATACGCATGATGTTTGGTTGACAGCGATCGGGTGTTTTTTTTTTCTTTGTTGAGTATTAGTAGTTCTATTTTGCTTTGCATTCTATCATGTTGTTTCGGCGTTTTTCTGGTACGAAGGGCTCGCTACACTATGTCATCTGAAAGGGTCTGTGACCCGAAGACGAAGATGATGACGATGGAATACTGGACAATAACAGGAAACGCCTGTTTTGTTAGAGAGGCACAAGGTTTATTTACTGGCACAGAGAGCCAGGTACGTGGCAGATATGAATCCAGGCTATGGAGGCAATTGCTGTGGGATTAGACAAGAGATCAAGGCGAAATCTGGCCCGGAGCTAGACAAGACAGGTGAAGGGAGCGCGGCTTTTGGGCATTCAGGACATGACGAGAATCGTTATAGAAACCTACAACCCTGAGAAGGAGGCAATAAGAATATGCCCACGCAGTTTTGTCGTCTGGCTTAATCACTTATTACACTTACTCACTCAGCTACTCTCATGTTCACTTCATCACAGACCGAGAATGGATTGGGTCACATTACAATCTTTACGCACAAAAAAGAAAAAGGAAGGAAAAAAGAAATAAAGAACAAGTTCAAGAGAAATCAAAATGCGTAATTCATGTGTATTTTTCGTAGCCTAATAACGTTCAACGCCGTCTATGCATTAAAACCACAAAACCCAATGAATCCCCTGTCATCCCAGTTGCTCCCTGAATGACCAAATCTCCGATTCCCGTTGAATTCACTCTCGCGGTTTCCATTTCACACCATATCACAGAGACATACACAGAGACATATGCCCTAGTTCTTTCTTTCTCTCACACACACACAAGAACACCACCACATTCGCTTGCCCGTCATGCACCTCCTCCTCCCCGAAATACAAGCTGGCAGCACGGTCTCGTAGACCGGGACACCCTCGAGCGACCACGGTCCGGCTCGAGACTTTCCACCGCGGCCCGGCGGCACTACAGCTCGGACTCGGCACCGTTGGTGGACATGGCCATGGGGCTGCCATTTTGGGTTTGCTGCTGCTGGCGAAGGCGGGCATTGCCGGGTGGGCGGCGGCGGACCACGACGCGGCCGTTCATGTTCATGCTCTCGTCGTCGTCGTCTGAGTCGGGGTTCTGCTCGGCGTACAACCGGGCCTCGTCGAGCTCGGTGATGTCTGTGGGTCGGTCACGGAGCCACTGCATCCGGGGGCCGGATCGGGCTCGCTCCGAGACGCGGAAGCCGTAGATACGGGGTTCGTATATGCGGCCGGGGCCGAGGCCGGGAGCAATGTTCTTCGCGTACATGCCATTGACCTGGCCTTCGACGTCTTGGACGCGAGAGCTGTTGCTGGAGAGGACTTCGATGCCGCGCTTGGTGAGGTCGTATTCAGGGAAGGTGAGGAGGAAGAGAGCACCAAAGGTGCGACCGAAGAAGGCGCCGTCGACGGTTTGGAAGCGGCTGTTAGGCGGGACGTAGACGTCTAGACACGAGGGGCAGAACAGCTTGACGGTATCCTTGCCGGGGATGTCAGAGAGGCCAACGGGCAGAGTGCGGGCCTGTTCGCAGTTTGTCCTAGGGCAGCAGCCAAAGTGGCCGAGCTCGTACTTTTCGCTCATTTGTTGGATGCCGGCGCGGGAGCAGATGAAGCGCTGGTGGATGAGGCCGTAGAGCATCTCGGCTGAGGACTCGATGACGGACAGGTCGCTTGCCATTCGACTGTGATGCCTCCGCTCGCGACCCAAGCGCTCCTGTCCCTCGCCCAAACCAGACTCGTTGTCGTCGTCATCCTCCTCTTCCTCCTCTTCCTCTTCGTCATCTTCTGGTTCGACGTCCAAGATCATCTGTGATGCGCGCGCAAAGTTCACGTGTCAGCGTGGGTGGGATCCAGATCCAGCGGTCAGGCTGGGCGCGAAACGGGGACAAAACATACCTCCAATGCCTCCTTGTACATGCTGACCTGGGTCTGCAGGCCGGTGAGGTTGAAGTCATCCTCAATAAACTCTTCCGACACCTCTGCAAAGTACTCGTGGCCGAGCAGGGAGCAGAAGCTCGAGATCCACGACTCGGGCACGCCCGACGAGGTGGACATGGCGGGCGTCGCGGGAATGGGTGAAAGCGATGGGTCGTGGTGGCAGTTCGCGGTGGCGGTGGCGGGGGAGAATAGTGATGAATTATGCTGGTATCGCTAGAAAAAAAAAAAGACTGGGTATCGATAGCGTCGTCTCTGGCCAGCGAAGGCGGGGTGAAGGCGGGCGGGATAAGGGCGCAGCAGCTCTGGTAATGGATGATGCGGGTGGGTTTTTTTCTGGGTGGGTGGGTGGCCTAGGCTGCTGGCTGGGCTGCGAGGAGAGGATGGAGGCGTGGGAGGGGTTCGAGGGGAGAGAAGCGAGGGGGGCGGGCGAAGCGGTTGAATTCAGAGCAGCGATGGCATCGTCGACGAGGTTTTGGGACTCGAAACGGGTCGCAAGCACGCACGGCGCAGGCACGAGCACAAGCACAGGCACACGCTGGCAGGGCGTTGAGCTGTTAGTGAGTGAGTGCGGAGGTGGGCTGCGGTGCTAACTACTGAATGTGGGAATGATGCCCTTTGGTTGGAGGCGGCGGCGGCGATGGGATGATAAGTCTGTGGATGGATTGTGTTTGGGGATCCACTTTCGGACCCGAACATGGACTGGGCCTTGTCCTGCGCCCTTGCACATGCTGCCTCGTTCGGCGTCACGTCTTTTTCCGGATTCCGTCCATCTCATCCTTATCCCATCTACACTGCAAAACACTGTAAACGTGTTGACCCGTTGGATGGGATGGGATGGAGATGAAGTCTGATCCGAAACCTATGGCGTCTTGAACGGAATGTTCAATCCTCCTAATACTATTCTTTTGGTCTCATTTTTAACTGCCACCCACTCAATCCACTAACCATGAACAACATGGCCACAACCCTCTCTCGCTACCATGGACGCCAATGGGCCCGCCATCAACTCTATAAAGTTGCACAGCGCTCACTGTCTTCGTCAGGCCCAATCTCCTTAGCACCATCCCCCAAAAGTCTCTCAGAAATTCCTGCCTTCCGGGAAAATGTCCTTAATCCTCAAAAACCCCGCCTCTTTTCGAGGGATTCCGGATCTGCCGCTACACAGGTACCTGCAGCCACCAAGTGGTTCCACCAGACCAACCTCGACAACGCCAAAGAGCCGCAATCACCATGGGGTTTTGCGCCCTACATCAACCAATTCCAGGAATGGCCGTTTCCGTATGAGCTTGTGGCGTCCTCGGAGGGAAGCCAGCAAGCTCTCATGGCCTTTCGTGACTGGCTCACCTCCAGCAAGGAACCAACAGATTGCATGCTCGCCGGCATCCTAGAGGCTTCCCTGGCAGAGCTGAAGACGCACACCTTTTTCCAGCTCTTTGCGCCGCTCAGGCTTCTCATAAAGGCACTAGAGTTCAACCGCTCACAGGCCCAAAACCAGCTGGACCCCGTGGTGCTGTACATTGCGCAGTCCTCTCTTCCAGATCTGCCCCAGGAGTTGTTGGACGACCTCCCCACCCCGGAACTCGTTCGCCATGCTGGAAAGGGTGATATTTACAACTCCAGCATCTGGCTAGGCACGGAACCGACCTATACACCGCTGCACCGTGACCCTAATCCCAACTTGTTCTGCCAGCTCTGCAGCACAAAGCTCATACGGCTCATGCCTCCGGCCCCTGGTGACATGTTATACTTTGGAGTCCAAGCGCGCATCCGCCAGCAGGGCAATAGCCGTATCCGTACAGTAGAAATGATGGAGGGAAGGGAGCGGGAAGCGCTGCACGAAGTTGTCTGGACGAGCGATCCCCTGCCAGACCAGCTGTACGAGGCCGAGCTAGGTCCCGGGGATTCCTTATTCATCCCCAATGGATGGTGGCATTCCGTCAAAAGCAAGGGCACCGGTGGAGGTCTCAACGCATCCGTTAATTGGTGGTTCCGTTGACGGATTGGCACAACTCAGTCACGCAGTCATCAGTAACAAGGAATAATGAACGTATGTCATCAACTCTGTGTATTTTTATATTGTACTCTATCACATCCCGTACATACACGCTAGCCGTTACGGCTTCGATATAGGTTTACAGATGATCCAATTGAGATACCCACAAGGCCACAGGTGCATTTCGCTTCCGCTTTGAATCTCCCACTCGCTCGTATCTGCGCCACAACCCCGAAGGAGCGCCTCAACCTCGTCCGGGGTCCTCGTCCGGAGCGCGGAGACGTAGCCGTCAAACACGATGACAAATGGCAAAATAGGGATCAACCAGCCGAATATGAAGGTCGTCAGGGACCGGCGCCTCCAGGCATGCCCGGGAGTCTCAATGACGACGCCAAGGCCCAGTATCAGGAGCGCAAAGAAACTGGCAAAGCTGCGGTCCTGGAGCTCGAAGATGGCGAATCCATGGCTCGTTTCGACTGTGTTCTTCAGGATAGCTGAGGCCAGCGGATCGTCAAAGTGGTGAAAGGCGAGGTTGAACATCCGCAGCGTCTTCTTGCCATCGCCCCTGTGGACGAGGTGCTCCGGTGCTGCACTCGCATCGACGCTCTCGGCCTCGTATGTGATGAGCGGGTTCTTCCGGGCCACTTTGTCCCAGGCCTCGACGTTGGGGTGCAGGTCCGTCAGTACAAAGCGCACGGGGGGCAGCTTTTGGGACTTCAGGTGGGCGTTGACGGCGCGCTCAATGGCTGGCGTGGGCCCGCCGCCGCCAGCGCAAAAGTCGATGACGGTGTAGTCGGGGAGAGAATCCCCAAAGTTTCTGATCAGTGTGTTCGCTGCGATGCGGGAGGGAGAGATAGACTGCAGCGGCGTCTTGGAGTTCCAGGTGCGGGTGAGGGCATCTTGGATGCGGCTTCTAAGAAAGGTCGGAAACCTGCCCCGGAAGCTCTCTGTTAGCTAGCGCTCGATTGATTCTGAGCTGGGGGTGGGGAGACGGCTTCGAGGGGCAGGAGTTGCAGCCGAGGGTTGCAATGTAGATTGATTTGCATCTTGCATCTCGAAATCTTGGGGGATGGCACTTAGACTAGCTTACCAGGGCTGATCGTCGATCTCAATGAGATGTAACCTTGGGATGAGGGGCGCCATGTCCAACAGTAGATGCCAACTACACAATGACCACTCTTTGTAGGAAAATGATGAGAAATAACTAGTTGCAGTTCTTCGGAGGAGAAAGACGCATAAGATGGGAAATACAAGGCCTATAAGTGATGTGTTGACGTTAGTGGCGCGCCATATGTCCGTCGGAGATCTCTTGGCGGCGTTGCAGGGTAGCTAGCTCTTTTGCCTAATTTGTCACACCCGAGGATGCATGTCTTAGAACCACTCCGAAGCACCCACAAATCCAAAAAAGGAAACAAATGTCAATTATTATTCTTAGAATCTTTTTTTCTATGTCTAATATTCCCAAAAGCCATGAATTCTACCATGTTCTTGCGCTGCAAAGCTTCAATACCGGACATGCTCAAAACGATTCGAACGCCACGTCTTGTCAGAAAGGATCCCTTCCCCGGTCCCGTCCCCTCCACACCATTGGTGCCAGGACCTCTCAACAAAATGTCTGGCTCCGTCGGCGTCTATTTCCCCCGAGCCTCGTCATGAGGTTCTCACCAACTCGACACTGGGGTTTCAACCGTTACTTTGTTGGGGCATCTGTGTATGGGTCAAACCCTACCCGGCGTTTGACCTCGTTGCGGACTCTCCATTGGGTTTCGCCAATGAGGCCCGTTGTTGAAGTCTCCTCAAGAAAGAAGGTCAATATATGATCTGGGATAGAGAGATGTGAAGCTTGTTGAAACTCCTGAAGACTAGTCAGTCGAATCAGCATCTCCATCAGCGACAGCGATGTAGTGATGGACCCAAAGGGTGATCGCGCGACAAAGTCTCGTGTTTTGGCTGCCTCCTGCGAATGGGACAACCTCTGCGGAGATGATGAACTTGCTGATGGTCGCAGAGACAGCTTCTTGATTTGATCAACAACTTTAGAATCGAGCGACTTCCAAGGTCGCGAAAGAGCGTTTTGGTTGCATGTTGCGTCCTCAGACTCGTTGCTATCACTAGAGCCAACGCTCTCGTCATCGTCGTCATCCTCCTCTAGGCTCCCCTCCTCATCTTCTTCATAAACTTCGAGTGCAATCCACTCGGGGTCAAGATGAGCCGGGAATTTGTAACTGGCTAGACTGCTCTGTAATAATTGTCTAGAGGTGTCAGTTCGTGTGGCAACAGCCTCCTGCAACAGCTGCTTATCAATATTGTACTGTTCGTCGTCCCCATCAGTCGTCCCGGGAACGACGCTGTCATCTTCGCTGTCTCCATCATCGATATACTCGGCGAACCCTCCAGTCCCACTCCAGTTCGGGGCGGCTTGGAAGTCGCGTTTTAGCAACAGCACTGGATTCTGCTCTCCATCGGTGGCATTCCCGATATTGAGGATCCTGCCAGTGTCGGTGTAGAAGATCTTAGATACCTGGTGTATTGGGATAGATTCGCGGATGCCAGCGGTGGCAATATCGTCGTAAGGTGCGGGGTTATGCTTGTGTTCATTATCGTGTACACGGCCGTCTTCCAGATCTTCGATTATTTCCAGATGATATGCGTACTCTGCTCCTTCTTCAAAAGGGAGATGGGAAGAGAATGACTCTGGGGAGCTGCTTGGATCTCTACTGCCTGGCCGATACCCAAAGGTACCGTCGAAGACATAGTCCGCCCGGGTTCTGCAAAGGCGCACGCGAGCTTTGTGCAATACTTCCTTCCAGAGGGGCTTTCGGGCCCCGTCCTCTAATCCATACACTGGCTCATTGTTTTGGGTTTGCGGGAAACGGCTGGTGTCATTGGCATCACCAATCGGCGAGACTTCATTTGACGAGGGCGTCTGGGTAGAGCCATGGCCTAAAAACAACATATATAGAGACAAAGTAAAGGCAGGGCCGATTTGGACTGGCCTACTTGGGTCTTGCGCAAACTGTGTATCACCAACAATGAGGAATGTGCTGGCCTGCAGCAGTCTCGAGGGCGAGACGCCAGCAGGCAGTGAGGTTGAGAGACTCTCTCCAGACGCGCTTATGGCTAGCTGCAGCAAGGGAATTTCTCGGTCGATTCTAGACAGAAGGTCCTCGATACTCTTGATGATAGCTAACAGATCCTCTGGACGGACCCGGGGCGGTTTGGGTTGCCCAGGATTGGCGGTCAGCTCTTCAGACACGGCTACAGCCTCTATGCGACGTCCCAGAGAGACAATCTCCTTATGAAGTGACTTTGCGAGGGGCACGGCAGACTCAAGGAAAATGTTGCCTCTGCCTGACCTGGAGCTGCGTTAGCATGTGGCTTGGTGCAGTGCTTGGGCATCACCTACTTGAACTCGATCAGGTCGATGGCGGGGGAGATGATCTAGGCATGGCGTTAGCGACGGCTCCCGAGATAAGCTACCTATGACGTACCTTGATTTTACTATCAAGGAGCTTCCGGAGCGTCTTGAGGCGAGAATGCAGCTTCTTGTCCTCGACAGAATTCATCAGGCGGGAACACTGGCCCAACGCATATGTGGATGTCAATGCGATGCCCGAACGGATGGCATATCTCATGGCCTGAACGCCAACCGTAGCCAGAAACTCGTCCATGATGACGCCATCAAGCTCGAGAGCGGGCAGTTTGGAGTTGAATGTCTATGGGCACAGCTATGTCTACTGCTGGAAGAGAGGTGAGGCAAACGCAGCGAGACAAAGCAAAATGCACGGCACACGGCCTGCTGCACGACCCGCGCGTTTGGGGCTGGGCGGTCGGCAGCTTGCCGCATCGCTGCTCCAGGCGGTCGCAGTGCGCTGTAATCAGACACAGACAAGCACCTGTGGCACGGGCAATTAGCGAGCTGGCGGTTGCACAACTGACTTGTAGTGGGGTGACAGGGATGTCTCTAGCTAGACTCGGCGGCGTTGCAGGCGAGGGGCAACGTGTACAGCGAGTGAGACGCCGGCGGGGTGCCCCTCCTCAGTGTGAGGGGCGGATGAACACTGTCCTTGGTCGTACCTCGGGCCTGGCCGTGCTTGGGCATAACGGGTCTTGGGCACAAGTCATCAATGGTCTGGCAAGCAACAGGGCTAATGCCAGATTCGTGACAATGGTCAAGTTGTGGCTGCGTGCTCTAGTGAGTCACCTGTGATGATTCAGAAGCTGGGGTCGATATTAAGCAAAAAGCAAGAGGTTGGCGTTTGTTGGGCCAGTGCTGCCTAGTTTCAAGGATGTCACCAGTTGTTAATGTGAATCATCAACGCACGGTGGAGAGGATGCAGGTAATAGGGATCGTGATATGATCGACTCACAGAAAGCGAATGGCTGCCAGGTACCCCTCGTCACAGTGAAAACAGTGCCCAGATTGGGTGGAAAAAAAAGTGCGCCGCTCTCTCCATACAAATTTCAGTGTATCGGCGGCACACTTTTTTTTCCATCAGATGCCAGGGCAGCGTCATGGTGGGGTTCGAGTTTTTAACCTCTCCACCAAAGGCCAAGTCTTAAACCCAGCACAAAACGCATCTTGGTCGTCAGGCACTCACCCTCCCTACGACTATTGCTTTCCTCGGTGCCCAAGTGCCCCTTGAGGACCCTTCTAGAAGCCTACGAGGCTGGTACTTGCTCATTCTGTCCCCGGCACCCCGCAGTCTTGAGGACAAAAGAGGTTGCATATCTAGGGCCACATTAAGTCCGCAGCCCATTCAGACCGCAAACAACTTCACACGTCGAACGACCGATCTATTCCCCGTCGCGCGTCGACACCGATACCCATCAACATGTCCGACCTCAACTCCTGGGAGGACGATCCTGCTGCCCAGGATGAGAACCTCTCTCGTCAGGCTCAGCAGCAGCTGAACATGAACCCTGGCAACCCCGCCCCCGCGCAAGGAGGTTTCCGACCCAGCGTTGCTGCTTTCCAACCTACAGCCCAGACCTTCCAGCCCGGCCAGTACGGAGGCTTCGTTCCCCAGTACCAGCAACAGCAATACTATCAACAAGGCTACTACCCTCAGTACGGCCAGCAGGGCCAGCAGGGACAGCAGGGCTTTAACCAGTACAACCAGTATGGTGGTGGTTTCAGCCAAGGTTATGGTATGATGTTTTGCGCAGAATTCGCCTTCTACTCCGATATCAGACGCTGACTTGATTCAGGTGGATACCCTCAGTATGGCCAGCAACAACAGCCTGCCCAGGCTCAGCAGCAGCCCGCCCAGGCTGCCGCTCCCTCAATTGCTCAGCAACCCGCCGCTGCTGCTCCCGCTGCTGCTCCCGCAGCACCTGCTGCTCAGCCTGCCAAGGTCCTCAGCATCAGCGCAGATGGCACAGCTACAGCTACTAAGCCCAAGGCCAAGGTGCTCTCCATCGGCGGCGCCTCTGCTCCCGCCGCTGCCAAGAAGGAGGAAACCAAGCCTGAACCCACCAACAAGCCCGAGGCTGGCCAAAAGGCTGCCGCTGCCAAGGCCATCGAGAAGACTGGCGAGAAGGCCGGCAAGGCTGCCAACAAGTCCGGATCTACCTCCCCCAATGCTTCTGGTCGCTCCAGCCCCGCTGCTGGCGACAAGAAGCCCGCTGCCCGTGAGATTGATGCCGTCCAGAAGGAGCAGGCCGCCGATGTCGACGAGGAGACACTCAAGGAAATCTACGGCAAGGAGCACGTCAACATTATCTTCATGGGCCACGTCGATGCTGGAAAGTCGACTCTTGGTGGATCCGTTCTGTACGCGACCGGTATGGTCGATGAGCGAACCATGGACAAGTACAAGAGAGAGGCCAAGGACCTGGGCCGTGAGTCTTGGTACCTGTCATGGGTCATGGATCTGAACAAGGAGGAGCGAACTCAGGGCAAGACCATCGAGGTTGGCCGTGGCTACTTCGAAACTGAGAAGCGACGATACAGTATTCTGGATGCTCCTGGCCACAAGATGTACGTTCCCAACATGATCGGTGGTGCATCGCAAGCCGATGTGGGTATTCTGGTCATCTCAGCCCGAAAGGGTGAGTACGAGACTGGTTTCGAGCGAGGCGGCCAGACCCGTGAGCACGCTATGCTTGCCAAAACCCAAGGTGTCAACAAGCTCATTGTCGCCATCAACAAGATGGACGATCCCACTGTCGAGTGGTCTGAGGACCGATACAAGGAGTGTACCACCAAGCTGTCTCAGTTCCTGAAGGCCACTGGATACAACCTCAAGACTGATGTCTACTTCCTGCCCCTTGCTGCTCAGCAGGGCTTGGGTATCAAGGACCGCGTCCCCAAGAGTGTCTGCCCTTGGTGGGAGGGACCTTCGCTGCTCGAGTACCTCGACGGCATGAAGGCTCTGGAGCGAAAGCTGAACGCTCCTTTCATGTTGCCCGTCAACGGCAAGTACCGAGACATGGGTACCATGGTGGAAGGAAAGATTGAGGCTGGTGTCGTCAAGAAGGGTATGAACCTGATTATGATGCCCAACAAGACAACCGTTGAAGCCGCTGCCGTGTACGGCGAGCAGGAAGACGAAGTGCAGGTAGCGCAGTGCGGTGACCAGGTGCGCATCCGTCTCAAGGGTATCGAAGAAGAAGATATTCTCCCCGGTTTCGTGCTGTGCTCGCCGAAGCGATTGGTGCACACCGTGCAGGAGTTTGAGGCCCAGATCCGTATTCTGGAGCTCAAGAGCATTTTGACGGCTGGTTTCAACTGTGTGCTGCACGTTCACTCTGCCATTGAAGAGGTGACATTTGCGGCTCTTCTGCACAAGCTGCAGAAGGGCACCGGCCGCAAGAGCAAGCTGCCGCCAACACACGCCAAGAGGGGTGACAGCATTATTGCACGCATGCAGGTGATTGGCGGAGCTGGCGCCGTATGCGTGGAGAGGTTTGAGGACTATCCCCAGATGGGTCGATTCACTCTGCGAGACCAGGTTCGTTCTGCTATCCCCCGTCCCCGCCTTATTCCCCGTCCCGTCCCGTCCCTGGCACCAAAGTGTGGGGGGCTATACCCGGGAGGATCATATTTTACTTGAATCTCAGATCGCTAACATGGTGTGCAGGGACAAACCATTGCCATTGGCAAGATTACGAAGCTCATTTCCAACGATGCTTAAATGAATGACGATTATTTCAAAGTCTCTGAGAGATGCATGAGGAGTTGGCAGGATGAACGGGAACACGGTAAAAAGGCATCATCATCAATCACCACGGGTTTTGGAAGACGGGATTTCTAAAAAGGAAAAGGATGACATGGGAGCGCGGTTTTGTATAGGTGATGACATGGCCACATCTGCGATGCTCTTCAAGAGCCGTTAAAAGAAGACAGACCGACAGAGACAGTGTCGACAGAAGGAGTGGGAGATAATGATGGATGCTGTACAATTCCCGGGCATCAGGTATATAGAAGTAAGGAATAAAAGCAAGCCGATGTGCAAAAACCAAATCATGTTTGTCAAGGAGACTCAGTGAATGATGTGATGAAATCAAGTAGACTTTTTGGCTGGGCAGAGCACTCCATTGCAGAGTGTCACAGTCATGTAAGAAAGTGCATGGGAGAAAGCTGAAGAGATATGAGAAGACCGGGGAAGACAGATTGGGAACTGGGGAATATGAGAAGACAAGAAAGCACAAAGAGAAAGCCGTGGGGTTTACCCCTGATGACCTGATCACACGTAGGATGATGACCTTTGACAACGTGGTTGACGATGCAGGATGGGGGCAATGATGGCGGTGAGATAAAGAAGTAGAGGAAGGAGAGAAGGGGGCAGGCAGGCAGACGAAAACCGAGGCCGACAAGTTATCGTCAGAGCACGGGGGAGGCAGCCCGCCCGCCCGCCCACCTTGGTTTACCTGACCGAACTGGTATAATCAAACAGACGCCCTGGTTGGTGTACCTTCTGGGTGTGATGAATCATGCACGATGCAAGGCAAAGGCAGCAGAGTGGGCCGAGCTGCAGCCGGCAAAAAGAAATAGTTGACAAGAGAACGGCGCACAAGTGGTGGAGTTGGGTAGCCCGCCCGTTCTCGAAACCGTTGCGGGTAGGGAGGGTAACGGAGGCCCAAGACAGGATCTGCGTTACGACGAACGGGCTTGGGGTGTGTGGGCGCCTTCGGAAGCTGTAACTCGACGCCCGCCAGCTTGGGCGAGCGTCTGTTAGTGCTGGGTGTTTAACGAGAATATCTCGGGATGACGAGGTTTGAAGATGCGAATAGGACAGGAAAGATAGGGCGAAAGGGGGGGGCGTGTCAGCGAAGACAGACGGACGAAAAGAAACCGCAAAGTCCCGAGACGGTTTGTTTCGGGACGGAGGGTGGGAGAGGCTCAAAGCGGTGACGACAGAAACGTTTTGGTGGTATCCGGTGTGCACCATCGGCAGCCGCGCCGGGTAAGCAACAGCGCGGGCGGCGGCCCAGCGGATCGGGAAGGAGTCTGTATAATTTTTCTTCCCTCTACTTGGATTCTTAGAGACTGGAGAACGAGGGGGGGGGGTCAGACTGAGACCTTGGGTGGTGGGGAAAGATGGGGAGCGGGCGTGCGGCGTGGGAGGTGAGACGGCGGCGGCTGTGGGGACGTGGACGGTGACAGGCCAACGGAAGGGCACGAGGCAACGGAAGGTTGCCGAGCTGTCATGGATGACATGCGCCGGCCGGAGATGGACGGGATCGTGAAGGAACGCCGCGGCGACGGCGGCGGCGGCGAGGATTGTGGTTTTTTTTCGTCTCTTCCTCCTTCTTCATCCCGTGCTCGTGTGTGATGATACTGCAGCATGTGTGGATTTTGGATAAGAAAGGAGGGGGCGGGGCCATATCAAGACTATGATGATATGGATGGATCACAGCAGCCAAGGGCAAGCAAAAAACAAGGAACTGATCCCTCCGCAGTGGGTTCCGGTGGTATTCTTCACCATGAATGAAGAGTTGTGACATTTACAGAAACTGCTGCCCGCGGCGGGAACTAGGATCGGGGGTCCAAGGCGGGAGCGGCCAGGATGAGATGTCAGATATTATCATGAGAGTGATGGTCTATGTCGTTCATGATACCTTCGCTGCGGTTACATGCGGAGGTTGTTCTCGGGCCTCATTGCAGCGAGGCCCCATGTCTCATAGCAAGCCCACGGGGATTTGACGGAGATGAATTGCTTGCTCTTTGGAGCAGCTAGGGGGAATTTGGACAAGGGAGAGAGGGAAGGGATCGCCGGGCCTCGTCTATATCTCGTCGTCAGGCACTCAAGCACTTATCGGGCGTAGCAGGGTAGGGTCGCAGAGGAACATGGCTATGTCTTCGGAAAGTGGTGGCGGCCTCAAAGAGGTGTGCACACACACGGCAAGCTGGCCATTGAGCCAGGAAATAGGGTCCGAGTTGCGGGAACAAGGTGCGTGGGCAAAATGCATGTCTTTGACCTTGGTGTGAGAGTGCAGGATCCGAGGTGTGAGGTGCAGCTCACACAGGTCTGGAAGTTAACCGAGCCGTGGAGCACAAGCGCCCGCAAACACCCAAGGGGACGATGTATCCTTCACCAGGGGGGAAAAAGAAAAGAAAAATGCAAGGTGAGCAAAAGGGCGTGTCGATAGTGGCAAGTAGGAGAAGAAAAAAAAAAGACTTTTCCTGTGCCTGAGCGACAGCCAGCAACAGCAAACTCCAGCCCTCTCTCTCCACCTCTCCAGCTTTTTTTCCCTGGGTTTGATGATCCGGGACCCGGTGTATGTACTGTACGTACCAGGTCCCCCCGTTCCAGGCCCGTTCCATTTACAACACAGCCCGCATACCTGCATAGCCAAAACGTAAACGAGACGGAAGGGAACCCCCCCTAAAACGAACGGCAAAACAGGTACAAAGGCCGCCGGGAGAAGTCGGAATGGCCATCATCTTCGGCAGCCAGCACCGGCGTCACGGCGACACGGCGAGCGGGAAGCGTCTTGTGGGCCAATCAAGATGGACCCACGGCTCCAGGGGGGACTAAAGCAGGATACGGTGGGCGGGCACCCCATCCCCATGCAAAGTACTGTACGTCACTTCTCCCGGAGGTTGAATGCCGACCAGGTGTGCGTATCTGCATTATCGTGGTTGCCGTGACCTCTTTGTTTTTCCCTGCGACGGGACTGGGTGAAAGGGATACCTGTGGGTTTCCGAAAGTCTCTTTTTGTCACTGACTAGCGGGGTGTGTGCGCGAGCTGGATGGATATGTGAGTTGTGACTGGCAAGGCAAGACGGGCAAGAATGTCGGTCGCTGTGGATTCGCTCGTGTAATACCGTCTCTTGCTGCTGTAACTGGTCCGGCCCATCAAGTGCGGCTGGGCTTTTGAATTTTCTTCACCGAGTCGTGACCTACGGTCGGCTGGGACCCGGACGGGGCGCAAGGTGAAGCAGAGGTCATGTGGACAGAAGGTATTTTGGATTGATTTCCCGGGGCAGCTAGGGACACGCCGGCTAGTTCGATTTGCTCTGGGACCGGGGGCCATGGGCATTGATGGAATGGGCAGCCAGGCCAGAAGCACGGGAAAAAAGTTTTGGAAAGAAGGGGGCGTCTTGCTTGGGGGCGGCGGGTACACGCGGAGTACCAGGGATCGAGTCTAGATTTGATCCAGATTTTCGTCGCTGTCGTTGTCGTCCAGGGGGGGTGTTTCCGGGGGACGAGGGAATCCCATTACCGAAAGGTGGTCTCGTGAGGTGTGAGCCATGTGGTGGACGGAAATAGTAGGGCCAACGTATGTACAGGAGCGAGGTACTTGGCAGGTCACTCGAGGCCCCGAGGTGGGCATCGGGGCAACACAGGCACCCCCCCGAAGCGACACTTTGTGGGTCGTTCTTTTTTAGGGACAGTGCTACGTATGCTGGATTTTTGAAAAATTTCAAGTCGTCGGGGCCTGCGGGGGCACCGGGGCAATGCACTGGCACATGGAGCAAAAATAATAATTAAAAACTGCGTGCTCTGCGTCGCCAGCAGCGAATTCGACTTACAAGAAGACGACGGGTGGTGGCGGGCTGTGAGTGTGTGTGTGGTGTTAGCCATGGCAAATCGCGGGGTAGAAAGGGTGGGAGGGGCGGCTACGGTTTACGGGGGGAAAACTGAGGGGGGAAGATTCAAACATTGGCCACGAGGGAGAGACGTGCGTCTGCAGACAAGAGCAAAGGTGAACATCGAACCCCCTCCCCTGTCTTTGTCGGTATGGATTGCCTTTACCGCCCAGTACGCGTACTGTATTGTGTTTACTGTACTGAGACTGCGACTGCGACACATGCCATCCCCCCCCCCTTCGGGCATTGATATCAAACATGGAAGGCCAAGCGAATCATTGGAAATTGCATCCATGGCACATGGACAGCCGCAGGCAGCTGACGTCCGCGGGGACCGTCTGAATGGATCATGGACCACGGGGCGGTGCATTCAACTTGCGTCCGCATCTGCATCTGTCATGGCAATTGACCAGCCACGACGCCCTCAAACTGGGCACTTACAGTGTACGTACAACGTACAACGTACAACGTACAACGTACAACGTACAACGTACAACGTACAACGTACAACGTACAACGTACAACGTACAATGTACAATGGACGAATTCCAGGGGGTAGGGACGGTGCCACTTTCCATCTCGGAACCGTGCCGTGGCGGTGGGTTTCCTGTTGTTCTCTGCCAGTCTGGTGACCTGCTCACGAGTGACTTCGCAACGGGTAAAGGAAAAAAAAAAAAGAAAGCAAAAACTCCACCGGGGAGACGTTTCTGGCACCCCTTGGCAGGATTGACATTGACGCTGCTCTTGGCCCTGGCCTCTTCGTGCTTCCCCGTTCCTCCGCAATTTCAGCCCTAGGTACGTGCGTGTTCCTGGGCCGCCATGTCGCCTTGTTCTCGTCGTGGGGCAGCCGCCGGCTGGAAAGACTGAGCTTCTTCATGCGTCCGGAGACTTTCCGGATGTGTGTTTTTCACCCTCTGCCGCTCCTTTTTTCCTGTCGGGAGTTTTGGCCGGGCTGGCCTTCACCCGGCCGGATACCGTGCGCACCGTGTACAGCGCTGTGCGAGCCCAGTCTGCCTATTTCGCTTTCAATTCGCTGCAACTGAGGCAGGGCATCAATGGCAGTAAGCTTTAAAGCGTTACGTACCAAGTACCCCGTCAACCTCTAGCCAGCTGTCGCACCCCTGGTCCCTCGATTACCCGTTAGGTCATCGCAGCTTGCATCTCAGCCAATCGAGCGCTCCCGTACCATGGGCCCTTTGCAGCATGTGCAGCCCGCGTCGTACCGGATCCAGCGTGCAGTAGCAGCACATCCCATCTATCCCCTTTGGGATTCATCCGTATCATCGTCATGATCTAACAACGACACAACGCTTCCGTTTAGTCTCTAACCGCATGGGCCCGTTTTTTGCACTTTTTAATTTTTTAATTTTTTCATTCATGCCCTTACGGCTCTCGTCTTCTTTCCAGTGCAGTCCCTCTTTGTGACCGCCCCGTGCGTAGACCGGCCGGTGGAGTTTCAAGGGCCTGGGAGAGAAGCAATAACGAGGCGGCCAGGGGAAGCGGGCTAGAATTCGCCTCCTCAAGTTGAAAAAAAGAAAAGTATCGCGGATGTACCCGGAATGATCCAGGCCTACGAAACCAGTCGTGTACATCCAGCACAAGGTGCCGCACCGTAACGCCGTCGTAACTAGACTTCCCGACCACCCACACCCTCCACAACATGCAAGAATGCATGCTGGATCTGTAGGAGCTAAGTCGAGAACCTCGAGGCTTGTTTCCCACCCCTGGCTGCCATTATCTAATGGACCGTCATTTTACGGAATGGTGCGGCTGCAGGCTTGCGTTTTGGCTCGGGGGGGCTGCCTGCGAGGGAGGGGGAACAGTGAAGAATTTTGCCCTTGGGGCATGTATTCGAACGGCGATCATGACGACAGTGCACCTTCGTGATGTAGAGGAAGAGTTGAATGGAACACACACAAAAGTTAAACAAAAAAGTCAGCCCAAGAAGCAGTTGAAAAGGAAGAATTCAGAAGAGGGGAAATGCACGCAGAACTTGGCATCTTCATCATCATCATCATCATCATCACCAGAGCCAAGGATCTCTCACCTGATAGCCATCTAGATTCTATACAAGATCTCGTTCAAACAACATCATCAGCACCACCAATACGCCATACCCTTGGCATCATCCACCATCATCCACCATCATCCAGTCCTCTCCGCCTCTCCACCTTCCCTCCTGCATCATCCGCATCTCCCCTCTTTTTCACCCGTTGCTGGGGTCCTTCCGCCGCTTTGCCAGCCCTGGGCTCCAATCGACAACGAGGCCGCAAATCGCCAACCCAGCGCCCCTCATCGCCCCCCCTTGCACGCCCGGGATCCATGCACACGCTGCTGCGCCTGGACCTGGACGCTTCCTGATTCTATTCCTGCTGGCCCCGGACCCGGGATACCGAACGGCACTGTGGCTCTGACTCGGAACTCTTGGACTGAACTACGCTGAACCGGGGTGCCCGCCCACACCTCTCACACCTCCCACATTGCTGTCCCGCAACTTGAACCCAGCTGGCGTCACGGTACCAAGAATTCATTCCGGTTTGATTTCGTGCCCGTCACCTGCAACGCCTCGTTGGATCCACCTCGCGCTTGTCCCCAGTCGTCCCAGAGCCTCTGGGCTACTCCATCCTCGGTTTCGACTCCCAGCGGGCACTATCTGGCGCTTCCCTTGTGGAGAGGCACACCGCGACTACCGCACCCCCCGGCGTCTCGTTAAGAATCGCGACCTCGTCGCAAAAGATATAATAGCCATGAACGACCCCTTCTATCGAACCTCATCTCCCTACATCGATCCTTCAGTCAAAGGCCCAAAGTCCCAGATTCAGGCATCAGGTCTAGATTTCCGCAAAAGTGAGTTGGCTGTCTTCGCCTTCTTGGTTCTGCTCCAACACCCTCCTGCACACTTCTCCTCCCAATGCTCCTCCACAGCCAAGGGAAACGCTCGCCAAACCCATTCAGCTTTCATCGAAATCCAAAAACGCCATACTGACAATGCCGTTTAGTGCTTTCAAACGCTGTTAACAAGACTTCTCTTCACCCTTCGGGTGTCGCGTGAGTGCCCTCCTTACCTTGGAGCGCCAGGAACGGCCCAACTAACACAAAACTTCACTAGTCCTCATCTGGAGCACACTGAGATTGGTACGCTCTCACCGGCAATCTGTACTTTGCCCGCCAATTGATGGATTCTAACGCCCATTCCAGAGCAGGAGCTTCACGACAAGGCACACATTGACTATGACCGCGTCGCCATTGTACGCCCTCCCCCCAGCTCAATCAAGGAAGAATCACATGAAAACTGACTCTTTCGTTCTCAGATCGCCAACCCCTCAGTCGCCGCCCTCTACGAGGATGCCCTAGTATACGAGATGGGAACTGCCATCACATCAAGTGGTGCCCTGACTGCCTACTCTGGAGCTAAGACCGGCCGATCTCCCCTCGACAAGCGAATTGTCAAGGAACCCACATCCGAAGAGAACATTTGGTACGTTGCATCACATTTCTTGGCCTTTGGTCTGGCCTCAATTTCCGTTCAGCTGCCTCGGCAGTGGCGCGAATGAGTCGGATCCAAGCCCAGAGCTGAGGTGATCATGCGGCTAACACTGAATTCACAGGTGGGGCCCCGTCAACAAGCCCATGACTCCTGATGTAAGTGACATTTGCTGAGCTTTGCGCTCTATGATTTTCACCACAAAATTTCCTTTCAATTGCCCCAATCTGCCTTTCCACTCTGCTCCCCGGACACGGCCACTGTGCCACGGAAAAAGTGCAAAAATCACAAGCCAAAGCGGCGAAAGCGAGCGATAAGCCGAACGGGCACCACCCGCCTCGGAAATCAAAGTCCCCTTGCCCCGAGGATACCCGGAACCGCAAGCGCCGGCGTCATGGCTCACCATGGTGCTTATTCTCTTACCAATTGCGCGGCCGCTGGTTGGCAGGGGCCGGGGCAACCTCTTGGTGGCAATTGGCCTTGAGTGGTTCCTCTGGTTCTAGCCCCCGATGCCTGTCCCCGGTTCTTTCCCCTGAAGCCCCCGAGTGTTGGCGTCATGGGACCCGGCAATGGCAATCGTGACCCCGCAGTCTCTGTGCAGCAGCGCTCCTGCCAGCGTCCTCTGCCAGGTCTCAGACCCTGTTTCCAGCCTCCTGCCACAAACAAGCCCAAGTCCCAAGCCCAGCGATCCCCACTTGCCCTTGTCACTCCCCCTTCCTGCCGGACATCACACTCCCTGGCAGGCGCAGCCGTCTCGATCAACTTCCGAGACCTGCCCCAGCCCGGGCCCGAGCGCCGACATGCCCCTCTTTCCCCCGAACCACGATTTTTCCCGACTCGGCGCACCGCACCCGTCCGTTTTTGGAAATTTCGGAACCCCATCTGTTACCCCAACTTTGCAGAGATGCAACCCCAAGATTGAATCTGGCGGCTGACAAAATTACCCCCACAGGTCTGGAAGATTAACCGTGAGCGTGCTGTCGACTACCTCAACACCCGCAACCGAATCTACGTCGTTGACGGCTACGCTGGCTGGGACGAGAAGTACCGCATCCGTGTCCGTGTTGTCTGCGCCCGCGCCTACCATGCCCTCTTCATGCGCAACATGCTCATCCGACCCTCGCGAGAGGAGCTCGAGCACTTCCACCCCGACTACACCATCTACAATGCCGGCTCTTTCCCCGCCAACCGATACACCGAGGGTATGACCTCCGGCACCTCCGTTGCCATTAACTTTGACCAGAAGGAGATGGTTATCCTTGGTACTGAGTACGCCGGTGAGATGAAGAAGGGTGTCTTCACCGTTCTCTTCTACGAGATGCCCATCAAGCACAACGTCCTGACCCTCCACTCCTCCGCCAACGAGGGCAAGGATGGCGACGTCACCCTCTTCTTCGGTCTGTCTGGTACTGGCAAGACCACTCTCTCCGCCGACCCCAGCCGAGCCCTGATCGGTGACGATGAGCACTGCTGGAGCGACAACGGTGTCTTCAACATTGAGGGTGGCTGCTATGCTAAGTGCATCGGTCTCTCCGCCGAGAAGGAGCCCGATATTTTCGGCGCCATCCGCTACGGATCCGTCCTCGAGAACGTTGTCTTCGACCCCGAGACCCGTGAGGTCGACTACGACGATGCCACCCTCACCGAGAACACCCGCTGCGCCTACCCCATCGAGTACATCTCCAACGCCAAGATCCCTTGCTTGTCCCCCAACGCTCCCTCCAACATCATCCTCCTCACATGCGATGCCCGCGGTGTCCTGCCCCCCATCTCCAAGCTTGACAGCGCCCAGACCATGTTCCACTTCATCTCCGGCTACACCTCCAAGATGGCCGGTACTGAGGACGGTGTCACCGAGCCCCAGGCTACCTTCTCCAGCTGCTTCGCTCAGCCCTTCCTTGCTCTGCACCCCATGAAGTACGCCAAGATGCTTGCCGACAAGATCGAGCACCACAAGGCCAACGCCTGGCTCCTCAACACCGGCTGGGTCGGTGCCGGTTTCGCCCAGGGCGGCAAGCGATGCCCCCTCAAGTACACCCGTGCCATCCTCGACGCCATCCACTCCGGCGAGCTCGCCAACGTCGAGTACGAGAACTACGGCGTCTTCAACCTCCAGGTCCCCAAGACCTGCCCCAACGTCCCCGACGACCTGCTCAACCCCCAGAAGGCCTGGACCGCCGGCGAGGACTCCTTCAACACCGAGGTGCTCAAGCTGGGCAAGCTCTTCCGCGAGAACTTCACCAAGTACGAGAGCGAGGCCACCGAGGACGTTGTCAAGGCTGGTCCCCAGGTTTAGAGAGGAGGATTTCAAGCATTTTTTGGTTTCTTTTGCAGAATGAATTGGTGGCTACACTTTTGGCATTTTCCATTATCTGGGTCGGCGTCTCTCATGGCAGCCAAGCTGCCCTGCTTTTTTCAAGCTATTGATGGGTCATTGGGTTGAAGATTGTATGTAATGAACATTACGAATTTTCCAAGCAATAGAAAAGTACATATCATATAAACTTGCTGTGCCATTTTCGAATCCCTGTGAAGAAGAAAAAAAGCAATATGTGCTGCATGAAGGCTGCATCTGTTTCAGGAACCGTAATCCGATCGCAATCCGATATGCTTTTCACATGTTTTTTTTTTCAGATTGAAGTAACTGGCCATGACGCAATTGGCCATCATCGGAATCGCAATTGATAATTTGGGTTAAAAATACAAGTATTCTTTTTTTTCAGAATAATTTTATTCTACATCTCCAAACTTCATGCAGGTGATCGCTTTTGTGAGGTTGCTTTATTGAACGTTCATGTGAAGATGACAGTGTTCAAGCAGCTTCAAACCCATGCAACTTTAAGTACCTGCGGGTTAATAGCACTGTGTGCGGGGGTTCCTTGCTCACGGTAGTTGCCGATCCCGGGCGCGGCTCAATGTAATTGGTGCACCTCACCACAGTGCTTTACGCGGGGCGTGCCACACTTTTCGACCAGTTGCTGGGCCACTTTGTTGTGAGGGCGGGCAAACAACAAACTGGCAGCCCAAGCATCAACAGCTTGTATCGTCTACACACCCAACGCACAACCACGCACGCGCCGCAGCCGGCCCATGAAAATTGACGACAACGCGAGGCCGACGCCCTGTCCCAGATCCACGAAGCCAGGCGGCTCATTTACATTTAAGCCGCGGACGACGCTCCACTCAACGCAGCAGCCCGACTTTCAAAAAGTTCGACCGCCACTCCAACGACTCGTTCGCCCCTCAACCACGACACCGGCGGACACCGCCCTCAACAGCAGGAATAAATCGAGACGCAGCGGGAGAGTTGCTCTCGGAGACCTTGGCGCCATGGTGAACGAACGTGCACCTCCCAAGCCCTTGCAGTCCATCAAGGGCAATGCGGGGGTCCGCGAAGACTCGCCAGATGACGACTTCATCGAACAGTTCAACAGCGGCTTTGCGTCGCTCAAGGGCCCAGCGCAGGATGAGCCAAATGAGTCATTCTCTGGTGCCAGCAAGCACAAGTTTGCTCACCCCAAGATGATGTCGTCTCGCAAGCAGAGAGCCGACCCGTTCTTGCGACAGAAGACCAGACCCGAGCACCACCTCGACTCAGGCAGAATCTCAGGCCCCAAGCCTCCAACCTACCAAGACCGAAAGCCCCCGCCAATGCAGATGTTCAACTCAATCACTTCCGGCGCCCCTTCATCATCATCACGAGCGTCACGAGGCCACTCTGAAGAAGTGTTTTATACCGACCCCGCAAAGGCCAGCGAGGACCTCAAGGCCTTGCTAGAGGGAGGAATGGACGAAGACGAAGAAGAAGAGGAAGAAGAGGGAGGAAAGAAAGCAGACGAGGAACAGCCCCAAGAATCACAAAAGTCTGAAGACGGAAAGACTGAGGCTGATGGCGTTACCGACGCCAAGCCAAAGAAAACAGACACAACCAAGATTGCCAAAGACGGAATAGTCAATGGCCTCAAAGTACAGCTTCTTCCCCACCAAGTCGAGGGTGTCAACTGGATGCGGGGGCGAGAACTTGGACCCGTCAAGAAAGGAAAGGTCCCCAAGGGAGGCATCCTCGCCGATGACATGGGTCTCGGCAAGACTCTCCAGACCATCTCTCTGATTATTACAAACCAGAAGCCCAAGAAGGATGCTCCTGGTTGGAAGAAGCAATTTGACAGGATTGAAAAGACCACACTTGTGGTTGCACCGCTCGCTTTGATCCGTCAGTGGGAACACGAAATTAAGGATAAGGTGGAAAAATCCCACGGACTGAAGGTCTGCGTTCACCACGGACCACAGCGAACCAAGAAATTCGAAGAGCTGGCTCTTTATGATGTGGTTGTCACCACTTTCCAGATTCTGGTTTCCGAGCACGGTAACTCGTCTGATGCAGAGAACGGCACTAAGGCTGGCTGCTTTGGCCTTCACTGGTGGCGAGTAGTCCTCGACGAGGCCCATACCATCAAGAACCGCAACGCCAAGGCTAGCAAAGCATGCTATGCTTTGCGATCTGAATACCGATGGTGTCTCTCCGGTACGCCCATGCAAAACAATCTTGACGAGCTCCAGTCTCTGGTCAAGTTCCTTCGCATTCGACCCTATGATGATCTCAAGGAGTGGAAGGCCCATATCGACCAGCCCATGAAGAGCGGAAAGGGCCACATTGCGATCAGCAGATTGCACAGTCTGCTTCGTTGTTTTATGAAGCGACGAACCAAGGAGATTCTCAAGAAGGATGGTGCCCTCAACCCTGGCGGCAAACCGACAGGTGAAGGCGAGGAATCCGCGACCGGCTTCAAGGTCACAGAGCGTAAGGTTGTGACAGTGTCCACCAACCTCTCAGCTGCCGAGCGTAAATTCTACCAGCGACTCGAGGCCCGTGCCGATCGAAGTATCGAGGCCATGATGCGCGGCCGTGTCAACTATGCCAATGCGTTGACACTCCTGCTGCGGTTGCGTCAGGCATGCAACCACCCAAAACTACTAGAGGGCAAGCTGGAAAAAGACAAGGATGCCATGTCCACAGATGCTAGCCAAAAGTCCCAAGAGGCTGATGTCGATGCTCTGGCCGACATGTTCGGCGGCATGGGAATTGCGTCAAAGAACTGCAACATTTGTGGCCGGCAGCTGAATACCATTGATTCACGACTGGGACGGGAGATCTGTACCGAGTGTCGCGACGATCTGGCTTATTTCAACAGCCAGGAGCAGCCAGAGAAGAAGTCCAAGAAGGACAAGTCAAAGAAGGACAAGTCAAAGAAGAAGTCCAAATCGAGCAAGAAGGAGGCCAGCGCCAAGGAGGAAGAGGTTGAGTCGCCTGTCAAAGCCGCTCGCCGTCCGCGCAACCGCAACGCCATCATTGATAGCGATGATGAAGAGGAGGCTGAAGGAAGCTGGATTGTCCCTGAAGATGAGCAGGGCTCGTTAAGATTGGGTAAAGCTGGCGGCTCAGAGGACGAGAATGCTGAAGGAGGCGGAGAGTCGCTGGGCGAGGAGGACTCAGAGGATGAAGAAGACAGCAAGGTACAAGACCAGAGCAACCTGAGCAGCTTTGTGGTAGACGACGAGGTTGCCAAGAAGGAAAAGGGTTACCAATCAGCAGACGAGGTTGCTGACGATGACTCGTTGATGTCACTTTCGGCTCTCACCAAGCAAATGGCAGCACATACTCTTGATGATGGAGCAGATACCTCTGTTGCCGACACTTCGGCAGCAGACACTTCTGTGGCAGACACTTCTGTGGCAGACACCTCTGCTGCGGACACTACAACTGCTGCGGATTCATCTGCAGCGGATACCACCGCAGCTGATACGACAACTGCCCCTGACTCTGACGAAGACTCAGAGGAAGATTCGAAAGAGGACTCGGAAGAAGACTCAGATGATTCCTCTGCGGTGCTGTCAGACGACGACGATGTCCACCACGCAGCCTACGATCCTGAGCCAAACCAGGTTCTCGCCTCGGCCAAGATTCGGGAACTTATCAAGATTTTGCAGGGCGAGGTTCGCGAGCACAAGTTCATCGTCTTTTCCCAATTCACGTCCATGCTTGACCTTGTCGAGCCATTCCTCCATGCAGAGGGATTCCACTTTGTTCGCTACGACGGATCCATGAAGAACGACGAGCGCGAGGAGAGCTTGCGAAGTCTGCGCTCTGACAAGAAAACACGCATCCTGCTCTGCAGTCTCAAGTGTGGTAGTTTGGGACTGAACCTCACTGCTGCCACAAGAGTGGTTATCCTTGAGCCATTCTGGAACCCAGTATGTCCTTTGATCCCCTTATTCCATTACTGTTTCTCTTTTCGAAAGATTACTAACCCACCATTTTTTAGTTCGTCGAAGAACAGGCCATCGACCGAGTTCACCGACTTACTCAAACCATTGATGTAATCATCTACAAACTCACCGTTACAAAGACGGTTGAGGAGCGTATCCTCGAGCTCCAGAACAAGAAGCGCCTTCTCGCTGAGCAAGCCATCGAGGGCAGCATGAAGAAGGGTGCCTTCAAGCTCGGCCTCAACGAGCTCATTGACCTCTTCAAGCCTGGACATCAGGATACCAACGCTCCCCTGCTTGGTCCCACAGATGACGGTTCCATCGAGTCTATCGAGGAGCGCGGGATGAGGGCATCAAACGTTGTCCGAAAGAAGCAAGGACCTGTGAAGAGGCAGGAAAGCGAGACTTTTGGACGACGATGGTAAACGTTGGGCACTAAAAAAAAAAGGCAGAGTGAAGGCATGCATATGTGGCGTTGGGAGGGGCATGGTATTGGGAGCATAGCATTTTGCATATGTCAGGGAACCGGTACGGGACATGACCATGAATGATAGACGTGTTAATGATGCAGAGTGTTTTACGTTTCTTGCATGTGCAGTCCGATTGATTGTGACGTGTAACTATTCCGCAAGGTTGTGATTCTTCGCAACACTTGCCAAATATCGTATATCCGTTTTCAACTGTTACTAAACCCCCTGGCTCCAATTCTCAGCGACACATCACCATTGACTTTACTAATAATCAGCATCTAGAGATAGATGTTGTTCCTCATTCGACTATAGGCCAAGGGAATGAATGTATCAAGACTTGCGGCCGTGATGGTATCGTACATGAAAGAATACCCAGAAAAAGACCCAGAAAAAGAAAACGTAAACCCCCTTCCCGCCCAAAACACAATTCGTGAGACGTGGGTGAGATCGATCCACACAAGAGCGATGAGATAAACTGCGTTAGACATTATGCACACTTATTCCCCCTCGATTTGAGCCCCTCAATTGTTACCATCGTGTATAGGCGGCGGTCTAGTAAACGCCGCTTGGTCGGTAGTAGTCGCTGGGTGCCGGCGCTGAAGGAGCGTCACCCGGGGGAACATACGGCTTGTACTGCTGCTCTCCTCCAGGAGTGGACTGGCTGGGGAGGTTGTGGCGAGCATCATATGCGGGTCCGCCTGGCTGCAGAGGAGGTGGTGTCATGACGCTGTTGGGTGGCTGTGGGGGCTGGCCAGTTGGAACAGGAGGAGCCTGCTCACCAGGACGGTAGCTTTGGTACTGGGATTGGGGTTGCTGGCTCTGTGCGCCATAGGGGTTGGCGGGAGGCTGGTTGCCGGGCGTCTCGTCAGGCGAGTACGCTGCTGAGCTGGAAAAGGCGGCTGCCGGGTTGGGGTTTGGCGCAATAGGCGAGTCATAAACAGAGGTAGCCAACTCCTGGGCGCCATAGGTGCTGTTGGGTCGCTGGTGTCCATGGGGAGGCTGCGAGTACGGGTTGCTGTCTGGAGGTTGGTTGTATGGGTTGTTGTCTGGGGGAGGTTGGTTGTATGGGTTGTTGTCCTGGGGAGGGGGTTGAGAGTAGGGGTTGTAGTTCTGGGAGGGAGTGGCGGTGTTAATGGGAGCGGGCTGCCGGCCGTTGGCGGGAGTCTGATCTCTAGGAGGGTACTGCTGGTTTGGAGGGACCTCGGCGCCTGCTACATAGAAAGGAGCCTGGTTGCCCGGTGCCTGGGGCGGGAAGTTGGGAGGAGGAGAGGAAGTTTGATACGGGGCTTGGTCTACTACTTGTCAGAACTGAACATGAGGTTGTACTCATAAGGGTCAAACTTACCAGGACGAGGAGCGTTGTATCGCTGGTCCTGCTCAGGAGGGCCCTGAGGAGGATATCCTCCGTAACCTTGTCCCGGAGCAGGCCGCATGGGATACTGTTGGTAGGAGTGCTGAGGTGGGTGGGCCATTGATGACTCAAGAAGTGTCTCATAGTCCCGTCGAGCCTTGATGAACTTCTCATTGAGTTGAGTAAAGTCGTCTACCGTGTGTTAGTAAGCTGTGCTGCAGTAAACCAACGAATGGAGGTACTCACCCTTCTTTTGCGAGTACTTCTCGATGAGCTTAATCAGCTTGGGTCGAATAGCCAGCGTCTGGTGGTACAATTTCTATACGTGTGTAAGCAATCACTGCCTTCGTCTTAGTCCACGCAGAAGTACATACCGAAATCTCCTCATTGTCCTCCTCTCGGGGAGCAGTGTTGGAGGCGCTCAAAAGAGTCAACAACTTCTCGACATTCTTAATCTCTGCGAAGACTTCGGCCTCCATCTGGGCCTCTCGCTGCAGCTCGTCTGCTGTGGGATCGGCCAGCTTCTCGACGTAGTTGAGAGGGAAGATGCCTGTCTTGCCCCGCAGAGAGCCTCGCCACCAATCCTTGTAGACACTCTCCAGCACGGCGATGACATCACCCTTCTTGAATTCAAGCTCACCAGGTTCCGAGGGCACAAAGTCGTAGAGAGCGCGTACCCGGCTAACAGTTGCTGCTGTAGTACCTGCGGGAACGGGGGGCGGGGCGACCTCGGGCTGGCTGCTGGGACCAGCCTGGGAGCTGGAGCTGGCGGCCGCGGCGGCAGCCTTTTTGCGCTCCTCCTCTTCCAAGCTCAGCTTTAGGGCGATTTGTAGCTCGTCTTCCTCCTTTTGGCGATCGAGGTCGGTAAGGCCACGCTTCTGGGGGGCGCTAGGGGGGTGGAGAGTGGGGTTGGACTTCTTGATGGTAAGGTAGGCATCATTCATGATGCCCAACTCTGGGTCGCTGCTAAACATTTCGGTCCATTCCTTCATTCGCTCGATAATCTTGGGCTTGACCTGGGAGTGGGTGTTGCGATCGTTGGCGAGGCGGAGGAGAGCATCGGTGAAGGCTCGGCTGGAGAGTTCGCGGTGGATGTCCTTACCGCAGTTTTGGGAGAGGGCATGTGCCAGCTATCAAACAGTGTTAAAGATACTGGCGTCAAGCTGGTAGCGGGGAAGAGAAGTACCTCAAGTGTGTAAAGCTGGACGTTTGCGTTGCGATGGGCAAGACGCTTAATCATGCTCTGGACGGCCTCCTTGGCACCATTTGCATCGCTGGCGACCTTGTCGCAAACCTCCATGATGGCGCCCCAATCCTCGGAGGTGAGGTTCTCGTCGGTGGCCTTGGCTGTGACTCTGTTAGCATCGCCTCTGCGGAATGGTGTGCACATTGGCCTGTGAGCGATGCGGGGCCGTAGCGGTCGCGGTAGAGGGCATCATGTGCGACTTTTCGGGCCTGCGCAGGCAACGAGCGATGGTGCAAATGAGGGAGGGGGTTTGCAAAGAGGGAGTCATACCGACAACATCGTCAAAGGGCGAAACCGCTGACGCTCGAAACATGGTTGGTTGTGGTGGTGCTGCCAACTAGGCTGCACTGAATGGTGAGGGAGGGGAGATGGCGGAGAGGGTGGAATCGAGGGAGTGAAGCCCGCCCTGGATGCAGATGAGATCGCCCTTCAGTCGTTACAGGCGGGAGGCAGAGCAGAGAGTGCGGACGGGGTGTTTGCAGTTCTGTGGCTGTCGGCGGCGATGGTGGAGTGGGAGAAAGGGTTATATGAGACGACGCTGTGTGTCGCAGTCGTCGTGAGCGTGGTACGTGGTAAGTCAGCCACACGATGCTTGGCAAGGCTCGGACTCGGATAATTTAAGAGCAACAAGCTGAGGCCGGGATAATAAGGTTGCGCATCCAAGGTCCAAGGTGGGCTTTTGGCGAGGGAAGCACAGGGACAGTTTCTGGACGGGTGTTGGGGGAGAGGAGGGAGATATCGCCAGCTCCCGAGGCCAGGCTGCTCTGACCTGCTGCGGCCTGAGAAGGCCGGGCCCTCATTGGCCCGGTCGCACAACCTCGCCGCCACACGTTCGTCATCCATCAATCCATCAGAGGGGCTGAGCTCCCCACTCTGGCTGCCAGACAGCGCCTCCGCCCACTGTAGCTTGGCCTGGACCCCGGCACGCCTGGCTTCCATTACGTCCTATTACGTCGCACCCGAGCTGCGAGCTGCTAAAAATTACACCACGGCCCCCCTCGCTTTCGCTGCCTCGCCAAGTGAAACAGAAACATGGCCCACTGCATCTCAATTTTCTTTGCCTTTGCCTTTGGAAGCACTGCCGCTAGAATATTTCCCCGTCCCTGGACAATACCATTTCCTAGCACGCACAGCCACTCCAAACTACACGGGTAGCCTACACCTCGACAATTAGAATGAATGCGGCCTCTCGAACCCACAAACCACTTACGGGAGCGTCGTTCCCACAATGCACATCTCCACGCATACCTTCTCCTGTAATTGCCACCAGGGTTAGCACGTACTCGACAGTGATGTGGTCCACAGCGGACTTGCCGTGATCTTTAGCGCAGGCTACCGTCGCCGATAAAATATTAGCATCTTGTCATGACATAGCCAAATAGGTATCGAGTTTTCTTTTACCGCGCTATCAGGACATATGTTCTCCTACCATCGTAATCAGCGTCGTTTGAATTGCGTCAGCGCGTCTCGATTCATTCGGGTCGCTTACACAGTGTTGTCGGAGAGTCCAGCCTTTCGATTTCTAACTTGATTCGCGTTCATTCAGTATATTGACGGGTGCCTGGAGCCACTCACCCCCGCCATTGCTGCGTTGGCAACAGCCACGAGGAGAACGATTGCTGCCTTCATCCTTAAAGTAACCTTTACAGGGGGTATTAGGTTAATTCTTCAAAGCCAACTCCAAGTGTGGGTAGTTATTGGCTTGTGGTAAAAGTAGTTGGGGCGTCCACGTAACCATCTCAGAGGAAGAAGATGGTTTTTAAATATGTTCAATAAGTTAGCAGTAGCGTACCATAAGACTCTGGGTATGCTTACATGTGATAGCATCGCTTGTCTCGGTCGAATAGTGTTTCGCCGAGCCGGATCCCATCACGACAGGAACTGACTGGATCCCACGGAACGGACCTCCAAGCAGCAGAGACAAACAATGCCTGGTCTGCTTTTTTTCTTCCAAGGCAAGAGGCGCGAGTCATTTGTCTGATAGTGGAGAAATCCATTGTTTAAAGAGAGGGTGACAACTGCCACTCCAGCAGCAATTAACCTGGTTTTGAACGAACCTCTCAACCAGCCTGATTCTCTAGATGTTTCTCAAATTTCAACCAATCAGCACTATATGTCAATGATAAAAAAGTTCTATCACGCACGTAATGAGGTGATCACTGGAGGCGAACTTACTGACCAATATCCTAACAACGAATGTGACAGTGACAAAGCGCAGGTATGCAGGTCATGCATCCTGTTCAGTTACCTTCCCAACCATTGTCTCAACTCTGAACCGCGCCATTATTCTTCAGTAAACGCAGCTCTTGATGTAATCCTTTATGCCAGTGGTACCCCGAAGATGCAGCATGCCGAGCTAGTTCCACCAAACTGATGGCTAGTCACACGAACTTTCTTGCCTCCAATTGGGGAAATATATAAACGCCGACGGTCTCAGATTACGATGGCCGGAGGGGTTTTCAAGAGTCTCAAATGAGGCTATATGATGAAACAATGACAACAAAACTCGCCATGAAAATAGCCACCAACATCAAATTGGCTTTCTAAGTTGGCCTTCAGCTATGATGAGAGAAATGAGCTCACAAAGAAAACAAGAGGGGTATTAAAACAACACGGTGCCAAATATGACTTTGCTAGACAGGAACAACACGCGCATCTATCACTTAAAACAGCCAACCATGCAAGATAAATTTATCATCACAGGCAAAAGCTGTCAAGTGAGGTCAAACAATGTCAGACATTCCCGCGCCCCCACTCCACCAAGTCCAAGCTTGCCATTCGGGTTCTGAGGGTATCACACTTACAGCTGATCTTAGATTTATCACACCTAAAGTAGAATAATCCGAAAGGCTCCTAAGAAGCCATCTCTAGATAAATATACTTGTTTGGGGATTCTTCATTTATTCATGTTCGGCTAAAAATGCAAATGTGGATGGGCATTTTGCAGTCCCGTACTACATAGTGTCCATCTGATAATGATTCAAGCGTTGCATTGCGCACATCTTCGAATCAGTTGAGAGCTCGGAGAACAGCCCAATCATCACAAGGTTGCGGTACTTCAATTGGTTGACTCATAACCTTTACATGGTATGTAATTTGTATTCTGTGCAGCCAGACTTATACACATTGCCTAAATTGCCATTCATATATATCCAAGAAGCCACCGTACCATTCTGTGCCCTTACTGTCGTATCTGTAATGTAGTGTGAACCGCCTCTTCGCCGTATGCCAAGAATGAAATGCAACATGATAAAACCTCGACGCCAGACCAGCAAGCTACCACGCAGCAACCTAAGACCCCAAAGCGCCAATCCTGCCGGCAACTCCACCCAAGGCTATTAAGAACCTCTGGTCTAGATGATTCCAACAAGCTTTGCTGGTTTAGCTTGTCATGCAACAACTCTCCAATAGCGCTCTATCAAAATGCGCATGTTTTTGTTCAATTTTGCCATCCCCTTCTCAAAACTTCGCGGCTCTCATATCCACCGCGGTTGGGTCCAGCTGCAGAAGATCCATGCCCTTCCTCGATGCTTCGTCGGCCCTGTGCATCCATCTCTGAGAGGTCAAACATGAGCGGCTCGCCTCCGACAGATTCGTCATCCCCACGGGCTAATCTGGGGGCCGTTCCAGTGAAACTACCTCGGGATGGTGGTGGAGTTTGCCGACGGGCGGTTCCCATGCCCATATAACGTCGTCGTCCAAAGGGTGAGCTGGACGTAGCTACCGGGATGAGTCCGTCAAGTGGGTTGTCCTCAGACATTCCCTGTTGCAACATCTCGGGTGTTTCGGCAGTTCTCATCTCAGCAGCCGGTATATCTTCCTGTGCTGCTGATTCGTCGTCCAGCTGCAAATGTCCTAGTAGAATACTCCTGGAAGGAGGTTCCCTGTCATTCGCCCCAAGGCTGATGCTGCGGTGAGCAAAGGCTAGACCCGTCTCATCATCATCCCCAGACGCTCGGTTCTGTTGTGCGGCCGAACTAGAACGTCGTTGGTAGGATTCCAGTCGCGGTGAAAGAGGGATATCAATAGCCGTTGTGCCATCCTGAGTGATTGTGTTCTGTCGGCTTGGTCCAGTAGCGGTGCTGCTCGGTGCACGACCTTGTCTTGAGGGACCCCGGCTATAGTCGATGATGGAGTTTTCGCTCAGACGCGATGGGATTGCGGGGGTATGCGGTGTGTGTGGTGAAAGTGGCTTTCCAGGTGACGATGATGCTGACATGGAAGCCGGTGCCACCATACCGGGAACGCTCGTCAACTGCCTACTTGACGAGCTTGATGAGCGCTGCATCTGTACCGAGGAAGACATCGAGTCCGTCAGAGCGTTGTTCGAGTCTCTCATCATGTGAAACCTGGAAAGCTGAGCTACGGTGCGGTTCGTTGCCGACTCTCCTCGTTTGGTAGGCTCAAAGCTCTTCAGAGTCTTTTTGCTGTCGAGAACCTTTAAGAATTCAGAGATATCATCTTCGCCTTGCAGCGAATCAGAGCTAGTGCCCGTCACCTCAGCGAGAAGACCGGAGCCTGGTTGGGCGACCGAAGAGGCCAAACTCTGTCTCCCACTGCTGCCCTCGTCATCCCCAGCTCGACTCGCACCGCCAAAAGACGGCCGGCCGCGGCGATGAGTGAAACTACTGCTGTACCGGCTGGTTGAGGCAGGCCTTGGAGAACCGACAACAGCTCCCTCTGAAGCGGGTGGAGGGCCTCCTCGGAGTGATGCAGCCATACCCGCGGTGAGGGAGTTGCGATTTCTGGCTTGCTGGAGAGCTGGAATGCCCCCAGGACGGGAAAAAGAGTTCGGCGACGCAGGCGACTCACCTTCGACTTGTCGGGGAATCGGCGAGCCAGAGAGGGAGCCAGCTTTGAATGGCTGGAATGAAACAGACGGCCTGCGGCCATGGCCATCAAGGGTTCGTACTGTTGGGCGTGTCGGGACATGGCGACCAACTGGCAATGAGTTTGGGCCCTCTAATTCGTTATTAACAGGAAGAGAGCTGGGAGGTGAGCTCGTGTCCGATCCTGGAGGTCGGACAGCTCTTAAGGCAGAGATGGGGCTGGTCCCTAGAGCCCCGTTGCCATGAAAAGTATTGAGACTGCCGTATGTCTGTTGCAAGTCGCTCACATTTGGGCGGGACCGGTTATCACGCAATGAGCCTACCTCGGCCATCGGCACACGAGGTCGGTCTGATTGCTGGGGCAGCGAGGGTCTGAAGAAGTTTTCATCAACACCCATAAAGCGGGAGCTCAGAAGCGCTTCCGAGTCATCAATTCGAAAGCTACAGTCATTGCGATATGTGACGGAGGTGCTCAGACGACCTACAGGCAAGTCCAAGTCACCAAACATGTACTCAGTTACGGGGTCAGGTCTGCCATCAATAGGGTGTCTGAGCTGATCGAGGCGTGGCCTATCGGGTTCGGAGGTGCGTATTCTGATTCGGGGGATGAGAGCAGGGTGAGAATTCTTTGCCGGCGCTTGGCTGGCAAATTTCCATCCAGGTAGGAGGCGGGTGGTGATGAATAGTGATCGGAAGAAGACGATAGCCTTCTTGTAAACGGTTGGTAGGATAGGGCCAAAATCCTCAGTGGGTGTGGCAGCATTTGTCTTGGATTTGAGCTTAAGCTCGACTCGCCATCTTTCAAGTATGACTTCAGAGTTGCGGCGGGATGCACCAGGAGGGCTATCGGTCGAAGAGCCTGACGAATTTAGTTGTTCCATTACATCCCATCTCTTTCCATTTTCGTCGACAATAACCAGAATCTGGTTTTCTTTTAATCGGGAGGTATCAAGGTAGACTTCAATCACCATGGGAGGGGGTCGGTTTTCAAGGCTGCCGCAGCTCTTCCAAATCTTCAGCTCTTCCTTGAAGTCGTCGATTTCGTCGGTCTCGATTTGGAACTGTGGGGGTGGTCAGCATCGCAGTCATGACGGCGCCGGCTAATTCAACATACCCATTTGTTGGCCCTGCGACCGCCGTTCGCATTGCGCGAGGCTGTCACTTTGACGCGGGAGTCGAGAACCAGTACGGCGGTCTTGGAATAGAAGTTCTGTTGCCCCGTCGTTAGCATCCCATGTTTGCGACCAGGAATCAAGCTTCGTCATGGCAGCGCGACCGACGTACCTGGATTATTTGATCGAGCTTCTTCACCGACTCGGCAGGGGGGCCGGCGGGCGAAGGCCGCTCGATGGTGGGCGAATTAGGTACATCTCTGCTGGAAACGGTTGAACCGGCGCGTGATCTGGTGCCCAGCGCAGCTTCCCTCGCGATGCCCGGCCGTGAGGTGTTCGGGATGGGCGACGAGACCCTCGCGGGGACTCGCGGCTGTTGGTGCATGGCTAGAATGGACGGGCGAGTGTGGATCTAGGGGGAAGGGTCCGGAGGTCGGGTTTTTGGGATCGGAGTCGGGGTGGTCGACGGTATCACGAATGGATGCGGATATCGGCCTGCCACCGGAGCAGCTCATCCATGGCTCATGTCTCGAGAGTTGGGCAGTGAAAAGGCGGGGGAAGGAAGATGGTGGAAGATGGTCGTTGGGCGTTCCTTGTACAACTCGATGGGAGTGGAGTTTTTTGCAGATGGTCGGGCAGACAGCCAGCCAAGTGTAAAAAAAAAAATTAAAAAAATTAAAAACAGAAAACGAATGGAGAGGTGCTGGACGACACGACGAGGCAGCTATGCTAGCGAGATGCAGGCACAAGACAACGCAAACCAAGCAGCAAGTGCACACACAGCCGAAAAGCGACCAGGGTCTGGGGGCCAGAGCAGGAGGCGTGTGGTTGATGCAACGAATGGAAGGGCGGCCTGGACTAGGGGGGGCTTGTCGTCCCTATCGGGATCGGTGACTGTCTCAGCGGTGGGGTGGGAACGATACGTAGTACCAGAGTAGTGGCCGATGCAGAGGGAGCCAGAGGCGGGAAAGCAGGTTGGATGGTGTTGCGCAAGGGAGAGAGGATGGAGAGTGAGGGAATTGAGGGCGAGATGGGTGAGATGTCGAGCTGACAAGCCGCCGGCTGGGCGATGTTGTCGTCTGGGCTCGAGGTCACGACGTTGCAGACGACCAGGTCCAGCGCGAGCACGAGCACAGGGTCCTCGTGATGGGCGCCGGAGAGTGGATTGGACGGCGCCTTGTCGTCATCGGCTAGAGAGCCGCACGTCACCAGGTTTGCAGCCGGTATCTCGCCCACACGCCGCACCACAGCAAGCGACCGCGACAGCAGGCGTAGGCGGCAATGGAATGGAGAAGAGGCTGAGGCGGTCTAGTATGCCCGTCTAATTGCAATGCAGCAGCAGACAGCCTCCCAGGCCGCAGGCGACGCGCAAATGGGGCCAAAGTTGATGCAGGACGATAGGCAGAAAAGAACCTCGGTCGATGGGGGCTCTAGCCAAACCCCGACTCCAGCCCAGACAGGTATGCATAGTTGACTACCTGCCTACGTCCCCCATCCCATGCCCGTGCCATGCCATGCCCTGCCCAGCCCACGCCGTCCCCATGCCTCTCCCCATGCCCCAACATGGCCATATAGGGAACATACATGACGGTTTGCTTTTGGCGCCATCTCCCCCCCATGTGCCGCCCATGGCCATTATCTTATCATACATGACCTCCAGCGGCAAGCAGCCAGAAGGTGTGCCTCGTGCCGCCCAAAACGTCCATGGTCGCTGAGCCATTTGCTCCACTGAGGCCCCCCCCTGGTCCCCCTCCCCGGGCTTCCAGCTCCCTTGCCCCCCCAAAATATCCCCTAACGGGTCAGTGCGTTTTAGTGAATGCCTCCCCAGTGGCTCCCCAAGGTCCCTCAGTGGGCCGCCCACACCAAGCTTTCCCTGCGGGGGTAAACGATGACCATGCAGGCTTCTGATTAGCTTGTGTCGACAACCGTCATCGTTTTGTTGTCACTGTTGCTGTCGCTGTCGCTGTTGCCCAGCAAGAAGGACTGATCCTGTTGCGCTGCGGCGCTGGGAGAAACGCAGCCCATGCGCGCATTATGCTTTGCTCGTCCAGCCAACTCCAGCACCATCACGTCCTGGCCCAGGCATCTTCCCCCCCGCGCTGGCTAAATCGGGAACTCTGAGACAGGGTGGGCATGCATCTTTGGCTCGCCGGCTTTAATGCATCGATCGACTCAGCCAGCTTGACTCACTCTCTCACATCTCGCAAATGACTGCATACAACCGTGGATCACTTCAAATGACTCCCAGCCCGCCATTGCAGCCAGATCCGGCTGATCCCGGACACTAGGCCGGCTTCCTTAGTGTACGGAGCATCTGTGGTGTGGTGTCCAAAGGTTACTTTGTCGACACCGGCGCGCCCAGCGCTGTAGCTTATCTCTCCTGATAAGACGGTTACCTACACATTCAGCCGTGTGCCAACGGCGGCGGTTGCTGCTGTCATGGCGATCGGTTCGGTACGACCCAAGACCATCAAGCCACTCAAAGCCCGCTCTCCCGTTATCGTCTCGTCTCATCTTTCCTCCCTTGTTTCCTCTGTCCTTATCTGCCAAGCAAGCATCTTGCCTCCGGCATACATTAACACTCCGGCCCACACCAAAATTGAAACGGCGACATGCTCACGTGGCCCATTGTAATCTCCAATTCTCACATGCCAAAGGCCAAACTATTGTAAATAACTCGATTCGTTTGATGGTCTTCGCCGTATCGCCAATGAGGCCCGAGAAATTGTGCTACCTTGAAGGGCACAACCCTGATAGCGATGGTCAGATATGCCACCCTGAAAGCCAACTGGCCAAATTAGGCAACCTGCCAAACAGGCAGGGTTAGACTACACGCCGACCTCCCTCATAACCCTGCGAGAAGCGACAATTGCAATAAATATTTGTTATTTAGAAATAAATGACCTTGGTTTAGTGTCATTTAGATTTAGTTGTTCCATTCATCTTCTTTCGCCATCGGCAAGCTTCCTTGCTAATGCCTACTACCATGGTGTGCATTGTTCCCGTCTCCCGCATCTCTGTACCAACCAGCGGCAATCATTTTGCTTACATGCCGTCCAATCGCAACACATCCAATTCGTCGCCCTCATTTCTTCCCCAGAGCACGTCGTGCATGCGATGGCAGTCTGACCAGGGGGAATAATATTGCAGGTGATTAAAAACATATCCGAGGTAGAGATGGTCCTTGACAAAACGCCGTTGCTCGTCATCCTGTGAGCATGAATGATGTCTATAACTCTCCCGTGGCCAACCACACAGCAACGGACAGAAGTTCTTAGGACTTGGCGCCTCTTCCCTTGACGCTTCTGCCTCGACCGGCCGTGTTCCCTCCTCCGCGTGCCCCTGTCCCAGCACTCTTGACTGTGCTCTTGTTAGGCCCTCCGCCCCCACCCCCGCTTTGTCCATCCGCTATCGCATCACCGGCACTGCTCTTGGCTTTGCCGCCTCTGCCACGCCGACCTCCCCGTTTCCCCCCTTTGCCATTGCCACCACCACCTTCTTCCTTGTCTTTGGTCTTGCGATTGCGCCGCGCCTCCTCCTCTTGCGCTCGTCGACTCTCCTGGTCCCACCATTCCTGGAACGCTTGCTCCTGCTGAATCTCGTGCAACGACCGCTTGGCTACAGCCTCCTTGACTAGCTCTTGCTCGCGCTTCTGCTGTCCAATAATGTCCTCCATACTAAGTGCCAATGTTGGCTCTGCCTTAGGCGCCGGTGTAATATATGACCGAGAGTGTGGTACCACGGGCTTCTCAGCTTGATTCGTTGATGGCCCCGCGCCTACAGCGGGGGACGAGCTCATCCGACCTTGTCCCGGGAATCTTGTGTCGGGTGACGCGGTACGACGTGTTGCCGACTTCACTGTCGTCTCCGAGGCTACCAAAGGTTTGGCATTGGCCGAAACCGCTCCAGGCAACTTCGAGTCCATGGCCATTGCGTCCTTCACCGACATCTTGGGTCTAGAGCTAGTCGCCTTCCAAGGGGGTACTTTTCCGCTCGTCGGCACATTTTCCCAGGGCACCCGGTTGGCCAATTCCTCTTTTTCGGCTGCTTGTGCAGCGGCTTGTGCAGCAGCTTGCATTTGGAGCTGCTTCTTGCGCTCCTTCTGTGATACCTTCGCCTGTGGCTTGTTGGCACCAGTTTCCTTGGCCTTTTGCTCATTGAGACCGGTTGTCAGCGCCGACGTAGATGATGCCTCGGACATGATGTCCTTGAGGTCCAGCTTCGAGGTTGAGAGAGTTTTAGATGCCCAAGGAGCGACTTGTTTTGACATTGGACTGCCCGCATCTTGAGAAACCCTTGTCTTGTCAATACTGAGGTCTGGTGATACAGAGAATGAGTCAAGCGGTGAAGTATGCAGCACATCAGCAATGGCTTTTCCTTTAGATTCTCGCCATGCTTTAGGAAGCTGCGGGATATCATCTGTATCAATTGGTAATCGTGCGTTAGTAGCTTGGGTGATTGGGGAGATCGGGTTGATGAGCGTGGGTTCATCTTCTTCATCCATATCAAAAATCAAGTCTGCTTGCGACTGTTTAGGCCGCAGACTTGGGCTGAAGGGCTCATTGCGGCCTCCCTTAGACTTCCTACGAGACCTTTCCGGCGTTTGCATGGGGATGAGGTCGTCCAAGCTCCCCACCTTTCCTTTATATGATGATGATAGCTTCTTCTCATCCTCCCTTTGGGTCATCTTGTAGGCCATCTCCTTGACCCTGGTATGTCGCTCCTCTTCAATATCGGCAGCAAGGCCCGGATCTTTTTCGTGAAGCAGTAACTCAGCCCTCCCGCTGCGTGCGAATGGGAACCGGGCAAGCTGATTCCCACGAATCACCAAGTCCAAGTCCAAGAGCAAATCCTCGTCCAAGTCATCAAGCAAGTGGTTTTCCAACATTGCCTCGAGCTGGAGGCAAATGTATTCGAGACCCGCGTCCTTGAACTCTGGTACTGAACACGGGCTGATTTCGTTCAAAAGAATGGCGATATTCCTAGTTGTGACAAACTTTCCGATTAAACACTGGCATATTTGAGAGAGTCGATCAATCATGAGCTCGTTTGCAATGCTCATCACATCCAAAACGAGTTCTGACAGATCATCAATTGTCACTGCCACCACGTCGTCAAATAGATCTTTGCCAACGTCAGCATATAGGAATGACATGACGTATTGAAAAGCATCAGGGTCAACATGTTTGAGATCAACTCGTATCTTGTCGACGACATCCAGCTCATCACGTCGACCAGCAAGCCACTGGCCCTGGGAACGTCCGTGAAACATTCCTTCAAAGAAGGGACATCGCTGGCAAAGAAGTTGGCTATGTGCAGTAACCTCAGCTCCATCAAGTTCGATGATGACATCTCCGTCTTCGAAGAAAGAAGGGTGAGATAGAGCCTCGCGGAAATCAGCATCAAGAGATGGCTCTACGGCATTTTGTAGTCGCACAGCTGCCTCCAGTTTCGGCATGGCAAGACGTGTTGCCACCTTCATCAGCTCTGTGCGGATATGACGAAACCGAAAAGCATTCGGTGGTGATTCTCGCGTATACTTCCACACTGGAATAATTTTGTCCTCATACGCATGGACGATAACATTCAGGACGGTAAAAATATCCACCTCGAACAAGGTCAACACGAGCTTTCCCTCAATAAACTCAACACGGAAAGCTTCGGTTTCTAATGCCGATCCCTGGTTGCGAAGCTCCGAAAATGCATCACGTATGACAGAGCTCCGTCCGGCAAGCACCCAACCGTGAACAGGTATCAGAAGCTCAGGTTCCGAGGATGTGCACACTCTAACATCGAAATCGTCATATTGGAAAGAGTTGACCTGTAGCCAGAACCTCAGATCGGTCTCGATATTTTCGGACCGAAGAATCTCATGAGGCACAGATCCGGGCCTTTCTCGAACAATGGCTGCGTCCCAGACTTTTCGAGCTTCCTTGGTATCACTTTTTGGTCCCGGGGCTTCGAAGTCTTGAAGGCAAAGTAGCGAGCTCACATCATCCCGCAGTGTTTTCGGATTGACCTTGATTTGCTCAGACATGACCTTGCTATCAGCCCTGATTGCCGCGAAAGCACCAAAAATGGAGCTTCGGACAGCAACACAGTTTGTAATGCATGGGACTCGCTGGAATTTGAAGTCTTTCCGCTTAGCATCAATTGCCTCAGCAAATGCCGCAGTTTTGCCCTTGGTTCTCTTGACTCTGTTCCAGACAGCTCCCGATTCCGTGCAGATGATGACTGAACCATGTTCGCCTACATCAACAGAGACCACTCCATCTTTTCGTGAATTCCAAATGCACTGAGGTTGTGTTAAAGCGCTCTTGATTTTGACGGGGTTCGTCGTAGAGGTTGCAGACTGAATAGTATCTGCTCTTTGATTGAGCTGCAGTGTAAACAAATCACCACTGGCTGTCACTGCAGCGATAGTCTCCCCTCCAGACGCGATATACTTTATTTCCCTTCGACCCGGATCATACTTGTTAGAATATGATGTCGCCGTTAAGTTGTGGTTCATAAAGGCATCGGGGAACGGAAACTTGACAAGATTATAACCATAGTTGCTAAAGACCCAAACGGTATGGTTCGAAAGCAGACATGTGGTCGCCTTATCAATGGCAGACACCATTTCAATGGACGCGGCCAAAAGAGAAGCAGCGACCTTTCTGGGCGTATGTTGGACGTCAAGCGACCTTGAATCGGCATCCATCAGAGCCAATTGGCCAACATTGCGACCCCAAGTATACAGAGCTGAGCCTGTGTGGGCAACTGAGTGGTTGGCTGATGCAGCAACACCCAGGACAGTCTCTTTCTTTAATGAGCCAAAAACCTGGCGCGGTGTAAGGCTCATGGGCTCCTCGTCCGCCTTGGCAGGGGGGGGAAGAACATATCCCAATTGGGAGTTTGAATTCAAACCCCAGGTCCAAAGCTCACCGTTATCAGCAACAGCCATGGTGTGGTTTTGTCCTAGCGCAACATGGTGAACCTTTTTATCGACAAATGGGCCTTGAACCGGAACAAATTTGAACTGTGTGTTCTCATCTCCCAGTCCAAGCCTTCCACCTCGACCAACACCGCAAATATATAGGTTGGCAACCGAGTCAGTGGTGAGAATGGCGCTGTGAAGTTTGGACATGACGACATCCTGAATCACCAATGGAGGGTTTCGAACCATGGTGGGGATTTCCTCGAGATCCGTTAAGGGAGCAGACGTCTCTATGTCACGCTCATCAAGGTAAGAATGATAGAAACGCTGCAGCAGGTGGTCGGGTCTCGACAGATAAATCCTCTCAGGATATTGGCGGTCATCCTCATCACCAACTCCCAGTGAAACATTCTTGTTACTGCCGAATACATAGAGCTCGTCACCGTGAACAGACAACTGGGGTCCATGGGACACCTTGACCATACTGAAGAACGTCAGCCAAGCCTCCGAGAGGGATGGGTAGAACATACTGGCTCAAGCCCTCAGTGGCGCTGTCGCCACTTTCGGAATCACTATCTGAGCTGCTAGCATCATCGAAGTCCTTCAAAGAGCGGAGAGCGATGGTGGAGCTATAGAGATCAAAAGGACTGTTGCCTTCGTGATCTTTCGTCTTAATTAATTGGCCAACTTTGTTCACAGAGCTCAGGTTGTGGTTCATTAAGTCCATGCGCTCCTTTTCCAGCAATATGCGTGCAATCGAAACATTTCCAGCGTATAGTGATCGGTGAAGGGCGTTCCAGCCACTCTCCGGATCTTGTGCGTATAGATCGATGGCAGGGTGCGCGATAAGGGCATGAACAAAGTCTCGGGCATTAGGGTTGGTCGAGGAAGCTGCTCGCAGTAGTATGGTCAATCCAGCATGGTCGCGGCTATTTACTTCGGCTCGTCCGAGGTTTGCATTGGCATCTTTGGATTTTCCAGGGGTCTGGGGATGCCCTGAGCTTCGTCGTTGCTTCGCGACAGGTCGAGGAGATGTCCCGAGACCTCCTGGGCTTCCACCTAGGAAGCTGCTCCCTCCTACGGCAGGGCTCTTGGAGGCATTCTGGGTGCTGTAGCCTGTAGGGCCCAGCAGACGTCGAAACTTGTCGACATCGTTTTCCCAGTAATATTTCCAAAGTAGATGACTCATGGGCGGGAGAACAGGAGGGGTCGATCCCAGGCGCTTGAAACGGCACCTCGCTGTGAGTCTCGGCGGATCACGGCTTGTTTAAAGGTGCGATTTGGAAGCGCCAGAGGATTTGTGGAGGTGCGAGGAGCGCAGAGTGCCGTGGAGGACGTCGCAGTGGATGTTGGCGCAGAGGGCGGATTGCGACAGGGTGTCGTCTCCAAAGGTTGTATAAGTTGCCACCTTGGCGTAAAATGTTAGGGGCAGCGGGTTCGACGTTTGGTAGCTTGGGAGCTTGTTTTCGATCGACGGGTGCGTTGGAGAGCAGGAGCGAGAAAGCGAAGGTGTCGGTAATGCGGGATGATTAATGTGAGTGCTATCGGAGCGAGGGAGAGCAGCGCGAATTATGGATGTCGAGAAGCAGCAGCATGGAGGCGATTGTGAATGGACTTCCATCTGTTTCGCTCCCGAGGGCCCGGTTTCGTGCGCGTCAGCACATGCTGTAGGGTGCCCTGGCCACCAAAACGCGCATCCACACTGCTGCATCGCTACACTGCAGCACCTACCCCACCAAAAAGCTCCCCCTCCAGTTGGCCTTTCAGTGAGGGACCATGGGGACGTGCCCCCGCGAAGTCCCCTGCTGCCCTCAAATGCGGGCCACTTCGACCTCGGGCATTGTCTTCCAGCAATGCCGTTTTTGGCCCTCAGGACAGCCAGGGCAGCCAATGGAACCAATGGTAGCCGTCGACCACTCGCGTGCCAAATTGGAACGATGACATCGCATCCGAATGCGCCAGCACATGGCGCACAGCAACGCATTTAATTTGTTGAAAGCACAAGCACCTAAAGTCACGAGGGTACCTCTGGAACACACATCGACATGCATGGTTGACAGTTCTTGGGTGCTCATGTCATGTCAAGGCATGCCCTGCCACTGAATGTGAGTGGTGTCGAGGGTGCCATTATGTACGGGACCCCCACGCATGATACCTTCAGGATTACAAAATGCAATAAGTAGAGGGGGAAATGCAATGTCATATTCTAAATCATCAAAGGGTCTTCTTTCGTTAATGGTGGCGCACTGTCATATGGTCAAACCGTTGACCTTAGACGAGGGACCAGCGATTTGTGGGGAAAGAACAAAGGGTGGGCAAATGGAAAAAGAAAGCACAAAACTTAGAATACAGTGGATGAGATATTTGTCTCAGAGCCGATGTATTAAAAAAGCTCGACGAGAACGTGCAGTCTAATTTCCATCTACAAAGTCATCAAAGCTATCTCTCTCTCTCTCCAAATAAATTTACGAGGTTTGACAATAAGATGTGCAGAACACAGAGCGCACCGATGACCCCAGATTACACACCACCACGTAAAAAAAGGTAGGTTCTTGTTTAGTACATATCATATCATACCCACGGCCTCTTCATTAAGTGTATCTTTTTATTTTCTTCGTCTAGTCCATCCCTGAGGGGTTTCAAATCTTCCCAGTTTCTATATTCCGTCACGAGGAAGTAGTTGTGCAGGTGTGTAGCCAAATATTCCCTGCTCCAAGAAAGCAACTTCAAACGAAATGAAGCGACGCGAAGCGACGAGAAGGGACGGGACAGTTTCTCCACAATCGTGTACTGCCGTCAAATGGTTCGGTCATAAGATGATCGACGTTCCCAAACAGACCAAACTCAACCCATCTTTGATAACCGCATAGCTTGAGGAGAAACTCCATACTGATCCCATGGCTTATTTTCCAAATCCATAGCGTCCAATGTATGTGGAAGCTCAAAGGTGTAGTTCTTAGAAGCTCTAGAAACAGTCTTGACTCCCCAAGCCTGCCCCTGGGACGTAGCCTGCTTGGCAACCGGCTTCGCCATCACAAAACGGTCAGCAGAGTCCTCGGATTCGAGGTGGCGCTTCGTATGGCGGACGCGGGATACATCTCGGTCCCATCCAATTTCGTCCATCTTTTCGCAGGTAGAGGTGCAAAGTTCATTGATAGCCTTGTGATTTCGAAAGAGATCAAGCTTTCTGGAATCCTCGATTAATCTGGTCACACTAGGGTCCTCCAGCATGACGGTGTGCATGGCAAAATCAAACTCGGCCACAAAATCGGGGTCGATGCCGAGAAACTGGACGGCTTCTCGGAGGGAAAGGTCTTCATGAATTATGGTGCGACAGCCAGCAAAAAAAGTGCCGATATCGTTGGCCACCGCCGGGTTGAATAAAACCATTACCTGGTTTTTTGCGTAGAGCATATAGGCGAAATAGGTCATATCACCGTGCCGGACCGGGGTCTTGACAACGACAGGGTTGTTTGAGACGACCGACGGGCTCGCGTGCGCCAAGTAAGACTTCTCGTTCTCGTTCGTAATCTCACGAAAGGATTGGCTAAACCCAGCGGCCTTGTGCTTAGTAGAATGGGTGGGCGTGGTCATCGTGAAAGGGTTTTTATCACTAATGAGGGCGCTGCCGGATTCTGTGAGGTTATTCTCTTGGTGGACCTTGATCTGACGCCCAACGGAAGCATTTTGACTAGGAGTCACCCGCTTGCGAAAAAACTCAACTGTCTCGAAGAGCCTCTCTGATCCTCCCAAGAACTTGAGGACTTCGCGAACTTCCTCGACATCGATATCCTTTCCTTCTACTACATCTTCGAGGACCCTGCTAAGGGAAAAAGCAATTTCAGCCGAACCGACCGCTGAGAGCTTAGCGTTGTCCTTGTCCAGGATGAGAGAGCCTGATAAATTTTGAAGGGATTGAGGCGTGTTCGGGTCTTGGGGATTACCTAGGGCGGGCGAATTGTTATGAATATATGTAGATTGATCTCGTTCATTTCGATGATGAATATCCGTTTCTTGGCGAGGAGGAGTTTCGCCAGCGCGTAGGTAGAAGTCGTCTTCGTTTTGGTAATAAGTGGAATTGCCGAAATCCGAGTATCCATGAAGTGGAGAATAGCCTTCTTGTATGGCTTGGTGACGATAGGCTTCCAAAACTCCAGCATGCTTGTTGGCCCAGTTGATGAAGCGCCGTTTAGACTGTGGGCCCCGACCCCCAAAGTTCTCCTCTCGTCCGTATAGCTGAAGGGCTCGGATGTATCCTTTGTACGGAAGACTAGGATTTCGAAGACTGAGGGGCCTATAGAACTGATACTTGAAGATATAGTCCAGCGCAGGGCTTTCTGCGTGAGATGGAGGGAAATTAATAATCCCCTTTCTGGAATCAGATGTCATGATGACTAGCGAGAGATGGAATCCTTAGTCCAAAAAGGAAGTTTTCCCACGATACGGCCTGGGGAAGAAATTTCAGCGTGGAGGGAGCAAAGCGAAAGAAAAAGAAAGAAAGAAAGAAAGAAAAAGGATGACCCCATTGGCAGTGAACCAACGCCGATTTACAGTAGATGGCGGCTGTCGCCAGTTCTATGCTTTTGGGGCAATCTCTTTGTTTGCATAGCGGCAATGTCATTGGTTGGCGAGAGTCCCTCAGTGAATGCCATTCGGACATTTACAAGGCTAAATCTAGTGTTCCCCCTCGATTGGTGAATCACTGGCGATTTTAAAATGTCGAGGCACCTTCTAGTCTCTATACTTTCCTTATTTTGATCTTGAACACATCTAGTTTAACCAATAAAGTATAAGTGAGAACATATTTGGTGCTATCGTCCACCTGAAGAGGAATCATCTGTCATTTCACAATATGTACTTTCGGTCATCCCAGTGAATGCTGTTAGACATGAGTCAAGTCAACACGGTTTGCCTTACAGAGATTCAAGACTAAAATTGTTGCATTTTAATATATCACCAGGCCAATTATATACGACAAGCCAAAGTCAGCCCAGCCCAGCTCAGTCATGTTAATAGGTGGCAGTAAGCGTAGCTTCATCAACCCCGATCACGATGGCCAGGACTAAAGGTACTAGGTACCCAGCCCTGATAAAGTGAACAAAACCAAGAATTTGAAGGCGTTTACACAATTAGAAATATCTACCAAGGAGCAGTGTTCAGGTGGGTTCATTTAAATGCCATGTCGGAAATGCAGGAGCCAAGCCTAGCTTGTTCCATCCATACTCGACAATCAGGTGTCAAGTAGCCAAAATTCTCATGCGCGCATTTGTTTAGCTCCCTGTTCCTGCAGGAAGCTCGAGCTCATGTTTTCCGTCCTATGGATGGATGGAAGGGCTAAAAGGACGAAAGGGATTGGAGCAGGCGTGGGCGATCGGGAACCTGGGCCCGAACGCCGAACCGCCATGGAAACCCCGTTAATGTGAGGATCCCCAGGCCCGAAGCACGCTGGAACTAGACCCCATTGGGCGAGCTTCAGCTCGGTCGACAGGGCCCGACACCGGTAACGGGTGCATGGGGCATGGCGGGGCTTCGGTCAGGAAGGTGGGAGCATGTTGATCTCGCCGAGGACGAATTCCGGGGACGGCAATTGGGGGTGAACAAGAGCCGGATCTGGGCTGCTTCGGTACCAGATCTATCAATTGGGGTCGTGAAGCCGCTGTAAGATTCGTCTCAGTCACTCAGCCGGGTATGGTATGCACAACCGGCAAGTCACCGCGAGCCTTCAGTGACGTTGCCGGTCTCGTGCGCACAGTGGAGGTTGCTGCAGGAGAGCCTATCAGGTTTGAGTAGCCGAGTCGGCTGCTTGACAGGGGGGGTGGTGTGAGGCCAAAGAGGAAAGCCAGGGTCCCAAGCGCGTTGCCGACATTTCTCCATCCAGTGGCCTCGGGGGCGTTGGTTGGAGGGCACAATTTATATGCCGTGCGTCGCAACGCAGAATGCGCCTGACTGGCAGCCTCGCGTCCGGTGACGGATGTCTCGGGGTTTGGCCTGGGCAGCGTTGTAGTCGTAGAGTAGGGTCAGGTGTGCGCGTGAGGGCTGGCAGCGGAAGGCGAAGCAGTGAACAATGCAGGGAAAGAAACCCACCCCCAGATGCTTCTCAATTGAGGTCCCATCTCCAACCAGTCTGGGGTTTTAGCTTATTACGCCGACAAATTAGACAATCATCAATGGGTCGAGGTGCGCCGGCGAGAGACAGCATGTGCCCGGTCCCACCAGCCTTGGGCAGTGGGGTGCGGGTTTTGCGTTATCGCTAAACCCGATAAGAGGCTTGACCACTAACCACCACGAACAACAAATTCCCTCCCCGGCCCGGTATTCGCTCGGAGGTCGCCATCCTGCTAACTTCTTCCTGTTTCACTTTTTTTTCTTCTTTCGTCTTCCCTTCCTTCGTGGCCCATCTCCCCTCAGTCTGTTTTTTGTCATCCCTTCGAGTGTCCAGCCATCACCATGTCGGCCAACAACGATAAGCCCCTCCCCTTCCAATACCAGTTCGCCGCAGGTTAGTCGAACCCCTCCAGCGCGCATTTTGCCTTGTCGAGCCCATTGACTGACTCTCTCGTTCTAGGCGCCATTGCTGGAGTCTCGGAGGTATGCCCGCACCAGCAATCCATACTTCGCGAACCTCTACTAATCCCTCATCCGAACTAGATTCTGGTTATGTATGTCAATTTTTATGCCCCATTTCTCGTACCATTCAATTGTCCCCGGTCGCGCGACTAACGCTTTCATAGGTACCCGCTTGATGTTGTCAAGACCCGAGTGTACGAACGACCTCGAAAAACCACCCCGCCTTCGACCAATTACTGACAATACCAGGCAACTTCAAACCGCCGCCCCGGGCAGCGCCGATGCGTACAATGGCATGCTGGATTGCTTCAGGAAGATCATCCGCCAGGAGGGGTCAGTATTGCGCTCGCCGTGTCGCAGGTTTGTGGGCTTTCATGCTGATAATATGGCAGTTTCTCTCGTCTCTACCGTGGAATCTCCGCCCCCATCCTGATGGAGGCTCCCAAGCGTGCTACCAAGTTCGCTGCCAACGACGAGTGGGGAAAGGTCTACCGCAACCTCTTCGGCGTCACCCAGATGACCCAGTCGCTTTCCATTCTTACCGGTGCCTCCGCTGGTGCCACCGAATCCTTCGTCGTCGTCCCCTTCGAGCTCGTCAAGATCCGTCTCCAGGACAAGGCCTCCGCCGGCAAGTACAACGGCATGTTCGACGTTGTCGGCAAGATCGTCAAGAACGAGGGCCCTCTTGCCCTTTACCAGGGTCTTGAGAGCACCCTGTGGCGACACATTCTCTGGAACGCCGGTTACTTCGGCTGCATTTTCCAGGTCCGACAGCTCCTCCCTGCCGCCGAGACCAAGCAGGGCAAGATGGGTAACGACCTTGTTTCCGGTGCCATTGGTGGTACCGTTGGTACTATTCTCAACACCCCCATGGACGTCGTCAAGAGCCGAATCCAGAACACCCCCAAGATCGCCGGCCAGGTTCCCAAGTACAACTGGGCTTGGCCCTCCGTCTTCACCGTTGCCCGTGAGGAGGGTTTCGGTGCCCTTTACAAGGGTTTCCTTCCCAAGGTAAGCCATTTTCATCCCTGAAATGCCATAGTCCGTGTTTAACAGAAATCAGGTCCTCCGTCTCGGTCCCGGAGGTGGTATCCTGCTCGTCGTCTTCACCACTGTCATGGATACCTTCCGCAGCTGGCAGAAGTGAGTTGCCAAACATAGAAGAAAAAAATCCACATAAAACGATGAAGCGAAAATGTACACCGATTACCCCGTTACATGGCCGAGCATATGAAGGACTCCCAGAGGGAATAGAGGTGGGATGCGATATTATTGATATACAAATGATACCTGTGGATCTAATTGATTAGACCCGAACAATGATATGTTCACTTCCAAAACTACGCGGATGGTGTTGGCTGGTCAATACAGAAGGGGCAGGGTCGTTATGCATTGGGCTGGACTATATAGACGTTTCGTATCAATCTTTAGCCAATTCGATGTCTATAAATTATGCGTTTCACCTATCCTGCTTGTTTGTATTGGCTAATCACGTGTTATTTCTGACCATTTCCAATCACTTTTTTACTTCAGACTGCAAGGTCCTCTTTCTACATCAAATAAACGAATTACAGGGTTTAGTAGAGTTCGCATATTCGTCAGAATCACCGCTTGTATATCAAGGCATGACAAAATGACATTTACTACGTAAACCATTAATTGCCTGCTCTCCTGATCCAATGAGAAGTGACTCATGTGGTTTTGGGACATATTCAGTTGCAAAGGACTATAGGATACTCGTCTCGGTAATATAGCGTCCGGCAAGATATTCTTGACCTGACCACGCGAAGGACTTTCTCCTTTTTCTTGGTGGACATCTTCGAGTATTCGAACCATGGTAATTGAAAATCATCTAGCAAGATATGCCCTTCAATGGAACACTTGCCCCATTCGTAAAGGTTGCACCTTCTGTCAAACTTGACAGCTGTGCGACCAGAAATGAACTAGCCGTTCCAAACAGGGACTCTCTCGGCTTTCAATGGCGCTATTTCACTCTCCTTTGGTTTCCAATCTTTGTCGTCACCATTCCTAACCCTGGCATACTCGTAAAGAAAATAAAAGAAGAAAAAACCCTTGAGGTTCTTGAGCCCGCGATCCTGGTATACAACTGGAGGCAAGTCAAATGCTCTCCCGGTTTTCTATGATCATCATCATTCAATACTTGGAATAGACTGTCCCGTGTGAGGAGGACAGATTTTTGTATTCCTGGTAGATGTGATCGGTCCTTGTGGAAGAGTGCTGTGATGCTGAAATCAATGTTCCCGGCGTAAGCATGCTTTAACTCCAAAATATATCACTGGGTCGCATGGATGCAACCGCCATCCGCCATCAACAAGGTCTTGGAGGGTCAGCGTCTTCTCAGCAAGAATCCGTTGTAATCGCAGCTTTCTAGCTTTCACCTTCCAATCTGACTTCTTAGTAACTCCAGATTAGGATTTGCGAGGGAGAGAGTCGCTTGTTCTGTCGGAGAAGGCATTGGCTCTGAGCTGATGCACTGCGAATACCCAGAGACGGGTGCAGCAGAGAGTGTCAGCTTCTTCGAAAAAGAAGGAGTCACGACCTCGTCTGCATACAGTCTCGTATTTGCTGACATAAAAGATGCAGTTGGCTCCCACTCCTCTTTAATCTCACCCTCCTCCTCTAAGTCCGTATCCTTGATGTTAGATTTGGCCAAGCCGCCTTGATTAGGATCAGATTCCTCTTTGATGGGATAAAGCGCCGCACTGTTCTTTCCGGTCACTTCGTTTCGGGTGCATTTTTCAACGCGTCGCGCACTCTTTCTTGGTGGCAGGATTGAAGAGAGAAAGTCTTGCTAGTTTTGTTATCGGCATGTGCGTGCTGGAAAATAATCCCACACGAACATCTCGGTATCCTAACTACAGGGCGTGCCCGGTGCCGTTCTGGACGCCATTATATTAAAGATTTAAGTATAAATAGCTATGATGAAACCAGGTCGATCAAGATTGACCAGATGGTTCAATGCTTTGGCTAGTGGCATTCCACACGCGAACAAAACGGAGAGCTGTCTGTATTTTTAATCCGTTCTACTGTTACCCGGAAATATTGGCTAGAGGAGCAAATTAATTCACAGAAACTTAGTATTGGCGAATCCAGGAAGTTTAAAATGCCGAATACATTGATGCTTGCTCTAGAAAGGTGAATATGTGTTTTCGTATACAAGTCGGATACAAGGCAAACAGTAATTGAGCGGCTGAACGAATATCACAGCAGGGGACATTATTGTTGCTTCACAAAAATGCCATTTTTCGATCAACAATTGATCAATTGAAAGAAAGCAAAATAATAAAAAAAAACATCAACCCCCGACTAACGACTGTGGCGGAATTGACACATCTTTTAGCATTCACGTGGTTATAATAAGATCCGAGGTGCTGACTGCAGGGTAGCGAAGCAACGTTTTGTACCTACGTGGTATGCTGGGATCATGGTTGTCGCCGTCGGGTTGGGCGCATGAAAAAAAAAAAGGGCGGAATGGTGCCCATTTTGGCGACGTGGCTGGGGCGAATGCTGAACAGTGTGGGTGGCTACCCGTGACGTAGGAGGAGCCAGGTACTTATGATGATTGTCCCAGCGGAGCAGGGCGCGACTGGAGCGACAAAAAAGAGCGGATGGAATGTGCACGAGATTACACGCGAGCAATTTTGTCTCCCACGCTCTAGTTCGGGTCCGTACCCGCTGAAACCTGTCACTCCTCGTATGCTAACCGATGGTACTCGAAGTGGTGAGGGCCCCATGTACGTAATCAGCCCGGGTGCGCAGCCACTCTCGCCTTCGCCGCACTTACCCCGAAGGCCCCAGAGCCCAGCCAGCTTTAGAGGTCCCGAGTCCCAGAACCCCCAGAAGGGTCCCCAGAAGGTCCCAGAGGTCCCAGAGTTGCCGCCCATTCCACTACAACCAAGCAACTTCTCCGGACGGTGCGAAGCAACAGAAACAATTCATCTCCGTCCAGGCCGCCAGTCCAGGCCATAAAACCTTTCCCACCTCCGTCTCATCCGCATTTGCATCCACACCAGCACTGCTTCACTCCCTCCTCTTTTGTCGACTTCGCCGCGCGTCCGCCAAGCTCGTCCGAGCCTCTCCTCATCGCCCATTTGCGTCACCGTTCGCAAGTGCACTTCTTGGTTCGCTTGGGTCCCGTGTCGTCTCCTAATAAGGCATACTCTCAACTCGGTCACCCCACGAACGCCGCAACCTCCAACCTCCAACCTCCCCACGATCCATTCCTCGCGCCGGTCAACACATCGACGGAAATCACCGCGGACGCTACCAACGGCCATCTACCGCATTCCCCCTCTTCATCGCACGACGTTCATCGTCGCCAAGGCGTTCACCACCTCGTGACCCCCAAGCTTGATTCCCCCTTCCCCTCCTTCGTCCAACGAGCTCTCCACCCGCCATCGCCATACCGTGCGCACTATATCCGCCGCCGCATTTGCGTCGCTACCGGCCGGAGGATTGGCACTTGCAACCCTTGCAAACCATCCCCAGATTGATCGCGTCTCTGTCCACCCGCTGGCGCTTGGGACGCATCTTTCCTAACCGCAACCTTTTGGCCACCTACAATATCACACTCTCCCAGGCCGCCCAAACAGATCGCCCATCATGTCCAAGGTAATGCGAAGCGTCAAAAATGTGACCAAGGGGTATTCCAGTGCCCAGGTCAAGGTCAGAGAAGGTTAGATCACTCGTAATGGCAATCTTGTCCCATCACCGCTGACCTAGCCTGTGACAGCCACCAGCAACGACCCATGGGGTCCGACTGGCACGCAGATGAGCGAAATTGCTCAGATGACTTACAACACGTATGCGACCGTTTTCCGCCCTCATGCGCCGAACCAGAATTGACTAACCTGGCTCTTCCAGTTCTACCGAGTTCTACGAGATTATGGACATGCTCGATAAGCGCTTGAACGACAAGGGAAAGAACTGGAGACACGTTCTCAAGGCCCTCAAGGTGCTCGACTATTGTCTTCACGAAGGATCCGAGCTCGTCGTCACTTGGGCTCGACAGAGCATTTACATCATCAAGACACTGCGGGAGTTTCAGTACATTGATGAAGAAGGACGTGACGTAGGACAGAATGGTACGCCGAGCATTGTTGATGTCAGGCTTGAAATTATGCTCACCATTGGATAGTTCGAGTCGCCGCTAAAGAACTAACTTCCCTCATTCTGGATGAAGAACGATTGCGAGCTGAGCGAAGCGACCGAAAAACCTGGAAGTCGCGCGTCACAGGACTCGAGGAGTTCGCTCCCCAGCACGCCGAGCCTTCCAGCCACCGACGACCACCTCGTGAGAGGAGGCAGATGAACGACGAGGAAGATACCGAGTACAGATTGGCCATTGAGGCGAGCAAATTCCAAGAGGAGGAGGACAGGAAGAAGCGCGAGCACCGACAGAGCGGCCCCGATGATGACGATGATCTCGCCAAGGCTATTAAACTGAGCCAGGAGGAAGAGGAAAGGAGGCGCAAGGAATTGGAGGAGACCAATGCCTCATCTCTATTCGACGATGACCTTATCCAGACATCCCAACCTCAGCATACCGGCTTCAACCAGGGATACCAGCAAGGAAACCAGGTTGACTTTTTCGCAAACCCCATCGACCAGAACCAAATGCAGAATCAACAAACCGGCTATATGGCTAATGCGTACACTGGCTACCAACAACCCACAGGCTTCCAACCAAACTATAACAATACTGGTTTTGGTATGCAGCAGACGGGCATGGGAATGGACCCTTATGGCCAGCAGCAGCAGCAACAGAACCTACAGGCTTTCCAGCCTCAGCCAACCGGGTTCAACCCATACCTGCAGCAGCAATCACTATCATCCCCAGCTTCTCCTGCACCAGAAGCCAGCCTGAAGCCCGGCAGCAACAACCCTTGGGCAACCAACCAGCAAGCACAGGCGCTGAAACCCACACCTACTGGCTCCAACAACCCGTTCGCGCAGTTCAACCGTCCTTCGTCAGCCAAACCGAACCCCATTGCATCTCTGAGCCCGCTCCCCGAACAAAAGACACTGTCTACATTCAACAACTTGCAGCAGCAGCAGGTGCAGCCCCAGCCCAACTTTGCTCAATCACAACCATCTCTCGTTGCGCCTCAGAAGGAGCTGAACGAGCACGAGGCTCGCCTCAACACTCTCTTGGCCTCTGGCGATGGCATGGATACCTTTGGTAATACTGGAAACCTCCGTATTCCTGCGCAGCACACAGCCCCAGGAACCTTTGTAAACAGTGCTGGTGCTGGTGTGAGCCGGCTCGCCCCTGATGCTACAGGGAACAACCCCTTCCTCCGACAGCAGTTCACGGGCATGCCCACCGTTTCCTACGGTGCCCAGGTTCCTGCTGCGACTGGGCCTGCTGGGATGAACGGTCAAACCAACAACCCCTTTGCTCTTCAACAGGCCCCGCAACAGCAGCAGAGCCATGATCTGATCCAGTTCTAATCATTGAATTTGCCTTGATGAAAACTAAAGGACACGCGTGGCCGCGCTGCCACCTCATTTAAATCACCCCAACATCCTACATCTACGCCGACGCATTTTTTTAGCATACATGACGCCCGCCTCCCTTTTTCTGGTTTCCTTATTTCCTTTTTTTTTTCCAATTTATTTCTTGAACTCCGATTCCCAGGTTTTGCACAGGCGAAGAATGGTATTCACCTGTTCACAGTACATTTACGGCTTTCGAACCTATGTTGATTTTTTGGGAGGTTCAGTTGTCACGGGGAATTGGAAGCTCGTGTGATGGCCCAGGGGGAATTTAGACAGCGCGCCTTCCACATTCAAAAATTTAGATCTGATTCACACCTACATGTACTTCGTAGTAGCTAAATTTCTTTGTGCCCTTTGCTCCCGGGCCAGAGTACCCAAACACTCGAGTGGTTCTGGAAGCTTTCATCTGCTCTTTGACTGGATCCGTGACTTTGTGTGGCTTCGTTCATCTGTTTTGCGGTCCCAGATACTTTGACCCTCTTTTGGCTTGCTGAGCTAAGCTAGCTGTGTGTACGTATGGGCATGTACGCCTCGCTTTGACGAACGTGTAAACCTGGTCTGGGAGAAATGGGAGCCCAAGGCGGATGGTAAACTTCTCTGTTCGGGCTCCGGGCTCGGCGCTTCAGATGGGCGATAGCAGATGAAGGGTAGCTCGGCAGTGGTCATGGGCTGACTCGCGTCTTGTTGTGTCCCTCTTTGTTGTTGCATGACGGCGCCTCTTTAGCCAGCCTCCTCCATCATCTGAATAAACTCTTCTAGGTTCACACCGCCTCTGCCTTCGTGGTCGAGATGTTCGATCATACTCTGGATCTCCTCATCTGTCATGGTTCTCTCTTCCTTAATATCCTGGGCTAATCGACGCATATCGTCAAACGAAATGATGCCATCGCCATCGTAGTCAAACATGTTGAAAACCTTTGTTGCCTCTTGCCTGGGGTCACGGTTGGCGAGGAGCTTGGAGGCGCATAACCTGAATTGATCGAGGTAAACATAGAGGCGATTCACGGGGCAGTTGTGCTCTTGCCAGTCCGGGGGAGGAGTGCCGTATGCCTCAAGTTGTCTGAAGTATTCTGGTTTGGGCATGTCAAAACCCAGAGCGGCTAGCGAGTGCTTGAATTCGTAGCTGTTGAGCCACCCCTTCTTTTTCATGTCCATAAGATCAAACTGAAAAACGGTAGATGTGAGCAGAGCGGTGTCATGACTGGAGTGCGAGATCGGCCTACCACTTCGTCGATATGTTCCCGGTCCTCTTCGGGAATCATGTTGTACTCCTCGTTGGAGGAGACCTGAGGCGCCACGGGCTGTCGAGACTGGGGAGGATGACCGGAGCCGCCTGCTATTGAGCGCACAGGGAACGACGGGCGCGGTGTGGTGTGTGAGTTCATGGCGGTGGTTAGGTTGGGCGACAGAGTACGCAGATCGGGTGGTGTGGCGCGGTGAGTTTAGAGAGTAATTGAGGCGGACGGAATCGCTGAAAAATAGAAAGCTGGATGAGGCTATTCGGGATCGCAATTGCGGCAAGGGGGAAAGCAGCGGGAAATGAACATGCGACAGAGGAGCGTGGCGCCAAAAAAAAAAAAACAAAAGCCGTCGTTGGTGGATGCGACAATGAAGAACAGAGATCCGCCTAGGACAAGCGAAGCTGCAGCTGGTTGGACTGGGATTGGGATTGCGACGCGACCATCTGAACGCGCCCCGAAGCTTCAGCCGGGCTAAGCCTGTTCGCGCGAATCTGCCTTGGTACATCTGACAAATGTACAACTCCTAGGCACCTACAGGCAACAGTACACTGCCTGCCTGTAGCAGAATTCTGCTCTGTGATTGGCTCCCCTTTAGTCAGCATGCACCCCACAGCCAATAAACAGCGAGTTCTTGTCTGAGGCAGCAACCCAGCTCCGGGCGCCCAGCGTCAGATGGCCAAAATCCGCCCCGAAAAAAAAGCTGGCTGGGTTTCTACTGGGCCGAGCGATCTTGTCTTCGCCTCTCACACTCTCTCGCCATCACCATCTCTAGGAGGTGAAAAAGGGCACCCTCCCCGACCAGTCCGCTCTTTTTCTGCGGTCATTCCTTCCCTTTGTCTCCTTTGTCTCGTCAGCATTTACTTCTTTCCCTCAGGCTTTCGCAGCCTCTGGCGCAGCTGACGACTCCGGCCTTTGTTGCACTCCCCTGCTGTGAGGTGGTAGTGTAACGACTGCGCTCTTCGTCGTCCATTACTCGTGCACTCTGCGCGATTCCGTCCGTCCATCGCCGACTCGTTTTCGACGAAGCCCTTGACGAACGATTCTGCGCGCGCGCAACCTGTCTCGACCCATCAATTCGACGGCGAAGCTTCCCGACGACCTGACCGAGGCAATAGCGCGACGAGGTTCCTCACACCTCGATAAAGACGAAGGCTCTTTCTTCTGCCACACCTAAGAAGACACCCCGTTGACCATCATGTCTTTCGGGGGCTTTGGAGGCTTCGGCCAAAACAATAACAACAATAACAACCAATCCTCCGGGTTTGGTGGCTTCGGTGCCAGCAACAACAACAGCACAACCTCAGGTAAGCTCTTTTTTTCGCATGCACTCGGTCGACCATGATGACGATGACGATGGATGATGCTAACTCAAATCCTCGAAAGCCTTTGGAGGTGGTAATACTGGTGGATTCGGGCAGACCAACAACAACAACAACTCTGGCAGCCTCTTCGGTGGAAACAACAACAACAGCACTGGGGGCGGCTTTGGCTCAACGGGTACGCGAGTTTGATGCCTCTGTGCAGTCCCGGCATCTTTTTATTGGGGCAAACGGCAGCACGGACGACAACGAATCGACGCATATGCTAATTATTTCTTCCTTAGGTTTTGGAGCAAACAACAACAACAACGCAGGTGGCTTTGGAAGCAAACCCGCCTTTGGCGCAACTACCACGACCAACACCACTGGCGGCGGCCTCTTTGGTTCGTCCACTAATAATAACACGTCGACCTTTGGTGGATTCGGTGCCAACAACAATAACAACACCACTACCTCTGGCTTTGGTGGAGGCACTACTGGAGGAACCATGTTTGGAAACAACGCCAACAAGACTGGGTTTGGTGCTACCAATAACACCGGTGGCTCGCTCTTTGGCGGCGGTAACACCAACACCACTACCACTACGACGAGCGGATTCGGCGGCTTTGGCGCGACAAACACTCTCGGTAGCAACGACCCTCCAGGCACTGCGGGGACGGCCTTTGCCGCTCATACTGAGAAGGAGCCCAACAGCACTGCGACCAACTCGTTCCAGAATCTTCTTTTCCAGGATCCTTACAAGAAGTGGTCTGCGGAGGAACTTCGACTGGCTGACTACGTTGGAGGTCGACGTTATGGCAATGCTACTGGTGGAGGTGCCTTTGGGGTGAGCTCGGGTTTTGGAGGCTTTGGCGCCAACAACAACACGAACACCACTGCGACTACCACTGGATTCGGTGCTACGAACACCAACAACAACGCTGGTGGTGGGTTGTTCGGCGGCGGCAACAACAATAACACCACTTCTGGCTTTGGAAACACTGGAACTGGCTTTGGCGCGACCAACAACACCACGAACAACACTAACAGTGGTGGCCTGTTTGGAAATGCCAACAAGCCTGGTGGTCTTTTTGGTGGCACTAGCAACACGGCAACAACCACGGGCGGTCTGTTTGGAGGCACCAATAACAACACCACCGCAACATCTGGTTTTGGCAACACTGGAACCTCTGGTTTCGGGGCTACTAACAACAACGCGGCTGGTGGCGGCCTCTTCGGAAACAACAACAACAACACTCAAAACAAGACTGGAACTGGGTTCAGCTTTGGAACCGCTGCGAATAACACCACCACCACGTCTGGTTTTGGCAACACGGCCAACAGCGGCTTTGGAGCTACCAACAATAACACCGCCGCCACCACTACTGGTGGTGGCCTCTTTGGCAACAACAATAATAACAACAACCAACAGACCGGTGGGTTGTTTGGCGGCAACAACACCACCACTAACAATGCTGGCGGTGGTCTTTTCGGAGGCAACAACAACAACCAGCAACAGAATGGTGGCTTGTTCGGGAACAACCAGCAGAAGCCTGCCGGCGGCGGCTTGTTTGGCGGTACTGCCACCAGCAATACTGGTGGGTTGTTTGGCAACGCCAACAATGCCCAGCAAACCAACAGTGCCTTTGGTGCAACCAATAATGCGAACAACACTGGTGGGCTGTTTGGAAACAAGCCTGCCACTGGTGGCGGTCTGTTTGGAGCAAGCACGAACACAACAAACACCAACACTGGCGGCGGTCTCTTTGGCGGCGGCATGGGCGCAAACAACCAGAATCAGCAGGCTGCTGGAGGATCTCTTTTCGGCAACAACAACAACCAGCAGCAGAAGCCTAGCTTGTTTGGTAGCACTACCAACGCCGGAGGAGGCATGTTTGGCAGCACCAACAACCAAGCTCAAGGCTCTCTCTTTGGAAACAGTATCAACCAGCAGCAACAGAATGGCTCTGTTCTTGGCAACAGCCAAGCTGGCAATGCTCCCCAGGGTCTCACTGCTAACCTCAATGATGTCTCCGCCTATGGTACGCCCTCTTTGTTTGTCGGCCTGAACGGTAATGAGGTTCAGAACCCTGGTCCCCTTGCCACTCCTCTGAATGGGAACTCGAAGCCTAGGAGAAGCTCGATTCTCCCGATGTACAAGTTGGCTCCGGCATCCGCTTCTCGGCTTTCCACCCCCCAGAAGCGAGGATTTGGCTTCTCTTACAGCACTTACGGAACTCCCACGGGCAGCCCTGCAAGCATTTCCAGCACTCCTAGCACATTGGGGCGAAGCCTGTTGGGCACTAGCAGCGGTACCAGTCTGAGCAAGAGCGTTTCGGCCAATAACCTTCGCCGAAGCTTCAACACTGAAGACAGCATTCTTGCCCCTGGGGCCTTTTCGAGCGGCTCTCAGCCTCGCTGGTACGGCAGCACTGGTTCGAAGAAGCTTGTTATCAACAGAGATATCAGGAGTGATTTGTTCTCCACCCCCCAGAAGGACAAGCAATCCGTTGATGCCGCCGGAAGTGCTCGAAAGCTCTCCAAGCGTGTTAGCTTTGACACCAGCAATGTTGAGGCCGAGGAAACCACCCCCGTTCGCAACGCTCTTCCTGCTCCTGAGGATGTTTCCAGCCCAGCTGCCGATGAGACTCCCCGACAGACTCGTGCCACTAACGGTTCTAACGGTTCCAAGACACCAGAGATGGACGAGGCCAAGGGCAAGGAGCTTGCGATTGTTCACGAGGAGGATCACTCTGCCACCCCCGAAGCTAGCACCCCCAACGGCTTTGACAACGCTCCCGGCCAGTACTGGATGTCTCCTCCCAAGGAGGATCTCGAGAATATGAACCGCATGCAGCGACAGAAGGTTGACAACTTCACGGTTGGACGTGATAATGTCGGTTATGTTTCTTTCAAGGTCCCCGTCGATATCAGCAACATTGATCTTGATGAAATCTGCGGTGGTTTGATTGTTCTTGAACCCCGATCCGCCACTGTCTATCCCGTTTCGGCCAAGAAGCCCCCTGTTGGCAAGGGCTTGAACGTTCCTGCACGCATTTCGCTTGAGCAGTCTTGGCCTCGCGGTGGTCGCGACAAGAGGATCTCTAGCGACCCCAAGCGCTTCAACAAGCACGTCGAGCGTCTTAAGCGAATTGAGAACACCGCATTCGAAAGCTACGACAAGGACACTGGAGTTTGGGTCTTTTCCGTCGAGCACTTTACAACCTACGGACTTGACGATGACGATGAGTCCGATGACGAAATGGAGACTGTGCCTCAGGCGATTGAGGCCCAGAAAATGGCTCTTGCTGTGGTCCGCTCTCCCATGGACGATGACGCTTTCGACTTTAGAAGACCAGCAGGTCTTCCCGGCACGTTTGATGAGCAGGCAGCCATGGATGAAGATGACTTCTCCGGTAAGCCGTCTTTTTTAGGGGTTAGCTCCGCGGATTCTGCGCCCAACGATGTGAGACTCTCTCTTGACGATGAGTACACAGCCGAAATGGGCGAAGAATATGACTTGTCCGATGACGAAGACATGGCGAGGTCTTTGGTCGGACAGCATCTTGCCGCGGAGCTCCCCGATGCCTCGTCCGAGGATGGCCTGGATGAACTCCCCAAGAGTACTCCAGGTGGCATTCTCAGAGCTAGGATGCGAGCTGTGAAGGATTCTGTTGGTCCTGTCACGCTCGAGGTTGCTGATGGAGATGATTGGACAGAAATGTTGAGGAAGACTGTAAGCCCCGTGAAGCGGGATCGACAACTTTTGAAGGAATTGAACGAGTCACCCTCCAAGCAGACTGGACTGCTGATCGATTTCGATAAGAGCGAAGGTGACGGTCTACGAAAGTCGCTTTGGAAGAAGAGCACGGCGAACAACAGACTGGATGGATTTTCAGCAGGCGCACAGTTGAGTATGGATAAGGGGCGTGGATTTGCCACAAGCATCGACCTCATGAACTCCTTGTTTGAGAAGCCCAAGCCTGCTCCTCAAAATCTTCGAGCCTCGATTCCTGGCAAAGGATTCCCCAAGGTCGGTTCCCTAGTTGCGATTTGACTTCCTCCCAAATTGAGTGTGTTGGAGGCTCATGTAATTACGACTTTGATATGAATAAAATGCTAAGATTGGATTAACTAGTGGCCCTACGAGCGACAAGACAAGCACCTTAATATTGATTCTGAAGAGAAAATGTACCACGACGCTGGCCGTCCAACCTGGGGACCCGACGAGACCCTTGTCGTGCCGAGACCCCTTTCCTTGGAGCCTGTACGCCGAATAGGATCTCAGACTTCCGACCTCATCTCCTTCCAGCGTTCCAACATTCAGACAGAGAAGCAGGAACTTCGATTTGCCAACTTCTCAATCGAGGTATGTGATACGTTGTAGATTTATACCCAACTAGCTAACAAATCATTAGTCATCCAAGAGGTTCTTGAGCAACCAGGATAAGTTGACTGAGATTCGTGTGGTGGACAATGTTCCTATGGCATCTTTTAGCGCTAGCAGTCTCAAGGATGTGTTCCACCACCAGGATATGAACGACCCTGCCAGCATTCAGGAGAAATATGTTTGGGATCTTGCCAGCATTCTTTTCGATGACATTGTTGCCCAGGACTCGAAACAGCAGATTCATCTATTACGTCGGGCCAAGCTCTCTCAGTTCTGGACTGACCTGGTAGATCTGGCTTCCTCAACGACCATCAGCCTCGCAGGCTCACCTGAGGAGAAGGCTGTTGCTTGTCTCGCTGGCCACCGCATCACTGAAGCTTGCAAACACCTTCTCGATGGCAAGAACTTCCGCCTTGGAACCCTTGTTCCCCTCATTGGCACCAACGATGAGTCGAAGAGGGACATGCGGGAACAGCTCAAGGCCTGGCACGACTCGAAGATGCTCTCTGAATTTTCCGAATCGATTCGAACCATTTATGAACTCCTTAGTGGCAATGCTTGTGTTTGCGAGGGTATGAAAGGTGTTCCTGTTGAGGATCGGCTGGATTCTTTTGTTATTTCCAAGAAGTTTGGCCTCGATTGGAAGCAGTCTTTTGGTCTTCGTCTCTGGTACGCCATTGCCCAAGATGATGACCTGTCTGCAGCAGTCAAGAAGTTCAAGGATGATGTCGACCAGGAGCGCGAGTACGTTCCGCTACCTTGGTACATTGATCAAGGTATCAAGCCGTTGTGGGATGATGCGGCCTCGGATCGCAGACAGGACCTGCTTTGGGGGCTGCTTCAACTATATGCTGACGGCAATTCCGACTTGGAGGCTGTCATCAGACCCGAGAACTCGCAGCTCTCACCTCTCGATATGAGGCTGTGTTGGCAGCTGGGACTCGCCCTATCCTCAACCGGCAAGGTATCTTTTGGTTCAGGCGGCTCTGAGAAGGCCGATGCTGCCACCATTGCCTACGCCTCACAACTGACCAGCGCTGGGGAGTGGCTCGAGGCCATTTTTGTGCTATTGCATCTGAGCAGCCCAGTGGCTCGCCAGATGGCTATTCAGGATCATCTCTGTCGCCACGCCGGCTTGATTGGTAACGAGACTAGCCCTGCTTTTGGCATACTGACCGACAAGTTCCGAATCCCCGTATCCTGGATTTGGGAGGCCTTGGCCTTGTACATGCGCAGCGTCAAGAGGGATGCCTATTCCGAGGTGCAATGCCTCCTCCGCGCTGGTTCATACCTCGAGGCTCACCGCGTGCTGGTGAGGGAAGTCGCACCACTTGCGATTGTCGAACGTGATTATGCCGGCCTCTCTGCTCTCATTTCCCAGTTCGAGGGCCGAAGTGAAACAATTTCGGAATGGTCGCTTGGAGGAGAAATTTATGGTCTCTTCCTCACTCTCCTCCAACACAGAAGCAAGGGCGAGGTTGCGCCTGCTGTGGTTTTGGAGAGACTATTGGCTGGTCTTCATGCTATGAACGAGAATGCACCTGATACGGAAATTCTCAGATACGCTGCCGTGTCTGATATGGCGGATGAGACTGCCAAGGAGATTTTGAAGATAACACGAAAGAGACAGGTATGTCACGACGGACTTTCGGGATTTACACATTTACAGAGACTAACGTATCAACAGGATACTGAGCTTAGGTCAAGGATTTTGAACCTGCCCCTGACGCAGGATCGTTTACTAGCGTACTCGGTGGATTTGAGCATGGATCGTTATCGGGAGGTGATGTCTCATTGAGAAAGGGTATTTTCACGCATAATGCACTGGTGACGGGGAAGGGAAGTTGAAACGTGTATAAGTTTGTAATGGTGTGGTAGGGACGTGATTACGTTCGCGACAAAAGTGGGTGTGAAGCTCTGCAATTTGTTAGGGCAAGTTTTGGGGCTCAAGAAAAGCAAGAGTGTAGGATTGTAGAATAGCCGTAGATAGATATCACGTTGTTGTTTGGCTTTTGGAACTTTGTGTGCTTCGATGTGATGTGTGCTGTAACGTTCATGTTGTAGTTGGGAAACTCCCGCTGTGGAAAAAAAAAAAAAAAAAAACTCGGCCCACACTTGATCACTGTTGGGCTTACACCACCTTGGTTCATTTATCATCTGTTCAACTTGGCCATCCACAAAGCAAAGCCATGGAAGCAGGAAGAATGGGCGTGATCAACTAGCTGTGGCATCGAGTTTGAAAGAAACTGAGTTTCCGTCATCTAACAAGTCACGCCTGATTCCACACTGACCAAACTTGCACTATGGCGACGCCGAAGAACTGGCCGGCGTCGTTCCCGTACCTCCGCGCGCCGCTCCACGACAAGAGCCTGACGCCGGCACACTTGGTGAACCTCAAAGCTAGGCCCGGACCTGAGAGCGACGTGCCCATCATCCCTACGTCGGCCACTCCTGCTGGACCCAACGGGCTCGTGCGGATCCAGCCCATCACGGAGGCGACGCACCCGGCGTGCGGACAGTGCGGGCTCTTCGCGGCTCGGGACCTGGAGCCGGGCACCTTCATCATGGCGTACCTGGGGCGGGTGCACAGCGGGGCCGCGTCGGCCGTCGACAGCGACTACGACCTGTGGCTGGACCGCGGGGCTGACGCTGCCGTGGATGCGGCGCGGGAGGGCAACGAGGGCCGCTACGTCAATGATTTCCGCGGCGTGCGGGAGCGGGCCAACGCAGAGTTCCGGACTGTCTGGTGCGAGCGCTTTGGCGAGCTGTGTGTGGGTGTCTGGGTAATTGGCGGAGCAGGAGGAGGCAAGAAGGATGGGGGTAAAGGGAAGGGCAAAGCGAAAGCCAAGGGGGGAATCAAGAAGGGAGAGGAGATTTGCGTGAGCTACGGAAAAGGGTTCTGGGGGGAGAGGAAGTCGGAGATGGAAGGAGAGGGGGAATGGGATGAGAGCGGACAAGGGACTGAGGGTGGGTGAGAGGGTTCGACTATCATGACTTGGTGGCATGATGTTGAGTGAACATGCCTTGAGGAGATGGCTTGTCAATCAACAAAAATGAAACCCAGTCAAACAAGAAGAAAAAAAATAGATTATCTATGAACTCTTGCTGGATAATCTGCAACGGCAATTTGACTGCTGTCTTTTGTGTTGCTGGGCTATTGCGTGTTAGTGAGTATCGCACATGAAGACTTTGAGCTTGAGATGTCGCATGATGAAACTTGCTAGATAATATTAGTCCTACTGCATGACAGTAAAATTCCTTCTTCTCTTCGCTATTCCGATTACCCGAGCCATCACTTAGACTCATCCATGCCTATTCATCCGTTATGGCATGTGCAGGGCTGAGGCTGATCCATCACTTCGTGCAGCCTTCCCAATCGGGAAAGGGGTGCGAGCATCCCTGCAACAGCCCAAGTTGTTCTACAGGATGACGAGACTCGCTTCATATTGTAAACTACGAAGATGCGAAAGATAGCCTGAAAAAAAAAAAAAAAAAAAAAAGACATAAATATGTAGCATCTCTCCTCTGTTTCTCTAGCATTTTCTAAACTATCTTCGACAACTACTACCATTGCAATCTTCATCCTTTCAAAGCCGCCCTCCAACAACCCTCACTTACACGCTCCGTATCTATCATCCTTCCAAACTTTTGCAAGAAAACAACATCATCATCAACAACACCAGCAACAGCCAAACTCTTGTAAAATGGAACACGAAAAGAACACCTCTTCCCCTCGTCTTGTACGAACTACACACACTGAGGATGGTAAATCCATCTTCGCCCCCGACACCTACCCCGAGACCTTCAAGCCCTTTGGCCCCAATGCTGTCGGCTTCACAATATTTGACATGCGCCAGACGGTCCCGGTTAACAACTTGGACCCTGTGCCAAGCTTCTCACAGACGCTCCCTCGCTGTTCTCCCGAGGGCGCCATATTTTGCCTCAGTGAGATGCCCCCGGGGTCTGGGCAAGGCGCCCCCATGCACCGCACCCAGAGCATCGACTACGCCGTGGTGCTCTCGGGCGAGATAGTACTTGGTCTCGATGGAGGTGAGGAGAAGACGGTAAAGGCTGGGGAGGTCATTGTCCAGCAGGGCGTGAGCCATAGGTGGAACAATAGAGGTGACGTTCCTTGCCGGATGCTCTTTGTCATGATTGGCGCCCAAAAGGTCCAGCTGAAAGATGGAACTGTTCTCGAGGAAGATGTATTTTCGAAGAAATAAGTTGCTTAAACTCGTCTGAGTGGGAATTTAGCTGGCAGTATGTTGATGGAAAGACGGATTTGTTCCTAGATTTTGTTGGCTAGATGATTGACAAAGCACCCAAATTTGACTTCATTCCTGTGTATTCGCGAATTCGTTCAAAAACTGCCCTGGCCGCTGCCTTTTGTGATGCCGTAGATGCGCCATCCTCAGATTGGATTATTTTAATGGGCCAGAGGAGGAGGTAGGCGCCGACTGCTCGACATCGAGGTGGCTTTGATGGGTCTGGGAGGCAGCGACCCAGGTGGTCTATATCTCCTAGTGTTTGCGGAACGGTCGCCAGGACCTCATCTGCGAGAATCTCGATTTGCATCAGAGATGAGGATTCCTCGTCCCTCATCATGGCCTCTGCATCAACATGCTGCTGCGCATTCAGCATAGACATGGCCTGGCGCAGACAAGCCAATAATTTTTGGTGCAAGATGATTCGGGCCGTGCGATGGTAGTTCCACTCGTATGCCATCCAAACATCTTTGTGGAGCTGCACATCGGCTGGGAAATGTTTTATGACATCCTCGTCTCCAAAAACTTCACTCTTCTTCAGTGTTCGAAACGACCATTCCGGGTTGTTGCGCCAGAGAACCGTCTCTTGATCCAGGCGTTTCATTTCAGGGAACAGCTCGAGGAACCGCGAGAGCTCAATCTCGCCTGCTGTCAGGGACTGGAGCACGGCATTTGCTCTTTGACATATGGTTGAAATCTCAAGAGCGTCCTTTTCCAGTCGAACAGACGCCACTTCTTCGTTGAGATTGTCCAGCCAAGCCCGTGACTCTGGAAGCGGCGGTAGCTGCTTGGCGAGTTGCTGCTTTTGCTAGATGGAAAGATGTTAGGTTAACTTGCCACACCTGGATAGTATGAAGACCAGTGCCTACCAGTCGATGGTGTGCCAGTCTGAATAAGCCCCATCCCCGAGGATCATAAAATTGCTTGTGACCACGGAGCCTCAAGATGTGTGCCATGCCCTGTGTATGAGACCCGATGGATGCCGCCTGGGGCATAAACAAGGTCTATTTGGTGCATTAGAGCGCGGATGTCACAGTTTGAGATGGATTCTTACCTCGAATATGTCCAGAACAACTACCGCCATGAGGTCGTGGTCGTCTGGGACTTTGCCTTTCTCAGCCAATGATTTCCCAAGAGCGTTGAGTGCCTGCCCGTAACACTCCAATGCCCTGGGAGCTAGATGTTTGGTGGATACATCTCTTGAAAGATCAGCAAAGGCGACAGCTTGGACCGCCCAGCGAAGCGCACATCGTCCTTCAACGTTCACTTCGGTGAATAGGGACGGCAAATGTTCCAGAAAGCCGGGTGACGACGACTCGTTGCAAGGATAAATGACATATTTGTCCATGAACATAGAAGTAGCCTGGTCTTCCAACGACGGAGATTCCTCTTCTGTTGGCGTAGCTTTCAGCCATGGTCGAGACGGGGGCAGCCTTAACGTCGAGGTATCCAACGGTTCAGTCACGGGAGAGCGTTCCACGGATCTACTTCGAGTTTTGCGGCCCCCGGCAGAAGAAGACGAGGAGCTGACCGACTCTGATTTATTCTTGAGCACAACCTTGTCCGTTTCGTTTTGAAAGAGTAGATCTGCCTCGTCCCTGTAGCCGACGCAGAGCTCATTACGGGCGAGGCACCGCTGGCACGATGGTCTGCCCCGATCACACTTCAAGGTTTGCTGTTAGTATCTAGATATGGAGGTGATACGGAAGGGACGCTGCATATTGTGCTACGTGCCTTTACACGGCGCTGGCGGCAGCGGAGGCAGCCTCGACTGCGATGCGACATGATGAAGGGTGAGACGTCTGTGATTGCGTGCCCCGCAGATGCAAGTTACACCCGACTGAAAGCCCCACGTACACTTCAAGCCCGATCTAACAGTGCGGTTAGAGAGTGGCATGCACGTCTGAAGGCATTTCGAAATTTATCTTACTTAGATCTTCTGGCACTTTGTTGCCGAGATCAAGATACATCGGGTTGGATAAAATCGAAAAAACACTCGGCCAGTTCTTGCCATATTCTAGGATGTAATTCATTTCATCTCAACTTCAGCATTGTTGTATTCTCACGAAGAGAAGCAAGGCAAACCACAACCACAGGCAGCCCGCTTTGCCCTACTATTGGTCAAAACATCACCTGAAAGGGTTCTCATGATCAAAGTTTTGGAATTCTTAATTATCTCGCCTTGGCGCCTCCGGGCCATGACTCAACAAAGACTTGCTATATCAGAAACGCAGCATGGATATACATGTCCCAACAGCGTTTTGAGAATTAACCAGTTCAAAGCCCGCAACTGCAAGATGTGGTATTATACAGCCAAACTCCTCCAGCCCCCAATCCCACGCTAAAGAAACAATAATTCATTCATACGTCCTCCCCCTCAGCGTCAACATCCTCCTCAATAATCTCGGGCGATGGTTGACTGGGCTCTGCCGACGTTTCACCACTCGTGTTGGTAACTTCGACCGGTTTGCCATTGGTGACTATAGTCGACACAACAACCGAGTCCTCGGGCGGTGTACCCTCAATTGACTCGGCCTCTTTGTCAATATCCTTCATTTCAGATATTGATTGTAATACAGGTTGCTTGCCAGACCAACCAGGCGGGAGTCCGGGTCCACTGTCGGCGTTACCATAGTCAGACTTCTTAGTTCCCTTTGGCCATCGTCCAGGTCCGCGCCCAGTCCCACCCGACTTTCGCTTTGACGACGATGACGACGAGCTTTTGGGGCGTGTCGGTGTTGGCCGGTGACTGCTTCCTCCAGATCGCTTTGGTCGGTGACTGTTGCTGTTGCTGTTGCTGTTGCTTACAGTTCGCGGCGCTGATGGTCGGCTACCACTCGGGCGCGACCGATCTCGCCGGCTGCCCGCGACAGCGGGAAATATTTCGAATCGGGTCGGAGGGATGTCTTGGTAAGGCAATGTCCAGTAGGGGTCATCGTCTTCAGCATCTTCCATGTCTTCATCTTCAAGGGAGCCCTCTTCCTCTTCCTCTTCCTCCCCTTCCTCCTCATTCTCATCCTCATCCTCATCCTCATCTTCCTCCTTATCCTCTGAGGGCATTCCCTCAATGGATCTGACAGGCATGGATTCCGAATCCTCCATCTCGGTAGACTCGAGAGGATCTTCCTCATTTGCATTTGGTGCCTCTTTTTTCACACCGTTTACAAGCGGCTGCTCCTTAGGATCGACTTCGTCGACCCCCTCGTCTACCTTGGCCTCGTCATCCTCTCGAGGCGCAATCGTGTTTATGGGCGGACCAAGCTCAAAGTTGACTGCATTGCTGCGACCCATCACATATGGGGTCCAAGCCAGAGCCTCAGGTTTCAACCTCACATATCCCTTGGCTTCCCACTTTGCGACGTATTGTCGGCAATAGTCGACATCCACTCTAAACGCATACAGCTTAGTTTGTGGATCTCGGACCAAGGCCCGTAAGCCCTCTAAGGCGGAAATCACATCGTCAGGGGTCATTCCCGTATCGTCGGATATTCTTTTGATACTGAGCCCTTCCTTCTTGTGCTCCTCGCTTTCCATGACATCAAGGAAATACCGACACATTATCAGTCGCCAATAGTTTCGATAGGACACCAAACCCATGTCGGACAGGGGCTTCTCTGGTGAGCCGGTTTTCTCCTCAACCCTGGTGAGGAGATATGAGAAATCGATGAGCAGATTTCCGTAACCTTTGCGCTGGTGAATCGGTAAAGTCAGAATGCAAGAGACATTGTTCTGGCTACTGGCCCGCTTCTCCTTGGAGAAATATCCAACAAAATGGTAGCCGCATTCATCAAACTCGCAAAGAACATAAAATAGAAAAGGCTCAACATCATAATACAGTGTCTTTGAGCCCAAAAAGAGCTTGGCGAGAAGACACAGGTTCTGGCAGTAGACCGGGTTTTTTCGGCCATCAACTTCGAACATGGACACCGAACCATGTCGATAGATCTCATCCCCTGGTGGGTGCTTGGCTGGGCATTTGAGTTTGTGTCTCCAAGCCACGTAATCCGAATTCATGTACTTCAGGCAGAACTCGCAAATGTACAGCACCCTATTTCTGCTGTATTCGGCAGGATATGGCGCCGCGTACCAGGTGTCGATTTCCCAACCGCCGAACTCGATACATTCGATCTTGCTTGCATTGTCGCTCGATTTTTTAGCCTTCCGAATGGGAACTTCGGCATCCGCCTGCATGGCAAGTACGCGCGCTCTCCATTCATCTTCGGCCTTTTGCTTCGCCTCATCGAATTTCCGACGGTCTTCAGGAACAGGTAGTGTTTTTGAGGTGTCAGCCTCGGTCTCCGTGAGGATACCACCATAGGGTTTCCCCTTCATGTCTTCTGTCTCTCTATCAAAGAAAGAATAAAACGGCTGTGTGTATGTATCTGATGTAAATGGTGTGGGAAGTGCTGCAGCGGGAGTAGGATTGTTCTTTGGCGTAGGCGCTGGTCGCGCTGGGGTCGCTCGAGCAGCATTCGCAGGAGCGGGGCTGGGGGCAGCAGCAGCGGCGGCGGCGGCGGCGGGAGCTCTTCTCCTATCTCGTTTACGGCGAGAGAGAATCTCCTTCAGATTTCCGGGACGGACCTGGATCTTCAGCACCAAAGCTGTTCTGGTATTTTTCTCCACCGTAACGGGGGGAGGTGGTGCGACCTTGAGTCTAAGTGTTCTCGAAGACAGCTGTCTTCTGGGCTCCGACGAGTTTCCATGGTCTACCCCGTCATCATTAGATAAAGTGGGCTCAGTCGATTGATTTCGAAGGCGCTTCCTGAGGGATAACACACTATCATCTGGTTCAAGAGAAGATGATTTGCGCTTCCTCAAAGTGCGAGATCCATCCATAGAATCCTCGTGAAGAGCGGAAGGAGAGGTCGAGGCTTCTGCCCCTGACGGGGACGGTCGCGTCTCTTCGCCGAGATCTGCGATATCTGATGGCTGTGAGACCAGATTAACTTCGTCCACACTTTGATCATCCACACTTTGGCCGTCCATATCATGATCCTCAACCTCAGAGTCATTGTAACAATCAGGACACTTCCAGTTTTTAGCATCTGTTTCGCATTAGTAATTGAACGGATACATCATAGTGAAGCGATGCTTACTATTTTCTTCGCTCATGGCCGCACCATCTCGAGCACATTGTTGATGAGCTAGGATTTGTTAGTGAGCGCATAAATACTTAAGCTAAACAATCATACCGTTGTCACCACAACCTGCGCAAGCAAGGTAGGCTTCAAAGTCCTCACTAGGGTCGCCTTCTTCGTCTTGTTTGCAGAATATGCAGTTGTTTGCCGGGGCCGCTTCCGAGTCTTCATCGTCTTCTTCCGCGCCCCCAGCATCCTCCCATGGCGCCTCCTCATCTGAATCAATAGCGCTTGGCGCATCGGAAGGTTCGCTTCCAGAATCATCATCGTCCGTTTCTCCTGGTTTGACTTTGACGGCGCCTACACCTTCTTCATGTTCGTAGTCTTCGCCTTCAGCATCCTCATCTCCTTCCTCTTCGAGGTCGGCCTCGTCATGGCCCTGGTGGCTGGCGACAGACATCTGCTGGGGCAGGATGAAGTCGTTGTCCTCCTCACCCTCGGCATCTTCGTCAAGCTCTTCGCCCGATGCATCGCGATCGCTGAAGTCGCCTTCTCCGTCGAGTTCCATACCAGCGCTATTGGAGCTTGTCATGTTATTGCTTAGAACTTCGCCTGGGGTGGCAGCAGTTTCATACTCGGCGTCCTCATCAGATAGCATGGCGCTGTTTCGGAGGTCGTCCTCCATCGGCAGTGCGCTTTTCGAAATTACCCCTTCGTTTTAAAAGGGAAGCAGTAGACTATGAAATCTAGGCTGGGCATATCGATCGGGGTTGGGGTACAGAAACGGGCGTCGCGATGCCCTGAGGCCGGCTGTTGATGAGCTTTGCCGAGACGCGGCTTCGGATCGAGGGGCGGCTCGGGGCTGTGCGCGCAATATCACCAGACTTGAGGCAATTGCAGACTCGGGCGCAGAGGGCCTGGCCGTAGCAAGCGCGACGTAGGTTTGGAAGCTTCACCAGTAGCTGGAGATGGTGGCAAGAAACGCCGCTGCCGGACCACGGTCGAGTCGCGTCACCATGAGGGTCAACCAACGTCGCGAACTACAGTGCGCGGAACACCACGTTTGTTGGCATTGCACGCAAATAGCCGTGCGGAAAAACAAATGCTAACTGTCCAGCTGGACAGGGATGTGGGGCACCTTGCTGTCGCTCCCCCAGCTCCGACTGCCGCCTCAGGCACCAATTTTATCACCAATTGCTCAATCGTCAATGGCTCGGTTGACGTGAGCTTCAAGTTTAAGGCCCGGCCGACGGAAGACATAGCACCACCCCGACAGCCCCGAGCGCCAGGTCAATCGTGACCAATTCGATTCCTCGACCGCCGAACCGCCCATTGTACGATTCGAAGTCTGCCTAGGCAGCACCGTCGCGAGCATGCCCGTTCCTTTCGAGGCCCTCCTCCCCTACGCCATCATGACCGGCGTACGTTCTGACATGGTTGTTGGCGCTGGTGGACACAAGCTCACGTAGTATAGATGTTTGCCATTTCTGGTACCGGTCTCGCTGTCATCAAGACTTGGCAGAACGAGGGAAAGCGACCGCGCTACTCGGTTGACCAGTGGGACCAGGTATGTTGCGTACTTAAGATGTTGCTTGTTCTCCAAATACTAATTATCGCTATAGCAAAGTACGATTTCGCTCGAACTTGAATCTTGAAGAACAACATTGATATTAATATGATATCTAGTGATGGAGCGTGACCGTCGACTCACCGGATCCCTACGAGGACAAACAGATAAAGCGGACGCACCGCCAGGCTTCGAGTTGAACAACCCTTGGAAGGTAGGCTTTGCCAAATATAGGGAGATCCAGTACGGAATACTAAACCTGCTTTACAGTTGGAAACGCGCTTTGCCTGAAGAATTAATGGTCGCAATTCGATCTCGTCTTCGAAAGTGCCGCACGCAGTTAGGTGCATGTCACGAGTGTACATATTAGAGTGGATAAGCATTAGAACGTCTAGGCTTAAGGGACAGGAAAGAGAAACAAACAAACAATTTCTTCATTTTACGTGCCTTCTCTTCGTAACCCATTCACGCCGCAAAATCAACGGAGATCACGTTGGTCCAGTAACAGATGTTGGATTTATATTGCTATTTCTGCTTTATTCTTATTCAGAGTCTCCAAGAGTGTGCACGCTTGGCACATGGCTTGGCTTGACATGTATCCGCACTTGATACATTGACCAAGGGTTTGCATTGGACCTGAAGCCTGCTTTTGCTGTCGAGGACGAATAGGCAACGCAACCGACTCTTCCTCGGCTTTAGCAGCCCCGTTTGAGGTGATTTCGGTTTCGAGTGGATTAGACTTTTCCTGACTTTGAAGGCTCGCTTCCATTTGTGCCATTTCGTTGCCAGACGTACGGCCGTTGGCTGATCCGCAGCCCCCGATTCCTTCCCCTTCATCACAGGCACATGCGGCTTGGCCCTTTTCTGGTGTTAGTCGAGCCATGTCTTCGCCGCTTCGGACAATGTCCAAAATGGCACTTGGCCGAACTTTCTCTAGATTCTTGATCAGACCTCGTGCTGTTCCCCGAAATGCTTCCGGGCTGTAAATGCACTCAGTGCTAAAGTAGTCTAGTTTTTTGTGATGGGCATAGAGCACAATCTCCTTTTCGTATGCGTACTTGAGGGGCTTGCTTCTCTTGACGTCGCTGTTGGAATCGCCTGTGACAATGCTTGTGCTTCGGGCCAGCCGAGGCAGATCACCGCGAAGGAGATTCATCAGCACCGTCTCGGCAACATCATCGGCGTTGTGCCCTGTCACAACATGCCTAATGGCCAGCTTTTTGGCGCCACGGTCAAGAGCTTGACGTCGAAACACGCCGCAGTAAGTGCAGTTTCCCTTTTTGCCAATAGTCTCCACGACTTGGTCCATGGTCCATCCGTATAATTCGTCATAGCCCACAATCTCCAGGGGCATATCGTATTGGACTGCGTTTCGCTTAACGGTTTCTAGCGAATCATCCCGGTATCCTTTGATTCCTTCATCAACACTCAACAAGACCAGGTTCAGCCCGTATCCGTGTCGTTCGTTAAGAGTCTTCATGACGGACGCCAATACGGTTGAGTCTTTGCCACCTGACGCCCCGATGGCCACTTGTTCACCAGGAAAGAAGAGCTTTGACGATGTAATTGTGTGATGAACTTCATCTTCAAAGACTCTAATGAAGCAGTCTCGGCATAGTTTGTGGTGGTTTTTGGGTCGCTTGACAACGGCCCTGTTCTTCTCGCAGCGCACGCAAATGGTGGGCGGCATCTTGAATGGACCCTAGGTGCGCTGTGGTTACTGTTGATCTAATAAGTTAGAATAAGATAATAAATTTCTCCGTTTTGTAAACAAACGACTCGGAGAAGCTGATCCAGGGGGACATTTATGAAAATGCAGGGGGTCTTTAAGAGACTAATATTTTGACTACGATTCTATGCAAACCCAGCGCTGCCATTACTCATACCCAACCAGGCTGATGGCTAAGTTTGCCTAACAAGCAAAAACCATTGACCCACTCAATGCAGGGGTCATGTGTGACAGCACGTGACTCCATATTTCTAGGAAGGCCCCGCACAACAAGTTCTTGCCCTAATTGACACCACGGAAAATCAGGGCCGTTTTTTTTTTCTTTTATCTTCCCCGTCAAGCATCCACCACGGACTTTCGCTCTTCAACCCACGAGCATTCACCCAAAGATCCAAGATGGTAAGTCCAACATGATCTGGACTCTAATGGCCACAGTTTTGTGAGTCAAGAGCGCACCTGCGCAATTGAACAACGGCGTCGCTTGCGACCTGTTGGTATTCCGCCCGATGTCCATCACGGACTCGGGTGAAGACATGGCTGGAGATGCATGAAGTGCGCAGAAATGCCACAACATGCTCTCGTTAGAGTTCAGAGAAGACCCTTTTGGCTTGAACGCCTCGCTGATGTCTTCTTTTCTCAATGACAGCCTCCCAAGTCCGGCAAGAAGGTCGCCCCCGCCCCCTTCCCTCAGGGAAAGGCTGGCAAGAAGGCCCCCAAGGTAAGCACATTGAACTATATCTCACCGAGCCACTTGAGATGGCTAACGCGCGACCAGAACCCTCTCCTTGAGAAGCGACCCCGAAACTACGGTATCGGCCAGGACATCCAGCCCAAGCGCAATGTGTCCCGCATGGTCAAGTGGCCCGAGTACGTCCGCCTCCAGCGCCAGAAGAAGATCCTTCAGATGCGCCTGAAGGTTCCCCCGGCTCTCGCCCAGTTCCAGCACGTCCTCGACCGCAACACTGCCGCCCAGGCTTTCAAGCTCCTCAACAAGTACCGCCCTGAGACCAAGGCCGAGAAGAAGGAGCGTCTCCTCCAGGAGGCTACCGCCGTCAAGGAGGGCAAGAAGAAGGAGGATGTCTCCAAGAAGCCCTACACCGTCAAGTACGGTCTCAACCACGTCGTTGGCCTGATTGAGAACAAGAAGGCTTCCCTCGTCCTCATCCCCAACGATGTCGACCCCATCGAGCTCGTTGTCTTCCTCCCCTCTCTCTGCAAGAAGATGGGTGTCCCCTACGCCATTGTCAAGGGCAAGGCCCGTCTCGGCACTGTCGTCCACAAGAAGGTAAACTCACACGTCTCCCCTTGAAACCTAGACATGACCGCTGACTCGATTTAAAGACCGCTGCCGTCCTCGCCATCACCGAGGTCCGCTCTGAGGACAAGACTGAGCTCTCCAAGCTCGTCTCTGCCATCAAGGATGGCTTCCAGGAGAAGCACGAGGTCGCTCGCCGACAGTGGGGTGGTGGTATCATGGGTGAGAAGGCCAACAAGCGAATTGAGAAGAAGCAGAAGGCTATTGAGGCTGCTACCAAGATCTAAGCTGTCTGTCTAATACCCTCACAATGAATTGCGATTTATGGGATCAACGGTGTTGCACGGTTCAGGGCATGGAAAATGAATGAATTTTTCTCGGGTTACGTTTTATCCCATCCATCACAGTGACTGTGGGGCATGGGCTCGACCCTACCACACAATAGACGATGAACTTGTTCTTGAAGTGAAGCGTACCGTGATACCCATGTCTAATTTGATAAAAAAAAAATCGTGTCTCTCTTCCACCAGTGTACAAGGTTTCCCATCTTAGCTTGACCCGTTTCGTTAAGTCAATCCCTGCCAGGAACGCTAACCCGCTGTCATGGAATACAGATCCGAGGTACTCTAGCCCTAGAATCCTTGACAAGTCACGACGAAGGCGTATGGAACTCTGGAACTCCACACGGGATGGATAATACCCCGTGGGAACCCAGTCTCGGTCAGCACTCAAGCTTATCACGAGAGATAAACGATGATATCTGTACTGCCACCCCGGCCTAATGCACCCCAATCACGATGGCCAAAGATATTTTCTCGTTGTGAGCTGAATTGCAAAGTCCTCATCCCCATGCTAATCACTTCTCCAGGAGCAAAGTCAGAAAGAAGAAATTTAAGTGTCTAAAGCGAAAAGGATATATGGATTAATTCTTTCGAATTAAAATTTGTCATGATTCTACGCGCAAAATGAAGAATTATCTACGTTTTGTATCAATATGCGTATCCATGTATACATGCGCACTTGAACACATTAACTGAGGTCCCACGTCAAACATCAAACTCAGCTTTGTCGCAAAGAGGGTCAATTGCAGGGGGGGAATGAAGGCTCTCCATCCTTCGAATCAAACAACTACTTTTTCTCGCAACTCATACCATCAGTCTTTCTTCCCTTTCAACACACTACCACGCCTTCATCTGGTAGAAGACGTGCGGCACAACCTTCCTCTTCATACTTTCCGGTGCAATATTCTCCATTTACATTCGTCCACTGGACGATTTATCTCATTTTTGCAGCTTCAGTATTCCTCTGAATACCGAGGGTTGCGTTTTGATCTTTGTACCTTCTCTCCCAGTTCCGACAAGTCGTTTCCTGCGAAGTACATCTGCAACTACGCTGGTGCGGTTTTCAATGTAGTGCAACGTTCCCCACCATAATCCATTGCGATAAACGAACGAACTACCAACGAGATGCCTGACATCCAAATTGTGGACGGCGTGATCGTCAACGCGGGTCTGAACATTAATGTTGATGACATGAGTGTGGAACGCCTCCTAGAGGCAGAGGTAGAGAAGATTTCGAAAGAAAGGCTCACTGAACTTTATACTAAAATGGTCAAAGAGATCTTCAAAGACCTGGGAGTGGATATTGCGAACAATGCCACGTGCTTTGAGGTTTGCGTCAAACGTGTCATGCGAAGCAATCTCCTTAGTTCCACGCAACTCTCACGATGGGGTGGTTACAGAGCCATTCTCAAGGACACTGTCGTAGCTGTTAAGGTTTGGCGGCAAACTAGCATGGCTTACATCATACCGGCGCCTCAATTGGTTGCATTTTGGGCGGCGCTCAACATTCGACGGGTGCGCAGCGATGGAAGCGACGAAGCCTCTCGCAATTGTCGGCTTCTGCAGATGTACAAATACATCCACGCCGCCATCCATATCTTCCCCAAACACCAAAAGCATTTTCTTGTCAACATCCAACCAGTCCCAGAGCCGACTATCACGGATGAAACGGTTTTGGACTACCCTGTCGTTCACGCCCCTGTGGCCCTGCCGAATAGATGGGAAGTCTTTCTAGCCCTAGGCAGACATGCACTCCTCGAGAGCAATGACGGTGAAATTCAACATCCATCCTTTCACATGTCCGAGGATGAAATACAAGAACTGGATCCTACGGAGCAAAATGCAGTTCGACATCGCCTGGAGGCAGGACCTCCCAGCTACCTGACTGACTCTGACTCGGAAGATAAGAATCGAACAATCACGGTGAGAACAGAGATAACCCGAGCCGAGGTCATGGCGAAGGCTGGTGATCTTTTCTACAAGCTCGCGCACCCGTTGCGTTTTGCCAACGAGGACATGAAGACTCAAGTTGACGAATGGATTTCGGAGGATTGCATCCAACTGCTGAACGAAAACAATCGCAATCGTCTGTGGGCGTGGTGTGTGGGCCATTCCCAGGAATGGGCGGATCGAATTCGGGCGCTGCCTGAAATCTACCCCGAGATTGTTTGTCGTGAGGAAATTCAGAGGGAGCCACGTATTGGAATGCGGCACAAAGGTCCCCTCTCGCAACACTTGGACACTTTGTCCAAGATCGCAGACGATCCCGAGGCGGTACGAAAGTGGGTTTCCCACATGAAGCCAGTGGCGAGGGCTGAGGCTCGTTTCAATCTTTGGTCCACGGACCACATAAGCATGCAGGCCCGTATAACGCAGCTCCAGCAGAGAGACGGCGAACGCACTCTAAGAATGATGCGACAAGAAGTGGCATCACTCGAGAAGGCCGCAGAGATGATGCCTATTGTGGCAGAGAAGCTGGAGTCAACTTCGGAAAGGCTTGCTCAAGCGATGGGAGGGTTTTCCCTCACCGGGCTGATGCGGGCTGATGAATAGCTGAGCCTAATTTAAGACAGCGAGCAAAGAGGTCATAAAAGCGGCAACCCGTGCCCGGTCATGTGTCGCTTGTGTTTCGTCTCATAATGCCATAGGAAACACTTCACGGTCGTTCAAATCACCGGGCCCATTCATGTTAAAGGTTATCCGATTTTTATTCATCACTAATAATCCATTCCTTTTCTTGAGAGTTTCCGCTAGAAGGTTATAGACCATCGCGTTGTATTCATCATCATGCTCCAAGCGTCTACCTGAATAATATCCTCAGGACGTGACCAGATCGCCGAAATTTGACACCGTCAACGTGTAACACTCAATTAAAAGAAGAGCTTGAAAATATCGTTGTAGACGAACCAAGCACCAGCTCCATCCTTCATGAGCTGGAATGTCTGGCTGAACTTGAAGCTAGTCTCGGGATCGACCTATACATGGACCTATTAGCGATGTCTCAAGAGAGGGATGGAGCTATCCAGTAATCATACCTGAATAGCACCGGTAACCAGAACAAGAACTCCGCTCTGCGTGCCGTCCGCCTGGGGGATGCTGGGCTGGGCGTCTTTGGTGTAGATTTCGTGGGCAACCTGTCCGAATGGAAGGCCCTGGAAGGAAAATCATCAGCTTGGCACAATTGGTTTGGCGGAGAATGCTCAACGTACGGTTAACTTGCCAACGATGCTCTGGGCGCCGAGGAAGGATTCACTCTCCCAGCTCAACATGGACTGCTCTCGCTTTTAGGGGAATAAAAGTTAGCTATTGTCGCCTTCTGGGACCAAGGTGCAGTTTCCAGCCAGCACATACGTAGAGAGCAGCGAGGCTGGCACGGTCATTATCGAATGTCTGGTAGTAGTGATCGATGAACTGGTCTAACGGCGACGCATGTTAGGTATTCGCTTAGTAACGAGGTTAATGGCTGGACAAACGTACTGGCAACGGTCTGGAATTCTAAAGAATGAGCGGTTAGTTCAGTTGTCGCCATAAAAGGGGTTGTTTCCAACTAACCAGCCATGGTGGAAGTATTACGCGCCGACGCGACGGAACAAGCTAAAGTGCCTTGGTTTAAAGGAGAAGTGCTGGAGAGCAGGACGAGCTCTTGTATTGAAAATCGGACTGGCGCAAAGGTCTGGCCAAAGGAAAAAAGAATTGCGGCGGGCGAAGATGATGTGGATGGTGGGGGAGGGGAGGGGAGGGGCACAGTGCATATTAAGTGCGCACGTCAGGTAGGCGGGGTTGCATTGCGACTCATCGGCGCCGCGCGCACACACTCTGCGCAGCACCCAACGCCACGTCGCTACTCGGGAAACAAAGGGAACGCACAGTACGACCCGCTACTCGCATACAAGCTGGGATAATACCCGCTTATTCCAATAACTGGCACCAAAACCCATGCACCTGCGCAATTAACCGATTCGAGTGCCTGGCATAAAATTGCCAAGCTGGAGCTCAAGCTCTCGAAAATCTTTCTCTTCAACGCCCAGCCGAGCAAGGCAGCAAACAAGGCCTAACAAGACACCCAAAGCGAGCCCAACATCCGGCTCGCCGCCTTGGGCTGGGCTGGGCTCAGCTGATGTCTCCGCCTGGTGCATCCCGATTACTGCCTCTCCCCATGCTACAAAATTTTTATCTGTACAACTCAGATGCCCGCTCCCCCGAATCGCAGGCTGTCCAGTAAGGTACGTTCCACATGGTGTCCAATCTTTGCTTGCTGCTTGTCTACCCAACCCACCCCGGCATCGCACTCTCGAGTCAACATGATGACACTCGCTTATAAGAACGGCCAACTGAACTATACTGTTGATACCAATTTTACCAAGCTTACTAGTCTGATTCATTCCCTTGCACACGTCTTCATCATTCAATAGCCACTCTGCAAGGAAACCGCTGCTAACACAGCCAAACAGTCTAGGTCATGCATGATAACTACTCTGCCACGCGCTTGAACTCGGTCACGCCTTCGTACATGTGACTCATCCGAGACCACCACTCGACGATAAGCGCGCAGGGCTTCCCGTCAGGCCCAATCTTGAATTCGGCCTTTTGGAAGTCCCTAAAAAACTTGGACGGGTTCTCGGCGGCCTGTTGCACGTACAGTATCCACCAGGCTCCGCTCACGTGGTACAGCAGGAACATGAATTGCCATGTGGTGTCGGGTCGATCAGCCACCAGAATCTTCTCGTCGGGCTTACTAGGATGAGGCTCAATTCGCAACGTGATGCTCTTGTAACCTGGGTCGTAGTATGTTCCCACAAGCTCTTCGATTCTCACAGGCGAAGGGAGAGGCGGGGCAGGCTGAACAGGGTAGATTGTTTCCCGTGCTTTTGCGTAGGCTGTAGTAAACCTGGTATCAATTCCATGCCACCTAAATCATCGCATTAGCCATCCATTGGTATAGGGTGGGTAACAAATCCTACCTGGCGTTCATGTCGGCTTGGTTACTTGAAGGAATGTTCAACTTCTTGTGTATAAGCTCGAACATTAAAACGTCGATAACAGCGTTGGACGACATGGCTGTGTTTCCAAATGCTACAATGCCAAACTTGGACTCGGGAAACCAGCACGAGTGGCTGCCGTAGGCATGCATCCCACCACCATGCGAGTACATTACATGGCCGCCGTACAAGGTCCGCTCCCAGCCCAGTCCATACATGGAAATGTCCTTCCCGGACTCTGGCATACCTGCCATGATGCGCGGCGTGCGAATGTCCTTGTGAGCTGCTTCGGAGAAGGGCGTTGACTGATCGAGCATGCACCTTATCCACTTGGCGAAGTCGACGGCGTTGGATATAATAGCACCCGCGCCGCTGCAATCAAAGACGGGCATCCTCGGCGTTTCGACAAACTTGTTTTCCACAGAGTCCCAGCTGTAGCCGGCCGCAAAGTGTTCTGGTCCTTCGAGGGCCTCGTCTAAATCAAAATAAGTCGAGCTCATGCCCAGGGGCTCCCAGATGAGCTCCCTCATGACATCGCCAAGGGGTTTCTCCGTGAGAGTCTCGATGACGTGCGCGAGCACCTGGTACATCAGATTGCAGTACTGGAACTTGGATCGAGGCTCCGCCGTCATCCTGAGGTTGCGCAGGTTGCGAACATGGTCCCTGAGTGTCGTGCGGCGCTTCCTCTTGCCGTCTGCACCAACAATGGGACCATCCTCGTCGTCGAGGTACCGCGACGACGACTTGTCGTGCCGCGGGAGCCCCGTCCGGTGGCAGACGGCGTCCTCGAGCGTCAGGTGCTCCGTGGCCCAGGCATCCTGAACGACGAAGTCGTCGCGGATGATGGACGAAATGGGTGTTGCCCAGCCCCGTCTCAGCTGCGGGAACTCCTTGGTGTCAATCAGGTGGGCTAAGGTGGCTCCCACAAAGGCCTTTGTCATGGATCCTACATACCATATCGTCTCGGGAGTTGCTGGCGTATTTGGGTAGCTCGCGATTCCATACCCCTTGTCCTCACCATGTCAGCTCAACTGAGGGGAAGCGGGCAGGGATGGGAGGAAGTCTTCACAGAACAGCTCACCTCTGCAAAGACGTCGTCGCCGTCAATGACTGCGATTGAAATCCCGGGAACCTTCCACTCATCAAGTATCTCTCTAGCAAAGTTGCCAAACTCTTCCGTGAATGGGTTTTCGTTCTCTTCGGGTTGAAACTCGCCCATCGTGTGTCACCGGGTAATTGCAGCGGGAAACCAACGAATGAATGTTTTAGGATTGGCTAAGAGATGAGTGAGAGAAAGTAGGTGTGTGAAGGTGTTATAAACCAAAACTATCAGACCACACTTGATGTGGTTTTCTATATACGAGGATGCCATGCCACTTATACCTCTTTGTTCCCCCCCCTCCTTCTCTTCCTCCCTTGTCTGACGTTGATACGTCGTCAACTTACACGCGCCGCTCGGATGTTTCCGTATTCCGCTGCTCCTGCGGGGTGAAAAAAGACCACCACCCCTGGAAGAGTTACAGCAGCACCAGAAATCCGCCGTCTATTGAGGCCTTGCAGCTCCTCCTAGCTATTTTCGATCTCGAGGAGGCCTGCGAGTCGATCGGGTCCTGCCTGTTCGGGTTACAACCGGCTCCTATCTGCTGTCCACTTGTTGTCCGCTTTAAAATAAATGGCTCCCGTTCGAGCGAGCTTGCGGGGAGGAACCTGGTGTTGCGTTGGCAAAAGTGCCACCCCAAATTGCCCATTTTTTTTCACGATCTGAAGTACCAAGGGAGGGGTTAGAAGGGGTGGGTAAGGGTGGTTGTGTGGCTTGCCACGGGATGCAATGGCGGCTTGCAGACTCGGCGTGCAGATTTACGTTGCAGCGATAAGTAAGGGTACATTGAGCCCGTCATCGCTGTGCCAACATGCATGCGATGCCTGCAGGAGACGCGACGAAGCACCACGCTCGTTGTTTTTGCACATTGTACATGCGTACATGTGTACATCAAGGCCATGCTGCGCAGAACTATTACGCAGGAGTTGACAAGTGCGTTGACGCGGATTTCTCATTCAATACGTTTCTGCCTAAGTCTGGCGCAATCGCTTCGTCAACCTCTACCCTGAACAACCTCACGAGACATCATCACCAGCTCATGCTCATTCATACCACCGTGTCCCCCTCCCGGCTGCGAAACGCCAACGCCCTGGCCGAAACAAGAGTTCGCTTTGATTGAATCTCTAAGCCTCTAGTCTCCGTTGTGTCATGGCCCAAATCCACCGCCCTGAAAAACCTCAGCTCCCATGGCCGAACCTATCCACCACAAGCAATACCCATTCCCGTTTGTCCTCTTTTTTTGTATTTTGCAAAACGCCTCGACGCTCCAGCTCGCTAGCCGTGGTCTGAGACACGGATTTCCATAAACAAACAACTGATGAGCCCGAGGCTCCCACCAGAAAATGTGTTTGCTAGCAATACAGCCCGACTTCCCATCATCCGAGTCTATACCAAGCCCTGTTCATATCATTGAATTCTGTTTGTGACACCGGCAACCACCGATCGTGAGAAGCAACACCTGCACTCTCAACCGAGCGCTTCATTTTGTCTTCAAGAGCCATCATCTGGAACCAGGACAGCGGTTCCAGTAACAATACATAACAATGCCCAAAAAAAATTAGGGGTTCTGGCTCTACAGCTCCTCTTCCTCGTCGACCTTCGGCTTCAGGGCCTCGGTGGCGGGCTTGGATGGCGCTACACCGCCCGAAACGACAGAGTCCAGAGCGGCACTGAGGCTCTGCGTTGCTGCAAGGTTTGCGATCGCAGTCTGGTCCATGCTTGGCCTCTGCTTCTTGAGCGGGCTTCCCACCAGGGACGAATCAGGCACGCTGCTGCTTGCCGCATTCGACAAATTGCCTCCGAGGAACAGTCCAGCGCTAGAGTTCTGGTTGTCGGATCCATCGTTCGTGGCTTCGGGAGTTGGTATGCTGTCGGGATCCGCCGAGTGCGCTCTCTTAAGCTGTGTTCTGTTGTTAGCCTCGATTTTCTTTCTGAAAAAAGAATCGTCTCGGGGGACTTACGTGAATGCGGTTCACACCGTCAGCTAGCTCGCCTTGGAACTGGGCGTCCTCAGGGGCAACCTTCCCATCCACGTCCTTGTCGTCGGCGTCATCCAGTTTGCCCAGAGTGTCGTTTTCGTCGTCATCATCGTCATCACTGTCATCGGCAATATTTCCATTGCTCTTCTTTCTAGCCTTTCGTCGTCTGGCTGCCTCCGAGGTTTGGTCACGGAATGTAGAAAATCCAACAGTTCCACCTGCCTTGAGGGGGCCGAGGTTGGAAAAGTCAAGCTGTCCTGATCGTCGTTTGGCCGAGCCTGGGGTCGTAGGGGGGTTCTTCGATGACTGCAGAACGCCGATTTTCTGGAGTTGCCCTGAATTGTGTATGTTAGCTCTATATCGAACCCCCACATTGGTACCGGATTAAAACTTACGCTCACCGCGGTAGAAGAAAGTAAAGACGGCGTAGGGCTTGTCGGGCCCGTCAATCCCCGTTACCGTCTGCGTGCTGATGGTCTTGGGGTCCAGAGTCTTGGGCTTGGCAAAACTCGTCGTGTGCTCGACGTCGGCATCAAGGCCGTTGCCCTTGTTGCCGTTGAGGTCGTCTTCATCGCCGTCGTGGGCGTCGAATTGGGGAGAGTATTCACCCTTCTTGATTTCTCCAGAAGCCAAGACTCGGAACATGGCAACCTTGATCTGGCCAGTGGCCTCCGGTGGCTCATCATCATCGTCGGACCAAGAGTCTGACTCGTCATTGACAACCTCGACAGGGGACTTGTCGTCGGCGCCGTACCGCATCGTATCCCGCTGCGTCTTGGAGCTTGACTCAGCGTTGCCCTCGAGGATGGAGTTCTGCCGTCGCCGGCGTCTCTCAAACTTTTGGCGACGCTTCTCCAGCTTCTCAGCGGCATCATGGCCCTGCAGGTCGAGGCCGTTCAACCACCGTTCGAGACCGACCTCGCGGAAGAGGAATTCTCGCTCGGCCAAGCCGCCGCCCTCTGAATCGGGGACCTGGACCCATCGGCTGTTGACCCATGTTTCCTCGCCCGGCCGTAGCAGCGTAGCAACCTCCTCTTTGGCTCGGCCGTCAAAGTAGATGTAGGCGGCTATGGTCTCGTTTTCGGAGTTGGTCATGGGATAATAGGGGTTCACGAGACCAGAATATTTGCCACGTTCGCCGTGAGAGCCCGGCTGGATGCCGCCGACGAACTGCGGCTTCGGGTAGGGGTTGGCATCGCTGGGCTTCGGGGTCGAGTAGGGGATAGGCAAGCCCGGCGTGAGAAGAGTGATTGAGATGGCAAACTTGGCGGGCTCAGGCTTGTTGGACTCGGGAGTCAACTGAGGCTGAGGCACTGGAATGTAGGTGCTGATTCGCGAAAGACGAGACTGCTTCTGCATGCCGTGCTCGGGCAGCGGGGCTCCATTTGCATGGATGCTGACCGCAATGCCCTTGAAGCAAGGCATCGTGGCGGGAGGGGATGGGCGAGGATCCCGTGGAAGAGCAGAGCAGAGCAGGGACAGGCAGGCCAAGTTCGAGCAGCGGTCGAAGGGCGCTGGGGTGAATGCCGGGGAATCAGAGAGAGAGTGGGAGGAGAAAAAAAGAGAGAGAGAGAGTCGGAGAGGTCAAGTCGGCGTCGTGATCGTCGGGAGTTGCGTCGAGGGGAGAGACAGGACGAGCGGTGGTGGAGGGTTGTGGGGGCGCCCCGGCGGCTGATGGATCGCTAACTAGCTAGTACAGGAGGGAATAGACCAGGCTAGCCATGTCTCTCGGGTAACAACGGTGGGCAGGCGACGAGAGAGAAGGCGTGGGCTAGATTGAAAGGGGTCGTTGTCGCGATGCTGTGCTGCAGTGCGATGCGAGTGTGTCGCCGGGTAATAAAAAAAAAACAATTACAAGAAGGGCCAGGCAGAGCAGGCAGTAGAGAAGGATGGGCTGGGCAGAAAGGCGGGAGCGGGAGCGGGAAAGATTGGAGGATTAACGGTTTGTGTCGCGGGACAGGTGTGAATGGGCCATAGAATTAGTGGAGTCGAGGTTGAGACCTGGGCGGTTTGCTGGGATGGACCCCGGTGGTGGCCGGGTTGTACAGTTTTTTTTTTTGTTCTAGCAGACAGCGACCACTAACACCTAATGGCTGCGAACGGTGTGACCAGCGCCTCGGGCAGCGCAGCGAACAGCAGGGAGACAGGTGCGCAGACAGCTGGCCGCCCTAGATGGATGAAGAAAAGCACCGCCGGATAGGGCGATAGAGCTGGCAGACAAAGACGCAGGACACGACAGGACAGGGTTAGTCGTGCACACGGCACCAATGACTGAAGGCTCCCGCTGTACCTTGCCTTAGGGGAGTACCACGTGTTGGCCGCACAAGAGAACTGCTCCGAGGAGGAGGGGGGCACCCTCCCAACGAACGAACGACGTATGCCATTGAGAGGCTTCTAGCTCCCTGGGCGAGGGGCTCTGTCCGCCTCTCGCGGATGACCGGGGGCGTCTATAAGCACTGTAAAGGACAGCGGTAACGCACCTAAGTGCGGTGAGGGGCTGGTACAGCGCAGGTTGCAGGGCCAGATCTGAGCGGGGCAGACCAGTCCTCCTTCGGGACAAGCCCCCCGGGGGCTCATGTGTTGGCACTCGACGGCGGCCAGTTGTCGATGGTCCATGTCATGGGTGAAAAATGTTTTCACCATTTCCTGCCTCATGCCCATGCCGGGCTAAACTTTGGTACCTCACACGGGACAAGACGGGGAGGCGGCGGCGGCCTGTTTCAAACGCCAGAACAGGGAACATTTGGGCAAACAACCACCCCTGTCTTGTCCTTCAGCCACTTGGAGCCACGGCCTTGGCGATGCTGCAGTCTTTGTTCAACAGATTCTCCTGCTTTTGTTCGGCCTGGCCTGGCGAGGGGGGCCTTTGCTTTGCGTTTCTTCTCTGCATCTTTGTCGTCCATCCGTCGCATGGCACACACCGTCACATACAGCTTTTTCCCTTCGTCTTTTAATGCATGCAGTAGAATGATGCCGTGCATGAGCAGGTGGCTATCGAAACAAAGCAAAACTGGGCTAAAAAGGGTATCTACACGTTTTCGCCCCTTCATTACACATTACACGTGTTCCTACTCTCTGCCTCTTCCAGAAACACGCCTGCGAATCCTCTCGCTGCCCTCCTCGCTGTAGCTGGTGCCCAATCCAGAATCTCTCTGGTGGGCATCATCGTCTGCGTCTCCCTCGTCATGTTCCTCTTCATCGTCAGCCTCACCTCCTTCTCTGGGGATCTCTGAGAGAGGCCGCTCCTCTGCCGTCTCGGCCTTGAATTTGGGTTCATATCTGAGAGGAGGTTGCCTGCCATAGGTAGGGAATGTGTCAGGGTGATCCTCTTCCTCTGGAATCCCTCCAGTCTCCGTCTCTTCCTCTTCCTCTTTAACGCCCTGCCGCCAGGTTCCCTCCAGTCGCCCAGCCTTTACGTCGGGTTCTGGAGAAAATGATCCAGTGGTTGCGCTCCAGATGGCCCAAGCGATCATCATAAAGAAGAGTTCGCAGGCCCAGAACAAAAGTGTGAATGCAACATACGTAGAGACCCGGTAATGGACCATCAGCCAACGCAATCCCCGGAGCTGGGCTGTAAGTCTCAGCCTTGCATCGTAGATCTGAATGGTTTGCCCAGCTTCGACCTCTACATAGGCGGAACCCGGGAGCTTGGAATTTTTCGGAAACCAAACTCTTTCTGCCAACGGAACAATTAATTCGGTTGTGCTTGACGTGGGAGCAAACATGTGATAAAAAAGGAACAAGACTCGCGATGCATACGAGATGAGTGGATCAACATAGGGCATCAGAGCTGGCCTACGAGAGCTGAAGAGAATACTTGTCTCCCCAAAGCCCCCATGCTCGGCAGCGTGGAGTTGAGCGCTTGTATCAAGTCGGCCGTCGGCTGTGGCGTCGAGAAGGTGCAGGCTAACCATGAAGTTTCCGCGGGCAAGATTCGGGTTGGATCGCGGCATGGAAAGAATCAGCGAGACGTCATATTCTTGCTGGTACTTCAAAGGAGGCGTCGCAATTGACGCAATGCCGTATGGGTTGACGCCAGAGCTGTTGCATACTGTCAGCCAAGGAAGCACACCACGCCCAGCTGGCAAAACCACCCCACCACAAGCGCATACCCATATTGCAAATACAAAGGCGTTGTCATGACCTGGTGGGGAAGGAAGCTCTGAAAGAATAGCGCCGATGCGACTGCAGCCAGGCCGAGAAGGGTAGCGGCACTGGATACGAGAAGGACAGTGTTGACGACTGCTCTTTGGACAGGCTTGGAGGTGACCAGCCGAGCAGTATCCTGCAGGGTCTCCTACAAATCCCAGCACGCATATTAGACAAGGGCGGGCAATTGAAGGGGAAGCTTTATCGTTACCATCGCAGGCAAATCACGTCTACAGACGCGGGTGGTGTCAAGGCCGTCTCTAGAGGTTTGGTGGCAGGTGGAGGTTGAATGGCATGTGAGAATGCATGATACGCGGGACTTCATCAGCTCTCAACGTCATAGCTCCCTTGCTTCCCACCACGAAAGGTACGTACCCTCCAATGCTACCCACACTCGCGACGTCACAGCCCAGCAATGGGGTACTACTTAAAACACATCAATTGGATCATTCAATAGGAACCTGGTATCTGAAATAATATTTTGTTTATTTGAACAAAAAAAAAGGAAAATGAATAGTTTATGTCGCCCCGATTATTGGTATAATAAAGGGCATCTGGAATGAAACAAAATTGCTCAAATACAACGCCGAAACGGAATATGGTGAGGTAGAAGAAGTAGAAACAATCCATAATCGGGCATCATCAGCCCAAGTGCAACAAGCCTATCCCAAGCACCATACAAACTCATCATCAAAATGCAACGGGATATCCGCAAGTCGTAAAAAATTCCATCAATCAATCAATCAATCAATCCGGCAGCTGGTCGGCCGCTCACTTGCTCAAGTCAGTTAATAAATTAGCATGGCTGGAGGTAGTTGCTTGGGACCAGCCCGATGCGTCCATTTCCACCGTGGACCTCGGCCTCCCACCATCCATCGTCTTGATGGCGTAGAACAGCCAGATAATCGTTCTTGGCGAAGCCCAGTTCTTCAGGGATAGCCGCCTGGTACCCGTAGAGTGCACGTGCTGCGAGGGGGTTAGCAAACGGTTTCTAAAGAGGACAAAATAAAGTGACACTTACCATAGTGCAAAATAGGTCTTCCATCCTCAGTGTAAAGTCGCGAGGGATCAGCCACACTCTTGCTTCGCTGTCGAGAGCCACCGCCGTCGTACAGGCCCATGGCACGAGAGTTGGGTCGGCTGCCACGGCTTCGTACAGATCCATATGAGTCCTCTGCAAGCTGAACAGCCATTGCGCTGGCGCGGCTCTGCGGTCTGTTGTAATCTCTATAGGTTGCGGGAGACGGCGCACGGCTAGCATCAACCGGTGAGGCCTGCTGGTAATATTGACCTGAGCTTCGTTTCTGAGGAGAGCTCATTTGAGATGGGCTACGCTGGCTGCCAGCGTGACTTCCCGCATGACTAGCAGCGTACGGGTTGGGCGATGCTGATCGATAACTCATTCTCGAGGAGTCAGGTCGAGAGGGCTGAGGAGAGGTGGTCCTCAGGGGAGCTGGTGAAGTAGCTCTGGGCATGTCAGTACCTCTGGTTCCGGGTCTTGAGCTGGGCGAAGTTCCAAAGACTCCAGAGCCTCCTCGTGACATTTCGGAGCCCCTCGTACCCGGTCGGCTCATGGGCGTTGCCATTGGCGTTGCCATTTCCGTCGCCCGCGTACCAGATCGAGACATTGAGTGTGTACTGTATGCCGCCGTGTCGGCACGGCTCATCTGTGTTGCTCGGGTACCTGACCGACCAACTGGGGGGTCGTTGAAGGTTCCAGCATCACGTCCCATGTCTGTGCCTCGAGTAGCAGGGCGCGAGGGGGAGGCAGCATATCCAGCGGGTTCTGCTCGTCCCATATCCGTACCTCTAGTGGCAGGCCGAGAAGGAGAGGCAGTATATCCAGCAGGCTCTGCTCGTCCAGTGTCCGTACCCCTAGTTGCAGGACGAGAAGGAGAAGCAGTGTATGCTGCTGGTTCCGCTCGTCCCTTTTCTCCGAAGACCTTGCGGGTTTGGTTTGTGACCTTCTTTGTGGCTTCCTTCATCGCCTTGGAAGTCACCGCAGGAGGGGGCACGCCCAATCTCGAAACCTGTGTTTGGGGGGCATACGAGGGAGGCGGTGTTCCTCGCTTTACAGAAGCCGCGTCTTGGCTTCCAGGTACTGGCACTGAACGGGACATGGTGTTGCTGGCAGCTGCGTCGGTCTGAGGAGCAGGCGTCGAAGAAATGCCAATGTACTGATCAGCTGATACTCTCACAGATGATTGCTTGCCCACTGTGACGCCCTTCAACTCAGCAAGGGCAAGGGCAATGGGGTCTGTCTCTTCAGGCTCCTTTGCAGGAGTGGCGCCAGGCCGCTTCTTCTCGTCTGGGTTGGCCACAGGGAACACGTTCTGGCCGACTCCCAAGGCCAGGCTTGCGTTTGCATCGATTGGCTCGGGGCTTGCAGTGCGTTGCTGCGTAATTGGCTCAGGTTCCGGGTTCTTGAATAGTTGCGGTCTACGAGGGGTCTCAGCGGTGCGGGAGCTGGCAACATGCCAGGTGTTGCGACTCTGGGCTGATGAGGATGTGGACATGTCCTTCTGGCTCTTGCGTCTGAAGGGACTGTGGTTCTTCAAGAAACCACCGCTCTTCTTCTTTGTAATTAGCTTTGTCGGGCTTTGGGCGGTAGCTACTGCTGGGGTTACCACAGGAGCCACAACGGGAGCGGCAACGGGAGCCGGAGCCGGAGCCGGAGCCGGCGCGGGGGCAGGGGCAGGGGCAGCAATGGAAGGAGGAGCTGTAATAGATGCGGGTGCTTTAACAAAAGCTGGTGCCCTGATCGGAGCAGGAGCCTGGACAGGAGCAGGGGCTTGGACAGGAATAGGGTCCTGTTTCGTAGGCGACGTCTTCCCACTGGGAGGTTCCTGACTAGAGAACGAGGTTGGGTTAGAGTAGTCGCTGTGGGAGTCTCTGCTCGAGGGACGACCAGAGGTGATCTGGGAGCTTCTATCGGAAGGCGGGCCGACAGGACCAGTACGGCACAACATAGTCATGCCATCCATAGGATACGGGTCGTGAGGGACAGCGGCAACTGGGCCGTGCTGGTTCACATCATAGCTACCACCCCTTCCAATAGAACTGATCGATCCATGTGGATGGCGGGTCTGCTGTTCCTCGTGGGGTCTCCTCATCTCAATTGACTGTCTAACTGGCTGGGTCATTTGTTGGCTCATCTGTTGTTGTTGTTGCTGGTGGCGATAATGTTGCTCCTCAGTGGGTCTTCTCATTTCGATGGACTGTCGAGACTGCTGTGCCACAGGCTGGTTCATCTGTCGATGGTGATTGTATTGCTGGTCTTCAATTGACCTCCTCATTTCGATTGATTGCCTGGTTGGCTGGACCATCGACTGGTTCATCTGCTGTTGACGGTAGTGTTGCTCCTCGATTGATCTCCTCTTCTCGAGCGACTGTCTCTCCATTGATTGTCTCTCCGTCGATTGTCTGCCCTGTTGCGTCATTGGAGGGTAGCGCTGGTGCACTGACTGCTGTGGAGCTTGCTTGTAAACCTGTTGACGAGACTGGGGAGGTTGCTGGAACTCGTTGGGATGGGCCTGGACGGGCTGAGCTTGCTTTTGGGGAGCCCGGATAGACTCAGGCTTGGGTGCGGGAGGTTCTCGGTGAGCAAGGTCATGAGCCAGGGCGGAATTGGGGTCATGGTGAGACTCAAAAGTAGATGGCTGTGGCGAAGATGATCTGAATGCTGGGTTAATGTTTCGAGGAAACTGGGCGACGGAATAATTATCGTCCTCCGAAGCTTCAGACTGGCTATCGCCAATGTCTCCACGACAAAAGTTGATGTACCTGGGAGCGTCTGGAATCTCCTGTCCTGTGCCGCGGTCGGTGATGAATGTGATGATATCCTTTTCAACGTCCATTACTTCTAGGGACAGTCGGATCTTCTCACATGATGAATCGTCGCTGACACATACTGTGGAGGCAATGTTGGCAAAGGTCCAGAGACTGCTCTTGGTAAAGTCCAATCTTTCTTCTTCCAAGTCTTGGAACTTGTCGGCAGCCGCTTTCCATTCTCGATTCCATCGCACGGTCGTTTCTTCCAAGGCCTTGACAGCATTCTCGTATTCAGTGTTTGATGTTGCCAGGCTGATTTGTGTCTTTTCGAGCTTTGCCTTGTTTCGTCGCTCTTCTTGGCCCATGACCATGTGGCCCTGGGCGAGGTAACCCTTGATCTTGAGACATTCCTGCTCGTACTTATCTCGAGTCTGGCGTGTCTCGTTAGTGGATATAACCAGTCGAGATAGGTGACTAAACAAACCTTGTTGACGTGTGTCGTCTGCTGCGTCTTAACCTTAAGAAGCTTCTCAACCGTGTTCTGCACAATCTTGCGACGCTCCTTCATACCGCCTGCAAATGCACCTAGTGGTTCTTCGAGCTCGGTCTTCATCTGCGCTGCGATATTCTGGTGCTGCTTGGCCATCTGCTCGACTTCACCGCGGACAGTATCCAGCGACGTCTTGAGTGTGCCCATCTCTTGCGACCCCAGTGGCTTTTTGCAGAGGTTCATAAGCTTCCTAGAGTATTCTTCCTCGATCGATGCTCGGGCTGTAATAGCAAACCGTCAGACACACGCGTTGACGAGAATAGGGTCATTTCAACATACCGCCATAAAATGTTCTCAGCTCGTCGCATGTTACCTTGGCTCCGGCCATGCGATTGAGCATGGGCTGAACTCCGGCATCGTCCTTACCCCAGAAGTTGTTCGCAACTAATCATCATCAGCAATTGTGAGGTCCAAGGAAATGGCGGAGAACCCACAAGACAGCGCAACGGCTGGAGCTTCTGCCGTTGAGCCAGGCATCGTGCCTGATATGTGAGGTGAAGCTGTAGGAGTGTCTCGATTGTAAAAGTTAACCTGGTGAGAGAGGGAAAGGAGCCAGCCCAAATCACTCTGATGTCCTGACCTCGAATGAAGAAAGGGAGTGTGCACGTTAAGCACAAAGTACTAAAGACAGGGACAGCTTGATTTGTTTGCTCTCGTTGCCCCGCAACGAAGTCGAGTTTTGCCCCGCTTTGGGGCCAGGAGTGCGTCTCGCCATTTCACAGGTGCAGCACAGTGTGGTCCAATCCGGCCAAAGTACAGGGATCCTAGAGCAATTTCCTTATTTTTGACTCATATTTCCGGGGGAGAACGCAGATGATCTCCACGGTGCGATGTCGCCATAATTCCTAGCGTTCGGCGTTTGGTGGAGGTAAATGCCAAACCACCCCATATGTTCACCACATGCTGGGCCTGGAATTTATCACTGAGGCGATAAGTTTGCCATGACTTTCATCCCCCGCTGTCCATTATTTTATCCATTCACGTCCGCAGTACTATAAAACCATCGTTGTTGTGGCTAGGCCCGCCGTGGAATTGGGAGGTCATTGCGTGCATACAAACTAGACGTGGCCACTTGGATAAAGAAATGGTGGCTTGATCAACTGCCCAGTAAGCTGCATACGCGTGACCTGGCCTTCCATCGCTAATGCCGTGTACCTTCGGCCATGAAATAGACCCATCACATTGAAAGCAACCTTTGCACCCTCCAGCTTACGGCGACTCAACTCCACCTGATGCCGCAGATAGTTTCAGTTATTCTATCATTATCCATAACCTTGAAGCTCAAAACCCAGATCATGGCCCAAGTCAAGACAGTGCTCAAAAGGGTACTGAAAAACAAGAGTCTAATAAAAGTAAATAAGTAAAATAAAATAAAATGTAATAAAACAAACAATACTATATACTACAGTTGTATTGATTTTCAATAATGGGTTTATTTCACTCTTTTCCACTCAGGTACATGTAATTTCGAGTGCAACGTCTATGTATTTTACCTTGCACGTGAAGTTGTACGAACAGCAACACTCAGCTACAATACCCTTGTAGCTTTTTATCCTCTGAGGGTATTTCTATTTTTTCATGTGAGACTATCGGAGATATGTGAATTGCAAAAGGTTAACCCCGTGTTGTAGGCTAACTGCAGCATCTTGCTGGTGCGTTAACTCGGGTCAAGATTTGGATGCCACTAGAGCTCGGACCTTCGAGGCTCACAAGGAAACCCCGAACGAGAGAGTATCCACGGTTGGGCAGGCACTCTCACCAAAATTCGGTTTTAAACCCTTTTTAGGCAGTGAAGATATGTGTATGGTAAAATCACTGGACTAAGCACAAACCTGCACCGTGCTTGATCATAGCCGACTGGAAAAATAAATCACCCACCTTTCACCAGTTCACACATGGTGTATATAATCGTATCTAAGATTTGTAATTTATTTCCCAAACAGTACATCCGAAACTTCAACATTTATTGTAGATCATGCTAAAAGAAAGAAAGGAGAGGATAAGAGCCTAATTTGCTAATGCCCACCTATGGGTGCGAGAAAGAACCCCCGTCAATCTTGTTTGCGTTCAGAAGCCAGATCCAGGATCTAAAAACTAGTGGATCATAATTGCTGCACGGTGCTGAGTGTTGAGCACATGGGTCATTCCTTAACTTGAAACGTCCGAGCTCGTCCCAGCCTTCTTGCTGTACCGGCTGATAGACATAAACAGGGGGGTTTTTTATTGTCCTTCTTTTAGATTGTAGCCTGCAAAAAATCCTAGCCCGTTCCCTCCAAGGCACAAATGTGCTCTTCAAAAGATGGCTGTTCATCCACTTAGCTCCTGTGCGTCCAAGCTGGGCTTGGCACTTGAGGGGAAACGCTGCCAACATGCAGGTACACAGGTTACACCAACCAATATTTATACCTGCACCTCTTACATTCATGTATAATTATCTTCCCGTCCAAATAATGCTCCTTGTCAATGATTTTACTCTTCAGTAATGTGGAGAATTACGCGCGAGATTTCTACCGAACAAAATCCACATAACACTCGGCTACCACCGTGTCCACAAATACCTACTTCAATATTCCTATTGTTTTCTAGTAGCAGATTCGTTCGCTTGCAGCAGTATTTGTTGCCAAGATTGTGCGATGATGGAATCAACAATCCACGGGTACACCTTGTCAGAAGCTCACTGCATCATTTTCTCAAAACGAACCCTCAATCGAAATCCGCGATAGCCGAAGCTCCCCAAAAGAGAAGGATCAATACTCATTATAAGTCCCAAATTGAGCAATCTACAATACTTATGTGTAATCCATTGGTAACAATCCGGCGATCGTTTTGAAGAGACTAGCCAACGTTTGGCATGAGTATTAGGGCACTTTCTGCTTATTCTTCATGAAATCCCCCATATAGCCTATCAAAAAGAAAAGAAAAAAAAAAGAATTCAAGTGCGGATCATATTCTATGAAATTAAGAAACCTAACATGCAAAATAAAATAGTCATTCATATCAATAACACGGGACCATATGAGAAGGGCAAGTGGCTTATGAGATACGAGAATTTATGATTCACAACCAAACTGGGGACATGCAAACCAGCAACACTAAACAGCCAGATGAAATGCCTCAGTTTTGGTTTGATTTTCGCTAGCAAAACTAAAAGGACAACGATGACTCGTTGGATGCAGAAACGAATGCATTGTCAGGCTTCCAGAACCCTTCTGCGCGGAGTGACTGGGCGGTGTGAATGATTCTGCCGTCGCCCTGTCACGTGATGCAAACCGACCGTACAGACTCCAGTATTTCATCCTTAGGTACTGAACCCAACTCGTTTGCACCCACCAGCTTGTCGAGATATTGATACTACTCTGATCCCCCTCACACCCTACCGCCCCCAAACCTTTTTGTCGACGGACGCCGGACTTCCGCAACGCTCCCCCCAAGCTTGTAATTCGCCGCGTTTCCGGTTTCCAACCCCTCCGACAACCACACCTGGACACCTGTCACCCACGCACCGTTCCCCTCTCCACCTCCACAACGCCGAGTCAGCTTCGCTTCGCCCTTTCGTAACGTCTGTCGGTTGCAGTGTCGTGCGCTTTCGAGTTCCCCCTCTCGGACCCCGGCCGGTGCTTGTTCTAGCGGCTCCCTCATGTAGGAACTGCATGCATCGAACCCCCATCTAAAAGCACCACTGCTCGCTCGTTGTGAGCCACTCGGCCTCCCATACTCCAAGGGCAGGCTCTCCACCATCAACCCTCCGCCGCCGCCAATACACCTCCATGGTCCCACCACCTCGAGCGGGATCATTTTCGCCCAATCCTGCGCAGACACTTCAGACGGGATCAAACCATTCACCCCACCCATCGCAGGCCGCTATTCTCAGTGCTGGCGCAAGCCCCAGCGCCAGCAGTCCGACGGGCACCAATTCTCTGACCAAAATCGTTGTTGCCCAGGTCTATCTCCTGCTCAGCACCATCAAGGAGGATAAGGACCGCGCCAAGTGGGAAACGCAGGTTGATCAATTGAAGAAGGTAAGCTGCTTCTCGACTGCTGACCCCCCGGCCCCGCTAATCGCACATCTGTGTAGCTCATCGATGAACACGGTATGGAGGTCTTCTCAAGATATTTCACCAGGCTGGTTGCCGGCAATGCGCCGCAGATATTCCCTGGCCTAAACCGGCCTGTCTCGAATCCGGGAAACTACCACATACTCGTGGGCGAGATGCGGAAGATTGCGCACGATGTCGATCAAGCAACCAAGATCGCTGAGTCGATAGAGAGCGGCACCGAGGAAATATTCCGTGACTTCGATCTCTCGACATTTATGGAGCACTTCAAACTTGATGCGCTAGAGAAAACACTGCTTGCTCTGGCGTTCAAGATTGGCTCTCGGGGCGATCTCAAAACCAAAGGTATGAAACATCACAATCCCGACCACGCGTCACGCGACTGACATTCACTCCAAAGCCGACGCAATCCTATCAACAAATTTCCCCACGTTTGTGGACATTATATCTCGTCCTGATATTGAAGCTCACGCTGATCTCACTCCTGCCTTCATCGCCCTTATTGTCGACCGATTCATCCAATATCACCCTCCCAGCTTCAACGCTTCATCCAGGCGCGATCTTCAAAACTATGTTGCAAAAAGATATATCACTATGGACTTACCTCCTCCCTCAGAAGTTCTCGCAGCTCTTGATATCGGCAGGGTCGTTATTGACAAAAGCTCCAATGCCTTGACGCGATTCATCCAGAAGACCGGCGTGGACTTTACACGTGATGAGGATACTTGCCTTGCCTATCTCCAGAACCGCCCCAGCAACCTGCAGTTGGCTCCTGACCAGGTGTCTTCGGCCTTGACTTATACCACTATCAGTCAGTCCCCGCAGCACGATCCTAGCGTCTTGGTTGCTGCACTCCGCAGAGTCATTCCTAATACGTTTGACTGGATGGAGGTGGTTGCCTATTTCGATCAGCCATCCGCGCGTATCTCTTCTCAACAATTCCTGCGCCTGTATAACGCGTTACTCCCGGTGGCTCAAGATTCCAGTTCCGGTCTGGATATTCAGAGGCTCTGGGGGGGTGCTTGGAACGAGCCCGAAGCGCAACTCTCGTTTGTCAGCGCCTATGCTTCACTCCGACCTGAGCAGTTGGACGCCACCTCAATCCCAGGACTTCACCGGAGTATCACACTCGATGATTACGCCAGCTCTCCTCCCAACGTGCTCGAGCGGGCCGCGGTTGCTGTGAAGCATCCACTGGTGTCTGTTGCGGCCCTTTCTTCGATTTTCAATGTCGCGCTCAGTTCAGTGCACGCATCGCAGAGCGTCGAAGCAAAGAGGCTGTTCCAGGACGTTGTGGTGCCCAACCTCGACATCTTCCTTGTCTCTGCATTCGAGGTTCCTCGGCAATCCTGGGCGACCATGGCCGTTGACACACTCAACTCTCTCTTCGAAAACTTCTTATACAAGCGGTCACCGGAATATGATTTTGTTCTCGACAGTCTCTGGAAAAAGGACAAGGAGTGGGTTACACAGAGGCTGATCGATGCCCACGCCGTTAAGCCCGTGGACCTGGTTCTCATCTTTGAGCATGCCGTGAAACACAAGTGGCTAGACGGCCTGGTGTATCTACCAAATGGGTTTGGCATTGATCTCGCCGCTTTAGCGCATGCGGAGGGATATCTGGATCTGGGAAAATGGGCTCGTTTCAACGCTGACCGAAGCAATGAGATTTCTCGCACCCTCCTCCAATTCTTGATGATTAAGGCAAATCTCGAAATTCAATTCCAGCGATCTGCACCTGACGGACAACCTCCTATCAAAACCAGCACGACCCTTCAAGTCCGCACTGTCTCGGCACTGTTGACAATCCTCGAGGACTTCTTGCCAAAGGCACCTGTCCAAGATCTCATCCTGGTTCAACGCCACTGTATTACGGCCTATCCTCGACTGATCAACTATGGTGAAGGGTACGACGCAATCATCGATGCCAATGGAAAGGACGGAAATGCACTCCCAACTGCTGCCAACAGTAAGATGGAGGAACACTATAAAAAGATGTACAGTGATGAGATCCAGGTTCGCAACATTGTGGAGGTTCTGGATCGATACAAACACTCTAGGGATCCGTTGGATCAGGACGTGTTCGCATGCATGATTCATGGCTTATTCGACGAATACAACCACTATGTGGACTATCCACTCGAGGCTCTAGCAACGACGGCCGTTCTATTCGGAGGCATAATCTCGCACAAGCTCATCTCCGATCTGCCCCTTAAGATTGGTCTCGGCATGATCCTAGAGGCGGTTCGTGATCATGCTCCAGATGACGCAATGTACAAGTTTGGTTTGCAGGCTCTAATGCAGCTCCTCGTCCGTTTCCGAGAGTGGCCTGGGTTTTGCAAGCAGCTTCTACAAATCCCTGGTCTGCAAGGCACAGAGGCGTACAAGAAGGCCGAGGATGTCGTCCGCGATCATGAGGACGAGCTTGTCCGTGGCCGCAATGGGTCCGGGACACCCCATGGGCTCGCGTTCCCCACCGACTCCTTTACCAATGGCAATCCTGAGGAGCAGGCTAGCACTGACCGTCAACCTCCAGCGTTTAGCTCCATCAACGTAGACTCACATGCCCAGGACGCTGATTTCGAAGACCCTGATGAGGCTGCCCAGGACAAGGTTCAATTTGTTCTTAACAACATTACTGAGGGAACGTTGCAATCAATGGTCAATGAACTTCGCGAGACGATGGAGCATAGGCATCGGCAGTGGTTCGCTAGCCATTTGGTCGAGGAGCGCGCGAAGATGCAGCCGAATTACCACCATGTGTACCTCGAATTGGTAAAACTGCTAGAGGATAGGTCTCTGTGGGGTGAAGTCCTTCGCGAGACTTACATCAGCGTGGCCCGCATGCTCAACTCAGAGGCGACCATGCAAAACTCGACAGAGAGAACTCACCTCAAGAACCTTGGTGGCTGGTTGGGTCTCTTGACCTTGGCCCGGGATCAACCTATTAAGCACAAGAACATTGCGTTCAAGCAATTATTGATCGAGGCTCACGATACCAAGAGGCTGATTGTAGTCATCCCCTTTGTCTGCAAGGTCCTCATTCAAGGTGCTTCCTCCGCTGTGTTCAGGCCTCCCAACCCATGGCTCATGGATATCATCCATCTGCTTATCGAGCTGTACCACCACGCAGAGCTGAAGCTCAACCTAAAGTTTGAGATTGAGGTCCTTTGCAAGGGCCTCAACCTGGACCATAAGAGCATCGAACCCTCGGGCGAGATTCTCAACAGGCCCGTAATTGAGGAGCCTGCAGAGGTGCTGCCTCAAGAACAGATAGACGCATTTGAAAATCTGTCTCTGAACGGCATGGCCTCTGCTGTTGGTGCAGGACTGTCTCCTCAGACCATTGCACCCACCATCCCTGACCTTGGTCCACTAATTAACATTCCCCCAACTAATGAGATGGTTGTCAGCACTACCCGCCTTCACGAGATTGTCCGCACGGCTCTCACTCGAGCTCTTCAGGATATTATCCAGCCCGTGGTAGATCGATCTGTTACTATTGCCGCCATCTCCACTCAGCAAATGATCCACAAGGACTTTGCTACTGAGCTCGACGAAACGCGTGTGCGCACCTCGGCCATTAACATGGTCAAGGCCACCGCTGGCAGCCTTGCTCTTGTCACCTCTAAGGAACCCTTGCGCGCCAACTTCACGAACTACATGCGCAACCTTTCCAACGACCTCCCTCAAGGTCTCCCTGAAGGCACTATCATTATGTGTGTCAACTCCAATTTGGACCTAGCTTGCAACATAATTGAGAAGCAAGCCGAGGAACGGGCTGTTCCCGAGATTGAGGAGATGATTGAGCCAGACCTTGAAGCTCGTCGACGACACAGGATGCAGAGGCCCAACGAGCCCTATTATGATTCAAACCTCAGCCGATGGGCCATGGCTATTCCCAACCCATACAAGCTGTCTCTGAACATGACTGGCTTGAACCCCGAACAGATGGCTATTTACGAAGATTTCGCCCGACAGCCTCGCAGCACCCCGCTCCCCGCCCCGTCTCATGGCCCGTCTGCTTCTGATGCCACCAGGTCGCTCGCCAACGAGGTTCTGCAGGAGCAGTACAATAACATCCCCAACATCCCAACTCCCGCAGAGACGCCTTCCATCCAGCAGCACTTGACCGGCGGTCAGATGCAACCCTATGCGCCTGTCCACACTGCCGCTGCTGCTGCTGCCGCCGCCAACAACATGGCGAACGGACGCACCCCTGCTTTCCAGATGGATGTCCGCGGTCTGGCCGAGCGAGTCAACAAGCTCCTCCAAGAACTTCTCCGGGTTGCTAGCGAGGCTCGTGAAGAGCATTTCATCGGTCTTCCTAGACCCCATCCTGTGCTCGATGTGGTTGACGCCCTTGTTCAGCTGGTAATCAAGGCATCTCAGAACTCAGAAGAGTTTGCCATTTACGCAGCCGAACAGATCAGTGCTCTTATTTTCCAGCAAGTAGAGGATAACCTAACGCTCGAGAGCTTGGTTCACATCCTTGAAACTCTGCGAAAGATTTCCGGCCCTGGTCTCAACAACCGCGTCCGCGCCCTTTTCAGCCAACAGCCTGGTCCTACTTTCTTGAGCCTGCCCTTGCTCGCAGCACTAACCAGAACCGATTTGCTAGATTGGAGGAACATCGACCTTGCCATGTCCAAGGCTCTTCAAGCTCGCAAGGATGGCTCCCTCGACTTTCTCGAGCACCTGCTGGATCTCGCCCTTCTCAACAACCGCCCCATCGCTCTATACGCCGACTTTGTACGCACTCTAGAGGCTGCCTGGACTTGGATTTGCGAAGAGCCTAGCTCGCCTGCTGCTCAACGAGTCAAGACCAAGCTCGCAGGGTCGTCTCTGCCCGGCCCATCCCCGGCCACCGACGACCAAGCCACCTTCAAGCAGGACCAGATGGAGTACGTGTTTGAGGAATGGGTCCAGCTCTGCAACAACCACAACGCCTCTGAGAAGGCACCAGTAGCCTTTGCCCGGCAATTGCAGATTAAGCAAGTCATCCGGGACCGAGATGACTTTTTCTTCTTTGTTCGCATTGCGATTGATCTCTCTGCTGATCGGTTTGAGCACATCCTCCACGCCGGTGCCGTCGGCGATGCATACGTCATGATTGATGCCCTTGCCAAGCTAATTGGCACATTCTTCAACATGCAACCCGATACGCCAGGTGCCCGTGCAACATTTGTGGATTCCACTCTCGCCCTGATTACTTTGGTGCTTAACCACCACCATGTCAAGCGCGGTGAACAGCTCAACCAGCGAGTCTTTTTCCGCCTTGTGTCAATGATCCTGCATGAAGTGCATTCTCTCTCTGAGGACCTCGCCGAGGAAGAACGACGTGACATCATGCTCAAGATTGGTTCCAGACTGGCAGGGATGGGTCCTCTTCACTTGCCTGGGTTCATTTACGGCTGGCTCTCGCTCGTTCAGCACCGAGCATTCCTACCTGTCATGCTCCAGATGCCTGATGGGGCCGGGTGGACACCATTTGTCGAGCTTGTCTGCCAGCTGCTTGACACTCTAAGTGAGCAGCTCAAGGTATTTGAAGTGTCCAACGTTGCCAAGGAAGTATACCGCGCCACTCTCAAGCTCCTCGTCATCCTTCAGCACGACTTTCCCGATTTCATCGCAGCCAACCACGTAAGACTCTGCAACAGCATTCCGCCACACTGCACTCAACTACTCAACGCTGTGTTGGCCGCCAACCCACAGCAGACTCCTGACGCAGCTGTCAAGGGTGACCAGCAGGACGAAGCCAGAGTCAGCCCCAGACTCATTGAAGATGCAACTGCGATCCTCAAGGAGTTTGGACTGCTGAGTGTCCTCGACCAAGCTATTCAAAACGGGCCATCCGAGGACGTTGTGGCTGCTATTACGCATGCCATCACCCACAACCCTCCCAGAGAGACCACATACGGACAGATCCCAGTCCAGGCTAACGTGCGACTAATCGGGGCCTTGGTTATTTACATCGGCCAGCACAGCGCAGACCAAGCCGCCCAGGCGGGCACAGCCGTCACTGTGTCGGGCGACGAGCCTGGAGTCTCGACCTTGTCTCTGCTTATTCACGAGCTCCTGCCAGAGGCTAGGTACTACCTCTTGTCGAGCATCATCAACCAGCTCCGGTTCCCCAACGCCCACACCGACTTCTTTAGCCAGGTTCTCCTCTACATATTTGGAAAGGATCTCAACGACCCCGAAGAATCGGAGATTCGACAAGAGATTACGCGAATCCTGCTTGAGCGCCTAATTGGCTTCTGGCCGCAGCCATGGGGCCTAATGTTTACCATTGTGGAGCTTATGAAGAACGAAAAGTACATGTTCTTCGATCTCCCTTTTATCAAATCAACCCCAGAGGTACGTGGCAGTGTTATTCGGTGTGGTTTTTCCAAGGGATGCTAACTCTTTTTCTCAGGTTGCCGAGCGATTCGCACAAGTACTTCAACGAGCTTAAACGACATGATAATGTGACGAGAGGAGGCGCAGCAGTTTTCAGGCGATACAGGGACATATACACGAAACCATTCAATGGCGATGCTTTCTGGAATCAGTGCAGTACATCGTTGAACAATGCAAAGGAGGGGCGTTTGGTCAAGGCTCTCTCGGAAATTATAGACATGTGGTGTTGGGAAGGCATCCGACTCTCTCGTCTGGGGGGACAAGGTGTTGGGGGACCCACCCAGCACATACTGTAATACTGTATTAATGTACGATAAGTAGCTTTACGGGGTGTTGAAAATACCAGGCGCATGGTTGGTCACAAAAAAAGGCAGGCAGAGTCCCGGATTTTTAAGCATAGTGAGAGAGAGTTATTGATCAGAGATACGGGTTATTCTTCTCCATCAAATGGTGATATGTCCTCTCATCACTTGGGCAGCAGTGCCGGACAGCTTAACGGTGTCAATCTGAGAGTCACGTAAGGCGACCTCAACTACGATGTTGCTCTCTCTGCCCATCTCAACGCCCTGGTCAATCTCGAAGCGGAAGGTTTGGTTCTGGAGATTGGGCTGCTGGAGGGTGAGATAGGCCGAGAGCGCACAGGCGGCGCTGCCCGTGGCTGGGTCCTCAAAAGTGGCCTCGGTCATGCGCGCGCGGATGGAGAAGACGGTCTTGGAGTCATCCTCCCTTCGGTCCATGTAGACGTAAAAGTACTTTGCCAGGAAACCCTCCTTCCAGCCGTCGTCGAGGAGCTGCTTGGGTTCAAAGGGGATCACGCTCACGGCGGCCTTGGCGAGGTGGTCGAGGTCGGGCAGGTTGACGAGGGCGAAAGTCATGCCTTTAACGATGCTGAAGAGGGGCGCATCGAGCTCGAGGCGGCGGACCGCATCGTCGGGGTTGAGCTGGCTGGGGGCCGGGGCGGCGAGGCTGGCGAGGGTGTTTGCGTGCAAGTGGACGTTGTGCGGAATGCCGGCCTGGATGTGGCCGGGGGAGGTCTCGACGAGGGCGATGGGGCCGGCCTTTGTCACGAGAGTGTCGACGCCCTGGGAGATGAGAGAGACGGCGGTGCCAATGGTGGGGTGGCCGGCAAAGGGGATTTCTGCGTTTGTCAGGAAAATGTCGATGGTGCGCTGCTTGTTGGTTTCGGGGTCGGCCACGTCGTGGACGATGACCGTCTCGGAGAGGTTGAACTCGCGGGCAATGGCCTGCTTCTGGGCCTGGGTGGGCGGGGGAGCCCCGGCGGGGACGGTGACGACAGCGAGGGGGTTGCCGCGATAGCGAGTCGTGGTGAAGACGTCGAGCGTAACGAAGGGGAGCTCCATGACGTGCGCGCGCGTTTAGTTATCTTGGGGGCGGCAGGGGTTTGGGTTGGGGGCTGGCTTTAGACGAGGATCGGGATCGGCTTGCAGGCTCTGGCGCTGGTCTGTGCCAATGGCGGTTGGGAGTGGCGTTCGTTTACTTGGGATCGGTGCGTGATAGACGAGAAGGAAAAAAAAAAAAAAGTGATTATGATGAAGTTGTGTAAATGAGGGGTGAAATGGTGGTTGTGTGGGGCACGCGGCTGACAGAATTCATGGCACAGGTTGTGCCCTCTAGGGAAAAAAAGCTAAAACATGAGGCAAAATAAAATAAAGTGAGTAAATAATATAAAGAGGCATATAATTGTGTATTACTATGAAGGGATTGTGCCTTTTATTTCTACTTCAATTCAATTAATTACTGCGATCCATTGGCTTCCTATGTTTTTTTTGTATTTCCCCTCATTGTCATGCCATGATATTAGCCTTGCGTCTTGTGCCATGTATTCTGTCACCCGGAAATGGTGTTGGGCATGACTCGGGGGAAACAAGGTTGGTAGGGCAGATGCGGGTGAAGGTTTGAGCCCAAAGCAGCAAGAGAAGGACGAGCAAAAGGGCATAAGGAATACGACGCAATGCAGTGGAGATTAGGATCGGGCAGAAAGAAGGAAGGAAAAAAAGCCATTGGGATTGATTGAATGGGATGTGCCGGTGCAATTTATTTATATTTATCGGGTTATAAATAGCCATTCTCATCATGTCGCCATGTTTTTTGTCTTATCATGGTCATCATGGAAGCTTGGGCCGTCTGCCACGCCACATGGGGGGAGGGACTCTGTCATTTGCTCCGCTGGAGAGGAGAAAAGCAAGGTTTGCGCTTGAGGCGTGGTAAGCAAGGCAGCGAAGGCTAGAGGACGGCCAGGCTTTGGGGGGGGGAGGGGAGGGGAAGACTACATGAACCACTCAGAAGCGCAGTAATCGGCTGCAGGGAAAAGGAGCCTCGAGCAACGATCTTGTATGTATTTGTGCAGCGCAGCAACCTCGAACACCACGGTGGCAGTGGGGCAAAAATGAGTGCTCACATGAACGAGTAGAGCCTGCCATTGCCTGCCTTGTAGATGCGAGCGAGTGCAGATCCCGCGAGAAATAAAAAACGCGCTCGGTTTCAGATGCGCCCATCATTACGCGCAGGCATAAAGTTGCCATTGGCGATGCAGACGCAAGCACATGTAGTGGCATGTCACATATATGAGGTGGTCGGGGCCCGCGCTCAAGCAGAGATCCAAAGTTGGATGGATGGGCATCGCCTGATGGTGGCCCGGTCTCGGTCTAGCAGTAGTTTCCATGGTCGGTCCAGCAGTGTGAGTGGAGCAGGACTCCACGGCGCCCAAAGGCAAGGGGGGGGAAGTGGGTAGAGGGGCAGCTAGAGCTGCATGGAAGCCCACCTCGTGGATTTCAGCTGAGCGAGAGAACAGGAAAAAAAAATTGGGTTCTGATCCCCTCCGGCATCTGTAGGGTAAGTTGCTCGCGTGGCTTGACCTGCTCTTCCATTTTCATCGCATCATGCTTGAGGGACGAGGACGATCACCAGGAGGGATTCGTCCGGAGCCGAGCATGAGGATGGCGTGTTATGCGCCCATTGCGTCGCTCGTGCGTGGCCACGATAGGGTTAAGCCCGGTTTCCTCCCCCAGCATAGCCGACAGGGCCTCCTCGTACGTCAATCTGGTGGACGTGTAAGAGGAGTGGTCGCTGGCGCCTCAGGGGTGGCCAAACAAGGTTGGGGGAGGCTTTTTTGCATGTCTCGCCTTGTTAGTCGAAAAAGGCCATGCCAGCCAGGCCTGCTTAGGCGAACGGGCGGGCGAAGATTGCCGCCCGAGGAAAAAGAAACGAAAGTGAGAACAGACAAAGCTTGGCGGGTTGCTCATGCTACCGGGCATGAAGGGAGATGGCGCGCGGGCAGCAATGCCGCGGCTTTAACAAAAAGAAAGCGGCGAAAAGTGACGAAATAACAATGCAAGCGGAAACAGGGTCCATCAATAACAACAAAAAACACAGGCCTTCCCGGAGACGAGGGCGGCGTAGTACCGGGAGCGACAGGGAAGAAGGAGAGCCGGAAGTGGGTCCATGCATGTCCAGATTGGGAAGCACACGCTCTGGACCTATACCGTCGAACGAGGCGGGGCGCCGTCGGGCCAATACCATGTAAGTAATAGGCGGCCAAGACGCAGAAAACGTACCGTCGCTCTCTCATGTATGTAAGTCAGCACGGGTCGAAAACACCTGGGGGATGCTGGTCCATCCAGTGCCAATCTGCTGGCCCCATATTGGTCGGCGAGCGTCCGCAAGTGCGTATCGGATGCTGCGGGTGCCAAATGCCCGCCACGTCGAGCGACGAGTGTAGGCAAGGGAAAACGGGTAAAATATGGGCGGCCAAGAGATTGATACAGCAGGCGCGGCGATTGGCAAAGACACAGTCGGGGTTGAGACAGCGCCGAGCTTTCTGTCCCTCACCTCCCCTCCCCCCCCCCTCCTCCCCCTCATCCACTCGCATTCATCCCCTGACTCTGAGAGTCTCACCCACATGCGCCCAGGCTCTTACACACTCATCATTCATCTCACACAAACCGTCTTGGACCTGAGGCACAGACGCGGCAACCGAGACGCTTCTCAGACACTGGGACAAGATCGATTGTCATGGGCTACGGGGGTCTGACCAGGGCGGGGGACCCGATGGAGACGTTGATGGGGATTGCAGAGATGATCTGGTCCACTCGTCATCTACCAAGCGCTGGCATACGAAATGGGGCGAAGTACAAAGGTTACGTACTTGCCGCAACGTCTTTTCTATTTGCGTGTGTAATGGGATTTCTGGGCGCCGACATGGGGAAAGACAATCCGGAGGGAGAGAGAGAGAGAGAGAGAGAAAGCGAGTGTGTGCGAGGTGTGTGCAGTCGTGTGCGCGTGTGCGTCCATCTGCAGGCATAATTTAATAGAGTAACTCTCTCACTTCCTCACACTCGCTCACCCGCATTCTCTGACCCCTCAGGATCACCTCAAAATCAATTCTTTTGCTGCCGTCATCAAATATGACTCGGGCACGCGCATACAGCCGCCGTGTGTACGACCAAACGCAGAGCAGCAACCACAGCGCGCTCCGGGGTCCTGCATTCCTGTCCGTGTTAGTGGTCCCGGCCCCAATCACGGCGGCTCCTCTTTTTCTTTCTGAGGAGTGGTTAGCAGCAAAAAAAAACTGGATTCAGGGTCCCCCTCATCCAAAAGCAGGCCCAAGCACCCAAACGACCGACGGCGACCCGGCAGCGGTAGTCCCAGGGATCACCGCGGTAGGCGGCGACTAGAGGGCGAAAAAAGTCAGGTACGTGCCCACAGGGGACCTTTTAGGTGCACCCACATGCCATGAAAGGCTTGACTGCAAAGAGTTTTCTTGCACCCCGGGAAGACGAGGCAGAGGCGCCGAGCAGTTGCAAAAAAAGGCCGCGACCTCGGCCTCGAACGTCGTTGCTCTCCATGTGGGCGCCAATCGGTGGATGGGTAATTGGATTGATGTCACTGCTGAGTCGCTGGGGGCGCAAAATTCACTCGCGCGCGCACTGCCATGTAATGTACAGGACTGTGCTTTGCGCCGTCCGTAAGAAAGACGGTATGTATGGATGGGCATGGATGGACGGATGCATACGGACAAGACGAGCGTGGATGTTGCAGTCGTTTGCCAGCAACTTGCTTACCGCCATTTTCGATGCCATCCATCCGTCACATCCCATCCCATCTCATCCCGCGCTCTCTTACCCTCCCTCACTCCCTCGCTGCTCCTCCTCCTCCCTTGTTTGTCCGTTCTTGGTGTTGTAGAAGCGCTGGCCCTCATTCACCACCCCCCCAGCCTTTCCCACGCACCGACACGACCTCGTCGTCTCTTGTCCACACCAGCCTTCGAGCTGCAGGAAACTGCTGCGTTCGAGCCACAGCGCTGCATTGGGCAGCTGTGAGCCGTTGGGCGGACGTGCTTTTTTTCTTTTCTTTTTTTCTTCTTGCGTGCATCTGCCTGCAAGTGATGGAATTATGTTTTGTTAGTTATGTACATATATTCGCCGGGATGTTTTCTTATGACACCTGTCTTTGGGTTTGTGTGTTCGAACCGTCGTCCTCGTCTGCCATGGGCTGTCATGTGTGCCTCACTTTTTTTTTTTTTTTTTTTTCCCTCTCAAAATTTTTGTTACGTACCCACCCTCCGCCGAGATCCTAGATCCCTGCTCTGGCACTAGTGGCGTCCACCCGGCAGACCATGTCATTCCCAACCAATGGCGTGGAAACAAAAAAAAGTTCTACTCCGTAGCTCTCGTGCCTCTGCCTGGGGCTGCCGGGGTGCTTGTGCAGGCCAAAAAAAAAAAAGTGTCGTCGGTCCTCTCGAGTCCAGCCTAGCCGACATCTCGAAGACGGACATCATATTCCCTCCAGCCCACCAACCAGCCTTGAGAAATTCATATGCATCCATTGCTCAGAGCCTCCGCTTCTTCCCCAGTGCCCACTCTTACACCCACTCTCACTTGCTTCTGTCCGTCGCCCGTTCCCCCGTTTGGTACTGGTGCTTCTGCTGCTACTGCTCGCTGTCCCTCCCTCCCTCTTCTTTCCCTTCCAGGTTGCCTTGCATTGCATTGCCTGCTCCGCCGTTGCCATCCGTAGACCGCCCTATTCCTACACCCTACGCCCGAGCAACAACAACAACCCTCCCCCCCCTTCACCTCCTCTCCTCCTCCAACATACATTGTGCAAAGCACTATTCTCTTTATCCCACCACCCCTCGCCCGCACGTACATTGACGACCCCTTCGTCTACTTCTCTCTTATAGAGCGACTTGTCGACTGCGGATCTCACCTCTCCTCCGTTCCTCGACTGCGTCTTGGCCAACCTCGCATGGAAATCGACCTCTACGCTACCGCCCGTCCATAGAATCTCTCCCGCCTCCAAAAGAGAAACGACGATATAATCTCTCGCTTCTACCCCTCCTCTCCCGCCTTCACAATGCCTTACAACACTCGCCGGAAATCTCTCTCTCTGCCCAGCCTGGGCATTCACATCCCCATGACACAGGCTGCCCGCGCTGCCGCTGCCGCCTCCAAGGCATCATCAAGAAACTCGTCTTCGGTCGCAATGTCGCCTCCCTCGTCCGGTTCCGAGTCTACAGATGCCCACCCGAGCAAACGACAGAAGCGATCACACAGCGACGACGCTGCCATTGAGCAGACGCCGCCGCCCTCGCCACCTGCCGACTCCATGGACATGTCTGACAACGAACGGCCACCCAAGATTGACCTTGACGCTGTCAACGACGACATTGTCGAGGCCGTCATCGTGCAACTCCAGTCCACGGCCAACCGCCCTCACCTCGTCAAAGAGCTGGCTACCGTCCTGGCCCAGCGCCTCACATCCGTACAACAGTAAGTTTGCGCCTCAACTTTTTCCCCACTCGCAACTCCGGGCTTCGCGTGCGCTGACATTGATCCTAGCTCGGCAAACCCCTGTGCCATCATCTCCTCCCGCCTAGCCTCATACCTGAAGCGCCCTTGCTGGAGCGCTTTGGCACCCTGCCCACTCGCCAAAGAACTGGAGGCTATCCACCCTCGGAGAACCTACTACTTCCTTACCACATGCCCCCGCCAACCCTTCCCTGACTCCAGTTCTATCCCCTCCAGCTGCCAGTCGCTCGTCACTCCCTCGGTTTCGCTGACTGATGATTCCGGCTCTGATGACGCCGACTCTCGCCGCCGCGAGCTAAGCCCCTCACCCGAGGTCGACTTGTCGCCTCACCAGTTCGAGGACGTGGATGACGACCTGGTAATGCCCATGACTCCCATTGGCTCCTTCCCCAGTCAGCGACAACTGCTGCCTCGTCGCATCAGCCGGCACAATTCGCCTCCCTTGGAAAAGGACGAGCGCGAGTTTACCCAGACGGCCGACGTCCTGCAGAAGCGCAAACTCAACGAAGAGGCCCCAGCTCCTGAATCTGCCGACCGCAATCCTGGCTTCGAGTACGGTTACAGGGATGATATGTGGTTCGGCGACCATCGCATGTTCGCACCGACCACGTTCATCACCAGCCCCTCTGTGAAGCCCAGCGGTGTCTCCAACGGCATCTCGAGCGTAGTGTCCAGTGCGCGAAAAGAGGACGAGGCCGAGAGCTGGCTGAAGCTCACCAAACTCATGGAGTGGGGCCAGGGCGCCGAGAGCATCGAGATCGATGAGCTCGACGGCTTACTAGATGGATGCTAGAAAAATGACTTCTTTGGGCGGGCGCAAGGGAGTTACGGTAAAGGAGGGGATGACTGAGACGATAACATCGCCATGTCTGAGACGGCGATTGCATGAATACGTTTTTTATTTTAATGTGCCCCATTTTACGCGGCATGGTATTAGAGGTACCTGTACATATAGACTCTCTGGTTTTTGTTTTTTTGTTTCGGATTTGGGTCGGTTTCTGGCTGGGGTTGAGGTGTACTGAGGAAAACGGACACGGAGGCATCTAAGGGTTTATTTGGATTTTTGGCGCTGAAGAGAAAAAAAGACGCGCCTTGGAGATGACAAAAATTGAACATGCCACTCAGATTGAGCCACTCTATGATGCTTTCTAATACTGTACATAGCTATTTTATACACGCCCTTCTCTCTCTCCCACACACATGGTCTGTCCATTTCGTTTCATCGTACAGCATGCATGGTCCTGTCCTTGTTGGTTGGTCCCAGCTCCAGCTAAGCCTTATCGGCAGCCACTCGAAGCTCAACCCAAACCAGGGTGCCCATCTGGAGGATGTTGGGCCGCTCGATCTTGACCACCTCCAACCCTGGCGTCTTGGCGGCCGCTTCCTCGACGATGGCCTGGATATCCCTATTCCACCAGCACCCGTACTTGTCGAAGTGCTTGCCCGCATTCTTATCGAGGAGGCCGTTCACAACGCCGTACCAGCCCTTGCCGTGCTCAAGCAAAATGATGCGGCCGGACCCAGGTTTCACAGCGGTGGCGAGGTTTGTGAGGACAGCGACGGGGTCGGAGACGGAGCAGAGGCCAAACGTCTGGATGACAGTATCGTATTTCGTCGGGGTCGCGGCGTTCGAGGTGGACGGGAGAGGCAGAGGGCGGTGCGCATCGGAGTGGATGAGTCGGAGCTGGTCCTTGAGGAACGAGAGCTGGCCACCGGTGTGGTCCGCCATGGTGGATGCCCTCACGATGGGCGCCGACGAGGCCATCGGGGGCACTGTCTTGACGAGGCGTTTGCGTGCGACGTCGAGCATGTCGACCGAGATGTCGAGGCCCGTAAACGATGTGATTCCCTTCTTCCCCGCTGCTCCCGCGCTGCCGCTTTCGCCTCCTCCCATGAGCTCGTTCAAGGGCTCCCAGTTGTAGTACTCGAGGTTTCGACCCGTTCCCATTGCCAGCTCCAATACGTGACCGGTGGCTCGTTCGGCGAGGCGCTTCCGTAGCTTCGTGATACCCATCCACCACTCCGGCATGTTCAGCTCCTTGTCAAACTCCTCGGCGTTGTCCCCCGTCAAGGCCGGAGGTCGTCCTGTCGGATCGGCACATTCGCAAGGTGCGCTGCAGGGGCATGATTTGAAGGATGCGGCGAGGGTGCCAAATATGTAGAAGCCGAGGGCGGCGGCAGCAATGGCTGCGCCAGAGAGTGGGAGCCATGCGGCGCCCCAAATATCCTTGATGGTTTCGGCTTCTCGTGGAGGGGGAGGAGGGGGAGGGGTATTAACGGGAGGTTCTTTTCTGGTATCCGAGCATGTCAATTAGGAGCGTCATCGAGAAGAAACACAAGGGGAGACGAACGGCTTATACGGCCTGGTGATCCTGGGCGTCACCTTGGCAGCAGGAGTCCTGGTGGCCGCACGAGGGGCTCGCGCAACGGTGCTCGCAAGGCGCCATTGGCAGCGGGCAGCCCCCGCGACGAGGCCGCGAGACGGTGCAATCATTGGAGCTCCCTGCCCATGAAGGCACCTTTGGGGGAGCCCGGCGGGAGAAGGGGAATCGAGAAGGGCGAGGGCGGGTGCGACGAGGTTGGTGGCTGCGGCTTTGACAAAAAACGTCTTTTGCCAATTTTTGCGGAGCGGTTTTGCATGTGCTGTGCGCTTTTGGCGCTGCTGCGATTTAGAGTCGCCCTCCGATTGCGGGTCGGCTCCATGCTCCGACTTGCCGGCGCGGAAAATGTGGGGGCATGGGTGGGAGGGAGCTTGCTGCGGCAGGCGTCTTGGGGGGCGCATTTCCAAACGTGGAGGCGCGTAGCCCAACTTGTGACTTACAACATCAGAGCCCGCGCCCTCGACAACTGACACAGAGGTTTCAGGAGCCTTTGCGCAAAGATAAGGATCTTCATCGAAAACTCGCGTCATATTCAAAGATAACGGCCCCTTTTTTCGGCAAGGCTGCAGCCATGACCGCCCAGGAGGACCTCGCGGAGCTGTTGCGACTGCTAAAGTCCAAAAACAAGAATATGTTGGCCGTTTTGCAACAAGCCAAAGCCCTCCAAGGAAAGGGACTCACAAGGTTCGTGATTCTCAGTTTTTAAACTCGTTTTCATTTTCATTTTCATTTTTACCCGAGTGCCAGCAACTAACCAGGCAGCAGCATTGCCAAAATTGCCGAGGCGCCGTTGGCAACCGTTGAGGAAGTCGTCAAGGATGCCAAGGAAGCAAAGAAGCTGCACACAGCATGCAAAGACCGCGGAAAAAAGTCAGCGAAGCGTGCAGCTGATGACAGCGGCGGCTCTCCTGGCGAGAGCTCAAAAAAGCCAAAGCTGGAAATGCATCGGCGTGACCTCGATTATAGTTCCATGTCGGGCGAGGAACTCGAGGCTTCCCTCACACTGCCCCTAGTAGAGGACGAAAGCATCATCCGTGACACCGTAATCGAGACAAATCGAGCACCGCTTGTGTTAGCGTTCGCAGTCGAGGTGTTGCGCTTCACGATGCCAGAACAACCACCAAGCAGTCGGCTGAGTCTTGCCCAGGCAGTAGTAAGTGCCAACTCGAGATCCAAAGCTGTAAGTCTTGGGATTGAGAAGAACGGAAAAGAAGAACCACTTTCGCAGGGTCAACCAAAACTCAATGTTCTGGGTCGTCCCATGCCGGTGCTGAAGCGGAGCGGTTACACCTGGACGGACTCGTCTTCGCAGGCCAGCTCTTCATCTTCGTCTTCAGCAACGGCTAAGCAACAAGCGTCATCCAAGAAGTGGACGGCGAGCCAAAAGATTTCGTCTCGAGGCTCTACATTTATTGCCCATGTTATCCCAGCATCGTCCCAGTCGATCCCCGCAACCCTTTTGAAGTCTTTGATGGAGGAGAAACCAGAATTGGAAACGGCATCGCACAATGTCTGGGCTATTCGAACAAGCTATGGTAACTCCCCGTTGAAGCAGACAGCGTCCTTCGATGACGGCGAGTCTGGGGGTGGAAACTTCTTGTTGCAGCTGCTCCGTGACCTCGACATTAGCAACGTGTTCGTGGTTCTGACGCGGTGGTACGGCGGTGTAATGCTCGGGCCTGACCGTTGGCGGCTCATGCGCGAGTGTGTCAACGAGGCGCTCGCTGGTCAGAAAAGGACGTCAACCCATTCTGGTGAACCGGTGTGGGCTCTTGACACGCAAGATACGCGGCCGGCAACATCGACAATTGGCATGCCGATTCACAGACCGGAAGCAGCACGAAACTATCTGTTGCGGTCGTTTGGCCCTGCGCCTGGGACGGATGTATCGAAGAAGACGGTGGCGGCTGTGAATGAGGAGCGGCACGAGAACCTCGGTCGACTGCTGGGTGCGATACGGCTCCTCTGCGCCAGCTGGTCGGGTGTTCTTAGCCGTGAGGAGCTGGACCGCCGCGCTTGGGGCTGGTATGTTGCAGTGCGGCCGGACGTGGAATCCGGGCCTGGCGGGTGGGGTGCCAAAGGCACGCTGCGGTTGGAGAGAATACTGAACTTGAGGCGAAAGAACCCAAGTCCAAAGACATGATTGCAATGTTTTGGGGTATCAATTGAGGAGTTGGCAGTGTTTCCTTTTCGTGTGTATAGAGCGGTCGTATGATCGGACTGTGCCGCCATGTTGCAAGGGGGAGCCAAGATGCAGGGATGGTGGCCAGGTGGTGGTGTTATATGCGACGGTACATGATTAGTGTATTATTAATGCCAGGTGCCTGCAACACCTGTACTTTTATTCTTTAGAAGAGTGATTAATTACTTGTCAGTTAGAGTTGGATCAATCGATCTGTTGGGTTGGTTTAGGGTAGGTTGGACATCGAATTCATGAATTGGACTTGATGGCATGAAGATCGCTTATTTTATTGGTTTAAGTGATTTTCCGGGCTTCTAAGTATTTTTTTTCTTGTATGTGTATTTTTTTTACCGTCCTGTGGACAAATTGGAGTGAGTGTGAATCAAAAGTGTATCGTAGTATAGACATGGTAATTAACCTTGACAGTTGATTAAATAGAATGTTCACCATGGAATAGAAGTCAACTATACATAATTGGACATATAAAGAATCAACAAAATTAAAACGAAACATAAATTATCTAAAACAAAAGTGAGCGTATGCAAGGATCTTAACATATCTGATAACAAACATTTATGCCCTTCTCGCATTCACAATTGCCGCTTAAAATTTTATGTCAGGGGTATGTATACTCGAATACCACCGTCGCCCCCAACAACAACCAATAGGGCGTGGTGGCAGAGTGGTCTAATGCGTATGACTAGAAATCATATCTCTTCGGAGGCGTCTGTTCGAATCAGGCCCACGTCGGGTTGTTTTTTTTGCTCTAGATCGATCGGGTTCATCGATGATTTTGTGTGGTGTTGATATCTCCCCCAGATCACATCGCCGGGATATCCTTTCTTTTTTTGACCTTGTCTCAAACTCCTAAGCGCGACGTATGATTTGGGTTGGAGACTGCATATCCCATAGGGCTGCGCTGACGCCGTTGCCATGAGGAGAAAGCCGACGAGGGAATGTTTACATTTGACTGTGCATGGCAACGAGGGCAATACTTTGAGCACGCATTTCCAACCTTGACGAGTTCATGCACGATGCAGCATCGGGCAGGTTCGGACAATGCACAATGGTACCATGTGATTTTTAGGCTTTGCAATTAATGGAAGCAGCTTGAGCTTGTCAAAAACCCATGACGTATAGCTGTTTTAATGTTTTCTTTCATCCGAGCGTAAGCTGGCGCGTCTTGCTAAAAACGCGTCTCCTAAATCCGTTGGGTGCTAACGAGGGTTGCTCTGGGGGCGCTTATAGGTGCTTACAGGTGGTTGTTTTTCATCAATGCGGAGTTCAGCTCGCTGGTACCACCTACCTACCAAACGCCGCCCCTCCAGCACCCAGCCTAGACGAGTAAACACAAACAACCTTGGGCGACAAGTCACCATCATCGCAACCACTTCTCGGCCCCGAACCTTACGACAACAAAGCCCACACCCACATTCACATTCGCATTCTCCCTCCCTCTCCCGCCTCGCTGCTGCACCGTCGACATCCCATGGCCAGCGCTCTCTGACCAGCCCCTACCTGCATCACCGTGCCCTCTCTCCCTTTCTGCCGGCGCGTCTGGAACCTCCAATTTGCAACCAAACAACCCCGCCCTGGACACGAGGTTCCCTTGCTGGCCTGACCGATCCCACTTGACCCCCACCTTTGACTTGAACTTTTTGACGACAACCGACGACAACGACAAGATAATTTTTTTTTACGACGACCGTGACGATATCCTAGGCCATCGCTTCCTGCTCGAGCCTACAACTTGCACCTTACGGCATCTCCGCTAAGCCCGTCCCGCCAAAACATTTTCGTCCGCCATTGTAATTGCATCCACCCTGATCCCTCGCCACGTCCCCGGCCACACCTCCAACCATGGAGAACTATCAGAAGATGGAAAAGATTGGTGAAGGTGGGTTCTGTTCTTCTGGCACCTGGGCCATGCTGCCCCTCTCCTGTGCCTTGCCTGCCGCCCATGCGACTCTCCACGCCCAGACGCAAACTTCACCGCTGCGTGCCCAATGCTAACCTTGCTCGTCGAACCGCAGGTACCTATGGTGTCGTCTACAAGGCACGGGACCTTGCCAATGGCGGCCGCATCGTCGCCCTCAAGAAGATCCGCCTCGAGGCCGAGGATGAGGGTGTGCCCAGCACCGCCATCCGCGAAATCTCCCTCCTCAAGGAGATGAAGGACCCCAACATTGTCCGCCTGTTCAACATTGTCCACGCCGACGGACACAAGCTATACCTCGTCTTTGAGTTCCTCGACCTCGACCTGAAGAAGTACATGGAGGCACTCCCCGTGAGCGACGGAGGTCGTGGCAAGGCTCTGCCCGAGGGCTCCTCCGTGCATCTCATGCACCTCGGCCTGGGTGACGCAGTTGTCCGCAAGTTTATGATGCAGCTCTGCGACGGCGTCAGGTACTGCCACTCCCACCGTATTCTCCACCGTGATCTCAAGCCCCAGAACTTGCTCATCGACAAGGAGGGTAACCTCAAGCTGGCCGATTTCGGTCTTGCCCGCGCCTTTGGTGTTCCTCTACGCACATACACCCACGAGGTCGTCACCCTGTGGTACCGAGCTCCCGAGATTCTGCTGGGTGGCAGACAGTACTCGACTGGCGTGGATATGTGGTCGGTGGGCTGCATCTTTGCCGAGATGTGCACTCGCAAACCCCTCTTCCCTGGTGACTCTGAAATTGACGAAATCTTCAAGATCTTCCGGTAAGTGGTGATATGCTTAATCACGGATTCCCAAACCAGCAACTGACTGTATCCAGAACTCTCGGCACGCCCTCTGAGGAGCTATGGCCTGGTGTCACATCATACCCCGATTTCAAGTCGTCCTTCCCCAAGTGGCAACGCGACATGAACGCTACGCTCTGCCACAACCTCGACGACAACGGCCTCGACCTCCTGGAAATGATGCTCGTCTACGATCCCGCCGGACGAATCTCGGCGAAGCAGGCATGCAACCACCCCTACTTCGAGGACTACCTGGCAGAGCAGGAATCGGGCGGCCGTGGGAATGGATACTACCATTAGAACGGGTACGCTGGTCCATTCCACATGGTACGCTAAAGCATTTGCGTAAGACATTGAGATGGCTGGAATACCGACTATCCTTTAAACCTTTTAGGATACTAAAGGAGCCCCTAGATTTCGGCCAGGAGAAGGGGGTTCCATGAATGATATCGAAATGGCCACAAAAAAATTCATCTGGCGGTTGGACGGATAGACTTGCAGAATAGCGTCGTGGACAAACTACCTACCCTGGAGCTCAGTCTGTAGCTTTGCTTCGGCCATCTTGGCAGCTCTCTGCGCAAACCACCCGCCCAACACCTATTACGTCAAAAAATGCCCAACGGTTGGTTAATGATATTGGAACTAGTCTGGAAAAGCTGGCCCAGTCTTGAAAGGCTCAGCACGGCGTCACGGAACGGCGAGCACAAACCAACACCAACACCGATAGGGTAGGCTCAAGGTAGACTGGACGCAGGTATTGGAGGACTGGGGGCAGAAGGATGAAGTGAGGCTGTGATGGCTTTCTACAGGGGGGTGGTGTTTCTTTTTGTTTGATTCGAATGTACAGAGTAGACGGGGCACATTACGGTCTGGGTTTTCCGGAATGGCATGGTATGTTTATTGATGACAATGACGCAGAGCCAGTGATGATGTCGGTGACGAGGATGAAGTCGATAAACTGACCTAGGTTCAGAATCCTCAGGCCTAGCGCCGTCAGCGGTGACAGACGAAGTGATGACCAACAGTTCACAAGTGGCAGGGAAGACGGCGTGGTTTTTTGTTTGCGACGGACCAACATGCATCTGTCAAGCTGCAACTTATAGGCTCACCGCTGGTACCAGACCGTCGGGTTGGGAAGGATTTTGTTTGCTTTGGGGCGCTTGCTTGGGTTGGCTCCTCTTGCATAGCCTCAAGCCACGTTCAGCTGTAAGCACGAAAGGAATCCTTTGTGCTGTTGGTCGATTCCGAGCCTGAGCCTCGCGATTAAACCGGTTATGGGGACCTGTTCGGGTCCGAAGTGCCCTTTTCCCCCAATCTACCTGGAACCAACAAGAACATCCAGATCCATACCCGAACACCATGCTGTCTATGTTTAGATGAAGCCAAGATTAAAGGATCGCCCACCTCCATGAGGCGCCAAGGGAAACATTCCTATTCCGATCTGTTAACCCTATATCTGAGGAGAGGGGACAGAAGAGCACGTTCTACCCGCCCGGACGAGAGATGCAAAGAAGCGCCCGTGGGTTGGGGCTGTTGGTAAGCGCCCGGCCGCACTGCAGTGCTCGTGGAGCCCTAATTCCCCGTCCATCCTTGCGCAGCGCCATGCAATGTTATCCTTTGTACACGTTTATTTTTTTTCTCCCTGCCGCTGTGTTCTATTCTTGTTCCACGGGGGAGCGGGTATGCTGCAGCCGCCGGGATGGGATTGGACGAGCGGGCCAGATTGGAGGAATACTGGGCGGCGGTTGGCTGCTGAAACGCGGCGGTTGGATTGGACGATGGCGCCTTTTGTTTACTTAGGCGCTGGGATGGGGCTTGGGCGGGTGCGACTTGCATGCTTGCTTATTTTACCTGGGATGCGGGTTGAAACAGTTATTGTTGTTATTGTTTTCTTTTTAAGATTTGTTTACTCATTTTGAAATTGAGAACTGACGATGGATACGGAATCCGGGGCGCTTGCAGGTTTGGATGGATTTTGCACATAGTAGTTGTGGGTTTCGTTTACAGGAGACCCGGGGAGGGAACCCAGGCCGTCAAGCATGAAGCAATTGATTAAGCGCCCGACACCAAAAAAAAACACAACACACGCACTGCACTCGCCTAATTGCCTGCTTTTCCCTAACAAGCAAAACCAGAGCTTCCCGGTTTTTCTAGCTACAGCTAACCGAGCTCGGCCACGGCGAAGCTATCGTCATGGCGCACAGCTCCTAGCAACTCGATGAATCCTGACGCTGCTGAAACGGAGCACGCGCAACCGCATATAGCAGACGCAGTCCGGCCCCAAGGACCGTTTAGAGGGCGACGCTCCGTCGGGGCGGCGGTGCAGGAGCAGACGATCTCTGGGCCAGACGGTTGGTTCCTGGCTCGGCGTGTCCCGAGGAGCCGAGGCCGATGTTCGATGCGGGTGGGGCCGGAGGCAGCCGGGCGGCGCGACCGAAGGACCAAAAAAAAAAAACTGGGCAAGAAGAACCAGTAGGAAAGATGTCGACCGATTATGCATGCATACGACGGCAAGAAAAAAAATGGCACGGTGGTCGAAGAATACGGAAAGCGAAATGTTGGCCGATGATCGATGCAACTCTTTGATCGTATTTGCGGCGAATTAGAAAGATTTTAATTGGGGCCCGTCGATAATCAGGTCAGCACCTAATTGATTGACAGTCAGGGCGATACGAGGCAGTGTTCGTATTGTTGCTGCTGCCGCTGCCGCTGCCGTTGCACTTTGCAATCAATGGTTAGGGGCCCTGCGTGCGTGCTGCGTGTGGCTCGTATGCGTGTTGCGCAATCCAATAACGGCACTACATGGGGGGAGTCACACAAGATCTGATACAGGGCCGGTATCGCTGAAACAGCGACAGCGCAGAACGGGCATCGACAGCGCATCCAGAAAAAGAGTCATCTCGTTAATCACAAGCAAAGCAGTAGAGATTGATTGCTTCCGACGGACGGGACTCCCCGCACGAGCCGAGGGGCAGGCACCACGGGCACGCCTTTGCGCACGAGGCGGTGATCACGAGGGCCAGAGGTAGGTTGAAGATGGATACCACGGATGGGGAAAAAAAGAGGAAGCCCGCTGCGCGCACGCCCTCCTCGATTCCTCACATTTCGTTGTCTTCTTCGGGGAATCCCTAAGGCCACGGGGGTTATGCCGTGTTCTGCAATTGAGGGTCCCAGGTAAAACCCATCCAAGCACATCATTCCCCGCAGTTGGAATGACTGGGGCACACACGCACTATGGCTCATCTCTTGGGCTTGCGACTGGCTGTGGCTGGTGATGTGGTCCGGGTCATGAAGGTTCAGGTCAAGTGACCGGGTTGGATCCTGCCCCTTGCCCCCCCTCCTTGTAGGTCCTAGGGCCTAATTCATGCTTCTTCTTTGTTGCTTGCGCAGACGTTGCGGAGATCTGCAACCAAGGCTACTCTGTTTAGTTGAGGAGTGGAGAGGCCGATGGGGACAAAGGGGAAGGGGGGGGAGGGAGCTGGTCCCTGATCAACAACCATGCATCCAGGCCGGCAACGTTACCGATATACCCTTGGTTGGAGGTAGCCTTAATTCCTTGGTTATCTGCGATTTAACTCATGGGGCTTAGGATGGGATGGATTTTTCCTTGCCCCAACGACCCCATCTATGTTCCCCCCCCTACTACTTACGCCCTGCTGGGGAGGGGGGGCCCTTGGTCTGACTGTAGGTTCGTGAGAGCGAATGGCGACGGCGCAGTAGCGGGCATATCGCGGCCCATGAAACAAGTCGCCATCGGATGGTGACACGATCAACGGGTCCTGACTTGCCTCTGGGAGAGAGGCCTAGCATAACTTGGTTGCATTACGGGCATTAGCGGATGGAACGGTGGCGTGCAAGTTGAGCTGGGCATGCCCCTTTGGCAGAGGCGGTGACTCAACTTTGAGGCCCTAAAGCAAACGCCGGCTCATGCACGGGTTTATTCGCATCCAGCCAGCCAGCTGCGGCGGTGCTGGGCTCGAACGGGAGGTGTGGTTTTTTTTTTTTTTTCGTTCGACGCCTCTCGCGATGGCCACATGCGTATACTGGCTACGCGGATTTGGTTTCATGCCTCGTCGCTTCATCGCCCTTGAGGCTTTTGCTGGTCGATCCGTGGGCCACTTTGGCTGCGACCCGGGCTTCGTCTGGTAGTTTCGTCATCAACTGCCGCGCGGCCCCGGTCGTCCGTCTCTTTTTTTGCTTGCCACTCCCACTGCGCCGCAGCAGCATTTTTTTGACCTTTCTTCCCGTCCCGGCACTAGCCACATATGGGTGGCGCTCCGGATCTGCCCTCTCAGCCACATCCCGTCTGCGTAAACCTGCAGCAGCCACACTCAAATCAAACACTAAAGGGCCTGCCTGCTTCCAAGCCGAGGCACGGAACGCGGAGGATGTGCATGCCCGACACCGACTCTCTTGCTCACGACATCGCCTGAGATGGCTCTTCGCGGGCTATGCATGTGTGACCTGGTCCCTGTCGTATTCCGTTTGCCTCTGCCTTGACTTTTTTTGCCTTGGCTTCCCGCCCGCCACCACCCCTCTCTTTTCGGGTCTGGTCGACGACGACAGGGCTTCAGGCTGCAGCTGTCAGGGATCCCGGGCCTTTGGAAACCCACCGACCCCTGTCTGTCATGCCGCGTGGTCGCCTTTGGGCTGGCTGAGGCTGGCCAATGAGCGCCACCAGAAGACCGTATTCGATGGGCGGTCGGCAGCACGGGGAGGGCCAAACATCGGGATAGGGCCGTGTGGTCCCAAACTATTGTTCCTGTTTTGCTGCTAGACGATGCATAGAATACGAGCTTGCTTCGGCCCTTGACGATTTCCTTTTTTTATTTTTTTTGCACCTACTCCCTCCCTCTGACAGCGGCCTACCGCGGCTCAGGGGTTAGGGGTCTAGCAGGCAAAAGGGAGGAGGAGGAGGAGGAGGAGGGGTTTGGAGATGGGATGATCGGGCTAGTTGCCAGGTTAGTTGGCGAGGGATGCGATGCACGCTTTGTGTTTGGCTGACTGATAGCCATGCCCATCAGTCAAGTGGTTGATCGCCCGCTACACACTTTTGGGTTTGGGACATGAGTTGTGAGGGCCAACGTTTGGGCCAGGGGGGGCGGTGAGGTGAGATGGATGGGATGGGGATGCATCAAAACTTGGCCCAAGCACCACCACGAATCTCAAGGTCATGAGGGGCGTGGATGAGCAAGCAAGTTTTGATTGAATGATTGATTGATGGATGGCAGGAAGGCAGCATGCATCGTGACGGTTGGGTTCAAAGGCTTCAAAACCTCTCGTGGCCAGCCAGACCTGAGCCCAACACAAACAACCTGAGACAAGCAGCCGGCCCAGCACCGCCTAGCAAAGTCATTAGAGTGCAGCAGAAACCTTTTTCTTGATTCACGATCATCAACTCTCGTCGAGCAGATCTGGTGATGGGGGTTCTGGCCCCGGTGCTGGTGGAGCATGCCCAACCTGTGGCTGGCCGACGGACTGCGCGACCCTCCCTGCACGGAGCACCAGAGCCCCAGGGCGTCCAGACCTCTGCGGGCCGGTTGGATGGGATGGACGCATGGGATCCCCACCACTATCGGAGAAAGACACCACTGGCCAGGCGCTAGGCCAAAGCCTTTGCATCCCCGCTTCCCTGCCAAGACGCCATTGGATCGTGTTAACCCATGGACGCGGACAGATGGGACACATCCTGTCTCGTTGGTATGTGGTCTCTGGCTATTTGATTCAATCTCGATCGATTCACTTGTCGGCGAGAAAGAAGGAGGGGTAAGATGAAGAACCGAAAAAATCTAGGTGCATCAAGGTTTTGCATCTTTGCACTCTATCACTCGAGGCCCGACGAGACTCGCATCACGTTGGATAGAGTGCTTCTTGTCTGACTTGACCCCATCTACCACCCATTCCAAGCACACCACACCCCTGGATATTGTACCCGTGCTGCCTGCCCCTCTCCCCTCCCATTCCTCAAACGGGCTGCTCCCGCAGCTGTAAGTGGCGTTTGACTGGATGGTGTGCGCGAGTGCAGGGGCTAGGGGTAACGGCGACTTTTTTTGCCCTGTACTTGCTTTGCTTCATCCAAGTGTGTTTGGGAAGGGGGGGGCTACAGGGGGGAGCGAAGGGGCCAAGACAGTTCGGGGCTTCATGTCTAAGTAGAATGCATGTTCACGAGAGGGAGCAAACTTGATCATCAAACCGTACTCGTGCAGGCAAGGAACAACCAACAAAAAACAGGGTCGTGACCGTGTCAAACGGCTCCTAGTCATGTAAATCATGATACTCAAAAACTTACACCATGGTTAAATTCCAAGTTCCACTGCAACTCGGCCAAAAGGTCCTCCTCTGGAGAGAGTCTCACAAACAAATGTCAGACTTGCGGCTTTTTCCCCATGACAAATTACAGTGCACATCAGACCTGAGGAGGGAGAACTAGACAGGACGGGACCAGACGACGCCAGGCCGCAGCACCAAACGTCAAACACAAGGCGGACCGAATCGGTGATAGCTTCACGACGGCCTTGCTGACGGGCTGGGTTCTTTTCAGGCCTCGGGGGCTTTTTTTTTTTTTCTTTCTTTCTTTCCTATCGGGATGAATGACCTGCAGCATCTGAAGCGACAGGTCACCAATCGAAGCGTCAGGACAGGGGAGTTGGTCGTTAGCGGTGACACCTCGACCACTTGGGACCCTGGTCCCGGCCCTGTCGGGCTCAACGAGCGTCGATCCAGGAAAAGGTTCTTCCGTACTGTAGTCCGTATGCTCATCGAACCAAGAAAAAAAAAGAGATTTGGCTACCTAGATAGACTCGTCGAGAAAGGCGTGAAGGTTGACCTGGATCGAAACGATCAAAAGTCAATCAGTGGGATTTTGGTTGTCTGGCCCTCTGTTGCAACCATGTGGAACAAGAAGCCCCGCTCCAGCTGGGAGCTGGCTTCAGCGACTCGGGTTCCTTGAGCTCGGCTGGAATGCGATGGGGGAGCTTCACGACGCCTCGCCAGGGCTTCTGGGCCAGGACGGTTTCGGATGATCTTCTCCTACTACCTACCCCCTCCCCACCACCACCAACCCGCTGTCCTGCCCATCCGTCCCCCCCCTCCCTCCTGGCGAGGCTGCCGCCACAACGACAATGGATGGCTGCCGGCTCACGGAAAAACTGGAGCACGGGACCAGCGGGCGACTTTAGTGAACAAACCGTGCCAAGAGGACCATGTCGACCGAGAAAGGATGGAGAAGGTGAGCTGGTCGTGTTGTGGGCTGGCTGACGCCCAGGGATCGAGATGAATGCAATCAACCAGAGCTTGCGGAACCTACGAATCGGGAGGCGCCCGCCCGGTGCTCCCTCTCGCCCTGTCCCGCGCGGAGCTCTCGCTTGACGGGGGAACAATGAATTGTCACTATCAAAACGCCTCAACATCCGAGCAGGGCCACTTCGGAGGAGGCCCAGGCGTGAACAAGCTAGAAAACCAAAAAACCAATAGTCGCGTGGTCATCATAGTCGGAGATGGCGTCGCCCTGTTTTTTTTCTTCTTTCTTCTTGGTCTCTTGAATGCACGACGCAATGTAACGGAAAAAGCAACGCAGCATGCTTGGCTAGCCAACAGCGAGTCTCAGGTACAACCGAACGAAACCACATTGTGTGAGTCGCATCTCAGCTCGAGGTGTTTTGTAAAACGGCACTCTGCCATTTTTGATTAAATGCGGTAATTGCTTTTTAAATTGATGCACGTTCTCGTTCTCTATTTGCTTCCGCTTGCCGTTCCGTGTCTCTCTTTCCCTGGATATTGTTTTGTTTTTTGTTGATGTTCCCAGTCTTGTTTTTGCCTCAACCCGGGGGAGTCTTTCATTCTTACGCTCTCTCTCGCTCTCATCTTTTTTTTTTGGTACCCGTTTCCGCCGTTACCGTCCATGTCATCCCTGCGCAACGGCAGCCGCGAGCATGCAAGATGGAGTGGCCCTGCGGATGTCGTGGACGAAGCACAACGGGTAGCTCTCGACCCGAAAGGGGGAAAAAAACGGGATGGGATGGGAAGGGGGACCCGCAAGCGGGAGGTCGTGTGTAGCTGTCGCTTGTCCCAGAGCCAGAAAAGAGTCCGTGCTTGTACGCAATGTACGAAAATGGCACAGAACGCGAGCAACGGAGGATTCCACAGACGGATCAGAGAGCGTGGAGTAGATTGTCATGGTGGGGTAGGCTAGCAGCGAGCTTGGACCAGACAGTCAACAGGATGTGACCACTGAGCATTGTCGGACCGTATAGTGACGGAAGTTTCAAACAGTGAGAAACAGATCCTCATTCATGCTTGCCATGCTTTCCCCATACTGCTGATCTCTGTGCTTTTTTGCGTGCATGTGGTCTTTTTGCCCACAGCGTTTATTTTTATTTTATTTTAATTTCGTCTTTGCGTTGCGTGGGTATTGCGTGTGGGTAGAACGGCGCCCGTTGCAAGGCGGCAAGCAAAACGAGCGCCTGTATGCAGTAGCGCCAAGCCCAGATGCTCCGTGCTGCGTTTTTTGGCGTGTTGGGATGATACATGGCAAGCTCATAGTCGCGTTTCTTTGTTTCGTTTGCTGTCCACATTGTCGTCCGATACTTGCCTTGGGCTTTGCCTGGTGCCGGGCGCCGTTCATTAGGCAGCGCACGAGTGGCCACGGATGGATGACTGACTTGGACCGGGGCCGCAGCGTGCCATCCAGACCAGACAGTCCACGTAGTAGTTCACAGGTGACCGTATGAACGACCCGCGACACGAGCACAGCCTCTCTGGGCCAGCGTTAATTTTGCCCAGGCTTCCAAATTAAGCCCGGTTGCCCGTGAATCCGACGAGCTGAAGCCCAAGAGATTTGGTCAATTACAAGTCTTGTTAGGACCCTGCTCGGAGGCAGCACGGAGCGTGTGATTGGGTGCGGGTGGCACTTGAAGCATATGGGAGGCGGTTTCAAGTGTCGACGCTTCACAGCCAATCAAGACCGGCGAGCCGCCGAGATGCTGTAACTGCAGCGCCGTGTTTGAGGTGTCGGGAGGAGCTAGCCAGTCAGAAGCGCCCTAGCAGCGCGGGATCCGGTTTTTAGCGACCCTACTGAACCGCTGCCCGCCCCCCTACAGAAGGGCTGGACGCCAGGGAAGGGGGGAAGGAGGAGCCCTGCGGTGCCACCAGCGGGCGGCTCGGCGGCTTTGGTTGGCGGATGGGCGCTCTCCCAAGCGGACAAGGTTGTTCGTCGGCCGAGTTGCAGCCCAGTCGTGATTGCAGCGCTGCGACTGGAGGAGCTTCACTCGGTTGTGTTTGATGGGCAAAATTGAGTGGCAGCCGCCGTCCTCGATGGAGAACCGCACAACCCCCTGCGCCAGTTCTGAGCTGGCGCTGCGTTACGCTGCTGCCCCGTACATGGGTTAAGGAAAGCAATCTTTTTTTGCCCCGGTCGTGTCGGCTAGCTACAGACGCAGGACTGACTGAGCAAGAGAGATGGACACCAAGGCGCCAAAGTGAAGAAGCTCACGCGTCTACAAAAATCCCTTGTCCCCATGGTGCCCTTTTCTTGGTTTCAACATCAAATCTCCAATCCCATCAATAAACCTCCTCCTTTCTCCTTTTACCTCCCCTAATTCTTATTTTCTTGTGTCTTTCTATTCTATTTCGCTAGAATTCCTCCGGGTGGGCTTTTTATTGACTCCAACAAGGGCGCCCCCTCCCCCTTCGATTTACGCAACCCCTCTCCACTATCCGCATACCTCTGGCAGGTCAAACCCCATCCCGCGAAACCCCTTTGAAACGAGCGACAACCTACGGCCCGGCTCCGTATTGACGACTCTATTTCACCGCCCTAGTTCGGGGAAAGCTGTCACTGCAAAGAAACAAGAAAGTGTCTGTGTGTGTGGTGCTGGTCGCCCTCTTCCCTGTGTACCTTTTGCCTTGTGCCCTTTGCATCTCGTCGCACACTCTCCGCCCTGCGCCGGCTTCACTTCAGAGACGAGCAAGACTCTCTCCCTCAGCTTGCATCCTCCCGTGTCACGGCTTCAATCTATTGATTTTGCCTGATCCCTTCCCATCAAGCTGGTCTTGATTCTTCATTCCATCTTCTATAAAACTCTTTGGGTAGACGCTGGTTCAGTCTTTCCGACCATCTCCATCATCCTCACCCACTTCTAAGTCACCTCTTAAAAGGATTTCAAGACAAGCCCTTTCGCCTATCGCTATCAAATCACCGTCGGCCCCGCGACGCCTCAATTCCAGCTCTGACAATTGTCGGTACCACCGCTTCCGCCATCTCAGGGTCTACACGCCTTTCGCTCTTTGTCACGACAAACTCAAAACCGTTTACAATCAGCACCGTCTCCGGCCCAGGCCAAACCGGAAGCTTAATCGCTTAATTCAAGAATTCGTGAGCTGAGGCCTCGACTTTGTCTGACTCGCAGAAGCTCCTGCCCTGTCGCGCCATCCCGTTCCGGACCCGACACGCTCCTCTCACTCTCTCAGTCTCTCATCGGCTTCATTGTGCGACGACGCAAGCGAAAACTTTGATACCTTTTTGGAGTGTCTCTGATTGTCTCCTGCACCCGTAAAACGGCAAGCAAGCAAACGCAATCAACCTCACAAAAGCATTCGAAACAACAGTTCCTCAGGAACCGCACCGTTTTCCTCATCCTCCCCCCCTGCTCGTCTCTTTCGTCCTCCCTTCGCTACTCCGGCGGCTCGCGAAACCAAGGCCCCCAAAGCCCGAAACCGAAGCCCGTCTCGCCGAAACCAACCAGCGCAAGCAACGCGACGCAGTGCAACGTATCCTGTGTCTTCTTCCCCCCAAGCCACTGCAAAGCACCTAGCTCAGCAGCTCAGCAAGCGACGCACTCACCCCGCATCTGGGCCCTGTCACCATCTGTCAGTCCAGTCCGCACTGAATCGCGAAAGCGCCACCCTCGGACCCAGCCAAGCCCAGCCCGCTCCTGGAACAAGAAAGCCCCTGTCGGCCTGGCCGCCCCACTGCAAGCTCCGCTAAAACAGCGCCCTCTCCACGGCCGCTCCAGCACCCCTGCCCACCTGTGAGTCTGCCCACCCCCTGGTCGCGCCGAGCCCGCACACCCCACCCGTCCACACGCCCCCCTGCACGCCAGTCTGTGGCACCGCACCGCACTCAGCCTCGTGGCCCCTCTACCAAACGTCACCCACTGACGAAAGCCCAACAGCTTGGGTCACTTGTCCTAAACGAGGCACATGGGCGACACCCACCATCTCTGTCCCCTCTGTCGTGTCTGATATATCAAGCCTCGCGCCCCCGTCACACCTTCGCCCTTGCTGTCACCAGTTCACCATCGCTTGGCTTCACCAACAAGCACAAGCCTCTCTTTCCTCTCTTGACTCTCGACTAACATCCATCCTTCTCACAAGTACACCCGAGATCCACTTACACACCAAAGGGTTGATCCCATCTACTTAATACCGACACTCCTCCTCCACAGCTACCAACCTTCAGCAACCTTCCAACCTCACACTTACACACACACACACACATCACAATGGACTGCTCAAGATTCCTCACCATGGAAGAGCTCAACAAGATTGCTCTTGAGCAATTCGTCTACCAGCCCGTTGGCCGCGACATGATTTCGTACCTCGCCACTGCCGCTCACAACGTCATCGCATGCGATTCGTCTCTTATGCCTCCCGCACCCGTGGATGCCCGCAACCTTCCTCCTTCGCCTCCCCGAAGCCCGGAGCCCCGCTCTGTCCGATCCGAAGATGGCGGCCTTCCTTCTCTTGAGGAATTCATCACCCAGCTCGTTGTCTCTTCCAACGTCCAGGTCCCCACTCTCATGTCAACGCTCGTCTACCTTGGCCGCCTCAAGTCCAAGCTCCAGCCCATGGCCCGCGGTCTTCGATGCACCACCCACCGCATCTTTCTCGCTGCTCTCATCCTCGCTGCCAAGTACCTCAACGACAGCTCGCCCAAGAACAAGCACTGGGCCAACTACTCCAACATCAACACCGAGACTTACAGCTTCGGCTTCAGCCGCACCGAGGTCAACCTGATGGAGAAGCAGCTCCTCTTCCTTCTCGAGTGGGACCTCCGCATCACTGAGGAGGACCTCTACCGCGACCTCGACAGCTTCCTCGAGCCTCTCCGCCACAAGGTTGCCGAGCGCCACGCCCGCAAGATGCGACACCGCGAGGAGAAGCGCCGCCAGCAGGAGATCTACGCCGCCTCGACCCGATACCCCAGCCCTCCTGCCTCTCGAGGCCACTCCCGCTCTCGCCAGGCCTCTCCCGAGTACACCCACGCTCGCACCCACTCGCATGCCCGAACCCTCAGCAACCCCGTCACTCCTCCCGGCCTCACCTACAGCAGCTCCTCCAGCTCTTCCTACGCCTCCTCCGTCGCCTCCAGCCGGGCCTACTCCCGAGCCACCACCCCTCTCGAGCCCGAGTCTGATGCTTCCTACGTCTACGAGACCCAGCAGGGCAGCCTCTACGAGTCCCCCGTGCAGATTGTGCCCGACGTCGACTACCCCAAGGCCCGCTCTGCCGGCGGCCGCATGCTCCCATACGAGATCACGGCCGACGAGTACCAGCAGCTCCACGAGACCCAGGCCAAGAAGCAGCGCTCGACAAAGCGCGGCATGTGGGGACGCCTCCTCGGCGGCGCCGTCACTGTGCGATAAGCGAGCAGGCATGACCATGCTTCGCGCACTCAACTATCAATGCATCTCTTCGGCGTTCACGGACCAGTTTTTGGGATCAGTTTTGCATTTCTTCCAAAAAGAAACTTGGCATGGCGTTGGCTGCTTTTTTCATCTTTTTTTACACTATAAACCGAGATACACCACTGGTGGCGCAAAGTCTCCTGAAGCATTTTTCTTTTTCATTTGTCCTACAACCACACTCGTGTTTTATCTACAAAGGCTTTGTTTCCTTTTACTATCTGTACTCTCTATGGATTGTTTCCACTGAATGATGGAAACTTGGCGTTTTAACTGAAAGGGATTTGCATTTTACTGGTTTGTTATTTTTACTATCTGGATGGGAAGGATACCGGTCAACAGGCGGGCATCGGAGAAAGGGGAGCATTATTCGGATGGGAATTTTTGGGAATTGTGCGACAGCGCACATTACACAGACACACACGACCGGGTTCATGACATTGGGATTTGTTTTGGCAAATGCATTGGATAGCATGGTCATTGCCACGTTTCAGGGAAAGGAACGAGATGGGACGGTCTAGTGGAGTAATTGGTAGAAAAATCAAATGTCATCCCGCATTTTCTTTTTCGCAAAAGCATTTCAAGTTCCAATCAACCCCCGGCGCTCGGCCGTTTTGAGAGTGACTAAAAACGAGAAAGAGGCCGGTGACGCCCGGCCACTCGCCACAGGGCCAGCCCAGCCCAGCCCAGCCAGTGAATGTGATGGGTGCCTCGTGTGAGCCTGCGTTTTTGTCTCATCCCAACACCACCACGCATTCAGGTTGATGGGAAGAGACATTTTTCTCATTTGACGCACTCTTGCTACCGAGCTGCCTTGTACGGTGCCTACCAGTCAGCCTCGGTCGTCATTCATCGAAAATAAAAAAAACACAAAAGAAAAAGCGAATAATCGCAAGCCTCTAAGCCTCTTCCCCCTCCTTCCTTCCTTCCTCGCCATTGGATTGGATTGGATCGGATTAGGGGGGCAGACGGGTGGGCGATTTCGTGCAGCAAGCGCTGCATGTCCCCGTTGAGGTTTGGCCCCCGTCTGCCGCCGTGGTTGGCTGAGCCGGCACTTCAAATGTCCGATTTGGGCAGTGCAGCAACAGCAAGCAAATAGCGTGTGTGTAGTCTGTATGTGTGCGTGTGTGTGTGCCTGTAGGCTCAGCGCGCGCGAACCCCACATTTTTCTTTTTTGGGCCACCCAAAAAAGAAACGTTTTTACGGCACTCACCCGTCCGGCTCACCTGTTCAGAGACCGGAACAAGAAAAAAAGACTTTTCTGGTTTGTTCTTTCTTTCCTGTTTGGAACCATGCAAACGGGAGGGGGTGAGAGGGGGTCAGAGGGACATATTCGAGACAATCACAAGGGGCTACGTTACGTACGCAGGAAGCGGAGATGGCAACAAAAAGTCACGGAGCAAGGAAAAACCCGCAAATCCCCCGTTTAGAGACGGGCCGCATATACATGCACACACACGAGGAACGAGGGAGCGAAACAAAATGGCATGGCATTGATGAACGAACGCGGAACCATGTAGCTAAAACCACGGTGGGCATAAAGTCGAGACGAAAATAAATCCACCGAAGGAAAAGAATGGACGCTCGAACCTTTTTTTCCCCCCAGGCCAACTTCAGCCCTCTGTCTCCCCTGTCCCCTGCATTCTTTTTTTCCCCGAGCCGTATTAGGTAGATTTGACTCGTGTTCTGATCAGATGCAAATCAAACGAAAACGAAGAGCGAGAAAAAAAAAAGAACGAGTTGACCGCTTTCGCCTTTCTTATTTCCTTTTTCCGGTCCTGATACCACTCACACGGGCGCATTTGTCCGGCTGGGATGACCTTCCCCCCTCCCCTTCCTTCCTTGAAGTACCAGGGTGTGGCTTGGAGGTGGAAGGTAGGGAAGGTGGGAAGGGGGGGATTGCGTTGCAGTGGCCAATGCTAAGGTGCGTAACGCATTGTTGCGTGTGTCTGCGTGGCGTTAAGCAACAAGAGAAAAAAAAAGGCGGGGCGCCCACGCTGAACAGACGGAGCACCAACGCGAGGAACGCCCAATATGTGGACGGTGGTATTAGGGGCAAACCGCATTGGCAAGTATTGGGAAAGCTGAAAAGGATACAAGATCGCCACGCCCGCCGGGTTGTGGGCGGAGAGACTAGGAAGAAAAAGAGGGTGTGTACCTGACTCTGTTCTGTTCTGTGGGTGTGCGCGAGGCAGGCCATCTTGCAACGGTGCAGGCAGGTGCGTGTGTTACATACAGCATCACAGCAGTAGCAGCTGCTGCACACGCCCAATATTAGGTTGGGGTAGGATTCTGGAAGGGAAGCCGTGAAGTAATGCCCATTCTCTTTCGCAGCATGTTTCTTTTCTTGGAAACCACCCCATCCATCATCAACACACCCCCAAAATAAACAAATGGCCCTTGCCTTGCGGCTGGCCTTTTCTTCTTTTTGCTTCGCTTCGGCATCCCAGGTGAGATTTGTTGGGGGCGACGGACCCTTGGGTTAGCATTTTCTTATTTTTGCGTGCGGGGACCGGCGACCAAAAGCAAAAAAAGAAAATGCACCATGGATTTTGATCTGGGGTTCCTTTTTTGGCTTCTTGGGGGCCAATGCCAGGTTTCGGCCCCGAATAGTGCAGCAGTAGTCAACGCAAGATTCCGAGTTCCGGGGGGCTGAGCCTTCTTGGTGGAGATTGTCGAGATCGTGTTGGATCATGACCACCGCTTTTACGCTTGCTTGCAGCAGGGGATCCTTGCAGGGAGATCAGGATTCCCTAGCTTGTAGTCAAAATAAAATAATGGTAATTCTGAAATAGCAATCTTTTATGAATGTGCATTTCTTGGAATAGTTTTTGTGCCGTTTCTTGTAGTCATTGGTGGGGGATGGTGCTTGGATCAACTTGCGCGGTAGGCATACCTGCCCAGAGGGAGCTTCAAAATGAACAGAGATGCCTGGTCATAATATGGACTAGTAAAGTAAAAGTTTCCACAAGAAAATATAGGGTTGAGTGCCTGGGAATTATACTTGAGAGCTGCATATATGATATCATGATAGACAACCACCCTCTCCGCTAGTATTATGCAATCGCCATGTCATTTTTAGCGTCCCCTTTGAACCCTGTGTCAGGAATCTTTGTTCCAAGGCTCCAACTACTCAGCACTACGCTGATGTTTGATAATGCCATCCCGGTATCGCTGACAAAGGATCTAGCTGCATATGCCCGCCTGTCGACATACTCAGCACATAGCTACCACGGGCGCCGCAAGTATATTATAATAGGCAATGGCTCAGTCAAATTTGGCATGGGTCCTCTGGAATATCGTATGACTATTGCAGCCTCTCATTTTCGTCACCGTAAAAAAGCTAGGGTGGTCCGGCAAGTTCTAGGATGCGTGACAGTACCTTGACATGTTCGAGTGCACAAAAGATCAAGAGTATGCCAGCCCGCCGACAACAAATCAGGCCTTTGCCATTCTTAACAGTTGAACTTACCGCTGAAGTAAAAACCGAAGTACTTCCTTGTCAACCTACAAGTAAGTACAGTGATTATATTCTCTCCAACATTCACTGATGCGAGATTGGTGAGATGAGAAAGGGGGCGAAACCCTAAGACATAAATAACTCCAAAAGACCTTATTCAAGAAAATACTTTTCCTTAGGCATTATAATACTTATTTAGATAACCTCCATAAACATAAATAATTCTAAGAGACCTTATTTAATAAAATACCTTTCCTTGGGCACTGTCATAATTGCTTGACTCTAGATAGCCTCATTACACCGAAACCCCACCCCAGGGATTCTCGTCCTCAGACTCAAGCTGCTTAATACCACGCTGATGCTCGACAGAGCCATCGCCAGCGCAGCCCAAACAGGATCCAGCCGCACGTGCTCGCCTGACGAAGTAGTCAGCGACCAGAAGCAACCAGCAGCCACGGGCACCGCAACCATGTTGTAGATAATGGCCCAGGCAAAGTTGGCACGGATCCGTCGAAATACCGCACAGCTGAGGTCGAGCAGCGTGACAATGGCGGCCAGCCGTGATGTTGCCAGGACGAAAGCCGCGCTGCTGATGGCTACGTCGCTGCCTGATCCTATGGCGATGCCCACATCAGCCGTTGCCAGAGCCGGCGCATCGTTGATGCCATCTCCCACCATGGCCACCATGGCCCGCCGTGAGTTGTTGAGTGAAGCGTGGAGCGAAGCCTGCAATGCCGAAATCCGGTCTGACTTGTCCGAGGGGAGCACCTCAGCGATCACGTTGTCCGGGGAGATTCCCACAAGCTCCGCCACGGCACGGGCTGTGGTTTCATTGTCACCGGAAAGCATCCAGACCTGGGTTCCGCGAGCCATGAGCGCGCCGACAACGGCTTTGGCTTCCTGGCGGATGGGGTCTGAAATGGACAGGGCCGCGGCAAGCGTCCATTTTCCATCCGTGGGCTTTGTGGCAACAAGGGCGATGGATTTGGCTTCAGATTTCCATTTGGCGAGCAAATCCAACACCCTAGGTGACATTTCGATTGTGTCAGGCATCAAGGCTTCATTTCCAATAAGGATATCGAAACTCTGATTGTTGTTTGCAGTATTTATGGTGTTTGGGTTTAGGTTGTTTAGATTGTTCAGGGTGCTTGGGGTGTCCGTGGTGTTTGTTGTGTTCGTGATATTTATGGTATTCGTATAGGTCGCCTTCATCCCTTTGCCAGGCAGCTCCTCCAATCCCCGAATCTCTGCAGATCGAATAGCACCGCAAAAGTTAACCACTGCCTTGGCGATGGGATGACTACTGTTTTCCTCGACTGCCTTGAGTACAGACAAGAGCTTCTCTCGTTGCTCTTCGGTTGTTGAACTCTGGTCTGGAAAAATGGCAGCGTCGGTAACCTGTGGGTTTCCTCCCTCGGTCAGAGTGCCCGTCTTGTCAAACACGACGCAATCAATCTTGCTGGCCTTTTCAAAAGCCTCGCCGCCTCCTTTGGCAAGAATTCCATGCTTAGCCGCAATGCCACCTCCCACAAATATGGCTGTTGGTGCTGCAAGCCCAAGACCACAAGGACAAGCGACGACAAACACGGCAATGGCAAACTGGAGAGAAAAGGCAACCCACCCGCCTGCTGCGCGTACATCTTTGTCGGGAAGAATGTTGGAAGCACCGAGGATCATCCAAACGACCCACGTGATAATGGCAATCAATGTGATAATGGGGACAAAGTAAGTCGTCAAGAGATCTGCAATTTGTTCGATGGGTGCCCGCTTGGTTTGGCCTTCCCGGACAACCTCGACAATCTGGTCGAGCATTGATTTGCCCGATGTTCCTGTGACACGGATCGTGATGGCAGATGCTTGATTTACAGTGCCAGCAAACACCTGGTCTCCTTCTGTCTTTTTGATGGGCCGGGATTCGCCAGTCAGGCTTGATTCATCAAATGTGGCTTCTCCAGCAGTAACAATGCCGTCCGCAGCTGGCGAGGCCCCGTGAGGCACTCTGATGATATCACCAAACTCCAGTTGATCAACAGGGATGGTGGTGGTCACTTGTGCTCCCGCGCTGTCTTCCAACAACAGCGCCGTGCTCGGTCGCAATTTACCAAGCATTTCCACGGCGTCACCGGCTTTGGATTTGCTGTAGCTCTCAATCAACTTGCCAGCAAGCAGAAAAAGCGTAAGGAACACCACCGAGTCAAAGTACAACTCCGCACCAGAGTTTTGATGCTGGCTGTCGCGAACAGCAATTGCAATCATCTGTGCAATCGAGGAAAAGTACGCGATGCTCGTGCCCAGCGAGATCAACATGTTCATGCTTCCAAATTTCCAGAATCGTCTAAGAAGGGGGACTCTGCTTCCGGGCCGCCACATGACCAAAATTTCCTTGATGGCCCGAATGTGAAAGACATCTGCAGCGAAGAAGTATACTGGTGTGGCGAGAATACACATGGAAAGATCCAGCCGGCTGATTCCCGAAATCCATGGCTCCATTAGGTGCATTCGTTCTTTGTTTGAGTCTGGCAGCAGTGTCATATAGACGATTCCCAGAATGAATGTGGGTATGGTGATGATGGCAGTAAGAATTTCTCGTTTGATGAGTGAACGCTGATGCTTGGTCCTGATGGCCTTGGATCGCTCCTCAAGCGAGGGTGGGTGGTGTATCGCAGCATGAAGGGATGAATCTGAGGCTTCAATAGCTCGCAGTATATGTCTAATTGTAAAATGAGGTGCCTGAGGCTCGTAGCTAAGTTTGAGGATTGGGCTCTGAATGGTCGGTTCCTGAATAATGTCAAGTCGGAATTGGCTGAGGTCCTTCAAAGCCAATCGTATACGTTCGGGGCAGCGGGAACAATAAATGCCATCAATCTTGATTTCAACCTCTCGAGTATCTCCAGGACGTGTTGTTTCGTTAAGGTTGACGATTGTGTCGATGGTTGCGTCGTATCCAAGGTCCTCGATTGCCTCAGCGATATCATGGGTTCGGCTTTCGTCTGTGTAATCGATCGATGCGCTGTTCGCGACAAGGTTTACAACGACTCGGGAGATCCATGGGATCTTTTCCAGCTCTTCGGTGATGGTGTTGGAACAAACGGCGCAGGTCATGCCCCCGATGGAGACTGTTGCTCGCCATGTGGGGGATGAAGATTCCGTTGGCTCGACGCGAACTCCCTCAAAGTGATGCAAAGAATATCTCGTGTTGATAGAGTCGGTACTTGTGGAATCGATTTTCGATAGAATGTCTCGGTCACCCTTTTCGAGAGCGATGGGCTGTGGTGTTTCTGAGCGGCATGCCTCGCAGTTGGCAAGATGAGCAGCCCTGGCCGGCTCCAGCATGGGATCCTCTCGCTTCCGCCAAAAGCGAAACCACGAGTTGAGGGAGCTCGTTGACCTATTCATGGCGTGGTGACTGCTCTCGCCGGGGTCGACTTGGGGAGATGAGTGTTCCAAGTCGTCAGCAACGAGGGCCGTAGTGCGCACACCGCCAACGTCGAATCCGGCGTCCTCCAGCGTTTTCTGCATGCGGCTCACCGAAGCAGCAGGATCATCCCTGTGCTCGATGGTGACGACAGAGGTAACGAGGTCGGGGGATGTCCGCAGCACATGATGACCGTATGCCTTTTGTAGCAGAGAGCATATAGCAGCCACGCAGGAGGGACAGTGGAGGTTGTGCAGCAGGTACGAGGTTGTAACGATGTCTGACATGATCACAGTGGATACAGGTCAGTGCTATGCAAGCACAAGTAAAACAAAGGTAAAACAGATGGAATGCTGGTTTGCATGCCGAGGGCAAGTTCAGTCGACGATCGACTCCTTTATAAGTCGCTGCTTGCGAGAGTCCCAGAAAAAGAAGGAACATCGGAGAAGGAGAGCAAAGCATGATTGGTCACTTTGGAAATATCAAACATGGTTTAGACGTCAGGGTGGCCGGTTTGCTCCTTTTTTGCCGTGCTGCAAGTCCGCACAACTCCCGCAAGCCAAACCCATAATGGCAGTGGTCGCTAGTGCCGATGCATCCCTCGAGATGACGGAATGGGCCAGGGCACAGCGAAATCTGCAATGGATGCATTTAGGCCAGGTGGTGAAGATTGAGCATATGCCATGCTAATATGTGCAAGCAGACTCGCGCAACGTTTGCCAACGGCAAAACACCAACTTGGAACCGTTTGGAGATACATTGCACTAGGTCGGCAGTAAACTCGCGATCTGCCGTCCAAACGTGTGGGGAAACGGCCCGTGGCCGGTATGTTGCTAGTGGCCCCCACCCATCACACAGAACGGGCCTAGAGCGTTTGTGCGGCTTTTGTGCGTCGCCGATGAGCTGAAACGTGGTATGGTCACAGGACGAAAAGTCTGCCAACACCGCCTGGTGTCCCCTGAACGAAGATGCCAAATATCGTATTGAAGATGAGAAGAAAAAAACGACAAAAATCTTAGGGTTGTAATGCTTGATTATTGATTTAAATAACCTGGATTTTATATAAAATACACCCCTATTAAAATGATTGGCAAATAGACTGTAAACGCCCTCGAGTGACACAAAACGTTGTCAGATTCTTGTCCCACCGTCGTAGATGCGGCCGATGGCTGTCTAATACAAGTCTCGGTTGGGTGGGCATATGACGTTGCGTGACATGCCAAGCAGACATTACTCATCACGGAGGCACACAGGCTTTCGAAATGAACATGATGTGATTTTGGAAAATGCCACTATGCTAATACAATACAGCCATTGAATGATTGTCAGTCTGATACTTTGCTGTATGGGGCCCTTGCAAAAAGATGACAAATCTTAGCATTTTTAGCTCAAGTAAATAAAAAACAATACGTAAATAAGTAAATTCTCCTATAAACAATCTCTTCCCTTTTCCCCTTAGGATTACGTTGCTTTAGAAATTGCTATTATTTGAACTGGGCTAACTTGTTGAGTGGCCGTAGCGGGGATGTACCTCCATTACAATTATTCAAGGGGTGTATTGTACATTGCAAAGACAATCATGAAGATCAAGACAATATGCAATAAATGAATGTCGTTATATCCCTGCTCCAAAATACCAATACCGCCTGTCGTAATACATGAGGGTTACAAGAAAGTCATTATGATGAATGAATGAGTGTGTGTCCAAAAGATGCCCGGGTTTTCCGTCTCAAAAAAAACCTACCGTTGCGCCCGTCCAACCAACTCCTTAAAATTTTCCATTAAGCTGCCACGATTAAACCAATGTAATGGCCCTGGTTAGGCCGCCGTTCCTGTCGCGCCGAGCGACCTCTCCATTCATCAACCCGTGCGCATAGCAGTCTCCAATGATCTCGTACTCGGAGCAGGCCGACTCCTCGAGGGGCCGCAGGACGAAGGGGACCTTGGCATCCGGGAAGAAGGCCAGGGCATCGCCGACCTGCATGTCGGAGGGGCCCATGCCGATGTAGCCGCTCTTGGTGGTGAACATCTTGCGGTGGATGTTGCCCGCGTGGAGGATGGCGTCGCGGTAGTCGTCGCCCTGCAGGCGCTGGTTGACAGCCATGCGCCGGCGCAGCGGGCTGAAGACATTCTGCTGGCCCTCGGCGGCGTGCGAGAGCGACGCGTCGAAGCTGAGGTCCGTCCTCCAGGCCTTGAGGACCACGGGGTCAACCTCCGGGGGCCGGGGCAGGCGAGAGGGGTCGTGCTTGACGATGCCCTCGATGGCTTCCTCCCTGGCCCAGCTCCGAGAGGGCCGCACGTAGACCTCAAACGACCTGGCAAGCCCCTCGGAGGCGGCGTTCTTCTCGGAGCAGTCCTTGGAGTGCTCGGCGTCGCAGATGAGCGTTCGCCAGATGGCGTCGAGGCACATCTTGCTTCCCTGGTAGGTGCGGCTCGTCGTGCTGATGCGCTGGTACTCGGCGCGAGCCCAGTTATACCGCGCCATTCTTCCAGAAAGCAGCGTTCGCTGCATTGTATCCGTAACGTGCACGATCTTGTCGTAAATTCTGCCTGAGATGCGCAGAGCACCATCAGGAAGCACAGTGGGTGTTACCGATTTTCTCAGGCATCCCGCGGCGTTGTATTCTCGGCACTGCAGAATGGGCACTTGGTCCATCACGGTGCTCCAGTCGGGAACCCACGAGGGAATATCCTCAGTTCGCTTGCTGCCCGCATAACTGAGCACCTCCATGCCGCAGGCGCTCAGCAGCCGGTTTGCGGTCTCGGTGAATACTTCAGCCTTGGTTTGGTTGTAGTTGGGGGTGATTTGGACGTCCTTGCTCAGGGATGACAGCGCAAACACTCGGTCTCTGGGGTCGCTGCAGTCTAGGTTGCGGGAGGCAATCAGAAGATCAAGCAGCGACATGCCCCAGGAAAGGTATTCACCGCGCATGCGGGCCATGTAGCACAGGGCCTCGACTTGTCGATCTGTGTTGGGGAGGAGAGCGCAGTACTGGTTAAACTCGCCGTACTGCATGGGGTCGACAATCTTAGTGAAGACGTGCCAAGGGATCTTGGCCTTGCCGCACATCATAATCATGTTTTCGTTGAGCAGAGATTCCTGAATGATCCAGATTCTGGAGTACCATTTTCGGTGTAAAAAGTCTCGCAGAGAAACTATTGAAGGGTCGAGTGTCTGTCTCATCTCTGAGGCCTGGGTTGCGGCGGCACCCAGGGTCTCGTTGCGTCCTTCTGATCGTGATATTAAGTTGTTAGCGAGCTGGATGCCGAGCTCGACATTTGCTGTGTCCTCTCCAATGTATGTAATTACACGACTTGCTGATCCGTAAATCTCTGGCATCATCTTGACCTGACGACCTCGCTCGTCCAAGTCGGTTTGGTTGACGCACACGCCGTCAACCCACACGTCGCGGGCTCCATCCTCGACGTTGTCATGGCGGATGGCCCGCAGAGCATTGTAAAGTGATTCCGTGATTCTCAGGGCGAAACCCCCCACGAGAAGGATGGTGTGAGTGGTTGCAGGGCTTCCCCAGCAGTACGAGATAGCCTCATAAGGTGGGGCTTGATGAGTGGTCGTCTCAAGGAGCTCGCCGACAAGGACTTCGGAACTTCCTCCATACAGACGCAGGATTCGGATGGACTTTGGCTGCTCTAGTGTCGAGTAATCGTACGGAGTTCTATCTCCAATGACGTAATTTGTGCCCTTGTTCTTGAGGGCCGACAATGAAGGTGGCGGCGGCATTGTGAATGTGAGTGCTAGGCATGGAGCTGACCGAGGTCAAGCAAGCCGCTGTGAAGGGGTTATCACGAGAGGAGAAGGGTGATGTTCGTGGAGGAGGAGGAAGAGGAAATCAAGACAGGACGGGGCAGTTTTATCTTCATAAATACAAAATACGCCATATTGGGCGTGAGTTGTGTTGGCGTTCAGGCCTGCTGCCCTCATGGTGGTTTCGGGTCGGCATGCGGTCGTCAGGGCTGTCGGAGACCATTGGACGCCAACAATCGAGGATGCATGCTTTGTCACGCGGATTCGGCTCGAACATCGCGTCCACCATGGGAACGAATCCGACGAGTCAGTTCGGTGGAAGCTGACAACCCGTTCGTTGGCTACACGGGCTTCACGGCGCCACTTTGAGCCCCCCAGCGGCCCCGGAAAGACCAATCCGGGCCGGTCTCTGATTGCCCGGTATCTCTCCTCCAGGTCGATATCTCGATCTAGAGCCCGCAGCATCATTTGGGGCTTGAGGCCGTCTGCTGCAGTCGTCCCATCTAAGACGTCAGCCCATTGGCTGTCGGGCATGTTGGGTATCGACGAGGAATTGATCCGCGCGGCATCACCACCGTCACGCGGCGGAGGCAAATCAAGATAATTGCCGTCCGAGCGCTGAAAATGCTATAATTAAATAGAAATATATACTCTGCCTTGAATTTACATCATAGCTTGCTTTTATTTTTTCGACTCTTCCTTGACCGTGCTCTCGCCACCTCGTGGCTGACTTGAGGCCCCCCGCGGTTGGGCATTGGCGGATGGGGACATGCACGCTTAGACGAGAAACATGCATCGCCAACCAGCGCGGGGACGAGACGTGGTGGACGATGCATGGAGACTAGATATCGGACTTGCGTGGGAGCCATCCGCACGGCAAGTTTACGTGGCGCAAGACAAGCGACGGCGGCCGAGAGGTGGGTTGTGCTGTAGCTTGGTTGGACGAGACTTTGAAAATCGGCACAAGATATAGGCATCATGCATCACGCGTCGCGACGTGCACAAGTCCATCACTGACACCCGCTCTCTCTGCAGGCGAAAAATAAACAGCCGAAATGTGGATTTCCAGACGTAATCACAATTCCAATTATCTGGGGATTTCTATGAGGCGGGGCGCCCATGGGCTGGTCAAGACGCCATGGCCAGGTTACTGCCAAGGCGAATGGGTCGTTTGTTGGGAGATTAAGCTCGCGACGGAATCACCCTGTTATTTTCCCATATATCAGACCTTAATTCAAAGGGAAAAGAGAGAAATTGCCTCGGATTGCTAAGCGATGACGGCCTTGGCCTGGAGTTGCTGCCCACCGCTCTTCAATACGCGGAGCTGAGGGTGAGACAGTCTGCTCCCACAACAATATTACCGTGTACGGAGAATCCAGCAATTGCATGCTCTACCTTGCCAGTGCCCATTCGAATTGACCTTTGGCCATGGAACAATTGACCAAGTCGAATGCCTTCAGTTGACGGTTCGAACCAGGCTCCTCCCAACGACGGCCATGATGCAATTGCCCTTCAGCATCACCGCAGCTGATTGTCTCTGACCCGATCGAATGCCCACTCGAAACGCCAAATACGGACCGAAGCAACGTAGCATCTTCTATATTTGCAGGAATAAACGAGAAACAAAGCAGTGGGGGTAATAGATGGACCGACTTTCCCTCCCGAAAAAAAAACGAGATCAATTCCCCTGCTGTCTTGGTTTGTGAGTCCCGTGTCGGGATACCCTTCCCCGTCAGTTACCTTTGCTAACCGCCGGTAGCCTCAATCGCGCACCCCCGTCCATCAGCCTCCTAATTCATATACAATCCGACCGACCATGCCCCCCGACCTTTACCCACCCGCGAGAAGCCTTCCGGTGCAGGGACCCGTCCCCGGGGGTGTTGTGGAGAGACGATCCACCGGTGTTGATACCGTGCAAACCCCAGGAATCGGTGGATACATGTGTTAGTGGTTCGGTTTCGCGGTGGTGAGACTTGGGTCTCCGAATATGCCTCAATTGCTGGGAAATACAGCCGGCAAAGACGCGGTAAGAAAAAAAAAAGAGAGCGAGGGAGAGCAGCAGGTGAAGGCGAGCAGGGACGATCTCCTGAGCTGACCACGCCACCGCCGGCTCGAGGTGCACCCTCGCGTGTATCCTGTTTCACCCGCAGCAGACAAGGAGGAAGATCACACAAGGCGCAATCGACGAGGCATCCAGCAGCGCAACACCAAGACAACGGATTCTGGATTCGAGGCTCGGCGCTGCAGCTTTATCTCTCCCAGCTTCCATGACCGCATGCCCAGAAATGATAACAGACAGCTTAACCCCATCCGTGCTCAGAAACCCCGTATCTCTTACACATGATTCTTGGTGATTTGTGACGGGGCGCTTTCTATTTGCGAGTCGGACCTCTTGGCGGCCAGCCATGCTGGAAGATCTTTCCTCATACAACCGCTGCTCTCCACATCGCCAAGCGCTGGAGGACTCGTCCGCCCGGCGGAGCGCTGGAGCGTTGCACTCGAGCGGGATTCCTCCCATGGCAATGGTTCCTCCACCTCGCTTTGCTCCCTTGGCGCTTGGCAGACGTTCTCGTTACGTTTTGCTTCCCCGCGGCTGGCACTCGCAAAACCTCCCCGTCGCATTGCCTCTTGCCCTCCCTTCCCACCCCCTTCTCGTAGGCAATCCGCGCCAAGCTCAGTCAGCTGCTTTGCTTGTCGCGACGGTCAGACGCTGTCTGTCGTGATGTCTTGGGCAGGAGACTCAAGGGCTTGGCGACATGGGGGGGAGGGGGCAGGTGTCGAGTATTTAACCCGTAGTTGTCTCTGTGCAATTTTGAAAAAAGTCTGTCCAGTGGAATTCGCGTTTCTCAGCATCTTCCTTAAACGTTTCTTGTCATCACAAGTGTTGCCTCCTGATCAAGTTGGTGTCTATGGACTCAAAGGATAACAAGATTGAGCCTGTGGAAACACAAGTGCAACCACAGCTGCAACACCAACCTCCCAACGAGCCAGTGCACACGGTTACGCCTCAAGACGTTGATGCAGTCTCTACTGAGGAGCATCAGGTGAAGAGGCTATGGTGGCATTCCATCAAGGAGCCTGGCTCGGCTCTTCAAATCATCTGCGCTGCCATCGTGGCCATTGGAATTGGACTGGCTGTCTCAACCACCGTCGATGATGTACCCGAGGCAGCCCGTACTATCCTGTCCATCCCAGGACAGCTATGGCTACGATCTCTCAAAGCCGTTGGTGAGTTTTATCAACCGTAAACAAGTGCATATGCGGTGCTAATAAAGCTTAGTGCTTCCCTTAATTGTCTGTTCGATGCTCTTGGCTGTGCAACGGTTGCGAGTCATGTCCAACGGAGGAAGCCTATTGGCCAAGTGGACCGTGGGATACTACATTATCACTACTCTCATCTCCGTCACATTCAGTTGTATTATGATGGGCTTGCTATGGGCAAAGCTATACAAGCCCGTCAGCCAAGACCAACTTGAGATTGACACGTCTGACGATTCTCTCCCGGACACATCAGACCGAGAAATTCACACCGTCATCTTGGAGATGTTCGAGTCTTTTATCCCTTCAAATGTAGTCTATGCTCTCGGAAACGATGAGCTTCTTTCAGGTATGTGAAACTCAGCCTTGAACTACTATGATGCTAATTCCACCCCAGTCATCATTGTTGCCATTGTTGTTGGCTATCTCATCGAAAGCCCCGAATCCCCTCTTGTTCGGGTTACGGAAGAGATTGAGAGAATGAATACGAAAATCGTCACGTTCCTCATCAAGATCGCTCCAATTGGCGTGTTTTTCTTGATTCTATCCAACATCATGAAGCTAGACATAGGTCAGATCGGAATCAACCTGGGACTCATGATTGGTGCAACCCTCTCAACCATGGTCATCCACATCATCATCATTGTACCAGTCATCTTCTATAGTTTCACCAGGATGAACCCCTACGCCTACTGGATCAAGATTTCACCGGCCTGGGTTACTGCATGGGGCTCCGCTTCCTCTGCAGCCACTCTGTCGGTGACAATCAGATGCGCCAAGGCACGGGGCATCCCCTCAACCATCTACAAGTTTACTTGTCCACTTGGCTGCTTGATCAACATGGATGGGTAAGCGAATGAACAGGTTGTATTGTGCTTGGACCCACGAACTAACGCATCATAGTACCGCCATTTACCTTCCCGCTGCTGTCGTGTTTCTCGCAGCCACGCAGAACATCACACTGAGCCCAATCAATTATGTCATTGTGGCGCTCTTGTCTACATTGGCGTCCATTGGCGTCAGTCCAATCCCATCGGCATCTCTGGTACTCATGTTAATGATTTCCCGGTCCGTCAATGTCGAGGTCACTGGCATGTACGCTGTCATTGTTGCTATTGACTGGCTGCTTGATCGCTTCCGCACAGCCGTCAATGTGTCTGGAGATTTGTTTGCCGCCATGATCATTTACAAAATGACTGGAATCGAAGACCCTCCCGAGGTGCAGGAACATGAGGCCAAGCAGCAAGAAGCTGACCGAAGCACCACGCAAGGTGATGTTTCCGACAAGGTGTAAACGAGCGCCACACAAATTTGAGACGAGGGCAATGTGTTACTTTTAACTAATGAATTATGTATGCCATATTTAAATCGTCAAAGAATACAAAATGAATGAAGTAAAAAAAATGCAACTGCCGCTGACAACCAAGTGACATGACAGATCAAAGGCAACTGAACACCCACTTGTGATAATAGATAGAACCACCAAACAAGGAGGCTTCTTATGGCCTTGGCTTTGTTTCAAATGGCATTGCTCATGCCGACAACAGTCAAACCCCATTGTTGAGAGAACTGCTGTAGAGTAGCTGAGTCGCATTCGTCGTCACTAACGCTAACAATGTTGGGAGAGTCCCACCAAAACATCTCGAGTATAAAGCTGGTCTTCCTGCTCATCTTCGCGTTATCTTCAACTATAGCGAACCGGACAACGTTCTTTTAGAATTCTGTAGCAGGCGGTGGGGAATTACAACGCTCCTACAGTTCTAGCATCAAGTCGCTAACAACCCCCGCTAATCAACCCACTTCCGAGGTTTCTCCACCTTATCCTTCAAATCGCTCAACAGTGGCCATTGCCTTCAACAATCACAACATCCGGTATGGTGTAGTGGCTAACATTTCGCGCTCTCATAACTTGAGAGATCAGTTCCGCGGAGCCCAGGGTTCGATTCCCTGTACCGGAGAATACATCATATGTTCTTTTTTTGTGCACTACTTTACGTAGTTTCGTGCATTGATTTTACCATTGCCGTCTTCTTTTTTGCCCCAGGATGATGGTTCTTTCAGTCGAATTTTTCTTCTTGTTCTCTGTCTAGACTAGTTCTGTTGGGTTCTCTTTGCAATACTCATTTATCCCCTTCAGTACATTCCCTTTCACCCCGTTCAATCTAGAAAGGGTCGATTTGAGCTTCAAGACAGGCTGCACGGCTCCAGTCGTATACAAACCTCGTGTTTTTTTCCTACTTTTCTTAGTAGATGCTGTTTCCCCAGATGCTCCCAGTCGTGCGTTAAGATTGTGATGTCTGCGTGCTGAATGATGTTTCCACCAGACCGTCGTACGAATTATTCAGACGGCACAATTTCTTTGGCAATGATTTATCGATGGAAGAACATTCCGGTGTTGAATTTGCCGATTTCCGTGGCATTAATGTATATGCATCACATCCACGTATGACCCAAGATGTACTAGCTGCGGATGGGTGGTCTAGGTTTTTCATAGCTTTTATTATATTCTGGAGAGGTCATTTGAAGGCAATAGTGCATTGATACTGGCAATAGGAAAGCCACATGTTTATTGTTGATGAGGCAGTATTGGAGGAAAGTTTCCGACACCCACACTCGTGACACCAGACCGGTGAATATCGTCTTCAATGCATCAATATACCGCCCACCTAGCAACGCGGATACGTTGGTAGCAACGAACCTCTCCAAATCCATTTACACAGCAAGTAAACCAATGACAAATGTACCCGAACAGCACAATCTACAAGACACCATGCTCCATTCCGGTGATCGAGTGAATATGATTGACCGTTGATGTTTGTCAAACGCAGTGCTAACAAGTGAGGCGCGTAATAGCCACGTAGTTACACAATAGAATTCTTCGATAGTCCACTTCAGTATAGTGAATCAGCCGCGGCAAGTGACAGCAGTGCAGGAGCTACATGATATGCCCTGTAGGCCTCCTACGCCCACTAATAATTTTTTTACTTTCTCATTCACTTATGTACTCCTTAACATCACATGCGCAAAACTTCTTTCATCCAGTACCAAAACTTGTGCGAGAAAGAGGAGCTATACGGCGCGGGCTTCGCGGAAGTGACATTCATGCAACCGGCTGCCAAAACAACCCCATTTCAGAGACGAGCAAAACATGAGAATTGTGACAACATAGGGCAAGACACAGATCATACCAACCCATCCAAGTGCCAACAATCTAAATAACAAGCCTTGATCAAAATTTGGATCTGAATTTTCTGATGGACCCGCAGTAAGTTTGAAGTCGCGTCTCCACAATTGTCGCTTTTGTTGCCGGCAATTGCGCACATGCTCAATTTAAAGTATGACGTGATATGCTACCAGCCAGCCATTATTCACAGCGCATTGTTTTCTTTCTTTGCATTTCTATGCCCTGTGATGAAAAGATTCATTGTCTGGGCGTGTACCAAGCCAACTGGACCCTGGATAATGCAGTTGGTCTTCCCACCGACTTATTCGTCGTACACTCGTACTTTCGTACTCCTTCTCTAGGTTTCCGAATATTTTCCACGCATACGCCGATTTCCCGAAGGCGGGGTGGCGGGGTGTGGGGCCCAGATCTCATCGGCCTTCAGCCCGTTGGGCAGGATCTCGGACCAACCGAGAGATTTCCAGCGCCCAAGAACGGCTAATTGGGCGCGCATTCGTTTGAGTCAGTATTAAGGTTGGATGTGTCTTGGTGCAGAACACACTAAAAATAATACTCGCTGATTGATCGCAGTGGTGATGGGGAAAAAGATTAGATGCGATATCTCACAGCATACTTTAGCAATTCTTGGCCGAAAGTTTAGAATCGCCCAAGCAGTACCAAGGCAGATCAAATAGCATCGCATCATAGTGCCAAGGTAAAGAATACTGCCGGGTTGATTTGAAATGTTAGCGTCTTGCCTCATTTTATTTTTCTTCTGCATCTCTCCGATCAGGCTCCGGGCATGCAGGTTCACACCAAATGCGATGCAGCATTAAATTCGGCGCATCCCTTCTTGATCTAGAAGATTGAAGCCGCCGTTATAATTAAGCAAGAAGTGGGAGAAGAATTGTATTTTTTCTGCTGACCCATGATCGGGGACTGTCAGGTCACTGAGCAACAGCAGTGGTGGTGGTGCCGGATTGGATTTGTCAAAACCCACAAGAGGCTGCAAGTTTACCCGGCCTCCAACGCCGCGGCTCATCCGCCAAAGCAGGTGGTTGGCAAATTGCCCTTCTAGGCAATGCCTGTATTAACAAGGCTTAGGCATTTGCACCGTGATTGGTGGCGTGCTTCCCTTGGCCCAGCGTGCGAGAGCGGCAACCGGAGGGCATGACCGCCGACGGCCCGGCAGTCGGAGCGCCCAGAAGCGCGCATCAAAGACGCCATCAGAGGCGCTGAAGAGGCGCTGGGCAAGTGCGAAAGAGTGGGTCTACTTCGGCCCCTCGGGGTCTCCAGGGGTCGCGACATTGAACTTCTCTTTCCGAAACCGGCATAGCCCAATTGCGTGATTCTCTTCGCTCATCGACAATTTTCAAGCGCAGACCAAGACCGTGTAAGAGGAGCCGTGAGAATGGGGCCTGTTACAAATCCCCCGCCGGTAAGTCGCCTCTGGAAGGGCTCTCATATTTTTCCCTTGCCCGCGGCCCTCCTCGCTCTTGAATCCCTCAATTGCTCTTCTAGTTTGCCCTGCTAGAACCGCTGAAACGGCTTACACCCAGGAGAGTCCAGCCTTGAACTGACCCTTGGTTCTGCTTTCAGCGTCGAACGCGATCCACCGGGCTTTTTTTTTCTTCCTTCTTTCACTTTCTCTCTTTCTTTTTCCGTAATCCCTCAGAGAGAGTCGCTCGCTCCGCAGTCGCAAACATGCCTCACAAGGAACAGGAGGCGGCTTCTTCAAGCCTGCCCTTTGGTCAGCCCGTGGCGCTCTCCTCCATCTCGGGTCCTACCTATGTCACCGCACAACTCCTCGTCCAGCAGGTCGCATACAAGCTCTCTGACAAGATCTTCTCTTACTCGCCAGAGACTTTCGACCTCGACGTCGCTCTCAAGGACTGGGCTGCCAAGGAGGACAAGAACATCCACGGCTATGCCACCACCGTTCTGCCCTCCCAGACCCGTGTAGGCGCCGGCTCCATTGCCCTCGGCTACATCTTCTCCCCCGACTTTGATGTCACCAAGCGCCACATTCCCCAGTCTCTGGTTGCTCCCTCCGGCAGCCTCCAGCAGTTGCGAGGAACCCTCGACCAGCTGTCTCTGCTCTACGGCGTGTCCAGCCCAGTTGTTGGTCACGTCGCCGCCGTTGACTACTCTGACAACAAGGGCCTCGTCTCCAACTATGACACCGCTCTCCGCCTTGCAGAGGACCTCGGCCTCGGTCTTGTGTCCAGCGCCTCCACCTACGAGGCCCAGCACATGGCCATCTTCTCTACCATCCTGGCTTCTCTTCTCCCCACCCTCCACATTTACGACGGTGTCCGCACCGCCCGGGAGACTCTCCGAGTTGTTGACGCCCTGAGCGAGACCGGAGTTGCCGACTTGTACACCAAGCTCGCTGCCGAGGTTGGCAAGCTCAACACCCACCTCGACACTGCCGGCAAGGTTGTCGAGCTGCTCAAGGCTTTCAACGACGAGCTCGGAACCGTCTACGAGCCCTTCGAGTACAGCGGTCATGAGACCCCCGACGTTGTTCTCGTCGCTTTCGGCAGCGTCGAGGCCCAGGTTACCAAGCAGGTCCTGAACAAGCTCTCTGCCGACGGTGCCAAGGTTGGTGTCATCAACGTCCGCATCTACCGACCCTTCATCGAGGAGGCCTTCCTGAAGGCTATCCCGGCTTCTGCCCAGACCATTGCCGTTCTGGGTCAGGTCAAGGATGACCTCGCCGTTGAGGACGAGGCCACCCAGTCCGCCCTCTACAGCGACGTTCTCACTTCCGTCACCTTCTCCGGCAAGTTCGAGACTGAGCCTGCGGTCCTTGACATCAAGTACACCCCCGGCCAGGTCTTCACTCCCCAGGGTCTCGTCGGCACCCTTCACAGAATCTTCCGCAACGAGGGCGAGGTCAAGGTGCTTCCCTCTCTCATCCAGGCCCAGCAGTACACCTTCTGGGATGTCGACAACTCTGCTGCCGTCAGCTCCCCTGGCGCCATCGGTAGCATCCTCTCCAAGGAGTCTACCTCCAACGTCTATGTCAACGAGATCTTTGACAACCTCACCCAGGGTGGTATCGTCCGAAGCGACCTCAGGGCCTCCAAGAAGGCTCTCGAGGCTCCCTACGACATCGAGGAGGCCGACACCATTGTTGTCGGTGACGACAAGATCCTCAACGAGGTCGATGTTGTCAAGGGCCTCGCCTCTGGCGGCAAGATCATTGTCAAGGTCCCCAACTTCAAGGAGGAGGACGTGGAGAAGAAGTTCTCTGCTGCTTTCCGCAAGGGTATCCAGGAGAAGGCCGCTGAGCTGTACATCCTGGACATCGCCGCCTCCCCTGCCTTTGAGAAGGACCCTCTCGCCGTCAAGCTCGTGACTGAGCTTGCCTTCTTCAAGGTTGCCCTTCCCGACATTCCTCTCAAGGACTTTGAGGTCCTGGCCGTTGAGGGCAAGACTCCTACTCTTGAGCAGTCCATCGAGATTCTCGACACCTGCCTGCGCAAGCTTGAGGTCCCTGCTGCCTGGGCCGAGGTTGCGGCCGACTACGTCGACCCCAACCTCCCCGTCAGCATCCAGAGCAACAGCTTTGTCGCTCACCAGAAGGAGGAGGTCGAGGAGGTCCTTGAGCTCCACGACTGGCAGGTTGCCGCCAAGGGTCTTGCTTTCAAGGAGGCCTACGGCACCCAGAACAACCTCCGACCCGACCTCTCGGTCAAGACGGCCACCATCACCGTCAAGGAGAACCGACGTCTCACTCCCTCGGACTACGACCGCAACATCTTCAACATTGAGTTCGACCTGGGCGACTCTGGCCTTACCTACAAGATTGGTGAGGCTCTGGGCATCCACGCCGAGAACGATGAGGCAGAGGTCAGCCAGTTCATCGAGTTCTACGGCCTCAACCCGGCCGAGCTCGTCCAGGTTCCTTCTCGCGAGGACGCCTCCGTGCTCGAGGTTCGCACCATCGTGCAGGCCCTGATCCAGAACGTCGACATTCTCGGCAAGCCTCCCAAGCGGTTCTACGAGGCCCTCGCCGAGTTTGCCACCGACGAGACGGAGAAGAGCAAGCTCGAGGCTCTCGGCGGCCAGGCCGGCGCCGAGGACTTCAAGCGCCGCTCCGAGGTTGACACCCTCACCTACGTCGATGTCCTGGAGGAGTTCAAGTCTGCTCACCCCAGCTTCCACGACCTGCTCAAGATTGTCAGCCCCATGAAGCGCCGTGAGTACTCCATCGCCTCGGCCCAGGCCGTGACCCCCAACTCCGTCACCCTCATGATTGTCGTCGTCGACTGGGTCGACTCCCGCGGCCGCAAGCGCATGGGACAGGCCACTCGCTACCTCAGCAGCCTGCCCGTCGGTGCCAAGGTCACTGCCTCTGTCAAGCCCTCAGTCATGAAGCTCCCCACCAAGGACACCGCTCCCCTCATCATGGCTGGTCTTGGTACAGGTCTGGCCCCCTTCCGCGCCTTTGTCCAGTACCGTGCCATGCAGAAGGCCCAGGGCAAGGAGATTGGCTCCATTCTCCTGTACCTCGGCTCGCGTCACCAGCGTGAGGAGTACCTCTACGGTGAGGAGTGGGAGGCCTACCTGGCCGCCGGCGTCGTCACCCTCGTCGGCGCTGCCTTCTCTCGTGACCAGCCCCAGAAGATCTACATCCAGGACAGGATGCGCCAGACCCTCAAGGAGATTGCCAAGGCCTACCTCAAGGAGGAGGGCAGCTTCTACCTGTGCGGTCCTACCTGGCCTGTGCCTGACGTGACCAAGGTTCTCGAGGAGGCCATCGCCCTCGAGGCCAAGGAGACCGGCAAGAAGGTTGACCCCCGCAAGGAGATTGAGAAGCTCAAGGAGGAGGGACGATACGTCCTCGAGGTTTACTAAGCGGTTGAAAAAAAAAAAAAAGAACTTGATGTGTTATGACGTTGCCTAAAATTGTAGCCTGGTATATAAAACTAGATTCGCATTGAAGCGTGGTTACATAGTCAAAAAGCAAGATTGTTTCCCTTCCAACTTACCTTATAAAACAACCATTGTGATTAAGTGAACCCGTGTCGAGAGGTTTAGAGTCAACCCAAGTGTTTCAAGGCTTAGCTCAGACAAATACTAGCTGTAGCGATGTATATATAAAGATGGCCCATTGAATCTATGCCTTGAGAATGTCAAAGCTTGAGCTGTTTGTAGCCAAAACAAAAACAGTCATGTTGATGGAGCAATCATTGGGGCTTTTATATACAACTCTTGGATGGCTGTTGGTTCGACACCTTGCTGCATAATGTCCCTGCAGTAGGTCTACCCACTTCAACATTTCTGGACAAATAAAGAAAATACTACCTAAACGGGTGCACTTACCCAAAGATGGTCATTTAGATCCAATATGTATTTATAGTTACTTTGTATATCGATTGTTTTGGCTGGAATAATGCTGTGTGGTGGCTACGGCGAAGTAGTACCGCTAGGTTGTACTCGTGTGTCAGAAGGGTAACAGTACGCTGAGACAAGTCAACACATGCCACATTAGGTATATGTACATGAATTTGAGTCCTTGGGAAATGGAACATTTTGATTTGGTTTTGCATGGACGCGGACTCAATCCATATCTCATCACTGTTATCTGCGCCCATCAATGGTTCAACGCATTTGATATAAAAATTGTCCGTGTCTTCTATAGCAAGCTCTGATTTGCCTACCCAGAAGGGTCGTGTTCAAGCCCACACAACACGGCAAATTCTCAATCATGCGCATGCTTTCACTTTCAGAAACAATTCTCCGGTATCCCGAGACACTGAATCATTGCCAAGAGACAGCCATAAAACCCAGACAACCCTACAGCGAGCAAGGAGACAAACTTACCCTACAGTACACACCGCTCTTGGACCAGTTGAGAGTAACATGGACCCCTTCCGGTGCCCTAATTTGATTAGCCCGCTTAATTCGACATAGTCCAACAAGACAGAGTTGCGGGTTGAACTTACTAGTACACCGGTCATACTACTTACTGCGGCCTCATGCTGGCCACAACTCAAAAAAAAAAAATGAACCCGACGGCAAAAGGCGGGAAGTAAAACCATTTTGATGGCACTATTCTGTCTTTGGGGTGCTTTTCACGGGATTGTCGACACTAGACCAGGGCATCGGCGATAATCAGTACTAGCTCCCGGCGGCGGTTCGGAGGGTTGAGGTTTGAGTTTCGTTGCCGGCATCTCTAGATTGAAGGGGTGTCCGTGTGGCAAGCCCGAGTTCCCGGTCACGAGGCCGGCATCTCCAGAAGTACACGAATGCTGCTGCTTGGTTCCGGGTCATCTGGCAAATGGGTTGACGTGATTGGATCTCGACGAGTTGCCTGGAGGCGGAGTGGAGCGGGTAAGCGATATTTGGGCGGGATGTAGTCGAAACCTTCTTTGAGACGGAGCGGCTCTTGCCAGCCATTCACGAGTTGACTAGAAAGCTGGTAACCGATCCATAACGGTCCCCATTGCCAGCCGATGAAGAGAAACCCGGGTTCTGGGACCCGGTGTCGATACCCAAGTGGTCGTTCGTGTGAGGCCAGAGCCCTTAGTCCCGTCTCCCGTCGCCCTAGATCAGCGCCACGTACAACGAGCGCAAACCTTATTTAAATGGAATATCCGTGCGGTTTTCAGCTCCAGCTCAGCCATTTCCCATATTCCCAGATGGTGTTTCCGGGGTGTGTACCTTTGAGGAGGAGCCTTGCCGGGTCCCTGGGGGTTCCGCCTCGGAGAAAATTGATTGGGCCTCAAGTTAGCGAGAATGATGGACAGCAAAGAAATCGCCACCCGCTTAGCATTCCTGAGTGGAGGCCTCAAAACTTTTTTTCAGCGTCCTTGTTCCAAGTTTTGTTGTCCTTTGAATCCGGATTAGTTCGGGCATGGGGGATGGGGGGCTCGTTTCGGGAGTTGGCGACGGCGCAATATCTGAGGCCTGCGGCAACTTTTGCTCCCGCGGCTCGGCAAGAAATGCCTCATGATCCTTTTCAACTTGACTTTGCACAGCCAGGCTCCGGTCGGTTGTTTTCGGTTTTAGATGATGCTCAACTCCAACTCATCTGATCCGGCAAACTCATGTATGCCTAAAGTATAGCCGAAACAAAAAGTCTCCGGGGGCGCGCTAGTTGTAGACCACGAGAACAACTGCCTCAGCGTTGTCATGCCGGTGGCAAGCTTCCAAGGACGGCCTCGTTTATGTCGGGAATCTCCCGAGAGCGAAATTCCTTGTGGCGTGTGGAGTTTTGATGGAATCGATGAGGAAGGTCTTTTGCTTGTCTGTCTGGCCTCGTCGTCATCTTTTGGGTTGTGGATTGCAAGTTCCCGGGGGATTGTCTTGTCTCGGAGTAAAACTATCTCGCATTAAGCAACTCATTAACAACAAAACGTGATCGCCAATGATCTAACCTTATCAAAGCATTGCAGATGACTGCAACCGATGCTCTAATTACGATCTGTTGCCCAATACGAAGAAACCAAAAACTTGGCCGACGATACTCCCTGGCATTGTCCTCCACCTACCCTGAAGATCATCCACAAACTGCCCCTTACCGAAGCCACGTCCACGCCTGAGCTGAACCTACCCTAAACCCAACGTTTTCTGAGGCGTTGACCCACCAGAGATTTCACTTTCACCACGCAGTAGCGGCCCCGACCGCTTGGATGACAGTTGAAATTAGCCTCCGCACATAGGGGACCGCCTTTTTGGGAATTATGATATCATAGCGAGATGGTGAAACTGCCGTTCTGCCATTAGGGCCTATTCCTCTGGTATTACACACCAGAACCACAAGTCTTGTCCCCAATTTGCACTTCACGAGCATTCCGTTTGTCAGCGAACACGAGAATACGAATGAGCCACTCCTCCGCTCAACCCCAGAGCCCACCTCAGGGCGGAGCCCAGCTTACCCCGATGGCGGTCCCGATAGCTCTAAACCGAGCCTCCTCGTTGCTGGGGCCGCCCGAGTGTGCTGGGAGCGAGGCTCGCGCGGGTCGTCTGGAGGAAGAGATTAGTGCGGCGGTGACAGCGATCAACAGCCGAAGCACCAACAGCAGGAGGGGCCGGTGATCGATATGGGGCCTAGTGATCAAACTATGTGGGCGGGGATATTTGATAACGGGGTGGTTTGTGGATACGATCTGCTGACCGACTCAACATCCCAGCACCAATTCCCCCGGGACGTTGCGACATGTCATCCATGTCTGGGTAGCAATTTGGTTGTGGCACCTGATGTCCCGGCTGCATCGTCATGGGCTGGAAGGGACCGACGGTCTGCAGGATATCAGCTCATCAAGGGGGTAGGATCCGACGACAATGGAGAAAAAAAGTAAACGCCTGCAACGGTGTAAGAGAATAAAAAACAAAAAGAAGCAAAAAGTCCCGGCCTTCGGACCTCCTCCCGCGAGCCAGGCCCTTCCTGCCCCCACGGAAGCGCCACTCTAGACCGGCCGCCGAAGAACAAAGGAGATTTCAGCCGCGGGCGAATGTGGAAATTCGATGGATGGGATTCGCTACCATCTCGATCGACAAAGCAACGATGGGGCCCCCAGGCGGACCTATTGAAGGTCCCCAACCGTTCCTTTGCATCGTGGAGACGGAGCAAAGTCCACGGCCTTCGGCTCACCGGATATTATGTCTGTAACTCGTTTGAAACCAATAGTCCCAGCTGTAGTTCAACCCCCATTTTTGTCATGGTTGGAATTTTCATGATCAACATGGCAATTCGGAATATTGCCGTCTCGTTCGGTTAGGGGTAGATTGATGACGTTCGTTTCCGCTCGCCGATCACTCAGGGCCAAAGCAAACTAACACAAACGCTGTTCAAATCCCCCTAGTTTGGCGAAGCTGACGATATCGTCATATCATGTCGTTCTGGGGCGGTGAGAATGTCGCTTCTTTGGTGTGACAACCGAACGACACAAACTCGCAGATCCATCAGCGATGGTCTAGTCTAGCCAAGGTCAACTTTGCTTTTTTTTGCAGACCATTCGATTTTCTGCCTTCGCCAGCCACTTGGGTCACACTCCCGCCAATTTGGGACTACTGTACAGCATTCTCCACTGCAAGTGTCCTATTCCTTGTCCTGTACATGTGTGGACTAATACACATACTTACATACATGTGCGCATGTACGTACAGGAGGCATCGTTGTCGGGCTATCCGCATCGTGGGGCGCAAAGAGGGTCTAGGCTTTTTTTTCCTTCTTCTTTACTTTTCAGAACGAGTAGTCCCGGCTGAATGGATGCGGAATGGGGATGGGCAAGGGTCAGGGGGCCATCTTCGCGGAGTCGACCCGAGACATCGAGCCAACTAATTTTGCGCTTATCATTCGCGAATTGCAGCCGTTGTTGGTGGTGATGCTACCTGGAGGTTGATATCGGAAACGAGACAAGGGGAAAGGGGGGGCATATGCAATACAGGACAGACAGGCAGGGAGAGACAGGAACGGAGAGAAACATGTGGCGGGAGGGCCGAGATCGGATATCCGAGACCCTGGGAAAAAATAGGTTAGAACGAGTTGCAAGAGACAAGACAGGATAAGACAAAAAGGCAAAACAGGCAAGCATGTGGTGTGAAGCAGCAAAAACAACCCAATCAGGGCGACATACATGCAGGTTACCTTTGGCGCAGGACACACACACAAGGCAGAGTGACAGTGACAGATGCTCCGGCATGTGAGATGCATACGGCGGCGTCCAGCATAACACGGCAGGGCAGAAGGAATCTGGACGCCGCCAAGCAGAGACGTCTCGGCCCTGCTTGCAGGAACGGCCGCACCAACGAACGGCAGCCATGTGGGAGGGGGATGTCCTCTTCAAGAGCACACCCACCTACGTAATTGGGGACCACCCGGGGGCGTTCCTTAGCCAGACCGGTATGGAGATATCTTGACGCAGAGGACCCATGGTTGGTTACATCCCTGTCCACGTGCGCCACGAGCCTTGCCTGAGTCAGATGGCCGCAGATGAGAGGCCAAGGGAGCGAGACGGAGAAAATAAGAAAGGAAGAGGAAAAAAAAAAAAAAAAGAACAAACTGACTGACGCAGTGAAAAGATGATGTTGTCAGAAAAAGGAAATAAAAAGGAAAAATAAAAGCAAATGTCAATGTTCCATCATATGATGGGCCTCGGTCCAGTTCCGATATGTGACGATGATGTCGTTTTGGTTGGTGTTGTTGTCATTGCTGCAGCTCTGGTGTTGTTCTAGATCTTCCTTTTTTTCCTTGTTGCTTCTCTCTCTCAACGTCGCATCCTGAATGGATTCCCGAAAACCTCGATCCCCTCTCGGTCCGGCGATGACCGTGGGTCGGGCGCCCCCCCGCATGCCGGTAGTCTTGCCTCTTCCTGATTCCTTTTCTCGCCAACACCAAGACCAACCAGATTAAGCCTGCATGGACTGATCTCGCATCTCACAGCCTGACCGAGTGTCCTCTCTCCTCCTCCTGCTGCCCCTCCTCCCCATGCTCACGCCCATGCCCATGCTCCCCATGCTCCCCATGCCCATCGTATGTTGTTCTCCGGGAGGTTCCTCGGGAGTGGGCACATCCACGCTGGATCCCGCGATGCAAGGCTCGCTCAAAGGAGGAAGGGCAGCGAGGCGCCTGTGTCGTAGTCAGTGTCTGAGCGTGGCCCCTTGCCTTGGGATGCGGGATCTACGACATGCCCAGGCTGGGCAAAACAGGGTCCCCGTAGCCATCCCAATCACACGCAGTCCCCTCCGCTCTGTGGTCGTGGCTCACCTATGTCAGGTCTCGCTTCCCCACTCGCTGCTATCCGCAAGGCTAAGGGGGGCCAAGCCACAGAACCAAACTACAGGGACGCGAAATCTGGCCGTGGGACCCTGCTGAACCGTAGCTCCCAACAGGGGAACTAGGGGAACTGCCGGGGTAGAGTGGTGGGACGGTCGTTGGTTTGAGCGAGACAGCTGCCAACTGTCAAACACAGACAGACCTTGTTCGTCGTTGGGCCGTGGCAGGGCGATGTGACGCCGCCGCGGGAGGAGGGAACGCAAGCGGTTGGGCGAAGCTACTGTAGCCATGTACGGGTGCACCATTGCGGAAGTTATTGCTGCTCGCTGCTGCACATGTCCAGCAGCAGCAAGCAGCTAACACGGGCGTCACAGAGGGGGAAGGAAGGGGAATGGGGGGGGGGAGGACGGGCAACTCCCTAGCCCGTGCGTTGCGGGTGACATCCCTGCCACTGCAGTGCACTGGGGGGAGAATTGCTAGCATCAGAACCAAAGCATTGGCCAACGCTAGCATCAGCATCCTTCCCACGGCGGCTGAGCCGGGCCAGGTACATGTACATACATAGACGTTCAGGCAGGGCTGCTAGGGTTGGGGTTGTCGCGCAGCGCGCGGGCGGAGCGGGCGCTGAAGAACAAGGCGAGACAAGACCAGAATGACTGGCAGTCTGAAGAGACAAGAACGGTGGACGGGCGTAGGGGCGGTACGTGCGCCAGTGCCATGGCCAATCTGCCATGCACGTCGTTGTGCCGCGCAGCAGCAAGCTGTACGTGGTAAGCCCCCAAGCCCAATTCAATTCCTTACACAGGGGCCTCGTGACTGACGACCTCCGAGGTGCGTCTAAGAAGGCTGAGGCGCCCCGAGGTGCGCATGCATTTGCGGGCCAGTGTCAGTTCCGTCGCAAGCAAAAGGACGAAAACTGCAATCATGAGATATGGATTCCCCTTGAACAAGGCCTCGGATGAGAGGAGGGAACGAGGAAAGAGTCCCTTTCCTCGCTCGTATTCCTTGTCATCGGAGCCACATGCGCTCCTCTTCTCTCGTTCCGCGGAGGAGAGAGACAAAAAAAGAGAAGATAGGGTAGGCAAAGTGACAAAGACGGGAGGGGGGTGCGGCGAGGGAAAAAAAAAAATTAACAATAGGCTCGGCTGTTGGGCTTATTGTTTTTTTCTCTAACCCGTTGCTGACGAATGTCGTCGTCATAAACACGCTGGAAACAGAATATGGGCACATGGCGCCATTGGGCTGCTGTACAGCACAGCACAGGACGTAGGGGCTTGTCTCTGATGGGATCTGCCGATGGAAGGATTTGCCGTCTCGCCCCTCTCCTCATCATGTTTCCTCACTGGACTGTCACATATTCCAGGCAAGGATCCGTGATTAGCTAGGTTGCATTGTATCAAGCAATGCAACCCAAGGCCATCTCGCGCTGTGTGTCAGACCGCCCAAGGCCGTAGATGGAGGGGCGGGTAATGCTTATGTGTGTGCGAGTTGGGCATGCTGTTTGGTCAATGAGATCTATGGGGCAAAAACTGGGATCGCGGGTCTCATTTGTGATAGGAAAACCCTGGCCAGTCCCTTGCTTCTGTCGACTGCGTCCAAGTGAGATTGAAAGTGACTGATAGGAAAACTCGCGGCGAAACCGAGTCCGTGTTGCCCAAATAACTATGCGTGCATGTATATTGAAATCTAAAGAAAACCTCTCCTTTTCTGACAGTCTTGGCTGTTGATGCCCTCCTCTCCGTTTCTTCCGGCTCCCTTGTTTCAAAGCTTGTCAAACTCGGGTTCCTGGTGGCAGCGAGCGCGCGCCAAGCCTCCACCCCCATAGAAAATCACTACCAAGGTCGAGCCGAATGAGACGATAGAAAGGCGCCCCCCCATCCCCTCACCCTCTCCCCTCAGAGAGGAAAAAAAAGCAAACATGGATATCGCAATAAACCGGACTAAGAGCCGCCCCGTGCACTCTGCATCTGTTAAGAGATCCCCCCCTGTTCGTTGTCAAAGTACTGCAATTTCGAAATGCTACGCAAAAAAGGACAAACAGCCGATGAAGAAAAAAGCAATGAGAGAAGAAAGCAGTGAAACGGCAGGAAACCCAAATGGTCAGACACTTGAAGTCACTGCGAACAGGGGGAGGGTGATGTAAGGTGATAGTGAGAATGCGATCGATTGCAGGAGAGTTGCATTAAGACTGAAGATCGAACGAATCCCATTCGTGAAGCTACCCGAGAAAATAGAAGACATTTGGTGGAAAAAAAAACAAAACGCATACTTGAGGGGGGGTTGAGCTGGAGTAAAACAGCAAAAAAGCAAAGATAGCCATGAAAACCACATTAGAGCATCAAAAACCAATAAAACAAAAGGAAGAACTCCGTCATATGACCCGATCCCAACCGTGTAAGCCCCCCAAGGAGACAAAACTCCTTGGCTCTAATAACTTCCACTCCCAAAGTCCGTCCCAATCCTAGTCCCGGTCCAGTTGCTTCCCCCCCCCCCTCCCATGTATGTGCTCGCGGTGTGGTTGGACGATGCCAGATGGCTGCAGATGCGTAGATGGCTTGGGCTCCTGGGGAAATCTCGCAATGAGGTTTCATGCGTTTGCTCATCGTCATGAGACTGGTCATTGATTCGGTCGGCATTGACCTACTTCCGCGCCCGACGCCAGCGCCAGCGCCGTCGCAAGCACCGCGCCAACGCCATGGGTCAGTGTGTTTTTTTCATGGTCCATCCTTTCCGCATCCCGACGCCACCGTCAGATTTTTGGGTATGCAGGTCGAGGCAAGGAAAAAAAAGAAACAGGAATGGCAAGGCCGGACTCGCGCGCGCATACATGCACAGGTTTGTCCCTCGTGCTCGCCGCCCTCCGTTCTAAGCCAATTCGCATCCGTTTAGTTAGCCCAACCGCGGGTCCAGTCCTGCAGGTCCCCGACAATCTGGTACGTGGGATTCGCTGAGTGTCCATCGCCGCCCTTCTTGTCCCAGGCCCACCGGTCCGCATAGTCGCTGGCCAGGGTGCCCTGCATCATGTCTACAATGTAGTCGCCGATGACGGGCAAGAACTTCCATCCGTGGAACGAGCCGCCTGTTGCGATGTACAGGTTGTTGCAGTGAGGGTGCGGTGAGATGAGGAAGTCATGTGTGGGAGTAGATGCGTCCCTGTAGCACACTGGTCAGTAATTGCGAAAAGAAAAAAATCTCGTTTGGGGTGCAGGTCCATCCATACCAGCACATTCGATAGGCCTCAATCTTGACCTTCTCGACTTCCTTGCCGTAGAGGCCATTGAGGGTTCGGCGTGCCCGCTCCTCAAAGAACTTGAGGAACCGGGGGCCGGTCCACGTGTTGTACATGGACTGGTCAGGCACCACGGACATTGCCTCGCCGGTGGGCGGGAATACCTGGTAGTTTGTGAAGCAGAGATCGCAGTTGAACTTGATGGTGCCGTCCTGGAGTATCGACATGCCTTCGCCTGCGTGTCGGAGAAAAAAAAGAGATAGCGTCAGCTTTGACATTTCCAAATCTAGTTGCGGTGCTTGCGCCACCCAGCAGCGGCGGCAGCAGCATGAATAAACTCACCCTTGACCTGCGGCAAGCAGTTCTTGAAAACGGGAATTGGGCTAAACTTCTCCTTCTGAGCACCGTGCAGCTTCGCGTAGAAGCTGACTGCGCCTGTAGCCAGCAGCCTGTTGCCGGCGTGGAGCTGCGAGTTGTCCGGCGCGCTCTGCGCCAGGAGCGACGCCGTCCTTGCACCGGCGGCAAGGAGGATCTTGTCGGCGCGCAACGTCGAGCCGTCCCGCAGCACAACGCCGGTACACTGGCCCTCGGACCCAAACTCGAGCGTGGTCATCTCGCCCACAACGTACTCGACGCCTAGATCAACTGCGGCCTGGACCACTGCGCCAAGCGCCTTGTCCGCCTCGGCGAAGCCAACGTTGGGGTTCCAAAGGACGTGATCCACACCCTTGAAATCGGCCGTGGCCAGTGCTCCGTTCCACCGGCGCCGCACCTCCTCGACGGGCAGCATCTCTGACTTGTTGTCAATTCCCATGTCGCGGTACGAAGCAATGCTGTCCACGCCGAACGATGTAGAGTCGGCGCGGAGCATTCCCACCTCGTGGTACCAGGTCTTGTACATGTCACCATTGCGCCAAAGCGGCATGGCTTTGGCGAGCATGCGCATGTAGAGCTGGTCAGGGTAGTCATCCCGGACAATCTTGTTGATGTCGTGAGAGGCAGCTCTGGGATTAGGGAAGGCTGCAGTGTCAAGAAGAGTGACTTTGACGCCGCCCTGCTTGATGAGGGTGAGGGCTGTTGCGGCACCGAAGTTGCCAGCCCCAATAATGAGGACAGATTGGGAAGCCATGACGAATGATTATGGTGTAGCTGAGAGGGGTATCAATAAAGTAGAATAGAAAAAAAGTCTTCAAGTTATGCAATTGTTTGCAATTGATAGTTCGAGGGGCTCCCTGATCGTAGGAGAAAGGCTCGTCCGAACCGTCGTGAGTACCTTCATTGACGGGCGCGCGGTGGCATCTTTATATTTTAACCATGCTCCCTCTTGCACACCCCCCTCCCCCCCTTCCTCACTCCAGGCCAACCCAGTTCCGGCCCGGGCTTTGGGGGACCCAGATGAGGAGCGGTCGGGGGTGGGAGAACAAGCAAGCAGGTATCCGTAGTCAAGCAAAAAGTTGGCCCGGCAAGTGTACATGGCAGCTAACTTACAGTAGGCGAGGCAAGGCGCGGTAAGGCAAGGCCAAGGCAAGGCGACGCACCCGAACCCACGAGCTATTCTTGGCCCCTCCCCTCGACCCCCAGTTCCAGAATCCCAGGAGCCGGGACGACGCCAGCCACACATCGATGGGGCCCGGTGCATCCACGCCTGTACTGTACCTATTGACCTGCTTCTTTTCTTTTCTCTTCACCTTGTACAGTACTCGCCGTGTACAGCTCAACCTTCCTGGTGCAGGGTTGGCCACCGGTTACGCGCTGTGTCGTACAGTCACACACGTACAACGTTCCAAGAAAGCCCTACGTCGTACATTACGGGTCACACTCTCTACGGGGCCACGATGAAAATGGGGGAGCGAGTGAGATTGACGTGTCCCACCAGGGATCCCAAGGATCTCTCTGTCTCAATCCATTCTCGATGGGTCCAGGGGCGAAAAAAAAAAATGAAAAATAAAGCAAAACACACTTAGGAGAGGAAAAAGGAATGTCAGGATGGGCAAAAAAAAAAAAAAAAAACAATGGACACCGACTTTGTCAGGCGACTTGTGGGGGGACGCGGATGTGTTGTACCATGTCGTAGGTACCGCCAGGGCCGGCTGGAGGGTGAGAGTTACACTACAGCCTGGCGGGCTAACTTGCGAGACGAGAGATGAGAAGAGGAGAGAGAAGAGATTCCTCGGACCGCTTCGTCTTCTGACTTGCCTCGCGCGGCGTTCCACTCTCCCTAATTCGGAAAAAGTAATATATCCCAGCAGCTAAACTGTAAGGTTCCGCCTCGCTCCATTTTCTTGTGCCGCACTCGGGATGGTTGGTGCGTCCTTTGTGGCGGCGGGTGGACGCCGTACGCCGGGACGCTTGACGCTTCTGGACACCCGCGCCAGATTGTCTTTTCGGCCGTCTTGCAGTCAATGCCATTGCAGCTCCGCCTCGCTTCGTTAGTATGTGCTGGGAGTGCTCTCATAGCGGCCGAGGAGGGGAGGGGGGGCTTACTTCGGTTGTCCGCCTTGCTGAAAAAGATTGATTGCCGAGCTTCATAAGTGCTGAGCAATGTGGTTGGTGTTAATTAATTTAATTTAATTCAATAATATTTTTTTTCTTCTTCTCTGTTTGGTTGTTGGGTTGGGTTGGGTTAGCTCTGATTGAACGCCCTGGTGGCGGTACCGTACTGGATACTGCAGTACAGGCAGGCCTATACACACACATACATGGCTACGCACATATGGCACCTCAGTCCCTGACATGCAGCAGCTACCTTGGGAACCTGGGCAAGGGAAGAAAAAAAAAATTCCCCACAAGCGCCACGCATTAGCGGATTCTCCTGTTGGGAATCCCCACGAGATCTACTCTCGCTGGGTTCTTCTTGTAGTTATCCGCGTCCATAGTTGCTGTATGATGCCCAGTCCGGATGTTTTACCTTGCTTCTTGACTCTTCTCTCGCGGTAAAAAGACGAATCGAGCTGTAAAGACCATGCCCTGACTGGCCACCTGATGACATGTTTCGATTTAGTATGGGCCCCATGACACACCGGTTGTCTTTGCCGTAGTTTCCTCGTCGAGACAACCGGGTTCAAAGACAGGACTAGGTAGGGAGCACGTAGGTAGGTCAAAAATTCAACGACCAGGGGAACAATCGCGGGCCCCCTGTAGCTCTGTAGTCTACACCCCCCTCCACTCGCTCTGCGCATCTCTTCGCCCAGTATGTACATGTACACCTCACCTCTCTCAGCCCTGGTCTCGTTTGTCACCTGTCTCTTTTTTATTATTTATTTTTTCCTCTTACGACATTGCTGCCAGCTTCCTCCGACCCATGTACGTCCCTCGAATGCTAAAGCTCTAGGCCCGCACCGTTGAGGAGCCACGTGCGCCACTTAGGGTTGCGAAAGACTGTTCTCGTCTGAATGAGTCTGAGTACGATTTGTAAAGTGTGTGTGGAGAAGAGTAGATTGGCCATTGAGATCCGATCGCAAAGCCAGACTTTGAGGCTCCATCCAGGATCCTTGATCATGGGCCTCACCCAGGTCGGTGCCCAATCAGACCGGTTGCTGCCCCTGAGTTTTCCGTCTCCAATGACATCGACATTATCAGACGCTCTCGTCACCGTGCTTCCTGTCTACCCTTGTCGCTGCACCCCAAGTGGTCCGTTCTCCCTGATCTCCGAGGCTACCTTATGTATGTATGAATGACTCTCCATCCATGATCCTGGTCCTGGAGGTGATCCCATAGGGCAAGGGCAGAAGCTGTGAGCGATGCGCTTAACCCCGGTGGCATTTACACAGGGCCTCCCGGCGTTTCCCTTGACGAGACTGATCACACACGCACGCACGCACACACACAAGCGCACACACTCACGCACACACACATACATACGCACACACCGGCATCTCCCAGGTCATTATCCTGCGCGTCATTTACGTGCTGCAGAGGCTTGAAGCCAAGAAGTGTGTTCAGCCCGCCATGGACGTCCCTCATTCCTTTTGCGAGAAGCAAGCTGGAATGAGCTGACCCATGGCCTAGACTTTGAGTCCAATTCCACTCAGATCTCTATGGGGCGGGCGCGTTTTGCCGCCTTTGGGTATTTTAACATGGTCCCCTGCGAAGACATTGAAACACGTTTCACTGGCAGCGTGGCTGTGCTTCCTTCTTCTCGAAGGATTTGGGCACAGATCTGCTGCGCTGGTCGTATGACCTAAAACCTCGTCTCCCATCACGGCTATGTGCCCAATACGCAGTGGGTTAATGAGGCGAAGCGGTTCCGTCTATTTTCGACCTCCAAAAGCCTTGTCCAAAATTTCGTCCGAGCCGATGGTGCATGGCCCGTCCCGAGTCCCCGTCTGTGCATGCAAGTTGCAACCCGATTTTCCCTTTCGAGAAGAAAGAGGGTGTGTTGGCGCTTGGAGTGATTGCTTATTTCCCCTCAATCCGCCAGTTGGCGGTTGCTGGCAGTTTCACCGGTCAAGCTCTGGAGCCTGACCGGTTGAATCCATCAGTACCATGATAAGCAAATATGTAGGCAAAGATAGCCACCCCACAGCTCAACAGGGAATTGATGCTCCCGATGTCATCGGCCCATGGTGCTCTTTTTCCCGAAGCTGAATTCGCCCGCACATTGTGCCGACACTCGGTCAGCAGGTGCATGCTCTGTCAATACTTGCATTTACCTCCCTGAGCAAGTATTTTGACTCCTGCAGGGCCCTTTTTGGTTGCATTGTCCCGGGAACCCGCAGGTTCTGGACGAGAAAAAAAAGGGACCCCCGTCATGCAGGTTGAAGTCGGTCGGCCTCAGCCCACACTTGGGTGGCTGGTTTAAAACGGCACTTCGCCCGACGTCGTCTACTACATCGGCATTTGGATGTCAGACGCAGCCCATTGGTGCATGGTGCATGTCGGAGAGCTCTGGACGATTAGAGCTGCCTGGCAATTCTTCACCGGCCTTTATCCCCCAATCACGTTTAGTCTAGAGGGGGCGAGCAACTGACCGGTCATGGGCATGCAACCCAAAAGGAAGCACATGTTTAGCTCCTGACCGGGACCTCGTCATGTTACGACACGATGCTTCACAGTGGCCTTATGTCTTTCCAAACCGTCCCTGCGTGCAAATTTCCGCTTCTTGGGTGGGTTTGGACATCCGGGAACGTCGCATCTCCAGGGTTTTCTGTGCTTATTGCAGTGTTGCCTGTGTACAGGGTTAGCGGATACGTTGACAGCTTCCGCGGATGCAGAAGTGCTTGGAGGACAATGGTGGAAGGCATACGCGAATGATGAATTTCTGTCAAATAGAACTAGGTTGCCATCTTTATCCACCCCGCCCTTGTCGCATCGATGTCCGAGGGGGCAATAGTACGAGCCCTTGCCCCTCTGCTTAAGCGCCTCCATATCAATGCGGGCGAACTGCTCGTCCTCGTCATCTGAGTCGTCTGAGCCACTGAAGCAGGGAGGCGAAGGCTGGCTGGGGGTGAGTTGCGAGGATGGTGGCAGGGCCTTTTGGCTAGTATTAACCTTAGTATCTACTTCGAGTGGCAACCCCGGCAGTGTTAGAGAGTTCCGCTTTACATCATGGACGGATGGGAAAGCGGTCTGCGTTTGAGTGGCTGATTCGGGCGACATGACGGGAGGCGCCCAGATCTCCTGAATATCACGGGAGAATTTTTCGGTTAAGTCCCTGATCTTACTACAAAGAGGAGTCAACGTTAGCTAGACGAGGCTCGGCCGATCCGACGGTAGGGCATGCAGGTCTCACCAAAGTTTGCGAAGCTCCATGTCCATGTTTACAATGCCTTCCAGATCGGACACATGGTTCGTCATCTTGGACTGCTCATGCGCTTCCACGACGGCCATCTCCACATGCTGTCCGGAGACCAGGTTGGCGGTCAAGCGGGACCACACTCTTGCAGCCTGGGTCAAATAGTCTCCCATGTCAGAGACTAGAGTCCTGGGAGGGAGGCTATCCTCAGATACGGAGCCGCTTCGTGTAGACGGCGCGGGCGTAGTGGCGACCTCCCTAGCTGCAATCTCCAGCTGACGCCGGACCAAAGTTTCCAGGGTGCTGGTCGTTGGAGCAGCGGCATTGATTCCGGACTCGAAAACGTGCACCACGGAGGGGATCGACATGGTGTAGGTATGGAGAGATGGGAGGAAGGTTTAGTTACTTCAGACTATCCGCCGCCGAGCAGAGCCACCGGCTCCGACCCAGTGCACTGGGCCAACCACGCGGGACCTAGTGATGACGGGCACTTGTGGCACCGAGACTAATCAAGGGAATGCCCGGGGGCAGCGTCGGCGCGGCGCGGCGCGGCGCGGAGACGGCGGGAGCGGAAAAAAACCTTTTTGACGGGGAAAGGAGAGCCGACCCGACAAAGGGAAGGGGAGAGGACGAGGGCAGTATCCCTAGGGTAGATAGCAGCGCAGTGGTGGGCGAGGACCGATGCTTTTTTGGGGGGTAGGACTCGGCTCTCAACAGAAGAAACGGGATGCGCAAAACGTGCGTGACCGACCGGTAGATATTCAATGGGCGGTTGCGTAGTACTCTGTTTGGGCGGGCCAGCTGCGACGGGTCGGCTGCACACACCTCAACAATCGGTCTGGAGCTTGCTTCGGGAATCGGCGGGTAGGGAGCGGCGGAGATGTTTCGACGACGCGATGGCGAGAGGATGGACGAGACGAACGACGAGACGCTTCTTTCTCAGTTGCACAAGAAAACCCTTGGAATCTGCTTCTTATGAGGCCGGTGAGAGGCAAGACACGCGGTGCCGGGCACGGGCACAGCTTTTTTCGTATGAGTGATGGGAGACGAGGGAAGAGACAACTAGTTGAGGGTGAGAAAAGAGATAACAAGACCATGGTAGCGCTAATGCACTCAACGACGCCATCACCTGCTTCATAGGCTGATGCCATGTACCACCAAGGGACTGCACTGTTTGGCGTACAGTATGCACAGTGTGCGAGCATCCGCGCCCTGTGTCGCCCCCGTGTTGCACCTGGACCTGGACCTGTCCTGTCGGCCTCAGGCTGGACGCCCAGGACCCTGGGTGCCACTGCAACAGCTTGAGCCCGACCACCCACACCCTCCCACACTCGCAGAGCCCAACACGCGAATGGCCGCGCGCGGGTGTCACTTTCATCCCACACTAATCCTGGTCGAGCTCGTCTCCCATCTGGCACCCCCATCCACACCCGTTAGTCCCGATGGTCGCTATTGCCGCCCGTTGGTCTGGTCTGCCGTCCGTACTTGGTCCGTTCAGTCTCCCGCGCCCGCTCATCGCCCGCTACCCGTCCCCATCCATCTGCGCACCCGAGTTCTGAGATTGTCTGCGACCTTGGCTGCCTTTATGTAGCTCCCCAGCACCTGCCCCCGTCCCCCCCCTGGTCCCGAGACCGACGCCAGAGGCGCGTGAGGCGCGGCAGGCGAGGGGAGGGTGAGATTCATCCCGCAAATTAGAAGCCCGCGATCGCTGTCTGGCAGCGCAAGGTGCTCCCATCGTGAGGCGGCGTGCTGCTAGCCATTGGAAAAGCATCGTTCATACCACGGTGCCAAGACAACGACAGGCCCCGAGGGTCGAGAGCGTCCTAAGTGTGGCCAAGTGTGGGGAGTAACGCCGCGTCCAACCACCATGCTTATTTTTTCCAAGCTGGTCTGTCCTGGGGGTCTATCAAGCTTGTCCAGCACGCTGGTGGCCCTACTCGCCTTTTAATGCAGGTACTCTCCCCAGACTCACACCACGACGCTCGCGCTCTTTCTGACTCTGCTCCAACGCCCCTTGAATTGTCTCCTCTTTCGCCTCTTTCGCTTCTCTCTTGTTTTCTCCTTTCGCCCCCGCAATTCCTTGTGGTCCCTCCCCCCCCTTTCTTCCCAACCCACTCTCGGCGGCTGCGGATTTTTGCCTTGAAGCGAACCGTCCTGTTGGTATCGATAGGACGCGCGCCTTTAACGAGAGAGAACACTGTCCCTCCCCCCCCCTAGTCCCGGCGCATCTACCCGTTCCCTCTCTGGTCCGTGGCACCTCGTCGTCGCCGCGCTTCTGTCTGGTGTTTGGTCCCCTTGTTGCCGCCCGACGTTCTACACATTGCTGTCTCTCCTGCTGTGACCCGACTACCCGGCGACCTCCGACAGGTCTTGTTGCTCTGTTTCCTGTTCCCTCCTCTCTCCATCAGCTGCATAACGCAGCCTTGCTACTGCAGGCTCGTCGGATCTGCCCCCCTCCCCTCCCCTTGACGTGTCCCAGCGGGTTTGCCGAGCCTGAGCGCGGCCAAGCTGCTCGGATGGACGACTCACCAGGCTCTGACCGTCCACTAAAGCGTGTCAAGTATGCGCAACAGGACGAACAGCCCATTGTCACCCTCCCGGTGAACATGGCCACGGGGGCCATAAGGCCCGACGATGTGCCTGGGTCTGTGTCCGAGGCTCCGTTGTTTGACACCATACCGTGGTCGTTGCAACCTGGTTTACCTTCCCCATCGCAGATGCTCCTCACCCTCTCCGATGACTTGAGCACGGCAGCTTGGGTCCCTGCCTTCCCAGGTAAGGAAACAAATCCTCCAGCACGCCCCCAACCATCACCTTGCGCCATCACACTGCTCTCTTCTCTCTTTTGCATCCGCCTCCCTTGCTCGAGTCAGTTGCGGCCCGGACCCATCACTGTTGCCCTCCGCTGCACCTGCGGATGGATCGAGAAATGGGTCCTGCGGCTGTGGTGGTATCCCCAATGTCCGCGAGAAGAGAGACAACAAAGATGCACCCACCCCGCCCACTTTCTTGTTCTCACCTTTGCCCAATCCACAATCCTTTCCCTGTCATCCTTCTCTGTTTCCAACCACATTCTCTTCCCTGATCCTGTTCAGAAGGGTTGAATTTATTCAACGCCCCGATCATGCCATGGTCGGTTACGGAGTTAGTGAGCTGACATTCCATGCAGCATCTCAGTCTGCCAGTTTCGATATAGAACTCCTTCCTACTCAATCTCAGCTACCTCCTCTCCCTCACCAGAATCCTCAGCAATCCCGCCTACCTCGATTACTGCCTGCTCGCGCCCCTGTGCCTTCAGATGCCCCCTCGCAACCTCGAGATGACCTCCCCCCAAGGCGACCCCCCAAGACACTGATCAGTCCTTTCACTGACCAAGAGGATCGGCTGATCCCATCATCCACTCCTCGTTATGTTCGACCCGAAAATGGCCAGGTCAACGGCTATGTTAAGTTTAACTGGCCGTCAAGGAGACCCTCGATCCGACCAGGTTCAGAACCCCATCTCAATGGCGTTGTAGAAGAAGTTTCAGACTCTTCACAGCAGTCGACAATTAGTCGTAGCCCTACCACCAGTCTGATCAACATAAGCTCAGCTGCCATCACACCCATGACAAGTGTGGGAACTCTATCGCCATCATTCTCAGAGCCCGCATGGGGTATGGTTCCGTCACCCCCAATGAGTTCGGTTTCACCTGTTCCTATGCCAGAGTCCTCCATGCAACTTGTGCCCAACATGACAAACAACGAGCCGAGAATGCTACCCCCTCACTTTGGGTATCAGGCAAAGATGGACACAATGGATAGGCGTTTATGGGATTTCTGTATGTCTACTCCTTTCTCTTATCTCATTGGGTTACGTCTCGCCCCATTTCGAAATTACATCTTCAAGCTTGTTTCAACGTCGCTGTCTGACATGTTCGTAATCTAGACATCAAAAACTGGTGCCCTGGTCGGAGTGTTCTCGCCAACACAAACCTGTGGCTGAAAGACTTCGCCCAAATGCAACAGAATGATGGTATCCGTGCTGCAATCCAGAGCCTGGCTGGCGTTTATATATACGATTATCTCCCCGACGAGCGGATTCGGCAACGCATCAACGAGCGATACGTACGTGCCGATGTACATTTTTCCAATCTTCTAGCCGCACCCGAGAGCTTTGAAGTTGGAAAGGGGAACGAGGTCGTCACTATGGCTGTCATTCTCTCGATGCAAGATGTGAGTGGAACTTGCAAATGTGTTGTGCGCTGGGTTCTTACATGGTTTCTTAGATTGTCCTTACTGAACGCAGGCTTAAGAAGCCGTACCAACCTCGCTGGCTTGTGGGCTTTAAGCAAGGGGAGCAGATTCTTCAGCAGACGGACCCTGGAAGCCGATTCTGGAAAGACAATAACATTCAGCTGGACTCTCTTCGAATATCCCAGTCCATTATCGTAGGGCGAGCCGTCATCCTTGCCCAGCCTATGATGGCACTCCCCTCACCAGAAACCCTTGTGCCTGAGGAGGAAGCGTCCAGGTTTGGGTGGCTCCTTTACGGCACAGAAAAAGACATGTACGAGATCCATGGTGGATGCGGGTTTTCGAAGAAGTTGCTGCACACAATCAGCCAGGTCACTTATTGTGCTGCACGACTGCAGCAAGAACCTGAGAGCACCATTGTGCCAATCACCGCTAGATACCTACATCGCGAGCTATTGGAGATGCGCCAGTGGAGTAGCGAGGGAATTGTGTGGGATGAGGCACAGGAGCGTAATCAGCCCATCATATGGGTGCGGGGGAAGCCTGATGATTATCAAATTGATACAGACGAAGCCATGACTGATGTTACAGCTGAGGCATGGAGGATAGCCGTCATCATTTACTTGCAGTGTCGACTTCTCAGGTACGTCCGAACTTGCTCCATCGGGGTGATTTACACCGATAAGCCTGGATTCATTTCGACCCACGAGTCACTTTTACTTTGACGCCCCCTAGGACATTGCTAACAAACATTTCTCAGACTCCCTCGCCATCATCCTGAGGTTCTTTCGAACATGTCTGATCTTGCCAAGTGCATTAGCATCATGCCTACATCTGGATCACACTTTACCGCTCAAGCGCCGCTGCTCCCCGTCTTCTTCTTGGGTCTTCTCGCCATATCCCCCGAACACAAAAATGTGTCACGAGCATGGTTTGAAGCTGTGGTCAGGACACCAGTCAGGAGTGTAAGTTGTAGTCATTTTTCCTCTTTATTTCATTATGTTAGGCAGTCTGGTTCTGCTGCTCATCATTTTACGGCTATTACTGTACAGATTAAGATGCTAACCAATCTTTCTCAGAGTGTGCCACCACTCTATCAGGCCTTGAAACGCATCTGGACCTGGATCGACACCGCAGTCGAAACCCCATCTATGGACATATCCACCTTGTCCAAGTCTATTGGTATGAGGAGCCCATGGTGGGAAGACCTCGTCGCACATGTCCATGACAAAGAAGAAGAGACCCTGTGCCTCACATGAATGGCAAACAGTGTCCATCTATCATCCCCCAAGTCCCAAGTGGTATATCCTCACAAAAAAACATCGCAGCATTATTTTTGCCCGCCTTTTGGTGTAATCTTGACGCTTCTCATATTGGAAGTGAAACGTGTCGTCCACTGCCAGAAGCGCAAGGTTTAGTTGACTCCCGAAACGGCGCTATCTGCGTCGTCACGTTGGTCATTGTCGGCCTTGCGTCGCACAAGGTATTGGCCTATTCGTCTTATCAGCATAGAACTCGTAATCATGAAGAGGAAAAACGCAACGTACGGAATTCGGAGTCTGGCGCTTGCCAGGCATCAACCACACTCAGTCCAGATTTCTGACACATCAGGCGCACGTTGTCCTCGCCATACTTGTGGGAATCGAACCAGTCAAACTCATCGCCCTTCTTGATTATGCCCTCGATTTTCCCCATTCCGATGTCTTTCTTGGCACGAAAGTAGAAACGGTGACGAGTCGTTGGCTTTTCCTCAAGTTCAGCTAAGAATTCCCAGTCCTCTTCGTTGAACAAGTCCTTCTCCACGAGCAACTTCTCCTTCAGAAGTCGGTTCGCATGCTCAAATCCATTGAGGAAGAAGTCTCTGTACTTGTCGTCGCATGAGTGGTAGGCTGCCCAGATCTTGTCGTAGTCCTGGGGCGCAAGATGGCCATCCATACCGATGAGCAGGAAATCGTCTGGGCGGAGGGCTTGGGCCCAATATCTCAGGTCCTTCAAAGCCTTACTCCAGGGATCGTTACACAACACAGACCCTAAGGAGAGGAATAGCCGGGGAGACTTGACGCCTTCGAGGTATTTCATTCCATCCTCAAAAGTACCCCAAATACCGGCACATGACACTGTTGACTTCGGCGACGAGTGCTGCTTCAACAGATAGTCGATGTTGTGACGCAAAGACGACCTCGAAATATCGAGGGCAAGATACTTTGTGGAGACCCTGGCCTTGTCCAAAGCGGCCAAAAGACGGCCAGTCTTCCTAGTATCGCTGTTATGTCGAGTCAGTATCAAGGTAAGCTTACAATCAAATTGTGGGGATGGTGGGGTGGAGGACGTGTCATGATTGAAGGAATACTAACCCAGCTCCAAGGTCAATGACAGTTATGCCCTGCTGGAGGTATGCGGCAATCTTGGCACCGTTCTTGTCAAACAGTTTCATCTCGTCGTGGGTTTGGTAGAATTCGGGTGTGAAGATGATCTCGTTCCAAATTGGGAGCCCCGTATCATCGTACAATAATTCGTCTGGCAACACCGGCTTGCCCTCCCTCGAGGACCAAGTCTTGAGGGTTTCAACCAGCCGGTCAGTGATAGAGTCATTCATCTTGCTGCCGCCAATGTCTATGACGGGTATGATGTGATCGACAGCCATCGTTTCGGTTGGTTGAGAGAGAGAAAGGAGTCGAGGGATTGTGACGGGGTAGCTCAAGTGCGGATTGAGGGAAGGCGAAGAGTAGGAAGTGGCAAAGCCAAGCTCAAAAGTTGGAGAGCTGGACCTGGAGGTTGGCGACTAGGCCTAAGAATCGTGGTCGGCGGCGCAGGCAAGGGGAGTGTTGCGTTGCAAATGGATCGAAGAGGTCGTGGTGGAGAGAAAGGGAAGATCATGCGATTCGACACACCCGCAACGAGATCTTATATACTCCGAGCAGTCGGCACCCAGTTGCTGCTCAGTGAATCAACTTCGGCAAACCCGATCAAAGAGAGAAGAGGGCAGACGGCACACGCGACCGAAGCGGCGGAAACAAACAGGAGGTGTGCGCCTTGTTACCTGACTAAGAAGGCAGATTCGCTCCACAAGAGAGGTACCCGGACAGCATTAGGAAGCAGAAAGCTCGAGCCTGACTCCTTGGTCGCGTCGCAGCACAGAAATTCAGGCAATGAATCTCGACGGAACAAAGCACACCCGCGAGATGAGATGATGGATGACCTTCGTCTATGGGCCCTAGCATGCGTAGTAATTTGAGGCGAATCTTGGCCATGGCCGGGGCCTGGGCCAGAAGTGGTTCGTCCTACATTAGGGCGATGCATGGAGGGTGGCATTGCTTTCCAACATGCCAGCCCTCCACCGTGACATGGGGGGGCCCGCAGCAGCTGCTGGGGAAGAAGTGGTCCTCTTTTTTTTTTTTTTTTTCTTTCCTTGTCTCTCTTTTTGCTGTCTGTTGTCTCTCTTTTTGTCTTGGGCTAGCTCGTTATGTCTTCCCGCTAGTCCCCAGTCTCTACACTAGCCCGTCCCCTCACCCTGCCCTGGCAGAACGATTTCTGTTTCTTCGCGATCCACTCACGCTGGGGCTGGACGGATCCAGTTTCGGCTGTCACGATGGCTCTCACGCGCTAGACACAGACACGGAGGGGTGGGCAGGCAAGTGAGGGAGGGCTTCGGAGAACGGGCAAGCGGCGTGATCAAAGGTTGTCATCACGGTTGAGCTTGTTCGGCCCCACCGAATCGATGAATGCTTCTAATTGAGGACCGTTCCGCCAATCTCCACGTGTCCCTCCATGACCAGATGTCTGTCCCTTGGGCGTCCGACAGTTTGGGAGGCTTGAAGGAGATGACTGGTCACTTTGGCGCTTAGGTCGACAACTGTCGAGTACTGGCCGTGATTCCCGATCCGGGCGGCTGCACTACAGTGGCGCTCTCCACCCCTGCCCTGGAAGAATGCACGTCATGGTTCAAGACGAGACAAGGGCATGACAGGCAGTAGAATAGCGTGGTTTCTTTTGAAAGCTTGATTGGGTATGATGCGATTAACCAGGCTTGGGTGGTGAATCGATTTGATCTTCAATGCAGGGAGGCGACGCCAACGCTGCCTCCGGTGTGCTGGTGAGTGTTGTGCCGCGACGGCGAGTCAAGCGAGAAGGGAGAGTATCATTGAGTTAATTAGCATGCAAGGCTCGGGACGGGTGGGGAGCGGAACGATGGAAACACAATTAATAACGGGTATGTCCATTGAATCTGGAGCCTGCTGGGAAAATGGCACAAACACGTAGACAGCTTGACCGCTGGTTGAATGGGCATTCAGCTTGTTCTTCAGCCCCAGCACCTGGATCCCTTCTGTGAGCGCCGCCCCGCAAATCCACCGCCGGGAGATACGTATGTTACAGCATTCAGATCATTATCGCACCTCAACGGCCTGTCACATGGCTGTGGTGGGGTAGGGCACGCCGGGGGGATGGCGATGTGGATGAGGATGTGGATGTTGTGAAATGTGGATAATGAAGAGTTGGAGTCGGAGTGGATGGATGAAGGGGGACCAGGAAAGAGGGTGGGGTGGAGATGGGGCCGGGGGGGTAAGGGTACGGGAGGATGGTGGTGGTTGAAGAGGGTGAGGCCGGAAATCATGAGGTAGCCAGAAGGAGAAGAAACAAAGCTCAGACAGGACTAGGACAAGGGAAGAAGGGGGGGCCACCATTGGGGACGGGAGAGACTTGGGGTCATTGACACGACGCAGCTCGGGGGCGCCTATATGGAACGGTGCCCAGGTTGTTGGAGATTGCGTTTACGGTGGCGCAGTACAGCACCAGCACCAGCGCAAGCACCAACACCTTGTGTTGACAGCGAGCAAAGAATGTGCGACAAGGAATTGGCGGGTAAAAGGGAGAAGAACGCGGTGCGTATCCGGCGGTCGGTTTGAGGAGGCGGGTTGTCGTGGCCGTGGCCGTGAGCTGCAGACATACATGAGTTAGTTGGAAGACATGCAGAAAGCAAACATAGTCCCAAGCACGGCCAGGCCAGAGCAGGCCAGACCCGGAGCGGGATGTGTGGATGGCGCCAGACACAGGAGGATAGCTAGCATAGGGATTGACGTAGGGGAAGGGCGTGAAGGAGGGGCGCGAGGCCAGAAAGAGAGAGGCGGCATGGGGGTTGTCATGACCTTGGTGCTGCATGCGGTGCCTGTTTCGGGAGATAGGAATGGGAAGGGATGGGCGAATTTCGCATCTGTTGGTCGAGTCTTCGAGATCGCGGGCCGCCTGGTCTACGAAGTTGTTGGTGCTGCTGCTGCAAGCACCTACATACAAGGCGGCCGCTATCGAAGTCGCGAATAAACTCTATCTAGTTGCCTCCCGTAGACCCTCAAAAGCCGGGCTACTAGCTACGTATGTATGTGTGTGTGCGTGTGTGCGCGCGCGCGTGTGTCTGTATGTATGTAGGTATCTATGTATGTATGTGTATCGTCTTAGTCCAAGACTAGGCGTGTGTGAAAGGGTACGTGTGGGCGCGTGCGTGCGTGAGTGTGTGTCTGTGATGTGAGACCTGCGTCCTTTGCCTTTGACCTGAGAGGAGGAGAGAGGGGCCCAGCCGAGGAGCGGCAAAAGGGCACAGCGCTGCAACAGTCAGAACAAGGGTCTGGGCATTGGGTGTAATTGGGATGGGATGGATGGGATAATATGAGATGGCGGTGGGATGGGTTTGACCGTCTCTTTGTCTGCATACCGTCGCAGGATTGAGGTTGATGGTTGTCCAATTCGGGCGGATACGACTTTTTTTCTTCTGGGTTTGTTCCACACTCTTGGGTGACATGTTACCCTTGTACTTCCAAGGGGATGGTGACGAGGATGCCATGGGGTATTGCTGCATCTGGTGGCCTGCTACTCTCCAGGGTCAAACGGTGACGTTGTTGTGCTCCAAAGGTCCCCTTTATCCACCCCCGGTTTGCATGACATGGGAATGTTGTCCTCCTGCTCCAGCTTCTTTCGGCGCTTCGGTGTGTACGACTGTGTAACTCCCCCAGTAGCTCTTATCCCAATCTGGCTGGCTCCTGCAGAATCACGTAAAGGCCCACGGCGAGTTAAGGGAGCTAAAGGCTCCCCTGACCCAGCCTTATGTTGTGCAAGGCCCCCGCGAAGGGGAAGGGGGGGAAGACTAGGGCTTTGGAGGGGGGGGGGCTTCGATTACCTACCTATTAGAGGAGCCGTTCTAGTATGGATAGGATCGACAAAGTGCAAAGGCGGGACTAGCTTGGAGCAAACAATAGCGGCGGGCCGTAAGTACGGTCGATTTCTTGTTGAGACGACCTCTTGTCAAGTAGCAGAGGAAGCCGATCCCCGGCTCTCACTAATGAGCGCTTCAACCCCCTCCTACCCGTCCCGCTCCGCCCCGACAGAGGCCCCAAGTCGCACTAGAGCACGAACAACAAACCCATCCGAGCTCGGGGACGGGGACCATACGCTGTGAGAAAAGCCAGGCTGACCCTGACTTGCGCTGACCCGCCACAGAGGGAAGGGGGGCCAGATTTCATACGGGATGGAGACCCGGGAAGTCTCGAGGCGGTGTTCCCCTTTCTATTTTATTTTTATCAGTGCGCGTCGTCGTCCTCGGAGAGCCATGGCCTTGGGGAAGTCCGGACGGGGGACCCTCCCGACCTTCAGCCTCGGCGAACACGGACCGATCTGTCGCCATGAGAGCCGCATAGATGGCCGAAGCCAAGCAGGCGAGGCAGCCGAGGCAAGGCGCCTGGGTACGTACCCGGCGAGCCGCGCCTGGAGCCTGGACGGGAGGTGCGCCGACGACTTGCGCAAATAAGCATTGTCTGCTCGGCCAGGGATGCGTCGCGTATGTTTTGTTCTCTTCCCTTTTCCTGCTGGTGCGTCAGAGTCGGGCGCTGCGCTGGTGCTCTGCTGTGCGACCCCTCCCCTGGGTCCCGATCGAAGGGGTGGCTCTTTTGCTTTTCCCGACAGACTGGTAACCTTCATTACCAGTCCCTCATCGGCTCGTTTCCGAGTGCGTCAAAGGAAGCGCTCATTCGATGATCGCACAGGAGGAGCGCCCTCTGTCCAGGCCGACCGCCACCGTTGGGGTGGCCTGCAAGCGTCCACGAGGAGGGGGGCCAGTCAGGGTAGCGGGTGGACAGGGGGAGAGCGTGGTCTTGCCTGCTGGACATGGCATGGGCATGAGGCAAGGGCGTTAGTCGTCAGTCCGGCTCTCGATTCAAATCGGCAACCGCTTTTGCTAGTTAGGGAGGTGGGTTTGCCTTGAGGGCAAGCCCAAGCACAAGCACCACCACCAGCGGCGCCGGCATCACATCACAGACCCCCGTTGTGCCCCGGGCGTGCCCGAAGCAACCCCATTATCACGACGGTACCTTGTGGGCGCCTGTCCATGTGTATTATTATGTATGTGCGTACGTGTGTGCAGACGCACATGTCTGTCCACCAAGACACGACCAAAGAGAAAGAGAAAAAAGCTGAACAGGAAACAAGACACAGCAGTCCCAAACAAGTCGGACTTGAATCCGTACGCACGGCTGCATTAAGCGGGCGCCCAAACATGCCATCCTGAATAATAGCTCAAAGGGTCTAGAGCACCCGGCTCAGGTCAGCATCAAGTCAGCGCCTTCCGCGTCAAGGGCCTCGTAGCTCCATTCCACTCGGGTGACGGGAGCCTCGGGACGGTCTGAGCACGGATACTATGCATTCCAAGTTCCAGGTCTACCATGGGAGGTGAGACAAAAATCAAATCCAAGACATTTCTTTTTCCTTTCTGAGATGATTATACCACCAACCAACTGGCTAACACAAAGCATCCTCCACCCAACCCACCACCACCTCGCCTCGTAACCCGTTGTCGCTACCAAAATTGGGTTGGACAGAGCCCACCCTGGTCCGCCGCCGCCCACGTCCGCCGCAGCTAAGATGCCAGGCGAGGACTTGCAGGGTCTCAGAGCCATCTCGGCCGATGCGCCCACGGACAAATGAGAGGGCGGAGCGACCACAGTGCAGCGATTCGAGGGAGTACTCAAAGCTACATCTACATCTACAGCGACACTTATGCCATGCCATGCCATGCCACCACCACCACGAAACACGACTTGCACCCCCGACGCCATCGCTTACTAGTCTCGCCAAGGGGTGTGGTGTTTGCGACGAGGGCCACCACAACCCAACAAGAAAGGGAAAAATGATATGATACCGTGTCGCTTTGGAGAGATGCTTCTGGCGGATCATGGATCCGATTTCCCTTTGACAGCCATGGGCGTTTGCTTTTTGCCGCCGTCACATGCCACGTGGAATTTGATGGCTAACGTCCACTAACAGGATGGGTATCAGAGTTTGAACTGGCTTGAGACGATCCCGTTCATTCCAGCGCTGCTACACGGGGCCATTCGTAACTCAACGTGGCTTGGGGAGGGGAAGCGGCCCTTGGGGCACGTCTGCCGCCTTTGGGTGTGGCTTCTTCACATTGGTGCTTGAAGGCGGCTTGCGAGGTCCGCGCACACATACGCAACGTAGTTTCCGCACAATGGATCGTCGGGCTGATGCCGCCCTCATCCACTGAGGACTGGCTCTTTTCCAGTGCCTTTTTTTTTTCTTTCCCCCCCTTCTCTCTTCTTTCTTCATGCAGGCTGGCGGATCACACTCCTGCGAGACCGGCAGATGGTCTGCAGTGCCTGCACAGCGTCGTTCTGGGTGGAGACCCAACTGAGTCGACTTTGAGGGCGTCTTTGTTTGGGGGCCAGGGTGAACACAGTCATCGCATGGGGCACCATCCTGCAACCGGGAACTTGGTTGCAGGAAGCACACGACCCAAACATTGGCCCCCTGGCACGGTGACACAATGGTGCAGCGACGCGGTCAGCGAAACGAAAAGCAAAAATAGGAAATCCGAGTATCACAATTGAATCCAGCTGTGTGCCATATTGGGATACGATGCATTACGGCTGACACTACTTCGGATAATTCAAACTCCATCGAGCTTCAGCTACAGCTCCCGTTGCAATTAGTACAGCTCAAAGCTCGGCCCAGCTTGCTCTAACGGCCGATGGGGCACGGCACAGAAGCAACCGTCGCGGCACTAGCGCCCCCCATAGGTTAGCTTAGGTTAGCTGGACATGGTTTGCTGTCACTCATTCATGACACTGCACCAGACCCCATCGCATCCATGCCATTACCAGCCATGCCATGCTAATGCTATGCACCATGGGTGCTGGCGTCAGGTCGCGGGCGGTTAGTCCCCGTCTCGAACCGGCCTAGAGTTATTCAACCTCAAAAAACTCAAAGTGTTCTGATGGCCTGGCCGGCCACGCTAACGCTGACGATGTACCACGAGGGGGGCGGGATCCGACAACCAGCGGCGTCTAGGGATCGTCAAATTGGTAATTTGAGTTCATTGTTACCTCACCCATGTTCCCCGTCGAACCAGTTCAGTCGTCGTTGCAATCGCCATGGCCCCAAGGTGTTCCTCGGGGGATGTGAGGGGCGCTTCCGGCAGCGGCAGCGGCAGCGGCAGGCCGTCGTTGTCAACCTGAGGTCGGCCCATCGGACCACCCAGCTCCGCACCTGCGCCGTTGTCAAATTGCACTGGCCATCGGCGCCGAAACCGTGCCCCGTCCCCCTCTGAAACCCCTTCGGCGCGGCCACGGCACAGCCAACTACCGGCTCTGAACTCCCCGGCGCACTTGCCTGCACCTGTGCTGCGTTGGACGACAACGGAGACGGCCGGTCGAGGCAGCACGGCCGGCGTGTTGCGCGATGCCGCCTGTGTCTTGGGCCGCATTGACGACTGACGCCCGCGTGCATCCAACGCATGTCGTTGCTGATGCTGCCGGCCGCCGGGTCCAGACCGGAGATAGTCCATTTGTGAGTGATAAAATCAAAGATACTTGTTACTTCTCAAAAAGGGAAAACGGGATTGGAATTTAGTCGATTTAGTACACACCAACAGAGCATAGTTCCAGATGTCTCCGTGGGATGCGGGATCCTTTGAAGATAGCTACGTAAGCGCGCCCCAAATATAACAGACATCCATGGCAAGAACAACCGCCCACGTCGTCTGGCAAATAGGACAGCTGGTGCACGGTTAAACCCCTGCGCAATCTGACAGAAGCGCCCTTGAAAGGACGCTCATCTAGCCTTGCTTAGCCCGGACGGGCCGAGATCAGCACGCACACGTTGGTGCTTCATGTCTGTCCCATACCGCTACCCAATCCAATCGAGATCCGAACAAATGAGGCAGGTTGCTCGCGTAGGGGCGTGAGAAAACAATTGAGGAGACAACAACTATAGCATGGAAGCAGAAAAATTTTTGACGTCTGCCTCTCGCGGAATCGGAGCCGGGAGAGGGGAACCCACGCTGCCGGAGGGTACATAGTGCATATGGCAGGGCCTCTTTGTGGCCTATCCCTCTTGTTTCCTCCCAGGTTCTATTGGGCGGCTTTTGGGGCGGCTTCGAACCCGGCCGAGACAAACGACAACAACGTATTCGTTCCGGGGCGAATCGCAATACATGGTTGAGCGGGTCAAAACCGCGCGACGTCTGCAGTTCGGCAGGACAGAGCGAACGATGTCGGACCCCCTTGTATGCTCGGCTGTCACCAGACACCCCTGGCAACAAAAGCAGAGGGAAAGGGAAAAGGTGAATATGCCAACATAGACGCGGTGAGGATGGATTTACCCGCCGTTCCTATCGGGACATATACCGCGCCGCTTGGGGTTCAGCTGCTATCGTGTCGGTGCTCCCGATACCGACACGCAAGGACCCTGCGCACAGCATCTTGACTGACAATGGTCTCTCGTTTATTAAAAATAGGATGGTATACTACCGAGGCGCACTTACCTGGTCTTGGGCTGGAAACATTGTGCGCCATGCGTAAATCACCTTTTTTTTCCTTGCTCTCCTCAGTCCATTCCACTTCAGGAGAAAGCGGGCTACGCAGGATGGGGGGACAGTGTGATGTGAAATCAAGGCCGCATGATAGCTGGACGGCGTCGAGATTAGCCTAAGAGGGACCCCATTCTTCCCCACGATACTACAACTGCCCCCATGGTCCCTCTTGATTGCGAGCTGCAAGAAATTAAGGGCCCTGGGAGCAAGAGGGAAAAACTTGTTCGTGATGCGATGGCGGGACCCAGAAAGAGGGTCATCACAGGGGGCGGACCGCAGGCGAAAGAAAGGCCAATCGACGGCCCGTTGCCGAGTCCGAAACTTGGCTCCGAACGTAACTAGCTGGGAAACTAGTCGCGACCCGGGCGATGCATGTTGGTTGCTCGTTTCAAGGCCGTTGAAATGCGCGCTGTTTCGACTTGCTGCGCTTGTGCATCTCTGGCCCGCTTTTTGTTGTTGTCGCGAAGCACACAAGTATGTCATTGAATTGTTTCACATGAGCAGCAAAAAAAAAAAACGTAGTTACAAAAAGACCTTTTGAGCAACTGTCGTTGGATAAGAGAGCCAGGGAGAAAAGAAACACAGAAAAAATTTTATCCCTGCATGCAGCAACTGTGGATCTCAATCACTGGTTACCCGACGGCTCGAGAGCCGCATCTTAAGCCACGTCAGTTGGCAGATGCAACACCGTGGGAAACCGGTGCCGTTTTGTGGGGGGAAACAATTGAGAAAAGAAGAGAACGGGCCGCCAAGGAGTCCAAGAGCAAGCCAAGAGACGATCAATGAAAAAAGAGAGAATCCAATTAAAAAAAAAAATACATCACCAAAAATTTTAGCCAGAAAAAAACTTTCTGGAACATGTCTTGTGCGCCTTGACCCCAGCGGAATCAAAGAGCAATGGCCCCCCCCCCCTGTCACCGACCAGGGTGTTATTCCACACCACATTCAAGGAATGGGCTGGTTCATTCAGACGAGGCCAGGCTTCTTTCCAGGTGTGGGAACTGGAGCAAACAATTGGGGACAAACGTCAACACTATCCAGTTTTGACACCGGCAATTCCAATCGCAAGGGTTTCCCTCTATTATTTCCCACGATGCTAGCCCAATCTATGCACACCCAATTGTCAGGTTCTAACACGTCAAAGACCGGGTGGCTGACTCGCTAATCCCGCTTGTCCGACTCGATGTCGCAGGGTGGCAGCCGAATTGCCTGCCTATTCCAGCGGCCCCGTCCAATCGTGACGAATCTAGATTATTGTTGAGCTTGACCGAAAGATACTTGCCATCATCTCACCTCCCGCAGCGCCTTGTTTTGTCACTTTTGTCCAGCATCTCCCTGCCAGGAGCTGCCTGTCAGATCCTGCGCCCAACCAGCACTTACGCCCGATCTACGACTCCCAAAAGCCAGGGAAGAGATACTCGATTTTCTTCATCGTCTCCGGGTTGCGGCCCTCGGGCTTGGTCATGAACTTGACCGCCCCTTGAGAGGCACCCTCCCAACGCTTGGCCGAAACCAGACCGCTATGTTCCTCCTCAAGGAGGCGATCGAGAACGCCGGCCACCAGTCGCTTAGCGTTTGCGACGTTGGCATGCATGCACTTGATGACCATCTCGACGTTGACGTCCTCAAACGAGTGCCAGCAGTCATAGTCAGTGGCCATGCAGATGACCTGATAGGCCATCTCAGCCTCGCGGGCCAGCTTAGCCTCGGGAAGAGTCGACATGTTGATGACAGATCCTCCCCAGGATCGGTACATGTGCGACTCAGCGCGGGTTGAGAATTGAGGTCCCTCTGTCGTGGATGTCAGTCAGACCGATATCTGTGAGACATATATCTTATCATTGGAGGCATCATCTTACCCATGACGATAAGCGTTCCCTTGTCGTGCAGGACGACACCATCGCCTTCGAGCTGCTTGGCGCAGGTCTGCACCACGCTGGCCAGACCAGAGTCGAAGGGATCGGCGAAGCCGACGTGGCCGACGATGCCGTCCTCGAAGAAGGTGAAGGGCCGGATGCCCTTGGTGCGGTCAATGACCTGGTCAGGCAACACAAAGTCCATGGGCTTGATCACCTCCTGCAGCGAGCCGACAGCGGAGAAAGCGATGACGCATCGCACGCCGATGTGACGCAGGGCAGCAATGTTGGCTTGGTTGGGGACCTGATGGGGAGGGAATTGGTGGTGTATGCCATGGCGAGCGAGGAAGGCAACGTAGGTACCGTTGTGGGAGAGGATCTGAATCGGCGATGCGGGCGGGCCCCAGGGAGTGATGGGATTGACGGCAGCGACGGGCTCGAAGCCTTCGAGCTTGCCAAGGCCGGTACCGCCAATGACGGCGATGTGGACAGGCTCTGCGGGAAGAGGTGTTTAGCTATTGCTATACTTGTCTCGGATGCGCTGGGTGCATTGCGAGCTTGGAGGGGGGAGGGGGCTGACACATCACACGTACTGTCAAAGCTGGTAGGGAGGTCACTCATCTTGGCGGCTGAGCTGGAGGAAGGGGACTGAGTTGCGAAATTCCGGGGAGGGCGTCAGGAAGATGAGAGGGAGCTACCTTTCTCTTGAGGACATTGACGTTCGAGACTTGCGACTGACCAGACTTTTTTTTACCCCACCATCGGCGGGAGGTGGTTGAGCTTTGCGTGATGGAGGGGTCGTGGGCCTCATGCTACCTTACCATTGGCCAAGCGGTTGGAGACAAGGTGAGCGTTTTGCCTCGATTTGTAACCAGCAGGTAAGTTTGGAGCGTAGTGTGAACTTGATAGTCGTTTACCGTGATACCCTTTGGAACGCCGGGCCTAAATACCGACTCTCGGGGCAAAAACCTCCAAGTTTGTAAACCGTTCCAACTCCCCTTCCGGAGAGTTGTAAATTTGTTATAGGGTAGGGTCCTGAGTGCGGGATGCCCCAGCTTTAACCCTCTCCCATGATGACATCACAATGTATCCCAGTAACGGAAATTTTCTCGTTGATGCGCTGGAACGGCTACCCGGACGATCCAGATTGAAGGGGGGGATCTTGCAGAGGGTATCCAGCAAGATCAGAGATACAATACTACCCAGGAGTGGCGAGTCCGGTGGCAAAGCTGCGTGAGTACGAAGTTTGTTGTCTTGATACGTAAATACAAGGTGGTGCTGGAGCAAAGCATGAGACATACATACGACGACCCCGCACACAGGGCGAGGCAAGCCCATTTCAAAAGCCAGCCCTGACACAAGGCATTGTTGCAAAGCAAAGAACGACAATGCGGCTATGCCAGGTTGAAAATTGGCAATGATGCCAAAATAATAGCCACAAAATTGTTCCTTTTCCTTGCGAAAATTTTTAGAGCACCTGTCTGCTGTGCCTCGGCCGTCATGGCAACTTCAGGTTGAGCTGGGCTTTTTTTGCTTACCAACCCCGCTAAAATTTTCCGACGTCCGATCCACAAACTGAGCAAACCACGAACTCCGACCAAACGTTGCCTACGGCGCTGCATCGCAACCGAGATATGCCTACGCATTTCGGAATCGGAATGACGAAGATACCAGATTATGTTACCCTGCCCCCGGAGGACGTCGATGAGGGCTCCGGCGAGACCATCGAGGAGCGGTGCTTCTCGGCAGCCCTCATCTGCCTGGAGGGGCACTACACCCAGTCGCCTCCCATGGGCCCCCAGACGGCAGCCAGAGTGAGCTCCATGATCTCAAAGACGCTAGAAAAGACACATACTCTCAGAAAAGCCCGGTATGTGCTGCCGTGCCTACATGGAGTGAATCTTGGCTGACCCAACCCCCGATAGCGAGGCGCTCTCAAGAAATGTGGCTATCTGGATCTGGCTCACTAGGATATTCGCGGCTGCCATCCCCAGCCTGACGACAAGGTCCGTCGGACCGCTCTCCAGCCTGAACGACCCCGAAAAGGGCGTCACGCCGCAGGAGAGCACCGCTCTCATCGTCATGAACCATGCGTCTATCAAGGAAGACCTGGGCACGCTCATCAAGCTCATGCACATTGCCCGGAACCTCCTCGTGAACGCGGAGCCCGAGGTGCCACAGGACATTTGCGCCGCTGTCCACTTCGACCAGATGGTTTACCAGACTATTATCCTTTGCGTCAACGTTACCAGCAAAGGGTATGACGGTGAAATCTTGGACGAGACCCAGAGGCTAAAACTGGGCGACATTACGGAATTATGTATGCAAGATTCCTTTCCCCCCCCCTGACAGTATCATTACTTACAATTTTTTAGATAAAAAGCTTCTCGTCACATCGCTCCAACAGGCACACAACTGGACTGCAAAGCACGACCGGAACAAAATGTCTTTTTGGTTTGACGTGCTATTCGATGACGATGGTGCCCTGTCTGGCTCTGAGGAAGGAATGGGCGATGGCTCAGGATTCCGACCAGACGTGGCAAAGCAACAAGTTCAGCACTGGCTCGACCGCAACTCAAAGATGTGCGATACCGCCAGAAACCTGCTAAAGGACTACGCCCAAAACCAGGCGGACAAGCCTCCAGGAAACCTGGCTCCTATTCGTCCGTTGGCATGGAACTGGTTGCCAGACGGCTCAGTGGATGTTCCCAGCGATGTTGCGAACAGCGAAGAAAAGATCAACCCGGTATGGAAGCCGGATGAGACAGACAGGTTTGAGCAGGACCGCGCATATGGCCGAGTATCTCGAGAGATTGATACGTGGTGGCTTCGAGCCCGGGACCCCAACTACGATGATTGGGTTGTCAGTATGCCCTCTGTGGAATTTGCCCAGAACCGTACCGAGCACTGCAGGAACAACCTGGTACATCGATATGCTCATTCTTACGGAGCCGAGCATTCACCACCTCCGGGTGTTGTTGAGGAGGAGATCTCAGATCATGAACACTGCCCACATTGCGAGCACTGTGACCACGGGCACGAGCACGATGATCACGATCATGAGCACGATCATGACCATGACCATGAACATGAGCATGAACACGATCATGAACACGATCACGAGCATAGCCATGACCACGACCACGATCATGAACACGATCATGACCATGACCATGATCACGACCATGATTGCGAATGCGACTGCGAGCATCATCACCACCACCATCATCACCATGACCATGATTATGCACATGACTATGTGGAAGATATGATAGATGATGAGGAAGGCGATGACGATGAATCCTACGGAGAGGGCCCATTGACTGGCCTGTTGACGGAAGTGCCAAATATCCTCGATCCTAAACAAATTGAGGCCCTGCATATGATTGTCAAGTCATGTATTCTTGATAATGCCGGTTCAGGCTTGACCCGTGCAGGCGAGAACCTCCAAAAGACAAGGTGCCGGATGTTCTTGGCTCTCGACTGCGGAAAGAGTTTGCTCAGAGAGATGCTGGTGTTCATCGCCGTATGGGAAAAGGATGAGCAGTCTCTGATCTTCCAAGTGACGACGCAAATCATCGAAGCGCTTCACCACAGCGCCCTCATCCCATATGCTTGGAATTCGCTACGGATACCAAAAGACATCATCTCACCGGCCCAGACGGTGTTGCTACGATTAGTCAACCACATGTTCCGAGCCCGAGTCAACAACCCGTCTTCGCAAGAGTCCAAAGACAATACACGAGATATTAAGCTGGTCCACTTCTTCTTCAGTTTCTTCCGAAGCCGCATAGTCCCCGAATGCGCCGCTCTGATGCACCTGCAAGCGCAGATCCGGGAGGAAAACTGCGACCCGTCGGAATTTCCCGTCGACAGCTGGGATATGGAACGGGCCAAGGACGGGCTGGCTCAATACCTCGACTTCCTGACGACGGTGGCTGAAATGATGGACACGCGAACGAAGCTCATCGAGTGGGAGGCCGTGTACGACCTAATCACGATCCTCAGCGGGCTCGAGGCCGGCGTGCCAAAGAAGCCCCTGATTGAGCTGCCCAAACGGTCACCACGTGGCGACAACGGCAGCAACCCCATGGTTGAACGGCCATACTCGACCGGGGACGAAAGCCTTTCCCCGTCGCCGCCGCCCCCACCTCTGCAGGAGCCCGCTCACAAGTTTCCATGGTCAGGGATCAAAGGGCAAATCTTCACAATCATTGCCACGCTGCTGCAGCCGCCGCCGGGCCAGAGCAGCCCGGGAAACCCCGACGTCCAGATGCAGATGGTCAAGTACAACGGCATCGTGCCCTTGCTCAACTGCTGCGCCTACGACGACCACAACCCCTTCGCCAAAGAGCGAGTGACCATCTGCTTGAAGTGGCTGCTCGACGGCTGCGAAGCGGCCAACAACTTCTTTCGAGAACTGGTCAACCTGGCGCCCCAGCCGAACCTTAGGCCGCCACCGGGAGGCACCACCGTTTCCACCATTCGCGTCGACGGCATCCAGGGCGAGGTCAAAGTGCAGGTCCGCTCCAACACTGCCGGCCCGGCCGCTTCGGACGTCGAGGATGTCGTAGGCGGCACCGGAAGGCTCAACCTTAATCAGCCCAGCGGCAGAGGCAGCATCGAGGACGACTTCATGGCATAAAACTACAAGACGAGGTGCCGCGCATTAGCGGGAGGGGTTCGAAAGCACTTTGCTGGCCATGGCGCGTTTGGAGGGCGCAATTGAGGCGAGCTGAACGCCAGTCCGTCTCCCGCCCCATTGCTCCGAATGGTAAGAGGATGGGGAAAATATGTGGAACAGCATCACGGGGGGATTATCTTCGTGCTTTTCTACGCAGTACAGGGTTATTTATTTATTTATTTATCTTATATCCACTTGCAGATAGAGTTGGCCGGTGGAACGAATGCTTTCTTCGTAATTTCCATGTTCCGAAATAAGCTGATGAGAGGGGACTGCAACAATAACGCAAAAGAAGAAAATTTCAATCATCTCATCTACGGGGCCCATCCTTGCCAGAAGCACGACGTGATTAATTTGTCCACCACTTGACTGTTCAGCAGCGTGCTTCATCTCTATTCGCCCAAATGCATACCCTTAACCAGCTCCTGCACGCGGCCGCTTCCTGATGAGGGCCACCCTACAGCAATGGGGAACTGATCGCCACGAATCACCATTTTGGCCGAGATTTAGCGCCCTTGTCAAACCCCGAGGTCAGGTAGCCAAACAACTCCTCTCGGATCCGGAGGGCCTCAGCTCTGAGCTTGGGCGGCGCTCAAGGGTGTGTTGGCTGAGGGTGCCATCAATCACCAGCCCTCCTCGAGTCGAACCATGGTATCGCTGCACACCACACTTTGGCCCCAGTCGATGAGCGACAGCAACGCCCCCCCCTGTCCCTCCATGATCGCCGCCCGTCCTTGAGCCCGGTAAGGCTACCCCGTCAACTGTCTGGAGGGGGGGAAGTGATACGCTCTTTCGCTTCCGCATCGCCGCTAGGAGGATTCTGTTCGTGGGACTGCCATTCTTGTTGCTTTTTTTTCTCTCTAACCAAAAGTAGGCCACAGCGTAACCTCGAGACGCAGCGCTGAGTCGCATTCCATAAAAGGTAAACGACGACCTCAGCGGGGCCTTCTGCAACTGACCCTGGTTTTCTCAGTTGTCTGCTCTCCCCCCTCAACAAGCAGGGCCATGGTCGGCCCCGGCGGGCAAAGAAATTCGAGACACATGAGGAAATTTCCAGATAATGACTCAAAAAACCAATGTCCATGTGGTTCTGATTCTATGGCCTCAGATCGTCTTGCGGGATGTGATCAATCGGATTTATAATTTCGGCAGTTGTTTTCATCCTTACCCCAGTCGTTCAGGCCCAGCGGGAACCCTTAAACTGGTGCTCTTTAGCTGCTTGCTGTGTGCGGTCCCTAGGCTTCCCGGATATGCAGTGTGGCAGGGGCCCATTTGGCAAACGCCATCTGCCATTCATGTACCCCCTCTCCTCGGGCTCGATTGATTCCGCGGAGCCCGGCTTCTCTTAATGCTGCTTTTATTTGTTTCCGCTCGAAGGCGAAATATCTGAGGGCTTCATCGATGCACACATCAGCGGCCTTAGCGAGCACCCTTGTCCGACAAAACTCAGGCAAGCTGCTTCCGACATGAATGCTGACCCTTGGAATAATTGAGGCAGGCCAAGCATGAGTGGCAAGATGGACCGGTGTGCGATTTATGTAGCCTAGATCCACCTGGAAGCAGGAACACGTCGTACGTCACCATGACGCTTCTCCCTCAGGTCACTGTCTGCCTTGGCTCCGTGTTGCTGGCCGGTGGCTTTTCAAGAGAGGGCTGGCCTTGGACGAAGCGGGCCCTGAGGCGAAGCAGAGACAGAGACAGTGCTTGGGCCAGTATCTAGGCCTCGAGTGTTCATGAGAAGTTGATGGATGAGACACCTGGGAGATCCAATGGAAGATGAGGAGGGTGCTGGCCCTAGACCACGGCCAGATGGGTCTGACCACACCCCCATCTCGAGGCTCGGAAATGGACAGTGATGAGCGCGCGGCTAGATGCAATAGGCAATAGACTTGATCATTATTCCTTATCGGCTGCCCAAAATATTGAATATGGGCTGAAAAGAGCTGGGGCATCTGTCTGTCTGTCTCTGCAAGCGAGTCAGATGCTGCAGAAGGGAGTGTGTGTGGGAATTAGCGATGTGTGGCTGGTTCTAAAAGAAAGACCCCATCCTGGTGTGCTTCCTGCGCGTGGTAGGGTGTGGACGAGTGCCCCTCCTCAAAAGAAGCCAGTCCTTCGGCCCGCTCCTCATCTGAGCCCCTAGTTGTTCGAGTGGGAACACACAATGAGCAGTAGCCTTCGTCGCAAATAGCATCCTTTGTTTTCGAGCCTCGACCCCAAGGCCGTTGAGTGGCTTGTAGTGCCTTGTCGAACAGTTGGTACGGCTGGATGGTACGTGCTGAAGGTGTGGCAACGGGGAGGGCGCCAGCCTGATCAGGCTGTCTCCAAGTGTAACCCCTAACCACCGGCTCCAGATCTTGCATCCCAGATGGTTAGATGTAGAACACACTCAAGCATGTTCGTAGAGAAGGTGGCCTGTGAGCAAAACCAAGCGGAAGAGTGGCAGGGTATACCCCAGGCCTGCCCAGGGCAAGGGAAAGGTGACGGGGACGCAGGCGGTGGTCGCATCCAGTGCCCATCCTTGACCTCCCACCACTATTGATGCAGCTGAGTGGTTCATCTGCGACTGGACCATGCGCCATAAGCCATGTTTTGAAGTGCTACCGAAGCAGCTACGTACTGCCCATCAACAGTACTAGGCGGCCAACCCACTTAATCGAGCCTCATGATCCGCCCGAGGGCGGTGACTGTTGGTAGGCCATGGCCTTTCTCCGTGGCCCCGATGGCGTCGCCGTTAGAGGGGATAACCTAGGTGTTGGGAGTTCATAGTCAAGCCTGCTTTCCCGCGAGCATAGGGAAGATTCTGGATCTCTGCTCCTTCCCTCTCTCTCTCCACTGCCCCTGCCTCCTGCCTCCTGCCTCCTACCTCTTGCCTCCGGCTTCCAGCTTCTAGCTTCCAGCCCCTCCTCCCTTCGCTGTCAGAAACCTGCCTTCCCCCACGACGACGGAACCGACGCGGACTAGACCAGCTGCACGCTGTCAAAGCTGTCTGTGGCATTGCTGTGGTGGGCCCTTTCTTGTTCAATGGCCACTTGGATCTTCAGCGTCAGTGGCTTGTACGGGAGAGCCTGACATTCCTTTTTTTACTTCTTGCGAGTCTGTTGCCCACACACTTAGTCTCCCCTCCGACAATGATCCCCGAGGACAACGCATCGCGCCCGCCCTCTCCACCATGCCCAAAGATGCCGGCACATTCTCCTCGGCATAGAGAACGATGAGGAGATGCCTGGGGTAACACCCAATCAATGGTCAATAAAGATTTGAATTTTTTTCAAAAGGAGCTGACCGACTCTACTGGCTTATTTTCCAAGGCGTCGGGTTGCCTTATGTTAGAGTGGGCTCCATTTGTTAGCAAGCAATGGTAGAGACCCAAGCATCTAGCGATTCCAATTCGTCCAGAGGGCCGTTGCTAATGGTATGATTCCCTTGTACTGGAAGTATCCCGTAGGATCGTCAGTGAGTGTGCCTCGCTCTCTTTTCCCCGTGTAGGCAAACCGGCTTTGGCTTTGGCAAGGAGAGGCACGGCCAAGCCTCCTTTCCCTTGCCCACTCAAACTCGCACCATCTAGGCCGAAACCGCAAGCTTGACAGCCCTCTTTGCCTTTCTACCTTAACCTCGTTCCTTGTTGTCACTTCTTTCTGGTGCCGCTTTCGACTTGTCTGACATTGTCGTCGTGGTCCCCAACGCTTGACTCCGCCGTGCCGCAGTTGTTACCAGCCCACTTCGTTGCTTGCACTTTGTGCCCCTGAAGAATCCTTTGTCGCCAGGAAAATCTGTCAAGACCGTCGGCCTCGATAACCTCTCCATGATAGAGGGATGTCTTTTGCTCCTGCCTTTCACTCCTTGACGCCGTATTTCTCTCGACTTGCACGATAAGTGGACAGACGTCGACAAAAACCGGACAGGCCGCATGCCTCGACGTCAAAGACGAAGGATACTGTCATCAAACTCGAGCCGCACTTCCGAACAGACCGACCCCTTTATCTACCCCATTTCGAGGCAAACGTTTCACGGAACTGAACGTGCCATCTCGGATCTGGCTCCCAGCAACATGCCTCGCCCACCGAACAACAAGGCTGAAGTAGAAAAAGAACGGAATCTTCGGTTGCTGAACCCTCGTCTTCTTGCTCCTCGCCCAAGCGGACCGAACAATGCTATGGCGAACCCGCCAGAAACTATCCCAAGCTCTAGTCAGGGCGATATGACCAGGGGGGTTGCCAGAAGACCTCAACCTTGTAGGGTTAGAGGCAGTTGCATAATTCATGAGAGGGGAACCGTTTTGCGCCTACCTGCCGTTATCAAGAACCAAATGGGCATGTCCAAGATCGATATCAAAGAAGCCTATGTGCGGAGCTTGGGTTGCGATATACAATTGTTTCCCGTAAAGAAATATAGATACAAAGAGAGAGGCGGAGATTCTACAAAAGCTATTGGTCAAACTCCGCTCTGTGTTGAGAAGTTGGGCGGAGGTACTGAGATCATAAAAGCATTTGTATGGGAGAACAACATCCAGTTTGAGGTGCAGATACACAAAAGTCTCACCCGAACGATTCTGCACCCGGAAGGTGAGCCAACCAATAGTCCTTTTTTGATACGCACACTGATAAGGAGAAAAACAAGTCCAGGAATACACGGCTGGCAGTTCTTCCACCTCTATTCAGGGGAGCGGACCTATTATGCTGGATGCTTTCGACACTAACATTAGCCAAGAAGGTGGAACCTATGGTCAAGTGATGGATTACGGCCCGGGAACAGCTGTCCCTTTCTCCCCAGCAGACGCTGGATCCATGACGACGAATCCCAGCCACACTGCTGATGGCTACCCCCCTATGAGACAAGCCAGTAATATCCAAGGAGAGGGTGCGGTAGACGAGCGAAACCCGACCGACACCACAATTGGAAGCCCCCAAAACCAAACTGCCGCAGGCCAGACTGAGAGCAGCATTGGTGGGCACACTGTTGACTTGTGGGGCCATGTCACCGCGAATCTTTGGGAAGATGCCTTGGATTTTACCACACCCACGCAACTCACGGACTACGGCAGCTTTGGGCAGATTTCCGATGTGTGTTCCCAGGAGGGCATGGGTGATTATTGGCTAACTGACCTGATTCCCGACACGGGTGGAATCAACTCCCAGGACAGCGTCCCGTCCGAGTCGTCGCCTTTCGACTTTGCGGGAGGGAATTCTGACGGCCAAATCCCTTCAGGAGACCGGACGAGCTCGCAATTGGATGAACAAGCCAGCATGAATCTTGATCATCAACCACAGGATGGGCCTGAATTTGAGGATCTATCTGGTGGAAGGACTCCCAGAGGATAGCATGGACTGAAACGTTGCTAAGTCCACGCTGTGGATGGTCATCGGGGGGTGGATTATGTTGAGAGAGAGGGGAAGTTTCTTGGCAACACGCCTTTACCCCTGCCTACCCATTTTGACAATGAACGACCATGGATACGACAATGATGCATAAAGGCTGTCATTGGGGTTTGTTATTTGGATGGGGGATAGGTTTGGGGTGCAAGCAGGTTGGGGTTATACACATGCTACAAAACCCGAGTGAACAAAGGACAATGTTGAGGACGATGACGACAATGGCGACGATGGCGATTCATATCTCTGTTTTCAATCTTTACATATATATATTTACACTCTTTTGTCGCTTTTTTTTTCTTCAGTTCCGTGTAGATAGCTGGCTGAATGAAGCAGTGCCCCTAAGTTCACGAAGCAACCCTTGTTGATGCATGACGAAGCTCCGCAAGCATGTGTTAGAATGGTTACCTGTCCTTGGCCGTCAATCACGATACGGGTCATGGTGTGCCATCGTATTTGCACTTTCTGAATACACCGTGAAACTTTGCAGACGGAGGGAAGGGGGGGGATTAGGTGACAAGCTAGCCATAATCGACGGGCAAGGAAAAAAAAAAAGGGCACTGGAACCATTCAACCCCCGGCGATGCGTTCGTCAGGCTGCACGACCATGGGTATCGCCGGAAACATGACAAGTCAGTTCCGTCCTGTCGCTCTGCCGCGCGGTAGCAGCCTCTTTTATTCCCACTCTCTGCTTGCCCGGGCCCCCTTGTCTCACCGGTGTCACTCGGAGAGGGCCCAGACCCAACGATTTGGATCGGCGAGAAGGAGGGGGATCTGGAGGACCAAGGAGGGGGGGCAGATGCCAGCACGGGAGGACAGGGAATAGCAAGAAGGAAGAGGGAGGAGGAGTGGAAGGAAGAAAAAAAAAGCACACGAGGGAGGGAGGGTGTGTGTACGATGACAACCTACCGTCTACGCTTCTTTGGTGGCAGCAGCAGCAGCAGCAGCAGCAGCACGTATCGTATCGAATGGAATCGAGAGGGCCGCTGACGACGGGAGCTTTGGTCCGGACCGACCTGGCCAGAGAAGCATTTGTTCGACGCTGCTGTGCTATTTTGTCTTGCCCAGCGCCTAGGCTAGAGTCATGCTAACAGGCTGCTGTGGTCTCAGGACGGGCCTTGTGCTGCGCAGGTCGTGCAATGCCCTCGTCTCGTCTCGCTCTCCCCATCACGGTCCCCCCAAAAGAGGCGTGCTCCTCCGGGCTCAACGCCCAGCCCGCGGCGCGGTTGATAGGAGGGTCGCTTTTGCTTTGCTTTGCTTCTCATCGGTGAGACCGGTCAAGCACGTAAACAGGTCAGACGGCGTGCTTCTGCAACGTCGCTCGTGGGGGGGAAGGGGGAGGGGGGAGGGATGTGGATGGAGATGTGGATGGGGATGGGTTTCCCACGATGGGCATGCGCCGTGCGCTGAGAACGTGAGCGCGTGAAAGGTGTGAGGCTGCCAACGACGACGACGCAAAGGCCCAGCCCCCTCCCCCCGCTGCGCCCTTGGGCCTCTAACACCCCCCCCTCCTCTCTCTGGCCTTCTACGTGCTTAGCTCTGGCGCCGCAGATGGGAGGCTCACATGGGCTCCCTGGCTCCCCCGGAAAATATAACGTGTAGAAACCTAGACCCCGGCCGATCCTCTCGGGAACCATGAAGGCCTCGGGATCGGGAGCGGGTCCATAGGGCCGCAGCAGCCTCCTCAGCTCGCACCAGCTCTCCGCAGCGACATAGTCTTATCAATGTTCCATGTCAATTTCCAAACAAACTTCATCACCTTGCCGCCAAAACAATGCCAATGCAATGCCAATGCGTCATACCTACCCAAACAAACCCTGCCTCCCTGCGCCATTGGGACCTCTGCCCGAACCATCCCCCAGCCATGTGAGTCGTCAGGTCCGTTCTCGTACGTCCGGAGACTCTACAGCGGTGCTAGCCTTTCCGAGTCAACCACAAGCTTGGCCTTATGGAACCATGTCCTTGTCGTGCTTTGCAAAAACACATCTTCTCGTGCCATCTCGTGTCATACCAGCGTCAAGAGCGTTTTGGGCCTTCGCCCCGAAAACTTCAGGTAGATGCAGATACGTATTTTGTCCTATCTCGTGTGTACTCTCCCTACAGAATCTTCCCTATCCAGTGACATGTCCCATGGGTGCCCCGGTGCGTCCAACTCCACCAACACCCATCCACCCAGATACCTCAATAGGAAACCCAGCCGTAACAAAAAAAGTTAAACGAAAAAACTTGTTTCTATTCGTAACCCCAAACACCTAGCAGTGCATTCCTTCCATAGTTCGGTCGTAACAATGAATTTCGGGTATCGACATCTTCTTGAGTGCTCTTTGTTGCTGGCACTTTGCTCACGCTTCATTACTGGGAAAAATAACATATGAAATGACCTCGTTTTGTGAATAGAAACCATCACCCGTCCCTAGAAGGACCGCGAGGATCTAGCTTTGCTTTGGCGTTGCTTTGATCCTGATTAATATCGAAAATAGTTGCCATGTCGTGCTCGTGGACTTGTTGCCGAGCCCTTATTTGTACTCACACTGGAAGCCCACCGAGTACTGAGCCCCACTGCTGTCCATAGGCAGAGGAATTATGGAAAGCAGATTAGTGAATCGATGTCCATCTTTCCGGAAGTTCGTAACGCGTAGTTGGATCTCTTCGTTGCGCTGAATAGCGTGCCGCATCCTGCGGATCGTGGCTTTGTCGGCAGACTTGGACGAGGATGAACGGCGGTCTTTGCCGGGAGGACTCTGGAGAAAGCGACAGTTGCGCCCCATGATCTCCCTGTGGCTGTATCCGGTCAGATCACAAAAGGAATCACTGGCGTAGATGATGGGCACGTCAGGTTGCTGTAGATCGCAGAGGACGAGGGAGACGGAGGCATCAACAGCTCCGAGGTCAATCCTGGGATTAGGTCGAGAGATTATCCGGAGCTACAAGCCACCCAGTTAGAATTGTTGCAATCGTACATCCTTGGTCGCGTTGATAAACGGGCACGATGCAGCATTGGTAAACAAAGAGAAGCGCGCGGAACTTACGAGAATGGACATGATGTCGAACCCGCTGGGGGCGTAAAGACCAGGGTAGATGATGGGGTCTTGGACTTGACGCCAGGCGTTGGCGGCTGTGATGGTAGAGCCATCGGGATTGACGGACCCCTGTTCAGGAAACTCGTACTATCACCACTATTAGCCTTCACCTCGAAGCGCCCACTACGGATTGCCAGCTCTAACGTTGAATGCCTGGACTTCCCACGGGTTCATGGTCGCGGATGCCCTGGACATGATTGATGATGACGGTCGATGTTTCAATGCGTTGTCGTGAGGGGCTATGAGGGGCCAAGCCAATGCCAATAGATGCAAGGTGCGCGCGCAAGGTTTCTGGTAGTGAGAGGGACGATGATGTAGAGTGTCAAGCGGGCATGTCAGGATGGGTTGAGAGGAGAAGCCAAAGATATATGAACTGGCCAGCGCCCAGAATGGCGGGAGTGGATCGAGATGGCGGAGTTGAAGGGAGTGAAAGTAAGATGGAGTGGAAAGACAAAGTACAAGGTCGAAACCAAGAGCCTCGGATGCATCGTCATTTGCGTCAAGCCTGAAGGCCACCCAGCGACAGGGCATAAGAGACCAATGTCAGGGCCGGGTCGGGCTGGGGGGCAGGCCCACGACCGTGGCTGCGGCAGCATGGAGCGCGCTGGCCATAGAAAACGGAGACAGCTAGCAAGTAGTACCATGGAACAACGGGCACAGGTGGATTGGGTGTGGACGTGGGAGGTGTGAATAGCCGTGCCATCGATATTTGGCGCGGGCTGGTGGGCAATCCTTTTCCATCCCGGTCCATTACTCGCAATCGGCCATTGGCGTGGGCAACGGCAAAATGGTGCAGATCCAAGGCAAAAGCCCAAAACTGGCCTGGCTCGTGCATGGTTGGTCATGTTGGTGAGAAAGCCAGGACAAGGAAGGCGCCTCATCCTCTACTGTGACGGTGAACCCACCCTGCCGAGACAAGGGAGAGAGAATGGGCGAAGCGCCGCTCCGTACGACACGACGAGCACAGCACAGCTCTCATGAGGAGGGGCGTGTGCAGACCAGAAGCCAATTGCGGGTTAGGGTGTGACTATCATGTCTGGATGCGCGTTGGTCTTGTTGCTATTGACAAAGGGTTGAGCCGTGTCGTGGATGGACACCACCTGTGCCGTAGGAAGACAGCACTGTGTGCGGGCGAGCCAATATCAGTCCTCTCAAAAAACCCAGATCGCCGGCACAAGCCCCGGGGCCCGGGATCGGGGATCATCGGTGGATCAGGTTGAGAGGCGGTCCCCGCCTGCCGGGCGCTGGGCCAATCCACTCCAACCGCCGCAGCAAAAAGCAGGGTTAGGCAAGGGTACGCCCAGTACTAGAGCTATGTACCCAGGGACCATGACCATGTGGAGAGGGCTCGCTGAGAGGTTCGTGGGCTGACTGTGATGCGCAAGAATACGCAGCTATCTGACCCGCGGGTCAAACACTTGAAAGATGCATGCGAGTCGCCCTTTCCCCCTCATTTCGCATATTGACTCTGCCATCCATGTGTCAATTGGACAAGTAGCGTTGCTCTGCCCGGCTGACGAGCGCGTCTGCTGCCATTCCTCCGCTTGTATCCATCGGGTTGGCATCGATTCACGAGCCCATGTATGACTCCGCTGCTGTGCTCTTGGTTGCACACCGATGTTAAACTCAACCCTTCACCAAATGTCCGCCCCAGTCCTGCAGTGGGGCTGAAGGCCAAAGGACCCCTGATTTTTTGGATGACGATGGTGGCCTAGACTGCTCTTAGCTTTGTTGTTCTCGGACGATTTGAGTGGAGCTGGGGCCGCCGTTTTGTGCAGCCAAAAGCTACTTTTACCGATGGCTGTAAGTGCGATCGATGCGGGTGAAAGCATCCTGCCTGGGGATCACGCTGCCAGACCCGACCATCGCACGAAGAGGGTTCTCGGTTCACGGAGCCACCCCTAGGCGAGGTAGGAGTCCAATGTAGCGCATGCGCTGTTGTTTTGGAAATTGGCCGAGTTACACCGTCGTTCCCGGCCTCTTTGCCTTTGCCATCGCAAGGTATGCACGTTTGAAGCGATGGGTCAAACTCTGACGGAGGTCCGAGAAGAGGTGGATATCTCGTGGTGAAGATGATGCCAAAATGGTATGATGACCGCCTACACGTGCCCCTGCTTTCCCGTTTGAGTCGGTCGTCCCAGGAAGGTATGTGATGAGGCCGCAGACGACATCGATCCTTCCTCGTTGGTCACAGTCACGCCGCGGGATGCTACTTTAGGCACCTCCAACAGCTCATGGAAAAAGCACCGATGTTTTCTATTCTCAGGTACGGCGACGGCTTCATTTGCTACGAAGGGCAGTCGTCAGGGATGTGGTCGGCATGGGATGGGCTAGAAACGGGAAATCGATTGGGGATGGAGGGTTTGCCATGTCCAATCCTGATGGCCAATGCCTATCGATGGTCCTCCAGATCGAAACCCCCCCTGGTCCGTGGCCCATCCCAGATCGGCCCCATTGATACGGTAAGCCTCCGTTGTGTACGGTGCTGCTGCAGCAGCCAATCCAGGCACAAAACGTCACAACGCCGTAAGTGAAACGTCAGCAGAGACACCACCCTTAAAAGGCCAATCCACCGTTTCTCCCGCCCCAGTGGCCCCTCCTTCCCGTGACATGGCATCGCACTACAGCGCCTTCGCGCGTCGAACAGTCTGTCGCGTAACTCATGCGTGCAGCAGAGAAAAGCCCACCTTTGTCATCTCCGCCAACCGACTGGTCGAAGCTCTGCACCTCGGCCCCTGACAACAAACCGATTGAGAACCTCATTCCTTGAAGGCTCCGCACTTCCTCGCGATGCTCCCTCCGTGCATCACCTCCCGATAATCGCCTTTCTCTCATTCGACATGTCCCGCAGGCTCGTCAACCGCGCAGGCGGGTCTGTGGCATCCTCGTCGTCTGCTTCCGCAACCCTGCCCGACTACCAGCCGCCGTCGTGCCCCCTCAATGACGCCGCTCGCCGCGCCCTCAACGATCTATCCACCAACCGTGGCACCGTCCTCTACCAGATGCACCTCAAGGACTCTGTGCGCCTCATCGGTTCTAGTGTTGGCGACTTACATGAGCGCCTGAGAGAACAACATGACACTCTTCAACGCCTCCGCGCCAAGCGAGAGGAGAGGGGTACCGAAAAGACGCCCGATGAAATGCGGCTAGAAAATCACATCGACGATCTGGAGGCGAAGGTCCATTCACTGACCGACATGTCAGAGGAGGCCATACGGGATCTGATCGACCGCAAAGTAGAGCTGGAGGATGAGACAACAATTCTAAGCGACCTGTATACCCATGCCGCTCCCGAAGCTGCAGGCCCCTCGCGTGCCAACAGGGAAACACGTCAGCCGCGCCGTCGAAGTAATATAGAGAGGGATGTTGATTCGGCGCCGCCCGAGTCCGATGAAGAGGCTGAAGACAAATTCGCCGTGGCAGCCCCCAGTGTCCTAGAAACATTCAACAATCAGCGCGATGAGAAAAAAGCCGAATACAACGATTTATCTATGCATGAAAGATATGCTCTCAACAATGATTATGCTGCCTTTAAGAAGCTCTGGCACGACTCAATGGCTGGCGAGGATGGGCCTCCTCTACCCGATGCCTCTCGCTGGTTCCGCTCCGATGGTCAGCCTGTTATGCGCAGCCAAGCCGACGACGATGCTGGAGACGACGATGATATTGCTGTTGCCCGCGAGATTCTTAGCGTTAATTGCCCTCTCACCCTCCGGGCGATGACTGAGCCGTACAGCAACCGCAAGTGCAAGCACACATTTGAGAAAACGGCCATTCTTGACTACCTCACCATGCGGGGCGAGAAGCAGTGCCCGCAAACTGGATGCTCTCAGGTACGGCGATCCACAAATCCCCTTGCTTGCACCATAACTAATACGATTCTCAGATGTTTTCACGTGCACGCTTTGAGGAAGACTTCTTTCTTGACCAGGCAATGGTCCGTCGTATCAGGCGCGCCCGCCAGGCTCAGGAGAAACAAAGTCTTGATGAAGACGATGATGACGACTTGGGCGAGGATGAGGTTGTGGTTAGACGCCAGAATGCTGCACCTGGCCGAGTCCTAAAGAGGGAAAGGGCCTAGGCGTTGGATGTGGCGGCTGAAGAAAAAGGAAAAAAAAAAGTCAAGCTCGATGACACATGCATGTACGATAGAATCTAGAATCTCATGACGCATGATACCCCTGCCTTGACACCACCACCTTTCGAGAAGGTCTTGGTGGCTCGGCCTAAATTTATCCATCTTATGATCACAAAAAGCATCGAGATACGATACTGAATTTCTGGTCCATGTTGAATCTATTCATTTCCAAGGCGGGTATCTCACTTTATTACATTTACCTCCCAACACACAATCCAAACCCAAGACTGCGTACCCAACGTCATTTTTACCTAAAGATGCCATGCAATGCATGCCATGCAATTCAACCAATGTACCTGTTCCGTTGCCCATACCTATTCCTCGGGCAGAAAAAAAGAAAACGCCCCTATTTACCGTTCCGGCTTGGTCTTGGTGGTATCGGCCGTGATTATTAGAAAAAGAAATTTCATGCTTGTTTTTTTTTTTGTGTTTTTGGTACCCTGATCAGACACTTAGAGCGAAGATCGCAGCTAGTGCAGCCACGCCCAGCGCCAGGCCACCTGGGACACCGAGAGAGTGTGCGGCCGAGTCGTCGGTGGGTGTCGTCGTAGCCGTGTAAACACCGGTCAGAGTCTCGGTGGTTGTGGATGGGGCTTTGGAGGGGGTCGGTGTGCTGGTGGCCAGCGGCCAGTCCTCTGAAGAGCTATACAGCACGCCGTTGATGACAACACCCTTGGTATCCTTATCTTGGCCCAGGAATATTTGCTGCATTCCATCTTCGCAGGTGTCTGACACGCCGCGAACGTAGCACGTTGGCTCAAGCGGGGAAGGCAGCTTGTGGGTTTCTGTAGCATTCGCGGAGCCCGTGGTGTTGAACGTACCCAGGTCGATCTTATCGCCCGTGGATACGGAGGTGCCCATGATTATACGCGCAAATACCTGGAAAGCCGTCTCGGGCTGGTAAGCAGGCACCCCATGGCCCGCCTGGTATACTCGGGAAAAGGAAAGGTTGCCAAACTGGCGAACAGCTCCGCCGATATATGAGTCGTTGACAATGATGGGAGCGTAGCCCGCGTCGGGGAACCGAGTGACATATTCGCCACCGGCTTGAGCCGCAATCGCCTTGGACACGGCTTCGCCACCCATCCAATTACAAATGTAATCGCGGTCACCGTAAATGAGACCAACATGGATTCCTTTGTTCACTAAAGTGGCAAGGCGAGCAATGTTTCCATCGCGAGCCTGGTCGCCAGTATCGTAAAACTCGTTAAAAACTGCCTTGCTCGAAAGCGTGTAGTTTACGGGACTTCCAATCGCCTCCTGGACACTGGCCTGGTTGAGATACTCCAAAAATGTGAGAGGCGGGAAGGGATCTGCCATCGGAGCTGCCAGGTCATATGCACCACGGCCTGAGGAGAAATACGCATTCTCAATCTCCAGGCAAGACTGCAAGGCATCGTTGCAAACACTGTTGACATGAGTGCTGTCACCGTCGCCCTCGGGATCAGCAACAGCCGCCGCGTCGCTGCACTGCTTCAGGAGATCCTTGCAGCCACCGTCAGCGCTAAACTTGCTGGAGTAGTAAGAAGCTTCTTCCTTGGAAAGCGCCTGAATACCGTAGGTGTTGTCGGTCGCAAATTGAGGGTAGTATGGAACCTGAGTCTCCATGTCAACGCATCCGTTGATAATGCCCAGAGAGCTCAAGTGAATATTGATGGTGGTGTTGAGAGGGAGGGCGCCGCTTTCGCGTTTGAGGTTCATCTCTTCGAACGTCTCAGCAAAGACTGGGCCGTAGCGACCACCATAACTCTCGGCGAACAAGTTAATGCCGAGAGAGTTGTTTCGGCCCTCCTCAGGTTGGTATTGGGGGAATGTGGTAAGAAAGCCCTGGACAGCATGCCATACTGCAGCGGCTGCTGTTTGTGTCGTGTTTACGGTGTGGTCTTCCTTGCCGGAGCCAAATGTGCCGTTTTTCATAGCCCATGCTGGATACTTTTTATTGGATATGGATGGGATCTCGATAGAGTCTTGCGTAAAGTCAAGGGTACCATTTGTGGGGGTGTCGTATGAGAATCCTACTTGGTTGGGCTAAGGGATATGAGAATAAGGTTAAGTTGAACAAGATTGGCAACATACCTGATCGATAAAGAGCATGTTGGATGCACGGTCCCAGCCCCATTCGCGCGCAACCGTATCATAACGATTGAGTCCCTTCTCCACAACTGAACACGGCCCGTTGCCAGTGAAGAAGCCATACATGGAACTTGAGCCTGGCCCGCCATTAAGCCAGATTGTGAGGCTTTCCGTTTCCTGGCGAGCTTCCACGAACCAGAAAAACAAATTCGTGGGATAGTCACCGGGAATCGAGACCCAGCCGGTGTACTGCTTCTGAGTGTCGAAGGCTGTGTTGCAAGCGCCCTCTGGGACCTTGTACGAGACAGTGACGTTGGGATCGCCAGGGGAGCGCACAACGGTCAGATTTCGCTGGCTGGCGGACTCGGTGGGGATAAACTGGGCGAGCGAATAGGAAATAAATACGGAGACTAGGGCGAGCAGCGGCAACAAGCCCGGCGTAAATCGAAGGTCCATGGTGATGATGATTTTGCTGGGGATCGTGGTCGTCGTGGTGCTTTCTCGTAGCGCGGTTGAGTGGACACAGGCGTCGTCATTCAAATCGTCATGTTCAAAAGAAAAGATGGTCCCCAAACCCGATCCCTGATCCAGCCACGGGAAAAGACAGAAAGAAAAAAAAAGACAGCAACGATGTTCCTGGAAAGATGTAGAACGCTGCAAAGAAACCCCCAAGACAAAGAAGGAGAGCGCACAAGAGGAATCAAGATACTCGCATGATTATGAACAGTGAGCAGGAAGAAAACAGAGACAGGGAAAAAACGCTGGGCGTTGGATGTGACGAAGCTTGGATTCAGACCCCTGCCGGCTAGCTTGTTGGTGGTGGCGCGCGCTGCGAGCTCACAGGATCCCCACCGGCTGTGCCTTACACCTTGCATAGCCTGCGGGCCCGGGGTTGATTAGCGGAGTGGTGCGGGAGGACTTCCCGCTATAACGAACCTGGCCTGGGGCTGTTTCGGGGTCATTTGCCGGCGTCTACGGTCGAGGCTGGTTTCGAATTCATCGCTTCGTCAGAAGAGACTTGAAAAATAACGTAAAATGCTACCCGTTGGTGACAGAGTCGGGGAGAGCGATGTGTGATTTCATTACAGGGGTTTCTTCTTCTTTTTTCTGGGCGCCGAGGTTCGGAAATGTCGGCAGCCTTCGTATTGCAACGCTCATACGCGTCAGACGCAGTGTGGGAAGCTCCCAGCTTTCCCGTGTGCAGCCCGATCTGCCGAGGAGAGTCAGCTCAGTAGCTCGGAGCTTTTCCCGTCCCCCATTCGCCCTGGCCCCATGCTACGTGCGGCTGAACACCACCTGTGACTGTCTATTTTCTGCACACACACACGGGCCCTCGCAAGGGTTGGGCTGGTGGCTTGAGGGGAACACAACACAACACAACACAACAACGTGTCGCACCATGAGCGCGATACCAGATGACAAGATACCCTCTCATGAACGCCCACGAGATTAACTCATCAGAAACCATGCACCACGAGGTTCCAGAACCATCCTGAATGGGTCAATGTATTCGTGTGCCTGTTCTCTACCACTTAATTACCATCACCACGTCTCGAACATATGCATGCGCTTGCACCCTCCACCTGTCACCACCAGCCCAGCCTTCGCACGGTTCACAGCCGAGCAGGACCCTGGATGATTTAAATCACGTTTTCTTCTTTTGTGAAACTATGTGTCACTATGCGATGCACATTATGCCATTGCGTGTGGCTCCAATGGCCACGTTTTATCTCGGTGCTCTCTACCTGAACGCCGCTTGTTGCTCTTTTCATTGACCTCGTGGGTGATGGGTAATACATTATAGTACAATATGCCCAATCCATCAGTAGACATCATCATCTGCTTCCCCGCGGTTCCTCCTTTTCCGCTTAGCCTACACATCATGCTTCAACCTTTCGAACGGCGAAAAAGTAATTTCCAACGTGTTCGCTTCCTTTGACCTCCTTCCATCCAAGCCCAGGTATGTAAACCACACCTTGAACCATGGGGTTGCTCCAGCCCTGGCCCTCCAAGAAGCGCCTCAGCTCGCTCTCGTTGAGGTACTTGTTCCAGTCGTGGGTTCCCTTAGGCACAATGCCCAGCACATCCTCGGCCATGAAGTTTGTAGTGAACCAGCTCACCCAGGTGCGCGCAATCGTGCTCATGACTAGCCATCCTCCCGGCTTGACGAATGGTCGCACGCGCTCCAAAACAGCCGCAGGCTCATCAACGTGCTCGATAACCTCAAACATTGATACTATATCGTAGGCTTCGTCGTTTGTCTTCGGCACAGGAAGCTGCTCGACCGAGGTCTGCAAGTACTGGAGCTTGCTCCGCAGGGCGGGGTCCTTGCGCGCATGGGCTTTGGCAATCTCGAGGACGGACGGCGTCGGATCGATGGCTGTGACCTTTCGGGTGCTAGGCAGTCGGGCAGCGCTCTCGGCAAAGATGCCACCACCACATCCAATGTCCAGGAAGGTGAGGTCCTTGGTGGGCGGGGCATCGGCTTGGGTGCGGTGACATGAGCGGATGAAGTCGTGGCGGAGAGGGTTCATAAGGTGAAGGAGGCGGGATGAGCCATTCGTGTCCCACCAATCGGCTGCGAGAGCATTGAAGTGCGAGACCTCGTCAGGGTTGACGGATGAGAAGTTGGATGATGATGTCGAGTGCCATCGTGCAGCTGTGGTTTTTGCTGCAGCACCGGGGATGGCTCGAGTTGCTGTCGCTGGGCCCATTGAGGGAAGAAAATGTCTTCTACCAGGCCCTGCGAGACGCCGCACAAGGGCGCTTGCTGTTCGAGACGAAGGTGGCATCGTGGGATCTGGAAGTGGTCGTTCCAAATCGAGCTATCGAAGCTGGTCTCAGTTCAAGGTTTTGTCCCATCACTTAGCGTTTTAAACGTGGGAAATATTTGGCTTAGCGGTAAGTGAACACGGTTCGTGTTACGGTGGGCAGATGACTAAACACCCGTTTGTGAAACGGTAAGGCGGAACGGTGTGCCACGTCTCATGAATGCTACACATTCACATGAGGCGATCTTGGTTGCCGCTCTCAAACCTCGATATAACGGCAAGATAAACCTAGAGCTCAGGTATTTACCTGGTTTAAATAAATCGCATCAAGCGTCTGTGTTGAAGCCACAACACCTCTTCCGACTGAATCCTCCCGTGTTATTTCAAACACCCACCATGATGAAATCTCAAAAGAAAGGCATCAGGTACCCTATTTATTCTCTCAATTATGCAAAATTAGGCCTTGATTTAGCCGAATCCTTCAGACCAATGTGGAGCCTATCGTTGCGAGATGGCCATGCATGGTTCGGTCATCATCTCAACAGTGAGCCTCAGATGACGATCCAGCTGCCAAAATCTCACCTGCACTGCCTCTAGCCCAGCGAATCATCAGCCGGCTGGCAAAATAGCCTCATTCAATCGCACTAGCTCCGCAACCTCACTTCTTACATGCACTTGTTCATCATCGATACATCTAGCTCGCGCTATCCCCGACCCATTCAATATGGATACGTCAACGAGTCAGGAGCTCAGAAGCCCGAGTCACGCATCTACAGTGTCCGGGGAGGCCCCAAAGGACCGAGACATGTTGCCTAGCGCTGTGCCACCGGTAATAACTGTGATAGACACGGACTTGAAGCCATCCCACATCGCTCCAGCCACTGAGCAACATAAATGGCTTGATGAAGTCATAGCGCCCGACGGCGAGATAGATGTGTTCGAAAATGCGTTTGCTTTGCCTCGGTGGATAAGATCCGCCATTCTATCCGAATTGATCAATACTCTAGAGCATGCATCAGGATACAGAAAACAGAAATACCTGACAACATTCGACGAACCGCAGCCAGTGCCGCAAACCATGCCCATATCTCTCCCTAAGTTCTTGGCATGCTTGGAAACAAAACCGCCGACTATATCAGAATTCTTGGGGTATTTACTTAAGCAATCAAAGAAAGCCATAGAAGAAGCTGTAATCGATGAGGCAGCATCAATTGAGGGCGGAGGCACCGATACTGAGATCATCGTGGACATTGTGTTCTTGAGAGAACTGAGGGAAAGGAGCCAATTAAGTGAGTGCATGCAAAACTTAAAATAAGCATTATATACTAACGATTTGATTCAATTAAGACGAAGATGAGTCTCAGGTTCTCTGTGTAATATTGCAGGCAGCAGATTCCCTTATTGCCCAAGAGCAACCCACTCCACTACAATCAAGCGACAGTTCACCAACTGACGATAGCCGAGGCTTCTTTTCTTTCCATCTGAATCGCACAATGGATCCTCTAAAAGATATTCCAGAATTAAAAGAGCTCTCCGCAGAGTTGGGATATATCTGGTACGAAATGGATTCGGCTGAGAGAACGAAACAGTATACCTCCCAAGTAGAGAGGTGCCTCGCCAATAGTTTCCCATCAAAAGTCCGGATTCAAATTGACTGGAACCCAATGGAGTTAATTCTGTCATTGATCAAGAATCCGGCCATGGCGGGTGAAAGCGCCCTTCCATCACTTGGATCTGTGCTCACATTGACTGGCTCGCCCAACTTTGCTTTTGCCGAAACGTGCCTGACATATGCTCAGAAGAACTGGCCAGATGTTGCAACCCTCACTCTAGATTTGCTAGACAGGTTGGTTCTGGAGGAAAGGTACAGGATCCTCCGCCGATTTTCACAGCAAAAAGAAGTTCAAGAAAAAAGCGTCCGCCTCCGACACACCATGCCTGGGGACCCTTCTGAACGTGAGCATATATCCGTGGCTCTTTTAGTGAGACTGCTTCCCGTGTATGCTAATTATAATCAGAACATGGCCTGGTAATTCAGCTTGTCGGGGTCAGCACAAAAATTGTCATCAAGGGGACCTCAAACCATTTGGTCCAAATCAGCCAGTTGCTCCGATGGCTTAGTTGTAGCCTTCGATTGTCACCTGACGGCAACTGCGCAGCATGTTATATACCCAGATATGCGACCGACGGGACCATTATGCGGGCCTTTGGGTATTCTCTTCCAGTAAATAAAGACTCGTCCGTCAGCGCATGCTGGATTCCTCTCCTTCCTCAAGCCACAATAGCCGAAGGGTTTCCCATCCCTGCTCGATCTTACGAAAAAGGACTAGAAATTCCACTTCACATTGCCTCCGGATTAATTGGAGCATCTCACGCCTCCGAGTACTGTGGCGGGGTTGTCATCAAGGGATTTTCGTCGATGCTGGTGCCACTGGAAACGACGTCACATGGCATTCAGTGGCATCTAATATCCAGCAAGGACGAAAACACACCCTTATCCTACGACGAAGGAATCGCGCTGTGCCCTCACAGAGCCATGCTCTCGCAAGTCCCCATCGACTCTGTATTCAACTCCCGAGCCTTTATTGGGTGGCATCGCCAAGTCGTGTCATACCTGGGACGTGACCCCAAAGACTTTGAATATGCTATTATCCGTGATTCCCATGCTGGAGCCCCTGGATCCAAGATCTCTCTCGAAAAGCTAACCATAGGGTTCCAGCATATTGCTACAGCACAGGTAAACATCTCGCGCATACCCCAAGCGCCATCTTTATTTCATGTCCAGCGGCGCAGGTACGGTGGCATCATAAAACTTGCGGAAAACACCCATGTGCTACTCTATGACTCGAACGAAAAAAGGGCTTGGTTGGTAACAGCAGCAGAAGTGATATTACACATGGCTCAATATCGCCTAGGGGATATCGGACAGCGTATTGAGATTGATGTAAGTGGAACTCCTGGAGAAGCGCTGATGAGGAACGCCCGGGTTGAGATTGAGTATGAGTATACGTTCCAAGACATGGTCAAGAGCACGTGGGATTTGCTAGAGTTTCTACAGAATGATCTCAAAGCAAAGGCAAGATCAAAGTCATCTTGGCTCAAAAATGCTCTTTTAGGCTACGAGTTTCGGCCATGTCTAGAGGAACGGTCCAGTTTTACGATACGCCAAATGACACTAAGTCATGAAGCCGAAGGATGGGCTTCCATGGTGCGCAGCATTGGGGCGCTGGTGCTCTTTGGACGAGGGTTCGGAGACCTGATCAAGCCAACAGAGCACAGGGATCTGTGCCCATTATGGAGAACAGTACCATGCGGCAAAGATCTCATGGCGACAACAGTCAGCGTGCTGCAGCAGATATATGATCAAGTACCCTCCGAGGGGTCACGCAAGTACTTGACAGCATCCAAGTTGGAGTGGCATCGCGGTGAATCGCTCTTGTTTGAGCCGTGTTCCGCGCCACACGAAGCATGCAGTTGCCAAAGAGCCCAGCGGCTCATAACGGCATCGAGTCTCCGACGGGTGAGACCACCCGGAAACCTGGCGCCGGGTGGCGGCGTGATATTCGGAGAGGGTGTCAAGTTCCGAAGGCCGGAACAGTACGGTGGCAACGGGCTAGCTGTTCAGCTCTTGCACATGTCAAGGGCGGCCCAGAGAAACTCGGGGTACCAAAACATGCACCCGCACACCGAAGCTCCCAGTGACTTGTTGTTTGAAGACGGTGAGATGGAATCACGGCCAGAGTCAAGTGGGGCCGTGGCTTAACGGCACAGAGAAGAAGCCTGCCACCAGACCGACCGACAGGCCAGGTCCGATAGCGATTAATAAAACAGTCGCAGTCAAATTAAGCCGGCCTCGTTATCAAGCCCGTCATAGGCTCCACTGCTTCCGCAATGGCCATTTTTCCCTCAAATCGAGAGGAGGGACGACCGCGTGGACGGGTGAGCGACAAAGCTGCTGACTGATGCCATCATTCCAGTAGCAGATGGTAACGGCGTATTTGGCCTGATTACATAATAGCCGCGCGATCAGGACAAATCCACGTCTCCACGAAAACGGGCACTAAGCAAAGTATCGAAGACGCTTAATGGTCAATTGATGGACCCCCCCGGGTCGAGGCCCTGGTGTCTTTTTTTTTTCGCGCCCGGAGATGCGAGAACCCTTGCTGCAAGCAAAAAGAGGTTGGAGGGGCACAGCGACGTGCAGAGGGAGGGAGGCTGAGGGGCAATGCGCGAGAGCGAGGGTGTAAGAGAAAGCGAAGACGACAACAAGCGAAGCGACGCGGGCCATGGCTCGGGCTGCCGAGCGTCATCGGCGCTGTCTGCCGGGTTCCAGGTGCTTCTCTTGCATTCACAGGCTCCCTTTAGCTCTAACCTAGGCCGGATAAGCCGGACGGACCTGGGGTCAATGGCGCAGAGGCGGCAATTCACCGCGCGGGCCCGAGCCATGACCAGCGACGGTGGCCCCGTGGACCGGACAGCGGAGGCGGCAATGGGAGGGGCCCTGATTCAGGTCCAGGGATGCAGATGGATTGGGATTGGGATGCTATATCATCTGGCCATGACATGATGGCCCGTTGCGAGGCCCTTCATTATACCTCATCCTCCCGTCAACTTCCACTTCCACTTCCACTTCCCCTTTGGTGTGCGTGTCTTCGTGTTGCATCCAGCTCACATCTCCGTTCGTCCATCTCTTCTTCCTAGTTCCAATCTCATCTTTTACCCCGCGCTCTGCAACCCTCCATCTCCTCGTTGGAGAAAAAAAAAAGCCCAGACCAGCAAAGGGACCCCTCACTTTCGCCCGTCTCCGAGTCCGCATCCGTCGCATTTTATACGTTCTGCCAAGCCGAGGTCGCGCGACAGAGTCACACTCTCTCCGTTTCCCGTTCCTCCCAAACGGCTATTTTTTTTTTATTGTTGTATTCTTAATCCAATTCACACACACAACTCACCTCCACAATGCCTGCCTCCACGATAGATCAGAGTCAATTCGACTCTATCCCAGATGCCATTGAGGCCTTCCGTATGCGACCCCTCCTTTCCCTCGTCTCCTGACATGTGCTGCTGCTGCTGTCGCTACCCGCCGCCGCCGCCGCCATCGCCGCGCGCACGGCGGATCCCCCCACGACGTTCCGCTTTCCGATGTTCCGCAACTCATTGAGCGTTCCTCTTGGCTAACTGGGCCCGTCTCTGTAGGAAAGGGAGAGTTCCTCGTCGTGCTCGACGACCCCTCGCGCGAGAACGAGGCCGACCTCATCATCGCCGCCGAGGATGTGACGACCGAAAAGATGGGCTTCATAGTCCGCCACAGCTCAGGCCTCATCTGCGCTCCCCTCTCCCCCGAGCTCACCAACACCCTCGGCCTCCCCCAGATGGTCCCCGACAACCAGGACCCCCGCGGGACCGCCTACACCATCTCCGTCGACGCCGCCGACCCCTCCGTCACCACGGGCATCAGCGCCCGTGACCGCGCCCTCGTGTGCCGAGTGCTCGCCGACCCCAGCTCCAAGCCCGAGAGCCTGCGCCGCCCCGGCCACGTCTTCCCTCTGCGCTCCCGCCCCGGCGGCGTGCGCCAGCGCCCCGGCCACACCGAGGCTGCCACCGAGTTCTGCCGCCTCACCGGCAAGGTTCAGGCCGCTGCCATCTGCGAGCTGGTCGACGACGGCGACGAGGTCTCAGGCCAGGCCGTCCGCGAGAACACCGGCATGCTCCGCGGCGAGGGCTGCATCGCCTTCGCCCGCAAGTGGAACCTCAAGGTGTGCACCATTGCCGACCTCGTCGCCTACGTCGAAAAGACCGAGGGCAAGCTCGAGACCAACGGCAGCTTAGAATAGGAGACGAGTGTGCAGGGTGGTGGTGTGCGAGCTGGCTGAATGTGTGGGCTTGGGGATAGGCGAGGGCCCGCGGCGATGGGTTCCCTTCCTTGTATACACGCATGTCTGGTGATTGCTGTTTGATGGCCATGTTTTTATTCATCCTTTTTTCAAATGTTTTTCCCCCTCCTCCTGGGTTTGGGCATAGACTCGAGGCTATCATTACCTCTGCATGTTGAAAATAGCAGCCAACGAAAATACAAAGACAACACAAAAAGCCTGAGAGAGAAAGGTCACCCTCTTCTCCTTTCATTCGTCTGGTTTGGTGTATTCTCTACTTTGTGATTGACTTGTTCCGACGTCAATAGCTTTTGTAACTCTATATATATAGCCTTTGAGAATGAGTAAACTCCAGCCCATACAATTGGTTTGAACCTTGTGATTGCTCAGAAGCTAGCTTCATGTCTTGGCCGTTAAACCTCCTTCCTAAGTTGGTTACTTCTATCAATCTTCACAATAAACCTCAATGCAAAGCATCGAGGGGAACAATAGTGCAGGCAATCTCTCGGGCCTGTGTGCAGTAATTGAACGTAATTTGGGCGGCACACACACGAATGCACAATTGACTTTGGAAAAGTTTTTCAAGACCTTCTTCGTATGTGGTAGCTGTCAATCAGCCAAACTTAAAGTCAATATTTCGAATTCATTGCGCACTGGGCGGGGTCGTAAAACGTGAGTTGAACCTCCCTGCTAACCCCAAACGAAGTTTCATCTATACATACTATCCAAGTTTTAAATTATAGTCGCCAAACAATGGCTTGTGTGGTTCAGTGTTGCCATTGATGCTGGCCAAGTTTCCAGGAAAAGATGCAAAAGTGTTCTCATCCAGCTCCAGCGCGAACTCATCCTGGCCAGCCGACAAAAATTCCAGAACCGATTGCGGGTCGAAGCCTAGGGAACTTTGGATCAGCATGCATGTAGCATTATAAGCGCGAAACCATTGACCTTCCTGTCCTGAACCGTGCAGCCCGGTCTTGATGTTAAGATCCAGCCCGAAATCATTAACTACTTTTGCTCCCAGCACCGTATTTTCCTTCTCTGTCTTCAACAGTTTATGGAGAATGCGCCCGATGATGAGGTGGGCGTCTTCGTGCTCGCCCTTCACTTGGGCGACCAAGATGTCGACGCGCGTAGTCGGAATTTGAATTGACCCAGGCTTGAGCCCAACATTGCTGGATCTTAACCCAACACCGCTGGCCCAGTACTGCGGGCGGTGGTATGAATAGTGGGACAAGTGCTTTTCAGAGGCCATTTCCCAGGGCATTGGATGCAACGTCAGCCCAAGTTCACGGGCAGCTTTCGTATCAAGAATAGAGTACTTGGATGAAAGATCAAGCTTTGCGTTGACGGGCTCCCAGTCGCCCGTTCCCTTCATACATATGCCCTTTATTCGTTGTTGTTGTTGGGTATCTCGTACTTCGTTCGCAGGAGGTTCGCTCGGCGTCGGGGGCGGTTCTGGCTTTAGCATGATTTGTTCCCGCTCTTGGTCGTCCTCGTCGGGAGTGAAGCTTCCTTCGTCACATAGTGAGACTTCGGAAGCGCTGCTCCCAGTCGCCTGTTCGGTGGGATATTTTGGGGAGGAATATTTTGATCCATGCGATTGCTTGACTTCAGGTGATTGCAATATATTCTTCCTCGTTGGAGAGGTATCTTGAGACCGATCGACGGGTTCGCGCTGCACCGGTTTGGCTGTGCCGTTTCGCAGACTCTCAATGGCCCTTTGTTCAGGACTTGTTTGTTTCGCAACGAGAAGTGTCCCTTCCCGCCTACGATTTCTCTGGCGGCTGCGCATGAAGTTCTAAGGGGTTCAGTGATGTGCGTGTTGAAAAAAGGAAGTAAGTGGGTGGTAAGGCGATTTACACGTTATGATGGAAGAGGCGAGGGTGTGGGTGGGCGCATCGCATCTCCAAATGTAAGCAACCGTCCACCGCTCTCCTGTGGCGCGCATCCCGCAGCACATGCAATGTGAGAAATGACAGGGAACAACTCCTCAAGTTATAAAAGGAGGTGGCAGCACCCAGTATCGAAAGACTCTAGAATAGCTCATCCGCGACCTGTACTACCCTACATCTACCAAAACCGGGCTAGACGCCACTGCAAGACTGGGCGCATGTAATTTCAATTCCATGTGTAACATCGGGCTCTCGCGCTTTCTCAACAGACCAGAGAATGCCCCAGTCTCATACCTCGGCTTTATAAAAGATCCAATGATATTCTTGAAGCTGGGTGAAATTTGACAGACAAGCGGCCGGGGGGCGTCATAGTGGGGCGAAATCAGGCTGTGAATTTCAAACTCTCGTACATCCTGATTGGCTTATTTTCTGCGACAGTGGTCAGACTAAGCCAACAATGCATGGGTTGGGTTCGCCTTGGTTGCCACCACTTGTTAGTTGACAACGAGAGAACAAAGCATCACATGCTCATAGGAAGGGAAGTACGTACCCAGGGCGTCTTTTTAGCGGCTCTCCCTTTCATTACATGGTACCCTACTTTGTTTGAGATGCAACACCACCCACGGATGCAGGGCATGCACCTTCGAAAATCCGGTTCACCGACTTTCGAGAGTATGGATTCTCCGAGAGAACTAGGGAACACCAAAAGCAATCATCTATGACGCTTCGAAACTTGAAATTCCGCACTGAGACAAGAAAGCGCCACTTTTGGGCCCGGAGGCAAACAACTCAGTGCTGGAAACCTCAGCCTAAAAGCTAGCCACCACTTAGTAGAGGCATGAGCGATCTGATCTAGACTCAGGCGCTGTTATGATGCCACATGAAAAGTCAGAACGCCACGTGCCATCCCGGACTAGGCATTTGTAAATCTATCCCAAAGCCCCTTTTGGAGATGTAAATTACGACACATGGCTGCCATCACTGGCTGGCCTGCCATGACTTGTCAATCAGGGCTCGGCTCCACTCAAATTAATCGCAGTAATTTTAAACCTCCAAAGCATCTCGATCGCAGACGTTTTATATTGCGTATGATCCCCAGGGTGTCTTCTTTGTTCCTCCATTATTACTCATCTCGCCATCCATCTTCCTAGCTTACCTGATCCAAGAACCCTCGTCTCAACTCTCCCTTCTATCCTACCAATTCTTTCAATAACTGGATCCTCTCAATCATACGACATCACCTCAACGATGGGGAAACCTTGCGAGTCAATTAATGTTCGTCTTCGTTCTGTGCAAACCAAAAACTCCAAATATCCATCTAGGAAAGAAAAAAACGTGCCCTACCAATCTGCTACGGTGCTGCATATAATAAACAGTGCCAAATGCAGCTTCATAAATGAGAACTTGGTACGGAAGCTTCTACCGGCCGCCTTCGGCTCGGATATCCCAACAATTGAGCCTGGAAACGACACAATTGTTGAGCTGGAATGGCATTATCCGGGAGTGACGACGAAAGAAGTCACCACGCACTATGTGCTGCGCGAATCGCGGTACCAAATTACGCTGAGAAAAGAAGACTGGGAGCAGCCAATGCGGAACTTCCTGCGTCAGACGTTACCACGAAAGAAAATGAGCCAGCGCAAAGCCCCGTCATCGCTGCCACGACTATTGCCACCGCCTCAAGCTGAGGACCCCAAAAATGAAGACTCTGACTTGGAAACCCACAACCGGAACCAGGACGCTGATGGCGGATCCGAATCTGACTCATACGCACTATCCGAACCCAACTCCCCACTGCAGTTCTCCCGGACGAGCACAGCAGCCAGCGACTATGGAGTGGGAGAGTGCACGGAGACGTGCGTTGGTGACCACCAAAGCTACACGCATTGTCACAAGCGCGATTATGCAGCTAGCTGCGGCAGTGGACAGGACAGGACAGAAGAGGCAAACGAGGCTAAAACGGTAAACGGACCGAAAATGGTAAACGAGATCAACTGCACTAGCCAGACTGGGGAGCATGATTGTGAGGCGGAACCAGGGGCGGACGATTGGTTGCAGTTTGAGATTGTTGATACAGAGTCTGAGGACGAGGGTCCCGAGGACACAAAGAAAGACTCGTATTGGACCTGGTCGCAAGGGGATGCCCAGTGGTTTCACAAAAATACGGATGGCTCTACCCTGTGGTTCCCGAGGCTCGTATAGCCCTCGGGCTGCGGGCTGCTGACCGGTTCGTCCGGGGGAGGGGAGATGGCGCAGCGGAGTCTTGGCTTAGGCATTGGAATTTCAATTGCACAAAATTAAAACAGTAGTTTTAGGAACAACGGAGCTTCACATTCCGCAGTAGCCTTTAGTTCGGGTAAGCAATGTGTCTCTGGGGAGGCCCCTCATGCCGGCCCTCATCCTCACAGCCTGATAAGGCTGAAGCAACAGACCATGGTCAAAGCCGAGACCAAGTTCCGATTCTACCCCTAAAAAAAATTGTCCTAGCTGAGACGCTCACTAATGCGCATATCCTGGCACAATAGGCGAGTTGCATACCCGAAACGGGCGTAATGTGGCCTTCTGGCAGAATGGCGGTGGCTGTGGTCTTGCGTTACGACGCTTTCGAGACACGGGATCAACACCATAATTGTGTCATCGTGAGTGAAGACTCTTATGCGTTTTTTTTTGTGATTTCAAAGTGATCAGCTCGGCTGAATTTTCAGGCTGCATCTGCATGCAAGAAAATGCAAGTACTCTCCCCACCAAGCCAACAAGAGAGTGACTTGTGGATCAGGCTGCGAGAGGGGAAGGGGAGGGGGGAGTGCATGTACAATTTGTTTTCTTTTTTGTATTTGTTTTTTCAAAAACACTAAAAAAGTATATGTGAAGCCACATGCATTGCCAACATGCAGTTATGCTTGCTCGCCAAATAGAATGCCGGTGGTGCGGCCCAGTCATGTTTCTAGCCAAAGCTGAGCGAGGTCTGGGCGCACCAGTGTCACATCAAGGTTGTCAGCTGGTTCCAAATTGTCGAGTTCACCGATTTTGGGAATACACAGGAAACTAGTCGTGGATTGGACAGTCATTCATCGAGGAGGGCGAATTGTGTTGCATTAGATCAACGCCATCGAATGACAGAAGGAGGCCATCCACAATTCTCAACACCACGTGTCTTGCCTTGGGCATCACGCAACATTGAATAAATCTCGACTACCAAGACACTCACCAGGCAGTATGGACGCCTAATTTGCTAGAGAGTGAAACATACAAAAGCCTGGCTTCAAAAAAAGTGCCCCTGAGGGAATGCCAAATTTCTAAACCTGCGAAGCTGACCATTATATCTACGTCTGCACGCCTCATGCACAAGCTTTGATTCCCTAGTTACCCCCGTCTCCGTGCGGCAGCGGCACTTTTGCTATACCAACGGTTGCTGGCTGAAGCATGGGCTATTTTCGACTCTATATGGATGGAGGCGTTGCACACCATTGTCATGTCTTGCACCTTGGATAGATAGATTTTAGTCTTATTAAACTAGGCAAAAAAATTCGAAGGATACATTAACGAAAGACCCTAGTCCCAAAGCGTGAAATGATGGCACTCTCATCCACCATAACCACCAAATCGCCAAGATAAGTAAGCTCTTGTCTGGCCTCAAACCTTCCACTGTCTCCTATCCAATTGGACGCTACCATCTAAAAACCCAAGCTCGGCTTTGTAGATACACTGCAGAATGAGCCGAGTGCCGGAGCAGGTAAGCCTTTGAGGAGGCCGCATCACACGAGTCACTCCCTGGAATGCGTCATGTCACAAACCTACTTTCTTAGTCTGGAAGATCTTCTGCGGCCAGATTCTGGGGCGTCATCCTTGGCTGGAGGCTCGGACTTGACTTTCTCTTCCTTCACTTCCTCTTCCTTCACTTCTGACTTTGTCGGTGCTGCACGCTTCTTCTTTGCTGGAGGGGCGCTCTCATCCCAAAATTCCGAGGTAGTTTTTCGAGATTTTTTGGGAGATTTCTTTGGTGCATCAACCACTGGTTTAGCCTCTAGCGGTTCTTCTTTGATGCCAGGAGCAGTTCGGCCAGTCTTTTTCTGCACGCCTGGGGCGTAACAGCTTGTTCGGCCGCCGACGGTGATGAAGGCAAGCTTTTCACCGTTGGGAAGCTTGGTAGCGGCCCCTTTGGCGCCCTTGCCCCACCTGTAGTTGAAGAGCCAGTGCTCGGGAAACTGGTCAGAGTCTCCTAGCTTGTCCACAGATGTTTGGCAAACATAGCGGATGTTTTTGTAGAGGGTGGAAATCTGATCATCGTCAAACTCATCGCAGTACTGCTCGGGGTGCAGCTTTGCTTGATAAAGTGTCTCGTCGGCAACCCAGTTACCAATGCCACTGATCATTGCCTGATCAAGCAGAAGAGCCTTGATTGGGACGTGCCTTGACTTGACTTTCTTCCGAAGATATTCTTCGGTGAAGACCTCTGGATCCACAACCGGGTCGGGACCATTCTCCACAAGGGGAGAATATTTTCTGATTTCTTCTCCTGGGCAGTCAACAAGACGGACACGTCCAAACCGACGAGAATCAGTGAATGCAACCTCAACTCCGGGGTCTCCCTCGGTTTTAAACTGGAATTTCCAGAACCGAGGTGGCCATTGCGCAATATCTTCTTCCTTCATCTTCTTATAGTAGTTGGTGTACGCAGTCTTCTCGCCTTTGATGTGAACCCATCCTGTGGCCCTGTGAGCGAATGCATATGCATTGGACGAGGAGAAGTACCTGTCATTCCAAAATGCATTACAAGATGTGGTGGTTTCTCAAGAGTTACCCTACATAGATTAATCGATAGGCCCACCTGAAGAAACCTGAAAGAGCCTACCAGAAATATTTGCCCTGGCTCCCTGCTGACACAATCTACGGAATTAGACTGTGGCACGGTATCCATGGCCATCCGTGGGTTACTCACTTTCTTGCCCTTCAACGCTGCCTCAACCTCGGCACCGGTGGTTCCCACTTTTCCAAAAACATTCTTGTCGTCTATTGCGGACGCTGTGGATATCCGCTTTCCGACCACGTGAAGGCGGAGGAAATGGACAATGCGAGCAACTGCGCCAGTCTCAGCGAGCTCTCAATAAGCGTCGGCATTTGGGAAAAACTGACCTTCAGCAATCTCGGGCATTTTTTAAAGGGCGCTCGATATAGGACCAAGGTAATGTAATTTCTAAGTGTCTAATCTAGCTGGGAGCCTGATGGCACTCTAGACAAGTGACGCGAAGGGCGCAAAAATGAGGCTCGCGTCTCCACGCGATATCACGTGGCACATCACATGCAGCTGATCCCCACTTCGCGTATTTTTTCCATAAGAGCTTTTTCTTGCTGCGAAAACTTTTGCATTCTTCCAAGCTTTACATTCTTTGTCAACAACAGAACTTGAGGTGAGTTCCCAATGCGCAGCGCAGCTGCTCAGCTTCCCATCCCTTCCTGATGACACTTTACACCGCAAACTAGAGTCTTTGACCTAAATGGAATGAAACCTCTTTTTTACACGTCAGTCTGAAAGACTATTCTTCGTCACACTTCGCTGTTTCGTCACAAGACTTGAACTCCGTGCTGACTTTGAATCAACAGAGCTCACATCACCAAGCGGTGGATCATTGCGAGCATGCTCAAGCTTCCAATGGGTCTTTTCCGACCTTGATTATGGTACGTTACCTTGTGTGCATGCGCTTCCCGTCCTACTATGATGATCATTTCTTTTTAAATATACGCTGGAAATTACCGGCTGAGATCTTTCGTTGAAGATATAAATTGGCTATTTCTGATGGACATGTTTCTCAATTACTTTCGTTGGCACTCATTTCGAAGCCATTGCTAACATTGAGAAAAGTTTTTAGATACTGGCAAGGTATGCCGAGTCCCCTCATTCCGACCCCATCCCTCACCTCGATTCATATGATGAAACGGCACTGGGCTCCGAATACAAATCACATGAGCAAGACAAGCCATTTTGCGGCAAGGCCTAGAAAACCTCGCCCACTGATTCGACTCGTTCAACACTCAATTGATGGATGACAAGGAGCCATTGAGGCTAACCCTTGTTACAGTGCTAGTGTGTGAAACATAATGAATCTGATCACGCCTTGACGGGCACTACAATGTAAGTTACTGGTGCTTTTATCAACACACCCATGCCTTCCTGATGAATCCAGATGACGAGTCTTATCCGAGTTTTCGATGCAGACACCATCTTTTTTATACCATTCATGCATAACTGATCTCGCATATCTTTCCCAACATGTGTTTTATATCTGTTGGTGAACTTGGCTAATATGGCTTTCAGATTTTCAGTATGGTGAGTCGTAGTTTGCGCTCGTGCTCAAGATGCCATCATCTCCCTGATGAACCAAAATGAAAATGACAAGCATATGTCCGAGCTCACGCTACGACGACAAATCATTTATTTTCTGATCGAGATGGATATGCATCATGGAGTTACAATTCTCAGTCAGCAAACGCTGACCTCTTCGAAGTGATGATGATTGAAATGCATCACGATTGATGACTGTCCCAAATGGTTAGTACTTGCTTTTTCTCCTCTACACTTCATTTTAAATGATGTATTACACAATCACGACGGTCAACTTAGCAAAATGCATTGATGACACCGCCTGTGACAAGGCACCTTTTTCTGAAAATTCCCCTCTATACCACTGTTTTCTACATAAGCATTGGAAGAGACTCGTTGCTAACGTATTGTCTCAGATTTATGATCCCATCCTAAGTAAACACCATGTTTCCATCTAGCATTGGCACTGGGAACTTCTACCTCGAGTGAGGCATATACCCTGTTGACCGAGTGGTCTTGAAACAAGTCTTGATATAATGTGAAAAGATTGTGTCATTGACTTCGTTCGAGCTATCAATCCCTTTGCCTACCTAAACAATCTAACTTTAATCAATAAAACGTATTTATTTAACAACTCAAACTCCTGCATCCTGATCCCCTGGCTGAGACGTGATAAAAATTTTCATGAAGCGAGTGAACCCTGGAAGAATCCTCTAGTAAACCAAACCTTCTTTCAAACGTGTCCAGTCCCGGTAGTAAACACAAGTGGAAAAAAACGGTCCTTGTCCAGAGTAATGAGTGGAGGGTTTGTCGGTGCCCAAATTTTGGAGTTGTGGTACATATCCTGAGGTCACCTTGTCCGTGTGGGTGACCTGTCCATTTACAGGAAAAGAAAAACATGAGAAGAACGAATTGATCAACTTGGGCTGAGGCCCTCTAGGCATACATTGCTTGGCAACTGATCTGGGTCAGCTTTGATCCTGGTCTCATCATGGCCGAGGGACCTTCCGCAGGCCAGTCTGGGAACGGAGGGCAGCGAGGCACGGTGGTGGTGCCCGCCCATGCTCCTGGGGACGGAGGACGACATGAACTCATGGGGGCCTCGCGCAGCCGTGGGATAAAAGCGGTAGTACTCCTCATCGCTGTAGTCAACCGGCGGCCGCGAGATGTTCCAGCCCGTGGCGTTGGGATAGTTGTTGGCTGGGTGCAAGTACTTGGGGAGCTTGCCGGGCTCGCAATGGGGGTTGTTGACGGAGATGGTTCTAGTTGGGACCTGTTAGCTGACGGTGCGAGAGAGACGGGGGGGAAAGTTCAATGGCTGGACTCACGGAAGCATCCCCTCTGCCACGCTAGGGTTCCGGAGCGCAACCTGCAGGTCATCATCACTAAAGACGCCGGACGGTGGCCCCATGCTATGGAGACACTTGGGTCGCGACCCCAGCTTCTCCCGCATGGGACCGCTCGCGAGGTGGCTCTCATAGTACGGGATTCTGCTTGGGTAACCCATCAATCGGTGCTGCTGCGGATCAGGCAGAGGTCGTTGCTCAGGCGAGTGTCCGGCACTCATGCTGCTGAGACTGCTCATACTGCTGATGCTGCTGATGCTGCTCCGGGTGGAGGCGGATTCGGGCGACGGCATGTTGACGGGCCCGCCTACGTCGAGCCTGGCCTCCAAGGTAGGGATGCCCTGAACAAGAGGCGTACGGGGAGGAGAAGGGAGGAGTCTAGCCAACGACTCTCGTCGACGGATGTCTCGCTTCTTGCAGTTATACTTGAAGAGCCCCCATGTGTCAAAGTGTTGGCGATAGGAGCGGGTCCTGGAAGTCGACAATGTTAGTTACAAGGACTGTTGTGAACATCGAACCAAGGGAAGCAACGGCACACTTACGAAGCTTCGAAGCCGTACTCGGCCTTCATGATGTTGCGGACATCCTCAAGCTTTCGCCCATCATGGATGTACAGGCGAGTGATGGTCTCGCGGTGCTCGTTCCACGGCTTGGCCATCATGACTGCTGATTGTGCAGGGGGGGTGTAAAAGAGGATAAAATCTGTCGTTTTGTGTGCTTCAAAGGGGGCTTTGAATTGCGCTGTATTGTCTTGTTGGCTAGCCGGAACAGATTACGGCAACAACAATATCAACAGACGCAGAGGCGGCGAAGGGCATTGGAGTGCAGCCAGAGTAAGATGGGTGGTGATGGGATTGGTGTTGGTGGGTTTTTCTTCTTCCTCCTTGTCTTCTTCTTTTTTTTCTCTCTCTCCTTTTTTCTCTTGTGTATTTTGAGCTTGAATTCCTTTTGCTTCTTCTTCTTCTTCTCCTTTTTTTAATCTTGAGGTGTTCCTTTTTTGTGTGTTTGGGTGGGTATAAGTGTAAGTGTTGAGTGCTGATGGTGATGGTGAAGTGCTGTTGTACCTTCGAAACCAAAACCGTCAGAAAAGGGGAAATAAAAGTAAACAGAAGAAGCGGGGGTACTGGGCGAACCTGACAAAGGGGAGGCTCAACAGCCGCACAGCACTCACAGCCTTATTTATTCTTGGAAAAGTCGTAGCAGCTGCACCTGGGAGCCTCGTCTGGGATGTGCCCACCCCGCCATGGCGAGGCAACCATGGGCTGCATAAGGCAGACAAGTAGCACTCATGCCCATACACACCACCTGGGCTCGGTTGAATTTACCTTGTTGACACGCAGGGCGTTATTGCGCGCCACCGCTTCGTTGGAGAGGCCTGCGTGGCCCTCCGATGCTTCTTCTTGCGGTATGCTGCCTCTCCGCCAGCACCATCGCCCGGCATCAATCACACCGATTCTCTCTGTTCTCGCACACCGTCTCCCTCTCCTTTTACCTCCCTCTCCTTTCTGAGGCGATTGTGCAAAGGGCCCCAAGTCCAGATGCCGAATCCAGAAAGGGGCTTGCATGAGAGCATTGAGACTGTTGACGCATGCCCGAGTGGTTGGTTGAAATGGTCAACAAGCAAGGATGGAGCGAGTACACGATGCTTATTTTTTTTTTTCAACGACAGCCGAACTGGCTCGCAAATGCTGCCATTCAGCCTCATCCTTCTACGCAACCCAGACCTCATTTGCTTCTGTGCCTGTGTCTTGGGTGCGCGCTGCTGCACGGAGCCACGCAGGAGTGACGCATCCAAAAAAAGCAATTGGGCAAATCAGGGCGATCGGTTTGGAAGAGAAAGGGACAAGAGGAGGAAACATGTGGCACACACTCTCTCGCCCAAAAGACGCCCGATACACTTTGATATTTTGCTGCTTTTCTCTTCTTTTCTTTTTTTGCCCCATGTCACATCGTCCATCGTCACCACCACTAACTAACCATGCCACCACGACGTCTCATGGAGGGGGACAGCAAGTCCATGTTTCCCTCTCCCGCGTTTCGTGGTTTGGGGGCGGGCGGCGCAAAAGGGCTCTCTGCGCAACTGGGCTTCCTTGGGTCGGGATGTGCGCCGTCTGCAGCGACTCTGATTTGCGACGTCAGCCCTCGAGGCACCCCGGCTGAAAAGGCAGAGAGAGTGCAACACATCCACCCCAACTCTGCCAAGCCAAGGGACGCACATCCGTGTAGCCCGGGCAGGCAGACAACACGGACGGAAAGGGAGTCATCTTATTTGTTCATCCAAAAGGCAGGCCCATCCGTTCGCCCTGTTTTCATTTGTGATTCCGCCCCTCCAGTATGCAGCAGCGCATGTCGTACAGAGAGCCCTTCCCCCCCCCCCCCCCCCCCCCCCCCAGACAAAACCACAAGCGCAAGGAGGAGGCCCAGTCCTAGGAGGCCAACCCACCCCATGGCGCATCTCATCGTTTGCGCATTTGGTTCGTTAGATACTGTCTCAGACAGCGCATACCTTTTGCCTGAGGTTTTGCTGGTCATCCCGTCTCCCCGACCTCTTTTTTTCTTTCTTCCTCTTTCGTGCTTGTTTCGAGAGAGCCTTAAAACGTCATCCCCACTATCAAAGGCGTTTGGAGCAGGCCGCGATAACGTGGGGCTGACCCCAAAAGGTCAGCCCTAGAAGGGCCATGTTTGACCCGAGAAAGGCGGGAGAAAACAGGAAGAAGCAAATTTACTGGCAGTGCAGAAAGCAGCGCTGCTAAATCTCTCGTGCGATTGGTCTGCCACCGATTCTTAGCGCCTCGTGCGTGCTTTCGCGGAATCGGTGTCCTGCCTCCCTCATGGCGTTCCAGGGTGTGGGTGTCGCCATGTTGCTTCGCCCAGAGCCTGATGGTCATTTATGACGCTGATCAATGGCGATCCAAGCGGTGCCCTTTCCAGCTCGTCTGACACAGCCCAGCGGGATAAGACCGCTAGTTCACCTACCAGAGTAGCAGCAGCAGCAGCAGCAGTAGCAGCAGAGTGTTCAAAAATAGTCACCCGCGTCTCTCCAGACAGCCGCCCGGCTTATCGATCTCTCCCCCTCCCCCCGCGTTTGGAGAACGAGACTGGCCGCCACATGCTGCAGCAGAGAAGCAAGCCCCCAAACCTCTGCCTGCGTGACGAAGGCCCCCATGATTGCGGCTGAGGAGGACAAAGTAGATGGGCCAATGGTGATTTGTCTGGGTCAGAACTGAAACGGCGGCATGCGCCTGCCACAGCCCTTTTCTTCCTCCAGACTTGAGCCTTGAGCCGGCTCGGCCGGTCACAGGATGCAGTTTGCGTTCCAGGGTCGAGCACCGCCTCGCTGGGTTTGCTCTTTTGCGCAAGAAAGAACGGGAGAGGCCGTCGCCAAACCGATTGGTCACTTTACCGATCTATCTGCAAAAACTAAGTTCAGTAAGTGACATGCAGGCAAGATAGGCGTCTGGATCGGTGCTAGTTGAAAAAATAACGCTGCTTGTTGACTTAAAAAAAAAACACAAGGTATAGAATTAATTAGAAGTGCACCAATGTGGAGGAAAACGCCAACTGTAGAAAAAAAAGCAGCTGTTTAACTCATTCATCTGCCGTCAAGAACTGCCCAACGAGAACCCCGGTCCCAATCATTTCCAAGACGTCATGCAGGGGCCTTTTCAACATGAATTGGGCGATCGCCATGCCATACGCCAAGTACACTTTCGCCTTCCCAATCTCTTCATTATTAGCCGACCACGTACGTTTCAACCCAGGCCCGTGGCACAATCCGTTATCCCCGGCCGTTCGCCCTGCTTTCGGCAGATCCTCCGCAATTCTAGAACGTGGTTTGCAAAGGCGTCTGCCAGGGGTGCGAGCGAGTAAGCCAGTGAGTCAGTATGCGTGCGCAAGCAATGTGCTCATCGTACTTGATAATCTGTCCAGTTCACCGTTCGCCTCACTTCCCATCTTAGGCAGCCTCCGCCTTCTTATCTGAGGCGGCCGTGACGCCTGCCTCTTGGGCCTTGTGACTATCAGTAGGACTCTTGAGCTTGTCGTCGATCTTGTCCGTAGATCCGATGCTGGGGCTTGTCGCGATGGGCGACGTGGGCGTTGACGTGACGGGAGAGGAGGCCGCAGTATCGGAGCTGGTGGCGTTGCAGAACCCTGAGATGATTTGGAACCACTTCTGGGCATCCGCCGCCGTGTGAGCCTTAAAGCTGAGCTCGGATGAGCCCGTAAACTTGCTGCTGAAGGTCTTGGCCTTGTCCTTGCCCTTGATGTTGAACTTGTCACCACTGGGAGTGCCAATGACGGCCTCCGGGAGATAGATGGAGAGTTCCGGCTTGGGGTCTTCCCGCACGTTGTCCGAGTCCTTGAACTCGTGCAAGAATTTGGAGGGTGTGACGACGTAGTAGCTGGTCGAGTAGCCCCATGACAGCTTGTTGCGTGACTTGCGCTCTAGAGATCCCTCGATAAGGGGCTTAGTTGCAGCGTGGTCCATATTCGGGAACACCACACCCTCAACGGTGCGAGGGGGCTCGTCAGCCCCAACAAGGCGGTCCGCGCATCGAGTTTGGAAACTTTCCCACTCGAAGTTGGGCGTAACTCTTTGGACTGCTCCGAGCACGTCAGTGTGCAGAGCGCGAATCTTTTCTCCTTGTCCACCAGCCAACAACGTGAAAGCTTCAATTCCCTGCTGCATCACCTCGATAACGTGGGCCTCAAATGTAGCGAAATTGACCTGCACAGCAACAAGATCATTGCGGTGGTTGTTTTCGGCAATGACCTGGTTGCTCAGGCGGTACAGAACACCGCGGTGAAGAACATAAGGGTCCTCGTGGCCCTGGAAACGGCCGCCAGCGGATTCATAAGACGCGGCATGCTGTCCCAACAACTCAATGTGCTTCTGGGTAACGTTGCGAGCTTTCTCGACTTCCTTGGCACCCTTTACAGGGCCGTGAGCCAGCTCTTTGGCCTTGTGCTTAATCTCCTTATGCAAGCGCTCGAGGATGGGGAGGACGGAACCCTTGATGCTCTGTTCGGTTTCGAGGTTGGTGTTGATCATGGCCTGGGTGTTGGTGCGCAAGTTCTCGAAGAAGCCAGCCATACCTCCAAGACTCTGGTCAAAGTGGTGGCCCTCCCTCAAGGGACTGGAGATGGTCTATCCGCCACGCCAAGGTTAGTTTCTCGTATTCCTATCTTCCTGTTTCACATCTCGGAGCGGCAGCTTCCACATCCAACACGGAAACGAAATCATAGTTGAACCGACCTTGAGCGCCTTCTCATATTCCTTGGCCTGGTGGTTATGGATTTTCTCCATGGCCTTCACATACTCCTCGAGGTAGCCGCACGCATGCTTCCAAGCTTGCAGACGCTCAGCAAGCAGGCCGGCAGTCTGTATAACGAATTAGCCAAACCGTGTCCTGCCGGGATTCCGAGCACCCCGAAGGTGCCGCGCGGGTCGGCGCATAGCATGTTGCTGCTTTGCGAAGAAGACGACGTACGGTTGTGGGATCGGCATCGGGGATGGCCTCGTCGCTGAATGCGCTGAGGCCTGTGGTGGCCCTGGAGGCCAGCGAGGTGATGGGCGAGGTGACGGAAGACATGGTGATGAGGTGTTCTAGGTGTTCGAAGACGGAGGAGGAATGCGAAGAGAAAGGGCGACGGTATCGACGGTTCTCCGGGTTAAATTAATTATTGACAGGTTGACAGGGATGAGGAGAGCTAAAGTCAGGGTAGCAAGGAGGAGGAGGGGTACGCATCACGTATCCCAGGGGAAGGTGGGGAGCTCTCTCGTTTAGGCCGTTGGGGTGGCGCGCGGGAACGACGATTGGGCGTCAACGCGCGAGGGCAGAAGCAAGAAGAAAAAAAGGTTATGCGGAGGATGCGGGACAAGACCGTCTGGTCGCTTGGCAATGGCGCATTTACATACAAATGGCCTCGATCAACTAGACACTTCTGGCTGCAAGGAATGACGTTCTTAGACCATCACAAATCTTGGTGACGGGGTGGAGCAGGCCCGCGCGGGCGGTGGATCATCCGGTAAAATTGGTGACGGCGTGGCTCATTACGATTCGATTCGTCTCAGAACTTGGCTCCTTTTGTCTTGAAACCTCTTTAGTGACTCGATTAGACGATGCTGCCATTGGCTTGCACGAGTTAGGGTCCCTCCTCATGTCTATAACACATTGGGCTGGTTGCCAAGAACCAGTGTAACAGGACGGGTGATGTTCCCATCCACCAGACAAGACCGAATCACAGGACGTTTGGCAACTTCAATTGGCTTATCGGACCGTGTGTTTGCTTTTTGTCCTTTTAGCTGTGCTAGCTGTACTGAATCAAGAAATAATCGTCACAACTACCGAGTGGTGATCCAGTGTGTGGTGGTTTGTGACCAAGATTCTAGCATGCGGGCTGTTATCCCTTTGACTGCCGCAAGACTGCACCCAAGTACCTCCCCAAATCACCTCTGCAAAAAGAGGTATTATCCAAGTACAATCTAGTTAAAATTAAAATAAATCATATAATTCTTAGCCATGATAATTTATAAAATATTTACTAAGAAATATTATTTTTCAATTTAGGACTTTGATAACTGCAAATGCTGTTACATTACCACCTCCGTGATCAGATAGATGCAAACCCACATCTTTTCATTCATCAACCTCAGTCAAGAGGGACCGTATAATTTTGCCACCTTGTCTATCTTCTACCGTGGCAGTTTTATGGGCGATGCTCCACCGGCGCAAGTGACAACAGCAACCATCACCACCACCATCCCATCTATCGCAGCCAAGTCATGACGTCAATGCCACTTTGGCTGCACCGCACTAAGAGGCCTGCTAGGGCGGGCCTCCCACCCCTCCTTCTCCTTCTAGCTCTTCCAATCCTGCGAGGCAGCAGCCAGATGCAGATAGAGTCATGAATCAATTAGGTAGTTGGGCATGGAGAGGGAAAAAAAAAAAGTACGTGATGAGTGCAACGCCAGACACAGAAGGGAAACCACCCCGGCAAGCCGGGCCCCCCTTTGAATGGTTGATCCTCCTGATCCTGGCTCAACTCACAGGCAAAGGACGGGGGGTACGGATTCTCGGGCAAATTGACCTGACCCGACCCAAGCCAAGCAACCAAGGCCAAGCCAACAATTTTCCTTCCCCCACCACGCCTTTTCTTTTTTTTGCGCTGTCTCGCTTCGCTCGCGGATTGCGTGAGGCATGCGCCGTACCGAGTACGCGATACGCGGTCTCTACCCCCCCCTTTTGGAGGCAACCCGTTGGACCCCCGCGGGGAGCCATTCCCCCCCGTTACGTATCGCCGGCCTCCGCAAACACACCACTTGGGCTGCTGGACCACGCCACTGCGTGCTCGTTGCGAGGGTGCGGCACTCGCCTGTGCCAAGGGGATCATCAGCCATTGCCCGTCTGGAACGGCCGGGATGCACGTGCTCCCCCACTGATGTACAATCCAACCCTTGAATGATTGCAACGGAGGTACATCCCCCGTGACGGCTACTTTACAAGTTAGCCCAGTCAAAAATAATTACATTTTCTAAAACAAAACAATCCTAAGAAAAAAAAAAGGCACAAGAGATTGTTTTTAGGAGAATACATTTATTTCGGCATTATTTTTATTTACCTTAGCTAAAACATGCCAAGACCTATTATCTTTGGTTGTATTGTACGGCCCATCATCCCGTATTCCCGTCTGTCCCTTCACATTACAGCCATGGCCATGTCAACTGCGAGCTCGGATGCCCTCGAGGCCCAAGCGTATGCAGGTCCCTCCATTCCCTCCGGCATGCATTTGCATCATGGTCGCTCTTTGTTAGCGCGAACTCATCATCCATTCACTTTAGATAGAGATTTTTTTTTTTTCCAAATGTTTTTTGTAAATTGCCAAGTTTCATTCCTTTATTCCGTCGTAGCGTAAGCTTCAGTGTGCTCTGGGGTATTTTCAAGCTAATATACAAGGAATGCATGAATCGAGCTCTTTCCTCACCCTCATGCTCGTTCTGTGTTGCCAACACTTGTGTCCAAATCGTTATCCTTAGTTTGCACCCTTTCTATAACCCATATATGAAATCCCATAGACAATGACGTATCTCTTGATAGTCTTGATTTCCCTAAACGCCATCCATATTCCAAATATCGCTTGATTTGTGTGTATATCCAATGTTGCCTCCGGTAGTAGTGCAAATCGAAAAAAGAAAAAAAAAAGAAAACGCCGTAATGATATGCGACTGGTCACTCAATTTAGTAGACCTGATCTCGTGTAAGGTTCATCCTGCGGTGGATGGAAGGGTCGTCGGTGTAAGAACGTCCCGCAATCCAGCTGGTGGGGCGTGAAACATGGTGAACTTGTTGAATGTGGTCTTCGCCGACCTGGTCCTCAGAAATGGTGCCGAGGGGATCTTGAACATTGTCCAGTGCCGGAGGAGTTCGTGGAGCGCTGAGGGCAGTCTGGTAATCGGGGAGTTGAACGCTGCCGGAGTGGGTCATTGATCGTGCTGGTGTTCGGACGGCCGTTTGGTAGCTCGGGACCTTGTTCAATTCAAGGAACTCGTTGGGGTCCAAATCGACATGCTCAGCGGAATTGCGTGACGACTCCTCGCCTGCGCTATTGCTTCTTGTAAGGGCACCTGACGAGTGTGGCTCCGATCGCGGAGCTACCCCATGGGGTGCCGAGGTCGGGGAAGCGATGCCAGATGTGAAGCCAGAAACTGAATGGATCGACGTGAATGAGGTGTTACGCTGCGAGGGATCAAGTGATACATCCGCCAGTCGTGATGATAGGGCTGCAGGGGCGACCGGCCGGCTATGAGTCAGGGCTGCCGCTAGGTTCTCCGATGAACCGGCCCGGGATTGTGCATAGAATGGACTGTTCACACCAGACTGGATAGCGGGAGTCTGGAAACCGTGCACCTCGACGTCTTCGTAAAGCTGGTCCAGGACGTGCTCGCCATAGCCGGGAGGAGCCATGGTGCCTAGCCTCTCTTCGGTGGGTGTGGAAGGTGACTGGTCGACGAGGTTGCCTTGCTCATCGAGCGGCATGTTCGGGGAGATGAAGATGGAAATGGGGAGAGTGGCGCGAAGCTGCAACCCCGCATGTTAGCGTTTTTGTGACTGGAAAGAATTTATCGTACTTATTTCTTACCTCAGAAATGTGCCCGTCTGGGTTGCAGAGGGCAACAGTTAGCTTGATCTTGTGACGGACCTTGATGCCGTGGTGGTTAAGGTCTTGGATGCACTGGCGGAGCCTCTTGGGGAGATCCAGTCGCTTGGTCAAGGCCCAGCCTTCCTGGCCAGTGTCCTCAATCATGTCTTGCCAGTGCTCTTCCCTCGACACTTCGAATTTCCACATCTGAACCTCGCGTTCTGTTCGGTGTTCGCGAATGCTTAGTCCAGAAGCCCCCTGGATGCAGCACTCTCGCACTTCCATCAACCTGGCAGTAATGTCACCCAGCTCAAGACCCTTCAATAGAGGAGTAAAACGCATTTCCATAGCGACAGAGCCTCCGAAGACTACGGCCTTCTGGGGGATGACAATTGAGTAGTCGACTTTGTTGGGCCAGATGTTCTCAACGCTCATGGCGTGTAGGAATTCCAGGGCGCCGGGTTCGAGGGTTCGGATGATTCGCAGGTGCTTGTATGCGTGGAGGTCGTATGCGAGCTTGCCGCGGCCAACGGTGGCCTTGAGCCTGTAAGTAATTGATGATTCGGGGATGCCCTCGACACTCTCGGCAATGTCGCCAGGAAGCATAAATTCGAAAGGCCACTCGTAGTTGCCTGCGGGAAGGGTCATGCTCTTGCCATGGGTTCCAACAAAGGGAGCCCATCGGTGCTCAAGAATGGTGGTTGTCTTGTCGACCTTCTGACCAGAAACGCCCGGAGCACTTCCTCGTGGGTCAGACCAGCTGTAGGGAGCACCGTTAGCTACTGCTTTAAACGAGCCTTCTGTGCGCTGCTAAAAGACAAGGTTGTAGAAGCCTTACCATTGTCGCAGGGTGCCCATTAAGCGAAGGCGCACATCTTCAATGCGCAGAGACGACTGCAAGCAGAGGACGAGAACGCCCTTGAGCAGTTGACTTGTTGATTCATGCTCGTTGCCTCGGAAAACGATGAAATCGCTATCTAACCTGTTGGGGGAAGCTGTGTCAGTGGACTGAGAATTGAGAGGGAAGCTATTTGCCTGGGCCGCGCAGACTTACCGAATGTCAAAGAGGCTGTAGGAGTTGCGCCCAGTGACGGCCGCAAAGGGCTTAAAGGACGGCATGGTGGGGGAATCTGGTGTAGAGACAGTTGAGATGCGGATGGCCGAGACAGCCAAAACAAAGAGGTCTAAGGAAACCGGGAAACTTTTGGGGGGAGGGCCGGGACGGTTTTATTCGGGGCCTGCGACAATGGCATCCCACGACACGACACGGCGAAAAAAAGTTGACAGTCGACCAAAAGCAAAGCCGGCGACGGCGGGCAGCGGCGGCGAGGGGCGGGATGTGTGAGTGGGTGCAGGGAGGGTGTGTGCGTCCGCGCTCCCACTTTGCTGTCTGTGCCTCTGTGACGCCTCTGGTGCGCCTCTTTGTCGGATGGGATGGTGGGGCAGTCAGTGAGATCAGACGTGCAGGGTCTTTGTCTTCCTGCTCTTCTCTTGTTGCAGGGGAGGGATCAAGAGCGGCGCGAGGGTGGAACCCGATGGTGAATCAGATGGCCCGCCTGATGGGGACGCCTGATGGAACTAGACGGACCCTGTTGGATGCGACAAAAATATAAAAGAGGGTCGTTACTGATAAGACCCGTTGTTGGGTCGCAAATCAGATCGCGAAGGCGAGGAGACGGACTGATGGGCTTGAAACAAGGGAGTTGGTTCAAGTCGAGCTGAGTCGAGCCGAACAAGTCCTCAAATACAAACATCTGTTGTGAAATACAGGGGTGGGCGTCACCATTTATGGCATCCGGTCCCAATTGGCAATGCCCGGACGAAATGTCAGATTGGACAGAGGTTCTGTTTAGATTCGTGCAAAAGGCTCGACAAGAAAAAAAGAAGGGTGGCCGCATCCGTACAGGAACAGCATCAGGTCAGTCCAGTTCAGTTCAGCCCATTGAAGGAAGATCTGTAGAGGAGGGGAGTGCGAGTGGGAGCGGTGGAGCGGGAGTGGAAGCAAACAGGGCATTGTCGATTACAAACCACACACCCTCGCTCTGTGCCTGTCTGCCTGGGGCTGTCTTGTTCACTCGCACACACACACGCACACACACATTTGGCTCGCCTGGCCTCAAGCACTTTTTTTCCTTCTTAATTCTGATGCGATGCAACCTTGCCAATAGTGACGAGTATGTCCCAAAATGCCTTCTGGGCAGGCTCTCGGTTCCCATGACTCTGGCCCGTTAGCCTGGCTAAAACCAAGGCTTTAGAGCCCCGTCGCGCTCAGCCAATTTGCGAACCGGCAATCAACTACGGTACTGTGTACCTTGATAGCGGCGATATGCGCGGGACGTGCTCTTGCGCACATCCGCGACGGGGATCCGTCCGTATCGTACATGCCGGGGCCAACGGAGCATTTCGGTGCTTCGTTGCCGGACGGCCGGGTGCCTGGAGCCAACTCTTGACCTGAACTCTGCCATTCTCTCCACCTGCGTGGCGGGCGGGTTGAATGACGGCTTGGCTTCAATTACTACCGTGCCGTGCGCCTCGACGGAGCATCGGTGAAGGGAGAAGCGGCGAGAATCAACCGAATACACGGTAGTCGGTGCTTGCGTCGGGGGCTCTAACTCTCTACGAATGGCGGTAGTGATTGCCCAGTTCAGGTTTGGCACGGTGGCCCGAGTCGCCAAAAAAGGTTCAGAAGACAGGGCACAGGCACACAGGCACAAGCAACAATCCACGACAGGGTCGTCATGCCGGTGGTGGTGGTGGGGCGGACACGCCGGCTCATGCTCAACGACGTATGGTTGGATACGCATCATGACGAGCCACCATGAATCGTGCTATCGAAGCCCGATAGAAGCTTTTCCTTCCGACAACCTTGCTGCAGCCACCCAACCCCTGCCAACCCTACATCATCCATCAGGCTACGTACTGGCTGGCGTCTCGGTGGTGGGACCCCGAGGACATCAGAATCAGGGCGGGACTCGCAAGGGTGCACTGCCCAGGGTTTCTAGCGGAGCTCAGTTGCAAGGAAACAAGAAACTGCCAAGGGCGAGACACGTGTGGGATGAGCGAAGCAAAAGAAGCCCAAGAGAAGCTGCTGAGGGAGGCAAACATCTCGGAGGGACATATCCGACGAGTGCTCTCGGCCGGGCGGCCCTGGTTTCTTCGGTACAATCCTCGCCAGTCCCATGGTCATTCGATTGTCAAGGATCCAGAAACATTGATTACTCCTGTGAATTAAGCGGCTCCTCCTACCCTCCATGGAACTCGATATCGCAGTTGTGATACAGAGAGGTCGGGAAAAGGGGCGAGCGGTGCCGACAGTACGCCGCCGGTGTGCCCGTACAACTCACCGAAATAGCCCCCCACGCACCCACGCCCACGCAAGAACTGCGTGCACGCACGCACCACTGAAGCACATGGACGGAGAAAACACATGTGCAGCACGTCTCAGAGGACGAGAAACGACAAAACAGGCAGTGCAGAGGTACCACAAGACAGCTGGCCATGCACCCACGCCCACGCCCACACCTCTTAATGGCAATGACAGGACCAAGATAGAGTGCCCCGTATCGGTGTCCCACTGCCTAGAGCGGTCCCTCCTCGTGGGTCACCCGCGGGCGCAAAGTGGTCAGAAAACCGTTGTGTGAGGGCTTCTCGTCATCCAGTTGGGCGCACACCGAAGCACCGACCACTGCTGATAACGAATATGCCGCCCCCGTGTCACCCTTATCCTCACCCTCAAGCCCAAATCTCACGATAGCCTCCCCCTTCGCTTCGCATAGGGTTCCGACCTGGTCCTAGCTACCTGAGCTAGCCATGCCCCTGCCGCAGCCTCTTCCAGATTATCGTCAATTAGGGTATTGTGTGATCTGCTTATCTCGGGAACCCGCTCATCCGTCACCGTCTAAGCGTTTTTAGACAAGACTTTGACATACCAATACACCCATCGGCAGGGCAAGTTTGAAGCCTCATGCGAGACCCCTTTGATGCCTTCTGCTGAGGCGAGCGACTATTGGCATGCCACAGCAGGCGCGACAGGCGGAAACACGAGCCCCTTTGATACGGGACATGGTGCGTCATGCTGATGTGTGTCAGCTGGTCAAGTTGTGAGAACAAACTGCAGGAATAATATTTCGGGCAGTGCTGGCAGTGCTTGATATTGATGACTGAGCTGCAATTACAACTGCTCATTGCTGTTCGAGGCGCAGGATCCAGTGCATCGGCAACACCACCACTGCATACAGCGCTGTTGCAAGGGGCCAGAGAGGCTCACACACCCCTTGCGCCAAGAACAACGCACACTCCTCCCAAGCGAACCATCCACCAGCCTATCAGCAGGTGTTATCCAAAGGTGAACCAAGGTCAGCGGGTTGTCTCACCCCTGGACTGGCGCTGGTCCGGACTGAACTGGAACCCAAAGCTGGACCTGGAACCCGGAATTTGGGACTTCAGCTCTCACGCTTTGTCTTGAAGCCCTAATAGGAGGAATGCACTGGACGGGACTGGACTGGGCTGGGCTCGTTCGTCCTCGTCTCGCCACCTATTTTCCAGGGCTGATGGAATACCATTTACCCGGGCAAATAGTAACCGTCAAACGGGCGGGCGCGAGACGGCTCGGGTTCAGGGCTCCTGGTCGCGCAGTCCCGCTGCAGGTCTCAAACTGTACTGCACAGAAGAGCAGAGCCAAGCCCCAAGGGCAGGGATTCCACTCGCATAGGATTTTCGCTCTCGTCCGATCAGGAACTGACAGGGAACGGCACGGCAATTTTTTTTTTTTTTTCGTTTCTTTTTCCTTGCTGGGTGCCTTGCTTCCTCAACGGGAGTGATTGGCCGCGATGAATCATAGCCAGGATTACAGGCGCCGGTGTCGCTGTCACAAGCACCAGCCGAACCATTTCCCGCCGTCCGATGATGCGATTTGGAACTAAACCGCACACGCACACACGCACACCAATATCTCGCAAACCAGATAACCTTTGATTAAGCGCGCAAAATTCGAAGAAACAATCAAAGGGGCATACTTTGATGAATCATAATCACAGATGCGTGCATGGGCCGTAGGTTTCGCTACGGATGGCGTCTTCCACTTTTATCAGCCAGCCTCGAGCTGCAAATTCCCTCGTGTCAGGGGAGTGAGCGCAAGAAGACTTGATATATCATGTACATAATGGCTTGAAACCTTGCGGCCGCAAACTCGGCTAATGCGTGCGGTCCGCTTTAAGGTGCGTTATTCCCGTTGCATGAGCCCCAATACGGACCCTGTTTAGTGTCGATGGCGTCGCCACAAACCTCTGCCATTAAGCCGCAGTTGACCCAGCACCAACAACCAGCCCTCTTGGAGACATTAAGTAATCTGTCTCAACAGTTGTCTCGGCTAGCCGCGCACGTCAAGGCTGCCGTGTAGCTGTACACATGTGCTACTGTTTGTCTTGCCTTGTCTCTTGTATCGTTTCAAGCACGTGGCCTAGGCCTTTTCCTGTGCCGCCGCATGCGTTCGTGTTTTTTTTTTCGTCTTGTTGTGCGGGTCAACTGTTTATGAGCCTCGCTCCGAGGCGCTCGGCCGGCCAAGTCTCGGCCAGAATCGTCACGGTTGGAGTTCCTTGTACGTACGCATTATCCACGTTGACGTGATGATGTTGTTTTCTCCCCGGAGGTTTTTACCCGACCACATTTTACATGTCCGCGATGGCGGTGATTGAATTTTTTTTATGCCTCGTCCCGCCCTGGCAGACCCTCTCTTCTGGGAGGCCGTCTCCATCACCGAGATGGGTCAAGCCAGATGGGTCCCATTCCGTCGGTGAAACGCAATGGCCTCAGCCCTGTCCAAGCTCCTTTAGCTTTGGCTTCTCTTCGATCCACTCGTCTTCGGACTGGTCGTCGCCGCCTCCTCCTCGGCGGGTTTGGCGGCGGGCCAATACCAACGGGTAACAATGGGCTCCTCCCTCGCTCTCGGAACGACGAAGCCTCAGTTGCCATGTTATCAAGCCGAGCTAGCAGGCCTCATTCGCGCCTACAGGTTCCATTTGCAATGGGTCCTCCCTCCTTGCTGTGGACTCAGGGCATGCCAAAAAAGGAGCTAACTTGTAGCTAAGTTGAGAAGCACGCCTATGTACTAGTCCCGTGGAAGATCAGGGTTCGTGGCCATCCATGCCTAACATCGGCTTTTGATACCCAGGGGAATGCATGACCGGTCAGGTTCATTGCTCATGCATGTGAATCTCGTTGTGTGTTTGAGCATGCAGCACCGCAGCTCTCTAGCCCGGCATTTGAACTAGCTTAGCTGATAGCCAAGCCGTCTGTTCCTTCTTCGCCTCCCTGTCATGTCGTGACCCAGCCCTTGTTCTCGCATCGGTCAAAGTCGGGATCTCCATCACCCGAGCCGCAGGCACACGACGGGTCCCCGGCTTATCACCCGGGGAAAAAAGGATGATGATTTGTGTGTGTGTTCATGTACAATTGTGCTATGTAAAAAAGTGGCAATTAACCAGATAGTGAAAAACTGGCTGCGTAACCTATTGCCTCCTGGCAAACAATCCGCTTTTTTTTTAATGCTGTCCAATAAACAAACCTATAAAAATGAAGAAGAAGGAGAAGAAGAAGAAGAAACGCCCATCTATGTTTTTATCATTATGTCAACCAAGGACGTATCAAAACGCCGACGCCGAATTACTTGCCCTCCCTACCCTCCCAGTTCTATGAACGGCCTTCAAGATCAGATATGGCCATTTTGATTTCCTCGCTCTATATCAAATATGTCAGCAATCGGGAACTCCACTGTGGTTCTTTGTTTTAAAAGTCATCGCCTTACCCATGGAGCTAAGCTGAGTGCAGTCGTGTAACACTTGAGGGCGGCACCCCTGCCCTTATCCCCCGACAAGGCATGAGCCTGTCCCAGCATAAAGTGGACTCGAGCCTCACCGGGGGCCTGCTGTTCCACCCATCTTAGGTCTCGCAGTGCCTGATCGGGCTCATCCTGGCGGATATGGATACCAGCCGTGTGCATCCTGATCAGACACAGGATGTTCTCGGGCGGGTCGAGCTCAAGGCCGCGTTGAAGGTAGGCCAGGGCCAGCCCAGGCATGCCGGTGCTTTGAAGTGCCTAGGAATGATGATACAGTCAGCCAATTGATCATGAATTCGCAAATGACAGACAAAAAAAAAAAAACTGCCCACCCACCCTTGCTATGTACGTCATCAACACTGCGTTGCTCGAGTTGATCCTCTCGGCTCCGCGGTAGTATTGAAGAGCGTTCTCGCCTTCGCCCATCCTCTCCTTGACCCGGCCCAGACCGACCCATGCTGGGTAGTGTCGGCGATCGACCTCAAGGGCCTGTCGGAAAGCGGAGGCCGCTTCGCCATAGTCTTCCATCTCCATATACTCGTAGCCGAGCAGCGAAAACGACTGAGCAACTGGCGGTGTCAATTGGCACGCACGCCGAAAGGCCCTGATGGCCTCGTAGGGGGCCTTCCGCACCGCGAACGAATTCCCAACAGCGCACCATGACTGTGGCGCCGAGTAGTGACTGTCGGTAAGCTCGTGCGCCAGGTAAGCCAGCGTGACGTCTTCCTTGAGGTGCCACAATACCGTCGAGTACAACTCGAGGTCTTCCATCCACGCTGGCGCAACTGCCCGGAGGGACTGGAATATTACTTTTGCCTCCTGGTAGGACATGAGCTCATAGTGAGCCCTGGCTTTCTTGGAGAGAACCCAGGGCGTGGACTGCTGCTCCGCAGACAGACCTGAGAAGGCTTTGAGGCATTCTTTGGGTTGGAACCGACTTAGATGGTAATACCCACCGCCGAGCTTCAGCAGTAGCTCAACAAGCGGCTCGAGTTGGCGGTCGTCGCTAGGCGGCGGCGAAGGCTCGACGCTGTCGGGTGCCTTGATGCCACGTTTGGGCTTCTGAGTGGCTGGCGGAGGCTCTGCTTTGCCAGCATCCTGATCGGCCGAGGGCCCGGAAGTCTGAATTCCAGTTCCTGGCTTGGACGGGGGAGCAAGCGCCGGCTTCTCTGTGCGACGGCTGGGCTCCTTCAGCTTGCTCGAGCGTTTCGGGTTGGCCCGGGAGGTGCTCGACGAGAGCGTGTCGATCGTTGACGTGAATGCAGGCGCTCGACCCATTAGCCGAGCGCTCCTTCGTTGGGGAACACGGGAATGGGTTGAGGTGGAAGATGGGCCAGCCACAAGGTTACTATTGCTCTTGTTTCCGTTCGAGGCGGGCGGAGCTACCTCCGACGCCTCGCCCAAAGCGTGGTTGAGCCCGGCGCGGGTTCGCTTCCTGGGAACAGGCAAATTTTGGCTCCCAGGCGAGTCTGTCAGGCTAGGTTGCACTTTTTTGCCCTTTTGCGCAATCCTGGTTTCATTCTCAGTAGTAGAGGTGATTTCAGAGCTGTGGACTGGCGACTGGGACGTCGGTGGAGGGGCCGGGTTGAGTGGCTTCCGTAACCGATTTGGGTTACGCGCCGTGGGAGTCTCTGGCTCATCCTGAGTAGCCTTGGTGTTACCCTTCTTTGGCTTATCCTTTCGAAGCCGGAAAATATTGGGGACACGAAGTGTTGTTCCTGGTGATCCATGTAAGCCAAAAAAAACTTAGAGCCTAGTGTTGTTGTTAATTTTTTTTTCCCATACGTACCGCTGTGACAAAGATCGGTGAAGGCATCCCACATGAAAGGGTTGTCTTCTAGGGCAGCTGCAAAGCAAGCTGCTGCAGTCTTGCCTTCGCCGCAGGCCTTGTACAGCTTGCCTAGCAGGCGATTAACTGCGGAGGAATCCGGACTAAACCTTTCGAGTGGTGATTGATGAGCTGGGGAGTTGCGGTGTCAGTCAGATGATTCATGACCTTGTATACATGACGCAGGGGGGGAACCTCAGAAATGCGTACCGCCGTATTTTCGAGAGCTCCAGAGTGGTCGAGCTTTGCTCAGGGCGTCAATCCCTTGGGAGTAATTCCTCAGATGCAGGCAGGACTGGGCAAAAACATACGAGCAGCCCAGATGCTCCCCCGTGACCCCCACTGGACGGCTGAAATCTGCAGCCAGCGCATGTTTACCAAGTCTCAATGCAGAAAGGGATTGGAGGTGAGCCCAGGCATGGCTCTTTGGGTCCGCGGCGTGCAGGCGCCCGGCGACGAAGAAGGCATTTTCATTCAGGTCATTGTCGAGATAGTAGTGCACCAGCTGGACCTGAGCATCCATTCTCACCGACACCTCTCCAGGAGCGCTTTGTGTTATTGTTCATCCAAACGAAGCATGGATGCATGCGATCGCGGGTTGCAGCCGCGGCTTGTGGCGCACCCATACGTGTGTGTGGCTGACAGCTCCAGAGCACGGCACGTCTTCACGTGATCTCGTAACACGGGATAACATGGCACGGGATGGATACAGCAGAGGAGGGTCTAAAAATTAGACAAGAAAAAGACATAGTGACTATATTTGCTGTTTGTATCGGTTGTTTGCTTTTCCCATGGTTGCTACTTTTATTCAACGTAGTTCTTGTTATACTGGCGGCGTAGTGAAAGGTTGCGTCGTGCGCTATGCATACCTTCAACAACCGACAGACGGGAAGGCTTCCAGCATTGTATGCCGATGCATCCTTCATGCTGCACAAACCCCCAAACGTTCCAAATCAAAGTGAAAGGAAAAAAGACCTGGGACAAGCAAACCCCCCATTGAAACCGCCTTCTTCCCCTTGGGCATCCTTCTCATCATCTCCCGAGTTTCTCTCCCGGCGGTGTTGCGGTCATCACACGCAACCCCCAAAATGCGCAAGAGACATCAGGCCAGCCACCGTATGATGAACGACGTTGCCTCCCTTCACCCCCTCCAACAAAGGTCGGCAGCATCCGCCTTACAGAGGGTGGAATGAGGTGTGGCCCACCCGGCCCGCGTCCTGACGTCCTGGTCCTGCATCCCAAATTCAAAGCCTCCTGGGCTCACCCCCCCTCGTAGCGCACACGCTCTGCTTGGTGTGCATTGAGCCTGGACCAGACGTGGGATGCCCAACTAACTCGCACCCCCTCCTACCTTGCCTTGCTCCTCCTCCAGGGGTAGGCATCATGCACCATGTACGACAGATACGTATCGATTAGAACAAGGTAAGGTGGAATACAAAGAACAGGGCCAGAAAAAAAGGACGAATTCTTATTAGACGTACATGCAAGCATGCATGATTCTAGTCGACTACCGGTTCGCCAGCTCGGCACACACGCACATGCCCACGCCTGCTGCCGCTCCGTCTCTTCCCGGCTGCCGTCCGGACACCGGCTACGCATAGCATCGCACACACAACAATGCGGTGCGCCGCCGCCCATGCTGCTCTGCTCAGCTCAGCTCTCTATCAGGCACCGCCCGCCACTGGCCTGACTTCGTCGCCTTTGACTTTATCCGCCGGCATCGGGTCCGGCCTGGTTCGCGGAACGCACATTATCCGCCGCTGCTTTTGTTGGTTTCGCCGTCAACCTGACTGCTCACATCGCAAACATTGCTCCATCCTTGACTTGCCCAGAACCACAATTTTTTGGTGTTGCATTTCTCTGAATTTTTTTCCTCTTGCCAAGCCCTCCCATCCTAGAACTATTCGCCCCTCCAGCCACCTTAGGAAAGACCCAGAAAAGTTTCACCGTGAACGCCTATCTCGGAGAATTATTAGGTGTGGTGGAGCGTCAAGATTTGATACCACTCGCGGCCTTCGCCCGAGCTGGACCAGTTTTTTTTTTTTTTTTTTTTTTTTGTTGACCGATGAGGCTCCGGAGCCATGTGGGTTCTCCCCGAAGGAATTACTTTATGGTTTGCGGCTCTTATTGAAATGGCTGGCCACTGACGCCTCTCTTATTTGTATGAATTTTGTGTCATGTCCAAAATCGAGTGGATTGCCCACCTATCATACAAGCATATCCTTAAAACTCCTCATCATGTCCCAATCAAAATTCTCCCGAGCACGAAAAATATCAAAAGAACCATCCACAAAAGTATGTACGCGCGCTGACATGGCGTATCAACAGAACCCCATCCGCCCTTGGTCATCCACGTCATAGACGCAACTCGCTTCGTCCGTCGTCATCGTTAAGCCGTGGCCTGCGTCTCCTTCTCAGGCGCCGCCAGATCCGAGCCAGGTCGTAGCCATGTCCTAATGTGGCCTATTCGTGCTTGTGTTAGAACAAAATTCCGCCACGTTGCCGACTGTCTGCGTCATGTAGTCTTGGATGTCCGGCTTCTCACCTGATTTGCAGCTCGTTGTGATTGCATCCTCCGTAAAGTCCAACCAGCACACTGGGTGCGTATCAATCACCTTGTTCTACGGAGTCCCCGTTAGCATCAGCGTTTTGTGGACCAGCAGACGTACGCCCCCACGTCTCCTCGTTGGTCAGAGATACAGGCAGCACTTACCAGCACAGGAGGCAACATCGGGATCCTGGCTCGCGGCTCCACTGGATGTGTGATAGTCATTTCTTCGTCTTCAGCCTCAACGTTCGAATCGGATCGGAGCCGCGTGTTAGTCGTGTTCCCTGTCTCGGCCCGCTGCAGGGTCGTGTATCGTGATGAGATGGATCCCCTATGCCGCACAGATTGCTAGATCGGCCCGGGTTAGCGGGAGATTCGCCTACGCGCTGGGCTTGAGAGATTTATCAACATACCGCCTTTGGTCGATGAAGCATTCCAACGCTAAAATCCCACAGACAGAGTCGTCCGTCCTCGCCGACGCTGCCGAATCTATAGTTGCGGTCGTCGCATCTCCAAGGGTCGAAGGCAACGGCTGAGACCCAGGACTGGTGGCCCTGACATCTGGCGAGCAGCGCCGACTCGGATACTGACCAGATCGAAATGAGATCATCCTGTCCGCCAGTCAAGACGTATTTGCCGTCTGGTGACCAGCAAACACATGACAACCCGCCGTAGTAAGAATAAAACATGTCCAGGAGCCTAATTTGGGTAAGTATGTGTGGCATCAAGATGCGGTACAGATGGAGCGTACTCTTCCTTGAGATAGTCAATAATTCTCAGTGTTCCATCCTCGGAAACCACGGCCAGATGTCGGTTATCAGGCGAGAAAGCAAAGGCGTTAGTTCGGTGATTTGACAGCTTCCATGCCGCCACGGGGTTTGTCTTCTGGTTCTTGGAGTGAACTGATTTGTTGATCCGGATCCCGTTTAGCTGGGCCGCTCCGTTGGCAATGTCATCGGTCTCACTTCCATTTACGTTTCCACTAACATGGCCATTCAAGACCTCTTCGTCTGGGTTGAACTGCGCATCCTCCTTTTCCTTGTCGTACACCACTAGAGAGCCATCCATGTGGGCAGACAGAAATAGATTTTCAGAACCAGGGATCCATCGAATTGCAGACACAGGAGTACTGTTGATCACGCCCTGGATATTGTCAGTACTTTCATTTCACACTTTCGTCCCTGGCGGCATCTCACATTTTTGTTCAATCGTGTATAACGCTGAGAGATGGGTTCCCACCAAATAATTTCGCCAGTCGAAAATCCCATAATGACATCTATATGCGCCGCCGTCTTGGTGACTGCGTTCACGTCATGGCACAGGCAATGAGCTTTTGTAAACAAAATCTTGGTCAAATAATCTTGCTATTGAAATTGTCAGTTATAAAAGGTCAACCATGTCGGTGCGCTTGTATAATTCCAGTCATACCTTGTTAGACACAGACATATCAAGCCACTGAAAAGCACGGTTGATATTAGCAAAGGCAAAAACGCCGTCATTCGGCCGCTCTGCCAACTTGCGGTTCAGGGCCTCGTTGACAATAACACGAGAAATGAAGGACGAATTGCTCTTTGTCATGTTGTTCTTGGGCTTCCTCTTCTTGTTCACGTCCTTGGTTTGCACCTGAGTGAGCAGCGAGTTTCCCTCGCCGAAAGCAGGCGCAGAGCCAAAAGTGATAGAGGTTGCCGGAGCATCGCTGGTTGAAGTTGCTCTGCCATCCTCACTGCTTATGCCACCTTCGGTTGAGTAACGGCTCTCGTTGGGGTGTTCCTGGATGCTCGAAGGCGCCCCGCTCAGGGCAAGAGTCGTCGCGGACACGCCCTTATAGAAGAACGGGGCCGTAGCTCGGTCGAGGCTAATGAGGGAGACGGTAGTGCCGGCCGTGGCCGGTTGCGGGTTCGTCGAGAGAGGGTTCGGATTGACAATGGTCGCCTCGGAAGGGTGCGGCGGGGGTGTTGCAAGATGCAAATCCTCCTTAAGGACGTAGGTTCCTGTAGGTTTCGGGTCAGCCTCGTGGGTCTCGTGGATCTTGTTGCGGCCGGTAAAGCCAAAGTTATAGTCGGACGGATCGTGTCGCAAAGCGGACGCATCGCGAGCACACGAGAACGGAGACGCGGTGTCACGGGAAGACGAGCAACGGTCATGGGGCATGCGAATTGGGTGCCGGCGACTCACCCTCTCCAACAAGAAACTGCCATTCGGGGCCTTCGGGATTCGACAGGGTATTGTTCGTCTCGATCATGGGAACAGGATGGATACCGCCGGCGCCGTACGCCCCCATGGAGGGGTACCGAGGCGGAGGAGGTAGGACGCTGGCAATTTCATCTCGAGTCAGCCGGACGGAGGATTCTGGTTTGCGCAACGGGCGACGGCGGCGATGCGGGCTTGGACGAGTACGTACAACATGATGGCGATGCGGGGACGTTTATGGGGGACGCTGCCCAGTCAAGGAGGATCAAGGCGACAGAGAATGGAGGCTTCAGGCGCGCAATTTAGAATCGTCGAGTCGGGGGATGGCGGTGCTCAGGTTGACTATATCCGTGGTGTGGTTGTGGGCCAAGGCGCGGAGGGGTGGAGGTTGGCGTGGGTGGAGGGCGGAAGTGCGGAGGAGGCTGACCGAGGCAGACGCGCAGAATTGCGGAGAGACGATGCGGCCGGGTCTAGACACTGCGATATATACAAACGGCGAGGATGCGGACAAAAAGCAGGCGGTCGGTCAACGACAGCATGGGGTCGGGGCAGACAGTGAACAAGGTAAGAAAGAGCGAAGTGCGGTCATGGGCAGAATGTCGCATGCAGCCAACCAACCAGACTACCTACCTATTCCGACACGATGCTGCGCAATAGTCTGGGGTTTGGACAGGACTGGTCTGGGGCGATAAGGGAGGGCTGGGACGACCGGTGGTAGGTGGGCATGAGGCCAGGCCAGCCAAATCCAGCGAATTGGGTCCAAGGAGCATGGGCTGGACAATGTGACAATGGAGCGCTCGAGGAGGCCAGGTTGTGGGGTAAATTGTTTTAGCGACGGGGCTGTCGACGGGGTTTTCGGTTCACGGACCGCGAGGCAATTGGGTTGACGGCCTGTCACCATGTACGATATGAGCATGGACATTGTTGCATCCAGACATGGGCTTGGCCATTCCTCTCCAGCGCTCATATCATCTATCGCCAAGTCGTAGAACCGTTTGGCTTGCAGCCAGCATAGCAGCGCCTCTTCCGTCCTGTCTCCATACCACCGGGATCCGGTTTATTGGTTTAGCCAACCAACCAGAGAGTGAGCGCACAAACTGCTGCTCTTTTCTCCTCCATGGTCCCATTAGGTAATGGGTGCCACAGCCGTCATGATATCACGTTAGCAGTGCGCTGTCTGCGTAATTCGCTGGGTTGATCGGAAGAGAGCATCAGTTCGACCTTGGCACTGAGCCTCCGGATACATGGCACACCACAGCCATCGCCCATGCCTTTTGAGAGGAAATAAAGTGGCCAAATAAAATAATACGATTCAATGATTGTGTTCCCCAATTTAATAGATATTTATACCATTTGTTTCATTTATTCGTCGTCTCCAGCTTCATGCACAGGTTCGGAGTGTCGTATTTGTTCTGCCGCTCGCCCGCCACACAACAAATTGCAGGACAAATCATTCAGCATAATTGCTTGCGCCACACCGATAAAAAGTGCAATGACGACTTCACAACAAGGAGAAGTGCAATAAATATATATTCTAGCTCAGTCGTTGCACAAACCAATCCGAGGCCTCATGTGAGTACGTGCCGTTCCGCCGCCAAAGCCACCCTAGCGCACGAGGCAGGGGTACTGTGGCGGGATCTCCCAACCCATGCTCCTCGCGCGTCACTTTCTTCGACCCTAGCTCCCAGCTTTGGCGGCTGCATCTTGCATCCTCCAAGTCCCCCGCCAAAACCTACCAGCTGAGCATCTTGCAGATTGTCTCAGACGCTCCTCGTCTTCCCGTCTCCTCTTAAATGCGCCAGATTCTCCTCCGACTCCAGCTTCATTTCCCCTCATAAAGCTCGGCTGCCCCGTCCTGCCACAGTACAAATCTTGTTTGCCACATAGGTCATGGAACCTCAGTAGACAAACCCACCGCCTCTCGCCCAACGACAGCTTCTATAGTCCAAGCATCATGGCCACCGGTATGATTCAAATACATCCTCCTTTATACCACCCCTCCCCTTGAGGCCCGCCGTCTAACCGTCTCCCTGCATAGTGCGTATTTGTGTCTGTGGTGACGAGAGCACCGGCAAGTCGAGCCTCATTGCATCGCTTGTCAAAGATCAATTCGTCACCACCAAGATCCAACCCGTCCTGCCCCAAATCACCATTCCCCCAAGTATCGGTACCCCCGAAAACATCACCACGACCATTGTCGACACCTCCGCCCGCCCGGAAGATCGTACCACTCTCCGCAAAGAAATCCGCAAATGCAATGTCATTCTCCTCGTCTACGCCGATCACTACAGCTACGAGCGTGTTGCTCTATTCTGGATGCCATACTTCCGATCGCTTGGTGTCAATGTCCCCGTCGTGCTCTGCGCAAACAAGTCCGATCTGGCGGGCCAGGGCACCACGCCCCAGGTCGTAGAAGAAGAGATGCTTCCCGTCATGGCCGAGTTCCGTGAAATCGATTCATGCATTCGTACCAGCGCCCGCGAGCACCGCAACGTCAACGAGGTCTTCTTCCTCTGTCAAAAAGCCGTCACCCACCCCATTGCACCCCTATTTGACTACAAAGAAGGTCATCTCAAACCTCTTTGCGTCAACGCCCTCAAACGCATCTTCTACCTCTGTGACAAGGACCAAGATGGATACCTCAATGAGCAGGAAATGCGTGAGTTCCAAGGTCGAGTTTTTGACAAGCCTTTGACCACGGATGACCTCGACAATATCAAACTCTCCATCGCCAAGTCTCTCCCCGAGTCCCATCTTGACAAGGGAATTGACCTGCACGGCTTCCTACAGCTCAACAAGCTGTATGCCGAAAAGGGACGCCACGAGACTATCTGGATCATTCTTCGCAAATATCACTACACTGACAGTCTCAGTCTCGAGGACAAGTTCATCCGGCCCAAGTTTGAGGTCCCCGAGTACTCGTCTGCCGAGTTGAGTCCGGCCGGGTACCGCTTCTTTGTCGACCTCTTCTTGCTATTTGACAAGGATAATGATGGCGGTCTCAATGATGATGAGCTCGAAGCATTGTTTACACCGACTCCTGGTCTTCCCACTTCTTGGACAGATTCTTCCTTCCCTTCGTCCACGGTCAGGAACGAAGCTGGCCACATCACTCTGCAAGGATGGCTCGCTCAGTGGAGCATGACAACATTCATTGAACCTAAAACCACCATCGAGTACCTGGCATATCTCGGCTTTGAGCCGCCAAACCCTAAAGACCCCATCACTGCCGCTCTCAAGATCACTAAGCCGCGCAAGAGGAGAAGAAGACCCGGTCGTGTGGAGCGTAATGTTGTCCTTTGCTACGTCGTGGGTGCTTCCGGCGCAGGCAAGTCTGCCCTTCTTGATTCGTTCCTAAACCGCCCCTTCGAGGGTCTCTATCGCCCCAGCATCAAGCCGCGCCGAGCAGTCAACAGCGTCGAACTTCCAGGAGGCAAGCAGGTGTACATGATATTGGAAGAGCTCGGTGAACTGGAACCCGCAATTCTCGAGAACCAAGCCAAGGTGGACGCTTGTGATCTCATATGTTACACGTACGACTCATCCGATCCTGACTCGTTCTCTCATGTCGTCGATATTCGTACCAAATATCCCCACCTCGATGAACTCCCATCTATCTATACCGCTCTCAAGGCGGATAAAGACAAGACCAACCAACGCTGCGAGCTCCAGCCGGACCAGTACACCTCATCCCTGAACATGAGTCTTCCCCTGCATGTGAGTGTCACTTGGGGCAGCATTAGCGAGCTCTTTGTTGCCTTTGCAGATGCTGCCACTACGCCCAGCACAGCCTTCCCCAAGAACAACGACGAGGGACCGGACCGCACAAGTCTCTACGTCGCTCTCGGAGCCACTGCATGCGCCGGTGTTGCTGCCCTAATGATATGGCGGCGTGCTACAAACGCTGCCTAAGCCCGACTAGTCTAAAGTAAAGGTATCATCAACGACGCCGTAATCAAATTCGAAATACTCGTCTTCAATCACACATCAAACGCCACTCAATGCCATTTTGTCCAGAATCAAAGCACATGTTCCGGGTCAGGGATCTATCTACATTCAGAAGGAGGAGCTTTCAGCATGATAAGGAGTTTTAATTTCGCCATTCATTGAGGTCAGACTATGATACCCGGCTACCGTCGTAAACTTTTTTTTTAGTCGCATACTAGGATTTAATGATGCAAATGCCACCTTGTTCTTTTCTCATCTGGCTGAGCCTCGCAATTCATTCTCGTCATCCTCCGCACTCCGTAGATGTTTTCCCAATTCCAACGAATCCATCCCAACAAAAAGCAAGAAAGCCCCTTCATCCGCATATATGTATATGTAAAGGATAAAAAAAGACTCGTACCAATTACCACTGACCGACCACTGCTCCTTTAAACCTTGTAAAAGCAGAAACCAACGTAGAAGCTTGCAGCCTCCATCTCCTCGTCTGACACCAACAGGGGGCCACCACCGCGCTCGCGGACACCCATGCGCTCACTCAGAGGGCCAAGCTCGGCATCGTCCTTCTCAGCCTCCCAAATCTCAGGGAAGGTGCGGTGGAACTGCAGTTCGAGGTTGTAGTCTTCGGCCAGAGCACGGAACGCCTCCCAGGGCACGACGTATTCGGGCACCTCCTCTACGGCCTCGTCGAGGAAAAAGTTATACTTCCAGCCAAAAGCCGGGCGGAAGATGCCGTCCTCAGGCGTCTTGCCAGGGAAGCGCACACGGTAGATGCTGTTGCCCCATTCCGCAGTGGGCTCAGCATCGCCCTCCTCGAGCTCGCCGTCTTCAGGCTCAGCGGGAGGTGTCGTGGACTCCTCGGGGTTGGCCTCCTTGGCTGCGCGCTTAGCAGCAGCATTCTCGTTGAACTTGCGGACGTGCTCGCCGAGGATGTCCGAGTTGGGGATGCAACCGATGAAGCGACCACCCTTCTTCAAAGCGCCGGCCACGTTGCGAAGCATGAGGCGGGCGTTCTTCTCCGACTCGAAAGCGTAGTGCATGGAGAACATCATGCTGACGACGTCAAAGCCGCGGCGGTTCATGGGCGAGGGGTCCCAGCCGACTTGGCGGACAATCTCAACGTCTTCAATGCTCTCTCCGTAGCAATCCTTGACTTGGAATCGGGCGTCAAACAGCCTCGGGGGAGGTCGTCCGCGCCCTCCTCGCCCGCCGCGCCCGCCACGCGAGCTGAGAGCCCTGTATCGCTCGCGGGCCTGGTCGATACTCACATTGGCAGGGTCCAAACCAACGTAGAGCTGAATTGGCTGCGGGGCCTGCTGCCACTTGCTAAGATCGCCGCCCTTTCCGCAGCCAACATCAAGCACCAGGAGTTCCTTGTCGCTAGAGCGACCCATCTCGCGGGAGCCGGGAGTGTGGTCCTCATCGGGCGAGTAACGCTGGATGATGCAGCTCTTGATCCAGTTGTTGAAGACGCGGAGGCCCTTGATCTTGCTGTCCCTAGTCCGCCAGTCTCGGCCCCGTTCGGGAACATTGTTGTAGTGCTGCCTCACGACATCGTGGTTCCCGCGGAGCCTCTTTTCCTCATCCTCCTGAGCGGCCTGCGCGACGAAAGAACCGCGCTCTCGATCGACCTGGCGCTGCCGGATGGCCTCACGCTCGGCCTCTGAGAATCGTGCGCGCGCGCCGGGGCGCTTGAGCTTGCGAGGCTGTTCGGACGGCGATACGGCGCGTCGCTTCGCGGGCTGGAGCGATTTTGCATTGTAGGGTTGGGGGAGGTCGTCCTGTGGCTCGTCGTTGGCACGACGCTTGCGGCCATACCTATCGTCCGACGGGTCGGGGCTGGATCTGCCCATTGTGTGGTAGGATTCGGTTTGCAGTGTTTTTGTTCGGTGCGTGCGTGGGAGATTCGAGGCAAAATGATATAAAAGAGCAAGGATGGATGGTTTTGATGCTAAGTTGAGAGAGGGTGAGCAAGCTGAAGTTGGTTGCGAAAGACTGAAAGCGTGAGGGTCCGTGGTGGACCAGGTTCAACCAAACCCCCGGTGCAGTGGATTTGGAGCCTGCTCAGCACTCTGATTGGGCCATCGGCGAAATAAGCCGAGAAACACCCAATAAGCCATGGCAAGTCTACCACGTTTGATCAGACGTCTTCGTATTCCCATGAATACGAATCTACAATTAATTGAGAAGATTCCCTTAACCTTAGTGCGCCATCTTGGAACTATGCCAGTGTTTCTTTTGGCACGCAGCTGTGACAGTCCGCGCAAACGATGAATACTAGAGATCATGGTAGACTATACTTCAATCACCACATAGGATCGAGGTCCAACTTGTATAGCTATAGGTTGGAGATTCCGACCCATGAGGCTTACATTGAATCAATAAAAACATACACGCTCAAGCGAAATAGAAATCCAACCAGTAATAGACTTGCGCCCATCCCAGCACTACCCAGTGCTCTTTCTCCTCTTCTTTGACCGTCTTGGGAATAGGCTTTGTCCAACCCCATTTTCCAGCTACCAGTTTATTCTTCCATTCATTATTAGAAATGTCTAAATTTACACCGAGTATGTTTTGTGAACCCCGCTAATTTTCCTTCTTCCGAAGTTTTCGTTTGTAGCTGCAGTTGGCAAAGAAGCATCGCCAATCCTGGCACCGTGGCAGCGCGCGTTTTGGTTGCATTGACCGTTAAATCAAGTCTAAATTTTATAAGACGGAAGCTATTCCTGCTGCGGGGGAGCGGTCAATCCAAGGTATAAATATGCGCATGGGCAGCCATTATGTGCAAGTATCGACGTTGCATTATGTTTTCGCTCATAAAACTCTGGGCGCATGGCGATCACAACCGATTTGCAACCAGCCATTGAAGAAAGAAGTGGAGAAAATTTGAGACCAACTTTTATACAATAGGTATGATTTTAAAATAAGTTTCCATGGCAATTAAATTCTCAACAAGAATGGCGGAAGGGAATTGAAACCTGGTTGAGCTACCTTTCCCAACGATGGCAGCTACCCTAGAGAATAATAGAAAACCAAACTGGATACACAGCGTCTCGGGTCATTGCACCGAGAAGCTACCACTGAGCCAAAATTATGGCCTAGACTAGGGTAGTCAGTGTTTTTTCGGGGTGGTGATCTTGAAAGTAGAAAGTAACAAATTGAAAATACTGTGAACAACCCTCAGGCCACCTCGGTACCCGCAGGTACAGGACATTGGCTCGCAACATTGAAGACAAGCAGTTTCTCAGGTTGAGCTGTATCAGAAAATGGCATCCCAAGGCGGGTGATTCGCAAATATCTATCTGCGGCCGTCGGCAAGTCCTAATTTTCTAGAATATGCCCACGACCCCATCAGCTAGATTGAAATAAAGAAAACGTAACTAATTCCTTCCACCTAGGGGAGTGGTTGAAACACACCTACCCTGTAGTGAATACAACCATGGCATCGTGGGTACGTACCTTTAGTTGAGCTCCAGTTTTTAGTGCGTGTCCCGCTGGAGCCTTGAGCCTTGCAGCGGGCTTGGGTGCCCGGACCACTCAGCTTCCATTGGCCTCTGGCGCATTACAAGCAGCAACAACACCGTCTTCGTCAACCTCTCACAGCTCCAAGCTTTCCCTCGTCATCCATCACCACCCTCACCAACCACACACCTGCACCCGATTTACCCCGACCAACGGACTCGTACGGCGACAGAGCACCCACGAAGCTCCTCCTCCTCTAGACGAGCTCTCGTCCTTCGAACCTCCTCCAGCCTGCACCTCTCCGCCCGCCACCATGGGTTCCGATCCACAGTACGCCAAATGGCCCTTGCTGCCTCTCTCGCAGCACGTCTTCACCCTCACAAATGCCTATGCCTCCAAAACCGCCCAGCAAACCGCAGCAAAGGCTCTCCAAGATGCCATTGCCCAGGACAAGATGGCTCCCTTCTACCGCTATCTCGCCCACCCCATCGACGGTATCCTCAACACCATCGGCGAGGGTGGCGCCTCCGCTCCCGGCAAGCCGCTATCCAGGAAGTCGAGCCTTGTCGGCATGATCGCCACCAAGCCTGCTCCCACCACCGTCAGCCTTCCCTGGGATGAAGGTCTCTACAACAAGCTGACAGAGGAGAACGACCGCGAGCTTGAGGAGTTTCAGAAGGAGGAGGACGAGGCCGAGGAGCAGGCTGGTGATACAGAAATCATTGCTGCCAAGGGCAAGCGCGCAGAGTTCTGGGCTCGAGTTGGTGACAAGGCATGTTTCCCTCTTCCTCTACCTAGCTTGGATGGTTGCTAACGATTGCTACAGGACAAAGCCATCGCCGCCTACGAGAGCGTTTTCGAGAAGACGGGTATCCTTGGTAGCAAGATCGATCTCGTCCTTGCCATAATACGTATGGGTCTCTTCTACGGCGACAAGCCTCTCGTCAAGAAGCATGTCGAGCGAGCCAAGACACTGGTTGAGACGGGAGGTGACTGGGACCGCCGCAACCGCCTCAAGGCCTACGAAGGTCTTCACCTGCTTACACTCCGCTCTCACAACCTTGCTGCCCCGCTGCTACTCGACTCCCTCTCTACCTTCACTAGCTACGAACTCTGCACCTACTCCAACCTCGTCGTCTACTCCGTCCTTGCCGGCTCTGTCTCTCTTAAGAGGGTTGATTTCAAGTCCAAGGTCGTCGATGCCCCCGAGATCAAGGCTATTTTGGGCGATGGTGAGGACAAGCTTCTTGCCCTTAGCGGCGCTCTCAGTGCAGGCCCCAGTGCCGAAGAGACGCCCGCTCCCAAGGCTGGTGCTACTACTGCCGTCAACTTGACAACGCTTGGAACCAGCTCTGACCAGCCTGAGGCCGAGCTTGCCATTGACTTTAGCCCTCTGGCCCTCCTCGTGAGCAGCCTCTACAACGGCAACTACAAGACCTTCTTCCAGTCCCTCGCCAGCGTTGAGGAGCAGTTCCTCAACCAGGACCGTTACCTACACGAGCACAAGAGCTGGTTCATTCGTGAAATGCGCCTCCGTGCTTACCAGCAGCTTCTGCAGAGCTACCGAGTCGTCGGTCTAGAGAGCATGGCCAATGACTTTGGCGTGACTGTTGACTTCCTTGACCGGTGAGTTCCATCCCTAACCGTTCGATTTGCATCAGAAGTGTACTGACTAGACCCTCGCAGTGATCTTGCTCGCTTTATTGCTGCTGGCCGAATTCCTTGCACCATTGACCGCGTTACCGGCAAGGGTGTCATTGAAACCAACCGACCCGATGACAAGAACAAGCAGTACCAGGATGTTGTGCGACAGGGAGATCAGCTAATCACCAAGCTGCAAAAGTACGGCCAGGCCGTGAGGTTGAGAGGTAGCGAGAGGGCATAAATGAAACCTGGAAGCTGAAAGTGAGGAAGCGGGATAACGAGAAATGTCTTTTTTGATAATTCCGCGTGGTGAGAATAGAGAGGGAGTTATGTGCCACGCTTTACCTACTCAACTGTATGATACAGGTTAGACGAGCCAGTGCGTTAATAGACTTGGCTGGGTCCCGGAAGAAGACACTGTAACTGTCTATTTTTAAGTGAAACCTTGCCTGCGAGACCGGCTTATACTATTCCGGAAGCCTTGGCGTTTGAGTGTAGATCCCCACGTACATGGTAACCAGAACCAAGCAGCACAAAGAACATGGATTTTAGGGGAGTCTTTTTTTGTTTTTGAAACTGATCATGTGGGGTATGAATTTGCGATCGTTGTTCTATAACTATATGTGATCCAACGCTGACCGATCCAACTATGCTTATTCTTTCTTTTACGCGTAAAAATGCATATTCTTCATAACTCTGTTCGCCTTTCCTTTTCCATTTGCGTTTGCATTTATTGGTACTTTGCGAGGAACTCCTTGTGGAACTTGACAATGCTGCCAACCCACTCGGTGCCGGGAGCGAGGAAGGTGGTTCGGAAGTGCAGAGTGCCCTCCTTCTGGCCGAATCCGGAACCGGGGACGACGCAGATACCGGTGGCCTCGAGGAGTCGCATGCAGTAGAACTCGTCGGCGGTGCGGCCCTCGGCGGCGGCAGCCTCGTGGGCTTTGGCGGGGAGGTTGATGGTGGGGAAGAGGTACATGGAGCCCTGGGGAACGCCGCACTCGACGCCCTCCATCTGCTCAAAGGCCTTGTGCAGAGCGTTGGCACGGTCGCGGAGGCCGTTGAAGATGCCGTCGTACTCCTTCTTGTACAGCTCGTACGAGGGCTCGCCCTCGCGGGGAGGGTTGACCATGAGCTCGACGATGCACTGGCCGATGACGGGGGCGCAGAGCATGATGGAGACAAACTTGTAGATGTTGGCCTCGACCTCGGCGTCGAAGCCGACGAGCTCGAAGTAGCCACCACGGTGACCGCACTCACCGACCATACCCTTGGAGACACTGTGGAGGGAGGCAAGCTCGACCTTGTCGTACTTGCCGGGGTTCTCCTGCTGCATGCGGCGGAGGACGGCCTTGAAGCTGTGGAACTTGCCAAGGAAGACGTTGGTCTGGTAGACCTCATCAGCCATGACAACGAGGTTCTCCTGGCTGGCAAAGTCGAGGACAGCGCGGATGTCCTCCTCGGGGAGGGAGGCACCGGTGGGGTTGCCGGGGTTGATGATGACGATGCATCGGACGTCGACACCGTCGGCCTTGGCCTTCTCGTAGGCGGTGCGGATGGTGTTCAGGTCGGTACCCCAGTTCTTGGCCTCGTCAAGGAGGTAGGGGACGCAGGTGGCGTTGAGGAGGGAGAGGGTAGCAGTGTAGAGAGGGTACTGGGGGATGGGGATGAGGATGCCGGTGTTGGGAGCGGCGCAGATGACGTGGAGGAGGGTGTTCACACCGGACGAGGCACCGGCGGAGAGGTAGATCTTTGAGGGATCGGCGGGGAAGCCATCGCGGCCTGTTGGGTTGAGGAGTTAGCCATGGTGGAACGGTTCAACCCCAAAGGGTAAGTGGGAGGAGCGACATGGCGCAAAAGGAAAAAAAAACCAACCCAAAAAGCCCGCAAATGGCTCAATGGGCGTCCTTTGCGTATAAAACAAATAAAACAACCACGGCGACAGAAAAAAGACTCACGCTCAAGGAACTTGGCGACGCTGTCGCGGATGGCAGGGACACCAGTGCTGGCACTGTAGGCACCGACAGAGCCGACCTTGCTGAGGAGGAACTTGGCGCGCTCGATAACATCGGACTTGTAGCCAAGGACGTTGACGAGGTCCTGCTCCTTCTCGAGAAGCTGGGGGTTCTCAAGGATACTGGCGACCTGGCGGAAGAAGGTGATGGGCTTCTGGTCGAGCTGCTGGGGGTTACCGATGTTGGCCGAGATAACCTGGTCAAAGGGCAGGTCGGCGGCGTCACCGCTTGCGATCTTGGCGCGGTACTCCTCGGACTTGACGGCAAGCTCGCCACGGACGGCGTACTTGGCAGCAACAACGTGCTGGTTGATGGTGTCAACGGTCAATCGGGTCATGTTGGCGGCGGGTGGCTTGGAAGAAAAGTTGCGATGGCGGGGTTGCAAGGAAAGTTTTGGCGGGGTAGTAGAAGTAAACGAAGAGGACGCGGGTCGCGGGGTAGCACTGGTAAAAGTACTAGGGGTACAAGGGCCTGATAAAAAAAAAGGGTCGAACGAGTTAGCAACGAAATCATCCAATGCTGAGGCGAAATTTATAATTAAAAAAGGCAGAAAAAGCATCGGACCACTGAGACGGAATCAGGGGTCCTTGATTGCATTTTGAGGACAAAACGCGAAGAGTAAGAGAGTCACAGAGTGAGGCAAGTCAAGCCACGAGATAACAGTGGCGTTGATAGGGAGTGTGTGAACTGTACGTGGGGGATGGGTGGGGAGAACACACTTGTCTGTCTAATTGATCAAAGTGTATTGTAGACGAATGGCCCGAGGATAAGGAAGAGAGGAAGAGAATACGGGAGAGCAGACGAAGAAGGGGGGACGAAACGGTTCTAGTAGTAGACGGGATGGACTTCCTTCGCCGCAGAGAAATAGTTCCGTTGACACCACCGAACACCACCGAGACCACCCTCGGCGTTGGCAACCGCAGGTCGGATGGGGACCCGGTGGGCTGCAGTGGTGCTAGAGTGTTTGAAGCAGACGTTAAAAATCAGCGCATTTTGTTTGCGACCGCCTGACGCCAAACAGCTCAAGGTGAGGCGAGGCAATTGCGCCAGGGCTCAGCTCCCGCTGCGACCGCGTGGTGGTCTTAGTTCCCCCAGCTGCGCGTTGCAAGCTGCCCATTTCTGAAGTTCCCCCCGTCTAGGTGTACCCCGAATTCCCCGTCCCCATCCCATCACCTCACCTCACCTCACCTTCAGAGCAGCGGCGTGTGGGTAGGCCATGGGGGAGCATGGGTGCGGTATGTGGGATGTGGGATGTGTGCGATGGAGGGACGGCTCGACATGGTACAAGGGACCTGGGGGAGCAAAGGGGAAGGCCCGGGTCCGGATCCCCGGAAAACGACGACAAAGACAAACAGGGGAATCGTCATGATTATGACGATTCGCTATTTGGAATGGAAACAAGGCTGCCAAATACGGGTGGCCGGGCCCCTTGTCACCGGTCATCGGGCACGCTCCGGGGGAACGTGGGCAAAGTGTGGGCAATGGGGTATGCCATGCGTAAATGGCTTGATTTTGTCCAACTGCAACATACGGTTGCCGGAGAAGCCAAAAAGAACAATGCGAAGCAAGGCTTGCTGTTGATGATCGGTTTCTCCCGAGGTGGACGGCGCTTGCGCAAACTCAAGCCATCACATGGCGTCGGCTTCCACCGGGACGGGCAACGTACTAATAGCCCCTCCCGCCTCATCCAACCCAAAACTTTGGGAGTGTGAGACGACGAAAGCGTGTGAGTGGACAAAGGGCGGGGAAAAGGAAAGCGGTACTGGCATATTCGAGAAACAGGGGGCACGATGGAAATGGAGGCTGATGCTTCGTGGTTGAGTCGAACTGGGTCATGCCATGTGCACCTTGTTGGGTGCGGCAGCAGCGTGCAGCCAACCAAGAGACTCAATCGAGAGCCTTATGCACCGCGTGCGAGATCTTAAGCCGCGATGGACGATGGTGCGACGGTGTATCGGCAATCACCTACTAGTGATCTGGAGCCAAACCCCTCCGCCGCGTCGGGACCGGCCCGGACATACAGCAGTCGCATTAGAGTCCCGGAGACGGGAGTTTGGCGATGGTGGGAAGCCCTCAGAACCGGCAACTCGCCGTGTCCCCCTCACAACCACAGTTTCCATTCGCCCGTTGTGCTGGGATGTAGCAATCGGAGGTGGTCACCTTCAAAAAGCATGGATAAAGAAAAAAGCAAAAAAAAAAAAAAGTCAAGATAAAAAGATAACTACGTACCGTTTACAGTGGCGCGCCCGTGACTTGCCCATCGGCGGCCGTTGATTGAGATGCCCGACTGAGGTTGGCCTCGTACCGCCTTGCCCAGTGCGGCGGCTGATGCGGGGTTGCGACTACGACTCGCCAACATTGCGGTGCTAGTGTGCTATGTATGTAGGTAATGTGTGGGTGATGCCAGGCAGGGCGAAGCGAATTGACGAGATTGGTGCGGAGCGGCGGGCGATCTGGCTGGGTGGTTCCCGGGTTTCTAGGTTCCAAGGCACAGAGAAACCTCAACTCAAGCAACACAGACTGGAGGGAGGCACAGGTGAGAGAAATATAAGAGGTGAGAGATATCGATAGCTAGCTCCCTGCGCGAGAATTGTGGTGCGAGGCGGGAAAGTCAAATTGCCTATTCTGTGAGGGGTTGGGGGTTGGAGCAGCGACAGCGTTGTCGGTGATGGTTGTGTCAGCGGAGTTGAAGCGCCGTAGTGGTCCTGCAGGAACCGAGACAGGCAGGCCGGGCAAGTCCTGATAAGAAAAAAAAAAGAGACGGGGATATGCCGTCGTTGTTGATGCGCAGTCGTAGTAGTAGTAGTTGCTGGGGACGCTCAGAGACTCAGCAACTCGTGGGAATCATCAGGCCTGGGCGAATCTTTATATCGCCTCACGCTCACGCGGACAAGGTCCCCCATTTCATTGCTCCAAACCTTAGTCTGTAGCTAGCTTACTGTACCGCCCGCGCCTGCATCCACTTCACCTCACCTCACCACGGTAGTCACCGCCCATGTGCGTCCGATTCAGTTCCGGTCATTCGTTTGATTAAGGCTGGACCCCCTCAACAAAACGGTCTAAGGCGCTCCGAGAATCCATCCGGTCTCGCATCCTTCCCAGGGACCTGGGCAGGTCTTATCCAATTATCCTATCGTAATATTGTAATATCTTGGTGCTGACCACGCCGGTCCTCATTGGCCAATCGATAATGCTCTACAAGAGGAAAGTGGCGTGGCCCGCCCATTGGACGATTGGTTGTAGGCAGGGTGCGTGCACAAAAAATCGCGACACAGCATAACCGCTCTCCGGGAGCTATGTTTCTCCGGATCACCGACGTTGGAAATTTCCAAACCCGTCACACGTCACAACAGGCGCTATCTCGCGAGTCAAGATCGTTAAGCCGACCACCAACAGACTCGTCGAAGATGGCCAAGAAAGGTGAGTTTGCGGCCCTGACGTTGACAATTGGATTTGCAGTAGCTGACCCAATCGCCTCCCTCCAGCTAAAGCTCGTTTGATACACGTGCGCCTGATCTCCATGGCCATGACCGGGTTCTTTTATACCTTTAAAAGACCGAGGACTTCTGCCATGATGAGCATGATGAAATACGACCCAATCGGTACGACCCTTTGACAATCGAATCAATGCCCTCCGAGTCGTTTGGCTGACCGTGTCCCCGATGTAGTGCGCAAAAAGGTCCTATTCCTCGAGACGAAAAAGAGATCGAAATAATAAATGCGCACATGGCATGATGATGATGATCCGGCCCTCCGAGGAAATTTAGACGAAGAGAACATCTGTATACTAGAGGACAAGAATCTCCGTTGTGATTCTCATTGTCAGGAAGTGATAGCCACCTACGTTGGCCTTCTCCGCAGTGCGATTCAACATGTAAAATACAACCCGGTAAAATATATCTGCACGATTTACGCATGTCCTGTTGTTTGTCAATTTTGGCTTTCGCCAACAGCGGCTTGTTTCTCACTGCTATGGAGAGGTGTTGAAGAGTTCGTGTTAGCTGAATCTTGGACGCTCAGGTAAGCTGTTGGGTTGATTGTAGATCCTGTGTGTGCCCCCCATGCGTCGTGTCCATTCAAACAACCTGCCAGTCCTTTTTGCTGTTAGTGGCACCCTGCTTGAAGGATATTTGTCTTGAGTTCGAAGCGAAGACAAGAAAATCGCTGGCACCTACCCGAGTTTCTATGGGCCAACTTGTTAGAACACAATGTAACAAGCTGAAATGGTCTTCGCAATCTAAGCCGAGCCGCTGTTTTAGTTGTCTGTAGTTATCTTCCTTTTGTGTGGAAGTTATGACCTTGCTATATAGCTTGTCTACACTGTCTAGCCTGTTGAGAACTCCATCAAGCCTAAATAGAGTATCGCGTGATATGTTTTGCTGGACTACTAAGAAATTTCATACATGCTTTATTTCTCCTTTCCGCACCTGTATCTCTCTGTCTGTATCGTAGAGAGAATTTCCGACTGGCGAACTTAGCTGCTAGTAGCATGTGTGGTGCGTGCTTGCATTGTTGCATTAGACTCTTTATTCAGTCCACAACAACAGCTGGCCTCCATTTTGCTTGGTTCCCAAGTTATACACAGCAGATCATGGGAAGGCAGTATGCCCCTGACGAACTTCTAATCATTGCATGTAGGAAAAAATTGATTTTCTCCACTCGACGTCACAACCAACTCCAGTTCCATGGAGGAAGCTAGTTTTGCTTCTGGCTGCCTCTTTCTACTCTCAAGAACCCATATTTGATCCCGAGACTGTTTCTGATTCCCTACGGGAAGCCGATTGTGCTTCTGAAACTGTCTTGAATGCAAAACTTCCATTCAACGTCTCTTGGCCTATCGAGATTGTGCCCCCTTGGATCTAACAGGACGAGTTGACTCGGAGATAGCCGCTCCTCAACACTGAACAAACGTTTTCATGGAACACTTATCAAAGCCACCCAGAATGTTATACAGCATTCATGGCAGGTAATAATCATTAAACAAGCTCTACAAGGCCTTGATATTGGTTGTCCAGTGTTGATGGTCTTAATGAAAGAACATAGAATTTGAGGACATCCCATAGATCACTGCGAAATAACCATTAGAGCCTTAGGGTTGATTATACCAATATAATACAGCTAGCCACCGGATACTTGATGGTTCGACACTCTGTTTCAGGGACGACCTGAAAGTAGACCATAATTCTTGGTCAGAACAAATGAAGATTCAACGCTCAAGCAAGAGCATGTTACCAGATAAGAGCTCTTAGAATGATTTTTTTCGACTACTTTTGTGATTGATTTAGACTTGTTTTGGCTTGGGGTATTTCTGTGCAATTATCACAATACGGAGAAGCATCTCTGTTACAATCGTTAGAGATCGGATTATATGTGACATGTCTGGGATCGAGTCGTGATAAATGAGTCGTCATCACAAAGGTCAGCTCACTTGACGGATATGCGGCTCGACCCCTCGCAACCCACCATCACAGCGTTCAAAAGCAACAACACTCAAGTTGGTTGATATCGCACTTGGGCGGAAAGCTGACCACGTTTACCACATGTGGTGGTTCTTCCGAGGCTCACTTGTTGTGCTTGATGCACCATGTCGGGCCTCGAGTGGTCAACCGTCTCTGACCATGCCTCATTCATCGCTAGTGTCAGATATGATCGGAAGGAACCCATGCCGAACGTGTCGGCGGTAACAATTGGTGCTGTCCAGGATGGGTGCTGTAAGCTTTCAACAGCAACCACAGCAATGCTACATCGGTGACTTACAGCCTGCAGGGATTCCAAATGTTAGCGCTGGTGCAGGCATCCCATATTATTAGCGAGCAAAAGAAATGCCGCTACGGACGGCTGGCTTCGTCGTAAGAACTAGGAGGAAATGCAGATCTGTTCATCCCCCCCTCCAAGATGATAGAACGGTCCCGAAAGAACTCCCAGTCAGTTCCAACCCTGGCAGAATCAGGTCCCAAGCCCACGTTTAAAATTGCAGTGAGCTGTATATGCCCGTCGGAGAAACGGCCGCGGCCCATCTGCGCGGTTGCGTCACGCTTCATGCCTTGGCGACAAGGTGCAAGAGATGCGAGAGACGCAGTTAAAATCTAAATTTGGGCAGCCAGCGCTTCGGACAGGCCTACTAGGAGGCCCGGCGGGTGGGCACCAGCCAGTGTGATGGAGAGCGAAAAGTCGGAAGACGAATGTGAAACACAGCTCGCACCGCAGCGTCGCATGGCCTCCAAGTGCCGGGAGAGGGCCAATCGAGCGGCCGCCATGGGGTAGCAGACAACGGTGTCCCTGCGTCCGTCACAGGGCCCACCAGCCATAGTGCAATGCGGTGCATTGTGATGGAGGTGACGGGGAGGACTGGGCGCTTGACGACAGCCTCTCGAACCCCGGCCACCCAGCTGCAAGGGCGCCAAGCCACGAGACCCGGCCGCCTCATTGGCCGCACCCCTGACGACGGCCCTCGATGGCCGGCGCTTCGAGATTGGCGCTCGCCAATCACAGCGCCGCACCCAGCAGCAGCATTCAACCTCTCGGGCGTTCCTCACTGTTCTTGAGTCTGGGCCATGGGGAAGCTTATGATGGGGATCCAATGGCGGCACCCTGCTGATGCTCGAGGTCCGCAGAAAAAGAGCGTCACACTTGATCCTTGCGGTCAAGGTCATAGTCTTGGCTCTCGGCAGCCAGACTGCTAGTGAATGCATGACCGTGAGTGGGGGGAACACTGACAATGTAAATACGGGCGGCTGTCCTCGACAGGGCGGCATTTGCAAAGAGTCCGTTCTGCTGTTGTTGGTTCTGCACTTTTATTTTGTTTTCTATTCCTGGATTCTGTGAATCATCCATCTGGGTCTTTTGCCCCTTTTAGTCTGACAGCCTTGCACATACAAGACATATCCTCCACAGAGTCAACATCCCATCATGGCTTCAACAACGAACGCCTTCCCGCTGGCATCAGAGAAGCCTTACGGCACTGCCGCCCCAACAACGAACGGCAACGATGAGGGTGCTTCAGGAGACAGCTCAGGGAGCTCGGTCAGCCTCTCCACGGGAGGCATGGTGGCCATTATTGTTGTAGTTGTTTTGGTCATTATTCTCGGAAGTATGCGCCGCCCTTGAATCATCTCTTTTGCTCCCATACTGACCCTGCTGTCTAGCATCTACCGCTACTCTCTTCTTCATCGCTAAGAAGCGTGAGTGGACAATGAAGGAAACAATCAGGAAGTCTGCCCGCCGTGTCGTTACTGCTCTCACCCCACGCCGCACCGAGTTCCCTTCTTCCGTTAAAGATGGTCCCAACCGCCGCGGCCGAGCTCGTATCGATGATGAGGTGCCGCCTACTCCGCGGGTGCGTCTCGAGGATATGGAAAAGGGACTTGCTCAGGCAGAAGCCAAGCGAAAGGAACACAAGTGGCGAATGAAGAATTGATTGTCGCAAATATTCACTGCCAATAGAGGTTAAAAGGTCGGGGTTACGTCACTGTATCCGGTGCTCGGACAGCAACTTGGCCGTCGAGAAGAACAGTTGACATGGATGGGAAAGGGAGTTTTCTGAATCGGACCGGATCCGGGTATCATTATGTATAATTGCCATGTATGGAGGTTCTCATGTTTTTCAAATAGCCGAGCGTAACGTTTAACATTTGCTTTTGTAATCCACCCCGAAAAGACCCAAACGCCCCCGTGCCTATTTACAACCGCCTGAAAGTGTTGCCGCTTGCACTTCGTCGGTTTCCACCCCTCTTTCCTCTTGGTGCGGGTGCTTCCTCCTCCTCCTCTTGCTGTCTTTGCTTCTTCTTCGACTCTGGGACGAACGTCACTTGTCGCTCGCCAACGACCTCGCCGCGAGACTTGCTGAGGCGGCCAGACTTTTGCTGCCTTGAGCCCAGCGAGGTATCCTTGACTGCTCGGCCTCCGTTGCTGGCGGATGATACCCGCATCACGACCTCTTCCTTGGTCTTCCTTGGTGCTGAAATCTCCTCCTCACTCATATCAACATCACTGGACTCCTCATCCGAGTCCTTGCCTTGATAGCGCTTAGGAGCTGATGGGTCAGGTTGTTGATCCACCATAGTGCTCGGGTTGAGCGCTCTGAATTCTCCACTGGTTTCATCCACCACGAAGGCCTCATCTTCGAAGAGTTTCTTGAATCGGTCATCGCCAAGGACTCCGACGTTGGTATCGACAGTTTCTCTGTTCTCTTGCTTCTTGAGGATCTTGTCAACCATCTTCTGGTTGACCTTGACCTTCTTGGTGCCTCTGATTCTGCTGGCGCGTTCCTTCTCAACCTTCTCCTTGATACGCTTAGTCCTTTCTTCCTCCCAGACGTACGGGTTGGCAATAAGTCTAGCCTGTTCGTACAGTTTGGACGCAACAAAGTATCCATGCATGTATGGTCGAAGTAGGTTGCTCTTGCCGATAAGGTGAGAAAGGCTGAGCTGTTTCAGCTCGGGTAGAGTCAAGAACTTGTAGTTGTCGTAGGTTTCGGTGTGGACCTCCTCAGCCATCTCTTCAACCATGTGGTCCAAGAATGAGCACCACTTGGGGGCTGGGCCAAGCTGGGGAACAAAGAATGCGTGCTGCTGCTTGCCTTCGTTGGCTGTTAGGATCATTCCTGTGTTCTTGCACCATGCCACATCATTGATGTCGACGATGGGTTCCACCGACGTCCATGGATCGCCATTCATCTCGTCCCAGACCTTGATGATACGCTTGTCGGCGGACAAGATCTTCTTCTCTTGAGAAACCGTTGTCATGTGAATAAGCTTCTGGATAGGGAAACCGTATCCTTGATCCTTCTTCAACAGAGGAACTGGTCGTCGCAAATCGTAAATTTGCATCATGCCAGTCGAAGAACCAGTGACCAAAGACAGGCCAGAGGGGCTGAAGTCGAGTGCAGTAACCTGGCCATCATGACCGCCGAGAAGAGCAACTCGGGATTTCGACCGGGGGTCCCAAAACTCAACGGTACCTATCGAGGTACCGAAAGCGAGGAGGTTGTGGGTGTTTTCTGCGATGGCAGCAACGTTGACACTGCCAACTCCAATTCCACCTTGCAAACCGCCTCCAGTCTCTTCATCGTCACCGCCGACATCGACTTGGTACGACTTCATGAAGCGTCCAAGCTCAAGGTTCATGCGGAAGACCTCGCCCTTGCCATCGCCGTCCAGTCCAACGGCGGGCACGAGGGCCTCGGTGGATTGGCGATCATAGACAAGGCCACGGCCGTATCGGGGAAGTCGCACTTCATAGTGACATCCCATGGGTGTGTGGAATTCGAGACGGCGGTCGGTCTGAAGGTGAAGCGATTTGGAGTAGTCGGACGAGAGGAGTTCGAAGGAGTGGTTGAGGGAGTTGGTATGGCGGGCAAAGGACAGAGAGAGCTGAGGCAGATTGTGAACATGAATCTGGGGCTTGTAGGTGCCGGTGCTCATGATCCAATCGCCATCCTCACTAACTCGAATGCACGCGCTGGCCTCTTCAAACTCGAAGTCCTGAAGAAGCTCGACTCGGTTCTGGTACTCGGCATCGTCCTTCAAACTTCTCTTGCGGCGGCGCGCAAGCCAGTCGGGGAGCGGCCGGGCGCTGGAAGCACCAGAGATGGTGTATACGGGGACGGTCCCGGGATTGGAGAGCTTCATGGCGGCGGAGTGACGATTGGGCCGCTCGAGAAAACTTTCCGGGTGTGGGTTTGCGCAGCAGAAGAAGGTGTCGCGAGACCTTGTTTAAGCCGGCGCAGAAAAAAAATCAAGGTGAGCAGAAAGTGCCCCGCTTTGTCACCGAAGCCTTGGTTCGCCACCACCCACTGACCGAGAATGGTGGAACGAAACCAGTCGAGTCCCCCCGAGCTAAACGTTTGGTGTCACACCGCCCGACAGCCCATAACATTCGGCCAAGCCCACCAAAGAAGCCTCCATAGGGCCCACCTCCGCTGCGGCTTCAGCGTCCCGTTTGCCAGCCGCACCCCTAAAATCCCGCCCGCTGCCCTACAGTTTGCCCAGAGTCCCCTAAAACTGCTCGCCCCCGTCTCCCCCCAGGCCACCCTCAGATGATCCAACCTGGCCCTGGCTCCTCCGCCCGACCTCCACCGAATTTCCGTCCTCGCTTTGACTGACGACACCGCGCCCGCGACAACGCCGCCTCCATCCACATTTGCCCAGCATCGCATTCTTTTCATGCCAGCCGCTTCCGCGCCGTCGCCGACGTAGGCCGAACCTCCACTTTAGCCCGGCGAGCCTTCCCTGTTTGCGCGATCGGTTGGGCCGTCGACGTGAACAACTCCCGTGGCACATTCTCCGAGCTACTCGGCCCAGTTCTCCCGTCCTTGGAGATGGAGTTCGGCAAGTTGGCGAATCCTACAATCGCACTTCTTTGGACGATATCCAGTGGCTTATCGCCTTGATACCGAGCTAAACGCTCTCGAGGAGATCGAATTTGTGAGGTGAAGAGGACATCGACTCCGAGGTCGCGGGTACTTGGGAGTACCTCGACCCGCATTCTACGGTTGCGACCCGGGGTAGTAAAGAGGTTGCCGAAATGGAGACGGGTGAATACGAAACTAATACTTTTTTGATTGTTCGTCGCCATCTTTGACCATGTTCCAAGCTCTCCTGCTGACCCCTACTTTTTGCAGAATAATGTCGCGTCCGTCGCCTTCCGAGTTTACGAGCCGTCAGCGGATCAGTCACAGAGCTTCCGACTAGCCGCTCTCGAGATCGAGGGGGCTCTGCGAGACCAAGGGCACACTGTATCATACGATGCCAATCGACGAGGAATATGGCTTTTCCAGGTCAACAGCAAAGACGAAACCACCGAGGCCGTAACCCGCTTACCCGATGCGACGCTCGAGACATGTGGACATTCGCTGGTGATGGCCGAGGAGGGTACTTTCGAACCTTTAAGTCTACAGAAGAACCGCGCTGTTTCGAGTGCGCAGTTGAATACCCCGACAGGTTCTTCGTCAAATGGCCAAGCCCCGGACCCCTCCCAGCGCAACTCGTTTGCCTCGCCGCAGGGCTCCGTGCAAGGCTCCGTGCAGGATGGAGATTCTCGGGGGCAAGCAGCGTCGGCTGCCGACCCGAAGCCAGGACAGACAGCGCTCAAAATTGTTTACGAACAGTTCATTACTGCTATACTTTCCGCCATCTCATTTACCTTTTGTAGCCAGTCCATGGCCATCCCCCTTAACTATCGCACAGTGTTGATACCCCCACCCTCAATCCAGCAAGATGAGGATGGAGACGCTGCCAAAACCGACCCTGTGCTTGGTACGTTTAGGACATACATGACAACTACGGGCTCTCTCATTATCAGCATGTACTTTTCCTACTGCAAGAGTCTCTCGTCCTTGGAGGATGTCGTGTCGGCAAATCTGATGTCTCCAAATCGGCATATTTTAGCGGCTCCCTTTGGGGTCTTGGCCATGAAACAAGGTTACTCCAATGGCGACAGCACGACGGCAACAGATACTGGACTGGCCCAAACACCGAATACGCAGGCATTGAGTTTTAAAGGAATTGGCGATTCACACGATTCTCAATGGAAGCAAAAGTGCATCAAAGCGCTCGAATTATGTGGTCTTGATGTTTCTTCTCTCAAATCAGGTTCCTGGATAAATTTGATGGTACCAAGACGCGCTATCCAGGACACGGACAACGAAACAAAGCGGCCTTTGGCTACTGTGCCGTGGCCTGGCTCTCTTTGCTTCAGAAAGAAGCCAGTCGAGGTTTCGGCAACTTGCCGGATCGGCGATAATATGTTGAGCGGTCACGAAGAGTGCCATGATCCTCTGGGCAATGCTCGTGGCTGGTTCAACTCTACTTCTGAAAGAGACGAGAAAGTAGCGAAACGTAAAGCTGAACGGGTGGCCGCCATCTCGAAAGAAGCGAACGGGAGTGAACAACAAACCCAGCGACCTAACGGCCAATCGCCCCTTGCTTTGCGACGACCAAGCACTGCTGCTGCTGGTGTCATGTATCCGACGCCGCCTGATGCCATCCAACAGCAAGTCGGTGTCACGCCATCCTTTGATGGCACGACCTCAAGCCCTGGAAACCAGCCTCCAGCTGTAACTGTGGCTGATGTCGATTCCGCTATGCCAATTACGAACCCGGTTAATGACAACTATAATGAAGGATGGGACGGAAACAACCAACAAAAGCGAGACAGAAGTGATAGTAATCTACTTGGCGACTCGGACAACATATTTGGGGAGATGGGCGGAGACATGTTTGGCGACCATGATGTTACTGAAGACGACTTCAACTTCTTTGACGAACCCGGCGACGTTGATCTAGATCTTTCCATGGCTGATATACAGGTAGAGCTTCCACCACCACCTCCGCCAATCATGGCTCAAGCTCCGCCAACCAATCCAGAACCCCCTAAAGTGGTGGAAGTGGAAGACGAACCGCCGCCGAAACCAAAGCCAGAGATCGATGATGCTGTTTTCGCTAAACCCGAGTTGAAGCACGCGCGAAGCTCGCTCAACGACGAAGCCAGCCAACGAGGCAGAACCGAGCGATCGGTCTCCGCTAAGCGGGAATCGAGCCCTTTTGACCCAGATACAGTGTTCAAGAGAGTTCGGGCATCGTTGCTAGTCTCGGTCGATGACCGAAACATCACGTCCCTCAGGCATCGGAAGAAGGGTATCTTCCAAAGGGTCGACTTTGACCCAAAACTCCCCATGATTAATAAAAAGTACGAGCAAGGTGGAACCTATGATTTTATGACGGACCGCGATGCCGAAAAATCGAGACGAGACTCGGGGACGCTCAAGGAAAACAAATTCTCGGAACGACATGGAAAGTCAAACAAAAAACTAAAGGATATGCCTCTCCCGGTTGGATCTCTGATGAAGACGTTTGCTGGCATTGAGCCTCCGTCATCACAGCACAGCCCGACCAAACTCGATGGTAGCGGCCTGGGCGCTGACGACAGCGATATTGAGTCCGATGACGAATCAAGCTCTCAATCGGAAGGCCCTATGTCGCCAGTCAAGTCTAGCGTTAAACGTACAATTATTGATGACGATGACGTCGTTTCCCAGGTTACATCTATCAAGGAAATGGAAACATCTGATGAACCCTCCGATGATCAACTTACGATAGAGCTTCCGAAGCTATCTAAACCAGAGCCCCCTGAGATTTCTCTCTATCGATTTTTTTCGGACCCAGAACCTCTTACTCTGGATCTAGCCGTTGCCGACCAAGATTTAATCCAAGTCGCTCAGCTCATCACGGAGCAGGCGGCCACTGGTTTCATTGGAATCGGACTCGATAATGACATGGAGACAAAGGCTTCTCTGACAACAACCAAGGGACAGGAGCTTTTCGTTGCCCGGAACTCGCTCCAAGTTTTGCAAGGTATTATACCCACGAGATTTGGAGGAGCAATGCCCATTCGGTTGAAGGGTTACCTCGATGTGGCTGATGTTCCAATGATCGGACAACCTAGCCGAATGCAGCCTCGCGTTCAAGGCAGAGATCACAATTCAGAACAACTACGCGCCAATAATCTGTATCCGATTCCTAGCCCTCACCTCGAAGTCCGAAGGTCAGATACCAAACTATCCGTGTTACCGTCTGCAGTTACGTTTTGGGAAAGCCTGGGGCTGGCCCCATCTTCGGGAACCAAGGATATCATTGCGCTTTGTGTATTCCCAGGATGGAAGGGCATGTCGGATCATGCATCAACATTTCTTAGCCGCCTAAAGGGTGTGTACGAGTCACTGAAGCTGGGCACTTTTAGCAACCTGGAAGTTCAGGGACATTTGAACGACGGCATCCTGAGCTATGAAGTTGACCGGATTTCGACATCCCCAGACGCGACCATCACTGTGCATGGATCTGGTTTGGCAGATAGCATGGAAACTCTGCAGTCGGCTTTATCCGACTGGGAGGCCAAGCACAAGAACCTCGTCATTTACTTTGTGTACTCGCCAGATAACCCGGGATCAATTCTCGAATCATGCTCGGCCTTTCAACGCTGCTTTGATGTGTACAACAAAACGCTGCAAGGCCGGAAGGAATCGCCCCAAAATGAACTGGTGCTCCAGCTGGTTCCCTCGGACTTTATTTCATCAACAACATGCTTGGCGGTTCCGTCCCCGACTGAGCTATCCAAGCTCTGCATAGAAACTTACGACCGCTGCACCCTCTTTCTCAGCCCCGAGTTCGGGGGTCCTGCTCCAGCCCCGGCTATTATGCTTGAACAGCCTTTACCGAGGATGATTGACTTTAAGCTGGCGGGCTCCCCCTCTGCATCCCTCATGCATGAGAATTCCTGCATCCATGTTGCGTATGCCACGAGCATTGACGAGCGATGGGTCACGGCGGCATGGACCGACAACAGGGGTCAGCAGCAAGCTACCGCGTCCTATTGCCTCGGCAGAAAAGGCAAGCCTCCATCCAATTCGATGAATGAGGTCGCACACGAGATCTGGGAATCTACGCTCGATTTGATATCCATCTGGAAGGTGCATTGGCGAATCATCATCACTAAATCTGGACCAATGGATGTCGCAGAAATGGAATTCTGGGCTGACCTGGCTCGTACGGAGAGCAAGGCGACCGTGACCATGATCCTGATGACGGTGGACACCAACCCCTCCCTGCAGCTCATCCCTCCCATTGTCAAGATGCCTCAAGCGGCAACATCAACTTTTTACTCAACGCCTGTTTCTACACCGCAGGCCAACACCTTCTCGCCTGAGCAAACCACCACGCCGGCTACTCCCATGCGCGACGCCAATGCTGCGGCAGCGACCCCAGGAGCCGACAGCACTGGGGAAATAGACGCGGACTCCTTCCTCATTGATGCTACTGATCAGACTTGGGGTGCGGTTGCAGGGCATAGACTCAGCAACTCAACCACGCTTTTGGAGCTGAGGCCTGCTCTCGTCAGCGGCTACCTGATCAAACGCACAGGAAACAAAATTGAGGAACCGCCCGTGGTGATGGAAGTCAACTTGGTGCACACTGAGGCTACCCCGAGGGCATACGAACCACTCCTGAGGGAAATGCTGAGCTACTTCCGGGGGTTGGGCACTTTGGCGAGAGCACGAGGCGTCGTGGACCGGGAGACTGACGTGCGGCCGTGGCACATTGCGGCTGCCGAAAAAGGTGTACGAGCGTTGTATCTGTTACTGTGAAGTTTCATTGGGAGGTGTTATCCTAGGGGCGGGGCGGGCGATGGTCAGGTGTTTTGGGAGTCGGACATAATTACACTGATGTATACTGGATAGTCTGGATGGAGATACAATGCATGGCCACGGGACTATAAAGAAATAGGCTGCATGTCTAAAGGCTTGCGGAGATTAGAGACGGACATACACATTATAAAACCTTGATGTTGAGCAAGTTTGTCAATTTCGTTCGGTCGCCCGCCTAAATCCACAAGCCTAAACAATGGTCCATTAATCCCAATCTGATTTGACCAAAAACAAGATTTGTAGAACACATGAACAATTGATACCAGCCGAACCATATATCGTTTCGACCAGTACATTACTGTCGTTTTCCCCGCGCTCGCTGCTCGCTGCCCGGGTTCTGTTTGTCCAGGTTAGGGGATGATGGGTTGAACTATTTCTCTCAAAAAGAAAAGAATAAACAAAAGGAGAAAGAAATGAACCAATTTCAACAAATAATAAATCAAGACGCAAAGAGAAAATGCACACTGTGTGCTTCAAGTTGTGAGCGTAGTCTAAACTTGAGGGTCAAATGATCGGTTTATATGGTGAAGGAATAGCATGCCGCTACCGCCCGCAATGCATGTATGCGGACTAGGACTAGCATGCTTCATAAATTCCTTCCCTGATCAGCGTTTAAAAGCGGACGGAGTGGTTTTCGCCCTGGTGTTAGGTAAACGTAGTGACTCTATGAGTCAGCTGGCCGCGCGGTCGTTGTTGCTATAGATGGCTATAGCATCCGGACTTCACGTACCATTCTGGTGAACGTATACGGGTAGGTGCTCAATCGTGAGCTTAGGTGTACCCGGTGGCGTCGCCGTCAGGGCCGAAGAGCCTCTCCAGGATAGCCCACCCAAGAACAACGTTGATGCTTGCGTCGTCTGAAACATCAACCAAGAAGGAGGCTCTGGCTCTCGGATAGGGGAACTGGCCCCATTGCGGCTCTATGGAAATGCCCTGGGCTATGTATTGTGCTGGAGGGCCGCCGAGAGGATCCCACGACGCACCAAAAGTTGGTACCACAGGTATAATTTCACACCCCAGTTCATTGGCGAGGCGAGCAGAGATGAGGCTGAAACTAGAGCGCGGCTCTATCGTCACAGTCACCACCTGCTGTTGGTTGTTGGGACCGGTCATGATGACCATCCTCTCGGAGTTATTTTGAGGCCCGCCAGGCTGTTGAATTGGCCACTGCGGGCCATCGAACAGGGCCACTCCTGCAGCCGGCTGCATCCCTTGCGCCCGGTACTGGCCAAAGCCGGGAGCCGGGTATGAAGTCGGTTGAATCGGCGTCAGCGGGCCCGGGGACGAAGGGTAATATTGGTTGTTCGGAGGAAAAGGGAACACGAATTCCCCGGCTAGATGACCATGTACGGCTTGGCCCGGTCCAACCATTGGTTCTTGGATTGAAAACTGAAACTCGGAGTTTCTAGTAATACCGGGGACCTCGGGGACAGACAAGGAAGCCGGATCTTCAAAGTTTCCCGGGGAAGGGTTGCTTAAAGCAGAGTCTTGCTCAGGGTGTTGATAGTGTGGAGCGATGTTGCGACCTGCACTCCTGCTGGCCATCAGACGCGACAGTTCTCGCATGTTAGCATTGTCGATATCGCTTAGCAGTGAATCTTTCTGAGTCCCCAGGGGATTTCGATTGCGTCTCGGCATCGTCACAAAGGCCGATCACGCAAAGGTGCCGCCGCGAGAGGAGACCGGCAGGTGTTTATTATCAGCGAGATTGATATACGTCCCGACTTCCTGACACCTGCAGCCCACGATCAAGCAAGCCAAAAGGAGAGGGCCGGCGGCGACGGATGCCTTAGATCATGGCGCGCAGTGCAGCGCTCAGGAGTCTATTTTCACCAAGAGGAGGGAGAAGGAGGGGGACGGCCAGGTGTTGGGAAATGAGTGTGCAGGAAAACTCCAAAAGACACAAAGTGAACAATGTGCGAGAGGAGACGCCGCGGCCTCCGACAGGGCAACCGCGTGAAAGAGGGTGAGCAGGTCTGCCTCTCACATCGCCTTACTAGGGATATTATAGAGGGAAACGCATACATTTCGTCTACGCAGAGCCTCAGAGTGGGTAGTTGCCGTCCTCCCTCACCAATAACACAACTACACCAGACTCCCCCGGTCCTACAGAAAGTGGGTTGCTGGCTCGAGGCGACTGGTTTGCCTTTTTCCGCCGGGGGTGCTTTGAGAGGAAATGGGTTTTCAAGCTCTTGCCATCTTGCATGTGGCGCTGGGCTCCTTGATAAATTTACAAAATGCCTACGCAGCAAGCGGTGAGGGCATCGTGCATGTGACGACAACGCTTAGGACGGCATCATCAATCAGCTGGCCCGGAGAGGCGTCGTGCCGTGCCATTGTTTGGTACTGGCTGGAGGTCACCTTTGTAATTTCCTGCAGGATGGTGCAGGCACTTTGTAATTTACCCACCACTCCGCATGCATAGCTGCGCGATAGGCTAGTGGTGGTGTGTTGATATGCAACTCGGTCAGACGAGCGAAAGGGTTCCACGACATGAGCGCCGGGTGTAGCAGCGTGGCGTTATAGGATCGCATGTGCTTTGCAATTTACAAAATTCCCCCCCGTTGACGTGTCATTCATTGTATGGGTGAAAAAACGACGCAGCAAATGGGGGCCGGGCTTGGAGCGGACTCGCGGCCTTTTCACGACATACGGCTGCACTCCCGATCTTGATACCCGATTTGCACATGGCCTTGTTATTCTTAGTGATCTGATTTAGTGAGGCGAGCGAGGACAGTGTTGCTCCTTGCGAGTGAAAACAATGAAATCCCCCTCCCCCAAATCACAATGCAATGACAGCATCCGGAATCCTGTAACCAAGTTTCGGCAAAGGCCTTTTTGTTTTCCTCGCTTCAACTGTTTATTTTCCTATGACCACCTGTTCAATTTCCGCCACGCAACTCGCTATGAGTGCCTGAATTACGCTGAACATTTTGGGCCAGCTATGCGCCGGACTTCCTCTCACTTAGATCTAACCACCTGTGATGGACCGCAGCATGCCGGGTACTTTTGCTGTCGACACGCCCAACAACACCTGGCTGCTTCCGTATCGTAATGCCGGGACGAATAATGAAAACCAAGAAAAAAAGCCTGGCCGCGATGATGACCACCTGGCTAGCACTCGGCCGAGTTGCGACGACACAAATGTGTCGCGGAGCATGAGCCAGGAGCCAATGCTACCACTTCGCATAGCTTCGCCTACCCAATCAATCACTAGTCGAGATGGAGTTAACCTCACGAATATACCGACCTACGAGGCAAACGCCCCGCTCTGGCGAGCCCCGCGTCCCACCTCTGCATCTACTCACTCCTCAAGCGAGGGCCCTCTAACGCCCGCATCGGGGAATTCTGGGTCGGGCATCTCTATTAGAGGTTTGGAACTGGCGGCCGAGAAGGCAGGCGGAGACTATGCGTGGTCGATCGAGAGCACGCCGTACCGAGCGAGGACGCACAACTCGCCGGCTGTAAGTTCCGAGTTGGCGCCTCGGTCTTGCGTTGCCCAGCGATTGTCGACGCGCGGCGCGTCCTCGATGAATAATAAATCCACCGGCGAATCATACGTCTGGCTTTCTTCCAACGGCTTCAGCCCCCCGCGCGAATGGGACGAAGGTGATGTGGCGGGTGCCATCAGCCAAACCTCGGGGCAAAGCCAGGAAGAGGAATATCAAAACCATCCAGGCCACCAGTTTTGGGAATGGGTTGATAAGAAACAAAAATGGCGAAGGCGGGGTACGGAGGACGAGTGGTTTCCAGAATTCATCGCCTAAATTGGCCTTTTACTTGACGCTCGATTTTTTATTTTATTTTTTGCATTTTTTACTCGTTGTTAGTTACTCGATATATGTTTTCTTATTTTATTTTTTTCAATTCACATAGATGTATATTATTACTCCATTATATATTTAATGTCTTTTTTTGAGCCCCTGCAGCAGCTGTCTCGGGGCGACGTCCAATAGTAACGTCAGGTGGGAGGAGATTGGCATTGTAAGACAGCGCAACGAATGAGATATGGGATGGGAACAATATGCTAGCCTCAGGTACATAGGCTCTAGTGGCCCTTCATCAAAGTCGTTTATGAAAATGCAGTCGCCACTCTTCTGGGGTAGTTCTCTGATCATATGCAACTATCCAACAAAAGACCCGCTATGACATCCAATACTTTTTTTCCCCAGGGTCGCTTCGCCCCGATCCTTTTTTTGAGTGTATCCAGACCTGCAAATCCTTAGGATGACCACGCGAGTGAGTCATCAAAGGGCAGTGTTTTTTGACTCAACGAGGTTGATGAATCAAATCAGATGGCGCCATGACCTACGCTAGCTGATCCACTTGGCTGTAATCCAGAATTACTTGTTTAGGCGGCAGCGGCCGTTTCAAGATTCAAGAGAAAAAGACTGTCTTCCATCATTTCCTCTCTAAAAAAAAACCACATGCTACAACGACACAAAACAGCACCATATAAATTTCAAAATGGAGAAGAAGCATCTGGGAAGTCTCCCAGATGAGCTCCTCCTTGACGTTGTCGAGTATCTCGACACGGCTCGCGATGTTGCCCACCTCGGCGCATTGTCGAAACGCACCCACAGCCTCGTGCAGCGAGAAGGCTGGCGCACTTTTGTCAAGACTCGCTTTCCGTCATTGGAGATACCCGCGAATCGCGAGTCGAAATGGAGCGCCGTGGCAGATCGCGTCACGTACCTAGACCGTTGCTGGGACAAGCGAGGCTTTGATTTACGTGTATTGCAGGAAAAGGAGGCGCAGACGTGGAAGCAACGCCGGAGGATTCCTCGGGCCCAGTCTGTCTCTTTCCATCCTGTGTTGGATGCCAGACTGACAACCGACCTGGGAGACGAGGTTTTCGCAGCAGGGGTTGGCGAGAACCTCATTATTCGAACCAAGCCACAGAATGGCAAAGACAGTGATGTCTGGCATCGCCTTCTCGGCCAAACTCACGGCTATAGACCCGGCACTGGTGATGTAACAGCCGTGTCAGTGATTGAGCGCCAGGGGCTCCCATGCGTGGCGGTGGGAAGGGCAAATGGAGACATCCAGATCTTATCAGCCGAGGACGACTTTGCCCAGTCGCTACAAAACCTAACTTTGGGAGATGCGCACGAAACCAACCGCGCATCAAATCCGATGAGAAAGTCACCAGGTCAAGTAGCAGTGTCCTGGACGGAATGGGAACAGCAATCAAACATGTTGGCCAGCTGCCAGGGCCCAAATCTTACTCTTCACGACCTTTCTGCCTCTGGGGATGCCAGCTTGGCCCCAATTGCCCAGTACGACTTCTCCCAAGGCAACACTGCAGACGGCCCATCTCTGATCAGAGGCGTCAAGTTTATGAGCAAGGATATTATTGCATGTGCCTTGGGCGGAAACCCCGATCCACTGCGCTGGGGCAAACTGACTCCCACTGGTCTTGAGTTCTTCAACGCAGCGAACAATGCAAGCGTCTTTGATGATATTGATGCTTTGACAGACGTTCAACACGGATTCAAGACGACTGTCCGGGCTATAGAGCCAGTAAGAGGCAGAGGTAATCAGAATCTACTATTGAGTGCCTGGAATGATGGCACCTACAGGTCAGTTCGAACTAACGGCAGTCAAAGAGCAGAAAACTAACGTCACGGCAGACTCACGGATATCCGTACACCATCGCCACATGATGCCGTGTATCGTGATGGCTTTCAGCCCTACCACACTGGCAGTTCCTTGCTTGTGTATGGAGCCGAGCGGTTCATTGCAGGAAGCAACATTGGCGCAAATCTTCACTTTTACGACTTTCGGTTTCCAAAACCATATTACCACACAACCGCCCTTCCCTGCTCTACCAAACAACCATACCCAACCCCAGCTTCAACCCGCGGAAATGATAGCACAACGAACCCGGACTGGCACTCGAAGTGGAAAAACTCGCAGTGCGACGTCCAAAACGGACTCCGATGTCCTTGGCACGACCAGTCAAGGTGGGATAGCTGGAGGTCCGACGCAACCCTCCACATTGGCGACTCTTCGTCGTACCATCGCGTCTATAGCCTCTGCAAGTCTTCGGATCTATCGGATACATTCTACTGCGGCGTCAGCGGGGGCGTGATGGAGATGAATTGGCGGCTTCACGACGAGATAGAGCCGGAAGAAAGACAGAAGAAGCCCACCGTCCCACAGGGTTGGCATGATGATACACCCGCCGGCCGGGTGACGCTGATTGAGACGGGCATCAGTCACTGCCAAGCAAAGAATTGGGGGCTTGGGGAACGAGGTGTCCCGGATTTGATTGACAGGTTCGAATCCAACGCGTCGCATCCCGACCTATCAGAAACTACGATGCGGCATAGACTGGATTGGACATTTCAACGGCCGTTGAATTAGAACAAGCACAGAGAGGAGTCTGGTGGAGTTTTTTTTTTCTTTCTTTGAGGAATAATATGCGATGATCTACAAAAAAAGGATATCTCTTTCGGCATCTAGAAAATAGATTTATATGAGAAACCCTCTTGGGCCCCGCGCAACCGCTCGTGAATGAGTCTCTCTAACAAGGTGTAAAACAAAACAATAACCAAAGACTTTGTCGTGCCTGGCCCATAATCATTACAATAATATAACTCTATTCTATAGCTTTGGCTCGGGGGTGAAGAGAGCTAGTCTTTCTCGGAGCGTCTCCTCAGCCTCCTTCTCGATTCTCTTGACGAGGACATCGCATGTGGGGATATCGTGGATGAGACCAATGACTTGACCTGTGGTCCAGACCTGCAAAGGGTAAAGTCAGTACATTGTCGCATAAAACTCGGTGCGATTAAAAGAAGAAAGGGACAATAAAACTTACGCCGTATTCCACATCTCCATTGATAAAGACCTCCTTGCCCCTCTTGCCGCTGACAAAGGGTGCAATCTCCTCAAACTTGCCGGTGGTGCTCTCGCGCTCAACCTTGAGGCCCTCGAGGGCGACCTTGTTCTTGAACAGGCGGGTGGTGTTTGTCCAGCGGCGCATCAGCAGGGTGGTGTCGGTCTCCTGGGCCTTGACGATCTGCTCCTTGACGTTGACGTGGATGGGGGCCTCGACAGTGCACATGAAGCGGGTGCCCATGTTGACACCACAGGCGCCGAGGGCGAGGGCGGCGGCGAGGCCCTGGCCGTCGGCGAAGCCGCCGCTGGCGATGAAGGGCACCTTGAGCGTCTGGCGGGCCTTGCTCAGCAGGATGAAGTTTGTAATGTCGCTCTCGCCCACGTGACCGGCGCACTCGAAGCCGTCGATGCTGAGGAAGTCGACGCCCAGCTTGACGGCGCTCTGGGCGTGGCGGATCGTCGTGCACTTGTGCAGCACCGTGACGCCGGCCTTCTTGAGCTGCGCGATGACGGGGCCTGGCGAGTTGCCCGCCGTCTCGACGATGCGAATGCCCTCGTCCACGACGGCCTGGGCGTAGGCGCCATAGTCCGGGGGAACCATGGCAGGCAGCAAGGTGATGTTGACGGCGAAGGGCTTGCTCGTAAGGGTGCGGCAGCGGCGGATCTCGGCGCGGAGGGCCTCGGGCGTGGGGAAGATGAGCGCCGTGATGATGCCCAGGCCGCCCGCGTTGGACACGGCCGAGGCGAGGTCAGCAGTGCCGACGTGCATCATGCCGCCCTGGACGACGGGGACTGCGACAAAGAAGAAGGCGCGTTAGCTTTCGGGGAAATTTTCACAGCGTATCAAAGGTTGGAAGGGAGAGACCCGGTGCGAAAACATACCTCGAATGCCCAGGGCGCGGGTCAATGCTGTGTTGAAAGGCATGGTGTAGTGGTGGTCGTGAGGATGATGGTGTTGTTGGAGACGGTTGGAGTGCGATGGAGACGGAGAGTTGGTCTACTAGACTTCGGGGCCCCAAAAAAAAAAGGAGAAGACAAGCTTGGATTTCAGTCTCAGGCGTCGCAGCTGTGTTAATGACAGAACCAGTGTTCTCGACGGCAAGACAGACCAGCTCTCCAGACAGATATATTGGCAGGTTTACAAATAATCCCGAGGCTAAAAGCAGAGGAATTCCCAAGGGATCTTGGCCTGTTGCGGACTTGGCCCTTGGGTCCGCGCGGTGCCGAGGTCCATCCCCACACTCCCACTCCACACTCGGACCGCTGCACACCCCCCGCAATCGTGTCGCCCGTTCCCACTCTCACATGCATTCCGCAAAGAGAAAAAAAAGGATAGGCCCGGCCAGGCCTGGCTGCGCGTAGCACACCATAGTTAGCAGCCCTTTGGCGCTGTCACTCTGGCCAGGGGCGATGCGACTGTGACCACCACACGTGCCCTCGCCCGTCCACCTCTCTTCTCACATGATGACGTCGCCGCCAACGGTAAGCTGACCTTGGGTGCCTCGACCAATGGCTTCACACGCAATAATCGCTTCATAGATGAAAAAAAAAAAAAACATTGCTCAATAAATACGTATCAAATATCAAAAAAGCACTCCCAAAACTCACTTGCTTTAAATCACACCTTCTTCTCCAAGGTTCCCCATTTTAGCTCACTGTAGCCGTTTGTTACACTAGGTTCCCTTCCCCGTCCTGTGTGGTAAAAAATCACCCCCCATCGAAAGCCTTGGCCCAGCAAAATAACGCCCTATGATACAATATGCATATAAAAAAAACGTCTCTCCAATAAGACCAGTCCACCTCATGGTTGAAATGGCCATCAATACTCCGGCTTGGCAGCAGGCACTTGTGGCGACTCCCATCAGATGCTGACTGCATCAGTACCTTGTGCCATGTATCCGAAGCGATACAAACATCATCGGTTCGTTGAATCATCGTCTCATTATTCCCTTTTCACTTGTCTTGGTGTTCCATTCATGTCGTGTTCCTCCTCTTAACCCAGTCCTGCTTCGGCACCCAGCCTGTTTGGTGGTGTCCTATCCCTGGGCTTCTCGACCAAATCGGCATATGCATCCAGGCATGACCCCATCACCTTGACAATGTCGAAAATATGCGTTCCCTTAAATGTTTCGGCCCATAGACGCACAACTGCGCCTGCGAGCTGTCGAAGTTTTGCGCTGTCGCTAGTCGCCATTTCCGCATGTCCCGACCCCGAGTTTGCGCCAGTGAGTGAAGGGTCGATCGGCACCGCAAACTCCGTCTCATCAAGCATGCGTCGCACCATTTCGAGCAGGTTCTTTTCCTCGGGAGATGCTGGGGCATCATTAGGTCCAATCGCACCCAGTGTCAAGAGCCACTTTGACACCAACACTGCGCACTCGAAATTACACACTAGAGCCCCTTGTCAGTGCGTGTCCTTGCTTATCTGTCGCCGGGAGATTACTTACTTGAGTGCTGGATGCTCCATTCCGCTGACTTGGTCCTCGCCACGTAATTAACACCTGCCTTTACCAGCATCGAGAGCGCATGGATAGCTTGGAAAACGGCCCGGTGCAACCTCGGGCTCCTCACAAGGAGTGGTGTTCGGCTCAAAGCCGACGCTACCAGCAGAGGATCCCGGGTTTCAAGTGCCGTAGAAGGAGAAACATCAGTGTACAGTCGAAGATGCGCCAAGCGAAGCAGTGCTGTCGCCGTGAAGTCTAGTGTTCCTCCCTCAATCGAGTCCGATACGCTAAAATGCCCAGATTCCGCTGCTCGGAGTTGGTGCTGGTCTTCAAAGCTGGTTTGCCATATCCGCAGCGCTTGGGCGACCTCTTCGACATCCTCGGGCTTCATGGTTCGGTGGATATTGTAGGGCAGCCCAGCTGTAAAGGACGTCTGTTTCAAAAGGTAAATGTGCTGAAGCAAGGCATGTATCAGCACATGGCTACCCAACGAAGACATTTGCGTCGGGAGACTTTGATTTGTGCGTCCAAACAGCCGGGAGAATGCTTCGTGAAGCGTAAGGTCCATGGGAGGTGTCGTCGAACGCAATTCCTGCCATTGCCAAGCACTCTCTGCCCTCCAAAGCTTTCCTCTTTGTGGCAAGGGAAGATTCAATTCCGACGTTAGCAGCAGCGGTGGCATGTTATAAGCGATACTGCATAGGTTAAAGAAGCAGTAGGCAATAAGCTTGGTTCGTGTCGCTGTTTCGATGCGAATCCAGGTCTCCCAGTCATTAACTGCGCTCTGGCTCGCTTCCGCCACCAAGCCCTCCTCACGGATCAGAATCGCCAGGGTGCTCTGCAACGACAATGCTTCATGCAGGATAGTCTTTACGCCCCACAGTCCTACAGCGAAAAGCAGCAAAACTGCTTGAATCGTCTCAATTCGCGCCTGAGGGGTATTTGGAGAACTACAGGTCACACACATTAGTCGCTGTTGGATTATCAGTCTTTCTGGGGAACTTACTATGGCTCTCGATGCGTGTCCTGTGTTATTGGCCGCTCCGACTGCGCGGATGCAAAGGAATGACGGTATGTCGTGCTGGGGGATGGTCTAGTGGAGTGAGGGCTGTATGCTGCTGGTGTAGGGAGCAGTGCATGAACTTCGGAAATGCGCCTCCTGCGGATTTGCTCCATCGCGATGGCCTTCGCGGCATACCAAAGTGCATATCCTCGATTCTTTTCAAACCGATACTGAGCACCAACAGCAAGAATTGCAAGGAGGAGCTCGGGGGCGGTCTCGACCGGTGAGAATGTCGGCAAGTGCAGGAATGGCATGTGCTCGTGAAGACCGCCGATGTAACCCTCTAGGAATCTGGTGAGGGTGTGCCGGGATGGGAAAACAAAGTCATTGGGTAAAACTGATGAAAACTCATCCAGTCTATTCTTAATAACAGTGTGATCTACGACGGAGATGCGGAGCGATGTTGGCCGAACCGAGTCGTCAGTGTCCCGGGATTCCGGCATGTTTGGGAATCGAGAAGGGAACAGTGCCGAAGGCTTTTCATGGCGTCTTTGGCCGGGTGCACCTCCGGAAGTTCGAGACCACATGCTCATCTGCTGGTCGGGCTCGAAATGCGGAGGCAGGAAGTGGGCCGAGGAAGAGAACTCATCTAGGAAAAGATTGTAGTCATCGTAGGTACCATTGGTTTGCTGAGGCACATATCCCGGTCCGAGTGGCCCCTCTTCCCGAGATCGATCCGAGTAACCCATGGTCGAATCCCCATAGCTCTTCCTCCGCGTGTCCACGGGGGAACGTTGGTGAGAGGCATCATTTGGCGGTTGGACCGCATTCCCTGAGCTTGCGAGGGCAGCATCGGATAGCAGATCCAGGTTGCATGCATTCGGCCTTGTTGGGGCGCGAACATCCTGAGGGGCTGAGATTGTCGTCGGGGGAGGCGCCGATGCGGGATGAAACTGATGTGACTGCTGCGGTAGCGATTGCGACAACGGCTGCTGTTGGGGCCCATTATGGTGGTGTATGGGGATAGCATCAGTGTCTATCTGGCCCTCTGACATTGACGTCTTGTGAGAGGTGGTGGAAGGATTTGAGGACAGCTTCCGTGGACGGTTGCCATCTTTGTTCCCTTCATTAAGGTGAACAAGCTTCTCGTGCCTGACGAGAAGATCCCTGATATCCATGTAAGCATGCGAGCCAGATAAAGAGGGTGAATGAGTTGAAGCGGAAAGCTCAGCCCAGGGCAAGTGAAGAAGAACACGAGCACGGGCGAGTGGATGAATAAAGGTGTAAGGAGGTGAGTGGGTGACACGGGCTGGGGGAGGGTGCAATATAGTGCAATTAGTCAACGACGACCAGCTAGCACCACGTACCGTCTTCCGAATGTCTTCCCACAGCGGTCCCAACCGCAAGAGAAGGGCTTCTCCTTTGTATGAGTGCGCTCATGTCTCTGAACGTGCTCCACACGCCTTTATGAACATGTCAGTATCCCGGGACCACGAAGCAGCGGGGGCGGGTAGGGAACGAACCTGAAGCGTTTACTGCAGTACTTGCACGGCAGCGTCTTGGGCTTTGGTTGACGGGGCTCCGCGGGTTCAGGAGCGACAAGAGGCATCGGGGGCCCAGCTAAGGACCTCGGAGGCGGACCCTCCATGGACTGAATGGCGAGCATGATAAGTCAAAGTTGCCCAAGCAATAACACGTCGAGGGGATCGGGCGGGAGTAAGGGCGTAATGTGGGGGAAAAGAGTTGAGTTACAGCGAGAGATGAAGGGAGAAAGGGAGCAAGCAAAATTGGAGGTCGAAAGATGCAGGACGGATGGTAGATTGCGGGGTGCGTTGAACGAAGAGCATGGCATGTGGAGGGAGCATCGGAGGTGGCCCGTGGAAGCGGGTGCAAACAGAGGCAGGCTGGAGGCAGGCTTGCGAGAAACCCCCCGGGACGGGGCACGGGCGCGGACAGAAGAAAGCCGCCAAAGACGCCCCCTTGGGGTTCCCCTCTCCAAGTCAAGGTACGTTGCTTGTGCGCTGGAAGGTCCCCTCGTGTGCTCCGGTGGAGATACCCCAGGCCTGTGAACTCTGGTGGTGCTGAGTGGTGGAGGAGGGGGGGCCCGCCGGGAAACGTATCCGACAGGCACTAGGTGCGGATGCTTGGACGAGGTTATGTGTATGCGTATTTCCTCGGCGTCAGATGCGACGGGCGAGAATGCGGAGGTAGACGCGGAGAGTACAAAGAAAGCCAGAGACAAAGCCAGAGACAAAGACGGGGGGTAGAACGTCTGAGTGTCTAGAGGAGGTAACGTTGACGGTCAAGCATGGAGAGCATGTGAGAAGGGGGCAGGAGGAAAGGCTGAATGAATGTAGTACCGTGTAGGTCTTGGACCTTGGACTTTGGGGGGGAGGGGCATGGATTCAGAAGGCAAGTGTGTGTCAAAAGGGCTAGCTGGGCTCTTGAATTGGCACCGGGGACCTGGCACCGGATCGGGATGGAGGTGGAGGCGCTCGGTTGTATGAGGAGGGCGTGGAATGAACCTCGGGGTTGCAGGAACCGAGCAAGGGCGCGGGCTGACTTACCAGCATTGTTGTTGGTATTGGCGACTGATATCCTGCCAAGGAGAGGGGAGTGGGCGTGGCTGTCAGTAGCTTGATGGCATCAATTGGGCACTAAGCCGGCTTGGTAGTTGACAAGATACAAGATGGAGGAAGCGTGCAGGACGAGAAACGGTGCTCGAGGGGGAGATGGCCAAAAAAGGATTTGTGGCAAACCAGAGTGGAGAGGAGGAGAAGGGGCAAGACGATGGAGATGTCAAATGGCAGTGGATGGTAAGGTATGGTATGGTCTGGTCTGGGGTCTGGGGTCGGTGGGGGGGCCGAGTTTGCGTGACTGTGACACAAAGCACCATTACGATTACGGAAGTACAATTGTCCCAGAGGGCGCTGTCCCGTCGTCTCCGGGTCTGGGACCTGCCCCGGGAGCCAGCCCGGGAGAGATGGAACTCGGGGGGTGTGGGAAGTTTGTGCCAAGATGATGCTCGACTGCTGCAGAACGAGGCGGTGGGGCGGGCGCAATGGCCAGGGCGGGGAAATTGGAGGTGGAAAGATGGGAATACCGGGATCGGGATTGGGACTGGGAGGAGAAGGCAGCGCGGTGCAATGTCAACAGTAGCACAAAGTGTGGAGGCAGGTGCGTGGGAGAGGAAAAAAAAAAAGAAGTGGGCTGTCCGGGGTATCTCCAAACAGTCGTATGAGATCCAAGTACTGTACCCGATCCTACCTAGCCACCAAGTGCAAATGGACTAATGACACATCGTTCCTCCAAAAGGCAAGGGATAGCGCAGCTCATGGGAAAAAGCAATGCCGGGATGTGGTTTGGCAATTGGGTACGGGTTATGTTAGGCGCGACAAGCTCAGCCAGGGAGGGCGTGTTAAGCCACGCGCAGAGGAAAAGGGAAAGAAAAAATTCTACAGGGTGTCAAAGAGGGCCAAGAATCAAACGTCAACGTAAGGAAAACGCCAGTGAGTGGCGGAGCCAAGGGCTGGTCTCTGGATGGCCCGGAGAGGCTGGGGGGTGTCTGCACGAATAGGAACCTGCGGCATGGGTTGGGGGCATGTGTGAAGATGGAAGAGGATGTGAAAGGCGTGATGAAAGGGCCACAGACAACGAGAGTGATATATGACGAGTGTGAGCAAAAGTATCTTTCACATATGCTCCAGACTAAAACTGATAAATTGAAGCCAAGAGGTAGGGGGAAAAAAAGAAACAAGCAAAATGCGGTTGATGGATTTCCGAACAAGTGCCCGGAATTCATCACCAGACGGGGTACGGAGTTGTGTGTACAGTACCTGGGCTTTGGGGCCCCATGGGGTTGACTCCGCACTTTGGAGAAGGAGGGCAAGCAAGCCCACTTTTAGGCAGGTCGCGACATGAGCGGGGGTGGTAGGACATGCGCCAGTACTTGCCAAGTGAGGTAGGTACCTCGCCGGCCTCAGTGCTGTTGTGGAAGGTACGTGCCCACAGCGCCGTGCATCGCTGTACCACATGTACATGTACCGCTGCGCTCCAACCACAGGCGAGCAGCAGGGGGTCAGCGCGTGGCCAATGGCCAAGCTTGGAATTAACGTCCCCCCATCCTCCCCCCTCCTAGGGCCAAGGATGCTCGAGCATGGGCAGGGCGGGAGAGGGTTTGGGCGACGTCGTTGCGGAGGTAGCTCTGTGATTGGGCCGCCTGGGTCCCGCCTGCCGTGTGGCTTGGACTTGGCAAGTAAGGCAAGTCGTTGGATGCCCCAGCCCGGGAGTACCTTCCTTGCCTGCTTTTCGGGGTCATCTTCCCTTCTTAGCGCCCCTCTGTTCTGCCCTAGGGGTGTTCTGTCCCGGAAAAGCCTGACGGGTGACCAAAAGAATCCGGCAAATCCTAAACATCACGGGTGGCGTGGTGTGCAGTGTTTCTGTCTCCCCATCATTGATCTGATCCCTGGTACGAGCCCGGTGTCTTGTTTCCTCCCCGATGACCGCCATGACGTTCATCCTCTGTGCTCTGTGCCCTTTGCCTGTGCTCTGCTCCGTGCGACCCGGCTTGTCTCTCCGAATGCCGTTATTCAACGGGATCCGCGTTCGCTCGTCAACCAAAAACCAAGCACCGACTGTCCGAGTGCGCTGGCGACGGGCAATGGGAACATTCAAGAGCAGAACCCTGCAAAAGACTCCATGCTACTCCTCACAAATCACACCGCCATCCTCTTCATCTCCATTCCCCGCGCCTCCGCTTCCCCGGACGGTTCATCTGCCCACCGCATTAACATCGTACATCTCTTCATTATACATTGGGTTCGCCCCAGCCAGCGCGCACTCACTGTTAACCCATCTGTCCGACTTGGCCTTGGTCCATCCTCCGACGTGGACGCGACGGACAACATGTCCAAGACATTGTGTCCAGTGTCAGGTGCTCATCATGCAGGGAATCCCTGATTGCGCAGCTTGTCTTGTCTCTCTGTCTGGCTGCTCCGATCCTTCTCATATCCAAACCACCCTCTGAGCATCGCCCCATATCCCCAACGATTATTACTCAGGTCGCCGTTAGCTTCACGCAAAGTGGCCCTGTGGAGCCTTCAGATGGAAATTCACAGCGGCTTTTCGTTGGGACATGGGGCATGGCTAGGGCAGCGGGGGTGAGGCATGGGCGGAGCAAAGGAGGCGTGAGCGATGGCCTGCAAGCGATTTTCCTATGACGCCAGTCTCCTCACGCACATAGGATCCCGCACCAGGCCTGGGCACGGACACGGCCATGGTCATGACAAGCTAGGGGAGGAAAAGAGGCATGAGGAGCACCGGGGTGACACCATGAGAGCCTCGCGCATCGAGTCATGGAAAGGTTATCTCCTCGGCAAGCTCGATGCTACACTGCAGCACCATGTTGCTAATATCCCGGGACGCTATGGGTTGGATCTTGACCTACCTGATCCTGGATCAGGCATCGAGTCATCTAGGGACTAACAACGCATCACCTCCTCTTCTCCCCCTCCTCTGCGGCAGAGAACCACTCAGATGCAGGCCGATCAGCCTCCTCTCCAGGGTCCATCGGCCTCTCAATTGGTCAAGCGGGAGGGTACAGCTAATGTTGTTGAGACGCTCTTCCTGTTGACACGCAGCCTTCTTAGGTGAGTGTGTGCATGTGTATGTGTGTGTCATGCCATCAAGGTCTAGACGACCCAGACCACTCGGCTGGCAGGCGGTTTTCTCCCGTTCCAGCAAGCAAAGCACTGCTGCGGTTTTGCTTGGAAACCTAGCGCCAGCCTAGGCAAACAAAGTTGAGCTGGAGAAAATTGCCAAATTGGTAAAAAAAGAGTTGCCAAAGAAGGCCACAAGAGTACATGGCCTGTGCCCTCTTGGCCGGCCGATGTGGAGTGCGGAGAGACCATGGTGTGGGGAATCTAGTCGATTCTAGCCCTTTTGCCCCGGGTATTTATCTCGGCTCAGCCATCAAACTTGCTATCGCCGTCGTATCGTATGAGCCATGGCTGTTCGTGACCCTTTTGCAATTGCAATCCTCCATCCCCACAACCGTGGCGGCGTTGCACTCGCCCTCTCCACTTTTACACCTGCACTTCCCCGTGGGGTTTCGGCATTGCATGAGATGAAGGGCCACACACAAGATCAATTTTGATAATACCCCAGAAACCTCCATAATCTGCTGTCTTGGCTTTGTACATCACCTGAGGAGAGGACAGGGGAAGTCGGGCCGCCAAGCCGGACTATTTCTCGGCCGTGGAGCCAACCAGGTTCCGTTCTTTGAAAAGGTCGCCACCGCAATACAAAGAATGGCCAAAATATCGGCCGCGACGACACTGAACATATTCTGACAATGCTCTAATTTTCAGCAAAGTCAGATGGATGGACGGGATCAACGCATAAAGTAGTCTAGTTACTGCTGACCCGGACGTGACCCCTCAGTGCCGCGATCGGAGGGTGCACCATCGGGCCGACGCATCACGTCGTTTGGCTATCAGCTCCTCGTCCTTGCCAACAGACCTGTCTCGGCTTCTAGCCTCGATAAAACGCCCGCATCCTCAGTCCCGAGCTTTTCATCCAGGTTAAAATTAGCCGCCAAGTCACGTCCTAGCCTGAGCGTTCGTGTCACCATGGGTTTCTTACTACGAGACGCGCAAAACTCTGAACGCTCAAATTTGAATCCAAAGCAGGGGTACCCAAACGGTCCATCGCTTTCCTTCATATTCTACGACATGGGCGACGTTGGTCCAGAAATTTGCTTGCTCCTCCTCGTCTGTTCTTGTTTGCGGTTTGGACCAGACCGTTTCCTTTGGTCATGTGAAATGTGAAGTATTTGCCGTCATCTTGAATCACACCGCATAAGACCTGTGGTGTGACTCGCCTAACCGTGACCTAGTTGAAGTTGGTGGCCAACCCGAGTCATCCTCAAGACTTGCTCGGCACTTGTAGTAACCATTGTCTTACGTCACATGCTCTATGTGGTCTTGGGGTGAAGAATTTGAGGTTTCTTGGAGAGACTGAGGCTTCCGTTCTTACCTCGGCAGCCAAATCATAGCCTATGTTGTAGATAGACATACCATTCTTTTTTCCTTTTTGGATTACTAACAGATAGCTTCGATCAAGGACATGGAATATTACAAACAATTTCATGACTATTATGAACTCCCGTTTACACCACAGTGGTACCACTGAGCTGCAATGGCCACCTGAGTCTTTACTAAAATAACCATTGGCTTCAGTATGTCCAATTACAACTATGCGGAACACTTCTTTTCCATCTACCGGATGAAAGCCTACGGCTTACCTTCGGAGGGGCACCAAAACAACGGAAGAAGGCCGAGATTCCACGATGCAACAATTCAGACAAGGCAGAGCGGTCGGGGCAGCCCGAGCGTGATCTCTTTTCAGGATGAATGATGCCGGTCAGCCCTACTCATCACCAACATGCACGACCCTTTTTCAACCTATGCGTGCTAGCAATGCAGCCAGAGGGGATGGCGCATCCTAGTCTCGTGCTCTATATCGACCCCGTTGTCTCGACCCTCCAGACGAGTTGCCTCTCCTGCAGCAACGACGCCCACACCCCCAACCCCCAAACCCTTGCCGAGTTTCGGCCGGCACTCTCCAGGACGAGTCGAAAACCCACATAGTCCAAGGACCCCGGCGCAGAAAAAACAAAGCAGCAAGCCACGCAGCAGGCCCATGCGTAACAAGGAGAGGAGCCCAGCGCGAATGGATGTTCCTGTGACGGAGGCCTTATGCCCTCGTTGAGCTGCACGCATATCCCAAAGGGTCCATTCCCCCCTTCCCCAGGGTAGGCCCGGCTATGGCCCCGGCATACCGCGATTCCGGGGTAATAAGAATGTGGGGTTGGCAAGACGGAAACCCCAAATTCAAAAAATCGATGAACTAGCGTATGTACGGACTGTACAGTCACAGAGAGTCCAAGGGTTTTTTTTTCGTTTTCTTTTTTTCGGTTGTCTCTTATCTCTGTCATTTTTCCTTCATCTACAAATGGGTCCGTGTGGTTTGCTTTTTTTCTTTTTATATTATCAGTGACGTCGTTGATTCTCGCGAGGTTGCCGTCGGCAGTTCACCTAAGACGCCGTCGGGAGGCCTTCCGCGCCGGCCGGCATTGATAATGAGTTGGACAACACAGGAACGGCCAGCCCACTCGATTGCTCAACCTTTTTGGCGTGTGTTACGATGATAATTGCCCAGAGGCCGCGCTTAGCCCACGGAAAGGAAAGCAAGCACTTATTGGATCTCCCCCCACCCCCAAGAAATGAAAAGTCGACACTAGATGTGCTAAAACATTTACCCATTAACAACCCGCATATCAAAGTGGCTAGCTGTACAAGCACATTTTGTCCCCTTGTCCATAGACGCTGTTTTAGTGCCTTTCGTACGCGGAACGAATATGTCCCTTCCCCCCCCCAACATGCTGCCGAATGATGCAAGGCTCCGCCCACATTGGCCCCCTCCCCTCATCATCTGTTACTCCTCTTACTCCTCCTCCGCGTCCGGGGATCAATTTGGTCATCATCCCTCCCCCCTGTTCCCTGCTCCCTTTGACATAGGGACGTGGTAGTGGTGGCGAGACCCTCTTCCTCACTCACTCGCTCAGCCCTGGTGGGAGAAGCCGACCTCACCGCTCTCGCTGCCCAGCTTGATGAGGCGCTGCCTCATACCCTCGGCCCTCTGCCTCTCGGCATCCTTGAGCCCTCCAAAGGCGCACCTGTCGACCCAGCCGCCGACGCCGTGCTGCAGCACATTCCTGGCCCGTAGGCTGCTCCCCTGGACGTGACCGACGGAGCCGTGCAGCGTCATGCGCTCCTTGGACGAGTCGTAGACGCCGCGGTGCAGGATGTTGTTGTTGTAAAAGACAATGTCTCCCGGCTCGAGCTTGACGACGAGCTGGTCCGGCAGCGACTTCTCAAAGGGGTCAGCGGTGCGCTCCGCGTCCGTCCTCGGCCGGCTGTGCGAGCCCGGCACCACGACCAGGGAGTCGTCGTCGTAGAGGGCGAAGTTGTACTGGGCGTGGTACGCCGGCCTCCCCAGGCGCTCCATCTCCTCTTGGGGCATAGCCTCGGCCGGGATGTCGTCGCGGTGCCACCTCAGCTCAAAGTCCCTGTCCGGCCGCACCAGCATGTTGAACAGCTCCATGATGAGGTGCTCGTCGCCGCACTGCAGCAGCTGCTTGACGATGCCCAGGATCTCCTCCGAGAAGTACACCTGCGTGAATCCCTCGTGGCCCGGCAGATCCGGGTTCATCAGGTGCTGCACGCCCCAGATGCCGTGCTCCTTGGCCTGCCCAGCATCCCACGGCGGGAACTGCTTGCCCACCGTCCGCACGTACGGCCACCCGCCCCCACGCGCGAGCTCCGTGGCCTTGCTGCTCGCCGCTCGTAGCTCCTCTAGCCTCGATCCGCTGACTATGCTCTTGATAACAACGAAGCCATCCTGGTTCAGCTGGCTCAGGTATGGCGACGTTCCCGACTCGGCTGACATGGCGGGCGGACAAAGCTCGTGTTCCGGAGCCAAGGTAAAATGTGCGACTCGTAGCTTCTTTGGGCCGAGGGCTGTGTAGAAGGGGGGAAAAAAGAATAGACTCCCCGGTCTCGGGTGATTAGACTATGTTGTCTCCGGAATTGAGGTAGAATACTGTACACTTCTGGGTTCTTGTTTGGCGACTACAATGCAAAGATAGATCAGCTTCGCAAGAGAGGGGATACAGCGGCTAATAATGCGCCCAACAGGTGGGGAAGCGGCAGGCGAGCCACCACCCACCAGTGTGGCTGCACGCAGAAATCAGGTCAGGTAACGTAACGTCTGCTCAGTATCACGACCAGTATATGCTCACAAGTGCAGCAGTAGCCTGAGGGGAAATGCGCTCAATATAATGTTCGTATCATTGTCTTCATGAATCCTTATCTGTGTGGCCCTTGTTGCGTCTCTCCTTTTTTTTATCCTGCCCGTCATAAACCCAGCATTCCAGCAGCTTTTTTTTTTTTTTTACCCTTTGTCTAGTCCGTAACCTGCCGATTTACTTGCAAGCCTCAGCTGGCCAGCGTACAGCAAAGCCTCTCACCAGCTTCTGAATCTCAAGATCACCAGGGTCATTGTCAAAGAGGGGCTTCTCGAGGTGGCGTTCTGCAATCTGTTCGACTTCAAACTGCTGCTCGCGCGCAAGGTGAAAGAAGCGCTCGTCGGCCTCCTTCTTCCATGGTCGGTACGACGTGAAGAAGACATAAGCGACACTGTCGCGCGATTTGCGCAGTGTCTCGCTGATTGTCTTGATCAACATACCATGCTCGTTGTGCCTGAAGAGGAGATCCGCTAGAATAAGCACATCAAAGCGCTCATCTCCAGTGGAATCGCTGGGCGCATTGGGCCCGCTGTTGAGGCACTCAAGAAGTGGTTTCGAGTTCGAGCCCCAAACGAAGCCGATGGGATCCACCGTCTTGGCAATATGCCCGCGCGGCTCTACCGTCTCGTCACAGAGATCAATGTTCTGTTTCATCACATTGATAATGGATACATCAGGGAAATCTGACATAACCACCTTGCGAGCGCCAAGGATCGCAGCGACAAGGCAAGGCAGGCCAGAAGCAGCGCCAAGCTCCAGAACCGTTCGACCTCGCACACGAGAAGGGTCTTCCTCGAAATAGTCCGAGATCAGCTTAGAGCCGTTCCAGACATGATGGGCTTCCGTAGGGCTGGACCCAACAAGGTTCAGCGTGATATGTTTGCCAGACTTCATGGTGTACATTTCCACCTTGTTTGGAGGGGTAGGCGGGTAGTAACCCTCTGGGTCCTCCATGAGGTCCCCGAACCCGTAGTCAATATCGTCGCCCATTGTAAGCGTGCTTTATGCGGTCCTTTGCTCTTGGTAGAACGTTCTTTGAGGCCCGACTCGGAAACGACGAGCGACTCTTTGCGCCGGCCCAACCCAGGTGCGGAAGCGGGGGAGGGGTAATGTGCCACTGATTTGATGCCGTCTGCGGCAGCTGCTTGTATCGCAACGCAGGGTCGTCAGAGGGAACCTTGTCAGCTCGGCGTGGCTCGCAAATTTTTGAGGCTGGTTCCGTTTTCTCTATCAGCCGTTGATGTTGGTGAAGAGTTTGATCAGGGTGGGCCAAAATGGCCGCTTCCACAGTGCGGCCAAAAGGCTAGGTGCCCAACCCGTCGCAAGTATGGCTCCAAGTAGTCGTCATGATTCCCAAAATTCCGCTTTTGCAACAGCCTCGGAAGTCTCTGCGCTTCTGATGGCCCCATCCCTTTCACGGCAGAGCGATTCGAGATTATTACCCAAACCGCTGTCGTGCGAGCTCCCTCAACATGCTTACAGTGCCCTCTTCCCGGTCTCTCCACGCTCGGCGTCGCTCCTCCATCTCCTCATTTTTGGCCCTTTGAATCTCTTCGCGTCGAATCTCCCGCTCTGTTTTTCGCCGTTGCTCGCGATCTTTGGCCTGCTTGAACTCCTCAAGAGAGTCTCCGTCGCCCATCAGCTCTCGCTCATTGCCTGCCTCCATGCCAGGACTCTTGTCGCGAAACGAACGCATCTTCTCGTTCACCAATTGCTTCTTCTCCAATTTGCGTTCGCGCGTGCCTGGTTCGGCCCGGGGCACGAGTTCATCCAGGCGCTCTTTTTGCAGAGTACGATCTGCTTTGCGAGCGGCGCGGAGATCTGAAATGGAGGCCTGCCTGTCCTCTTCATTGAGTTCGGCGCGAAGGGAGAGATCCTGAATTGTTGGGATGCTAGGGCCTGCGCGACGGCTGGAATTTGTTGTCGGAAGGACAGGACCGTAGTCGTCATCTTCGTCTTCGTCAATTTCTTCTCTCGTCTCCTGTGCATCCGCGTTCCTCGTATAGCCCTTTTCGTTATTGGCCTTCTCAGGCTTGGCTTGGGGGCGACCGGCCCACGACTCCTTGGCCCGTGCAAACATCTCCGGATCATACCATCCCTCTGCAAGTTCACCTCGATTCCACTTGCCCACGAAACTCTTCCATCGGCCCTTCACTTCGCGGTCATCCATACCATCGATGTCCTTTTGCTTTTGAAGATCCAGATACATGGCAAACAGCGGCTCAAACATGGCCAAATCTGCCTTGTATAATGCTCTAGCTGAGAATGGTAGGTCCGGATTAACGGGAGTTTCGCTCGCGTGCCGGCCATGGTCGCGATGCTTGTGAGATGAGCGATGAGAGCGTGAACTTTTACGATGGCGATCAGGCTCCTCTGATGGTCGGTCGTGATGTGATGAGGATCTCCCAGCTCTCTTATATCCTGGCGACCGCGAACGCGAATCTCTTCGGCGTGTGCCGGGATCATGGCTTCTCCGGTCGCTCCACTCGCGCGATCGAGGTTCGCGATGAGGCGACCGCTGGCGGGAGTCGTTTCGGCGATCCATTGACATCAGAAAGAACTCGGAGCTCTCAAGAAGCCTCAATTCCAGTGAATGGGAAGATTTGGGGATTGTGTTGGTTGGTATACGAATAACGCCGGTTAAAGCTGGCTCAAGTTTGGGGCACCGTGGCTAAGCTAGAGTTTGCTAAGCAACCGCACAGTGCGATCCACATTTTTATTGAACATCCACTTTGCTCACTCATCAAGTCAGTGAACTTGACACGCGAGAATGGGCCCATTCGAAATTCACTTGGTAGAAACCGAATATGGATTCTATATAATTCCTGGGCTGCTGGGGAAAATCGCATATGCAGACGTAACCTGTTTATTGAGATTGTTGATTTTGCGAATTTTTCCCCTTGCATGACGTTTGTGACAGGAAGCTTAACACACCAGGCAAGGTTCCCAACGTGTTTGCCAAGAAAGCTTCATTCTAAGCAGTACGGGGCTGAAGCTAGCAACAGCTGTTGTATACTAATTTTATCACTAGTGAGAAACACAGCAAGTCCGCAAGTTTGTTCGCTTTACAACGATGTGTCTCGACCAGCAGGACAAGTTTGCAAAGAGAAATCGCCTGTGAAATCAAACCAGGGCCTCTGCATGTACAACGGGTAAGTCGAGAAATTCTCTCATTCATTCTCGATATCCTTTTTGTGCCGACCTGTCATTCAATTGTCATGCCATTCAACCATCCATCATCACTTCGAAGCTCTAGAAGGGTATCATAAAACCACAAACAGCCTCAATCTTGCAACTCCTCCATGTGCTCCATAGCATATAGCCTCGAGCAAGTTCCATCCCTTAGTTTCCCTACATCCTCCTCAACACTAGTACTTCTTGGATTGGACGCTAAATTGTCCCTTCTCAACACATATATGTAAACTACTCCTGATTAAGCTTCATTTCCCGTCTCGATAGCTGGGTCCGGGTTGTTGTGAATCACACAGCCGATACACTGGCAATCATCACCGCATGGGCAGCTAGCCGTGTCGCCAGCGCATGAATCCCCAAATGGATAGCTAACAAAGAAAAAGTCGCTGGCGGAAAGCGCTTGCTCCTCGCTCATCCCCGAGGGAGCATCGGATGGCGTCTGTGGGGCGGTTGGTGATCTCGTGCCCTCTATCGAGCTGATAACAGGCGCAGCGTTGGCGGTAGGGGAATCCGTTTGGTTTGCCGTTTCATTAATTATAGAACCATTAGAGTGGGAATGGTTGGAGTTGCCATTCGTGTGTCCGGCGTGATTTTGGGAATCGTCCATCATGCTCTGCCAGGCGGATCGCACGTAATTCTGCGTTGCCTCGTTATATGGATGCGCCGCACATCCAACGCACTGACAAGACGCCCCGCAACTACACTGATGGGATGTCCCAGAAGGATGATGATGCGCCCCTTGAGGCTGGAAAGGTACGTGTCCAGGCATGGCATATGGCGCCGGCATGGCACCCGGAGGAGCAAAGGTCATAGAAGCCATCATCTGTCTCCACTGTTCAGGCTGAAGAGGTTGTAGATACGAACCATATTGAGGCGGATAAGTGAATATAGTCGGATGGGGATAGTATCCATACATGCCATTCGGCATAATCATTGGAGCTTGAAAGGGAGGCATCATGGGAATGCCGTTTTGTGGAGCGGCATCAGGTGAAGGTAATACATCTGGCTTTGGATTACTCTTCGATGCGTTCGTGCCGGAAGAGCAGCAGCTCTTCACTTCAGACTCTTTAGCAGTAACTGGGCTAGAATTTCCTGGTGAGGAACGTGTCGAGGATTGTGTCGTGGGAGGGCCTGTTGTGACACCATTGCTTGTCTCATCGTCGTCGTCGCCGCCGCCGCCACCACAACAAGACCCAACTTTCTGAGTTGTGCTCTGAGCTTTTTCTTGCACCTGACCGTTCGCCAGTGCGACAGTGTGCCCATTGGACATGCCGTTCGTAAGATCTGGGTTCATCATGGGCGGGGGCATTTGTGGCGGGAACATAGGATATACCATGGGCCCAAATGGGCTTTCTGTTGGCACCATACCCATAGCTCCATATGCGGCAGACATGTCAGATATCACAGGCGAATTCTGCTGTACGGCGTTGTTGTAAGAAGGCATGACATTCATCATGTTCGGGTCCATCCTCTCAAACGCAGCGGGGTCAACCGATTGCCTTCGGCTAAGAGTGGAAGCGACATTCTTGTTGGTTGTCTTTTGTATTCTGTATGACGGATTGGTGGCCTTGGAAGGGCTCTGAGGCGTAGTATCCTTGGATGAGTCGTTGTTCTCACTCTTCTCGCTCTTGATTTTGGAGGTTTCAGTCGACTTGGTCCCACAGTGGCATTTCTGTTTCCTAGGAATTGCAGCCGTGACCTGAGCACAAGAGCAGGGGCGGGAAGCCGGATGAGGACAGCTGCTCAGAGGACGGCCAGGTTTCCGGACTGGGACCATTAATCGTTCATTGGCGTGTGTGCATTTGGTGGAGCGATGGCCGCGAATGCAGGGCTCGCTAGAAAAGAGACTCGGGTTAGTGACATTGTCCACAAGCGCACGCGCGCAAGCGGAGGAATGTATGGCAATGGGGTCTGGAAGGGAAATCAGCGTACCAGGCCATCTTCTGTCCATTAATGAGGGGCATGGCGAAATTGCGGTCGCGGGGCCGCTGCCACGGATTTCCAGCACGTAGGTCAAGCGGTGGTGGCTGTCAAGGTAAAGGTGATGGTGGGCAGTTAGGAAAAGGCACAAAGCCTATAAGGAGTAGGGTTGGCGACCGTCGCGAGTTAACATGAAGAAAACAGGGCGTCGGTGTCGGGCAAAGGCGCGTTGTTTCAGCCGGGATTTGCGAGAGAAGGTGTTTCTCAAGTGCGGCTCAGAGATGGTTGCGTCGAGAATAAAAAGGCACCAGCGCCGGGCAGCCGGCTGCGGGTGACGGCGCTCGAGTCGGTTGGCGAGCAGCTGGCGGCGGGACGTAGGACGGACAATCTCAGCGGGCGCGCACGGGATCCGAAAGACTGGCAGCGAGGGGCGAAGGATTGAATCCAGGGCTCGGAACGAGGCGATGTGAGGCGATTGTCGAGCAAAAAGAGTATGAGAGTGAAAAAGGTCAAATCCGGGCAAAGGAAAGAGAGATCGGGCATTCTCAGCTCACTAAAGACAAGCAAGAGCCAAAGGCAAAACACTGACTTGCGACTTAACTTAGCAGCGGGAAGGAAGCACTAACCCACCCCTCCATCCACCCATGCCACCCACACGGGGGCCCTGAGCCATGACACACCCACCCAATGCTTGCTCTGACTGTGCTTCTGCTATGGTCATCGTCCATCTACCACTTTGCCACACCACTTGCTGCCAGTGCCAATGTACAGCATCCCAATGCAAGCGCAAATGCAAACAGCCAGCAGGGATCCAGCCCCCACACGCGAGGGGTCAACTATCGTTCTCCACGGGTTGGCTAGCCCGAGTAGGCACCTGAAATACACTGCAGGCCAACTAAAAGTCCCAGTTGTTGGCTGACCGCGGCTTGTGCTCCAGCGGCCAGCCTCTGGACCCTTACATGGCAGACTGCTCTTCCGTCCCTCCACCGAGGCTCGATTAGCAATCTGGGTTGCGCCGCAGAGTCGGCCAGCCCGGCCACCGCTCTGTTGGCGCCTTTCCGACGCCGTTTCCGAAGCTTCAAAGCCGCTGTCATGGTACCGTGCTTGGCAACCTCGAGCGAACGACTCGGCCCAACACGCTAAACTTGGCGGGTGTTACAGGCGCTTCCTCGAACTGACAGTCCCTGGTGCCCCATCGATAGTAAGTGGGGATCAACGCAACAGGCAAACCTCCACCACTTAGGCGGATGGCATGGGGTTCTCCGAGCAGTCATCCGTGCACATCGCGATAGGTGACCAATAAGTCAGTCAACGACAGGAAAGGAACCGCATCTCAAAGGCCCTTCATCTCTTACGATTTTCCCCATCTCTTTTATCTCTTCTCTTGCCTCCATTGTCTCATCCTCTCATCCTCGCCTCTCTCCACATTGAGTGCCTTTCCGAACCGCTGTCGAGTCTCCATCAGGCCAACCCAGCCAAGTGAGCAAGTTTCCATTGGCTCGTTGCTCATCATCACCACCACCACCACCACCACATCCATGATCCATCCATGATCCATGACTTAGTCCACTCAATGTCCGAGCTAGGCATGGGCCTACCAAAGCCTTCTTCATACCCTGCGACAGAATACCAACGGCCTTTTTTTTCGAGTCGATCCCGCGCCAACAGGAGCTGTCCCTTCGCATCGTTAATCCTGGTGCATCCCTACACGTACAAAGTGCTTCGGATCACTTGCCCTACGCTAGTTTCACAGTAGCGGCCTATCATTCATTCCGGATCTCCCCCTCAGGGTTCCCAGAAGTGCTAATTCCCCATCGAGGCAAGCCACATATGCGGCTCGAAGACGCCAAGACCCCAGCTTGGCTCTCAGATTCAACCGAGTTCGACTGAGCAGACAAGGGCATGGACCGGCCCAATTGAGAGACAACATCAGTGACAGACTATGAACCATCTCATCCTTACCAAACTTTCCCTATGCACTATTCTCATATTAAATGACAAGCCTTGATTGCATCATCTCCTGCCTATTAGGCAATGACAACAAACAACCACTACGACCTAGAATGGCGCAAGCGCCCGGGGTTTTTTAAGTGGTCTGTCTTCAAAACAAGAACGATCATCATTAATGGGTCCGTTTCATTAAGTATTTGACAATGCTTCTAGTGATATATACAATTCTACTAGGAGTTCTTGTCTGATTCATCATCAGAGTCTGCAAACATGTCTGCTGCTCGCATCCTCTTCCGCGTCGGCGGCCCGCTCCGTGATGGGTCTTCATTTCGCTCCGACTTGAAACCTGGGTTGTGGCCCGAAGGTTCAGGATGGAGTTCTGCTCCGGTAGCTTCGTCCTCATCCATCGGCTCTCCAGCAACATCATCCTCGTCGATTGGCTCCCCGTCAACGTCCTCATCGTCAATGGGTTCGCCTTCTACATCATCGTCTTCAATAGGCTCTCCAGCCACATCATCATCATCAATTGGATCTCCAGGAACATCCATTTCCTCTGCTGAAACTGGCAGCATCCTTTCAGACGAAGCCCCGCCACCCGCTTGCCGTGCCTCCACAACCTTCCATTTTCCTTTCTTCTCAGAAGCATCTGCCTTATCTTCGGTATTCAGCGTGGGTGGATGCTCAAAGCTGCGCACAAATAGCTCCTGGCTCTCGTTCGGAAAGACGCACCATCCTTCCCAGAGATTGAGCACCAGATTCACACTCCTCTTCCATTTTTCGACTCTTAGACGACCCCACTTCAATTTTTCTGCCATCATGCCCAATGATTCGAAAATTTTACCTTCTTTTAGGGCCGTTTCAAATAGCTGACGGAACCGCCAAGCATGGCGCACGCCTGATGTCGATGAGGATGACAAAATATCGCTGACAACATACAAGGCTACGAGACTCGCAGCACTGATGTCAACACCTTCGCTCGTAGCGGTTTCGTCTTGCCCTGAGCCTAATCCTTGTGTGTCCCTAGTTTCTGATTTCTTATTTGGGTTGGCGCCCGTAAGAGCCAATGGTTTTGCAACATTGGACACAATCATATCGACAACTTCGTCAACGCCACGGCTAGCATGCGCAATTGCAAACGCAGTCACTCGCGCAACATCTCCTTTTCGTAACTTTGACATTGTGGTTGGTAATCGTGCCAGAAGATGAGTAAGCTTTGCCTTCTCCAGAGGGTTCAGGAACGTCTTGTCTGATTCCCCATCTTGGTTTTCTCGTTTTCCTTCCTCCTCAAAATCTTCATCGTCGGACGAATTGTACTCAGAGTCCGACACGAATTCATCAAGTTGCGTGGTGTATTCGAAACTAAGGTTCTTCTCAGGAGCCTTCCAGGCATGTGTTCCGTCGAATAATGGCACGTATTTGCCTTTCCGCTGTGTCTTTTGTGAACCTGTGACGACTTCCCACAGCCTCCATCGATACCAAATGCCGCCCTGGCTCCTCGCATCCCAGATCCATGCCCACTTTTCTTCTCGTTGCACCTCGGGTCGTGACATCAACAGTGCCTCAAATTCCGGGCCATGCTCCAGGATGCCTTCAATGACCTTGCTAATCAGCTGAAGAATCCGCACATCATGCGGAGGCTTCACTGGTACATGCAAGAGATTAGCCCGGTTTACTGCCGCGCCAGGGGGTCCGTATGATGAAGGCGGAGCGAATCCTCGTTGAAATGAATGCTGGGTAGATGGATTGTTGGGTCCCGAGGGCTGTTCAACCGGCTTGGCGCCGAAAGGTTGCGATGTCGAGGATAATCCCAGGGTAGGGAGAGCCGCAGAATTAGATACGGCAGAAGAGAGATGTCTGTGTAGAGAAAGGTAGTATCCGTAGCCCAGATATCGGTTTTGGAGCGCATTGACAGCAGCGTCAATCTCATTTGCGGGTGTATCCTGTGCCAGCGTCACAATCGAAACAGCACACTTTCTCTCAGAATTGCCTGGCCCCTCGGGAGGCGGAATCTTTACGTGCTCGACCGTCAAGTTGTCGGGTATCAATGCCTTGATCATGGCCGGCGAGGTGCCGGGCGGTAAATTGGACAATCGCAGCGTCGGCTTTGCTGTCGCCTTTTCTTCCGCACGATTCGTCGCCTCGCCCATGTCCTCATCGTCGCTCGAGTGAAACGCCCGCGTCACGTCCCTGCCGTTGCTGCCGCTTCCATCCTCGAATCCGAGCCCGCTCTTCTCTCTCGGCGGTCGCGCAAAGTCCTGGAACGAGCGCTTCTTGCCAAAGGACGGTGGCGGCGGACCCAGACTCCCTGGGCCGCTCTTCAAACCAGATGTGCCAAAGTGTCGCTTGCCAGCTCCGGGGCCCGGTGGCCCGCCGCCGAAGCCCGGTCGCGGGCGCTGGTGACCCGAGGCATGGTTCGAGGCCCCATGGCCGCCGTGGTGTTGATGCTGGTCATCTTCGCGGTCGAAGCTCTTGACGAACTCATCGTAGACGGCAGCCGTCTCGGCAGCCTCGCGCTTGCGCTTGGCTTCGGCTTCGGCCTTTTGGCGCTCAAAGACGGACTGCTTGGAGGGCTTCTGTAGCTTGGCCTCCAAGTCTGGAAACTCGGAGAAGCCCTTGCTGGAGGACATTTTTTTCGGCGTCGTTTTTTTTCGATTCGTTCAGGGCATCGCCGAGGAGTGGTTTTCTTTTGACGAAGGCGGGGGACACAAAGTGCAGAGCTGAGCCGTCGCGGTTTCGAGGCTGTGGTGCTGCGAAGGGCGATAGGGTACCTGGTTGGTGCATACACCTGGTACAAGGATACAGCAGCTCACCTGCATCAGAGTGACAATGCACCACAGGGTAAGACAGGATGACAGGGTAGGAAAGTCAGAAGGGAGGCACTAGGGACATCTGATTTGCCCGCGGCAACGGTTAAAAGAGGAAATAAAATTCAACTAATTGCTACGTAGAAGTACTTTTTTAAATCAAATCATACAGGTGTCATTTCATCGACCGTCATCGCGTTCCACGTCCCATGTTCCCCGCTCTCACACCTCTTACAGCTTGGCCTTGACCACGATGTTGGTAGCCACGCCCTTGGCCAACTCCTCCTTCAGATTCAACATGGAACCACCACGGCTTCCATCCTCAGTGATGAGGCCCTTGTAGACGCCGTCCGTCTCGCGCCCGGCGCCATCATTGGGCATCTCACGCCACTTCCACTTGTCAGCAAACTTGCCGCCCTGGCCCAGCAACACGTCGACCATCTTATCACCCAGGTTGGGCAGGAATTTGAGGCCGTGGCCGCTGTCGCCGGTAGCGACGAAAAGGCCCTTCCAGCCTGGGTGCCAGTCGGCGAGGAACTCGCCGTCGCGAGTGTCGGCGTACCAGCAGATGCGCGTCTTCTTCCAGGGTCGCTGCTCCAGCCCACGGAGGGGAATCAGGTCCGTCAGCGCACGGCGGAGGTCGGTGTCAGCCTCGGCGGGGAAGGGGTCCGAGGCATCGTCGCGGGAGCTGAAGGGCTGCGAAGCCAGAAAGGTCTCGCGCTTGTGGCTGGGCGACAGCGGCAGCGCTCGGGTGATGGTGGTGGGGTTGACATATCCGAAATCGTGGCGGGCAAACTTGAGCAGGCCGTCTCGCGGGGGGATGACGAACAGACCCGTGCTCAGGTTAAGAACGACGGGCAGCTTCTCGAGCGCCTTCTCCTCCTCGGGGCTGAGGGCGACATAAGCAACGGGGTGGCCGGTGGCCTCAGAGCGACCTCGAAGATCGATAAGCGAACCAGTCCAGGCGCCGGCAGCGACGAAGACGATGTCGGCCTTGAGCACCTTGGACCCAGCCAGCTGGACGCCGACGACGCGATCTCCCTCGGTCAGCAACTCCTCCACTTTGGCATCAACAAAGTTCACACGTCCCGTGGCTTTGGTCTTGCCGTAGAGCCATTGCATTCCGCGTCCGGCGTCGGCCCATCCAGACAAGTTGTTGATGTAGCCCCAGTCGCCAGGGTAGCCGCTGGTGCCGATGTACTCCTGGATGGCCTTTGTGCTCTCGAGCTTCTGGATCTTCTCCTGGGGCAGTCCCGTCTCCTTGGCGATCTCCATGACATTCTTCCAGCTCTCCTTGGTATAGTCCATACCCGACTTCTTGTACGAGTAGTCTTGCGGAGGCGTGTTGGCGCACAGAAGCAGACCCGATTGCGAGTATCGCTTCTGACCGCCAACCTCATCGTCGCCAACCTTGCGCCATTCTTCTTGTGCTTCGGCTGCGAGGGCAGCGTAGTGGCGGTCCGAGTAGTCGGCGCGGACGATGCGGGACGAGTCTACGCTGGCCGAGTCGTCGGGAGGGAATTGACCGCCGCAGCAGTCGACAACGGTGATGGACGTTTTATCGAAGATGGAGCGCTGGGTAAGCGCATAGGCCGTGCCGAGGCCAAAGACGCCAGATCCGACGATGAGGATGGACGAAGGAGTACGCTCCATTGCGCGGGCTGGAAGCGGGCTACGAGGAAGACGACGAGATGGTATGGAATGGCAAGTTACCGCGAAATGCTTACAGGAAAAAGGGAATTCGTTTTTTTTCTACCCCCTCCCAACATCAGGGGGCCGGGACAGGAACCGACGCCTTTCTCCACGCCCGCCATTTTTTCCGCCAGCCTGCCGACCCCGATGACGGCGATGGCCGATGGACAGCACATGAACCTGGTTCTGGGGCTTCTAGAGGAGCCGAGAATCGGGGCTAACAAAACTTGCGCCTGCGCCAGTCCTCAACAAGACGGTTAAGCCTTATATACCCGAATGGTATCATTGGCCACGTGAGGGCAACGTTGTGGGGAATCGAACGTCGAACACAATTAGATTCTTGATGCATCACAAGGCGAACAGGGATGGCACGCGACAGGAAGCCAATCAGGTTTGGAGAACGATTAAAGTGAGATAAGGTATCTAGACTACCTGAGACAGACGACTGACCTATTCAGCAAGTTTGCACGACGTCTTCATGCTTAGTCTCCATCAGGCCCGACTGGCTCATTTCTCGTAAGAATCGTGGCCTACACCACGGTTGTGTTCTCTCCTTTTTTACAGCCTGGGGAACCCGGACTGCTTTGTTTCTTTTTGGCCCGAAGGCCCTTCTTCAGCGGCTTTGATCCTCCCCTAGTTCATCTGCCACTCAGTCATTCCCTTCAGTGTAATTAAAAAAGCGCCCGAGTCCGGTGAGCGCTTGCGCCCTGGGACCGGCGCGAGCAATCTATGATGTGTCGCGGGATGAGTAGTCTTGTTGTTTCTTTTAGTTTCCCCCCTTGTTCCAAATCCACCGCAAAAAAAAAGATTCCCCTTCCTGGCCTTCCGTGCCAACGCCGATGCAATGCAGCAAACGAATTCAAAAAATGATACAAACGCGAATCTTGGCCGTTTGTAGGAGTTGAGTTCCAAACAAACCAAGTGAAATGGTTCAAAAAAGCAATCGTGGTATCGTGACGGTTTGTCTATTCATACACGTCAATGGGAGATTGGGGTGTAGCGCAATGAGGTGAGAACACCTCGAACTGCCCATGTGATGCAATTAAACCTTGCGGAAATCTAGCCAAAAAAGTTAGTGATATTTGTGGAGATGCACGTAATGAATAAAAACAAACCTTGCAACACAGGATAGATCATCTCGAATGCCTGGTAGATCTCTTCACGGACCTTTGCACCAGTCAAGACGATCTTGCCACTCACGAAAATAAGAAGCACAATCTTGGGCTTAATCATGCGGTAGATGAGACCAGGGAACAGTTCAGGTTCGTAAGAACTGAAGTTGTGATGGCGGGAAGCAAGACCCTCAAGTCGAATGGGGAACTTAATGTCACAAGAGCCCACAATGTTCTGAATCTTGAAATCTGTGAACTTGGCGTTGAAGCCAAGCTTTTGGATGATACGAGCATATTTCCTCGAGGCCAGCTTCGAGTCATCTTCTGACTTGGCACCGGTGACAACCATCTTGCCAGAGGCGAAGATAAGGGCAGTGGTCTTAGGCTCACGAATACGCATGATAACGGCAGCGAAACGCTGTTTAGGTTAGCAAGCTTGGTCTAGCATAGCATGAGACGGCTCGAAGTACCTTTGGGTTGTACTCAGCATTTCGCGCGTGCAGGGCGATGGTCTTGAGGTCCAAGCGGCAGTCAAGGTTGACTGTGGCCACAATGTTCCTTGAAAAAAAGAGCAAGTTCAGCCTCACTGAGCAAGTCACAGTCACTCAGGAGGATACATACTGCAGAGTGGGAGTGATTCCACTGGGTCCTTGGGAAGCGCCAGGCGTGGCAACAGGAGTTGCGGGAGTCACCCCATTTCCATTCGCAGCCTGCTGGCCGTTGGGCACAGGTCGCTGAGCGGCGTCTCCTTGACCGGCTGGCGGCGGCGTCAACTCGTTGGTAGCACCGGGGAACGACAGCGAGCCGGGCGCAGTGAAGGCCTTGGCTTGAGCCGCGTTGGACGGATGCGTCTGAATGCCTTCCATGATTGGGGTCGGGACTTTGGGACGCGATCGGTCTTTATAATTGCCAAACAGATCTAGCCAGCCAGCGAGTTAGCATCGCTCGTTCCAAAGACGACGAATGCACCCTACCAACGATGGTAGAGGGCGAAATGGCGATGTGGTGGTATTCGGGCACTCGATGTGGTGCACCGATGATGGAAGAGGGAAGTTTGGAAAGTGGAAGAGAAGTGGCCCTTATATAGGCGGGGGAAGGTGGCGGTGCAGTGACTCACAGCCCAAAAAAAGGTAACCTACCAATCGCGTGGGAGATGAACAAGTGAATGTCTCCCCTACAAGAAAGCTGTCCTGGCAAAAAAGTTTTCTGAAATGCGACGGCCCAAAAGGCTCGGGATGCAATTCAAGATGGATAGTGAGAAAGGCCGGTCGGGTTCAAGAGGTATATGGCGACTATAAATCGCTCGGATGAACCAAACCAGAACTCGGTAGTCTCTGGCTTCTTTTGACTTCACAACAACTTCTTTTATTTGGTCTACACAGACACAAACGACCTGCTGGTAACGGCGACAGGGAGTGCAAGGATGTTCGCGTTCCGGGTCTTCGTCGGGATCAACGAGGTCGATTTGCGCGCAAGGAGTGAAGGGCAAGGAACGTGTTCCAGTTCTTTGACCTGGGTCGCGGAGTGATGTCGGGCAGCGAAGCCTTTTGATCTCACACTAGAGAGCGAGCTCACGTCGCAAGACGAAGCCGTGTGTGACGATGGAGAAAGGAGAGAGGCGATATGCCTTGACCAGAGACGAGATGCGCAACGGCTTCCAAGTCTAGAGTGCAGAGGCAAGTCTGGTGTGGACAAAGTGTTTGTCCGAAAGTGGGTGGGGTGTGACGTCGTGGGGGGGGAAAAATAAAAAGAGAGGCCAAACGTAAGTGGTAGGTACGTAGGGCCGTCGGTCGGGACTTCCGCGCAAGACTTTCGAAACAGGCGGGTGAGGGGAGGGCTGGCTCTTTATAATTTTGGCCGCAGCCCGCTCGGGCAGGACCCCCCAGGCAACAACACTGCTTGTGGCGTCGCCGCTGGCAGTCTTGGCGGACCCTAGTGGGGTGCGCTAACGCAGCTGCATCCAATCAGAGGCTGGTTTTGATGTGAATTTATCTCCTTTTTCTTCCATGCACCCCAGTACAGGCCTCAGGCCCCTGAAGTACCGCGATAGCAGATGGCCGGTTGTGGTACAAAGGTACCCTGGCATCAAGCATTGGTACCAGACGAGCCGCTGGGGAGTTCCCTGGGGCATCTGCTGCCCGCACTGCAAGCTCTAAACGAGTGCCTTGGGTGGCCACTCTGTCCTCGTCAGGTCAATCTCCAGTGGAGCAGGTGGCTGAGCCCAGCTTCAAGCTGCAAGCAGGCAAAGCGTCGTCATCACCTGTCCCGCTCGGATTTCCTGCTGTCCCTCCCTTTCTCTCCTTTGTCAAACAAACCCACCATGGACGACGGCCACCGCCGTCTCATCATCAACATCATCCACACCAGCACGGAATCGACGAAAAACCCGACGACCGAACAAATCGACGACGAGAAGCGACAGCACCGGAGGCGAAAGGGAGGAGCCGACGGTGAAGATGACGGTGAAGACGACAACTCCGGGCGATGCCGGCTCAACAAATGGACCAGTGGCTTGACGAAAATGATGGGCAAACGAGGCCCTCAGACAGCGCAAGATTGCAGTTGCAGTGGTGGGCGACGGGCGCGAGTCGAGCCTAGACTCGACTCCGGTCACTGACCGACTTGGTCCGACATGCCCTAACAGGCTCCAGCAGCACGCAATCCAACCGTGTCAACAGCGTCACAGCGCGTCGACGGCCCGGGCGGACTGGAAATTATGGACCGGGGCTAGGCCGACGGGCTGGTTGGTTGCTTTTGGGTTTTCCTTGCCCCCTCTCTTCCTCAAAGTCGCCTCCAGCGTCTCGCCCCCCAAACCACACCCAATGGTTCCGACCAGCCCCCAGTCGACTGCAGCCGCGGTGGTTCTCCCCGTCGTGTTGGTTCAGTCACCCACTCTTCGAGCATATTCCAGCCCACACCATCCTGTCAAACTCTTCCTCGGCCCCCCGTGGACTGCTGGTTTTTTTCTTCCTGCTCACGACCCAACCCCCATCCGCAACCCTCCACTACCAACCACCAGTACCCTGAAACACGGTCTGGCCCCCCCTACTCCCTTCTGCTGACTCCAATATCCAGCTGCATTCATCAGCAACGCGTTTTCAGCCCACCTCCAGGAGATCCCATGCGCTCATGGGTTCGAGACGTGTCGCGACAAGCGTCTCAGCTTCGGAGACCAAAATCATGCGCAAACCAGATGCTGGTTCACGCATCATGCTGCGAGTCGCCTCAAGCTTGGCTGTGGCGACAACAGACCACCCGGCCACAGCGATCGCGCAAACTTTTCGCCCCGAGGGACCACAGACTGACATAGTAGGTGGGTATTTTTCCATTTTCTAGCCTTTGTGTGAGTCATGGACCTACGACCAACCAGCGACAAGCTGGCATGAGCCTGTTTGTGCCACTAGGGAGGCTGGCCCTTTGCGGCCGCTCACTGGTCAGACGCCCAGGGTGCCCTGGTAGCGTACCCTCACGCGCACGCTCACGCTCACGCACACACTCTTCACGTCCAGCCCGCGTCGCGCTCGCCTTTGCTCATTTCTTTTGCTCCTGGTCTCTTGTCTATGCTCTGTCGCATCAGTGATGTGGTGCATTGTAGGAATCGCCGTTGTTGCACATTTCCAGGCCCGCCCTATTTGCCAAGATGACACGTTTCCGCGATGTGCGGTGGTCATTTCTTTTTCTACTTATTCCCTTGCGCCAAGTGGTGACGCGAAAATTTTGATAGACGATGGATCGTCTACTCCAACTTCCATTTCCGAAGAAGCGCCAGATACGGGTGGTGCTGTCCTATGTACCGCACTAACAATTTCTTCGTACTGCAACATGGCATCCCTGTTCTGCAATCTCTTCTCGTCCACCATACCGAACGGCTCGCGGCGCAAATGCACCAAGCAGGGGGGCATCTTCTCTTTTGCGATAAGAGGCCGGTGGCTCCATCTCTCATCCAGCCTCGTTCCCCAGGATCCTACTGGGGTTACCTTGCCTCCCCCTGTCTACCCCGCTGCCATCTCATGAATGCATCGGGCGAGACGCTCTGCACAAATCAGGGCTTTTTATGTGCCGCCGCCGTAGCTAGGAGCAAGCCGCTGTGCCATGGCCTTGCACAAAAAAAATTCAATGCGGTTTCGCATGCGTCAAAGCCACTCAATCTGTCCGACACAAGGGTTCCGGTGTCGCATGGTCATTCCTCAAGCCATAGGCGGCTTAAAACAACCCTTGACACAACATACAATGGTTGAGCAACATGACACTGCACAGCGTGGAATGCCGTTGCGAATGCATAGCATAGCCTCACCTTTCCATTCAGACTGCGTGCCCTGTGCGTGTTTTTACGGTTCGTCTTCTCCGCAAGTATCCCCAACACACTCCACATGTTCAATTCTGGATCCTGTTATGTCTCCATTCGCTCGCATTAAAGTAAATAAGCCAGAGCTATGGCCTCGAACATTGTGGTCCCCCAAAGCTCACCTGCCAACGAAACAAAGCAAAGAAAAATCAATATAAACAAAGATCGTCATTTTAGTGCAAAAGATTCGTGGGAATGTTTATTTTTGCGGGTACCCATGATTGACTCCGATATACACCCATCCCAAATATGCAGTAAAGTTGACTCTTCTCCCTTGGTCTCTCGTTCTCTGCAAACATCCATCCCTTTTCGCGCCAAAGGTTATGCACGCACGCATCCAGGTATCATACAGACATATAAAAGAAAACAAACTCAAAAAAATTTTCTTTTCCGAAACCATGGTCTTAGGACATGTAGTACTTGGGGCCTTCGCCTCCCTGCGGTACCTGCCAGTTAATGTCCTGGTGAGGGGCCTTGATGTCGCATGTCTTGCAATGAATGCAGCTGCAAGGGGGTGTGTTTGTTAGCCAAAAATAACATCTCAAAAAAACGGTCTTGGTGGTGGTGGGAAAAGGGAGCTTGGGAAGTCGGGCCTAAAGGTAAAACTCACTTTTGCGCGTTGATCTGGAACCGCACGCCGTGCGGCTTGGTCTCATCCTCGACGTACTCGTACACGCCCGCGGGGCAGAAGCGGTTCTCGACGCCCTTGTAGGTCGGGTAGGTGGACTCAGTGTGAGCGTCCCAGTCCTCGACCTGCAGGTGCACAGGCTGGTCCTCCTCGTGGTTGGTGCCGGTGCGGGAGACGCTCGTCAGGAGGTCAAAGGTGATCTTGCCGTCGGGCTTGTCGTACTCGATCTTGGGGAACTTGTCGGCGGCCTGGGTGCTGGCGTGGTCGGGCGTCTTGTGCTTGAGCGTCCACGGCACGCGGCCCTTGAACAGGAAGGCCTCGAGGCCCGAGTACATGACGCCGCCGTACAGGCCGAGGGGTGTGTGGAACGAGGGGCGCATGTTGCGCACCTCGTGAAGCTCCTTCCAGATGGGTGACTGGCGCAACTTCTCCTCGTAGTCGTAGAGGAAGATGCTTCCGTCCGAGTTCTCGTTGATGGCGGTCCAGGTGGCCTCGGCGGCCAGCATGCCCGACTTCATGGCGTTGTGCGTGCCCTTGACCTTTGGCACGTTGACGAAGCCGGCAGAGTCGCCGATCAAAGCGCCGCCGGGGAATGCAACCTTGGGGATGGACTGGAAGCCTCCCTCGATGAGCGAACGGGCGCCGTACGAGATGCACTTGCCTCCCTCAAGCACGTCCTTGAACAGCGGGTGCAGCTTGAGCTTCTGGAACTCTTGGTAGGGCGAGAGCCAGGGGTTCTGGTAGTCGAGCGAGACAACGAGGCCGATGCTCACCAGGTTCTCACCAAAGTGATACATGAAGGAGCCGCCGTAGACGTCTTTGGGCAACGGGTAGCCCATTGAGTGCACGATCTGGCCCTTTTGGAACTTGGCCGGGTCAATCTCCCAGACCTCCTTAATTCCCAGACCATATGTCTGGTGCTGGCTGTCGGCTCGCAGGTCGAACTTGTTGATAACTTGCTTGCTCAAGCTGCCGTGGCAGCCCTCGCCGAACATGGTGACCCTAGCGTGAAACTCCATGCCTCGCTCGAAAGCCTCCTTGGGCTTCCCATCACGGCCAATACCAAGATCGTTTGTAGCAACACCCTTCACGGAGCCGTCTGTGTGGTAGACAACCTCGGAAGCGGCAAAGCCTGGATAGACCTCGACGCCCACCTCCTCAGCGCGCTCGCCAAGCCACTTAACGAACTGGTTAAGACTGACAATGTAGTTGCCGTGGTTGCTCATCTGCGGGGGTGCGGGGATGGGAATAGCGGCCGTCTTGGTCAGGAAGCGCATGCGGTCGGTGCCGGCGGCGGTTGCGTGCTCGAAACGATCGGGGTTGTCCTCGTCGAGCCAGTTGGGGATGAGCTCGTTGATGGAGCTAGGCTGGATGACGGCACCGGAGAGGATGTGGGCACCAATGTCACCGGCCTTTTCGAGCACCAGGACACGGAAGTCTTCGTTGCCGGCCTCGTTGGCCAGCTGCTTGAGGCGGATAGCGGCGCTGAGTCCTGCGGGGCCGGCGCCGACAATGCAGACGTCAACCTCGTCGGCCTCGCGCTCAATGTCCTTGGGGTCGAAGGATTCGTCGTCGTCATCGTTTCGTCGGCGGGCTGTGTTGCTGAAGGACCTTGTTCCAGTGACGGGAATTCGCATTACTGGCCAGGCGAGGCGCGAGCCCCGCGATGACGCCGTCCTCGTCACGGCGGCGGAGGAGGGGCAGAAGCCATTCCTGGGCCGCCATTGAGCGCGAGCGAGGGCCCGCGAGCTGTGCTGGACGCACCGGGATACGGGGCGAGGGGCGGCGGACATGGTGAGAGAGCAATTGGCAGGGCAAAAAGGGAACCTTGGGATGCGGAGAACTCAAGCCCTTCCTGGAGCCCTCTGGAGGGGGAGATCGACGACTTAAAGGAAAGCTAAGCTAAGAAATCAAAGTTGGGGATCCCACACAAGCAGTCAATGGCGAAAAAAGCTCCCATGCCGGCCGCCGGGTCGTTGGTGGGGTTGACCGGAGCTGGAGTCTTTTGACAATTATCTGACCGGCAATTGGCCCACGGGCGGGGGAGTGGGCACCGGCACACCCAAATCTGGGCGCCTTTTATTTTATTTTGCTTGTGACGTGCCCTGTGTTTCGCTGTTGATAGCCGCGGGGTGAACCGGCACAGTCAATTCCAGTCCCTGTAAAAAGAGTACGTAGAGCTTTCCCGAATTCCCGCTATGCTGTCCATGACGCCGTGTTATGGGCGCCCATCCAGCAGCAGCAGCAGCAGCAGGGCACAGGGCGGAGTGCCATGGGCCATGCAGCCCGCCCATGCTCGTCTGCTGTCGGCGCTCGGGATTTCATAGCCGAGCTGGTAACGAGGCTCTTTTGCTCTGGTGAGGGGACAAGGTAGCTGCTACCGAGGAACCAGAAGCCTGAGATGCCGGCTCACCTAACCTCGCCTCGCGCGCGCACGAGGTCAACTAAGTAAGATTGAGAGGCGAGAGAGGGCGTGGCTTGTCGTGCCGCGCGCGCTGCAACCTATCCAATTGCCACCGCTCATCCAATCACCCAGCGTTCCCAATTCCTGTGTCTCAGAGTATGACTCCCTCCTGACTACGAGGCGCAAACGCATGGCGCTCATACAGCGCCAGAGCCCCATCACGAGCCTCTCAAGCTGAAGCTTGCTCTTACGTCAATGCCCTTGCCCCAAGCGTTCGGGATTAGTGTCGCCTAGGCCGATCGCCAAGCTCGGCTTCTTCGGTCTCTCCCCGCGGGGGACGCGGCTTGCTGGGCTACTGTCGCCTTGCTTCGGCCCAGTAACCGGGGAGCCCTCTAGATCGGCTACCTACGACTCGCTCGTCGTTCGTCATGAGGCCATTCTTGATAAAAGTGCGGCTCAGTCCGTCTGCAGGTGGTTCTATTGATAGGTTGTTCGCCGCTGAGGAATTTCCGCCTTAGGGCAAACAAAGCCTGGCTATGTGTGAGTCGCTCATCCAAAAGGCAATCCAAGAGTGGGCGTGGCTCGCAAGAGTGGCGTGGACCCCTGGATCGGGATTTTCTCTCCGACGCCGCTGCTCTCGTGTCGCTTGGCTCAGGGACTGGAAGCGTCCTAACACTGACGGAGCTGGGTAGCGCGTTCGGGAATGTGTCCGATTAGGAAAGATTTGGCGACGTTTGTTATAGCTCTTGTGCAGATGTCGTAGGTGAGGTCTCGCTCTCAGCTGGATGTTTGCAGTGGTGACCAAATTATGTTTCGCTGTGAGTTGCCGTTCACAGGACATGTCATGACAGCACATGTGCAGTTCGATGCTGTTTTCAGCGACTGTAGTAGGTAGTGTATCGTGTGTTAGTCATTGTCTTCATGATTTTGGAGTCCCGTTGATGCCATTTGGATGTGAAATATGTGTGGGGTTTAACTGTTCATTTGAGCATTGCTCATAGGTTTGAGGTTCGTCATCGAACCCCAACGGGAAATCCGTAATCGAAAATTCCAAGCAGAAAAAAGGAAATAAAAATACACAAAAAGTTGCACTTGATAACATTCCCGCCAAATACGAAAACACATATGATTACAGTGAGGTGCAATAAGAATATCACTTGTACGTAAATGCTGCCCAGCTACCCTACAGTGGCTTACCGCACGAGCCTTGCTCAACGAGGTCAAGATTTTTCTACCGAGGATTGGCCTTCATCACGAACACGTGACCAGTCTGAACTGACAAGCATCTTGAGCGGTCTCGGTCAAACTATATTGCGGGATGGGTGTTGCAAAGACAAGTTGACATCGTCTTGGTGTGCTGCATCTCTAGTCTTTGACTGGACTCAGTGGACTTATTTATGATTCGCATGATTAATGTAAAGGTAGATTTGGAAGTGTGAGGACTATTAGAATAGGTCTCTGACTAGGATTCACTTCGTTGTGGATCTGAGGTTGATGTTTGCGCTGAATGAGTAGCCATCCGGACAGTCAGAGAATTGACATGGGAAATACACGAGAATCCCTGGCTCATTGGGAACAATCTTTTTTTTCATCACGCGCCTCTAATAAATTTCGAACCTGAGAGACAGGGATGGTAGAGTTCATTTGATCCCCGGTATGCAGTACAAAATGCTATTAATTGAGAGAAAATGGACTTTGTGGAAGTAGGTTGATGGGGTGGAATCCGCGCGTAGCCCAGCTACCTATCCTCGCACATGACAAGTGCCACCAACAAAATAAAAGTCCCTGTTCCAGTGGTCATTTGAAAATATCACGATCCACTTCGGAACCGTACCATACCATCATTTGAGGCCTGTCGTGCCTTCTTTGATGATACGGTACGCGGATTCTTTACGATCGCGACCGTGCTCGTCGTTTTGACACCCGGTTTCTTATCCCGGGCCCATAGGAGACTGAATTGATTGGTCTTGTCCGCGACAAGAACCGGCGACTGCTGAACCCCTTTCTCTAGCCAGGAGACAAATACTGGATCCGGGAATGTAATAGGCCCTTCTTCTGGTGATTTCCATTGGAAGCAGAAGCTCAGTGGTGTGTCTTGGTATGGCAACTGAAGTTTCGAAGAAAGATCACATTCACAATGCCGACATCGCTCATAATATTGAGATAACTTATTGTATTTCCTGCGGATGACAACTCATATTGAATCTGGGCGAGCACACCTTTGTGTTTGATAAGGAGACACAGCTCCATTACCTCGTCGGCGTAGGATGAAGGGGTTGATAGAAGAGTCGAGTTCTGCCCTGCATAGGGCATTATTGTTTTTACTTCTTCCTAACACGTTCTGAAAAGGTAACATGATATGTTTCTGAACATGAGAAATGGATTGTTGATCTACTGATAGTAAAGTACTATTCGATATCCTGAACGAAGTTCACTCAATAAAGGCCTACTTGCTTCCTTCCGGATCTAAACCTAGACAAGGCAGGGGCAATGCGGATCAAGTGAGGCCTTGTAAAATTCCATCCCTTCATGCGCGTCAAGCGGAGCGCCATCTGCGAGATCGTAGTAGTACTGCTCGGGGCTAGCCTGACGGAAGATGACCTCGTCTATCATTTGGCCGATCTGGCGCATTGCGGCTGCCCAAGGGCTGTTTTGCAGCCACTGGCCAAATCTTGACGAATTCGACCTGCCCTCTGATGGCAGAGGCGCGAACTTCTCTCATTCCGCACCAAAATATACTTGATCAAATGTAAACATCTCCAAGAAAGTCAAGCTCATCAACTAAACTGCAAACGATAATGTTGCTCATCGTACCCTCGGATGATTTGAGATGATTCATTTGACTTTCACTTCCACCGCTCCTTCATCTTCCGACACGGTAAGCGGTCGAAAAGTTGCTGCGGCCAGCCGAGGCAAGCTTGCCAGCTCACTGCTGAGCATGTTGTTAATTGAAACTTCCGGCTGTTTGACATTGGGAAGGATGGACTTGATCTCTATTTCGTCGCTGAGCAAGGCACCCACCACACAGAATACATCCCTTTGTCCATGTGCTTTTGCGGGGTGAAACATTTCGACAATGGCTTGGGTAACATAGTCTGCATCTTTCTCGGTTGTTGTTAGAAACACTCGAGGAGCCCATAGCATTTGACATGCTATCCTTGAAACTAGGCTGCCAGGGCAGCAGGTGGATTGCATGCCGTAGTGTAGCTCGGTTTTGTCTACACTGCCTGATGCGATGTCGTGGAGGAAAAAGTCCGTCTGATTCCATTCCGTGAATGTTTCCATCGAGAGCTTAGGATGGCTGATGTAAAAGTGAACATCGCTATTGGCATCCGGAACAAAAGAGATGAACCCTTCGTGGAATAACCCCTGATGCAAACCAGTGTCCAGACAGATAGTGGTTATTGACTTCCTAGATGAGAGCTGATAATCTAGCACTTGCAATGCAATCTCCAGTAGTCAAGTTGACCCGGTGATCGGCTGGTTCTTCTTTACTTAGCTCGTCATCTAGCTAGCAATATACGCGCAACATTGAGAGAGCCTTGTCCGGATTTCAGAAGCCAAGCAGTGGAAACCCATCTGAAACTGGGCAAATCTCTGAAGGTACGACAAAGAATTCCTCGCATGCCGGTTGCCAGTATGGCCATAGCGGGTGCTGTTCCGACAGTTCTTCGCCATTGCCGTCCGCCATTACCTTGTCGTTGTCTCCGTTCGCATCGGTAATGTCATCGTTGAAATGCTCGCCGTCGAGGTTCACACTGGCCGCATCGTCCCCGCCATTTGTATCGACCATTTCCAGGCCACCACTATGTTGTCTTTCGAGTTCCACATTGGCTGTACTCTCCTCACCACCTGCATCGGCCATTACCTGATCACCATCAGGGTCACTACTGGCCGCATTGTCCCCCCAACACAAAAGCTGAATGTTTCTGATTACATTCAAGGCATAAAGGCTCATTAGTCGAGTTGATAGGAGAAAAAGAGTGTCCCATGAGGCTACCCCAATTCCCATAAGTTCGCCCAGATTTCGACAGCCCATGGACAAAGATTTAGAAACGGCTGCAGATAGAACAATAACAGTTTCTTGGTCTTTATAATATACCCGCGGCTTGACCTTGTTGTCTTTCTGTTATTACTTGCTTTGCTTGGTGACGCGACAAACAAGGAATAGGGACTGGTACAATTCGGTCCCAACAAAGCCTTTATATACTCCGTCAAAGTCTCGCACGTTGGAACACTGTCGGTATCAGGATCATAATCCTGATGATAAGATCCAAATAATTGCAGCCTATCTTTGAGACTCTCGGCAATAAAATTGTCGGTGAATGTGTTGGGATCACAAGGGGTGATAAATGCACTAGTGCACGCGCAAGGGTCGGTTCAACTGTATTGTGATTATTGTTTCTTCGCTTAGATAGCTAGACAACCGTATCCATTTGTTGTTTGCTCGTTCTAAACACGTGATGCCCTCATGCCTTCATTCACTCAAGCTGTAGGGGTCGCATGTGACATTGCTGGTTCTAACAACATTGTTTGAGAACTATGAGTCTGGGTATGATCATGGCTCGATAGGCGACAGGGAAAGTGCGAGTCTTCGAGATCCCGTTCATCTCCCTACGAGGTGGACTGTGTTTGGGCCTGGATATAGTTCCTTGAATCTTAGCTGGACAGCGCGGACAAGGATGGTGCCGATTGTGTCGATGTATATCTCATCTTCAGCCAGCCGAGACGCATAGATTCACTTTGGACAGTTGCTGATAACCGCTGTGACGAGCCGGGCGTATCTCATTTCCTTGGAAGCATTGATGACTTGTATAAGAGTGTCGAGCGCATTTTGGTGTCTGTTCTGTGAATACGGGGTTCGGACTGCTTCAATAGTAACCGAAGGTCTTCGATTTCAGTGTCCAGGAAGCGTTGACAGAATTGCTGCTGGAGCATCATTGATCCTGAGTCCTTGTTGACCTGCCTCTTCCATTCCAGCACATACCCTTTGGTGCAATTTCCCCCTGGGAGAGGATGTGAAACCTATCCGCGTGGCTGGATGGAACCGTTGCTTCATGGTTGGAGGATTTGCCTTTGCGGCTGACCACGTACGGGTACACGAACGGCCCAGTGTCCGTATTGAAGCCCTCTGGATTCATCTCACTATGCTGGGGTCTGCTTTGAATCTCCAAAATGGCCCCGTTGTATTTGTGATCTACTGCTGGACAGTATTTCCCAAGAGGTGGCTGATCTGGCGGTAGACCAAACTGCTCAAACATCAGAGTCGTTTAGATGGTTCATGAGGGGTGGATTCCGCCCGGATCGTAACACTGGTATCGCGGTTCGGGGTTATCCTAGCCATACGATCGTGACTGGGCATCCTGCTGCATACCCATCTCGGTGTTGACCTGCTGGGACTTTTTTGGAAATCCAAGATGAGCCCCTAATAGGAAAGTGAAGGTTGCAGAATCGTAAGTGATTGTGCACTTCAACGGATTCAAGCAAATATTTAGTTTCTTGATCTTGCGATCGATGAGCCCGGTCAAGTTCTTCTGGTTACCATGAGTTTTTCTAAACTCTTGCCAACATCTGATAGGCTACCGTTGATCATTTTGGACTCTTTCTGGCGTAGAAAAAAAGGGTCAAAGAAATCCAGCTAATTGACGAGCTTGGAAGCCGAACACCGGCGGCTGCTTGTGCCTGCTGTTGCATCTTCTCAACAGAAGTTTCGGAACTGTGGCAGTAGAACAGTGGAAGTGATGAAGCGTAGTATCTGGATCGGGTTCACATTTGTGATTCGATTTTCTGATGCGAGCCTCTTTTATCTGCCAACTCTGCAGTTGGTTCATGGCACACATAGCCATAAACCCCCACAGAGTTGCATAATCACCGGGAACTCCATCGTATATTTGCGAGGCGAACGCATGCATGCGATGTTTTAGCAGGTTGTTACCAACGAGGAGAAGCGTGAGGCTCATGACGAGTGACCGGTATTCATGACGATGTGTTTTTCTTGAGGCAAGCAGCCGCTTGACGCGCAATTTGCGGGGGATGCAAGAGCTATAGTGCGCACCCGGATCGTTGAAGAAAGCATTTCATAAGATGCCATCAGCGTCATTAGCTTGGGCTGGGCTGCCTTCAGTTCCCTTGCATCAATTGCCTCACCCCAAGTCGCCTGGTCGTGCCGTGGACACCACCATGTGAATGATGGAGAGAATGAGCCGCGTAGGAACCAAGGGAAGTCGTTGCACTGTGTTGTCAGGACCTGGAGTATTGTGTGCTCGGGTCATGTTTAACGCGAAAATGGTTCATGATATGCTCATGGAGAAATTTAAGCAATGTGGCGATTTGCTCTACTGTACAGGTTTTTTCAGCTTGGCGACACGTTCGTTTCCAGAATCTCTCAATTCTTTATAGCGGCGCACCAATTAGTGGAGGATTGATCGATGAACAGGGTTTCTGCGGAATGACGTTGTCTGGAAAAGTCGTTGTTCTCTAACTTCTACTGGGTTCGGCTGCGCAAGAAGTGAATGGAGCAGCTTCCCCAGCGTGAAACATCGTCCAGATTTATTCTCATTCGAGAATAGGCATAGAGACCGTTGAGGGATTTCAGCCTGGCTGATGGGAAAACTGTTGTTGGTGTCGTGGGCGAAAGGTTGGGCAGGGATGCGGGCCTAAGTTGTCCATCAGTCCTATCCCGAATCCATCTTCCACAGTCAAGATTCGCTCTAGCGGGTACTCTTGCTGCTGATGAGGCTGCTGGTTGCTGAATGTAATGAACAGTGGGACGCGTATGCAGGAGATGGCAATGGTCTGCCAGTCTGGCGTTACTCCAGATCAAGTTTCCCACCACACCATTGTCCATAGGTAAGATGGCATCTTGGACTTAAGGCCGTATGGATGGACTTTGCGTCTCAATGGAAAGTGTGTCACAGGCACTCTGGAAAAATAGAACCGATAACACTTTTGGATCGCTCCAGCGACAGGGCATTTTTGTGTGCTGGGGGTAGGCAGAAAATCTTTGTTATTTTCGGTGTCTGTTGTAGATGCCATACCCAGAGCAGTATTTTGTGGCAAAGAATAGCATGGTCTGTGGTTTCGCAATGGTTAGCTGATATGATGAGCAATAGGTAGCCATGGTCAAGGGCTGTACTCACCTGTATTGGGCGGCGAGATGAAGGAGCGGGATCCCACGACTGTTTCTCTGGGGAGAAGAGGAAGGTAGCCCGATATATTCGTACTTTCAGTGTTGAGGTTGACCAAAAAGGGGTATGCTGAACATGGCGGGGTTGAATGGTAGACCGAATTTCGCTTGGAGTTCTCGTCAGTGATAACCCAAAGCTCTATTGTGCTCTTCTCGACCAAATGCAGCGCTGGTGCAAGTCGAGAGATGCCCCAGACGTAAAAGATCCAGTGAGAAACTGCGCGAAGCAGATCTATTCGGTCAAGATAGTCACAGAGACAAGTGTGTCTTCATTTCGGCTGTGTCAGATGGTTCGAGAAGGACAGGATAGCCTGCAGTAGGATATATATAGGGATGATATGTTGAAGAGAGAAAAAGAACGATGAAGGAATAAGGAGGATGAGTCCTCTTTATACACACTTGATGAGCGCTGCTGAATCATCAGGTCGACCTCATGTCTACGTGGGCCTCGCTTCTTCTACCCATATCGGGAGTTGTTTGTGTTCCACGGCTGTGTGATACCCGCCATGTTTGCTTGCTCTGTCGTGGTAAAATTGTGTCAATCATGGTGCTTTTTTTCTCATACACGCAAGCGAGCTTGACGGACCCATACAAACGCATACCGGATCACGGCATGCTCCGTGTGGCAAACGGGTGCGGTGCGGGAGGGCCGGAATTCGACATGGAGTCCGTGAGAGAGCGTGAGGTTCGTGTTGAGCACCCGCGCGATGGCCATGGCGGCAAGTTAGTCTATAGATAGAAAAGCGTGGTGGAGGATGTGCGCGCAAGATCGGATGAGCAAAAGTTAAAAAACAACGTTAACGGGGAACCTTGTTCGTGCATGAGCGCATCGTCAATCACGATACAGTGACTCAAAAAAACGACGGGTTCCTCACGATGGTAGTTGTTTTTGGGTTGTCTTGGATGGTTTCAGTTATGCTTCACTGTACATTCTCTGCTGCGCGCACCATCCCTTCTTTGCAGCGGTGCTTCCATACAATTGGCGTTGGACCCCCTGCGTGTTACCGGCCTCAGCCCTATGTCGTATTGAACAGCACTAGCCCAGGCCCGCATCCCGCGCATCCCTCAGGGCTAAACGGACGCCGCCGCTCCGTAGTTTAATAATAGAGGCACGCTGTCCTTTGTCGCTTGGTCGCGTGGCTTCAGGGGGAGAGAGCGACCCAACGACAGAGCTGGGAAACCAAGGCCATTTCCACCCGCCTTCGCATCGCCCACGATGCTCCAGCAGCAGCTCCTCCGCCTCGCTCTGCTGGCCGCGGCGACCTCAGCCTCGGCCGACTGTCCCAACTACGAGCAGTATGCCCGCGACCGTCACGAACCCTACTCGACCGGCCGATATGCGTTTCCCTTCCAGCGCCCGAGCAAGCAGTGCCGCACGTACACGGCCCCCGCCGTCGAGAACACCATCTACAAGGATATGACCGGCGCAATTGGCGATCCTGATCTGTACCAGCTATTTCAGAATGCCTGGCCAAACACACTAGACACGACTGTCCGCTGGACGGGCGTCTCTGCCGACAACTCGGACGAGGAGGTGCGTTGTCCCCCCCAAAAATAAAAAAGAACCCCGAATTGGCATCCCTTGAAGCTATTCCCAGCCGAAAAGAAAGAAAGAAAAAAACACAGCTAACATGCAAGTGAATTTTGCCTTGCGCAGCTGGCCTTCATCACCACCGGCGACATTGATGCCATGTGGCTCCGCGACAGCGCCAACCAGCTCCAGTCGTACAAGTCGATCATCTCGAGCAACGACGCCAAGGGCAGCGACATCGCGTCGCTGTTCCGCGGCGCCATCAACCTCCAGGCGCGCTACATCCGCAAGTCGCCCTACTGCAACGCCTTCCACCCGCCGCCCGAGTCCGGCATCAAGCGCTTCCGCCGCGCGCCCCTGGCGCCCCGCGGCGACGACGTCCACCCGCAGTACGACCCGGCCGTCGTCTTCGAGTGCAAGTACGAGCTCGACTCGCTCGCCGCCTTCCTCCAGCTGTCGTGGGACTACTTCGAGGAGAGCCAGGATGCCAAGTTCTTTGGCAAGTTCGGCTGGGTCGAGGCCGTCAAGCGCATCCTCCAACTCGCCAAGCTCATGCAGAAGGGCACCTACGGCGAGGACGGCACCGTCCTCGACTCGCACTACACCTGGCTCCGCAACTCCGACAGCGCCTCCGAGACCGTTTCCAACCACGGCCGCGGCGCCCCCGTCAAGGGCCACATCGGCCTCGTCCGCAGCTTCTTCCGCCCCTCGGACGACGCCTGCATCTACCAGTACTTTATCCCCGCCAACATGATGTTCGCCCGCTATCTGACGTCGTGCGCCACCATCATGCGCAAGCTGGACGCCTCCGTCGCAAAGGACATGGAGGACATGGCCGCCGGCATTGAGATTGGCATCAACGAGCATGCAATTGTTCCGCACGCCAGGTTTGGCGACGTCTACGCCTATGAAATTGACGGGTTTGGCTCTTATAATCTGATGGTAACCAACCAAAACCCCAACCCCAACCCAGTCATGTCCAAAGCTTATGATGCTAACGAATTCTTCAAAGGATGACGCCAACTTGCCCTCTCTCCTTAGCATCCCCCATATGGGCTACAAGCCCGCATCCCAGCACGTCTATGACAACACCCGCGCTTTTGTTCTTAGTTCCTCTAACCCATACTACGCCCGCGGCCCCGTTCTCAATGCTACTGGCGGCCCCCACCTCGGCCCCGGCATGGCTTGGCCAATGGGTCTTATTATTCAAATCATGACGACCGACAACGATGATGAGATTGTTAGCGGCATTCGACAGCTCATGGGGTCCACGAGCGGGCTCGGTCTGATTCACGAGACTGTCAACAGCCACAATGACAAAAAGTGGACGAGATCTTGGTAAGACTGCACCAAAAGCTCGTAACGCGCGGGAAAAAAAGACTGACTCTAAAAAAAAATTTAGGTTTGCGTGGGCGAATGGTCTATTTGGACAGATGATTTTAGATTTAAAGAAACGGAAACCGGCATTAATATCCAGGAGTTATCAAGGCAACGCCAAACAATGAATTAATACACTACTTGTGTATCCGCTAGTACATGATAAAAAAAAGTGACTCTTGCTTCATCATAACCATGTACAATGTTGAAACATCAAAGACCCCAATTTGATCGCTAATTTTGACCAAGACCCGACCCCGATTCAACTGAACCTCTCGCCCCTTGACTAACTCAAATCGAATCCTGCACCGGACGTGATGGCGTAGAGCAACTTTTCCCGGAGCTTCTCCTCTGTTGTGTATCTTGGCAGCTTCAGAAGGTTTACACACGTGCTGGTGCTGGGTAATCGGTCCTCATCGGTTCCGCCATCGCGGATGCTGAATTTTGGCTTGAGCTGAGAGAAGCCCAGCAGGGGAGCTCGAGGTGTCGAGCTGACATATTTGAGAACGTCGCGACGCTGGGCGTCGCTGAAACCTTGCATAACCTTCCAAAAGATTTTGATGGTGTCGTGCTCCTGTCCGTCGTCACCAATTTCGTATAGGCCACTGTAAATAGTGTTTTGGCGCAGGTCTTCAATGTCAATCTCTGATGAGTCTCCGCCTACAAGGCGCTGAAGCTCGGATTGATTAAACATGGAAAGCCATGACGGGCGGATGATGGCACGAAGACCTCGGAGGAATGCTGCCGTCTGGAGAGACGGTTGAACCACAAGGCGGTGCCGAGCAATGTAGGATATATATAACAGCCGGTTGTCGTTGGTGACGTGCACCTGGTCGCCATTGGCAATTAGATTCCTTGTAATCGTCTTGACGGGCTGTCCCGCTTGCGAGACCTGATCTGTAACTGTAAAATCAATGGCCAGTTCCGAGATGTCACCGGGGTAATTCTTCAAACGAAGCATGCCCTTGTGAAGATCTTCATCCATGTCGCGCAGGTCGTTGACACTGCCCTTGTAGCTATTCTCGTCGTTGGGGCCCGCAGATGCCCATTTCAGGAGAAAGAAGCCCGCGAACGCCAAATCAACAAGAATGCCCTCATACATGCACTTTCCAACGATTCTTCCTAGGAATTCGAACCGCTTCAGGAGACTGGACATATGTTCCTTCCATTCTGGGTCCGATTCCGTCAGCCCGCCCGCCTTCAAAGAATGGCGCAGCACATCAACTGCTGTTGGATCAGGGTAAAGAAGGCCTTTTTCGTTCGAAGTGAACATGCCGGGCCCTCCTTCTTGGTTTCCAAATGCCTCTGACGTCGCACTGATCAGGAACTCTTTGGTGACACCACCTCCATCAATGCCAGCCTCTGGTGCGCCAAACTGGTCAACAAAGGTAATCTGGATTGGGTCTTTGAAACCTTCTCCGAGCTCGTAAAACCCCTTATATGCGTCCTCGAAGAGGTTTTGTCGACGAATTCGAGCGTGATGTCTGGCGAACGGGTGGTGGTGGGGGGGATTTTCTCCATCTCTGCGAACCCGATCCAGGTGGATAAATTGACGGAAGATGATAACACGGGTTTCAAAGGGGATGGCAAAGGGCATGTGCTTGAGGATCTCTAGTTTCGGGCCCAATTCTGCCAATCGCCGTTCACGTTGCGCTCGCCTTTGCTGAGCTTTTAGTCTCTCCAACCGTGCGTGGCGAGAGAGTCTTTGTCCAGCGAGTGTGGAGTAAAAGCCACTATCAGCGCCGAGGTCAGCCTCAACATCAGAACTTTCCTGATCGCTGTCTTCGTCGTCTTCTTGATTCTGTCGCTGTTCCTCCGTTATGACTGCCGTGATGAAGTCTTCCTTATCCAACTTTTCTGTCATGAGCCAATGGTTCATAGGAAGGAATTGCTTTCTTGAATCTCTCTCATACAACATCTTCATAGCTACCGTGACGATACTCCTGAGACTGCCCAGGTCGAGTCGAGTGGCGGCCCTCGATAAGGTGGAGTTGTGTGTCTGTTTCGTTGGCCCAGTAGAGCCAAAGTATGAGTCCATGCGAGATTTGCTGGCTGCTTCGAGGGCTTCTTGCGATTTAGAAAGTTCTTGAGCCTTGTAATGAAGGGTAAATGCCGTGTTTTTGAGAAACACTGTTAATGCTTTGACATCGTCCAGAGAAAGACTGCATGAACGAATGCGCGACATTGATGATTCTGACTGCAGCAGCTGGGGAAATATACCGCTGAAAAAGTCTTCGTCGTCGCTTAGACGAAGGATAAAAATGTATAGCTCGAGGAAAAGTAGAATGACTCGCCATTCCTGCTCCTCAATGTTGTCGCTTGGTGTATCAGAAGCAGCACATAAGTATCTGCCAAGAACAGCGATTGGTGGCTCCGACTCGGAGCTTAGCTTGCGGAACACAGTGGTTTGTTTCATAATCTGCCAGAGAAACTTAACGGTGGGAACACTGCCAGATGGGCCTGGGATCTGCTCAAGAAACAGTCGCATTCGGATGTCATCACCATTTGCTGGAAAACACTGAAGGAGGGTCAAGATGTATCCCGCTAATAGACTCGTCCCGCGAAATTCTTGAGTTGATGATCCTGCGAGATTGGTCGAGAAATCTCGTAGCAGCTTTGAAATGCCCTCACTTTCTACGAGAGAGAGGAGTTGTCGAGAAATATAAGGGTGTAGCGGTTGTAATAAATGCTCTCCATGAGCTTCATCGGAATCCGCCGCGTCTGGAGATGCTCTAATGCCGATACGGAGGCTAATGTCCTGAGAGAGGGCCGAAAGCTGTGTGTACAGAGTCTCCAGGTAATCAAATCTATGAGATGCATTCAACGTGATGCTACCCATGTCAATGAAGTGAGCGAGTAGCCAAAGTAGGCTGTCCTTTGAATGGAGACTAATCGATTCTGTTGAAAGCTCTTCCAAAATAGCCCTAGCTAGTTCAGGTGCTGAAATAGCATCTAAAAAGACCGCGGGGTTTTCTTCAAAGGGAACTAGAGATTCGCTAGTTAAAAAAGAAAAGGCGTATGCCCGATAAATCTTGGACGCTGTAAACCAAAACGTTAGAAATCCGAAATTTCCACTAAAAATATCCAAAATGTTACTCACCTTCCTCCGTTCCGATCACGAATGGAGCCTTGAGTGCATGGAGGAGGAGATTGGACCATTCTCCAGTCGCATTCCGGGCCTGACATAATCGAGCGAGCGCGCCATAGTATCGATCAATGGACGGTATTATCATTTGTGGGTATGAGGATATAATTCGGGCGATGAGCTTCAACATCAACTGTGTTTCTGTCGTGACGCTGTAACCGTGGATTAGTAATAATGCCACCTGGAAGTAGTGCCTGAGCTGTATCCCAAGCAATCTGTAATACACGTACCCTTCTGAGGTATTACTTTCCACAGCCTCAATAAGCAATCGCACTAGGCGCTGCACCCGTGAGTGATGGGTACCTGCAGGAGCGATGGCTGTGAGATCGACGGAATCGGCATCGCGTGCGTAGATCGCAAGTCGTTGAATATCATCGGTTCTTCGGCTGGAAAAGAAGGAGAGAAGCAGCGTGAAGGCTTGAGGAAGCCTCTGGGATGGTTGCAGCGCTGAGGATGAGCTGTAGAGCTCGTCGAAGCTAGCTCGTCGAGCTTGGCGGAGGCCCGCCCTCGCCCGATGACCCCTCCATGTGCGTTGGATCTTGCCAGCAGCCTTCAAACGAAGCCTCTCTGCCTGGCGCTTCTCGCGGTCGGCCTGTGCATTGGAGACGGTCTTTGTAGCATTCGATACGGCGGAAGGGGTCCAGGACGTGTTGGCGAAGGGATTCCCGGCCTGACCGCTGAGGTTGACGTTGCGTGGACGCCTGGAGCTACCGGTGAAGGTCGAAAACATGGTGGCAAGGAGCGGTCGGGGGTTGTTGGAGAGGGCTAAGGAGAAAACAAGAGCATCCTATAGCTGATAGCGGTCGGCGGACGACGGCGGTGGGATCGATTTTCTAGAAGGTTCAGGGTCGAGATCAGTCAGCGATGGATGGAGATGGACAAGATGCTATTCGTGGGGTGCTCCGGTCGGCTGCTAGATTCCCGAGGTGAGGTCACTCAGAAGCCAGGGTACGTCAGGCATGTACATGTGTTAGCGTGTTGGATCTAGTGGGAGCCTCAGTCTACTGATAAGATAAGCCCTGGCCCTGGATGGGGCGGTTGGGTGAGTGAAAGATGAAATGTGACACGCCAACAATGAACATTTAAAAAGTGAAAGAAAAGGCGATGAAAGAAAAGTAATATGTGTCCAACATTTTGTTCAGAAATATAATAAAAAAGAACATGTGAATTTGGTTTTTTTACCGCCTTACCTTTTCCTTTGTCGAATTGATATTGCAGTTTGCCTGGTGCGCCTGCATTCAAACAAGCGAACACAGAACATGACGGTACGTACTGAAAGTACTTGCACCGTCTCCATTTCCGTCTGCATCCCCGTCCTGGTCCTGGTCGCCTTCTCCCGTCGTTCGCTGTAGAAGTGCGTGATGAAAGTGGCCTGTGCGCAGCAGGCTTGAAGACCCTGTGTCTGTAGCATGTCGCAGGGACAGTGTGCGACAGCAAAAAACAAGCACTGTCCCACCGCGCCATCAACCTTGGTCATCGGCGCACCCGCATCAACGCCCGCGTTGGCGGCCACAGCCAGTGTTTGGCTTAGGGGCTTCCGGGACTACGGTCGGTCGGCTGATGGCAGTCGTTGCGGTGTAGGGATACCAATGTTACCCTACCCACAGGACCGTCCGACGATGTTGGCTGAACGTCTGTCGCATGCCAAGTTCCTTTTTTGCAATGCCATTCCTGTGGGCAACCTATGGCTCCCCGCAGCAGCGCTTGCAGTGGTACCCGCAATAATATTCGACATGTTTTGGTCTTTGCGTTTGAGACACAGCACGGTGCGCATTGGCGACGATGCCCATGACGAGCGCCACCGCCGAATTTTAATCTGGGGATGGGGAATTTTTTTTTTCTTATCGCAGAAATGCAACGGGTTGGTGGGCTGTCTGGGCCTGTAGACCGTTAGGCGCTCCCACTTTCTCCTGCCCGCCTCAGTTTTGTTAGACACGAGTTTGTGAATAAAATTTCTACACAGGTCCCACTGCTGGGCTGCAAAGTACCGTGACAGCAGGCTAGATGGGATGAGGGGGGTGGGCGGAAGCACGTGTGCGCAAGTGCTATCGCCGCGCTATGGATCTTCGCTGCCAAATCTGTTAGCGTGCCATCCCCCTCCTCCCTCCTCCCGCGCTGCGCTTAACAACTGTGTCGGGTAGCTACATGTGTTCAGTGTGGATCGTGACCAGCCCAACGCTACCCCCAGGAACAAAAAAGGTGTGTGTGGACTGTGCGTGAATCGACGATGCCGCCCGCTGCAGCACAGCACAGTGGCAGGCCAGCACTGGGCCAGGCGCCACCCACCAATGCCGCCACTCACAGTGGCCCTCCACCGCATGGCTAGGTCAAGCAAAAAAAATATCACCGACGAAATTTCTCTTTTTCCCTCCTCAACCGCAACACCAACCTTATCAACCAAACCCCCAAACCCATATAAGTCGAGTCAGTTCAGAGGTACGGTCTTCGTACTAGTTCTCTGTTTCTGCTCACTTCTTTCCACAAACAAAATCACAAAAAAAACTTGAAAAACTCCTCAAAAAACACCCCTTCACCCACAACCCACCCCTCCCCCTTCCGACGTTCCCTCCTTGTCTCTCTCGCGACACCGCCCGAGCGACAAACCATCCCATCTTTTACTTTGAGACCCTCGTTTTCACGACTCAAAGTATTCCCATCCTCACGCGGCCGCCGACCTTTGTTCGCAGCCATTCTTTGTTCGCCAAGGTCTGAATAACCCCGCGAACTTGTTCCACCATCGTCTTTAAAAAGGTGCGTTTTGCTGTGGCCCCTCTCCCCTCCACTCCACTACCCCCCCAACCACCGTTGTAACGATCAGCCCTTGCCCTCATTTCTTTTTTCAAACTTCTTCTCTCGCTTCTCAAGAAGGTCTCTCTTACGAATCTACTACTGACAAGCGTGCCCACTGCAGGTCCTCTCCGAGACCCCGATAGTGATTCAAAATGGCCTCCAACCCTACCTCCGGCGCTGTTGATCAGCTCGCCAACGACCTCAGCAACACCTCGCTCAATGGCAGCGGCGATGCTAAGGCTCCCGCCATCGACACCACTGTCGCTGGCGCTTCCGAGGATCCTTCTGCTCCCACCCCCAACTCGGCTGCCCCTCACCCCCAGAACTCGGCCTCTCTCTACGTCGGCGAGCTCGACCCCTCCGTCACCGAGGCCATGCTCTTCGAGCTCTTCTCTCAGATCGGTGCCGTGGCTTCCATTCGTGTCTGCCGTGATGCCGTGACCCGTCGCTCCCTCGGTTACGCCTACGTCAACTACAACTCCACCAACGACGGCGAGAAGGCTCTCGAGGAGCTCAACTACACCCTCATCAAGGGCAAGCCCTGCCGCATCATGTGGTCTCAGCGCGACCCCGCCCTTCGCAAGAACGGCCAGGGCAATGTGTTCATTAAGAACCTGGATGTCGCTATCGACAACAAGGCTCTCCACGACACCTTTGCTGCTTTTGGTAACATCTTGAGCTGCAAGGTTGCCCAGGATGAGAACGGAAACTCCAAGGGATACGGTTTCGTCCACTACGAGACCGATGAGGCCGCTGCTCAAGCCATCAAGCATGTCAATGGTATGCTTCTGAACGAGAAGAAGGTCTACGTCGGCCACCACATCGCCAAGAAGGACCGCCAGAGCAAGTTCGAGGAGATGAAGGCCAACTTCACCAACGTCTACGTCAAGAACATCAACCCCGAGGTCACCGAGGATGAGTTCCGTCAGCTGTTCGAGGCGTTCGGTGACGTTACTTCCTCTTCTCTTGCCCGTGACCAGGAGGGCAAGGCCCGAGGTTTCGGTTTTGTCAACTTCACTACCCACGAGAGCGCCTCCAAGGCTGTTGATGACCTCAACGGCAAGGATTTCCGTGGCCAGGACCTCTACGTTGGCCGCGCCCAGAAGAAGCACGAGCGTGAGGAGGAGCTCCGCAAGTCTTATGAGGCTGCTCGCATGGAGAAGGCCAACAAGTACCAGGGTGTTAACTTGTACATCAAGAACCTTGACGATGATGTTGATGATGAGAAGCTCCGCCAGATGTTCGCCGAGTTTGGCCCTATTACATCCGCTAAGGTGATGCGCGACACCCCCGCCGAGGGCGAGGAGGGCAAGGAGAAGGAAGAGAAGGAGGAGCCCAAGGAGGAGCCCAAGGAGGAGGAGTCCGACGAGGGCTCTGAGAAGAAGGGTGACAAGAAGGGCGACAAGAAGTCCGGTAAGAGCAAGGGCTTCGGTTTCGTCTGCTTCAGCAACCCTGATGATGCTACCAAGGCCGTGGCTGAGATGAACCAGCGCATGGTCAACAACAAGCCCCTCTACGTCGCTCTTGCCCAGCGCAAGGACGTTCGCAAGAGCCAGCTTGAGGCTAGTATCCAGGCTCGCAACCAGCTCCGCATGCAGCAGGCCGCCGCTGCCGCCGGCATGCCCCAGCAGTACATGCAACCCCCCGTTTTCTACGCTCCTGGCCAGCAGCCCGGCTTCATGCCCCAGGGCGGCCGCGGCATGCCCTTCCCCCAGCCCGGCATGGGTATGCCCGGTGCTCAGGGTGGCCGTCCCGGCCAGTTCTCTGGCTACCCCCAGCAGGGCGGTCGTGGCGGTATTCCCCAGCAGATGCCTCCTAACATGTACGGCATGCCTGGCCAGTTCCCCCCTCAGTACGGCCAGCCCGGCACTCCCCAGTTCATGGCTGCTATGCAGCAGGCCCAGCAGGCCGCTCTCTCTGGTGGCCGTGGCGCTCCTCAGGGTGGCCGCGGCGGCCCTCAGGGCATGCCTGGCGTTCCTCCCAACATGGCTGGCCAGGGTGCCATGCCTGGATTCCCTCCTAACAACCGACAGCAGGGTGCTGGCCGTGGCGGCCCCAACGCTGGCCGTAACGGCAACGCCAACCAGGCCGGCCGTGGTGCTGAGGGCATGAGCCCCTCCGCCGTGCTCCAGGCTCAGCTCGCCGCTGCTCAGCCCGCCCAGCAGAAGCAGATTCTTGGTGAGATGATCTTCCCCAAGATCCAGGCCATTAACGCGGAGCTTGCTGGCAAGATCACTGGTATGCTTTTGGAGATGGACAACACTGAGCTCGTCAACCTGTAAGTTTAACCCATAGTTTTCTGATTACAAGATGAACCTTCTAACAAAATAACAGGATCGAGGATGAGGCTGCTCTCAAGGCCAAGGTCGACGAAGCCCTTGCTGTCTACGATGAGTACGTCAAGGCTCAGGGCGGTCCCGAGGGCGGCGAGGTTAAGAAGGAGGAGGAGGAGACCAAGGCTTAAGCCTGGTCTCTGACTTTCTCCTAATCTCAAATTTTCTTTTGTTACGGTTATACGACTCATCGACCCCTTGCCGTGGAGCAACGTGCACCTCATGACGTTTATGGTACTGATTAGGCAACATTATTTGCTACTCCGTACCACCGAAGGAGGTGGTGCTTTATGTACAGATAGACCTGGTTGCTATTTCTTCTCAGGAAGGGAGAAACAAAAGTTATTGGGGTTCTTTTTTATTTTACGGTGGTTGGTTTTTTTTTTTTTTTTACACTGGCCGAGAACCATTTTACAGCCAGAGGCATATGCTTGACAGAAGCCACCAGGAAGGCGTTGAAGGATTTCTGATACTCTGCCTGTTGGCCTATACCCCCAACAACGATTTTCGTTTCACAGGCATGATCAACACAGAGGTTTTATGCGGATTGAACGTCTAATGAAGAGATATGTTCAAATACTTTTATTGTCCCTGATTTCCACGTGAATGGTTTATTTTTTATTTTTTATTTTTTACATGCTGGTCCTGTGTCAATGCGATGAAGATGTAGGTAGACAAGAGAGGAGGAGAATGGTGAGATTATGAGTGGAAATTGAATCTATCCTAAACTTGCTAAACCTGAAAGATGCAATTACGGAGCTGTGCCTGCCAATGCAGAAGAATTTGGGAAAAGAGGATCCAACGCCGAAAAAGTGCAACCAAAATGCCTTTTCCCAAAACAGACCATGAGACCCTTTATCTAACCAACAGCGCCCCGATAGTGCTTATATGCGTGAAGGTATCCTGAAACATGGTGACAAAAATGGAATCGCGAAACTTGAGATTCCTGAAGTGGTTATTAAAATCTGCCGCCATGGATCGTCTCATGGCCCTCGTCGATCATGTACTTCTTCCCGGGGACGCTGGCAAAGAGCGTCTCCATGACCTTGCCTTTCTGTTGCTTGCGGACGTCGCCCAGATACGAGCTGACGTCGCTTAGACCACGGATCTGGTCCTCGAGTGTTAGGGTGGTAGAGTTGACGCCGCGGACGAGCGGGGAGACGAGCTTGCTGCGCAGGGTCTCGAGCGAGGCCTTGAGCGTCAGAAGCTTGCCGTTGTGCTCAACGAGGATGCCCTTGTTGCGAACCGTCTTGTCGCGCACATTGCGCAGGAGCTGGCGGTTCTGCTCAAACTTGCGCAGCTCTGCGGCGCGGGTGCCAAGCATGCGGGTCCATAGGCTGGCGAGGAGGTCGGCATGCAGCTCCTCCTGGGCAGACGACTCGCGGACGACGGTGCGGGCAAGATTTAGAAAGTGGAAGTCGACGGCTTCGAAGAGGGCGAATAGCGTCATGCTGTGCTGCAGCTCGGCTTGGATGCTGTCCTCGAGCACAGCGAGGAATTCGGTAAAGAGCAGCTGGACCATGCGCTGCTCGCGCTGGGGATTGCTGAGCCCAAATACATGTGTCGTCAGGCGGCCCAGCTGGGTGGGGGAGCCGGCGGCATCCTCAAGGATGAGTGCGCCCGAGAGGAGGTTGTGGAGGTTATCGTATGCGGATGAGAGGGTGGAGGGGGCGGGGGAGGAGTTAAGGCGGTGTAGATGCATCTTGGCCCAATCCATAACGTTAAGGATGCTGGAACAAGGGAGGCATTGTAAGACACTGTGCCATGAAAGAGGGGAACATGTGCGCTTTGAAACGCATCGGAGGCTTACCCATCAATATCACCATCAACTCTGGCAAAGAACTTTGTCATTTCCACAGCTAGCGTCTTCATAGTCTCGCTCAGGGCGTCTAGGTCATGCACGATGCTCGGCGCATCGCGCATATCGCTGGTGCGCACGCTCTCGCCAAGGTCCCAGACGGCGACGCTGGTGGCCTGGAGATCGTGTACCTGTACGACTGCGTGCTCCGAGTAGTAGATGAGGGGCTCGAAGGAACGGGCGAGTCCAGCCACTTTGACAAGGTCGCCAACGGGACGAGTAGCAGCAGGTTGGAGGAGGGACTTGAAGGCCGATATTGACAACAGGGCTACGAAGAAGGTGGTCACAGTCGAGGACCAGCTGCGAGTAAGGGACGTATAGTGGAAGCGGATGAAGTTGATGGTAGACTCGATGGGCTCGGTACGATGCTGGACTTCAGCGCGGACAGCGAAGCGAATGTCTTGGGCATGTTAGCTGGTGCAATGCGACATCAATGACGAGGCAATTTGCTCCAAATGCTCACAATTGTCATGCGGTTCCTCGCTCATGGCTACCGCTGTTGGGGGGCTCGTGTGCGCTCTCGGCTGCACCTGTAGGGACCTGACCTCGGTTCTCTCCGGACTTACACTCCTCCCCTTGTCGGGGCTTTTGCTTCCCTGCGGCAACCTCGTGCGAATAGCGCGCTCCAAGATCATGTCGTCTTCGCTGTCGTCATCGAGCCCCGGGGAGCTCTCGTGCACGGGTGGTAGGGTGGTGAGGACATCATGGGGACCCCTCCAGAACCCGCTGCTCCGGTCGCCGTTGCCGAGTCTCCGCCACGCTGGTGGCGAGTACCCACCGGCGGAAGCGATTTCCGAGTCCTCGAGATCCTCGTCCGTCATGGCTGCCTCGCTGCGGAGAAGGGCTGAATGGGGGAGGAGCGGGCTTAGTGGGCGTTCGAAGTCCTGAAGTGAGACGTCGAGCAGATTTTCGAGGTGATCGGTCATCGTGGGGCGTTGTCTGGGACGTCGAGAAGGAAGAGCGCTTCTTTTCGGGCGTGCGAGGGAGTTCGCGCTCGCGGGAGGTTAGCTTCTTCTGGGGCGACGATAACGGTGATGGGGCCGGCGACGAGCGGGAATCGATGTGGTACTCGAGGGCGGGCGCAGAGTGCTTGCGGGGAGAATCTTTTTGGCGCTGGAGGCGTACGAGTCGGTCCTGCTCAGCGAGGAGGAGTTGAAGCTCAAGCTCTTCGTCCTCTTGCTGCTTTTGCAATTGCTGTTGTAGTAGCTGGTGGCGGCGGCGAGCAAGGACAATGTCCTGCCCGGCAATAACAAGCTGGTGCTGGTCTTCGAAGACGAGCCGGCCAGACTTGACGGGGGCCTCGGGAAGGGCCTTATCAATGTCAGTGGGCGGCGGCAGGGCGTGATCGTCTGCGGTCCGCGATGTGAATGGCCGTAAGAGGGTTGATGTCGATGGTATTGGTAACCGGAGCCGTGGCAAGCCCAGGGAATAGAGCCTGGGAATGTAGAGGGCGAGGAAGATGAAGAAGATGACGACTGTGAACAGGAAGGTGCTCGGTGCAATTGTGACGCTGATGAGAGAGACGTTGTTGTTGACGGTCAGGAAGGAATTCATGGCCCCTCGTCAAACGAAGCAAACGCCGAGGGACAAACAATCAAGTGAAGAGTCGAAAAACCGAGTCACTTGCTTTTGTTTTGTTTTGTTTTATTTAATTGTTTGTCTTTCGTTTGCGTCAACCAACAGGGCGAGCACGGCGGTGGAAAAGAAAAAAAGAGGGTTGTTGCGCCCAACGGTGCACACAGACAGACAGAGTTCGAGATGGAGTTGGTTATTGTATGAGGCGCTCGCTTAGAGGTATGAGACAAAGTAGCCAGGGTTCGTTCGGCTGCAGCTAACGCAGGTTCTAGGCAAGTTTGGAGAGAGTGTTTTTTTGGATTTCAAGCCCACCGGGGAAGCAGATACAAGGTACAGGAACAGGACGGGGCGGGAAAGGTAGGTTGAAAGGGGGAAGAAGATGAAACGTTTGTCGCATTGATGCGAGGCCCCCCTTCTTTCTTTAGTTACTTGGGAGATCCCTTACAGCGATAATTCAACGTCGGTCCCCCCTCCTTCCTCCACCTTGACCCCCCGTTGGCCCCTCCGAAATCAAGAGGTTGGGACGGCTGCTATGTCCAGGGCCGCCCCGAGATGCCCGGCCAATGGGGGCCCGCCAGCTGCCAGAAACAGACCGTTTTGGAGACCCCGCGCTAGTCCCGCTCGGGGACCCTTGCACTCACTTTACACGCTGGTTGGGCGCGCGTTGCAGCCCGTGCGTGCTGGGCTCGTTGTGGCCTGATGCGCAAGGCATCCCCGCTTTTTGGCGTCGAGGGGTTCGAGTGCAATTCCAGCAACTTAATGCAATGCAGGCGGGTCACATGAGGTGCGGGCTACATACATGCGCAGTAGGTACATAGCCATGATGATGGGCAGTAAGCGGGAGGGAAAGGAGGGGCAGCCCAGCCAGCCAGCAGGCCCTTACTTTGCCCATCTCCGTCGGGTGGTCCCAGCATAGGCCTGCCTGTACATGTGGGTGATGTATGCTTGTATCTCCGTACTATATCTGTCTACCCATCGCTGGCTTTCCTCTCTGCACTTCACTGCTCCCTCGCAAATGCAAATACCAGAGAGAGCGGCGAAAAAAGATGATCCAAAAACCCGCATCGCGCGCAATACGCGAACTAGGCAGAGGTGGTGCGGAGTCGAGACGTGTTTGTTATTGTCATGTGTTGTTTACCTCTTCCCTATCTGTTTACGCCCTCGTCAATTGGCCGAGACTGCCACCCCCCACCGCGACCACTGACAGCATCGGATTCGAGCCCTCTATTTCAGCAAATCAGCTCGCAGTGCACCTACGGGCCCCCCCAAGGGCGCAGCAAGCAACTAGCTGAGACAGCGAATGCGTTGGGGCTCGCCATTCGCTTTGGCCCAGGCGTGACCGATAGTGTGACTCTCCCTCTCTCTGCGAGTTGCCGAGCCGAGGCCGCTAGAGTCGAGTCTGCTCTCGATTTCCCGGCCTCGTCCGGGATGTGTGTTGACACGGGCGAGATTTGGATGTGACTGTCGTTCCCCTTTCAGCCTAACTGTTCCGTAGTTTCGTAAGGCAGCCCTCTCCTAAGAACAATGCCTGTATGCGTGCGTGCGTGCGGGTGTGGTTGTCTAGAATGCGTACCAAAAGCTTAACCCCCAAACTCGCAAGAACACCTAGATAAGCTCCAGACCCACCAACAGCTCAAAGAACATGGCCAAGTCTATTTTGAACGACTCTAGATTTTTAACAAATTCCTCACAACTCGTCATCCCAGTTCTCTGAACCTCATAATGGTTATCTCGCTCAAAAGCGACAACCTGACCCGAGGGGGTACCTTGGTGGTGTAGTATGGTGGATACTTGTGATACCAGACGAGCTGCCATTGGACCATTCAGACATAGTCACTCATATCTCATTGAGAACAGCTGCCGGAGCCATTTCCTTGAGAGAAATTGGGCGAGGACTACATTTGTCAAGTTGGCCAAGAGTCATCATTGCATCTGTTTCGGGTCGTTCCCGGGAATGCAATGATTTAAACTGGCCAATAAACGAAAATAGTACGTGATGGTAAGTTGGAGAAGTAGTGATTGGAGACCACTGCATATTGCAGCGATCATTGGCCATGGATGCAATGGCTGTCCCATTTTGGTGTTCCACATGTTGGCCCTGGGACTGCGTTTGGCGCCTAAATTCGGCACCATTGCCAGTCGCGCAAATAGAGACCATTTTTAGTATATTTTGTACATGGGATATTCAAGGACATGGTCTTTATTTCTCTCAGATGACAATTGTTTTCTTGTGCGGGTTCGAGTTCTCAGGAATAAAGCGGCTAAGTACATTGATTGGACATGTTACACAAGAACAGCAAGCTCTTGTTCACCGCACGTACGGTCGAAAACAACAAAACACACAAAGTCCTGTCCCAAAATTTGAATATGGGCAATGATTCATACCAGACATCGAGACTGATATGGAGCACTGTTGTAAGTTATAAACCGCGCCTCTGGGCTTCTGATCCGACCCGAATAAGTCTCATACAGTCTTCTCTTCTTCGCATGCACTCTCACGATATTCACACACTCTCTCTGCTTAGGAATAATTGAATAGCAGCATGTCGCCATATGCCGCGGGGACGTCGCCGCTCGAGGCTCTGCCGAAGCTGGCGCTTGATGGAATCTGCGAATGCTTTGTCGCAGCCAATGGAAGCTGGCACAACCTGTCGAGCCTGTCCCTCACATCTAAACAACTTGCCATTGTGACTCGGAAATTTCGCCTTCGCCGCATCAACATTCACTTATCAACAGAGGCAAACCTGGGAGAATTCCTGGGCCGGCTGGATGCGGCCCTCGAGGTCGACGACAGGATTTTGGGCTATGTTCAACAAATAAAGCTTCGAGGCTCCCTGCTCGGGGACCAAGAAATACGTCACAGGGAGCACACCATCGACTGGTCTGACTACGGCAGAATTGCAGACGATGCCAGTCGTGAAAAGGGCCCTAAGGATAACATCAGGGATTTCTTCCAGCCACCTGCAGGTGAATGGTACAGCGAAGTCAGCGGCACCGACTATAGCCAACCCAGTCCCTTTGATTTCGGGCTTAGCGAGACAGAGAAGCGACGACAGGAAGAAGCTTGGAAGCCACTGGTGAAGCTGATTAGCAAGCTGCCCGTGCTGCGGGATGTAGTCTATGTTTGCTTGCACCAGGTTCCCCTTTCTTTATTGACAGCCTTGCACCAGCACTCTTCAAAAGTGCGCCTCCACGTTCAAACTTTCAAGCTGAGAAGCCTGTCGGTACAAGAAGGTCAGGAGCCCGAAGTCGACGACAGCGAACTGGCCATTGCCACATCACCCTGCCTCTACAGCATCGTGGTACCGTTCGGCCAGGAGGGCCATAATTTCCCCACATGGGAAGGCTACAACTACCACGCCATGAAGATCCTCATGGCCGGCGCCGCGCCCAACTTGACCAAGGCCGAGCTGCGCGGCTGGGGCAGCTCCTACAACCAGCGGATCGCAGACCCGGTTGGGCACCATTCGTTCCGCCGCATCTACGAAAGCCGCGCCGGCCTCACCCCGAGCTCGGTTGGAAATGTCCGGGAGTTTAGGACCGGGGAGACGGGAAACTCCATCATGGACGGCATCGACATTAGCAAGCTCACCTCGCTCGACATCAAAAGCCTGGGGACCAGCATCAGGCCCCTCATCTCGGTGGCCCACCGCTTCGAAAGCCTTCGGTCTCTCCGCCTCAGGGGCAAAGGCTGCGCTGGGTTTACCCCCGACAGGGAGGACAACTTCATCTGGGACCTGCCGCCGCTCGAGGCGATTGAGATTGACGGCGGCATCAAGGACCACACGCTTGAAGCGGTGCTCGCCCGCCACGGCAAGACGCTGAAGCGCCTCCGCTTCCGCCTTGCGCGCGCCCAGCTGCTGCCCCTCAACATACAGGCGCTCGCGGCGAGCTGCTCCGTCCTCGAGGACCTGACCATCGAGGTGACTCGGCAGGAGAACATGAGCAACGAGCTGGGCGTGTACCGTGCCCTGGGTGGGCTTCCTCACCTGAAGCGCGTCAAGATTGACGTCTCGCTCGATAGGCTCCAGATGAAGAGGGACAACCTCATGGCCGTTCAGAACGAGGTCGGGTGGGCCAACCTCTTGCGCGAGTGCGCCTTCGACTCCAAGGTTGCGCGCGCCGTCTTCGACATGGCGAGCGGCGGCCGCGACGTCCTCGAATCGCTCGAGTTCGTCCCAACACAGTTGCTGGCCATTGGAAGCCGCAACGAGGCATCCTGGGATTTCCTCCTGTCCTGGGTTCTTCGCAAGTGGTACTGCCAGCGGGAGCCCGGAGCAGACCGAGTTGTGGTGGACGAGATTGAAACGCGCCGCAGGCCAAGCGAGGAGAGCATCATCGCCTTCTTAGACTCGAGGGAACCGGCAAAAAAGATCTGGAAAAGGGCCTGGCCCAACTCTACAGCTTCGACGCAGAGGTTGGCCAATTCTTGGTCGAGTTCCCCGCTTCCAGCTGCGTAGGAAGGATAGCTTAAAATGTTCATGTAGAGAAATATAATAAGTTTGCTGACATACTCCGCCATTCGTCATATATAGTATTGTTTTTTGTTTACATTAGAATCAAGCCAGTTAGGCACCTGTCCAACACAGCAATATTCCAACCACATTCCCATGCATCCAAACATCAACACAACAGCCCCCTGCTTTACACCTCCCTCTCTAATCCTCTATTTTAGTTTTTAGGATTACATTGAAACTTGCTTTTTTAACGTAGCTATCGGTCCTTGAAATTCGGGTTCCGAAACCTCTACTTCCATCTCGCATGCCAGACGGCCCAGGAATTCAGCCCGTGTCATGCTGGCTTTTATTCGCACGCCGCCAATAACCGTCTCCGCCACAGGTCGCGCGCGCTGCATGAACAGGCCGATGACGACGCTCGAAATCATCGGGCGACCAGACGGCGACGGTGGGCCCAGCTCCAGACCGTCCTCAACATCCACGACCTTGGGCACCGACCCCGTCAGCCAGGGTAGCCGGATCTCCTCGTCCAGGATGTCGACGGCCAGCTGATCAGCCAGCTCTGGGCGGAACTCGGGCGATCCAGTCAGGTTGGACCACGACTGGATGAAGCACACGGGGATGCTGTTGTCCCAGAGCCGGGGGGCCCCTCGGTCATCGTGCATCAGCGACATGGCTGTGCCTAGTTCGACAAGCCCCCACCAGATTAGGAACTCCCTCCCGCGGCCAGCGCTGAGGAACACCACGCCGTAGATGGGGTTGTCTATCGACATGAAGGCAATGTGCTCGGAGCTGATGTATCGCCGCGACCCTGTATAGGCCGCCCGCTGCATAACCATGGCATTCTTTGGCGGGAGGCTGAGCTTAAAGGGGAACACGCCCCGCACGCCTGGCCCGTCAATGGCGTTTTCCAGCAAGATGGTCTCCTTTTTGAGATCACCAGGATCATACTCCACCGATTGGATTTCTATTTTTTTTTACAAATCGATGCGTTAGCATTGACACAAATATAAGGAAATTATTCCTCAGCAATTGCTCGTCGAGCTGGGGCTCACTTACTGTTGCGATGGCCAGGCAGATCTCCATCAACCATGAGAAAGCCCGACCGCTTGGGCTCAATAATCATTATCAGATTGGGATGCAGTCTTCTAAACGCAACATCCCCACTGGCGCTGGCCTCGAGGAGGATGGCGGCCCGCGCCAGCGTGTCCGACGACAAACTGCAGTCGAGCACCGCAAGCCACTGGCTGTCCTCTTCGCCCTTTTCGGTCCCGCCAGTTCGGGTAGAGTAGGTCAAGCGGCAGGGGCACTTCCAGACACGCACCTCGAGGCCGCTCCCCGTCATTCTCATGCCAAACCGTGCTGGGTTTTCTTGACCGCCCACGGTCCGTAGGTTAAAGTGCTTGGGCGAGTCGGCAAAGTAGTGCATCTGGCGTGCCGCCTCGGCCCCCTCTGACGATGCGGGCGTCCTCCAGATGAGGATGGAGTGGTCCTGAGATGTCTTGAGGATCTCCTCCTGCAAGCGCAGGAAGGCTTTGTCTCCTTCGCCGTAGAGAATTGGCATGTTGACGCCGAAGATGCCCATAAGCGAGTAGGCCATGTCTTCGCGGCGAGACGTCTGGCGGTGAGCGGCCCACCCCATGCGAGTGGCGATGTTCTCGTGCTGGAGCAGCAGCGACACATTGCGAGGGCGGCGCCGTGTTGGATCCCGTCCCTTGAGAAGAGCGTCGCTGATGCCCGTGATGCGGCCGATACGCGGGGAGAGGTTACCCCGCGTGCCCAGTCGCGCCCAGTCGCGGCCGAAGAACTCGACGTCGCGGGGCGCAACGAGCTCCTGCAGCGTCCACCCTCGCGAGAACCAGCGGCTCGTATCGAAATTTTCAGCTGTGCCGTCCGGGTGGAGCGTCACGTCGGCCAGGTACGCATAGCACACGACGGCCTCGCTGTACCAGCGGAACATGGAATTCAGCGCCTGCGACAGCTCGGCGCTGCTGCTCTTGTCGATGCAGCACGTGTCGACCCAGACATGGCTGATGCCCTGCCCCAGCGCCGTCTCGCACGTCTTGGCCACCTTGCGGTATCCCTCCGGCTTCTTCCATCGCATATCTTTCAGGCGCTCCGGGTCGCGCACGTCGTCGTACAGCAGCTCGTCGGCGCCCCAGGTATGCGACAGGATGGCATAGCTGCCCGGTTCGTCCCCCGCATCTTCGAGTTCGAGAGTCCTGGCGTTGAGGAGTCTCATGCTGGCAGCGGCTGCAGGTGCAGATGCAGGTGCAGATGCAGGTGCTGTCACAATTCAATTCGGTCCGGCCAGGGAGGGAGGGAAGGAAGAGAGAAGAGGTTCGAGGATTGATGTTTCATCGCCTACGTTTCAGCGGCTGGTGGTGACGGTGGCCACTGACCTCTTACCCAGTTGGGCCGAGCCCGCTCTCGCCTGCTGCGAGCAGCCAGCCACAGGCCCTGCAGGGCTTGGACGTCGACGGGATGATGTTCAAACTCAGGCGCTAAACTTATAAATAGATCTGTCACACTCCCCATCCTGACCACTCTCAGCCCTGATGGCCACGCTCCCTACATTATTCCCCGACGCCTAGCATGGTCGTCGAAATAAAGGACCGGGATCGACAAGGGTTGTACCCGAAACTACGCTATGCACCACATTTGACATCCCCCTCCTAGCCACCAGGCATCATCCCGTTAAGTCGTTGATTCATCAGTGAATTGCTATTTGTCGTCGAATCCAATCATGTCAAGATACCCATAATAAAAAGAAATGCGAATGAGTGATGTCTCTAACCCCCATAAAAAAAAAATCCCCCCTTCCACTCAGCCCCGGTTCTTCTCCCCCACAAATCCCGTCTGTAGTTAAAATCATGCATGGTGCTCCCAATCTACGCCCCGTACAGTACAACGGAAACAAGAGAACAGAAGCCCCTCAACTCCCTTTGCCGTGTTTGCAATCATCATCGTCGTCATCATGCCGCCCAGTCCTCTTTCTTCCCCTCAATTGCGTCCCCAGCTTTGATGCCCTGCATCTTCAGCCCTGTAGCTTCGCACTAGTCGGGCCGTTTCTTAGTCGATCTTGGCGTTTGCCAGGCTCTTTGCTGTTGGGTTGCTCAGGTTGTTGACCTGCCTGACATCGGCCCTCTTGTATTTGCCCTGTTTACGCAACCTCTTTCTGGCCACCATGACAGGAACTGAGCTCTTCGTCACCAGGTAGTTCGAGAATGATCCAAGGATAACACTACACGCGTCTCGTTAGCAATTCACGTTCTACATCATACGCGTCAGCACACTTACCCCTTCAATGCACTTCGCCCGCGACTTCCAATAACAACCAAGGTCGGGCTGACCAGGTCAATGACCTCGGTGATCAAGTGCTTGGGGTTCTTGCAGTGAATCACCTCCACAATAACCCGCACCTGCAGACTCGTCTTCCTTAGAAGGCGCACGACGCGGTCAGTAATGTCTTTGACGGCTCGGCGACGTTCTTCGTCAGACTTTCCGCGATCTGCTCGGCTCGAAGGTCCAGGGGAGCTGTTGGGGGTGCTGGTTCTAGACTCTCCGCGCAATGAATTGCGCATAAACTCGGGAACTGCAGTCATAGCTTGCGATTGGCTCTTTGTGTTTGCAACACTGTTCAACGCAGCCGCCTGTTCCTTCATTGCCTTCGGATCATCAGGCACCTCGCCACCGATTCCAGACTCCTCGTCTACGCAGTAGATAGCAAGCAAGGTGTCTCCATCTCGTAGAACTGTACCAATCGCCCATTCGAGCGCATGAGTAGACTCGTCGCTAAGATCTGTCGCCACCAGGTATTTTCGCAGTCTGTGATGCTCCTCCTCAGCTGCTTGAGCAATCTTGTTGTATTCTCCTCGGTAAATGATGCGAATAGCGCGGTGAAACTCAGGGTTAGTGATGACATTGGTCATAGAAAATGAGAGCTTCTGTGCTCTCTTGATGTCATCCATGTCGGCCTCCTCATCAGAGTCAATCATAGAAGCAGTGGTTGAATTGGGCTCGCGGTCATAGCTGGTGTTGGGGTGTACAGAATTTTTCGAAGGCTTTACATTGTCCCCAGCAGGGTTGGTAACCTTTATTTCGGGCTCCGATAAAAGGGAGCGGTAGACATATTTAGGTGCCTTGCTGGCGACCTTGGTGCCTGATCACACAGTCAGTCATTGTCATCAGGGGTTGGCCACAACACTTACGCTCTTCCTCTGCCGCTGCGAGCAGACTCATAGTCTTCCTCGAGCCCTTGCTTGATGAGCGAGCCTCATTATCTTCAGGCTCGCTGCCACCTTCGCCCTTGGCATCGGGGTTCAAGGACCGTGGCGCCTTCTTACGGCCTCGGTCTTCATCATCCGAGGACACTACCTCATCGTCCTCACTAGAGCCGAGATGCTCGCCATCTGGCCCCATGTAATCCTTGACCAACCTACCCGGACCGCGGGAGTCATCCCGCTTTGCTGTTGGGAGTTTTGAAAGGCTGCCTCCAGAATACGCAAGGCGTGCATCCGAGAGCCGGCGGTAGGCGTTGCTAAGGTCGACAACCTGCCCGTCATCAAGCATCGCCGTGCCGGGGTTCATCATTAAAGCAGGAGACCGTGACCGAGAGGATAGTCGATTGTGGGGGGATTTGGATTTAGCGCCACCGCCGCCGAGACGGCTGCCGAAGGAGCGGCGGTCACGATCGCCGGGAATCTGAAGAGCACTCAAATCTCCACCTCGGAGAGCCTCGGCGAGGGCACCGACAGACTGCCTCTTGCCGCCTTGAGTGTTTCTCTTGGGCAATTGTTGACCGGCGTTGTGGGTCAGGATCCCGGAGAACTGATAGTCAGCCGTGGGGTCGCGGGAACCCAAAGCCCGAGGTCCAAAATCAACGGGCTTCTGTGACGCATCAGAAAAGCTCCGAACGTGGGCAGCATCTCTGAGCTCTTGAGCCTTGGAGGAAGTAAGAGTAATGGGCGAACTGGGCGTGGTGCTGGTGCCGGAGGCCTTGGTGGGAGGGGTATCGGGGTCCAGCATGCTTCTCACAACTGGCGGAGGCGGGGAGCTGGTGTCCAGCATGCTCCGCACTGGTGGTTGTCGTGGGGAGCTGGTCTTTGTAGGAGCGTCGCCAATATCCAACATGCTCCGGACTGGTGATCGCGGGGTCGTATATGGCGAGCCCGATCGCATACGGTTTGGCGACATACTGGAGTTGGTTTTGGGCATAGGCCTGTTCTCCAGTAAGGCAAGCACCTCCCGGCGCTCCATGTCGAGCATGGCCTCGATGCTCATAGGCTGGTTTCCGCGCGACATGATGGCGGATTTTTTTTTTCAGTCAACCAATTGCCTCTTTGTCAGAAAAAGTTGTGGTTGTAGGATATGAGTCGGAAAACTGGATAGATGAGAGGAATGCGGGGGGTGTGGACCGGTCGCAGGGACTATTTTGATAACAAGGTTGGGGTTGCGTAACGAGCAAAGGCGGGCGAAAGATCAGTCAGCGGCACGCGCACCGGCTGCGAACTTGAGGAGGAAGGCGCTACAGTCGAGGCAGATCAAGAGAGCATCCTGGGTTTCAAAGGACTCGTGGGCGGTTCGCGGGGGGTGGCGGGTGCCGTTTAGATCATGGCGCAAATGATGGAAATGCGAAAGTTGTGGGTGCGTGGGTGCGTGCGGTGTCGGGAGTCGGGAGACTCGAGGTTGAGAAGCCGCGCAGGACGAGGACGATGCGAAGACGGAGGCGGCAAACAGGTGAGGGCGATTCTCTGTCGAGAGCTCAAGGGTTGCAAGGTGCAAGGTGCAGGAGGCAACGTTTCGACGGGTGGATGTTTGGAGGTTCTGGTCGGGTGACGAGTGTCTGGGAAGGGTTTGGGAGGAGAATGCGGTCTCGACGTGGGAACGTGGGGAGGCTGGGCGCCCCGGTGGAGAGGAGGGGCTGCCTCAGTGCTCCGCCGCTCCCACTAAGACCTCTGCGGACTCATTTAGAGTAGTGATGGCCGCTTCATCGCTCACCTTAACGATGAGCTAAATACGCCGACTTCTAGAATCTAGATGCGCCAACATGCCCTTGCCGGGGTATTGTGCCGTTTCAGGCCATGATATGAATGATGTCCCCAGTGATGATTTCTGAAGACATTTCCAAACCTGCTAGCTTCTTCCTTGCTTCTTCTTTTTTTTTTTTCCTAATTCCCTGTCAAAATTTTGTTTAGTTCGTCAATGCGCTGTGTCGCCTGTCTTTCTCGCCACACTAGTCCTCTACCGAACCACACCACCCGCCCGAACCACTGTTAGAGCATACGGATAGGTGTTGACCGCCGTCTTCAACCTGAGAACCGAGATTGAACGTGAGCCTTCTGTATGCCGAATTGAAATCACGCAGCTCCTTTTGCCTCGTTTTCTTCTGCACATCTAGAGCCCTGAAACAAATACTCCCCACAATCGCAGTCACCGTTCCCCGCCTCCAGAGAAATTTCATACTCGGAAACTCGGGGAGTAAGAGAACCGAGTAGAACCAGGACGTCCCGTGAAGCTCCACTGCTATTCGTCATTCCCGTCCAACTCTAAAAACCCCAATGGCTCCGAATTGTTCTAAGTTCAGGGCATCCAAACTATCAATTGGGTGCTTACCGTTAGCAGCTACAGGTCGCATGTGCTACCCATCCTTTGTAAGCGGGTCTTGACAAAGAGACGTCACACACGCTGGTCGCTGGTGGAGGACAGAAAATATACTGGAGGCCTCGTCATGTGAAAATACCCACTCGTGTTAATTGAGGCCACCCCACTGGGGGAGGTTTCTCCCATGATATCTGACCATAAAAGGGAATGCTTACGGTAGTATCCCGGTTTCTAGTCTATACTTCTCCGCTTCGATACTGCGAGTCAAGTCAGTCAAAACCGGCTCCTCTCGTGACATTCACCTTGTCCAGGTGGGCTGAGGCCGTGTAAACCAAAATCCCACTAAACCGCACTAGTTCCGGGACTATAGTTGAGGTACCCATGTCGACGACTGGCATTTTGACTAGATGACCAAGTCTAGCGTTGAAGAATGGCCGTCCGGCTGCTTCCATGTCATTGATCCAGAATCATATCATCTCTCTTAGCCCCATCGTATTTTCGCCCGTCTTTTCCACATTGCGTCACGCCAAGAGCAGCACTGTAGCAACCCAATACCTGCTATCTCGGAAGCGTGGCAGCATTTCCCGGGGCGCCCCGATTAGGCCTCCCGCGTTACGGATGCCAAGCACATGAACGCATTCCACCAACTACCAACACTGCACGATCCAGCCAAGCGCGCTGAGGGAGCGTTGGTTTCTGTGGAGCTCGTTAGAAGCGTGTCGTCTTCTACCGAACAATCGCGCTGTGTGACTCCAAGCTTGATGGGCTGCACTCAACGTTGAAATGAGCAAATCATCAAAGAGTTTGATAAGAGAATGTCATAAAACCTCGTCTTTCTATAAAAGGCTGGTATAGTTACACATTTTTTAACACATCTAATGTACAGCCGAGATGTAATGGTTTCATGTCGTTTACATCTTCTTCTTGACCTTGAGCTTGTTGGATCCAACATTGGCTCGGGCCGCAGTGCCCAGCTTGTGGACCTGCTTGCGCTTCTCCCACACACCAGAACGTCCTTCCACGACGGCAATAATCTCCTCGGCTATCCTGACAGGGAATTGCTTACGTCCACTGCCCTTTGAAGGCTTCTTGTTCACCACGTCGAGGATCCACTGGAAAGCAACACGCCGGCGCTGCCTCAGAGCCAGAGGCATCGGCAACTCGAGGGCTCGACCACCACCACCTGCACCTGCCACATTTCGGACCTTGATGAGGGGGGCTACCGAGTCAATGGCAACGGTGATGTAGAGAACGGGGTTGAGAGGGAGATAAGAGGCCGGCGGGGTACCGGGCAGGAGGGGGAATTTCGGGCTGTAGATTGGCGCAGGAGCGGTTCGGAGAAAGTTCATCACAGTAGCCATGTTCTAAATCGCAGGTTAGTCGTAATTAAATCGCACCCGTTACACAATGGCACATACTCGCTGCGCAACGCTTAGCTTACCATCCCGCATCAGCAATCGCGTGATCTGCTCAAGAACGGAATGGTATCGCTTCTTCTGGTTGAAACCTTCAGGCCATGGTCCCTGAGGCAGACCAAACTTGTGTCCAGGGCCCTCGAGAGCGGTTTCCTCTTCTTCAATTTCCACCAGCTCTGCCACCTCGGCGGCAGCGTTCAATGCCTCCGCAACGTCGGGAGAGGGGATCATGCCTTCGCGGTAAAGTGTCTCCTCCTGGGCGGGTGTCAGGCCGCCTTGGTCGGGACTCGACACTGTGCGACCACCGAAGAAGAGCTGCTCGAGGGTCGCATCATCCAGGCCCGCATCTTGGGCGGCAGTTGTCACCTAGAAGACTCATACGTTAGCCCCACGCCAATCGCATGTCCATGTCTCAATCCGCACCTCAGCATCTTCCTGTGCGGCGGAACCCTCAGTTTCCTTGATTTCGCTCGAAGCCTGCTGCGATTGAGGCTTCTCGGCGTTGTTGGAGTTGCCAATGGGTTTCGGAGGTTGGTTGCCGCCTTCGTTCGAGTACCATCGGAGTCGGGGAAGTGAGTTGACAAAGGGCTCGGGTCGGGGGGCGGCAGGTCTCGACCGAATTGCGAGAGCTCTGCATGCGCCCCAGATCCTCAATCTCGGAGACATGGCTGAGCTCCGCGTCGCTAACAGCGTCTTGGAGCAGTATCTTTTATAGCCTCGTGGCTTCACGTGGTCGCTCGATAATTTCGTGATGAAAATTCCCCAGTCGGTCGAGCTGCGCGGAACAGCAATATTCCGATCCACCACCCACTGAACAGCTCACTTGTCGCAGCTTACATAACGAATTGGTGGCGCCACATTTGTCGGCCAATCGTCAGCCCCCCCTACATGAGATTGTCACCCACCCACTTACACCCGACAAGTGCCTACTTATCAAACTGTTTGAAACGCCTTGATAAGATGCGATTCGAGGCATAAGTGATGTTACATCGCAAAGTCCCTGTGTGCATCACTGAGGGACTCCACCGAAATCATGCACCTAGCGACTGCTGCCATGTAATCCCAGCCCAGGCCTTCCGTGCCCTGAAATGACCTAGATGCGCATCGACGTCACCTCGTCATCTACGTATTTACGTACTCTCGTCTGCCCTACGCCCCGAAGCTCTCGGTAAGACCCTTGTTCGATCAAACGGCACACCTAGGGTATTAGTTTGTTCGATAAACCCCACGCGGCTTCCTCGGCCCCTCATCTCCCAACACCTGGGACGTTGATCCTCCCGCGTGGTTGTTGGACTCACCGCATCTGCACCTCTGCCGTGGCTTTGTCCCAATCAGTGCTTTTTTCTTTCGCTTCCACACGCCCATCAGCGTGGCTATTCCCGGTCTGGCGAAGACGATATGTCAGCTCATGGCGGTGACAGGGACCAATTGCCATCATGCCCAGTTGCTTTTGAACATGCGATCGCCCGTGCTCACTTCCGCTCTGCCAAACTGTGGCTGTCCCTTGAGTGGGGGTTGGCAAGCTACCAACAGCAGAGACACTGGATCATCCGGTGCTTACTTAGTCAAAGCGGCCAAGGTTGCATGAGACTGTAGCTCGCAGGACGTGGACATGTGACACCTAAAAAAGCCGCCCAGGATGAAACTGGTCCTTGGCCGACCGGTCTGGTCCATGACAAGGATGTTCTCGTGATTACCATGGATGTGATTTGTCTCTTCGATCAGGCCGCCATCCCAGTTTCCTGTCTCGGACGTGTTCACTGCAGTCGATCGCAGTAGGTAGTAGTGGCAGTAGTAGTAGTAAAGGTATTTTCGATTGAATTTGAAAAAAAGAAGTCGAGACTCGAAGCTCGCATGCCTCCTCCCGACGCATTGTCAATTCTGTCTGTTTCAATAATCTCACAAGTTCCGTCTCTCCTTCTCGCCTAAAGCAGTAAATAAAACACACTTGATCCAAACAAGCTCTTATCAGCCAAAGCAAAGCGATGAGCGAATGGATGCCGCGATGGGCATCAACAAACCCCGACCATTTTTTCAAGCTTGGTACCGTGAGGCACGTTTTGTTCTTCATTTCTTTCCTCAGAATTGTGCTCCAAAGCCCATTGAAAGGGACTTCCAGTCTGACAGTCGAAGCAATGCGCCCTTTTTGATTTGACCATGTCCCTTGCCCAACTCCAGATGCGAAACTCGCCAACGCAAAAAGAAAAGCGCAAAAGAAATCCAACAAATAAACTCCAGCCATAGATTAAGACAGAAAAGCAAGACGTAAAATGCCAAATGTGCAATCTGAACAGTGCGCCGCCATCTGCCAAGAGGATTCGTGGTGCCGTAAAACAGGTGCCGGCACGAGCTCATTTACCATTGAGAATAGGACTGTGTTGGGGAGTTTGAGGCGGAGCCACTCAACCAAGCGACAGCGCGCTCGGCAGCATCCTCCCTGGCGTTGTTCAGGTTCTTGCCGTCGTACCAAAAGCGGGCGGCGAGGGTCTGGCCGTGGACGGTAACGCGACTCGACCAAGCGGTGCGTCCACCTGTATTAGTTAGAGGCTGTCCGAAAATTGTGCGAGGGGACTGGGGATTGCAGGGGGGATTGAGGCATACCACGACGGTCAGAGACGATTTGGAAGACAGGAGGACGCAATTGAGCGTCTCGGCATGCGCCTGAACAATGGTTAGCCTGTTATATTGTTGCGAGTGGACATGGATGGGCATGAGACACTCACACTCAAGACGATCTTGCCAGGGGCCAGTGTTGGGAGCGCCGTGGTGGTGCATACTATCCATTATGTAGGAGGTGTGGGTAGGTATGGTGTAAGAGTCGGGTTGCAAGCAAATAGCGTTGGTGTGCCTTGGAGAGAATTGCGATCAAGATCGTGGAGAAGGTTGAAAAAGATGGAGATGGATCGTGTTGGTGTGAAGGGGAGCGGGCTCTAGACTTATAAGGTCCAGAGACGTCGAATCGGCAGCGTGAGAGAGGGTGCCTTGGGAGTGGTTGGGCAAACGCGGGGTGTGGGAGGAAGAAGGGGAAGCAGCAAAAGCCCTGGATGACGGCGACCAGCGTTCGGTTGCCAGGTGGTCGTATGTGTGTGTCTATCCGAAGGGCCTCACAGTAGGACGAGGGCAAATAAATGGACGGCCTCGGGAGGATTGGGCGTGTGATGTGGCAGAGAGAGATTAGGTACCGGTAAACGGGGACAATGTAGGTTGTTTACGCGAGGTGAGGAAAGGCTTGCCGCAGAACTGGGGAAAAACTACTTTAAATGGATTGGCGGGCGGTTGCAGCAGTGTATAAGTACTGGGAAGGGAAGTGGGAAGAAATAAATTGCGGGAGAGAAAGGAAGACGTCAGGATAATAAAAAAGGAGGGACTGTCAGCCACAAGACGGCAAGTCTCGAGGTGGGAGCGGAGAGACGAAACGGATTTCACGAAAGAAGGAACGAAGCCATGACTAGCAAGCAACTACGGAGTACGGCGTACGAGGGCACAGTTAGGTAGGCCGGGCCCAGGGCTTGTAGTTGCTTTTTTCTTCTTGCCCCTTGAGGGGAGAGAGTGGGATCTGGCACATCGGGTAAAGCTCAACGAGAGCGCGCAGCGGAAATCGAGCCCGGGGGTGGCAGACGCTGGAGGCGTGGATTGAGTTAGCTGGGAAAAAGCGCCGGGCTGCAGGGGCCGGTCGCTCGGGAGCGGGTACGGAGCGGGGCGGGCTGCCGTTGTGTCTGGAGGAATTTGGGCGTTGATGAGGCTCGCGGAAGCCAGCGTTGGTGGTTGGTAGAGAGCGCGGACGACGACATGGGGGAATGGAGCCGGATGGCTTGCCTTGGTTGCTTGGTTGTTGGGCTACGGCGACTGGGGGGGCGCATTGGACGGGTGCCAGTGTGGATTGTGTGGATGGCGGATGGCGGACGAGATGGGATGGGATGGGATAGGATGGGGATGTGTGACGAGACGGCGACGTACAGGATGTAATGTCAATAGGCTAGCCCATAGCCAGCCAGCCGGAAGAGCTGGGGGCGTGCAGGCGATTTGCCAGTGATTTCTGGGTCTCTCCCGGGCGGCGCAGGGCGTGATGCACCAGGTGCAAGGGGACGACGACGACGGTCCCAGGATGTTGTTCCGTAATGTGCGAGAGTCCATGCGCCGCCATGCGGCAGTGAGGAGCTAGGACATTGTTTGGGAAAGGCTGGCCAGATGCAAAAAAGCAAGGTGAAATGGGACCTGGAGACCGGGATGGACCAACTTTTTTTTCACACGAGAGGAGAAGGGGGGGAGGAGAAAGTACGTACAGTAGTGGCAGGGAAAAAAGAAAGGCTGCAAAAGCAAAGTGAGGCGGAAAGAAGGAATTGGAAGACCGCGTGAGCAAGGAGGGAAAAAAAGAATGAGAGATGAGAATGAGTGAGGGAGGTTGCATTAGACACACACCACCACCTCGCTGTAGGTCGCAGGTTGGGTTGGGCAATGATGATGTGCAGGAATTGTCTTGGGATAACCAGGTCGCACGTAACGCCTCGACATTGCATCCAACCCAGGCACCAAGAAGAAAAAAAATTCAGACACAACGCACACACACGCGCGCACACACACACACACATACATACACACGCACAGCACAGCACAACGTGTGTGATTGAGTTGAGCGAGCGCGCAACGGGTATGTGATTAGAAGCGGAGATGGAGGGCGCCATTGCACATCTTCCCAGGCTAGTTTATCGATCCTCATCAATCCACCGCCGCGGAGCTGAAGGTCGAGATGAACGACGGCCACGTCAAGCCAGCGAGGCCCTTTGGGGGTATGGCCGTGGCAAGGGCAGGGTATGCAGCGCAACGCAGCGAGATGATGCCAGCGCAATTTAGGGTGCCAGCCGGTGGGCAACCAGTCGTTGCTTTTCTTTTCCCCGACTTCCTTCTTTGTACCTTCGCGCCATTTCCAAGCTGATTGCCATGGTTTCTTCTTTCTTGGCCTAGGTGGAGAGTGATCACCAGGCCAGGTCCCCCCATCTCGCCCATTGCCGGATTACTACCAGGATCTTTTCATCAATGTGGGGGAGACGGCGGAGCATTGACCACACATCTCGCGAATAGCTACGGGACTGGGCGCTGCTAGTCGCTCCTCTCTCTCTCGCTCCACGAGAAACAGGAACCTGCTGGTTGGCTCGACCTGGCAGCTGCCGCTGTCCGTGATTTGCTGCTACAGTTCGTCTCTCCCATTGTTCTCTGCAAAGCCAGAGTCAATATCGGGACTATTCTAGCGACGGCAAACACCCAACCCTCTCAAGCACGCGCGCACGCACGCAACGCATCGCAATCCACTGTGACACACGCCCCCTCCACGAATGGATACATTCGCCGCCTCTTCTTTGCCTGCCTCGCGCCCAGATGTGATGTATTAGTCACCAGCGGCACTGCATTCATTGACGACGCGGGACGGTCGCTATCCATGTACAACGACAACGTCCATTACGTATGTGCCGACCGCCGCCGCCGTCGCCGCCGCTGACCAGGGCCCTCTCCAACGGTATCTCGCCTAAGCGCGTCTCGCGACCACCATTTTATTCCGAGGGCGTTCGACCAAGGCAGGGATGGCTTGGACGCTTCGGGTGCGTGACGGACGGGGGGGAGGCCTGGACTTTGCCAAGGGTTCAACAAGATGGAATTGGCCCTCGTCAGCCAGTGACATTCCGGCAGCGTGCCGGTTCACTTGCTGTTGGTTTCTCACCGCAGTTTTCTTCTCTCGGCTCGTGTGTCTGTGTCTCATCCTCTACCGGCGGACTAACCGACAGGGCCGACGCTCGTCGTCGTTGTCCAAGACATTGTACGAGCACGGCTGGCTATAGGTGGCTAAGTTACAGCAACCAGACGGTACGGGTACGGTACGTGCGTCGTGCAGTAAACCTGATTTCCCAACTGTCGGATCCCCAGACCAAACCGGACCAAGCCAGAACCAAACCAGACCAGACCAGACCCGCCGCCCGCGACTTCTTTTTTTCGACGAGCCAGCCAGATATGCAACCCAGAGCAATGATGCGCAGTTTTGAGCAGACCCCCGGACCCTGGAAGTGAAAGTCTCCTTTTAGTGATAGGTCGAATTTGCACCCTCGGTTGGTTTGTCTCTGCCGCCGGGATCCCACACGGTCATTCGTTCTGGAACTCGCCAAAAAGCGGGACACGACCTTGGGCAAACCAACTTTCTTCCCTTTCGTGTGAAGCCACGTTATCTCGCCCTGCGTGGCCGCGGCCGGACGTCAGTGTTGTTTCCTCGCACCCCAACGGCGGTCCAGGCCGAGCTGAGCTGCAAGGCATCAATACATAATCATTTACCCTGCAGCCAGGCTAGGTTCACGTCATCAAGAGTATGCGTTGTTCAGTGCGAGGCGCCAAAGAGGAAGGAAACCCTTCTGTGTGTGTGTGTGTGAGTGCGAGCGTGTGTGAGCCTGTGTGGCCGTCTCTTCCCTCTGACGGACACTCCCGTCAGCTCAGGTCGAGACAACACGCAAACAGCAAAGAAAAACGAGACATGAGACGAACAGAGTTGCACCGGTCGGCAACCCACATCAGCGTGCCTCCCATTAGGCTTGGATGCAGTCAGTTGAGTCGTCACCAGCCAGCCCCGACCGGTCTGCTTCTGTCAATTGCGACGGACGAAGGCCCCCGTCCACCACACGCCCACTCCCAGGGCGTCTGCTAGAGTGCCGTCATATTTCACCATCGGGCGTGGCAGGCATCATGTCGCCCTGATCCACCGAGATCACCTCTGCAGGACCAGGGATGCCTGATGAAACCCGAGCGGCGCAGCTACCGACATCTTTCTCTCCCCAAAGAATGGGCTATAGCTTTCCTAATCCGACCCCGTCGGGCTGTCAATCGACCCTATCAGCGCTCTCGTCTCCTCAAACCAGTCCCGGCCGGTTTGCTGACCGTTGCCCAGCTCCTCCTTCGTGGGCTTTCCTCAAGCTCAGACCTACTTCACCGGTCTGGGGAGTGGCGTAGATCCCCGATGTCAAAGCTCGGCTGATCTGGCCCTTGAGCTTGTCGCCTCCTTGCTTGCTTGCCCATGGGTCGCCCTACGGCCACGACTCTGTTTGACATGTGCGACATATCGCCGTTATCAAGCGCGATGCGAACCTTTGTACGACTTGCCACCGGCACTTGCCCGTGCTCTGGACCGAGCTGGCTTCGGCCAGCGGGCCTGTGAACGATGTCATTCCCAACTGCAGCGCTCTCCAACAGCCTGCTCCGTACCCATGCTGGCGTTTATGTGAGACGGGAGCTAATTTTTGCCGTCCCGCTCCTCGCTGTTGATCTGGCCCTAACCAGAAAGGCATGGCGAACTGCAGCAAAGTACCCGTCAGTCGTGGTTTGAGGGACCTGGCTACCTGCCGAGATATGTACTATGTAGTCCCATAGTGCCTCAGCGGAGTCGCCCGACGGATGCTTGCGAGAGGTTTGGGGGTTGTCGACATGCCGAGACACTCCGGCACGGCTGCTGCACCTCACCGGGATGTGTTGGGGGTTAGCCTCTCTCTCTCTGTTCAACATGGCACATAGTCCCGATATCGCTCACCGGATTGGTGCATGCCGGCGCTGGACAAAGCAAAGTCTCTGGACTCTGTATTCAGGCCAGCTCAGCTCAACTGCAGGTTTCCGTCGAAACCCGGTTCCGTCCGCCCGTCCTTGAGCGTTGACCTGTGGTTGTCAATCGACATTGCCGCAGGACATGGGTGTAGCGCTTCTAAAATAAGCATTCTCTTCTCAAACGCTTAGGATACCCAATCGCTTTCCGGCATCCCCATGAATGCAAGATGCCCCTCTGAGCGTAGGCGATGACCCCTGGCAAGCCCACTCAACCCACTATCAGTGTGATTCAAGACCCTAGATCCTTGCCTATTGACCGCGGGCGTCCCCCAGCTTCAACCAAGTATTTCCCTGCATTACCGACACAATGGCTGCAGCAATAGTTGGCCTAAGACTATGAAGTACAGTAGCTTCTGTCTAAATCGCGATTTTTTTTTATCCCGCTACCTCGGAATTGGGATCGAGGCTCGCGTATCTCCGACCCACCAACCCGCCAAAAATCCCTACACAGACAGGCTGTCAGAGTCGTTGGAAAACTTTGACGGGTTTGTTTCCACTTTCTTTGTCAACGTTGGCAATGGGCCAATCGCAACTATTTCTGAGAAAAAAAAAGCAACTGGGATGCTCTTACTCCTCCATTTATAAGCACGCAGAGTTGCATTCTCCATTGTTTCCTGCAGGGGCAACATTCAAATCCGAGAAGTCTAGAAAGGGTGTGAGCCCTTTGGGTGATGAGTTGAGGCTCATAGATCGATTGCATATAGATCATTGGCCAGGGTTCAGTGTGGGCTCAGCCCTTAGATGACATAAAACACACGTTAATTAGTAAGTGACAGGGGCAGAGCTGAGGGCCCCATCAACGACATGCACAGAAGCACTCGGACGAGAAGGGGAATAAGGGTGAGATTGAGCCTCGTTCGCGCATTTGGATTCCCACTTTGTCCTCCCAATCGTATTCTCCCATCGTCATGTCAGCCGCTGACGAAAGAGGCAAGACCCCAATATTCCTCCTAAAAAAATGAAGGTGCGGCAGAGTATCATGAAACAAAAGATCCGCGATCCACATAACGTTTTCAGTCAAAGATGAAACAGAACCTGCGAGGTAAAATAACAGGTCCTTGAGAGTTTCCATAATTGAGAAGAAGAAAAAAAAGTAACCGCAGCCGTGAGTATTGATAGATGCAAGTCACATTGATTGCTTCTTCAGGTAAGCATACAGTTGGGCATGCTTTCAAAATGCCCCAGAACCATACCCACACCGTCTCGTCTCAAATTCAGCCCAATAGAGCAACCACTGAATTCCAGAGCGGGTCTCACAGTGCATAAAAAAGCCCATTGGGGCATCCTGTGACGCAGGGCCCTCGTGATGCTTTGAAGAAGCGGTTCCCCGAGGTGCACACCGCAAGGGGAAATATTCCTAAAAAGGGTTGACGTCGGCCAAGCCAATGCAAACTGGCCAATTCCGACCGCAATCGTTAGACTGAACCACAAGGCCCAAACGCACGTAAGGTGAGCCAGACATACATTGGCGGGCATATCACTCGTTTATCACAACCAGACGTTGCATGTGGTACTGAACTCAGGGGGCGACCCTTTTTTTTTCCGGTCCGGTTCAGGGTCATGTTCCGGCCAAGGCGGTGTCTCAAAATCTAACAACACCGGGTGATTGAAGGTGAATATAGAATCAATTGGTTGGTTATTTGCTCTTGGATGCCGTTCCGAAGCCGGCGAAGGGGGGCAAAAATTGCCGTCACGGGTCCACAGGTGACTCGGCTTTTAGCATGTCATTGTCGGCATCGAAGAAAAAAAAGACATTGAAGCAATCGTGACATGGCTCACGCGTGGAATGTCTTGCATAGTGGCCGTCGAATTTGTGGCAATGCATTCGCCACAAGTGATGTTTTGCCCAAAAGCAGCAGCTCAGCTGCGCAAAAGGAGCATTGTTTGGATGTCTTGGAGTTGTGCTGTCTTGGTTGATGCATTTGCTTTGACATCCAGAATGCTTTGGCAGCTGACATATTTCGTCGGCCCGAATCGGCCTGGCTTACGGATATTATTGAAAAGAAGGTCCCCGGGGACGAGGCAGTTGGGAGGTTTAATTCGTCTTATGCCAGGTCTGCAGGTGTTTGGCGGAGTGCCTCTCCACGTCATCACACCGGGCTTAGATTCGGCCGAGAGGGAAATGTGTGTGGCGAGTTGGCCACTCATTCAGTAGACTTCAGGGAACAGGTTTCACTGATTCATTGGACTCCATAAAAACCGAAAATTGGTTGTCAGGCTAAATCGACAAGTACGCACCATGAGCTTGGTTAATTAGTTGGTTCCGGTGAACCACACTTACAAGCCCTCCCGCTCCCAGACCATTACATCGGCAATAAGAGCTCTTTTCGCTTCATCATATCCGAATCATATTATAGTTTAGGGGAGTCGCCAAGATTGGTGAAGATTTGCTCCCATGTATGCACACTCACCAGAGGGTCTCGATCGGTCATGTCGGGAATTTGTGACATGTCTGATGGAAGGTTTCGCATTTTGGAGGGACTAACCCTCAATCTCTACCGTCTGCCTTACACGAGCGGATGCTGCAGCGCATTGGCAGGCCACAATGCTGTTGTTGTTCTTGTCTCAGCAAACAACCTGTATGCATGCAGCAAGCTCAGTTCCACACGCCAAAACACTGTCGCGGCCGAGACCAGACACAGGGTCACAGGTGCAGAGAAGCACACACCGAGGCATTGCAGAACGAGCATTCCCCGGCATAGCCCACGCAAAGCCGGGCGATGCGGAACCTCCCTCTCTCGCGCAAGGAACAGGCACGCCGATGTCGTTGAGGATCCCGCGCTCGAGGGGAGGGGGTGGGAAAGACGCTAGTCTAGTGTGAGCCCGGTATACTGGTTCATGACCCCAACCTGCACTAGCCAAAAAGTCGCGATGCGTCGATGCCCAAGCTCGGCTTCTACATCTACACCCAAATCAAGGCTTGCAAATTCAGAGCAGAACCTGTCCCGTGCGGACTCCCCCCGCCGATCCTCCGCTGTCTCCGGAGGCGTGGGGCGCCGGATGGGGACATTACATCAGACTCTGCGACATTCATCGGCGTCGCAAGCCGCCCTTTGTCTTCGTCTCGGATAGAAATCCATTGGTGTCGGAGGAACTGATACGAAACTGATGAGCGTAAGAGAGCTGCCAAGTTTGGCCATTGCCTAGCTTTGGGTAGGCGATGGTGAGCTGTGCAAAAAATAAATATAATGAAAAAAAAAAAAAAATCAAGCAAAGCTTTTCAGGTGTGATAATTTCTTTTCCTCCCGGCATGTCCGTTAAGACAGGGTCATTGCATGTTCATTCTTCATTTTGTTCATGTCTGATGTGCCCGATTTGGAGGCTCAAATGAGGCGCTAACAGGCCAGTAGCTAATCTGGTTGGTGGCTGCTTCGGGTAATTCTCGTTCTGGTGTGGCTGCTGTCAGGATCTGCCACTGAGACCAAGCGTTCGTTGGCTCCAAGAGCCACCCTGTATTGCGGTATTAGCAAGCCACTTTATCGTAGGCTCATGCTGGTGTGGTTTTTTTTTCTTATCAAATTTATTGTTTACTGATCATAACCAGTCAATTTTATAAACGCCATGTCTGATCCGGTCCCGCAATTGATCGGTCTGAGAAGAATGTTTTGCCGTGAACCAACAAGCATGCTGGGCTGGTACCGAGAATCTGGTGACCGCAAGAACGACGACGCCATTGTGTCTCACTTCCACGCCCCCCCCGCACACCGACGTGGCGAAGGTGTGCAATTGCAGCCAATGAAACGAATCCCGGATGGCTATGACGACGGCAAACAAAAAAGAAAACAAAAACAAAAAAAAAACCCGGCGAGGCTTTGATACTCCACAACAAGCAACTCTGTGCATGTTCTCTCTTCATCGAGCCAATGCCTTCAGAACCCGCGCTCAGGATGGTACTAGGATGAGAATTGAAGCGCAGACTTCAACCAGCGCGGGTTTAGCTCAGTTGGGGTATGTTACAAACAATTAACCCTTACTCGAAGCAAAATCACTAACCTTCACTGACAGAGAGCGTCAGACTGAAGATCTGAAGGTCGTGTGTTCGATCCACACAAACCGCAAACGTTTCTTTTTTTGCTTCTCACCACGATTGGTCGATTCCTCTCGGTGTGGGATCCTCTCTTCTTTTTTGGCCGTTGCATGAAACCAACATTGACTGCGGGAAATTGAGCACGCGCTTTCCATCCAACCAAGCTCACTTACACGATGGGCGGGGCTGTGCCTGAGACAATGGCCAAGCCACCGTTTGGAGCGGTCCACGTCGTCCACCCAGAGGCTGAGCATACTCATACCGCCATCTTGCTCCACGGTCGTGGGAGCACCGGTGAGGAATTTGCGGATGAGCTATTCGAATCGAACCTCTCGAGCGGGCGCAGCCTCCGAGAGGCGTTCCCACGGTGGAAATGGGTGTTCCCCACGTCGCGGGACCTTTGGAGCACCACCTTCCAGGAGCTTGTGCCGGCGTGGTTTGAGGCGCACTCCCTGACGGATATTACCGCAAGGCAGGATTTGCAGGTCGACGGGATCAAGGACTCGGTCTCGCATGTGCGCGAAATTGTGGAGGGCGAGATTCAGCTGCTCGGTGGGAGGGCAGAGAATGTGATGTTTGGAGGCATCAGCCAAGGCGGCGCCGTGGCTCTCTGGACTTTGCTCTGCGGGTGCAAACGAGATATGGGAAAGCTGGGCGCATTTGTCGGAACCAGCACATGGCTCCCATTTGCAGAGAATATTCAACGTCACTTTTCGGATAATGGGGAGCCGCGCAACGAGCCATCGGTATTCGACTCTTTCGTCGGGGACATGATGGCCCCTCGACATGGTGGACCGGGAAGGGGAAACCCAAGCGACTTCCGGTCCACACCGGTATTCATGGGCCATGGAACTGACGATGCGTACGTAGATGTGGAGCTTGGGCGAGAGGCGATGGGAGTACTGTCCGCTGCCGGCTTTCAGGTGCATTGGATGGAATACACAGGCGCGGAGCAAGAAGGTCACTGGCTCAAAGTTCCAGAAGAAGTGGACGATGTCCACGATTTTCTCCTGAGAGCATTGCATACGAATTGTTGAAACCACCTAAGCAACTGGTTAGGCAGGAATACCGCGGGATAATATTCTATGGTTACGTGGCCGTTTGTCGATGCCCGAACATGTAGAGCGCCGATTCTTTTTACCAAAGACGTTGAGCCGTCGTCTTTGGTCGTTCATTTTCGGATAAAAGTTTACTCAAATTCTGCTGTGTTGTGGTATGCGAACATGTTGGACACTGATGCAAGTTGCTACACTCAGATTTGCCCTGCCGAATTAAACTTCCATAGCTGCCGACCTTAAGGACATTGCCGGGTTATTTCAACACACAGGAAACCATTCACGCTCATATTAAGTTAGTTACGGAGCCCACAAGAGAGTGCATAAGATGTTGTGATAATAAATTCCAAAAGATGGACTAAAGCTAGATTAACTCCATAAAAGCCACTAGCAAATCTTGCATCTCCTAATCCAACCGGCCCCGTGAATACGAAATTGATATTGAAATAATTCGTTAAGTTTATAAGAACGGCCAACTCCCCAGACCAAGATAGAACGGTGGCAAGTGCCACAAGCATGGCATCTCAAAAATAATATGTAGTCATATTGATGTTTGAGAAAAGAAAAAGGGGAATAATATGCTTATTTGCAGCCAGAGCAAGCGCCTGCGGGGAAAGATATCATGTCAGTTTCATGTTCTAATTGTTTGTCGCGAACTGGTTCGAGGCCACTTACAGCTAGAGCCGCAGTTGCAGCTAGAAGCAGAACCAGAGCAGCCACAGTCGCCGGCCATTGTGATTGTTGTTAAGGTAGTGAGTGGGTTTGGTAGAACCTAAAGAATTGCTTAAAAATGATGTTTTTTTTTTGTTTTGAAACGAATCTCTGTTTGATGAGAAAAGAAAGGCTTAATTCCACAGGATCTCGGTCATCTTATATAGACCAAGAAATCTCGGATCATCGGGGGGATGCGGGCTTTGTGCGTCTTTGCGGGCTTTGTGCGTCGAGTCGACGATGGTGCCCCACCTTGGCGATGAGGGGCACCGGTTAGTGTTGGGGGACCCTGGGTGGCGATCTACCAATAATTCGGGGGTTGCTCAGAGTTAATTTTGCTAGCCTCAGACGAATGGGGTCTCGCTCGTCCTGATGGTGGTCCGATGTGGTTTGGATCATGGATCGGGCTTGAGCCGTCTCGAAGCTTCCGGGGGTCAGACGGAAGAAGTTGTCGAATCGCTGACGACATGCCATGGCACGCGGGTGAGATGAAGCCAGGCTGGACCTTGTTGCGATTGCTATTGTGGCGATGAATGTTGGTCAGCTGTACAAACTGACGGTATCACCAACTTTACCCCTCCTACACGGTCGAGACTTTTCTTCTCGTGGTTGGGTCGATTCCCTGGTTTCACTCATTCGACTTCCGGCCTGTCCAGCTGACAATAAGCGACTACACTAATCCAACTGCTAATCGCTGCGGTGAGTGAGGCTGAAGTGGCCGCCAAACCTGTCACCTCGGTCTGCGCTTCACCCTGGTGACACTGCGCAATGTTTTGGACAAAACCATCGCCCCTCTCAAAATTTTGGTTTTAGACGTGCTTTGAAGATGGCCCCTTTAAATTAGAGCTTGTCTTGACGGTAGACCTGAAATATTGCAAGTAGTTTTAGTTACGACTTATCCATCAATGGAGCTATAGAACGGAGAGCGGAAGGGAGTGGCAAATTTGACAATCTATGGCTTGCATGAAACCAACAACTACTTGGCATTGAACTGCATAACTCATTGAAATCAACATGAAGGGGGTTAATACATTGTTGCAGGCGCTTTTTCTGAATGAGGACAGTAGCTGAGGCGCCTTGCGCAGTTGCGACTCGCTTCAGAGCAGCCCTTTTAGGTGCAGCTTTTTTTTTGAAGCGGCCTCTTTGGAACTGTTTTCATCTAAAATAGATTTCATCAGAAATGAAGCGAAACCCAAAATGTCCAAAGAAACGGGTTTGGCCCAGGAAGCCTTCAAAGATTTTGTTGACCTGGGTTCAACCGCACTCGCTGACCCAAGATCAGACTCATACAGTCTTCGAACCAATCCAAAACCAAAATTCATGAGATTATCCTTTTTCCCGTGTGCCCTCCAGTACCGATTTAGAGGGGAACCCTCTGGCCCAAGATCAGTCCAGATGTGGAGAATTGTCGTACCGCCGGATACTTTTATAGAGAAATCAGTTGGACAGTACGGGCAAGAGCCGGCTTTCTCAACTCCCTGATCGAATCTGGCTTCGAAATATGCACTCTCCACTTTGTAAAATATCCCGGGCTGGGCAGGCAGAATAATGTCATCCTCGGGGATAGATTGATGCGCGCAAACTCTGGCATAAGGGAGCGTCCTCGGGGTACGGGTAGAATCTACATCAAATCTTCCCACTGATAAAACGAGGAATCTCCCCCCAGCCACTCTCGGGCAAAAGTATTCTTGAGATCGGAGCCCGTTTTTGGCGTAAAATCTCTTGTCCGAAAAGTGATAGGGCGCAAGAACCTTGTCACGATACTTTTGCTGATCCTCATTTATTTTGCCCACCCGTGAGTACTTGAGGGCGAATTGTATATGGTGATGAGCAAAATGCAGATCCCCCATTCGCCAATAACTAAGGATCGATTGCTCTGGGCATAACATTGAGATGCTGCGACCTGGCGTGTCGCGTGATTTTCGAGCGTGCAGCTTTAGGCACTGTTCGCATACCCAATGGTTTGGCATGTCGCGGGCGAGACAAGAGAGAAATTGGGCCGCTTCTTCCCGGCTCATGTCGATGTGCCAACCAATAGAATATAATCTAACCAGGGAAGATCGCAGAGACTGGCATGTCAAAGACAGGACAAGCTGGGCATGTATTGGAAGATGTGCTGCGATGGCGTTGATCAGATCCGTGGGCAGCTGAGCAAAACCGCAGTACCCATTTTGTGCCTTCTTGCGCCTAAACCGTCTCGAAAGTGACATCTCAGCCCTGGAGAGAAAGTTTCTGTCCTTAAAAATGGCCATCGTATCGTTTGTGTGGCGCACGAGGGCAAAGAGAAGTTGGATTTCGCTGCCTTTGTCCGGCGGGTAGAGTGCTTTAAGTGTTGTTTTTACATTGGAGAACTGTAAGATGAAATTCTTATCTACCATGTTTCGACCAAACCTTGTGATACTGATTCCACAGTATGTGGCATATCCCACGGGCATGATAAAATTAGTCAATCAAGCCGGCGGCAATTGAAGGGGCGTGACGGGCCCTCCAAGGCAAAGCTGGCGTGATGGGTTGTGCCAACAGAGAAGGTGAAGTAGCGGGGGATTGCAGGATGATGAGCCTGGGCCGAGGGTAACCTGCGTGCCAGCGGATGACCCCATTTTGCACCCGGAGGATTTTTACATCACCTACAAGCTTATTAGAATCTGAGCTCGTTATTATTTACGAGGGAGCCAAGGTTAGACACGGCGACATCCATTCGACGGGTACGATTGGGACCTCCCTCCTTCTTTCACACTCCCCATCGCTGACATTATGATCCACAACAGACACCCCACGGGACCTCGCTGAAAGATGGGGAGTGAATTCGGGTCCGCGAATGAGCAGCGCCATCTTGGGTGCTTATGCGAAATTTCTGACGGTGCTCAATTTCCAGGCTGCGCACTGCCCAGGACAATATTGGTCAGACCACGCCGAGCCTTAGCAAAAAAGACAACGAGAACACCAGGAACTCCAATAATACCAGAAGTAATAATAAATGACAAGACTAAGGATAAGAATAATACTAAGCATAAGAATAATACTATGAATGGCAGTTGGCAAAAGGAACAGAGGGACCAAGGTGGGACAAAAATACAACCTGCGACATGGAGTCAGTATACCCTTTACAGGCCTCTTGTTTGTTTGCGAACGATTGTTTTAGCACTATAACACAGGGACATGCAGACTGAACACTGGAGTGCCAGCAGATCATCCACACTTAAATGTCAAACCTGCACCACTAATGCATCATTCGCAACGAAGCTACGCTGTCGGATGGAACTGCGCAAAGGTGCATCAAGCAAGATCGGGAGGCAAAATTACCACGCGAGACAAGAAAGTTTTTAAAATCAAGGGGGTGAGAAGAAAAATAATCAATATTGTGAAAATACCAAATAGCAGCCCTAACCCACTGCTCTCTGTTCTTTCCTACCCCTTCAATAACATGTGTTGCTCACTCTACAACACGGTGGACAAACTTTCCATCAGCCGATCGCCATTTTTTTATGCATTCTAAAGTCTGATCCGTGACATTGGAAAAAGAGAGAAGAAAGGAGCGTGCAAGGAAATGGGAAAAAAAAAGAGAAAGGAAAAAAAAAACATGGCGGCGCCGCGCCCGTTTATGCTAAGGAAATGTACCCATCCACGACTGACTGGGAAAGAAAATGACGCAAAAGATAACAGTAGGAATGGAAACGATAAAGCTTTTGGGTGAAACAGGGGGGGGGGGACTGAGGGTTAAGTCTCGGCCTCTGAGTACGGGGGCGGAGGGGGCTGCGAGCCAAAGAGCGGTGCGATTTCGCCATCGGAGTAGAGGGCAATAATTAGCTCCATAGCGGAGGGGCGCTCCGAGGGAATATCCCTGGACATTCGAGCAACATCAGTGGACATGGCAAACTTGGCCGCGTCCTGGACGATCAGTTTCATCTGTTCTGGATTGTTGCTCATTCGGTCTCGAAAACCGTCGACGTTTAGTAATTCCAGGATTGTCACCAGGAGAGACCACATGTCTGACTTGGTGGACTGGCCATTGATGGGACCCAAAGAGATCTCGGGCGGCACGAAACGGTTGGTTCCAAGCTGCAAAGTGTCGTGCTCGACTTGATCGACCGACCCAAATTCGGTGAGCCGAAACACATAGTCGTCATCAGTAGGGCCGGTCCACTGATAGAGAAAATTAGAGGGCTTTATATCCCGATGAATTAGTCCGTGTTGCTCCAAACAGTTAGCCGCCTTGAGGGCCTGGTGGAAAAAAGAATTGCTCAGATAGTCGTTTTTGGAGAAGGAAATCCTGCTCGCCAGCTCCTGGACATTCCCAGTCATTCTGGGAGTAAAAATCTCCAGGTAACCCGATACTAATTGAGCGCCATGTAAACGCACGATATTATCCTGGGGCCTGTCAACACCACTTTTACGACTAGGAAAAAAGGGCGGAACTTGCGTGCTGAAGTTTCTCAAGAACATCGATCTCGAGCTTGAGCCTCGCGTACGCGGCTGTCTCGATGGACGGCTTCTTCACCCGCTTCATCACCAACCTAGTGCGCGTACCAGCCTCGTTGACAGAAAAGATCTCACAATTTTGTCTGCTTTCCATTCTCCTGCGGTTGTTATAGCGTACCCACCGGGAACCGCTCGAGAGTTCACACTTAGTAGATAAACCCAATCCTTCGCAGATCGATTCGTCGAGAGGTCGCGTTCTGTCCAGATACGGGACAGGGGTGCGCTGCTTAAGGACATTTCTCGCAGCTTCAAAATTAGCCGGGTGCCAGACAATCTTGAATTCCACCAGATAACCGCCCGCATGCAAACTAAGAACCGCATCGTGGCAGTCAGAATGCAATGCAATCTGTGGGAGGTCATTCTTAGGTGTCGTGAACGGTACGTCTCGGTAAACGTGCCCACTCATGCCTTGGGAATACCGAGTAAGCCCCAGGCGGGATTCTCGGACCAGGAGGATTCGGCCATGGATGGGATCCCATTCAAAACAACAGTGAGTTTGAGAGATGACATCGAGATTACCTATGGTGATGTGGGCCTTAGAGAGCCCCTCGACCCTGGGTACATATCGGCCCATAGTTGCCAGCGTCAAGGACTCTGGCATCAAGTGTGGTCCAATCTCAATACCATCAAGGGTTGGGTCCCCATCCGGGTCATAGAATGAAGACACGTAGTCAGCATTCAACTGGTGCTCCACCACCTCATGAGCCTCCGAGTTTAGAGGAACGAGGGAGAATATGGCAAGTTCGTTAAGTGTTGAGCCCATAATCCAGATGAGAGACAAATGGAGGGTTCAAGAGAGAGGAGGTAGCAGATAGTTGATGCAAGTGCGAGTCGCTGGTCTAGAGTTGGTGGTAGCAAGGATAGCGATGAAGAGCAGGTGAAAGAGAAAGTTGTGAGTAAAAGAGAAAGGCGAAACCTCAAATACCCGGATAAACGAGGGGGACAGCTCGTACCAGATCACCTGAAGAAAGCATTCTCAAGGAGCGGGCCATAGCAAACAACTCCTATGCAGACCTGCTGTGGCTCAACGCCGCTTGCCAGCGCCAGCAACGAATGATAGGCTGTTCTTGTCTCCTCTAAATAGCGCTGCGTCATCTTCCACTGCAGGTTTCCGCACGTAGCATCAAGGTGGCGTATGCTAGTTTGACCACCATGCCAGCTGAAATGTGTAATCTCATGTTAACCTGGCATATGCTGGGACGGATGAGCAGAATTGAGATGCCCAGTCAGCCTTGACACGTTCTGCAGCAATAAAAGCAATGTGAGTGCTCTTCTTCACACAGTCCCTTTCGCTCTTGGAGCGGCTTGCTCAAAGAAGGCCCGCCGCTCAGTTGCCTAATTTATCCTCTGCCTTCGGCTGCGGGAGATGTCAAGTATTTGGCTTCTGTGTGCTGTAAGCCCCGCGAGACGGCAGAGATACGAAATAGACGGGCGCTATAACAGCCAGGTCTCAGCCTTCAGAAGGATTTGATTGGCGGGATCATTTATTACGCGGCTCGTTCTTTGTTGGTTGGCTTGATGAGTAAGTCTGTGCAACGTTGCCCACGCTCAACCCCTTTGCCTTGACGCTTGCTTCTCAATCTTTCTTTCTTCATCATCTTCGGAGTTAACCGTATTCCTACCCCAATCTTCTCCTTCTCGATCACGGCCCAAAAAGAAATGTCCAGACGTCTCTCTCGTGTAAGCTGTGTTATCCAACCTTATGAGGATCAACAGGGCTTCGACTACGAGTATGTGGTTGACAGACTTCAAGAATTGGAAGAGGACCCCGAAATTCTTCAGGAAAAATGGCGCACACTCTCAAACCCCTCCGAGGAAATTGAAACCCGAAAAGCGGTGCGAGTCAAAGTGAAATTTCTCTACCCTCCTGAGCCGTGCTCCGATGTTGCCCACAAGGTCCCAAAGGAGCCGCGCGATGGGCCATCCAAGAAAGCGCGGATCGATCATCCCTTCCTTAATAACCCTCACTTTTCTTCGACACCCTTTTGCCAATATCTGAGGCAAATTAAGCGTGAGGAGAGACGACTCATCCTCCAATTGACACAACGGTCCTTTGGCCGACGCGAGACATTGCCATGGGACGATTCCTTTAGCGTCCTAGAGAATGCTTCCAACAACATTCGAAATAGATGGATTGAACAAGGCATTTGGAGAGACAAGTGGGACAAGAAAGTCCTAGAAGAGACAGATGTTTGGGCGTTTCAGGACCAGGAGGAGCCGCAGCAACCTTCAACCCACGTCGACAAAGCATCCGTCTCCCAGCCCACTTCTCACGACACTGCCGCCTCGCGACCGTATCGACAGTTCCTATATCAAATGGCCCTAGAGCGTCGTTGGATAGAAGACGAGGTCAGCTTCTGGGCGCCTAATGAAGTCATTGATATAGAACGCACCGCCTACCACAGCCTCAAACTCAACTGGGTCCAGGATAACCTCTGGAACAAGAAATGGGGGCATTTCTTCCCTGGTCTGACCTGGGTCTACGAAGAGCCCGAGGGGGAGGTTGAAGAATTTTCAGATGATGGCATGTCAACCCCGGGTTACTACATCTACCCTGGGCTCTTTGCCGGCGAGAGTGTATCGCTTCCCAACCAGCACTCGCATTCTGGAAGCCCAACTTCTCCAGTGCCTTCCCAGGGCGGGATCCGCCGTCAGTGCCTAGAGATTTCCAACGCTAGTCGTTCCAAGGTAGGCAGTTTCCATCCCAGATTCCGCTATTCACGCCTGCTAACCTTGGACATAAAGCGCTGCCGCGACAGCGAGGACGAAGACACCGAACAAGTTGCGAAACGGCCCAAACTCGCCGAGGACCCCTTTCTGAAAGCCCCCCATCCCGGCGGTTCATGTGATACTATGGATGCTGCTGCTGCAGAGCCCAGTGGCCAGGGGTCTTTGGGCGCTCCGCCGAACAGGGCCTTGGTGCCGACAGCGCCCTTGAGCAAGAAGCCATTCGCACTAAGCCGGGCAGGCAAAAGGGGCACCCGTCCCTCTCAGCCGCTTCGCCGCAGCGCCAGGATAAACGCCAAAGTTGAGACCAAAGAAGCGATAGAGGCCGGCAAGAGTTCTTCCCGCCCAGTGAAATCGAAGTGAGGGGCGGAGGAGAAGGAGGAGGATGTGCACCGATCAAGCGGTGCCACCCAGCGCCTGTGCCCGCTTTTCATACCTTCTACCATAGCCACTCTTCTGTTTTCCCTGGGTCTATAATTTGTTCGTTATTTCATTCTTAGGTACTAATTTATTCGTGGTAATTGGCTATCCATGAACGTGTCCTTGGTGGACAATTTTAAGTACATGCCATGACGGTCGAGTCGTCACGCCTCCATTTGTGCTAATTTCTTGACGAGCCTCAATACGCCAAACGGCAACGGGCACCTCAGTCATCATAGACATCGTGGAAGGCTTAATCTACAGTGTACAATTTATCCCTACCTTAGGTTTTTATTTTTAATTTATTTTTAATTTTCTTTTTTGGCAAGTCCGTATCCTAGCTACTCTGAACGTCGCGATATGGGTGCGGCAACTGGTGCCCTCCAAAAAGGCGTCATTCTCGTAGCGTGACGTATAACGGTCTTGCATCAAACCAGCCATCTGCTAAGCAGGGGTGGATCAGGGCATGACAGTTCGTTGGCGCCTTCAAACAAAAGGGCTATGCCAACACCGGACTTTTGGTCCCGTCCAGTCGATAGCGATGGGGGAAATGGGGTTGCTGATTATCCCGTGGTGAATGACTCTTCCATCATCCAACACACGCACAAGTTACCCTGCAGGTGGCATCGATTTATTAGTAAACCCCACCACAAAATATTTGCTGATTCAATCATTGTGTGCGGGGCCTGTGGTTACGTTTGGACGGGAGGATACTTTTGTTTGATGTTACTACATGGGCAAATCGCTTCGTTGGAGCGAACAAAGAAGCAGTCCTTTGTTGGGATTCATCATACATCACTCAAAACACACACTATTTTGACCCCTCTATGGCGCATGACAGTGTTCATAATGCTTCAATTTTTAGTTAGTAATTTTTAACATACACAATGATATTTGATCTATTTGTTTCTTCACAAATCCGTACAAATCGTGATGCACATCCCTCCCATTCTCATAATATAAATGTTCTTGCACGGTGACATTTCGCGCCCGCTCCCGGTATCCCAATCAAGCCAGCCAACAAAACGCCGTAACACCAACTGTACGCACTAACCCCACACATCTTCTAGCCACTTGCTGCCTTTCTTAGCCGACTCTGCCCAGCTGCGGGCGTCTGCCTCGCCCCAGCCGTTGTGCTCCCTCATGGCGGCCTCAACAACCTTGCCAACTTCGCGGGCCATGGATGCACGACCGCAAATGTACACGTTGGCACCGCCCTGGAGCAGCTCGCACACGTCGCCCTTCATCTCGGCCACGCGGTCCTGCACGTACTTCTTGGGCTCGCCGTCAGCCCTGGAGAAGGCAGGGACGATTTCGAGAGCCCCGTCCAAAGCGGCGGCTGCGTCGGCGAGCTCCTGGCGATAGAGGTAGTCTTCGTCGGGGCGTCGGCACCCGAAGAACAGAATCATACGCCCTACAGGCTTGCCAATGGCCTTGAGGCGGGCTCGCTCAAGGATGAAACCCCGGAAGGGCGCCATGCCGGTGCCTGCGCCGATCATGATCAGCGGGGTGGCGCCCAGGGAAGGCAGCTTGAACTGGGATCTGCGGATGCAGGCATAGACCTTGTCGCCGCCCAGGGAGTTTCCGGGACCAGAAAGGGCGTACGATGGAAGAGACTGGTTGGTGAGGCTGTTAAGGTTGTTGGAGAGGGAATACAGGTAATTAGTCGTCACGCCACGAATCTCGGTTGACGGGTTAGCGGCGAGGGGTGTGTTGTCGACACCAACCGTAATGGCAATCTTACGGGCGGAGACGACGCTGGAGGAGGAGATGGAATAGTAGCGCGGCTGGAGCGTCGGGAGTGTCTCAACGATGTAGGATAGAGGTAGGTCCTTCCAGGTAGCCCCGGGAGCCGCTAGGGCGAGTAAACGGCCAAAGGTGACATGGTTTTTGGCCACGAAGGCGGCGTACCCGTTCTTATCCTTGCCAAGTGACGATAGAAGGCCTGCAGCATCCTGGTTGGGGGCAAACCGGGCCAGTTGGCCGACAATCTCGCGAGAGACTGGGGCGCTGATCTCAAGGTAGTGACGGAAGAGCGCCAGAAGCGTGGTGGGGCTGGGGATCTTGATCGTTTCACCCTCTTCCAAGGATTGAATGAGCAGAGGCTTCTCGGCCCGGTCCTGAAGACCAATTGCCTGTAATAGAAGGTGCACTTCCTCGTCTGGGTTGATGGGGTACACGGCGAGGTGGTCACCAGTCTTGTACGATAGCTCAGGTGTGTTGGAGATGTCAAGCTCCATGTGGAGACAGTTTCTTCCCGGGGAGGTGTATAGCTCCTCGGAGCGTTGCACAGTCAAGGGGCGGATAGCAGAGTACGCCTTGACCACTCTAGCAGGACCACTGCGGTGCTCCTTGGGCTCACCGTGGTTGAGGTCGATGATGTCGAGCGACTCATCCTCGACTAGCTTGATGCTGGGGGTATAGGGGATGTCCTGCTCCTTGAAGCCAAGTTGGCTCATGAAGACCTCGTATAGATCATCCTTCCACGCGAGAAAATCTTCCTCTGTGCCGCCATTGGCGTCATTGGCCTTGCCAACAGGCATCAACCTCTTGGCACCGGCCTTGTCGAGGGCCTCAACCACGACATCAATCACACGGTTGTAGTATCTGTAGCTGGTGTTTCCCAGACCAAAGGCCATATAGCGCAGGTTAGGGAGCTGGATGTCAAAGGGACGCTTGTGAAGCCATTCCCAGAATCCTTGGGTGTTGTCACTGGGGTCGCCTTCTCCATATGTGGAGATGACAAAAATGGCAAGCTTCGTTTGGGGGATGAGGGCAATGGTCTCAGAGTCATAGTCGCACAAATCTGCGCATAAAGTCTGGAGACCAAAACGGAGATGGCACTCCTTGGCTAATCGGCCAGCGAATGTCTCTGCCGTTCCAGACTGAGACCCCCAGAAGATGACAACGTCTTTGCCCTAAAAATAGTGCGTTAGCAAAAAATGCCACGAGGTAATGGTGGATGAGGGGCACGGATAATTGGGGTAGCTTACTGTCTCTTCGAGCTTTTGGGCAATGTTTCGGGTCGCCTTTGTACCACTGCCACCGCTCTTTGACTCCATTCGCTTGAACCAAACATCATGATAAGGATCAGGTTTGTTCCAGGCGATGCCGTTCAGCATGTAGGCGGCAGAGGCAACGCCGACGGCAGCGAGGGCTACAACATCAGCCGCAGTTTGGGGTGGGCCCAGCTGGGTCAGCTTGGAAACAGCTTCTGTGGCAAAAGTATTGGCCATGATTGCAAAGAGAGTAGCCCCGATGCTGCAAAAGAGAGTGTTTGTCTGAATCGATAACTCGAGGTCAGAGAAGGGTCCTGATATATTTCATCTTGTCGGGCTGCAGCGGTCACGTCCACGGCTACGAGCGACGACGGCGCAACCCCGCGGATCCGAACATGGAAAGTCGCTAATCGGCGCGTGTCAGCCGAAACACGGTTGGTTGGAAACAGACAATCTAGATTTTTCTCTTTGGGTAGATAGGATTATGGATCCTTCTCGGCAGTGCCCTAGGTGGTGCTGGGAGCGTGGCAATCGGGCGATTTTTCCGTCTTGGAGTGTTGCTTTGGGGAATTTTCCTCATTGGGACACCCAGGATAGGCAAGTGGCCTCCTCCCTGGCTCCCCACACGCGCGACTGGATGAACCAGCGTCGGCTGAGCCGCTCATGCCAGATCAAGCTACGCAGATTCAATGCGATCTGGGGCAGGTGCGGGGGCGGGGGAACCCACGGTCTCGTAGTGCTCCTCTCTTGCCCCATTGCCCCTCATGTCCTCACCCTCTGGTCCCTCCGGGGCTAGCGGCTGTCACATCGTGAAGCCAGCTGACCACCACGTTTTGATGTTTGGACGCCATCGCTAGATGGCTTTCCCACCCCGACTTTCCCGAAACGACCCAGCACAATGCCTCGTCTGCTTTGGGGAATTCCCCCTTTGAAGCCCACGACCAGACCAGCAGAGCTAGCGGCCAAATTGGTGCCCACGAAAAAGTCAGCAATTGTCTCTTCTCTCTTACCATTTAGAAAATCAATGACTAGAAGTTCTGCCGCAGTCAGTGCGTGAATATAACTACGGCCTTTTCAGCCTCCCTCTTCTTCCGTCTGTCAATCAACGACTATCACACTCCAAATCTGCCAATCATGTACGCAATAATCGTTGCTGCTGTCACCTTGACGGCATTCATCTCATATTTTATCATTTACCCCGTTGTCGAATATCTCCGCGATCCCAAGGGACTACGGAGATATCCCAACTTCCACCCACTGGCTGGTATCTCCAACTGGCCATTCATGTGGGAGGCATGGAAGGGCTTCCGCTCAAAGACTCTCTATGAGATGCACAAGACCCATCCCGTCATCCGCACCGGCCCCAATTCTCTGTCTTACGGCTCGCTCGATGCCATCAAGGACATCTACGGCCATGGCACAAAGTGTACCAAGGGTGAATTCTACGAGACCCTTGCCGGAACCCACTTCCACCTTGCAGATGTTGTCGACAAGCTCGACCATCAACGCAAGCGACGTGCCCTCTCCGCTGCCTATGCTCTCAAGAACCTCGAGAGTTGGGAGTTCAAGGTCGCCGACAAGACTGAGCGTTTCATCAAGGCGGCTGACAAGCACTGCACGCTTCCCCTGAAGAAGGGCTTCCGCCCCGAGGCTGTCGATCTTAACTTTGACTACCGCGCCTTCACCAACTTCTTCACCCTTGATGCCATTGCCGACATTGGTCTGAGCGAGCGCTTCGGTTTCCTTGACCAGGGCCATGATCTCATCCAGGCTGAGCGAATGGACGGTACCCTTCATAATGTCAACTACCGCGAGTGTCTCCATTCCACCGCCCGCGCTCAGTCTATCCTCGCCTGGACCGAGAACTGGTACAACTTCAGTGTCGAGCTTTCCAAATGGGTTTCCCCAGACTTCCGCAAGTGGTGGCACCTCAATGAGGGCTGGAATGATATCGTCTACCACCGCGCCACTAAGCGTCTTAAGCGCTACGAGGCTGGCGAGCGTCTTCCCGATTTCTTCCAGGCCATCATGGACCACAACGATGCCAACGACTCTGGAATTGAGTGGGGTGAAGTTGTTGCCGAAGTGTAAGTGTAGTTTTTATCCTTTTATTGTTTAGTGCAAGATGCTAACTTGATTAAAACAGTTCCATTATGCTGAATGCTGGCTCGGATACCACTGCCATTGCCATGAACAATGTCATGTACTGGCTGTTGAAGAACCCTGCCTGTCTCGCCAAACTCCGAGAAGAAGTCGATGCCGTCCTTGACGATGATGAGATCGTGGCCCCCTACGACAAGGTCAAGCACCTCCCATACCTCCGCGCCTGTCTCGACGAGTCCCTCCGTATCACTCCTCCTACCACCTTCGGTCTCCCCCGCCGTACTCCTCCCGAGGGCTCCAACGTCCTCGGCGACTTCATTCCTGGTGATACCACCGTCTCTATCTCGGCCTACGTCGCCCACCGTGATCCTCACGTCTTCCCTGACCCGGAGTCCTACTCCCCCGAACGCTGGCTTGGCGAAAAGGGCAAGGACCTCCAGCCGTACTTCATCAGCTTCAGTGCTGGCGCTCGAGGCTGCATCGGCCGCAATATCAGCTACCTCGAGCAGACTGTCCTGCTCGCCAGTGTTGTCCACCGCTACGAGCTCGCTCTTGCTCACCCAGACTGGGAGCCTGAGAGGCGCGAGGCCATGAACCTGGCCCCCGGTCCCATGCCCGTCAAGATCTGGCGAAGAGATCTTGGTGTCTCTGAATTTGATGAAAAGCACTGATTGATGAAAATGCCGAAATACGAAGTGTTTGATTTTTTTTTTTTATTCATGGGATAGTAAGACAACTGGGGCAAGATCATAGGGAATGGAAGGCAAGCGAATTTTCATGTTGAGTTAAGAGGGTCCGGGATAGAATGGGGCATGGATCAGGTTGCCAAGTGCTGGCGATAATACTCATAAATTGAATATTTTAAACATTTTTCTCGTCTACCGCTACCAGCAAAACCTCTTCTGCCTTTGGCAATAATGTGCTTTGAATCGGCATGCAAGTTTTAAGATTCAACAGTATCTGTGTAGTGTAGGGTAGCGTTGCTTGTGGTCTAAATTGTCCTTGTTGTGCATTCGAATCCTATACCCAGGAAAGGGAATGAAATGACAGTATTTAATATTATGCTTAAACACAAATAAATATCATGCATGTGGACTAATATGGTATAATCCGACGTTTCCGTTCCCCGGAAAATAAGATGATGAGTAGTGTGTATCAAGTGAGTCTTGTATTTTGCTTGGGTATGTATAAACACGCTAACCTTACTTAGCTAGTCACTGTAAATTGAATTGATCGGCAGCGCCTCAAAGACAACCCAACACCACAAATGCGGAGACTATCAACTCCTAACAAAGCACCACCAAAGCCGACCACACACTGCCGCCCAACCATTCTATGCATGTTCAGACCCCCGCGCCGCGATTGTGTCGTGTCGTTAAGCCCCCCCTCGTAATTGTACAATATCATCCAGGTTCCTACATCATAATAACTGTATTTCGATTTTTTTTTGAGTCGACATGTATGTCAAGCCGCTTGCGTGCTGTTATTGAGTATATGTGTAATTGTCATGGAGTTATTGGGAGATGGGTCTGGCCAACCCCAAACCTCTCTTAAATATTGTTGACTAAAAATTATCAGCATGGGACTCCCAGATGCGCAGATCAGGGTGAAAACTTGCGTGGAGCCAGTTGGCCAAGCGTATTGGGTATCTGATTTGATGAGAATATTGTAGAGGGCCTCCTGCTCTTGTGGGTCCGTGAACCGATCACCAGCCATGGTGATGGCTAAACATACGTATCTTGAAGTCCAGTGGTTAGTGGAATTTGGTCGGAATACAAAGAGGAAGATCGGACGTACGCATAGCATGTGACGTTGCGTGAGTTCGACTGCAGGAATATGAGTCAGTCACAGCGCCTAAGGGGGGTGGGCTGGAATTAGTACCTCAGCAACTCCGCACACCATTCGGACATTCCTTTTAATCTCCTCATTGGTCTCTCTGAATGCCTTGGCTTGGCCGGGACCCAGCTTTGGGGTTTTAGGGTTGTGGGCCGCGAGGAGGATCTGAACCAGGTAATAGTGCATGACACCAGTGATGACCGCATCGTTGAGGTAGACAACCTCAGGAAATACGCCGTTATCTTCGTTAAAATACATGGGACAAAAGAACCATGGTCTTTCAGCCCACCAGCGGTCCTGTGTTTCCCGCAGCTGCTCCCAGATAGCTATGCTTTGTTCTTCCACGCCATAGCAATAACGTACGCATGATGCACAATGGAGAATAGTCAGGTTGGCAAAACTGCAGCCGTTGTCATCCGGCACCACTAGACGCGATATGCTCTCCAAATCAAAGTTTGGATGCACTGGGCGGGTTTGAATAAAGGCCATGTGGATTTCCTGGCGGAGAGCGACCCAAAACGCTGAGCGGCGTAGGCTGGTAAAATCACGCAACTTGTCTTGTGCAGCGATGAATACTCGCGTCCCCACAAGATGGGACTCGGAGGCCACCTCTGCTGACATGTTCGGAACATCCAATTCCTCCATAAAGCGCAGGATAACAATGGCCGTCAATAGATTTTCGTCCATGACGGCAGCCGAGCTCGAAAGGGCGGGGATAAGGGCGTCGAGACAGTTTTGGTGGTATTTGTCGCCTATTAAGGGATCGAATTCGCTGATTCGGCTGAGCCGCTTGGCCGAAGCAGCAAGGACAGCATTCATAAGTGGTGGGCACATGACGGCTCGACGCGGAACAACAGTGGCAAAGTGTCGGTCGCTGTCGCATAAATCGAATAGGGGTGCTAGCTTCTGGACGTAGTTTTCGAAGAGCATAGCCTCGATTGGGTCTGTGAGTGGCCATCTTGGCGACTCTAAGTAGATGCCGGATATCGCTTCAGCGCAGTCTGCCACAGGTGACGGTCCTGATACCCTGGGGCTGTCGACCCCAGGAGTACCAGCCTCGCTGGGAAGACTGAGCAGACCTGCGGGGGAATGGGCGAACGGGTTAAATATACCATTTTCGTCGGTAACACTCTGCGAGCCGCGGCTCGGAGTTTGGCCCCCCTGGCTTGGATCTGATCGAGGGGTCGCTCTCCAGGATGTGAATGCAGAGTGACTGAGGGCGCGTTTCTTATGGGGACGCCCAGTGTCTGCAACCAAAGGGGACGACGCTGCATCTACATGCAGCTTTTCAGGCTTCTCGGGCTCGGAAGAGGGCTTGTCAGTGACACCCGATGGGACAGGTTGCAGTAATGGTGAGGAGTTTTGGCTGCGGTCATCCGCATCGAGGACCAGGTCAGGGTTGTCAAGAGAGTCAAAGTTGCTTGTACCGGTGCCAGAATCATGGATGTTTATGACGTCTGGGGTTTCATCAACGAAGCTCAACGTACGATTTGTGCGGACCCAAGGCTGGTCATGGGCGAACTGGTAGTCGCCGCGCTTGGTGGTCTCTGGAGCTTTGCCAGAGCGAATGCTACGGCCATGTTAAGACGGACTGCATGTAACCAATCACACGAAACTCGCGGACTAACCTTGCATAGCGGAATCGCACGCTGTATCCGCGTATGCACTCCGTGTCGCTCTTGCGGCAGTTCGAACAAGGCCGATCAGAGTCACCTGTTTCGTGCACATGGTCAGCAAACCCGGCGCAGCCAAGACAAGACCACAAGCTGCGGCCATAGTGATAGATGATGCCATGGTTGGCCAATGTGGATAAGATTGGGAAATTAGGTCCTACATTTCAGGTGTCTAGAACAATGACGGATAGTTAGAAGACTATGTCTCGGTCTGCGAAGCGGCGCCACATAGGCGCACGGGCGATATTGCCCGATGCTGCCATTGGGAGCAACATCTGCATCTGGAACGACTCACCTCTGTTTGCAAACCTAGAGTGGCAATATGAAGTCATTAGAACAAATCCATTCCATTGAGGCGGGATAAGCGACATGGGGTGGGCCTACTTACCGTGCAGGGGTTGAGCGGTTTGACAGTCGAGGTCGACGACGCCTGCATCGTTCATGGGCGAGGCGGCAGGGGGAGGGGGGTGGTGCCGAGGCAGGCGTCAGGCCATGGAGCGCAGGCTGAAGTGATCGGTGCGCGCTCAGAGGGTCGGAAGACTGGAGACTGGAGGCTACAAACTGCTGCTGGACCTCCAAAATCAGGGCCGGGTGCGAGGAGGAAGAGGTTGTGTATAGTAGACAAAATGAGGGTTCCGTGACAAAATGCGGAAATTGCCCTTTTCAATCACTTTGGGCAGGTCACGAACCCCGCACCCTCACGGCGCGCTAGCGTGACCCCAGGGGGCCCCAGCACGGCCCCGACTTTTGGAGGCATAGGGCCCCACAGCGCTGTGGCTAGTGTCGAGTGCTCTGGAGCGTGCGGGCTCTCCAGTGTACAACACAACAGCCTTTGAATCATTGTCAGTTTGATACTTTGCTGCATGGGCCTCTTGTGAAAAGATAATGTCTTAAATTCTTTTGAGCTAGAATAATAAATAAAATGCCTAAATAAAATACATTCTCCTAAAATTTTCTCTTGAGTTTTTTCTTAAAATTATTTTGCTTTAGACATTGTGATCACTCCGGCTAGGCTAACTTGTAGAGTGACCGCCGTAGTGGGGATGTCCCTCTGTCACAATCATTCAAGGGTTGGATTATCTGCTGAATCGATGCTTCCCCATGGGGCGTCTGTTCCCCTCCCCCAGAGGGATCGCTTGGGTCATCTGGGGGCGGGTCCGATGTGCCGGCAAGGCCTAGATCGTGGCTCCGGGGACCAATCGCTGCGTGCAAATTACCATGCTTGTCTGCTTTCAGCGCTGTGGTTGTCGTCTTAGTCGTAGCACGCGAGTAATGCTGCACCCCAACTCTCGCCCGCCCTCCACTTCCCCGGTCCCCTCCCTCCCCTCAGCGGACTTGATCCGAAAATGGTCTCTTTCTCGTTTGTGGTGTTTTCATCCTCGTTTACCGCGTGGTCTTGTCTCCAATACCTGAGGCTCAGGGTTCGTCACCACCAACACGACGCTAATGCGCCCTTGTCCTTCCAGAACCGAGTACCTGTCCATCAGCTTCTCTTGACGTTACCACCCTCTTTTCAGCTCGCAGCGGTAGAGAGGGACGTGCTTCAACGTCTGACGAGCTTATAAGGGTGGCCTTGGAACGCTGATCCCCAGACTCGAGATCAGCATCATCCTCTTCATCATTCTCCGCTTCACTTGCATCTTCCCCCACAAGTTCCTGCGCTCTGCTAGCATCCCCTTGCTTGCTCAACAGGCATCGCCTCTTTACACAAGAAGTCCTTGATTTTCTTTTTGGGAGTTGGCAATCATGTCGCACGACGATCTCAAAGAAGACATCAAGCACTTGGAGAATCCCACCTCTGGGGATTCTACCCAGGAGCTGGACTTGGACGAGCTCGACACCATCGAGCTCACCAAGACTGGCAAATTCTCATGGCTCGTATCTATCACTGCTGCCATCGGTGGTATGCTATTTGGTTACGATACGGGCATTATATCCGCGGTTTTGATTTACATTCATCAGGATCTTGGCAAAACCCTGACTTCCCAGGAGAAGGAGCTCATCACCTCAATCACTTCTGGTGGTGCCTTCATCGGTGCCATTTTTGCTGGTGCCACCGCGGATAGATATGGACGAAAGGTTGCCATCTATGTGGGCTGCGTCCTTTTTACCATTGGTGCCATTCTCCAAGCCGCTTCCTTCTCCTTGGCTCAGATGACTGTCGGCCGTCTTGTTGTCGGTTTCGGCGTTGGCTCCGCTGCCATGATTGTTCCCTTGTAAGTTCCCCACAACCCATGCCTCCCCCACACCAGCCTTTATCTTAACACTTTAATAGGTACATCGCCGAGGTGTCCCCTGCAAAGTACCGTGGACGTATGATTGGCTTGGACAACATGTCTATTACCGGTGGTCAGCTCATTAGCTACGGTATCGGAGCTGGCTTTGCCTATGTTGCTGGCGGGTGGCGATACAGTAAGTTCTAAACATGAAAGGCTTATTTATATATGGACTTAACTAACTCTTCTGAAAAGTGGTTGGTGGTGGTGCTATCCCTGCCATTGTCCTCGCTTGTCTTCTTCCGTTCTGCCCCGAGTCCCCCCGTCAGCTTGTGTACCTTGGCAAGCAGGAGGAGGCTGCCTCGGTTATCCGACGAATCTACCCCAACGGCACTGAGGAGCAGGTCCAGAACAAGATGCGGGTCCTGAACTACCATGTGGAGCAGTCCAAGGCTATCAACGCTGGCAAGTCTCAGTGGTGGGTGTTCAAGCAGATGTACAACAAGCCCGCCAATTTCCGCGCTCTCGTCTCTGCCTGTGGTCTCATGGCCATTTCCCAGCTCACTGGTTTCAACGCCCTCATGTACTACTCGCCCGTTCTCTTCTCTCTCGTCGGCTTCTCCAACCCCGTCGCTGTCGGAACCGTCATTGCTGGAACCAACTTCATCTTCACCTTTGTCAACCTGTTGCTCGTCGACCGTGCTGGTCGCCGCAGAATTTTGCTTTGCACTGTGCAATTCATGAGTCTGGCTCTGGTGATTGCTGCAGTCTGCTTCCACTGGATCCCCATCAACAAGGATCTTACCCTGGCTGAAGACGCCAAGGTTGGCTGGGCTGCCATCATTGTACTCATCAGCATGGTGTTTTTCGTCGGTTTCTACTCGTCCGGTATCGGCAACACTGCCTGGCTTTCATCCGAGTTCTTCCCTCTCGAGATCCGTGCCATGGGTACCATGATGCTTACCATGACTTGCTGGGGTTCCAACATCATCGTCGCATCCACCTTCCTTACTCAGATGGAGAGCATGTCGCCTTCTGGTACATTCGGCTTCTACGCCGCCATTTGCATGGCTGGCTACGTTTGCATTTACTTCTGCTATCCCGAAGTCAAGGGCATGACCCTGGAGGACATCCGAGAGGTATTCCAGCACGGGTTCGGTGTCGCCAAGGCTCGCGAGCTTCAGAAGCAGATGAAGGAGTCACGAAAGGCTTCTAGCTCGAGGGCGTAAGAGAGAAGTGAGGAATTTTGAGAAATTGGTCGTGAAATGTCGTGCTTGGTCATCTTGCACTCCATCAATAGACTAGATTATCGCAGATTAGTATAGGCTCATTGGCTGCTAGAATATACAGTATATACCAGATAAATGTTTGTGTTGATTTTCGAGTGATGCTCCGTGTTTATGGTCGAATGGCGATGCTCGTATCCGGAACTCGTGAAAAGTCGGGCATGGTGTAGCGTGAAAGTGCGGTCAATGGCGACTACTAACACTCCAAGTGAGAGATGGTAGTCTTTCGTATTAAGCAACGTGAATGAACACGTGGTTTTGCAAAGTATGAGGAAGGGGACAAAGAAAGTGTAAAGCAATTGAGTTTATTATGAACTACTCCGTAAATTAAGGTATACGAAAAATCTTTCGATCATGGTCAGCTGCTTGAAGAAAAAGCCCCTGCATCGCGGAGATTTGGGGAAACACGCAGACACGCAAGATAGCCTTTGTTCCACCAACACGCGGCTATACTTGCCAGTGCAGATTTTCGGATGATCCCATGGGGAAGACGGCGGTGGTGTGGCTGCTTTGCGGGGGAGGGCCAACGTCTTCTCGAAGCCAAGCCAAGGGGACCACCCTCCTTCTCCTCGCGACAGGATTGGGAAACTACCAAACGGAGACGTTGGCGTCACGTGGAGAGAGCGGGTGCCTCGTTTGCGAAAGTCTAGCCGAGCCACACGAAGGGCACACGGATGCACGTCTCGGTTCGATTTGGGGCTTCACGACCGTTATGAGAAACCCCTCACCAGCATGGCCTAGTGTGTGCGCCCCCAACTGTCAGACTTGGTCTCGCTGAGCTCTCCGACGGTATTCTTTCCCAATCACGAGGCAAACATCTGGGCGTGGGATCCTCTTGAGGCTCCGTGGGAGAGATTGTGGTCTCGCCGAGTCATGGGGTAGCGCCCCAGATGGCCGGGGCATGCGGAGCATTTTTGCGGGGACCCCGAGGTTGGCAAGAGGCCACGAAATTGCCCGATTGGGAAAATCGCACTCGGCGGCACTTGCTGTGTGTGGAAGAGGAAAACGGGCCCACCACGCCTCCAAGGCCCCCGCTCTCGGCCCTCCACCACCCCCGGTTTGAGGCTGCACCGGCCACCGTCGGGGCTGGCCAACCAGCTTCCGCCGCGCCCGGACCGGGGTAAGAGATGGCCTTGATGAACTTGCCGGCCTGGCGTCTGTCTGATGGCCGTGGCCATTGGCTAGAACAGCCTCCGATCCAGGGCCTTGCCGATCTTGTGACGGCCAAGATCCCACTACCGGCCTCTGTACGCGACTGGTTGACACCGCCATGCGCGCCCCTGCGCCGTCGTGGGGGAGCGAGGATTGATTTCCGAATGCCGACTCTCAAGGTATAAGATTCTGGAGCTCGCTCGTGGTTGCTCTGGCCTTCTCATCTTCTCCTCAAGCACTCAATTGATACCCGAGACGCTCGCACCTCTTGCTCCAGGCTTTGCTTCTTGTCTCAGAACTAAAAAGCCCGTCTTCCCACCCGACTTATCTGTCCGCCCGCACTCAATTCTCCTCCCTTCAACCACTTTTTTCTTCATCTCTCTCCCCCTCAATTCAAAATGGCCAAGAAGCTTCAGGTCGCTATTGCCGGTCTCGGCCGCATGGGTGCTCGCCACGCCCTCAACTTCTACGCCCGTACTCCCCGCTGCGAGGTCGTCGCTGCTTTCACTCCCGTCGAGAAGGAAGCTCAGTGGGCCAAGGCCAACCTCGACGGCTGCACCGTTTACAGCGACTACGATGAGATGCTGAAGCACCCTGGCCTCGAGGCCGTCGTGGTGGCCACCGTCACCACTGCCCACGCCGAGGAGGCCATCAAGGCCATTGAGGCCGACAAGCACGTTCTGTGCGAGAAGCCCCTTAGCACCAGCGTTGAGATTGTGAGTTACACCACCACCCTCCTGCCACCGCCGACCCACCTGCAAGGATCCTGCTAACACACAATCCTCCCCTAGTCGCAATCCGTTGTGGATGCCGCCTCCAAGAAGCCCCATCTCAAGGTCATGTGCGGTTTCTCCCGCCGATTTGACGCTTCCTACCGTGACGCCTTCAACCGCATGGATGCCGGCCAGATCGGCCGCCCCTCCGTCTTCCGCTCCCAGACCTGCGACAGGCTCGACCCCTCTGGCTTCTTCGTCGCCTACGCCGAGTTCAGCGGCGGCATCTTTGTCGACTGCAACATCCACGATATCGATCTTGCTCTCTGGTTCTTCGGCCAGGACTCGATCGTCAAGAGCGTCGTCGCCAACGGCATCACCGCCGTCCAGCCCGAGCTGCGCACCCACAAGGACGTCGACAACGGCATTGGCCTGGTCGAGTTCTGGGGCGGCAAGATGGCCTACTTCTACTCGTCCCGCATGATGGCTGCCGGCCAGCACGACATGACCGAGATCATCGGCACCGAGGGCAAGATTGCCGTCAACGCCAACCCCACCGGCACCCTGGTCGAGATGCACGAGCACACTGGCGTCCGCCGCGAGATCCCCCACGACTACTACGGTCGCTTCGAGCACGCTTTTGTTACTGAGGCCAACGAGTTCACCGCTGCCTGCCTCGACAACACCCGCCTGCCCTTCAAGCTGAGCGGCGCCGTCCAGGCCGTCAAGATCGGCTGCGCCCTCCAGGAGTCGCTCAACTCTGGCAAGAAGATCTACTTTGACGAGACTGGCCGCCGCATCGAGAACCCCAAGCTGTAAAAACAACCAACCAACCCACCAACCGAGAGAGGAAAAGAAGACGGGGGGAATATGGAGAAACCACCATTGTAAGGGAACTATAGAGCTTAGAAGCTAAAAACGCTACGAATTCTTTCGACGATTTAATGTTATCTTCTTCAATCACATGCAAAATAAAACCAAGATGAATTCTTCTTTGCATCTAAATCTAATGCAATGCAATGCAAAATCCGGTGAAAATGGCGTCCGTCTGTCAGCCATCGGTGGAGGCGACTCCACAGAAGCTCTCCACTCTCAACGAAGCCTCCGTCCGTGCGCATCCCAACGTCGGGGTAGGGGGCCCGCTCCCGATCATCTTGGGGTTTCATTGAGACGGGGCTCCTTTTCCTGAGAGCCAGGGGGGTTGACGTCGCCGCATCACCGGTGAGGAATGTAAAAATGTGAGCTGTCGCGTAGAATAAGCAGAATGCCCTAATAGTGTGAAAAAGGAAAGTGATTATTTAGTATCGAGTCATACCCGACCCCCCTTCTCTGAGTTTGACTGCGACAGTGGCCTGTGACATCATAGTGTTTGGAGAAGATTAGCTGTGAAGACGCTAAAGCCGTTGAGTCGAGGATGCTAGGTTCGCTTGACTAGCCGTTAAGTAAATCAAATCGGAGAATGTTTTCTCGAATTGATAAACTGGGCCTCGGCTGAGTGATCTTCTGCCACTCTCGGTTCCTCTAGCTTAGTGGCCTCCATCAGAAGCGATCTAGCCGGTCAGCGCCTTCAAGGGTGATTTCAGACCGAACAGAAATTCACAAATAGATCGAAAGGAAATCCGTTCGCACAGAACAGGCGAGCCTATGTTTGTCATCATCTTATTAGAGAAATCCTAAAAGTACTTGCATGGAGTGAGCTAGAAGGCTAAAGTTGCAGTGAAGCCTCCATGCCCATGGCATCTGGGGCAGGCCCTGATAGGTTGGTTCTAGTTGGGTCTTTGTTGTCATCTCCTGATTGGACAAATCCCTAAACGCTTTGAAGTCAGTGAGGAGAGCTAAAATTGCAGTGAAAAATGCCACCAGCCATCCAGAGCTCGACTTTGAGTCCTTTTTCAATCCTTCCTCCGCAAGCCAAGGGCAATATTAATACCACCACAGCGCACTGCCCGTGTATACGGTTTAGAACACTAGTGTTAACATTAGAGAGATGCCTTGATAGAATTTAGTTTAATATATGCTTGAGAATATTTGCCAACCGTTTATCAAGTAAAACTGCCACGGCTTCCTAAACATGAACTATACTACCAACCAAACCCCTCACTCAAATAGCATACCACCAATGGCAGCGACGATGCTGAACTGCACTCCATTGGGGGACACATGGAATAATTGAAGAAATTATTCTTTGTCTACGTCGATAGTCGCAACAGAACTCCAGAAGACTTTGGGGATCATTTCATGTTCTAAAACAACATCTCAGTCTCTGATTCATCACCGGTAGCTCCATCCTACTAAGCTCATCTCCATCTTTAACACAGTCTTGCGCTAACTCCTCCCTCGTTGATTAACAAGAGCTTAACTAATATTAGCAAAATTATTATAATGCTTACCTAATAAGTATGGCAACGACAATTGCCGAACTCCCCTGATCGCTTGACGCGTCCAAGACGCTGTCTCAAATCTTGAGGTTTTGTAAATGCCTTCTTATAAAAACGGCATTGATTGGCTACATGTTCATCGGTAATAACGCGAAGAGACCTGTAGTTAGCTACAGTATCGGGCAGCTAACCGTATACTGAGGAAAACGTTGCGGCAGACGTTACGGCGATAAGGGTGTCAGCGAGGGCCGATCGGGCGGTGGCAAAGATCTTCAGCCTCATGGCCAGTCGAGAACGGCGCACCCCTTCCAGCTTTGCTTCTTCTATTGGGAGCCCTCAAGTGATTGGTAAGCAATGGTATTGCTACAATTCATGTGACCACTCCATGTAGATTGATTTTTTTTGGTATCTTACCGTTTTAAAGTCACAAAAAGCCCAAGGGTATGGTCATAACCCCATAACCTTTCATTTGGGTAGCAAGTGCCGTAAGGACCACCCGGAAGGGCCCTAATATCTCTTACGAGAACCCTCGCAATAGCCTTTCTAATGGCCCTTCTAATGAGTAAATTGGGATTCGAGTTAGGGACAAGATTTAGATTGGGAATACCTAGTAATTTATTCTAGGTGTGAGAATCGGCAACGTTGTGGTGATGTACGAACGCTTTCGCCAAGGATATCACGCGATCAAGATACTCAATACTAAATGACCCCCATTTGCCAGTTAGATAGGGCAATGAAGAATATCCTGATATTTGCACCAGTGAAGTTATTACCCCTTGTAGACCCAACACTTAGATTAACCCGTGGGAGCGCTCTACGTAGTTCAAAAATGCAACCCTTTGGGAGCAAGTAATCGATATAGTGACTTCTAGGTCATTCGATATTCAGAAGACGCAAAGAAACTCCCAGAAAATTATGGTTAGAAAGATATCATGAACAAAAATTGCAACAAACACAGATCACATTGGATCCATGCGTCGACATGACACAAGTGGGCAATCGGCATTCATGCTTGTTCATCATATTGTTGGATTCCATCGCGGTCTTTAATTTTTATATGCTGTCTACAGTGGTGCTATACTAGTGTCAGAATAAGTTTTCCTCCGCATCATGATTCATACCACACACATCGTCTACCCATTATACATCCAACGTTGACTTTCCAGGACTCACTTCATACGTCCTTGTAACCATTATACCCTCCTGGTTTCCACTTCCATCACTATTTGTACTGGCCCGAATATTATTTTGGAATGCATTGTAATCTGGCTTGTTTACGGTGTACTCTGCTTTCTTGACAATGTGCTCCTCGCTCGAGTTGTCGCATAGGTCTGTAACCATCGTGCGGTGACGGTTGGAAGTGTTGCTCGGACCAGCCGCTGAACTTCCTCCGATGGTGGCCAGCGCGTGGCCAGCGTATCCGCTCGACTTGTAGTTGTAGTTGCCGCTGCTTCCCTTGCTTGAACCGATCCAGCGGGACGCAGAGAACAGAGGCTTGATGGCGGCGGCGTTGACGGCAATGATACCCACAAACTATTTCGTGTTAGACAACCCATAGAGAAAAGGTTTACTGTCGAGTTACAGTGACAACTTACTGTTTCCCGAATGGCCCAGATTGTGCTAGTGTTGATACCCGAGATGTCTCTGAGGGACAGAACACAACGCAAAAGTGTTGCAACCATGATGAAAACTCCAGAGCACAACAATACCCCAATAATCAACTTTCGCTTGATGTTGAGCTTTACTTTCCAGAGGAGAGGCACAGGGATGCAGACGATGACAAAGTCCGTGCTAGAGCTGGAGTTAGCATGCCGCGCTCGGGTTTGTATCTCGTTGCAAAACTTACCAGAGATTGAGAACAACAAGGGTGAGATAGTTGGCAACTGCAAGCGTACACTGGTCTATGTCGAGTTAGTTGCATCCAGTCATCGAAACTAATGCATCACACTTACCACCTGGGTACGGCCTCACTTGCCAATTCTTGTGGACGGGAGTGCAATGTCCCCAGATGACAGCTATAACGCCAACATAGGCCACCATCGTCACATATTGGGTCCATTTGACCACCTTCCGGTGCTTAAGGCCAAGGCTAGACAGACTGTCAGCACATATCATACCAAGGATGCACACGCCTTACGTCATGCGGCTATAGAAGCACAGCATTGTGCCCTTCAAACACCAAATAAGTGTCACGTAAAAGTTCCAGCCAGCAAGAAGGCATTTCGAGCCAAACACAGCCTTCTGGATCTCTTCTTCTGTCATTGTCGCGCTGACTTCGTTCGTGATACCAATGTTGGTTCCATTTTGGCCTAGGCAAGTCAGCGATACTATTTCAGAGTTTCTTTTTTGGGAGCAAAAAAAGGCAATGTCGTGCGTGCGTTTGAGGTGGCTTGTTGCGAACGTGCATATAATGTTGGTTGTTGGTAATGGATGGGGCATTGGCAGCACTTACCAATGAGCTCCAGCATGACCAGCTCAGACTGCATAAGGTAGAACTGTCAGCAATGGCCAGCAACTGGCTTGGCGCATAAGGAAGAAGGCTTACAGTCCAGAACACCAGGGACAGGACCGCAAAGAGATCATCGCCTTGCCACCCCTTGAACCCGACCGTTTTCCATCGCGCAAAGTATCGAAGAAGCAAAACCACGGTCCCAATGCCGTACTCAGTCCAGGCCTCCTTTTGAAAAGGCGTCGCGGCGGGCATTGTGGAGCTGGTCTTCTTTACCGACGACCCGATGAAGAGTCGTGGTGTAAAAGGAGGTGTATGTCGAGAAAACTGCCAGCGGTCGCGGGAAAAGAAAGGTGATGAAGATGGGATCGTTGTATAATAAGAGACGCCAGGTCCGGAAGGAAAAGCCAAGCCTCAATGGAAACTGAAACGACCAACTGCGGCTCACCAGAGGGCAAATTGGGAAGTGTCCCTGGTTTATTGCCACTTCAAGTCCATCACTCGTGCAGGTGGAGATGGGCCGGGACGTGGACGAGTCTAAGAGCAGAATGCCGATGCAAAGATGGATGGCTGGCACAGACCACGCCGGCGCAACATCACAACCTCACTCTTGCCTCACCCGGCCGGCCCTCATCACATCATGGCACGTTTCCCCTGAGCACGCCCATACAACTGTGATTGCCGCAACTATCCCATGCTAGCCAAGGGCGCCAAAACCGATTCTCCCTCAGCCGTGTGAATAACGGCTGGACTAATTCAAGCTGCAAGGGTATTGAGTCAGGTCCGGCTTCCGCAGCGTTCCATTCCGGCGTCTCCCGGCTGCAGACTGCCAGGGGTCTCGGGGGTAAGAAGCCTTAGGTTGGGGAAGCGGGATTGGGGATCTCGGCACATGAGTGGAAGAATCCGGGGCGCCCCAGTTGGTCTTTTTGGAACACTGGGGTCCTTAGGAAAAGAGTGGGCGAGCGGATCCGGTATGGGGCGAGGATATAGAATGTTACCATATAGCTTCACGTCAATGCGACCACTGAGAAAGACCGGTGCGCGGGCGACCGAAGACGAGATATGGCAAATATCGCCTATATCCTGGCAGCAAGAACATGGGATCGGAATATAGATAGATTTGGGGAATAAATGGCGCAAGCCAATCTCGATCTCGTATCGGTTTGTAATCATTTATTTTCCGTATTATTTGTTGCCTTCTCGGCTTTGTGCTGTTGGTTGCGTTCGGGTACCACCCACCCTTGGCCACATTGCCGAATCAACCCTTGATTCAACTTTTTTAGAGCACATCTGTCAAGGCTCAAGATGTCGTCGAGCTGCCCAAACAAGTGGAACGTGGCGCCAAGCTAAAGCGATGGCGCCCGTGTTTTGGTGCCTGTTTTAGTTGATAATTCTGGTTTGGCAAGTTGAAGAGCATTCCTTGCAGAACGTGCTTCCCGCCTCGCTCGGGTTGCACTAGCAAGGGGCGTTGGCCCACGATCCCTGTTTGGTTGTTGGTCGTGTTGGTGGCTTGCAACCGCTTCCTCCTCTTGCGACGCTGCTGGTGAAGGTCAATTGGAGGGATCGACATCCGATTGGATCCCTCAGCTGGCCAAGTCGACTTGTTGCGTGTCGAGGTACGCGGGTTGGCCAGGGTCTTTTGCACATCTTCCCTTGACCGTGGTGACGTCCCTGACATGCGTGCACGATCCTTTTGGCCAGCCGATGGGACCAGATGGCGTGTTACAATTGTAACAGGATCGTTACGGTTGCAGAAGTTAGGCCGAGTACGATGCTGTGAGGCCCGACTAGACTTGTTCTTTTGTTTGGGACTAGGGATGCGAATGGCAAAGGCGGTGGCATGACTATTCCACTTATTCCCACTCCCATGCTATAAAGAAGTGCTCGCGCGGCCGGCTGTTGCATTGAACAATCCTCAGTGATAGTCACAATCTTACAATCTTCCCCTTTCGTCACTAATAATCTTACCATGGCTGCCCAGGAGGCTTACGATTTTATTGTCTGTGGGTAAGTCGTTGAACCCGCCCCGTGTGCTCAGATGCGATCGGCAGCCCCCCAAGCCAGTATCCCTTGTTCTAACGGTTTTCTTCAACAGTGGCGGCACTGCCGGTTGCGTTGTGGCATCGCGGCTTGCCGAGAATCCCGACAACAAAGTCCTTGTCATTGAGGCTGGCCAGCACAATGAGCACCTGGAAAACGTCCACATGGCTGGCGGGTAAGTCCATAGCCGCCGTGAGGTTAGACCGCCGCTAACTCCATTTCCTAGTTGGTCACAAAACTTTGACAAGGAGACGGACTGGAACATCATCTCAGAAAAGGGCGCTTCAGTCAACGACCGCCAAGTCAAGCTGAGCCGGGGCAAGTTCCTTGGTGGCTGTTCTGGATGCAACGGCACGCTATGTATTCGCGGTGTCAAGCAAGATTATGACGATTGGGCTCTTCCTGGCTGGAGCGGTGAGGAAGTCTTTTCCTACATGAGCAAGGTAAATAAGCCCCAGCCCCTTCTTCGTGGGTTTCTTGGCCGTTGGCGTGAGATATTCCACTGGCTTCTTCTCAGCCTCAGCACTTTGCTTTTTTTTTCTGCAACGCTAACCTCAACACCTAGGCCGAGACGTTCAATGGCAAGCCATGGTTCGAGGAAAACAAAGATGCTCATGGTTATTCGGGTCTAGTCTCAACAGCGCCGCACGACCTCGCGCCAATCTCGGATCTCATCAAGGATTCGATGGTGTCCAAGGGACTGCCGCTAGATCATGACATCTTTTCCCACGGCAGCAACCCGCACGGATGCGGCCATGCCATTAGAACCGTTCACCAGGGTCTCCGCACTACTGGCGCCGACTTCATCACTAAGGCTCCGCCAAGAGACAACCTGCACCTAATGGTGGAGACCCATGTCGACAAAGTCATCATCGAAAAGGACACAGATGGTGAGCTGAAAGCCACTGGTGTCCGTGCCGTTCAGGCCGACGGCACTGTCATCAATCTCACGGCTCGAAAGGAAATCATTGTGTCAGGAGGTGCCTACTGCAGTCCGAACATCCTAAACCGCTCTGGTATTGGCGCCAAGGATGAACTCGAGAAGCATGGCATTGCCACCCTCGTCGATCTCCCTGCCGTGGGTAAGAACTTGCAAGACCACCTTGTACGTTAGCCTCTTGCCAACCATGTGACTCCACCTGCTAATCCCGTGTTTAGATCGTCTTCATGTTCTACGAGACAGAAAAGCCTGGTCTAACCACCGATCACTTAGTGTACCACGGCGATGCGTTTGCCAAGTCCTACGCTCTCTGGAAGGAAAAGAAGGAAGGGTTCCTCTCCACTTTTCCCTTTGGAATTTTTGCCTACGCGCGGCTAGACGAGCGCCTCGCCGACTCTGAGCTATGGAAGTCGGCCCCCCGAGAAGAGGGTCGTGACCCAATGGGACTGGCTCCCAACCAACCAAACATTGAGTTCTTTACAACTGAGTGTTATGGTGGCCCTAAGCAATTCGACCAGTTCCCTGGCGATGGCCAACACGCATTCAGCATGATTGCGGAGCTTTTCGCGCCCAAGTCGCGAGGAACAGTGACGCTTCGCAGCGCCGATGCAACCGCTATCCCAATTGTGGATTGCAACTACCTCGCTGATCCTTTGGACCTCGAGGTCCTGGCTGAAGCATGCAGGTTCGGCAACGAAATTATTATGGAGGGTGCCGGCACCAAGGATATCGTCAAGGGCTCATGGCCACGGGACGCCAAGCACCACGAGTACAAGACTAGAGAGGACTGGATGCCCTACGTAAAGGAGCAGGCGACCACATGTGAGTATTCTCCTAACGAAGATCAGAAAAAGAAAAGAAAAACAGCACCACTAACACGTGCTCCACAGGCTATCATGCAGCCGGTACCTGCGCCATGGGAAAGACCTCCGACCCGAACGCAGTAGTGGACGAGCAGCTGCGGGTAAAGGGCGTCAAGGGTCTTCGGGTGGCTGACTGCAGCGTGATGCCCCTGCTCAACAACGGGCACACCCAGATGCCCGCCTACGGCATCGGTGAGAAGGCTGCTGATCTGATCAAGGCGGCATGGGGCGGCGAGGTCGCCAAGGTGACTGAAGAGATGTCCAAACTGTGAACTGACATGTGTCATGTGATTAAATCCGGCAGCGATGGTCCGGTCTGTGCGTACATAAGGGTCTGCGATAGTGTAATAGACGACAGGGCCTAAATTAGCCCATTGGCAAAATTCCATGCACGGAAGTCAATCGGGAAGTGCAAGATTCGATCGACGGTGGTGAAACGAAGGAGACGAGAAGCCACCGTCCATGTACGTAACGACTCTTGTCGTCGAAAGAAGACTAACAAGCATGCGGGGCTGGCCAGCACATCATCCCCTGGACGATCATGAAACTACAGCCAATCGAGCAGCGAGGTCCACTATATCCACTCAACTTTAGGCAATCCTTTCAAGGGTCCATGTACCCGTTCCACCCCGGCAAGGGAATAACCAACCGCGCTCAGCTGCCCCATCTCTCCCCCCCAAGCCTTCAATCTCCCCTAAACCCCCCCCCCCCCAGGCCTAAGCCCTACCGGGGGCCTCAAGCCGTTTGTCCAAGGGGAGGAGACTGCTCCGCTCGCAGAACCGCCAAATACGCGACGAGAGGGAAAAGGTATTCCCGGATGGCAGGTGAAGCGCGCCTAGCGAAACCCTCCCCTGGTCACACTCGGCGCGCCAGACTCGACTCAACTCAAGACAAACTCGCTGCTAGTGCCCTCAAATGCCGAAATCGACCCCAGAATGCTCCGCGAGTCTCCATAGTACTTGACTCGGTAGGTGCCCGCCTCCGCGTTGCCTGCAGTCTCCCAAGTGATATCCACTTCGCTGTACCCCAAGAGCCAGTTGGTGCGGCGCCAGGTGTAGACCAAGAACCAGTCAGCGTCATCCTTGACCTGCGTCCAAGCTCCGTTGCTCTTTTTCTGGATGGCAGCAAACGTCTTCTCAAGGCGGAGGTTGTTGCGGGGATTGGCTCCCTGGAATGTTACATTGACAACAGCACCAACACTGTAGCTTGATTTGGCGTTGGAGACGACGCTCCCGAACGAGGACCCGATCGGCGCAGCATCGTACACGACGCCTGTGATGAAGGAGAGGGATGCCTCACGGTTGTCTGGGGGCAGGGTTCCCTGGTCGGGAACGCTGCTGGCATCAGGCGCAAGGTATCCCAGGTTGGACACTGTCAGGTTGATGTAGGCGTCCAGTTCATGCCGGCCGTAGAGCGTCGATGCGCCCTCGTACCGCTGCACATCATACTCCTCAGGGGTGGCAACGTAGTGCGCGTACGTGTTTGCAGGCCCGCCGAGCACCACAATCGGGTCCTCGCTGAGGAAGCTGGATGCCTCCTCGGCCACCGCGCTCCTCCACCGCCGCCCGCTCATGGTTGTGGCTTCGCTGGGGCTGATGATGATGAGCAGCTGGCCAGCGCGCAGCACCTGAATGTCCACGATGTTGGGGGTCCATGCGTAGGGCTCTGAAATTTCGCCGACATCAAGGAGGATGGGCTTCGGTTGCTGACACGCCTTTTGCTCGGCTGAAGGCGTTTTGAGGATACCTGAGACGGCCGCCCACAGCGGGTTCGCGTCTGGGTCTCCCGAGTCGCTCTGCGTAAAGTCGAAGAAGCCAGGCCAATCGCTTGTCCCCGCGGCAAAGGAATATCCCAGCGCAGCAGGGCAAGTCTTGGCCGTGCTTCCGTTTGTCAATCGGAACTCCCAAAACGACATGTCATGAAAGAAGTGGAAGCTCTTTACACTAGACCCCACAACGGGTGTCGACGACGAACTCATGCTATCCTATGTTTTCTTTTTGTTACACGTCATTCAACTTGCGAGTCAGCAGAAAACTTACATATGCTTTTCGGGCCCCGGCGTACTGACGACGTCCAATCTCATAGCAGCTCGACACACCAAGATCAAGCTTCCTAAACTCTGGTCCCCGGCCGTGGCAAGACTGCGCCTTTCCGTCCGCGCATGTACTATTCTCAAAGCTACATTCGGCACCTGATCCGTCGTCGCAATAGGCACCAAGTGTGTTTGGTGATGTGTCACCGACATTTGCTTGACTAAAGCCAGCCACGAAACCGTCGGCAGCCGAGTCGTCATCTTCCATTGCGCTCTCAAACATCCACGCCGCAACTCCTTTGTTGTCACCAGCCACGTGCGTGTTGTTTCCTAGCAGCGAAGTTCCGTGAACAGGCAGCCATGTGAGGATACCAATGCTTTTGCTGTCAGAAGCTCTTTGAAACCGCAGCACTGTGAGAGTGGTATCTACTTCGGTCCCATATTTTGCGCGTTCCGCTTCTGGGTTGTGGATATATGCATAAAGCGATCTGTTGATCGCCGCATCACTTACTTCTGCAGTATCAACGTCGAGGTATCCCTGAAGATTTGTCAGTCTTTCCAAACGAACCGAGCGCACAGTACATACCTCCTCAAGGCTCTCGTGAGCACGTTGAATAGAGAGCACGGCACCATCGACAATGGCCTTCAGGCTCTCTTTGCTAAAGCCCAAATTGGATATCTGTGGCAGGAGGTAATTAAACCAGCCTCCAGGGCCTGCGTGAGAATGGGTTCCTGTTACTGCAACATTGTGTTGAGTATAAACCGAGTATTCGGAGCCGAGGGCCGCAAGTCCATCAAGGATCCCGTTTCGCACCGCAGTGTCACCGGATTGAGTATCCAACACCAAATATACAAAACGATCATCAGGGTTGTCTACGTCTGCTACAATGAATGCTCTGCTGTATATGCGCTGTCGGAGCCCGGAACCCACTTGGTCCATATCGGCATATCCAGCAAACTATTCATGTTAGTCTCACCCGTCACGAACGAATGGCGGACGGGCATACCGTGATTTCGACCTTAAGAAGCGTTAGATTTTTTTTCTCGTCAACTATGACAATACACTGACCACCGGACCAGTTATATCTCCCTTTCCGACACCGATTAGATATTTGTCGCCTGAAGCCCTGGGCTTCATTTTTGGTGCTCCCCCATTCGGAGAGGCTGGCGTCGCATCTACAAAAGCGAACAATAACAAAAGAACAATGACAAAGACTTGTCGAAGCATGGTACCATTATACCCTGCTGTGAGGTTGAGAGCCATATTGATTGGTCCGCCACCTCTATGTGAGATTGATTGATCAGAGTGTGTTTCATCAACTCTCTACGAGGGTACTAGTGCAGATCGTCCAGAGAGCGCCCGCAACCTCCAGATCCAAGGTGGGAAACATGCCAATTTATGCCATAATTACCAACCCGTGCCCCAATGCGCAAGCGACAGCACACGAGGTCGACCATCAAGCAGTCAGTCTATAATTACGCAGATATTGGCCATCGAGCCGTGCCTTTTTTGCTTCTCGAGATGACGATGTGGGGCGGTGATCAGTTCCTCAACGGGACCAGGGCGGCGATAGCAGTGGCTTGTTCGAGGATGGGCGCGGCGCTGATGCAACCCCACGTCACAAGCGATGGCGGGTGAAAGCCCAACGGGCGATGCAGGCCCGCATCCTGATGGTGTCGTGAGGTCATGTGCGAGGCGCTTCCAGGACAGGAACAGGGCATGCGGAGGCACGCTGACCGAACCTTTTGTCCCGCGCAGCAAGCCCAATCAATCCAACTTCTCCCATTCACCGCACAAAACCAGGGATTACCTGCGAAAAGAGGAGCGTCCTCCGTGGGTGCTAGATAAGCTCGGCGGCATAGATCCATGGGAAATCTTGGAAGTTGCAGCTTTATCATGCACTAGTTTGCTTCGCTTAGCTCAATTGATAGGTCGCCTTCGGAGGCCTTCGCGGGGCCTCGTAGCATTTATGGAATGAGGTGGGTGGTAGTGTAAGCCACATGAAGAGACCGAGGCAAAAGTGAGCACATGGAAATATCGATTTCTCCTCTCCGTGAGGCCACAACTAATTGTTTCTTCCAGCGTATCCGCCCCTCGTTTCGTTGAGTTTGTTGATCGATTCATTCCCCCTTTATCGTGGTGCCAGTGTCACGCGACACTAATGGGGACTTGTTGAACCGACCCATTAGTAACATGTCAAAGAAATCCTTGAATTCATTTCGTTAAATACTATTTCGCTACTAGGAGAACCTAGTTTCATGATATGTGATCTATTACCTAATTTATTACCCACTGAGAAGCCAGCCATCGTTTCGATAGCTGCGCACCTTTCTTTTTCCTTCTTGGCAAACATCATCGTCTCCATTCCGTATGCATCCTCTATCGCATTGCCGCTCTTCCAATGGATGAACCGGTTAAGCTTATTTGATGTCGGGTAGTGGGAAAGGTTTCAAGCCAATCAGCACCAAATGCCATCAACTAGACTATCGAGATCAACACGTGTCGATGCGACATGGCCCAGAAAGTAGCTCGCAAATACATGGAAATGATTCGAATATTTCAAGTCGTTTACTACTGGCTAGTGGTATTCTAAAAATGATTGCAAACACTGAGGTATAATGGGTTCCAACTTTCAGTCCCTGCCTAAACCAGCAAATATTCCAAACGCCGCCAATGTCCGCCTGTACGCCATCCTATGATGCATTTCCCCGTCCGAGTATCCACTTGTTCCATAATTCATTGGCCACGACTGCGGCTATATTCCACAGTTACCGTGGTTGTTTGCAGAATGGCCTTTCTGTTGATCCCACCCATGATTCCTCTCTCGGAATCGCTATCGGACCAGTTTGAGACATCCCCGTTTTGGCCGCCCATTATTCTCAAGTCATTTTGCACACCCACAGGTCCCAGTGTTATAGAATCGCTCCCACAGCCCTCTTCTTCGTCAAACGGGCCATGGTGGTAGCGGTCGCGGCGTGAGCTAGACAGCGCCATAGTTGTTCGAGTAGGGAGCTTGGAGTTGTCTCCAGATCCAGACTTGCTGCCATACCATGATTCTCCAATAATCTTGGGCGCGACATGCTTGAAGAATTTTCTAAGCGTAGGCGTGGAAGCGCAGATGATTATTAAGTTCGCCTCAACAATGCTAGGTCAGGTTAGCTTTGCGATTTAATAAGAGCACAATTGTGACTTACATCCAAACACTAGCCCATGATACTACCCACGTTGCATCGGGGTCTGATAGGAGTGATGGTAGAAGAGTAACGCGAACAATAGATGTGACAACTGTCATGGATCCCACACAAAATATTATGAGCAAGCCAATCTTCTGTCTTCGAGGAATCTGCAGCTGGAGGACCATTCGGATCGGAAGAATGAACAGTATCACATCAGATACTATATTTGCCACAGCAGTTGCAATATACATTGCCGGTCGATTGAGGCATTTGCCTTCAGTATGTGTTACATCCCAGTTCATCGCCATTGGCCGGCAAGCAAAGACGAGAGGAAAAAAGAGCCCGACAGAGTAGCCGACAATCAGGATGATCGTGGCCCATGTTGCTATTTTGAACCATCGTTGTGGGGACAGTCGGAGGTAGAATATTAGGAGGGCGATTTTCGCACACGATCCGCAGGCGACGTAGATGAAGGCAGCTAGATACACATCCTGAAACAAGCTTCGTTAGCTGCATGTGGACGATAATGCATTCAAGGTGAAACTTGCCAGCAAATATATGTTGAATTTCTCAATCGAGATTTCCCAGGCATGCACTCCTCCAGCTCCCATTGCAAACATGTCTAACACAGGTCAGTACTAAACGGCTCAAGAGTTCTCACGGTAGAAGAACTTACGGATGCAAAGTCCTATGGTTGCCAGTGCGGCCAACTATCAATCTCAATTAGCAACTTTCTTAATATGGTCGATCAAGAATGATTATGATTGATCCCACAGCTTTTGTCCTGTTGAACCGAAGACTCAAGCTCGACACCATGTGCAAATCGACTTACGTAGGAGAAAATGAGGAGAACTACATAATCAGTCAGCGATTCCAATTTTGAATCCGTTGATGCTTTCTTTTCCCTCAATCCTTGCTTCTGTTGATGTAGATGTGCTCAACCTCAAGGGGGTCGCAAGAAGTAACGCGCATTGTGCAACAATGAAAACTGGAAAGCAACTTACGATCGTCAATTCCTAATCCCCCTACAAGGCAAAACTTGACATACATTCTTTGGGCAAAGCAGACCAAAGAAATGGCTGATAGGAAGGCAGTAATGTAGTAGACCTCAGGCACAGCAACCCTCTGAGGGTGGTCAAAGTCCACCACGTAGCCCGCCGGAGCGGCCAAAAGAGTTGTCACGCCGTCGATAACAGGCATGTTGACTGTGAAAAGGGTGAAATTGTGAACATTCGAAACAACCGTCAACTGTGGACGGATTGTCGTCGCATAGGAGCAGGCAAACGCGACACAAAGTAGAAAGAAACAACAAGACAACCGTAAGGATGCAAGATGGGACGATGGATTCATATTAAAATGGGCTCATTTTTTTCCCTAGAGCACAAACCAACCCGTTGAGTTACACTTCTCCATGACGTCGCTGCAGAACACCTGGACTTGCATGGCCTTCGGAACACAATGCCTTAATGCAGGCTGGCATCCAGCCATCGTCCATTCACAGCCCTTGACCAGGCGCCAAAAGCCGGGGGGTGCGCCAGAGGGGTCGGGCTTCGCGGGAGATTGACACAGCGCATCCCGTTGCTCAAAAGTGCCAGCCGCCATTCGTCCGTCTTTCGCCTCCCTCCCTCTCCCTCGTCCCGATTTTCGTAGTCGATACCACCGCTACAACCTTACAATAATAGCTGGCGAACAGGCGGCAGGCATTGCGACTGCATTAACAGGCGCCAAAACGATGCGCGCCTTTTCGGATTAGCGGGCAGGAAAGCAGGGCAAAGCTAACATAGCTCTGGCCTCAAGCGGGCATTGAGCTTCTAGAACTCGCAGATTCGATGCGGCCGCCGAGCGAATCTCGCAGCGCAGCTGGAACCAAGTTTAAAAAAGGGACCACTCCCCCCTCATTGATTCATGGGCGCGTGCTTTCTTGGGGCGGTCTCACGCAGCCAATTGGCCTGCGCGGTGCCGAGTTGCACGGCGCAACTTCAAGCACGAGGCATTTCAACACCGAGTTGCGCCGGGATGGGCTCTCCCTGCAGCAGCAGCTCACCGGTAGGCCCGAAACGGCGCGAGTCACCCGGGCGATCACTACATAGACATTATCCTCGCTTCGCACGCACGCACTAACCCCTGCCTCGGATCACTTCAGCTGCGGGCCACGCTCATCCTGGCTGGCAGCGGACACGAGGGCCAGGGAGGGATCCGAGGAGACACCATCATGTGCGTGCCGACGGGTGCAGGTCAAGCACCAGCCTCAAAGCGGGTCTGCGTCTTTAATTCCATAGTGTCTTGTTCTTCTTTTTTTTTCCTTTTCCTCTTGTTTTTTAGCGCCTTGTCACCCTGAATTTTACGCGCTGCGCCATGGAACAATTCTCTTCGCCACGAGGTGGTGGCAGGGATCACCGCTGATCCATAACGTGGTCCTGCCACGGCCATCCTGGCCACAATGCGACGTCGGCTGCCAGATGGAATCTCATCGCGTTCTATGTACCCCAGGAGATCGAGATTGCCAAAAAAGAAAGAAAAATAAGAAAGAAAAAAATGACAGTTCAGGTTTTTTGTATTTTGACTTGTTTTTTTCGCATTCAACGTTTGTCTACCGTCTAGAAGGATAAGACACAACTGTACCCCTCACAATACCCCATAACCTTCATCCTTTCCCTCCGCCAACACCAACACCCCGCACTAACAAATGGCCCTGGCACGCCGCCACGGAGCCGTCTCGTTAGCTTCCCCGATACCAGGTCAGGACTCCCCAGACCGGGCCAACTACTGCTGCCGGGGGATGCAAGGTGCTTGAGGTGGCATGCAGGATTCGACCCCGTCACTCATCACGCGCCGAGAAATGGCCACAGGTGTCCTCTCCCGTCCCCGGCTGCCCAGAGGCTCCGAAGGGGTGCATACGGGATGGTGATACAGCGCCCGCCGCCGTCGAGCATCGAGATTCGTGAACTTCTTATCGTGATCAATCTACGAGAAACAAGGAACTACGGCAAAAAATAACAAAAGTGCCCTTACCCCAGACTTCTGAGCGCTAGTCTCGCCGGTGGAATCTTCTATTTCGGAGAGAGGCGGGAGTGTAGCATCCCCCACCCCCCACCATCCCTTCGACCCGACGGCCCTGTCCGTCCTGATACAAGCCCGGTGGGCCAATGCGGGAAAGATGGTGGTCCGCCGCTCAAGATATCGTCAAGCTTACTACATATGTGCCCAAGTCCGCCGGACTGAGAGAGAGAGCATGGCAAAAGGATTACGTCCTCTCCACTTGCGACCAACAGCCCTCGGGACGTGTCCGCTATTTCCGCTCTTGCGAGATGAAATGCTACGTACTCCCGTAGACACGGCATAGCCGTCCTGTGCATGTGTGATAAGTACAAGTAGCACGACAGTAGTCTTCTCCTTCAAACGCAGCTCCTTTGCTGTTCGTCTCGTAGCCGCCGTGAACCATTCCTCCTCTCCATCCTTCTCGCTTGTTGGTTGCGCGCTCAGACGAACCACGCTCGTTTTTTTCCTCTGTTTCACTGACTCCAACCACCATCAACTCATCTGTACCAATCATTCATCCGTTGAAGATGAAACTCGACTTGTCTCTCGCCGTCTCCGCGGCTATCACCCTTGGTTCGTCGGCTTCAGCCACTAAGACTGGGTGTTCTAAATGTGTACGTGAAAGCTTGCCGGCCCTTTTTGCCCCTTGTCTTGCCCTTCCTGTGGTGTCAGCCACCAACCCCCATTGACCGAGACAAACGCCCGTCCTTAGCCTCTTCGTTGGTTACCGACATGCCCGCCACAGGCTGTTTGACCATTGGGATAGCTTCATCCTTCGTGCGTGCTTTCGTCATCAGTGCTGACGAATACTGCAGTGTAACGAGCTTGCCAAGGCCGGCTTGGGTAACAAAGTTCTCTACCCGAATCAAGACCTCTATGCAGAACGCCGTGAATCCTACTGGTCCGTTTCGGCGGCCCTGAACAGTACTTGCTATGCACTTCCTGAATCTGTCGAGGATGTATCCACGATAATCAAGGTCATTGCCAAAAATGAATGCAAGTTTGGCATTCGAGGTGGTGGCCACGGCTCATTTACCCTATCCAATGCTGTTGAGGATGGTATCACAGTAGATATGGGTATGTCAAACCGAAAAATAGCTTTTCTCGGACTTTTCTAACTTATTAGGCTACTTCAACAAAACCACTTATGATGAAGCGAGGGATCTTGCTCTGATTCAACCCGGCGGTCATTGGCAAGATGTGTATGATACGCTCTCCCCTCACGGCGTCACCGTTGCTGGAGGTCGTGCCGGAACCGTTGGCGTTGGAGGCTTTAACACGGGCGGCGGCATCTCGTTCCACGCTGCTTCCCATGGCTTCTCGTGCGACAACGTAGCAAACTACCAGCTTGTGCTGGCCGACGGCACCATCACCAATGCCAACCACACGCACAACCCGGACCTGTTCCGCGCCATGAAGGGCGGCAGCGGCAACTTTGGCCTCATCACGCGCATCGACATGTACCCCATCGCGTTTGAGAACAAGTCGGACCCGGTCATCTGGGGCGGCAACCTGCTGTACACCGAGTCCGAGGGCGACGCCGTCATCGAGGCGCTGGTCGACTTCACCAACAACATCCCCAAGGACGAGAACAGCAGCTCCATCGTCTACTGGGCGTACGTTCCCGCGGCCGGCGGCACCATTGTCAACGCGGCGCTCGAGAACACGCGCGCCGAGGTCAAGCCCGCGGCCTTTGACGGCTACTACGCCATCCAGGCGTCCAACGACACCACCGAGGTGGACCAGATGTCGGCCGTCACAAAGGCCCTGGGCGCCGGCCAGCCCGCGGGCTTCCGCAACGTCTGGTTCACCAGCACCTGGGACAACAACGCCGACATCATCAAGTACGCCGTCGCCAAGTACACGGCGCTCAACCAGGAGCTCGAGGCCCTCATGCCCAGCAGCGAGTCCGGCCTCAACACGCTGAGCATGTTCCAGCCCGTCAGCCGCCCCGCCGTCGACAAGAGCGTCGCCAACGGCGGCAACGCCATGGGCCTCGACCGCTACGACGACAGCGGCATCCTGTTCCTGCTGACCTGGGCCGCCAGCGGCGAGGACAACGAGCAGGCCGCGTTCCCCGTCCTCAAGGCCTTCATGGAGGACCTCGAGGCCAAGGCCAAGGAGCTCGGGGTCCTCCGCGAGTGGAAGTTTGTCAACTACGCCCACCTGACGCAGGATGCGCTAGCCACGGTGGGCGACGAGGCCATTGCGATCTTGCAAGCCGCCAGCAAGAAGTACGATCCCAACGGCGTGTTCCAGACTCTGCGGCAGTCTGGGTTTAAGATTCCCTTTTAATTTAATTGGTTCCGGAGGTCATTGTATATGGGCAGAATAAGGGAATTCATGTACAAATTAGATGTGCTTCAAGGTAAATCATAGACGAGCTTCAAAGGCCGGGTTTAAATAGAGAGGTTCCATTTCTTTCTTATCTATCAACGTTTCCAAACAAATTTCTCAATCTCTCTCCCTCCCCCCCTTCCCTTGCTCCAAATTCCCATGCATGTTCCAACAAAGTATACATCTGTTCAAAAAGAGACCGATTGGTTGTTCCAATTACTTGGATCCAAAAATTTGAGGCCAGTAGTTGTAGAGGACATACGTGTCCACGCAGGTCCCGACACCAAGGCCGACAACAACGTATCGGCGGGTTCGAGGCGAGAGGTTGCTCCACTTCCAGCTCTTGGAAGCAGGCGTGGCAGAGAGTGCATCAGAAGCCAGTGGTTTGGTAGAGAAGGCAGCGTTGCGGGCAACTCGTGCAGTGGGGCCGGCAATGCGGCTGATGAGGGTGGGCGACATGATGGTGGCAATCATTGTGAAGTCTTGATTTGGAAATGAGGATTTGTTGTGTAAGAAGTGTTAAGTATTGAATTGTTTGGTTTAATCATGACCAAAGAGGCCTTCATTCATCTATATATATATCGTTGTTACATTTTACGCCATTAAAAACATAATACTGCACCCATTATGGTTAAACGTTAGGCTCCATATTAAGGCGTCTCGCCCTTACACGCTGACATAATGTCCCCCCCAACAGCATAACAAACACCCCCGATTTTTTCCGATCGCTTATTTTCCTTGTTTGGGTGGTCCTTTTGGTCGACTAATCGTCAGAGGCTTGAAAGGCTTGTTCAGTCTATCCATCGTTGGTGCAGGACCCAGCCCAACAGGCCGCCTAGGCTTGACTGAGGTGAATGTCGTTGTATGAAAACTCCGTATTGGGCGGTCAAGAACAGGCGCTGGGGGTTTCTCTTCTTCCTTCTCTCCATCTTTGGATGTCGGCCGAGGCGGGGAGCTTGAAAAGCAGGAATAAGGCTTCTTTGGCCCGTTGTCTTCCACTTTTAGCATCCCTGGTCTGTTGAGCGGCTTATTTGCGCCCAGCTTGTGATGGGCCAATTCAGGTTCAATATGCGGTCGGGGCGGCTGTACGTAGGAAGCGGCGGTTGGTATTTGAGGCCGCGACGGTGCAGAATGCTGTCTGGCCAGCATTGGTTTCTCGTCGGGTGGTCCTTGATTCGACTTGGATCGCTGTGTTTGTGTAACAAATCCAAGCATGCTCTTTTGATCGGCCCCTCTCTTTGTCGTCCCTTTCTTAATCATGGGCTTTGGGGGTGGTGCTCTTGCTGCTGCTTCCGCTGCTGCTACATCAAGCGCCACCTTATGGGCTCCAGCAGTCGTGAACCCAGGCAGTGAAGAAACAGTGAACCTAGAAGACTGCTCCATTGTCGTTTCATACTCTCGCTGCCATGGTCTTTCGTCTGGTTGTCCTTCCTCCTCGTTCGAGTAGGATTTACGCTGACGCTTGGGCGCACGAGAGTATTGTCCTCCAGAGTCACCCTCGAATCCGTCCGTGTTCCTTGGATCAATAGGGTCCTCGGGGAATCCATCATCCTCTGTAGAAAACATGGGCGGCAGTTTTGCGAAAACTGCCGCCTCACTTGGCGCAACTCTTCCCAAGATCTTGGCTGCGCTCTCCACGACTCTTCGATCAAACGAAGGCCCCTTCTTTGCAAAGGCCTTTGCGGCAAATGGCGACACGAAAGGAGACAATTCAACCTTTGAGCTCATACCTTGCGATCCATAAAGAGGACAGCTCAAATACAAAAGCGCCTTAGCTCGGGTCATAGCCACGTACAAAAGTCGTCTCTCCTCATCGGTATCTTCAGATCTGGCATGGGGAATTGATCCAGTATAAACGGAAGGCACAAAAACGATGGGCCATTCCAGTCCTTTAGCAGCATGGATGGTTGATATTGTGACCAATGATTTCTTATCTGCCGTTGCATCATCCTTCTGGGCATCGGATGCGAGCGACACGTTAGCAAGGAACCGCCCCAGAATATCATCCTCTTTAACTTGCTCGAGGTTTTCTATCTCTGGGAGAGCGTCTTCCTCTGATGCTCCAAAATCACGCATAAAATCGCCAGCCAGACTGAAGAACTCTTGGACGTTTGCCCATCTTTGATCGTAATCCTCTGCGTACTCCTCTTCCAGATATCTTTTGAAGTTGAGCTGGCTAGCCAGTTGCTCAATTAAGTTGACAAGGGTGAGAGAGCCGCTCTGTGAGATTTCACCTGCCTTGTTGCGCAATGTCGAGATAATCCTCAAAAGTTCGGTGTTGAGTTTCTGTTCCATTTTAGGTCGGATGTTGGTGCTTGCTTTCCGACCACCCCTGCAGTGCTTCCACAGCAATGCCCAGAGGCTCATCTTCGATTTTTCCGCCTCTTCTAGGAGAGACTTTATTGTGGTCTCTCCAATTCCTCGGCGAGGCACATTTATGATTCGGGCGAGAGCGTCGTTATTGTCAGGGTGATATATCACACGCAGGTAGTCCAGCAAAATCTTGATTTCCTTTCGTTCGTAGAATTTGTGGCCCCCAATCATTCGGTAAGCCACGCCTGCTTTCCCTAATGCTGATTCGATTTGGCGAGATAGTGATGCCGATCTGAGAAGAATTGCCACATCCTCGAATTTCAGCATTTCTCCAAACATCATGACAGCGCGCTTGAGCTCCCGGACGATCCATTCGCCTTCTGCCGCTGAACTCTTCAACGTTCGTAAAACTGGTCTTGCACCCTTAGTGTGGACCGGCAAGAGAACTTTCTGGTATCTCTTTTTATCCTGCTGGATGACACTGAGGGAGACATCGAGAATCGACTGAGAAGATCTGTAATTCTCTTCCAGGGAGATTTCGTCAGTTTCTGGGTAATCACGCAACAGGCGATACAGGTTCCTAATCTCGGCAGAACGCCAGCCATAAATGCTCTGATCCGGATCTCCCACGATGGTAATGCGATTGTTTGCTTGAGCGAACAGCCGCATCAGCTCATATTGGATGCCATTGGTATCCTGGTACTCGTCAATGAGCACTGTTTGGATATTGGAAACGCAGCTCGGATGCTCTCGCAACAGGTCGACGCATTTTACGAGAAGATCATCATAATCTAGCAAATTTGAGCGAGCCAGTTGTGCTTGATACTCTTTGTAGCAGGTCTCGAGTGCAGGGTTTTCCTGGTGCTTCTTATTTTTCTCCGGCGCAGCACCCACAGTGCCCTTTGCTTTCTTCTTGCTGATCCAGGATTTGGCGTGTGAGGGTTCTATGTTCAGGTCCAGTCTCTTGCAGATTCTCTGGATAATGGATTTGGAGTCGCCATCATCGGCAATACTGAACTTGGAGTCCAGACCAATCTTCTTCCCGTACGTGGCAAGATAGCGGCGAGCAATCGAATGAAACGTTCCAAGGATGATTTTCTTTTCGCATTCTTCTCCGAGGGCCTTTCCTATTCTTTCTTTCATTTCACGGGCTGCTTTGACGGTGAAAGTCGCGACAATGACGTCGCTGGGACGATATCCGACTCTTTGGACAAGCCATACCACACGTGAGGTTAGAGTATGCGTCTTGCCACTTCCAGGTCCAGCTAGGATAGCGACTGTGTTAGAATTTGACGTGACTGCCCGGCATTGTGCCTTGTTCAGCGACTGTAGAAGGGCATCTTGAGGATTGTATGCTGCTGGCATGGTGGAAACGCGGATGTATCGACGCGTTGGTTCCGCTTGGCCGCGTAGAATAGTATCATTGATTTCTTTTGGGGAGATTTGAGAAGTCAATCGGAGGATATCATCCGAAAATGGACAATATTCCACAAGCCTTTTACAGCTAGACCAAGACTGTCGTATCCTTCAATCCGCCCCGTGAACAGGCTCGCCCCACGACAATCGCGTTGTCACGTGACGTCCGTTGCGGGAAGTGGGTCCTAGAATTTGAATGTTCTGACTTACTCTAGGGTGAGTGAGTACTCGCTACTTTGATATGAAATTCATTCTCGATTATCTTGATAGACCCCAAAAATAAACATCCTGTGTTATTTAGGGGAACTGCTTATGAAGCAGTACTAGGGTCAAGGTCGTGTAGAAAATCATTTGTGTTGTACTGCACTGGTATACTGCATGTGCATTCGAACTCAGATTCTCCTCGTGTAAGAGGCTACAAAACGAGTGTGTAAGGACTCGATGCTGAGTACCCTGGCGCCGCATTGAGCCAAACAAAACACTTGGCTTAGTTTTATTCACTAGATACAACACCAAACGCAACATGAACTAGCGCTGAGGATGTTGTGGCTATCACATATGGTGACACACTTGGCGACATGGCTTCACATCAAGGTCCCAGCTCACATCGTCACTTGCATATGATGACAGCCACCAGCGCTAGCCGCCGACCCAAAAACCATGCGTTTCATGTCTCAACAGACATCGGATGTGATGTTTGACACCGCTAGCTCAGGGCATGGTTTGTGCTAAGCATGGGTATAGGTCGAGGAATGTCACGAGATGAGGTGAGCCATGTCAACCCACTTCATGCGGAAGAATAAAATGGTGATGGACGGAATACAAAATTTTCATTCCAATCATGTCGCTTCGCGCGGCGGGAGTGATAAGCCACAAGATTCGACAGCGTCGAGACGACAAAGGAATCGGGGGTTGTGATGTGACACTTAGCCGGGCCAGGGCCGCACGGGACGATCCAATGCCGTGTTGGGTGGTGGGTGACATCGGTCCTTGGTCGTTCCACTCCGGTCGATAGACGCCAGCAATGGCCATACCAAACGGTGAAAGGCCTGGCACAGGGCATAACAAATAGGGCAATGTGATGTCACAAATGGAGGCGTTCTTATTCGAAGATTGAGCAACCTCACATGATGAAAGTGTGATGGGACTCCACCGAGAACGCACGGCTGGATGCTGTGGACTCATCGGGCAACCCTGGTAGCGCAAGCGATTGGGTGCTGAACTGGAACAGACTATTTTAGATAGCGAGTCGGATCGAGGAGTACAGGGTGCCCAAATCTTGCGCTGTCATATCATAGCAAGGGGAAGAGGGCGGAGAGCGGTCGGGACTGCGAGGTACGAGTGGTGTGGCGGATTCAGGAACAGAGACACTTGACCATTTCCACAGGCCTTGTTACATCCAACCGCCGTGAGCGATGTGCGAGTCTGAGAACCCGCCGTTCTGGGATTTGCAATAGCTGGCCCCGCACCCTCTCTATGTTGTCGGCACCACCGTGCGCGCGCATTCGGCCCAGAAGGAATAAGAAAGCAAGCGTAAGCCAGAGTGCTGTCTTTCACTATGCGCAGTCATTTGCTGGATGTAATTGCGCACTGCTCGCCGCACATACGTAGGCAACCCACACGAGTGAGACGTCCAGTTCACCTAGTGCCAGCACGATGACCCCCCTAGAGCACCGTCACCAGCTCACAGGGAGAAGAGAAATGGCGGATTATGTGGGCGATTGCAATGCGGCGAATGTTACGGCGCTGACTGCGGAAGTGGGTATCGCGGCGGGGAAGAAAGGTGGTGGTTGGAAACTTGGCGTTGGCGAGCCCCGCACATCGCCAATCACAGCGGCCACTTGGGTGACATGCCTCATGGTCGGCGCTTAACTGAAGTGCTCAGAGCCAATCAGACTCTCAGAAGGCAACTTTTCATCACGCCGCATCGCAATCACACCCGCCACGGGCAGGGAGCTCAGGGATCTATTCTAAGTGCTGAAGTTAATGCCCTCATGCATGTGCCGCCATTCATTCGACGAGTTGCAGAAGCCGGCGCTGTGCTTAGTCCCGGGGGTTTTGCGATCCTTGGGCGCCCAGCAAGTCAGCGTCCAGCCTTCAAGCCCAGCGGCTAGCCGTGACAATCACCAACGCTATATACCCAACACGCTTGCCGCATGTTCCGTCTTGTGCGTGTAAATCTTTCCCCTAGATATGTTTCGTCTTGTCACTCAGGAGGTCGCATCTGCACTATTGCTTCCTTCATAAGACTGGTGTCTCGCCTTCATCCTCACCACCATGACTTCAGAGGGTTCTCACTTCTCACCACTGTCCACTCTGCTTCTTTCACTGTCACTCCTTTCGCCTTGTGCCTTGGCCCAGCTTGACCCATCATCCGTGCTTGAAGCCCGAGCCGACGCTCCCATTCGTGGTGGTCCTCTGCTAGACACAGCTTACTTACCTGCCCAGATCGGTGGCATCGTTGGAGCCTACGCTGTTTCCTTGGTGCTGGTCGCCATTGCTCTGCTTGGACTCTCCAAAAGACGACGCGATCACTTGTCGGCCGGTAACGACGAAATCGACTTTGAACCAGTTCGCAAGGACATCACAAGCCCAGACCTCCAGCTTGGCGCCACCAAGCCGCTCGGCCTCATCACCTCCGGCCCAACAATCGACAACGCTCTCGCAAATTACGAAGCCTCGCCAAACTCGGCCTATATCATCCCATCGCCCACATCAACTCTTGGCGCCCCCGGCATCAGTCCCTTGGTTGATCAGAGAATCGTCGCCGCCGATAGAGTCATGGCTCAATCTCAGTTGGAGGAGATGTACAAGCACGTGCTGGAGCACGAGGATGCTAAGAAGCGTGGTGTCGCATACGATGTCCCCGTTACTCCCAGTGCGACCCACCAGCCGCGAGCTTCGGCTTCGGTGCATTCGCTCAGGTCGCCGGCTTCGACTTTGACCAAGAAGGAACGGGTCAAGCCTGCAGGTCTTAACCTTTCTCGAGATGAGGAGAGGCCGCAGTCGAGGGCTTCCTCGCTCCTGTCAGCTCTGCGATCCCCGAGGAAGAAGTCTATGAAGGGTGTCAGCATCTCATCCCCCATCATGACACCTCAATCCGCCACTTTCCCCCGTCATGAGTCCCAGGAGATGAACACAATCCCTCCTCGGCAGTACGCGCCCGCACCTCCGCCCCCGGTCCCCACTGACCAGGTCCCCTTCGGCGCCGTCTATACCAAGCCGGACACACCACCCAACGCCTCTCCCGAGAGCGCTCAGAGCATTGACGAACGCATCGGCTCTCAGCTCCCTCCCGTGTCCCGGATGCACACCCGCACCACGTCGCAGGCACCTACCGAATACGACCCCGAATCAGCCACTTCGGAGCACTCCCAGGCGGGCTTGGTTGGTCTGCCTTCGACCCCGAAGCCCGGTGCTCGGTTCCCGACCCTCCCTGCTTCTCCCAAGCCGGGACAGTCGTTCAGCCGCCCAAATGCTCCCTCAGCAGTGCGAACTGGTGGCTCGTTGCCTCTGCGTGCCTATGAGCCTGCCATGAACTCCCCTAGTATTGTTGCTCACACTACCAAGCAGACGGTGTTTGAGAGGAAGGGCCCTCTGTCGCCTGGTGGCGGCATGACTCCTTTCACTGCGACCGCTGTCCCATACTCGCCCTACCAGCCCTTCACCCCTTGCGTGCCAATGACACCCTCGCTTGTGACCAAGGAGGATCGTAAGCGCATGAGGAGGATGGTACCTAAGACTCCTACCTTGGCCATGGTGAGGAGCGAGGACGAGATTTGGTAAATCGTCGTTTGCTGCGATGCTGGAGAAGACCTTTCGTTTATTCCCTTTTTTTTCTTTCCTTCTTGTTACCGATTTTTTTTTCTTAGATACCGCAATGGCCGGTCGACCAGAACGGCTACCCTCATGTCGCCCCGACGATGGGTCTCTTTTTTGTTTGTTCAAATTCCTTGAGGGAAATTGTCGCGTATACCATTGGCCACGGCCCTGGCGGAAGAGCAAGATGATGATTATGATGGAAGAATAGGCGGGGCATAGGATCCGATTATTTAGTAGCGTATTTGTATATGATATCTTGTCTCCCTAGCAAACCGCTGCGAATGCGGTTTCAGGTTGGCAGGAAAAATAAGACTTTCTAATCTACGATCAACAATGGGTATGCAATCTGGGGTGCATCAGCATGCGTGACCTGCCGCACTTGCGTTCCAGGGATGGTTCGGGTGTCGAGGAGGGCCCCCGATGTAACAGTATCTGACCTGGGGATCGCGGCCTGATGGGGAGATGGGGACGGCAGACAACAAGCAAGCTTTCTAAATGGACACGGCATCTACGGCATTACCAAAAGGGTACCATTTGTATGAGAGTGTGTGCTCGTTTGGGGAAGGGGTTGCATTGAGACGGCTTGGAGGGTTTCCTGGTTTGGATTGGTGAGGGGATCGGTAGTGTTGTGACAAAGATGGGGAGCGAGGGAAGCTCGGATTCTTCGGAGAGTGGGCATCCAAAGTTCCGGGGAGCGCATCCTTCCCGGGGAATAGTTGCAGAGCTTGCATCTGGGGATTGCTAGAGTCTGTCCCGAGCCTCTGGGGTGGAATAACCTCGTGGCAAACGGCAGAAACGTGGCCTGCCGTGCTTTCTTAAGCCACCAAAGCATCAGAACGGGACGGGCCTGAAGGTACCACGGCCGGCAGGCACAGGTACCTTAGCACCCAAGCACCCACACTAACTTGGGCCTCTTCGGTGGCCGCGTTATTCCAGCCGTCAAAGCGTTTGTGGCTGGAATGCGAATGTCACTGTGGTTTTGGAGAGGTCTGGACCAGAGGGTGGGAGCTAAAGCAGCCCCAGGGGCGCCGGAACATCCAAACCCGACAGGCGTCGCCGACACGCAGGGCGACTATAGAACGCCTCGCCCCTTGAATGACAGGCCGTGGGCGACTCTGTCAGTCAACGTAGGCGTTGGTGGCTGCAGTGTAGAGGCTGCTAATTGTCCATGCCTAGCTGAAATCGGTAGAGGCGTCGTTATCGGACCCTGGAGATGGGGATCGAGCCACGAGGACTGCTCGATAACATGGACCGGCACAGTTGCGCCATGTCTCTACCGCACGGAGAGGCGGGGCTAACGGGGAGCCACAGGGAGGCAGCGAGTGTGCCATGGGAAGAAAAACCGCGCGCTCCGTACAGTGGCCAGTCGCATGTCTCAGGGCACGGACACGGTGCGACGGCAAACAGGCTTGGGTGGGCGGGCAGCGCAGAACCCCCCATCGCATCCGGCGACCCGGGACTGTGTATCCAGCCGGGCACGGGAGCGCGTGTATACGGATGAAACCATTCGCGACGCATCGGGTTGAGGCACCGGCAACGAATTCGTGGGGCATGATTTGCATGAAGACGCGGTTGACGATGCTTAAGTGCTTGCTTGGGGGGGGATCGACAGGTAAGCTGAAAGGACCAGGCTAGCTGGGTTCTGAGTTAGGTGGCTTGCTGAGGGCGTTGAAGCGGATGCACTGTCTGTTCAGACTGTGTGTGAAGGTATGTCGCTGGCCGCTGCAGGCGTGCCAAGTCGTCGTGGCCGCCCCGGCAGCATGGCGCTGGCAGCCGCCGGGGACCGCTGGGTACAGTAAGCGATAGCTGCGATCTGCACTGTGCGGATTCGGTTCCGGGTGGAGGGCGACACAATAGCTGCGCACTATATCCGCGACTTTGGCCCGCAACGTGATGGGCGTCCTCTGTCCAGCACCCATCACACAGCCCTTCGCCATCCCTGCACAACTTGTTTTCTCACCACTCGCGCGTCCCCAGTGAAAACAGTGGATCCTCGCACACTGGCTTGATCCGGCTCAGCACGCAGAACTTGATGGTACGACTGTGCCCGAAAATCAGCCCACCTTCCTGGTGCTCGCCCACCTCTCCCCAAATCGAATTCCCCTGCATGCTTTTCGCTCCCTCAAATCCCATCTCAAAGCAACCAAAGCACTCTCTATTCTCCGTCAGGCCATTGCACTCTCGCCCCCAGCCCCTGGTCTTCCATCGAACGTTCGGCCGCATCCGCATCGGTCGATCCCACCTGAGCATCGTTCACCCTCACCCTCACCCTCGTCAAACGTTGTAACCTAGAGCCCGAGCTTGAGATCCGATCAGCAACTGCGCCGCGAAGCGACACACCAAGTGCGGCCATAGAGAGCAATAGACGAGGCAACGAGCGTGTATCATTGAACCAGCGCGTTGCTGTTGTGCGAGTGTGCGAGAAAGCGAGTCCAGCGAGCGAGAGAGAGAGAAAGAGATACGATAGGCTCACCAGGCAGGGCTCGCACGCCACTACCTCGAATACCCTCTCTCGTCGCCCTCTCACCGCGACGGCCTCGGGGACACCCCAACAACTGGGTCCCTCCGAGGTGCCCATCTAGCCCATCAGCCCATCGCTGCATGGTACCCGGGCCTACCACACCTGGCTCGCGCTTCTCTTTGACATGGCCGACCATGACAATCAGAATCGCCTGTTTGGGCTCCAAGACCCAAATCTCGGCTTCATCGATGATGGATCGACCATGAAGTCAGACCCCTCCTCGCTACCTCCCAACGACTCCTCCTCGTCCAACTCCCGCCCTCCACCACCCCAGCCCTACTACGACGCTTCAGTGTGGCAGTTCACGGGCACACCCCCTTACGACTCGTACGATCCATCCAGCACTGGTCCTCCAACCCAAACCAGTTATCAGACTTCCCCCTGGCAACTCTCTTTTGGCCAAGATCCGCAACCGCAACTCCAGCAGCTACCTGTTGCTGCCGGCTTAGAAGGTCTTGCGCCTAACATTCTCAGCCCTGAATCCCTTTACGCCGGATCCCTCTCTTCGAATCCACCCGTGCCACACGGCTCACTACCAGAAGGCAGCCTCCCACCGCGAGCCATTAGCTCCTTGACTCCTGCTCTGCAGGAGAAGCTCCGTAACATCGCAATGCCGCCCCATCTGCAGTATCAATCCCCAAAGAGCGCCTCGAGTCCCGACTCGGCGACAGGTGAGGCCAAAACGGGGATTCTCTCTTCACCAGACCCTGCTGAAATGTCCTCCAAAGCATCTCGAAAGCGAAAGTCTTCTGCTGATCCCGAGGACGAGGACGAGGAGGATGACGGAAATCAGCCCATCAAAAAGACAGCCCACAACATGATTGAGAAGCGATATCGAACCAACCTCAACGACAAGATCGCTGCTCTTCGAGATAGCGTGCCCTCCCTTCGCATCATGTCTAAGAGCGCCAGAGGTGAAGACACAACCGAGGATCGCGAGGAGCTCCACGGCTTGACCCCAGCCCACAAGCTGAACAAGGCCACAGTAAGTCTACAATAATTGCGACCCGAAGCCGCTCGGGATAGCAAGACTAATACGTTTTTAGGTCCTCAGCAAGGCGACGGAATACATCCGCCACCTCGAGAAGCGAAACAATCGACTCCTGGACGAAAACAGTGCCATGCAAGCGAGAATCGCTGCCTTTGAAAAGCTCTTCATGGCTGGTGCCATGAATGGCGCCATCACGCCTCTCCAGCAGCCCCCCACCCCAATCCAGTACGCTCAGGATGCACAGCAATTCGTTGGATCTCCAATTTCTGCCTCTCCCGACGGAGGCGCTCAACCAGCAGGAATGATCCAGGTACCTGACGACATGAAGCGAATCATCTCTGCTCAGATGGCTGCCGGCCAGCCCTACCCCGTGCCTCAGCAACCCTTCCGTGGCGGAAACCCTGCCCTCATTCGACAGCAGCAGATTCAGCAACAGCACCAGGTCCAGCAGAATCGTTGGAACAACGCCGGCCCCTACTTTGGAAAGCTCATGGTTGGCTCTCTCGCTGGCCTCATGCTCCTGGAGGCTGTCCGAGAAAACGAGATCAGCAACGAGGAGCCCGAGGGACGTGGTCTCGCCGCTTTGCCCTTGGGCTTCTTGCGGGCTGCCGCTTCAAGCCTCGATATTAACTTTATGGGCTACCACGTCCACACTTCGCTCCGGATGCTTTTGTTCTTGGGCACCTTCTTGTGGGTCTTTGTGCCCTCACTCTTCATGCAGTCACAGCCAAAATCGAAGAAGACACAAGTCGGAGTCCTGCAGGCGGCCCCCTCCCTTGCTTCACCCATCCATGTGCGCCAGCAGGCATGGCTTACCGCCGTTCAGACTGTCTGGGTTCCCCGCCACAATTTCTTTCTCGAGGCGGCCGCTCTTGTTCTTAAGACATTGAAGCTTAGCGTGCGCAACGCGATTGGCGTTCACGGCTACCAAATGCTGACTGGTCTTACTGAGGAGCAGGAGACAGCCCGTGTCAAGGCTTGGTCGATCGCTCTGGACTCTCAGCTGGCAGGTGGTGACGTGGAAATTAACAAAAGCCGACTTGTTTTGACTCTGCTCGCTTCCGGAACTCTCCCCGACTCCCCGATCCGCCTCATGCTCAAAGCCCTGCATATTCGCGTCCTCCTCTGGGGCTTGAGCCAAAACAGACTCCACCTTGGCGTTAGCAATATCATCGCTTCTAAGCTTGCTCGCACTAAGTGGAACGAGGCCCGCCACCTTAACCGATTGCTGGCACAAGCGCGCGAAGAATCGGAGCAGCCCCACGAAGACGAACTGCCCGATCACCTTGCGATCCTTGTGGAACAGGACTGCGAAGATATCCTCAACGATGACATCATCCAGCGCGCGCACAACCTGGCCTTCAACACTGAAACTGACTACAACATTATGAGCCTAATGGACGGAATGGATGCTGTGGTGGATGACACTGCGATTGGATCGCCAATGGATGCTGTTGCAGCTTGGTGGTCAACTCAGAGACTCCACCGTTTGCTGATTGCTACCATGGACAAGGACGAGGAGATCTTGGAAACTCTGGATACCGAGGTTGAGCTGGCTGTCAATGTTGCCCCTATCGGATCTACTGCACAGGCCCGCGCTATTGTGGCCCGCGCTGTATTGGTTGACAAGACTCGTGGTGCAAACATTGCTGCTGCTCTCCAGGCTATGGGAACCGACAAGACTGATGGCGTTATCGTTGCCTCGACCACTATTATCGACACAAGCCTGCAGGCTTCGACTCCGGACCTCCGTCTCTCATTGCGATGCGCCATGGCTATTGCCCACCTTCAACGATTTGCAACCACCCCTGGAACCCCCCACCAAGGCCTCCGCGTGATTGAAAGCATCATGACACGTGGAGTTGCGTCTCAGATGTCACTGCTCGGCTGCACTGCTGCCATCCAGCTGATGGAAGAGCTCTACAAGCAAAAGGACGCCGACACTTTCCAATCAGCACTGGAGCGACTCGCCGGTGGCCTTCGTCTCTGGATGGGCGGTGCCCCCGGAGAGAGGTGTGGAGTGGCCTCGGACGTTCGAGAAAAGGTGGTGGACCGATGCATCGTCATTACTAAGAGCATGGTTGGCATGGAATCAGATACCGGATATGGAAGCCTAAGCGAATGCGAAGATGATGGGTGCTAGAGGAATGGGAAGATCACCTCTCATCAACACTCCACTTGATCACTTCTACATATTTCCTTTTTTCAGTTGATTCTTCTGACATGACTTCTGTACGATCATGGATATCTGTTTTCTAGATATATGGGATTTCTCGGTTTTCGGAGTTAATTGTCGGTAACGGACAAAATGGATGATACAGGACGCAGGGAGGGGATATTCTATGGATTGGATAGCGACTGGAACTTGTCGAGATGTCTTTTATTTTTACTTTTCTGTTTCATACTTTTTTTTTTTCTTATTCTTGTCAACTCCCCTTGGAACCAAGGCTGGGTCGCAAAGCTGAGCCGGTCAGGGAAAAGCAGTCGACTGGTTGACCGGTCAATCCTGGACTGTCCTACTAGGGACGTTGTCTAAGATGGTGCTGGCGGCCGATCTAATCACTATTGGACATGACTGCAGTCACGGCCATTTGGATTTTATAAGTCGCGGTATATTTAAATAATTCGGATCAAGCGAAAAGGGACATTCCATATAAAAATAGCCCATGATCAAATTTCAGTATTTTTTACGTACGGAACCTTGCTATGTGATGCTTTGATTCGCGTCCAACCGTGCATTTATATTTGGCCTGGGAACACAGTGGCCCATGGTGCATTTCAGATGAAGTTTTCATGGTCGTGCCTTGGAATTTTCATCTCACACATGCTGGTTATTGCACATTCAAAAATTCCACTTTTGTTATCCACTGTGCTCCGGGTTTCAGGGAGGTGTCTCTGTGGTCGTCGTATTGAGCTGGATTGTTAGTTAACCCTCATTAGACAATACATGTTTGTGATTAAGTTTAATTCTCTTGGTATTCGGTGCATTTTTATGATCTTGAAAGCTTCAGCATGGTGCTGTTCCCTGTGACTACTTCGATTCACACCCTTGAGCCAGGCTCATCTAATCTCTCAAATAACATGATAACGCCAAACCCTCTTTGTCTATGGACACTGTAGTTATTGATACTTGGTTCATTCGCCTAGACTATGTATGAGGTTAAAACCAAAGCAGGGTGGTATGTCCTATCTCCCTTGCCTTCACAGCACACCTCCCTTCAAAAAAGAAGGGCGGAACGGCCCAAAAAGAAAGGATTACTGCGTGATCTGGGAATCGAACCCAGGGCTCCCCGACGCTGCACGAATGGCAACGGAGAATTTTACCACTAAACCAATCACGCTTAGATGTTTCGGGCTGCTGGTGTGTGAGTCCAAGGATGCTCTCCAGAGAGCGGCCCCAAAAGAGGGAGGCACACCCAAAAATATGATGGCCCCAATTATACAGGACGGATCAAAGAGGATGATGCGTGATCTGGGAATCGAACCCAGGGCTCCCCGACGTTGCTCGGATGGCAACGGAGAATTTTACCACTAAACCAATCACGCTTATTGGATGGAAGGCGGCGAGAGTAATTGAGTCCAAGGACTGGCATGGGAATTCGTCGTTCAAAGAATTGAGTTTGTGATGTGGGAATAACATCTTCATTACCACCAAGGAACGAAGCAAGACAATGGATAGAACGATTTTTCTGCCAGTAACTTGGCCAATTGATTAATTGGAGTGAGAAAATAAATTCGAGTTGCCGTCAAAGTAGTAATTTGAGCAAACTAGTGACTAATGAATATAATTTCGCCTGACCTGTTAACGTAGCTTGAACAGCTGGAGAAAATGATTCTGCATTTGGGAGAGAGTAACCACCTCAATCGCCAAGCTGTATATTGTGACACCGATGTGGCAGAAGATGCAGTAGCAATCGCGCTCGATTTAATCGAAGACCATGTGGAAAGTCATCGATGATTAGCCGTCGTAATTAATGGAGGTTCTGCTGTGGATTTCGTGGGCGAGAGCTGTGTTTTAGGCACTGGGCTATTGGCCTTGGAGATACCAACACCTGGGTTCATATGAATGACGAACGAACAAACCCAGAAAGTGATCACCTGTAAGGGACGAAGATGTGGACGATTCACTGGGATAGCGATTGAAGAGATTGTAGACTGTACGCCTGTGAAGAAGTTTGGTGGACGGGGAGTGAGTGGCCTGAGGGGATGAAAGCACCGGCTAACTAAAATCGAGACATTACAATGTGAGCGCCGTGGATGGGGGACAAACGACTGGAGGACTCTTGAGTGAAGGAACAAGGGACGGAGGTTAAACCTTGACAAGCTAACTGTAAGTTAAAGGTGTGAATGCTCTTTATATTTTATACTTGCAACATGTATGTAAATGACTCCGTATAAACCAACTCATGAAGATATGCCAGCACGCCTTTCCCAGCCCCCGAAAGACCCTCATTATAGCCTAAGCTGTCTAGCTTTTTTTTCTTTCTTTCGAAACTTTAGATATTCTTTTTCCTGCGCTACCAGTCTGGCGCACTTCCGCATCCACCATTGCTTGCCATTAGCTCAACAGGCTTCATCATCTTGTTGCCAGCAATGGGCCTTACTCCAGGCTTCTTGCCTCGGATCCCGACAAACTTGATACGCTGATCAAGTTCGTTCATGGGAGCAGCGGCGTTGCTTTCGCCCTTCTTGACCATCCACTTCTTGGTGCCCAGGGCAGCATCCAACTCTTCAACGGGAGGTAGCTTGAGGTAGAGCATGCCGTCGGCTCGGGCTTCCGTAGGGAATGTGGCGATCGAAAGGGCCGAGTCGGTTTTGCAGGATCCGTTTCCGAGATCGAAATTCCGCTTGTGGTGTGGGCACGAGACCCAGGGGGATGCTTTTTCACTGGGAGTCTCGCTGTCGCCGTTGGCTGACTTGTTGCACGGCTCCTGGCCGACGAGACCGTCAGAGAGGATAAAGGCGCGTTTGTGTGGACACATTTGCTGAGTGGCGTAGTATGTGCCCTGGACGCGCCAGACTGCAAGTTGCGTGTCACCTCGCTTGATGGTAGCCGATATACCATTGGGAAGCTCATCGGCACCGTCAAAGTAGGATGACTCGATGACAGGTTCCCAAGTCATGCTAGACCAACGATCACGTAGAGTTTTGAAATCTTCCGTTACCGATTCACCTGCCCAGAAGACGGGTCGTTTCTGGCCACGGTCCTCTTCGAGTTCAATGTTAGGCGTGGTATCGCTGGTATTCTGGAATTGTCGGAACTTGGCGGCGATGGCCGGTGTGCGAATCGCTTCGGCCCACTCGTCGAAGAAGCTGTCAACGAGTTCCTGCATCTGCGCCTCCAGGGACGCGCAAATACCAAGCTTGTCCTCAAGGATGACCTCTTGCAGGTATTTGATGCCTCCAGGGAGGTTTTCAACCCAGCGTGCAGTGCGCTGGAGTTTGTCTGCCGTCCGGATGTAAAACATCAAGTAACGATCAATAATAGTCACGACCTCGGCTGGCGGCACGTCCTTAGCTAGAAGCTCTGCATGGCGAGGCTTGGCACCGCCGTTGCCACCAACGAAGATGTTGAAACCCTTCTCAGTAGCAATTAAACCGAAGCTGGAACCAATTAGCAAATATCATTAAACGAGAGCTGTAACTGGGGACATACTCTTTGCTCTGGGCTTCGGCACACTCTCGTACGCAGCCACTGACACCACCTTTGATCTTGTGAGGTGCTCGAATACTCTTATATCGCTCCTCCAGGCGAACGGCCAGACCAACACTGTCGCCGATTCCAAAGCGACACCATGTAGATCCAACACAACTCTTTACAGTTCTGAGACTCTTAGCGTAGGCGTGTCCTGATTCCATGCCGGCGGCGACGAGCTGGCCCCAGATGTCCAGAAGATCCTGCTTCTTGGCACCGAAAAGGTCGATACGCTGGCCACCCGTAATCTTTGTGTAGAGGTTGTATTTCTTGGCTACTTCGCCAATAACAACCAACTTTTCAGGAGTAATCTCACCACCGGAGACACGAGGAACCACTGAATATGTACCATCTCGCTGGATGTTGCCCAGGAAGCGATCATTGGTGTCTTGTAGACCATGGCTGGTCTTGTCCATGACGTGCTTGTTCCAGAGGGATGCCATGATGCTTGCAACAGCGGGTTTGCAGAGCTCGCAACCGAGACTCCCTTTGTCGTTGCCCACTTCGCGCATCACTTCCTTCAGTGACTTGAGGCGCTTCACCATGACGATATTGTAGAGATCTACACGCGAGTAGCTGAAGTGGGAACAGACAAAGTTAGTAACTTCATTGCCCATGGCAGTCATTGTTTTGTTGAAGATGGTTGTGACAAGGGGCATACAGCCGCCGCATCCAGTTCCGGCCTTGGTACAAGATTTGAGGCTGCCAATGTCTTTGCAGGTGCCGTCTTTGACAGCTGTTACAATGTCGCCCTTGGTGACGTTGTGGCATGAACAGATTTGAGCCTCATCTGGGAGATCGTCGCCATCATCAGCTCCGTCCTTCTTGGCGCCAAGGATGAGCTCGCTCGGGGGCATATCCAGTTCCTTCATGGACTTGACCATTGGAACAAGCTTGACGTAGTCCTTGGTATCGCCAATCATCATACCACCGAGGAGATATTTGCCATCCTTTGTAAAGATGTACTTTTTGTAGACGTTTAAGAATGGATCTTTGTAGGTGAGCGCCTGAACAGACTCAATATTGGTGGTGGTGCCATTGGTTGACCCAGTACCGTTTCTAGTCTTGAGCGTCTTTGCGTAGCGAGGCGGAAGAGATTGTGGGCCGTTGACATCGGCGAAGCAATCACCGAAGCTTGCAACATCGACACCGAGAAGCTTGAGCTTGGTGCTCAAATCCGGTCGCTTAAAAGTTACCGGTGAGTGAATCTTGGCTTGTGTGAGGTTGAAGGCGAGGACCTCTGCCATTTCAACGCCAGGGCCAATGAGGCCATAGCACTGTCCTTTCCAACTTGCACACTCACCAATGGCATAAATGTCTGGGACGTTGGTGCTCAGGGAATCGTCGACAATAATTCCGCCTCGGGAACCCCGCTCTAGACCGCATGTCAGAGCCAAGTTATCTCTTGGTTTGACTCCAATGGCAAAACATAGAGTCGAGCAGTCGATTTCTTGACCTCCCTCGAAAACCACGCCGCTCACGTTGTTGTTCTCATCGGTCTTGATGCTTGCGACTCCCTTGCCAAGCACAATGTCCACCCCAAGGGCCCGGACTTGGTCAACAACCATCTTGCCAGCATCAGCATCGAGTTGTCGACTGAGAACCCACTTAGAACGTTCGAGAAGGCTGATTTTGTCGAAGCGCTCCAGGTCTAGCATAGCCTTTCCGGCTTCGAGGCCAAGCAGGCCTCCTCCAATTACGACACCATTTGTTCCCTTCCTTGTGTCGGCAAAGCTGATGAGATCTTCCAAGTCTTTAATCGTCCGATAGACAAATACACCCTTTGCATCAGAACCAGGAAGAGGAGGCAGAATGGCGTCTGATCCCGTGGCTAGGACCAAAATGTCGTAGGGAAACACTTGGCCGTTGGCGCAAGTGACTGTTTTGGCTTGAGAATCGATACTCGTGGCCCTGGTGTTGACGTGGCAGTTGAGTGATCCATCTGGGGCTTCTTTGTACTATGACCCAGTTAGTATAGAATATTCCAGTCCTTCTCTCAGTTATCAAACCCACCCAAGATGCCGGGTTAATGTAGAGATTTTCGACTTTGCGGTGCTCAAAAAAGCTCGTGAGACCGACTCGGTTGTAGGCCAAGTGAGGCTCTTCGCCTAGGACAGTAATGGTGTACTCTCGCGATTTCGCATCGTACTTTAGCAACTTCTCGCTGCAGACTGGTCAAAAAAATTCCCTGGAAAACGGGCGAGGGGCTTCACTTACATAAAAGCAATGCCGACCATGCCCAGTCCCACAACGACCAGGCGTTTCTGTGATTGACTCATGGTGGATGGATTCTTATCAAAATCCATGCACCATCAAAGCCATGTTGTTAAAAGACAAACAACTCCAAATCCAGGGTTGTGCGAGCAGGGCTGCTTTTTAAAAGGGATACCAAAAAGCCGAGGTCATCGGGCCCAGCCGCGTATTGCATGCTCCCCCTCGATCGTAAATTACATCTCCGGCAATCTTGACACAAGACAGTGTGGTGTAAAACGCATTTCCGGCAGTACCATGATGTGAGCCGCCAGCATAGGTCGCTAAGCGGGTGATCTTGATAAGGAACATGGCCGTGTTGGGAGAGCCAATCAGTGCTGGGGTTTTAGGCGTGCCGGGACGTGTGGCGTGGCTCTGGCCCTGTTGTTCCGCGGAGAAAGGCTCACAAACATGGTGCTGAGCTCGGGTCTGTAGGAATCAGGTGCCCGTCATGCGGCGAACAGGCAAAGACCCATAGAGACAGGGTGATTATGACAATTATTTTTTCTTTTCCTTGTTAATTGAACTATTTTGATTGATGCATTGAGTGAATACATTGGAATTATGTCACTTTTGGCCACACGCTGTCAACAGGTTGAAGATGTTCAGCCACTTCTGACCGTGACTGAACACCGAGAGACCGAGATACCGAAGAAGAGCCTAGAACGACGAAAATGGTGTAATTCCGTGGTGTGATTCCTCTGAGAGCCATTTGCGAACAATTTTTTTTCGATTCTTCCGACATCTGTTTCTCCTCGGATGCAGACGCAGCATGCTTATCTGGGCGGGCCTGATAAGATATCCAGCGGGCGACCAGCTAGTGTGAGCTGGGGCCGTGGCCCAATCGCTGCTGTCTGATTAGAAAATAAACTCGTTGACATGGTTTTGATGAACATCGTTTATTGCTCAATCTTCACGAAACCCCCTTGGAGACTTGCAACCAGACGATGGGGCCCGTCAATGTAAGATGCAAGTAGAGATGCTGTTGCACTGGACCCAGAGCCCGTCGAGGAACTGGCGTAGCAGTCTCAGGCACCCAATTGGCACGTGTGCCCAGCGCCCGCTGCCCCTCCTTCCCCCACGCACGTCATGTCTGGCACCCCGCCAAAATCAACCTCCAACCACCAAGACCGTAGACGCACAATTAGCTTCCCCTTGGTGACTCCCTCCATCTACCGACCACACGTCCTCGGCCAATCTCCTTTTCCCTCCCTGGCCTTTCTGCTTTTTTACCTTCCATCCCGTCCCGCTCGCAATGGCGACTGCATCAACAGCCCCCACATCCACCGGCACCCCCACCCCCTCCGAGGCCGCCTCATCCTTCGCCTTCCCCCGCGAATACCACTTCCCGGCCTTTTACACCCGCCAGACCAACCTCACGACGCTGCACGCCCAGCGCACAAAGTGGGCTGCTCTCATACTCGCCTACGCCCGCCACAACCGCATATTCCGCCTCGCCCTGTCGTCCGCCGCCGACTCGGACCTCTTCTTCAACCGCCGCCTCGACCGACGGCTGCACCCCGACGATATCCGCGATGTCATCGACTTCATGCTCAAGGACGGCCGCGTCGAGTACGTAGGCGGAGGTTCAACGGGAGACGTTGTCTATCTCTTCTGGCGCAAGCCTGAGGAGTGGGCAGGACTGGTCGAGACATACGTAGAGGACACCGGTCAGAAGGGCAGCGTGCTGACTGTCTACGAGCTGGTGGAAGGAGATGGAACAAGAGGAACTGGTACGTTTTCGCTGGCAAATATTCTTCACACGTCTTTGCACCAAATGTCGCTAATAAGTACTAGATATTCATGGCATGGATACCGAGATCCTTCTGAAGGCTCTCAACATCCTCGTCAAGCGAGGCAAGGCCCAAATTTTCGGCCAAGACGATTCTCTGGGTGTCAAGTTCTTCTGAGCATATTCCCTCCGCTACGCTGCATAACTACATATATCCGACAGCCCCCAGCAAAACCCGAAACTCGATAAACCGGCTCAACCATTCATTGGGTCAAAGACAAGCACTCCATCCCATCGTGCACCAAAACTCCGTCATAAAGTTGTACCACATACACCTTGTTGCTTTTATACCGCTTTGTAGAAGTTCTCAACAAGGAACTTGTCGTCAAAGCGCACCTGTTGGGCCATTGCCACGTCCAAGAGCCAATCAGGCGCCACCACTCTGGGCTCCATGTTTCCCTTTCGCGCCATGTCTCGGAAACGCTCCCACATGGCCTTTTCCTCCAAGCTGTTACTGCTCAGGAGATAGACAGGGTCGGGTGGAGCATTCCCATCCTCTTCGGCGGTGGTGGGTCGGATTGTCGTGCCGCTGCGCGCCCGGTAGATCTTGAAGATGGCGTTGTTTGCCTCGGCAATGGACTTGTAGCTCTCCGGTCCGTTGCGGATTTTCTCGGTGCAGTAGATGGGAATGCCCAGTAACAGCTTGCCTCGGTTTGATTTGGCGCGAGCGACAGACTTTTCCAAGCTGAAGTTGTATCGCGATTCAGTCTCCTTGTCGTTAAGGATGAATTCTTCAATCTCTGGCACCTTGCCTATTTCTAGAATCTTATCGATAAATGTGGATGAAATAACAGTCGGCCCTCGAGCAAGAGCGCACAGAAACTTGACTGTTCGAACCACATGCGGGGCTGCCAAATAATCGCATGGTTGCCCTTCCTGGACAATCTGGATGCCGAGATCACGTAGTTTTTTCTGTAGAAGTTGTTAGCAGCATGAAAAGAAAGATGAAATGTCCACATTTAAACGTACCCGATCGTTATCTTCCTTGTTCTTGTCCCCAACCCACCGACTGAAGCCGGTGAGAGTGATTCGCATTTCCACATCCGGGAGAGATGGTCGAGCCTTCTTGGCAGGTCGCTTGTCGTCTGCGGCATCATCATCCGGTGCTGGGCTTGTGGATTGCTTGGATTTGGTCCTGTCGACCTCATCCGCTGCTCGTTTCCCGCCCCAGGGCGCATTGCCCCCCTTGGTCCGCTTCTTTTCTTTCTCGTACAAAGCGATATCCGGGGCAATAGTTTGAAGCAAGTCGCGTGCCTTCGCTTTCGCACTGCGCCCCCCTGTTGATACCACGGATGGCGTCTCGTTCTCCTTGCCCGATCGGGGAGGGCGGGTTCGAATCGGCGTTGCTACTGCACCCATTGTTTTTGTCTTTGTCACTTTCTTAGTGGCCGTCTCCTTGACTTCTTCTTCGCTTGGCTGCAAGTCATCCACATCCCTGTCTGCGTCCTCACGACCGATGACTACACCCTCTGCCGGTCCATGGTTGTACGCGTTGTCCTCAGCAGCTTCCAGGATTCTGCGCTTTCTCTTAGCCCGCGGTGACATGTTCTCCTCCCCGCCAGGATAAAATAGCTCTCGTAGTTTAGTCTCATCGAAGAAAGTCTGACCAATAATCTCGCCAAGGTTAGTGCGGGGCGGGAAATGATTGTACTTTTTGATGTTGATCGGTTTCAGCTCGCACTTGGCATAACTCTCTTCGATCCAGAGATGGTTGACGACAGCGATGCCCCATTCGGGGGCGGCCTTGCATTTCTCGCTTGAGTTACGGGCAGTGATCAAGTGCGTGTTGTCCGATTTCATCGTCTTGGTGAACTCGGCGCCGCAGGCCTTGATGAGATTTTCTAGGTAAACTCGAGCCTCTCCACCATAGTTGGAAACCGTGATGCGCATGCCCTTGAAACCCTCGATGCCATTCTTAGGGACGGGGTAGTGTAGGAGTCGACGCAGAGGCGAAGTCCAGTCGTTGTGAACAATGAGATAGTAGAGCCAAGCGAGATTTCCCACTTCTTTGCATGATTGAGCCGCCTGGACGTACTGCTCTCCATCTCGGTACTGACAGATGTACATGTCGCAATCCTCCACCTGCGAGACAAGCTTGCCGCCACCGTTGATAATGATATCTCGAATCACTTTGCTAAGGCGAGGGGTGATGTTCAAGTCCCAGGATAGCATAACTTTGTGGTCTTGGAATACAGTAACTGGTGGGCGGACAACATCTCCATCCGGGGGCAGAGGTAGGTAGGAAGGTGTGGCTGATGTGGCGCCCTGGAGGTTTGAGTTGACGGGGATTTTCAGATCGTCCTCAGGTGACTTTGCGAGAATCTCAGGGTCTGGTAGACAGTAAGGAGTCTCATCGATGCGTTTTCCTAGCTTGAAGCAGTCGTCGAACCTGCATAACGTCAGCAGCCAGCTCACACCAGACATTGAAAGATAGCTTACCAATGCGGCAGAACGATCTTACCCTTCCATCCCTTGTCCACTGCTGCCTTCACCTTGGGGTGGTCCATGGATAAGGCGCAAATATGTGTAGTCAACCGGGACACGTCCTTCGATTCCTGTCCACCCAAGGCCATGGTAGCTCCAGCGATGCTCTCCTTGTCTGTCTCTGGCAGGTCGGCGCAGGTCACGACGACCTGGGAGAAGATCATTCTGGGGTCAGGGGAGAAGGGCCGGACCTGAGCCTGCTTGCGCCGGGAAATCGAATTCGTAATCCACTGCGTCGTCACAACCGGGATCATCACCGCCTGCGACTCGGTGTACTGTGGGAAATCAATCGTGTTGGAAACAATGTGTGTCGCCTTCTCGATGGGGATCGTGCCGTCGCGCCTTGGCTCGCAGGTTGTAGCGCCATTGTCCTCTAGGATTATCGACAGCTACCACAGTTAGTTAGCCTTCCAGTCACTTTTTACCGTGCAGGGCGTGAATACCTCGCCGATTAACTTTGGAGTAAGGGCGGTGCTAGGTACAAAAGCAACTGCGCACTCGGCGAAGATGCCAGAGGAACCTTCCGCTGCATCTCCCATGTTTGCTCGTCTAAGAATGGATATTGCTGTGAGGTTTAAAATAAAGTCCGATAGAGCGAGGCTCGCCTCAGTTGCGACATTTAGCTGGGGGTCGCCGTGACTGCCAGGGAAGTCCGGATGATAGCAGAAGCTCAGATAACTTTTGGTGTGGTAATTTGTTTGTCGTGACGCGCGACCACTAAACGCGAGGACGCCAGGCAGTCACATGACCGCGATGCAGGTACTGCTACCTAGGTGTGGCGGGGCACGCTTGGCGCAAGTGGGTAGCGCTACTTTAATTGGCAGGCAGCAGAAACATCTCGACGCGACTCGTGGGCATCACTTTACGCCACTTTGGTGAGGACAAATCATTTTTGAGGTAGAGGTAAACACAAAGATATTTACATTAGCTAGGATGCCCCGCCCTTGTTTCTATGTACTGTGTGTGTGTGTGTGTGTAAATTATAGCCGAGAGCACTCGTTTGCTTCTCTATCCTGCGAGACCTATGTGCCTAGGGATTGGAATTATCCCAGATGATTCTTGCGCCCAAATGGAACCAAAATGCTGACCAACACCGTTCCGAACTCATATGCATCGTGACGGTCCAATGGACCTGTACGCAACCGAAACAACGCCTTGTAATCCCGATGTTTATTTAAGCACTGCCTTCAATCGAGGCGAGGGCCACCGCAGCTCCCATCAATGAGCTCTCCTTTGAAGATACCAGCTGCACCGAGCGGGCATTTTCGCCACTCTCATGGGTGGCGACGAGCTCGTCCAGGTACTTTTGGCAATTGGCCAAGTATCCTGGGTAGTTCTCGATCACGCTTCCGTTAAAAGCAACAGTGGTTTGCTGAAGGTCTCTGTCGGCCTCAGCGTGAGGTCGCAGGGGCGAGGACTCCGAGAGACCGTTGACAAAGTTGGTCTGAGAGTCGATGCGCAATTTCCAGAAAGTGTAGACAGATGTTGCCACCAGGGCACTCGAGCGCCTAGAAACATATGACGCCAGCTGTCTCAGGAAAGCCAGATCAGACTTTGTTGGGGTATGGTGGGGTGAAGGGTGACGAAGAGCAAATTCCTTGCACGCATCGTCAAGCTCAGAACTTGTATCACTGTAAAGAATTAACCTCCGAAACAGGATGATGACATAGTTTGATACGTACCTTTCAATCTTGGACAGTGTTTCAGTTGCTAAGCCATACGGCTTTGACAGAGATGGAGGCACCAGGCCGCCAAAAACGCCAGTGGACTCGATAGCTTCAACAAGCATGAGCCTGCAAATCTCTCCCAAGTACATGCCGCTAACGAGATGCTCTAACGGCTGGAAATCGGGACGGGCGTGGGCCTGACGGAGGAGTTCATCCCACCGGGTCATGGGCAGGATGCCACGACCGCACAGGCTGATTTCAGAATTTACAATTAGGTGAGTCCACTCGGCGGGCCGTTGCTCGAGCTTGGATTGCCCTATCAACGATACTGGTAGGTAAGCAGACATGTTGACGCCAGTACCGAGGATGAGTCCAAATCGAGTCGAGGTGTGGGCGTAGGACTCGGATAATAAGCAGGCGCTCGAGTCGTTGATGATGGCCCGGAGTTCTACGTGAAGACCTTGTTTACCACATGCAGTTTCGATAATCTGACCCAAATCTTGGCCAATCAGCCCCTTGTTTGCCATGAAGCCCTTGCCCATCATTGACAGCTTGCCGCCACTGAGCGATGTTTGCCTAGTATATGTTAGCCATGGAGGGACATATTAAAAAAACCAGGATAGGGTTGGCGCACTCGATAGGAAAACTCCATGCCATAGACATCAGCAATGGCTCCTCGAGCGCCTGGCTCTCAACCTGCTCCGCGAGCGTATCCTTGATCCTCGCAGCCATCCAATCAAAAAAGGCCATGCCTTCTAGACTCTTAATCTCGGGGGTAATGGCGAAGTTTCGTATGCTGACAATCCTGCTCTCCTCGCCACCTGAATCGCGTCCTCGGAGTTCCACCAGGGCGACTCTTAGTGTTGAACCTCCCACATCCAGGGCCAGATATTGCCCCTTCTCAGTTCCATTCGGCAGTTGGTGGTTGTAAGAGGGGAGCATTGACTCGGTGCTAGATTGGAGACGCTCGATGTACTGGTCCCTCAAGCCCTGTGACAGCTGCACAAGTTCATTGTAGCAGACGGGGTCGAGGAGAAGGGCTTCGGCCTCCTTGAGAAAGTCGTCCTTGGAACGTCGTGAGGATGGGGCGGCGCGTTTCTTGCTGTCAGCAATAACGCCCACTGATCTTGTCCAGTACGCCAGGATGGCCTGCAGCAGCGACTTGCCGCGGAGTAGGCTCTTGATAATGGCAGCGGTGAACTGCCTTGGAAAGGTTGCCATGGCAGAAACGAGTGAATAGACAGAATAACGATGGCTCATCAAAAGGGAGAGGGGAGAAGGTGGTCAAGTCATGGACACGAGGGAAAGTAAATACTAAAATCCCACGACTCGGTCTAGAGCGGTCACTCGCATGAGAGGGAAAACGGGGCGGGTTTGTCTGACGCCCCCAGGAGCCAGAACCCTAGCAGAAGCGGATCGGATGGACGAGTGGTTGGGCGGCAAGGAAACGATCAGGAGGATGAGACGAGACCAAACGTAGTGGAACAAGACAATGGCAGGTCCCCAAAAGCAAGTCGAAGGGGGTGGTTCTGGTGGTGGTGGTGGATGGTGCTGAGCTTGGTTCGGATGGACAGACGACAGGTCGACAGAAGCAAAAACAGCGAAGCCAAGAGCCGCTGGAGAGAGGGATCGACGAAAGACAAGACGTTGCAGGGCAAAAAAGGGACCCAAGGAGCAAGGGCGGCCAGGACCAGGGAACATCAACTTTTGTTAGCAGTCGTTGTACGCTACGTCGCACACAAGTGTCGTCTTAGCCAAGCCCCTCAGCAGGGGAGAGGAAACTTGGACGGGTGAGCGACGTGCCGGCGCTTGGCAGAGTCCGGCGGTGCCTCTCCTTTGGGGGCATCGCCCAAGTGCCTGTGCCTGTCCATGACCTGTGCGCGGGTTGCGGTGCGGTGCGTTGAGCCCATGTGCGATGCCCAATGTGCGCGCGCGCGTGGCTGCTTGGTTCGAAGGGTGAGACGGTCTGAAGCCGGGCTGAACTGAATGGGGTTGTTGTAACGTTGCGTGGAGGGGGCCAGTGAGCCCGGAAGGTGGATCTGGGAAGGCAAGGTACTTCCCTCCTCCCGGCGACAAAAAAGACAAAAGTGACAGGTCCGGGACGTACCGGTCGAGGCCAGTGGCTGCTAGCGCTGCTAAGCGAGGGCGAATCGATTAATGTCCGAATCGAGCATCGCCGCAGAGTTTAGTTGGCTGGCTGTCCCCCGAGTACAAGTCCAGGCTGAATGACAGTCACGTCTCAGGGTTGGTGGCGTCGATGCCAAAGTCCCAAAGTTACATCTGCTTGCAAGGAAGAGGAAAAGAAAATTTCATGAAACCAAACAACTGCAACCAACTCCCCTTTGCCCCCCTTGACTCATCTTGGCCTCCTGCTAACCACAGGATTTCTTCTCCGCTAATCCCACGCACTGTTGTTTCCGTTAATATTATTCATTTACTTTTTTTTTTTTCCTGTACCACGTCGCTTCAGCGTCCCGCAGTCTGATCAATGTATCAAACCCCACAAAACGGCTAGATCCAGTCTGGCGGCTTGCGCGGGGATCAGTGCTGAAAGGGCCGATTGCCAATGCGGCCGACGCGCATGTTGGACGAGAAGCCATGTTGGGTCCTCGCTGAGGATTAATGCTGTTTGCGTGTGCTTGCTTTACTGCATGTACGGAGTCTGGCGCACAACGAGTGGTCGGCTGCAAACTAGCCGATATGCACCTCATATTAAACATGTAATCGGCAATGAGCAAGTCACAATATCGGCCAACCTGCCACCCCAAGTACACCGGGCGGGTGTCCTGTGTCACCCCGGTCTGTCAAATCCCAACCACAACCGCCAGCCCGTGATGTTAGTCCAACGCCCCGAAACGTTCGGGGACAACACCTGCTCGCCGAGCTGTTGCGCGCTCATTGGGAGAGCAGACTTGCCAGCAAACCACACCATAGGCTGGTGGCAAGTCATATGACCTCGAATCAAGCAACGTTGGGTTACGAGCAACCGTCAAGCTCTGTCCAACGGCCCCGGAAGGGTCGGCCGCCGTCCAAGGTACATTGGTGCTCCTCCAACGAGGTAGACTTTTGGGCGACACGTTGATCTCCCGCGTCACTTAGGCTCTGGGACATTTCAAAGGCAGTGACGTTCCATCCCATCACGATACTGTCTGGTTCCGCCAGTCACGTCCCCGTTTTCCTCCACTTAGACATGAGTGATAGCGAGAAAAGAATGCGTAGACGTCACCATGTTATCGTGGTCATGAGCCAAGGCACATGCTAATCTCTGGTGACGTCCCGCGAAACCGTTCCTCCCATGATGCTCTTAAGCAACTGCCCTGACCCTCGACCCCCCTCCGAATCCTAAAAAGCTACCATTTGACCTCTTTTCATACTAAGCCCTGTCAGCCACGCTCGCAGCTAAAGTGGCATAATTTACTCTTCCCACTGCATCTTTAATCCCCATCTCACCACTCGGACACGAGGCGTGCTAGCCCGTTTTCGTATAGATTATCCGTCTACACTGCCACCATGCGTCTGATCATTCGCGATGACGACCGTGCGGCCAGCATGTACGTGGCCAACTATGTTGTCGACCGCATCAAGGCCTTCCAGCCCACCCCTGAGCACCCGTTCGTCCTCGGGCTGCCCACTGGCTCCAGCCCCCTGCTCATCTACGAGACTCTTGTTGCTAAATACAAGGCCGGGGAGGTAGGTGCCGCCGCGTTTGAGAAAAGCCATCGTGGGGCTAACACGGACCGTAGATCTCCTTTAAGAACGTTGTAACGTTCAACATGGATGAATATGTTGGCCTGCCAAGAGACGACCCCAACTCCTACCATTCATTCATATTTAAGCACTTCCTGTCTCATGTTGACATCCACCCTTCCAATGTGCACATCCTTAATGGCAATGCTCCAAACCTCGAGGCTGAATGTAACGCCTACGAGGATGCCATCAAGGCGGTTGGGGGAATTGACCTGTTCCTAGCTGGTATTGGCGAGGATGGTCACATTGCTTTCAATGAACCCGGCTCAAGCTTAGCCAGCCGCACTCGCGTCAAGACGCTGGCCTATGACACCATCTTGGCTAACTCGCGCTTCTTTGCCGGCGACCTGACCAAGGTGCCACGCATGGCCCTGACCGTCGGAGTCCAAACCGTCCTGGACGCGCGAGAAGTCGTTGTAATCATCCTGGGCGCTCGCAAGGCTCTTGCGCTCCAGAAGTGTATTGAACAAGGCGTCAACCACATGTGGACTCTCTCGTCTCTGCAACTTCACCCCCATCCAATGATTGTTGTTGATGAGGACGCCACCCTAGAGCTTCAGGTCAAGACGGTCAAGGTAAACTTACATCCTACCCTGCATATATACACATTTATACAAGCGAATAGCGGCTAACTTCTTGCCTAGTATTTCAAGAGCATTGAAAAGGTCGCCCTCGACGAAGGTTTTGAGCAAATACTCCCTTCAAAGGTCCGGACAGGAAGCGTCACGATCCCAGAGACCAAGGTCCAAAAGGCCGAGTCGCCTGTTCTCGTGGCTCCTGAGCCAATTGCTTCGCACTTGTTGCTTGCAGCCCCCAAGAGTGCACACTCTTCCCGCTCTGCCTCTCCTGACCTTGTACCTGACCGCATGGCATCGCGCATCCCCGAGCCGAGCCTGAACCGTAGACTGACGCCTAACCCCGAGCAGCAGATGATGCGAATGGGTGCTGTTGGAGCTTGATCGGGATTTGGTAAGCAGTGAACGTTGTGTTTCTGGAGAGACAAAGCTGGTCTTGTCCGCTCGCTTCTAAGGTTAGATGCTAGATACTCGAACTTGTAAAGTAGTCGATTGAGGAAAACAGGTACAGTCGTTACAGGTTTAACGCGGGAATTTCATGACATTATGATTAAAAAGGGACCATCTAAAAAGGGACATTTAGAACACACTGGTATAGCGTGTTAGGTCATGTTTGGGTTGGCGTTTTGGTTATAGGTATCGTTCACACCAATTTTAATATTCTGATAAAACTAATAAATTCGCTTCCGAAATCTATGGTATCTCAGTCGCTTCCGCCTCTTTGGTAATGCTAGAATATACTTGTATTCTCGCGTTCTGGACACGGCTCAACATGTTCAGGCCCAATGGCCGATAACATTACACAAATTGGAATGCAAATATGATAGATATACAAGAAAATGACACTCCGGGTTATCACCAGTTCATAAGTCATTAGGGTACGCCCGCACTTCGTTATTCTGCCGCAAAGTACCGCTTCGATTTGCTCCTTATCTGTTGAGCTTTCATCTCAGGCGGGACAATGGTATGATGGACGACATGGGGTCTGTAGACTGCGTCGACAGGGGGCATCCTATACATGGTTAGAAAGAGGGGTTTGGTTTTAAATGGCGCGTGAGACTGTACCAATCGTCGACTGTCAAGGGGAAATACTCGTAGAGGGGATCGCCCTCCTCTCGGGGGCTATTCTCCGCATTTTGGCCCACAATGACCATGGCCTTCCCAGGTTGAGGGCTTTGAAGGTCAGAGCCTGAGCGGTTCGGGCTCCTCTCATCTTCGGAAAGCGAAAGATTGATGGGGAGGGAGGAACTATGTCGAGGTGCTTTGGGCTGCGTATGCATAGCCTTGGTAGGCTCATTAGACCAAGCCGGGACAGGCGGCTTCGGGGGGTTCGGCGAGAGCGCCATTCTCTTGGAAGGATGGCTCTGTCCTGGCTGAGGGCTAGGGATTGGCTGTGGTACCGATTGGGGGGTTGCCCAGTCATTCGACTAATGGGGCGTCAGCTCGGCTAAGGCTATGTAGGACATGAAAGAGGAGGCTTACCATGGGAGAATATTTTGGCATATAGCCTTGTGAGCTTTCCCTTTCTATGCGCAATAGCGTAGGGTTTTCGGAGGCCGTCGTATTTCTCCTCTCTGGCTTTTTCTCACTTGTTACGGGAACATCTTTCTTATTATCAAAGTTTCTTGGACTTCGACCTCGGACAATAACAGGACCGGAGTGAATTTCGGTTATGGGAACAAGATCGCCATTCTTGGTCTTGCCATGAAGGCCAATCTTGACGATGTAATGCTGCTGCAGACCCTTTCTGCGGCCGTTGTTTGCAGTTGCGTGCTTGAACTGGAGTCTCTTCCATGATACTGGAAGGCTGACCTGGCGCGCATTAATTTCTTGCCCCGAGGAAAGATCCAGCGTAATATTAGGTGGCGCGCCGACGGCCTTGGATTCTTCGCTGGGTTGCGCATTGGCATTCTTCCAAGGAATTGATATAATCTCGGTGGGCTTTCCGTCGATTGATTCAATGGCTGCAATGGTCGCGACCAGCTCAAATATCTGGAGGTGAACACCTTGATCGTTCACAATGTTGGTGACCATTCGAGGTAGCGTAATTTGGCCGGAACATTGCCAGAGGTTTCGGCGATAACATGTTAGCTCGAGCGGCCGTCCACTTGTCTCACCACCAAATACATCCTCAGCAACGAAGAACATGCCATACAACTCGGCGCTCAAGTTGGTCTCCGCAAACTGGCCCGTTTCATCGATGACGGTCGCGCTGTGGATAGGAGCGGAGAAACCCAGAAGTTTATTGTCAAGCTCCTGAGGAGACTCCTCTTCCTGAAGCGCATCTTGGTGGTTCGGCTGCGGATCGAATTGTCGGGCTGAGTATGATGAAAATGGGTCTTCAAACGTCGTCGAAAAGCCATCGAGGTCGTAGGCGGGAGTAAAGGGAAGACTGTGCAATGTGGTTCCATCACTTTTTGCCAGTCAGCATTAAGATTAGAGATTACGTATGGGGTCACGCACAGCAACGAGTCGTCAAAAGCCAACTCTTGGTCGAAAACGTCCATGTTCAAGCCCTGAGTCTGGCCGGCAATGTTCATCGTCATGGGGTCGTTGGGAGAGGCGCTCGCAGAGAGCCCCGAAATCGAGTTGAAGGTTGCCATTGCATTGTCCGTTATCGCTTCATTGGGTCGGATGCGCGGGTGAGATCAGCGACGCACGAGCGCACCTGACAACGGTCGCAAGGCTCGAGCCTGCCGGGGGGGTTGCGACTGGAGAAGGCTGCGGCGCGGCGCGGGGGAACGAATCGCGAATCGCTTTTCGATGCGCAGCCTGTGGAATTGCGCGCTGGATGGAAACGGCGCTGGTCGGGTTGGGTTGGTTTTAGTATCTTTGTTGGAGAGCAAGCGCGGTTGGAAAAAGCGGAGGAGAGGCGGAGGTGGAGGAGGCGCCGCGGAGACGACCCACGACGGCTGGGCCGACCTACCCTATCAACAGCCCGGCTGCCTCAATTGGCTGGATGATCTCGCTGAGCACTGCGCGACAAGGCTAGAGGCGCCCGACTCCCCCCACTGCACAGGTAAATTTAGCATCAGCTACAGCGTGTTCCCGAATCGTTTTGGAAGCTACAGTGGTTGATCGGCGCTGCAACGCCATCGTATTTACTCCAGGGCCACGCGGCGCAGAAGAAAGGAGCTGAAGGGAGACTGAACACTAAACGCCTCGGTCCATTCGCATGCATGTCATCCCATCTACCCGCATATCATCTAGTTTCAATGTCGTCTTTCATCTAAGACCCGTTACTTCATCTCCCCCTTCACATGATCTAGATCGGCCCGACGGACTTGCTGTCCAAACTTCCACACCTCTTCTAGCACCAACTGGCGCAAGCCTCCCGCGCTCTGCTCGGAGAGCACCACCAGGTCAGCATCTGCCCCCGCCTCCAGCGTGCCTTTGACCCCTTGGAGCCCAAGCATGGCTGCCGGTGTCGATGTCACGGCCCCAAGCGCCTGGGGAATTGTGGCACCCGTCCACCGGATGAAGTTGTTGACACATTCAAGCAGCGTAATGGAGCTACCGGCCGTTAGCTAGGTTTCACACAGCCTCTACTCTGAATAGCCACCTACCTTCCAGCAATTGTCTCAGAGCCCTCCAAGAGCAGAGTGTTGCCTTTTTTAACAATGTTGCACGTTTGGTTGCCGTTGATCCAAGGATACGCCCCGTCGGGGAGACCGACTAAGTGCATAGCGTCGGTGACCAGGATGAAGCCTTCGGGATGCGAATTATAAGCAATTTTAACCGTGGTAGGATGTAGATGAATTCCGTCGCAGATGATGCCAAAGTATGGCCGGCGCAGGCTCTCGGCCTTACCGAGAACGCCAAAGATGCCGGGGTTTCTGTGGTGAAGAGGTCGCATCGCGTTGAAAAGGTGAGTGATCATGGTCGCTCCCTTGCCAACAGCTTGGGACGCTTCCTCGTACGTCGCGTCTGAGTGTCCGGTCGAGAAGATTATCCCCCTCGAGGCTATCTCGGGGATGATGTCCATCATCCGACCGCGCTCTGGGGCCGCCGTAATCATTTTAATCGGAATTGGTCTATCGCCGGACGGTCTCATGTTTTCGGCTCCGTAACATTGTTCGAGATCCTTCATCGATTGGGCTTGGATCATAACGCCGACGTTGTGCACGCCGTTTCTGGTGGGGCTCAGGAACGGGCCCTCACAATGGGCGCCGAGAGATTCGGCCCCATCGCCGGCCCTCCGCAGCTCCCCAGACGGCCCCAGGAACGGGAGAGCCTAGGATGGCGTTAGCTTCATGTACAATGCCCCACTGGATCGAGAGGGCTAGGGTATCTCACTTTTTGATACACCTCTGGCCGTTGGCTTGTGATTGTCGGAATGTACGATGTGACCCCAGTCTCGACTAGCAGGCGGTTGGCTTGCTGTAGCTCCTTGCCATACTCACTCATGTCATCCAGCAGAGTCGAAAAGTTGAAGCCGAAGGCTCCGTTGAGCTGACAATCAATCAGACCGGGGGCAATGATCTTGCCACCCAGATCAATTGTTTTGTCAGGCAAGGCTAGCTCATCGTAGAACGAGGCCTGGCTGTCGGTGATCTTACCAGTGATGGAGCTGACCCAAAGGTCAGCCTCGACAAGATTATCGCCCCTGAGGAGGCGACAGTTGGTGAACTTGGTCAGCCCACTGCTGGAGGGGACGGCGCTAGGCATATTTGTTTCTTTTGGAGAAATGGAAGCTTCGGAAGGAGAGCTTCGTGCCCGTTTCGGCCAGAGGGTTCCGTGTATTGCTTCAGGTCTTCTTCCTCTCTGGCCGAAACGAATAATAACGCACCCGTGAGAGAGACTTGGCGACTACTTAGTAGTCGGAGCGTGTTTCACCGTGGCGGTATCAACTGATTCATTGTGACGCTATCAAGGCGGTATCTCGGGATTGACTAGCAAAGCCCGCCATCGGCGAAGATCGCCACGCCTATCTCATGTCACCGGGGAGTAATGTAGTTGAAGTTTGCCTTCCACGAAAGGTTACCATCTGGTGGATGGTTTCCTGGCTTCGGGCAGGGTCACGATGGGGCCACCTGCGAATACAAGAGGCTGGCATTCGTCCGTCTGTGTCCTGACCCAACGTCCGTCCTTCCCTCCACTCGCCATCCACCACATCCACTCTTCAGGTTTTGGCATTTCAGAGTTTCAGGCGAGATACCACAGTGCCCTTCCATGCCGGCCCATGTAACGTTAACCCGGCTGCCATCCATCAACGAGCTTGGTTCCACAGGCTACTTGCCCGTTGGCGCACAGCCAATCACGCGCCGCCGCAGCCACTTAGCCGAAGTTTAGACGCTGGCAATCCCACAGTATGGCCCCTCACAGCCCAGCCCGGTCAGATTCATCGTCGTCGTCGTCGTTGTCGCCGCCCCCCGACAAGCCATCTCATCGTTACCTCAAGTCCAAGTCCAGGACCGGCCGGCACCTGCACGGTAAACGCTCCCACTCCGCCGGGTACGGGTACCATGTCACTGGGCGTCGCCAACGCCACCACCGTCCAACCATGGCACTCTCAGACGACAGCGGCCTAGATCCACTATGGCAGAACCTCGATTGGTACGTACCGCGTCGCTTCCGCGCCCTCCGCCATCGCCATGAGTCCACTCCGTTCTCCTGTTCCGCTCTGCACCGGTGCTCCGGCCCCGCGGGTTGCGTGCTCCGCTCTTGATGGGGCATGATTCATTGTGCTCGCTTGCTAACATGGCGCTTCCTTTAGGGCCATAGGCCAGATCCTAATTATGGGATGGGATGGCACCGAGGTGACTCCACAAATCAGGAGTCTCATTGAGGACCACCACCTTGGATCCATTATCCTCACTGCCAAGAACTTGAAATGTAGGTTGTATGCGGCTAGACCGTCTAGAGTTTTTTTGTCATGGTTCGATGTTTCAAACCCAATTTACACGCGCTCTTTACCCAGTATATCGTGGCGGTGCTTGACGCTAACAACATGCAGCTGCTCAACAAACCGCTGAGCTTGTTCAAGAACTTCAAAGCATTGCTAAACGGGCTGGTCATCCTCAACCTCTACTTATTGCCCTTGATCAAGAAAATGGCGGAGTCAACAGTCTATTTGACGAGGACTATGTCTGCCAATTTCCCAGTGCCATGGGCATTGCCGCCACTGGCCGAGCCGACCTCGCCTATGAAGTCACCAAAGCTACGGCATCCGAGATTTCTGCGTGTGGTGTGAATCTCATGCTTGGACCAGTCCTTGATGTATTGAATAACGCTCGTTATCAACCGCTAGGAGTTCGTGCCATGGGAGACGACCCCCAGGAAGTATCTCAGTATAGTCTTGCTGCTCTAAAAGGTATTCGCGATGCTGGAATGGCATCTTGCGGGAAACATTTCCCCTCCTATGGAAATCTAGACTTTCTTGGATCCAATCTCGACGTGCCCATAATCACCCAGACCCTTGAAGAGCTCAGCCTAAGTGCCTTGATCCCGTTCCGAAATGCCATTGCTTCTGGTAAGTTAGATGCCATGTTCATTGGAGGCTGCGGCATTTCCAATCCGTCTATGAATGTGAGCCACGCTTGTTTGTCCGATCAGGTTGTGGATGATTTATTGCGCAACGACCTGGGCTTCAACGGAGTTGCCATTTCGGAATGCTTGGAAATGGAGGCTTTGAGCCAAGAACTTGGTGTCCAGAACGGAGTGGTCATGGCCGTGGAAGCGGGTTGCGATCTTGTTCTGCTCTGCCGAGCATACGACGTCCAGCTTGAGGCTATCAAAGGCATGAAGTTGGGCTATGAGAGCGGCATCATTTCCAAGGAAAGGATATTCACATCGTTGAGGCGTGTTCTCAAGCTCAAGGCGACGTGCACGTCTTGGGAAAAGGCTCTTAACCCTCCGGGCATTGCGAGACTTTCCCAGCTTCATCCGAGCCACCTTGCACTTTCGCGCCGGGCATACGATGATTCGATCACTGTCATCAGGGACAAGGAGAAACTCCTCCCACTCTCTGCATCAATGCATCCTGGAGAAGAGCTGCTTCTTCTCACGCCTTTAGTCAAGCCACTGCCGGCGTCTTCACTGACCAAGAAGTTGCTCGAATCCAAGGAATCCCAACATTTGGCTGGCACAACACATGATAAGTGGGTTCATGCTGACCGAGAGCGCGGTGCTATTATGAGCGGCGAAGGCGTTTTTAGAGAGTTCGGCAAGTCTCTTGCTCGAGCTCGCAACGAGAAACTCCTGCATACTAGTTACACCGCCAATGGAGTCCGACCAGGTAAAGACTACTTCCCATCGAAACGTGAATAAGCTAACATAAAGATAGTCCACGAAAACTTGATTAACAGAGCGTCTTGTATCATCATTGTCACGGCTGATGCTAACCGAAACTTGTACCAAGCTGGTTTCACAAAGCATGTTGATATGATGTGTTCCATGCTCCGAAGCCGTGGCCAGAAGAAGCAACTCATTGTTGTTGCAGTTAGCTCGCCATATGACTTTGCCATGGATAAATCTATTGGCACATACCTTTGCACCTTTGATTTTACAGAGAACGCTCTGCACGCTCTTGCAAGGGCTCTTGTTGGCGAAACCACCCCCAAGGGATCACTCCCTGGAACTCTTAGAAAGAGCAAGAAGGTCCTGAAATCAAGACAACACTGGCTTGTAGAAGAATACAAGGCGGAACGTGATGGTTCAGGGCTAGAGGAATTGTTGCGATCCATCTACCGAGCTAGCGCACCCGATCTCCCGTTCCTTCAAACCACGACTGCAGCAACTTTTAGCCTCAAGAGCCCACACATCCAAGAGAGCCATTTCGTCGTAAGAAATTCTAGCACTCAAGCTCTTTACGGGTTTGCAGCTACATACTTCATCAACGGCGTCGGTATTCTGGGCTCAATTTTCGTCGAACCCTCGAAACGTGACGTGTCGATTGGCAGGTCTCTTCATCGCCGTGCCATGAGGAATCTTACTCAGCAGCGTGGCATCAAAAAGATTCAGATTGGAACGGGATTCCCCGGCGTCTTCCCCGGCATTCCTGTGGATGTTGAAGTGAACACGGTCAGAGACTGGTTTGGAAACAGCGGCTGGGATACGCAATTCCCCCGGCGAGTTACAAACATGATCATCAATGACCTTGCCAGCTGGTCCGTACCCGAGGGTCTACTTGGAAGCATTCAGAGAGCTAATATCAGCTTTGATTTGATCCACGGACTGGACAATGCCGAAGCGGTCCTGAATCATGTGGGAGCTCATGCAAACCCGGAGATTCTTGAGCTCTATCGCTTCGCTTTGTCAGAGACCAAGACTTGCGGTATTGTGCGAGCGAAAGATACCACCGGTAATCTATTGGGAACAATCATCATCTGTCGCCAAAACAGCCCCCTGGCCACCCATGTTCCAGCGCTGCTTTCTCACACGGGAGAGGTCGGTGGCATCCTGGCGCCCATCACTCAATCCATGCAAACTTCGTCCCTTGTTCTCCAGGGCTTGGCATTGATGGGTGTTCGTCAAAACAAGAGCCACAAGGCATCGAAGTCTGTCCTAAGCTGGGTGAGTTCCAGAAGCGAGAAGTGTCCCGAGTGATATGCTAACAAATGCCAGGTGGTCGATGATGGCACTGAACCGTTGGCAGCAATGGGATTCGAGACGCTGCAGGCATTCGACGAGATAACTAATTCCCCTGATAATGTAAGTCAATTTTCCAAGAGTCTAAAGATGCCTGCTAACTTTGAAAGCTTTCGGACCTATAATATTAGCACAGGCGCCACATGGACTTGTATGAAGATTGAATCACTGTAGTATAGTTGTCGTTTAGCATGTTGTTGCAGGAGGCATCATGATTATTGATTGAATCCAATTTTCAGCCTTTTAGTTTTATTTTAGATGGATAAATGCAAATTACCCATGACTTGTGTTTCGGCATTGTTTAAACAAATGAAATCCTCGCTCGCTCATCAATTTGCTCTGCTTCAAGGCAATATGATACAGTGAAAACTATGATTTCTATGACATTGCACGATTAAATTAGTATATAGAACAGGTTCCTCAGCAGTCATCACCTGCTAGATTCCAAATTTGTCACCACACGGCTTGGCAGCTAATCATGATTTGTGAATGGGACTTGAACCACATCTCCATACTTCCTATCCCTTTGAGGGTCGCAAGCCTCCACTTAGGTACCAGGCAAGATATATTGCAAATTACAAAGCTCCTAATTTAAAAAAAAAAAAAAAAAATTTAGGATCATCTTATATAATTTTATTTCATCAACAATAAACTTATTTATATAAAGTTATATTTTATTCTAATAATAACATTTGTTGGGGAGGTACCTAGGCGGAGGCTTACGGCACTCAAGGGGATTAGGTAACAGTCTTGCCTACAAGCACCGATTCTTCACATTAAACGGCCAGTTCCCTTTTGGCACCTCTACCCGCTCTTGCTAGAATCCTCCTCATGTGCAGCAGCGCTGGTCTCGATGGCTGCACTCTTCTGTTTCTCTAAATCCGATGAAAGATTTCCGGGAGCGTGTTCACCAAATAGCAAATCAATTTCTTCGAGAGACAGGCCCTTGGTCTCCTTGAAAAAGAAGAACAGAATAGGCAAAGTCACCACAATGTTCCAAGCTGCGTCTTGTTAGCTGCGAGCAAGTAGAAGGAGCTGCATCTGCTTACCAACGAACAAGAAGTAAAACTTCCATCCGAGTTCCTTTAGTCCGTAAGGGCTAACCTGGGCCCAAAAGGTGGCGACGAGCCAGTTGCCAATACCAGTTGCAAAGGCACATCCCTTTGCTCGGATCTGATACGGCATCACTTCCGACATGTAGGTCCAACTGATGGGCCCGTATGAGAAGGAGAATATGATGCTGACGGCAAACAAAAACGCAACGCCGGCGATGCTGAGGCCACGGTTGTCGCCACTGGTGTTCTGGCTGTTCAGGGCACCCTCGCAGATCAAGGCAATGGTGATGCCGATAATACCATAGATGAGCGGCTTTTTGCGTCCAATCTTATCCAGCATGAGAGTGATAAAGATCAAATCTGTTTAAAGTTAGCACTTTCATCCCAGTATAGAGTGTTTCGTCCACAACTCACTCGCAATGGGGCCGACACAGTTGTAAAGGCCAGCTACCAGCAGTTTTGTCTTTCCAGTGAAGCCTAGAGCCTCATACATGACAGTCTGATAGTAGTTGATAACGTTGATACCGGTGAATTGTGTAAAGACCTGTACCAATACTCCAAGGGCAAGTCGATTTCGCCATTGGGGCACTTTAAACATAATCAACCAGCCTGGTGCTGTGGACGCCTTCTCAGCATCGATTGTCATCTTAATTTCCTGAAACTCGGCCTGGATCCAATCTTCATTAGTTCCATCGAAATGGAGTCTTCGGAGGATTTCCATTCCCTCTTCCAACCGATCAGTTGCGATGAGGTGTCGCGGCGACTCGGGAAGCCATAGCATGCCGCCACAAAGCAGTATTGATGGGAAAGCCTGAAATGCAAGCGGGAACCTCCATTGGAAAGAAGACGAATCCGGCATGTGATGACTACCGTAGCCAACCCAAGTGGACACGATGAATCCAACTCCAATCATTTGTTGTGCGATACCGACAATGAGACCTCTGATCTTGGGGTTGGCGCACTCGGATTGGTACACCGGGACTTGAACGAGTAAGCTTGAATAGTATTGCATCAGGAATAGACCACATACCACTCATGGACAGCAAACCGACAGCGAATCCAGCAATTATACGGCCAATAAGCATCATGGCCAAGCTTCAAGTCTGTTAGCTCCATCTCAGCTTGTCCCAAGTCCAGCACTTACTGATATGCTGCAGCTTGCAATACTGCACCAACTGTACAAATTAGAGCACCGATACCAATGGTCCTACGTCTACCGTATTTATCCATGATGACACCTCCGAACAAAGCGCCAAACACCGCGCCACCGTTGAATGTGGAGTTGATGGCTCCTATAATGGACGATGTGTCTGTGGTGTTGAATTCATTCAGAAAGTTTTGTGAAGCAATCACATCTGTCATGACTCCTGAGTCATATCCAAATAGAAAAGAGCTGAATATATTATCATTAGAATCAATGTTGAGAGCTGGTTAATGAGTTGGTGCGTACCCGATGGCTGCAAAGCAGGCCAGGCCGATGCTGTAAGCCTTTCCCATATTGAGGGCCCAGCGTCCAATGAGAGGACTGGAAAGTGGGGCACTATAATTAGCGAGTAAGAAATGTCCTTGGGTGCGCAAAGTCAAGTAAATACAGGGCGTCTATGGGATGAGAGGGTCAACTATTTGTATGTACATGAACCTCTTCTTGTGATTCCACAGTTTCGTCTCCAGACATGCGTGACTGGGCTTCACTCTCTGAATGACCCACCAATGCTACTCCCCGGGGGGACCCCATGGGCATCTCCGCAGAGTCGTGTTACTTCCAGGCAGGGTAGACGACGATCACGCAACGCTACTCTTCTTTTTCGCTCGGCTCGCAGCTTGAAAAGACACATGACCGGCCGAAAACGGGCCGTCTCGCAGAGTGCGTCCAATTCTCGCCTTTCCGAGCCGCCATCAGCCGGGTTGGCGGGAGAGCCAGGGCTGTCTGAGCCGCCTCATCTTGTGTTCCTGAGGCTCTCCCCCTGGGGTGATGCAAAGATAGAACCAGATGTTTGGAATGGTCTTGTCATCCACGTGGTCTGCGGTGATGCCCGACAAGTCACGGTTGGCGGATAAACAGACGGGTGTATTCACCCGGCGTATGAGAGCACCCACTGTGGGCTGAAGGAGAGAACTCGACGCCGCTGCGATTTGGTGGCATGGAGATCTAATGCCGAGCCATTTGCAGGGGTTTCATGCGAGAGCCGACCGCCATCACGAGCTGACAGGGCCGCTTAGAGGCCCTCGGGCAAGATGGTGCCGGGAGGATGATAGCTGCCCACCGGCTAAATGCGACGACTCCCTGGTCCATGTTGGTCGATTGACACATACATACAATACAACCCTTGGATCATTGTCATTCCGACTCTTTGCTGCATGGGCCCTTGCGAAAAGATAATAGGTCTGAGCATTTTTAGCTAAAGTAAATAAAAAATAATACCTAAATAAATAAATTGGCGTAAAAACATTTTTTTAGGGTTTTTTCTTAGGATTATTTTGGCTGGGCTAACTCGCAGAGTAACAGTGGCGGGGATGTACCTCCGTTACAACCATTCCAGGATTGTATTGTAATGTAGATATGAAGTGATCATTTACTTAGTGCCTAGTTTTACGCCAGCAATTCTTGAAAAGATGGGCCGCTCGACGCGCAGGAGAGAAGCCAGGAACTTTTATCAAGCGACGAGTGGCTCTTCTGATAGGAAGATCGGCCCGCAGCAGCCATCTACTCGAGGGGTTTGTCTAGTAGTCGGTTGGAATGATGTGTGAAGTGTTTTTTACGGACCGAAAGAACCCTTGCCACTTGGTTTTGCATCAGATCATGACTGGTTCCCGAAACCGGATCATCGCGTCGGTTCTTGCTCCGTCAGCACACGTTTAATCCCTGCACTAATACCTCCAACTACTGTGTAAAAGAACGACTCTGGTCATTACACAATTGAACTCATTTGGAAAAAAAATTAAGTGACCTTTTGGTGTTAAAAATGAGTCATGCAGCCTGAGGTCGGTGGTCTAGGCTGGAGTATGATCAATTCATCTCTGTGTTGTTTGTAAGGACTCTGTGTACACCTACGAGAACGACCGGAAAACACTACGATATCAGTTCCCAAAGAATCCTGAGGTCTCTTAATCATGGTTAGAAAATTTCTTTTATTCAACAGAAACATCTTCCCAAAGTCATGGAGATAAAATGCTTCGTGGAGCTGTTGGAGAACGAGGTCGTCTTTCTCCTCGAAACAACATCCGTGTCTCCAAGACCTAATTTAACCCACAAGGTTCTCTCAAAGGGCGGTAACCAATCATCTGCTACGCCAGAAACTAGAAAAAAGCCGGACACTAGGCTTCGGTCAACCTTGATAACTTCTGCACGTGCTTCCTTCCATCTACCACCAAGGGCTATAAACTATCCTTGCCTAGACCTCATCAGCGAAGTAGCTCAAGAGTTAAGATCTACAAATACTTCTGTCCTAAAGTTTAAAGGGGACCTTCGCTGCGGAAGAGCCCTGGGTCGAATACCACGTTTGTTCTTTTTTTTCGTACTGCTTCCAATTTTCTCTCATAAGCTATGCCTAGTCATGAACCACTCTCAGAGCAGCTCTCCCCGAAAAAATATGCACACGCATCATAAAAACGATGGACAAAGATTTAGCCAAGACCCATCAAAATTATTTTACAATAAAATCATCAATTAAAACCATTAATCACATACTTCGTCTAATCATTGGAGGCAGCATCTCTGGCGCCTTAAGCACAATTTACAACGACTCAATCGATACGGGGGCATCGCCTTCCAGTTCTCGGCCACTCTCAGCAACCTTGAAGTCTCCTGCCAAACCATCCGTCCCTTGGAGTTTTCCATCTTCGCCAACAATAAGCTCGGCAACAGTCTTGCCCTCTCCATTGACTACAGTTGTCTTTGCGCCAGAGACAGTCTGGTACAGAGCGACTTCAACATCCTTTCCATAATCATACGCAGCCCCGGTCTGCTTACGGTTACCCAGGACAAGAATGGTGTTTTCTCGCACATAGAGTGGTAGAGTGCCAAAGGCGTGCTTCTCCTTGAACCAGGCAGGTCCAGTTTTGACCTCATTTGTAAAGTACGAAGTCCACTTGCCCTTTGGCAAGTAAAATTCGACTTCGCCTGACTCCTCAAAAATAGGGGCGGCAATCAACTGAGATCCTACCATAAATTGGCGGTCGAGATACCACGCTGTAGGGTCTTCGGGAAACTCGAGGGCGACGGAGCGCAGAGACATTGGGATACCTCCCTCGATCGACTCAAGAGCTTGAGCATAGATGTATGGCATCAATCTAGTCTTGAGCGCAGTCCATTTTGCCAGAGTTTTTGAGCATCCCTCCTCAGTCTTGTCATCGTCATCCACTGTCCATGGAACGCGGTACGAGTTGCTGCCATGCAGACGGCTGTGGCTGCACAAAAGACCCATAGCCACCCATCGCTTGTAGATCCATGGTGGAGGGCGTCCCTCAAAACCACCAATATCGCAACTCCAGAATGAGTAGCCACTGAGTCCCATAGACAGGCCTCCACGGACAGACTCGGCCAAGGCCTCGGGGGTCGACTCGCAATCGCCGCCCCAGACCAAGGGGAATCGCTGTGTTCCAGCACAGGCAGCACGGGCGTACAGCACAGCCTCGTCCTTTCCGTATCGTTTTTGAACGGCTTCGTATACAATCTTGTTGTACCAGAAAGCGTAGTAGTTGTGCATTTTATGAGGGTCGACGGTGGGGTCGTGCCATTGAACATCGAGGGTGGGGATACGCTCGCCAAAGTCGGTTTTAAGAGCATCGACGCCTTTGTCAAAGAGACCGTTCAGACACTCAACATACCAGGCCACGGCCTCGGGATTGGTAATATCCACAAGGCCCATACCTGCTTGCCACAGATCCCACTGCCAGACGTCGCCGTTCTTGCGCTTCAGCAGATAGCCTCGATCAGCAGCGTGCTTGAATGCAGCACCATGTTGGCCGATATATGGGTTGATCCAGACGCAGACCTTCTTGCAGAGCCCACTCTCCTTGAGACGCGCAATTTGTGCCTTAGGGTCGGGGAATCGTTCGGAATCGAAGACAAAGTCGGTCCAAGTAAAGGCCTTCATCCAGAAGCAGTCGTAGTGGAACACGTCGACGGGGGATCCACGAGCTTTCATGCCCTCGAGAAACGAGTTGACAGTGGCCTCATCATAATTAGTTGTGAAACTTGTCGTCAGCCAAAGCCCAAAGCTCCAGCTAGGGACCTTGTTGGCTTTACCAGTCAAGACGGTATATCTGTGCAGAACTTCCTTAGGTCCAGTGCCATAGATGATATACATCTTGAGACGCTGACCTTCAACAGCTGACTGAACGCGGGTAGTTCGCTCGCTGCCAATTTCCATTTCCACCCGGCCAGGGTTGTCAATGAAGACACCATATCCGCGATTGCTCATCCAGAAGGAGATATTCTTGTAAGCTTGGTCGCTAGAGGTACCTCCATCGGCATTCCACAGAGTGACTTGCTGGCCAACCTTGTTCCAGGCGCCGAAGCGCTCACCAAGGCCGTGAACTGACTCACCAACAGAGAGCGTCGTCTGGAAAAACATGTAGTGTTTGAAGTCGCGAATATCGCCCAGCTGCATGGGCGAGCTGGGCGCTGGCGAATAAGCAAAGCCAGTGCTCCGGTTTCCCAGCGTTGTAAGGTGCTTGGAGCCATCGGTGCTGTGAAACTTGATTTCGAAATTGTGAGAATCCGGATGGATTGTAGCTGACAGGGAGCCCGACTGCAGCGTTGTACCCTTGTCGCTCTTGACGATCTGACCCTGGACGGCCGGCTTGCCATCCGGGAAGAGGTCAAAGTGAGGGCCCTTGTTCTGGGCGCCAGCCCAATGGGTTGACTCGATGGAAATTATGCCGTCCGCCTCGGCTTTTATGTCGAGGGTCAGCGTCGGCTGGTTGAGGGTGTCGCCGCGGGAGCGGATATGCTTGACCGGGCACAGCAAGCTCAAGGCCTGCTGATCCGCTGAGGGAGTAATCTCGTAAATATCCTCAGCATACTCTGTGCGGATGCCCTCAGCGGGCAGCCACATGCCGTCACGAAATCGCACCATGCTGATTGCTGAATATTACGAGCAACAAAGGTCTGACGATGGCTCAATTGGCCTGACTGTGAGGAGTAGATGGAGTAGCGAGCTGATGGAAGCTGGCAGTCTTTCAATGCCCGCAGCAGGTTGTAACCATGATGGATAGCTCCACCACATCATGGAGCGTCATTCACAGCCTGCCACGAAGCGCAGCTCAGGTCAGCTCATGACAAGCAGAGGCATTCATCCGGCGAGCTTCCCCTCCTCACCCCACCTTGACCTGCCCCATCTCATGACACTGCCACCCGCACAATGCCATGACGAGAAGCAGTGTCATTCGCCCAGCGGGAACCTGGCTCGCGCAACCGTAGTGATCGAAGTATTACGGCAGGGATTCCGGGACGATCACGGCCTCGATTGGCGCGTTAATAGGAGCACATCCGGTTAAATGCACATGGTGAAGTCTATTTGTGGACCGGGGCCCACTGTGGAAAGCGGCATGGCGATGGCCTCCCAGCCAAGCTCCACGGCCCCACGAACACCCGCATATCGCGACCCGCTTCACCGACTTACACCGGCTGCGTCCGCTGCGATACCTCTTGGTGCATCTGCAGCTTGTCTTTCTTGGGCCGCAGACTGCCGCTCGTACTAGGAACTTCGGCGCGATATTCCAGGCCCAGGCGAGTCTACTCCTCCTGCTCATCTCCGGTGCCCAGGAACCCACACCATCACATCACCCTCTCGTTACCCCTCTGGGCTGGTCCAATTTCTCAGAGTTTCCCCAATTGGTGGCCTCCCCGCACTTCCCCGGAGGAATAGATACACCCCGGCAGCCCGTGACGCGACGAACCGTGGTGATGGTCTCGGCATCATCTCAGAAAGCCAAAGGCAGGCCACAGGCCATGGGGCCTAATGTCTTTCTCTCTTGCGTATGGCTCGGGTAGTGGTTGGAGAATCCGGTGAGGGGCCACGGCTAATCTTATTACTCCTTGAATATCAGTATAATTGTCGCCGTCAAAGACACTCGCCCAGGCCCAGCACAGGATCGGTCTCTTTGACAGCTCCGGGGCATCCAAGTTTTCCATCATGAAGCTATTGTCGGTCCTTTGCGCTGCCGTTTTGGCAGGCGCAGGTCAAGCGGCCACTCCTGTGTACAAGGACAAGAATGCCTCGATTGATGATCGTGTCGCCGATCTCCTCAAGCGCATGTCGGTCAAGGAGAAAATGGCCCAGTTGATACAGGGAGATATGCAAAATTATCTCAACATCACTGACGGCACCTTCAACAAGACGGGGCTCGAGTGGAATATGGAATACCGTGCCAACTCCGTCTGGACTGGCTTGTATGCCAAGAAGGAGATAATCCAAAAGGCAGCAAAGCTGGCCCAGGATTATCTGGTGAACAGCACTGACCTTGGTAAGTCTAAGCCGCTACATATCTTCCAGATGGCACCTCTGATATACTACAGGTATCCCTGCTTTCATCCAAAGTGAGGGTCTTCATGGCTTTCTTGCCTTGAACGCCACCGTATTCAATTCTCCTATTGGAATGGGCTGTTCTTTTAACCCAGAACTTGTTGAGGAGATGGGAAACATTATCGCCACAGAAGCTTTGGCACTTGGCGTCAATCAACTCTTCGCTCCTCAGGCAGATCTTGCTCGAGAGCAGAGGTTCGGGCGAGTTGAGGAGTGCTTCGGCGAGGACCCCTATTTGTAAGTTGATGAACTTCATAGCCTGGCCAATATCTCTAACAAGCACAGGGTGGGAGAGATGGCTTATTCTTTCGCGAAGGGCCTCGAGGACAAAGGCGTATCAGCCATGGTGAAGCATTATGTGAGTCAACCTTTTTGAGATTAATTTCCTGAAGCTAATTCTTCAGGCGGCATTTGCTTCCCCTGAACAAGGAATTAACACCGCCCCGGTGCATGGTGGTGAGCGCGAGTTGAGGTCTTTGTACCTTCCGCCATTTAGGCGAGCCATTATTGACAGTGGTGCCACCTCAATCATGTCATCTTACAACTCATATGATGGCATTCCCGTCGTTGCCGACTCTCATCTTCTCCAAGATATCTTGCGTGATGAATGGGGCTACGAATACTACGTCATTTCTGACGCCGGTGGCACTGCTCGCCTCGCTAATAGCTTCTACGTTTGTGGAATCGAGGACAACGAGTGTATTACTCTCGAAGTATGATTTCCCCCCTCTGAGAGATTCGAAAGACTAACCAATTCACAGACTCTGCCAAATGGCAACGATGTTGAGATGGGCGGTGGATACTACAGCTTTGAGGCTATCCCTGACTTGATCAAGTCAGGCAAACTTGAGGAAAAGACTTTGGATACTGCTGTATCCCGCGTCCTCCGCGCAAAGTTCAAGATTGGCCTCTTTGAGAAACCGTACTCTGGTGTCCCAGAGAAGAAGATTTATGACTACCTCAACACCAAGAAGCATAAGCAAGTTGCTCGCCAACTTGACACGGAGAGTATTGTTCTCCTCGAAAACCACGACAACACTCTTCCCTTGAAGAAAAATGCGAATGTTGCCGTCATTGGCCCCATGGCGCATGGTTATGTAAACGTAAGTCTCCTCGCCGGTTGTTTATTGCCTGGTTGCTAATACCTGTCAAAAGTATGGAGACTATGTCATTCATACCGCTATGTCTCGTGGCGTAACCCCCCTTGATGGCATCAAGGCAGTTAGCAAAGGAAAAGTCACCTACGCTCAAGGCTGTGAGCGCTGGTCCAACGATGAATCTGGATTTGACGAGGCTGTTGCCGCTGCTGAAGCTGCGGATGTTGCTGTTGTTGTTGTAGGAACCTGGTCTCGAGATCAGAACGAGCTGTGGGGTGGCCTCAACGCAACCACTGGCGAGCATATCGATGTGAGCAACTTGAATCTTATTGGTGCCATGCCGAAGCTTGTCAAGGCCATTATCGATACTGGAAAGCCCACCGTCGTGGTTTACAGCTCAGGAAAGCCGGTTACAGAGCCTTGGATCTCAGATGAAGCTGCCGCCCTTGTGCAGCAATTCTACCAGTCAGAGGAGGGAGGAAACGCCTTGGCTGACATTCTATACGGAAACGAGAACCCCTCTGGAAAGCTCTCTATCAGCTTCCCTTACGATGTCGGTACTCTTCCCATCTACTATGACCACCTCAACTCCGCACGCATGTGGCCCAACCCTGGCCGTGAGTATGAGAACGGCACTCTTGTCTTTGGGAGCAACTATGTGCTCGAAACGCCGACGGCGCTCTACGGCTTCGGATACGGTCTCTCGTACAGCAAATTCGAGTTTGACAACATTTCTGTCTCCAAACAGAATGTCAGCGCATCGGATACCATTACGGTTTCTGTGGACGTGACCAACAAGTCCAAGCGCGACGGCTCCGACGTGGTGCAGCTCTACGTCAAGGACATGCTCGCCTCTGTCGACGTGCCACGATACCAACTCAAGGGCTTCAAGAAGGTCGCGGTCAAGGCCGGTAAGACACAGACGGTTAAAATTGATCTTGCTGTCTCGGAGTGGGGAGTGTGGAACCGCAAGATGCAGTACGTAGTCGAGCCGGGCGAGTTCGCGGTCATGGTGGGTTATTCAAGCGAAGAGTTCGCCGGCAATGTTACGGTTACAGTTGCTTAAGTTTAAATCTGCCGCTATTACGTACTCAAATACTTTAATTTTTATTGTCTTTTTACTCGGCAATCTCTGGGGCATGTGCTGTGATGCCGAAACGGCGTTTGTTTCTCACCTTCCACGGTGATTCGCCAATGAAATCGTACATGCCGCCCAAGCAATGCAACATTCCCATCAATCGGGTTATATTCTCACAGTCCCTTGTCCATAACTGAAGGAACCGGTAAAATTTCGGCCGCCCGTGGACTCGGCCATCGACGAAGCTGCTGGGTCAGACAGCGACCAACGCTACTTCGCTCAAGCTATAGATGGAAGCTACTATATACCAAGCACAAGCACCAGCAGCACCCAATCCCCCGCGATGCATGTCTTTGATTTGCCCTCCGAGCTGCTACTCCATATTCTTCACTACCTCGGGGCGGACTTCTTCGCCCAGGACGTCGGGCGCCTGCTCGTCTCCAAGCAGTGGTACTGCCTTGCCTGGCAGATTCCCCTCCGTGACCTCCGCCTCTCGTATACTTCGCTCCGGCTATTTTTAGCCACGTTCCGGGACGAGCAGCTGGCCTCGCCCATCCAGAGCTACACCAAGTCGGTGGTGCTCAAGTTCCCGTCCGTGGAGGAATGGCCGCCCTTGCAGGCCGGCGCGCGGAGGGACACTGTGGCCAGCTGGACCGACCCCGAGGTCATCGAGCAGCGCAGCACCCAGGTCGACGCGGCGCTGGTCGACCTGGCTGACATCCTGAACAAGTGTCCCCGGATGCGCTCCCTGCGCCTCGAGGCCCATCAAGTGCACTTTAGTGTCTCGCTGGAGCCGCCGCCGCGCTACTTTCTGCGAGCACGGTCGCTCTTGAGCCTGCTGTCCATTGACCATCTAACCGCATTGGATTTCGACATCACCAACATGCCCTCCATTCACAGGGTCGGCGGCTCGCGGAGCATCCACTACTGCACTCACATCAACGCTCTGCTGCCGATGCTGCGTCACTTCCGCTGCCGCATGGGGAGCATCTGCGAGCGTCTCTTACACCCGCCGCCGGGCGATGCCAAGCTGGATCTGAAGGTCATGCTCATCAACTTGAGCATATCGAATTTCTCGCCGACCAATAAGTGCTTCCATTACGCCGCCAAGTGCCAGCCCTCCATCAATTACTTCTTTCCGCAGCTGAATGCCGACGTGGAAGCCCAGGCGACGAAGCTCGTCGCTCGAATGCTGAACCCATCAAAGGTGCGAGTGCTGGCCCACACGTTCCCGCCGGAGGAGGTTCGTTCTTTTGATGCTCTAACAGGAGTACGTATGCGGCTGGGGCTCAACTCCTTGTGGGACGATGATGGAGAGGTTATAGAGGAGGATAATGAAGCGGCAGAAGAGGATAACGATGATGACGCGGGTGATGATGATGGAGCGGGTAATGATGACGAACCATGATTTAATTTTCCATCCGACTGTTTTTCCGGTTTTCTTTTTTCAACTTTGGGTTTGAGCGACAGATTGTTACCACAAAACCGCGCGGCGCGGATTCTAATTACTGGACATGCCATGGGTACAGTGGCAGGTTTTCATCTGGGATGTACCGGACAAAAAAGCGGCTATGCGCAGGCGGCTGATTGATGTTTGCTACAAGAATTTAGGTAGTAACCAACTAGTCAAAAACCACCAAGCTTGCTTCAGGTCTACGGGAACGCGACAGACTTCCGCTCTCCAAAAGTATATCGCAATCCCTCGCTGTTGAGAGCACCCGAGTTAAGCAAGATGCATTCTTATTGCAGAAGAAGTGAGGGGGAAGTGCTCAGCACAGTTTCATGGAACGGTGCACTAAGCAAGGATTACTTGGAGCAACGTTAAAGCTAATACATACTTGTTCTCAACGATATAAATGACCTGGGCATCATAGATATTGAGTGGTATATACGGGACCCCAAGTGATGATAAGCCTGCTGGCAAGAGAATTCTGGATTTTAAAAGACTCAATGGCTTCAACTATTTGTACATTGAGCAACTGATTTTGTCAGAGCCGTATGGCAAACGGTTTGATCGAGGTTAGGTTTGCCCGAACCTTGGATCGACCATACGCAAACTATGAGGGAGTCGTGTATTTTTTTTTCAAGTGGGCTTGAGGCGTGATAGACAGAGTTTGGCAAGACATATCAAAGGCATTTGAACCAAAATATACGTCAACCTAGGAATTATCAAATTGCACGGGCGTGTAAAGTGGGCTGTATGCTGTTATCTGATAATGATTAGATATAAGCAACGGACTTGGATGAGACATGATTTGGGAATGTGTAAGCGATGATAAGGAGGTGCAAGCCCTTAAAATAGAAGCATGTTTCCGTTGTATGCAAATACACGTCTTATGAGCTTGATTTTGCATACAACCCAAGCTTAATTGTTGATCATCATTCCTGTCCGTCGCTCATAACGGCGAAAGGGATTCGGCGGATGTCCAATTCCGCACCGTGGGCTGTACCAATCAATATTTGCCGAGAGCAGTGGGGATGTACCAAAATGAAACGTTCCACCCCTGCGGCCAAAAAGGGCACGCACCCACGCCCTTGTCAGCGGATCGGCATAATTTATTGCCGACCTGTGGCCTCCTGATTGGACAGGCGCCAGAAATGTGGTCATGGGCCATGGGAAGGCGGGCAGCCTTGCTCAGCAGTCTCCCCGTCGTCACAGCACACTCGCGCAAAATTGCAGTTGGTTCCTCTCCTCAGGCCGACTTGTCCCTCGACAATTCCCACAACACGCCGCGATCCGTCTGGCACGTCCAGATTCAAAAACGACCTTTTGCCTCCCAAACGAACCCCCGACGTCCCCCGGGCCACAGCCCGCAGCGGCCTGCCGCGGTCCTCGTCTCTCCACCCACAATTGTCACCCTCCGGTCGGTCGACGATCCCACCTTGTGCCCAAGATGGCGACGCAACAGATTCTCTTCGCCGAGACCATAGCTGGCATGAAAAAGGCATTCAAGAGAAAGGCCTACGGTATGTCGCCCTCCGATGCGACGTTGTCGCACGACTCGCCACTGACTCCGACCGCGCTCCAGAGTCCGACTCCGATTCCGAGATCGAAAGCTACAGCAATCGAGGAAACAAGCTCAAGAAGCGTGCCCGATTCGCACACAAGGGGCAATTGGTGCCGACTGACGGCCCAAGCTGCTATAGAGATGTAAATTTGGTCCCTCAGCTCCCACCCTTCCGAGGCTGTCGACGCTGACAACAAGCACACAGTATGTCGAGTACGGCGGACTCCGACGCCCCATCATCTACCGCAACCCCCCGTTGGTCGACGATGAGGGCTACGAAATCGAAAGCAGCGACGACGAAGAGCGCATCGAAGAGGCCGAAGCTCTCGCGTCAGAGCTGAACCCCTACACCAACATCCAGCTAGAGCGTGCGTGACCCAGAAAGCCCTTGGTGAAATCCCAACCTGACAATAGCAGACATCCTCGCTCCGTTGACCTCAGCGACGGGTCTACCATCTCACCCGACCCTTTCGAAGCCGTTTACATCCAAGACCTTGACCCGACTCGTCGATCAGAGCTGCGACATCATGCGCAAAGAAAACCGGTCGCTGTGGCAAGTCCGACATCTCCTGACATCGCTGTGCGGTGATCATACCTGGGCCCCATGCGAAATGATGGTCAGGTCAACAGACGTCGAGCTGTACAGGGATGATCATGTCGCCCGGCATCTGCTAAGTCTGTCCAAAAGTCACATTGACGCAATAAAGGACGCGCTGCCTGGCACATCCCCCAACGGCATCCACATCACAAATGGGCTTGAACCTATGGCTATTTCCGATGCAACGGGCGACTTCCTTGGATCCGAAAAAAGCACTGCGGAAGACGCAGACGTCTCCATGGTGGATGCAGATGGAGTTGGTCAGAACGGTATCCGGTCGGCCAGCGAGAAGAGTCCGAAGCACAACGGAGACACAAACGGCACTGCGTCAACCCCTACTCTAAAACAGGAGGATGTCGAAATGAGGACCGAAGCTCCAGGCGATGAAAAGCCCAGTGAAGATGCCGAAAACGCTGTGGGTCAGAACAAAGGTGGAGTCGACGGCCCTGAGGTTAATGGCGAAGGTGAAGTGGGCGATGATGCTCATTCGGCCAACAAAAATGGCCGCGGGCCCCATGATGAGTCAAGCATAATAGAGGCACTGGGGCCGGAGTTCGTCCATCCCATCTTCCTTGCACCTGCTCACACCACGGCGGACCGAAATGTGGGGCTACCGGAGCAAGAGGCGGAAGATATCCGACGGCTGCTTGCCTTATATGTGCAAAAGCAAGAAGAGGTGTGCCGTGGTGCCAAGAAGCTGTTCCTGGGTCTTCTTCGAGCAGAGAAGCTCCGAAAGGACGTGTGGCACTGGTCCAAGGCAGAGGCACACTCAGGGCCCAACCGGGACATGTCTGACGGAGAGGACTGGTATGACAAGGAAGAATGGGGACTGACAGAGGATCTGAAGAAGGGGCAGGACGAGGAAGAGGAAGATACCCAGACCACGGGGAAGAAGACGAGAAACCGTCGGACCTGAGGTTGTCTTTGTTTTGTGCGAATTTGTATAGAGACGGGAATGTATCACGGCACCATCATTGTGAGAGAGAGCCTGGGGGGACATACATGATACGAGTACATAGCTTGTTTGGCGCACGGCGTTAGGGCCAGGATCAGGATCAGGATCGGGTTGAGCATCCGACCGAGAGCGACACTTGTACGCTGCAGGGGACTAATTATGTCCCATGAGAGATCGATAGACGAAAAATATTGAATGGTTTGGTTCCGAAGGCAAAGCACAGCAAGGCATAAGACGAGGCCTTTGGGTGGGGTGGTGTTTGAAAGTGAATAACGAAATAATGAGTGATGACTGGGTGGTTGTGGGAATTAGGATCCCAACCCGGAACCAGTGCCAGGCCACAGCCAAAGGCCCCCGCCCAGGTTGAATGGGGCCTGAAGCCTGGGCCCGGAGTCCGTAGCTGCCTCAGTTTGCCTACTCGTTTAGTACATGTACGGGGAGCGCACAGCAGGCCAGTACCTGTGTCAGCAGGTACCCAGGTACCTCGTAAATACACATGTACCTCCGCTGCCGTTACCCGCGTCTTTCCGCAGCTCTGGGCCATTTGCGGGGGCACCTACGGAGGCATTGCCGGCCATCCCCAGAACAGCCCAGCACGCTGACCCGGCACTGAACGGTGCAGAACTACCTCTGCAGCAGCTCTGCCAGCTGTAGCTTGGACCTTGGGTCGTGGACCTGGGACCTAGGACCTACCCATGTCTCCCCCCCAATGACGCACAAGTGGGCTCTTGCGCTTCCGCCCTCTTCCATTCCTGATGCGTGCACATGGTGCTGTGACATGTGACAGTGGGCTCCAGCTCCAGCTACAGCTCTCCCTCCAACCATTTCCCCAACAAACATTTCCCTTTCCTTCTTCCACAATTCCATCGTCGCGTGTGAATCCTGTGTCAAATTTTTAGTGGCTCAAACCTTTTTTCTGTTCCTCCTCCTTTGCTTCCCCGACCAACCAATTCGCCCATCCCTCCACCCGTCCGCCATGGCTTCCTTTGTAAACGACCTCGTCAATTACGTTGACTTTGGCAAGAAGGGCTTACTGGGTGAGTAGCCTTCTGGCCATCCCCGCATTTGCAACACCTCTGCAACGTTTGCCAACGAAAGCTTGCTCCCATGTGAAACGTGTGTGTTCTGACCCGGGCTTTGTTCCTCCTTCTCAGTGTCTGCGTGCTCCATTGCCTTCAATCCTCTCTTCTGGAAGTGAGTCCTAGCTGCCAATCTCCCCGCATCTCAGCACCTGCCATGCTAACCCGCATTCAAGCATCGCTGCTCGCCAAGGTAAACACTCGACTTCTTCACTCACCCCTATCCCATTGGCAATTGAGTTCTAACCCACGTAAAAGAGTATCACAACAAGGTCATCACGAAGCTCTTTGGCGGCAACTCGCGTGCTGGCTGCTATGCCCTAGCTGGCACCATCTTCTCCCTCGGTATTGCGCGCGATCTCATCTTCAAGTCTGCCATTTCTGAGCAGCCCACACACCCGCTCCTGCTGGCACCCGCCGTCAAGGGCGCTGCCGTTGCTCTTTTCGCCGCTGGCAACATTTTGGTTGTCACTTCGACTTGGGCACTCGGTATTACCGGTACCTTCCTCGGTGACTACTTTGGTATTCTCATGGACGAGATGGTGACTGGATTCCCTTTCAATGTGACTGGAGCTCCCATGTACTGGGGCTCTACCATGAGCTTCCTTGCCACCTCCCTCTTCTACGGAAAGCCTGCCGGCATCCTATTGACCTTCTGGGTCTACATTGTCTACATCTTGGCCCTTCGCTTCGAGGATCCATTTACTTCTGGAATTTACGCCAAGCGTGAGCAGGAGAGGGCTGCTGGCAAGAAGTCAAACTAAACCTGTTTGCTTCGGTCCCGACATGAACGTGCGCCGTGAGAATATTTGCATACCTTCAATGCTTTAGCGAGTGAATTGGTGGAAACCCGGTCGGGATGAAGAATCTAATGAGCATACATACATCAACAAGGAGTTCAAACGGGAAATCGCGCCTTTCAACAGGCTCGATATTATTCAGGGACACGATGAACGAGACATTCGGCGTCGACTACAACGGGGAGGCTCGGGCATTTTTCAGCGTCAGGAATCCAGGTTCTTACACTACATGACTCTTATTCTTACAATAAAACCACATCATGAGCGAAATCCCATCACATGCATTTCTCACAACTCACCTCTACAGCAGCAGACACCCAACGTCCGTCGAGCCACTAGACCCCACATTTCGTAAACCGTTCGTTCCTTCGATATCGATTCGACGATTCCGAGAGAGAAAAAACATGATTGTGGCAAAAATAAAAAAATAAAAAAAGAGGAGAAATCGAAATCGACATGCCATATTAATGAATCGCAGTCATGAGACTTCATATTCTCAAATTCAAGACGGCATGAAGCTGGCAGAGGATTGCATTTCTGCCTTAGCTGGAAATTGTGAGTCCTTATAAATAGAAGTTACGAGAGAAAGGTTCTCTGTTCTCCGAGTCTACGCCAGCCAATGCCAGAGCGACTTAATAAATACTCACATAAAATGACCAACTGATTCAGCCGTCCAAAACATCAAAACAGCTCGGCTGCACAATGTCGGTAAATTTCCTGTTTTCAAGATTATTTAGAGCAAGATCACATACATAATTGAACAAATCAAATCTCATCACCACGTTGCATTGTACATAATTCTAGAGTCTCTTCTAGTTCATCTAGTTCTCTCGTCTTGGTCCGAGAATCAAACCACTTTTACACTTCAACTCCTTCCAAATCCTAAAAAAAACTCCCTGGAATCCCTATTCATTTTTCATACCGCCCTTTCATTATACCCCAAGCCAGAATACCCGAAAGACAATGAAAATATTGGAAAACAAACATGTCATGTCGTTCGAGACATATCCTGCAATGAGATATAATGACTGGCGGGCAAGTCTATTTATTTCTTCTCCTCGGCAGGAGCAGACGCCTCGGCAGGAGCAGATCCCTCAGCGGGCTTCTCAGCCTGGCGAATGGCAAGCTTCTTTTGCTTCTTCTTCTCCTTGGCGGCCTTCTTAGCGGCAGCCTTCTCAGCTTCCAGAGCCTTCTGCTTGCGGATCTCCTCTCCGCCAAAGGCCTCGCGCCACTCATCAATCTGAGAGGCGGGGATCTGGGTGAACAGTAGCTTTGGCTCACCAATAGCCTGGCCAGGCTTGATGAGATCACCAGTCCAGTTCTCGGGGACAGAGATGAGACCTGGGCTTCCAATCTGGGCGAGGATTGCCTCGGAGGTGGAAGGCATGTAAGGGTGAAGGATGCTGGCCAGGAGTTGAAGGTGGTTGATACCAAGACCAATTACGGCAGCACAGCGGTCAGGCTCGTCAGTCAGCAGCTGGTTGTTGAGCTTGCTGTCCTGGAGGAGCTTGTTTCCGAGGCCGGAGATTTGCATGACAGTGGCGAGACCAGCACGCAGCTTGATGTTCTCGAGGTTAGAGACATAGGTCTTGAGAGCCTCGTTGGTCTCCTTCTTGTGTTCCTCAAGACGCTCGTCAGTGTACTTGGTGTAGTCGGGAACCTTGCCATCCATCTTGGCAGCGCAGAACTTGAGAATTCTCTGGTTCAGGTTACCCAGGTTCTTGAGGAGGTCATTGTTGTTGGCGTCAATAAATTCCTGCCACTTGAACTCGGAGTCGGATGACTCGGGGCGTCGGGACAGAAGGTAGTAGCGCCACACATCGGCATCAACACCAGTGTCTCGGGCTGTGTTTCCAAAGACACCAACACCCTTGGACTTGCTAAACTTTCCGCCCTCGTAGTTGAGGTATTCGGTGGTAGACAGCTTGTGAACCTTGGTCCATTTTCCCTTGGTTCCGAGTTGCGAGGCAGGGAAGATGATGGTGTGGAATCTTGAATAGGGATGTTAGCAATCAAATCCGATAGTTTCCATGACACCTGCACCAGTGCCATTAACTGCATTTCCACTTACGGGATATTGTCCTTGCCCATGAACTGATAGAGCTTCACATTCTCAGGGTTCCTCCACCACTTCTCCCAGTTGTTGCCAGACAAGTCGGCTCCATCGGTGTAGTTCTTGGTAATGGAGACGTATCCAATGCAGGCGTCGAACCAGACATAAAAGACCTTGTTCGCGTACTCCTCATCGCTGAGGCCCTCGAGGCCCTTGGGGATGGGCACACCCCACTTGAGATCTCGAGAAATACCACGAGGAAGCAGACCCTTGTCAATCCAGGCCTGGGTAACGGCGGTACAGTTGGGGCTCCACTCTCCCTCCTGGCTGCTCTTCTTGAACCAGGCAACGAGCTCCTCCTTAAGAGCATCGAGCTTCAGGTAAAGATGTTTCGTCCTTCGCTTCTCGGGGGTTGCGCCATCGAGCTTGCAGCGGGGGTTGATCAGCCAGCCAGTAGCCTTGGCCTCGACATCGTCATCGGTGGCATTGGGGTCCCTCTCAGGCTCGAAAGCATCAAGGAGGCTACCACAAGCATCACACTGATCTCCGCGAGCACCGTTATCGTGGCAGATGCTGCACTCTCCTTCGACGAATCGATCGGCAAGGAACTTGGAGTGGCCGGGGGTAGGGCAGAAGGGCTGGGTGGTCTCCCGCTCCTCAATGTATTCGTTCTTCCATAGGTCGGTAAAGATCTGCTGGACAATTTGGGTCTGCTGGGCAGTAGGGGTTCGGCCGAAAACGTCGAAGTCAATGCGGAACCAGTCGTAGATCTCCTTGTGGATGGCATGATACTTGGCACAGAGGTCAGCAGGCTCAAGTCCCTCCTCGAGAGCCTTGGTCTCTGTGGCAGTTCCGTACTCGTCGGAACCACAGACGTAGAGAGTCGGGTGGCCGCTGGCCTTGCAGAAACGGGCAAAAACGTCGGCTGAGAGAACACTGCCGATGATGTTACCCAAGTGGGGGACGTTGTTCACGTAGGGCAGGGCGCTGGTGACCAGGATATTGCGTTTTCCCTCCTCGGGGAGGATGGGTCCTGAAGAACCCATGGTAGGCAGTTTTTGGTCGCGTTTGTGTATGGGGAATGATTCGGCGGCGTAAACAATATTCGGACGGTTTTAATATGTCCTGGTGCTTTGGTGAGTCACAGAACGATGTCGCCTTCTAGACTCAAATTTGGTGGTGGAAGGCGGGGGCGGGGGAGGGGGAGGGGCTGTTTCGGCGGGCCTGTGGTATAGGGTAGGCTGGTTTGCTTCCAGAATGATACATCAACTTGGTTATTTGGTCTTGATACCACAAGTTTCGGTATGAAAATGAGTCATTCGTTTAAACTCGCGGTCTACAATATAAATGCTGCGTGTTGGCCTAAATACAGGTGTATTAAACCTTGGAAGTAGGGACAAGTGTTTATATATGAGAATAGATATGTTATCAAAGATTAGTCTCAGCGTGTACATGATGACATCCTCCCACCCATCAAGACATCAAAGTGACCGGTAATGCCCCGAATTGGAAAGTCCCGTTTGAAACTAGGATTTTTAAGGCTTGTACACGACAAGATGCAGCGTCAAGGGCGCAATAGGGCGCTACTGTCAATTGGAGACGACATCACGTGACGGTCCACATGAGGCCGCGTGCATCTCGCGTTCCTTGCATCACTGAATCCATGCATTGGGACAGATATTGTTTAAAATAGCCTATATTTAGTATATTTAGGGATTCTATTGTTTTGCATTCCAAAAATATCGCAGAGGCTCCTGTGTTGCAGGTGCGAATAAATGAATAGCCGATTGATATATGACTGCATAACTCTTGTATATCCATATCCGGACTGAGATGGTGTACTTGGACATACTAGACAGAAGATGAATTGCGATCGACATGAACATCAGCACTCCCCCCCGCTCCAGTACCCAATAGACCCTCTTCTATGCCTTGCTTTTGTTTCATTCCTACGTGAGAGTCCAAGTCACCTGCCCAAGGGTGGCGGCTTGGCCCTCTGCTATCCAGTTATCTTAGCCCAATGTGTCGCACTCGGCTGACCTCTGGCGAGCAGCGCAGCTCCACACTGCGCCTTGCATGCGCCTTGGTTCCAGCGCCAAAGCAAAACAGCCCCGCGTCACAGCTGTGCTCCAACCCCACTACAGCCTATCTGCCTGCGCGCAGAGGACACCATAGTCTGGCATCGCATCGTCACAATATCGACTCAACAGTGTCGCTTGCTTTACAGAATCTCTGTCCGCATCATACGTTATCGCGGCGACTCTACCGGACTTCTTCTTGCCCCGCCACCATCCGCCGCTCCGGGCGCGCCTGGGAGACCCCCACTCGCTCATTCGCAGGCGAGATAGCATCATCCCGGAAATCTGCTGCTGCTGCTACGTCTGGTCCCCGCGAAAGCTCGTATTCATTGCAAGGGCTGACAACATATTGCCAACATGTTCCAGCAGGTGAGTTGTTCCACTCCAGCCACATCTGAATTATATGCGGTAGACTATCTAGATAGGCCCTGCCTGAGCCATTTACTCTGGCCCATGCTCATACCTCTTCATCATTTACCCTGGAAACTTGTCTCCCTAACACCCCTAATAGAAGAAGCCGTACTCGGCGGTCACGGTTACCGTTGAGAATCTCACCTCGGAGTCATACGAGGAAGAGGATCTTAGTGGAATCCCCGACCTTGTGGAAGTCATCAAGCTCCAAGCGTCGGGTCCAGCTGAAGCTGCCCGAGCCCTGCGAAAGAAGCTGAAGTATGGCAATGTGCACCGCCAGCTCCGAGCTCTCGTTCTCCTGGATGGCCTGATCCAGAATGCCGGAGAGCGTTTTCAACGCACGTTCGTTGATGAGCCGCTCCTGGAACGACTGCGTGTTTGCGGCACCGACGCTTTGTCGGACCCTGCGGTCAAGAACAAATGTAGGGTCCTGTTTCGAAGCTGGACCCAGTATGCTGGAACGCCAGGTCTGAGCCAGCTTGCCAAGCTTCACAAGGTGGGTGGGCTGCCGTCCTGACTGGTGAAGAGTAGCTGATTTTGTAGGAACTTCCCCGGAGGAAAGTCGCTGTCACTCAGGAACGATCCAAGGTCATTAGGGAGACTGAAGAGAATCCTTTTGTAGACGAAGAAGACGAAGCTGCAAAGAAGGCGGCTGCTCAAAACGCAGCAGGGCCCTCGGGAGGATCGCAACCTCCCGCTCACAGCAAGACATCCTCTGTATCCAGTTCATTCTTTGGCGGATCTTCGAAGGACAAGAAGAAGGATGGAAAACAGAAGGGCCAGCGAAAGCAGTTTAATCTTGAGGCCGAAAAGGAGCAGATGAAGTCGGTCATTGCCGACTCCTCCATTTCAGCCACCAACCTATTGAATGCCGTTCAGAGCACCAATCGTGAGAGGGAGCGTATCTCTGAGAACCAGGCCGCTCTGCAGCATTTCGAAGCCTGTAAACTCCTCCGCCGAAAGGTGCTGCGATATGTACGTACACGTCCCAGCCCGCTGGGTTTCGGGGACTAACATGTCTCAGATTCATCATGTCGAGCACGAGCAGTGGCTGGGTGGCCTGCTCCATGCTAACGATGAGCTCGTGCACGCGCTCATGACTTTTGAGCAACTCGACCGTTCGATTGACGCGGATAGCGACTCTGACGATGAACTCGCGGAGCAAGCCCACCTATATCGAAGTAAGCTATAATGGCCCGGGCTTGACAAGGGAGGCTATAATACTGACCTGATATAGTGGTTGCCGCGAAAGGCAAGGAGGCAATGGCTAATGCCCAGTCGCCTACCTCTTCGCAGCCTCCTGACATGTCCGAGTTGAACATCACAACTTCTCCCAAGCCTGCTGCTCCCCCGCGACCTCCGCCCACGTCCAAGCCGAGTCACGCAACTCCTCCTCGGCCAGCGCCTCCCCCAGCCAAGGACGAAGATGAAGATGACGACGACGATCCGTTTGGAGATGAGCATACCATTGATTAAAGCGCCGAAGTGTGTGTGGAGCCGGTCTGTGTGGTAGAGTTTTTTTTCCAGCGATGCGATGGGACAAGCAGTCTGTTTCAAGTGTTGGGTTGTACGATGGTTGAGTCTAAGGCACGGGTGGTCCTTGATACAGCAGCGTTAACTCTGAACAAGCAATGCAATCCAAATCTTGACATGTCCCCTTTTTTCGTCTCTCGTTTCGTTTCGTTTCCTTTTCTGCCGGGGCATCTCTTTGACCCCCAAAAAATCGTAGGAATCCTCACACCCCCCGTCTCCCTCCCAAGCAACACAAAGTGCAAATTGGCAGACCGCAACTTGTCGCTATGATGTTCTTGCCTCCGCTTCCCCCCAACCCAACCCAACCCCCCATCGGTGCCATACGCAAGCGTATAGGGTAGCGGTCTGAGCCCAAGATTCTGCAATGGCCGGAGCGTGCGCGCGGTGGTCGTCGTCGTCGCCGCCCACTTTACACGGCGCAAGGCCCATCCCGACACGCAGACCGCAACACGAGAGCGAAAAGGTTTCGTGAAACTAGCGATATGCGCATAAAGTCCACCGTCTACCGGATGCAATTGGCAGTGTTCCGAACCAGCGGGCGCGGGCGGCGGCGCGCTGTCCTTGTCGCCCACCGTCTTTTTCGGACCGGTCCTCAGCTTCTCCTCCCCTAGTTTCCTTACAGTTGGTCTCCTTCCGGCCAACTATCTCGACCCGGCGGCGGTTGAAGAAAAAAAAAAAGGAACCGAAAAAACTACAACACACGCCCGGGCTGAACCCAATCGGCAGAGCAACCAGGTATCCGAGATGGGGGGAGCCCCGGACAACTATACTCTTTTCTCGCATCGCTGTCATGCCTACGTGCATTAGCTACATGTACAAGATCAATTAAACACACCCAATTGATGCATGTTAGTCTTGCGGCGTTGAAATGGGCGGTGTCAAAACGCGCGCTTTCCGTCGGAAATATTACTCTACTTGACAACTCTTTCGAGGGGAAAACCTCCAGACCGCCCTCCCTTCCCCCACCTCCACCGCTGGTTTTAGTTACCTATTTTATTTTTCTCTTTATACACACCCAACTCCAAATTGCCCCCAAATATGTAGCTAGGAGGGGACGGACGAATATCCTAAAGTATAATAAAAAAAAACATTCAAGTCCTAGCGAGAGGCGGGGTGTCTGAAGCAAAAAATAGGTCAATTAAAAATAATCACCACGTCAGTTGTCTTGGACGCTCGCCGCATGGCGGACCATCGTTCGCCTAATCTCCACGACTGCATGCACGCAAGCAAGCAAGGCAAGGCTTGCTGCACCGCATTCCCGTGTCGATTTGACACACCCCCAGTTTTTTTCTTCTTTTGACACTTTGCTTGCGTCTGGGTTCCTGAAGAAGCGGGCACTGGGGCTGGGGACACAGCAGGAAAAAAAAAGAGAGGGAAGGGGGTTAGTTAAGGGGGGGCGTTTTGGTTTGGCTTCTGGGTGGTGTTTAACGGGCGGCTTGTGCGCCCCGGCCGGAGCACGCACGCGAGCAAAAAAGCAAGCGGCGCGGGATTCTCTACTGTGCTTTTCCCCAGTATTGCGCAAGCCAGCATCTTCCCACCTCAACGGGTTCGACAGCGGCACGGGAAGGAAGGCTCTCGAACTGTTGAAAAAGAAAGGAAATTGGAAATTGTGACGCTCGAAGGCTGAATTTTTTGGCCAATTTGTCACGGAAAACTCAAAACGACTAGTTGGAGCCTGGCCCCCTGACTTCATCTCCATCCACGCCCGTCGGGGCCCAGGCTAGGCTGCTGAAGTGTACGAAGGGCCAACGTAATGCGTTTAATTACCAGCGCGAAACTTGGTTATGCTGCTGGACCTTATGATCACCGCCATAGGGACTATCCACCCAGCGAGCGCGACTAGAGCCTAATGACGAAATGCACGCTGCAAGACAAGGACTGTGACAGGAGGAACAATTTTTCTCTCTGTGCTTGCTTCTCATCCAAGATGCCGGTGTGCAAACGCAGGTTAGATCGGGAGCCCTGAAGATCAATGGGGAAAAAAGGGCGGGTCTCTTCATGATAGGATAGGTTGGTGCTGGCCATGTGTTCACCGACACGTTCCTGTCGGACGTGCTCATCCCGTCCGTCCCCCCCCAAGAGGATCGCCAGCCGAGTTTATAGCGAATCCAGCAAAAGCAATGGGTGGATGGATGCTATGGGCGCAGCGGCGACAACTCGCCCATCTCCCGCATCGCGACTGTGGGTGGCCAACGCTCTCTGACCAGCATATGCACCTCGCTCGGTTGCCGTCCGCACCACACGCGCACACACAGCATACATACTTTTTTTTTTGACGTTGACAGCAAGGTGCGAATGGCCATGGGGCGGTACCGACGCAGATCCCGCCGGCCGGCATGACCAAGGAGATTCCGCACTCGAATCGCCCCAAGCCAAATCAATCAATCAACCAATCCACCCATCAACCAAGCAAGCATAGCAACGCCGGGACCAGGTTCTGCAGCGTTTCGTATAGGTGCCGCCGCCGCGCGCGACCGTGCCTCCGCTGCGCTTTGCCTTCAGCTGTCAGGGCCCCGGGCGCAACACAACGGTCAGAGGCTGAGACATGCTGTCTGCGCTAGCCTTGTCCCCTCAAACGGCATCGACGGCAATCTCAGCCCAGATGGCTGAGTGCAGCACACCACATGGCCCTCCAGAACGACTCAACAACCGCGATCTACTATCCTCTTTTATCGCCATGGTGAAATTGCCCTCTGTCGTCCGCCCTGGATCGGTCCCCACCTCACCTGAGGATAGCGCCGTGAGGCCCGAAAAGAGGGTGTGCTGTCTGGTGCCATGGTTGCCAGCGCAGCGCGTCGTCGGCAAGGGGAGGCCCTATTTTGCCTTTTTGCCAGTGTCTCCCGGCGACCCTGCAAAAAGCATGAATGATATGGTCCGTCATAGGGCCGTCACCCGACTATTCATTGACAAAGAGAAGGGGATCTACTCCCGTTTTGAATCTGGTTTGCTCTTAGCGTCGCATCCGGGGAACCCAAGCGACGAGGTTATCGCAGCAGAAGCAAAGGTGCATGCCGGCATCGAACGGTCCTCGTGGCAGCCACTGGCCCAGGACATCCCTGCCGGCACACCCAGGCACAGTGCAGCCCTGAGGGCCTTCTGAGGCGGGCCCCCTCCCCCTCTCCCTGCCAGTCCCCCCCACTGCTTCTGGAAGCCTTCCAAATGTTGTTTCACGCTGCGCGGAAATGCCCGTGATTGACTCGGAGCCTGGTTGCTCGCTTCCTGGGGGGCCCTGGGGGAGCAGTGGGATCTTTTGGGGGTTGGGCTTGCATGACGGCGGTCGACATCCCGGTTGGTCGGAGCGTCTCGAGTTGAGTTTCCCGGCGGGCAAAACGGGCCAAGGGGTGGGAGGAGTGTGCCTTGCAAGGAGCAAGGTGGTGGTGGTGGTGGGTGGTGGTGTAGGGAGGCTCGCATGAACAAACAAAGGCGGTAGGAAATACGGATTGCAATGATATGCTCGATCAGCGCCCGGCTGAGTCTTGTTTGGCTGCATGTTGGCTCGGGGTGTCAGACCATTGTGCCCCCCTCCCATCTCATCCGCCACCAGACAGATACTATGTAGTCGGCTCAATAGGCTGGGGCTGAGGATCAATGGATTGGCCTATTTCTTTGTTTTGCGCAATCCTTCATTCAGCTGGGGGAAAAGACCATGTCGCGTCGATCATGTGAGATGCGGTTTGCCGTAAGCGCCCACTCCACGATCGGGATGCCTGTTTGTTTCGACAAAGCTTTGGGCAACGAAGAAATCGATTTCCCAGCCATCGGGCTCGCAAGGTAGAGGGGAGCTCGGATAGGATCGACGCGCGACGTTGCAACAGTGTCGCAACAGCCGGAAAGCCATGGCCAACTTGGCTGCCCGTGGCTATCTGTTCCTGGACCACCCGCTCGCTGGATCCTACCGTCGTGCTTGTCCCAAGCTCCCTGGACCATCTATTATTATTACAGCCCCAGCCTTTTTTTTTTCGACCCTCCCACCCAATTTCGCAACCTTTATTTTATTTTATTTTTGCTTCCGAAAAAAATATGGTCCGTCTCCACGGATGAAGCTTGGTGTTGCAGACGGCGCGCCGCAGAATTGCCCTTGCGCGCCAGTCGCCGAAGCCATGTTCGTTTGTTGCAGCCGTTTATGGTCATAGCGTGCCGCGAGCTGCCAGCCAAAATGGCGGCTGGGCGCTGGGATGCGTCTGACTGCATCTTGGCCTAGCACCAGTTGGAGACGATTGGGGGAATGAGGACGAGCTAGGGCGGAGGCCTAATGTTAATCGTTTCATCCATGGCCCCAAAAGCCGCTACCCCATTGGAACAAAAATAGCCGCTACGGCCGATTTGCATTGTTGTTGGCCGTATTCTCATTTGATTCCCTTAGGGGGGAAGGGCCCCCAAGTCCAAGTCCTGCTAGGCGCGTTGGCGCATCGCCCTGACCGAAGTTTGCTTGCGGGTGACGGGACGACGGACCCAAAGAGCAAAGCAATCTACTTAGGCGTCGCTCCGGTTCTCAATAGAACCCCCCCTCCTTCTCCTCTAATGGGTTCTGGTTCTGGTAAGACAGCGGGGTGGAAGGGCCTTGGCTACATCCATGTATGTTCCTGATGGCATCTCTGGGTGGGAGGACGTGCATCATCTACTCACACCTTGATGACGGGAGACGGGAGGTACGTGCGCCAGGTTTCTAGAAGGTGGCTTGCGTAGAGACCTGGTGCCAAGTCGCAAGTTGCACTAGGTTGGCCAAAGAGTGGTGGATGGGGCGCTCGAGTCGTTCGACGGCCTCCAGCCACATGTCTCAAGGGCGTTCGCAAGATCCATGGACAATAGAGCAGCCACTCGGCTTGGGCGTATTGAGCCATATGCGACATATGCAGAGGGCGTAGATCATGACCAACAGCCTGGCAGCAGTGGTGGAGGTGCGCAAAGAGCCGTGAATGGATGCGGGCACCTGCACGGCAAACGTGCGGATCGCAGCAGCGAGACGTGACGGGACGCGATGCCATGCAGTGTGATGAATGGTACGTGACAGGCATCTGTTTGAAAGGCGGTGGCCTGTTTGAGTGGTTTCTAGACCATTGTCGCCCCTTTCCTGTCACCCTCTTAGCTTCGCTACTCTGAGTCGTAAGATGGGCGGTATCGAGAAGCATAATGCCTGCAGCTTCGGGAGCGGTGGCCCTGGTCTCCCGCGCCGGCACGGCAGCACTTCCCCAGCTGGTAAGGACCAGCTGCTGGGCGTTGACGGGCGGAAACCGAACGTCTTCCTGGTGCATCGCGCATCGCGCATCGCATCGCATCGAGGGAGAAGCAAGCAACAGCTGTCAAGGGAGTGCCAGTGGGAGCCGTCCCGGAGCCGCACCCGCCCAACGGGATGGCCATGCATGGATGCGAGGAAGGGATCACCACTCTAACTCCATCATGGCGAGGTTGGGTTTTTCGGATGACCGACACACACACACACACAAAAGAGATGGTCAGATTCGACGCCTCATCCCACCCCAGGACGCATCGGCCACAACGTCCGTCGTCCCATTTTCCTAATCTCGTAACACGCCGGCGATCTAGCATCGGAGGACCATCAGAGGCTACGGAGTGCTCGAGACATGTTGAGACAAAGAGGCGGCCGCTACAGTTTCTCGAAGCCCGTCAGAACAATGACAATGGGTGCGCCCAAGGGCCGTGCAGCGCCGGGGTGGAGGGGGAGAGCGACGCTGTACGCTGTAGAGCTTATGAGCGCTAGGCCATGGCGCTGAGCGACAGAAGGGGAGGTGGGTGTGAGGCTGCCCGAGGCGTGAGTTTAGGGGCAAAACGGACGAGAGCCCCGAGCAAAAGGATGGCAGGGTTCATGGGAGATGGGGAAGCAGGAAGACACATTTGCATGGGCAGGGGAGATTGGAAACACGGGGCGAGCTGGAGTTTACGCAGGGCGGCGGTGCGCCAAGTTACAGCGAGAGTCCGGGCATGGGTCGGGTTGAGGTTGAGTGCGAGCGTTGCTAGCGACCTGCTAGGGAGTTCTGCGACGTGCAACCTGCGACGTGCCTGCGGCAAGCACGGAGGGTCGATGGGACGAGACTATTCCCAAGCAGGCTTCCCAGTCGTTCCCAATTTCTAGAAGTCTTCGAGAAGCCTTCCGTGGCCAGCTAGCCTAATTTCCCAGTCGTAATGCATTGGCCACCGGCCTCTCCACACAGCCAACCACACGTCAGATGGAGGGTCGCCACCCCTGCAGCGCTACACCTCGGGTGCCCTTTTGGGCTGCTGTTTGGCTGGCGAGCCCCCGCTGCACCGCACTAGTGGGCTTTAGGACTGTTATTGGGGATGATTGCCATTGTGATGACTGCTAATGCTGTCCCATGTATTTTTGGTGACATTAATTACTGTGATTGTGATTGCGAGCCCGTCATGTGCGCTTGCCAATGGTGCGGGGACGATATAGGGTTGGTTTGCGAAGTGGCTGTGGGAAAGCCACGAGTATGCAAGGCTAGATTGGCCATTGAGCTTTCTTAGGCGATCGTGATGTGCCACACACACGCGCGCGCGCTCACCATGACAGCCATGTTTCTTTCCTCGAATCGGGGGGTGGCCAGGCAGGGGGGGGGGAGATACTTGCACGGCTTCTCAAGTACCGACGGATGTACAGGTATCGCGCACAGTGCACAGCGGCTCCAGGTCCCACTGCCCTACCCTACCCTCCCAAGCGGACTCGACAGCGACTCGATGTGCTGCTCGCTGGGTGGTGACCGCGGCAGTGCCCAGGCCATCCGCTCCAGATCCGATTGGGCGTGTGTCCAAACCTTCTGGGGCAGAGGGCCTGATCCATGTGTGAGGTGAGCCACAGTCGACAAACATCCCACAAACGGAAGACGTGTGCGTGTTGAGTGCATTAAATTCACGACCCCGTCCAGCAAACGCTCACCCGTCCCAGGGCTTCCGACACCCTGATCCATGACCTAGGGTTCTGAATTTGGATTTACCCAGTCGCATCTGCTCAGTGGAATGAGCATCCCACCCCAAGAAAGAAAAAAATAACCCAGGTCCCCAAACCAGGGGGTCGTGTTGCCAGCCTGGGTCAAGCGAGCGATGCATTGCCCGAGTGCTTGGGACGATGTCCCGTACGACGCGGGTAATTGATGGACAATCAGATGACCCGTCAGAGTGACTGCCGCTCGTCGTTTGATTGCATCATAGCCTTTTCTGGAAGCTGTGCTAATTACCCTCTGCGCTCTACGGGGAATTAGGGACTGGGGAGGGGTGGTTGGGCATTAGTGGTTTCTTGCTCGCAGTCGCCGAGATTTCAAGTACACCAGCCGCAGGTGGTCGTGATGGGAGATGAAAACTAGTAGCGATCGATAGCATCACGTAGGCCGTTGCAGGCCTGTCAAGCCGCCAAAACCTGGAGACAGAGCTGAAGATTTGGGCCGTGCTGCGAGGAGGTGGGCACTCAGGTGAGGCAAGCCACAGCAGGCGACGCGACACCGCCGGCGCTATGGAAGATGGACGGCCAGGGATCGAGGGAGAAACGGCTTCTGGAAGCCACCTCAGATCTGCCACCCGCAATGGAGTGTACGCAGGCCCGTGGCCCTGGCCTGACAGCCCAGCTCCGCCGTGCGCTCAAAATGTCGGCCCCCCGTTGATTGCCCAGGGCATTTTGGGCTTGGGGGCGCACACGCCATCACCTCGGCCCTACAGGGGGTCCGAGGGTGTCATGACGTCGGCGACGGACGAGCAGGGGCTCGGCCTGGGGTTCACCGTGTGGTTTGGGGTGTTCGTTGACAGCGAAGAAAAAAAAAGAAAAAGAAAGAGGCTTCGGGGGGGTAGAGGGTCAGAGAGAGGCCTGTTCGCCATCCCGAGGAAGAGGAAGAGCGTATCAGAGGGGCTCAAAGGGTCCTCTTACTGAACGCTTGCATGCATCGGTATGGCATCTCACGAAATCGCATCGGTATCGGCGAAAACCCACTTCCCATGGGCATGGCATGGTACGGCATGACCACCTCTAACGAGGAGCAGCAGTAGTCAGGAGCAGGAGCACTATGGAGCAAGCAGAAGCAGGACTAAGGAGCAAATAAGGAGTTGGTACACAGGAGCAGGAGAAGGAGGAGCAGCAGCGCAGCAGCAGCAGCAGCAGTTGGATGAGACCCTGTTTCGTTCTGCCTTACCACTTGGATGTGACGGTTGGTGACGGATCGCGTCCGGCCATTTGATTAATTAATTCTCCTAGACAATCATGGTTCAAGATGCGACGACCAAGCATAGTGCATCGTATCGTATTATTCCGAGGCCGCATTAAATCAACCTGGAACCAACCGTTTGGCCATGGCAGGTCCAAGAGTCATCCCCCTAGCCAAGAGCAGAGTGTCTGGGGACGAGAGGCGTCCACTCGCATCATCAGCATAATATCGCCGACCCAACCTGCTCAAAGGTACGACGGCCGACGTACCAGGCTGACAGGGACAGGCCTGTTTCGCGTTTGCCTCGCAGGCTCTGACCGGGGTGGCTCCTGATGCCATCAACTTACCAGGAGAGGTTAAGGCACCATTGGCATGGATGGTTTCCCTCTGCTCGAGTCCAAGGCTTTGTGCCCGGGTAGATGAGCAGGACCACCCGCTGGTCCCCGCCCTGCGCTCTCCGACGGTGCCCTTTCCAGCGAATGCCAGCCCCCCCGCGGGACCCCTAACGGAGGAGAAGGGCTTTCCCCTTGAGGTACCGTCTGCCTCCGCCCATTGCTCGATGGGGCGCCGCCGCGGCGACCGGGATGAGGGGGGAGGGCACCGAGGGCTCCTGGGATGGGCAGGATGACGCTGGGCTCTGGGCGCAATGCTATGCTGGACGCTGGGCTGGACCGCACTGTCTTCCGGCACTGTGCAGGGATACCTTGCTCGCGGGACGCTTGGAGTGCATCTTCTAGCCTCGTCCAAAACGTCTCCATTCTCCAACTTCCCCGTCGGCCACAGCACTGTCGATTCGCTCGGTCGGTAGCCACCCGTTCGTTTCAATTCGTAGCGTCATTTCCCCTTCTGCTTGGGCTCGAGGTAAAATCCACATCCGCCTGCGTCCACAGAAGGGAAGGGGTGGAGGGTCCCTCATCTTGGGAGGTGCTATTTTGATGCTGCTTAGTCTATCTTATTGAGCCCACCGTCTCTTGCATGCCTGCACGCCCTCTCCGGCGCCCAACTGCCACGCCCCTGGCCCTTCCCTTCTCCTCTCCTCTCCCCTCAATCTATGTACCTAAAAATTTTGGCTCCAATTCCAATTCACACCCCCATCTCGCTATGCCCACCTTCCTTTGCGCTCACCCACACGCCCACGCCCTTTCACACTCCAGATTCGAGAATAGTACCGCGCAGTGTTGCGCTCGCACGCTGAGCTGGCTGTCGCCTCTTGTTCATCCTCTGGGAGTTATAATAGTGTCCGGGAACCCCCCCATGCCGCGTTTTGTCCCAAGCTCCTGCCCGTGATCAAAAGCTTCCTCATCCTCCACCATCATTCCTTTTTCGCCTCGACTCTGCGGGTTCATCCAACAATCCATCAACGTTTCTTTATTCCTTTGCCCTGCCTTGCCACTGCCACCCCCCGTCCCGTGCTTGGCCCAAGTCACCGCCCTTCCACAGAGATCTGCCGCATCGAACGAAAAACAAAAAAAGATCCCCCCCTCCAAACTCTTCCAACAATACAATCAATATAACCAAACACCAACGCCGTTTGCATCGTCTTCCGCTCCCGCAAACTCCGACTACCGGTGAGTTCAGCCAATTTCCCTTTCTAGTACTGGTGCAGTCGCCCTTGCGTTACCTTCTTCCTGGATTCCTTGTTCACTTGCTACTTTCTTTCATTGCCGTTGTTTGATCCCTGCTCCATCGCGCCGCTGTTGGTTTGCACGGCGCGTGTTGGGGGAGTCCCGCTATTCACGCCCTCCACCCCCCATCCCTGCCCCGAGAAAAAAAAAAAAAACTCCCAGACCAGGGCCTCCACTCCACGGCCACGGCTTTGCCTTGCCTTGTTCACGTCCCGCCTAGAGACCCAAACCTGACATAAAGGCTTGGCCCCTACCTGGCCTCGATCGAGCATCAAACTCCTTGACCTCCCCTCTCCCCGTTCCCCTCGATCACATTCCTTGGTTTACATCTCGGTCCGATCTTCTTGCGTCTTGCTTTCGACTGCCGTTGGAGATCGCCCACCTCTTCACTCTCTTTGCCCTTCCCGTCACCTTCCCTCAGCACGTGTCGGACGTTCACGGTTCCTGCATTTGGAGTGAACAGACCACCCTGAGATCCCTTGCTCGCCTTACAACGTCGGCTGCTGCACATCCCACCTCGCAACGACATAGAAAAAACGTCACCGCGTGAATCACTGTTGACTAAACGTTCTGCGCCACTCAGGTCACACTCTCACACACCACAAATCGTCTCGCCCGCTAGCCGGCCTGCAAATTTCTTCCAACGCTCTTCGTCCCCTTTCCGCCGCTGCCTGCAATAAGCTTTTTTGCTTTGCGAATTTCGCGTCGCCCGAAACACAACCTCTCACTTGTCGCGGGTCGACCTCTTTGTCTCCCTTGCCTCCCATCCTCCCTGCAAAACAAAGCATCTCCGGCTCTTGCAACGTGTGGTACATCAAAAAGGTACGTCGCATGGCTTGCTCTGGTTACATCATCCATTTTCCATCTGGGAGCCGGCACTCGCTTCTCCCTTGAATAGTCTTCTACCCCCTGCCTCGTCATCCACAGCCATGCCAATGCAAGGGGGCAAACTGTCTTGACTTCGGCACTTTTGCTCCTTCCCAATACCAGTTCTCGACTATGAAACATTCGAATTTGAAGCTGACCTCGCCGTTTTAGCCACCAACCGCTTGACCGCCTCCTCTTTCTCTCGTTCGAACGCGCTTAGTTTCCCAAATGTCAGTAATGAACGGCATGCGATCACCAGCTCCTACGGAGGTCATGGGCATTACGAATATGCTGAACCAAAAAGCTGGACAAATGCAACTTCAGAACTCTCTCCTCGATCACCAACACCACCTCGTCAAGACCGACCCCATGGAGCGATCCGTTTCTCCCCACGGCTCCGAGCACTCCCAATACTCTACTCCTCACAGCATCGCCCGCGCCTACCCTTCACCATCAGCCATGCAGGCACCGATGCACATCCCCAACCCTATGCCCGGCGCCATGCAGCTTCCTGGCTACCCCGACATGCCCAACATGGGAATGCCCATGCAGCACATGCAACAGATGGCTCCTCAGCCCCAGCAGGCTCCTCCTCCTCAGCAGCCCGTCAAGGCCTACCCTTGCAGCACATGTGGAAAGGGATTCGCCCGACGAAGTGATCTGGCTCGTCACGGTACGCAAAATCAGCGCCTCGAACAACCACTGACTGCTTGCTAACGAGAAGAATACAGAGCGCATCCACAGCGGTGTCCGACCTCACGTTTGCGACTGGCCCAACTGTGGAAAGCAGTTCATCCAGCGATCTGCCCTGACTGTGCACCAGCGTGTGCACACTGGCGAGAAGCCTCACCACTGCGAGACTTGCGCCAAGGTACGCCGCACACTTGAACCACACACCCAGACCTCAAATGCTAACTCGTGGACAGCCCTTCAGCGACAGCAGCTCTCTTGCCCGCCACCGACGAACCCACTCTGGCAAGCGCCCCTACAAGTGCCCCTACGCCGACTGCCAGAAGACCTTCACCCGCCGAACCACTCTCACTCGCCACCAGAACCACCACAGTGGAACCATCGAGGAGGCCGCAGCTGCCACAGCCGCCGCGCTTGCCGCGTCCAAGTCTAAGGGTCTGACGCAGGCTCGATCCGAGAGCGACCACATGTCCAACCACGGCTCTCCTCTCACCACTCCTTCGCCCGGCCAGCGCAACATGTCCATGTCACCCAGCGTGGACCTCTCCGGTGCCAACGGCATGCACCGCCACAACGACTTCCAGTACCTCCAGCAGAGCGGCTCGCTTCCCGTGCACCTCCGCGTCGGCAGCCCTACCTCCACCTCATCCGGTGGATACAATCCCATGCGACCTACTTCGCACCCCAACGGCTACGGTCCTCCTCCCATCCTGGAGCCCAGCCTGGAGCAGCACCAGTCCAGCGGCCCTGGAAGCGCCGGTGGCAGCCCCCACATGGCCAACGTTGGCTGGCAATCACCCTCCAACGTGGCCTCGCCAACTCAGCAGCCCGGCAGCTACGTCTACCCCGATCCTGAGGCCTACCCCTCCAATCCCGCGATGAACCAGATGTACTACGGCGCTCCCCACATGCGCCGCCCCCAGAGCACCGAGCCTGGACTGGTCAACATGGCTTAGATGGCCTATAAACCGTCTGCAGAGGCTGCGGAACAGACCGGTGACGGTCTCGGGTCCGCGGCTCAAACTCTTTGATACCCTGTATTTTGACAAAGATGTGCCCTGTTTTCCGGGGCTTGGATGTTTTCCACTGCGGCGTTTTTTTCTTTTTGGACTGGATCCCCCTCTACACCGCTCAAAACTGCGTGGACACGGATTTACATGCTCGCGGTCACCTAATAATATCACGCCGACCCTGGGAGTGGGCTCACTCCTTGAAGGAGCATGTTTGGAACGCTCTTCTCTCGCGTTGGTCATTTTTCTTAATTTCCTTGGGGATTCCCATCAATCACGTCGATTCATCATTTTTTCCTTTTTGTTCAAGCTCGAAATAGACTGGCGGCCGGTTACCTTACGATGATGGACATTGTCTTCACGATATTCAAAGGGAAGGGAGTTAACTGGAACGCCGCTGCTATGGCTTTCAAAGGCAGAAAGCAAAACAACAGGCATTATGGGAACACATAAGAGGTTTGGCCTGTTGGCATGTATTTAGTACCTTATAGAGACTTGGACTTGGGACTGGGAAAGCATTATAGACTTGTGAATTTTGTGCGATGACAATCAAGACTTTGACACTATTTATCTATCCTTTGCATGCAAGTGACGTGATTTTGACGACCTGAGAGCACAAAGCGCCCGCGATTGAGAGAAGGATGAGCTTGGACAGCCGCTAATGCAACGACTAGGTTGGCAGTGGACCGTTGGAGGGTCGTTGGAGGGCTGTTGGATCGGGTAGTGATCTGTGCCAACTGCACGGGACTCTTCCCGTTCCCCAGATTCGCGACTAGCCAACGGCGCCTAGATATCGGATCTGGTTGTGGTTGCGACGGGTGGGCGGTTGGACGGTTGGACTGGGGTGCAACCAACTGTCACGGCAGCCGAGAGCTGCGCGCGCCCACTCAGAGCGGCTGGATGGATGGGCCGCGGTGCTAGTTTGATGGGCAATGCATGAGCCTCCCAGCTAAGGAGGCAATGATGGGCATGCGCAACAGCCACAGTGATAGCACGCGGGAAGAGGTGCGTCGAGACGAAGGTGAGCGGCAAGCAGGGGCAGCAGGGGAGTCGAGTCAAGCAAGGTCGAAGGTGAGAAGAAATCAGGCCATCCAGGGCCCTCAGCCGCCCTCCCAGATGCCCCCGCCGGGGACAAGAGGGGAAACGGCCGATGCGTTAAGCCGTCTCGTTTAATTCGTTTGGCCTCGTTTTACCATTTTTACTTTTTGGTTTCTCACTTTCTGGCTCGTGAGTGGGCGGGAGCTTGGTCTCTTTTTTCCATTTTTGCTTTTTATTTCTTAGTTGGGCAAACATATAATTTTTTTTCCCCCTCTTAGTTTGGGTTTTATCTAAACCCACCCTTCCGTCGGAGTTTTTATGTGGTTTGGTGCCGGCGCTGCGACTTTGGGGGAATTTTTGTATTTTTCTGATTTGTAATCGACGACATATCAAAAAATCAACGGCCTCAGCAACGCAACGGCATTCGACGAAGCCGGTGGGGCAAGTTGTCATATTGCCCCGACGGCGGGCTCCTCGTGCATGGCGCGCGAAGACATGGCTGAGAAAAAAAAAGGGTACAGCGATGATGCGCGAGGTCGCGGGTTGGTGGTTTGGCCTTGGTTCTTCCTTGCTTGGAGGTGAGGTGAGCGAGCGGGGAGGGGCTTGGCTTGATGCCGGCCGTTCATGTATGGGGCTGAGAAGAGGAATGGGAGATGAGACGAGGCGGGAGGAGTAGGAGTAGGAGGAGGAGTCGGGAGCATAAGGAGGACAGGTTCATCATCTTGGCCTCTTCTCTTGCTTTTCCCTTTCCGCATACTAATAGTCGTGTACATGTGTCCTCCCTGTTGCGACTTCCCTGGTCGTCACCATAAGCATACACTTGCTGCACCTTGTGTTTCCTGACTCTCCTTCTGCTCCTGCTCCTGCTCCTCCTCCTCCCCCCCTCCCAGTTGCTCTCTGGGCCTCTCTCTCTTCCTTCGCGCCTCGGAGTGCTCTCAATCTATCCGCCATGCTCGTCGATATCGTGGTCCACGCCGACCTCCTCTGTGCCTGGTGCTACCTCGAGAAGCGCAGTCTCGAGGCGGCCATCTACCGCTACAGAGCCAGTCACCCAGACGTCGACTTTCGTGTTGTTTGGAAACCGTATTTGCTCTATCCTACCGTCCGAAAAGGTAATACAAGCAATCTCGCATACACTCCCCAACGAAAACCCCCATGCTTCCCTCCACCACTCGTCGACTATGCCATTCCATTCTAGTCTTGATAGTCTTCCATGCCCGCAAATGCCATTTCCATGAACAACATAGGAAACCGAAGCAGAAATAGGACTGACTCGAACCCCCCTTTTCTTGTTTGGCTCTACAGGTGACAAGCGATCCTTATACACAAACATCATGAGCTCCGAGCGGCTCCTCAGCTTTACACGGGGCGTCCACGCCGCAGGCACCCGCTACGGCATCAACTTTGCCGTTCAGGGCACAACAGGTCCATCGCAGCGCGCCCACCGGGTCGTCGCCCTGGCTCTCGCCCGCCTGGGCCCCGAGGCCCAGTCCGCCGTTGTCGAGGCCTTCTTTCGCGGCCACTTTGAGGAGGGCAGGGATCTCACCAGCGACATGTGGCTTATCAGCGTGGGCCGCAGCGTTGGGCTCCTCGCCGCCGAGGTCCAGGAGGCCCTCCGGAGCGACGACATGGGCCGCACTCTCGAGGCCGAAGTCCGGGCCGCTATGGCGGGAGGCGTCATCGCCGTCCCGAGTGTCCTCATCGGCGGCAGGTACAGTGTCGGGGGCTTCCAGGAGTCGTCACTGTTCGAGGGGGCCTTTGAAAGATACTTGAGGGACGAGAGGCAAGCCATGTTATTGGCAAGGTCGACTATCCCGCACTCACCAAGGTTAGCATTGGCGACGACGACGACGACGACAACAACACCACCAAGACTGGAAGCAGCTCTGGAAGCATCACCATCACCACCACTGGGTTCACCATCACGATATCTACCAGTAATGGAACCCGTAATAGCAGACCCATGCATCGACCCAATGCTACCAACAATTGTAACGATAGGGGACCCCAAGAAGTCAGGTCGACCAAACATCATCAGGACCGACGTGTATATTGACGAGGGAACAGACGTGCACTCGCGCAAGAAGAGAAGAAAAGGGGAATAATGTGTCTAGTTGAACCATTATGCTGATTCGAAAACATATACTGACGCTTGATCTGTTGCGTCTCTTTGTCTACCGTTGCCTCCTCATGCTGATGACTTATACCTTGCGCTTTTGGGTTCAATAATAAACCGAAACCTACCTAACCCTTCCCCTCAACGCCACTTATATATAATAAGGAAAAAGAAAGACTTTAACCCCGCCTCCGTGTCCATTAAAAGGAGACAGGGGTTATGATAAAAAACAATACATGCACAAGTACAAACGCTCCCTCGACGTCCTGTATATAGGAGCCAGGACTCCGCCTACAATCTCCCTGCCCGTCCACACGTGTTCTTCCCGTTGATAATAAAAAGAAGAAGAAGAAGAAAACACACGCGGATCGAGCTCACCGTCGCATGCCACTGTAGTCCTGCATCAGATGGGCCATGTGCACGTTGGTCGCCTTGCCGATGCGCTTTCCGGCACGCTTGCGCGGGGCCTTTGCCTTTGCGCCCGCGCCCTGGTTGGCCTTGTTGGGGTCTTCGCTGGTGGGCTTCTGGCCGACGCTGACGAGCTTACGGTGCATGTCCTCGACGCTGGGGATGGGCACGCGGTGCCACATGGCGCGGAACTCGTCCTGGACCTTGAAGTGCAGGGAGGCGTCGTCGGGCCAGACGTAGCGGGGCAGGTTGTCCTTCTTGGTGCGGACGACGAGGATCTTGTGCTCCGTCTCGAGCTGGGCCAGGGTGTCTTCGCAGTCGGGCCAGCCGTCCTTGAGGTCCTTGACGGAGACGCCCGAGGCGTCCGTCTTGCGCTGCAGGTGGGCGAGCAGCGACGTCGCATCCTTGACGCCGGGGATGATGGGCCGGTGCGAGTACTTGCCCGTTTCCCAGGTCTGCTCGCTGAGGCTGGCGTCGGGCTTCCAGTCGATGCGCGGGTGGCCCCGGAGGCCCTCGGCGAGCTGCTGCTTGTGCTCCTCGGTGTAGTTCTGGAGACTGAGGTGGTCGATGATTTCCTGGATCGTCTTGGCCTCGCCCTTCTTCTTGAGCAGGTCGACCGCGAAGGTCATCTGCGTCTTGACCTCGGCTCCATAGCCCGTCAGCTGCGGCTGCGAGTAGGGCACATCGGGGACCGTCTCGCGCTTGCGCTTGGCGCTCGGGGTGTTGGGGTCCGAGGTGGCGGAGGGCGAAGGCGAAGGCGGCGCGAGCGACGGCACCGCGAGCGACACCTTTTGCGTCGACGGGTTGGAGATCTTGGTCGCCGCCGAGGCGAGCGTGCTCTTGAAGGCGTTTGCCTGCTTGTCGAGGTACGACATGACGGGCGATGAGGATGCAGCGAGCCGCAGCTGGGCCTCACGGGAGACGCTTGCTACAGAAGGAGTTTCTTTTGCCGAAATCCGGAGATGAACGATACGTAGCGGAGGAGGGGGACGGGACGGCGTGGCGAGAGGGCGTGGGACAAAGGAGACAGGGAGAGAAAAAGGACGCTGAGGTCGAGGCGAGTTGAGGCTCAAGTTGAGATTGACGTTGATCCGTGAGCAGCGCGAGGCTGAATAAGGCCAAGTGTGGCGCTGCCTTCAAGTGTGGCGTTGTTGCCTGGTCCGGTCTGGCAGCACTTTCCTGCTCGCTGACAAAGGACCCTTGAACCGAAGCCCATTGACACGTCTCTGTTGTGGGGAGAGAGAACATCTTCTCCCCCCGCGCTTCAAGGAATGATTAGATTTGACGATTTCTTTATCAGATAAGCTGTGTTTTGCAAATGTACTAGTATGCCACCCCATCTCACAATGTTTGGGAGCACTGCAGTTCTCCACATTGAACACTTGAGGCTACAAAGTGTCATGACCAGGGGGGGGTCTTGGATGAAGAAAGATGTAAGAGGCGTGGCCCGATTTAATTACATTAATAAATGCTTGGTTTGGCCCCCCTCCCCCTATGGTCTTTCATTATTCATGCCCCCATGCGTTAAAGGGGGGGATTGACGTCTTCTTTATTTTTTCTTAAACAAAACACGGATGATGGCCCAGGGTCTTGTTTTATTACCCTTGGCTTGGGTGCTAGCCAACAAGACCCCCACCATGGTCAGCCCGTGTGTTTGTTTAAACGGACTAACCGCTAGCGCTTCACTTGCAAAAGGCCCTCTTAGATTTTATACTTGCGCAATTACAAGTAAATCTAAAACATTGTATTCCTCACAATGAAAAAGTAAAACCTAGATGATGAAATTAATACAATCCGAGTGAGGTGGGCCAGTGAACATGTGGCTAAATTCCCCGAAGTCCCTGGGCGGGGCTGCTCGGTGTGTTTTCCAGCCTTGTACAGACGTAATGGCCTGTTATCCAGATTGAGAGCATGGGTCTGAGAAATCATGTCAAAGTCGCATTGCATCGTGATGAATCGTTTTACGTCGATTAAAAAAAAGAGGATATACATCTACAGCCCAAAATATTCCTCCCCTTTGTTCCGAAATGTCCCATTGCAACACCATGCTCCAAAGCCGTGCCTTGCGCGCGGCAGAAATTGTGCCCCTCGACAAGGATGAGATTTGACCACTCTGGCCCCCCCAACAAAAAAAAAATCGGGATGCAGGGGAGATTAGAACCGCCCGCTAAAATCGTCATGTCCAAGTCAGGATAGTGATGTGCGCGCCGTCTAATATGTCCTGTCCCCAAGGCCAAACGGTCAATTGCATTGACATGTGCCTGCCGAATTGTTGTTGGCCTAGCTGCGCTAGATTCGCTGAAAAATCATTGCAATGTGCGATAGATGCGATACCTGGCCGGGTAGTCTTTTTTTTTATTCCAGGGATGCGCTTAAGCGCTCTGGTTCTCGGCAGCAGCCTGCTGCTGAAGGTACTGGTAAGCCAGGTAGGCAATGAATCCACCGCCAACGACGAGGGAGTAAGTGCCTAGGCTGAGGCCACCGCCCTCGTTCTTGCCGGGGGCGTTGATGGGAGGAGGAGCGCTCTTGGGGCCAGGGTCGCCGGGCTGCAACAAGCACATGTCAGTACTGGGTGTGATTCAAGGCAATTGGGAGGTGGGGGGGTTTTTCTTCTTACCGATCGCTTGAGCTCACCAACGTAGAGCTTCTCGAGAACCTCACGGGCCTCGTCACTGTGGCCGACATCCTCGAAGGCCTCAGTGGAGTCCTGGCCAGCAACGTCCAGCATGACCTCCTCACCACCACTGTGTAATACGTTTGTTAGTCAGACGAAATGCTGCTGCGCCGAGGCAATGTGGCCTCTCGCGGGAAGAGTTATGAGACGTACGGGTGCTCGTCAAGGAACTTGGTGCAGTCGTAGACCTTGTCGTGGATCACGACATACATGTCGTTCTTGGTGTTGTGCTCAGCAACATCAACGTAGGAAAAGACCTTTTCGTCCGACATGGTTGCGGTGTTGTTGGTGTTTGGCGGGGGAAGGTGGTTTCGAAGAGCAGGCAACGGGCGCGAATGGGATGGTGAGGCTGGTCGGTTCCGGGCGAGGGAAGCAATGGGAGAGTTGAGTTGAAGAGGGAGAAGTCGAACTGCAGAAGATGGAAGAGGGAAGAAGACAGTGGAGGAAGACGGCCTTAATGGATAACGGGAACGAGAGACAGAGAGCGCTGGGCCCCTGTCACGGCAGACAGGGACAGGTACTTCCCGACACAGTGAGCGCAGCCGGGACTGGGGGGGCAGTTGGGACTGGGACGAAGGAGGGTACAAGCTCGGGTACCGCCGTGGTACCGCCCAAGGTTAGTCCAGACGGGCGGAATGACCACCTTTTGCCAACCCCAACGGCCTTATTAAGCGGGCGTTGTGGCTCCAACAGCGGTCAACGGTGGCTACCTGTCCTTGATCGCAAAAGGACCCACGTTGTGAGCGAGGTACCTAGAAAGTATCTGGGACGGCACAGAAAATCAATGTATGTTTGTGATGCGCAAGGACCGACACTTTCACTGGGATGGATGGATGGTAAAAAAAGGCAATGCGCTTTGGCTACCACGGTACGACAGATACTGTACGAGTCGGTACACTCCTAGCCGCAGGAGTGACAGCCCAGGTTTATTAACCCGGCGCACCCACTGGCACTACGACTACGAGGAAAATGAGTAAAAAGGTCGACGCCATGGGACCGCCGCGTGCTCTTGCTGGTCTTGGTCTGGGTCGTGAGGGCATGGCATGTACTGGTGTGCTGGTACGATTCGGTGAGCACCAGTTCCGACCCAAGCTCGGCCACCCAGGTTTCGACCCATACGGGCCCCATGAGTCCGCCGCCAGCGCCGCCCAATCAGCGAGTCAGCGCGGTAATATCGGCGCATGCCATTGGGCCGTTGCGCCTGATGCTGCGTCAAGGTTCCAGGGGCTAGCTCCCTGGCCCTCTCTCGAGTGGGAGATTTCGCTTTTTTTTTTCTTGGACAATCTTGTTGCCGGCAGGTTAACAACTGGTACCCTTATCGGATTCCCAGGTACGAATACGCTGCCTGCGTGTGCGTGCGTGGGTGCGATGCGCTCCGGCCCCGGCTTTTCCCACGCTTCAACGAGTAAACGAGTAGTACGGCAACGATAATGGTTCGTCACCGTCATTTCACCCTTTTCTCTCAGTGTCCGTCTCTCTGTCTCTCCTCTCCTGGCCCTCCCCCCCCCCTCCCTGCGAGAGCGAAAGCGAAAGGCAATGGACGGATATTGTCGCACATTGTTTCTTCATTGACCCCGGAGCCCGGAATCCGGAATTACACCCGAGGATATTTTCTGCATTGTTGTCCAATTCCGCTACTTATTCTAGCCCGTTATTTCCGCCCGGATTCGTTTTTATTCTGGATATGGTTTTGCTATCTTATCGTCGGGGCGGCCCCTCTATCGTAGATTAAACGAAAAGAAAGTGTCGAAGAAAAAAAAAGTCGGGGCATTGATATCCAGGACAACTGGCGATGCGGCCCCCCTCCCCCAGACTACCTACCACCACCACCCAAACCTGAAATTCTTTCCTTTGTGGCCTATGCGGATTTTTCCCCCGAGTTTCCGCCCCAGGAGGGAAATTTCCCCATTGAGAAAAACCTCGGGCTCGGCCAAAGAGAATAGAGGAGAAAAAAAAGAAGATGCTTCGCACCGAATCATTCGGTATGCCGGACACCATGCCGACTCGCTGATGGCGCCTCGGTCACTTGTAGGCTAGGCACAAGTTCTTTCTTCCTTCCCTCTGTCCTCCGAGGAAGCGACTTGCCGCCCACTCCCGCCCACTCTTGCAAGCTCGCACTACCCCGCCTCCGCGGAATCCGCGAGGGTCACCTGGTTACTTGGCCTGCGATAGGTGGTGCCGTTGGGTGCGTTGTGTAGAGGAAGAGCAAAAAAAAACCGGGGAATTGGAGTTTGGGGCGAACCGATGGCTCCTCCAACCACTGTGGACAGCGTAGCCACTTTGCCTTCTGTTCTTCTCCCCGGGGCCGGGAGAGAGAGAGCCTCAAGCTAGCGCACTTGCCGACTCTGGCCATTCTCGCCCGTACACTTCTCCGATCGAGACAAGCGGACATGCCGATTCCCGGATTCCCGAGGGCCTGCCCCGGGTGGAGGAAGGCGGGGTTATGTTTTCTTGGTGGGCGGGCGCATTTGGGCATGTGCGAGAGCGTGTGTGCATACAGCGCGCGACCTTGAGCTCTTTCTAGGCATGATATACGGAGGTTTCCTTGTCGAAGTGCTCCTCAATTGGCAGCGTTGACACGAAAAAACACCAAGAACTAACTTTCTTGCACCATCCCTTCCCACCATCTCCCTACCCCAGCTAGTCATGCAGCAGCAGCATCGGCTGTGGAGTTCGGATCGCTGAGCATAGCGATGATGAATATCTATTGCCCGTGTTTGCATTGCCTGCGAGGCTGGTGGTCTTTTGCATTTTGATCAGTTTGACCTGTCCCGTAATCACAAAGGTGCACTGTAAACTAGTTTCACCCCGGACCGGCTCTCGCTGTTGTCCGCAACTTGGATGGACCCCCCAGATCGACGTCATGTTTTGTTCTCTAAAAAGTTTCGGACAATTGCGACAGATAGTCCCCGCGAGTCCGTCGTATCAGCGTGTTTCATGAGAAACAATCTCCGTCCGTCGGACCCGGTGCCCGAGTGGACAATCTGGCTCTCGCAAGACGACATGGATACCCCATTTTCTTTGTTAAACTTCCCGGAGTGCCGCTTCCCCTCCCGCGCCTCGTCACAGCCTCCGTCGGCATTTGGCAACAAGTTATCCGCGGTATGGGGGTTGCAGTGAGGCAGGCAAACTAAACTGGTCTGTCTAGCCGGCTGGGTTGGATAGAATGGCACCACCACCACCACTACCACCACTCTTGATGAATTTGCTCCCGAGGTGAAATCTTTTGACCGGTCGGCTCGATTCTGCCATCATGTGAATGCTTTGCGTGTTTCAAAGAAGAAAAAAAGTGGCAGCACCCACGAATCCCATCAGCTGTGCGGATGGGGAAATAGATTCGTCCGTGTGTTGCGATCGGGGGCGTGATTGCAACCCCCACTTGAGTGTAATACATATGGGACCCCTGGGGGAAAAGAGACAGGCAGATCCTGTTCAGGCAAGTCGGCTGAGATCTCAGTGGGATTTGTGGCTGCAAAGAAGAAGAAAAAAGCAAACACATTCAGCCCGGAGAGAACTTGCTGCTCCGCAGGTCATGCTCGGCTGCTTGTAGGATGGGGTAATTCGGGTTGCAGCTGCATATCCTACATGGCGCCCACTGATAGCCTCGAATTGCCCAGAACAGCAACTCCACCATTTCACGAGCTACCAGGCCCCACAGTCTTGACTTTCCAAATTGGCACGGTTGCTATTCTAATCATCATTTCAAGTGCTACTGTATCGTCATGCCGTTCGGCTGTCAAGCTGGGTGGTGGGGATTCCCGATCTAAGCATGCCCACATATCGATCCGCTTCCAGCTTTATCGGGACTGCGCAGGATGAACCTGTGCCAGTCACCCCTACGATCTTTTTAGGCCGGGTCTTGATCCAACTGCGCTGCTGCACCGTCTCTCATTGACGGCGGCCAATCTATCGCCTCGCGCCTCCGCCTCCAATGTCCTGGCCGAGTCGGTAGCTCGTCACGCGGTCCCACTCAATCTTCTGTCTCGTGACGGGCAGCTGTCGTCGCAGGGCCTTGAAGGCACCCTCGCTGAGCTCGATGAATCCACGGTTAAGATCGTCCTGGTACTTTCTCTCCGAAGCGGAAATCTCCTTGATGATGCCGGCGCCGGTGCCGGATGGGATAGAGGCAGCGGTGGGCTTGTTGGTCAGCAGTCGCACGTTGCCGTCCTCGTAGTAGTGGACATCGACCTTGACGGAGCCGTCAAGGTTTCCTGTCGAGGGATCGAAGATGTACAGGGATCTCCAGCGGCCGTTCCTGCATGGTGCGTTAGCAACTCTGGTGGTTATGCCAATTGGTCATGGGGGCACGTACCAGAAGTTGTTGGGGCTGTACTTGTTTGCAACGATGATAATGGCGATCTTGGAGTCCTTCTCGATGGGGTAGACGCCGTATGAGGCGCTGGTGAAGTGCTCCTCAACGTAGGAGCCGAGGCTCTTGAGGGTCGATTTCCTATTGAGCCTAGTTCAGCATCATGTTGCAGCTGGTTCGCAAAGGAGAAGGACTCACACGAGGTCTGCCTGTGCACCCTCCAACACGTAGCTCTGCACAGCACTAGCTTTCTACCACAGGGTTAGTATATTTGCACCGTGCAGTTCGTGCGGCACGGCTCTGCACCAACCTGGGTTGTGTGGTCGAACTCGAAGCTGGAGGAGCTCTCGACATCGAAGTATCGGCCGTCACCGAGCGAGTTGTGGGAGCTGATGATGACCTATTTCAACCGACTCAGCACTCCAATTCCACAGACTAACTGAATTTCTCTTGTCGGCCACGTACGGGTTCGCTGCTGCCGGGCAGCTTCACGGTGATAAACTGCTCCTCATTGTACTTCTCGAAGGCGGGGGCGAGCTCGTTGATGATGTTGGGCGAGGAGAGGGTAAGGGCCTTGATGTCTAGCGATGGGAGGGTCAATTTCACAGGCTCTGGACACCTGAAAGCGAGGGACGGGTCGTACCTGCGACAACATCTGCGAGCTTCAAACGAATGTTAGCTTCAGGCGGCGGCCTCGCTCCCGGCGGAGGCGGGGGGCGATGATGGGGGCGATGACGAAAGTACCTCTCCTGGGGGGGCGCCCTCGACAAAGGCCGAGACGGTCTCAAGGTCAGACATGGTATACAGCAGGTAGTCCAGCTACACAGGCGAACAGGAATCTCTTCGCGAGGGAGGGCGGTCGGGCGATGGCGTATGAGGCTCAATGCATGCAAAGTCCGAGACCAAAGGGGAGAACGGGGGGAGGCGGGTGTGGCGGGGCAGCCAGGAGCTCCGAGCGAGCTGATGATGGGAGTGGGGCACCCGTCATGATCAGTGCGTTTACGGAGGATAAAGAACGAGAGGTGGAAAAAGTATAGGAATATAAAATAATAGAACATGGATAATAATTTTTTATTTGATCGCACGCCCGCTTCCTGTATAAAATACACATTTCTAAGTTTGCTAGTGCATTTCTTCAAGGCAACTTCTGGCGTAAACACAGGGCTAATGTCATGGGTCATGGTACTATGGTGGGACAAACCTGACACAACAGTCGCTCGCGGGCATTTACACTCTGTTTGTCCAACCATGCGTATATGGATTAATTATGTATAGAATAAGGATTAATTATTATGATATAGGCATACGAGCTTAGGATTCCGTTTGCATCTTATTTTATCTTGACCAAGGTATTTAGTGTCCTTGCTTAGGGTCTCACTCCGTTCCGTATCGTCAGATTTTTGTCCTGTGGCTTGATGAACGTAAGCAAATTGTAAGATACGAGACTACTTCATGTACATCAGAGGCACTAATATTGCAGTGAACCGGAGTTATCAAGAAAATAGGCGCGGTGCACGGGCGGTGCATCCGAAATGATGACACAATGATGAAAATGAAGATATACACATGTGACAGCGGGATTCATGAGTAGGCGGAACAAAGTCAATGTATATATATATATATATATATAAATAGGAAAGGAGACACGAAGGGATTTTCGTCGAATTGTGAGTTCAATTTCTCATTCCAGATTTTTTTCTTTTCTTTTTGGCGAACGGACTGCAGAAATTGGCATGGGCTTGAACAATCGCCGACAGACATGAAGCATTCTCATACCACATCTATCACATAAAAGCTTTAGCTTCTCTGGTATAAACATTTTGCCACGCAGAGAAATTATGAATTTAATCGTTGGATATGGCGAGATGTATGAGCAAAGGCTTGCAGGCAACGTTGTAGCGCTTGCGCGGAGGGCCTAGGTAAGATGTCTAGTTCGAATGATCTGTACAACTCCAACATATCGGAACACATCTCCTTTCCCCGGTTCTATTATCGCTCAAACCAGTCACACGACTTGCCAAGGCATCCTTTGCATTTCCATTAGCCAATTTGATTGCAAGGGGAAGGCTTTGCTTCCGCAATTACATGTCGTGTAAGTGCAAACGGCACAGTATTGGGGAGGCTGCAGTGGGGTCATGGGCAGATCTGAGGCCAATCAAACCTGGCCGGATAGTGAGAGGCCCGCCTGGGGAACAGACGCTGCCACTCTGACCGAGATACGAAGGGCCCCCTTCTCGATAAACTCGTGATTTTCCCACCTAACTCCCGTTTACTTTATTGTAACGCAGTACAGTGCAGCACCGCAAATTCACACATGGACACCACACCCAGTCTCTATTTAATTGACAAGATGGATTCACCAAGTCCGCTCCTTTTATATTTTTCTAGGCCTCAAGATATCGTTTTTATTTGATGTTTCGCCATTCCATCTCCGAGTTTCCCATTGTGCTATTTGTTGCTGCTGTTCGCATCTGACTTACACCCCATCTCACTATGGAGCCAACGTTCAAGCAAGAGATACAACAAGTAAGTTGGCTCAATTTCTTGCCATGGGCTGGCAAACAAAGGCCAGTTTCATTCATGGAAGATATATTTCACCCTTCTTCATGGCACACTGTATTTATTCATGAGAGACTCGACGTCCCCCACCATTCTCTCCAAATGCCATGCATACTTTTACCACAATCATTTCTTCCATCGAATTCTGCACCATGATTTATGATTTGGTTCTCCTTATAGATGATGTACATTGCCGGCGAGCCATTAGACGTCTCAACCCAAACCATCGCCTTCATCGAAAACATCGTCCATGCTCAAGTGGTTGAAATGGTTAGTTAGCCTGCTTCCCTCCCCCAAACCACCATATCAAGTTTTAATTCGCGATAGTTGACAACGGCCAACGATCTCGCCAACCGCAGAGGCTCTCTCACCTTTTCCAATTCCGATCTCATTTTTCAGATACGCCACAACACCATCCAGCTCGAACGCCTGCGCACTGTCCTCGCATGGAAGAATATCCGGAAGACAGTCAAGGACTCTGATGAGAAGGACTCGTTCGGCGACGAAGCTGCTTTGGAAGCAGAAGCCAGCAACATGCCAAGCGAGCCGCCGGCAAAGAACCCTGCCATTTCTCCTCTCCCTTCGTCGCTGGGTTTGGAGTCGGTGTTTTCGGTCCTCGAGAGCAACCCCGGCCAAGATGACGCGGAAGGCGTCGTCCGAAGCGAGATCTCGTTTGAGACGCTGCGCCAAAACGACGAGCGGACTCGGAACATGACACCCGCCGAGTACGCCATGTGGACCGAGTACCGCCACGCGTCGTTTACCTGGCGGAAGAAGAAGCGGTTCTGCGAGTGGTCGGGCCTCGGGCGCATTGCCCAGAACAGGCCCAACGACGACGTCTTCGACATCCTGGCCTTCCTGACCATGGAGATGGTCAAGTCCTTGACCGTGGCGGCGCTCGAGGCCCAGAGGCGAGAGTGTCCTCGTCAAAACTCGCGCGCAGCAAATCAGCAAAGCAACAACAAGACCATTGGCGTCTTCTCACAGGCGGCAGAACTGAGAAGGCCAATAGAAATCAGGCATGTTCGGTCAGCATACCAGAGGATGCAGATCAGACCAAAGAAGTACCGAGCGTTGGGGCGAAGAAGAAGAGTGTGCTGAATTCGTCCACCCCAATTATCCGTGTACGCTCGCTGAGCTGAATTTGATTTGCTCCAGCAACTTGTTTGAGCCTTTGCTAATACAATACATCGTATCTTTATTCCTTCTCGATCTTATAATGTAACACTCACAGAATTGTTAGTTTCATGCGCGTTTGTAGGGCATCTCTGCAGCAAGACTACGAGTCTTCGTGTTAGGTTCAAAGTAAACAAAAAGCAAGGCCTAATGATAATATGGAAATAACATTCATCAAGTTAATTGTTCCCCCATCTCACAAAACTCTGGAAAGACCAAAAGCAAGTTGCATGAGATTTTCTCCACGACAAATTCGCTCTCCCTGCCGATTTCGCTTTTTGCAAATAGCAAGGCTCTTTCTTTATTGCTTCACAGTGTTGTAGCCCAGACTTTAGGTGCTTAAATCACTCAGTCCTCGATGGAAGATTGAGGATAATCAGATACAAGACATCCTGCTAGCATGTTAGCATCGCATTGCTACCTACAATATGGCACTCACGCTTTGGAATAAGCTCATAGATTTAGTCGCCGGCTTCCCACCATGGCGACTGTCTGGAGTCGGAGTATTGCCTTTTGGTTCTTCAGACTTTGGCGTTTCAGGATCTCCGTCTTGCTCAGGACCAGGCCTTTGGTTGCTGCTTTCAGATTTCGAGGGCTTCGCATGTCCATATTGCCAACGTCCTCCTGTAAGAAGTGCAACAATATCACCACTCGAAGCTGGGTGGTTTGGGTCAGCATAACGTGACCTAAAGGTTGGCCTCGGCAGCAAGTTGGTCATTGAAGGCTCGCGGTTCTTTTCTATCCACTTTGCTTGAGCGTGCTTGTCAGAGTATTCATTGATCCAAGCTTCTGTCCTGTCAATTGCATTCTTTTTCTTCCCCTTGTCATCTCGGCTAGTTACTGCAGCCGTCTCGTTGAGCGATGGGAAGATCAGTGGCGCCGGCTCTGTCCACCCAAAAGCACCACTGGATGGTTTCACCATCTCACGCATTCTCTCCCGGGTCTTTTGCAGTGCCTCCTCGCTCAATTTCACTCGTGCCATCACGTCATCTCCCTTTGGCGGGGCGCTCTTCATGGAACCGTGCTCAACCAATCTTCCTTCAAAGTCGGCTGCAGTGATGAGCTCGTCGTCGCAGGCAGAGGGCTTCCAAGTCGCCACAAGGCATATCAGCCCCCGTGGGGCAAAGAACTCGGAATTGATACGGTCTAGGAACTTGTTGGACCGGACCCGACTCTGTAACTCCATGATGCCATCTGTGGCTACTTCGGTTCCGGTCCCGATCAACATCGAGAAAGGATCGGGTGCCGCCATGCCCGCAAAGCCTGCCAAGTTAATGGCGAATAACCATGGGTTTGGCTCAAGGGTCTTGTTGAGTGTGTCGATGAAATCGAGAAATGTCTCCTGGTCAATCCCCGCGCCGGCCAGAACGGGTGCATATGCCCGCACAAAGCCCCGTGCCCGTTTTTTTGGTCGCCGTTGAACTAGTATGACTGGCAGCGCAAGTTTATTCTCTGGATTCTCATCTGTATGGTGTGAATGCCTGCCAAGGAAAGCCTCAGTCAGGCTACTTGGCTCCTCTAGAGACTCTGACGCTGGAGCTTGTGACGCTACCTCCTGCTCTGCTTCGTCCAGCTCCCAGATAGCCTCATTGATTTGCTGAGGAGTGTCCGCTTCATTCAAATTCTCGACATTATTCACAATCTCTTCTGCTTTTAGCCTCTTCTTTTCTTGGCGATAATGGGAAGCCTCCGAGATGAATCCAATGCCCGCCGCTACGACTCTAATTAGCGAGTCTACAGGATCGTCTTTTTTCCTGGTGATTCCGGTAGGCCTGCTGAACGTGTTGTCTCGTTCGCGGATGACATCTTGGACGAGTTTTGAGGCCGATTTGGATGCCGATTCTTTGGCCTCTTTCATCAGGCTTGAAGGGTTCGTCATTGGTATCTGATTTGAACTGAGGGCGATAGCTCCAACGGCACAGGTTGTTTTGCGCTTCTTTCCAAGAAATGACCGAACTTGGTTGGGATTTGAAGCAGAGCTGGAATTGAAAATACTGAGTACAGAGATAAATTCTCCTTCACAAAACACATTTTATGCAAAAAGCCTTTTTTCCCCCGCCATTTACATCTCGCTAGAGGCCTCCGCTAAACCACGTCGTAGGAGCTGAGAGGAATCCATCTACAAATCAAAAACCATCGTTGCAAGCGTCCGCGGACAGCGAAAGTGCTTGGCGTAAGCCCGGCATATCATCGCCATAGCATTGCCATGCGCTAACGCGTCAAAGGTAGCCCGCGGAGAGCGAGATCTTGGCGTAGGATCCAGGCAGGCAACAGAATTTATGGAGAATTGGTAAACATCATTCATATAAGCTAAATAGATAGAGGAAAATACACATCCCGGCCGCATACGCCTTCATTGCACCAACCAATGATTTAATCCAAACTAAAACGGATGGATCTTGCATTCACTACATGTTATTCCGTACTGTCTCGCCAAAAGCATGCAGCTAGTCGCCAATACCATGACAGAAATATCTAATTTACCAAGAATACGTCTTAGTTAATAATCAAGCACTTTTTTGATACCGTCATAGATTCCTGTAATAATTGTGAGTAACTTTTCGCACGCTCTAAATCCTGCGGGTACTCACTTGCAACATCTGGAAGATGAAACTTCTCATATAACAGTGGGTTGTGGATACTCCATCCCGCAACTCGTGAAACTGGTGCTTCCAGGCGCAGAAACGTCTCTGGGTCCTCTTGAATGACTGCTGCAACCTCTGCGCCAACGCCAGCGTTGACCATGGCCTCATGAACAACCATGACTCGCCCAGTCTTACGAACGCTCTCGAGGACTGTCTTTTTATCCCAGGGATATATTGTTCGCAGATCAATCAGCTCTACAGAGATGCCCAGATCTTGCTCGGCCTGCTTGATGGCCGACATGCACAGGTACAGAGGCTGCCCATACGAAACGATGGTCACGTTGCTACCCTCCTTCAATACTTCGGCCTTTGACAACGGAAGCTCATAGGATGCAGTTGGCACTTGCTCAACGGCGGCTCGGTATAGGATCTTGGGTTCCAAAAAGACACATGGGTCATTGCTGCGAATCGCTGCGAGAAGGAGACCCTTGGCTTGTGCTGGGGAGCGAGGCATGATTACTCTTAGGCCCGGAATGTGCGTGAACAGACTCTCAGGTGACTGTGAATGGTACAGACCGCCATGTCCAACACCGCCGCACGGCATCCGTACCGTCAGGCCCCCGACACTCCGACCGCAAGTTCCATCGCGATATCTAAACTTGGCTGCTTCGTTGACGAGCTGATCAAATGCCGGGTACACGTAATCGGCGAATTGAATCTCGGCAATGGGTCGCATGCCCTCTGCAGCGAGACCAATACCGAAGCCCATTATACCCTGTTCCGTCAACGGCGTGTTGAAGACTCGGTCGGCACCATGGGTGTCGGCAAGCTTCATCGTGCATCGGAAGACACCGCCAAACGCCACATCCTCGCCAAAAACAACAACCGACTCGTCCTCAGCGATGGCCGCGCTCATCGCGTCGTTGACGGCCTGGAACAGGTTCATCTTTTGTGTAGTCCCATTGCGGACTTCTTCGGAGAGCTCCTTGTTGCTCAAGGCGGCCTGGGAGCTGTGGGCGAGGAGAGGCGTCGTGGCATAGTCAATTGGGATGTTGAGCCTAGCATTGGGAGGATGTGTTGAATAAGACCGAGTTAAAGGGACCGAGAGTCTTGCAGCAGACTGGCGCAAGAGAGCCCGTCTCAACTGGTGTACTGCGCAGTGTCTCATGTCGGATCTTTGCAGAGAAAGGGGCGATGAATTGGAGAGATTGGGGATGGAAATGAGGACGGGAGCGGCATGACGGGAGCGGTACACATACCTTAATGTCCGGCTGATTCAGATTAGCTTGGTGCTGGTTGTCCTCGGCGCTGGTGATGTCAAGCTCGGTTTGTCACGGCCTCAGCGGGGTGTGGCGGCAATCATCGCCTCGGCCGCTACCGCCACCGTGGATCCGTTGCTAGGCGGTTGGCCCGGTTTTTTTATGGTTTCACAAGTTAAATGCACCTGAGGGAGCGATCAGTAGAATCAATCAATCGCTGGGTCAACTCGATACCCAAAAGGCTGCGCGATGTAAAGAAATCAGGAGGAAAAAAAGACAGGCTGGTAGCTATCCCTTTCGTTGTCTTAATTTACTAGTAAATTGGCTGTGATTTTGGATGTGTGTTATGGTGGGCAGGCGGGCGCTCTGGCGTCTCATGTTTTCTGTCCCACGCCTGCCGCACTGGGCTGCGATGCATTCTCAAGAACTCCTCTGGTACTCCGACAAAGATGATCTGAGAAATCTGCGAGGCCAAAATTCTGGAGATACCTGCCCTGAAAATGAAACTGAGCTCGACAGTATCAGACCTAGTGTGCGACAAACTATTGGACACTCTCATGGCGACGCTTTAGGAAGGAACCAGACTGAGCATGGTCCTAATGAACCCAAGAGAATATTGCAGAGTCACTAGACGCGAAACCTTGGTAGACCATGGAGGAACGTGGATGGCTAGCTGGAATTGAGATCCTCTAGGAGAACTACTAGACATTGTTCCTGGGCGCGATTGGAAGCCGGTCACCCAAATCTTCAGGTGTTGGAGAGTAAGGCTAGACAGAACTGATATGAGGGTATGGGGTAAGGGAAAAGAGCATTGGCACTGAAGCATCTTCCTGGAACCGCAAGACACGAATGTAGTATGACCATGGCCTTTCCCAGACAGCACTTTGGTCTCTCCCAGTAACCCAGTAGTTCGCGCTGGCAAACTGTAGGATGCCAAGAGAATCCAAACACATTGTCCAGACAGCACAGGATTAACTCGGATCTGAAAACTGGCGTGCTTGGTAAACTACCCTAAGGATTTGCGAATTTTAGGCCACACATTGCTGTGCTCTACACGGTAAAGAAAAACCCATCTTACCAAGCCCAGGCAACCTTGGCTAGGTCATGTGACTAGGCCTTGTAGCTTGAGGCTACAGGCCTCAACAACAATGTAATTGCATTGACTGACTATTCTAACAGAATATGTTATAGTTTCGAGCTTTGTTTCTAAAATGGTATTTGCCTTGTAGGAGCATTGTATATGATTGGTTGGAGGAGCAAAAGAAGAGACCCGCGATAAGATTGTTGCCCCGTCGACGAGCCGATTTCCCAAAGAGGGAATTTGACACAGAACTTGGCAGGGGGACTCGTCATCTCGATCGACGTGACAGATTGCCTTTTTGTATTTACCGGCTTGATGCATTCCGATATTGAGACCTTGATCTAGCCACACGGCCGCAGCAAACTCAGTGCAACAATGGCCCCGCGAGAGTCCTCCCGCGCGGCAAACGGCCATCGACACCGGGACCGAGATCGAGAACGACAACGAAATGGCCAATCGACCAGAAAAAGCGGACACAAAAAGAAGGCGTCGGGCAGCCGGCGGCCAGCTTCTGGCGAAGATGAAACCAGAGCTGCGGGGAGCTCAAAAACACTCTCTGCGGGAGCTCTGGCAGATCTGAACAAGTCAAACGAGCGAGACAAGCGGCGAAGAGAGCGAGCGGAACGAGTCGCAGACAAGTCGAAACGAGGAGAGCGCTCGGAGCGGGCAGAGCGAGCAGAGCGCAAACGAAGACAAGCCCGAGCCGATGAAAGAGACTACGAGGAATCGAGGCCGTTGAGGAATAAAAGAGACAAGAAACGAAGAGTTGTCAGCGGTGCCCTCATGGAAGAGGGAGCTGCGTCTGGAATCAGAGGCGGGCACAACAGATGGAGCGACGACAGTCTTGGGGAAAAAGACTATTACCAAGATCGAAAGCCGAAAAAGAGCAAGAAGAAGCTCTGTAGGTTATGCGCCGCCTGCGAGCACGTCGTCGAAGCTGACAAAGAATACTAGGGATCATCATCGGTGTCTGTGCCGTCATCCTCCTCATCATCATCATTGTCGTCGCAGTAGTTGTCAGCAATAAGAACAAGAAGAGCTCTTCCGATGGCACAACCTCGACTTCGTCGGATTTGGATGGAATGAGCCACAAGGACATTCCCACCAAGTGGCAAAACACATACCTCGACCCTTGGACCTGGAAATCGACGACTGACTTCAACGTCACCTTTACCGACGAAATGGTGGGCGACCTTCCCGTCATGGGCCTCTACACGGATTGGGACGACTCGACGCAGGCCAACGACAAGGTCGCAGCACTCAACAAAGATTGGGGCTCGTACGCCAAAACGCCAGCACGCGGTGTGTGTATAGGAGGATGGCTGTACTTGGAGCCATTCATTACGCCATCCTTGTTCAACTACGACACAGATATGGGCATCATCGACGAGTATACCCTGATGCAGCACCTCGGATCCGACGGCGCAAGTGTTCTCGAGAACCACTATGCCACATTCATTACCGAGGACGACTTCAAGAACATTGCCGCGGCAGGAATCGATCATGTTCGAATTGGCTTCTCATACTGGGCAGTGCAGACTTACGATTCAGACCCTTACTTGTTCCGGACATCGTGGCGATACCTGCTTAGAGGCATTGAGTGGGCTCGTAAATACGGCCTTCGAGTCAACCTGGATCTCCACGGTATTCCGGGAAGTCAAAACGGCTGGAACCACAGCGGACGTTGGGGATCCATTGGCTGGCTCAACGGCACAAACGGCGCCACCAACGCCAACCGCTCCCTGGAGATCCACGACCGCATGTCCAAGTTCTTTGCGCAGGATCGGTACAAGAACGTCATTTCGCACTACGGCGTTGCCAACGAGCCGCGCATGACATATCTCTCCGTCACCGAGGTCATCAGCTGGACCGAGGAGGTGTACGCCAAGGTGCGCAAGAACGGCATGAATGCGCTCGTCGTCTTTGGCGACGGCTTCATGGGTCTTGATAACTGGCAGGGCAAGATGACGGGCTACGACGACATGGTGCTCGACGTGCATCAGTACGTCGTTTTCAACGAGAACCAGATCGACTACACGCACGAGGAGAAGATCAAGTACGCGTGCGACGGCTGGACCGAGCAGGCCGTGAACAGCATGGACACCAGCACGGGTTACGGCCCAACCATCTTTGCCGAGTGGTCCCAGGCCGACACAGATTGCGCCAAGTTCCTGACGGGCGTTGGCTGGGGCAACCGATGGGAGGGCACATACGACACAGGCAACACAAGCACTTCCATCTTAACGCCGCGCTGCCCGGCCAAGAACTCGACGTGCTCGTGCGACGGGGCAAACGCATCTCCGAGCTCCTGGAGCAGCGACTACAAAAAGTTCCTCAAGGTCTTTGCCGAGGCCCAGATGCACAGCTTCGAAAAGGGCTGGGGTTGGTGGTATTGGACCTGGAAGACCGAGTCGGCCTACCAGTGGAGCTACCAGGCTGGCCTCAAGGCCGGTGTGCTGCCGACAAAGGCCTACAGCCGCGACTTTAGCTGTGTCGCGTCTGACATTCCCGACTTTTCGAGCCTCACAGAGACGTACTAAGGATGTTGATTTGATTTGATTTTCTTTTCGAAGAAATTGGTGGAGTTGTATATACCAATGAACTGTGCTGGCCTGTTCGGTCAGTACAGGGTGAGATGGAGATGACTTGTCTTTTATTTGGCTGCATGGCTGCTGGCGTTTGGATTTTAACGGCCCGGAAGGTTGAGGGTTTCGGAGTGATACTGGGAAGCGATATTAGAAAGGCGGGTGTACGAGGTTGCTTTGCGGTTTACTTGATATCACGTCTGCATGATTCGGCCGGTTTTGGCCAACAAAGTATACACGACTGAGATGGACGACATAAGCTTTGCGCTTGCTTTGTTAGATAGAGACCAGAGATAGCGTATGTACGTGTGCAAAAATGTTTGTATAAGGAACAATCAAGATATATATCCGGCTTTACCCTATCCCTTTGACTGCCGTAAGACTGCAGTCAGGTACCTCACCAAATCACTGCAAAAAGAGGTATTATCCGAGTATAGTTTAGCTAAAAATAAATTATATAATTCTTAGGTATGATAAATCATAAAATGTTTCCTAAGAATTTTTATTTTTCAATTTGGGACTTTAGTAACTGATAATGCAATTAGGCTGGTCCCTGAGTGCAGTCTTATGGCAGTCAAAGGGATACTCTTATTTCTTACCATGTGGTGCCTTTAAGCTTTCTGCAATGATTTTGGCGGCGACACACATAGACCAATGGGTGCCGCCACCATCTGCCGGTCTGGAATTATTCATAGCCGAAACTCAAAATACGCCTCCCAAGCAATCATTATGTATCCGTTTTCTGATTGCTTCCAGATCCCTTGCTCCTAACGCCGCGTCGAATGCTTACTGAATACTGACAAAAGGGCTTGATGCACCTTCAAACTCAGTGTTCTGCACATGATGCCACGAGTGCATGTGTACCCGAATGGACCAGTCAGGTGCCATGCCTATTTAGAAAGAAGGGAGAAGTGTCTTTCCATTCACAACATTGGGTTGGCTCAGTACGATTTGGCTTTTGCCCCATGCCAGGAGCATAACTCTCTCCTTGGTGAGTTCCACCATGCAGGATGGCCCTCTGGAATACCATGTCTTCGAATGAAGCATAATCATGCTCGAGCATGTTTGGACAAGACGCTCCGGAGTCTAGGAATATCTTGGGTTGCCAAAACACAAACCGGTATGATGTAATCAGGGCCATTCTGCCATTGTTTGAACGTTGCCAACAAGGAGCCCCTTTCCGTCACTAACAGCAGGTATCGTTGGGTATAGACCTAACAGTTCCCAATGTAAGATATCAGAAACAAATGCAAATACCAACCCAACCAAACAGTCACATAGCTGGTTTTTTCGTCGACACATTATGAACAAAAATACGAAAAAGGGGGTTGGCCAAGTTTGCCGTGGTCAACTTGGCTGCTCATCCAAGTGTACCTATAAAGCGTTCTCGGGTCGGTTGAGAAGTCATGACTTTACCAATTTCCAGGCCATTCATGTTTGAAAATTTCCAAACCGGCTCGTAAACCACGTACGAAAGCACTGGTAAAATATTAGAAACCCTAGATTTTTGAACGGACTTGAGAAATCCCACAGTGTAGTCTGTATCATGATAACACTGTGCCGTTCCCTCCATCCGTCCATCCGCCTCCGAACGGGTAAGACCGCTCAAAAAAAGTGTGATAGGGAAACATGGGGCCGCCGGATGACATCAGTGCGTTGCATCCACTGTAAAGCGAGAGAGAGAAAAAAAGCCAAGAAGAAAAAAAAAGGCTTAAGGTACATCCCAAGGTTTACTGGGAGCCCCCCAGCGAGCGACTGCTCGTCTCATCTCAGTCGGCGCTTCGGAGGACCGACATTTGTAATTTTTGTTGACGGCTTGGCGCTGCGCTGCTGTGTCATAATTGCGGCTGTAGAGCTCGAATGTACGAGGCAAAGGGGTTCAGGTGTGGCTTTTATGGGGACGACGCGTAGGGCTGCTGTTGAAAAAGCCGTCCTCGGCGACGGGGCCGAGTGGGTAGCAGGTTGAAAGGGCTGCAGCGCCATCGAGAGCTTTTTTCAGGTGCTAAATCGAACTCGAACTGCGAGGAGCCCAACGGTGTGATGGTCCATTTAACGCCGAGCCAGCTCCGTTACGGTGTTTGCGTGGGCGCGAGCGCGAGCAACGGCCGGCATCACGGCGCCCTCTCCCCGCCCAATATCCGAGCAGAGGTGCCGGCATGACATGCCATAGGCCCTTCGTGGTTCCATGGGCTCCACCGCTCGCTAGTTGTGAATGGATAACGATTGCGTCGAGTGTCAATGAGTAATTGGGGGACCCCAATTACCAACTCCAGGTGCTCCACGGAGTTTGAGGAGCTGCTTCTTCCTGGCAGCAATTGCCTCTGGCAGAAACCAGCCCAGCCCACCATGGCTTCGTGTATTTGAGATCGACGTCCCGCTGCTGTTTGAGATCCCCAATTCATTATTGCTTGGCATCAGATAACAATCATCATCGTCCCTTGCTTCCAGTCCCCGTTTAATTCCCTTTTCGGGGCCCGCCTGTCCAAATTAATCAACGAAACCCGCCGCCCCTAACTGGAGACAAACCGGAGCAACCAGATACGGAGAGAGGTAGAGGGAAAAAAACACGAGCAAAAAAACAGAAAACGCAACCAGCAACAACAGCGATAAACCATGGAACGAGACTTGGAAAAGGCTTCGTCGCATTCCGGCGACACAGGCGACGATGCGGAAACCATCTTTGCGCCAATTCAGTCAGGCGCTCGGCGAAACTCGACGACTCGAAATTCCTTCTCTGAAAGCCTGAGCCGAACTCGCTCTCAGAACGGCTACAGCTGCGATGATGCCAACACCAGCTCAGACGACCAGGCCGATGTCGTAGCCCCGGAGAAGGACCCCTTCGAGGTTGGTTGGGACAATGGCGATCAAGATCCCCTGTGCCCGCGCAGCTTCAGCAAGTTGAGGAAATGGGCCATTGTTTGCATTGTTTCCATGGCCAGTTTTTGCGTGTAAGTACTGTCGCTTTCCCCCTTGTTGGCCCGCGTGTCTTCATCATGTCTTGGCGAGATGCGGCGCGCCGCGCTACGCCGCAGATCTTTCCGATGATCAGGGTCCGAGACAACCTCAGACACGGAAAAGGAAAAAAAAAGACTAACAACCGTTGAATCAAATAGAACTGGTGCTAGTTCCATCTATGCGTCGACATATGACCGCATGGAAGAGGATTTTGGCAACTCAAGAATTGTCTCGACTCTGGGCCTCTCATTCTTCGTTCTGGGCATTAGCCTGGGACCCATGCTGATGAGCCCATTGAGTGAGTTTTATGGTCGCCGACCCATTTACCTCGTCTCGTGGTCATTTTATGTCATCTGGATCATCCCACAGGCCGTTTCTAAAAACATCGCGACCATGATCATCTGCAGATTTCTGGACGGTTTCTCTGGAAGCGCGTTCCTGGCTGTGTCGGGTGGCACCGTAGGAGACCTCTTTGCTCGTCATGAGCTCCAGGGGCCTATGCTCATGTTCTCCATGGCGCCCTTCACTGGTCCCTCAATTGGACCTGTCATGGGTGGTTTCATCAATTACAATACCGACTGGCGATGGACGTATTATGTGCTGCTCATCTGGGCGTTTGCCATTTTGGTGGCCATCGTCTTCTTTGTACCTGAGACCTATCGTAAGTTATCAAATCAATATCAAGTCTTGACAAGAAGGGGCTACTAACAGAGGTTTGCTAGACCCTATCCTACTTAGGAACAAGGCAAAGGAGCTTCGAAAGAGCACCAATGATGACCGATGGCGCGCACCAAGCGAAAAGGTCCAAAAGTCGGTTCTCAGCGCTGTTGGCACCTCGCTTCTGCGACCCTTTCAGTTGCTCATCTTTGAACCCATGTGCCTTAACCTGTGCATCTTTGCCGCCATCCTTCTTGGCATCCTATACCTCTTCTTTGGCGCTTTCCCGCTCGTCTTCCGAAACACGTATGGGTTCAACCTGTGGCAGAGTGGCCTTACCTTTTTGGGTATCCTCGCTGGCATGTTCTTTGCCGCAACTTTGGACCCCATCTTCCACCGCATCCGCATGCGTTTGACGGCCAAGTTGAGCGCTGAGACGGGTATCGAAGGGGCTAGCGAGCCCGAGTTTCGTCTTCCGCCAGCCATTGTGGGATCCGTCCTTTGCCCCGTGGGCATCTTTATTTTTGGATGGTCTTGCTACCCTTGGGTACATTGGATCGTACCGGTCATTGGATCTGCCTTCTTTGGAGCTGGGTAAGTGCAAGTTGTTTGTTTGTTGATATGCACCTACGCGCGAGAGTCACATCCAAAGTGTAGCGGTCCTCATTTCCTCGAATGAGCCTGCTTGCTTTGAGACCTTGAGGCCAGAAGACCAAGGCTTGGAAAGCCCCTGGGCTTGACCGAGGTGGTTGGACAAGATGTAGTAGCACCAACTTTGTTGCCACTGATACACAACTGGCCCCAAGTCTGGTCGTCCCCGCGTTCCTCAAGACCCAGCCGGTCCTTCGGGCAAAGCTTGGTAATGACCGCGGCGCCCTGATGACTCTTCCTGATCTCGTATTCCCTTCCTGCAAATGTCCGTCTGTGGCTAACCGCCATGTTTCGCAACAGAATCATCCTCGTTTTCACCGGTATCTTTACTTTTCTGGTGAGTCTCTCCCCTCTGTCATACGCCAATGCAGCCATGCCGTCATTGTCATCCACCTTCTCCTCGTCTGCGTGACCCATACAACTGGGAAATGCATTCGCAAGGAATGACAGCGGCCGTGCCAAAATGGGAAACAATGCTAACTGAGGCTGTCAATAGGTGGATGCGTATCCGCAGTACGCCGCGAGCGCCCTGGCCGCCAATGCATTCGTGCGCTGTGCATTTGCAGGTGAGTTAGGATCTTCTCCCCCCCTCCCCCTCTTTCTACACCTTACCCTGCTTGGCCTGTTGCCTCACCCATCCATCTCAATCTCAAACGGGCCTCACCGCCGTGGGTGGCTGTCTCCTTTGCTCCGGTCGGCGGGCTCGCGTGTGCGCCCCGAGAGGACAATTGGGCTGGATGGGTGTGCGCCGGGGTTATCTTGAATCCATCACATTATTACACAAGGGCGGAGATACACACCCAAACATGCATAGCTTACCAAGTCCGAGAGAGGGAGAGAGACAAGAGAGCTAACCGTGTATTCCACAGCCGCATTCCCCTTGTTTGGTACCCAGATGTACAACAAGCTGGGTTACCACTGGGCGTCGTCGCTGCTGGCCTTCCTGACGCTGGTCATGATGCCCTTCCCATACATCTTTTTCCAGTATGGCAAACAGATCAGAGCTAAGAGTCGATACGCGAAGTCTTAAAAAAGTTGTGGCGTCGGATCCGACACCCGGCAGATGACCCTCGGCTTCTGTGGGTACGGCCCGACGACGGACATTACCCTAGCGTCCAAGGTGTGTTTGCCGCCCAACGACATCCCATCCCCGATGCACCAGGCCGTCATTTCTGCCAAAATTTTTGGGCAAGCCGTATCGCGCTGTCCCTCTCGGTGAGTCTGTGAGGTAGACGGACGTGAGGTTGAAAATCTTCGGGCGCCCCGCAACACCGGGTCAGGCACCGCCGAACCGGGCCGCGCGGAGAAGGCAGGACAACAGCATGTGTCTGGCTGACGACACACCAACTACACAACTACACACTAGCGACACAACATACATAGGGGCTACTTGGCATGCTGCCAACATCAATGCGACCACCGGAGGTCCTTCGAATGAGGTGCCGGGTGTGGGTAGCACGATTGAAGCTGATTGGCAAGGAGGACAAGCCGCGGCGTGGGGCCGGATATTGGGCGTTTCTGTTCGTGTTGGGTTTTGATCTATTGCGTTCCTAAAATATATCACTGGCGGGTCATTCCAACTCACATACAGCATCATGCTGGGTACATAGAGCGAAAAGGTACATAATGTACCAACCAGACTGGGCAATTAGCCGGAGTTGTCATTTTGCAGAGTCTCATCGAGATTGGACCGGGAGTAATGCGGGTAATCGATTAGTTGCAGTTTCAAAAAAGCACATTTTGTTGAGATATCGTTTTTCACTTCTCTACCAGGCCGACGGACGTGCCTACGAAAGCGGGAGGCCCGCAGCAGCCAGCCGCCTTGTGGAGAGTTTCAATCGCATGTGGCAAATTAGCATGATCTTCATCCAGGGCCCTGTGTATCGGCATCGACATCGGCGTCGATGACCGGATGCGAGTGATTTGCTTCCGGGCCCCCCAGAGAGCTGCAAGGCAAAGACTGGGGTGTGTAAATGCCATCAAACGGAGCTGGCAATGTCTCATTCGGACTGAAGGGAGTTTGCCAAGTCATCAACTTTGTTTTTGTTTTTTCTTCCTCTTCTTCTTTAATCCCACGTCTACGGCGGAGATCTCACATCCCATGTATGTAACCCACCCGGCTGGCCCGGGGAATGAGTGCGCCACCTTGACACGACGCAACCTCCCAGACCGCCACTGAGGTTAGCCTGGGTCGTCTGCATGAGGGAAATCCGGGGAGATGGAGGGGTGCGATGAAGGAGGGGAGGGAGGGATGGATTAGAGCCGAGGATAGCGATGACCCTGCAACAAAAAGTAACCCCTCCATAGCAAAAGAAATATACGATCCAGCCATGTCATGTTGGGGGCCAGACGGTGACATGGACCAGGCGTTGAAGCAGCATACGCCACGCATAGTGCCCATCTAGTTTGAGATGAAGGAAAACAAAAAAGAAAAGAGCCAGTAGCATGCAGATACGTATGCGCTGGGGGGGCAAAAAAAGGCTTTGGGAGGATATGTGCCCAATTCGGTGAGCGAACAGTTCACGGTTTCACAACGCGGGGGGGAATATGCAGACATGCAAAGGACAACAACCCAACAATAAACGCCACCATTCAAGAGCGACAAGGATGTCATGGCTTCCAAGGCGGGAAGAAAGAACCGCAGATTAACTGGCCCCTCTGCGTTGCAGCCGCAATCCATCAATCGATCAGATAGAGTTGGGAACTTCAAGATGAAGGATTTGCCGACAAGGGTGCTCTCGGTGAGAAAGTGGAATCCAGCGGATCACGAATCAAGATAGGATCCAGGGCAAGAAGCAATTCGCAACTGGAACCAAAAGCGGATTGGGCTCTACCCCATATTGTTTCGCCTCAAGGAGCCAAGTCAATCGCCAATTACGAACTGATTGAATGGAGTCCTTTTTGGGGTTGTCATTGAATCAAGGCAGCCGACTAGGGGACGTGGATAGGTGTTCAGAGATGACCCCGTAGTCCAAAAACGGACCAACCATGTGTTGGGTGGGAAAACTACCGTTCAAGTTGACAAGGGTGTCATTGAGCCTCTTGGGAAACGCCAACTGCGAAACCCAACCGCGCCTCCAAGGGACCCCCATGGGGCTGAGACAGGGTCAAGATTCGACGACAGGACGAAAGCGATGCACGACGCAAGACGCCATGGCCGCCATGGGGTCCTCGGTTATCGCATGCTGCAACTGCACCTGCTTAACGGGCTTCGTCTCCATTCCATTTGAGGTCCATTCGACCAGAAACCCGCAGTTTGCCATCACCGCCAAGTTGTCGCGTCTCGCGCCAGATGCTGCGTGCATCGTAAGCTCAACTGGCAAGCCGGCCATGATCCCGGAGAGAGCGGTCACAGCGATGCGGGAGTTGAGGCTGGATCGCCCAATGATGAAGCTTACCGCGGTGGCCATGGGATCCATGACCAATGTCGCTTTCACTACCGCCGCCTGTCATGCAGGCCGCAGCCGCAGAGCCACCCCAAATGGCAACCAGAACGTAACGACAAAACCAGATGCTTCAGGTCTGACGCGAAAAAAGAAAAACTACCTTGACAGCACAAAAAGGCAACCACGAAACGTGGAAGCGCAGCAGGAAAAAGCAACCGCGGTGCTTATGCGCTAGCCGGGGTTCGCGATCGACAGGCCCGGTGAAGCTGAAGCAGAAGCTGAAGACGGAAAGAAAAGCAAAGTTTGCTTGACCCCACGATCACCATGTATGCAACTATGGCCCAGCGAGGCGAAACAAACGAAGCTGCCGGACCCAGGTCGTTGATTGTGCAGGGGCGCGATATCTTGTCCAATTGGGTTAATCTTGTCGAGATTACGGATATACTGCCAATAGCCTGAACAGTTTGCCGACGTGGAAAAGAAAAGTTACATATCAGCTGGCGCGGATGGCCAGTGCGGAATGGCTGCTAAACGAGAGCTGAAAGACGGCGATGCTCGTGTATCGCCAATTCAGTGCTCGATCGAATACTGGCGGACCAACCCAAGGTGAGTGTGGGTGGGTGGACATGAAGCCGACGGGAAGCGGCGTGCAGCGCGCAGAGCGGCCTTCCACCTCCGGGCTACAACCGGGGACGGTCCCTACCTGTCCGGGCCCCCATCCCCGAGACCCCTCACCCTCTTGGGTGGGAAACATCATCCAACTATTCGCTGGTTCGGGTGCTGGACAAAAACCAGCCGAGCATTAATCCAAGCTGAACAGTCGCATTTGGCGACAGTCTCACCTGTTTCATCCTCTCATGTCTCGTCCTGGCCCTCTCTCGGCCAAGGCCCGTTCCCGCTCCCATGTCTCCGGCAACCTCTTGATTGGGACGATGAGCAACAGACCTTGGCAACCTTGTCAGCGCCAAGTAGCCATCCCACTTGTGACCATCGGAGGAGCCTTGGCCTTTCCTGGCGCGCATAAGATAGTCTCGATGGTGCGCATGTGTGTCTTATTGGACCAGGGTGGTGAAGAGAGGAGGCCCGGACATCAAAGCCGGGCACCGCAAGACTGTGATTGCGGGACCCGGGTACCTTACCTTGACGCTGCCGGTCATAGTCCGTAGTAGACAGACGGCTCAGCGTTTTAGTGAACTTCATGACAGACCGTCGCCTAGCTCAGTTGCCCGTCCTGATTCTAGTCTACTGGCTTGTCACAACGGCGCTGCAGTCGCACGGCACTAAGTCGCCCATGGCCCCGGTCTGTGATCGGACACGAATCACGCACCCCTCATTGAGTGATGACGAGATGTGATGGGATTTGTATGAGGGGACACTCAGCGGTCTACATCCGATACTCACTGCCGCGTTGCTGGAGCGTTTAAACAGCGCCAACTTTAATCGGATAAAACTGGTGGGTGGCTGGCGGCAGTGAACCGCGCTCCTCCAATTCCTAATAGAGGTATCCATGGTGGTCTCTAGCTGTCTTCCCATTATCCCCAGATCCATGCCGTTAGATGCTGGAGGGCCGCACAACCCGTAACCACAACCCCCCTCCTCCACTTTCCCGGGCGCGATCCACGATGCAGGCTCACGGCGACAGGCGGCAGGCTACCGGCGGTGACCCTCCACAAGCCTCAGGGATTGAATGGGGATCCAGGGTGTCCCAGGACTAGGACCCAGGCCGCGACCCAGCGGGGCTCTGTGTAAACACATTTTTTTTTCTGTCCTCCAGTTGCTTGCTTTTCCTTTGCTGAATTTTCTGTGGACGAGTGGAAGGTGGTTGAGCGGCTTAGCGGACCAGGGAGCCCAAAGAAGTCTCTCAAGGTGCAGAAGTAGTGTAGACAGGGAGGGAGCTGGCCAGTCGCTGGCCATTGCGACTGCTGACCAGTGTCCTCGGCTTGCTCAGCTTGAGAGTCGCGAGGGCTTTTACCACGTTCAGCATTAATTAACTAATAGATCGGGCCCTAGCCAAGCCGAGGACCTCGAGGAGTCCGAAGCACAGTCGTCATCGGCATCGGACCAATGGACGACACGCAGTTTTCCCCGGCGCGGGTCATTCACTCCACTGGTACACCCCGCAGTCAAAATTTCTTCGTGTGTGTTTGCGTGAGCTCTGTGTCAGTCTCATCTCTCGTCCTGGTCCAGGAGCCGACCTGGCATTGGTCCTCGGCGGAGATTTGTTGGCTGCTGCGCGTCGTCCGCACTGCACCGCATCGCTACCCTCGCTCGCTGTCGCCTCTGCATCCCGTCTCTTTTCCGGGGACATTTGGGGATGCCTGGTCCCTGTTCCTTCTTTTCTTTTGCCTCTGCTGCAGCTGCGGTTGCATGTGCTGTGCATGTGAGTGCGTGTATGTGTGTGGGCGTGTGCGGCTGCAAGGTGAAGAGAGATTATCCACATGCCATACATGGTCCCGGTGGGGCCTGACATGTACCCGGACCCTGTGTCAAGTCTTGGAAAAGTGATGTGCCGCCAGATTGGTACCTCAACGCCCAAGGTGTACACAATACTTGGCGATGCTGTCGTGGGCGCAAACCGGCTGGCAATCACCAACGCCATTCCTAAATGGCGCCTAGTTAGTTCTGCGTCGCGGTGGCCTTCTCTCTGTTTCTCTTGGCTTGTCTTGTTTCATCCGAGAATGCAGCATGGGTCACTTCGCCATTTGGTGATTCTCAGGCGTTGCGGTTCCATGGTCCTGATCCAGGTGCTCGCGATGACTGATTGATGACTTGCCCTGCCCTGTCCCATTGCCATTATTACCATTTGCTCCACCTTGCACCTCTCTGCTCCATAATTGCCTTTTCTTTCCCCAATCCTATGCCCCTTCTTCCTACTTTTACCCCCCTCTCCTTCCTTGCGGCCTCCGCTGGCGAAAGAAATAAAAATCCACCATCCCCAAACCGCTGTCCTGGGGACCAACCCGGGAAGGTACACCGTACTACCACCACTGCCAAGGTACCAGCGCTGAACTGCCACGGCCACGGCCACTGCTCCTGCTGTCAGCACCGGCTCCAGCGCCGCCAACCACCATACCCGCCGCCACCCTTCCATCGCTCCTGCCCTTGCAAGGCCCTGCTTGGAGCACCATATCCATAACCATATCCATATCCGCACCTCCACACGCAATCCACAATCCACACAATCCACGACAACATCCACACATCCCACCGCCTCACCTCGCACCTCGTCGCCTGACCTCCGCCATCCGACCTCTTGTCGTCTGCTCCCGGGCTACTGACCGCCGCCGGCCTATTTTGCGAATTGCCTCCCTCGCGCGTCTCCTATATCCCCCCCGACTCTCCCCTCATCCTTTTTCCGCTCTTCTTTTTCTTCCTTTTTTCTTCCGCCCGCTCCGCTCTCTTCCTCCCCCACCCCTTCTCTTGCGCGCCGCCGCTGGTTCGCATGCCTCATCTCTGCACAACACTACGCTGTCGCCACAGCCTGCAGTTACGGTCGCCGACGCCGTGTAAGCAGCTGCTGTAGTGTGTGTTGCCGCCGGGCTGAGCGCTGGGTTCCGCCAACCCTCATGGCCATCGCGTAGCTGCAATCGTCTCCTGCTGCTGTCGCCCTCCTCCGCTCCTCACGCCCGTACAATCGGCTTTGTGCTGTCGCCTTGTGTCGTACAGTCGCTTCGTGTCGCACTAGGAAGCTCTACCTTTAGAATTTCTCTGCCCGTGTCCCGCCCCGCGACCCCTCGGCTTCGATTCCGACAAATTAGACCCGCGGCCCCGAAACCCATATACCTCGGTGACGACATCCGCAGCTCCCTCTTGCTCTCAACACCTGCTCTTGACTGTCCTCACGTTGCACGAGAACGCCTCTTCGTACTTCGTCACAAGTCCATTGGGCCTCGTCCGAACACACCCCATCTTAAATACGAGCTTCCCCGACCAATTTCGGTCAAGGCTTGCCGTCATCCTCTCGGCATCTCACAGCTTTAGCCTTGTTTTCGCCCAACGCTCCTATTGCACAGCAGCCACCCGCTTGCTGCAGCTTCCAGTCCAAATACATTCATATACACGCACCAGTGGTCGCAGTTTCAGGGGGTCTTGTGCGCATCCCCACACCAGCGTGAGTCTCGTTGTTCTTGTGAACAGCGCACATCGCAACTCCAATTCGGCGGCTGCCCTGTCCCTGCTTGGCTGTGCCACGGAGGCTTGAATCGGTGTGGTTCCGCAAAGGTATTGAGTAGGGTGACGAGAGACAGGTATTGGGGTGTTGGATACTGCGATTCCGGGTCGCTTGTGCTTCAGACAAAGCCCAGGATTTCCTACTAGCTGAAAAGGGAGACTCCCAACAATTACTGCGGTTGCGTCACTGCCTGGACTTGTATATAAAAACTAAGACACCATGCCGCACGAAATGGAGGAGAATGGCCCTGAGGTCTCAGATCCTATGTCTGAGAACGACGACGATACGGAGACTTTTCTCAAGGGCGACGAGAAAATGACCGACCAAAGCACAAACGACAGCACCACCGAGGTCAAGAAAAAGTACGACCCAAAGGATCCCCTGCGCCCCAGAAGAAAAAAGGCGCGGCGGGCATGTTTTGCTTGCCAAAGAGCTCATCTGACATGTGGTAAGTCATTCTCTATTGCAGATCGCCCTATCCGTTCGCACTGTTCCCCCGTGAAGATTCCCAACCTGTCAACATAACACCATTCGATCATGCCGGTCGCTGGTAGACATTATTTCCCTTGGTGCTCCCTATAATTCTCACGTCTGGAGTCGCGCTAGACACTACTCGTCTGCCGAAGGTGAAGCCTCCCAGCTAATGTTTTCACTAGGAGATGAAAGGCCCTGCCAAAGATGTATCAAGCGCGGTCTTGCCGACGCATGCCAGGACGGCGTTCGAAAGAAGGCCAAGTACCTCCACGATGCACCTCCCGAGGCCCTTCGCCCAGTTCTCGGGCCCAACTACAACCCAAACCCAACACCCACGCGACCCAATGGTCATCGCCAAAACTCAAGTCAGTCAGACAACATGTCAACGACGGGCAGCGCTTTTTTTTCTCAAGCAAGCACTACTACATTCCCTGTGTACTCGGGTGGCCAACAGACTCCTGTTGCTCTCCACGACGGCATGCCTTTCAATCCCCAAACATCTCCCACTGCCTTCCAAGGCCCTCCGCCAAACACCCAACCTCCGATGAATAACATGATGCCTGGCAATGCCATGGACTTCAATGCTCTCTTTGACCCAAGTAACCCAGCTCTGTACAACTTCGATCTTGAGGGCCTCAATTTTGGCAGCCAGTACGCCGGTTGGGAGTTTGGCATTCTCAACAAGATGGGTCTTGGTGCGGAAACGCCCCCAAGGGAAAACTCATTGTCGCAAACTCCTACAACTGAGGCCAACTACGCCGCCCTATTCGGGAATGGTAATGCTTCAAGCTACGATCACCCCATGCTTGGCGCTGACTATGCTGGGGTTGACACCAGCGCGCAGCCATTGTACGCTCAGGGCAACCTCCAGCATGGCCTGCCCCACGCGTTTGCGATTGCGGCTGGTCCAACGAGTCTTCACAGCCCCAGTACCGATACCACCGCAAGTCCCCATTCGGGTGGCGGGATGGACGGGTCTCCCAACAACTTTACCGGCATGCCTCCAGTAGCGCCTCGAGCTAGACAAAGGCCTACGCGGGGTCCTCAATCCATTCTCGGCAAGAGGCAACGAGACTCGGCCGCCATCTATGAGAGTGTCAAGGAGCCGTACCCATACACAACTGGGTTTCACAACATGGTTGCCGTGCTGCGAAAACGCCTGCCAGGTAACAAACTCCTTAAGATTGCCAAGGCACTCGGCGAGATTCGTCCTTCTTTCATTTCATGTACCAAGGACCTGACCCGTCAAGACCTTGTCTTCATGGAAAAGTGCTTCCAGAGAACCCTGGTCGAGTACGATGACTTTCTCCAACACTGTTGCGCCCCAACGGTAGTTTGCCGAAGATCGGGGGAAGTCGCAGCGGCCAACAAAGAGTTCACGGCGTTGACTGGTTGGACCAAAGATGTGCTCTTGGGCAAAGAGCCAAATAACAACGTTTATGATCGGGCAATAAACGGCAATTCATCTCAAGACGGCAGTTCGCAGGGCGACATGTCGACACCTCGCCCACAATATGCGGCGTTGGATTTGGGTGGCCGTCCCCAGCCTGTATTTTTAGGAGAGCTTCTCGATGATGACAGCGTAGTGGAGTTCTATCAGGACTTTTCGCAACTTGCCTTTGAGGACAGCCGGGGCAAGGTGCAAAGAAGCTGCCGGCTGGTCAAGTACAAGACCCAGCAAAGCCTTGACTCCAAAGACTCGACACCGCAAAAGGAGAACAACCACACCAGTATTCTTAGCAACCGAGTCACACGGATTGATGGTGAGCATGGCATCTCGAGAATTGAAAAGGATGGCAAAGTAGAATGCACATACTGCTGGACCATCAAGCGGGACGTTTTTGATATTCCCATGATGATCATCATTAACGTAAGTGGAATGCTTGTTTGCATGTTTGCGTCAGAGACTGACAAATATTATAGTTCCTGCCACGATACTCTCCGGACCAAGGTCCCCAACAGCTCGCAGTATAAGTATTGCGAGAATACCTTTGATACGTTCCTTCTCCCTTTACTTTGCGCATGGGAGGCGTTTTCTATGAGCATTTGCATCTCTTCTTAATCTCTGGGGGGAGGAAGAAGATAGAGCAGAGCAGAGCCAAGCCCCCCATTCCCTTGATGGGTTACATGAGCATCATGACGCGATTCATTTATTGTACATGGTTGGATGACGACAATTTTTGTGTTTTTTTTTTTTTTTGAACAGGCAGTGGAAGAGGATAAGGAAAAGGACAGGATTGGAAGGGTTTCGCACGATACCCGCATAGTGTTTAGAACGAAATGCGAAACGAGAAGAAAAGAGCTGTTGATTTTTTTTCTAACATCCGTCTATCCCAAAACTCCCGCGCCCTCGCTTTGTTCGACTGTAGCATAACATTTGACAACTACTTCGTGTCTACATTTTAACCATATTTCATCAGATCCCCAAGCAAACCTAGAGAGGTTGGGTAAGCCACTGGGCATCAAGCTTTCCGTCAACATCAGCGCCACCAACTACGAGACCTTTGGAGGGAGCCCAGTTCTCGCGTGCGAGGCTGTTCTTGGCAACTTCACAGTCAAAGTTGATGTCCTCGATCAGAGCCTCGAGACTCTTGTAGTCCTGTTCCTCACGGATGAAACCGAGAATGAGGAGGCGCATATGAGCGTCGTAAAAGTCGGACGAGAACTTGTGAAGAACGTGGACCTCGGCGCTACGAACAGTGTTCTTGTAGAAAGGGTTATATCCGATGGACATGACCATGGGGAAGATATGGAAGGGAGCGTCACCGCTAGGTCTATCCGGGTGGTCGGACGGCAGGGCGAGCGAGGCGTAGCCAAAGTAGACGCCCGAGGGAATCGCGGCGATCCAAGGAGTGAGGGCATCGTCAACGGGGAGGTTTGCGGTGGGAATTCCGAGCTGTGCAGTTACTGTGAGCTTCTACTGTCTTGGAGGCTTATTTTTTCTAGAGATGTAGGTGGGAGGTGGGTGGGTGGTGTCGCAATCCTAACTATGGATACGCAAGGTCTGACACGCGATGCAAAAGGAGCTAAAAGAGAAAGAGAAAAAAAAGCCAGCATCTCAACATACCTCCTTTGAGCCTCGCCCGAAACCAGAAATGACCTTGCCCTCCATCTTGTAAGGATAGGGGCTATCGGGACCGGCCTCCGGGCCGACGACGGAGGGACGAGAAGACATGACGAAAGATTTGCGCCTGCGAGAACGGGGGAACGATGCGACGTGGGAGAGAAGCGCGCAAAAGAGAATCTTTCCAAAAATGGCCTAAAGAAAGCTGAAGCAAGTACGAGTGCGACGCGACAAGACCGAACGGGGGTTGGACTTAGGTGATATGAGAAAAGAGGCAGCGGGATGGGTTTATCGGAGGGGCAGGCAGGATGCGGTGCTAATTTAATGGCGGGGTACTCGACATGACGGAAGTCAAAGGAGGGGCAGTTTTGATAGGCAAGGTACCTCACGGTGGTAAGCTTGGGCTTCGGGAGGCCAGGCTAGGCAGCTCAGCGCGGGGCAGCAATGTTGCCGAAGTGCGAAGGCCGGGCGGCTTTTTAGCTCCTTGCTTACCAACTCAACAAAGGCGTCCGTGATAATTAATGTGGGCTGCTCTTTTTTTTTTTTTTCTCCCGGAAACTAAGCTTGCAACCAATCCTTGAGCTAGGTCCTAGCTCAACCTGACCATCGGGCTGTGACGGAGGATCGGGTTCAGCTAGCATGTCTGCGTTCGTTACTAGTATGTACCAACCCCAGGTGTTCGCTGCAGTTCTTAGTTTTTTTTCCTGTACCACGTGCCGGATGCGAATGTAACATCAAGTAAACGAACGGTATACATTCTTAAGTGTTCCAATATGGTATCATTCATTACATTCAACCCCTGGGTCAAGGCAGCAGTCACAAACCCGCCTCCTCGGGTGTGTGATTCTTCCCTCTTAAACAAGTCATAAGTCGTCCCACCCAGCATGTTGCGCAAATCCCCCCACTGTCTCACGCAATCCTGCCCGCCATATCACCTCCCACCACATCATAACTGCAACAAGGTAAAGAGTGGTTTCAATCTCATTCAACCGGGTATAGCTTCATTTTGCGTAAAACATTCAAATCCTTCGGTATCCTCGAACATACTTGAACCAGGGATACCACAGTGATGCAAGACCCATCACACAACGAAACCGCGTAAATTGAACTTGGACCTCAGAGACATCGACGAGTCCAAGACATTTACCGACGATGTGGTTCATAAGTTCAACAGTGGTCATCAGAAACAGCCCAGCTTAGTGAATCACATCAAAGTATCATGTGTGACCAGAGCCCGTTATTTTCTTACTGAACCGCTGTCTTGGCTTCCTCGGAGACAACGGCAGCGGGCTCCTTGTCCGCCCATTCGGTCCGGCCCAGCTTGATAATCTCATCTGCCTCGACGATCCAGTACTTGCTGGGCGCCTTGCCCTCTTCGGCAAGCTGAGCAGCACGCACGGCAGCGTTGGCAATCACATCTGCCTCTTGTCCGAGACGATCCTTGATTCCGCCGCTGAAAGACCCGATCGACCTGATGATGGTTTGGAACTGGCTCTCGCCGGCACGGCTTTGCTCTCGCTGGCCAAGAATAACTCCGGGTCTCAAGATAATAGCCTGGTCAAACTCCAGGTCCTTGATGGCATCCTCGACGCCATTCTTCATCTTGCCGTAGGGAGACCTGCTACCAATGAAGCCCCGGGTGCTGCCGCTGGAGATGAAGACAAATGTCTTGGTACCAGCCTCCTTGGAAGCCTTGGCCAGCTCGATGTTGAGGTCATGATCGATCTTCCATTGGTTCTCGAGGCCACCGGCGGCGGCACGGGTGGTGCCGAGAGCGGAGAAGACGGTCGCTGGGACCGGCTTCAGGTCCTTGAGGGCGCCGGCCCACTTGGACGTGTCGGTGTCAACCAGGGCATTGAGAAGGGGCGAAGAGGCCTTGGGCGCGCGACGAGTGATGGTGTTGACGGGCTTGAAGATTTCATGTGCGAGGAGGGTGGAGAGGATGTTGGAGCCAACGAGGCCAGTAGAGCCGATAATGGCGGAGGACGAAGCAGCCATGGTAATGGTAGATCCAGCAAAGGATATTTATAGATCAAGGTAGAGTGGGAATGGAAATGGGAATGAGGTAAACTCGGCAAGGTTGGTGAAAGCCGGTTGGGATAAGGTTCTATGGTGAGGCAGGAGAGAAAGGGGTATCTGAAAGAAGCAAAGAGATGGATATATAAGGGGAAGAAGTAGGCCAAGCCAGATGGATAGGGATGATGTGATTACAGATAACAGTACGACCAAGCGAAAAAAACGAATAAATTTTGAAGCGCGGCCTACATAGCACAACGTATAAAGTTTTTACCCTAGTTCCATGCTATTCCGCGGATGTTGCGGACTCCGCTTGGCTACAGGCTGTGAGAGGCGTACGCCTTGGCCACAAGCAGCCCAGTGACGACATACCTTCTGATGGGACCCCAATTTTTCGCCGAGCAGAGCCTCGGCATGCCCACTAAAAAGACGGTTAACATGATGTTGAAAAAAGAAAAATTGGCCATGTGGAATTGCTGATAAATTCCAGTGTCGGAATACCCGCAGGTGGGTTCCCGGCCGTGTAAGTGAGGTTATAGCGATGCCCATAATTGAGTGCTGACAGCCCTTCTCCGATCCGACGTCATGCCCACGCATTCGCTCGCTGCCCTGTAGCGGGGCTCCTCACTGAGACAGTCCCCGGCAGACAAAGCTGTCAGTGACCTACCCTGGACCCTTGCTCCACTGCGCTGTGCCCTCGCAGCATCCATCTGGTGCTACCTCGAGCCGCGACATCTTACCTCTGCCTGGAGCTGACAACTACGTGCGCAAGCTGCGTAAACACCAAAGCTGCCTTATCGCCTTCTTTAACCAGCGCTCATTTCGCATTCCCAAGCTTCTCCCGCTGCTAGCATCATCATTCACAGCTCACAATGGCTACGCAATACGAAGGTTAGCAGCGTCCCAATTCCACCCCGCACCTAAAGTACACAAGGCAAGCGTTTCTAACCAATACCCTCCCCCCCATAGTCGAACACAATGTCAAATTCAGCGAGCCCCGTCGCACCGGGCGCCGCGTCGACATGGCGTCCTTCTTCTCGCTCCTGAACCAGCTGAGCGAGCCCTCGGGCGACCAGACGCCGCAGCAGAACCCGCACGCCACGCCCACACCCGTCGACACGGCCGCGCTGTTCCGCCTCCTCCAGGACCAGCTGCAGACGCTGCACACGACGGCCCCGACGACCGACAACGCCCACTTCCTCGAGGGGCTTATCTCCGCGCTGGAGGACGACATCCACGACCCGCCCACCCGGCTGCGCGGCGTCTCGCAGGAGTTCCTCGACGCCCTCGACCGCGTGAACCGCAAGAAGCTCTCCAAGGACGACGACTGCGCCATCTGCAAGATCCCCTACCTCGAGGACGAGTATTGCCTCGTCGTCGAGCTGCCCTGCAAGGGTCGCCACCAGTACGACCTCGAGTGCGTCGGGCCCTGGCTGCGCAGCAAGGGCACCTGCCCCATGTGCCGCGAGGAGATGAACAAGAAAAAGGAAGTGCCCGTCGTCGATGACGACGAAGAGGACGAGGATCCCGACATGATGTATGCTTGAGCTTGGAGAGCTTCAAAGGGGAAATGATATGCGAACGAGATGAAATGAGGATACGTGCATGGCTTCGGCGTCTAGGAGTTTTATGAGTGGTGGTGGTGCGTTGGCTTGCATGGTTGAAGCAGCCAACATGAAGGTCTCGCTATGTCCTATTTAGCACATCAGATGTGTTTATTTATTCATGAGGAATCCAAGGCCAAAGGCCGTCTGAAGACTAAAGGTCCAATTACGCCGTGCTTTTACTCTGCTTTTCATGTTGAGGATAGTTGGTAAGTTCATTCGTTCCGGCAACGTTGAACTCAGGGAATAACCAGAAAAGCCCAACTAGAATTTCCCATATTTCAATTACCCAAGGGTCATTTAAATAAGATACGAGAAAGGGAAAATAGCCGCCAGCCCAGAAATAATCGCTGAATTCAGACCATGTCATGAATGTGTCAAGGTCGAGTAACCTACCCTACACTCGAAAAGTTGTCAACTACTACAGAAGCATTGGGACTTGACACGGTCATGAGACAATCCATCGATAACAAATTCCTAAATGAACGCGAACTCAGGTTTAGAGATACAATTAAATGCTGCATTTACGAACTCGCTTCATAGATTAGATCAAGTGAATGAATGGTTCCTGAGTGTCTATTCTCGAATTCTCAAAGGCATGACTTGTTCTAGCGAAAAGAGCTTAACAGAATCGGCAATCCAACTCGCTACGAAGGATTAATCGGACTGGTTTCCTTTTTTCATATGCGCAAAGATTAAGAATAATAAAGAAATATCCTCAGCGCACCGCTGCTACCGCCTCTACTATACAGAACAAGAAATATTTAGCAACATTTCGTAGTCTCCAAATGTTTACACAAAAGAACATGTCAAACTACTCATCTAGCATATCTGAATTGCCGTATTGATTAAGATAAAGTGTGTCAAGATGCCCTGTCGTATCGAAACTGGAAACCAACATCAACTGGCCTGGAAGGTGCAAGTTCAAGGGCGTGAGATGCACAATAGAGATTGTAGCTTTGATTAACCGCCAAGCTCTTGTTAGCCCAGCTATTACTTCCAAGCTAGCAAGCTCCGAATACGTGAGAACAAAACCACTACTCATGATCAGGCCAGAGGGGGCACACGAAGCCTGTTTTAGTCGTACCCGAAATTTTATCTAGAGCCAAAAAGTATGATCAAAGCCGTGCAACACAGGTCACCGGCGGCTGCGAGAACCAACCAAACGACGCGGAACGAATGGTCCACGGCATCATTCTGCCGCGACATCACCTCAACTTTTTTCTTTTCTTTTTTTACTCAGCTAAGAGCTGGGCTAGGAACCTTGTTTTGAAGCATGCACATTACAGCCCGGAATTACACTATAAGGGTCCTCAACTCAAAAAAAAGCAAAAGCAACTGCCCTTGGCCAGAAGGGAATATGTTTTTGTGCTAAACAACTCTGTCCTCCTCAGACCAATAACCCTGCTGCATTTGTCAGATGGTTGGTGCCATGGCTGCTCTTAGCTTGGGGCTCAACATTCCTATCGCCGTTGACGGCCCGCTTTCCCCGGGCAGCCAAGAATGAACAGCTCTCACCTCTCCCCCCCCTCTCCCATCTCTTCGCTATCTTTCTGTCCCTTTCTCTGCCCATGTCTGAGAAGAGAAACCCTCTGAGACAGCTTGCCGAAACAAGGATGGGTGTGGCGGGGCCCGAGGTTTGTTGTTGGCTTAGATTGATAACTGTGAGCTAGCCAGAGCCATGTACTTGCCATGCCCAATTGAATAATCGGTCAAACTCTAACACATCACTGGGGTGATTATCACTTGTAAAGGATCTGTTGTGCATGGTTGTCAATATCAGCACGGATTATGGAGCTGGAATTGTATTTGGAGGCGAATTGTACAATATGATTTCGGCCGTTGGGCGGTATGAATATAGATAGCTAGCCGGTTCTCGCCTTTTAGACTTCATCTCCGGAAGTTGTGTGTGTGTGTGTGTGCCTGTTTGATGTTTCACATGAATAACCACACCAAAGACATTTCAACTGACCCATATCCCTGATAGATTGCACCTCTCGAGGGGAAATCTAACCGCAATAGCACCGCAATTAATCGCAACTCCCCTCCCGTATTAGCCATGTTCTCGGTATAGCCGCCCCCCCTTCCTATTGCTTCCCCTCAATCCCTCATCAACCGCCCCTTCTTCTGTGAGCTTTGCCCCTTGCTCTCCTTGCCCTTCCTAACCTCAGTCCCGGGTCCCTTGTTTTCCGTCGTGACCCCACTGATGTCCTTGTTGGCGCCGCTCACCTCGAGCGGATCCGTCCCGCCGCCGGCCTTTGCAGAGCTCTTAGCCCTCGCCTGCTCCGGTCTCGACTCGCCCGGACTGAACGCCACATCCGCCTGGTCCCTGGCTATATCCTCGTCTCGGCCGGACTGTGTGTGCTCGCTGGTGCCTGGCTTGAGCGTCTCGCGGTCCTGCGAGTCCTTGTACGGGAGCCGGGCCCGTGGCGTACCCGAGAGGCATCGGAAAGTGGACTTGGGGAGTCGGCTAAATGTACGGGTCGGCAACGACATGTTTTGCGGACGACGCCTTGCGTGGATTTAGATGTTATCTTTGCAATTGTAACACTCGTAGGGAACATATAGTAGGAGGATGCTTGCTCTTAAACAGTGGTGCTTGTTCCTATCTCCAATCCTTGACGTCATCTTGAAGTCAACACTGACATATAGCCGTCATCATTACTACTACAACGTAAATCCCCCAGGTGGATTCTATCAACCCTGACGGAACTAAACGAACACAAACCCTAACATAACAAATTACTAACTCACAGTGTTTGATATCTGGCTTGTTGGGCCGTATGGCGAGCTACCCTGCACTCGACACCCTCAGCCTTGTGCATATTAACCAAACTTCCAGCCCCGACAGCCCACACGACGTTGATAGGGTTGCATGCGATGCCGGCGAAACACGGCTGATCATCCACCTCCCGAGGACCGAGCGCCAGAGGATGACTGGGCTCTGTCTGTGCTCTCGGTCACTTGACTCGTTGCCTGTCTTACCTTTCGGCAGGCATGACACGGCCGGGCAAGGCCAGACACTCAACGGCTTCAGGTCGTGTTAGCCACTTGTTTGCCCAACCACTGCAGCATGGAAACCTCCATTGTCTGGCTTCGGGTTTCCCGTTAGCCACTCCGGAGAAAAAAACAGAGTTGTGGCGTCGTCTGAGCAATGGCCCCCCCGTCCGTGGGTTCCCTCGGCCCAAATCTCGTGGCCCGTGGTGCCGGGACAAAAGCCTGTGCTCAACTACGACTCCAACCGCCTCAGCCGCGGGGCCGTGGAGAGTCATCATCTTCAAGAGAAATTATGAAATTTGCCAGCCGCCCTGCCCTGTTCTCTACTTGACCCATGCATATAGTTGGCGCGTGGGTGACGGCGGGTTTGGCTCCCGCGTGCCGTTGATGACAGTCGAGATATCTCCTTCTTGGCTCATATGACTTCCCTTTTTAGGAAAGAAAAAAAAGCAGGAAACGCAGCCACTGGCGCCATGCGTGTTGGGAGATCGGGAGAAACGGCCTTTGCTGACCGGCTCAGGCTCATTTTGCCTGCCGAAGAAGGAGTCTAGCAGTGAGAATGACCGAAGCGGAAGCTGACTGGATCCCTTGGCGCAACTAGCTTCATCCAGGAGGATTCAATCACCTCTGGAGCATCTATCCAGGACACACACACAGTCAGTCATTGCCGCGAAGGCCACCCGTGTTAGTGGCGATCGACCACTGGCGTCCTGCCTAGCCACCGCCTTAGGGCGCCAGGCGGCCAGTGTAGTCAGTGTAGTCAGTGACATCCGTGGAAACATGTTTTTCTGCAATTGACACGCCAGACTTTGAGCTAAGCCCGCGGGTATCAACCTGGATGCTCCCGTTTATCATCCAAAACAGTCATAATGCTCCGAAAGCTGCCACGTATCGCTGAACCCAAAAATGGAACATGGCATTTTGGCCCGGGAAGCCCGGCGGTTTTGGAAAGATGGATCAGCATTGGAAAAAGAAAGTCATTATGCATGCCATGCCGTGCGTCGAGAAAATTTCACAGACCCGTCGAGCTGGCCTAGCGGGGATGTTGCCCACGAGGTGCCAATGGGGCTCACGTCGAATTGGACAGGTTCTAGAACAATTCTCCCAGCGTCAAGATCAGCAACCAACATATTCCCGATTGGGCAAGAAAGAAAAAAAAAAGGTACAAGGGTGTACATGGGACGAAGAAAACCTGATGAGCTCGCGGCTTGTGATAGTCGTGAAAAAAAAAAAAAAAGGGATTAAGACAAGACATGCCATTGTGAGTGCGCTCGGAGCGGGAGCCCCGGACTTCCAACGGGAGCCATTCTAGAATCAGAACAGCGAGAGGCAAAAAAGAAAAAAAAAAAAAAAAAAAGATGACTCCTTCATGTGTCGGGCGGTTGATCGGCCCCTTGCTTGGGCTAATATCCGGCGACTGCAGCCAGAAAAAAAAAGGAATCAGCACCGGCCTCCTACGTCAGCGTACAAACGCGGCCACACCCTCTGCGCGCTCTGTTTCAGTCGCAGTTAGCCGCGGGTGCGGCGTCAAAGTAGGTCGAGAGGATCGACATCGTGGGTCATACGGGCTTGCTTGGGATTGGGGGCATTTCCTTGGCCAGCCCTGGAACACATCCTGGAACGCGGCGGGTTGCAGTTGCGAAACGGAGCCTTGGAAATGCACGACGGGATTTGAGGGGTGTTTTGGGGAGGTGGTGGGTGGACTGCAGCCATGAGGCTGCGCCGTTAAACCGGGGAACCAGGGCCCTGCGTTTTTGCTTTTTTGGCCGCCCCCCCTCCCTTCGCTGCCCGTCGAGTTAAATCATTTCATATCTTTCGATGCAGCAGCTTTGCAGCACAAGTCCTGAGCGAGAGACGCAAAACATTGATGCGACTGCACGCACGCTTGGACGCGAGGCGTATCGGCCCCGTTTGGATGCATCCGTCTTTCCCGCGAGCACTTGTCGGTGGGAAAGCCTAACGGAGTGGATAGGGGAAACAGTCCGTCGACCACGCCGCGTGCGACCCCGTTTTGAATCATTAAAGAGGACGACAATCATGAAACGTAAGTGGTAGACAATTACGGCAATGAGATGAGGGTTTGTCGCGCATCTCCGTCGCTTATCTGCAAGTCAGTCAGTGTACGTAGCACAATGCAAGGGAAGGGAAGGGATGGGAAGGGGGGATGGATGGGGGACGGGATGGGGGACTCTTCTAGAACAGTCAGGGTCGCATTGCAGACCGCGTAGTCGGTAACTGAAGCGCCAGCCAGCCATATGGCAGCAAGGCAAACACAGCACAGTGTCTGTTCGCGGGTCGCGTATATATGCGACGATCATAGTTCCTCTTGGGCCAGCCCAGGGTTTGGGACGAAGCCAGCTGTGTGGGGTATGGGGAAAGGTCAAACGAAGTTTGCCCCCCAATGAACCGAGATGGCTTTATCTGCCGGTATGTCGGTTGCTTGATGGTTGACGGGTGGGCACGGCCAACTCAGCTACAAGCTACGCAACGTGTGTGGTTGACGGATGAGGCGTTGCCAAGGGGAGGGCGGCAGTGAGACTGCTGGCCATTCCAGATACCCGAAACCGATGCAGCAAGGGTCGATGCTGCAGGGCTCTGAGGTGCTACCCGGCGGTCTGAACCATCAAACACGCGCTCATCTGATTGTTGAGACAAGAGAGATGAAAGAAAATAACAAAAAGAGGCAAGGTAACACAAGCTTGTGACGTAGTGAGATGGGGACGAAAGTTGGGAAAGAGCAAAGCGCCGCCGGCTGTCACGGGCAGCTGATGGGCTTTTTTTACGGACAATCTGCGCAGGTTCCTAATTATCTGCTACAATCAGGGCTGAGATCAGCATCATTAGGTTTTGTTTCAGTTGACGGATCGGAGAAATGCTATTCTGGGTTTCTTCATCTTGCACCGACTTTGGAGATTACAGGCAGGGAACAACCCCGTTGCGCGTTCGGCTAGTCCACGGTTACGATGCCAAGATTGGCAGTTGCAGAATTGCACCCCGAGTAGGCGAGAACGCAGGATGCTGGGCCTGGTTACCGTCTCGTCGCAGAAGTAAAAAGGAAACATCGAGGTTTGGCAGTTAGAAAGGTAGGTGTAGGTAGGTAGGGCAGCTGGGGGGGGGGGGGGGGGGGGGGTTGAACTAGGACAGGAGTGGGTTGCGAAGGGCAGCTGGTGCAGCCTCGCGCAAAGCTGCGCTGAGCAATGCGGCACGGGATTGGAAGAAGCCGAAGCAAGGCACAACCTCAGCGTCGCAATGCTAGACGTTCGCGAAGACGGATACAGGTAGATTGGGTTACACCCAGAGCGTGGTTATCTGCCGAGGGCGAGGATCATGGTCCAACTGATGGGCCCCAGGGGACGCCATAGCATGATTGGCAGAGCAGCTCTATAGGGCGAGGGCGCTACCGGCTAGGGTCCACGGGCGCTGTTTGGTCCACTTTCGTCCCAAGTCTTCAGGGGGTCCGGTTTGGAGCTATGTCCCTGTTTACCGCTGGCTTCTCCCCTCCCCCAGCGGTGCTAGCTTTTTTGGACGGTGCCCCCCAGTGCCCGGGTGATCGGGCGGCCGTCCACATGGCTTTTCTCCAGAGTCTGTCCGCGTGTTAGTCGGGGGCAGCCCAGCGGCGGTGGGTTGGGAGATGGGGGGGATAGTAGCTCAACCGACAGCTCGCAGTTGGCGCAAGGGGCTGGCGTGATACGGAGTGGTAGCGGACGTGGGTGAATGTGTTTGGCGGGCGCAACTGGCCGAAAATGGTGGCATCCCCTTTCGCCTCGGGGATGCCGAACATGCTGGGGAAAAAGGGCCCAGTGAACCGCCGGGCTTGAAACGTGGCTACCGACGATCACTCAGGAAAAGAAAGAAGAATTGGCCGACAAAATACAAAGACATGACATAAACATGACTAGAGAAAAAAGAAAAAAAAAAAGAGATTCAGATAACTGCTAATCTTAGCCGAGATCGATCTAATACACGAGCGTCATGAAGCCCATGATACGACCACCGTCATGTAGTTGGAGGTACACATGCCTTTTGTTTTTTTGGTCTCCTTTCAGATGCGTGCACAAGCCACACACACACACACACACACACATACACGCATAGAGAGAGAGAAGAGAGAGAGAGAGATACCATTGAGCTGGGTATACTTGTGTGTGCCAACAGCCAGGGTTGCATGTCTGGACTTGGCCCCGGCCTCTTTCTATCTGTCACAGCTGTGTAATACGGCCGAATTGCTACGGCGAAGCTGCCATGTGCCCTTCCATGCTCACAGCGGTAGTGGTGCAGTGGGCATTGCTGCTGCCTTTCCGCGATGCGATGGGGGGAGGGGCTTTTCCCCCCCTCGTAGTCGGAGAATGGGTACCTTTTGGGCGGAGGACGAGCTCGAGGTACCTTGCAGGTAGACAGCCACCCCAGTCAAGGCGTGATGGGTTCTCAACTCAAGTCTGAGCCAGCGCCAGAAGGAGAAGCGCAGTATGGGCCGGGAATAATTAAAAGACCCAGCCATTAGAGGGTGACAGGCTATGGACCTGACATGCCATTACTTCCTCGACTCCAATCACACGCCGCATCCTGCCTGCAGTGGTTCGCAACCAAAGTGCTGCACACCCGTTAGCTCTTACACGCTCTTCAGACGCTGAAGGGGCACTTCTGTATCACGATTAATAACCTGCCCAAGTATACGCACATGCACACGCACTAAGGTCCGACAACCCAAGGAAGGGGTTCGTCGTTCGAGCTGGAGCCAGCAAGCACCAACCGACGCTCGGCCACAAGCGGCCGAGGCTGAGGCGGAGCGTGGAGCTATCCTCGTCCCGTCGTTGCTGGCAAGCTAGAGGAAATGCCATGGTCCACTGCCCATTGCTTGATATCCCCGATCCAACTATCGATGCATCCGTCCACCCAGCCGCCTACTACCACATGGCCGTGGATGCGCGAGCTAGTGCCGTGGGACCAGCGTTTCTCGTCTCCTTATTATCGTCATTTCCTTGTTTGATCTTATTTACGGATACGCATGTCTTATTGCTTGACGCCATTGATAGACAGCAGCCATGCACGCAACGAAGTTCGATGTTTAAGCTTTGGCAATGTCAGCCTCCTGGGCGCCGACTCGGTTCGCCCCCCCCCCTCGCCCACGTCCACATGGGAGCTCGTCGACCATCTGCCCATCCCTGAAAGGTGGTTGGCTCGCCAGGGGGCCCCCTGTGAACCCCTCAGGCAGGCAGGTTCCTCGCCTCCCACGTAGCAGAAGGGGTACAAGCTCGTAGCCGCCTGGGAGTCAATCGCTAGCGGCCTACCGCCCATCCATGGTACAAAGTTACCTGGGCACGCTTGACAGCCCACTTACACCTCTCCCCAACCCCAAGTGCACGTACAGCTTCTCCTCTTGGGCGATATCAGAAAACACCTTGCGCAGAGCTCACAAGTCGTCTTCTGGAGCTCTGTCTTCTTGCTCAAGCATCAAAAAAGACCCTTGCCCCTTGCGCTCCCGTCCCCGTGTCCGTGCTTCCCCCCTCACCTCCTCACCTCCCCCCGCCATACATACCTAGGGTGGTACCTCAGTTAGACAGCAACCAGTCCACATCCACATCCACGAGCCCTTTGGTGCCCACGTCCCCCGTTGTACCGTGCTATAATACCTTGCCTACCCGGCCCCTTGCGCAAACTCGGGGTGGGATCATCGTTGCTTGACGGCGTGGCTTCCACTGTGGTTTTGAATGCCTCGCTTCACTTGATCTCATTCCCGTGCAGGAAAACAAAAAAGCCACTTCTTCTTTTTTTACCTTTCCCACTGTATGTCTAGGTAGCTCTAGTACCTCGACTGTACTCGGTACGCTGCCCCTTCGCATTCTTTCCCCCGCGGCTACGGTACTGCTACGCAGAGACCCTCCACATCCTCTCACAGACCCTCAGACCCTCTAGCTCTTAGACCCTCCAGCAACTCCTCCATCCCCTTCCCTCTTCTCCCTCCCTGCTCTTTTTGCATTTCGATTTTCCCCATACTCGGCTGGCTATTGTTGCGGTGCGCTGTCTTAATCCTCGCATGCTCCACGTGCCTACGCATTCGTCACTGTCGACGTAAACGAACGCCGGGGGACTTCACGACATACCTTCCCACCTCCGCCGCCTCCCCCCAGTCCTGTCCACCTCCAACTCCAAACCAACAACAGCTTGGCGCAACACCACCTTACCTGCTCGCTCGCACAGGCACAGCTCCCAATCTCTTCGCTGCAGCCACCATCTTCCAGACTCCTTCTCCTCTGGCCCGCTACCCACAGACTCGAGCCCACGGACAGCACGCTTCCGCCGTCGTTCAGAGACCCGACCGATCGCCCCAACTGCGCTATCGAGCCGATCTCGCCCGCAGTTCCGCCGCCCGCCTCTACCAAAAAACCCACCCACAAAGGGTCCAGGCCCAGACCGACAGCCAGCGAGCGGGTGCCACAGCTCAACTGCCGTCCAGCCATCTCGTCGCCTTCTTCCATCTGTCCCTTAGGCTTCTGTCCCCTCCATTCCTCTACCTACTATCCCCGTCTGGGCCATTGCTTGAGTCGCAAGTGCTCTCCTTCCCCCCCCGCCGCCCGATTTCATTTCTCCGGCTTGCCACTTTCCTCCCTCCTCCCCTTCCACTGTCCGTACCGTACAGTGCACTCGGCGCATAATCACTACGGCGCTCCGACTCCACTCGTGCTCGCCCTGGCCTCAAATCTCAGCATGGTTCTTTGCTACCAGGCACGATAATTCTACCTCGTCCTCCGCATCGAGATATTCACGATGGGCAACGGCCAAGGAAAACCCGTCGACCTCAATGGCGAAGGTGAGTGCACGCTGATCTGGCCCGTCCGTCTCTTTTGTCAACCCCTCCCGCTGTTGCTGCATTCGCTCGCTCGCTCGCCAGTCCCACGCCAACCATCCTGTCTCCCACGTGTGCCCTGCATGGTGCGGCGTCCTTCCCGCCCCCGCCAATCCACGAGAGGGTGATGGGAGCCCGTGACGCTGCCATGATGGGAGCTGCGACACCGACGAGACGAGACGAGGCGAACCGAGAGATTTGTATTGAGCTGAATCACGCTGACTCTGGATCTTTTCCGCTGCAGTAAATCTTAATCACTTCCGCCTACTACGAGTCGTCGGCCGAGGCGCCTTTGGAAAGGTGCGCATTGTTGAACGCAAAGACACCAATCTTGCCTTCGCACTCAAGTACATCCGCAAAGATGAAGGTATGCCGCTCCTCGTCCTCCACGACTTCCTCGATTCCCGTTCCACCGACTTCGTCGCTCCGTTTCCTGTCCCCCTGTGTCATTCCTCGCCCAGACCCCCGCTCCTGGCTGCACAGTCCTTCGTTCCAAGACTAATCTCTCATCCACAACCACAGTCGTACGATCTGAGAGCGTCCGCAACATCATTCGCGAACGGCGAATGCTCGAATACGTCAATCACCCCTTTATCTGTAACTTAAGATACAGTTTCCAGGATATCGAATACATGTACGCTTCCAGCGCACCCGTTATCGCCTCCAGCCGTGTGTATTTGGGCTCACATATTACAACAGGTACCTTGTGGTCGATTTGATGAGCGGCGGTGACTTGCGATTCCACATTTCACGAAAGACTTTCACCGAAGAGGCTGTCCGGTTTTGGATTGCCGAGCTGGGTTGTGCTTTGCGATATATCCATGCCCAAAACATCATCCATCGAGATGTGAAACCCGATAATGTTCTCCTGGATTCCGACGGTCATGTCCATTTGACAGATTTCGTATGTTACACTCTCTGCCTTGTCTGGATAACCGGCTCTAACTGGCCACTTTAGAATGTCGCCTCAGATGTCGTTGTTGGAAGAACCCTGACAAGCAAGTCCGGAACCTTGGCTTATCTCGCACCTGAAGTGTACGCTGGAAAGGGATACGATGTTCGTGCAGATTGGTGGTCACTGGGCGTTTTGTTCTATGAGTGCATCTACAACAAGGTGAGTCTAATCTTAAGCTGGGATCACGCAATCAGGCGGTGAACTTGGGAACTCAAGGCTGACACATAAAAAAGCGACCATTTGAGGGTGGATCTGAAGGCACTCTCAGCCAGCAGATTCAAGCCGCTAACCCCAAGTACCCTGTCACACAGCCACCTGTCTCGCTCACCTGCCTCTACGCGATCGGCTCTGCCCTTGACCCCAACCGAGAGACTCGAATGGGCTCGACCTGGGAGAGCTTTATTAACCACGAATTTTTCCGAGTATTCGACTTTGAGCTCCTTGAGCAGAAGCGAATCGAGCCCATTTTCGTCCCCTCGTCAGAAAAGACCAACTTTGATGCCACCTACGATCTGGAAGAACTGCTCCTGGAAGAAGCACCCCTAGAGGCTCGGGCTAGACGCCAGAAGCCAAGAGAACGCTTAAAGGAGGATGCCACAGACAAGGAGATTCGCGAGGATGAGCTGTACCGCATGATCGAGACAGAGTTTCGGCCCTTTGACTACACGGTGGCCGCCCTGAAGAGGTTAGTTGTTTGGTTGTCGGTCAACTTGCCGCTATTGTGCTAACTGTTTCAGAATCACGGAAGCGGGTGGAGAAATCCCTGCCAAAGAGGACAGCCCCTCTATGGAGCACGATAACACCCCCCAGGCCATCACAACCGACGAAGCTACGCAGATGCCTGCTAGCAACGGATCACCATACCACTCTTCACCCCTCAACCCGAGCACCAGCAATGAGAGCAGACAAGGCCGCCAAGGCCGTCCAGCCCCAGTGGTGCCGCCACCGTACCACCAGGACTTCAGGCCCCGGCATCATCCCATCATCGCCGGCCAACGAGTCACGAGCCCTGCTGGAGGTGTTCAGGTCACGCTTGATGGAGGTGGTAGCTGGTCCGAGCTGGCTCGCCAGGATGCCACGCTGCCCACCGATGCTAACAGTGCCGGTGACGGCAAGGGTGAAGGCTCGGGAGGCATGTTTGGCTTCTTGAAGTCTAAAAAGGGCCGAAACAATAGCCCGAAACCTAAGGAGAGGGGTGTGCTGGGCAAAGAGGGTGCGAGAGTTGTCATCGGCTAGTAGAGACCACGACTCTACATAGCCCATCTTCGCGTCGGCAACGATGCTTTTTTTTACCTGATCCATCATGAAACTCGAGGACGGCGACGGCGAAATTTCCTATCAACAGAGCGCCAATAATATGTCGGAAGAGTCAGAGAAACGTCCCAGTGACACCCTCCAAAAGAGATTGGAGGTTTGACGACGGCCATTGCCATAGAACCTGAGATGTATGGGGGAATTGACCAACTTGGAGGGACAAGAGAATGAAAGAAGCCAAACTGCGAAACGAAATGAGAGATCAACGACGAGCAACGACTTCCTTTGTGCGCTTATCAGCATGGCACCGGACCATGTTTTACGGCTACACGCCACACCGCTAAAGCTAGACCGAAACTATTCCCCCCCTGGAGCGGCCCGTCGAATTGTTGACCAAACTTGAGAGACCACACCCACCACACACGACATAGAAAGCGCTGTTTATCTGCTCCGGGCTCTTTTACACACATACACTTGCATACACTCACAATGTACTGTAATGGCAGGGGGCATTCTGCGCTGTTATCGAAACGAACAACTGGCCTGGGATGTATTTTCTCCGTTTTTTATTTTTTGGTTGGATGTCTGCAAGTTTGAGTTGAATCATCGCATGAATGGCCTTTTTCTGGGACCGGTGTGGGTATAAAGAGACGGGGGAAATGTAAAGACGAGGGCGGCAAATGCGGTCTGTTTATTTTTTGTTGATCTATTTGATCCTGAGAGCACAATAGGAACAATACCCCATTCAAACTCTAAACTCTAGGATCCATTGGTTTCTCATGTTTTTTGTGTATGCGTGCAAGTGAATTGGTGTGTGTGATTGGTTTAGTTTACGATTGGGAAGTACCATGAATGGTGCAGACGTATTTTGCGTAGAATTGATTCACTTTGGCGCCTAGTTTGTCTCAAACAAGGGTCACATTAAACCATAAACGCAAGCACTGGAACTGGAACAGGCAGAAATACATGTAACGCTTTAAAGGTAGAAGAATCCTATGCTCTTGTTTCCTTCACTGATGTACAGACGGTTCGACCTTCCTTCTCAATGACGTTGCCCCCCAAAAAGCTGACAACAAAACTAAGTCCTTTCACAATGAAGCATCTCATTCATTGCGACCTGGGGCCTCTCACTCATTCTTTCCTCTCCATCTAGCCAAGCTTGATAGATACACCTTTGGTCCTAATCCGTCGAATCCAATGCCCGTGGCTTAAAAGAAGATAACATCGCGCCCTTCGAGACAAAACATTGAGCATCAAAAAGAAACCAATAGAAATCCGAAGTAGGTCTCGGATCGTGAAATGAGAAAAAAAAGAGGAAAGAAAGTGCAAGCCATATACGTTCATGGCATCTGATGAGTGAGTTGTTCCATTTGTTGCTGAAGGCGTGTTTGATGATGCCATAAAATAGTCCAGCCAGCCTCCATCTTTCCCTATTGATAACGCAACCTCCATTCATTTGATCGTAAGAATAAAAATAAACCACCTGAAAATATCAAGATGTGTTTTCCGAATCCACCCTTCTGATGTAAACGCCTTGGTTCCTTGTTTGCTCCGCGCCTGGAGATTTGATTTTTAGTGTACAGCCCTTCCATCGATGAGATCATTGCGCCGATGGCGCCGACGGCAAACCCCGAGCATTGTCGTCCGACTTGATCTCGACGCCAAGCTTTTCAGCCATACAAGTCTTGGACACATCCTTGCCCATATACTTGGCCAGGATTGTGTCAAAGTCTGTTTCTCCTACAACGGGGCCGGTACCGGAGCACTTGGCTTTCTTCGTCAGTTCCTGGCAGAGACCGTCGAGATCGAATTCGCCATTTTGTGCCTTGGGGCAGGCCTGGAGTTTTTCCCTGAAATGGTGGTTAGAAGCCGGCGAGGCTTTCTGCGTCCGTTGGGGGCCATACCAGAGGTCGTTGCAGTTCATATTCTGCTGTTTCTTGAGAGGTTCCTCATCCAGCGAGTTCTGCTGGGCATCAATCTCATCAATGAGGTTCTTCTTGTGACCTGCCGCCCCCTTGGGCGCGTTGGGGCTTGGGGCCATGTTGTAGGGGGTAAAGAAGTCGGAATCAAAGGCATCGTTGAAGAAGTCGTCAAACGAGGGGTTGCTCAACACATTTTCCTGGGGCTCACGGTAATCGCCAAACAGCTGTGGGTCGAATTGGCCTCCGTTTTGCTGAGCGAGCCAGTCAAAGTTGGAGTTGCTCAAGTCGACATTGGAGAAATGTGAGACGGTGTTGCCAGCTGGCTGCTCCTCACCAATGGTAGTAAGAGTCTCGACAGGCTTGAAGCCCATCGGAGACTGGTTGAAGGGTTCTGGGGAGGTGCCGCAAGACGAACTTGGGCCTGTGTTGGAGTGGGATGATGACGACGGCGAGCTGGTGGCTCCATTGACGCTGAAGTTAGCCGAGTCGAGGCTTGCTCGAGAGGCGTTGGTGGCTGAGCTAGACATGGAGGGGCTTAGGATGCCAGAAAACTTGGCAAAATCATCCTTGAACTGTGGAGAACTTCCGTTGGTGAGACCATTGGATGGGGTCGTGGCTGAGACCTGCTGCTGAGGGCTTGTGGGCTGCGAGCTTCCCTTTCGTAGTCCGTTGGTTGGAGGTCCCGGAAGCATGCCGAATTTGGGGAATTCGAACTGAAAGTTGACGTCACTGAGGTTGTTGACGGCAGCGCTGCCAAATGGAACCTTCTCACGAGGGATGGCCTTGGTGGTGGTTGTGATGACGGAGATGCGCTGCTTGTACTGGTTGAGCTCGGCAGTCATGCGTTCGACTTGAGCACGCAGCATGGTGTTTTCGTGGTTTGCAGCCTCGGAAGCCTTTTCCAACTCTTCAACCTTGGTCTCAAGATTCTTCAGGTGTTGTTCCTTGCGCTCTCTGAATGCACGCTGTGCAGCTCGGTTTTGGGCTTTGCGCTTCTAGAAGCAGTGTTAGTGAGACAATCAACTGGTGGAAGCTGGGTACGGTGTGGAACGTACCGAACTCGGCTCCGAGGTGAGAGGCTTTCGACCGGGCTTCTTGGGAACTTTGTCTGTGCTCTCGCGGCGTTTGGGATCCTTTCCAGGGCTGCTGAACTCGTCTTCATCGTCGGGATGACTGCGCTTCTCGTTGCCCTCTTGTTCTGCGGAGTCGGATCTTGCGGTGGAGGAACCAGGGAGGTCACCGATTAGCTTGGGGTGTTCTTCGTTGTTGCCGTTGAAGGAAAAGTCGAAGCTGGAATCGCCAAAGTCATAGTCGTAATTGTCGAGAAAGGGACTCTCTTGGAAGCCTTGCTGGCCCTGGGGCGCCTTGGACTGCATCGGAGAATTTTGGAAGGAAGTTGGCGAGAGGGACAACGAATTGGGGCCGTTGGAGGCAGCAGCCGCCTGCTGCTTGTTGGAGTTCAGGGCAGCGAAGAGCAGGCTCTGCTGTTGCGGGGTCAAGAGGAAGTTCGGTGGCAAACCACCGTTGGTGCCAGCTGAGGCCATCGCGAAGGTTTTATGTGGCGGGTAGGGGAAGCGCAGGGGAGGAGAAGGTAATGGCGGGCCGCGACGAGGGAGAGCGACGTCGAGGGTGAAGGCGAGGGTGGAATATCAAAGCACTCTCTCTTTCTTTCGGAGGCTCGGAGGAGGGGCCAGTGCAGCGGCGTCGGAGCGGGCGGGCGCCAGCGCAGTAGTAGATGGGGTGATCAGATCAAACGGGGCGATGAGGCGATGAAAAGATCGGAATCCGGAGAGGCCAGGGTCGTAGAGAAAATTGACCTTGGCGACGGAGGTGGTGAGGGATTGGAGATGGCGAGTGGCCAAGGTTGATGTTGGATGATGAAATGACGGCGAGCCTCAGCGGCCTGGGCAGGTAGTAGACGCAGGGCAGCGGGCGCGTGGCAGGGGAAACGGCCCCGTGAGTTTACAGTGAGCGGTCCACTGTACCGAATCGGAACAGCCACTGTAGGTACGTAGGCCTGGCCAGGGCTGTGGCAGTCGGCAGGTCCCTTGGCCGGGCTGGGCGAGTGCTGGGCGGGAGTCGGCCGGGGTTTGTGACTGTGACTGGCTGCGATGAGGGCCCGGTGGGGGGATCAGTCGGTTGGAGCGAGACGGTATGACTGGGGAAAGCAAATTTGTTGCTGCCTGAGTCAGAAAAACGGCTTCTAGTTGCTTCTGCGCTGCACGGGGGAGGTTGGAAGGGCGAAAAAGAGGTTGCTTGGTGTGCTTGCAGAGAGGTGGAGGCGGATGGAAAAGAGGCACAACCATTGTCAATTTGTCAGCCGGAGTCACTGGGGCCCGTCATCGACGCACGATCCATCTTTGGAATCATTCGCACACCCCGCCCCCTCTTTGCACTACGTCCACCACTCGGCTTTGCTGGTTGCCCATTGCTCACTGCATGCCACGGCCTTGCGTACTGTGCTCACCCTCGCACTCACCCTCGCACTCGTCGCAGCTGAAACAAGGCACATACAGGTACATGTAGATAGTCGCAACGCCCTGCACGCTGCTGCCGAGACAGGTCCCCAGCTCCTTGTACCACTGCATGCTTATACGTACTATGTGCACTGCATCTCCGCGCGCTAACCCCGCGCACATGCCACTCCCCCTCACCCATTCGCTCACTCACTCTGGTACTGCACACTGTGTCTTCGGCTCACTCGGCTCCTCTGCTTGAGCCGCCAGAAAATGCTATCTAAGGGCGTGGACTTGTCAATTATAGCCTCTGCCCGCCTCCCCTCGACTTTCCTCTGATCGGCTGGTTCTTATTAGTGCCGTCGCTCTGACTCTTATGCTGCCCAGCCAACTCCTGTATTTTCCTCCAGTTGCCACCAATGCCTCGAAATCACGACGCCCTTTTTACCCTTGCCGCTGCTCAACAACTTGGTTAAACATTCGTCCCTCAATCGCTTCGGTTCTCTGCCATCTGCACATCTGCACATCTCTTATCCTCTATTATCTCCCGCCCGCCCAACAAGCGCTATGGCCGCTTCGCACGAATTCGTCTACGATGACTGCAGTGATGGCTTGGCCCTCGGTCTGACTGGCCTAAGCACTACAACTGACCCGTGCGTAATCGCTTAATCTGCAGAGTTTCTGTTGCACTCCCACCGCTGTTGTGTACCCATCCTGCGATGGCGATAGCCCCATTTATCTCCGAACTACCAGCCTGCTCCCCGCCCTATCGGACTTGCGGACTTAACTCAGTTCGGATTTGCCACTCTATGTATGGCACACTATAGCCAACGGCCAATAGGCACCGCGCCGAGGCATTGCCCAATTCTGACTTCACGTCGACACAAGCATCCCATATTCTTCGATGCCCCCACCACACTGCATTTTTCCGAAACGGGCAACCTCGCCAGTTTCACCGAATATTTCCGTTCGGTCACACTCACATTGTAGAGTTGATGACGGGTTTAAAGGTGCAGGTAGGCCGTTTCTCATTTACAACCGTGGGATTATGCTCGCCCAACAATTGATAGCAAGCTTGTTGTGCGTCTGAAGTATGATAAATGATCCACATGTACGGCAAAAAATGTAACCCTTCGTCGTGGCTACTCCAGGGATTGCTCTAAGCTGAACCGTATTTTTTTTCTTGATATTATATGTTGATTTGGGCATATTTTCTGACTGCTTTTAAACCAACTCCTACTTGTGGCATGATCCAACCCAATTGAATTGCAGGACGTTGGGAAATCCCATTTCCTTCCCGCCACTCATAAATTGATCTGCAACCTTTTTTTGTACAAGCTTTTTTCTCTGGCGCATGTCGTTGGAAATGAACCAGCCACCACCAGCTGGTGGGGCACCCTACATATGCCAAACCACCCAATAACATTACATCAACTCCCAACGATGAGTTGAAAACCAAGGCCACATGTCAAAGAAGATAATCCATATGTTCGCCAGATATTGGTGAATTGATAATACAATAATTCATCCATCTGCTTGTCAAAGAAATTTGCCACATTCAAATATCACGGAAAAAACTGGACTGTTATCAGAAATATATGCAATTATGTTGGCAGCTAAAGATGTAGAAGCCGACTCCATGCTATAAACTCTGCTTAATTTCCTTCATTTCATGTCTTATCCGCTCTCTATCCCAGAAATCTAGTTGGTGGCGAGCTGCTTGTGGGCCTCGGCCTTGCCTTCGTGGCCCTCCTGCTCGATCTTGTCACCAAGAGCTTCCTTGGCGGCACTCAGGCTTGGGCATGTTAGTCGATTTATTGGGAAGATGGTGAGGGAATTGGACTCACCGAGTGGTGACAGGGGCGTCGGAGTTCTTGGCAACCTCCTTGTTGCCCTCCTTGCTGACACCAGAGACAGCACCCTGAACGGTCTCAGAGATGTACTGGGCACCCTGCTTAAGAGACTCCATTGTGAAGGTAGGTAGGTGGTTGTTTTGAAGGGTTGGTGAGAAGAAGTTGTTGTAGTTTGTTGTGATTGTTGAGATGATGTGATGATGATGTGATGATGATGAAAAAGGAGTCCTGACGAGAGGGATCTCTCTGGGCTTATATACACAATTTGAGCTGGTGAGCCTTCACATGAATATCGTGAGGCCCTCTACAGTGGTCTCTGCCTCCCTTTGCTATGCATTGTACTGCATGATAGTGAGATTCATACAAATTGGTCACTTTTACATGGACACCACTATCAACAAGAACTTGATGTCGGGCCTCTGAACACCAAGACTAAAAAGTGGTGACGTCAGATATGATTTTCGTTGCGGATATTAAAGATCTGCTACGTCATGACCCTACACGATGGCGTCTCCCAAATCAGCCAAGGGACCCAGGCAGGACCAGCGGATTGGTTTGCGCCCTGGATTTTCCGCGTCAGGAACGAGCTTGAGACATACTTTCGTGCCACCATTGGATCTCTTCATTAACCCAAGTCCGGGCGCGTGCAGGAGAGTTGGTGAGGCTGCGGCTAAGTATCGAACTAAAAATCTCCACCATTTTCCAGTGCCTGTGTGTGATTGGCCCGATTAAAGCTCCGGCGACGCATGATGACAACATGACTCTGGCCGTGGCTTGCATTGAACTGATGCATCAAACAACGGCCTTCTTTGAAGCCAATCTCAACTGCTGCTACGCGTTTTATTCCGTGATCTGTTGGCTCTTGTCTTACAGCTGAGATCGACAGAATCGGTCATTCGCATTGGGGGCTTCAATGTGCTGACGTGGCAATTGTGTGCAAGCATCTGATGCAAAGAATGTTGGACAAGCACGTGTCCATTCATCTGCTCAATGCGAGGCCGGGCTTTGTCCAAATGGAATGGTTATACAAACTCTCAGGGTCTTGTATCCTAGATCCCGTCAGGGTCCAGGGTCGATCGTGCCCACCCTTCTTACTGCCAGCTCTCACATTGCAGTTCTAAAAATGGGCCCCAAAGAAGCAAGTGGTGAGACCCTCTGGTAATCACAGGGAAGACATGGCTAAGTGGAATTTGAGTTGCAAGCTGCGCATGACTCTTCAAAGGTTGTTCTTAATGATAAGAACTGCTTTGAGCAGCCTAGACATAGCGAATAAAGAGAGATGCAAGCAAGCAAGCAAGCAAACTCTATACCTTTATGCAGGCCCAACCCGAGAGAATGGCAATGTTGGGAGTGACACAACTGTGTTCCTCTCGTTACACAAAGTGCTATGTCATGGTAAAGAGAGCTGTTTCGGAGAGCGATGCACCTGGACCACTGAGCAGGAAACCCCTTTGATGATGAACACGGCAGGACCAAACAACCCACCTCGGGCAATTTTACACTGAATGCAGTCAATTAAGACATTGTCTTGACGCAAACGGAGGGACAGGCAGATGTTTATAAAGCTGTCGTTGCACACGTGACCATGGGCCCGTGCCAAAGACCCCACCTACCCCGCGGCCCACGTATCAGGAGGTGAGGCTCCGAGTCGACCGACCGCCTGAACGTGAAGGGAGGCGACGACGACATACTTGCCAAGCACAGCGTTCTCTCAAAGATCATACACCGGGCCGGGTTTTTCTTTGGTACGGGGGATCTAGAGGAACAAGTATAACCCACTGCAAAACCTTCTCTGCCTCAGTAACCGGCCGCCATGGATCTTGCGTACGACCACATTAATCAGGACGCCTATGCCAAGAAGGAGGACCCCAAGGATGGCTCCAAGCCTGAGCAGAGCAGTTCTACCCTGAACGAAGATTTCCAAGAGGCTTACAAGGCCTTCTCCAACAGCCCCTGGGGTGCCAAACTTGGTGGCTTCTGGGGTAGCGTGGTCAAGCAGGTATGCTCACCGATATCAAATGACACGGCGCTATCTGACATGACTAGGGAGGGGAATTTGCCACTCAAGCCCAGAAAGAGCTGGCAGAGGTAGGAGAGGATGCTTCTAAAGGACTTACGGGGATCCGCACCTCCATCCTCAACCAAACCCGCAACCTCACACTGAACTCGGCAGCTGCGGCATCAAGCTCCAAGGAGGCAGAAGACGGACAGACCACACCCACAGCAACACGGGGTGGAGAAGATGATGCAGAACAGTCCGGCACAGTTCTATCAAGGCTTCGCACTGAAGCCGCAAAGCGCCTCAAGGACATTCAGAAGGCCGAGGATGCCGCTGACGAGGCCCTCCTCCGATTTGGCTCCAACATCCGCGACTATCTTCGTGATGCCATCACGATTGCCCCTCCTCAGGAAAATGACCAGAACAACACTGTTATGTTTGAGAGCAAAGATGCCCAAGGCAAGCGGGTCATTCATGCTTCGAGATTCGATGCTCAACTGCATGTGATCCACACTTCGACTGAGAGCTTTGCCAAGGACCCCACTGGTACGGAGTTTGAGTCGTGGGCAAAGACCTTTGATGTTGACAAGAAGACACCCGATATCAATACCGATTTGCAGAAATATCCTGATTTGCGATCTACTATGGAGAAACTGGTTCCGGATCAGATTCCTTACGCCGACTTTTGGACACGCTACTACTTCCTCCGCCACGGTATTGAGACTGCTGAAGCCAGACGAAGGGATCTCCTTAAGGGTGAGTTTCTACCAAATGTCTCTAATATGAATTTTTCTAAACAAATCCACAGCTGCCTCTGCTGAAGATGAAGTGGGTTGGGGTGATGATTCCGAAGAAGAGGAGGAGGAGGAGGAAGAGGAGGAAGAAGAGGAAGAGGAAGAGGACGACGATGATGACGACGACGACGATGACGACGACGACGAAGATGAGTCTGATTCCGATGATGAGCCCACTACCCCAGCCCCGGCAAAGGCCAAGCCTACTAGCACCGGTTCCGCAGCATCTTCAACAACCATTCATCCCCCCAAGGAAGGCCTCCTTAAGCCGGCTGAATCGCGCAAGTCCAATGACGAAAAATCCCAGGCCGACAGCGAGGCCAGCTACGACGTTGTTGGTGCGACATCAGGCAAGACGACCCAAACCCCAAACAGCCCTAAGGACTCCAAGAAGAGCGACGAAGACAGCGACGATGACTGGGAGTAGATACTAGGCGGGGCCGATGAGCCGGTGCATATGTGCAGGATGATGGGACTATTGTTCGTCCAGCAACTTGGCGTTTGGTCTTGTAACAACCCAACTTGGCAGTTTGAAATAGCCGCGTGACTTGTATCTTTGTTTTTGGGTATTAATACCAGGCGCTCATTTGATTTATTCGCCTGCCATGCACCGCCAACGGTTATGTGGGACCCACCCTTTACCTCTTCTTCTTGGTGACCATGGTGAATCCGTCCTCGTCGACCTGAGGCTCCTCCTTTTGCTTGGGTACCAACGGAGGTGCCTCATCCATTTCAACATCGGCACCGCCTGACTCGTCGTCTTCTTCGTCGTCGTCGCTTTCCCAATCAGTGTCCTGGTCAGCGTCTTCGGCCCGCTTGAACATGCCCTCAACCTTAGCGCCCTTGAGGTTGGACCACCGGGTCCTCAAGGCCTCAACAAAGTCGAACTGACCGATGGCGCATCCCTGGCGGGCCTTGAGGATATTTTCAGCAACTTCGGTACCGGAGTCGTCGTCGACGTTGACCTCGAATTCGTCAACCATGACTTGCAGCAAGACGGTTTCAACATCCTCGAGATCGGGCTCTTCGGGGGCCTTGGCAGGCGGGTTGTCGACAAACTCGGGGAACAGCTCGACAACGGCGCCGGCGAACCAGTCGCGCTTGTCTGCAGAGTCAGGACCTCCCCATTGGTTGGAAACGGAGAGGGTGAGAGCCGGCCACAGGTGGAGAGAGAAGGCGACAGCCTGCTCAAAGTTGGACTGGCGAGTAGCTATAAAGAGGATGCATGTTAGCAAACTTCAGGCTTTTAAGAAATAATTTGCAAAAAGATAATTAGCAAAACAAAAAAACGTACCCGCCGAGGGAAGCTGCGCAGACTCTGAGGACGCCATGGCTGAGGGAGTTGGCGGGGTGTGGAGGGGTTTGGAGGGGCAATTCAGAGAAACAAGCAGCCAGTGCACAAATTTTTTTGGTGTTTATTCCCAGCACACAAATCACCCATGCCCACTCACACGCTCTGCCCATCCCCACTCCCCACATCACATCAAACAAGGAAGCCCAAATTTGGACACACGTCTCGAATGCGCACGGACCACACATTCTTCACTGACATTAAGGCCGCGCTGACACTGCATGCGGAATGCGGATCTTGGGTCCTGGGTCGCTCCCCTTGCCCATTTCAGGGGTCTGCGGCCGGCACAGCGTAGTACGTAGCCAGCAATTTACTGGACTTTGGTGCTGTTTTGCGCAGGACACATGACATCATGGCGACCCCTAGCAACACCACCCAACCTGACTGGCACTTGGGCGTTCTTAAGGTTCCTGATGGGCATTTATGTCTGACCAATTCCTTCTGCCTTCCCCAGGTCCTGAAGCTAGCCATCTTGATGAAGACATCTTGACTCGTTCAATCGTACAGCTTGCGGCTGTCGCAAGCAGAGCTCAGCCATGCCCCTCTTCAACACAACTTCAGTCTCCTTGGCTGTCACGCCCACTGTGGTGTCGACCTTGTTTTCGCATGTATGTTCTCCCAACGGTCGACTCCTGCCAAGTCAGCCAACTTTCCCATCTTCTCTCTGCATTCTCAAATGCGCTTCAATTTGCGCACCGTCTAACAGTTGTGATCTCCTCAGTATCTCAACAGGAAGCCCCTGAGGCAGCGTCCCACGGCCCACCTCTCATATGACGAGGGCCTCCATCTCATCCGATCGTTCCTTGATTTCGCCTCGCACCACACCGTTGAGGAACTCCAGGCATTCACCGCGCAGTGGGTGCCACACCCCCAATGGGTCAAGGTCGAGAATGCCACAGTCTCCGATGAGGAATTGGCACGCGCAGCTGAGGTGCTACAGGCCCAGCTTGGTGAGGATGGCCTCAAACAGCTTGGCGGGTCCAAGTGGTGGCAGTGGCGCAAGCCCAACAGTCCTCTGGAAGCAGAGTGGATTGAGATGCGCGCTGATGCCCACGAGAGAAAGAAGCACGGCGGCGAGTGCAGGCGCGTCATGATGTACATCCACGGAGGAGCATACTTCTTTGGCAGCGTCGACGAGCACCGGTACCAGATGCAACGGCACGCCCGCAAGCTCAAAGCTCGTGTCTTTGCTCCCCGATATCGCCTTGCTCCCCAATTTCCTTTCCCGTGCGGCCTGCAAGACTGTCTCGCGGCCTATCTTCATCTCTTAACAATTCAGCCCCCGGAGACCATCGTGTTTGCGGGAGACTCTGCTGGAGGAGGCATGGTGGTCTCATTGCTTTGCGTACTTAGAGACCAAGGCCTCCCGCTACCAGCAGGCGCAATCCTCATCAGCCCTTGGGTCGACTTGACACATTCATTTCCGAGTGTCTTGGGTGACGCGCCGCTGGACTATATTCCTCAAAATGGCTTTCACCACAAGCCCTCCAAAGCCTGGCCACCTCCTAATGAAGACGATATCAATATGCTGAGAGAGGAGGCCATCAAGAAAATGAATGGGAGCCTCAAGAAAAAGTCCAGCATGCATGATCTCAAGGAAAAGCAAAACCCCCCGGCGATCCAAAAGAATGACTCGAATATCTCAGACAGTTCCAGATCCAACTGGATCAATGGCGGTGTTCCCGTTGATCCCGACAAGTTAATGACGTGTGAAATCGATGGCACTCCAATGAAACTCAAGGACCAGATTCAAGTAAGTCTTTTTTTTCCAACACGTGTTCACTTGGTGCTAACAGAGCCAGATGTACACCACAAATGAATTGCTAGCACATCCACTCGTCAGTCCAGTAATGCAGCCGACACTCGGGGGTCTTCCACCGATGCTCGTTATGGTAGGAGGAGGAGAGATCCTCCGCGATGAGCAAATCTATTTAGCGCACAAATGTGCAAACCCCCAAAAGTACGCCTTACCAGACGATGCCATGGATGAAAACGCAAAGAGGCTGCTCGACAAATATCCGCCGACCGACATCCAACTCCAGCTGTGGGATGACCTATGCCACGTTGCTCCAACGCTCAGTTTCACTCGTCCCGCCAAATACATGTACAGATCCATCGCCCAGTTTGGTGCTTGGGCGCTTGCGAGAGCTCAGAAACGCGGGATTGAGATCCTTGACGACGATGCAATTTCGGTCATATCGAGTTCCGGTTCAGATAGCACCGACCACCAAGAGGGAGGAAAAAAGAAAAAGGAGGAAAAGACGGAGAAGACAAAGTCAATCGCAACGGGCCAGGTTGGAAAAGCTGGCGATCCTCTGCCCTCATTCGACAACCATATGATTCGACAGAGAGTGACCCGCCACGGTGAAACTTTGGTCCTTGACCCAGAAACCGAACTCCCAGCTTGCTGTGTGCCTGCTGAATCCGTTGGAGTTATCAAGGAAGGTACCGTCAAGAAGTGGATGGGGAAGAGAAAGCAATGGGACCAGCGCTATGCCAGCGCCAAGGCCAGAGTTCACAAAAAGATTGTGGATGACATGGTGGCGGGTTACCACGAATTCGGAGATGGAGAAATGCCTCCACCTTCGGCTCTAGCAGGCCGAAGAATTGACTCAGAGCTGTTTGATAGCAAGAAGCGCAAGAGCTTAGGTCTGGCTATGTGGTCTCTGTGGGGTTCTAAGCACGATGAAATGACTGTTGTGCGGGAGAAGAAGGCGGAGAAGACAAATGAGCCGCCCGAGGTACGAGCTGCGACACCGGCTGAGGGGCAAGGCGCGCGATCATTCAGCGACATCGAAAACCAGGACAAACCGGAATTCCCAGGCCCTGGCTCACGAAGGCGTTCGCATCACAAGGTGGTGACGGATGAAAACCAGACAGGAAGCCAACCAGTCGAGGATGAGTTGGATGACAATACCCCTGTCGCCCAACTCATCGAATTAAGACGCGAAAAGGAAGCTCATGCTCCGAGCCTCCTAAGTCCTGACTATGTACCAGAAACCGGAGCAGCCGGCAAGCGCCCATTCCTTGACGGCATTGCTCTGCCATTCAGTCTTAACAAGGAGGCGGACACGGCAAGCATGATGACGCTGTACTCTCATGTGACACCGTCACGGCCAATGACCCCCAGTGGTCTGGGCGACGACGACGAACCAGAAAAAGGAAACGGGCAGACGAAAGAGGAGGAGAAATCCATAATAATCACCAATGATGCCCCAGTCAGAAAGGTGGTTGCGTAAAGTGTGTAATATCAACAGAATAATTTGGGTTATTGGGCCAATTTGCGAAAAGGGTCGCAGGCAACGCATCAGGTTTACAGCACAGCAAAACGGTCGTTATCAGTTTACTTTGTAATTAGGCAGCAACGGCGTATCGCCGTGGTAGTTTCGTCATCAAACACGATTCATTTGTTTTTTGAGATTGCGAGTACATTATCATACATGGTGGTACATTGTACAAGGGTATATATACATCCATGGCAGAGGCTCCCAACCTCTAGCCCAGGAAGCATCGTGGCTCCTCTGCTCATCGATTTTTTTCTTCTTTCTTTTTCTTTTTAGAACTCTATAGTCGTTGGTTGCGGGTCATGTCATCCGAGGCTCGTTTAGTCCACGCCGTTGTATCGCTTCCACTGCTCGACGTAGAAATGAGGGTCCTGGGGACCCCTTGCGAGGCCATGATAGTCTCCCTTGTCTGCCTTGATTTCTCGGCTCACAAAGGGAGTGAGCTGCGGTCCGTAGCGTTAGCATCTCGAGATCTCTTGGGCCAGTCCCAATTGGGGCTCATAAAAATAAAAGCCCACCCACCTTGAAGTCCTTGAGGTCCTTGGGCACTGCATACGTCCGCACCTTCTCCCACTCGATAACGTAGCCTCCGAACTTGGTGTGGCGACCCATGGAACCAGTGCGGTTACCCTTGTAGAAGCCACGGCCGACATCCTTGGTGGTGAGCTTGAGGTGTCGGTATCGGCCGACGGAGAGGACTTGGGTAGGTCTCATTGTGGGCGGAGGGGGGCTCGGCGCATTCCCGGTCGGGGTCGTAGGGGTGCCGGTCGGCGGGTGGCGAGGCAATTGGGCAATGGGCGTCGTGGGATGATCACGCCGTCGTCGTCGAACTCGATGGAGGTTGTGCCGTCGCAAGGTGCAATTGGTGGTGGGCCTTGAATTTTCGGAGGGCCGGCGCTTGGTGTTGTTCCGCTTCCGGAGAGCCTGCGACCGGGACTGAGAGAGGCGTGCAGGGGTGCAGCGCCGCCATCATCTGGCTGGGACGTTGCGCGGCGGGACCCCAGCTCATGACATATTTAAAAGGAGCGCTTTACTAAGAGCTGGCTATTTGAAGCTTTGAGCTGCACCCTCAGGCGTATTCGCTTGCTTTCGGAAGTCAGAAGAGCTTTTTTTTTTATTTTTATTTTATTTTATAGAGGTGCGGGCTCTGCAACATTGGATTTTAGCTCTTGGTTATGAGTGCCGTAAGTGGGCTGGTGGTCCGCCGCTGTGTGTGAACTGAACGAGGGGCACCACGGCTAACCCGTCTCTGACAGCTCTGAACCGAACCGCCCACGACACCGACCCGACCGCCAGCGATCCATGCCTCTGAGGCGCCAGACCAACCACAATGGAGGGTTACCCGACGGGAAGTCTGGACCATAATGTCCCGTTCATCGTGGCTGCCGGCCTCAACTCGGAAACCAACGAGCTCCCGCTGAGCGCCGAGCTCAAGGACCAGGCCATCCTGTTGCGCTCAGAGCAGCCGCTGCTCGAGAGCCAGGAGGCCGAGGTGCTGGAGCAGCACTTCCGCGACATTGACGCCCGGGGGAAATCATGGAGCGGCGTCGAGAGGGAGGAGCCGTACAGGTTCCGCATAAAGACTCTGGGAAGGGTATGACGGTTTCCCTCCTCCAGGGCTGCTGGTTTGGTTCTGACCTTTTTTGTTGGGGTAGTCTTTCATTCTCCCACCCCGAAGAGCTCGTCTCCCCGATGGCACCGAGGCCGTTGACGCAGCGCCCATGCTGCACTCCCCGTTTTCGCCCTTGAGCCCCGTATCGGCTCTGTACCCAGACGGACTCATCGACGCGCAATGGATAAAGAAGCACCAGGAGCTGGTGCCCAGCATCTACACGTGCTTTTACACCCTCACAAGCGACCCGACGTCAACCACGCTCCAAGACAACCATATCAAGTCCGACATCAACAACCTGAGAAGCGCGCTGGCAAGATCCGGGTTCAAGACTCGCCTGGCCGTCATACTGCTGGGCGAGAGGGGCGGTGCGCCGCAATCTCTCACCGAGGGGATCGCAGAGAGGCTGGAAAATATTCGAAGGGGCACAGCACTGGACCCAAAATCCATATTTTATATCCCTCCCCAAGAGTCGCCGGGCGAGCTAAAGGGAACGATTAACAATATCTTGGGTGTTTTATATACTTCGGCCGTCGAGTACTACCGTGATTTAGGACGACATGCAAGGAAGAAGCGATCCCGGGGTATTGCACCACAGCCAACGGTACCTCCTACCTCTGGAACATCACAAACACTACAATTGCCGGATTGGAACTTTCGCTACGATTTCAAGTCTGCAATCTTTGCAGAATTTCGCCAGGAAGTAGATGCAGCGCTGCGATCTTTTGAACAGGCATATGAGGTGCTTTTGGGCCAGGATGTGCTGGATATAATCCCCAGCTGGAGTCCCCGGTGGAATGAGGCTCGCCTGTTATCCGACATTATTGCCATACGAATACTCCGTTGTCACATGTGGCTGGGTCAACCAACTCTGTCAGTGCGGCGCTGGCAGGCGCATCGAGACAGGATCGGCGATTTCGTGGACCGGCGCGGGCGAGGGACGAACAATTACGGGTGGCAGGCTTGGGAGGCACGGTGGGCGACGGTCATGGCCAATCTCATTGAGAATATCGGAATCCCTAACTTGTCGTCTTCATCGCCGTTGCTCTTCCTGCAGCCTGAAAAAGCCGTCTTGGGCGAGCGACTTCAACCTTGGGAAATGCTACATCACACTGGATACTGGTATCGCATAGCGGCCCGCCACACTATTGCGCGCCGAAAATTCGCTCTCCAAATACCAGACGAAGACAGGGAATCACCGGAAACCTCACCTGCGGCGCTAGCGGCGGGCAAAGGCTACACATATGACACTTACATGTGTCCAGAAGCATACAACGAATACCCGTTGCACGGTGAGGGGGTTAACCACTCGCAGTTAATTATCGACTACCTCAAGAAGGCAGGTACTGAGTTCCAGGCTCGCAAGCAGCTGCGTCTTGTAGCCGAGATATCGCTGGAATCCGCGAGGGAAATGATCATCCTAAAGCAATTTGACGATGCAGTCGAGACGCTCCGGTCGTTGTGGGAGGACATGTCCTTTAGGTCCCAGGGCTGGGTGGACATTTCGGAGGAGCTATGTTGGCTTATGCGGCGGGCTGCTCGAGGAGCCAAGAATGCCGAACTAGTGCTTGCTGCTGATTGGGAACTGATGAACAAGCGTACGTGTGTCAATTGCGGTTTGATCAGAGTGATACTAACCCATTATTAGAGTTCCATCGGCGACCACAGTGGCATTACGACATTAACAAATCTCTAGAGGGTGTCGAGTTTGACTCCCCACCCTCAATTACCCTATCAGATAAGACGACTGGATCCTTTGTTGCAGCATCATTAGTCTTCCGAAACAAAGAGGGCAAGGCGGGCGAGACGTGCAGCGCGCAGCTATCACTCAAGTCTAACACATTCGCTGATGCTGCTCCGGTGCCGCTCGATTCCATCCAGGTGCAATTCACTGGCAACCTGAAGCCAATCGTGCTCAAGCATACATCAGCTGAGAGCGAGGAAACGAGACCTAGCTCCGGTGTCTCTATCGCCTCGGTGACATTGAAGGAGGATTTTGAAGAAGATTCAGAAGATGGGCTGCCCTCATTGCTAAAGGGAGAGGCTGATTTAACACTGCGGCCCAACGAAATTCGTGTTATAGAAATGAAGATACCACTGAGAGAGCCGGGAGACGCCACGGCATCATCCGTGACACTTGGCCACAAGAACGAGACGTTTAGTCTGGATTACAAGCTAGAGTTCCGAGATACCGATCCAGTCACTGGGTGGTACATTGAAGGGTCCGCGAGATCGCGCCATCTTCGCCCCCAGGCGAGGAGCATTCACATCCAGCCTCGCCCACCAAAGATGGAGATCAAGCTGGGTCATCCCCTGAACCAATTTTACGCCAACGAGCCAATCGAGCTGGAGGTCGAGTTGGTCAACGCCGAGGAAGAATCAGCCAGCGTCAAGCTAGATGTCCATGTATTTGGCAAGGAGGTTCCAGCGCTCAAGGTCCAGGCGGGCGACCACAATGGGGAAGCAGAGGCTGCGACAGAGGAATCCAAGATATCAGGGCTGGCTCTCGGATATATCGAGAGCGCCGCGTCCTACAAGTTTACAGTCCATATCGACCCAACCGATGCTCCGACAACGTTCGACTTACACCTGAGGGCATCGTATCATCTTGCGTCGGACTCGGCCACACCGATCATGCAGATGTTACCGATTCAGCTGAATGTGGTAAACGCCTTCGAAGCCAACTACGATTTACTGCCACGACTGCACGCGGATCCTTGGCCAAGCCTATTTGACTATGAGGGAGTCTCAGAGGCTCAGGATGGCGAAGCTAGCGGCGCGGCCAAGGGCTTTGCGCAGAAATGGTGCCTGGTGTGTCACTATGCCTCGTTTGCGCAAGAAGACATCAAAATAGTGGGAATGGACCTCAAGGTGGTCTCGTGTGTGGGTGGTGGAAGATGCAATCTGGTGCAGGGGCCCAAGGTGCCTCCAGACGGAGTGCTGGTTGCGCCCAAGACGATGCACGAAGCGCAATTTGACTTGGTGGCACAAAAGATTAGCTTGGATGATCGACAGCCAGTCACGCTCGATCTGGCATTTGTGATACAATGGCAGCGACAGAGCCGCACCGACGGGCCGGTCAATACGACGACAATGCCAGTTGGCAAATACCTGGTTCTAGGAACGGAGCCGCGGGTGCTGGCGTCAGCTTACCATAGCTCAGGGGACGAACCGCACCTTATGCAGCTCGACGTGACGATTGAAAATCCTTCAAACCACTTCTTGACATTTGGGCTTACAATGGAGCCCAGCGACCAGTTTGCCTTCTCAGGAGCCAAGCAGACGACGCTGAACCTCCTGCCTCAATCACGGCGAACAACGAGCTACCGGTTACTCCCACTGCTCAGGGGCGCTTACATACGGCCAGCACTGGCGGTGCGAGACAAGTACTTCCAGAAGGTTTTGCGGATCATCCCGACAGAAGGAATGAAGATTGATAAGGACGGACTACTAGTTTGGGTGCCGGGGCCGGCGGGGGATGGGGACAAGGACAAAGACGGTGAGGAGGAGGACAAGACAGCGTGATGATGATGGGGGATTTGGTGGGCGTCCGTGTAGAGGTGCTCTTTTTTTTCTATTATCTGATGGGAATAGATGGCGACAGGCAAAGCAGGCTGTCACGAAGAACAGCGACATGAAATTATTACGGGTCAGAGTGTAAGCTGCTGTGAGTGTGTGTGGTTTTGGCTCAGATGGTGGAGGGCATAGCGCCATATTCCTGTTTGCAGATGTCGCCGAGTGGTTGTCGTGTGTTAAAGAACGGGAAGGCGGCTTTGCTGACGTGGGACGCGAAAACCAGACAAGGGGCGTCGTCATGCATCCCTTTTAAGTCGTCATCTGGGGACATAGATCATTCTCGAGGCAGAATCAAGAGAACGCCATTTACAGTATTGAAAGAGAAACATTGCACCGTGAAGGGCAAAGGTAAGAGAGGGCCTAAGCTAGTCCAGAGGGTGTGGTGATGTGCAGACCAAGTCGAAAGCTTGACAGAGTAACAATGGCTACGCTACGGAGCAGGCAGCACATGCGTTGTTGAGAAAAAAGAGCAAATTGGCTTTCGCGGGTGACTCAGGCAGCTGTGTCGATCAGGCGGGGATGCATGGTTGAGTGGAAGTGAGTAGTGTCTGGTGTGTGTGTGTGTCTGGCGTGTGTCTGGCGTGCGCGTGCGTGCGTGTGAGTGAGTCTTGTTACTCCCGAGACGGCCTCGGATCCGGACGACGAGTTCCCCCGACTTTAATAAGTCAAAGTGGGGGGCTTTTCTTTTTTCGGTTCTTACTTCCTCTGAGCGTCGGATATGTTCCAAGGGCCAAGGGTAGCTGTTACAGGTTTAAGGACGGACCCTCTGGCGGACAAGAGAGTGTCATAGGGGAGGGGAAACAAGACGGCGACGACATGTGTTAGTAAGTGCGTGCGTGCGGAATTGGTTGGGGAGAGAGGGTGTGTGTGTACTACAGTGCATTGTCCGAGACGGGATACATGTGCAGCCAGCCAAGAAGAAGAAAAGAAAAAAGAAGGTTGTGGGGGGCGTGACTGGTGAGCAACAAGGCAAGAGTCAAAAGAGAGAGTGATGACGATGGGATGGCTGCGACACCGACGACGCGGCAACGGGCTAACTCAATTGATTCGTAGCTTCGGAATATTGAGCAACAGCGAGCCGCGTCAAAGCAGACCCAGCGATACAGGCACCAGAAACACAGATCGCGAGGGAGCTCTTTCAGCCGCGAAAATCGAGACCTCAGCGGGTGGTCCGATGGTCTCGAAGCAGCGAGCGACAGGGGGCCAAGCTAGCTAATTAGGTGCCTGCTAGCGCTGGCTCAATCGCCCTGAGGTGGAACCCGTCCGTGAATGCAATGCCTGGAAGGAAAGCGGATCCACCTCGCTGGGACCCTTGGCGGCCGTGCTGCTGCTCTTTTTTTCGGGACTTGCCCTGTAAGGCCAGCCCGTGGGGACCTCTTTATTTTCTTCTGTCCCTTTTTTTTTCTTTCTTTTAAACTATTACAGTGGGTTCCAGTGATGTGCGGCCTACTTTGAAAGGAGGGGGTCCGTGTGGCCAAGAAGCCAAGACTGGGGAAGGAGCAGAGGCGATGATCAACCGTTGGAAGCAAATGCGAGAATTCATCGTACTCCGTATGCAGTCAATATTTAATTTTTTGTGTCTCGTCCTCGATACGTATATTACCACCAACTTGTTTTCTCACACCTCCACCACGCCAAATGCGCACATCGCACAACTCAGCCAGCGCAAGCCAAATCTTAAAACATGACTCCGTTCTAACTGTCTCTCTGACCTTTGAGTCACCCTTCTGCCCCCTCCAGGGGAGCAGAGCTCGCGAAACAGCCCGCTAATTGGGCGCCACCGAAATGGGACACCACGCACACGCCCCCCTTCGGACATCGGCCTTGTACGAAGTCCGCGTTTTTCCAAAGGAACGCAGCCCTGGCTGGGCCTTTCGTCCATGTCCATTTTTTGTTGTGTAAGCCCGTGAATGGTTCATCGCTTTGGTGCGCGAATCACTCTCACCACACTCCCCCGCACACTCCCCCCAAGGGGCTCCACGCCTGTCAGCAGTACCTCCATGGCAACACCAATTCCATCCCATTTCGTGAGAGAGAGAAAGAGAGGAGCGAGCAGCATAAAACATAGGTTCCTTTTTGGGACAGAGAGTGGTGGATGGAGATGGATGTGGGATCCTTTGATACAGACGGAACAACTCAAGATACAGATTGATCAGCTTCTTTGCTACTTTCGTCATGACCCTTCACCGCAGGGTAGCATTCGGTATTCATCATATCTGATCACACCGAAAGATACACCCCCAAACAGAACCACTCTGCTCCGCATCATCGTCTGTTCCGTTCTCCGCGCTGACGGCTGGCTGGCGGAGTTAAGGGGCGTCTCCGGGAGACGAACAAAACAACGTGCAAATGCGAAGTGCGAGGTGCGAAAATGGCCGGACCAAAAGCGGACCAGCATCGAGCCAAGCCAGCCAGACTAAGCCCTTCGAGGGGGCCCTTGCTATTTCTGAGGGAGGACGCTAACGTGCGGGAGGCGGACCTGTTTGATTTCCGGCGTGCGCGTGTGAGATTTGCTCGCCTACTCTAATCTTCTTTCTTTGCCTGGTGTTGGCTCATTTTTATTTTTCGTGGGTCGTAGGCATCGGTGTGTTCGTGGTATTTAACTTGGCCCATCGTCCATCCACATAATCCTCGATCTGTCAAACGCCACCGCGGTTTCCCTCTTCTCTCCCTCTCTCATCCTTTATCACACATTCTCTCTTTTGAGAATCTCTGTTCCTTGTTTTATTATAAACTCTCCTCCATTTTAATCACCTCTTTAGACATTAGAGAGTCGCCCTCGCCACTAGAACCCGGCTTGGTTTGTTTTGGTTTTTTGGACATCACACGGCATCTGATAAAACGCAATCATATCATCATCCGACTTCCACGGCTTACCATCCAACAACAACACCATGGCTGTCATCGGCGACGAGAAGCGCAATGAGCGCTTGTCCGCCGACGAAAAGACGGAGGTCGGCTCCGGCATCGTCGACACCTCGGCCGACACCAAGCCCAGCCCGGAGACAAACAGCAACGGCGACACCCAGAACGAAGACGACCAGCCCCAGTACCCCGGCGCCGCTAAGCTCACCCTGATTCTCTTCTCCCTCTGCCTCGCCATCTTCCTCGTTGCCCTCGACCAGACCATCATTGCCCCTGCTCTGGGTGCCATCACAGCTCAGTATCAGAGTGTCAAGGACATTGTAAGTCGGAACTGTGTACCATGTTTCACATGCACAGCATGAACCTTCAACTAACACCCCCGCCAATAGGGTTGGTATGGTTCGGCTTATCTGCTCACCACAACGGCTCTGCAGCCAATGTACGGTGCCATTTACAAGTACTTCAACGTCAAGTACGCCTATCTTGCTGCCGTCTTCATCTTTGAGATTGGCAGTCTCATCTCTGCTGTGGCTCCCAACTCACCCAGCTTCATCGTTGGCCGTGCCGTTGCCGGTGTATGTCGCTTTCCTTTATCCTAATTTTTAAAAAAATCAATTGGTTTACTGACTTTAATATTCAGATTGGTACGGCTGGTCTCTTCTCTGGCTCCATTGTCATTCTCTCTCTCATCAGTATGTGCCCCACTGCATATTCATCTCACCCTAGCTCAGTTGCTAACATTCACTCCCAGTGCCTCTTGAGAAGCGTCCCTTGGCTTTCGGTCTCGTTGGTGGAATGTGGGGTATTGCCAGTGTCGCCGGCCCTCTTCTCGGAGGTGTCTTTACCGACCACGCTACCTGGCGCTGGTGCTTCTACATCAACCTACCCATCGGTGGTCTGGCCATGCTCATTGTCTTCTTCTTCGTCCAGGTCAACCGCAACAATGCCGAGACCAAGAGCATGTCTTTCCTCACCCGCGTCAAGAAGCTTGATCTCGCCGGTGCCTTCATCTTCATCCCCGCCATCGTCTGCCTTATCCTCGCTCTCCAGTGGGGTGGTGCTGAGTACTCCTGGAAGAGCTCCCGCATCATTGGTCTCTTTGTTGGCTTCGCTCTCATGATCATTGTCTTCATTGGCGTTCAGCTGTGGCAGGGCGACCAGGGAACTCTTCCTCCCCGTCTCTTCAAGAACCGCAACGTCCTGCCCGCCATGTTCTTCTCCATGTTCTTCGGCGCCTCCTTCTTCCCCCTCATCTACTATCTCTGTAAGTTTGACCTTATCCATCTTATATTCTCACATCAGGAGCTAACCTCCTTCCTACAGCGCTCTACTTCCAGGCCATTCAGGGTGTTAGTGCCGTGCAGGCTGGCATCAAGATTCTTCCCCTGCTCCTCTCTACAGTTCTCTGCTCCATCGTCGCCGGTGGTGTCATCACCGCCGTCGGCTACTACAGTGTCGTTGTCATCCCTTGCATGATCCTCAACGCTGTCGGCTGCGGTATGATCACCACCCTCGATGTCGACTCTCCCCTCCGCGAGTGGTTCGGTTACCAGGTCATCGCTGGTCTTGGTATTGGTGCTGGATTCCAGATCGGTGTGCTTGTTGTTCAGACTGTCCTGCCTCAAGACTGGGTTCCCGTCGGTACCGCTTGTGTCCAGTTCTTCCAGGCCTTTGGCGGTGCCATCTTCGTTGCTGTCGCCCAAACCGTCTTCCAGAACGGCCTCATCGACTATCTCGACCAGCACAACGTCGGCCTCGACCCCCGCATCTTCATCAACACTGGTGCTTCCGAAGTCAAGGAAGTGCTGAAGAAGATGGGCCGTGAGGATGCCTTCGATACCGTTCTCAAGGCCTACATGTCTGGTCTGCGGGGCACCTTCTACATCACCCTGGCCTGTGCCTGCGCTGCCTTCGTTTCTTGCCTCTTCCTCCAGTGGAAGTCGGTCAAGAAGAACGCTGACGGCACCGACAGGAAGGCGGAGCCCGCCATTGCTGTTTAGAGAGCCAACCCTGGCATCGTGTTAAAAAGGGCGGCGTTTGTTTTAGAGGATACCCGGAAACTCTCCACACTGCACGGCATCTGGCGGTGCCGCGCGTTGTTGTTATTGTAATACAAAGGTCCACATGATGTACCGCTTATAATAGAAGTAATTTACGTTGTCCTCACTGAGAATCGTCTGGTGGCCTGTCCCATGATTTACGTGTCTTTCTCGCCGTCGTCGTAGTCGTAGTCGTAGTCGTCTTCGGGACTGGATCGCCCCCAACGAATTTGAGAACCCAGTCCTTGACCTTTCTCGCCTTTTCCGCCTGAGGCGACATGTTTTTTCTCCTCGCCATCAGGTCCCGGCCCGAGTAGCGGCCCGACCCGTCTCGCCTCCACAGCAAGCTCGCCTTGGTCATGTTCTTCCTCAGGCTCTGCCCGTACACCTTGCCGCGGAAGACGTGCATGGCCACGTTCTGCAGGAGAACCACGTCCTGCCGCCGCAGGCTGTGCACCTGGGACTCGGGCGCCGTGTCCTTGCTCAGCCAAAAGGTCACGGCGAACCCGGACTTGGTTTCGTCACCGATGAGGATCTCCACGAGGGACAGAGTGGTGCCCCATCGCGTGGTGATGGTTCTCGGCTGTGCTATGGAAATGATGCCCACAACGAGGTCGAGCGTCAGGGTTTGAGGGTTGAGGAGGAGAATTTGCCGGGCCGGCGGGATGTCCTTCAAATCTGAGGCGTTGCAGGGTGCTGATTCCGATAACGCCGTCTTGTCCATAAAAGTAGTGCTCATGAATGAAGTCTCGAGTGCGGATGTCTCGTCAAAACTGTCGAGCTGCGATGAAGGAACGGGGTTGTGCACCGCGAGTGAGTGGTCACAAAATTGCGACAAGACATCGAGCCCAGTTTCGCTATCAAATGAATCTCCATTGCTACTGAAGGATACATCAGCCGTGGTGAAGAACTCGGCTTGGTTGGGCAGTGAGTAATCAGCTATGTCATGAGCTTGGTTGAAGCTGGCATGCAAGGGTTGTTTGTGCAGCGATAATGATCGCCACGCGATTTGGGATGATGGAGGCTGGTGTTTCCATTGCGAGGACTTGATAGGTAACCCTAGGAACATGGAAAACTTGTCATCGAGCGTATCTAGTGTGCATGATTCTGCAGTCACCGCTGAAGCAGGGGGAGCGCCAGCAAGCAGCATGAGCTTAGGCGCCATGATGGGCGTTTAGGGTAGCACCGCGGGAGAGAGGTTGTTGTCGTATAGTATGCCAAGCCGAGCCGAGCTAGGCCAAGAATCACATGACTATGCAAAAGCGATTGTATAGGTGTGGTGGGTGTATGGTATGGGTATGTTGTCGAGCGAGTCCACACTGGCAGGGTCGGTAGATGTTAGCAGCGACTATGTTGGAGCGCGCAGAGCTTCCGTGGTGAAAAGCCGAGGCAGGCAGGTCTCCATCCCACACCCGCCCCCACTATACGTCCCATGGCTCCCCAGATTGACCCACTCTCAGCGACGACCAACGTGCCGAGGCGAATTGATATGTTTGACTTGACATTTGTAAATGTCCATCAACAACCCTCTCCCTTTCTTCGTCTTGCGCGCCTGATATCTCTATCCTGATAAACATATTACTGAAGCCACCGCACCTCTCTACACTTATTTGCGACACTAGAGGACGGGAACAATAGCAATCACTCCCTATTTCTAGCTAGCGACTTCGGCTGGACGCGCCGCCATGTCTGCCGTTTTTGACATTAAAGAGCACATCATTGATGCTGCGCACATACGCGAATTCCATCGCGCAACCGCCAATTCCCAAGAGGACAGGCTAAAGTTGCACGTTAAGCAGTACATCCCAAAGGACAACCAAAACCCCCAGAAAGGCGACATCACCGTCATTGGTGGCCATGCCAACGGATTCCCCAAGGTATGCGTTTTCGCGCCAACCCTTCGCAACCCGGATAGTTTGACTAACACTTCCCAGGAACTGTATGAACCTCTGTGGGAAGAGCTTTACCATGAGGCCAAGAGCCGAAATATCCGTATTCGCAGCATATGGATCGCCGACGCTGCATGGCAAGGCCAGAGTGGCATTCTAAACAGAGAATCCCTCGGAAACGATCGTAAGGATCCTATTTTCTCTTCCACAACCTATCTCTCGCCATACTAACCATGTTCTCACAGCGGGTTGGCTGGATAATGCCCGAGATAACCTCCACCTGATCAACACCTTCCGCCCACCAGCTCCCATCTTTGGCGTTGGCCATTCCTTTGGGGCCAATACCCTCACAAATGTCGCCCTGATGCACCCTCGCCTGCTGACCTCGCTGGTCCTGCTTGACCCCGTCATCTCCCACTACGCCTCCAGCCCGGACAGCAAGATGGGCGGCCCCGCGGCAGCCAGCCTGACCCGCCGTGAAGTCTGGCCGTCTCGCGACGAAGCCAAGGCCTCGTTCAAGCGCAGCCGCTTCTACCAGTCGTGGGACCCGCGCGTGCTCGACCGCTGGGTCGACTACGGCATCACCGGCGTTCCCGGCGAAAAGGCCGTCACCCTCACCACCACCAAGCACCAGGAGCTCTTCACCTTCCTGCGCCCCAGCTGGGACGCCTACGCCGCCGACGGCAAGACGCTCGTGCGCCCGGACCTGGTGCCGGACCTGGACCCGAGCCTCAACGACAGGTGGCCCACCTACCCGCTGTACCGCTCCGAGGGCTCAAACACACTAAGCCGCCTGCCCAACCTGAGGCCCAGCGTCCTCTACGTCTTTGGCGGACAGAGCGACATTTCCCCCATCCGCCTGCAGGACGAGAAGATGGAGCTGACAGGCGCCGGCGTTGGAGGCAGTGGCGGCGCAAAGGCTGGTCGCGTGGTAAAGGTTGTCGGCGACGAGTATGGTCACCTCATCCCTATGGAGAACCCCAAGTTCTGTGCCCAGGCGGCTGCGGACTGGATCAAGTCTGAGATGGAGAGATGGTGGGCTGATGAGCGCAAGTACGAGGAGTGGACGAGGAAGCCGGCCGCAGAGAAGAGCACCGTATCGGATGACTGGTTCAAGCACTTGGGCAAGTCAAAGAACGGGAACGGAAAGGCGAAAGCAAAGATTTAATACTAGACGAAACCCATGCGTGTAATCAGAAGTTCATAGACAAAGCTAAAATAGAGTACGCTGTTAACAAGGGCTAACATCTCTGCGCTTTTCTGCTGTCATAACTAGTTCGTGTATCCATCCATCCCTTTCCCTTGACATGTGCTTTGTGCTCGTCAATTCCGTCATCATCAATTCCTTGACCCAATAATCCTCAAATCCTAGAATAGAAAGCCATTTGTACCTCGTGTCGTGTCCTGAAACCATTTCAAAGAAATTCCCCTTCTTGTCCCAACCATTAGGGGCTTGAAGTTCTTCAGAGTAGCATGATATTCATCTACCTCATATGTAGTACATGGAATCTCGTAGCCTTTCATGAATCTGCTTGCTACCCCCAACAACGCTGGAGGCACCTCCGGAAGTCACCACACTCTCCGTGTCGCTAATGTCCGAATAGTCGGGGCGGTGCGCCCGAGCTCGAGTGCAGACAATGTCGGCGTAATATGCTGGCGGGCAGATGCTGACAGCCTTGGTGGCGCGACCGTAAAGATAGCAAAGCTCGTGTGTGAACTTCTCGAGCTCGTTGGCTGCATTCTCCTTGTACCGAGGACGGAAAATCTCATCAAGAAGCACCGTGTAGTGTGCAGGTCGCGCCGTGCCCTTGATGGCCGAGTGAGCCGCCAGGAAAAAGTCCCAGATGCGGGCTTGTGTGACACCGCGGTCGACAACAGTTCCATTCTGAATATTGTTATGAGGCGGAAGATTCTCAGTCGTGGTGGGGTAGAACCGTGTTTGATGGCGCTTCACTGAGACCACAATGGTCAGTCGGGGCATAATCTTTGTCGACACAGCGCTGCAAGCCTCGCGAATGAGCGGCAACTCTTTCTCAAGAACCTGAGCAAACTGGCCTTCTGAAACACCATCGCGGAAGATGACAATGTTTTCAGGGAGAAAGTTTTTGTTATTCTTCTGCCAAAGGTGGAGACGGGATTTGAAAGCATCGACAAGCTGCTGGCCAAGCATCTCTTGTTTGGAGTTTTGTTCCCAAGAAATGGATGGCCACTGGCCCATATCGCGATCAACACTGGCAACGAGACCAACCAAACTGGGAATTTCGTCACTTTTACCAGCAGGCATGTTGGTAGGGTGAGTGACATCATAGCCTACGACCATGGTTCTACCTTGTTTGGTAAGTTCGAGTTCCTCGGACAGTTTGTGGTTGACGCCGCCAGTTTTGAGGTTCCACTTCAGCGCAACGTTGGCGAAATAGCCAGGGCTGCCTCCACCAAACAGCTTGAATCCGCCTTGAACGCAGCTGGTATGTATGCCATAGACGCAATCGCCAAGGGTTTTGATCTTGTTGTAAATGTCTGCGTCTTTGGTGCCCAGAATGAAGAGGATGAATTCCATCTTGTTTTCTGCAGCCCACTGAAAGAATTTGTCAAGATATCCGCCATCAAGTGTGTCCCTGTGGTGTGTGATCTGCTCTGTGGGAGGCGCCTGTACGGTTGTGTTGACATTTATTCCCATCCCACTCATAAACTGAGCAAACTTATTGACGGTTTCTCGTGGAACTGGGTTGAACCCTTGAGGAGTCACATTGACATAAGTCCAGCGATTGATCTTGCTTCCAGGTTTGAATATCTTCACATCCTTGAGATTCCACGATGCGCCTTCTGGCTTCAATTTGCATGGCTGAGCCATCTTCTTGTGCATGTACATGACCTCCGGGCAAGAAAGGACGCGGCCCTGAACAGTCAAGAGATGCTTGCCAACTGAGATACCGAATCGATCTAGAGACCCATCATCAAGTCCCAGAGTCTCGCGGCCGTCGTTGGTGATTGAGAACGCGTTGGCATAGGGTGTGCGACAAGCGAAGTTGAGCATGGCAACAGTCTCTTCGGATAGCAACTTGGCTTTGACCGACTGGCCAGGTTGAATTTCAACAAACTCTGCGGGGAAGTACGTTGGTTTATCAGCTGAGCCTAGATTAAGAAGTGGATAATCCGCAAGGGTGACGTTGTATTCTGAGGAACAGTTTGTTAGCCTGAACACATGAATGTGTAAAACAGATCAACTTACTTTGCTTGTAGTATTCAAACACGGAAATCCACCGACTTTCTGCCCCCTTCACCTCCATCCAAAACTGAACGTTCTTCGGCCCGGCAAACTCCCAATCCGCATCGAATCGAGGTGGGTTTATGGCGCGGGATCGACGAAGCTCCGAGGAAGTTGCCAGGCTATGAATGGCTTTGGTCCTGCGGATTTTCTTGCCATTTGAAAGCGTCATCTCGACCCAGACACGAGTCTTGGGAAGGAATTTGGAGAAGAGACGCAGCATCTTTGTCGCGCGGTAGTCTCTTCTGGGAGCAGCACGGACGCCGAGGCTGTGGAAGATATCTTCGACCTTTCCGGAGAGCTTGAAGACGCCGTGGGTAACATTTGTATTGAGAAGTAGACGGCCAGTGCCGAGTCGGGAAGACTGGAAGTATCCACGCACAGCTTGAAGAGGTCGGCCCCTCTGTGTCAGATCGGTAGCTACACCACCGTTCTTGAATAAAAAGAACCGAGAGCTCCCGACGGCACTGATATCGTCCCTGGACCTTGGTCCAAACCCGAAAATGACGTTCAGAGCGTCAATAACTGTTTGGAATTTCGGGAATTCTTTCGCTTCCGGAGCCGGCTCGGGGGAAGACGAGGTGATGGACTTCATCATGTTGTCCACGCTAGCCTCAGTAGGGCCGTGAAATGCGACAGTGAAGTTCTCCTGCTTTTCAGGGTCGTTCGGGGAAGGCATAGATAAGTTCATGGGGTTCTCTGGAAAGTTGATCTTGCAGAGTGAAACAAGCTTGGACTTGAACTCGGTTGCCAAAATTAATTTGCTGTCAGCCTTGGATAGTTCCGCCAGAACTTCGCGGATGACAAAGTAAAGCTTGCGGCCCTTGACTTCCTTGGTGCGAGGGCCCGCAGGTTCCTTAGACTTGCCCTTGCCTTTGACCTCTCCCTCGGGGAACACCTGGCTCACTTCCATGGTGTACGTGTATAGAGCACCAAGCTTGGCGGTGACTTGATAGTAATTGGCCCAAAGGGTTACGGGAGTGCCATAGGTTCCGTACGCGGGGCGCAAAGGAAACAAGTCCCCCGCAAGAGCAGAGGCCTTGGCCTTGGCTCCCATTTTTAGGTTTCCCATCTGAGAGACCAGTTCCTGCATCTCAGACGTTTGTCGGTTGACAATTTGGCCTTCGAGTTCAGTGACATCTTTGTCGGGCTGGGGCACAAAGCCATTATAGCTGCCATGGTCAGTGGTGCAATGGACGTTGGGGGGAATATAATGGCATACTTGAAGACGGACGGTCCAGATGGTCCTCCTCGACCTCCTCGGCCACGACCACGGCCACGAAAGTCACCACGGCCACGGTCAGGACCGCTGCCGCGCCCAGGACCACTGAAACCACCTTGAAATCCGCCTCGGCCACGACCTCTGGGTGCGGATGAGCCGTCGCCTTGGCTGTCGCGAGGCTCGCTGCCTCGACCGGCCGAGTAGCCACCACCACGGCCTCCTCTGTCTCCACCACGGGTGCCGGGAGGACCACCTCGGCCTCCTTGCCCACGGCCTCCACGCGGACCGCCCCCTCGTGGGCCACCTCCACGGTTGCCGCGGTTGCCTCTATCAGCCATGGCGAAACCAGAGAGGAGTCGCGGATGTTGGCTCAGAATCTAGAGCAGTGATGAGATGAGGGAAGCGGGGTGTGACAGGCTGCCAAATAAGAAATGTATGTGAAGAGCAAAAAAAGAAGAAATCAGATTAAAGTGCTGTGAAGAGTAGAAATAATGGTGGTTAATGCTGCAGGGAGGGGGTGTCTGGCAGTGATTCACGCTGCACGAGGGATTATGGCCGGCCGGCAGGCTGGCGCCAACTGCACATAAAGACAAAGAAAGCGACTTACAGCCACCTCTGAGCCAACACGCCGAAGCAGCTGCGTCACTGGCACTATCAGTGAACCTGCCGTTGTTTGGCGATTGGCAGTTTGGGTAGGTAGAGAGAGCAGTAGCGTCGCTGCCCGCATCAAATGTGGAGCTGGTCACGCCAAGGTTGTGGCATGAAGGAGTCAAAATGCTTTGGGGAGAAAGTCGGAGGGGAAGAATGGCTGCGCCCAGAGTCTAAAAGTCCCAGTTCCTCCGCGCTTTATTTATTTTCCAGCATTTTATCTGCATAAATTCTTGCATGCGAAAATGGTAGGCCTCCCGCAGCGCGCCTTGATGAGATGTGAGGCCGGCTTCGGGCCATGTTTTGGGCCAGTCGGCCTTGACAAAGTGGATATAAGTGCATATACGCCGATGCAAGGCTGGAATGCGGCCTGTTCCAGTGTCCAAATTTCCTCCATGTCAATATTTTTTTTTAATCAAACCCTCCCGGAACATGATCCATGGCGCTGCCCTATCTTCGCAGCCGCGCGTTGGGGGAAATTGCCTTCGCCGCGCTCGCCACATTATTTGCTTCTTCGTGAACATGGCTCAACAAGAGTGCAACCCCGCCCATCCAATGTCACCAATACCACCAATGCCACCCCCAATCGATGCTCCGAGAAGATGCACGAATGGCATGATTGGAAGAACCCAAAAATTGCCTGCCAGGCTGCGCCAATGACGTTTGTCTGCATTGGACGTGAATGCTCCATGCCAAGTGCCGCAAAGACTTGTACATTGTACAATTGACCCTTCATGAACGGGAAATTGGTGGCTGTTACAATGCATCGGCATAATATTAGTGGTGGTATTGAAGCTTTTCTCCAGGTGTTCCTCAATCAAGGTAGTACGAAACGCCGCGTGATAACCACATTGGTGATTGCTCAACGGATATCCGGGAGAATTTGACAGCGAGGATTCTTTTATTAGAGATTCTTGAGATAAATCCAGGCGCAGAATAACTGAAATGTGTATGTGATTGTCGCTATTTCTATTTCCCAGGGTCATTTCTCCTGCCCACACATATAACAGGCGCGCCCATTAGCACTTTTCATAGCAAGTTAGAACTCGGTCCCCATCTCTTTAATACCAAACTCCCAAGACTCGACAACTCACTGACTGAAAATGTGCAGAGGTGATTTAATCCATCTCATTTGCCCTTGCCGCAGTGCCGGCTGCCCAATCGGAACCCAGATACCCTCGTCTATTCGTGGAGGGGAGTGGCAAGGCCATGTGACGGCCAACCGAATCGGCCATGAATGGAACTGGTGCGAGTGGTGGGAAGAAAATATGCCAGAAGATTGGAAAGACATTCATTGGTACATGCCACCTCCCTGTCTGGACACGGAGTACAAAGAATACTATCGGATCATGGAGGACATGTGCGGCGAGTGCTGGACTATTTGTCGTGAGTTACCGTAAGTACGCAAACAATGATACGAAGAGCTTCAGCTGGTTGATGGCTGACATCAAGCTTGACAGAATTCGACTTGCAAATCATCACCGGGATAGCTAACTTCACGGAAGAGGGGCCGAGATAAACTAACCAAAGCCTTGTGTTACGGTTCGCTTTGCGAGTATAAATTGGAGTCGAATTTCTAATCAAATTCCTCCCCTGTCATCATTCTCGATGCTTGCTCCAACGTGCAAAACAGGATTTGACAAAACTAACAATTTAGCATCCTGACCCGCGCACATCAAAATTTTCGGCCATGTGCAAAGGCAACGTCAGCCGCTGGGCTTGCATTTGTCAAAATCCTACCTGTCCGACAGAGGACGCTTGGCTGGGGGGCCACGGACTCGAAGCGGTGAGCCCAATCAGATACTGCGATGTCTGGTTCGGCTCAAAACTATACAGGCGGGTCGGTAATACCATCTATCCACCGTGTACCGTATGGGAGTGTAGATTCGGTTCTATGAGCGAGCTCTGCCACCATTGCAAAGGAACATGCAAAGACAAACAACCGAAAAGCCACAAGGAGAAAAAGAAGGGAAAGGACAAGGAACCGAGCGACAAACCCGATTCTCTCGATTGAAACTGATAGCAGCTAAAAGAAGAGAAACTCGAAATGGGTAAGGAGGAGATGGCAGATTAAATGAGGGGGCATGGCGGCGACCATGGTGTCACAACCTCTCTTCGGGTGACGTCGGACTACCAGCTGCCCCAAAAGGAAGTCGGTGAGGTATAACTTCGGTGTATTCAATTAGCATAGTTAGGACCGTACTACATCATTTCGTTTGCCTATTCATTGGTGATACAATAGTTAATCATGATAAATGTGGCCCTTCCACCGAGGTGCGACCGGGGCCTTGTATTGCATTCTCCACAGTCTCGGCAGTGGTGAACGACGATAGAACGGAGATATCCAACTTCCGTATCTTGAATGGCCGTTACTTTGAGTAAAGTCCAAAACAACCAAGCGAACATCGAAGCAACTCTCCGATACGTCAAGCACGCAACTAAGTGCGACAAATTGTGAGAGGCCAGAGTTGGGAGCCTCGATCAATGCCCACGTCCCGATAGAGAACACTTTTCAAGCCAAATACATCCGTACCACTGCTTTCCAACCCAAAAAGACCAAAGGTCCACAGAAATGTGCAAGGTCAGAGGTGTTAGAACACATTGTGCTTGCAAAGACGACCGGTGTCGAGTGCCTCGGGAATTTGTCGACTCAGCCTCCATTGATGGAGTGACCATAACCCAGCGCGGTCACGGGTGGCAGCTTTTCGCCAATCAAATTGACGAGCTTTGTCCTCACGGAAAGAGACTCATTGACGCGGGCATTATGGTCTGGGAAGATGCTGAGAAAACAAAGGTCATCATGTTTGTTGCCCATCGAGGAGTGGAGATCACATGGGAGTACCGCCAATTCAATGAGCATGGGCAGGGGGTATTGTGCGACTATTGCAGAGAAAGAGATCATGTGGTAGCATAAGAGTGGTACTTAGCAAGCACAAGGAATCAAAGTGTTTCGTTTTTGCATTTACTGTCATGCTATCGGGGTAGTCGCACTCAACTGTGATGCTCTTTTGATCGTTGATTCGCGGTAATTTGGGGCACTTTTCTCTTGCCACAATTCTCATCACATGCATATTTAGGAATATTGTGATACTCCGGGGTATATTTCAGGTGTCGTACTATGGTTCCCTGAATTGAAACGTAGTGGTGCGTTGAGGGTGTTGGGGTGACGAGTTTGTTCAATGTCCACCGTCCCGAATCGGCACTTTGCCCGAAACAAAAGCGTGGGCCTGCCGTGAATATGTAAATTAATTTCGTGGTTTTATCTTGAGCGAAATCTTTATGAAGTGACGTGTCCTGCAGTGGCAACCTTCAGAATCTCCTCCTCCAAACCCGTGACATGGTGAACTTCGATGCCAGCATTCTTGATCGTTCCAATGCCTGTATTCTGGCCGACAAAGGTCTCTGGCTCCTGGACGCCAACATAGACTGTAGATATCCAGGACTTTTGTCGCATAACCCTCTCTACGCAGGGAAGCTTGCCACTAAGGCGCTTAAAGCATGGCTCAACGGTTGTGTAAAGAGCATGAGGCCCTTCCATCGCCTCAGCCAGACCCTCTTCTGAAGTGCCATGCTGCTCCGCGAGCTTGAGCAGACAGCATTCTTCAGCATGCGTGTTTCCAGGGAGCTCAAGAGTGTAGCCCTCTGCAATGACAGCGTTGTCGCTGAGTCGAACGATAATGGCGCCTACCCGGAAGTTGGTCGGCTTTGGGGGTGAATTCTTAGCCAACTCTAAAGCACGCTGCATGGCAGAATTGTGATCTCCAGGAGCTAACGAAGCCATTTTGTGCAATATTCTCGGATTCTCCGGGTTTGCCTTGGGTGAGGGTGCTGGAACTGAACTTTGTGGGATTGATGAACGAGGTCAAACTTGAGCGCTCCACAGGCTTTTTTTGGTGCGCCAATTCCCCCACCCGCCCACCTATCACTCTTGTATACTTGCGTCAGGCGTAGGGTATTTGCTTAAGTATTGTCCCCAAAGCCATGATTTTTTTTACTTGTTATTGACTCCTCAGAATTTCAATGCCATCAAATCAAATAAAGAGACTAGCCAATAAATGCGAACGCCTCAGCACGCCGGGCTGTGGTAGATACTACGAAGTTGTCATGATGGAATTCAAGGGCGAAATTTCTAGCGTGCCTGTGCCTATAAGCCGAATAAAAGGCTGGTATGTGCTGTGCATCTAGGAATATCTATAATTAATACGCTCTCAAGAGCGCCCACAGGTCAAAATAAACCATCCCCAGAGTTATAATAATCATAGAAAAACCCAATAAATGAATGGCTTTGGAATTCTTTTTTTCGCTTTTCGTGACAGGATTCTCGTTGTTCCCCTTGACCCAAGTGACGTATTTCCCCGCCAAACTTAAGGGTCCCATTGAGAGTCTGAGCTCCGGCCCCACAATTGGCCTGAGGCGCGTGTCGCAACGCGCTTCTGTCATGCTAGAGGTCCTGACAAACGCAGACTGCAACAGATTCCTCCAAACACCATCGCAAGCATCAAAATGTCGGACTACGAAGATAACGTAGAGAATGAGCCTCCTACCATCGACCCATATGAGGTCCTTGATATTGAGAGGACTGCGACTGCAGACCAGGTCAAATCGGCCTATCGCAAAGCAGCCCTCAAGAACCATCCAGGTTTGTTTGATCTCGCAAAGTTCGACCTCGAGCTGTACTGATTGTGTCGCAAACAGACAAGGTGCCCGATAACCAGAAGGAGAAGGCCCACGCGAAATTTCAAGAGATCGCTTTCGCATACGCTGTTCTATCCGATCCTGACCGACGAAAGCGATACGACACAACTGGCTCGACCGCTGAGTCGATTGTAGACTCCGAGGGGTTTAACTGGAGCGATTATTACCGTGAACAGTTCAAGGACTCAATTTCCGCGGATGCAATCCAAAAGTTTGCCGAGAAATACAAAGGATCCGATGAGGAGAAGGATGACCTTTTGATTGCTTACGAACAATGCGAAGGAGACATGGACTTGGTCTATGAACAAGTGATGCTGAGCGATGTGTTGGAAGATGACGAGCGATTCCGAAAAATCATCGACGAGGCGATTGAAAATGACGATGTTCCCCGTTTCCGAGCATACGCACGAGAGTCTAAACAGCGACGTGCTGCAAGGGTTAAGAAGGCCAAAGCAGAAGCAGCAGAGGCTGAAGATTACGCGAAAGAGCTTGGGGTTCATGACAAACTATTTGGCGATAAGAAAAACAACAAGAAGAAGAAGGGCAAGGGAAGCTCTGAGGACGGCTTGGCTGCCCTCATCCAGAAGCGGCAGCAAGATCGTTCTTCGGAAAACTTCCTGGATAAGCTAGCAGAAAAGTACGGCGCCAAGGAGCCCAAGCCGAAGAAGGGAAAGAAGAGACAAATAGAGGAGGAGGAGCCTTCGGAAGAGGCGTTCCAGGCGGCGGCTGCTCGCTTGAAGAGCTCAAAGAAGTCGAAGCGATAAGTGGTATCCTCGACTTGTCAAGAGTGACCACGCAGTGGGTTTTGGGCGGAAACATCTGGGAGCCGGGAGTACGGATCATGACAATAACTTGGGACAATAAAGCCTACTGAATTAGAGGCTCATCAGCTGATAAATTTGATTTGATTTTTGGCAATACACGTTTTCATACCGCTTTTCTTAAAAATGATACAGTCTTTGATGACTTTCAACGCTTCAGTGTTGGCTTATAGTTATGGCCTACGCTGCGGGGTGTGACGGCGGGGCCTCAGTGGCCTCAGTGCTTCCACTCACTAGGTATGGCTACAATTTCGCCGTGCATCGTGCACATGGAACCTACACCTACTTGTCTCGACCAGTCCACCGTCGCGCACGCCGACATCTCGAAACAGGAACGTAGTTTATAATGATTAGCTGATCGAGGAGGGTGTGCCTGCAACGATGATGCCATGACCGACCCGGCTAAACCCCCAATATACCCTCGGTATTGTTTTCATCTCGCGCCAACCGTGAACACCTGGTGCTTCATGCGTGTCGCTGATGTTCATGACTTGGACCAGCACGAAGGCTTTGAAGGTGATACGATCCAGAAATCTAGCAAGCACACTGACTAACAATTTCTTAGGAGAAAACTTTTTCTTCTACAAGAATTTGCCAATCAAATGGGTGCGGGTTGTTGGGGTAATCGTCGCGATTGATGAATTCTACGGTCGACGCGTTTACACCATCGATGACAGCTCAGGCGCATGCATTGAATGCACCATTACGACCCCAACAGGCATCAAAGATGAAGATGTGAAAAAGGAGGATACGGGTCCTTCCCACAAGATAGAAAGCGCCAACAACCGAGGGCCCACTGGCGGTCTGGATCTTCAAGTTGGCAACGTTGTTGACGTCAAGGGAGGCATATCAATCTACAGAGATGAGAAGCAAATCACTATCGAGAAGACGACCACGTTACGATGCACCGCCCAGGAGGTGGCGCTCTGGGAAAAGAGGACCAAGTTCAAAGCGGAAATTCTGGAGAAGCCGTGGGTGCTCCGAGATCGAGACGTCCGCAAATGCCGGCGTGAGGCTGAGCATAGCGAGGAAAAGGCTGAGAGGAAGCGAAGGCGGCTCAAAGCTATGATCGAGGGGCAAACCTCGAAAGAGTCGGTGAAGCAATCGCATGATGGTTCAAGACAGAAAACCAGTGGCAGCAGCAGCACCAGTGCCAAGGAAACGGCCAAGAGCAACAAAATGAGTCTCGATCTGAGGCAGATTCTCCAGCATGGCGGGAAGGGCAAATATGATGCCTTGGGCTTGTGAGTTTGGCTAGCGCCCAGTCGCTTGTTAGTGGTCTGGTCTGGACAGGTCTGGACCTTCACCCTGGGACGTGTCACAAGACAAAGGCAATTGTTCTAACATGGAGCAAAATGCATTCTGCCATGTTCTGGAATGCGATTCCCATGGCGAGCAAAATATCCCACGTCACGAGTGACCATGCTATGGAAAGACAAGAATTTGGAACCGGAGGCCTTTTCCCGCATTCCTAATCTCAGTGTTTGAGTTGGAGACATGGGTAAAGCAAGGCGGTCATATGCAAATCATTGTCTCATCCTGGGCACAACCACGTTGCTAAAGTAGTGGGCAGATGATCTCAAGTCACGTAACCAACAGAGATATGCCCGATCCGTGGATACTGGCTGAAGGCACCATCACCTCAGTACAGAGAGCCATGGTTTGCATGAACGTAATAACAGGACAAAAAGAAAAATAGTGGAATATCTGCAGGACAAATCGAGAAAAAAACAATAATCAAATGCGTGAAATAAAAAACCAACCCAATAAAAGCAATAAGATTTTGCACCAAAACCATTGAACTGCAGCCAGGTGCAACGGCGAGTTTCGAATTGGATGGTGAGCTTCAGCAGCCGTGATTCCGCAGTACGATTCGCCGCCTGCCATGGCAATGCAAATTTCCGGTGCCGACCTGGGCTGGACGTGGCGGACCCAGTATTTTGGACGACGCCATTGATTTTAGGTGCACCAATAGCCCGGGAGCTAACGTGGGAGCTGGATCCCAACGTCGGCTCCTTGCCCCTGAGAGGCCTTCAGGGCTGAGTGTGCGTAATGCCCTTTTCGTCCTGGCGCCAGGGCAAAAATGCTGCCCTGACATGAGGCAGCTGCACCAAGACCCGTCAGCGCCTGTAAGTGAGACGCCAAGTTGGAATGTGGAAAGTGATCTGTGATGAAGTCGACGCCTCATCTGCTGGCTGCATCGGGCAAGACACGTTGATTGTCGCAACACGACTGACCCAAGCACCAGGCCGCGCACTCCGTCTGCTTCACGCACGCCCGCCTACGCCACCTTGGGCGATCTGCCTCGACGCACCGCTGCCCTCGTCGCGTTGCTCGCTTGTCTATTGGCATCGGAGACGGCGTGGGCCATCAAATCGAGCCCCATCGCTTACTGGCATCGTCCAAGTTCGCCCTATAGCATTTCCGTCAGTGCCATCCCGGTCGTGCATCAATCACAGTGGGACTGGGGTCTTGGTTCTTGGTGGAGTTTGTTGCTTTTGGCCTTGGCTGTGAGAGTCTCGATCCAGAGCTAGCCCAGGTAAGGAAACATGCACTTCCTCCCGCACCCCGAGACACGTTCATTTTTTTCGACGCCGCAATCGCCTAGTGGCGTTCAGCCCATGGGCCTGCAGCTACTAGTCGAACGGCTGTGAATGCCTAGAGCCTGACCCCTGGGTTGGCACGAATATTTGAGTAATGGACCCCCCTATCTGAGATGGGCTTCTTTCAAGAGAGTCTTCGCCAGCACCGACGAAATTCAGCTTCTCCTTGCACAATTCGCTGCAGAGAGCCTTGAATTGGCATTGTCATCATGAAATCGAACGCTCTTCCCGTGTGGCTGCTATGGCTAACCCAAGCCCAAGGCCTGTCAATCCCTGATCCAGCAGCCGCCGTGCTGCCCAACGTTGCCCACGCCCACGTTGAAGAGAAGCGCGGAGATGCTGAGCAGTCGAATTATCTAACAACTTATGCTTCAGACGACGTTATTCCCGCCACTGAGACGCTCAAGGTGACCACCAGCTCCGCTGCAACGGGCGTTGTTGTGATTCCTCCCAAGCTGTCTGACGTTGAGCCCCAAACCAGTGGTTTTGTTATCACCGAAGTCGATGCTTCTGGTGTGGAAAAGCAAGGTCCCCTATTGACCAAGCATATCCCAAAACCAACCTCATTGCTCCAGCCTCTGGCTCAGACTACAATTAGCACCTCGAAGAAGGCCGAGGAAACCAAGTCATTGGCTAAGATGGCAGTCCCAGATAGCGAGGGTGTCGCCCCTCTTTTCGAGCGGGCAGATAGTGACATCTTTGCCACTCCTATTGCCACAACTGCTCCTCCTTCTATGTTCTCGGTGAGAACAGATCATCCTGTTGCTCAGAACAACCTCACCAAGACCGCACCTGTCGGCACCAACAAGTTTTACGACAACTTCTTCCTCGGCCAGCAGACCAGCCCGACTTACACCTATCCCTTTTCGGTTTCTTGGGCTGCCGGAGCCGGAGCCGCTAAGAGCTGGGGTCTCGCCATCTCCCATATTGAGGCCAAGCAACGAACGTACGGCCCAGTCAAGTTCAACAATGCTGTCTCGTTCTACATTAACCCAATGGGTATCCAATCCATGATCATTTCTGCCAAGGAGCTGGGTAGCAGCACGGTCCTTACTATGGATTCTATGACCGCTTTCTCTGGCCGAGTCAACTTGAAGAAAGACAAGAACTCCTCACCTGCTATTCAGTTTCCTCTTGTTCAAGGCATGCCTTATATCACAGCCCAATTCAACGGTGCTACTCCCATGATCCAGACTGGTATCTACTTTAAGAGCATGACCAAGGTGACAAAGGAGATCAAGACTGGCGTTACCAAATACACGTTCCTCCTCGAAGACGGTACCACTTGGCGCCTGTACGCTTATTACACCAAGGGCAGCGCCCTGGATCTCAAGCTCACCAACAACGGTTTGGCTCAATCTTCTCAGCCTTTCTACGGTATTATCCAGGTCACCAAGGACCCCAAGACAACTGGCTCCGAGGCCCTGCTCGACAACGGTGCTGCTATCTATCCTACCACCGTACAGCTTTCTGGCTCTGTCTCTGGAAAGCAGGGCACCTACGGCTTCAAGTTTGTCCGTGCTGGTCACTCTAGCGGAAACATTTACATGTATGCGCTCCCTCACCATGTCTCTTCGTTCGATTCCGATACCAAGAGCCGCACCAAGACGCTTCAGCTGCAATCTCAGACCAAGGGAATGGCCACGCTGGTTTTGGGATCTCTCTGGACCATGATTGAGCCCAACATGCCTACCGGAATGGGCTTGGACCCTTGGACTCCCAGCAAGGGAAGCATCAAGACTCTCTCCACCAAGGCCAAGGCTGCTATCAAGGCTGTTGCCCAAGTTGAAATCTCCCAGGATATGGTTGCGCAGACCAACCTGAATTCGATGTACTTTAGTGGAAAGGTAAGATCGTACGCGTCCGACTGTGAGATAATGCCGATGGCTAACCCGTACTAGGCCCTGGCCAAATTCGGACAACTTGTGTATGTTCTTCAAGACATTTTGGGTGAGAAGGCTCTTGCACAGGCCGGACTCGCCAAGCTCAAGACCGCCTTTGCTACTTTTGTCAACAACAAGCAACAGTACCCCCTCGTCTACGATGGTATGTTATTTTTACTTTATTAAGTCTTTGATCGCGATTTGCTAATTGTAATAGCTGTCTGGGGCGGTCTTGTCTCGTCTGCCTCCTATGTCACTGGAAACTCTGCTGATGACTTTGGCAACACTTACTACAACGATCATCACTTCCACTATGGCTACCACGTTTTGGCAGCTGCTTACATCGCCTACTACGACAAGACTTGGCTTGCTGCTAACCAGGCCTGGGTCAACTCCCTGATTCGAGACTACTCCAACCCCAGCACTGCCGACAAGTACTTCCCCCAGTTCCGAAGCTTCGACTGGTACCACGGCCACAGCTGGGCTCACGGATTGTATGACTCTTGGGATGGCAAGGTAAGCATCGGGATGCGTGTAAGGTAGATGGTGGCGTTTGCTCACGCGTCAACAGGACCAGGAATCCAGCTCCGAAGACATCATGTCCGCTTATGCTATCAAGATCTGGGGCCAGGTCGTCAAGGACCAAAACCTGATCGCCCGGTAAGCTTGCGCAGAGGCGAATTTCGATACAAATGGCAAAGTTCTGACAAATATCTCAGGGGCAACCTGCAGCTGGCTATCCAGGCTCGCAGCATGCAGCAGTACTACCTATACACTAGCGACAACACCGTGCAGCCCAGCAACTTTATCGGCAACAAGGTTGCTGGTATCCTCTTCGAGAACAAGATCGATCACACAACATACTTTTCTCCCGATATTGAGGCCATCCAGGGTATCCACATGCTTCCTATCATTGCGCCATCCGCGTACGCCAGGACGAGCACATTCGTTACTCAGGAGTGGAACGCCTTCTTCGCCAACGGCAAGATTAACCAAATCGCCAATGCCTGGAGGAGCGTCATCTACGCCAACTACGCCCAGGTCAACCCCACTGCGGCTTGGAACTACTTCAACTCGTCATCGTTCAACACCGATTACATTGATGGCGGAGCTTCCCAGACTTGGTACATGACATACGCCGCAGGTGAGTCGCAGCATGCCCCTTAACACAGAACTAGCTCGTACGAAAAGCAAAGTGTATGTACTGACTATGTTACCCAGCTATCGGCAACATCTAAGCGATTCCGAGGAACCCGTGGCGGAGCACGGCGGCTGAATAGCAAATTGAGGCTTTGACCAATCCCCACAGGAACGGGTAGGCGGATTGTGCAACGGCGGCTAATACAATACTTATTACATGCTTCGTTGGATATGCGAGGCCCATACCACTAGCGGCTTTCCGCTTTGAGCATCAGCTGTAAGCACTGGTGCGTGTAAGAAGAGGAGCAAGCGTGGGATAGAGAGGAGGATTTGACGGGACACGTGCGGGTGCGAACTCTGGCACCCGATTTGCTTTGTGCATGGAAGAGTGGTCGTAATTTTTGGCGTGGAGTGAGATGTTGCTCGTTCCATATTATTGGCGTTTCGACGGAGGGGGGAAGACGGGTATAATTGACCGACCCTTACATTCAAATCTCACCTACCAGCGGTGTGTTTTCTTTTATCGTACGTACACTGTACATTAGCTACGCTAGCCACCTCACACGGCTACCCTCCCAGTTTTTTCTTACGAGAGAGTTGATTATCTGAGCTCTGATTCTGAACGAGACAATTGAAATGATTGAGGCGCAAGTTGAAGCATAACTAGATGAGGCTGGCCAGCAGACCTTCCTGAGAGGGCAGGTGACGTCAGAAAATGAGATTTTGCGTGGAGATTGCGCAGTGGCCCGCGGTCTTGGCAGATTGGGCGGTGCTGGGCGATAAACGACGCTTTACAACTGCGCCGGTATGCGTGGGACGTGCTTATCCGAGGCGAAAAGCCAGGTGTTGCCGGATTTTGGTGAGTCTGACAGATGGAACAATCACGTAGGAAGCAAACGGGAGCGGCGGGGGTGGAGACGCTGGGCCAACCAGGGAGCCAGGGTGACAATGGGCCAGGTTGGGTGGGCATTGCCACGACGCAGTTTGAGTGATGATGGGTTAATGTGCTTAGCTCGCTGCTGACAAAGTAGAACGTGACAGTGACAGACAGAGAGATCGGCGCTGGGGTGCTCGCCCTTGTACCGCAGTGCAGCTTCTGCTTGCCCTGCCTTGGCAGTCACGGCGTTCTGGACACTGCCCCTGGACTACACCAGATGCGGGATTGGACAGTCCGCCAAGGCTGAACCCTGCCCCTCGGTGGAGCGGGATAGAGATTTGAGGAGGGCATTACGCGGAGACACGCAGAGTCTGTATTGTCGGCGAATTGAGCGATCGCCGCCCGATATTGGCTGCATATGCGGACAGAGAGAGATGGATGCTCGGATACGTCGCCATGACGGGGCAACACAGGGCTGGCCATCGTGCTTGATGGATGCATCGGCCATCATCGCGACGAAGGTCCGCGGAAACTCTACTTTGAACCCAATGGCTGACCGGTAAATTAGTTTGTCCGCATCGGGAGAATGCGTGCGAGAGTTAGTTGAGTGCCCGCCTCGGATGATGCGGTGAAAGGCCGCCTTTCTGAGATCCCTGGCGTCGTGTTTCTCTGATGCGACATGGTTGCCCGGGGGTGGAGGGGGGCAAAGGACGAGCTCAGTTCCAGCGGCGTTTCGCATTGCGACGGAACAGAGATGTGATAAGACCGTGTGTGCGCGCGCGTGAAGGCGGCGCTGCTGCTGATGGGCTGCCGTCAAGAGGCCCAGCAGCACACATTTGTGTGGGAGCGAGGCGCGTTGCTTGGAATCATGGCGCTAAGCGAAGAGGCGCGCCTCCTTCTCAGGCGGATTGCTCGGATGCTGATGAAATCTCGCATGACAGTGGGCCTTTGCGTTGGACTTTGGATTTTTTTTCCTCCCCCTTCCCTACCGACCATGGGTTGATCGATCGGGAAGGGTATGGGTCATGTTCGGTACGATGACGAGATTGTGGGTACGCAAGTTGGAGCGGACCGTGTTTGAGCTGCAACAGCGAGACAGTTTAATTGTCAAGGTCCTGAAAGAAAACGAGAAAGAAAAAACAAGCTTTTTGAAAGCCGATGCGGCCAAGGAAGATGGCAAGACAAGCTTGATGGAAACAAGCAGGGGGAAAAGGGCGACATCTTAGACGTCAAAATTGAAGCAGAAACAAGGTCGCCCGAAGTGGTGCTCCGTACCTAGCCGGGAAGCTTGTTAGAGCTTGTTCACAGGCTAAGCCACCGCCCTGTCTCTCCTCTGAATCCTTGGCCAAGAGCCCAGCCTCGCCCCCTGCAACCCCTTGAGTGACCCGTCTCCAATTGGCTCGCACTTGGCTCTCACTGCGGAACGCTGACTGGCCGGGCATTTGTTCGCGTCTACCTTAAACCAGATCAGTGGCACACACAAAGGGCCTTGATTGCGTTCGGTCTCGCCTTTTTTTGCGGGGATGATGCCAGGGCGCCGAGAGATGATGTCGCTTGCCTCCTGTCGATGGCTCCGGCCATGTATGTCCGGGGCGGAAGCAATTCCTGGGCTGCGCAGGTCGGCGGAGCGACGGAGAGGGAACGCCGGAGAGCTTTCTTCTTGCCCGAAGGGGGATGAACCGGAGGCCCTGCGCTGCTGCGAGGAGGCGATGTCAGCGGCCTCCTCCCTCTGCCCCAGGCGTGACGACGGCCGGCGGTTCCATTCAGTGGACCAGCAGGGCGGGTATGTAGCGGTGCAACGCGCAGCGCTGCGCAGCGTCGTTGCATAATCCCTGCATGCAGCACCAGCAGCAGCAGACCTCTCTCTGTCCTGTCGGAGCGTCGGAGGTGCGAGCCCGCCGCCATGGCAACTCGTTTCGCAGCCCGCTGTTGGCTGGCTTTTAGGTAAAGGTTGTCTTGGCTCTTTGGGGCTCGCGTGCTTTGGGACCCACGTTTGCAGCCCCACCCAGCAGCAGTGACATGCTGGGTGGAGGAGGCCTCCCGACGAGGGGACCTCGCTGCTGCTCCTGGACAACTCTGCTCTGCTTTCAACCCGACCTGACGATTGGACCTGAGATTCGGCTGTGCAGAGCGTTTACCAACCACAGCAACCACTTTGCGCACGCTCCTTGTGATCTTTTATCTGCACTTTCTTCTTCTCCCGCTCCTTTGCTGCCCCCAATTCCCAAACCGTACCCCTTCTCCTCATTCTCCCGGCGAGTCGCAAGAGAAGGCGTTTTTTCCTGCACTTTCCCGCTGTCTCCCGTCTGAGACCACCTAAGACGGATCGTCACCACCTTCGTCACCCTCAATCCGCAGCATCAAAACATCTAACCGGCTCCGCTCTCGCAAGCTTGGCACTTTGAGGCGAAGGAAGGTCAACAGACTCGTTTTCTCCATCAACCATGGTCTGTAAGTAACACCAAGCTTTTCCTTCGTCCATCTTGGCATCTTCTAGACTAGATACTGCCCCCAATCTGTCCCACACTCTCCCACTTCCCATCACAAGTCGAGATTAGCTTCATCGACCACGCCACACCTCCCAAAACTCTGCCTCCCTGGGGTCTTGCCCTTTGGGTACCACCCGACGCAGCCCTCCCCAGAATCTCAAGACAATTTACATTGGGTCTGATGGGGGCCTCGTACACCCACCGGGTCCCGAGAGAAGCGCGTGAGTAATCTAGCAAAAGAGAGTCCAGCACCAGAGAGAGCTTGGCTAGCGGGCTTGGCTTTTCCCTGTGCGCCAACCTTACTTTGGGTATCCAGGTCTTCCCGATACCCTACTAGCTGTTTTCTAGTTCCGCTCGCTATCTTGTTCCCCCCTCCCTTGTCAATCTCATTCCTCTTACAACTCCCGCCTCTTTCCTTCCATTACATATTCATCCTTTGTTCGTGTCTCCCGCCCCCAAGACGAAGACCCCCAGCATTCTCGAAACACTTTCCCTGCCGAGCGCGGACATTGGAACGGCGACGACAAGAAACACACCTCCGTCACCTGTCACACACCCCCATTGGAGCTCAGCCCACCTTTATTCGCCATTCCCTCCCTCACCCACCGACCCTTGCCTTTGAGATCTTGCCTTGTTCCATTATACCTGGCCTTCTTTGATCGCGCACCACGAGATTCACCTTAAAGCTGACCATGCCGGCATTTTGATTGCTCTATCAACAGCTCTCCCATCTTTCAACCACGAAATTAGACGCTCAATGTCAGGAAAATCTTATCTACCGGACGAGTCCGCGCCGTTGCTGAACGGCAACGGCGAGGCCTCGTCCCGCTTGCGCGATTCGATCGGCCATGTCCACCCCAACGGCAACGGCAACGGCCACGTCCATGTGCGTCGCGGCAGTGGTGCGCTCGTGTTCCTATTCGACTCGAAAAACACTCCCGGCCTGGAGAACGAAAACATGGTCCTTAGAAGTCTCGCCCTGACCTGGCACATTACAAAAGTAACATTGTTAAGCAGTACGTCTTTCTCCGCCCCCAACTTTGGTGATCTTGGATCCTGGAAGCCATATTCCAAGAACCTGGCCGATGATACCGTGAATAACCAATAACTGACTTTCTCGAACCTGCCTGCAGACTATGTAAACTTTCTTCTCATCATGGTGCCCATCGGCATCGTGGCCGGCAAGCTGGGCTGGAACCCGACGCTGGTCTTCACATTAAATTTCTTCGCCATTATCCCGCTTGCCGCTGTTTTGTCCTTTGCGACTGAGGAGATTTCGCTGAAGCTGGGTGAGACCATGGGTGGTCTTCTGAACGCGACCTTTGGAAATGCCGTTGAATTGATTGTACGTCTCAAAATCAGTCGATCTGATGATTAAAAGTGAAGAAAGAGGACGAAGCTAACTATTCTCTCAGGTCTCGGTTGTTGCGCTTATGGATGGACAAATCGAGGTCGTCCAGGCTTCTATGCTCGGTTCTATTCTGTCCAACTTGCTCCTGGTTATGGGAATGTGCTTCCTCTTCGGTGGCCTCGTTCACCGTGGCGAGTCTGGCAATGGTCGCGAGCAGAGCTTCGCTTCCGCAACTGCCCAGACGACCTGCTCCATGATGACTCTGTCCTCTGCCTCTCTCGTCCTGCCTGCTGCTGTAAGCTTATTTTAATACGCGCGACTCGATACGCGGACATTATGCTGATCTTTTACTAGCTTTACGCCGTTCTGGACCAGAGCTCCGCTGGATCCGATGAGAAGACCAAGAGCATTCTCACCCTTTCGCGCGGAACCGCCGTTATCCTTCTTCTGCTCTACGTCCTGTACCTTATCTTCCAGCTTCGCACCCACAGCAATCTCTTCGATGCCGAGAACCAGCAGGAGAACCACGACACCGAACCCGAGGAGCCCATTATGGGCCCTGTTGCCGCCGGAGCCGTCCTCGTTGTCACCACCCTTCTGGTTGCTGTCTGTGCCGAGTATCTTGTTGGAAGCATTGATTCGATGGTCGAGAGCTCTGGAATTAGCAAGGCCTTCATCGGTCTTATCCTGATTCCTATTGTTGGAAACGCTGCTGAGCACGTCACGGCCGTGGTGGTTGCTGTCCGAGACAAGATGGATCTTGCCATGGGTGTTGCTATTGGCTCCAGCATCCAAATCGCCCTGCTTGTTACTCCCTTCCTCGTTATCGTTGGCTGGATCATTGGCAAGGACATGACTCTTCACTTTGAGACTTGTAAGTTTTCTTCTGGTGTCTGTACTTCACCCGATGCTAACATGATTTTTCTAGTCCAAACCGTTGCCTTCGCCGTCTCCGTCCTTGTCGTCACCTATACAGTCCAGGATGGCAAGTCGAACTACCTTGAGGGTGCCATGCTCCTTGGTCTCTATGTCATTATTGCTCTGGCCTTCTACGCCACTCCCGCCGGTGTCATCGATACCACATTTTAAGCTCCACGCTACTTTTCTTACTGTTTTATCGTAATCTCGTTTATCTCGACAGAAAGCCCTAAAGGCGCAACCGAAATACGTTTTCCAACACCGCACTCTGTTGTGTTGGATCAACTTTAACGACTGTATCCAAATGGACTTCTGTCCAATCGATCTGTTTTCCCGTGTACTACTATGAAGTGGGGTTGGGCTACCTGGGCTTGGTTGATTTTTGGGACTGGTATTCGCAAGGCGAGCATCGTGAAAGGATTCTTCGCAGACCGGCGAATAGGGGAAAGGGATCGATACCTTATGGCAACTTCTGTCGACTTGTTGGTTCGGCAAGTCATAAAACCATTTCTTATGTGTTTCTGGTCGTTCCGGTTTTTTCTTTTTTGTATATTTGCGGTGTAGTAGGAAGATGGTACGGATAAGGAACCGAAGAAAAGTGTTGCCAACGTACGAGGCTGGACCAGATTGGTTGGCCGCTCTAGTCTTATAGTTTTGATATATCTAAGAATTGTCTTTTTTTGAAATCACTTGGTATCAAACATTACTGCGCATAGTATATATGTATGGGTGGGGTTGGTTGAATATTGTTAATTGTAAACCATGAAAACACCATTGTCTATTTTTTAGTACGATGGATATCCCAACTACATGATATATATATTTTCGTTCCTGATTATTACAAACGGAACGCTAATCAACCTTGCAAAGCCAGCTTACTTTGCAACAAGAAACCCATAGGGCAAGTGGTAACAACAAAAAAACAACTTTTGTGTGGTGAATTTACCGTCCAGTGTGCGTCACACTGCAGCAGCAGCAGCAACGTGTATTCTGTTCTGCTCTTTAAATCATAGGCTTGGACATGGGCGCAATGATGCCCTGCTTCATCAACACGCGAGGCTTGGTGCTCTCCTGGAAAGTCTCCTTGGTCTGCCACTCGGGTCCCACGGGCAGGCGCAGCGAGCGCTCGTACTGCTCGCGCGACTCGAAGGGGTGCGGGAGCTGGGAGGCGAGGTAGCGGTGGTTCTAAGGGCGGAAGTGTTAGTAAACGGATAACGGTGGTGGTATACTAGGGAGAGAGAGACGACAGTCTCTTGTTGTGGTGGTTCTTACCTTCTTGATCTGCTTCTCGTTGATGATGACCTTGTCCAGCTTGGCGTCCTTGCGGTTCTTCTTCTTGATGCCCTCGACCTTGGTTAGAAAACGGCCCTGGTGGCGCTTCTTCTCGCGGCTGCTCACGCCGTCGCCGACCCACGAACCCCAGCCCGGCAGGGTGTTGTCGATGACCTTGTCGTCGTCGGCCTCGGCGACCTCTTCCTTTTCACGCTCAAACTCGCCCACGACGTCCTCGCCGGCGAATGCGCGAGCCACCATCGCCTGGTCGCGAATGGCCAGGGGAAGATGCTGGTCCGTCTCAGACGCATCCGAGTCGTTGTCGTCGTCTTCCTGAGCAGCGCCGTTTGTCGTCTTGGTCTTTGACTTTGACTTGCTGGGCCGGGAGGCGACAATCACGTTGGAGCTGAGATCGAGATCCTCAATGCGTGCGCTCTGGCCCTTCTTGGACTTGCGGCGAGACTCTCCGCGAGACCATGCTCCTGCTGTGGAATTGCCAACCGACTCGGATAGCTCTGGTGCGGCGGTCTTGGGTGCGGAAGACTTTGTGGTGATGATGACCTCAGCATCGTCATCATCGGATTTGCGCTTCTTGGAGCTTCGTGAGGAAGTCTCTAGTGAGGGTGTAAACGGCTTGCCCTCGGCAGCGCCGTACTGTCGACGGCCTACCTCCTCCTTTTCATCCTCCTCCGAGACCTCGGCGTCGCTGCCATCGAGATCTCGCTTAATCTGCTTGATGAGCGCATCGTTGGCCTCCTTCTTTGCTGCTTCGGCCTTTTGCATAAACTTCATCTGCATCAGCTTGGACTGAGGCTCGTCGTCGTACTCCTCTAGCTCCTTGATTTGTCGCCTTAGTGATGCATCGCCATTGTCCGAATCGCTGTCAGAAGTAGAGTCATCATCTGATCCACCAGTTCGGCCCTCTTTTCTCCTTCTGAGCTCTTCATCTTTACGCGCCATCTCCGTGAGGCCGGCTCGGAAGTCATCATCCCACACAGCTCGCTTTGTCTTGGAGCCAATCTTGGCCCATTTGCTGTCCTTGTGTCGCTGGCCGACACGCTCGAGGGCTCGTCGGCGATCCTGAGCCTCTCGTTCAGCCTCGGAGTCGAGTTCGCCATCCTCTTCCATGGCTTCCTTGGTAGCCATCTCATCGCGCTCACGCTGCTTTCGGTGCACACGATGGTACGCCTTACTCTTGATCTTCTTGATGCGCTTGGCACGCTTGGCCTCTCGCGAGTTCAGCTCACGCTCCATGCGCTTGCGGGCGAGAACCTCCTTTCGTGTCAACTCATTACCCTCATCATCATACACTGCTTCCTTCTTCTTCTCAGGCTTGTCCAAGGAGAGACCGCTCTGTTGCATGATCGACATAATAGCCGATTCCAACTCATTGCCTGGTGCCTTGGATGATAGCGGTTGAATCTCAGTTGTATCGAGACCATAGGTCGCCGAATTTTGGGCCAGAGGGAAAACAAGGTGATCCGCTCTGCGGTTTTGCTTCACCGTGTCATTCCATCGGTCTAGTGTCTCGTTTGTCTTTTCGTAGGCGGCACTTCGATCTATACGGCCTTGTTCTCTCCTGGCAAGAGGGATATCCAGCTTCTTGGTTGCGCCAGGTCGGCCCTCCTTTTCTTCCTTGCTCATGAGCTTTAGAGACTTTCGCACATTTTGATCGGTAATTCCTGAAAGACCAAGATCACCAAGGCTGATTTTGGCTTTTGACTTGGGCTTGTCTTCCTCCTCCTCCTCGCCACCATAGCCAGAGATCAGGCCCTGGAGGGCATCCAACTTCTCCGGGTTTGCTTCATCGGCGTCGCTGTCATCATCATCGTCGTCATCTTCATCATCGTCCTCTTCAGACTCGTCAGAGGCATCGTCATCCGACTCTGATGAACCAGACTGCTTGTCGGCTTCTTCTTCTGAAGATGATTCGTATTGATCTAGAGCAGTCGCCAGGTCGATGGCATCGGCACCAAGTGTTTCTCCTTCATCATCCTGTGAATCATCCTCAGAGTCGTCATCGTCCTTTTATTAAATTAGCATAAGCCAAGTATGGCAAGTTACAGTAGCGCGCACCTTTTGAGTAGACTTGCTGCCGCGGAATGAATATCCTTGGAACTTTTCGTCGTCGCTTTCTCCAAAAGCTTCGTCACTTTCGATTTCGGAATCTTCATCGTCCTCTCGTAGACCTCCTAGTCGCCATTCATTGCCCTCGCTGTCACTGCCGTATTCCGCATCGTCGTCCGCAGGTCGGCTGGGTCGCTTAACCTTTTTCCTCTGGGGCTCGTCATCCTCCTCTTCTTCATCTTCGTCGTCCTCGTCGTCGCGGCCGTGCTTCCTCTCGATCTCGGCGTCGAGCTCTCGCGCTCGAGGTGTGCGCTTCTGCTTCGGGGCAAAGTTTTCCTGTGCGATGCCGAAGGCGTTGAGGGCATTCTTCTGGGAGCGGGCCTTTGACTTCTTGTTGGCGTTGCCCTTTGACTTGGGCGCCGCCATGAGCGAGCGCCCGTGAGCTTGCCGTCCACCCATTTTTCGTACGTGAAGGGCTGTTGTCGTGGGCAATTGCTGGATTATCCCAATCCGTCCTGACGCTGCGGCTTTCGGCCTCTGGTGGGCTGGCTACTTTTTTTCCAATTTTCTGCCGTGCAAAAAATTTGGCGGTGAGGGGTGGGTCCCTGAGGGGAGACCCCTGCGCTGAAGCTCAGCATAGCTCAGTGGGCATGTGCCGCCTATCGCCTACCAACGGTGTCTGACAATTGCAGGGCGGGCCAGTGGTCGTTGCAGGGTCTACCTTAACTGGACCGCCGCACGGGCGGATGCCGAGAGCGCGAGCGCCGAGACCCATCAGGTTGTTTGCTGCCACAATTTGTCGACAATGGTCGTATGACTTCCTCTTCCTCTTCCCCTTCCACGCCATTCATGCGTTCTCTCCTTTGCACCATCCTGCAAAGTCCTCTCAATCGCAATGGCGTCCTTCGCCCCCGGGTTCCGGAGGTTATTCCTCCAGGCCTCGGTTTCGGCGCCTAAATTCTTCGCCTGCAATCAATGTCTCCTCCGCCAAGCCCCGCGCACTACCGCCACCACCAGCATGCCCTCGCGCATTCTGAGCGCCGTTCGCTCACGATCTTACGCCGACTCGGCCATTGCCAAGCCCGTTTCTACAATTGCCCAGCAGGCTGCTGCCAGCTCCTCCTCCTCGACAGCTTCTGAGGCGGCCAAGTCCGCCTGGCCCCAGGTTTCGTCCAAGGGTGTTGGTTATTGGCTCCTCGGAAGTGCTCTCAGTGTTTTTGGTATTGTCGTTTTCGGTGGCCTGACAAGGTTGACCGAGTCTGGGTAGGTTATCCCGAGCCAATTGGTCTGTTGCGCAACACTACTAACACGGGAGATCAGATTGAGTATCACGGAATGGCGCCCTGTCACTGGTTCCAAGCCTCCCATGAACCAAGAGGAGTGGGAATCCGAGTTCGAAAAGTACCGTGCCTCGCCCGAGTTTAAGCAGCTCAACCCCCACATGAACCTCGAGGAATTCAAGCAGATCTACTTCATGGAGTGGTTCCACCGTCTCTGGGGACGCTTCATTGGCATGACCTTCGTTCTCCCCACTCTGTACTTCGTCGCTCGCCGCAAGGTTACCCCCAAGATGGCCGTCAACTTGCTCGGAATCTCTGCCTTAATTGGCTTCCAGGGCATCATTGGCTGGTGGATGGTCAAGTCAGGTCTCAAGGATGATCTCTTTGCTCCTGGTGCTCACCCCCGTGTCTCTCAATACCGTCTTACTACTCATCTTGCGACCGCCTTTGTCTGCTACTCCTGGATGCTCGTCTCTGGTCTTGCTGTTCTCCGCGCCCACCGCTTCCTTAAGAACCCTGAGGCCGCTGTCAAGTCGATCCAGGCTATCAACAGCCCTCACTTGACCTCCTTCCGCCGCTCCGTCTTTGCTGTTGCTGGCCTGACCTTTGTCACCGCTATGTCCGGTGGTCTAGTTGCTGGTCTCGATGCTGGTCTTATCTACAATGAGTTCCCCAAGATGGGCAACGGAATCTTCCCTCCCAAGAGCGAGCTCTTTGACAAGTTCTACTCCCGCAAGGAGGACGGCTCCGATCTCTGGTGGCGCAACATGCTTGAGAACCCTAGCACTGTCCAGATGAACCACCGAATTCTCGCCGTCTCCACCTTCTGCGCCATTGTGTCCCTCTTCGTCTTTGCCCGCACCAGAAAGGTTGCTCCCTTCCTGCCAGCCAGCGCTAAGCGTGGTTCCACTGGCCTGCTTCACATGGTTTCCATCCAGGTCGCCCTCGGCATCAGCACTCTCATCTACATGGTTCCCATCCACCTTGCCGCCACTCACCAGGCCGGCGCCCTCGGTGTCCTTACCATGGCCCTCATCCTCGCCCACCGACTGCACGTCCCCAAGCCAACCCTACGCCTTCTGGAGCAGCGCATCAAGCAGCTCGCCAAGCAGCAGCTCGCCAAGTAAATGGCATGATAGTGGTGTGACCACAGCACCAAAACTCACCCGACTGTAAAATAGATCAGTGTATAATACTAGACAGACAGCATACGGCATGAGAAGTGGAATGATGGGTTTAAGAATATAGCCCCGCACAGCAGTGCTGGGCGAGCATGTACAATACAGCCCTTTGAATGATTGTCAGTCCGACGCTTTGCTGCATGGGACCCCTACAAAAAGACCACACATCTCAGTATTTCTGGTTAAAATAAATAAAGAAAGATACTTGCCCAAATAGTCCCTTGAAAATTTCCGTGCTTGTTTTGCCATTGAATATTATAGTAGTTTCAGCTAAGCATCGTACTATGCAGTAGCTACGATGCAGCAGTACCTCGGTTACAATCACTCAAGCGTCCGATTGTACAATACAAATACAACCCTTGAATGGTTGTCCGTCTGCTACTTTGCTGCATGGGGCCCTTGCAAAAAGATAACAAATCTTCAGCTTTTTTTTCAGCTAAAGTAAATAAAAATAATGCCTAAATAAATGAATTCTCCTAAAACAATTTTGGTTTGTTTTCTTAGGATTACCTTACTTTAGAAATAATTCTTACTTTGACTCGGCTAACTTGCAGAGTGGCCGACGGGGTACCTCTATTGCAATCATTCAAGGGTTGAATTGTACAAGGCAAACTCGGCTCTGGATGGTAGTCGCAAAACGAGCGTCTAAAATCAGAATGTCTTTTTTATTTTTTATTCGTTTCTACTATCTCATGACTCCAGAATCACAAAATGAACTCGTGACTGGTTAATACCGTAACCTCGTGACCGTTTCCCTAATTTTTATATCCGCCGTTTCTAGGTTTTTCTTGTATCCCTAGCTAATTTACTTGTGAGCTAGAACCGTTGTTAGCATCCTTAATCTCAACAGGCACGAGTCGGGGTTTAAACTTACCAATGCCCTCGGTGGGGACAGGCTCAATGCCAACCTCCTCGGCAGCCAGCTTCTCCTTCTTGGGCTCATCCTTCATAAAGGGGAAGGCCAAAACCTCGCGAATGGTGTAGTTGTCGGTAAGGAACATGACCATGCGGTCAATACCCATACCCCAACCACCAGTGGGGGGCAGACCGTACTCGAGAGAAGTACAGAAGTTCTCGTCGATGAGCTGGGCCTCCTCGTCACCCTGGTCCTTCTGGCGGGCCTGCTCCTCAAAGCGCAGGCGCTGGTCGAAGGGGTCGTTCAACTCGGTGTAAGCGTTGGCAATCTCCTTCTTGCACACGAAAGCCTCAAATCGCTCGCAGAGACCGGGAATTTCACGGTGGTACTTGGCCAGAGGGCTCATGACCTGGGGGTGGCCAGTAATGAAGGAGGGGTTGACGCACTTCTCCTCAATGAACTCACCAACCAGCTTGTCAATCATGCGAGCGTTGGTCAGAGGAGGCGAGCACTCAAGCTTCATCTTCTTGAGCACGCCCCTGAGGAACTCGTTGGTCTCTTGGGTGTGGAGCTGGTCACCAGGGGGGAACTTCTCGCCGGTAGCCTCCTCCAGAGTGGGAATCATCTCATAACGAGGCCAGGGCTTCTCCCAGTTGACCTCGTAGGTCTCTCCACTCTGGGTGTGGAAGGTGGTCTTGTATCCACCGGTCAGGTACTTGACAAGTCCAGAAACCATGTCCTCGGTAATGTCCATCAGGTCGTTGACATCAGCGTAGGCCTGATAAAACTCAATGGTGGTGAACTCGGGGTTGTGGGTAAGATCAGCACCCTCGTTTCGGAACTGACGTCCGATCTCGTACACTCGGTTCAGGCCACCGACGACCAGCATCTTGAGGTACAACTCGGGGGCGACACGCATGAACATCTGCATGTCGTACTCGTTGTGGTGGGTGATGAAGGGCTTGGCGGTAGCACCACCAGCGATCTGGTTCATCATGGGTGTCTCGACTTCAACGAAGTCGCGCTCGTCGAAGTATCGGCGGATCCAGGTGATCATCTTGGATCGGGTAACGAAGACATTGCGGGACTTTTCGTTGCAGATCAGATCAAGATAACGCTTACGGAATCGAGTCTCGAGGTCCTTGAAGCCGTAGTGGTCATCGGGAAGAGCGTGGAGACAGGGGGTCAGGAGAACAATCTCAGTGGCAAAGATGGACAGTTCACCCTCCTCACCCTTCTCGATCTTGGTCTTGGGGGCAGTTCTGTTCAGAGTCAGCAATTTCATTCTTTAAACCTCTCAATTGGGTATCAAGTCCACCAACCTTCCGGGGTATCCAATAATACCGATGATATCACCTCGGCGGAGGTGCTCGTGCTGAGCCTCGAAAGTGGGAGCGCCCTCGCGAACCTCCTGGGCCTGGCACATGACCTGGACCTTGACGCCCTCTGTTCGCACATCGTAGAAGACGAGCTTGGAGCCTGAGGATCGCTTGCCGTGAATTCGGGCACCGAGCTGGACGACATTGTCCTTGGCGTGCTCGCCCGACTTGAGGTGGCCAAACTCCTCGACGAACTTGCGCAGGTCGTAGGTGACATGGAACTTGTGGGGGTAGGGGTTCGGGCTCTTGGTCTCGCGGAGCTTGTTGATGTTCCGTGATCGGATCTCGAAGTACTGGTTGGGAGTGAGGTCCTTCTCAGCAGCCTCAGCACCGCCAGCCTTCTTGGCCGGGGCAGCAGCAGGGCCCTTGGCGGCGGCCTTCTTCTGCTTCTCCTCCTCCTTTTGACGGGCCTTCTGGCGCTTCTTCAGCTCCGTCTTGGACACTCGCTCGCCTGTCACCTCGTCAAGGTGCAAGTTGGCGACCTGCTCGGTCGGGGGTGCAGCCGCGTCAGCCATGATTGCGTTCGTATCGCTCGAATGCGTGGTTTGGGGCGTCGAAACGAGGAAAACGAAACTGCCAAAATCCTCTTTTAGACGAAAAGAGTGTGTTTTAGTCTGTGGTGGACAAGGGCACTGAGGGGCAGAAAATATTGGTTTGGCGCCACAATCGCGGGGTAAATTTTTGAGTCACAGCTTTTGATACGTGACTCAGCCCCTCCAAAATAAAAATTGTAGCCTCCTCTATCGGACAAGCATGTCATCTATAAATGGTAAAAAGCAATGCAGGCTCAGGTCAATCTATGTCCAGAATAGTGTTTTCATATTAACACATCAAGAGCAAGCTAAACAACGCTCCCTGAGTCTTTTGATCATTACAATATCTTTCTTTGTGCAAATCTCCCCAAACCTGTAAACCTCTTAAAAACGCCTGACAGCGTCAGTCTGTCTTGTAATAACACACAACCTCTTATTCCATGTACATTGGATCTCCCCGTACTCCTTGCATGGCCATCCCCATGTCTGCTCCATGCATCCCACCGTTTGGCATCGCCATGTTCATATTAGGCATCGACCGGCTCATCGTCATGGCTGCTGCTCTCGCCACAGGGCTTCCAGTACCGTTCGGCATCATGAATCGAGGATCCGGGTTCTGACGCTGTTGGATAGGCCCTCGAGTGCGAGGAACCTCGAGGGTAGCCTGTTGCTGCATTGGTGGCTGAGCCTTAACCGGAGATGTGTTCATTATCGCGAAACTGTCGTCGTCCTCCATTTCAGCATCCGCATCCTGGTCGCTCATTTCCTCAATGGAAGGAGGAGCAGTGGTTGTCGCTGAACCCGAGGATTGGTCAGTCATGCCTCCACTTGTGCTTGCCGTAGAAAGTCGCTTGAGGTTTTGAGGCTGAATCTGAGCTTGAGCCTGAGCTTGAGCCTGAGCCTGGGCTTGAGCCTGGGCTTGGGCCTGTGCTTGAGCTTGTGCCTGGGCTTGTGCTTGTGCCTGTGCCTGCTGTTGGGATTGCTGCTGCTGCTGTACTACTTGTGGCTGGGGTTGAGGCTGCTGTTGTACTTGGGCCTGGACCTGAGCGGGCTGTGGCGTCGGCACCCGTTGAACAGGCGTTTGAACCTGGGATGTAGGTTGACTGTTTCCGTTTACCATGGGTCCCGCTGACTGGTCGAGTGATCGTTGTGCACTCATACCGGCCGAGTTGGCGCGTGTAGCTGTGATGACGCTCTTCCATCGCTCAATTGACTTTGAGACAATGGCACTTAATTCAATCTGCGAGTCCTCCAGTCCAAAGCCCATCCCTTTTCCACCACACATAGCACCTTGCTCAAGCAAGGCAGTGAGAACCTCACGTTCCATCGGCACCGTCATTGGCTGAGTCATCTTGAACTCTCGAGGTTGCTGCATTCGGTTCATCTGTTCGAGCTGTGCCTTCAGATTCGAGTTCTCCTGCTTCAGCTTGTGCTGTTCTTGCTTCATCTTTTCGGTTTCCTTGTGCTTTCGACCCACACTTCGAGCCAGTTCCAACACCCAAAGCTCCTGGCGTCGCTGGGCAGGCAGAGACTCCCAAACGGTGTACGCTGACTGGAGATGCTCCGTCACTTGAGCTTCAAGATTTTCAGCCATCTGTTCCGTATTTCTTACTGCCTCACGGACATCCCGGAAAGGCCCGCTGCCTGGCAGGAATGTTGACTCCTCCGCAGCAGCCGTGGTGGCCGCAGCGCATGTCATCTTCCATGTTTGGAATTCATTCTGGAAGTAGGATCGGAGGGCATCAAACTCTCGCTGGCCTGGGGACTGAACAGACCAGGAGGTTGATGTAGGATGTTGGGTGGAGGAGAAAAGAGTAGGAGGTGGCTGAAGGCATTGAAGAGTCAGGGCAGGGAAATCGAGGGACAGGGGATCGAAATCGAAGGGCATTGAGTTGGTGTCGAGCTGGAGTCTAAGGTTGGGTTAGCACCATCCGAGACATGGATTTAAAAAATATTCAAGCCACATACCTGGCGGCTCTCCAAGAACTGAGCAACTCTCGAAGAGCTAGCTCAGCTGCACGGGCGGTATCCATAGCGTCCGACAATTTCTGCTTCACATCGAATTGAACCTTCTGGATGGCTTGTTTGCTAACGGTACGCTGCATATTGGGGCGTTTCATAGGTTCTGGTGTGGCATCCCCATCCCAACCATTTTTCTTGGGGATATCGTTCATTGTACCCGTCACCTCCCAACCCGAAAGCGAGTTTTTGAAGTTGGAATCGCCGCCAAATTGGCCATCTTTCATCAGCGCAGGCGACTTGTGCCCATCGCTGTCTGGGGCAAGAAACTCCTTCTTTGTCGAGGGCTTGGGGGTGCCTGCAGGTGTGGAGGATTCTCGCCTCGCACCGAGCGAGCCTCGAGGCTGGCGTCGAGTAATGCCACCCCGAAGCTTCTTAATAGCTTCAACGTCGTGAATGCCATCCGGGGGCTTAGGGTTCTTTTCCTTGATGTACAAATCGAGATGTCGGCCGAGCGAGGACGAGGTGAAGGCCTGCCCGCAGTAGGGACAATTCTTGTCCTTGGGGGCGCTGACCTTTGGGGTGCTCGAATCGGTGGATTGGGGAGTGGCGTCGGCCATTATGAAGGAGATTCTCGGAGTCGAGGACGTATATTAGGGGGAAACGAGTGTTGGTGAGCTGGGGAGAGGAAGAAGGGAAGCTGGTGGTTTTGCTGCAGCGGCAAGCTTAGGGCTCCTGTCGGGGAGCAGGAGGTCCGTCAATCATAGGGAGCGAGCGACGAAAAGCAGGAAACGAGTGTATTGAGGTCTAAACCTCCGGATGAGAAGGCGAGGAGGGCAGAGTGAGCCGCCAGACAAAGGGGGGACTAAAGAGCATAAGATGAAGAAGAGAAGAACAAAAAAAAATGACATGGGACTTGATATCCGCCGGGGGTCAGTAGAAATGGATAGTAAGGGGAAGCCGTGCAGTATCGCTGGGTCTAATTATTTTTTTTTTAATACAGCCTCCGTTCAGGGGCGGATCCAGCAGCCTCCCCAAAAGACGCCCCCCGAGCACCCCCCAGCAGCCCCAGTGGCATCCAAGGACCCCCAGATTGGCGCCGCTAGCACCAGCGGATCCCTGAGGTCTAGTGGTCTTCCCGTTGGACTCGGTCCCTTCCATCCCATTGAATCCCGCCCCCTCCCCTGGGTTGTGACCTTCCTGTCGCTCGCTTAGCGCTGATCGACCGCTCTAAGAGGCCGTCCTAGCGCCCTCTTGGCCTGGCGATGGTTCTATTCTTGTTGAGTTCCGCAACGAACCTTCTAGGGGCACAATGGCAGTGGTGATGTGTTTGACTGTCACTGTCACTGCACGACGTCTCTGTCGACGCACTACACACTGGCCTCTTTCTTTCCCCCCACCAAAAGTTCCCAGCTCCCTGTACTGGGGAATGCGTGCTGCGTCGACAGGGTTGGCCTTTGCACGAAGGGTCCGGCATTTTACTCCATACAGCTTCTCCGCCACGCCAGCGGCCTACCTAAGCCAGGGACAGACGGCGGAAGCGGGTAGGCGCATGTACTGTACGTATCCGAGACTTTTGTCAGGAGAAAGAGGCGTCTGGAACGGGACGAGACATGAAAACCAGGAAAAAGGAGATTGTTGGTGGCTACATCGGTGAACGCCCCAAAGGGCGCAAGCAAGATTGAATGTTTGCTGGGTGGTAATCCCCCAGGGTCGAATAAGGCCAACACAACGCACACTCGGTTGCCAAACAGTGCCAGCAAACCACGTCGACGTTGTCATCATCAATGCCGTCCCGGTCGCGTTCGGCCACGGGATTGGCTCGGGGCCGCAGGACCATCGGTTAGGTCTGCATCTCGCATGCAGCATCTGAGCATTACTTCACCGTCGTTGCTTGCCAGTTTAATTCAACCTGCTGCATGGCGCCCAGTCCGGTCTCCTATTCATCTGCTGTCACCTGTCCTCCGCCCACTTTGCCAGATCAGAGATCGACCGCAGCCCACAGACTCTGCCCGGGGACTGTTGTCCCTCCCCACAGGCTCAGCAGGTGACAGGACTGCCCATTCACGCACGGCGGGAAAAGCTTCTGGTCAGCCGCGGACGGGAGGGAACAAGACCGCCACGGCCCCTGTAGGGCCAGCAATCACAGGACGCTGGCATCGGCAGTCTTGCGGCGCTAAGCTCTCAGGATTGGCCATTGCCAAGGGCATGGGTGGCACCGACCACGGGGTCGTTCAAGAGCCAACCTGCAACATCCTTGTCCGAGACACGGTGAGCTTGCATGCCCCTTTATCACTGCAGAACAGTTGCCGTATTTCATAATTTAGCCTCTGCAGCTGTGAAATCCCGCAATTGTGAGAGCTCTGAATTTCTGCTCGGGCACATTCGGGAGAGAGAGAAAAGGCCCTGCTGAAGGCATATTTTGTCTCCTTGATTGGTTGGCCGTCGATAACCTTAGGAGGATGCGAATAGCTCCCCCTGCCAAGTAACGTGGGTCCAGCTCACTATAACAAAGTGGCCAAAGACCGGCGCCCGCCCCTTCCCTCTCTACCCCTGAAGAAAGGCCGCCAGAGGCGCCAATTAGCAAACAATAAGGGAACGCGGATACGGCAACTAGCCCGAGGGAGGCAAGGCATGACAGAGGGCCTCTCAATGACCCAAGGTTTTTGCGCTAATGGCCGTGGCCGCCATTGAGTGACACCTCGTTCAATTTAGAGAAAATGATGTAGCATAACACTGCTCAACAAGATCCGTTTTGGTTTTAGTGAATCTACATCGGTATCGGGTTAAGGCCTTATCGTGTAAACAGATCCTGTTCTCATTCCCCAGATGTTTCTTCCTCTCCAAAAGAGGTGAAAAAAAGGAAAGCCCGAGTTCCAGTCCAGTCACACTACCTCGGCCTCATTTGTTGAACCCCTGCCGCTTAGTCCCAGGTTTGCTTCTGCTCTTTGACCTTGAGTTACCATAACATACGAGCCTCCTTGGATAATCAGGGGTAGATTATGATTTATGAGAACTTTGCTGCAAAGGGATTCCTTGCCATATTAGTCTACAAATCAGTCGTGTCTGGACTTTTGTTGCCGAGTTTGAGAAATGCTCGACCGGAGCGATGCGACCCTCACGGAGGAGGCTCTGTTGTCACGTGACTCGAGTTTGCGCCACGCCACCTGGGCCATGCCCTAGCCACATGCCCTAGCCACATCCCTTAGCCTCATTTTGGAGGCGCGCAACCTTGGAAGGAGCTCTCAGGTGCTTCGCGTGCACGCCATTGTTTTGAGAAGGAGTTTTCGGCTGGTAGCTCAATCTCCAGCCAAATCCCAACAACACCCCCTCTACGCAAGGAAACGGCATCACTCCGATAGCAAGGAGATACCAGAGTTCAAAATGCCACCAGGTAAGACCCATTCCCGCATCTCCATCGTACGGTGGCGCCCTCGGCGCATACACAACTCAGCTCCAACCTCGTAGCGATCGCGCGCCAAACACCCAACTTCGGCTTCCGCCCTTGTCGCACACTTTTTGAAATAAAGCTAATTACTTGTAGCATTAAGCGATAACGAAGAGTCGGATCAAAGCGATTTCGCATCTCCTGGGCGCGCGACACGCAAGGCACCGGCCAAGTCTCCATCTACGGACGATACGAACGGAGATGAGGACATCCTCAATGGCAATTCCGCAGACGACGGCAGCGAAGGCGAGGAGGAAGGCGAAGACCTTGACGAGGATATGTATGGTGTTCCATCAGGCACGACGGCTCAATGCTTATACCGCCCAGATTCATCGTAGAGAAAATCAACAAGCACATCATAGATGAAGATGTACGTGGAATTCGGTCGGTCTCGGTTTTTTTTCCTGACTAACATGACCATAGGGCACACTCAAATTCCAAGTGAAGTGGGAGGGTTACGAAAGCAAAAAAGACTTAACATGGGAGCCGGAGGAGAATCTTCTGTATGCGCCAAACAACGCGCCTCTGGTCTTGCAGTTGCTAACTAATGCCGCTGTAGGGAATCTGCCTCGGAGGTCCTCGATGAATATTTCGCAAGAAAGGGTGGCAGGGACGCCATTTTTGACGAGACGGAAAAGGCAGCCAAGGGCAAGAAACGCCGACGAGCAACCAATGGTGCTGCGACACCCGCCACCACAACGAAGCGATCTCGAAAGAACGCCCAACACCCAGCCGAGACCACTCCACCTGTAACGGCTAAAAAATGGAGCCCTCCTGCGGGCTCGTGGGAAGATGACATTGACACAATCGATGCATGTGAAGACGAAGGTAGTGGCAAGCTTGTCGTGTATCTGATTTGGAAGAACGGGCAAAAGACCAAGCACGACACCCCTACCATTTATAAAAAATGTCCACAAAAGGTTTGTCACGAGCTATTAAATCCGACAAGCTATTAGAGTTCACTAACATGGATCAGATGCTCCAATTCTATGAGCGTCACGTTAAAATCATCAAGGACGAAAGCAAAGTGTTGGCAGAGGAAACTTGAGGATGGGATCTGAGCGTATGTGGTTAACCAAATGTGTCGGCCGGGTATGAAGGAAGGGTTCGTCGGGATTGATTTCATCTCAATCCCCCAGGTGTTATGGCGATTTTCTGATACACAGTTGTGGGAATTTTGATATTGGAAGCAGCGCATGCATTGAGTGCCGACGTGCAAGGTGCGAGCAGCGGCATGGCTACCATGAGAAATGTGTCATGGGTCCCCGCAAGCAGACGAAAATACGTTAATGATTGCATTGATATCTGCAAATAAGAAAATAACTTGGCAACATTTGAGGCCTGTGTTAGGAAGTGAAGTTGTCGCATTTGAACAAGCTCATGTCACACAGCTACAGTATATCATCCAGCCCTTGAATGATTGTCAGTCTCGTACTTTGCTGCATGGGCCCTTGCAACAAGATATTAAATCTTAGCATTTTTAAGCGAAAGTAAATAAAAATAAGATCTAAATAAATAAATTCTCCTAAAAAATAGTATCTTAGGTATTTTCTTGGGATTACTTTGCTTTAGAAAATGGCATTATTTTAACCGGGCTAACTTGTCATCCCATGTTGCAAAGTGCCTGACCGACAATCATTTAAGGGTTACTGTATTATGGTCAGACAAGGCGTGGGCCAGTCAGGAGATGAAAAGTCGGATGCAGGGTGTTCACATCCCGGGGCTGCTTGCTATCCACCGTCGTCAAAGTCCGAGACAGGGCGAGTCGGGCAGGATGCAAAGTGTTCGCAGATGACGCGGGAGCTTTGGCCCAATGGCAGACGGCGCGGTGACGTTTCTGCGAGGCTGGGAAAGGAGCCCGAGCTGGCCGCGACGCGTCGGGAAGACTCAGGCCCTTGCAGGAAGGTGACCCACAGTGGAGCCCTTTGCTCTGGGCATCGGTTTTCCAGCGGCTGGGCGCCGGGGTGGGCGGTGTTTCCGGCGTCCCTGGCGGGGTGCCCAGTGGCCTGGGGCCTGGGGGGGGCCGCAACGCGTGGGCACCCAAAAGCTCGTCGTCCCAGCCTTGCCAATTTTCACGCCCAAGGAACAAGAAAAGAGGTGGCGGGGCAGCCTCCTATATCTGAGAGATGTCGCGGGAGCTGCCCAGGCACCGCATTCCTGTCCTGCTTCTTACCCGTATCTCGTGTATACACTACAACACTCTGAAAGAATATTTTATTTTCGTGCATCTCAAAAAATTAGAAGATCACAATTGCAGTGCTTGCTTTGCTCAATTGCGCAACACCCCCATCAACGCACTACTACACCACACACTGCAGCTACTACGCCAAGCCACCTTCGTTGGTCGGTCAACTATCGCAAAGTCACCCCGCCAGTCGACAGCATTTATCTCTCCCCCTTCAAGCGCTCCCACTTTCTCGGTACGTTCAAACCTCTCCGTCACCACTCAACCATACGGTTTGTGTCGCATTTTCATACTGACTGTGATCCCAGACTTTCCATATCCGAGCTACCAGAGCACTCTGCAGCAGCACCCCACACCGTCTCACAAGCTGTTCTAAGCCTGTGACACAAATCTCACCAGCACTTATTATTTCCGATCAGCAACTCCCCACACCGCCATCATGAAGAAGAACGACGTTATCGCCGTCATCATCATCATCCTCTTCCTCCTCCTCGCTGCCGTCTCCTTCGGTATCTGGAAACTCGTCACCGTCGCCAAGACGTCAATGAGCGCGAACTCAGGGAGCGGTTCCAGCGGCACAGAGTCCGACATTGTCGACGAGCCCTAGCCGCTGATTCTGCTTCTCTTCTCCGCTCTTCTCTCTTGGTTTGATTCGACGTATAAACATTTGTTTGCATCTGTTTTTGGGTTTTCCTTCGGCGCAGCGTCTTGGATTTGGTTGTGTTTTGATATGCCTCTGCGCCACGCGAAAAATGAAATGGCTAGACGATGAATGGTGATGCAGACACTGGGGTGGTTAATTTGTTGTCAATGCAACATCTTGTGATGGGATTATCATTGGGAATGGCCCACGATGGTTGATTGTTGACGCTCGATTCTTGTTTTATGGCATACGATGGGCACGGCGTTTTTTATGGGACAAAGATTACGGCTATATATGGGAAATGGGTCAACGACATAGCGATATGCGCAAAGATGGACAGAATAAATTTGGGAACCTGAATGATATATCCGAGTGACAGAGTCAAGGGCCCAACTTTTACGGGCTTTTTGCTGTGTTGCAGAGTATATAAATGGGCAAAATGCAGAATGTACAAATTCATCTCAAAACCATGGTTCATGTGACATGCTCTCAATATCATTACACCCAGAATGTTGCGGATTGCCTTCGATATGGTGTTTGGATCAATTGGCCTTTGAACCTATTCTGTAGGGTTGCGTCAGCATTCAGGCTGCGGTCATGTTATTGCTTCAGAGCAGGTGCTTCTTACTGCGGTTGTCATGTTCAGGCTTTTTGCCTCCAGTTGATCCACGAGCTGATTTGCCGCCAGCAGTTTTGATAGTTTTCAATACCCCGGGGTTACCCTTGACGGAGGTGTTGGATCCGGCAGTTTTTGTGCTGGCCCAGAACATATCTCCAAAATCTCCTAAACAACATGTGTTAGATATCAACCAAACAAGATCATATTGTACTTGCCGTTCATATTGATCAAGTCAATGTACTTGATGTTATTCGTGTTTTCGGTAGACCCAGACATCCTCAATGTGTCAGTGGTGAGCGTTGATGTTGCTTGTGTTGGTCGTTTGCAAAGACATGAAATAAAGATCATAATGGAGCATTTATAGTAAAATCCTCGCGAGTACTCGTTTCAACATCTGTAAATAATTAATGGCCTCAACTATGGTCCGTATCGTAAGTTCCGGCACTCATCTCATCATCCATGGTTAATGGCCTCAGATCCGCATAGTTGCCTCCGACATCCGTGCTAGTCTTGGCATCTCTCAATAGTTAATGGCCTCAACTATGATTAATATTTTGCTTCTGACCTGCATAATCTTGTTTAAGACATTCTGCAGGTGCCACATTGGGTCGAACCTCTGGGGGCTGTTCCGAACATCACTGACACGCCCTCAGCCAATAAGCATTATGGCCTCACAGCAACAGAGCCCACTTGGACCAAATTGTAACAGAAATTCCAAACCAACGAAAAACAAGACCTTGGCGTCAATAAGAATTCAAAAGCAAGCATAGCTTTGATAGGTGATTCAGGTCCAATCGGTCAAGGGTAGGTGTCGCAGATGAACACTTGCTTCAGGACGTAATGTTGGAATTGCGGGATTCCTCCCTTGAGCTAAAGAGATGATAACACTGGGTATGTGAATTTAAGCCTCAGGCACGCTAAAATTATAGAGATCACTCCACCACATGATTTCTTGAAGTCTCTGTTCGCTCAGGTTGGCCTTGGCAAAGTGCTCTCTCTGAGGACTCCTAATCCGCCGGTGGACTTCAGCTGCCCTCTCCCAACCAAAATATCCAGCCATCTCCCAATCAATCAACCCCACAATCTTGTCGTCATTGACTATGCAGTTGGATTCATTAAAATCGTTGTGCATGAAACATATATCATCATCCTTAGCCGAGAAGAGGATTTCCGCCTCAAGGGAGCCAATGCGGCCGTTTGTTAGGATGTTTGGGTCTGGAACGACATGGTTGGAAACTTTACTATCACTAGAGGGCTCGATGGCTCGTAGCTTCTGGAGGATTTGCCGTGCCTGTGTCTTGAATGATACCCTCTGGTCTTGTGATAGATATGGCCATGCGACATTCAACCCAACACCAGGTAGTCTCTCTTGTACTAAAACCTGACGACCATTGATCTACAGGGTAGTGAGTAGCATGCACATGAACAATCTTTGAAGGTGATTACCTTTCCGGCAAAATAAATATTGGGTAGCCTAATTTCTTTTAGAACAGTCTTGGCGATTCTAATTGCTTCGATTTCATTCGCATCTGCATACGTGTAGTCGATTTCGGCTTCCTCATGTTGGTGACTGGACTTGATGATGGTACTGCCGAGAGCAAATACGTCTCGGCCACCGTCATCAGCGGGATAAATTTTGATAGATTCAGTGCAAAGGTCGAGAATCGAGGCCCAGTATTTGAGAGAATCTTCAGACGTAGAGTCGATATACTTGGGATCGACACGAAAATCGCCTGGTTTTGGGAAATACCTGCCATAAAAAGGCTCCCTCGCATACAAGTCAGTGGCGGGAATCTTGTCAGGATCAGCCAAGTATGGATCCATAGCAAATTGCGGTTACTAAAAAAGAGAAAGGAGTAGGCGCCCGCGATATTCTGTCAGGCAATGAGTTACTTGCTCGCCTCTCACGCCAAAAACAAAACGAGATGCATTCTTTGGGGTCCGAGTAACCCCTCAAACTCCTAGAGTGTGTTGGTTAGGCTGACAAAAGGGTGTCATCGGTCGTCCGCAGCCAACTAAAGTGGGCCTCGTGCATCCCATGCCATCCAGAAAGTGCATTTCTAGTAGAAAATTGGCATTGCAATCCGCCCAGGAGTCGCCGCGAACCAGGTCCTCAGTGTTGGTAATAACTGTGATCTATTCTAGCTAGAAATTGCAGACATTGTAGTTATCGAGCTGGTTTTTCTAGTGCAACGCATCGAAAGAAACTTACTATGGCATTAAATTGATCTAAACATAGCCATCGCAAATATAGAGGGCTCCGTTTGCTGTGATCTTTTGCGGAGATCGTCACGAGGATCAGAATGCCTGAATCCATGTCTTTGAACACTCGAAATGGCCTCAGCAAGGTGTACTAGAACCAACATGCAGGCGATCACACCCTAGCCAACCGTGTCAGGCTTTAGGCTAACTTGTGGTGTCTAGCGGCCTAGATACACGGCTTATGTAGGTTAGATACCGCCACAGCCTAACATTTACCGAGTGAATCGAGGTACATAATGGCCTCACGAAAGGTATAAAAGCTAAATGGTCTCAATAATGATGCAGTATCAGGCTATCTGTGCCAATATTTAAGGGCGCCGCTTGTCTCTACAGGAGAAAAGAAATTGCCAACTCGCTCACAATCAGAGCTAGAACACTGCACTGGTAGTACCTCTGACAATCGTCGTGGGTATTTCCATCCTTTGTAGATTATTTTCCCCTTTCTCTTTAGAATTGCGAGGGTTCTGCCCTCGCGGTCCCCATTCAGCAACATCAACATGATCATCAAAATAGACAATGGTGGGCGCTATGTGGAGACCATTTCTGCGACTATAGCTACTCTTTCCCCCATCCAACTCCCGAATATTGCTGCGGCTACACTCCGAAAGACTCGATCATTCCTGACGTGTCAAGGCCTCTCGAAGATGAAGATGCAACTATTGACCCTCGTCACATCTGGGGCAATGGCGCAAATACAACCTTCGCAGAGACAGTTCTATACGAGGACTCTTGTCATGGAACAGCTTCTTCATCATCTCCTGCTATGTCCTCAATATACGGGTTGGCTATACCATTTGGTACGCCTGCTACCGACCCAAAATCACTTGCCCCTTCCGCGGGTAAATATGATGAAGGGGCAACCAGGCCGGTAGAAAATAAAACGACTCGATCAGTTGATCATGTACCATCATCACACACCGATGATTCCGCATCGCCGTCACCCTCCCGCAGCAGCACACGCAAGCTCGGCCAAAAAGCGAGCTCAAAAGGACTATTTGCTTGTATGTTCGTAGGGCAAGGGTGCGATGCCAAATTTACATTTGAAAAGGACCTTCGCAAACATCACCTTTCTCGGAAGCATCAACCGGATCTGTACAGGACAGGCATCAAAGCGTCACATGGCACGCATCAGTGCAGGTGTGGAAAAAAGAACCCTCGGGTTGACAATCACAAATGGCATGTGAGTACGTGCGAGAAACCCGCAATAACACGATTTAAATGCGACAATGGCCATTCTCATTTATCCAAAGAAGACCATTTTAATCACTTCAAGGACCAAGAAAATGGGTGTAGAAAAAGACGTGGTCGTCCGTTGCGAGTGTAGCGAGTGTAGGATGGATATCATTGATAACTCAGGAACCGGGAATAAGGAACTGGGAATAGGGAACTTGAACGCTACACTCCAACTAGTTGTAGAAGACCAAGGCTGTTTGGCATGAAATGTGATGATTAGTGGAGGAAAAGACCACGGCAGGGTAGTATTTCTTTCGGTCATCTCCTTGTTGTTTCTTTTTTTCTTATCTCCTTATTTCCTTGAGTATGCTATTCCTGCATTGGATGGGGGTGGACTATTAGATCTTTAGGGACTGCTAGACCGGTAGGAACTGTTGGGTTGGTATGGGCTGTTGGGTCGGTATGAACTGCTGCCGTTTTGGACAGGGTGGGATTTGTGTTGAGAGTTTTTAAGAATTGGGCGTTTAGGCTGCATATATATAAATAAAAAAAAGTTGGTCCCCCCTTCGGTGAGGGCAAAAATATTTTCAAACTTATTGTTGAGCGCTATTTGCATGCCACCTCCGCAGCCTAGTTGCTGGATCACCCGGTCGAGCCTACCGCTTGCTTTCTTTTTACTAGAATTAAATGTTTTTATTATAAGTAGTAAACTTGAGGCCTAAGATTCCCTGCATTGTTGACAGGTTGTATCACATAAGAAAAGGCTTGTTCTCGCTAAAAGCTGATTTTCTTCCTATTGTATTTTGATCCTATTGGACATACATAAACTGAATGCTAATACATATTTTAAGTACGTTACCCCCTAAGGGGGGTTACCTAGGTTAGCTGAGGTCTTGTAAAAATATTGATATTAATAATAATTAGTAGAAATGGGAGCTGGCCACTGTGGTTATGATATTGTTATTGATAGTGTAATGTAGCTCTATATAGATTTCGTATTTGCTTGGAGACTGGCATTCTCTCAAGTTCGGACGCAGTAATGTATATTACGAAAAATGAAAGAATGTAGCTCTTAGCAGCTGCGTTAAGAGGTCTAGCTGTGCCTTAGTTACCTAAAACACAGCTAGTTCTAAGCTTCATGGCGCATTTGAGAGCCTCCACGGTGACATTTTCATAACAATGTATATATATATATATATTTACTTCTAGTACTAGTGTATAGCTTATTTTGTTGGCTTAGGCCATTCGATACTGCGTGAATCTGATAATAAGAGAGGTGGTTGCATTGCACTCTAAATCGGTTGAGCTGATCTCTTTTGACAGAGATGGGGTAATGTATGTATTCCCAGCACGTTGTCGGTAGCCTCACACCATAGTTACATGTCCCGGGCTTAATAGAAGGGAAATTTAGACGAACTAGACGACTATACGTGATTATATGACAGTTTCGGCTCGATCAACTTGATTATTAGACACGATGCTCCTTCGCATTCATTCGTATAGGACTAGCTGTTGCTGATACCACCATAGTACTTCTGTGTGGCCTTGACCGACCCTTAGGTGGTTGCAATCACGAGATTTGCACACCCAAACTGATTCTCAAGCCACGGCTTGCATGATCTTCATTCTTTCCGACTCGAGAGGGCTTCCTCCAGTGAGGTCAACGCATCTCGTGCAGTTGCAAACTGTCTCATCCAGCACTTAAGAATAACACTTCCCATCGGAAGGTCGTCAACATCGGGGAACTTTTCCGCTCCAAAGTTCGGATACACAATCCGCTCTTCCCAGTCGAGCCTGTCATCGATCTTGTCAAACCTACCCGGGGTTGGCTTATACGGCCACCTCCCAGTAAGAATGGTGTAGAAAATCGAACCCATCCCGAAAATGTCCAGCAGCATTGTTGATTCATTGTTGAACACGGGGCTGTAGAACGGGCCATCTGGCAGGGAAAAGCCGTCTACACCAAGCTCTTGACAGACCGAACCGCCAAAGTCGCAGAGCTGCAGGTCTCGAGCTCCTGGGGTTGTCTCGTGTACGAGCATGTTGGCTGGTCGAAGGTCTGAGTGGATTACGCCGTGGCTGTGAATGTGGTCAATAGCCTCGGCGAGTTGATGGCACCAATTCAGGCGCTGGCCAAGACCTGTGGATGGGTGGTTGTCCAGGTAAGTCTGAAGATTGCCATGGCTAGCCTCGGTGAGGAGAATTCCATCGCCCTGCAGCCCGAGGAACCTGATAAAGCCATTAGCGACCAGCAATCGGCCGGGTTAAAGCGCTAAAATCACTTCACAATCCTGGGATGGTGATCCAGTCTCTTGAGGATTTGTAGTTCCACGGAAAAAGAATTGGCGACCTGTTCATCGACTTCAGTTTTACCCAAATATATAATTGGCTGCTTCACAACAATGCCTGGAGAAACGCGCTCGATAGTGCCTGATGAGCCAATGTCCAGCATTCTTGTTTCTCGGTTCCAAGTTTCGTCAGATGAGCGAGATTTACGGGCAAATTAAACAAGACTGAAAAAACTAACCGAGACTGTTGGGCGGGCAAGGTGCTTCATAACTTGGTACGCACAAGCCCCTTGTCGCATATATCTGTCTGTTGTTCAGCCACCCCCTCGTCTGCGCCACAGGCAGCAAGGTCTTCGCATTGGTTGCAAGGCTCTGGAACCTCTCAAGACTGCCCGACATATTACGTGCGCTCGTCAAGAGAATGAGACCTGGTATGCATTAGATGGTTGCACTTTCACGCCAGATCTAATAGCCAAAAAGAAAAGAAAAACGCCCACAAACATAATATCTGTCATCTTCATAACCCCGAAATTGCATCTGAACGAGTTAGTACTCCAATGTTAATTCCACATCTGGGACCAATTACGCACCATCCTTTAGCGTTTTCCCTGTAATATTACAATACATTATTGCATCCAATTCGCTCACCAATGAATCGAAAACCGTGAAATATTATCATCACAAATACACATGTGCAGAATGGCATGTTTCACACACCGTCCTTCCCAATTTCGTTGATATCTGAACCCAGGCGTTTTGTCACAGACTTGGCCAACTGCCCAATCACAAAATAAAATAGAATATCAAGACGACCTCGCAGTGATTTTTCGCATGGAACAAATACGCTGATCTCTTTGTCACCAAGACTTCAGTTAACAACAATGTATATAACGCTTCACAGCTGCCTCTTCATCAAAAGCTTATCCGCAAAGCATCCCCGAGCATTACACTCTGCACATTCGCTATTCACCATCTACACAAGAGTTTATAAAATCCGGTACGTCAGAGCTTCAAGATGGTTACTACAGCCGGACCCAGCAGCACACGAGAGAAGTCTCCGTTCCGGGAGTATCCTTATGGCCGTCTGTTCCCTCCGAATTTCACATGTCATCTGTCCAGCAACCCAGTCCTAAACAAGTCAAGCCCCGAGTACCGAGAACGATGCAGCAGGATCCTCGCTACCCTGGAAGATGAGGTTGGCAGATGTCATCGGGCGCAGGATAGTCTGAAAAGGGAGTACGTTGAGATTACCAGCCAGATTGACCAGCTGCAGTGGAACTTGCGCTTCATCTACACGCGTGGCGAGCCGCTAACCCTTGATCCAACCGCTCCAGTCATGTACTGGGAGGGGTACAGTATCCTCTTGAAGCAGGTCCACGAGCTGTCCACTAAGCGAGCCGTCTGCGAAGAGCAAATCCAGGTTTGCCGCGTCGCGATTGAGCACTACAACAGGATTCTCTCGGTAGGCGTTCGCGACGTCATGCGCTCCAACAATGATACCGCCTTCTCCCGAGTGCAGGACTCGTGGATGGCGGCCGAGTTGGATGCTCTTGAAAAGAAGCAGTACAGTGACATCCGCCGCACGCCAGCTTGGGATCAAGGAATGTCGAATCTGGTTGAGAAACTTTCTCTTTCGCCGTGATACAGGCTTGATTTATGTCCTCGGGAGATTCCAGGCTGACCATCTTAGCAAAAATCGAATTTCCTTGAACTACTAGTTCCAGTGATCTAGAATTAGCAAGGGATGGGTAGTTAAATAGCTAGTAAGGCGACAAAATTTAGTTCATGTTGGAAGAATGCTTGTTCCCACTCCATTAGCGTTTCTATGCTGCCAAAGGGTAATGCCAAGCTGGATCGTCCAGTTAGAGTATAACAGGTCATTAGTAAAAGGACAGAAATAATTATTTTATTTTGAAGAATTCTTTGCCTAAAAATCACGCACTCTAATAGTGTATGTGATAAAGATTCCAAATACAAGTAATGATGTCGGGATTCCGTGACTTACCCTGTACCCAGAATGAACCAGTATTACTTACATTGATGCGCCCTAAGACTTAAGAGCCTGGAATTGGCCTAGGATAGTTTAACTGTATATCTATTATTAGAAGTGGCGAATTGTATGATCGCCGTTTAGATTTTCTTATGTCGCTGTGAGATCGTCACATCTGCAACACGACTGATTACGCCGCACCCCAAGTTTCAAATATCAAACGAGTGAATTATTGCAACCATTTCAGTCTATAGCGTTTCCCAAATCAAGACATTCTAACCTTAGTATCCCTGAAAACAATCCGCTGCCACCTGTCCTTGAGTACATGGAGGTCCTTTCGTGTGCTAATTGGAACCAACATGTTGACCTTGTTTGCACCCCATGCTTGGCAAAGGAGCCTTTAGCATGCTATGAGGCTAATCTGCCGTAAAAAAAAAAGCGATTTTACTACCCTTAGTCCCAAACCATTCTTTTACGGGGGATAAATGGCAGTTTCATTGGTGTGATGCCTCGGGCCTGTGGAATGCTCGTCTTCAAGTGCGTTAGTAAGGAAGCAGTATAATTCGTACTCGTGCACTTACCTCATTGACAGGCACAAAGATGGGCCTGGGGGCATCGGCTGGGAGGTCATCGTCGGTCTGGCGCTTCATCTGACCTGTTCTGACATCGAGGGGAACAATGGCAACACCTGAATACTGCTGTCAGTCACTGCGGTTTTTGTACTTTGCTGTCGGGTTATTGACCATTGGCAGGCAGAGATGCGGTTATGGATGCAAGGTAAAAGAGGGTAAAGCCAAAAACTGCAGTGGTCTTCATCGTGACGAGAGAGTGCGTGAAAGTTCGCTAGAGATTGGTCGGAGGATGTCTTGAGTTAGACTCTAAAAAAGAAAAACCAGTTGATCGTAACGGAATTATGAGCGCAGCTCTGATGGTAAACAAAACTAGTCTGATCTAGCAGACTATAACAAAAACAAGCTAGAAGGAAAGAGTACAGATAACTGACATATGCATAAACTCTGTTGGGTCCGATCGAGGGCCATCTATATATACCGACTTCTTTTGTATCCCTGCTTCTGCGATGCTCTTGAGTACGCGGCCCCATCCCCGGAGAATGCGACTCTGCGAGCTCCAGAGTCAGCCCTCGCAGTTGCGGACGAGCCCCTACTCTTGGCGAAACGTCGCGTTGCAGGCATCGTCGCAAATCGCTCCCGCACTCGCTGCATGAACCGCCAGGCCCAAAGTCGCAGAGGCCATCGGATCTGGACCACCCGAGAGCCCTGCCCTGGAATGCTCTGCAAAAAGCTTGGACTTGAAATATTTTATCTTTACCGCGACCGAGTTCGCCAAGTCTTGTGGCTATTTACGTTGCCGGCTTGCGGTTTCGCCGTCATATCATAACAGGTGATGAATCTTGGCCGTTTGGCGAAGAGATCGGAAACTAGAGAAATACTATCTAATTGGATTTCTGTTCAAATTTCTTTTAAACGATCTGCGTACACCCCTTAGAACCAAGCAGAATGATAGATGACTGTCCGCTCCCTCTAGCTTGGTGAAAGGATCATGTCACTTCCGGGCTTGATTGGTGCCCTCGACCCGGCCGAGAGGCAAATCGAAGCCAAAAAATAAGTCTATTTGAACTAAAAAAAGAGATGGGCAGCTCGCAAAGCCCTCTCGAACGTGGGATACAGGCTCAGCCTCCCCTCCCCCCATATGACGGATTAAGCTCCGCCATCCCTGCAGATCTGTGTCCTCCCCCCCCACCTCCATCTTACACGGGACGTTCCAGCCCGGCACTTGAGCTACGCGAGCGCCCATCTCTCCCCAATCAACGAGTGTGGTGTGCCACTTTGCTCTCCCAAACCGGAATCTGGCCCCGGGGCCAATCACAGCAGAGGATCCAGCTCGGGAAGCTGTGAATCGAAACCCGCCAGAGTTCGAAGGGGGGCAGCTTTGCAAACGGTGTGCGTCGCCGATCAGTCGAACGAGTTTGCCCTTGTTTTCTTCTTCTTGTACTTGCTGTTTGATTGACGGGAGCCGAGGAGCTCGCTTTGGAGGCTCTTGGTTTCATCTTACGAGGGAAGGGGTGGGGGATGACGACGCGTTCTTGAGATTCATACCAATGGTGATGGAGGCCGTACGGCGTTTGAATGGGAATTGAATTTAAAGCAAGAACAAAAAAAAGTATATTACATGTCATTTCGAGGGTATCGTTTGTTATTTCGTTCTGTTTGGCGGTAAGGTTTGGCTGCATAATGACTTTTGCCGCCAGTTCTATGTTGCTATTAGAACACATGGCACGCATTATAAACATGTATCCCCGGACATCGTCATGACTGTAAAATGACCAAATGTTGTGTGAAAATAATCATGCCGCGCTGTATTTTGCGCTTGAGCTTCTTTGATGCTGTATCCAATGTCTATCAATACCACCCATATCCCTATTTTCTTTCTCATCTAGCTGATCGAGGTATCATGATTGCTCGCTCTTGCTGTGGACCTCAAAGTCCACCCCAGATTGTAATGCGTAAAAGGCCAAGGAATTTTTTTCGTTGTTCTAGCATCGTTACCAACTCATAACTCCGCGTCCTCTGTCAAACCCTCCTCTTAATTGGCTCTCGGGCTTGACAACCTTTCCGCGCAACACGGTGTACTTGATGAGATTTTCACAGTCTTCGGGCTTCACACGTGCAAGCCATATGCACTGAGCTGCACCGATGATTTCATCTTCGTCCTTCTTCGCTGCTTCCTCTCCATTGGTCTCTCCATTGGCCTCCCCGTTGGTTTCTCCGTTGGTCTCTGACTTTTCACCATTCGTCGTACCATTGGTAGTGCCGTTGGTACCATTGGAAGCCTTTTCCTCCCCATTTGTCTTCTCCTCGCCGTTGGTTGCTGGTGCATCCAGCCCAAACGCATTGGGTCGGCGATACACCATAACGTTTGCCGAGTACTTGTGTCCACCAACGTGGTTGATGAAGTAGATACCAACGCCACCAGGTCGCTCGTCGTCCATATCTCGGAACAGACCCAGAGGTCGGAGGTGTCGCTCAAATTCCTTGCGTAGTAGCGGTGCGCTCTGGCCGCAGCGGGCATCTCGGGTCTTGTGGCTGCACATGAGGATGACGGCGTTGTGGGGGCAGTTGGCCGTCAACAGAGCGGGCACATTGTCGGGATCCGGAGAGGGCAGCGACTTGGGGATGGAAAATGGTGTTAGGGGATCGGTGCTGGTCGGGGCCTTGGAGACGATATCGGAGACGAGCTGTGCGGCATTGAGAGGGTGGACGTTGTGGACGAGTGTAAAGGCGGGGAGGAGGAGGACGGTGGTGGGCTCGGAGTAGTCGCTGGTGCCGCTGGGAGTGGGCATGTTGGAGGCGGAGAGCTTCAGGTTCTGATATCTTTCGTTAGCAACTGCTCACTATATCAAATTGTTGAGAGGGACTTACTCCGTTGGTGGGCTTGGGCGCCTTGTCGACAGCCTCCATGACACTGCCCTTTTCGTCGGCCACATCTCTCACCCAATCCGCCTTGTTGGTGCCCACGATGAGGTGAGTGCCCCATGCCTTGATCTGGCCGTACAGGACATCGTCCGGCTCGATTTTGAAGTTGCGCGGGTAGCGCACCGTGCAGCCCTCGCAGTCGTGCAGACAGTCCTCGCCGTCGACGGCGGGGTCCGTCTTGGGGAACAGGTCTGTGACGGAGGGCGGCGCGGGGCCCTTGCTGCCGCCACCGAGCAGTGATGTTGCGAGCGATTTCAGCGTAAAAGCCATTTTCTGCTTCACGGGCATGCGCTGGACCGAATTCGGAGGGTGCGAAGTGGAAGTAGCCATCGTGGGCTCGGCGGCGCCCAGTGGGGGGGCAGTTATATAAAGTTCTGGGGGGACCACCAAAAACTTGGCAGATCGGGGTTCCGAATGGGCTCCGAGAGCTATCCACCTGGGACTCTGCCAGACCGGCAAGGATCCGGAAACAAAAAAAAAAAAATCGGTTCGGCCGGCGGGATCCCGCTGGGATCTCGCTGTGCTGCTGGGTCGCTGCGCGCGCGAATCAATCTGGTAATGCGCGGCGGGATCCGGCAAGTGGGGGAGCAGTGATTGGCTCGATCGTGGCAGATGAAGCACGACAGGAATGCAAAGGAAAAAAAAAAAAAAAAGCAACAATGGCTGATTGATAATGCGGGAGTGACAGGGTCGCGGAAGTCGAGAGGGCAGCTGTGAGCAGTTCTATTTACGTCTATTCCATGGCCTTGGGACGCGCGCGCACCCGGCTCGTAATAAATACTAAACGATTCTCCGTCGCCAACAATAAGCCGAGAAACTTGGGATATGCCCGTACGCCTTCCTCGCTGTTTTTCGCCCGCCTGCATATTGATTTACAGAAGCCGCCTATCTCCGAGACCGAAAAAAACGGCCAACGCGCGCGCGCGCCATTACGTCGGTCAAGCCCCCCGTCCAAACCTTGGGTAGTTATCAGATCTAGGCGGTTCCAGCCAATCACGGTGCGTCCCTGTCTTGCTGACTACAGCTGCCGGTACCGACCCCTCCCCCGTAATTTAGTGGGCTGCGAATCCATGGCGCCTGGGTTGTCATGATGCCGCAGCTACTTACGTAGTCCCCCGCCTTCACAGCCCCTGTGGCTACAGAGCACTGGCCAAAGGGCCCAGCAGGGTGCCTCTCTCGTCTGACGACGCGCTTGTCAATCCGCCATTGCTGCCTGCTCCATTGGGCAGCCTTAGATGTTGGCTTCGGCCTCGGCCTTGTGAATCCTACGCCGTGATCCGAACGTTGCATTGCTAACGGGGGGGTTCTTGTCGTAAAGGGTGCTCAACGTGACGTGACTAGGCGGGGGGATGGCTCCTGCCACCCAACACTTCTTTACTCCGCGAGTGTCTCGGAGTTGGGTTTCGCCTTGCTCACCATTTAGCTTCGAAAGAACGCATGACACTGTTCATATGCATGACGTAGAATAAAAACTAAAGAATAAAATGATTAACCTAACCCATCATTCAACTTTGTCTGCATCTGTTTGTTCTGATTTCTGGGGAAAGGGTTTTTGCTGAGTGTCTAGTTGTACCACCTTGCTACACCCTTCCATATCCTGTCTTCGGATATTTCAAATTCCAATATATTTGAGGATGAAATATATATTAACCTGCACAAACTGGTATAAGTAATTACCTACTCACAAAATCTTTTGATTGATCTTTCATCTACAGAATGTAGGCCCACAAAACCTCGTTCGTGGTGACCCCACTTCAAAACTTTTGATGGCCCTAGCTGTGGGGTCGGTTGTGATGGCTTCAAAATGAAAAATATGGGCTCGCACTTTCAACCAATAGGAGCAATTGGTCGCATGGCCCAATGGCAAGGCGTCTGACTACGAATCAGGAGATTGTGGGTTCGATCCCCACTGTGACCTCTCTAACCTTCCTTTCCTTTTGCTGCGATATGCAATCATAGGCTGTTCTTTTTTGTTGGCGCTGGAGATGACGAGAACGTCTATTGATCCACTGGTTACCCAATCACATGCGAGCGACCAAAAAGGGATAGCTTATCGATAAAGGCCCCTCCGTATCCTTCCGAGATGAGTTTCTATCGTCTTGATTTGTGTATAAGTAATCAGCTCATGCATTATCTATTATCATTTTATGTTACCGAGGGTACTGGAGTTTTAATAGCTCCCATCTTTTTTGCTGATGTATGGAAGCACTTTGAATAACATATAGCTCATGGGACAACCTTCTCTGGGCTTATGTTTAGCCGATTTCCGAAAGCCCATTATCTCCTCGAGTGTCAAAGGGCTGGAAACAACTCGCAGACGAGGGCGCCAAATAGAGAGTGGAATATCTGGAGCCTCTCCGTTGACACACAAATTATATGAGAATAGAAGTCAATTTAATACCAGTGACAATATGGTGCCCTTCAGAAATCGGGCCGTATTGGGAAATAACACTACACCCAGCCAATTGTATTGGTTTTTCCTCTCTACTTATTTATATTGGCCTGTACCAGGCGAGGTGTGGAGCAATGTGCTGTACTGGAGCCTTATGACACTCGATGACATCTCGGGCACCAACTGCCAGGGGTTCCTAGATATAGCCTACTAGCACTAACACGGGGGACACCCCGCGAGCGTCGACAACCTCAACTTCATTTGCAATATTGCCCGCTGAAAATGTCACTCGGACTACGACGCTTTGTTCCGGCGCCATGGACGCCATTTGTTTTCCCCTTGTTTGCGTTCTGGGGATTCATGTTCCTCCATCGAGTTAAACAAGACGCAAAACACCTTCCACCCCCTCCAGAACGACGCGACAACAAGTCTGACGAACCTACCGATCTCAAAGATAAAGAAGTTTCCAATACTCACGGCACACAGGAAGTGCCAGTAAATTTCCCTCTCACGGAAGAGCAGCTGGAGGAAAGGATCGAGAACTTTATTGATTCTATTGATGAGGATGTGGTCTGTCGTCTGGCTTCTGAACATAATGGCCAGAAACCCTGCGCCATCACCAAGCGAGACAGAGGCAGCTTTAACATCTGCTTCTTTGTCCGCTTTAATGACGACAGGAAGACGTGGGTTGTTAGAATCCCGCTTGAGCCTGTCGTTGACAATATGTGGGACAAGGTACAGAGCGAAGCTACCACGATGCAGTTAGTGTTTCTACTATCCCTTTTTCTTGGCAATAACTAACAAGAGTGGCCAAATAGATATATAGAGAATAACACCAAAATCCCCATTCCGCATGTCCATGCATATGGCGAATGTACGGAGTTGATAAAAGGCGGCACTGCTGCACAGGCCTTCATGATCTACGACTTTGTTGCTGGCCAGCCGCTCAATATAACAATGCTTGCGAAGGCGAAAAAGAAGAAGCGAGAGCGGTTTTACGGCGATCTCATCGACATCCTGGCACAGCTTCGCAAGCTAGAGTTTCCTGCCGCTGGTTCCTTGATGCCAAACCCAGACAAGGAATCAGAACCTCGTGTGGGTCATATCCTGTCCATGGCTGCAAACGAGCTCCAGAGATGCCGCCGGGGACAGGGAAGCTTAAAAACCTTCACCTCTGAGAAGCAGTATATGGATTATCAATTCCACATCTTATCTGAGACTTATCGCTTGCCCGTCGAAGAGCTTGACCTCGAGCAGGTGCAGATGGAATTATTTGCACTCAACAGCCTGCGAAACCAGATTCGCAAGATGCCCGATTCACAGCAGCCCGACGGTTCCTTTGTGCTGGCCCACCTGGACCTTAGATGCGGCAACATCATTGTCACGGATGACCTCCGCATTGGCGGCATCATAGACTGGGAGTTTGCAGGCACGGTCCCGCAGCATCTATTCACGCCTCCGCCATGGATCACAGGCTACAATCTTGCTGCGGTTGCGGCAGTTCCGCACATTCACACCGAGTTCCTGAAAGTTCTAGAGGCAAAAAGCGCAATATCCAAGGACTGCGCCCGTCTCAAAGACAGCTGGGAACGCGTGCCGGAGCTGGTGTTGCCCATGGCCCAGATATTCCGCCAGCACTCCAGCCTCATGCACATATACTATAGCTTCATTTTCCCCAAGCTCTTCAAAGGCGATCGCAAAAAGGTGGTCCTTGAGTGCTTCAAGCGTCAGGACATAATAAGCACCCTTGGGGTGAGGGCTAAGCATCGAATGGAGGAATCGGAGCGCTATACACAGTATCTAAAGGACCAAGGACTACTGACTGATGATGAAGAAGCCTGAGGGAAGAAGGGGGTGGCTTGCAGATGCAGAAGATCTGAAGAAGAGAAGATAGCGATAAAACCATGTTGTTCCAGCGCCCAGCCCTAGAAGTGCAGCTTTCTTTAAATCTCGCTCCCTGTTCTGTAGCATGCTCACATTGCAGCGCAAACGCCTCTTGTGGTGTCGTAATGATCCGGTTATACTTCCTATCCACCCCGGAGCGGCTATTCCATTGTCATGAAATAATTCACCAGGTAGTGTTGGATTAATGGGATAACATATTTACATTCACTCAACTGGTTGCATAATGGATGGTCCTTTGTTGGGAGGAGGATCCGTGGATAATGCCCATCGAGATGGTTAGGAGTGCCCGCTGGGAAAATCCATCTTCAGTAAAAGAGAAAACCCCCAAAGGGTGCTCATTCTTCCCCCCGTTCATTTATATTACAAACTCTCCTAGTATTTAGCTTGTCCTCACAAAATGATTGCAAACAAAATTAAACACAAAAGAGTCATGCTAGGAAACCTAGCTGCATATTTCGCTATATAGGTATCAATCAGAGACTACTAGATCAATAATACAAATGAATACATGCATACACGCTATTTTCTCGTGCCAATGGCGCTAAGTGTGGTTGCGCGTCATCATCGGCTCGGCTGTAACCGTTTAGACATTCTTTTTCCTTGCCTCGTCGTATTCCTCGTCTTCACTTTCATCGCTGGCATCCTCCTCTCCTTCCGTCTTACGTCTTCGTACTTTCATAGCCTCTCTAATCTTGCGGGAAGCCTCATCAAAACCGCCCGCCGAGTCCAACGTTGTGAACCCGCTGACTGGGAATCCGCCTGATCCAAACGCACCGCCAATGCTGCCAGAACGCGATCGACTGCGCGCACGGGACGGCGGTCGGGTCGAGAAGATGCCCACCCTACCGATGTTGCTAAATGAATCGTTGCGGGGCAGAGCACGGCTGGATTGCATGGTGCTTCGTCGAGATAGAGGGGGTGGTGTCTCTGGATCAAATCCAGTACTCGATTGGTCGCTATCACGGCGACGACGAGCTGGAGGCGACGTAGGGTGGCCCTCCGTCTTGAAGAAGTCGGGCACAAGTCGGGCCTTGTCAAAGTCGTCAAACATCTCAGGTCCAAGCGTGTTGATGAGTTCCGTTACTTGGGTGCTCAACTCTGCTCGCCTATCTCGCAGCCTCTGAATATTGTAGCCCGATGATGGTTGGAGACACAGGAAAAGAGGTCGCAGCGACTTGAAAATATCGACACCGACCTCGCCGAAGCGCAGCGCCGTAAATGTGATACCGACCATGAGAGGCCAGACCGATATGTAAATTGCCCAGAGGGGGACCCATTCGGGAACATGACCCCAGAGCCGGTCATGCCATACTTTGAGGACGATTAGGATGGTGTAGAAGTGATATAGCATGGGGGCGAGACCCATAGCAATCAAAATCTTCCAGGTCGCCATGACATCGCGGCCTCGAATCTTGACAGTGGAACCCGCCAACGCAGTCTTGGCCTTTTGTTGACTGATGAGCTTGGTGGCGACGAACACGGGTGAGAAGAGAAGCAGGCCAGGCACCGTGCCAATAAAGAGAATGATGAGCTTGATGGACCGGAAGATGAAAAGGAAGATGACCCTGAGAAGTGACATGCGAGCATACTGAACTTGGTGGTCCTTCAGGTTAAGGTAGCGCAGTCGAGCATTGTACTCCTTGACGCCCTTGGATAGTCCAGAGACACGCTCATCATCCTTGTACCGCTCATAACCCATTGCCAGCCTCCTGTTGAGCTCAACTACGACAGGGAGGGGTAGCTTCTTGCCGGTGGGGTTGTAAAGGCGGCGTGCCGCCTGGATCATCATGAGGGTATCATAATCGGGTGCCGACACGGTGACCGAGTTGAGCGCCTGGTACACAGTGTCGAGGACCTGGCCAATAGCTTCACGACGCTGGTTGTTGCGGTACAGCTCAACGAGGTGGCGGGGAATCTCAAAGGGCGCACCGAATTCAACAACTGCGCGCGAGCGGAACTTGTGGGCGTGGAAGTAGTTCATGCCCACAGGCACAATCTTGAGACCACAGTCTGGGTCCTCGGCTAAAGTGCCCAGCGCCATGATGGCGACACCAGCCTTGAGGGGCAGCAGCTCAGTGCGGTCATGGCTACCGCCTTCGGGGAAGATACCAATGCAGCCGTTGTTGAGCAGGCGGTTAAAGACTGCTTCGTAGACCTTGGTCTGGTCGATGTGGGGTGCCAGCTTGAACTTGGTACCCTGATAACCTGGGGCGGAGCCCTTCAGCTCCTTGTTGGTAAAGTTGCCGTTTTCATCAATGTCGTCGCGGCCTGTCAGCTGCTGCAGAGCAAGCTTGCCCTTGAAGGGACGCTTGACACGGAGCTCGTTAGGCCCGAGAATTTGGGCAATATCGACGCTAGCGCCTGTAGTCTTCTTGCCGGGGGGCAGGAAGAGCATGCCCTGGACCTCGCCCTCGCCCTCACCAAACTTGGTGCCAATACCACGAACAAGAGTTGGGTCGTTGATGGGGTCGGGAAGGTAGACGGTACCCTTGGCGGGCCTGGCGGAGTCTTGGGCGCGGCCGACGGGGACGGATCCCACCTGGCGAGAGCCCCAGCCGATGAAGCCGTGGACGGATTTCTGGGCGATGAGGAGCGATACTCGGCGGTTGGCTTCATTGCGGAGGGTTCGCTGGAGGATAAGGGCATCGACGAACTGCAGAACGGTGTTAGTTTACATTTTAACAGGCTATTGGGGCAATGCTGTTTTGTAATTGATGCGCAAAGGCTGGGTGGAAAAAAGACAGTTTGTGACTGACCTGATTAGCATGAGGGGCAGCAACGAACAGCACCGGACCAGTCTGAGGTACGCGCCAGGCGCCGCGGGGCACGACCTCGCGGAAGAACATGTCGACAATGTTGCCGACAGTATAGAGGAACAGGTCATACTTCCAGTTGACCATGGGATACAGCTCCTTCTGGGCGGCAGGGCTGGCGACTTCCTTGGACGTCGAGTCCTGCGCCGCAGCGTCTTTCTTCTTGTCAGCCTTGGTAGCCATGGCGGGCAGGCGAGTATAAGACTAAGCGAGAAAGAAGAAGAAAAAAAAGGAAAACCCCCGGAAACGACGGTAAGAGTGATCCAAGACCCAGACCAGGCGGTAGCAGGGCGACCTCGACTCGAGAACTCCTTTGGCTACGCGCGCGCAGTGCTGGCGTCGATGACGATGGTGGAGCGAGTGTGTAAACCCAAGTTCACGGCGTGGCGGAGGACCGAGTTTTTGGGGGGGAGGAGAAAGCTCGAGAGAGCTGGGGCTGGGATTCCCTGGGTGGGAACCGGCCGGGCGCCGGGCGTGGGACTAGGGCCTGCCAACGGCTGCAAAAGCTCAACCTGGAAGAGGAGGGGCGCGGCGACCTCTGTGCCAAAAAGTGCAAGGGGGTGTAGTGTAATAATTGTTGCGACACAATGAGAAGGTCCCAGCTCGATGCTTTTGCCGTGCCTCAGTTGCCTGCTACTACATGTGTGCGGCGGTGCGCACCGCGGGTGAACTGGATCGCGGCTGATTTGCTTGACGAGTTTTATAGGTAGGTTGCCGCTGATGGCTTACTTGTCACTCCCACATCTCTCGTCGTGCTTATTGTACTCTGGCCGCTTTATAAACAAGCTCACCCCCCAAAACGCTGACAGTGTCTGGTCAATCGGCCGCTAAAAGAAAATCTCCAGATAAAAAAAATTCTTGCCTCCTCCCTGTGGCTGTATCCAAGAATGTAAGGTGATGAGAGAGGGGATCCCGTCGAAGCCGGGGGCGATTGTTCCCGGTTGCTGTTTCTCGCTTCGGCTTTACGAACCATCATCACCCCACGCCGCCGGAGATCGAAGACGGATACAGGCACCGGATCCATTTTTGGCCCGCCAAGGATTTCTGAGCTCGGAAGTGTGTGTTTTTTTTTTTGCTTGTTGTTCATTTTCTAATTTTTTTTTTGGCCACACGTGGAGACAAGCATGTGATGTTGCCAAGCGGGCGGCGAGATGAGCACCTGTAATTACTCGGCGCTCACGTTGCGCAATATCAAACCTTGATGGCATTTACACGCTCGCCATAGCTCCTTGGCGCCTCCGTGTTAATCAAGCTTGCCCAGACTACAATAGCTTCCCCCCCTTCCCCTCCCTCTCTCTGCCCTCTGTTTGGTGAGGAATGTTTCATCATCCTTCCCCAACCCTCGTGTCTTTTAGACGACTCACATCTTTTGCAGCCCGCCAATCACATGGCCGCCCTCCCACCCACATGCTGCACCCGTCCCAGCTGTAACCCTGGTCTCCACGCTCAACACGGCCTCGCTCATTCGTCACATGCAACCAACGGCTGCATGTCTCTCTTTTCTTCATCCCTTCTGCTCGCTGCGCTCTGCACCGCGTACAGGCTGGGCGCTGCATCTGGGCCTAGCCTGCAGCGACTGTCAGGCTGCAGCACCGCTCAAGTTGGGGAAAACAGTCCTTGACCGGGTTGGCTGCTGGCAAGTCCCTCTGCCTATCAGTAGCCACCGCCCCTAGTCTGATGCTCTAGCTTCCCCGATTGTGGCACGGTGGCACCCGATGCACAGTCGCGTCCCCAACAAATGCATGCACCAAGCAAGTTCGCCTCCGGACTTTTTTTTTTGGTTGAGTTGACAGAGTTGTCATGGACGAGCGGAACTCCGCGAGGGGAAAACCGCACCCCGTAGTATCTTAGGTTAGATGGAAGTCGCCCGAGAAGCAGTTCCGAACATCGATGCCGTAGTTTACCGTCTGCCCGTTGGATAAGCTTCCCCTCCTCTGGCGTTATCTGACGTCACTGATACTATTCGCCATGGCCAATAGCTTGAGCCGATGCAAGTCTGTATGTGCGCAATCGTCTCTGATAAGGCACCTGGAACGGGCGCTAAACACTATCCATCAGTTCATACAACACTAAAATTTGACTATGCTGCTGGTGACATTCGCTATGCTCATTGCGCCCTAACAATCCCGATAACAATATTCGTCACTTTCTCCCTCGCCGCCGGGTCTTTTTCTCCGGCACGCTTGCAGTTCCACCCTCAATCTCCCCTTCCTCTATCTTGCCCTCGTTCTCCAACTGCTTTAGCTTTTCCTGTCCCGAGATGAACATGGTCAGATCCCGATTCATTTCTTTGAGGTCTGCGTTCTCCGCACGGAGCTCTTCCACCTGTTTCACCATGGCCTCGTGGTCTGTGTTTAAATGCTCGATTCGTTTCATGAGCCCTTCGTTGAGTTTCTTTTCCTCTTGAAGTGACGTGCCGAAGTTGCGTGCCAAGTTTTCACTCTTGCTTGCTTTGTTGCGTTCCCGTGCCAAGTCTTTCTCTAGCTGAGGTATAGTTTCTTTGCTGAGAGCATTGTATTTCTCCTCGAGCAGGATCATTTTTTCCAGTGCGGTTGTTGCTTGTCCAGCTGCATCCTCGGCCACGGCTGACGCTTTGGACGCCTTGTTTACCGCCTTGCTCAGCATCTCTTCGTAGTATGCCCGCTGTGATTCGAGCTGGCTTGTAATGAGGTGGGTATACTCCAGCCCAATACTTTCAAGTTTCGCCCGGGGCACCACGTCCTCGTCTTCGTGGTATCCATTTTGCCCGCTTCTGCCAGGGAGTTCTACAACTTTGCCATCGCCCTTATCGCGGATGAGCCGATGAACCCACATGTCACCAGCGTAGTCCCACACATGCTGTGTTTCGAGCTCGAGGGAAAAGCTGTGTGCTGTTTCTTTCCAGTGATCTTTAGCGTGGCCTCCTTTGTACCGTCCGCACCCCACGTAACCGCAAATGAGGCAGATCCATAAGTCATCGGCGCAATCACAGATGGTGCACAAGTTGGATACGTGCGACCCAAACGGTTGCGTGTACGGATTCGAGGGATCAATGCTTTCTCCTGGTGAAGTATTTGTAAACCGACAAACTGGACATCCGGCGCCTTTCCAGTTTTGAAGGCAAGTGCAGTGAAACACATGAGAACATGGAATTGTCATCAACCCGTTCGTTTCATCCATTCGTTCTAGGCAAACGGGACAGGTTGGCAACTCGACGAGGTTGGGGGTTGGCGGGGGGAATGGTCGGAGGCTGCTCGACATGCCGCCTGGGGACGACAAACCAGCTAGGTTCTGGCTGGGTCTTCTTCTCGTTGGCGTCTCGAAGGTGATTGTCTTGACAAAGACGACATGGCATATTTGAGGCTGGGATTGATCAGTATTAGGCGCGAGATGGTAAGAACGGTTGATGGCTCATATGACTTACCTCCATCGTGTTGAAGACCTTGCCGTCAAACTCTCGTCGCCACTGCTTCGCTCGACGGCCCTCGCGAAATTTGAGAAGAACAAGATATCTGTTCATCTTGGAAGTCATGACCATCCGGCAGTGGCTGATATCGTCCCTCCACCTTTCGCCCACGAACCCCAAAAAGTCGCCTGGAGTCATGTATGCAGGGACTGCTGGGATGCAGAGAGTTGTGCACCCATCATCGTTCTGGCTTTCCTCTCCATCATCTTCCTGCTCTACCGTGCCCAGGTTTTCCGTTTCTTCGCCGTCCCGGTAAAAATGCACTATGCCCCATCCCAACTCTGTGTTTTTCGTCTCCAAGGGCAAATATTTTGCTTTTGTCGCTGTTCCAGCACCCCCGAATGTCGGCCCTAGCGCGGGCGCCGCCGAGGGCCCTGGTCGACTTCCCTCGCCAGACATCAGGATGCCAGTGCTCAAGTCAAGAGTCTCGAGACTCACTCGCCCGAATCGCCAGTCTTGTGCCGCAGTCTCCGGCCGTATCGCGGCGCTGGAAGATGGAGGCGGCGAGCTGTTTGCCCTCTGGAGCCACTGTCGTTCTGATACTATCTCGATTTTGCGCTCGGCTTCCGTGGAAGATTGGCGCGGGGCTGCCCCGCAGTCTATCACGCTTGGGGTGGAGGATGTAGAGTCGTGGGTGCTCGGTCGCGCTGGTATGGGACGATTGTGGTGGGATTCCGACGTGTGCGTTGGGATTCGGTGCAGGGCTTGCCTATCGGATCGAGGGTGGAGGGGAAACTCGTCGAAGACGCTGGCATCGGGAGGCGGTAGCCAAGTGTTGCCGTCAGCTGCTGTGGTAGGCCCCTCTGCAGTCGGGTTCGGGCTTGGATATAACTCGAACTTGACGTGATAAAAATATGACGGCATGGCCTGAAGACCTAGCCTGCGGATCAAGGGATGCTGGTTAGTAATTAGATCGTGAGTGAGTGTGCCGCTGGATGAAGTTGTCTGGATTTGGTCGCAAGATGTCCAGAGACCGGCAGTGGCGATGAGATAGTACAAATATTCTGGTCCAGCGTTACTAAGGAGGCAAAAACAGGTAGGCGCGACAAGGTTGAGGCACGAGCCCGTACAGGTTCATCATCTCCGACAAGCCGTAGGAAGATTGAAATAACCTGAAGGGTTTCAATTCAAATTTGCGCTTCGACTGGGTACATGTTTTTGCGTGCGCAAAAGCGGCCCCACCGCCCTGGCCCTGGAAGTCATGAGGCACACCAGCCCCTCCCTTATCCACCTCTATTCTCCACCTGTCATGAATCACACGTCACTAGTATCAAGTAAAGGCACAGTGTCTGATTAGACTGCAATAGAGTCTGTATTCATCATCGCATCGCTTCGCGTGCAAGAAATATCGTACTAAATGGATATATCCATCATGCCAGGTAACTTCGTTTGCCTGACGGTTCCCAAATAAAACAAAACGCCATTCTGCTCGTCATGCCAGAGTCGTCATGAACCATATTCATCAGCATCGTTTACTGACCGCCACGGAGACGGAGGACAAGGTGAAGGGTGGACTCCTTCTGGATGTTGTAGTCGCTCAAAGTGCGACCATCCTCCAGCTGCTTACCAGCAAAGATAAGACGCTGCTGGTCCGGGGGAATACCCTCCTTGTCCTGGATCTTCGACTTGACGTTGTCAATAGTGTCAGATGACTCGACTTCCAGGGTAATGGTCTTTCCGGTCAAGGTCTTGACGAAGATTTGCATACCACCACGAAGTCGCAGGACAAGGTGAAGAGTAGACTCCTTCTGGATGTTGTAGTCGGACAGAGTGCGGCCATCCTCAAGCTGCTTTCCGGCGAAAATTAGACGCTGCTGGTCCGGGGGGATACCCTCCTTGTCTTGGATCTTGGACTTCACATTGTCGATGGTGTCTGACGACTCCACCTCGAGTGTGATAGTCTTACCAGTGAGAGTCTTGACGAAAATCTGCATACCACCACGGAGACGAAGGACCAGGTGGAGGGTGGACTCCTTCTGAATGTTGTAGTCGGAAAGGGTTCGGCCGTCCTCAAGCTGCTTGCCGGCAAAGATCAGGCGCTGCTGGTCCGGGGGGATACCCTCCTTGTCCTGAATCTTCGACTTCACGTTGTCGATGGTATCGGACGACTCGACCTCAAGAGTGATGGTCTTGCCAGTAAGGGTCTTGACGACTTTGGAGATGTTAGTGCCTGGAAAAGAAGTGCGGTGTGGTTCGGATGAAGCTTACAAATCTGCATACCACCACGGAGGCGGAGAACCAGGTGGAGGGTGGACTCCTTCTGGATGTTGTAGTCGGAGAGGGTTCGGCCGTCCTCGAGCTGCTTACCAGCGAAGATAAGTCGCTGCTGGTCCGGGGGAATGCCCTCCTTGTCCTGAATCTTCGACTTCACGTTGTCGATGGTATCCGAGGACTCGACCTCGAGGGTGATGGTCTTTCCCGTGACTGATAGATGGTCAGCAATAAGTTCGAGCGGGGTGGCGGTGGACGAGTCGGGAGCACTCACGGGTCTTGACGAAGATCTGCATGGTGTCTGTTGTTTGATGTGATCGAAGTAGTGGAAATGTGTAATTGAATGGTGAGAGTGTTCGTTTCGGAACGGAAGAGTCGTTGAGATTATGAGTATGAGGAAAGGAAAAAGGCCACGGTGTGAAGGGGGAGCGAGGTTTAAGTAGAGACGAGACGAGGCAGGAGGCGAGGCAGGCACCCGGCTGTCCAGGCCCAGGCAGAGGGGGCGCAGTGGTGGGCGCAGGTGTGATGAATCACAGCCAATTGCGTGGAGCCTGCCGGAAGGCGCTAGAACAGGTTTGGTGTTGGGTTGGTCTTAGGTACCTCGGCGGCAGCGGGTGCGGGGTGAGATCGGGAGTACTGGAACCTAGTCCTTATCTGTGGGTCCGGACCAGCCATGACTGATTCCAAACCGCTCAGATAGTGGTTGCTCATGCGCTTCAAGGCCTTGTCCAGGGGACATAAGTGAGCGCTTAGCAATCCGGCAGATTGCGACAAAGCAGTGAATGAAAATTCTGCCGGATGTCACCTGGCGACAGTTGGGTGTGGGGGAAAAGGGCAGCTGGACAATGGGCAATCAGAACATGGGCATCGTCTATGGTGTCATCGCTTTTCGCCGTCACCGTCTTTGTTTCCCAGTCATGATCCGAGAGCTGCGGCCAAGCATGGCGTGGACCCAGTCCGCCCATCGGGCTGGGGGGCGTTCGCCGGCGGACCCAACAGATGGATTTACATGCCGCCACTTCAGCCCGGAAAAGCCAAGATACTGGCCACGGCTATGCTAGATTTCCGGCTGTGGCGATCTTGCCTGAAGCACAGAGGCTGAGCCTCGTTCGCGCCAGGAACGTGGAAGAGGCTCGAACCAGGCTCGAACCTCGCGGCCCGCCGCCCAGCGTTTCCATGTCTTTGACTCTTGGGGCGGTGGAGTCCTCCCTGGGACTGAATGCCAGTGCAGCCTGGCTCGCCGGAGCCGTCACTGACCATTCCCAGCCATGTCCGGCCCAGTCAGTGCGGGGTCACCGAAGCCGCCTGCTCAAATCCGGCTTCAGTTTGTTGGCGGTGGCGACGTCATCGTTAGACCTGGATGCTACGCTGCGCAGGCATGTTCTAATCTTGTTCACAGTCGTTCCACTCCTTGGCGGCCACACCGGACGACCTACGATCTATTCCGAAACTTTCGGCGTGTTGAGCGAAAATTTTCTACAATCACGAGCAGAGAAGATTGTTGATTGAGATTAATTCCTGCATGCATTGTTGACTTGCATTGCATTTGTAAGCCTCTAGGAAGGAAAGGTCTAGCAGTACATTGATTGCTCCATTAGTTCAGCTATGCGACAGCCACTTCAAAATCAAATAATCCGCAGAAATAGTGTCGAGAGCTGGGATTTCTATTGGTGAGTAGTATGACTAGCATTAGGTACAATAAAATGCAGCCTTTGAACGGCTCTGAGTTGGACAATTTGTTTCACGAGACCCCTGCAAAAAGACATGAGTCAGCATATCTAGCCAAAATAAACAAGAATACCTCAATAAACACACTTACCTCAGCACAGCGCATCTTTTTTCTTCTCTTTCTTCGTTGGATATTATTGTTATCTCGACTGGGATCAGAGGGTTGGGTTGTATGTATTGGTCATTTTGGCGTATGTTCCTGATGTAGATCGCCGACACTGTCGTTGGCCACCGCCATTTTGGAAGCGCGATTATCTATTCCTGAAAGCATTAATTTCTGGTTTTGGAAACAAGCCAAAAAAGACCAGATATGCCTGACCGTTTTGTAGCTCCAAGAGCTCGACATAGCCCTTCGCTATTAGGTAGAGCGAGTTGTCGCCAAAATGGTAGTTCTCTAATGGCTCTGTATCTAGCTGCCTCCCAAGCGAGAAACAACTTGTGAACATCATCATCTGAGATGCATATTTCAGTGCGGACGCCATTGATTTTGGGGTTGATCGTAAGACACCCAGGTCGACTCAGATCAGAGTTCTGTGAATGAGACATCGGTTCCCGTTGGATAGCAATTGACCGTGTACTCAGAGCACTTTGGGGTTTAGTCGAACCGTTCTGGATGATTCGGAAGAATTTCTGAATGAAAAGTTTTGTCATGGTGAGGCTAGAGAAGAAGCTAGAGAAGAAACCAAATCGCCAGCACGGCGCGTGTAGGCTTTCTTATATACTTCCTTCTGGTGGTCGCGCTCAACCGGGTGATCCAGGCGGCCATACAAACAGTGTTCAACAATACCCTAATCACCGAAATATCTTCTACCTGACCAAAAGAATAATCAATTTGGGTCCTCGTGCAGCACAAACTTTGCCTTTGTGAGTCAATATAAGACGTAAAGGTGGATTTGCACTTGGGCCATAATAAAGTTTAGGGACCCATCGTTCATCTCCAGCCTGGGAATGACATCACCAACCAGACCGCTTCAGCCCTATGGGAACCCACCGATGATTAAAAGGCCCTGGTCCAGAATCACACCGTAAAACAGACTTAATAGAGAAATGGAGTCGAACTCCAAGCCAGGCCAGAGTAAAAACAAAATTGATATCCATCTATCTAGTATGCATTCAAGAACTCCCCATGAAATCACTGTGTTAAAACCGAACCCAAAGCTGCTACTTGATCTTATCTTCTTCTTACAACTCCTCTTCCTCCCCTTCTCCTAATTCTTCTCCCTCTCTTTCTTCCAATTCCTCTTCTTCCTCTTCTTCCTCTCCCTCTTCTCCCAATTCTTCTTCATTGTCTTCTTGCATTGACTCGTCTTCTCTGTGATGATCTTCCTCTTCATCTTCATCATTATCGTCATAATCTCCATCATAGTCTTCACGTTGGAGTCGGTGCATGATAGCCTCACCCTCCAAGCGCCCTAATTCCAACATTATCTCCGCTTTCTCAGTTTCCAAGTTGTTTGGGATATGCATGGAAACAGTCTGCGTCAACAACTCATAGCGTGCGTCCTCCTCTTTGTATCTTGGATGCTGCTTGATGGCGCGGGCAACAATCTCGCCAAACTCCTGGTCCAAACATTCCCGATGGCAATCGGTAAGCTGAAGCATCGGCACCCCAGTGACAAGAGCGTGCGCCTTGTCATGGCGAATAAAACAGACCCCGTTTCGTTCTTCCAGTTGCACCCCAAACAGCTCTCTGGCATATCTGGCTGTGGATTCCTTGCAAATTTGAAGAAACATGTGGCACTTTTTCTGACCGCCCTGAAAGCCGAACTCCAAGTCAACTGCGGCTACATTCAAGCCTCGGTGCTGGGTATGGGGTTTTCTCACAATTGAACTCGCCAGCCGTGCTGGCACGAGCCAATTTATCGCCGTCATGGAAATGTTGATCAATTTTTGGCCTCCACTCCAGCCCGGAACGACTGCATGCTCCAACTCAGCGAAAAGTCGGTCACCAATGCCATCCCATGATGCATCTGACGGTGCAGGGGATGACTCGTTGGAAGCTTGTGAATCTTGGACCTCGATTTCGGGTTCCGGCTCCTCCTGGGATGATTCTCGCGGGCTTGCACTGGGCACGCGGCGCCCCCGGGGCCTCAGCCCAGGTCTTCTCCCATTTTCAGGCTGCTGTCTTTCGGGTTGTCGTCTTCGGGGTTGTTGCGTGCTGGCCTGGGCTGTAGCCGGTCTGTTCTCGTCGCCCAACCTCAGCCAAGTTTCGACCCTTTCGGCGATTTGAGGGTCCCTCCGCAAAACCTCGCCCCATTGCCGAATTACCTGTTTTCGTTGCCGATCAGGCCGAGACTCGAAACCTTCGAATTCCCGACGAAACTCTTGCATGTTGGGAAAGGGCTTGTGCCTTCTGTACATGCGCGACGCAGTCTCGTACGCGACATACGCATAGGGAGAGTTGGAAAAGAGCGTCTCTGATCTGGCAGCCTCCCAGCCAATCTTCATATTTCTGGACTGGTGGATCTCTCGCAGTCTGTCCACAATGGTGTTGATGAGGATAGCGGCCATGGTTGAGGTTGAGGATGAATTAAAGTGGATAATATATATAACAGAGGAACAAATAGTGAGTAGTAATTAAACAAACCCCATGTACTCTGTATGATGGTTAAATGCCTGCATTATATAAGATGCGTGCTCAAAGAGCAAAAGCATGTTGGTGTTTTGTTCACATGTTCATGGGGGGGAGGCCAGTCTTTTATCAAGAGGACAAAGGCGGATGCTTTCACACCAGCACCCAATGTTTGTCACGGCGAATTACAGCCGGGAACTTGCGTCAGTCTCTGAAAAAGAATTCATCGTCGTGTTTGCCCGCGCATGCAGACAGCCAGTCACCTGCAGGTTGCCTTTGTTGAGGTGGACCAAGCGAAACAAAGAAAAAGCTGCACCAAGAAAGGCTGGTATCCGTGAGGGGAGTACAACTAGGTGGGTGGGATGCCAACAAAGCGTCTTTCTTGGCTCTGTTCGTTTGCAACCGTTGACGGATCTGAAAATGCGGCTAGCCGCTTTGCTTTTTACGTCTTCTTCACTCTTTCCTGGCAGTGATAGCTTATTTTTAGAGTCACAATACTGAAATACTTGCAACATCATGCAGTTAAAGCGATGGCCTAGCAAATTCTTGGGAATGTGAACAATGCTCGCGGCTATAGGTTCTTTAACAGCATCATTGTAAGCGATTAGACGAGGGGTTTTGGTTAGTTAGTTATTTTTCAATGACGATATGAAAATTTAGTATTTCCAGGACATAAACCAATCCAATTTCTCTCCAGCCCGTACATCTCTTTCCGGTAGCCAGAATTAGTCTTCTGCTGGCCTCTTCCGCCCCTATTCCACCACTGCATTGCTCTCTCCCATTATTGACCATATCAGCCTGCGGTGAGCTCACTTGAAAGAAAATCATGATTACCAATGCTGGACCTAAAATAGCAAATTATGATAGCGGTTTTCACATGGTGAAAATGGCTCATCAACTTTATAGTTGGGTTCCTTCTACAGTAACTGGGTGATGTAATATCTTATCCAACTACATCTACTAACATGTAGATCAATCAGACCAGGTTACATCGGCTCAAATATATGTCTAATATCAAGTCAGTCTCGGTCTCCTGTATGCAATGCACGACATGATTCCTGTCTCAGCCTTGCCTCCCTTGAGAACTAATAGCGAGGCTGTCAGTAACTGGTAACGTGACAAGCAACATATGCCTGCATGAAACTTCATTTTATTTCAATACACTCGCTTCCTCCACATTCTAACCCAAGTGCTGGTTTAAATTCAACTAGCGGATTCAGGATGCTGTTGCGATACAGAGTGGATGCCATGCTGGGGCCGGTTGGTCCCGAGAAGCTACCAATCGGGCCGGACCAACGCTTCGACTGAAAAGGGCCTCAATCTCCAAGATCCATATTTTATATTGTTGCCATTTCTTCTAGATGGTTTAATTAGGAATGTGCAAATACCAATTCAGGCCTATCCATCCATCCATCCATCCCGTCACGTTACCCGAGCCATCCGCGCGATGCGAACCCTTGGGCGTGTTCAGCGTGCTCGCTCACAATTCGCAGTGTGCCTAATCGCCACAAGCCCTCCTTGGCAAATGTCGCTTCAACACGTCTCTTGGGCGTCGTTGGTCGACAGGATCCAAACAAACAGGATTCATCCTCGTGTAAGTGACGGATTCGGCAGAGTGCCAGAAAACCCACCCACCTGAGACCCCCACCACCGGCATTCCTCAAGAGGTGAACCACAGGCCGAAGGGGAAGGGGAAAAAAACGTGACTTGAAACCAACGTGTTTCTGCAGCAAACGTGTCTCTGATACTATTTTCAGTCTAACTTATTTCCCCCCTTCTCGCTTCCTAATGTCGTCATACGCACACGCGATGCTCGATTCGTGACGCCGCGGGTTGCGCACCACCACCACCACCACCACCAGGAGGCGAGAGACTAAAACCCACCCGCCATCGCCGGCCCCGCCCAGGCTAGGGCGATCTGGTCTCGGCGCCGGTCACCACGGATAGATCACCCATCCATCATCTCCGTCTGGGGAGGGAGGAGGCAACATGACGCCAGCCGGAGAGGAATCGCTCGAGTGGGCGCGATTACGACACGGTGCCACTGCGGAAGCCGATCCGTCCAGACTAGAGAGCCTGGTCAATTTCACGGCTGCATTCGCTTGATTCTGCAAAACCCACCGACTCGACTCGCACCGCCACCTCCCTAACTACCATTCGCCAACCTACGGTCAGCTCATACGGGCTCAAGCTTTTTTTTTTTTCACCTTCACCGCTCAACTCGCAGCAGGCATTTTGCCCTCCCGAATCCTACAGTGGCTGTCTCACCATCTCCCTGCAAATTCCTGCACTCTTCTCCCAGTACGGGAACCCTGTCGGTTCAAGCAGGACGCCATCGGTTGGTCGTGCTCTGCGTCAACTCTTGCATCTCTCGTCCCGTCTCATCTCATCTCATCTCACCTCTCTTGTCTTGTTTTCTCAACACATGCATGCATTCATCACCCAAGGCAACCGTCAAAGAAAAATTGTTAGAAACCGTAAAATCCGATATCTTCATTGCTCAGTGCTACAAGCACTGGTTTAGCTAACTGAGCTTTTTGTAACTATCCGAGACATCCTCGATATCGTGCAAAAGTCCGCCCCAATACGAAGGTCCGGCCCACTTGAGCTCGCCAACGCCTTGTAATCCCATGCACACCCCCCTTTCATTTAATTCTCAGTAACAATGCACAAATCATTTCGTCCTTCAAATGCCAGTTCATGATCCCATCAAAATCGCCCTTATCAGGGTCTGGTTCTCATCTGTATTCATCATCTTCCCAATAGCTTAAGAAAAAACGGCCAAATAGCAATAAAAGCTTTGTCTTCTTCAAGTCATACAATCATAGAAGAAAGTCATAAAAGGTCATAAGACACATTTCCCGTTCTTTGTCAGGTAAATTCGTGCTGTTTGGCGGTGACCAGCCGGAAGAGAAGGTAAAAGTCGTCGTTGTGTTGATGCTTAGACCAGTTCTGGGTCCATTGTCGTCCAAGATGCGTATTTGGAATCTTGCCAACGCTATATCGCTCAAAAGAAAACAGAAAATCAATCAACAAAGGAAAAGGCGGCAGATCTCTGCCAATAATAATATCGGTGACAACCGTGTTCAAGCACCGTTGATTAGGGAAGCAACCTTAGTTGGCCCGGATAACAAGCTTGGAAAGGAACTTGTTGGACAGTGAGTCGAAGTCGTAGCGGTCAAACTTGGTCTCCTTGCGGGTTCGGAGGTAGGCCTCTGCGTTTCATTAGCGCTGCTCATTGATTTTCTTTTTCAGCTTTCGGGGTTTACTTACCGTGCTTGATGACGGATTGTCGCACTTCAGTCATGGCCTCGCAGACAGCCATGTTGTTGTGGAGAAGGTGGCCGTGCTTGCGGGTGTCCCAGTCGGTAAAGGCGGGGAGCTTCTGGGAGATGGCGTGGAAGAGACCAACGATGACGCCAACGGGAGTAGTCTCCATGTCGGTGCAGAACTTGTTGACGGCAGCGGGGTCGGGAACACGGTAGTGGCAGTCGAACTGCATCTCCTCCCAGACAGCAAGAAGGATGGAGGCCAACATGAAGATTGTGGGCCAGTTCTTCATCTTCTCACCACTGTAGACACCAGAGTACAGAGCGGAGAGCTCCTCAAGGATGTCCTTCTGGAGCTCACGCCACATGTCGGCGAGGGCGCACTTGATCTGGAAGTTGATCATGACAGGAGCAACAGTGCGGCCGTAGAACTTGGAGTCCTCGTCGTCAATCTGGCCATCCATGTTGACCTCATCGCCCTGGCTCTCAACCATGGTGATGTGCATGGTGAGGTTGTAGGCGAGGACAAGCTTGAGGGCCTTGCGGATGACGGGCATCTTCTCCTTGACGTAGTAGCGGTGAGCGGTCTTGAGGATCTCGGTGATGAAGGGAGTGCCCTCGAAGTGGTCATCGATGAAGTCCTCGAAGGGGCCGTCAATGTGCTTGTCGAGGTACTCGGAGAGAGCATCCAGGCGAACACCCTCGGCACCGACATCAAGCTTCTCAGTCTTGGTCTCGAAGTCAATGGGCTCCTGGTCAGTGAGGGTAGACTCAACCCAGTCAACGGAGAAGCAGCTGTCGTCGGCGACGTAGACCTCGCGAACCATGACGGGGAGAGCAAAGCCGTAGCCGTGAGTGATCCACATGAGAGTCTCCTTCTGGGAGAAACCCTTGACGTTGTAGACGGAGACGCCGCGGTCCATGTGGCGCTCGTAGTCGGCCTTCCAGTCCTTCATGAAGTAGCCAATATCCTTGATATCGATACGAGTGCAGGGAACCTGCCAGAGACGAGCGTGGGAAGGCTGGCAACCGGCACATGGCTCGCCCTTGTCGCAGGTCTTCTTGAGGAACTTGCATCGCAGACAAGCGCGCAGCTTCCTTATCTCGCTGGCTTGCTTTCGCTGCTCAGGCAAAAGAGGTCCCTTTCTGCGGCCAACCTTCTTCTCAACAGTGCCATCCTTCTTGCCATTGGAAATGCGTCGCACAACGGGCTTGGTGGCCTTGGAGATGGGGCTCTTGCGAGGACCCGAGTTTCGGCGGTTGGTAGTAGTGGAAGGAGGCGAGGTCGAGCCAGCACCGCTTCCAGGGCTGTGGCGAGTAGTCGAGGACGATGGCTCCGACTTGATGGGGACAGGCGCAACTGCAGCAGTGGGGCTGACAATATCGTGGTTGTGGTTGTGCTCTCCGGAGGCGAAGCAGTTGCGGTGGTTGTTGCCAGCATCGACGTATCCCTCGGATTCAGGGGAGAAGGGGGAGTAGGGGAAGGGAGCAATCTCCTCGAAGCTGCCGAAATCCATCGAGTTGGCACCGTCGGATGAATCCGAGTTGGTCCTCAAGTGAAGAGTCTGGGAAGGGTTGAAGATAGCAGCTCCCTGGGCGTGGGTCTGCTGGAACTGATCAAAGTTGGGCTGGTTCCAGTCAACCATGGCCCAACCCTCGCCGGAGGACGAGGGGAGCGATAGGACCTCGAGGTATGTGCCCGTGGGCGAGTTGCTGCCGACGCTATCAAGGCGGGGAAGACCATCCATCTGCAGAGTGCTTTGAAACTCCTGCCAGTTCTCCATTCCGGTGCTGCCCCACTGAACCGCGTGGGTGGGATCATCCATTGAGGGCATAGCGTTAAAGGTCGACTCGAGCAGGTTAGCCTGCAGAGCCGCCTGGGTAGTCGCAGGAAGATAATCGAGGGGATTGGGCTGGAAGTTGGCGGGGAAGGCATTGAAGCTCATGAGGGCGGCGTCCTGGATGAATTGGCTCATATCGGGAGCTGCTGCGAGCTGCTGCTGCTGGAGAGCCCAGTCGGCGGTCAAAGGGTTCGCGGCGGGCTGGAAGGGCGATTGTTGTAGCGGCGAGTGGTGGCTATGGGGGCTGGAGGACTGAGAAGGAGGGGAATTGCAGAAGTCCTCGGGGCTCGTCGCATGCCCTTGAGGGCTTCCCGTGAGGTCGAACGGCATGTTCCAGGCGCGAGTGTTTTGCGGCATGATGTTTGAAGCTGCCGACGGACTCGAGTGGGTTGTGGCCGTCTGGTACGTCTGGTAGGCTGCTGTGCGGTCCCGGTGGTCAAAGGTCAAATCGAGCAAGGCATCACCCCCGCCGTTGTTGAAGTCAACTGGATGTGTCATTCTGGGCGAGAGACAGAATGAGAGTGGAGGAAGAGAAAGCGAACGTTGCTAGTATTGTAGAAGACGAGCGGATGACACCGCTCTTTCGTCGAATCCCTGGTGAGGTGAAGGGAAGAGTTTTGGGTGCGGTTGAAGGAAGAGAAGAGTGCTGGAAGTCACTGAAGCACGGCCTGTCCGCGCTGCCTTGGGCGGTTGTCGATGGGGGTTAATGGGGGGGAAGAAGCGGTGAAGGTCATCCAGCCCCAGCCGGGACGCGCAGCCAATGGGCGGCGGCAGGGGGCGCCCACTGAGCATCCACTGGACCGCTAGGCCACTGGGGACACCCGCTTAACCCGCTGGAGGGCGTCGCTGGCGCCGCTGGGGGGGCTCGTCGGGGAGTAGTGGTAGGGGGGGCCGCTGCTGCAACCTGCGCCCCTTGTGGAGCGGGGCAGCCAATCATGGCACAGACGACAGCACCGTTCAGGTCGCGGATGCACTGTGGGATCATGGTGGAATCACAGTGCGAAGGTGGGAGAGTTTAATGCTGCGTCACCCGATTCTGCAGGCGCAGCCCAGTAAGAATTCCGCGCTCGGCAGACTGCCAACCCACCATGCACAGTACGCCTTCTCTCGCCACACACACATGGTCCCTCCTCACCCCACCATCGCCAGCAACGGTGCACACGCTTCTGCTTTCTCACACCCAGGACACAATGACGGTCTTGATTCAGTCCGGCGTTACTTTATGCAGGCCCCTCGATGGCTTTGGACTGACTTGGAGAGCCAAGGGTTCACTCGGCCACTACCACCACGGCCACCAGATACAGGGACCAGGCCTCGACGCAGCCAAAGCCTGCGCTATCGTCTTGGGCCGACAACTACCAAATCACGATATGCAGCGGGGCGCCTCGCCAGCAGATCCGCAGGCCCTCCTGGCCACTCTGTGCAGCAGACGCGGGTAGTTTGCAGATGTAGATGGGGCAAAAAAGACGACCGTTCTCTGCTTGTCTCTCGGCAGCGTGACCGAGCTCTACGGCAGTGGAAATTGTAGAGATGTCAGAAGCAATTGTGGTTGAATCTCACCAAAAGGCGCCGTGTTTGCACCGCCCGGATTACGCTGTTCCCAGCCACCGGTGCCAACCCCAGCCTCGGTCCATGGCTGGGACCCGGACCGGACTCGAGCACAGTGCACAAGCGCCGCGGCAGCACCCCATAACGAGTCAGACCCGCGGGGCAAAGTAGCTTCCGCACGGAGCGCGCACTGTCCGGCCGCACCGTCCGGCACCCCTGACCACCCGCCATCCACCATCAATCCACCACCAATCCATCCCGCCCACCTCACCGTGCATGGCCCATGATGACACCCGGCAGCGCATAGTTGCAGTTGGCCTCCTTCTCTCTTGGTCCCGTCGCCCGCAACGCTCGTGCTATCATCAGCAATGGCAAATGGCGACGCCGGCGTCTCGCCCTCCATCCTACCCTCCCACTACTACCGCAGGTCCTCGCATGGGCCCTTGCTGTATATCATTTCCTTGGTCTGCGCTGTTGCGTGGCACGGCAGGTGCAGCATCTTTTTTTTTTTCAACCATCCATCACGATCCATCTCCATCGGCCACCTCCACTATACAAACTAGCCGCTACGGTCGTGCCCCATTCGCGACCGCGTCTACCATGATGAAAACATTGATGCCACCATTTTTAGCCAACCCGCAATGTTAGCCCCTCGATTTGTTTGTTGCCCCTCGCCCCTCGACCCCTCCAGAGAGGGACCACAGTGGACAAGTCATTGACCTGAACCACGGCGGCACGCCACAAGACTCCGCGGCTAGCGAATGGCCATCTTGACTCGCTAAGCAATATCGGAATGCAACACCCAGCTGCACGTGCGAGGGTTCGACGCTCGCTCCTGTGCGAATGCCCAAGTACTTCGGTCCTCCGTCTGGCACGGCACTTGCGGCCCTTCAGCTCCGTCTGCGGCACCGACGGGCGGCTCAGAGCATGATGGCTGACTTACAAGGATGGAACCGCTTTGGATTTGGGAGCAGGGGAACGGAATCCGCTGGGCGTTTCGCAACTCAAAGTAAACGGGCTCACGGGCCTTCCAGCCATCTCGCCTGCCAGTGTCATTATCCGCAACTTATTCGGCCAGCCTCCTCGCCTTCCAAGGATGTGTGCTCTACTGCCAACCTTGGTCGAGCACAGTGTTTTGGCCCTTCTGGCCTGTTCGCGCGCCGATCACGCTCCATTTTCTCAACCCATCTGTCTGTCACCTTGGGTGTCTGAGACCTGTAGCTCGTGATGCATTGCCAGCGAACACGTCAAAGGTGACAGGATCCCGGCTCAGCGAGACCAATCACGCTCCGCATCCGAACCCTACCGTCACCCAGATCTGGTCTGGATTCTGGCTCGGGTCTGCACGACAAGCCCGCGCAGTGCGTTAATGCGGTCGACGGTTCCCTCCAAGCCCAGCACCGTCTCTCGCCGTAACGAGCGGCCCAAGGGGCAGCAGATCAATGGTGCGCTGGACAGCAAAGCCGTCGTGCGAACTTCTGTCCCGTGATCCACAGCTGCTCTCTAGTGGAAACACGGTAGAGTCAAACGGTCTTGGTTGGGCGGCATACCAGAGGTTCACATTTTTGATGCACTTTAAAGTGACACATTACCACGCGTCTCCGGGGTTTCCCGGGCTAGGAATGCGACACTCATGACGTTGCAGTACGAGAAGCCTGAGCGCTGCCCATCATTTATTACAGTCTGCGAGAGCAGAGGTGGTGCATGCATGCCTGTTGATGTATGGCCGATGTATGGTGCCAAGCTTGGTGTAGTTGAATGTCGTGCGCCGAAAAGTGCTTCTTCCGCCTGCGGCCATGCGATGCACTCTGGCCTCTAGCGTCCTCCCTTGCGTGTAAATGGGATCTATCACCTATCGCCCACGCAAGAAGACAACACTCCCACGAGCCACGAGGTTGTTGGAGATTTGTCGGCGTTACCAAGCATGATCATGAGGGGACACAACGTGTGTAGTGCAACTCAAGCCACGATCATGGTCAACCAACACCAACTTTCCTGCTGGCTGCCCCCTCCCCTCCTCAGCTGGGCAAAAAACGCCATGGCCACAAAACGGTGAAGATAGGGCAGAGTGAGGCGAAGCATTTAACCAGGTGCACAGTCATCCATGTGGCCCGTTCAGCGCAACTGCCGGCGAACAGAGTAAGAAGTATTGATGTCAGATTGTCGGCCGCTCCCAACCAAACGAGGGATGATAATGCAGCGCAGCGCAGCATCGACAGCTGAGCATCATCTCACTGCGACCCCCAGGCTTGTCCGATTATGCCCTTGGCCGTATCGTATCGCATGTAGTTTTTTTGCCCCCTTGGTCGCTTGACCGCATATGACACAGTGCGCTTGCGTTTCCGTCGCCATCCTTGCCCTCACCCGCGTGCACGTCTCACTAGACGGTCGCTTCCCCTCGTGCAAATGAGATCTACGGTGCTTATTCTTCCGACTGACTGCCATGCCTGAATTGCTTGATGGAGCTATCTCGTAGTGTGCAGTAGGCCCAAATCAAATCAGACGAGGACCGCGTTTCCCGATCGTGGGCCAGCACTGAATGGAACGCAGCGTCCTCCCTGCTGACTGAGGCCCAAACCTGGCCTGTTTCGCAGTAAACCCTCAACCACGGCCTGCGAGCCAATGGCTCTACTACGGGCCTCGCTACGAACCATGCATCCCTGGAGGAGGACGCTCAATAGCTCGGCGCGGACCACATTCACGTCATTTTCGGTTAACAAGAGTTGCCCTGAGCTAGAGCCTCGCCCGTCGAGCCCAGGTGCTCCTTGTCTCGGTGTTTAGTCAAAGAGGCCTGATGACCACAGCGGCGTTTCGACTCCGTTCGATGGTGCTGGCCACGACGCCGCCCGGATTTCCCTCTCATCAGGCCATTCCCGCTTCAGGGTCCTGGAAGAGCCCCGGAGAAAATCATGTCCCCGGGATCAACCGCCTGCTCTGCGCTCTTTCGGCCGTCGCCCGTGTAATCCTAGGCGAGACCCAGGGGCCCCTCGCCCCATTCCGATCCGAACAAGCAATGTAACGTCTTGACTTTTTCTTTCCTTCGCAGCCAAATAAATCCCTCTCTACCAATACGCGTCGCGAGTTTCCAGCGCCTCCGACTTTTTGGCGATCCTACTGGTGGGCCAGACTAGCACCAATCTCAACTATTACTGCATCCAGGGCTGGGGGGGGGGCGCCTACTCCACACCAGATGGCCATCCATCCGCGGTGTTCTGCGACGATGACAGGCTCTTCCCCGCCTCAACTTGGTGGGGCCCTTGGCGTCTGTAGGAAATGCGAAGTCTGTTGTTGTTGCTTGTCATCCGGCCCAAGGCAGGATTAAATCGGGGCGCACGGGGTTTTTGCCTTCAAGCGCCGATAAGGGTATCACGGCCTCAGGTGGGTGAAACGTTTCCCTACCTGACGAAGCTCGGGTCGCCCAAAACCCTAATTTTGCCTGAGGGGAAAAGGCAAAGACGAGAGCGAAGAGCAAATCACATCATCGCCGAATTTGCCCTGGGGGCAGGGGCGTGGTGGCCAAGGCGTGGTGTAATAGTAGTAGGTAGTAGTAGTCTATTTCCATTCAGCTATTGACGCCGGCCTAGTCAAAGGCCGGCCGTCCCTGAGCCTAAGCAACCCATGCCCAACCACGTATCCAGCGTCGTAGACAGATGTGGAAGACAATCGAATACCCTGCGTACGTGTGTTTGGCTCTGGCCCTGCCGATTGATTCCTTGACTCATCTTGTCAAACTCGTGGCGAGATCGCAGCAACTTCACAATTGAGGGTCAGGTAGAATCCCCAGTCCTCACTGTTTTGCTTTTTTACCCAACGGTCTGCACCCCTCTAGGGTCTTATTTTAGAAAAAGCAAACGTTGCCATGCTTTTTTTGGCTTAGTAGCTCGATGAGTGCGTTGCTCCACCACGTTCAATAGCCAGGACAGCATAGCAACAGCTATCAGGAGCTCCCCCCAGCTCCGTGTCCAGCAAGCTATGGCCGCGGTCTGGGAATTCGTGTCACCCTGATTACGAGTTGCACCACGTATCTGTAGATTTCAGCCTCATCAAAGCACAGATCACTCAGCCGCAGCAGGATTTCGTAGTCTCACTTTGAAGTCAGAGGTTGGTGGCAAAAGGAGGGAGGTGCTTTGATCACAGTTCTCCCTAAGGTATTGATCGTGGTCCTTGGATTCTCGTCGTTAATGTGTCCCAGACTGCGCATATTCTCGTGGTTTGTTCCGAAATGTGTTCTCTCCGTCTTCTGCCGTCGTCTTCACGCTTCTCGCACATGTAATAAGACAATCCCAAACGACGGATCGCCGTGGCTTTTTGATCACTGCCTCTTCCAAGTTCACATTCCTCAGCACAAGTATGCTTCTATTCGGGTGTGTTTCTAGTAGGTATCTCTCCTGGCAATTACTCCTGCCACATATTGCGTTATTTACTCTTTAAAATGCCGTTCATTGTTTTGATGGTGAACCTCATGTTGAGCCTGCCATCTCATAAAGTAAAGGAGCTGTTTCTTGCCAGTTATATTGAGTCTCAGTCTTCCATAAATCACTCATACATATTTTCCAGAGTGAGAATAGCCACGGCTCTCAAGAATAACATCGATATTTGTGCCGTAGAACTCCTCGTAGCAAATTACGCTTCATTGACCATAGGGGTGTCAACCTCGGTCTCATGATTTTGAGGTTCATTCAGACAGAATTCCACAATATCCAAATATTCATTATCATCATCGAGCGAGCTCTGTTGCATCATAACACCAAAAGCATGTGACAAGTGAGCCATCAACACTCGTACTGTCTCAGTGCTCCATTCGATAACGTATCCAAAACACGTTTTTAGCCCAGACAGGCCGTTGAAGGGCCGAATAAACAAGTTTGTGATATGCCATGATCATCGTTTGATGATCAAGGGACTCTACGATCCCCTCGGGACACGTCACAAACTTCCTGCTCACATCATGCTCCATTCAGTGCGCTCATGCCCAGTTCGATCTGTGACAAACCATACATCCCCGTCCGACTTTGGGGAGCCACCCATCGCTATTTGATGCGTTTTAGAGGAATTGTATCACTTGGAAGACAATTCATTGCCTTCCACATCTGTTTTCAATGGAATAAAAAGTGCTCACGCTCCATCCAGGGCTTTTTTTTACACACAGCTCCTCTGCCCCACTTCTATACTCGCCAGCTCAGGACCGGATGTTTCCGATCATACGATGCATTGTACCTCAGGAATAAAGTATTTCCATATATAAACGTTCTCAGTAGAGGTTGTACATTGAAGCCATGAAGCTTATGCTGTGTGGAATCTCTCACCAGGTTGGTGCCCTAATACTACGCAGCCCAAGTCCATCCTGTGCCCCTGCAATTTCTTTTGTCATTATGTAACAGAGCCGTCTCCTGCCAATGGTAACTTCGACAGTCACACTGACAGTCACACTCTTGGGATATTATTCGGTGCACTGTTCGAGTCATTCCCCTCATCCATGACATATCAAGCATGTGCGCATGTCACGATAGCAGGCAGTTCCCACGTCCAAAAATCCCATACATGCATTTCATGTGCTCCACGTAGCTTTGGTCGCCTTTACATCGGGTTCAGACTAGTTCTGTATTTTCCCCAGTTCTGGATGTGGTAAAACCAAGTCGTTTGAAGATCTTGCAAGTTGGGTTGGCTCGTTTCTCACGGCTTCCGCTACTGCAGCCCCTATAGGATGTGGCCCTAGAGTCACTTGAGCCGCTTGGAGAAGGCATGATGAGATTAAATCCCTCCTCATGACGGCCATTATTATTTAAAATATTAAACACTTTGGATTCTACTCTTTGAGATATTGTGTCGATTCTGTTGGCGAGTTTGTTGAAAACAACAGGGCTACAACTTGGGTTTGAAATACGATAGATCTGTGCGTGACACCATGGTAGTCAATCTAACCACTAAAAATTCATGTAGTTCTCAGGATCTGTTTATTTTGTGCTCTTATTCTTCATCATCATATTACCGTTCCACTTGGCCGTAGTAAATGCTAGCGTCAACCACACGTAGCAAGTGATTCAGTCACGACGAATGCCGTGAATGCCTCCCAACTCCCGTTTGCCATTGCAATGAACCACAGATCAATTTTTTTCACACTCACCAGGCTATAGTTAAAAGTATTCCAGCTGGATGGTCGACACAGTTCACTGTTGGGGGTTTCATCCTCGATCAAACCCCCAGACCTGAAAATGACCATACCCACCCTAGAGTGCCACACTCAGAACATGTCATTTACAGGGAGTTTTGGATAGATATATCAAATGCCATTTAAACATAGATCATATGACAATACTAATTCATAAACTTCTACTTTCCTATCTCTCACTCTGCGAGGCAGGACAAATACGATAACCGCCACTTCAAGATAGATTTTGGGGAGTTGAGGGATGCCTCATTAAAAAACTGGTTCCTCTCCTCTTAGTTTGCAATACAAGACAATTTTCTCCCACAATCGAGACTCCACATTGTTCTTGATCCATTTGGCATCTCTAGGATGTTCCTTTAAGAAAACGATGTCGTCATCAGTCATGAGCATATTGCGACGGAGTCTCATTTGGATGACTTCTCGAAATCTGGAAGGATCCCACGGAGGAGAAGATCCAATTGCCCTTCTCTCAACATGAACTTTAAGCGGCGGTGTGAATGGATATCGTAGCAGTTTTGATTGTATCTTTGTAGGGAGTGGCTGGTTCACGACGACCCTGACGATTACTATCAGCGTGTCTGTAGTTATGCAAACCACTGGTCCCTTACAATGACTCCCCAGTCCATCGATACCATTGAACTGGTGGTTCAGTTACGGACTCACCACAATCGACGAGAAAGAAGCAGACACGATCGTGATAAGCAAAATCTCCGCCGTATATGTTCCAACGATCTTGTCCCCAAATGAAGTCGCGATTCCACAGATGCTGGCAAATAGCGTTTCGCATGAGACTTATTCTCTCAAGATAATCATCGCCAGGCACCAGATGTGTTCTGGTTTGTACCAGTATTCGCTCTGGTTCCGTTGGAGTGACTGGGCGTGGAGAAATGCTTGGTTCTTCCGCATGTGTCTTCATGATGATTTCTCATATTAAAGAAAAAGGTGTGTTCCTTAAGATTTTGAGACAGAATATGCACTACTATATATCGCATTATATTGTCTATTGCCCCGGAAGAATCCATGCGAAACAGAAGGGCACTGTCAAGAAGCCGCTGTTCTTACACTGCTCATAACTAAGCGAACCAGCTAGCCGATATGCGAGACTGTATACAGCCAAGTTGCACGGTACTACATGTTTTTGAACTATCAACTAGCGAAATACCCACCTTTGTTTTGAGACCCTCAGTGAGTACAATGTCGCGTGGGTTTGTGAAGCTTGTCGTAGGTTTCCCATGTGCTCGGTGCTACACCAATCCTGTGGCTCACCTGTTGTGAACAAAGGGGAACTATGATTTTCTACAACAGGTTGTTACTGGGTTCGCATTGGTGCCTGGTTAAGTGTAACTAACGGAGAATCCGAGAAAGATGAAATGGATCTGCACTCTGGTATTAAACCGCCATATTAAAAATGCTTGCAATGATGGCATTATACACTCTGCTCTAATCGTTAGTTGGGAGTTGTTAGCAGATGTTCGGGGACATAGAGTTCAAATTCACTATCTTCATAAGTCATGGAAAGAAAGATGTTAAACCCAGCGAATTGTTATTGGCGAAAAAGAAAGCCATGACACCACCTACTACTTACATCCACAAGTCAAACTCAAGTCTTTTCCAGTAGAATCACAATATCCTATCGTAAAATTATTATCGCACCTCTCATCTTTTATAATAAATAGGTGATCTAGAGAGAGATTATCTGCTATTCACCGTCGTTATTAGGGTGGATTCTAACGCCTCCAAGTAGTCGTCAATGGTTTTCCCTAACTGCGAGAACCCACAAGAGTGTTTATCTCAGGTGCCGGTCTACAAGAAGTGATTTATCGCCATGTAAGTTAAGTAGGGACAAGTGAAAAAATTGCCATGTTTTTATGTACTATGGCCCACTGAAGTGGCTTTTGACGCATTTGGCAAAGCCGTGTTAGCGATCCTTGGGCAGCAGTGAGCAAGGGCCATCATTTTCACCACTTGACCAACAAACCCCGCTATTCAAGTATTAATTCCCCGGCCAAAACATTGGAGCGATTGAGTATAAAAATAAAATTTTCTTATTTGTAGCAAAAATTTAGAGCAAATTTACCTATGAAAGTGTGATTTAGGCATTCTTGCTATGCTGTGCGCTTATAATCTATCGGGCGGACCGGAAAAATATTGTTGCAACAGAATTATTGTCGAAGCTGCATGGAGCTTTTTGAGTGTGTAGTCTGCCCCTCCCCCTCCTTCACCACTGACTCACCGTTACGCGACAACCGTTTTCCAACAACACAACACAGCCGCGATGGCTCCCACGGGCACCACTTCAGCGGAGGACCTCACCTCGGAGGTCCTCCTGGCATTGTCCAAATCGGACCCTATTTTGTCCGCCGAAGCCTTCCCCCAAGTTCCGTTCGAATCTATAAAGGCTGCCCTGGATCGCCTCGCTTCCCGGTCCATGGTCACCTATGAGCAAATCGAGCGCTCGGAAGCTTACCTAGAGCCCGAGGCCGAGGTTATTGTTACCCACGGTAGTCACGAAGCCCGTGTTTTCGAGGCTGTGCGCAAGGCATTGGGTGGTCTGTCAATCCAGGACCTTGAAGCCGAAGTCGGTGATAAAAATGTCACCAAGGTCGGCCAAGGCAAGGCTTTCAAGGAGAAGTGGATTAAGAAGGAGGACAACAAGCTCGTTGCTCTGGTGGGTTTATTTTCTGTTTCCATCAAAAGCTGCATGTTAATATCATGACCAGGTCGAGTCTATCAACGATGTCACTCGAGAGCAGCTGCGAACTATCCAAGAGACACGAACGCACGACAGCAAAATTCTTGCCGACCTGAAGAAGCGCAAGCTTCTGACACTTCGAAAGGCCATCTCCTTCAAGATTGCCAAGGGCGAGAAGTTTGCGCTCGAGATGGTCAAGGAGGAGACAGATCTGACGGCTGACATGATTGCCTCTGGTTCTTGGAAGTCAGCAACCTTCAGTAAGTAATTATTTGGAGACGCAGACTATGTGGGACGCCAATAGAGCGCCCGTATCATAGACTGCATGCTGTTGCGACTCAATACGTCTTTGCGCAAAGCAGGAGCAAGACTAACACAATCTATAGAGCCTTACAACTTCAAGGCTTTGGGTGCGGACCAGCACGCTGGAGCCCTTCACCCTCTCAACAAGATGCGACACGAGTTCCGGTAAGTCAAATCGGATGACAAGTGCAAGATAATTGTTTTGCGCCCACAAGGCTAGCTCATGACACCTTGCGTCTGAAACAAACTCTTGATTAAAATACCAAAGCGATAAACACTAACACTTGACGTTTAACGCTACCAGACAAATCTTCTTCGAGATGGGTTTCACTGAGATGCCTACTAACCAATACGTCGAGTCCGGATTCTGGGTATGTGACCTTCTCCCGTCTCACTCAGGTTCAGGCGAATGTGGCATATCATGACTGCCTGGAATCTTGCCCTAGCCATCCATTAGCTGACTCACAATGATCACCAGAACTTTGATGCTCTTTTCGTGCCGCAGCAGCACCCGGCTCGTGATCTGCAGGACACTTTCTACATTTCCGACCCAAAGAGTGCCTCTCGACCTGGCCCAATCACCCCTGACGACAAGCAGGACTACGCCAAGTATTTTGAGAGTGTGCGACAAGTCCACGAAACCGGAAAGTTTGGTTCAATTGGTTACAGATACCCCTGGTCCGAGGAGGAATCACTAAGGTATGTTCTCTCGCCATTCCTAACTCGAGAGGTGTTCGAAACCAACTCCATCTAGACTCGTTCTGCGAACACACACTACCGCTATTTCGACCGCAATGCTGTCCAAGCTTGCGTCTGAGAACCCTGACGGCCGCGCCCAGCCCGCCAAGTACTTCTCTATTGACCGAGTCTTCAGGTATGACTCTCTAACTCCCAGCATGGTGGTCGAACGCTGTTGAATGCTCACACTCTCCAGAAACGAATCGGTTGACGCAACCCATCTTTGCGAGTTTCACCAAGTCGAAGGTGTCATTGCCGACTACGGATTGACTCTGGGTGGTCTCATGGAGTTCATGGAGAAGTTCTTCACTAAGATGGGCATCACTGAGTAAGATCCAAGTAACCCCTGGTCTCGTGCGCAAAACACTAATACAGAGTTTTACAGTCTCAAGTTCAAGCCAGCGTACGCTTAGCTCCGTGTCAAGTTTATTTGTGTCATGCTAACTTGAAATTATAGTTACAACCCATACACTGAGCCCAGTATGGAGATCTTCAGTTTCCACAAGGGTCTTAACAAGCTTGTTGAGGTAGGGATTGACTTTTGATCTTTTTGTTGTTTGCGGATTTCCTTCACCCATGTCCATGAACAATCGCCCACCTTTTGACCTCATATTCCTTGACAAAAACACATGCTAACATTATCCACAGATCGGCAACAGTGGTATGTTCCGACCCGAAATGCTGGAGCCCATGGGCCTGCCAAAGGACCTGAGAGTCTTTGGTTTCGGTCTGAGCTTGGAGAGACCGACCATGATCAAGTACGCCATCTCCAACATCCGAGAGCTCCTCGGCCACCAGGTCGATCTCAACTTTGTTGAGAAGAACGCTGCGGTGCGACTGGACAAAGACTAGAGACGAGGCAAAAAAAAAAAGTTACGGATAGACTAGCGACGATGAAAAGACGTGAAATTTCTCGGGGAAGTGGGAGCATCATTTCCTTTGCGTCTGTTAGACTTGCGGCCATGGACGCCTTTGGCCAACATCATCCCCACAGCCAAGTTTTTCGGTGAGCGACCCTAGAAAAGGCAAGCAAATGAGCCCTGCTGCCTGCGTAAAGAGGGAAGTGAAGAGTCTGGCTCTATATGTCTTTATGGTAGTTACGTTACGAGGTTACGGAAAGAAAGAAAAAAAGTCATGGGATCAATTAGATGGTCGTAATGAAGTTGTGCAGTGACATGTTTATCTCTACGCTCATGTAGACTCAAAACATGGTACCGCGGTTCACCCCCAAGTGCTGTGGCAAGACCAGCGAAGAGTCCGCTGTGTTCTTCCTGTTTAGAAATGGAAGCCACGCTATACCCAACGTCCATCTAAAACGGTGATTGTAGCATTCTTGCTATTTCCCTCCGCGCAAGTCTGCTCAAGTCGGAGGGCAAAGCGTTTGCAGATGAAGATATCGCATGAAGCAGGATACCTTCTATGCCTCTATCCCAGATTGTAATGGTAGGTTTGTTCTCCAAGGTCCAGGTACTGAAACTACCAAAGCACAAAACGATCATTCTTCTCTCCATCTTTCAATACGGCACACAGTTCGCATCATCAAATGGTTGGGCAGAGACCTGCAGTCCAAGTGACGAGGTGTCCCTTGTCCAAAATGCAGTTCAAGGCGCTGTTAACTCGATGGCCAGCACCGGTGTGATGCCTGCCGAGCTCATAGGCTGCGGCCATCGGTACGATGATGGCGGATCTACATAGAAAAAGCATGTCTAGTGGTGTCTTGGTGGGCAATTGTCGCATCCTCCGTGACATGTCACCCGCCTCTAGTCGCTCCACCAGACAGGCAGACAGTGTGATTTGCATTTTTGTGTCCCCTCCCCAGCAACTTGCCACCATGGACCGTTTCAGCTCTTCACCACGCTGGGGCATCATCTCCCGCCAAGGGGGACGGTCAGTCCACCTCAGATGGACAGCGGCCCAAGAATGCGGCCCAGGAGGATCCATCTTGAGCCTCCCCACTCCCCCTTACGGCGCGCGCCAGTCTTGCAGCAAGCAGGTCATCAAAACTCACCGAGGAAAGAAAAAAAATGGGATTGCCATCCTGACGCATCTCAAGATGCGGTGAGATCAACGTATGATCATTTGGTGGCACTTGGTTCGCTAGACGCAAGCAAGAAGCAAAAAAAAAAAGGAAAATAATCAGGGAAGCAATGGGGGGGAAAGGGTGCGTGTTGCAACTTGGCCAACCGGCTCACCGGGGCATGTAAGTGCTCACTGATGCAATGCACCCCAAAGACAAGACATACATGCATATGAAACAACTCCATCCACACACGCACGTTTGGATGTGGTAAACGAGTGGTTTTTAAGGTTGGTCTGGGACTGCGGGGTGCGAGTCAGAGCTGGAGCAGAGCGAGACACACAAATATCTCATCAGCTCTCAGCTTGGCGGCATTGTTTCCGCGTGGTGGAGATGGGTCCTTCGGTGGTTGGGAAAGGGGTGAGGGAGATGTTGCGCTTTCGTAGAGTCTTGTCGTGCTACGACTCGGTTCTCAACTTCTCCAGTCGCGAAGTGTTCAATTCCAGCCGCTTGGGTGCTTTTGATCGGATCTTTGCATCCGAACCAAGCGAAATTGAGACATCCAGTCCAGCAAAAATGGGTACGTATGCAGGGTTTCGGATTTACATCCTCGTGCAGGAGACATTTCGAGATGTCAATGTTCCAAAACTAAGAGGGTCGCAACTGAATTAGCCAGTATCCAAGAATGCTCAGCCCCCTTGGGTTGCAAGTGCTGTAATGGCTAGGTAACGATTTGCAAAACGCAAGCCTTTAGTGTGTTGCATGTTTAACCGTAAGAGTAAACTGGAGTTGTGTAGAGGTAGTTCTGAATCCTAGTACAACATGGTGGGTAACTGAAGAGGTAATTGAATTATGGTGATGCTGGTTGAATGAAAGAAACAACTGCGACGTGGTAAGGCCGTTGTGTTTGAGACTCAACAAAAGTGAAAGAACCACTTACTCGAATAAAACAAATTGAAACAGAAATTAGGAGATGTACATTAACGTCCTTTTTTTGGTCAACGTCGGTTTATTCAGACTCTTGTGTAGTGGAACAACTTCATCGCCAACTCTCTAGGGTAGCATTCACCCAGCGGCAATAGTGCATCACCAGAACACCACTTGGGCCGTGCCTTTCACAAACAAAGGTTCGTGGAATTCAAAATCAATCAACAATAGCAAGCGAAATAATTAGCCCCAGCTCGATCCCGAGACGCCATCGTCGTGATCGCAGTGTGGCATCTGCGACGGCGTGGCATGTCGTTGGCGAAAATGCTAACCGATTAACAGCCGATGAACAATGCTCACACGACTGGTGTCGGGTTCCTATTGTGGGGTGGGCGCCCCTCCATATCGCACAGCGATGGCACAGAGAACAATATCAACGAGATGAGGGGATCTCACTTTGACGACGACATTAAATGCGCCGGTTAGCCCGCATAGTTGCGTGATGAAATCTCGACCTCGCCTAACTCGTCCTCGCCCGCGCATTATCTTCCGGCACAGTAACAACAACAGCGTCAACAGCAGTAGCAATAGCGATAGTTTCACCAACACCACCACCAACGCCCGCGGCAGCACCACAAACAAAGGCAAAATGGCCGCCACTGCAGCCCAGAGCGCAGCGTACTCCCCAGGAGGCGACGATGGATGGGTAGAGCCCTCCATCCCGAGACTCTTTACGTCGGAACCGCCAATTCGTGACAGCCTCGTGACTCACTCATCCACGGTCCAAGACGAGACGGTCGATGAGTGTCTCCCCTTTCTCACTGCGTACCAGCACGCCGACTGCAACGCTCACGGCCTGCCCCATCTGGACCGCAGCCGCCACATCAACTTCCTGCACAGGCAGCTGGGCAAGTTGCCCGGCGCCTTCACCTCCGCCGATCCAAGCAGGCCGTGGTTCTTCTACTGGTGCCTCGCCGGCCTCAGCCTTCTGGGTGAGGACGTGTCCCCTTACCGCCAGAGACTCATCGAGACGGTCCGTCCTATGCAGAACGCGCAGGGAGGCTTCGCCGGTGGCTTTGGGCAGACGTCGCATCTTGCCACCACGTATGCAACAGTCCTGTCGCTGGCCCTAGTCGGCGGGCAGGATGCCTACGACGTCGTCGACCGGCGGGCCATGTGGAGATGGCTGTGCTCCCTTAAGCAGCCTGATGGAGGGTTCCAGATGGCCCTCGGGGGCGAAGAGGACGTCAGGTATGTCATGTTTGCCCTCCTTCTCGCGCGCCGTGCCGTCGAGGCCCGCTTGTTCCCCCCCCATCCCTGACCAGCATGCGTTTTAGGGGGGCCTACTGTGCAGCCGTCATCATCTCTCTACTCAACCTCCCCCTCGACCTGTCACCGGACTCGCCTGCATGCTCTGCTGGCCACACTGGCCTGTTCACTGGTCTGGCCGACTATGTCCACCGATGTAGGTTACCCAAGGCCCAGCGTCGTTCTGATCGCTCACCAATAAGGCCAAACATACGAGGGAGGCGTGTCGGCAAAGCCGGGCGTTGAAGCGCATGGTGCATACGCCTTTTGCGCTCTCGGATGCCTCTCCATCATTGATTCTCCACATCGAGTCATCCCGCGGTCAGTCTCTCTGTCTTCCCCTCCTTGACTTGTCCACTGAAGACGTGACATGAAAGCATTGCATGCTGACTTTGTCCCAAAAAAGACATCTTGATGTTCCACTACTCATCTCCTGGCTATCCTCGCGGCAATATGCTCCTGAAGGCGGGTTTTCGGGTCGCACCAACAAGCTCGTCGATGGTTGCTACAGCCACTGGGTCGGAGGTTGTTGGCCCCTGATCGAGGCCGCACTCAACGGACCCAGAGGGGCAGCGGCCAACTCTGAAGGCCACCCGCTCCCGGACGCGACGGCAAGTCTCTTCAGCCGAGACGGGCTGATCCGCTACATTCTGTCTTGCTGTCAGGATCAGAGCAAACGGGGTGGGCTGAGAGACAAGCCGAGCAAGTGAGTAACCACCCCCCCCTTCAACCCCCTTCAACCCCTTCACCCACATTCAATGAGCCATGCCAACCTTAACCGATAACCCGTTTTAGGTACTCTGATGCATACCACACTTGCTATGTTCTGTCTGGCCTGAGCTCAGCCCAGCATAAATGGGATTTGGCTACCCCTCGTGCTCACGAGGCGATGATGGCGGGAGATGCATGGACTGTGTCACCCTACCTGGAGGGCGAGCAGATTTTTGACGAACAGGACCGCGTCTGCACGGTTCACCCAGTCTACGTGATCCCGCAGGAGCGGGTCGAGGAGATTCAGACCTACTTTGGATCCAGGACTGGCTTCTAATCCACTCGTGCCAGGGGCGGCTCCTGGGAAATATTGACTGCGGCCATTTGGACGGCCGGAATCAGAATGAAATGAACATGATTGTCACGTGTCAATGGTAATGGACATGGCAGCATCAAGGGGACATGGGTGTTGGAACGTTTGATATCCAATATTCGGATCAACCCTTGGCCGTGTCAGAAATCTACGCGTTACACCTGGCCTAGGATGTGACAGACCATCTGTACTGTAATTTTTCCTCTTTGTGTCCGATCCGGCATGACATCTGCGTCGTCGAGGGGTATTAAGATTGCGGCCTATCCGTTTTTGAATTCAAGATACAGCACTCACACCGTGCACCATCCATGGGAGAGCGGCAGCCGACATGCATGTGCCAGTGAGCTCCAAAGTAAGTGTGTGCTGCCGCGCGGGCGAGCTTTGATTTGAGGGGGGAACACCATCCGGCCCATGGGTCGCCAGCATGGTTCGCCCGAAGGCGGTGGACGTCCGGGTGGGATGTCAGGGTGATTCGCCAATCCAGTGAGAGCTTCTATGGCGCCATGTCGTCAATGGACATGGGAGAGAGCCAGCTCATCGCCTGGAGAAGCAGGGATGTCATCAATGGACGCAAGCACGGTAGTATGGTATGCACACAGCTTGTTGGAGATGGCTGCTTCAGTGAAAATCGGGAGGGGTAATGGACGGTTGGCAGGCTTGGGAGGGGATGATCCCACGCCGCACAGTCGCAGCAACGCAGTTGCAGGGTCTGCACATCATCTCGGACTCCAGGGCTGGGGGCCCGGCAGCCAGGCGAGAGGCGGCGAGGGACCCTTGACGGCCTGGGCCAGAGCCGAAGACCTTGTGTGCTTATTGTTGCGATAACCATGAGCGTGCTTTCTTTTTGCAGCTGTCGACGCAGAGATCCAAGACATACATAGCGAGGCCGGCAGTCAAAAGAGGGTCCATCCTTATTGCCATGGCCAACGCAGGATGATGAGTTAGTGACGCAGCCGTAGTGGGCTTTTGCCGTTGAAAGACCTAACCCAGTGCAGCCCGCATTGCGCAGACCAGACCAGACCGCAGACCGCTTCGCTGGCAGGGCACTTTGTACAGGTCGAATGCGTCCGACGGGCTGCGAGGGCTTGCGTTGATGCCCGCAAGCCCGGTCCGTGTATGGCCACAACCGCGTCCTGCCCCCGCCCTTGCCTGGCGGCCGCATTATAGGCGGCCAGGTCCTGTGCTCACGTACATACAGCTCTAGCAAATTCAAACATGGCCGGCATGCCCTCCAAGACGTCAATCAGAAAGGCCGGGAAAAAAAGAGGGGCCGGGGAATTGTGTCTGCACATGTACATGTACAAGCACCGCGGGATTCCAGACGGATCCCGATGGTGGCTTGGACGGGGGAGGAGGGGCAGCCGAGACATGGGACGGCCGCATCCGTAGGTAGCTGTAGTATAGCTCGGAGACCTGATAGAAGGTTTGCGGCGAGGTAGAGATCTCGCGACGGCGTCCTGTTGATATTTGTGACGTGGGAGAAAAGTTGTCCGTATCCACCGCGACGAGTGGGCCAGAAAGCCAGGGTCTTGCAACGGTCGGCAGCAACAGATTTTTTAGCTCTCGATTGAAGTTGCCACTATGCCTAGGCAATTGCGGGTTGCTTGTGTCAAAAACCTTTTTTCATTTTTTTTCTTCCTCCCCCCTCCTAGGCCACGTTGGCATAGGTAGCCATGGTAGCATTGTTCAGGCATGATCATACAGCTGTCTAAATTATGCCTCCCACAATGGCACCCAATGTTGCGAAGGCGAAACGACCGATATGCGACATGAGAGCACGTCCCATTTGAGGGGTCCAAAACCCTTTGAGATCAGCCGCCAGGGAGCAGGCGAGGTCCTTGCTTCCGATCGTGAATTGCTGGAGAACCCAGGATTCGATTACCGACGTGTCGGGGCCTGTGTTGGCAGCCAGGGTAATCCAGGCTTCAATTCAAAGGGAGCCATGCCCTGGCTCGTGGGCTAATTTTCATCATGAAAGCACATCAATAACATAGCTCATGTGAGATGTCCATTTGTTTGCCCTCAAGTCCTGATGGCTTGGGTGGCGCTCTGGCGATAGACCCAAAATACGCTGCTACATGAGGCGGCGTTTAGGATTGTCCCAGAGAGGAACGGTGGGGGGCTGATCGTTGAAGGACCGGATACCATACCCTCAATACATGTAGAAAAACTGGTGGCGAATTGGTCATGCCAAGAAATTTGCAATCTTGCTTGCATCTGGTCCTGGTTGGGCAGGAGATCGCCAGATAATCGACAGTCTCTCCCGGCCGGTGTTGCCTTGAAGACAACAATGATGTCGCTTTGCGCAACTGTGACCGGGGAATAGATTCAATGGTAATTGGTGTAGCCCATAACCAGGCCACATCGAACGACAATGTCCCGTGACATTGGACCCAGGTTACTCGGTGGGGATATTCAACAACATGGACCCGAGTTACACCCTGCCCGGACTAGGGAAAACGACCAGGAAGGGGTCATTGTTGATTAAAGACACGACCCTGTATCATTCATCATAGCAAGTTGCGTGCCCCTCCCTGCCCCTCACCTAGTCGATCCTGTTTTGGTCAAGGCGCAAAGCAAGAAGGTCAGAAAAAGGAACAAAACCACGGGCTATGCAATCGAGGCGCCCCGAAAAGCGGCCGCAGGGCCCAGCCCTTATTGTCTGACGGGGCAATACTTGCGCTGGACAAATAATGTTGTTGCCAAATCCTAGGGCAGCACAAGAAAGGCCGGCAGCATCGGAGTGATCAGCTCCTTGGTTGTGGCTAGCTAGTTTCTGCGGACTGCTGGCGCTTATCGTCATCTGCTTGGCCCGAAAACGATGGGATCCATCGGTGGACATCGGTGGACTATTTTGGGTGGCATCCCTAGGCCGTGGCCAGGTGCCGGGTGGAGGCGACTCTGAAAAGATGCAGAAAGATGCAGTTGTTCAAGCCGAAACCTTGCTCGATGTTGTGCGGCACAAGGAGGCGGAATCAGAAACTTGTGGACATGTGTGCCATGGGATTGCTGTGGCCGTCACGTCAGAGACTTAGCGGCCCCAGCGTCATTCTGGAAGAGTTCCAATTGTCGAATCGCTGTCAATCAGGTTGTGGTTCTCCCCACACGCCAGTGAATCCACACACCCACAGTCTTGCACAACCTTGGGGTGTGGGCTTAACTATGGCGTCGAGCATTTTTGGGGCTAGCGGAACGTCTGCCACCCCGGTCAGCAAGTTGTTGTCCCTCGGCGTTCAAGTTACGGTACCATCGTGCTGGTGACAGGCCAGCGAGGCCCTCTCGATAGCAGCAGATGCATCGCACCCACGGTCGCGGGGAATCTAGAGCGAGGCTCACCCCAGATTGCCTGATTCATCGACGGGCACGACGGCAACGGGGGCACGAGCACGAGCACAACTTTGGTGAGATGGGACGACATGGAATTAGTCCTGCATGTAGCAATTAGCAGCCAACTTAGGTGCTGTAGTGTAGGTAGTCGACTGGGTCGAGTACCACGGCCACAGAGCAAGGTACCCCGCGCGCCCGGCTGGGTCGAGTACGTCTCGCTACATTGGGGACATTTCCCGTTGTTGATTTCAAAAATCAACAAGAAGCAATGCCAACTCATCATTGCATACGGGTTGAGGGCTCCTAAGGGCCTGCCTTTTTGCCTAGTTGCCTCGCCGCACGCCTCTTTTTGCTTGTGCTCGTGCTTGTGCATCATCCCCCTCCCCCTCCTCTTTTTTTGTGCTCCAGGTCTGCTCCTTCTGCTTGTGCGAGGTACCTGCCGAGGCATGTCGAGAGCAGGCAGGGAGGTACCTCCCCACGTCGCACAGGTGGTGCAGTACATACGTTGCTGCCACGCTTGCCTCCGTCACTCGCCTTTGCTGCTTCCTTCTAACCTAGCCCCTACCCTCTTTCCCTCTCGGGGCAGGTACCTAGTTGCAGGGGAGTTAGTTGCGAGCCTACCTAGGCTGGCGCCTCCACGGCCCACCCAGAAAAACAAAAACATATTCGCCAGGTACCAGCTCGCAACGGCCACGACGCCGTTACAGGCATGCCTACCACTCATTTCGAGTTAGCTGCAGAGAGGCAGTACGAGTCTCGTGTACTACGTTGCAGAAAATTAATTAAAAAAAATGCAAAGGAAAAAGAAAAAAAAACCCAATCATTTTTCTCTCTTCTCCTCACGCACTCGTAACGCAGCACAACACTACTCTACACAACCTTCAGCCACCTACATCGTACAGACGCCCACATCATCTCGACGAGAATAGACCCCTCCATCATCTCGCAGAATCCGACCAATCAATCCTGCCACATTCACCGGTTCCTTTCACCACATCCCATCCCAGACTGCAGTGCTGGGGAGCCCTAACGGCCGGCACACCTTCGCCCACGGCCACGGCCTTGCCCACACGCAGCCAGACGCATGGCCCAGGGCAGGGATGTGATGGAGCATGGAAGTGATCCACCGGGCCAGCCACTGACTGTCCTGTTCATGCACGTCGTCGCGCTGCTCACCGACCCTTTCCAAAGTAGACTCGTTGTGGTGGTGTTACTACTGCGCTACAGCTATTAGCCATGTACTGTACCTGCTCTGTCCCGTCCGGTCTGGGCCTTGACGCGCCCCCTTATCCAGCATGCCCGGAGAGCCTGCGATCAACCTGCTTTGCCGCCCGTTGTCGTGCTCTTTAACGAGAGCACAAAACTGCTTCCGCCTGGTTACGGCACAGCTCCCGAGCGCCTAACTGTGAGCTTTCTTGCCCATTCGAGTGCAGCGCAGAGCGTCATGCCCACGTCGTTCGACTTCCTTGGCCTCTAATATGCCTCAGCGACCCGCGCGCTCTGGCACGCTGTGCGAATCACCCACGTTCCCAGCCGCCACATGGCGATGAGAACGTGGCCCGCTTTCACTGAGTCGTTGCCCGTTGGCCCCCAGTGCAACGCTCCGGTCCCCCAGGCTCCATGCTAGGGCCGCCCAACACGGCCGCCCATCTTCCTCGACTGACGGGACGAGCACCAGAAGCCGGCTTTGATACTTTCCGCTCTGTCGGTTGCGGTCGCAGCAGCGAATCGCAACAGCCGGAGCGTGACAGGCACCTAGCTTGACATGGCTCTTCCTGCATTTCCGGGCCTGGGGCTCGGCGTCGAATGGGATGGGCGACCTGGTCCTTCCGAGTTCCTCTTGTCCCCCTGTGGTCCCTTTGCTGTCCTTGTACGAGACGGTACTTGGGTCGTCAAGAAATTGTGCATTAGTGGCCGCCAGAGGAGAGATCTCGGAGGTCCAGATGGTGGCAGCGAACCAGGCACATCCTGACTCTGACACTGTCGCGCAGCCTGTGAGAGTGTGCGAGGTAATGTTTCTTCTCTCGCCCCCCTTCGCCGTCGGGTCACCACCACCATGCCTGCCCCTCGCCCCTCGACACACTCGCGCCCTCCGCTTCAACGACAGACGAGGTACCCGCCCCTGTGCCCAGTGTGGTCTCCTCTTTGCCACTGGGCTAGACTGCGAGGAAATTACCATGCGGCCTTGGTCTGCATGGGCTTCGGACGCCAGGCCCTTGTCTGCGTCTTGAACGGGCCCAAGATGCATCCCCAATGCTGATACCGCACCCCTTCTTACGAATTTTGGTACATGTTTTGTACTTGACCGCAGGGTGCCCCCGTTGTCACTGCTCTAAACACGGCGGCCGCGGTCTTGACCTGGAGCGGGGGAGAAAATATGCGAGGCATGAAAAGGGCGACTACTATGGTCGCAGATGAAGGGCAAAAAAAAAAAACATAGAAACCAAACCAAGAGGGTCAAAAAAACAGACTAGGTCCCCTCCGCGGTAAGCCGGTGGCCGAGGGCGTTAACTTTGAGACTTATCAGAGATCGCCTGGTTGCTGCATCCATGTGTTGCGGTGGAGTGGCCTAGTCGCCAGCGGTTTTAATCAACTGGCAACCAGGTAGGCCAGCGCATCAAGATGGGTCACACTCTTTCGAGAGCCGCATTGTTGCTTGCATCTTGCCTCCATTCGCGCGTCGACCTTTGTCTCCAGACACCCCCGGTCCCGCGCTAACATGTCTGTTTGCAATAAAGGCACATGTCTCGCCGTCCAGAGCAAGCTTCTCTCGTCCACACCAAATTGCACCAAGCCTGCAATCGTAGTCCACCCTACTACTTCAACGCACTCCCAAACCCCCACACGACTTCCTCTCATTCTCTCTCAACTAAGAACGACTTGTCACGGCCATTTATTCTTGAAATTTCTTCCTTCTTGTCTACCCAAACCTGATCCGAGCTCTGATCACGCCCATTCTCGAACCATCCCCCGCCTAGCCAAGCCAGTCCTAACCGTCCACTTCCCTCGTTGGGTTCAATTGCACACCAGCCACCATATTCTAAACCCTCTCTATCCTCATTGTCTTCCACCTGGGGCTCCTTTTTCACTTCTCCTGGTCGCGAGTTCCTCTTATTCCTGAATACCCTCGCCGTGCCCTTCGCTCTGGCTTGATCTCTAGACTTCAAGCCGGGTTACACGCTTGCTCCTCCACACGCCGGCCGTAAAAAGTTCTCGTCAGGCCGACACGCCCAATCACCACCACCAAAATGGGCGGTTTTTACATGCAGTACCTCGAGAGTAAGTGGCAAGCCGATTACCGTCCGTCACAGAGCAACACCATCTCGCCGTATTAGTCGCCATTGAAGAGTTATTCGTATAAGTGGGGTGCCACCCGTGGAGAGAGGGGCAATGGCGCCCCCTCCCCCGTGTGATGGCCCTTGCATCACAATGGCGGGGAAATCAGCCGTGCAGCGGTTTAGCGACTCGCTCGCGAGCATCACGTATTCCTCTAGTTTGGAGTACGATCTTCAATGGCGACTCTGGCGGTTCTCACTTGAGAGGCAGAGATGGCCTGTTTCATGATTCAATACCTCCGTTCAACGCAGCCCGAATCCCCCCCCTCAAAAACTTCATATTGTTCTCAAGTTGCCTATCGACATGACCTCAAAACTAACCAATGGCTTCAATTAGGCCTCTGCCGGCGCCGAGGATGGACAGATCCTATGTACGAGTGTTACCGTGATCCCGCCGGCTACACATGTCTTGTTCTTGTCAACGGTCGGGAGTACCAAACGGACCTCGCCTACGAGTCGGACACGCTCGCCCAGGAAAACGCCGCCATGCGTGCCTTCATGGTGTGCCGTAACTTTTCTGTCAATGGAGGCATGCTTGCCCGCAACGGAATTGTTCAGGGTCTGCCTGCCCAGGAATCGAGCCGTCGCCGAAAGAGCCGCCACGGCACTTCTTCCCGAGACCACCACAGCCGACGATCCGGGAACCACTCCAGCAGCAGTTCAACTGCATCGTTTGATTAACCTGCACGGCAAAACAAGCAGCAGAACTGTGATCGATCCAAGTTATTCTGGCTTGGAAATCCGAGCAACGAGGACCGCTCGGCGGCGAATAAGCCCGGGAGTAACGGGGCAGCCAAGGGCGCACAGCAAGGCATACAAGCGGTTGAAAGGCTTCACAGCGATCCCAAGGGATATACCCAAACCACCTCCTCGACAACCCTCTCGCGAGATATGGGGAAGGAAAGGTTCTTCTTTCTTGTTATTCCTTTTTTTTTTCTGCTTTCCCCTCTGTTATTTGACAGAAGTTGGCGGTGCAACATCTTTTTTTCTGGTTCTTCGTTATTTCTTTTTCCCTTTACGATTTACGACTTTACGACAGCACCGCTTTTTTTTTCTTAGATGCGACATCATCTTCACTCAAACGGCCGGCAACTTGTTACTTTTACTGTTGCTTTTTGTTCTACAACCGAAATTGAACGGGATTTTAAGCTAAGCGTGATTATTTCATATCTTTGTTGCGTACTTTGAAAGTCCACTTTCATTATCGCCTACAATTGGATGGCTTTGGCCTTTACACGACAGGGGATGGTTGGACTTGAACAGCATTCATTGGCTTCCAGTCCTGGCGCATTCTGCGGTATTGTCATGCCGCACAGCGGCTACTGAAATATGACTGGAACACTATCAAGAATCCCAGACCAGGCCCGAGCGAGGTACATCGGGCTCCATTGTATTAGCAACCTGGGAAGCCACCGACGATTGGTTCGGGTTTCAAGCACTGGAAGAGCATCGGAGTCATACACATGAGGCCAATTTTTGATTGGTTTGGGTTTACTTTTTGCAACTGGGACGGCAATTTGATCACTTTTGACGACGAGAAAAGAGCGAATAAGCAAACGAAAAAAAGCGAAGCATCTTTATTTACTTTTTCTAAGGATCCTGTTACCCTCTCGAAATGTGCGGGCGGTATTCGGGCCTGGCTGGCTATCTGATTATTTCTTCGAAAAGAAGACAAAAGCGAAAAGATTGCGCGACAAGAATTTGATGAGAGACACGATGGAAATGGAGACATGTCACGACTACAGGGGTAAAAAAGTTGAAGCATTGGAGGCAAAGCGATTCTTTGGCTGGGAATGGATCCGAGACGAAGGGATGAGATGTGATTGATGAGGGACGAATCTGTGTGGTTGGATGATGACGACCGACAAGACACTTATGATAATGATAACGACATTTTCTTTTTCCTATGCCGGCACAATGATAGTATCTTATCCCTGCTCGTGACTTTTACTACTTTTACCGCGTAGAGATCTTGGTCGGGACGACGACGGAGAATCCGACTGGCTGGAGGGGAAGAAATCCTTCACATCGGTCGTAGATCAGCAAGTCAAGGATTGCGGCATCATGTGCTGACACGAGACTGGCTAAAAGGGCCGCTTACTGGAGGGCAGTTTGGCAGGGGAAATTACACGAGCAAAACCTTGGCTGTGACCAATATCCTAACGGTTCGTTTTGCCGCCACCTCTGACTGGCCTATGAGACGCCGTGTCCCAGGATGACTTGGCTAAGCAAGTATACAGGTGATCAACTGCCGAAGAGCCACTGTGGATCAAGCTGGACGCGCGCGCAAACCGAAACGTGGGGAAACCTTCCGAGCATAGGCGCACTTTCAACCTTGATGACGGGTGAATTGCTTTTCCCATCCTGACTGTCGCTTCCTACTGGCGGGCGCCATTGGGCCGTAAGGAGCTCGGGCGACAGGCCCGGTGAGCAGCCAGCATGGGGGTGACGCGTTTGGCTGCGAATATGTCATGCCGCAAAAGCCCAACCATGGCGGCGGGGCTGTGTCGTGTGCCAACGGTGTGATTGTGATGTAGAGGCCATGTTCAAGGCCAATGGCGAGATGCATCGGAGGTGTTCTAGCTTGAGCGTTGGGCTGTGCTCTCCAGCCGGGATCAACGGAATGTCTTGATGGCTTGTCGCGGCGCTGGGTTCATCCCGGCGCATTCGCATACCACCTCTGCCTTGAATGCCTATGGGGATTGAGTATCCGTTGACATGATTCAAGTACCGCTACATTGAATTGACAGCTGCCAGCCCTGCGTGCTAAACCCGTTGAAACCCGAGCCTGATTTTGAGTGAAGAGACATGACGATCGTGGGGTTGGCGTTTTTTGGCAGGTATGACGTTGTGTCAATCTAATCTCGACAGCAATGGACCCCCACCGAGATTGCTCATGTGGTGACTCAGAACAGTGTCAAATATCATCTAAGCTGAAAGCAGCATGTGAAGAACAAAAAAGAAGCAATCGATGATTTTGATACGATGGCGGGATTTGCCACGGATACAAGTCGCGGCTAGATCAAAGCGGTTGCGAATGAGCGGTAGAGATTCCAGCCCGTGGTCACGAGAATGCGACGAGAAGGGTTCTAGACATGAATTTGTCGGCGCGACACCTAGAAACTAGGCCGGATAGAGAGGATGGAATTGAGCTTCGCCTCCGACCCCGGTGTCCCGTGCCCCCGTGCTGGGTCGTCGGGAGAAGCTCCAGACGCGGCTTGGGCGGGACAGGGCCAGTGCCAGTGCTAATTAAGAAGGGTAGCACATCATATGAGGTTGGTGGATATGATTCGCCGCGCGGTTTTTGAACAGTGACAAAAGGCGTTTGAGAATGATGCAAACGGTAGCACCTGCCAACGGGTCAAGCGGCCTTGAGATGGACACATGTGAAAGTTTCCCCCAACATTATGCACTATGGGCTGAGGGGGAACAAGAACCCATGGGGTACGGTACACGATGCTACGATATACGTGTCAATGTAACATTAGATGCAGTCAAATAGCTTGTGTTTTACAGAGATGGGCATGCTTGGCCTGACTTGCAGATCGCTCAAGGGAGCGCTTTTAAGGTGGTACCTTACATCAAAATAAAGGGGCCCCTGGTAGTCAAGGCAAGGGACGAAATGCCAGAAACACATGGGACCACACCTGCTGAGACCTGGAAACGACCAATTCGCCAACGAATGCGCCCCGTGCAGGAGGAAAAAAACACGTGAGACAACGGAGGAAAGGGAAGAAGCAAAAAAAGGAGTCAAGGGGAAATAAAAGCAACAGCAAGTGATTCCGATTGCGCCAAGACGGGACGGACCCAAAACTATTCGTCAACACTCGACCACATGGGGTTTGGGATTAATTAGGCTATGGTCGGCTGGGGGGCGGGAAGACGGATTCGATCGATTGCGGGAGGTTCCAAGACGTCAGACAATTAAAATGGTGGTTGACGGTTTTATTGCGTAAAGGGCTAACGGCCAGGGTCCTAGGCGCTATGGGGTTCTGGACGCAGCATCCAAATATGCCCGGGGTCGACGATGATGCGGCTTCGGCGCGCATGATCCGGACGGGGGAGAGGGGAGGGAGGAGAGACAGCGAGCCATTGAAGGCGCGCAAGGACGGAAAGGGAGCAACGGATCGATCCGAAGGGCAGATCCAAGTTCCTAGCCTCCCATCCTCGGCGCGCAGGAGCGTACGAAAGGAGGTGGATGAGCGTGAATACGGACGCGAACGCTTCCAACGTTTTTTCGCCTCGATGAGTCGAGATGCGGCTAAGCCCAGGGGGTTGCCGAGTTGGGACAGTAAAGTGGCAGCACCCAGCCCCAATTTCGCCAGGGGAAATTTTACGGCCATGGAGTCGAGCCACATTCGCCCCTCTGCGCGCGCGTGATTGGCTGTGGCGGCCCCTTTCCACCGTCTTCATCACGGGGCCTCGTGTCGTGGATCGGGTGGCCCGTGTGCGAGTCGGGCTGGGTGCGTGGGTGCGTGGGTGCCAGTTGGTGCTTGGAGGTACCAGAAAGGAGCCGCCAGCTCTGCTGTCCGCACTGAGCACTGACTGAGCTGGCAGCTTTCCAGGGCGCTTCCACCCCGTGCCAGCCTGCTAAATGGCTGTCCCGTAGGCGTCGTCAGTGGCCGGAGCCGGCACCCTGTCCCACTCAGGTTCCCTCTCGTGAACTCTCAAAGTTCCCACGTTGGCCTTTCAAAGACCCTCCGACTCCTGGACATCTAAACTCTCCTTCCTCCTCCTCTCTCCCTCCTTGCGCCTTTCCGCCAAACATCATCCTTTCTTCACACTGCCCGGCCCTCGCTGAGATTCTGAGATACCCTTTCTAATCTAATCCCATCGAGGTTGCGCCTTGTTCTATTCTCTCTGGCCTCTTGTTCTTACACACTCGTTGTGACCGCACCCCTGCACACTTCACCTTCTCGACGCATACGTAACCTCCGCAACAATGAAGGGTACGTGTTTGCTATGCCTCTTCCCGACGTGCGCACCCGCCCGGGCAGGCGCATGATTGTTGGAGTTTGTCCACTGACCGCATCGCAGGACTTATTCTTGTCGGTGGCTATGGCACCCGCCTTCGCCCTCTTGTACGTCCGCACCTCGGAGCTCCCCTGACAGCTATCCTTTGTCGCGCAGAGAGCCCCCTGCACCCTCCAGACAGAATGACGAGCTGACGTTTTTTCGTGCCACCTCTAGACCCTCACTCTCCCCAAGCCTCTCGTTGAGTTCTGCAACAAGCCCATGATTGTCCACCAGATCGAGGCGCTGGTCGCAGCTGGCGTGACCGACATTGTGCTCGCTGTTAACTACCGACCTGAGATTATGGAAAAGTTCCTGGCCGAGGTGCGATTCCCTCTCTCCTATAATTCTTCTCCTTCGAGCTCTGGACAGCCAAGCTAACAGATTGCCCCCAGTACGAGGAGAAGTACAACATCAACATTGAGTTCTCCGTTGAGTCTGAGCCCCTCGACACCGCCGGTCCCCTGAAGCTTGCCGAAAAGATCCTTGCCAAGGATGATTCGCCCTTCTTCGTCCTCAACTCCGATGTCATTTGCGATTACCCCTTCCAGGACCTCCTCGCATTCCACAAGAGCCACGGCAACGAGGGTACCATTGTCGTCACCAAGGTTGAGGAGCCCTCCAAGTACGGTGTGGTTGTCCACCAGCCTGGCCACGCCTCCCGCATCGACCGATTCGTCGAGAAGCCTGTCGAGTTCGTTGGTAACCGTATCAATGCTGGCATGTACATCTTCAACACCTCCGTTCTCGACCGCATCGAGCTTCGCCCCACCTCGATCGAGAAGGAGACCTTCCCCGCCATGGTCCGAGACAACCAGCTTCACTCGTTTGACCTCGAGGGCTTCTGGATGGATGTTGGACAGCCCAAGGATTTCATCAGCGGTACTTGCCTGTACCTGTCTTCCCTGACCAAGAAGGGCAGCAAGGACCTCACTCCCCCCACCGAGTCCTACGTTCACGGCGGAAACGTCCTGATTCACCCCTCTGCTAAGATTGGCAAGAACTGCAGAATTGGTCCCAATGTCACCATTGGCCCTGATGCCGTTGTCGGCGACGGTGTCCGTCTGCAGCGCTGCGTGCTGCTGCGCGGCTCCAAGGTCAAGGACCACGCCTGGGTCAAGTCCACCATTGTTGGCTGGAACAGCACTGTTGGCCGCTGGGCCCGTCTCGAGAACGTGACAGTTCTCGGCGACGACGTCACCATTGGTGATGAAATCTACGTCAACGGTGGCAGCATTCTCCCCCACAAGTCCATCAAGGCCAACGTTGACATTCCTGCTGTCATCATGTGAGGAATTAAAAATTTCATGACCTCTCACCCGCTCGTTGGAGGCCACACCAACAGAGCCCAATACCCTTTAATCTCGAATAACGTCTAAAAAAAAGTGCAAAACTCGCCACTCTCCAACAACGTGCTGGCACCTTCATATTCCCAGGGGGCCTGGTGCGGGATTTAGAGCCTGCCGCTCTCTCTATTCTAATGCGACTCGCAAGTGTCTGATGCCCCTTTTTATGCGTGTTTATATGGCGTCCGGGGCGGTTTTTACAGCAGGCAGGCTAAGGCCATGGCAAGGAAGGCAGGCATAACGGTTTCAAATGAGGAAGCCCATGTATGAAAGCTTTATAGGTACCGAATCGAAGAACGGGTGGTTCAAAACCAGCATAAGAAATTCCGTGCATTGTGACCTCGTGATGGTGATCTGTCTCCAGTTGAATCAGTGTCTGTAAAGTGGGTGGGGCTTTTTGTCTTCAGTTGTACTTGGTACATACCGCATTCTCAGTCAACGCTACTCTACTTGTGTAGGTTAGCAACCTAGGTTGGGTTGTTAATAAACCAACCAGCTGTTTGGGAGACGCCTTGTTTTTATGATACTCAAGCGAGCGCGCTTGGGTCGGGATCATCCTGCATGGTTTTCGCTTCACGATGAGCCTCACCATCGGAGATGCTCCACAGCCTCCACCCTTGAGCCGAAGCAATGCCGCAGGGCCATGTCAACGGGACTGAGAAACTGCAGCAGGTCAATGGAATTCAATTTTTTTCTTCTGGAAAATACAAACTGCATAAGTCGCAAGTACTAGCTTTTAGTGTAGAATGAGAACTCAGCATGCGATTAGAGAAATATCGCCAAGGGTTGTTGAAATTCATAGTCTCCATTGGCCCCATCCTGCAATGGCCTCGAGACAGGCGTTTTATAATCAAGATGGAAAATGCCTACTTACTTTAGTGATGGTTTAGGGTGAGTCTCTAAGAAGAATCAGTGTTCAGGTTCAGACATATGGCCTCAAATCTGAGACTGCATTCCTTTCGAGACAAGATTTTGCTTGCCCACGCTGGAACAGAGACAGACAATATGGGAGCGACAGATTCCGCGTTTGAGCAAAAATCGATTTCGGTGGAGTGTGATGTCATGCTTTGGTAACGGGTGATTTGTTCACTCAACTGTGGGTGTCGTCGCGCGCCTGGTTACGAAAACACCCGGTGGCGTTAGGGGAGCCTTATCCACAAACTAAGAGACGAGGTATCCATCTGGGTTATGAGGAGTGCCCACGAACAGGCTTTCTGGGGCGGCTCCGCGAACTATTCTGGGGATGGCCTCTGATGGTGGAACAACGGACGAAATGCCTGAGTGGGCTCCTGGCATGTGACCTGCATTGACATCGGGTTTGGGTACAAAATGGAGAATCGGGCCTTTTTTTGACACGGGGAGAAATACAATAGCGAGAGAATGGAGAATTGTGAGGAGATGAGAGTGGTTGACATGTGGGGGATGGGGCGAAGGAACTCGGGGTTGAGCTCGAGGGCATGGTGGAATTCATCACCTTGCGGAGGCTGGACTCGGCCACCCGATGAATTATACCGAAGAGGCCGAAAAAAATAGTTACACCTGGCGCATGACTGATGTCTGCACCTTTGGGTAGCACATGAGATCATATGGGGTGTAAGATCTTGGCTTTATGGGAAGAAGCGAAAGCTTGCAGCCTTGACCGGGATGGGCTCACACTCACTAATACATGAAATGAATACCCTATTCCCGCTGCCGGATTCTGCCTATCACCGGGTCGTAATAGCACATTGTTAGATCAAGGGTTCTAGAATTGGTGTTGAACCTGGAGAAATGCCAGCCTCAGTCGAGCCCCGGTCCCGGGCGGTCTCTGGGGGTGGGTGATGCGGCACCACTGCCCGGGGGCTCCAGTTGGCGGTGGATATCATCGAGCTGGTTGGCGAGCGTGGGGGAAGCTCGGTGATGAGGTGGCCTCTTGAACAGGTTATCGAGGGCCGTTGGCGTTGCACACGATGACGATGCTGGGGGATTGATGTCATGCAAGCGAGAACACCGGAAACCTGGCTGGGAGAATGGTGTGTTTCTCAGTCATGGTCCCATGAAGCTGTCATATCATGGGAGCCAAGCCTCGGAAGCCGTCGTGCATGGGCGTCGTCACAGAGTAGCGCCTCGCTAGGAGGTCGGCTAGGAGGACCCTCCCAGAGCCTCTTTGTTTCAATTGAGCAAGACCGCCTCTCTGGTTTCTCAACCCGTGTTCCTCTTCGCACGCTGCCATTCGCTTGCACCAGGCAAAGTCAAAAAAAAAAAAAAAAGAAGGAATAAGAACGCAGTACTCGGTCACGATGATGCCCTGTTAGTTTCAAATGTAACCAGCCACTGTGCATTAAATAGAAGAAACCTCGCTTGTCTTTGATCAGTTTTGTGCCTTTTCCTCTCATTTTTCCTCAATGGTTTCATGACACCTCCGTCGTCTTCCGACCAACAACGATCACGCCCACCACACCGGACACCGCCCTGGATCGAGAGGCTCAATTGGATTTGCTGGCAAATATTCGGGGTCTCCCCTGGAGAGCGTGACAGGGTCTGGCCAGTTCACGCCCCCCATTCTCCGATCAATTTCCTTGGGGTCGAGCCCGCTCAACTCAATCCTCGACTGCCGAAGATTCACCTTGGGCCTGCATATTCAAGGGTTATTTTCAGCACCTGCTCCAGCGGACACGCACCCGGGACGGTTTTTGGCGCACGAGAGCAGAGACAAGGGATTGACCAATTCGAATTGCCTCAGATTGGATTGAAAAAAAAGCTTTGTCGCATTGGGACTGTGCCGCTGAAAAGAAGTTCTGAGCGGTTCGTTGAGTGAGTTACATCCACCGCACGTGTTCTACCCGATCTCGAACCATCCCAACACCGTCGCAACTGTGCCTGCATCTTGCGTCCTGTCTGCGGTAGCAGACGACTCGAAACAACTCAGGTGTGCATCTGCTGCAACTCGACGAGGTGCGCCGCCGTCATCACCGTCTGGCCGGTGTGTTCCCAGTTGACGGGCAGAGCCCACATACAACCCACTTGGGGATATCCACAGCGCGTCACCACACCCACATGCAGCCCACCCGCTACACCTTTCCAGGAAGGGCATCCAACCAAACGTTGGCGTCGCTTTGAGAGCACACGGCCGCATATACCGCACACCACCCAGAGAAGTCATAATTAAGCGGCGGGACTCCGTAAACTCTTCCCCTTTTACCCCGAAGCTCACCCGCAGCCTGCCGGCCCCTCCCCAGACCAGGATTAACGGGATTATCGTGGCCGTTCCGGTCGTGGTGGATGCCCGTCACAGGCACTGCAAAGCCAGAGAGCAGGACCGACTCTCTCTGTACAAGTGGTTTCACTCCCACTCCCGACATTTTTTTTTTTCACCAGCACGAGACGAGACGGGCCGTTTCCAGTTCAGCACCCTTGGCGCCGGGGAACCAATTGTCGAAGAAATCCCTCGGCTGATTAGCACCACAACTCCGCCGTTTGGCCGTTTTGCCCTAGAGTGAGGCTTGAAAGGCAGTTGGACACGAGATTGCGCACCTTTAACCACGCCTTCTAACCAACACCACCACATTCCACACACTCCTCCCCGTCGACGGGGCCCCAGCGCCGCCTCGTGGCGCCAGAGTCCGGGGTTACAGGTGGCGAGTAACGGGTAATTGGGGGGAAAGGTTGGGTGAGATGGGAGCAGGAGCACATGGTCCAGACGACAACAAACGACGCATGCCAAGGTTGTGGCTGCTCGTGGTCATTGTCGTCGTCTTAGTGGTGAGTTGCGACTTTCCCGAGTATTCTGTCCCCAGCCCACCGGCCCCGAACTTCATCTCGGTCTGCCAACCGCCCTCCCGCTCCCCAGCCCGGGCCCCCGTCTTTGCTGTCCCATCCATGCCCGCATTGCCTCACCTATACCCAAGTCTGGGCTCAGCGTGTGCGAGCATGGCCTGACCGAGACGCTTCCCCGGCGCCGGTGCCATGTCAATTTATCTGCATGTTGTTTTGTTTTTTTTTCCTTGTGAAAGGGGGGTAAAAAAGAAACCCAATTCTCCATCCCCAGCGGCAAGTGCATCATCACATCACCAATGTTCTCTTCGGATCCCAAGGAAAGGCAACAGGCCGTTGGGGTGGCCCAGCTCGGCGTATTAGCGGAGCCCCAAAAGCTTCCCCGCAGAAGCTCCAGTTTACCTTCTGTACACTGCGGCTCACTGCTCTCGATGTCCTGAAAAGCCACCGAGCCGATGGGCCATCTCCAGGCCCAGTCCCTGCACACACCCCCATGGAACCCCCCCATGGCACACGACATGCACCCCTGTCATACCCACTTCGCCCGCCATTGGAGTGTACCAAAGCCACTGACACAGAATCCGTCAGCTCTCAAAGCTCGTCGTCTTCGGCGACGCCAAGGTCCAGTTTCTTTTGGCCCAGCTGGTCTTTATACCCTCCTCCTCCTCGCCGTTCTCCTCCTCACCCTCACCCTCTCCTCTCTCTTGTCCTCTCACTCCTCCCTCACTCCTGTCGCCTGCCCTCGCCCGCTTCGATCCTGTTTGTAAACCTCGCACTCCTATCCAAAGCACTGCGCCGCCGCCGTCTCGACCCCTCACCATGGCTCTCGCCGAAGAGACCAAGAGCATTGTCGCTCAGTTCGACTTTACCGATGAGGACCTAAACCGTCATGTGGACGAGTTCTTAAAACAGATGAGTACGTTTCACTCCTCGCCCGCAATGCGCAATGCGCCGCAATTTTCTTTAAGCTTCTTACCCATCATCGCCATACGTCATGACACCCAAAAAACTAATTTCCCTCTCTCACAGGCGATGGCCTCGAGTCCGACAAGGCCACCTTGGCTCAGATCCCAACCTATGTCACTGGTGTCCCCAATGGCACCGAAAAGGTGAGCAGCTGCCATTGAGCGCTCCGCGGTAAGGACTCTCGACTGACATGTGAACTCGCCGCAGGGCCTCTACCTGGCTGTTGACCTGGGCGGCACTAATTTTCGCGTGTGCTCCGTCATGCTCAACGGCGACACCACCTTCAACCTAACCTACAACAAGGTCGCTATCCCCAAGGAGCTCATGGTCGCCAAGACGGCCTCGGACCTCTTCTCCTTCCTGGCCAAGCAGATTGAGCTGTTCCTCCGGGAGCACCACCGAGACCACTTCGAGAGCCACATTCGCCGTCGCAACACGCGCAGCACCGCTGAGGGATTCCGCGACGAAAACATCTTCCGCCTCGGATTCACATTCAGCTTCCCCGTCCAGCAGCTCGCCATCAACAAGGGTCTGCTGATTCGCTGGACCAAGGGTTTCGATATCCCAGATGCCGTCGGCAAGGATGTCTGTGCCCTTCTCCAGACAGAAATCGACAAGCTCCACCTCCCCGTCAAGGTCGCCGCTTTGGTCAACGACACTGTCGGCACTCTCATGGCTCGCTCGTACACTTCCACCGGCAAGAGCAAGTCTGTATTGGGAGCCATCTTCGGTACCGGCACCAACGGCGCCTACATTGAGAAGACGAGCAACATCAAGAAGCCTATTCCTGGCGAGTATGACGACACGACTGGCGAGATGGTCGTCAACACCGAGTGGGGTTCCTTTGACAACACCCTCAACGTCATGCCCTCAACTCCATGGGACAAGGCACTTGATGAGCAGAGCGTAAACCCTGGGTTCCAGATGTTCGAGAAGCGCGTCTCTGGAATGTTCCTTGGAGAGCTTGTGCGATTGGCCGTTGCCGACATGATCAAGGACGAAAAGACGTCGCTATTCCGCGACCTCAACTCGAGCACCAACGACTGGTCCACCACCACCAACATCGCCGCCGACTCTGGATTCCACAAGCCCTGGGGACTGGACAGCGCCATCATGTCAGTCGCCGCCGCCGACAACACCCCAGAACTCTCTACCCTGCGCCAGGCGCTCGAGGGTCTTCAGGTCTACACTCCCTCACTAGAGGATGCGCAGGCCTTCAAGTCCATTGCCTTTGCTGTCGGCCGACGAGCAGCCAGGCTATCTGCAGTTGCCATTGGCGCTATTGCGATCCAGTCCGGCAAGCTCGACGACCCCAACGAGGAGGTTATCGACATTGGTGTCGACGGAAGCTTGGTCGAGCACTACCCCTACTTCCGAGACATGATCCACGAGGCTCTCGCTTCCATCGAAGCTATCGGCCCCAAGGGCGCCGAGAAGATCCGCATCGGCATTGCCAAGGACGGCAGCGGCGTTGGCGCCGCCCTGATCGCCCTGGTTGCTGCCAGCCGAGAGCACCCCGCCGATTACATTGAGGATCTCCGATCCCAGGCCAAGACCTCGCGAAGACCTAGCGATGCATTTGGTATGTACTACTATGATCCCAGCTCGCTTGACAAGATTGCTAACCGTTCTCTCTTAGCTGAGGATCTCCCTGTTAACAACACAACGCTGCTGGTCGGCGGCATTCTTGGTGTGGTAGCAGCCGCTGCTCTCTGGTGGGCTAAGCGTCGTTGAAAAGAAAAATGAAAGCATCTCCTTTTTTTTATAGCCTTGTTATTGTTTTAGGGCGGTTCTAGGTCTGCATTATACTGCATCTAGGAGGTTATTCATCGTCGTGGGGTCTCGGCGTCTTCGTCTCTGTACTATTTCCCTATGACGAACAAACTTGTACATATCATTCACGGAGGGTTTATGAAGCGCTGGATGAGCGGCATTTGTCGACGAGGTGGCTGGAATGTGATTCGGATTTGTATGAGCTGATGGCATACATGAGATTTCTTCTTCTATCATATTTTATTCATCTAAAATAAGCTGTGATATGTGTAGACTTGAAAGAGCCCCCCCAAAAAGCATGTGATTTCTTCGCGATGACCCCTTCTATAAAACTGATTCCATTCCAATTGATAAACACTATTGCATCTCGTCATGATTCTTTATTAATGCATATTCTCTCGTTTATTGCCTGTTACATGTACAACCTGTTACATGCTCCATCCACCCACATGTCGTCTAGTTGTTTCCAAAGGCGGCGGCCGGGTACGAACGATCGCGCTTCTTGCGCGCGGCAGAGCTGCTTCGCGAGCTCGTAGTAGATTCGGAGATGATAGTGGCGGACGGGGACTGCTTGAGGCGACCGGTGGCCATCATGTCCTCGGGCAAATCATTCCACTCAGTCTCGGCCCTCTGGTTCTGGTAGGACTGGCCCGAGGTCGTGCGAGGCAGCGGGGGTGCATTTGGTCCCCTCGGGGGTCCAGACATCGGGGGCAGGTTGAGAATGGCGGCCGTGGTGCTCGGAGGGACGGAGCGCGGGGGTGCTGCCGCCGAGGTGGCGCTGGAGGCCGGCGAGGGCAGCGAGTTGCGGACGGCGGCGCTGACGGGTCGGGTGACGAGCCACGCAGAGTCGGGACGGAGCTTCATGTAGTAGCCATTAATGGCGGGCTCCTCGCGCTTGAAGCCGCGCCCTTCGTACCACTTGAGACCGTCCTCGTTTTCGGTCCAGACATGCGCCGTCACAGTGGTCACGTTGGCGTCCGAGTCAGCCACGGCGGTGGCGACAATGTTGTCCAGAGCGGCATTGACCAGCCCCAGCGAGCGGTAGGGAGACAGCAGGCAGAGGGACTGGATGTAGAGGTTGTGGTTCACGGCACCGTCGTCGCCGGGGGCGCCGTTGATGAGAGCGGGCTCGACTCGGCAGACGATGCCGCCGACAACCTTTGGCTCGGCGCCGTCATGAGCCCAGGTGATGACGCGAGAAAAGGGGCCCGAGTTGGCCGGGTCGACGGCGCGCTGGTAGAAGCTGTCCGGGTAGCTGACGGGGAGGAGAAGGGCGTTGATGCGGCGGAGGGCGTTGACGTCGCTGCCCGTGACGGGGCGGATGCAGGCTTCGCGGGGCAGATTCGCGGGGAGGGGCGGGATGGTGTACCCGGCAGCGGATTTGGACGAGGTCGGCGGGGGGTTGTTGCTGATCTCTGGTTCTTGGCTTTGCACAGGTGCACCAGCAGCCGGGGGAGGGGACAGAGTCGCCGTCGAGGTCGGAGGAGCAGCAGAGTGAGCGGGTGTTGTCGAGGGCGGAGGATTGGCGAGTTTCGACGAAGGAGGCGGCGCGTACTTGGGTGTTTTGGCTTGGAAGAAGGATCGGATGGAGAGCTGTGCGGGTTTCGTAGTCGGGAGAGACATGATTGCACGATAGACAGGATGGCAACAAGAAAGAAGGAATGAGGAACGACAGAGCCAGAGACAGAGAGAGAGAGACAAGAAGAAGAGAGATCAGCGGGGTTTCACTGAAGTGTGTAAGAGGAGTAGAAGAGGCAAAAGGAAAATGTTGAGGACGGACGGACGGACGAAGAAAAAAAAAACACGACCGCGGTTCGTTTCAAGCTATCGGCCGGAGATGGCTTGGAGGTGAGGGCCAGAATTTACGTTTACGTCGAAGCTCTGGGACCATGAAGATCCATTGGCCACATGCCCAACTACCATTTGCAGCAACTTGCTGTTGCGCAGAGAGCCGCTCGCAGCAGTCATTCGTCATGAGCCTCGCCGCCACAGGTGTCTCGGATGCCGCAATGGGCACCCCGCTAACCCTGCTCCCCCGGGAGCTGAACGGAGAACGGGGCATAGAGCTGGGCCGCTGTGGCCCTGTCCCCTGAAAGCCCGCCGGAAGAATCCAGAAGGGCCAAAATTACAGCGGGAAGCGTGCTAGCGCAGCACAATTCCAGACAGCGTGTTAGTGGGGTTAAGGGGAAGTTTAATTAGGGGGCTCGTCCTCCCCCAATTACCCTCCGCAGTGCGCGCGCCGTCAACCCCCCGTGTCTACACACGTAGCCTTGATGGATTGGATCGAGGCACCCGTAGGGCTCCCTCGCCCTCGGTGGGTGCACCGCCTGTCGGTGGACGTGTTCCCCGGGTATAGATGCATCCTCTTGCGCGCTTGCAATGGGGTAAAGAGCTGGCCTCGAGGAGGGGGATGTGCGGTGCGTGGCGCATCGCCACAGGAGCCATTGGCGGGCGGCATGAGCACCTGCAGGCGCTCAACGCAGAGGCGGCGATCCAAGTGGCCATGGCCATATGGGATGCTCTGCGCGCATTAAGCAATTGCTGCTAAGTGGTGGACATAGAGCCGGCGAGGACAATTCCCTTTGCGACTGTAATGGTCTTACATCATCTTCGGGTGAGATTTTTATTCTCGGTTGACTTGGTCGTATTCCCGGCGTTGCTGTTGGTCTCTGTTCCATGTTGATGTTTTTTTTTTTCTCTCTCTCTCTAATGCTGTTCCGAAATGATCCCTGTGGCCACCGCGCTCAGCGCCCAGTAGCAGGCGGTGCTCTTCTTATCTGACAGTCCACTAAAGAGTTTCCCCCGACCTCAACTAACTCAACAGGGGAAACAGTGGACAGTCGTCATCTTCCAAACCTCGAATGCCATTGTCTCGGTCACCTTCACGTTTACTTTTTTCTCCTCCATCCCTCTCTTACATCTGAAAAACCCCAATCACGTCACTACCCAAAGGTCAATTTTTTTTTTTGCACCCATGGATTTGGTCTTTGTTTCAAACAATGACAGCTAAATAGAGGAACAAACAGGAACCAAAAAAAAAAGGAGCCCTTGTTTTATCAATTTTACCTCACTTAGCCTTGACTTCACTTTTGCTTCACTTTTACGCTTTTTGAATCATCTTTCTTATTTAACTGCATGCAACGAAATTTCATGCAAAGTCCTTACCGACTCTTTATTTCCGCAACTCGCTATTCGTCGCTCTCACAGGCCGGGAGCACTTTTCCTCTTCTCATCACTTGCCCATTTTCTCGCCCCGGCGACCGACCGGTATTGAACCCACACCCCCCCCTCCACCCGGTAGCGCTACCGCCGCCCGTCGCTCCCTCGGCTTCATCACACGATTTCAGTTACACACCCTCCCGCTGAGAAATCCGTCAGCCTTGGCCAGGTTTTTTCTCCTTTGGCGACTCGGCGACACCATGAATGCCTCGACGGGCAGGGCGAGCATTATTCGCGCTCGCGATGATGCCGGCAGCATGGACAAGTTGGTAAGCATCCCTTCTCTCTCCAGTCTTTGGCCAGCCTGCTGGTCTTCCCTTTTGTCGCGGCTGGCGCACTTGGCTCGCGGCCCATGATGGCCTCCCATCGTCATGGGCATTTTGCATCGTGCCCCCATCACAACACGCCTGCATGGCATCCTGTCGCACTGTCCCCTCCTATCCTGCTGCTTGGCCTCGCATGATCGCTGACCATTGTCGTGTCGTTGATTGGGACAGGCACATGCCATCCTCGACGATGTTCTCTACAACGTCATTTCCGATCTCTTGATGAAGACGCACCGCGAAGAGAAGCAGGCAAGGGCCACCACAGCAGCTATCCGAGTCGAGAAGCTGGCCTCCGATGCCTCCGATGCGTCGACGCCCGATTCCAAGCCTGATATTCGCATCGAGACGGACGCCGCCATCTACGAGGACGGCAAAGTGCTCCTCAAGGGCAACCCGCTCAAGACCACGTCCGAGATTCTGTGCCCCAAATGCCACCTCCCGCGACTGCTGCACCCGACGGACGGCAAGGGCGCGCGGAAACCCGATCCGAGCATCATCTACTGCAAGAAGCACCCCTACATTGACAAGCCCGGGTGCGACATCTACGGCCAGAGCTGGGTCGGCCCCGGTCCCGGGCGCGGCAAGAAGAAGAAGGACATGGAGAAGAACGCGGACACGCCCACGCCGGAGCAGCGCCCTCCCAACGTGCTCTCGTTCCCGTCGGCGACGTGTAGCAAGTGCAAGCGCTGCATTCTCGTGACCCGACTGAACAACCACATGGGCTCGTGCATTGGCAACAGCGGCCGCAACGCCAGCCGTGCCGCAGCCCAGAAGCTGAGCAACGGCGGATCGCAAAACGACACTCCCCCGTCGTCCCAGAAGGCGACGCCGACGCCCGGATCCCGCGCCGCCAGCCCCAAGAAGCGCGACGCGGGAAGCGAGGACGAGGAGGAGTCAGAAACCAACCACAAGCCCAAGAAGCAGAAGCTGAAACCCACGCCCCTGCCGCCCACCAACAAGAAGGTCATCATCAAGACGAAGCCCACCCTTAAAAAGGAAAAGGTCAAGAGCCTCTCTTCGCTGAGCCAGGAGACCAAGGCCAACTACGACGGCGTCTCGGTGCCTCCCAAGAAGCCCACGGCCAAGGGCGTCAGCCCTATCAAGAAGCTAAAGGTTGGCAGCAAACCTCCGCTGGGCTCGCCCAAGCCAAAGGTCAACAGCATCCGCGACGCCGACGGGGAGTCGGAGTCCTCAGGCACGCTGTCATCTCCTCCCGCGCCCCAATAGAAGACGGGCGGGGGATTGGGTGTCAGCCATCCGCCTCCTCCCAGCTACACGAAACATTCCTGACTTTTGAACTATTTTCACGGTACACATATACACACACACACAAAACGCGGAAAAATACCCTCCCCTTTTCAATGGCACTGTGTTGCCGGGACCTCTTTATTTTATTATTGGGAACAGCGTTTTGCTCGCCAGCACCAGCCTGGCTTTTCACTGGCTTCATCTCCGGATTCTTTTTTTCTCGGAGGCTGGTTGGATATGATAGAGGCATGTGGCATGGGGGTTTGCGAAGAAAGGGGAGTGAGAGGAGCTCGTCTATTCTGCGTTAATGGCTTTTCTTTTTGCTTCTTCTTCGTTCCTCGTTTTATGCGGTCTTGCAGAGCTCCCTTTTTTTTTGCTTTGGTCTGTTTTTTTCTCTCTTCAACTTCAACTTCATTTTCTATCTGTATTATTCTCCCAAAACAAACACTGCATTGGTACGGGCGGTTTTTGGTTGGCCAGGGTCATTGGAGACCAGATCATTCACAGCATCCACGGAAAAACAAGGTCTGGGGCGTTGGGCGTCGTTGTATGTAAAGAATGGATATCTCGCCCAGAGCGTCAAGAGTGCATCCATCAGCTAATTTCTTCCCACCTGTGACTTTTTTTTGCGGGTTCAATGTGATTGATGTGTGTCATTGCTTGTTTTTGCCTGTTGACTTTCTTTTTGTTGTTGAGGGGCACTCTATGGAACTCCTAAAAACGCCAGCCCATGCAATCCAATTCTCGTTCAATGTATATATGTCTTTTTGAGCGCCAGTTTGTACGTTCCTGCTTCTCTCTCTCTTTGCAGAATGTCAATTCCTCCAGAAAGCCCGAAGTCTATCTGGACTTTTCTGTCTTTATCTTTTACCCTCTTTCTTCCTCTCACTCTCTCTTGCGTCTAGATCTCCTCCTTCTCATCAACCACTCTGGCCTTGACAATTTTGACAGGCTGGACAGGCTTGTCCTCGGGTCCCGTGGGGACGAGCCCCAGGCGGCGGACGACGCTCATACCCGACTTGACGCGGCCGAAGATGGTGTGCTTGCCGTCGAGCCAGGGCGTCGGGGCCAAGGTGACGAAGAACTGGGAGCCGTTGGTGTTGGGCCCCGCGTTGGCCATGCTGAGGATTCCGGCGCCCGTGTGCTTGAGCGACGGGTCGATCTCGTCCTCGAACTTGTCGCCGTAGATGGAGGTGCCGCCGCGGCCGGTGCCCGTGGGGTCGCCGCCCTGGACCATGAAGTTGGGGATGATGCGGTGGAAGACGGTGTCGTTGTAGTAGCCGCGCTTGGCCAGCGTCGTGAAGTTTGTGCACGTCTTGGGCGCGTGCTGCGTGTACAGCTCCAAGGTGAAGGGGCCCTTTTTTGAACGCGGGCGCATGTTAGCAGCTGTCTTTCATCTCGTCGTTTTTGGCGTTGTTGTTGTTATTGCGGTGCATGTTACACGGAAGGAAGGGGGAGGGGGTTTGGCGCAGTGTAATGGTCGCGCACTTACCATTGTCGTCTCAATCACAACGTTGGTCGCCATGTTTGCCTTGAGTCTTGGGGGTGTGTGCGTGGTTCTGGGGAGGAAGCTTGGTGTTTTTGTGGTCGATGAGCGACAGCTGCGGCGGCGGTGGAGGGGTCTTTCAAGAAAATGAGTTGCGACAGGTTTGCGCTTGGGGGAGGGACCGTTTGCTGCTATCGGAGCCTGCCATTGGCTGCTAGGAATCGGAAAGGACCCCTGCAAGGGTCCCCCCCACCTCAGCCCGATAGCCTCTGGCCAGTGATTCGCAACAGACGTCATCTCCCACAAGCTCTGTTTTTGTGAGTAACAGCTGCACGCATCTGCGCTGTCCGCCTTGCCCTCGGACACCTTCTTTCCTTGTTTTCTTTTCATGTGAAGAGGGGTGTCGATATTCTGGTGGCGGTAATACATCTTGGCTTTGCTGGAAATGTGGTGAAACCTCACAAAAATCCCCATCCTGCAGAGAGCTTTGTCAATGTGCTTTTGAGACCACGTTGCGACCCGAAAAAAAAGAAAACCACCATGTCGGACCCCGTCGCGATACCGCCCCAAGAAGACTTGGAGGCTTCATTTGTCGGTCTTAACTCTACAGTTCCGGATCAGGGATTTGCTTCCTACTTCAAGTACATCCAGGACCTCGACTTTCTTGTTCTCGAAGTCAACCTCATCCTGAGCGCCTTGGGTATCATCTACATTGGAGCTCATGCAGCTCTCCGGCGGCCACCGTCTGCAGCCCAGTCGAAATCTGACGAGTGCAGCAAGGATTGCAAGGGTTGCAAGCACTGCAAAAAGGACCGCGAGGATGAGCGCTTCGCCCAGGGCCTGGAGCCCTCGGACGCCATCATGTTCCCCATCATGGCAGGCATTGTCCTTGTCAGCCTGTACTACCTCATCCAGTGGCTGCAGGATCCAAACATCCTGAACAAGATTATTCGGTACTACATGTCCACCATGTCCATTGCCAGCTTGCTGTCTCTCTACTCCCACGGCATTGAGTTTGTCACGACGCTGGTGTTTCCCCGTTTCTGGAGAGGCAGGGACGGCTCCATTAGGCAAGTCGATCAGAAGACTCGATCCGTCCAAGTTTGCGATGATGTCGGAAACCCGACCACGGGAGAGAAGACTGCAAGCAGCAACCCGCTTCCTGGTCCTCTGTCCTGGCTGGCTCCAACTGAGAGGATGCGCAAAGCGCTTTGGGATGGTCGAGACCTGTTAACGCGACAGTGGGTTGTCAAGCTCTTCATCCACGGAGTCGGCAAAGAAGAGGGAAAGATCAAATTCGCTCACATGGCAGCCCTAGTAATGGCGCTGGGTACTGCCATTGCCTACTCGTCTACCTCGTCACCCTTCCTATCCAACATGCTCGGCTACGGCATGTGCTACGGCTCGTTCCAGCTACTGTCGCCAACCGACTATCTGACCAGCACGTTAGTTTTGGTGGGGCTCTTCTTCTATGACATCGTTATGGTGTTCTATACGTATGTTCCGTTTGGGAATCCTGCAGCTCCTCGTGTCATGAAACCGCTAACGCATATGCAGGCCATACATGGTGACAGTAGCTACGAAGCTGGACGCACCCATTAAGCTTGCATTTGAGGCGGGTGAGAGAAAGAGTATCCTCGGCCTGGGAGATATTGTGATTCCAGGCATGGTGATGGCGCTGGCCCTCCGGTTTGATCTGTGGATGCACTACTCGCGCAAAATCAAGTACGAAACTACCGATCTCAAGGTTGTGGAGAAGGACGCAACAAGCGGAGAGATTGTGACGAGAAGTGATGTCAAGCACAAGGAGGTCAAGGCAAGGTACGTCAACGCAAAAGGAAGCTGGGGCGACAGGCTCTGGGTCCGTGGAACCATGTTCCTTTGTCGGCCCAAGCAGCTTCCACCCGTTCTCGAGGCGTCACAGTTTCCGAAGACGTACTTCATTGCATCCATGGTCGGCTACCTGCTGGGGATGCTGGTTACATTGGCCATGCTATTGGTTTTCAAGCGCGGGCAGCCGGCGCTACTGTATCTCGTGCCGGGCGTTCTCGGATCTCTTTGGTTGACAGGGCTGGTGCGCGGGGAGATCAGGCAGATGTGGACATACACGGAAGACGGGAGCATCGACACCATCGATGTGGTGGTGGACCTGGACGGGGACGGCAATCCGGTCAAGACGATTGGCGAGCTCAAAGATGGTGTGGTTGACACGACCAAGAGCAAGGATAAGGGCGAGGACAAGGACAAGGATGAGGACGCAAAGAAGAAGGAAGAAGAGGAAAAGCGTGGTAGCACCACGGACGGTCACAAGGTGTTTTTGTTTTCGGTGGAGACGGAGTGATGGTGTTGATGGTGATGGGGTTGGTTGTCGGCTAACAGAGAGCCAATGAGATAGGGCGAGGCGTTGAAATGCAGTCACCTGACAGATTGCAGGAAATGATGGTAAAAGCTTGCCGCGTCTGTTTTTTCGTAAGCCGCGCGGGGGTTTAAAGGCGCTGCGTGTCAGGTGTGGGCGTGGGTGTTGCATGGGTAGCGGCGTGAACGTGAATTTATCGCCTTGAACTAGGCTGACATGATGCTGCGCTGCGCCTGTCGACCCAATCTGGATGCTTGTAAGCGCCATACATACCCATCTTTTGCGCGTTTAGACCACCCCCCCCCCCCCTTGAACTTTTCATGTTCCTTTTTTTTCTATGCCTCTCCTTCCGAATCAGGACTTTGATGGAAATCGCTCTCGCACGGTTCACCAAAAAAGTATATAAGGCAACCTGCATCCCGCCCCTTTCTGCCTGTCCTGAGGCCGTGTTACCATCCATCTCCCATCACCGCCGCTGGCAAATAGCTTCACGGTGCTTTTGGAGACCACCCCCTTCTCCTCTCTCCTGTTCCAAGCCCACACACTCCCCTTCCCCCAAAAAGTAGTCATCGTTACATAACTTTTTATCTTTATTTTGTTTTCGTCATCTCGACCATTAGGAACTCGGTCGGTCGAGGTAACGTCGGAGACAAAAAAGCCCATGGTTGTCTCAAGTCTGCACCTTGTTCACGTCGTCGGTCCGTCAACTCCCCCATAGGACCGAGGCGTCGTAGGATCCCCCGATCGCACAATCAGTAGGCGTCCATCTGTTTTTTATTTAATAGTTCCAGGTTTCCCCCTCCCAAAAACCCAAACCCATCTCCGAAGTTCCCTTTCCTTCTATCCCTCATACTTAGACAACCCTTGCGGCCACAACGGTGTCGGTCGCAGTAATTCCATTCACTCATCCCCGACATCTCTTGTCCATCCCTTCGGATAAGATTCACTCCTCTAGACCCCATCCGGCTCATCATCCCATCGAGTCTCTTCCATCACCCAACATCTATCCTTGCATCTGGTCAACTATCATCACCAGTCTCTTTGTCAGGGCACAAGCATAAATACCTGACTGTCCCCCGAACAACATAAACACATCATACTTCGTTCCTCTTCCTCCTCTTCCTCCTCTTCTTCTTCTTCTCCGGTCTCTTTTCAACCATCACCATAAACCCACCTAAGCATCCATATTCATCAAATGCCTAGCCAGGAGGCCCCAAACAACTCCATGTCTTCCAACAACAATAACCGCAAGCGTCTTCATGATGATGATGACGACGGCGATGATGATGCTGTCAATACCATCAATACAACTACACACGGTCGCGAGGTGAAACGCCAGCGAACCAACGATGATGATGGGGACGATGATGCCCTCATGCAATATACCCCCCGTAGCCCTGGACAGTCTCCGTCCCCATCCATCAACCTCTCCGATGAGGAACTTCTTGACGACGTCGAGGTTGACCTCGACGACCTCGAGACCATCTCCGAACATGAAATGGAGGAGCTCGAGGAAAGCATCGGCACCGCCGACCTGACCAACGAAGATGCCGTCGTCGAATCACTGGGCTTCACCGAGCCGGCCACGCCCGAGAACATCATCGAATCAATCGAGACGGACGATGATGATAACAATGACGACTACTATCGTCACATCGGCTCGTGGAGCGAGCCATCTTCTCAACAGACGGTCGGCAGCAGCAGCAGCAGCCACCTATCTGCGTCTGGGCCCTCTCACCACCAACGTCTGTCGGGTCAGCGTACGTCTCGACGACGTCAAACCCAGTCGCGCACGGCACGCATGGCACGCATGGCGCGCATGCCCTACTACCATCTTCCGAGATGGAACCAACAAAATTGCGGCAAAGAATACTTCCGCCACGCCTTGTCTGACGCTTGGGACTCTGAAGAAGAGTTCTAAACATGAACCGCGAGGCACAAGCACAGTCCGGAATGAAGCTCACCATGTTCTTTTTCGTACATGTCTTTTTTATTTTTGGCCCTCGATGGATGGGATGGGATGGAATACCTTCACTGTACGTGCTTTGTTATTGGCGTTTTGGATTGCAAAGTAAAAAAGAAACCGAAATACATGTTTTGGATTGTACTGCTGCGGACAAAAGGGAACTCACACAAACCCCCAGGCGTTAATGGGATCGGATTTCTTACTTTTTCAAGGGCTTTTTTTTTTTTTTTTTTTCTTTTTTCCTTCTTCATGGGACAGTACCCGGGATGGAGTGGTTGGTTCACAGAGTGCTGTTGCTGCAAGTTTCTCTTTAGATTGAGGAAAATCACTCTGTCACATTACATAGGAAGTTAAAAGCACGGTGGAATTAAGTATTAACATTATCTATCTGTGCATCCTCTTGGTGACGCCACTCTCGACTTGCTTCCACAACAATAAAAACAATAAATTAAAAACACTTAGATTAAATATTAGCCAAGTACTTTCTTGTTGTTGTTTTTTGTCTTTGTTTCGAATTTCTTCGGTTGAATTAGTTGCGCATTGAGTCTGTATCGGTTGGCCTTAAGAATCGCCATTAATCCCCCACACCACGCAAAGGTTCAGACTCTCGTAGGGGTACCCTCCCCCCGGTTTCCGTGCCCTCTCTTTGTTCTGACAGTCGGCGGCGAACAAAAGGAGCTGTCCTCCGGGCTTCCTCGGGCGAAGAAGTTATAAATTTTTTTGGTAAGATTTTATCGGTATAGGCGCCCAACAATCGGCGTTAAGATGGGCATAGACATAAAAGTGAGACGTGGCAATTGCGAGGCATCTCAACACCCGAGGCGAAACTCTTCTGGTCTTGGTCAACTCTGCCGCTTCCTGTGAAGGGTGGTGCAGCAAAAGAGTTGTGGCACATGACCATTCAGTGAAAAGTTCCATCCTCGAGCGGAAAACTAATCTCCTCGCGGCGCCAACGCCCCTTTCTTCGCTAGGCCCGCGAGCTCTTCCAGCGGATTCGCATCGTTGGCGGTGCAGAAACCGTCGTAGCGCAACTACGCCAACGGATCATCGACGCTTCAGGCTCAGCGGTAAATCATCCAGCGGTATAAAAAAGTTTGGAGAATAAAAAAGAGAAAAAAGGTTTAAAAAGTCGAAATCGAGCCCGTCCGCAAACAAAGCATCCGAAAAAAGGGAAGCAAAGGGAAACTTTGTGTTATCGGGCAGGCATCGGTGTTGGTAAATGATTCTCAACCGCTTCCAGGCTGGCGCCCCGCCTTCAGCAGGAGAATCCTTCTCTTTGGGTGTTGATTGTCGTTGAAATGGAAAGAGGATATGAAGAGGGGGAAAAAATGCTTCTACGCTTCAGGGGATTTTCAGAGGCTCACCCTTCCAGCGGAGCAAAAAAAGGCTCTCCAGGTCATCGTGGCGTGGTTGCAAGTGGTCCAGCGATGGGGAGAGCAGGATTGAAGGAGCTGAGTCGAAGGAGTGGGATTTGGCAGAAAGGACAATCGACTCGACTGCAGGATTGTTTTCCTTTGCAGGGAGAACTGAAGCGAAGGAGGAAACCCTGCAGAGTGAAGAGCAAAAAAAGAGAGGGGAGAAGAGGGATTCACGTCTACAGTTATATATACACTGTTTGCGGTGTTGCACGTGGGTGCTGCTGCTATTTTGAGAAACTGGAAGTCGCAACTAAGTTTTGCCCCAACTGCCCGCAACTGCCTCAACTACCCTGCAACTTTACAGCTTACTACCCGCGCCGCACCGCCCGCCAGCCACGGGCCATGACCTCTCCGGCGCTAGCGCCCAGCGCCGGTCCGGAGAGGCTGACGCTCTTCTCACACAAGCTCCGCCGCAACTCGACGCACACCTCAAACACACGACGCCTCTCCCCGTCCATCATGACCTGATACACCGCAACAAGCACAATCAGCACGTAGCTAGCCGCCGCGCCTGGCTCCCTTGATTGATATTGTTACTTTTATTTTATCTCGTTTTGTCTTTTCATTCCACTCCTGTCCTCTCCATCGTTCGTCTCAGGCTCTCTCTCTGCCCCTCCTGCCCCTCCCCCGCCTCGCCTCGCCTCGCATCTGGTCTCGACCTCTTTTCCCGCCGTTTCTGCTGGGTTTCAGACCTCACATGAAATCATGACGACCCCTTCCGCTCCCGCCCCAACCGTTATCCAGTGGGTGCTCGACACCCGGCCGCTCTGGACCACCGCCCACAAGACTAGCGACCTCTCCACCGTTGTAAGTACCTCTCTTTCCCTCTCTCTTCAATCCCCAGTTGCATCAGAAACCCTCCCCCGCCAAACCGCCCTTCCTGGCTGATACGCAAATATTGAAACGGGGATATAGGCCTCCCGCGCGCTTGCGCTCCTGACCCTTGAAGAGCAGGGTAGCGTCCTGCGCTACTATCACGCTCGCGACGCAAAGCTCGCTCTGGGCTCGGCCCTCATCAAGCGCTACGCCATCTCCCGCTTCTGCGGCGTGCCCTGGGAAAAGGCCGTCCCCGTGCGCGATGACCGCACCAAGCCCGTCTTCCGCATGCCTGATGGCTCTCAACCCCTCCTCTTCAACGTCTCCCACCAAGCCGGCCTCGTCGTCCTCTTCGCCGTCCACAACCCTCCCGCCGGCCTAGCCATTGGCGTCGATGTCGTCAGCCCCCAGGAGCGCCGCGACCGCGACCACCACAGCATCGTCACTGAAGGCTGGTTGCGCTACGTAGACATCCATGCCGACGTTCTTTCGCCCCTCGAGGCCGCCGAGCTCAAGCACCTTAGCCCTGGTTCCACCATTGACGGCCGTGACCGCGTCTTGCGCTACTTTTACTCTCTGTGGTGCCTGCGCGAGGCCTATGTCAAGATGACAGGCGAAGCTCTCCTCGCTCCCTGGTTGGCCGACCTCGAGATGCGCGGCTTTGCGCCCCCCGAGGATAAGCTGACGACCCAGGAGATTTGGTTCAAGGGAAAGCTGGTCAAGGATGTGCGGATAGCCTTGGAACCCCTCCTCGACGATTACATGGTGACAACGGCCGTGCGCAAGGGATACAATGGGGAATACATTGATGTTGGCGAGTTTAACAACTTGGATATCAAAGAGTTGCTAGAATTCGGCGAGGAATCTGCCGATTTAACATCGTAATCATGAGCTCCGAAAAAAATAATAATAATGATACGCCATGATTTATGACATCGTAGAACATTCATTTCCACAGCGCTGAGAAATTCACATCAATTTCACTGACATATAAAATTTTACTTTATTTCATTCTTCTTCAAGGCATCGAGGTTGTCCCATAGTCGCACCTAAAAGTTCTTGCCGAAAAAGCTGAGGACGGTCTTGTAACCGCGCTCATACTCCTCCTTGACACGGGCATCCTCGAGGTCGGCACGGGCGGCCATCCAACCGTGGATCTGGTCCTCAAAAATCTCGACGTGCTTGGGGACAGAGAGCTTATCCTCAAACTTCTTCACGTCTTCAGCCACCTCGTCCTTGGAGGCCAACAGAATCGTGGGAATCTTCACGCCCTCGGCGTCGCTGGGGTCAACCATAGCAGGGTGGATCGAGGCTGCGACGGAGAAGGGGTTAGTTTCGGCCTTGGTAGCGAGAGCCACGACCTTGCCACCCCAGCAGTACTAAACAAACGTCAGAGCCATTCGCGGAAGCCGCCGGAAATATGAGACACAGGGAAACTTACACCGAGAATGCCGGTCTTGGTGATGGAAGAGTCCTTGGCCTTGACAGCCTGGACGTAATCGGGGACTAGGCCAGCAATCTTGGGAGGAGGGTAGGTGCCGAAGAAGGCGCCCAAGTCCTTCTGCTTCTGCTCAGTGTCCGGGGGGTACCTAAAGGAAATAGGTAGAAGTGAGCATCATTCTGGGAGCCTAAAGAAAGCCACAGCTCGTCTTGAAAGTCTTACCACTCAATAGGGCAGGGGTTGCCCTTGAACCAGTCGGGAATGAAGACCTTGTACTTGTTCTCATTGTCGCTGTGGGCGAGAATGTCGGCACCCTGGATAGTCTGGTCAAAGTAGCCAAAGATGTCGTAGATAACAACGATGGCCTTGGTGGCATCAGCGGGGCCAGTGACGTCTGGTTGGGGGAGCTCGAGTTAGCTTCCTGCTGTTCATCTTGCCATGGTCAACATACAAGTCCTGTAACCGCCAATTTCCTCGTAGGAGCCCCTGGCCTGGTAGCCCTTGGAGACGACCGGAGGGATGTTGCAGCAGGCCTGGCTGTGGCCGGAGGTTGCGGGCATAGTCGCCATGGTGGGCAATGTTTTGTTCGTCCGAGGTTGTGGTGGCGGGGTAGCTGCGAAGCTTGAGGGGGAGCTTGATATGGAGCTGTTAGCTTAGAGCTCCTGCGACATAGAAAAGTCAATGCAAACCGATGATTCGCGCCGCAAAAATACCAACCTTTTTGATGCAGAGACCAAGGCTTGATGCGATGGGCTTGCGGAGTTAAAAGGGAGAAAACGGATGCTGCTGCAGATAGCTGAATCAACTATGGATGGATAACACAAGCAGCTGCGGGGGAAGCGGGTATCCCACCTTCCTGTGGCTTCTGGTGAGGGCGGGGGTGATGTCACCATCATTAACTACGAGTTGCGCTTTCCCTCGTCATTCTTCATCATGACACATGTGTTCCTGTGGCATGACGGAATGACGCAAAACGGCCAGTTCCATTGGAATCTGATCCATTTGTTGCATCAAAACCCGCTGATTCAATCCCAGATGCGACGGGATCTCCTGTCTCATCCGGCCACTCCCACTTACCCATCTGTACTTGTGCCCCTCCCGATTCCGGCTCCCGGCTCCCGGTTCTGCCTCGGTGGAGACTTGACTAAAACATTATTATTAATTGCCTTCAATTGATCACGAGAAGAGCTCATTCTCAAGAACCATGTAATTTCCATTTGATACAACTTAATGTCATATATAGACTGGCGGGTATGCTGTTATCCCCCCGCATCATTCCTAGGTACACGGATCCTCCCCCTGTGATTCTCCCCATGCTACTACTGCTCATGAGTCCATTTCAATGCCGCTCGCTAAACTGGATGAAAAAGGGACACAAAGAGAAAAAAAAACAAAGCTGAAACTCCGTAGGATGCTATGATGCAGCTATTCCCGTCCTATGCTCGGCCACAGACGTACCGCCGCTCCTCGTTCCTTTTGACCAATCCTAGAAACGCCGTAAGAAACACAAAAAGGAATGACCATGTCGTTCCATCATTAGCCTTGGCTATGGCTCTCCCAGTCTCTTTACCTGACTGGAGAGTTGGGACTGAGTCCTCCCATGCGACGCACCACCATCTGCATCTTCTCGATGAGCTCTGGGATACGATATGGCTTAACCAACACGTCGTCGCACCCCGCTTGCTTTGCTTCCATTACTTGCTCAGGCCGGGCATTGGCTGTCACAGCAATGATCGGGATTCGGCCGCCTGAGGCGCAGAATACCTCGCCGTTCTGCTCCAACTCTCGGATGTGCCGCGTGCATGTCAAGCCGTCTTGAATTGGCATTTCTATGTCCATCAAGACCAGATTGATAGGCATCGGGATCGAAGACGAGCCAGTTCTCGAGGACGACAAGCCAACACCAACACCGAGGCCGACCTTGGCAACAGCTCCTTGGTGTCGATGAAGCTTCTCGAGTGCTTCGATTCCATGATTTGCCACGTCTACAGTGTATCCTCGATCCGTAAGACCTCGTCGAGTGATTTGCTGATTGATCAGATTGTCTTCTACAATGAGGATACCATCCAAACGAATGTTACCGCCGGGGTTCTGGTGTCGCTGCAGACGAATATCGCGCAAATTTAATGCCCGCTTGCTTTCGGCCGCTTCGGCTGCATCGGTGCTTGCTACCAGCTTGGCAGCAGCGACAGCAGCCAGCGCCTCGTTTCTCGACTCCTCGCTGGGGACGTAGGCTTCAATATAAAACGCAAAAGTTGAGCCAACGCCTGGCTCGCTGGACACACCGATCGCGCCATTTTGCAGCTCCGTAAGCCGCCGCGAGATGAAGAGACCCAGTCCAGAACCTCCATATTTGACATGCGTCTTCGAACTCGCTTGCACAAACTTGTTGAATAGATTTCCTTTTTCTATCGAAGTCAACCCTTGGCCCGTGTCCATGACTTCAAATAAGAGGTAAACCGGGTTAGTCCTGCCTCGAAGCGCAGGCTGATCATATTCTTCCGATACGTCGCAGAACCTGGGAATAAAATCGACCTTGGTCATATCACGTCGAGGTGGGTGTTGTGATCCCTTGACGCAGATCTTGACATTGCGAGTTGCGCCGGACTTTGTGAATTTCAATGCATTGGTTAGGAGATTGATGAGTACTTGCTTGACTCGCGACGGATCAAGATCCAGGTAGTCATATCCTAGATTCTTGTATGATTCGTCCACAGTCGAAGTAAGCTCGATATCCACTCGGCGAGCCTCAACCTCAAACATTTTCATGGCATCATTCACGATTTGGATCGGGTCTACAGTGCACGGGGTCACCGCCAAAAGCTTGGAATCGAGTTTGGACATGGTAAGAATGTCATCAACAATGCGCTTTTGGTGCTGTGCGCAGGTAACGATGGTCTCGGCATTTTCGATGCTGTCGTCTAGTAGTCGCTTTTCTTCGTCGGACCTTTCTTGCCGGGGACTCTGATTCGGCGTGTTGGCATCTGCTCGGGTAGGCGTAAGAGGCACTGGGTTATCAATGAGATCCTGCACCTTCGAAAGGGAAGCGATGATGGCATCTGTGCAGTGTAAAATGGCGCTGAGAGGGTTTCGCATCTCGTGAGAAGTCATGTCAATGAAATTCTCTTGCTGTCGTCTCGACTCGATGGCTTCTTCCTTGCGCGATGTTTCCTGGTCCAGCTGCCACTTCTGCAGCGACACATCGCTGAGGCAGCCAGTGAACGACAGTATTACACCATCAGAGCTTTTCACGGGCATAAATGTCGCTAGAACCCATCGGGAACTAATTCGAGGGTTGCCCTCGCTGTCCTCGGTGACCCAAGGCGACTGGAGTCGGAACTCTGCAGTCTGGGGGCGTCCCGACTTTTCTAGTTCCTCGAGACTCTTTTCAAGGACGACCAGGTCCTCTTCCACGACGCATTCGGGCCAGGGCTTGACTTCAACGTTGGTAAGATCAACCTTGGGCACACCTGTGAGCTCCCAGAACAAATTGTTTGCGCTGAGTAGGCGTCCATCCATGCTCATATCGTACATCCCGACAGTTGCGAACTCGGCCAGGCGCTTCAGATTTTCTGCCTCTTGTGCTCGTCGGAGGGCTACTTCGGTGGCCTCCTTTTGCACCGTTACGTCGGTGAGACACGTCAAGATCCGAATCACGCTGCCGTCGGATGCACGCTCTGCCTTGAGCGAGGCTAGAATGTGGCCAACGACCCGACCATCTAGTCCCGGCAGAGTTGCAATGGGAGATTTGAGACCATCGAGGCCCAAGCTATGTTCGTTCCGCAGAATCCGATATACGAACTGGATGTCATCCCTTTCTTCAATCTCCTTGTATGCTTGGATGACCATGGGCTTGTCCTCTTCAAATACGGACTCCAGAAGAGCCCCGTGGCTAATGGTGCCTCTTGGGTAGCCGGTGATGCGATGCCAGGCGTCGTTTGCAAAGGTGACATGGCCATCGGGATCAACAAAGCACATTCCCGCAGGAATGAAATCAGCAACAGCTTTAAGAGTCTGAACAGACCTGTTGGCCTGTTCTGTTTGATACTCTAGCCTCTCCTTGAGCATGGCGTTGGCAGAAGCGGCTTGTTCCGCAACGTTGCGTCTTCGTCGTGTTTCTTCCTCCAATAACACTGTTGATGCGAGTGAACTGGCTAATTTTTGGTTGAGGAGTGAGATAAACTGTCGATAGTCGTTGTCGTACGGCCGGCGTGGGTTTAGACCCAAGAACAATATCCCCATTACGTCTTCCTCTTTGGTAGGGCGAATCGGGCAAATGATGGCGGCTTGGCAGGGATCGCCGAATCCGCGCCATTCAAGTCCATGAAGTAATCTCTCTGGCAAGGTATCATTGTTAGTTTCTAGGAGGAGGGGGTGGGGTGATTTGAGAGATTCGCGGAAGATGGGTGCGAGGCCATCATCGGAGTCCCGGAGGTTAAGGATCGGAGGGGCAATATGATGATTCTCTGGAACACCCAATGACCCTTCTAAGCGACAGGTCCTTGGACATCCGTACTTTGACGTGGAGGAATCGCCGTCGCCATCATCTCCAACCGAGTAAATGAATGCCAGCGGAGCATCATAGGTTGGACTCCAGCGCTCAAGTTCCTCGATTGCCTTGGTCCAGTAGGATTTGACATCCCGGGTCGAGACCAGCGCCTCGCCGAGATCGATCAGCATCTTCATTCGTCTCTCCCAGAGCCTCCTCGAAGTGGTATCAAGAAGTGAGTGCTGCACGCCCAGGCACTTCTTGTCGGATACAATAGGGACCATGGACCACTGTGCGTACGCTTCCTCGGAAGATCCATCCGGCTGGTCAATAAAGAATCTCGACTCATCTTCAACTACGGCACATTTTTTGAGGGGCGACGCTGTCATATTTCCCAGCCGCTCCTTGAGATGGGGCCATATTTCGATGGCCGAACGCCCCAAGCGCTCAGGGTGCTTGACACCACAGTACTTGGAGAAGGCCTCGTTAAAAATTGTGATGTAGTCCGGGCCCCAATAGAGAGCAATGGGCCTTGAATCTGAAATCACCTGGCCAAATGTCTGCTGCAGCTGCGGAGACCAATCATTCATAGGCCCTAGAGAAGTTGAATCCCAGTCCACGCTGCGGATAATGTCGAGGAATGGCTCTGTTTCGGAAGCGAAAATAGGGACCATGAGGCCTGGGGTGGAGTCGGACCGATGCATACTAGTCGCTTTGCCTTCCGAATTGCGCTGAGACGCGGCATCTAGAACTGGGTTGTGAGAAAATGTTCTCGCGGCCGTGGCGCTCCCCTCCTTCCACTCCAGTCGCTTCTTGCGCGGAGGATCAGAGGAAGGGGCGACCTCGTTGCCGCTCATAACGACCCATTGGCCGCACACGATGCTCCGCGTCCAGAAAATGCCGAAATAGGGCAGAGAGTGCTGGACTTCAGCGACGACGGAAGGTTCGGGTTCGGAATCAGAATTCGACGTCGGGGGTGGGTTCGTGACCCAGTTCCAGAAGGGGGAGTGAGAGGCATCGTTGGGGATTGAGCTGATGGATTGGTCAAGGGTGATGACGGCTTTCAGAGCTCGGTTTCGGTAAATTATGCTGCTGTGAGGGGCATGCGAGGGTGAGGAGAGCTGGACGACAAATGTTGGGCGAGGGTCGGAGCTGATGAGGTCGACAAGACCAAGAGACTGGAGCGACGGAACCATGCCAGCGCGCAATGTGAGGGTGGTGATTGGGGGCGGCCAGACAGATTCTGAGCGGATGCGGTCTGTTGAAGGCGAAAGCAGCTCAGTGGGTAGTGATGCGCATGAACAACCGGTGCTAAAAAGAGCGACGCGGTGAGAGGACCAAGGTTGGTGTCGTCATTCTAGTTGAGAAATCGCAGATTCGTTCGGGGGGTTGTCAGAAATCGCAGGGTGAGGGCAAGTCGGCGAAGTTAGCGATGCTGCCGTTGGTGTTGCCAGAAGAAAAAGCGAGCGACTGGGGCAGTGATTGTCGACAATGAGGCATCACTAAATCACCGCCGAGCTTTTCAAGCAGATAAACAGTTGTGGGATCGGCGTTGCTCGGTGGATCAAAGCAGACAGGACGGAGAGATCTTGACGGTGGAGAGGGAAGAGACTTGTCATGGGACTGGTGGGACACTCGCGGGACTCTGTAGTACTTGATTGAGCGGACGGTAGGCGTCGAGCGAGTGGGTGGCGCTGGGCTTGGCTTCTTTAGGACACTGGAAGCGGGAGAAAAATCCACGCACCCAGCGCCCCCGGCGCCACGCCAAGCGCTACGGAGGTCAAGCTATCCCCCACCCCTTGTCCCTCGTCTCTCCAGCCAGCGTCAGCGTCAGCGTCAGCGCCTGTGCGAGCGAGTGCATTAACGTCGACGGCTGTTGGGCAGCTGCTGGAAGCACTCTGAGGCAATGAATTGTTCTCCACCCATTCACTGAGACCATTTTCCGGGGGGAATCTCTTTCAACCTGCTACGTACTTTTATCCCATTGGGAGCGCAATTTATGGCGGCGCCTTGAGACCCTTTTTCTTTTTTGCTTTCTCCCTTGCATGTTCCGTCAAAGCCGCAATCCGTCTTCCGCTACCCGCTCTTGGCCGTGCCTCTCGTGTCCGGCATCGTACATGCCAGGCCGCGTGGGCACCACTGCTTGGCGTGCAGCAGGCCTGTCCTGTCGTTCGGATCCGCAGGCCGTAACGATGCACAAGGAGATTCGGAAGTTTTGTTGCAATGACTTATCTGAGACTGTAGAACACGGACTCCGGGTTGCTTCTGGGGCGGCTGTCAACCAGATAGGTTACCAGTCTGGCGGTGCACGCGAGACACCCGCGAGAGTGGCTTTCATGCCTTTTCCAACTCGGGCCGGTGGCCGTTGCCGCAACTCTATCGATGTGGCATTTCTAAGTTGCGCGCGCCAGCGTTGCGGAGCTCAGAGGCTGTAATACTCAAGGCGACTTGGAACAAAAAAGCCACATGACTCGGCTGGAATTTGCATGTCTCACCATGTCGCGGCAGTATCTGAGTTGCGCAGAAGTTGTTCCTGACAGTCGGGTCAGGGTCACGCTTCTCACCAGAGCTGTCTTTTTGAACCTATTGGAGCTTTCATTTCTGTCTAAGCCATGCCTGCCGGCGCATAAAAACCCCGTCTGTCCTACTGGCTGTTAGTGTGTCTTCCGGTCTCTAGTTTGTCGCCAGCGCTGAGCCACTTCTACTAAGACGGGAAGCCTGAACTAGACTAAAGAAGCCAGCCAAACAAGCAATCTTGCTGTGGCAGCACGCAGTTGGTGGCGTCAGCGATGATAGTTCGCTGCCATGCGCGTGAGAGCCATCCCAAGCCATCGCCACAGCGTGCAGAGGTGAAGCGTCGCGCAGCACCCCAACTCAGGCGAAAACGCCTGTGCCCAGAGGATTGCTTCTTTGGTGCCCTTAGAGGCTTTCAGCTGAGACGGGACTGCGCAGGACACCCCTCCTTGCCATCACCCCTCCTCGTCTCACCACAGAAGTCGGCTGTCTCTTGCGCTCTCGAGCGGGGAAGCGCCCCGCGCCTGTCCCTTTCAGCTATTGCACATTGCATGTCGACGAGCGGTGGCGTGGTGGTGCGGCGATGGGTGCCGAATCGCGAGATGCTGAGACACGCGCAGAAACCCAGCCAACAGAGTTCGTCGGACCATGAATTACATACCCAAAACATCTAGGGCAGAATTAAGTTATAAGAATAGACTGGTCCTTGCGGCAATCTGTACCCGGCGCCCGTTCATTATGGTGGGAAGCCGTGGGCTCTGTCGCGCACCGCACCGCACCGTACTGGACGGAGTAGGGAGCGTAGCGTCACATCACCTCCAGAGTCTTACCTCTTGCGGTAACATGGCGCTCCGCCACGCCCATCACCCGTCCCCTTGGGACCAGGATCGACCCTAGTTCCTGGCCTTAGCTCCCCCTGATACGGTACATGGCGCATTCATGATTCATCAAGAACGATTTATCGATTTTCACAATCGACGGTGCACCAAAAAATGCAACCATAGCCAGGTGCTAATCTATTAGCGCCCAACCTTTACGGTGCCCCGGTGCGGCGGCGCGACTTGTTAAATCGTCGCGCTCGCAGATCATCTTCAGCACCGTTTTTGATCGTCGAAGCTTGTTTTGATGTTGATAGGATAATTTATCCTTTCTCGTACATGGAAACGACGGGAATTTGATTCCAAGTCGGTGCCTTTTTGACTCAGATGAAGTGTTCGCTTTGAGGTCAGTGCGGCCCAAAGGAAAACCTGCCCTAAGCTGTCATGGTTCTAGTGCGTGTTGCAAACCCATGTACATGCCGAATGAGGCAAGTGGTGAGAAGAAGAAGAACGCCTACCCATGGATAGAACCAGGGAAACAGCACGCCGAGAAAGAGTCTAAATAAGTTCTCAGGCCATAAGTAATGCGGCTATATATCATGTGTTATTCGGCGCTAACATACTCTATTTGAGTCCCTTGTTCGGAATAGACGCTCGCTTGGGTTTGCCGTATTCCTCTAGCATAGCCGCGGGGAAAGCACCTAATTACCAATAGCCTCGGTTTGACTTTGACATCGCCCACTTGGAAATGACCTGCCATCCTTCTTTTGCCAGCAATTCCCCTGGTGCCAGCAATAGTGAAGTAATTATACGTCTAAAACGAGCGATTGGTCGTTAGTCTTGACGCCCACTACCATCGACTAGCTCCGAGATCAATCTGGTGGCTGAAAAGCTGGCACCGGGAATGAGCGATAATAAAGAAACCAACAACTACTAAAGCCAAATAGGATAGCACCGCCATCCTAACTCTATTAGTCTCGAAATGTCAGTATCAATCGTAGTATCATGTGCCACATGTTCCGTCACCGAGATAGAGGAGGCAGAAAGGAAATCGCCTTCCCTTCGATTGAACCTCATTGGCGAGGAGGGAAGGTGCGTGCGTTCCATCAAATACATTCGTCATTAAAATTCCGTATACTAAGGACGCAACTATCACCTCTCTCACATAACCATCGCATTTCCTATATCCATCCGCGCATTCGCGACGTTCGCTATCATATTCTCTCGGCGTCCTTCATCTACCATACCAAGCATATCGTTCTCTCCTAGCCAACCATCCAGCTTACTTTGAGCTTCAAATTCATTTCACTCAGTCCCTTGCCAAAATGGCTTGTCCAGGCGGTTGCTTCTACTGCGGCCGCGAGGGTCAAAGACTTGTTGACCATAACGCTCCATCACTTTGCCAGGGCCATACATAGTACTTCTGTCCCTTACACCGAATTTACCATGCCGTCTATTTCTACTATGCCGCTCCTCAGCCAAGATGCGGCGAATGCCCTCTTTTCGTCATAAACCGGTCTGACTATGCTTCCTGGCTTCCCCGATTCGACAGTTACTATGGTCCGAGTTTTGGTCCACTTCCAAGAAGAGACTTGGAAGCTTCGCTAGTAGCGAGAGAAATCGAAGAGAACGCAGTACACAACCTATTCCCGTGGTTTGCGCCGCCAGAAATCCAGGAAGAAGTTATTCGAGAGGTGCCATACGACCATCCCTCCTATCGGCTGCTATCCAGCACATTGATTGACCATGCTTCTATTCCTGGTCTTCGTCTTCTCGAATATCGAACCTTTCATGGGACCCGCGCGTATCAGCCCTGTTCCAAAAACATCCAAGCCATGAGGCTATTTGATTCTTTGAGCCAGTTAGATAACAATGGCGACGCACTTTTTAAAAATGCCAGAGAGTGGTCGTGTGTTATTCAGGCCATTGATCCGCTCTACAAAGAAGTCAGATGGGTGCTGGCCACAATCTACAACTTTGCCAACGAAGCCCTTCGACCAGAACACAATGAGGATGAGATATGGAGGCTTCGACCATGGCTTCGGTATTGGTATGCAATTGCTAGAAGGCTGTTTGTGTATTTTGGTATCGCCGCCGCACCCCCGCAGGTGGATTGGTCTCTTCCACCAACAGTAGTGATGAGAGATGCTCCCTTCGTTTCCATGGACCATGACTCGGTTACTCTTAATCTAAACAGCTTCAGCGATAGCCAATTAGTTGTGCGTCGACATCGACGTCGACCTCGAGGCCGAGGACTACAATTGTACGAGGCAGCGCTTTCCGAAAGTGTTTATTCCTGGATGCAAAGCGTCGAGTCTTCTGATGCTACCACGTGGGCAAGCACACACGACTTAAATCCGCTGGCGGAAGATTTTGTCCCAAGGGCAACCAGCGAGTCACCGAATCGATCAGGAAGTCCGGAAAATTACGACGCCGATGACGGTAGAGCTGTTCTTGATTCAACGGCCGACGAAGTTACTCCGGAATCGATCGTGCAACAACTCGACCAATCATTCCATTTAGAGTACGGCTCGGAAAGTGACGGCGGCGCCCATGTTTGATACTAAGAAGGTGTCGTAGGGCTCGGAATCGGGGGATAATGAATAATTAGCTGGCCTTGAGCTGCACCACTGCATTTTTTTCATACTAGGTTCCAGACTCAAGCGTAGCAAGAATAAGCGTTTAGAATATATGTTGCCTCAGCAAGCTATTCGATTGATGCATGATTCTGTATTCATTTATACGTGTCCATGTTTTTGTTGTAGCCTACGAAGAATTCAGCTTGCCTTTGATTTGACAGCTCGCACATAAATTTCTCTCGTTGGATCGCTGAACACGGTGAAAGAAAGGTTAGGCGGTAGAGAAGGATAAGAATCAATTTCCGCCAATTGTAGAAAGTCAGATGTTGTTTATAACAATTGTGACTTCATTCTATTCTCACAAGTTTGTTGAATTAAACCGCGAATGGAAAAAGTAGGTTGAAGCAAGCTGAACATGTTTTATTCAAGACCATCGTGAATAGTCATGTAGATACTCTAGTATTCAATACTTCTGCAAGAATGAGGCCAGCAGGCTCTATCCCAAAGGGCTTAGGTGGTCAATCTATCCAAGTTACAAAAAAAAAGGAACATTGATGTGTGAGCAAATAATAGATCCCAATCCTTTTGCCGACGCTTTCTACTGTGCGGCGACAAAGCTCATATAAATACCCCAGACGACACCGGCCAGGGCACCCACGAGGTTTCGGGCCTCCACCGTCTTGATGACGGAGAAGTTGATGAGGCTCACGGCGGGCCAGAGCTTCCAGCCAGCAATGACGATTGGCCAAAACTCGTCGAGGGACGCAGCCCACGCGGCGCTCCAGTCGACGCGGGAAAGATCGACGGTGCCAGGGCTGGACCAGTAGGACATGGCCTTGAAAATGTCTGTGATCTGGGGCACGGGGTGGAGAGCCGAGCGGAGAGCATGGGTGTACACGCTAAAGAGAAGCGTGTTGAGCGCGGCGCCAACGGTCTGGTCGAGAACCAGCTTGATGGCAGTGTTGCGGATAGACAGCTTTGGCGGCGGCGGAGGGTCATCCGTCTTTTTGGGGTGAGGAGTAGGCTCTGGGTACGCCGGGAATGTGGACTCGAGAAAGTCCTGCCTGGAGAGGGCATGAGATACGGAACGAGGTGAAGCGAAGCGAGGCTATCCACTGACCATAGGAAGTTGGGCGGGTTGCTTATCAAGTTGAACATGAGAAACTGAAACACGGGCACCCAGTCTATCGACACCTCGGTCTACGAAGGCGTAAAGGGAGCGAGTTAGCTTTGGTCATATTCTTTACAAAAGACCCGGACAAGGGTTCTCTCATACCCCGTTTCTATGCGCCGCGATCACCTGCGCCAGCACATTGGCCAGTCCACCCAGAGCGGCGGACTGAAGCATGGCCGTGACCATGGGCGAATACGTCAGCGACATGGCTTCAAAGATGATAAGCCCAGCGTTCGTTGTGTTTTTCGGTTACAGTGTGCAGAGGATGATGAAGATGGTGAGAAAAACGCACACAAGAAGGACAGCGTGGACGGAAGACAGACTAACAAAAAGAGAAACGCGGGTGAAGGAAGTTGATACAGGCAGCTAGGCAAATCAGTGACTGTGTCTGCATAGGGACACCTTATGCACAGAGCATGTGTTTCCATTGGACTGGCCGGGATGCAGGGGACGCTAGTCCTGTTGGAGTCAAACGGTTGATTGTTTCTCATCCACTCATTGGATTTCCACGCATGGGCGAAGAGACGAAGTGATTGACGCGCAGCCATCGAGTCGGTAAGCAGTCCGAAACTAGCAAAACACTACGTCATCCATCCTGTTTGTCAAAGAAGGATTTAAGAATTAAAAAAAATATCAAAAAAAATTAATGGGCCATCACTCGGTACCGTAGCCGTGGAGCAAACCGCCCCCAACGGCCTTTCTCCCACCCGTGGAGCACATGCCAACCAAGCTCCACCAAGAACCTAGCATCGCGGGGTTGAAGCAAAATGGTCAGAATCCGCAAAAAGACAGGGTCTGGCCGGGGATTGAACCCGGGACCTCTCGCAAGCTATGCTGTAGGGTTTTCCCTAAGCGAGAATCATACCACTAGACCACCAGACCGAACAAGCTCGAATGGGCTTTGGATGGGAGGCGAGAGTGCGAAACTGCACTCAAACAGGCCGAGTCTGTCATGCATGTTCCTCATCGAGACCAAACACTTGCCATTGCAAGGTGACTGGTGATGCTGCAAGAATCAGACATTTGTGACGGTGTCTAGACAAGATTGCCAGAATCGGATTTCGTCCATCTGCCCAGGTCGGCACATTTACAATGACTCAGACTCGCTGTCAAGGCCGAGGTCAAACACATCCCTGGCATAGCTTTCTTGTCCCAGGCGACATTTGCAATGTCTTCTCATTTGCATATTCATATTTAAGAATGGTTTCTATTCGTACAGCGAATCTTTGTCATTACAATCGCCAAGTCTGATGTACCTGGCCCATCTATGCCTTTTGTTGTCCCTGCAAACACATGCACCAGCGCCCCGTGAAAAAGGAACCCAAACCACCACATCATTCTCCATTAGCTCGCCACACGCGGGTTCTCTCTACTTATATCTTTATGCCGAGGAAAGGTACCACATGAAGGCGAACTGGAAAACGTACGAGTAGATGAACAGGAACTGGGTTCGAGAGTTGCGCTTGGCTCGGGAGGGGGTCTGCATAGGACCTCCGGTGTTGGCCGAGTTCTCAGGGAGAAGGACATACTTGAGCGATCGCATCTAGCAAAGTTAAAATCTGTTTTGGGGGGTGTTTGCGCTGAAATTACTTACCAAGAAGAGGGAGTTGGCCAGGAAAGTGTAAAGGAAGATGGACCACCCAACCAAGCCGCCAGTGCCCTGGCCACCATTGAGGATCTCGGCGAGGACAATGGTCACAATGATGCCGACAAACTTGTATCCTGAGTATGCGATCAGGTCGAGGAGCTGCGACTGGCTTGAGATGCTAAGGAGGTAGCATCCCAGCTTCAAGGCGAAAATCTCCAGCAGAACGATAGCCGAACCTTTCGTAGCAGTGTAGCCAAGAAGTTCTGGTCGGAACTGACCCCGCAGACCGACGATGAGGGTGGAGAGGAGGATGTATGTGACAAAAGCCATGACTATGTCTAGTTAGAACCCCCACCTTCGGTGACACGGAATAGACAACTAACCTGGAATGTACATGTCGGGGCTGTTGACATCTTCCCGAGGGGGGAGATACCAACCCTCCTGACCATTCGCGCCCATAGCCTGCTTGCGCGACCAAGGCTTGTGCCGCCAGGGGAACAGGACGAGGAAGACCTTGTTGATGACGTACGAGTTCGAAACGTTAAAATAGTGCTTGAGCGCCGAAACGTTTACGTAGCGACCAAACTATCGCGCGGTTAGAATTACAGAGTTATGCGCAGCTTGGCGCAAGGTGGACCTACGTTCTGCTCCATGTACTCCTGGCCGTGCTTGAAGGCCGTCTGTCCAAACTGCGCCGCAACCTGCGCCGTGGGGTCGTTCATGAATTGGCCATAGGTGCCGAATACATTGCCAGCGTTTCCGCCCTGCTGCTGGTAGGGCGTGCCGCCATATTGTTGCGACTGCGCAGAGCCGGGGGGAGGTGGCGGAGATCTTAGCTGGGGGACGGTCGAGACATGCTGAGGGACGGGGTGGTGAAGGGGGGGCGACTGGGCGTAGGTAGCTCGCTGCATGGCGAAATCGGGGCCGAAGCCAGTGCTGAAACTGTGCGAAAGCTGGAGATGAATTCGAAGTTGAATTTGGGCGGTCGAGGAGGAGACGTCGGGTGCAAATGCGTCAGGCAATGATTGTGGACAGGTTGATGATGATGCCCGTGGCGGCACGGAAGTCGGACGCTGGAAGCTGATTGTTTGTTCAGGAAAGGTGGTCGATTGCCTCTGATTGGACGCATGCGGCAACGTCCAGTCCGCCACACACTAGCCACAGAACCCCCCTTGCAGACCTCTGGAGGGGAGAGCACTAGCCACATCCATTTTTGTTTCAAAGGCACCGCTGCAAGCCACTCAGCCACTTGGCAGCACCCCCTGGACTCGCCGGGCCAGGCACCACGTGATCGTCCCGTCAAGATTGGCTTTCCGGCCCTACCAAGGTGCTGTGGGTCCCTATCGATAAGAGAAACGCGGCATCTCCGACTTTAATGGAGGTGCTGGTAATACAGAGTTAGCCACATCGCCTCCATCCCACACTCCCGTCGACCTCGCCCCCCAATCCTTCTCCCCAACATCCTCACTCTGCAAATTTCTTGTCGCATTCTCGCCATAATTGTGCGCCAACAAGAGTCAGAATGTTGGACTCTTTCGAGATCCTCACCACCTCGGGCGTGGTCGTTTGGTCGCGCACCTATTCGGCTATCAATCCCTCCATCATCAACAACTTCATCGCCGATACATTCATAGAGGAAAAGGGCGGTTTCTCCGCCGTCACCGAGTCCAAATCCGCCGCCAACAACCCGCCCTACAAAAGCGACCAGCACACGCTCAAATGGACACTTGTCAAGGAATTGGGTGTCATCTTTGTCGTAAGTCTCCCGTCATCTCCGACTGCACCGATGTTCGGCGCTCACATACCCACTTTCGCTAGGCCGTCTACCGCTCGCTCCTCCACCTCTCATGGGTTGACAAGCTCGTCGATAACATCAAGACAATCTTTGTCAGGCTCTACGGAGAACAGCTTACAAAGCCGCACACTACCCTCGTGGAGTGCCACGCCTTTGACGAGTACTTTGACCAACAGCTCAACGAACTCGACAAGACCGCCGCGAAGGGAGCTGCTGCGATCCCAGAGATCGCCCTTCCTTTGGAAGAAAATGGCGTCTCTGGGAACCTCGGAGCCGAACCCCCCACCACCCCCGGCCTAAAACACAGGGTCCGATCTCTCAATGGCGCCAACGAGCCCGCCTCACCCGACTCCGAGTCAACCCCGGCCGTTTCCCCGATCGCATCGCGACCAACAACTCCTAGTAACCATTTGTTGGTCGCAAAGGCCGGTCCTGTCGCCAAGATGTCGAGGCGCGCGCGCAAAGCCAAGAACCAGTCGCCCGGGTTTATGTCTTCTGGGGACGAAGCCTCAACACAGAAGAAGGGCAAGAAGGCACCCAAGAAGGGCCGAAAGTGGGATGCCGATGGCTTCGCCGATGAGGAGGATGATGTGCAGCTCGACTATTCTCAGGGAAACCTTGCGAGCGACTCCGATGCCGACACCCGATCGCACGCTGTCGAAGAAATCGATGCTAACACATGGGGCTCACGCTCCAAGGGCAAGTTCGTCCTGAAAGACCTTGGCGACGAGGTCCACGAGATTCTCTCCTCTGAAGCCGAGAAGGCTGCGGATGCCAGGTCGCAACCCAAGTCTGGTCTATTTGGCACTGGTGTCAGCGCCATCAGCGGTCTCTTCAGAAATGTCGTCGGTGGAAAGACGCTTACAAAGGAGGACCTCGACAAGGCCATGAAGGGCATGGAGGAGCACTTGTTGCAGAAGAACGTTGCGCGTGAGGCTGCAGTCCGACTATGTGAAGGTGTTGAAAAGGAGTTGGTTGGTGTCAAGACTGGTAGCTTTGAGAGCATCAACGCCAAGATTCAGACCGCTATGGAGGCGTCCCTTACCAAGATGCTCACCCCCACCTCATCGCTCGATCTCCTCCGCGAGATTGACGCCATCACCGCTCCCTCCGCCACCTCCCTCCGCAAGCCCCGACCCTACGTCCTCTCCATTGTCGGCGTCAACGGCGTGGGCAAGTCCACCAACTTGTCAAAGATCTGCTTCTTCCTGCTGCAGAACAAGTACAAGGTCCTCATCGCTGCCGGCGACACCTTCCGTTCCGGTGCCGTCGAACAGCTCGCTGTTCACGTCCGCAACCTCAAGGAGCTCACCGCTCGTGAGGGTGGCCACGTCGAGCTCTACCAGAAGGGCTACGGCAAGGACGCTGCTACTGTCGCAAAGGACGCCGTCAGCCATGCTGCTCAGGAAGGCTTTGATGTCGTGCTCATCGACACTGCTGGTCGCAGACACAATGACCAGCGCCTGATGTCGTCCCTCGAGAAGTTTGCCAAATTCGCACAGCCCGACAAGATTCTCATGGTTGGCGAGGTATGTTTCCCCCCTTATCATTCCCTCTCTCTCTCTCTCATTTCACATGCTAACAAGTATCAAAAGGCCCTAGTCGGAACCGACTCCGTCGCCCAGGCACGAAACTTCAACGCTGCCTTCGGCGCTGTCCGTACTCTCGACGGCTTCATCATTTCCAAGTGCGACACTGTCGGCGACATGGTTGGTACGCTCGTCAGTCTTGTGCACGCCACAAACGTGCCTGTCCTCTTTGTTGGTGTCGGCCAGCACTACTCAGACCTCCGTAACTTTTCAGTCAAGTGGGCAGTTGAGAAGCTGCTGAGCGGCAATTAAATAATAATAAATAATGGCGTATGAAATCAATAAGTAATAATACATACAATACATGACGAACCAATCTTTGGTTATGAGTATAATACGAATTTTATTTCTATCGTTGTGGCCTTTAGCTGTGCTTCAACGTTCGTTCATAATCACCAGAGCGAGGAAAAAACAAGGGCATGATGTAGCGAAAGGCATTATTATCGTTGCAAATCTGAGAGTAGATTATGATTACTTATATGTACATGACGCTTCAGCGTGCTCATTGTCCCGGCCCAACCAGGCGATGTAGCCACGCCGCCACACCGCTATGCAAACAAAACGAGAATAAACTAAAACAATAATAATAATAATCGACAAACCCCTTTGATTTCCCATAGTTCCACAATCATGTGTTTTTTTTTCTTTTTTTTGAAGATTGGTTTCTTATTTCATGTCAAGCTCGCCATTTTTTCTTCTCATCGGATGTTTTTTTGTGTTTTTCTTTTTTCGGTAGTGACGCTCGGCGGATGAGAAAAAGAAAGTAGGAATCCACAGCAACAAGGGATTGATCTCGAAACACGTTCCCGCTCCGTGTGGCGTAAACGTCAATCCAAGGGGGTATCTTTCTAGGTTCGCAATCTCGGTCGAAAGTAATAATGTGAAGTGTATATGCATCGGCCGTTCTTCGATGTTTTTATGACAAAGGAAATAGTTCAGTAGTAACAATAGTAGGGAGCCCTCCTCTTAGCTCCACACAACCAACGCTTTAATCCTCTTCGAAAAAGTCGTGATCATCAAAATCTCCCAGCTGGGCATCAGAGTCATAGACACTAGACGGCATCATCGGCGGAGTCATAGGCTCAGCTTCCGATTGCTTCAGAGGCGGCGTGCCACGTCCGGACCTGTCCGTTCGTTGCGAAGTATTAGAGATTCCTCGCGCTCGGGCGGACACGCTATTTGATGGATAGCGGCGACCGGTACTGGCAAAGGCGGTGGGCTGGGGTCGACCATTCTCCACGGGAGGGGTCTGGCGAAGTCCTGAGGCAGGGGGTGTTAATAGACCTCCCAGAAGGTTGTTCTGGGGGTTGGGGCTGCTCCTTGAGGGAGTGGCGTTGCGTCCTGAAGCTGGTGAGTTCAGGTTCTTGCGCCAGTTGCCCCAAGCAGCAGCAATAGGACCAACGGCCTGGGCTACACGAGGTGTAGCGGCCTGAATAGTTTGGGCAATGTTGGGTAGGTTGATGGCTGAGCCGCCGTTCATGGCTCGTTCGCGCTCCTGCTCCTCCATCTGAAGGTTGGCCTTCAGTCTGATGGCAGCATCCTTGACAGCATTGCGGTCAAAGCGCTCGTTGTTCAGAGCTGTGATAATATCATGCAGGTTCTCGTGCCTGACAGCAAGGAGTTCACGTAGCCAGCTAATCTCGTCATCGCGCTTGGAAATCTTGGTGGCAGCATCGGGGTCGGCAATCTGCTCGAGCTCCTCGATACGCTGCTCACGGGCCTGGAGCTGCTCCTGAAGAACCATGATGGATTCTCGGAGCGCCTGGGGAGAAATCTTCTCAGGAAGCTCCATGCTGCGGGCTGCAGCAGGCTTGGGGTGGGAGACAATAGCAGCAGGTCCAGCATCGACACCGGCAGACTTGGCGGCGGCGGCGGCAGCGGCAGCGGCCTGCTTGGCGATCTCGAGCTTGTCCTCAAGGTGCAGGATGCGATCCTGAAGATGCTCGGTCTTGGATGCAGATAGGCTGAGGCGCTCCAGGAGGCGCTGCTCAGTGTTGTGCGCATCCTCCTTAGCGTTGGAGACCTGGCGCTCATATCGGGTCTGGAGGTCTTCAATCTCGTTCTGGTGCTTGAGCGTGAGCTGCTCAATATTAGCAACCTTTGTTGTCTCAACCTCCTCCAGCAGCATCTCAGTCTGGGCCTTGGCAGTGTCAGCCTCGAGCTTAACGTGATCAAGTTCAGCACGAAGCTTGGAGTTCTGCTCCTCGAGCTCCTCGCGGATGAAATTGACCTGGTTGTTAGCATCATCAATTTCGCTCTGGAGAGCCATGCGAGTGCGCTTGACCTCGCTGAGGCCAGATTCTCTCGCCTCCTCGAACTCGCGCTGGTAGCGCATGGCGGTTTGCTCAAGCTTGTGGTTGTCGTTCTTCATTTCCGAAATGATACCCTCAAGACGCTTGCACTCGTTCACGGCACGCATGCCAGAACGCTCGTTATTCTGCAAGCGCTCCATCTCAACCTCCAAACGTTCGCGAGTCTTGGCCTCAGCCTGGAGACGGGCATCAAGAACCTCTTGTCGAGCAAGCATAGCCTGGTCCTTCTTGATGCGTCGAGCGTTATCCTCAGCAATCTCACGAGCAGCCTTACCCATGTCCTCCTGAAGAGAGATGAATTTGCCTCGCCATGTCTCGCGCAGACGGTCGTTCTCCTCGAGCTGAGTAGTGAGCGTGGTCAATGACTTCTGCATGTGCTGGAGCTCGTCGAGAGCGCGGTTCAATTCGCTAGACTTTTGGCGGGCAGACTCCTCAGCGCGCTCAAATTCAGCGCGCCAGTGGTGGTTGTCCTGGCGGACATCCCGAAGCTCGGACTCAATGGCGTTGCACTTGTTGGTCATGTCGGTGAGAGACTTCTCTGAGTTGTTCTGAGCAGCCTCCAAGAGAGCCATGCGCATGGATGACTTGCTGTTGACCTGCTCAACGGATCGAAGCTTGAATTCCTTCTGCTCAATGGTTTCACGAAGGCGAGTAACTTCCTCTGAAGCAGCCTCGTGGCGGCATCGAGCCTCAGTGAGCTTATCATCAGCCTCACGTCGCGCAGCGACCGACTCCTCGCTGAGCTTCTCGTGGTGTCGGACTCGGTCCTCGAGGTCGTTAACTCGCTGGTCGTAGACACTGCGGTTGATGATTTCGATCTCAACGCGGGTCTCCGCAGCCTGCAGCTTGCGCATGAGCTCAGCCGCAAGATCTTCGGCCATTCTACGCTCAGCAACCTCATTTTCGACCTTGGTCTGCTCAAAGTAGAGTCGCTGCTCCAAATCCAGAATCTTAGCCTGCATCTCCACCATCTTGGGATCTTGGACCTCCTCGTCGTTGGGGGCGATGCTTGGGGGTGCGGGCAGACGGCTCTGGACAGCGTCCTCGATGACCCTTCGGAGATCATCACCAATCTGCATGTTGGCGGTAAACGACTTCTTCATGTCTTCAATGGCTTCCAAAATGGCAGCGGGTGCGGCCTCCTCAGCCGCCGCAGGAGCGGCGACCTGGTTACGTTGCTGGGCATTGAGGGCATCCATGACAGCGATGCGAATTTGATCCAGCCGACGGTCTCTACGGGGGCTAAGGGAGCGGCGAGGGATAGGTTCTTCATCTTCATCATCGGCATCGGACTGCTGCAGCTCCGCAGACACGCTCCGCATGTCTCGGCGCGACGAGGGTGTGCGTCGGGCCCTGGTGGCAAGAACCTGCTGTATGGAGAACAGGGACTTCTCCAGCGGCTCAAGCCGGGAAGCAAGCAAATTACCAACCACCTCATTAACGCGGCCGTCAAAGAACTGTGCGCGGTTTTCGAGCTTCTCATGCTCGTCCTCCGTGAAGGCACCATCCCAGTCGCTAGCTGGTTGGCTCTCGCCAGCTGGATTTTCAGGCGTTCGTGTCAGCTCTGGCGGGTCGAGGAAGGGGTCTTCCAGCTCAGTGCTTAGCATGGGCTGAGCAGCGGGACTAGGAAGCGCGTGGTATTCGCGGGGAGTGAGGCTGGTTTCGTCGCGTGTAAAGTGCTCCACACCCGGGTCGAGCCGGTAAGGTGATGTGTTGGCAACTGCAGCGACAGACATATTGCGTGTGGGGCTGGCCTGTTGCCACCTCTGCGCGTCGACCAGCTTGTTGACACCCATTGACGGGTCGTCAATGAATTGATCCATGACAGCATCGATCTCTTCAAATGTTGGCTCGCGGTCGGCGTCATCGTGAGTGGCCTTGAGATCCTCAGGCACAGGCTCGGGCTCCTCGACTTCAACGGACTGCATGACATCCTCCTCAGGATCAGCAAACGCTGGCTGTTCTTCGGGTGTAGGGCTGCGGGCGAACCGGGAAGCACCCAGTCCCTTGGGCTTGGGTGCAGCATCGGCGTATCGCGAGGAGCTCAGACCAGACACAACCCTTGGTTGCGATTGGCCAGAGCTGAATCGGGAGGCAGCGAGACCAGAAGCAGCGCGGGCAGGAACTGGGCTGGCAACAGGTGAAGCATCAGACTCCTCCTCGGGCTCGCTGTCAGTCTTGGGTTCCTCGTCAAAGGAGGCACCGCCAGGAACGAAAGGCTGCGCAGTGGCCGACAAGGTCTTCTTGTGACCATGGCCAAACATCTCCTCGCCGAAGGGCCGAGCGTCGTTGAAGTTCTGGATCTCCGCTGTAGACTTGAATTCAAACGGCTGCCAGCGATTGACATTTGCTTCGGAGGGAGAGGTTTCCGAAGGTGTAGCGCTGGTCGCTTGGGTATCAAGCTGGTTCGAGTTGATCGACGACAGAGAGGTGTCAATTGGCAGAGCGGCATCAGCCTCGTTGGCGCTGGGCTCATCCTTGACGGAGTCCTCCTCGTCCTTGGGCTGCTCGGCGAAGAGAGGAACGTCGTCGCCATCGGGAGCGGAACTCTTGGCACGCTTGACGCGAGACTCATCAATCAAGCGACCATCACCATCCTCCTGAGGCTCAGCCTCAACCCTTGGGGACTTGGACCTGGGAGGCGATCCGCCGGCGGGGCGAATAATAGGGAGGGCCTTTGTCTTCTTAGCAGGCTGGAAATCAGCTTTCGAGAGATCGATGCTGCCAAAGATGCTCCCATGCTTGCCGACGCTGCCAGTTGCCGAGGTAGGACTGGCAAAGGCGTCAGAGAGCGGCGTGAATGAGGGGGCATCTGGGTTGAACTTGGGACCAGATGCGGAGAAGCTGAAATCGCTCCTTCCAGGGGAGAAGGCCGGGGCGTTGGCGTTGATCTTGGCGGGGGTGACAAATCCAACTGACTCTGCCGGGGGCGAGGAGACAGGGTTGTTGTCGATGCCAGCCTGGAAGACGGCCGGCTGGAACGGAGCGGGTTGGAACGGAGCGGGCTGGAAGCTGGCCGGTTGGAAGCTTGGAGGTGGTTGGAAGCCACCTGCCTGGAAGCCGGCGGGTTGGAAGCTGTTGTTGCTATTGAAGCTGAATGCTCCGGGAGTGAAACTGGTTGCTCCAGGAGTGAAAGTGCTAGCTCCAGGTGTGAAGGTGCTGGCTCCAGGCGTAAAGGTGCTAGCTCCGGGGGTGAAACTGCTCTGGCCAGGGTTGAACTTGAACTCGGGTGCCTGCACATTAAGCTTAGACAACGAGGCCTTGCTGCCGTGGCTGGAGCGACGGGGCGCACTACTGTCGACAGATACAGCATCGTTCCAGGGGTTGCTGACCGTAGACAGAGTCTTCTGGTGCCCACCAAAGGCCGGGAACTCGAAATCTTGAACGGGTGTGCCCAGATTGCTGGGGTTCGTCTCAATCTCGTAGACCTCGTCGGCCTTCTGGGTCTCGGGAATTTCATTAAGGCTGGCGAACTGCGAGAACTTGGGCTCTTCTCGCGTGTCCTGGGCCTGAGCCTCAATCTGGTCGCGGAAGTAGGGCTGCGACAAAGAGTGACCACGGCTGTGCGGTCTGGGGTGGTGCAGCACAAGCGGCTTGGGAGGCTCGTTGGCGAAGTGCTCAGGGACAGGGAAGTGCTCCGAGGCCTGGCGCTCGTGGGCAGGGATGAAGGGCTCTGCGGTGGGAACAGGAGCCTGCGTTTGCGGCTGAGGGTTGTAGTCCTCGTGCTCCAACTGGTTCCGCAGCTGCTCCTCCAGGTGGTACTCGGCATCATCAATCTCAGCCTGCAGCTCTGCATTCTGGTTCTGCTGGAGGGGCTCGGGGGTCTTGGAGGGGCTCTTGCTGGGGAGCTCTTCCTCATCTTCCCGAACCTCCTGCAGGCGAGGGGAGGCTCTAGCAGGCTGCATGAACGGGAAGGACTGCTGATGGGGCAGCATGGGGAACTGCAGAGATTGGTGGCGCTGGTGCATGTTGAACGGGTTGGGGCTCTCGACTCCAAACGGAGACGAGGGGGAGGCCATTCCGTTCAGGCCCATCAAGCCTGGAGAATCATGGCGGTTCAAGCTGTGCATAAGACCAGGCTGGCCAGCCCAGCTCTGCTGCGACTGGTGACCGAAAGGCGAGCCGCTAGCTGGCAAAGAGATGGACTGCTGTCGGGGGTTGAATTTCGCAGGGAAATGGCCGAAGGGTCCTGGCGATGCTCCAGAAGTGAGCGCGGGGCTCTGTGTGGCTGATGACCGTCCGGCAAACTGCGCAGCGAGAGGGAATCCCGGCAAGGCATGGTTGCTGGAGGCAGAAGAAGTAGGAATGGGAGGAGAAAACGGCAGTGGAGGATATGCCACTGAGGGCTGTCTGCTGAGGTCTGTGGCCGGAGAGATGGATGGCGGGGGCGCCTCATCGTTGCCGAATGAAACACCAAGCGCCCTAAGCTTGGCCTCCTGGAGCTCATTCTCGTACTCCTTCCAAGCGTTCAAATCGGGCAGTGTGACCTTGAAGAATCGCTCGGCGCGCTCCTGTTCAATTTCGTCAAAGTTGGGCCATGCGTCGCGGGTCTGCGAGTCATGCGTGCCCTCAGGCTGATACTCTTCAACTTCGAGGTCAAAGCCATCAATGTCGTATCCAAGCTCCTGCCAAGAGGAGAACATGCGCTGGATCTCGGCCTGGCTCAGAGGGAACGGAGGCTTGCCTGGTCGTCCTCGTTCGTCATCACGGGGCAGCAGAACCATGATGTTCTTGCCCTTCCATGGCACCTTCTTCTTGATTCGCGGTGTCACCGTTGTTGTAGGCGCCCTAGGCAGGGGCTTCTGAAGGCCCTTTGTCGGTGTAGCGGGCATCTTGGACTCTCCGTTGAGGACGGGGACGACCTTCATTGGGCTTGTTGCGACAGGTTGTTCCTGTGTTGTGGCGGCCTGAGACCTGTCGTTGATCGCGTCGTGTGTTGCCGGCGCGGCTTCGGAGGTCGCCATACTGGTGGTGTTCTGGCCCGTCTTGGGGCTGAGCTCGTCACCTGGTTTGAGCGTCTCGATGCTGGACCTCGCACGGGGATGATGTCGAGATCCTTGTCGGGACGAGGGGTCGGTTTTTCGGGTGGCTCGAGGCGTGAGAAAGTCGCCTTCTTCCTGCCAACCACGTTCTGAGCCGCTCAGTGAAGAGTGCTCACTTCCACTTCCTTCGCTGAACCAGTGACCGCTCTCGGATTTGTGGCGGTCGTCGGTGGTGTGCGTGCGAATCCAATCCTCGGTAAGCCCAAGCGTCTGGCGGCGGACCCGGTTCGCTAGGACGGCGGCGGCGGCGCTCACGGACGATTGAGGTTCGGTGTGGGATTGAAGAAGCTCGGGGACCGGGCGAAGAAATGGGGTCTCGATGTCGAGCTGGTGGACTGGTTCGTCGTCAGAGCCCTCGCTGCTGAAGCTCTGGCGTCTGAGGTTTCGATCGGACTTGGGATAGGGCGAACCCCAGCTGGCTGTGCCGAATCGGTTATCGTCTGTAGCACCCGAGGGTGGCGTCCTCAGCAATTCCAAGGCTCGTTCCGGGAGCCTGGGAGCTGGGAGCGGGGGGAGGACGGGGGACGATACTATCTCCTCTTCACCGTCGAACGTGGAAGCGGTGGAAAGAGCAGGAGATGCCGGGCCCGCAGGTCGAGAAGGAGAGGCTCCAGAGCCGTCCTGTGCCGGCGCAGCAGGAGGAGGAGCAGCCGGCAACCGTGGAGAAGACGTCTTCACGGAGAACTATTCAGAGCCGAGGCCATGGGGCCTTGCTGTCAGTATGCGGTGGCACCTTGGAAGGGGGGGCGGGTGCGGTTGCAAGTGCAGTTGACAGGCCGCCGCGAGACAAAGAAAAGAAAGCGAGCGAAGGGTTCGCTTACCCAGGGAGATCCAGTGCAGACGAGGGACGAGTCGCCTGCAGCTGAGTCTCGAATATCGCGTCTCTCGAGGTCCGTCGCTTGCACGAATCCGAACTCGATGGCCAAGGAGGTTGGGACGCAGTATTTTCTTGCGTGGCCGTAGGGGAGAAGATACGCGACGCGCTTTCTCTACTAAAGGGGTTTGTATGGCGTCGCTGAACGCTGCGTGGGAAATTTCCCAAACGAAACGGATCGGGGGGGTGTGTGCCTCCAGGGGGTGGTATAAAATCAAACGAGCTCTAAAAGAAAGGAAACGGCTTCACAGCAAAGGAGTGGCCAGACGGGAGAAATGGCGATGGTGCGGCCGGACGCATCGAGGGTGTGATATTCGCCTAGGGAAACAAGGGGGGGGGAGGGAAAGAAAAAAGAGGATGAGAGAATGAAAAAGGGCGGCGGTCGAGTTTCCTTCGAGGGTTGAAGCGTTCTCGGTGGAGGAGGAGGTACGGGCTACGGAGTACAGAGTACTAGGTACAGACACTACGACACTACAGTGCAGGCTAACTGCGTGAGAGCCCAGAGTGGCCCAGGCCCAGAGTGACCCAGAATTGGCAGCAGCACAAGAGGTTCGAGGCTAAGCAAGCAGCCACCGCTGCGTCCCATTTCAGCGTGTGCATGCAAACCTGGGGGGTACACACCGGGCGCTGGGAATGGAAAGGTGTCCACTGGGGGTGGGAGGAGCCCACTGCAAGTGCAGGCAACACCCAGCGAAGACGTGCGAACCAGTGGAAAAAAAAATCCCAGAGAGAGCCCACACACTGAGTGAGGCCAATCTGAGATGGGAAAGCAGCCGGAGTCCGGTCGCGGGACGGAGGGGACGGACCATGGAGCAGCTCCCCAATTCTTTAATGAGGCCCGCTATGAAAGGCACCGCATTGGCCCCGGGGTAATCTCGCCAAGGGGGGTGTGGGCTGGTGGATAGGGGGCGAAAAGGGCGGGCATGATATTGCAATACATTGGATTCCAGTCGACGGTTGGCCTGTGGCGCAGGTACCGTGCAAACGCTGGGCCAGGCCTGGCCGTCTTTGTTCTGGGGCCTGCATACTGCTTTGTGCTTGGAACATGCAGACACCAACCAAGCAGCAGCTTGCTTCGCTGGCATCAACCACACCGGTCGGTTGGGCCTGAGTTTGATTGTCTTTCTACAGACAGAGCACCACGTAGCCTCTTTGGACAGGCCCTTGCTGTCACTTGCTCTCACGCTTGTCCGTCTTTTTTTTGCTTTCGAGCGAGCAGATTGGAGGAACACATGCTGGGCCTGCTCCGCACCCAGGATTTCTGAGGAGAGAGGAAGGGGGGGGTGTACGTTTTTGCACTGGACTGGAGAAGAAGGTTGAAGGAAAATGAACCAAAAAAAATAATCCCCGGGGATCTTCGCACGCGCCTCACACTCATGGCTCATGACTTGGCGATACAAACGTGTAAAGGCGAGAGGGCCACAGCAGCGCAGCAAACACAGCACACAACACGTCGGGTTGCAGGCCAGCAGAGTAGAAAAAAAAAACAAGTGTGTACTCAGTCAGATCTCGGCTACAGTCTCGAGCGCTGACTATTTTCAGACCTGGCGGTCCCCGCCTCTGATGACATTTTCTACACCGTCTCAGTTGTGTCGTCACCCAGCAGGTGGGAATGTTTCGCGCCCAAGAGCCAGTGCCAGTGACGCACATGTCCAATTACCACCTGTGCCACCTGTGCCTGACGAACTAGCTCCCCTCGTTGGGATTTGCTGCAGAGGGAGCGTGAAAGGCCGGGGGGTCCCAGGGTACCATGGGCGAGAGGCAAGACTTTTTTTTTTTTTTTGCATTTTCGCGTTCACTTCAATTTCGAAAGCCTCCTTTTTTTTTTTTATAAATTGCACGTGGTACATGAAATGCCGTCCCCGTGTGTGTGGATGTGGCCGCCCTCCTCTGTCCAGGGTCTCCCACTCATGACCAGCCAAAAGTAGCTGCGACATGGCAGTCATGATGACGGCGGCGTCAGCCCGTTAATTAACAATACAATGCTCGCAAGCCATGGATGATGATGATGATGGCCAAGGGCAGCGACAGCGGTAGCGAGCGCGGCAGCTCCCGCCCACTCCTTCTGCAGTGCGCATCCGGATGTGTGGGCTCGTAGCGGTAAAAAGAAAAGAAAGCAGAAACACATTGAGTCGCTCGCGGCCGCAGTAGTTCAAGCAATGCAACATCGCGTTTCCCAATTCGCTCTGCTTCGTCCCCTTTCATCCGCATTGCACAGGCCCCAACCATAATTGGGTCGGGCCAGCGATCTGCGCCCAAGCAGTGGGGGAGCATGGAGAGGGAAGAGGGTCGCGTCGTGCAAGGACTGTCCCTGCACGCGTGCGCGCTGGACGGGCTCGCTTGAGCTTGTGACTGTGACTCTTTTCGGTACTTGACTCTTTTCTTTTTTCAGCCCAACCCAACGCCAACGCCAGTGCTAATGCTTCCCCGTCATTGCAATGACTTGACAAGCGCGTTGGGCAATCGCCTACAGGCCACAACCACACAGCGCACAAGCCACCGTGATGATGATGGGCGGGTCCACCATCTCGGTCCCGTGTCCCGGGCAGGACGCGGGAGGGGCGGCTGACTCCAGGCTGTGTTTATCACAAACGTTTTTCGAGGGAAACGGAAATGCGTCGCTATCGCAAACGTTTCCTGCTACTTGATCCAATAGGCCGCGACGCAGGCATTCGCTATCATTATCATCCTCCCTCACCTGCCAAGCCACAAATCCAGCACACCCATTCTGGACATACCACGTCTCTCCAAATCCAGCTTGGCGTGTTTCGCCTCCATCCAATCTTGTCGCCAACCCCAGATTGTGTCTCAGACAATGTTGTCGGCCCATCCGTCTCCAGCTAGCCGGGTTCGTCGTCGACTGTCTCCCTTGTTCTTGTCCTTGTTCACCATCCATCCTGTTCCTGTTCGTGACCTTGCAACCTTCGCAGCTGCAACAAAGAACCCAGCTGGAATCGTATTCCTCACCAAGATGTGCTCCCGCCCCCGACAAAGAAGAACCTTGGTGTTAAGAGCAGTTCTATAAATGTCATGTGCGTGCAGTCATCCGTGCTCCTGCTAGATCTCGATGGCCGTCCCGATTGCGTCTATTTTCGGCACGCCATCACGTCGCTCCCGGTGAACCGACCGCGAGCATCGGATAGTGTATCGTATGGAATTCTTTTCTTTTTTGGAATCCCGAGAGAGCAAATTTGTGGGTTTCATCTTCGTCCGTAGTCGGCTTGCGTAATTCTTCGTCTGATGAGCATGGTCAGTTCGCTGCCTCACCACAAGGCGCATGACTTGATAAACTCACAAAAAGTGGCCACCTGGGCTATGCCCAATCTCCCCATCTGCCCATCTTCCACCCGTCAATCAAATCAAACTCAAAGTCCAGATCCTCCCTCAAATCCCACTCGTCCAGCATGGCCGTGTCCAAGCCGCCACCACGCACTGGCGCACTCAGCAAAAGCAACGACAGCCACATATGTAGACGCCAAAACATCATGACGGCTGAGACAGGGAAATCAACGGATTGGAATGCAGAAATTTCCTTGTTGACAACGACAGCGCCACAAATATTTTCAATTGGCCGCTAGTTTCTTTCTTTGCCTTAAAAAAGGGAGAGGTGGTGCATTGTTGTAATCTTATAAATGATTCCCGAGTCCATTACGCGCCGGCCGACCTCAGACAGGTCCGATCTTTTGACCGTGAATGCAACACCCGATGTGACGTTGAGATGTTCATCACACATCGTCAACAGGTGCCCATTGGTGGGTTGCGACAATCCCAGACTTTTGTTGTCGACGGCACGCTGCTGAAACACGCATCCTGTCGCATGTCTCGTCCGCCGCCGCCCCCGAGATGGCTGAGACACTTGGCACAAGACTAATGCCTTTTTCTAGCGCAAACGGCTGCAGAAGCTCGAGTAGCTATAAAATAGCCGCGCTCGGCCAAAGAGTACATCGACGGCTTCGCAGTGTCAAGATCGGGGGAAGTCCCAGGTCCGATAGTTATTAGTACACCAGTGCCCATGTTTTCTTCTTACAAAAATGACATTAATTTCGCAGAAACCGAGCTCTAGAACTTGCCATTATATTTTTTTTCATCCTTCATAAAGTCCCATTACAATTTACATCTACAAATTTCGAGAAGTCGCCTGTATGCGAGTATCCACAACGTGCAACTCCTCAATTGCCCACCATTCACGCCAAGTCTGTCAAGTTGTGAAATCATGTGGTTCAATGCATTGCACAAGACATCTCTGATGCTCTAGTTCACTAAGCCTGTGTGATGCTGATCCTTTCTAGGAAACGATTCGATACCCAATTGGGTCCTAAACCAAGTCGAGACTCCCAGGCCTCCAAGGGATGCTGCACTCCAACATGAATTCATTGGAAACATCCTCTGCCACGGAAGAGATTCTCTCCGTCAAGAAGAAGCAAGTACTTCTTGGCACGAAATTGAAAAGAATGATCGAGGGTGCAATGGCGTGTCCGCTCAACCAGTCGGTATAGTCACTGATGATAATCAGGTTGCAAGAAAAGTTTCGGTATAGAGGCCAACGTACCATTACACATCTTCAGGTTCATTTTATGACATACACGCCGGTTTGCATTTGCGCAATCGAAAAATTTTCAGTCTATCGATCGGGATATCGTAGCCCAAGGCAGAACTAGTCTATACAGCTAGGAGCCTAAGGCAAGACAAGACCTCCTCTATTGCAACATGAACTCTCAAAGTCACATTTATGGGCGTAATAAACCCGCTCGATTCAGCTAAGCCATTGATCGCCTGATAGTTTGTCTAACTAACTAACCACTGATCTTGGTACGCAGTTGCGAAGTGTCCCATCTCTATTGCCTATATCCACAGCAAGATCATACAAACTGATCAATTTTGAAGATTCTTGATACCATCAGTAACGGTCCCTGCGATATGATTCAGCAAATTCAAATCTTGGCTTATGGCTGTATCAGTTGCTAATCGACATGTCATAGCATCATTAGCCCTGTCAACTCAGCTGCTCAAAATCGGTACCAATGCGACTACAAAGTACGTTCGTAGCTAATGAACGAATTGCCCTGTTGGTGTTTTCGTCCTCAATACCATACTATTTAATTGGTATTCACGCACCCAATCAAGCAATATTTTACACCAAGTCAACAAAATATGGCAATGTCTCACACGTCTAAACAACCAGTCACTGAAAATTACAGCGCCACAGGTCGATGTCGATGGTCCATAGAGCCCAAGTATCCACAATCCACTCATAAAAGCAACGCTGAACTAGGTTTACAAACCCCGTGTGGGACATTCCATGGGATGCCATCCACGAAAACCGCCCTCTCCAATAACGAGAGCGAGACAGCGATTTTTTTTTTTTTTTTTTCATGAACAATGACGTATACGACTCGCAATCATTTGCAACCGATACATGGAACATGGAACAAGCACCATATCGGAACCGCACGTCTCCAGCGCGAACGGGTTGCGGGTTAAATAAAGTTTATGATCAACGGCGAGGGTGTCAAATCTTTCCCCTCCCAGGATATATTTCCACTCGCCGATCAAGTCCTAATCGAGCCGTAGATTCGATTAATATTTCCGCAAATCGGAAAATCGGACTGTGCTCAAGCCATCACTGCTCTCTTGCGCAATATATCCGAGGCGATCGCGCCCATCACCGTGATTGATGATGCGGGACGACTGGTGATTGCGGGATTGCAACGAAAACGAAAAAAAAAAAAATCCGAGGCACCGGTTCCAGACGACGCCCGGGAACATGCCGGTTTAATATATATAATATGAGAATCTCCTCCCCCCAAAAAATGCCATGTATACATACAATCGGTGTTTGGTCGAGATGGTCTAAGCGGATTCCAGAAATAGGGGGAACGGGGGCTCTACCACACGCGGGCGAGGTGTTACAGCTATAAAGTAGCATTGATGGCGAGACAGATGAGACTTGGTGCATTCAACCGAGGCCAAATTCTGCCTGAATTACATTCTGGCAATGTACAATCTAACCCTTGAATGATTGTAATAGAGATATCTCCCCACTGTACAAGTTGGCAGAGTCAAAATTACGACGAAAACCGGGTAAAACGAAGATAGGAATCACAGCTTCCAGCATTAAACCATCTATCTTATCAGAACGGGGCATTTACAGAAAACACATCACAGATCAGCAAAATAGAGACGATATTTCTTATTTGACAAGCCACGCTTGTTTGTTGGTTCAATTATTATCTGTAGTACGAGTAGATACATGAGATGCCCAAAAGTCAGGATGGGTCAGTGAGTCGGTTTGCCATTTATTGGCAAAGACAAAGGAGATGTCACGCAATGTTCCGTCTCGGCGAGGTTATACAGGTCAGGTTTTCTGAACCTGCAAGAGAAACCAGGTCGGCACCGCGTCCAAAAGTCCTACGGCCAAGCAAGAGCCTCTGTTGGACAGATGGAACTCCGCGCAGATGGCCGGTAAATGCTACGCCATGCGGTCACAACCGTCAGGCTTTCATAGTAACGCTGTTCAACTCGTACGGTTTCCTCTATATTTCCCGTGATGAAAGTATATCCACAATGTGTCATATCCGGAACGCCCTTTGTGCAAGTACGAGAAACCCATGAGTTGGGTGGAAGAGATGCAGGAAATATGGTCTCAAGTGATACTGGAAAGTGCCCCCTTCACGGCGGGTTCATCAGAAGTTGGATGATGCGTTCACTGCTGTGGGTTGGTGGTATGTGTCGAGGGTGTTCTGGAAGGGGCTTCGGCCACCACTCTCACGGCCTACGCTGGGCTCGTTCTTCTCGATGGGTCCGTAGCCGCTGTGGTAGGAAGTGCTGGTGTTGTTGAAATCCATCAATCCATCAGCCTCCTCGTTGATCTTCTTGCGACCCCAGATTCTGTAGGCGACAATGCCCAGGGCACCGAGAATGATGAAACCACCAATGCCAACAACAACACCGATGACAGTGTTGCGGGTCTTGGCGGACATTCCAGAGGAAGAGCCGCTAGAGCCATCCGAGTTTAGGCCAGGGGTGGAGGTGGTGATGGTGGTGGAGGTCATGACTTCCTGGGATCCATCGCTGTTTGTCTTGGTCACGACCGCAATCTTGGTCGAGGTGACGAGGCTCTGTGTGGTCTGGGATTCGTTGCTGTCGGCGGTGGACTGGCTCTCGCTGTCGCTACCAGAGCTAGTAGCGGCAGGAGCATCGGTGGTGGCGGCGGCGGAGTCCTGAGCAGCAGTGGAGGCGGCAGGGGAGTCGGAGCTGCTGGCAGCAGCAGCCTTGGAGGTAGCAGCAGCAGCAGCAGAGCTGGTTGCCTTGTTGTCGGCGGCAGAAGTCGCAGCAGCCTGGGTGGTCTCGGCAGCCTTAGAAGTCGTCTTAGCAGCGGCGGAGGTAGCAGCAGCCTTCTCAGAGGTTGCGCTGGCCGCCTTTTCGGAAGTCGCAGCGGCAGCTGAGGTCGGGGCAGCGGCCGAAGAGTCACCACCGGCAGTTGCGCTTGGGGCAGAGGCGCTGGAGTCGTCGCTGGCGGCGGGTGTGGCTCGACGAACGAGGCGGCCGTTCTTGTGGGTGAGGTCGATCCGCGAGGCCTCAGCGAGGTAGATGACTGAAAGGGCTACAAGGAGCAGCTTGAAGAAACGTGAGGCATACATTTTGGTGGATATTTAGGTGAAAAGGTTGGTTGGGAAAAGGGACGGTCGAGTCGCAAGCGACGCCTCTCGGTGCCTTTTAGAGGCGATGAGGCCGTATTCCGGGTCTCGAGCTGTGTCGGATGCCCAGCAAGGCTCCTGTTCAAGCTTGAGAGGTAGTGCTACAGTTGAGAAATCACAGCCTCGCAGTGATGAGGTGTCGTCGTTCCGATCGTCGATAGAAGGCGTATATATAGAAGCTAGCGAGAGGAGGAATCGAGACGGGAGAGGGTCGCGATGTATGTACGAGGAACGAAAGTGCTGAAAACGAGAGTAATGGCGTTGAGGTGCCGGCGTGAGCAATAAAAAGGAAGAGGGCTGAGGTGAATCACGGCGAAAATGAAATATTAGACAAAGAGAGAGAGAGAGAGAGGAGAAAGAGGCGGAAGTCACGAGAGGAGGCGTAGCCAGGATTAAAAAAGCGACGATTTGTGAACAGAGGATGGGGATGGGATGGGGGGCGTGTGGGTGTGCGACAAGAACAAGAGGTGCAGGTGCAGACCCAGCTAACCCAACTCAGGTGCATGTGGTCAGTGGGGAGGTACTGTGCCAGTGGATTTGGCAGTGGGTGTACCAGTGGAGGGACCACTGCAGGTGCCACTGCAGGAGTGCAGTCGCAGCGCTAACCACCTACAAAACAACCTGACCTGGGGCCATCGAATCGGGCACAAGGCCTCTCTCGTATTCCCACCCACACGGCTTGAGTGTGTCAGCCCAGCGGCGACTCTAGTTGGCTAGCCCAGGCCTCCCTCACTGGCCCTTACATAGCACATTGGCACAGTCCCTCAACTCTTGAATGAATATGGGATGGCCTACGAAGGCTGTGCACCTGCACGCACAGCAAGTCCCCGCTTTTTGGTTCAGGTCCCCTATCCTTGGTATTCTTAGCTGAGATGGAGGGACTCGATGCAATGCCTGTTAATGCGCAGTCCCTGGCATCTTTTTTTCTTCTCGGCAGTAATAAAATAGCAGCAGCAGCAGTCGCAGCATCGAAAATGAATCTTACAAGCCCGGTCATGTAACGTCTGATGCCCTGCCATGCCCATCCCATGCCATGCTGTAAATTACCACTGTCCTGCGCCATGTCAAGCCTCTCTCTCTCGTTTCCCGAATATTCCGCCTGGCCAGGGCCGCCCAGAAACGCCCAGAAAACGCCCCCAGCAGCCCACCGGACCGGACCGGGGGACCCAGACGCCGGACCAGGCGGACAGGCCACGGGGGCAAGTCAACAAAAAAAAATAGCACAATTGACAATGTCTTTCTTTGTGACTCGGTGCTTTTCCCCAGGCAAATCGTTCCGGCTTCGAGCCCTTCGGCTGACTAGCGCCGGCTGAAGGATGTGATGCTTATGCCGGCAAGGGCCCTGGATTTCCTAGTGTCGGGTTATTTTTTAGGAGTGCATGCTATGCACGGCGATGTAGAGTCTATTGTCCAAGCCTCCTTCTGCAGGTGTTTTTTTTTTCTCCTTCTCCTCATCCATAAACACCCCCACTCCCCTGACGACACAACAATGCCCCCCCCTTCCCCCAGCACATTGGCTCGGGGGGCCATCCAAGTCGCTGAGCTGGAATCGCCAGTAGCCAGTCGTTACGCGGCAGGGACAGCACACCCGATACATTGTGCGATGGGGATATACAACATGCCATGTTTTATGTATGGCCTCGACAATGGGCTCTCCCCGCGTGGGCTTGAAGCTGAAAGACCCTTTGGCGGCAATTACTCGCCGTCCCTGGCATGACAAGTGTACGAGCTGTTCCATCGTGCGGCATGGTGGCACCCCCGTGGCGGCTAAGTGGCTGTCCCCGATGGGGAGGAAGGGATGGCTACCGCAAGGCGACTGGAGCGCCCTCGCTTTTCAAAACAACCGTGCTCTTCATCGATATTGGATTATTGGGTTCCTTGCTTTTTTGGTGTAGGTTCTTTTCTTTTTGCCCAGACAAGGTATGCATAAAAGACATGTTCGTCATCTTGATCATCGGTATCGGCATCGAAACACATGGTGGTGACCCAAAGAGGCATGCGGGCTGTGCGCATGGGGTCGCGCATTGTCGTCAGCCATTGAGGGTGAATGAAACAATAGCAACAACAACAGCAGCAACAGCCTGTAGAGAACACATCCAAAATACAGTGCGGCATAGTGTCGATCCCGTGTCATCCCCCAGACAAGACGAACAGCAGACGTCAATCGCCAGACCAGACCAGACCAGACCAGGCCCACGCCAGAGCTCGTCTCGTCCATGGGCGACGCCCATCATCAACCAATGTCCGAAAGAAGCGAGTCCGGACCAGGGGCCTTGCGGGTTTCGGTGTCGGGGTGTCAGGACGTCAGGACGGGGGTGCTTAAAATAGAAGCAAATTCCACCCACAGACACTCGACTCGGCATCAGTGAAAGGGAGACACCGCGACTGATTCATTCGTTCACTGCACTGCGCTGCGCTGCACCGCGCACTGCACCACACTGCATGGGAGGATCATCACACGCTTCCCGGCTGCCAACAAACTCAACGTGCTCATCATGGCCCCCGCGCACCCTTAATTCAAAAAAGGGTTGGGCCCCAGATGTAACCAATGCCCACATCGAGGCTTGTCGTCGCGCAACCTTTGCATCAAGGTTAACCCAACAGCCAATGGCCACCCCGCCACGCGAGCTTGATTTCTTGTCGCAAACCCCGTCTACCCACCGAGAACCCGTCATCCATCCCTCCCCATCCCTCCATCCTCCCTGCATATAACGCGCTGGGTGCCATCTCGGAACTTGGTCGACGTTGGAACCGCCAAGCGCTGATACATACCCTATAGAGTGCTAGAGCAGGTAAAAAAACTGGATTGAGTGCAACAGCTAAAGTTGGTGGCAAGCCACTCTCGCCAACCTCGGCATACGGTATGAAAATCAGGAATTGTCTTTTTTTCGTCCTGCGCCAGAGACATGACTCTTTTTTCGTTCGCGCGGATGCCCAACCTTGTCTCTTGACGATGACTGTTCCGTCATCCAACGCATGTCACGTAGTATCTAGGCTTGTTGATGCTCCCGTTAGCGTCGCCGCCTCGCTCCCGTAAAACAAAACCACGACGAGTCCTAAGGTGGCTGTGCTCAACCACAAGACTCGGTCGGGCCCCACCCGTCACCCTCGGCCCTGCGCATCGCCGTGTCCGTTCTAGACGGGACGGAAATGCCCATCAGTCAGCACCTTTGCTTGCCGCCCCAGCGCCCAAGGGCCTCTGCACCCTTGGGCCCTTGAGCCCCCTCCCGAGCCCAAGGGTTCAAAGGGGGTGAAGTGACGCATTCCCAGGCCTGTGTAAGCCTATCGAATTGCATCCACTCTCCGCGTCCCGAGCGTCCCAGGGCCCGGACGCCCCACCCCGTCTGGCCGTCGGGTCATCGCCAAGCCAGCCTCGGGTCTCAACCAGCCCCGGTGATGCAATCCTCTGTACAGCCCTAAGAGGTTCCCCGAAACCGTTGGCATCATCAACGCTGCCCGCTCTCGGATGGCTGGTGCGAATTGGCCTTTCTTGGCTGCGGTTCTGTCGGCTTCTCCTTTGAGATTTGCAAACCCGTAGCCGCTGTCACTGTCCACTTCATGTGGGTCGAACCACTCGTCGCATGCCAGCATACGCAAACACCTCCATCCAACGCCGAGGCAAGCAGAAAAACAAGGCGAAAAAAAAACAAAGAGAAAAAAAGGGCTGCTCGATCGGATCACCAGATTCATCATCCTCTCCCCTCCCAAACTAAGCCCCCGACTTCCGTCACCTCTTCACCGACCTTCCGTAGTATCCATGCTCTCCCAACATCGAATCAGCTTGTCGCAAACTCGTCAAATAGCCCGTCCACAGACCCCTTGCCCCAGCGCGTGAGTACGCGTACTCCAGCGGCAGTCGAATCCCATTCCAGCAAAGGGAAAGAGGTAAGAAAAAAAAAACAGCATGTGGGTGACGACGACTTTGCAAACCCCGTCGAGTGGAGAAGTGCACAGAAAGAATGCGCCGCCCTTGCTGGAATGGCGGCCAATGTCGTCGCAGCAGATTGTCGTCGGCTCCCAGCTCTCCCCGGTCACGATCCATCTTAGCCCACCCGGGCCAGAGAAGCCGGCGGACAAGGCGAGTTTCAAGAGAGATCGGGGACGGGCGTCTTCTGTAAGCATGGTCCCAATCCATCCGGAATCCACTTGTATCCCAGATCCGCACGGGGAATTGCCGTGATGCGTTGTCAATTCCCGTTTTTTTTCTTTTTCTTTCAGATCCGGTTAGTTTCCAGCAGACATATCTACGCAAGCTGTTGTCGAAGAATTACGACAGGAGAACCTAGAGTCGTATCGTCTACGAGAACAATTCGTAAGCTCGAATCGTTACTCGCCGATTACGCGCAGTGCCTGAGGTTCCTCTTTGGTTTCGACGTCCAGCCAGAGCTGGGTTGAACTGCATGTCAACTGAGCCAAGGAAACCAAACTTTAACAAATACGAGCGTATCCATAGTGTTCACATCACGATAGTAATCTGGGTTACTCAGCATGCCGAAATTTAGAATTCTGGCATATGATGGTGCCAGAAGCCCCAATCCCTGTCGCTCATTTCGAGCCAGGAAGCGAGCGTCGTTAACCCAAATTACATTGTGAATTTAGCTTATTTGTAAAATTGCGCCCCGAGTAATTAGACCCAGGTCATAGCGAACAACTGGCACGGAGAATTGACACGGCACATTATAATCCTTCTGTGGATCTGCCTGGGGAGTTTTTGAATGAGCATTAATAACCGGACTTTACATTGCGATGGAGTCTTGCTGGGTCAGTGTTGATATACACCGAAAGTAGCGGCGCGGTGTATGGAGAGTCTTGCATAACCGAGGCTCCCGAAAATCCGAGGAGGCGAATAGCAAGAACCAGGCGGTGAATAGATGTAGCTGGTAATCCGAGGCGAGTATAGGGAGGGTCCTTGGAGTGAAAGGTCGTCTTACCAGAAGCAGTATGGATATGACGGACGTGGATAGAAGTCGAATGTTGCAGAGAGTCTGTTTAAGTTCTAGCTACATAAGAAACCCCGCAATCCGGTACGGCAGTTTGTATCCTAGAATTATTAACTGAATGATGCGATAGTAGTTGGTAGGTTCTACTCCCCCTGACACCGTTTCCACCAGGATATTCATCACTGCATCTTCTCCTACCGAGAGCTAGAAGTCACGGTGGACTTAATGCTAGGGAACAGTAGAGATATAGAGAATACTTTTAAATATACCTAGGACTTTCTTCGGCGCTGGCAGCGACCCCTTTATCGCACAATCTGCTACCTAATAGTACACACCTCGTTCGTACCTAATTCCAAACGCCACATGTTTGGTGGGTGTATGCCCAACTGCCCGAACATACACAACATGTTCATAACGCTATGTTGATGACCATATATCAAATGGGAAAGTACACTGAAAATCAACGAGGCCCAGGTCCAAAAGGTGGACACGTATATCAGGAGGTAAAAAGCAAAGTATCTTCGATATAGGGTAGTTGACATAGCTAAGTTGCATATAGATGACCTGGATCGAACAGATCTCGACAAGGTGACGTAATGAGAAAATTAGAAAAATATAGACGATTGAAATTGATTTTAACTTTAAATGTGTCTATATTTGGGTTCTCGTGAAAAAAGGTATAACATAAAGGATGGTAGATTTATAGTGACGGCATGATGCGTGACTGTCTCGGCGGGCTTAGTAGCCAACGGCATCTCGTTGGTTGATTTCACCACCAATAAGCAGTTTGAGTTCTCCACAATTGTGCACAAAGCTGTCTATCAAGGTATCATGTCGTGCTGCAGTCACCGAATACGCCTACAGCTTGAGCCATTGCGGAAGAGGCAGACAGCTATGCCGATCCCACCTGTTTCGGCTCCGGCGACAGCTCTCGCATCTAAGCCTCTTTTTGCCCCTCAGGCAAATAGTAACTGGTTCGCATCTTTGGCGAGGATAACTCTTATATAAAGGTAGGGCCCTCAGCATCTTCACAATGAGGTTGATTTGCAAAGGGGAGTAGGCTCGCTCACCCCTGCTTCCACTATAACACTGCTTTGTCTTATTTGACATTATTTGGCACTTTGACACAACAAAACATACTGTCTCATGGAATCATGAACGTGGATGTGGCGGCGGCATCGTTGTGCACTGATCCTCACTATTTCAACCACACCTTTCGCATCGTCAACGTCGATATGGACCACTGCTTCAACAATACTATAAACGCTATCGGCCACGGCACTCCCATAGACAACTGCAGCGAGTATTGGTTCACAACTGCCTCAAAAATCACCGCAATTCCGCCATCTACCGTAGAGGATGGGCTAGACATTTGGGTCTACAAGTCAAAGGCCGAGTTGACTGGCTCACTTCCTATTTCCAAGCCCCTCGTCATTGACTGTCCCATGCCAGTCTGCGCCTTTGGCATCTCAGGCCCTTACTCTGCCCTGCAGCGCTACCTCGTCTACACGAACCTGGTGCTGGCCGTCGTTGCGGCTGCCACACCTATTTTGCGAGGCACCGCCCAGATTTACCTGTTTACAACAGGTTTGTCCGCCATGATTCACTTTTGCGTCATGCACAAGCTACGAAGCAAACATCTAATAGACATGGACCTGTTGCCGTCGCTCCTGTATGCAACTTCCGGGCTGCTAGCTTCCATCCTCTGGGCGTTGCTGCGGGCGCAAAACAAAGCCACGAGCTATCGCCGCTTCTATCTTGTGTTTGGCGGGTCTTGGCAGCTCTTCATACTTTACATAGGATTTATTGCAATACTGCTCAAGGACCTGAGCCAACAGCCAGCTACTGTGCTCCTTGAGTCCGAAACAGCCTTTCGTCTAACCAGCGTCTGCTACGGCAATGGCGATGGATCAGTCCGTCTTTGGTCCGGTTCCTTCGACTACTCCATCCGGCAACCATCAGAGTTGCAATTCTTGCTGCCGTCTAACACAACCGTGGGAAATGCAGCTGTAACATCCCCAATCACGCACAAAAAGCTCATAACGGGTCTGTTGGCCGTGGGTGGAACAATGGTCCTGCTCATCTTTGTCTTCCTCTTTGGAATACTGCGCTGCAGTTGCGGAAGATGCGAGATACCATTGTCCTGCTTTAGAGTCTTTCCAGAATGGACCCAGCGCGTGTAGGCATTTGTCTTCCCTCGTATTATACGCGATAGCACTAACATGCATGTCTCTTTTTAGCTTTTCCGCCGGAAAGGCCCCCAGTGGGCGAGTGGCAGACCGGCTAATCACTGTGGATAGCGCCTTTAGCGTGCTTGCTGTTTTTGCTACTGTTGTCTTGTGCAGCTACCTGGTTTTCGTGGCTTCCCTCGAACACGGGATTCGAAAGAACCAGCTACCACAGAGTGAATCGCCCTACCAGTACAGCCAATGGGGAACGTGGGTTATCTCCGTGTTTGTCGCTGCTATTACCATCGTTATTCAATTGTCCAACGGCGATTCTGGCAAAGAAGCGGGAGATCGTAGTGTAAATTCGCAACGCCAAAGCGGAACTGCGAATCAAGAAGAGCAGCATGATTACCAACGAAACGAGTACAACACTAACATGTGCAATGTATATGGCGAGTTCTTGGAAATGCAGAGAATAAGATATGGACCCGGATTTGGGCCGTGATTCACTGCGTGAATAAATGATGTAGGTAGATACATCATATTATGAAGAGAGTGATGCTGTATAGATGGAAAAGAGCGAACGATAAGAAGCTAAATACGGATAATTTTGAATTGTGATGATGACTCAATCGGGAAATGAACGATGATGGGATATCGACAAGATACGATACTACGCGTTGCCTTGGATCATGGAGATAAAGGTTATGAAACGGCTACATAATAATACATTCGAAAAAACTAGGAGAATAGCTTTGGTAAATAGTCTTGAAGTTAAATTCAGGTGACCGCTGTGACGAGGTGTATTCCATTCTTTTCATCAGCGACCACAGTCCGCCAGCCCGCCCTACTTTCATTCACTTCGCCAGTATTAAATCAGAAGTCCTGATAAACCCAAAATTAAAAAAAAAAAAATACAACACATCAAGGAAAGCAAGAGTGCCCCAGTCAAATACCCATAGCTGTAAAGTATCCCAACGCCATCCCTATTTCTTTTCTTCTACCAAGGCAGGCCAGCACTTGACTGCCTTCAACGCTCTCGAGCACCAATGGATCGAGCGTGGATAGTATTGATGGAAAGGTGAGCGGTTTTCCATAGTGTTGCAATGTGGTGAATGAACTTGTAGCTTTGGGAATCTGGTTCCTCGAGTTTGGTCCAGGTATGAGACTGCTGGGACGGCGGTGGGCTCTGGCCGTCCTTGACAATCCAGACGCGGATTATGAGATCGTGATGGTAGTGCCAAACCCCCTTGAGCTTGGTGCCGTCCATGGTTGCGGTCGCCTGGGTCTCAACGTCTGCCCAGGTGAGGAGGCGGAAGTCAACCTTTTGAGTGGCTTCGTAATAGCAGAAGCCGTACCAGGCGCCTTGGCGAGGCTCATCTGCTTGTCTGCCCGAAGGAGAAAAGTCAACATGGGGCAGGGCTAAATGTCGATCGATGACTCCAGTGGCATCGAGGCCCCAGCTAGGGCCGGCTGCCATGTAAACGAGGGTGACATCTTCGAGGTTGGAGCAGAAGGAATGATAGTTGAGTGGTTCAAAGAGCTTGATCTCACGATAACGATCTTGGTCCGCATCTGGAACCATCTGGTACGAACGGCGCATGTGCGGCTGCTTGAATACGCCTATGAGACGGCGGACGGGGAGCAACTTCCACGGCGTCTTGGAGTCCGGGTCGGTTTGGACAACAAGGGGTACACCCATACCGATGATCTTCAAGGAGTCCTCGCGGGATCGGATTGCATCCCATTGTCCGGGAGTGACCTGTATCTCAAGGTCACAGCGTGACCCAAGGTGGTTTGCCAGGTACTTGTTGGTGCCTCGGAGGCTGCGGCACGTCCTCTCTGCCGGAGTGTCCTTGTGATTCTTGGTATCCAAGGCCAGCGTCCGCTTGTTAACGAGGAGGCCGACCACCTGGTCGACAACCTCGACTGGCATGTCCATGAAGCCAACTGGGCTGGTGGAAGGGTGGTTAGGATTGAATAAAGAGATCGCCTAGAGAGCTTACTTACTTGGTCGACATGATGAAGGTGGGTACAGTGAGCAGGAATGAGAGTGGAGGTATAAGCTAAGGGTCAAATGTTGCGATGATAGCAATGAGTGAGTGCTAGGAGGATGAAAGAGGGAGAAATGCAGGAGGGGAAAGAGGAGAGAGGGGAGGAGGGTGAGGAGGGTGAGGAAGTGAAAGAGGAAGAGACAGAGAGACAGAGGGGAAAGCAAAGAGAAGCACGTATCAAGCCTGATCCTAGCTCGAGCAGATCTACCCCGGGAGAAAGCGAGGCTGGCTGCAGCAATATGTCATTACACAGGTAGTGAGCGCACAGCGGCTGTAACAGCTGCTGCAACCATGGTTCGAATGGCCGCCAAAAGGGCCGCTTAAGCTCACTGCGACGTGTATTAAAAGATCTATCACAATCGCATCTTCGAATAAACTTCTCGCAGCGCCCAGTCTCAGTGTCTTTGTTATCCTTGGCCGTTATCCGTCATTCCCCCTCTCCCTCTCCGATACCCCTCCGCTGCAGGCAGCCGGCAACAGGTTCTGCCAGCTGCCAGAACCGACTTCAGCCATTCACTGCACTTCTGGGCGACGTGATGACTAAGTGCAGTGTGGTGGCTGAAACATTGAGGCCTACCGTGGGCGAAGCAAAAGTGCCGAGCCTGCGTGCCCGCGTTTGTGGCCGTTGTACGAGGCATGTACGAAGCATGCACCAGGCCCGTACGAGTATGTGTGGCTGACGCTGTGCTAAGGGCCTAGCGGGCCTTTTCCCCTCCTCTCGCTGCCAAGTTCGTCCGGTCAAGATTGCAGGACTGGGGAAGAGTTCGTCGAGTAGGTGGCCCGATGGACATGAAACCGCAGCAAGCAGCAAGCGAAGTGGCATCCAAGCCCACCAAGCATGCAGTCACGCTCACCACCACGCTTGTGAGGGGGAAAAAGCAAAAATAAACAAATAAACAATAATATCGATGCCAACAGCGAAGAAAAATGTATTGATTGCTTTTTATCTTTTTAAAATCTGACATCATCTTCCACAGCCAATCTCAGGGTATATGAATCGAACCGACTCAAACCCTCCCAGCCCAGATCCCAGACCTATTAAGAACAAGAAGCTTTTGTTGCCGATCTCCGGCTGAAAAAAAAGTGAATGTACACAATCATATAAACTGCTATTGTATATCCCGCTTTTTTTTAGTTTCCAAAGAAAAAAAAATCCTGCCGTCGCGGTAATGATGGTTGCCAATGTTGATGGTCATTGCAATGTTTACTGAACAAGAAAATATGGTGTGGAAAGTGAGCGACGCCATTGGCTTGGCTTTTGACCGAAAAGAAACCATAAAAAAAGAAACATAAAAAGACCATGTGAACGCCTGAGCCTCTCCCCCGCCTGTTAGGTGCCTTGTGGTATCTTGAGAAAAAAACATGACGAACAAAAGAGCGTGGTATAGTGGAAAAAATGATAAATCATCAGCCCCAAATGGGTACACCCCGGTATGCGGGGGAATTGTAGCTGTGAAGAACACGGAATGGGGGGCTGTTCCCGTAGAGAGAGCCATGCGAGCTGGCCCTTCGGTGGGTAGCATGGTTGGGTCGCGGGGCTGCCGCAACATTGCTGTTTGGGTATGGTACAAAGTCTACGCTCTGCACAAGCGGTTGTGAGAAGTGTTGAAGAGGCGCCTGGTACCCAAGGACATGTCCATTGGGACCCGGCTGTACGTGGGAACGGGAGACGCCATGGCGCGGCTGCATCTGAGGCTGCATTTGAGGCTGGGTGGAGGCAGCGCTCCTCGCCCGCACCATGGCAGGATTGGGGCGGGCATCTTGGACTGGCATTGAATGTCTTCGATTGTAGCTAGGCTGAGTGACAGGCTGGGCAACCGGTTGCACCATAGGCTGCGAGACGGTAGAGCCAGGAACATAGAGGCCAGATCCTACCCGGGTTGGCATTGTCTGATAACCCACAAAGCCAGGCATCTGCTGGTTGTTCACCGACATAGCTCCGTTGAGAGACATCCCATAAACTCCAACTCCAGGTTGTGTGGGAGGGTAGCTGTGGACATACTCACGGTGGAGGTCTCGAGGAAGCGAGCGTCGCCGCGAAGGAGCTACATCGGCAGCAGGAGGTGATGATGGACCATCAGGCACGTAGCTGCGAGGAATTTTGACAGACCGGGTACGCATGCTGGCTGGCATGCTGACCGGAGGCGCTGACTTCGGCTTCTTGGTTTGGGAAGAAATGGAGCCTAGCCTCTCGTGCGGCTGGGGCTTTGGCGAACTCGGGACTGGAGTCGTCGAGGAAGGGCGCGAGAAGCTCTGACGGTTGGGGTCGCTGCGATTTCTGTATCTCGCCGGGAGTTGGTTGACAGAGCCGGTAGCGCTGGGCCGTCGAACACTGGCGCTTTCTGGTGGGCTGGTCTTTTGGCTGTCATCCTCGCTTTTTGTGTCCTTTGTCGACTTGCTTGACGGAGACTTGTCAGAAGAAAACAGGGCTACAGCGGCTTGGGCCACAGAACGAGTAGCCGCTCGCAGGGAGTTGCGCCGTCTCGTCAGTAAAGCTGGGCGTTCGGACTTGCTCTCCTTTGGGGCCTCTTTGAGGGTTGTATTTGATGCCTCACCGAGGGATTCTTTCACGGTTTCCTTCGAGGCTTCCTTGATAGCATCCTTGGGAATATCCTTGACGGCTTCCTGGGTGTTGTTGTTGTGAAGCCCGAGTACATCAGTGCTTCCCACGCTCATAATGGTCCTCAACGTATCTTTGCTTCGCTCGTCGCGGAGAAACGGTCGGTATTGGCCAGCCGCAGGACTAGCGTTGCCGCGCCCACGCATATTGGCGTGGTTGGGACTTAAGAGTAGGTTCCCACTGCCGGAACGATTGTCTCGAACCTTAGGTGGTCCTCGTCTCTGAGATCCGCTCAGGATCCTTTGGAGCCTCCGGTTGTTGGCACTCCTGTTATTAGCCATGAGAATCGTCTTCGTAGGCGATGGAACCTCTGCAGGAGCGCTTTCTTGGCTTGGGGGCCGGCCAGGGCTCGATCGGGACCTGGGCCTCAATGGCTCGAATTCGCGAGTCTTGCTAGAGTTCAGTGATGTCATGCTAAGCTTATTCCCGCGACGAAGGGAAGTGAGCGAGCGATAGGACGAGCTTTTTGATGACCTGCTGGACTCTGGGGTCGTGACTGTCTCATCTGTCTTTTTTATACGAGCCGGGCTTGGAGTAATCACAATCTTCGGCTCGGTTTGAACACGAAGACCCCCACCAGGCTTGTCTGAGTTCAAGCTCCCCGGGGCCTTTTCCGGCGTCTTTTCCGGCGATTTGCGGCCCAGGTCTGTCACAGCAGACTTTAGGCTTCGGAGAGAGCGAAGCGACACATTTGAGCTGTAGCCACTGTCGGCCTTCGAAATTCTCTTCCGAGAGCCCTCGGATGAGGGACTCGAAACAAAACCGCTGTCTGACCTGCTGAGGGACTTGAGCGCCTTTCTCTCGAGTTCTCGTCGAATCCTCTCGGCGGTTGGCTTCGCGTTTGGGTCATCTCTGACATCCAAAATTTCCGCATTCGCACACTCCCGGCCGCTGCCGTTCTCAGGCAACAAACCGTCCTCGCCATGGCTGTTTTCAAGGATGGTATCAGCAGTGGGTTCAAACGGGTTCTTGAAAAGCGACTTTGCCACGTTCTCAGTGGGAACTTCGCCGGTTGGCAAGGGCGCAATCATCGCTGAGGATGGTGCGTTTGGATCGAAGTACGACGGCGGAGAGGTATCTCTAGGTGAGATGGATTCTTCCCGTTCCTGGATATCTGAGGAGGGCCTGGGGCTCGGTTGAGGAGATACGTTGACGACGCGCAGGGAACCGAACTTGATGCCACCCAATTGCTTGTACTGGCCCTCGCAGGGTGTCACAACTCGCTCAAGGGGCTCAGATCTGGTGATTTCTGGGATTTCCGGCGAATGGCTTGTGATTTCCGATTCAATTGAGTTGTGTCGCGTTTCGTCGGGTGTTGCAGTTACACTGCTTCGGGAGCTGGACTTGGTGGACTTGGACGACTTTGTGGAAAATGAGTTTTCACTGGGTTGGGCGCGAGTAGCCACACCGGGCGTCTGGATGATGGATCGACGGCGAACTCGCATGTACAGTGACACATCCGAGTTGGTTCTGGTGACGGGCGAGCTGTCGGGCTGCGACGGGTGGGAGCTCTTCCAAGTGTTTTCGGTGATATCCCCGGTGGGGGAATGGCTCTCACAATCGGTCACCATGGACTCTCTCCTGATGTCTCGCTCCAGAGTCATTAGTCGCTGAGCTTCGTAGTTTCTCACGTCGTAGTTTACTGAACCACGTCTTCCTAGCGACACAAGGCTAAAATGGAAAGAATGGTGTTAGTGAATTTTCTCATAAGCAGGCTGTGGTTCCTGTGTCATGGGATATATGTGTCATGGGGTCTCAAGTGAGAGAACGAACCTTTCGGGGCGTGTGAAGTCGGTAATGACAGAGTTGGGTCGAGAATCTGTGAAAACCATGCTACTAGATCTCCTCTGCGAGAAGTCGGAGCGGAAGGATGTAGTCCGAGACACGCTGCTCCATCGACGTATGTCTGCAGGACGGGGAGCTATGCGTAGGGTTGGGGGAGTCAAAGGGATGTCGATCTCATCCCCCGCCAACGCAGCGCAGATCAATGGGTCTTTTAGATCAACAGGCGACGAGTTGGCAGGAGTGATGGAAGGAGGAGTGGCAGTTATGGGGACGGAGCCAACGAGATATGACTTAGAAAAGCGACCATGAGGGGGAGTCGAGGCAGCACCGAGGTCAAGAAGGGCGGTGTCGGGAGGTTGGAGGCACAGTGGCGGCTTAGAGAGCTTTTGTGGCCGTCGGGGGCCCTCTAGGGAGGGCGTGTTACCCATGATTCAGCTGTCTGCCGGGGTGTGAGGCAAGGGGGATATGCAGCTGGGGGAGGGGGAGGGGGGGGCAGAAAGATCCCTCGGCCAGCTGAGGGGGATGTTCAGTTACAAGGTGACTGCTCCATGCCGCCTGCCTGCGTGCAACTAGCGTCAAGTCTCTGATATCTCGGCAGCTATAGGCCAAGAGAGCAGAGGTTGGAGCAGGCGGCCTGGGACTGGGACGCGACCCGGTTTTATGGATGCGAGCGAGGTCGAGAAGCTGGATTCTGGACGAAGCTGCGCGGGAGGACTGTGCAGAAGACTGGATTGAGATGAAACGCGGGCAGAAGAGGAGGAAGAAGAAGAAGAGACGAAGGAGGTGACATGGGAACGCGAAACGAGGTTGGAGAGCAGGCAAGCAAGAAAGAAGGTGGTGGAGCCGGGGGTTTATGATCCATGTCGGGCCTATGGTGGGGGATGGATGTCACAGGGAGACAAAGACGAAACGGAGACGGTGAGGGGTGAGACTCGGGCACAGAAATGCAGCAGGCAAATGCAGACGCAGACGCATACGCATAGGCACGCATCATGGATCAGGAAGAGGTCCAAGGGCAGACGGTCAGGGAAAGGGAAGGGTGAGTGCGAGGGCAAGCTGGCAAGGGAAAGAAAACAACAACAACAAGCCACAGCCGAAGTGGAGGGTGGGCTCTAGCTGGTTGGGTGGGCGGGCCGCAGTTGAGATTCCTGCTAGCACCTACACGAACGCAAGCAAACAATCGGTTGGCTCAGAAATCGCGAAGATACCTGCCCAGAGCGAAGTGCTAAGGTTGGAAGAGCGATGATCCAAGACACGATCCGCCCAAAGCTAGCCGTCCAGGCATGCTGTTATGTGGAGGTGCCCGAGGGCCAGCAAAGCCGCGATGCCCGTATCCAGATCCAGAACCCACGCCAGAACCAGCGCACACCAGGGCCGTTCCCAGGGGCACTGGAGCTACGGGGGAGCTAGCTGGCTGGCCGGCCGGGAGATTTCTGAGACTTCTCGTCATGACACGATGCGAGCGACGCTGAGACACCTGGGGACGGACGGAGGTACGGTACGTGGGACGACGAGCTGCCGGCGCTTGGTGTGTAGTGTAGTGTAGTGTAGTGTGGTGTAGTCTACAGTAGTGTGTAGTGTGTGGTGGTGCTGGTGGTGGTGTCGCCGCGCTGCCGTTCCTGGCTTGGCCTGCTAGCTCTGGAGCTCAAGCTTGGGACTTATCCAGGCTGTCCTCCCCGGTTCCTAGTTCCCAGGAGGAGCCGTCGAATCGGGCACCCATCTCGGCCTCCACCTCATCTTGCTTCCCGGGCTGGAATGCCCCAAACAACTCAATCCGGTTTTGGATTTACCATCCGCCAATCCTCTGCAGATTAATTCAATGCTCGCCATCGCCTCGTCCATGCTTTGTCCGGGGCCTGCCCTTGCAATCGGCTCACCCGTGGCAGAGGGGAGAAAGAAAAAAAAGAAGAAAAAAAAAAAAAGACTCGCACGCTTTCCGCTTACGGAGACGCCTTTTCTTGCTCCAACTCCTCATGGGCATCATGGTCTCGTCAGAGCGCCGCCACCCCCGGTCGCAGTTTCGCGGGAGCGTTAAACCCAACAGGAGTTAGCACGCACAACCGAACCAACGCATCATCCCACCCAGTTCATCCTCGTCATCCACCACCATCCGAGCTGAGATGTGGTTAGGCCATGCCATGTAATGCTACCGCGTTTGCAGCCAGTAGGTTGACGGTTTCGTATTCCATCTGCTAAGTTCGCTGCTAGGCCTCAATTGCTCGTGTCCGAGCCTCATCGGCTCCGCTCTGTGTTGTCCAGACCATGGTTTTTGTTTTATTCAGAATTGATTAATCACCTGCTCTTGTTGACTTTTTTTTTTTCCTCTTGCCGCCAAGTCCCATCTGTCGTCTCATGACCGCCGCATCCCTCATCATGAAAATTACATCACCCACCGCGGCTGTCTCACACCATCCAAGACACGCATCACACACGCACATACCAACCACCACCACCAGCTCGGGTCTGTCTCTCTTACCTATCCTCTTGTCCAGTATCGTGTCGGCCCATCCGCACGCTCACAAAATCCCTCCCAAGACGAGACAGCAACGGCTGCCTGTTTATCATGAGAGTAATGCGAGCAGGTGGCTGAGCTCGCATGCATTCTGCATTTGCATAGCATACCACACGGCATAAGCCTTCATATCACCCAGCCCAGGGATGTTGTCCTCATCTGGCCGCCAAGTCTGACATGCACACCAAGGCTCAGCAGACGCGCCATCGCCATGTCGGCAGTCTTACTGAGCAATCGCGCCACGGCGTATTGCCCCCTCAGCTTGCCTCGACGTGCCATTGCATGACAACTAACAAAACTGACGCTCCCGGAGGGACTCAGCAACTCAAAACCCGTCGGCGGGTAGAAAATAACCCCAACCCACTGTCAGAGATATGCCATCCGTGCCCCTAAAACTACGATCCGTTTCATGCCCATAGCTTCTGTGCTTTTGTTGATGCAGATTACTGTCGTTTCTTTTTTTTCGCCCTTCGGCTTGCTTTTTTCAACATGTGCCGTTCGCTTGTAGATTGCAATTCATCAATTGCCGAGTACGAACCACGCCCCCAAAACCCAATCGCATCCCGTCCCCATTTTGCCTCCCCTCAGGGTCGCATCTACAATCAAGGCCGCGTCAAGGACAACCACACCGTGCTGGGGCTCGGTCGGAATGACGTTACACTGAGCAAACATCGCATCGTCGGCTTGCTTGGTGGGAGTGTGGGGAAGAGGAAACGCTCGCGCGTTTTGGCGTCTTTTCGTAGTCCCATCGGATGGACTGAGCGGCCGCGATCGATCCAAGGATCTATCTCGCTCGACAGGGTTCAGGTCCGCAGGGAAAAAAGAGGGCGACCCACCCCTCACGAGGAAAACGGGCCAATTGTGAGACAACGTCTTCATCATCGATGTCGCTCCCGTCAAACTGAACATGGTTTAAGCTGCCCGGCGAGCTGCGGGTCGGCAATTGCAACAACACGAGGCGAATGGCAGCAATGAAAACAAACCTGCTTCCTAAATGTCACCTCGGAGCTTGCAACCGGCCGCGTGCGTGCGTGCAGCTTCGAATGCTCTCCCAACATGCCGGCCAAGCGACGACTGGCCGCGCGCGCCGATGGGTGGGTGGATGCCCAAGGAAGAACATGCCCGAAGGAAGCGGGTGCATTTTGCGGCGCCTGGGAGCAGCGTATCGGGTCCTGTGAAGGCATCATTGTCCGTCCCATGGTTTGTTTTGATCGACATGCATCGCGGACTTGCAGGCATCCCGGTCTGCGCTGTTAATCCCAAACACATCAACTTCTAACCATTGGCCGCAGCAGTGTCGGATAAGTGTTTGCAGACTATGCAGAGCATGCAGAGCAACGCCGCGTAGTTCCGACGGCCAACCCAACCGGGACCATATAAAAATCAGGCCTTTTTTCATGTGCAAATCACACGGGCACATAAGCACCTGTCTTGCAGCTCCCCCTCCCTGACAAGGCCTTGCTTGGCGTTTCATAGGATGATGGGTGATGGAACGTCGGATGATGGCTCCCGGCTACCCTGGAGCATGCCCACTTTAACAAACCCTGGCCCTCACTCAACCCACACAGTCGGGTTGAATATACCGCAATATGGGTTAGCCACTCAACAATAACCGGGCGAATGGTTTAGTGGTATAATACTCCCTTAGCATGATTCGTCCGAATAATCTGGGAGTGGTCCAGGGTTCGATTCCCTGTTCGTCCAAATAAGGTGGTTAGAATCCATCACAAATCCTCACTTTTTGTCCGTGGACGATATGATTCCATGGTACCAAGTCATGGTTCCATGCAATATAGTATTTGCTTTTTGTCTGCTCATAGTCTGGAAAATCCACATCCTATCCTCAACCATGGACTCGCGGCTAGTAGAAACCTGCTTCATTCTGGGTTACAGATGCTGTCAATTCATTCTCACATCATCCAACACCAAAAGCCCGTGCTTGCAAACCCGTCCCACCCGCTCACAGATGGTAGCTTACAAACAAAACAATTTGTTGGGGCCAGCCGAGGCTATGGCCCGACAGAAAACAGTGCGTCGCTGAACAGGCGTGAAACTTCAAAACTGATCCAAAACATGTCCGAGTGATGCTCTTGACAAGCACAAACACGACTCTACTCCCCGATCACATAGGTGCATCCTTTACTTCCGATGATGACTTCGTGGATCCTCCCTGCATCGACGTCGATCCGTGACCCGACCCCGTAGGTCGTCTTCTGACAGTCCTCCTCGCGTGGATACCAGAGCGTCAGCTCGCCTTCGATAATCAAGTGGGTCGTCAGCGTAGCGTGCGAATGCGGCGGGTAGTGAATGCTGCTGCAAGTGCTTTGTCAATGGTCACTGCGAGTGCAGAAGCGATGGAACCTAGAACTAGGGTGCAAGCGTGCGATTGGGGAGTTCATGGGAACATGTCATGGGCATGCAGAGGCAAGGCCAAGACTGGCCCCCCCCCCAGCCTTGTATGCTCAGCCATGCTGCTGCTGCCGCTGCCGCCGCTGCTACCGTCGCTATTTCTTGCCGAGGGAGGGAACGCAGATGGAATGATAACGAGGGAAGGGAGACGGGTAGAAGGGTGAGCCAACTCACGGAGCATCAGTCCATGTGAAGGCATGGCCAAACCCCCACGACCGCACCTGCTGCTCGTCCTCCTTTGCCATGTCGGGTCGATGAAACTAGTATGGTTGGGTAGATATTCCCTGCAAAATGAGTTGGATAGTGCAATGATGTCAAGCCTTGTTCCTGGGCTTGGGCTCGGGAGCGGAAGGGGGACAGAGGAGGCTCTACGGGGCTGTGTTCTCTTATGCCCGTGACAGAGCTATGACCTCACGACTGCGCGGAACATTTCTCTCGCCTTTTCCCCATCAGGATGCTCCGTTGTTTGCTCTGGGGGGCGCCGGTCGCCTGCGCCCCCGCCTGGCCCCGCCCGCCCCGAGCCGAACTGACGGTCTCCCTCCCGCCCTGTCCACCCAGAGCCATCGAGCATGTCAGTGAGTGCCAGGAAGAGGGCTTGGGCCAATACGACCGACCCGTGGTGCTGCGCAATGCGCATTACACAGGAAACGCGTTTGGTTTTGCTTCAAACACCAACTGGCCCCCTTCACCGCGGATGGCTCCTGCGGTGCTCTATCTGAGTCGCGGCGCCGACGATCATTCGAGCTTGAATGCGCGCATTTGTTCCGCCTTTTTCGCTATGATGCCCTCCTCCCTCTCGCCCACCCACCCTGGAGTGGCGAGCCCATCTTATAAATCTTCCTCTAATACAGCGCGCCAGGCGATAAAGAGAAAGTAGGATAGAAGGGGGCAGAAAGTCACCGGGCCTGGCTCTTTGCTTGTCAAATCAGCGGTGTATGTCCCGGCGGTTAATATGCACATGGCCAGACACTGCAGGTCCCCGGCGAGCTTCGACCTGACCTGCGACGGCACAGCCTCCCAATGATGCATAGGAAGAGGGAAAAGAAACGTCCACGTCGACCATGTCTCGCCGTGGCGCGCACCTTGTCTGATAGTGTAGTGCTACGTGGAGGCAAGTAAGCCGCATCCAAGCACAGTGAGCGAGAAAGCACAAAGCAACCAAATAGGGGTGGTCATTATTGTTGCCGTTGGTGTTGCATACGGTCTACCCCGGACCTCTACGCATATGTAATCGCCCTCACACACAGAGTACCGCCCCTTCAGCCCTCTTTGAGCCCCATCCATCGAAACGCGCTGGAATGACCAGGACCAAACATATTTCCGGCCCCCAGGCAAATCCCCGTTGCAACCCAGCAGCCCGGCTCCAATCACGGCCTGCAACCGCCGGTCCGGGTCTCTCCCCAGTGGCCAGTACCAGTCCCAAGACAGGGCGCTCCCCCGGCGAACCCAGCCCCAAAAAAAGCCCTCTAGGGCTGTGCTGGTCCACTGTGCTGCTGCCCATCCACTGATGAGCGACAAAGGAGTCCGCTGGGGCATGCCCGTTCCAGCGCTCCGTGGGGCGAGGCCAGCGCGAGGCTGCGGTCTTGTCCGCCAACCCTCGTCCCAGGCCTTGCCTATCAGACCCTCGTGCTGACATCCTGCCCATCCATCTCGTCGACAACCCATGCTCGCTCGCCTCTTGGTTTTCTTCAGCTCGTCGCCCTCCCTTTTGCGACTCTCCTCCTCTGTCCAATTTCCACCCGCCAAAGACACGGTCCCTCGCTTCAATCGCATCATCTCCGGCTGTCTTGCCGCTCTCTCTGGGCCTACATTTCACCAGCTTCGCCCCCCATGTCCTCCGCCGCCGACTAACCGCCCAACCGTCCTGTCCTAAGTCGCCGCTGTTGGGAATTCAATCGACTCGACTCGCAACCATGGGCCTGCTCGGCTGTGGGCTATTTGTACGTCCCCCACCGACCGCGACCAACAACCCGATTCACGTACATTAACTGACCCGTCTTTGCTCCAGCGGCGTTGGCGCCCTCTCGCCGAACGCGACGAAAATGGACCGCCCATGCGACGGCGCACCCTGTCCATCTTTGGCAACTCCAACCACCACTCGATAGGCGTCATGCGCCATATGGTCAACATCACCACTGTCGCATCTCCCCAACACGTCCAAGGCGCATTTCCCGAGCGCAAAGCCCCGACCATCGACGATACATCGGCGGAGGGGATCTCCCCCCCGCCGGCCCGCGCTCCGGATCTCCATCTCAGCACCGAGATGCACGCCGCCCTCGAGAAAATGTACGATGCCTTACGCGGCCCCGATGCTCTTCTATCGCGCGAAAAGCTTGGAGACTTCCTCAAGAATATACAAGGCGAGATTGTCGTTGGGTTGGACAGGGCCGAATACGCACTAGGGGAGTTCCTTTTCGTCATGGCTTCGCATTACCAATGGGATGCCGTCAAGCCTGCGGCAGAAAAGGATCTGTCAAAGCCCTTGACGAACTACTTTATCAATAGCAGCCACAACACTTATTTGGTCGGCAATCAACTCATCTCGCGGAGTTCACCTGAAGTTTACAAAGATGTGCGTACACTTAACACGAGAAGTCATGATGGGAATGTGACATGGTAAAAGCGACCACTTGCTGACTCGGGCCGCCCATAGGTTCTTTTAAGAGGATGCCGATGCATCGAGATTGACGTTTGGAACGGAGATGCCGATGTTCAGGCCGATTATCCCAACCCCAAAGGATCTAAGGGGCATCAGCGTGGCATTTCTGGCAGTTCCTTTCCTAATGTTGCTACCTCAGTCGCCGAAGCCGTTGAGTCTTATCTTAGCGGATCTCCGAACCGTTCGCGCAGTGCCAGCGCCACGAGCCGATTGGACACCGAACCTTCTCCCAGATCCAGCACGCAGTTTTCTGTCGATCCGAGAGAGTCTCGCGATCGCCTCTCTGTGTCTCAACACTCGAGGTCGCGATCACGACAGCCATCCCCCAAGGGGGAGCCAATCGTTACCCATGGTTGGACGTTTACCGCTCACTGCGGCTTCCGCGAGGTGTGCGTGGCAGTCAGGGAGGCGGCCTTCGTCGAGAATGATCTGCCCATCATTGTTAGCCTTGAAGTCCATGCTGATCCGGACCAGCAAGAAGTCATGGTCAAGATCATGAAGGAGGAGTGGGAGGGCTTCCTGGTGGAAAAGCCTTTCGACGATTACGACCCTAGATTCAGGCTCCCAAAACTAGGGGACTTGCGAAACAAGATCCTCGTCAAGGTAAAAAAGGCCCAAGCACTGGTCGTGGTGCCATCCACCGCAGACGCTCCTTTGATTTGTGCCGAAGACGAATATGGCTCTGGGTCTGAGGATGAGCGCCCTCGACTCAAGGCGAGTGCTTCGGCACCAACTGCAATCACGGCGCCTCCAAAGGGCCATAAGGTACCCATTTGCGAAAACCTGGGTAATCTGGCCGTCTACACGACAAGTCAGCATTATAAAGGCCTCGATACACCAGAAGCGAAGAGGCCACCGCACATATTTTCCATCAACGAGGACCGCATAATTGAGCTTCACCAGAAGCATCACCGCTCCATGTTTACCCATAACAAAGGTTACTTCATGAGGGCCTTTCCAGCTGGACGTCGGATTGATAGCTCAAATCCTGACCCAAGCCGCTTTTGGCGTGGCGGAGTTCAGATGGTTGCCATGAACTGGCAAAATATTGATGAGGGCATGATGCTCAACGAAGGCATGTTTGCGGACGAAAAAGGCTGGGTTCTCAAGCCCCCGGGCTACCAGAGTTCCAACAAGTCGGCGGAAACCCAGACCGAAGCCGCGCCGGGGCGTACAATGGATCTCAAGATCACCATCTTTGCTGGCCAGCATATTCCGGTACAGGAGGCCGATGCAGAAGATGGTACCCGAAGTGCTAGTACATTACGCCCCTTTGTCAAGGCCGAGTTGCACGTAGACAAGTCGACCGATCCCGACCAGGACGAACAGGTGCACGAGTCCAGATACAAACAAAAGACAGACGTAGGGAAGACGGACCACCCGGATTTTGGCCCCGAGGGATCCCTCGTCCAGTTCCTCAATATCCCCAAGGTTGTTGAGGAACTAAGTTTCATTAGGTAAGTTGTCATCGTTCGTCTTACCTCCATCCCCGTGTCTTTGCCCCCTCCCTCATGAATGTACATGTCGTATGCAAATGACGAAATCTTGACAATGGCTTCTGCTTGGTTGCGCCAGCCTCTTGCCCCGAGTGGAACAAGGACGTATCACGGCCATTCCCTCTGGCGCAGATGAGAAGAAGTGGTCTGATAGGTGATCTGACATGTTTCTGGTCCGACCGAGAGTTCGGCGGCGGAAATGGCTGAGCATGATGAGCTGTCAAGAAGCACCGCACCCACACGGGCTTTTTGCTGTTAGCCCCTTCATTGGCGCAAAGCTATTTTCATGGGAGACAACTACATTCGAGGCCCTTCTCTCATGCGATGCGCCAATACAAGACACAGGCCGGGGGTTTCTGTCCGCGGCGGCGGATGGGCGTCCGTCGTGAATACCCCGACGAAGGTGCCTCTGCACTTTAGCGCACGATGATGGGTCCTTTGTCAGCAGCCTGCCGACAAGTGTTGCTTGGCTGCGTTGGTTCATTGGGAGTCCGGCCTTGTTTGTCACGAACGACGACAGCGCGACTGTGTCCAAATTTCCTTTTCCGCATGGCACTAACCTGCTGGTGCTCTAGGCTTAAGATTGAAAACGACTCGGCAAAACTTGTCAGCTCGCCACTACTCGCCTGGGCTTGCATTCGCCTGGACCGGCTGCGTACCGGGTACCGATTCATCCGCCTGATGGACACCCGCGGACACCCCGTTTTCGGCGGCAAGCTGTTGGTCAAGATCGAGAAGACGCTCAGTTGATGGATGGGCTGCTTGTCGCCTCTCGGAAGTGGCGCAGGTGATACAAAGCCTACTCCGCCTTGTGTAGCCTGCGGCATCGGCTCACCGACCTAGGCGCTTGGCTTGCTTATCAAAGTAAGCCAGCCGCAGCACAATATCCAAGTGCTGGAGACCCGACGTCTCTAGCATATGCAAATACATGTTGCCTTCTTGCGTCATGTTGGTTTCGCCGCTCCTTGATTGAGAAAACAAAACTTCCAACCGGCGATTTCCAATGTTGGACAGATTGGCGTTTTTTTCTGGGGAATCATGCTCTTGCCGTCTCGTCTCTTATTTTTGGGGTCATTTTGGGGTCATTTTGGGTATCGGGCGATGGAGCAAAATTGATAGACCCTTTTTTTTTCTTTTTTTTTTTCCTTTTTTTACATCCTGTGCAACATAGCACGCCTGCTCAGGGGGGCAGGGGGCAATTGAAGACGATACGAGGGATTCACGTTCCGGGACACGCATGAGCTGGAGAATCAAAATCGGAGTTAGAGGCGACTTGGCGTTTTTGGTTGTTTTTCTTTTTATTTTCAACTCGTCCGCGTCGCTCGAATAGGAGGGTTGCATTTCGCTGGATCCTGGTGGTGATCCTGTCGTGGTTGCTACATGTCAAAAAGCAAGTTATTGGGAGAACAGGGTGTATCTGGACAGGTTTCTGTTTTTTTACTTTTCTGGTCCAGGACAGGCGTCATATGAAGTTGAAGTGGCTTGCAGGTGTTTTCTGATGACGCGCTGCAGGATTGCATCGCGTGTCTGCAAGCCCCCTGGTGCATGATCTCAGAGTAGCACCCTCGTTTGGATTGGGGGGAGGGGAGGGGAGGGGGGTTGCCGATCCAGGCATACGGTTCCAGCCGGCCATGAGCCGGATTCTTGAATGAGACAAGTTGGGGGTGGCAACCGATTGTCGCCGAAAGGTGTGAGAACCAATGTGGTAGTGGCTGCATTCAACAAGGGGCCCTCGAAATACTGATCAGTCGCGAGGAGGCAGTGCCCGGTTCCCCTCCCCTTGGCTGTGATATTGCTTTTTACCTCGCCAGCCCGTCCAATGCCTTCCGACCATGACGGTAGTTACGGAGCAGCTGGGCCCAGCGGCCGGGAATGCGACTCTGCCTCTGACAGGCAGCATTCGGCGCCCGCTGCACGAAATGAGACGCCTGGGCAAGGCTCCGCAGGGATGGACGCTGTTGAACGGTTGGCGAAGCGCGCAGGACTGCTTCTTCAACGGGGCGCACAGTCCTTTTTTTTTATTAATTTTCTTTTACTACTACGATAGCGACTACAGCAGGCGTAGCAGCGAGCCCTGCTGCCAGCGACCCGCAAGACCCGCTGTTGAGCCAGACATAATTAGCGAGCCGGACACACGATGGATGGAGTCACGAACACACGCCGTTGCTCTCATCGGCGATTGGCTTTTTATTTTATTTTATGGGCAACGGGTAGAGAATGACGCACTGCACTGGTTCGCCGGTGCAACAACGTGCTGCGTGTTTTTAGATTGTGTCTTGTCCCTGATCTCACAACATGATTATGATTATTCATCAAACTGGTTCCCTCTCCTTCTTTTTCCTTTCTTTTTTCCTTCCCCGGTTACCAGACTAGTCAAGATAGAGAGAAATGGTCTTAGCTGCCCCGTTTCAAGTCATCAACTGTCAAACGGGCAAGGCAGCCTTCCAGTAAAAATGCCTCAAGCGACAACAGCAACAAGGAACAGGAACTCGGGGGAGGATCAAGCTGTTGGGTGTGCGGTGCGCAAGTCGTCGCTGCGAAAAAGCGGGTTGCATCCCGTCAGCATACATGGGGCTATCGCGGCAGTGAGCCTCGTCCGCACCTCCAAGTCTGAAAAGCCGTCAAGCTTGGAGAATCCCGGTATAGCTCATCTGCGACAGCCCAGATACACAATGGGCTAAGGCCGACAAGGGACGAGGCGGCAGATCGATAGTCGCTCGCGGGTAGATTCTGAGCTGCGACCTTCTGCAGGTGGCAGGGGGCGCGTAGGGCGTGGCGACATCACGGAGGTATATCCGCTTCCAGTCGTGGGGTTGAGAAGCAGGGACTGGCCTGCAACAGCACGTTTGGCATGTTCTCGCCGAACATCCGATTTTGACTACCGCGTACCGTGTGTGGGAGCACTTTGATGGTGGCATTTCTTCCATTGAGACGCCCCCCGGGTGTCGGGTACCCCTCCCGTCTCTCAAGAGGAGGAGGCTGTTCGCGATGCGATAACGTTCCCTCTCTGACATGCAGGATGATGCTAGCTATGACGCCTGATTTCAACTCCCTTCCTTCTCCGCCTTGCTATAATAGGCGCCGACTTGACGCACCCCTTCAAGGTGCAGCTAGGTGTCTTTCAACAATTGGTGAAACTGCATCCTCTCGAGAGATGAGGAAAAAAACACACACAGAGCATTCGTATATTGGTCTGAATCTGGATATCCGAGGCTATCGATGCAGTGTTTGACGACAACTGATGAGCCGTGATCGGGCCAATCCCGCTTGAATGTCTCAGAACGCACGCAGATCACTCATATGTCATTTGGTAGAACAGACTATTATGGCTGCATCTCGCCCCCCCACATCGACCCCCGATGTGCTCACGTCTCCAATAGCCCCTCTGAAGGACCACGGTCGAGAACTATCCAGTTTGTCGATCACTTACTTGTCACTGCCTCAGTTCAAGGCTAGGTTTCTGATCCGCGATTGGATGTCATCGTACTATAGGAAGGGATTCTGACTAAGTCCTGCATTGCCTTGTGGGCTGTTGCTGGCTGTCGTTGTCAGATTGAGGCTTTGCTTTTCTGTCTCGGCGGGGAGATGCTGTATGTCTCGTCAGTATCTTTTTGGATTTTCGATGCTTACACGGCAGGTAGTTTACATCACTTGGCGATCGCCTAATATTGCAACTGAGTCAAGTCAAAGAAGCTTGCCGGGCCGGCATGCAACGCATGTTCGATATGTTGCAAAAGTAGCTCTTTGCGAGGGGGTTGTACTGCGCCTCTCAAATGGCCGCGAACCATGCATTGCGACTTGCGCGGAGGGTGCAGTGCGACAAGAGACATCTTCAGTGCCGCTGGAATGCATGTACCTGTACGAGAGTCGCGGATTGGCCTCGTAAACGCTTGCTGCAGTCAACTGCAGGGCGCAACAATTAGAACGACCCGCCGATGCTTGACCCTATGCAAGCTAAAAGGGAAGCTCCAGCGGTTCAGCTCAAGGATGGCGGCCCCGTGATGCACTGAATGGATGTAGGCCATGGATCTGCTGCGTATTCGAGCGAAGAAGTCGTCGGCCAGCACTTGGCCAACGCCGCCATGTGTTCCTGCTTGTGCCTGGGTGTCACAGTGGTCCCGTGATGATGCTCACCTGTGGGGTCTATTTTTGCTCCCGATTGTACAAAACAAAACCTCTCACTTGTGCGAATTACGTTGTGAGGGGATGACTTCCTGACCAGGATTCCCTGCGTTTTGAAAAGGTGGGTGGGTCTGACAAAGGAAAAAAGAATTCCTGGCTGCGCCATCTTGAAAATCGTCTGCTTGAGGGGGAGGATTGGGGGACATGTTGGTTGCGTGGCAAAATTATGTGAGGTTTGCTTGCTTCTTGGGGCCCAGCCAACTTTTGACCTAGGGCCTGACTATTGAAGCTGATAGGCAGAATCGATTTCTAGTCATATGAGACCTTGGGTTTGCATATGAGCCGCTCAGCTAAAACCCTTGGAGTATGCCACGGCATGTCCAGCATTGAATGTGCATCCAGCAATCATTTCACAAGGTTTGAGCGGATGAATTTTTTTTGGGCACTCTGGGCTGGCGTGTCAAGACCAGGCGACGCTGGGGGAGATTTTCCACCGGGGTGAGCCTGGCGGCAGACCCCTGCCGGCAATCATCATAACAGTGTTGATTAGGGTGGAGCATCCAGAGGAAATCGAGCCTCGAATGCTTAGCTACGTGCATAGAATCATTAGGAACAGCCAGGGTTGGGTGCGCATGTACGGAGCATGTGCTGCAGTCCGCGTTGGTCGACACAGTCAGTGGGGTTCAAAAGCAAGATGGCTGCAGTGAGCTTCAGCTGATGCGGGAACAAATGATGGATGGGTACGCTCACTATCACCCGTCGGCCGCTCGTCCTCTTCCTTGTCCTCTCGTATACGCCAACTCGTTCGGGTCACTATAAACATGGCTTGCGTGTGTGTGTGTGTCTCCGGCGGTGAATTAACCGAGATGGCCAGTGTAGTTTGTATTTGGTCCACAAACAGCGAGAAGGCCCGGAGCGACTTTTTTTTTTTTGACCGGCAAGTGCGGGACGAGGGATGGAACGCTGGCGAATCACAAAGTTCTTTCCGATACGTCGCGGTCAAGATGCACGCAGGTGATTCTTAGTGCTGTTGAGAGAGAGAGACAAAAAGGCGGTCTCGCAGAGCTGTGAGGCGGATGTACGATGGTGTGGTGACGCTGATCAGAGAGGTATGGAGCCAGTCATGCGTTGATGAAGCCGGTAGTCGATCATGAGGTGGCGCCTACGGTCCGAAGCCGTAGGGAACTGTGCTGCAGCGGAGGATCTGAGGACACACAGATGCGCGCGGTAGGAGATTGGAGAAGGACTCATCTAAGCTATCGTTCTTGGGTTCTGAAGTCCCTGCTTGGGCTCCAGTCTTGGCCCGCAGCAAGAGTGGGGAGGTGTTGGTGCTGAGGGTGCTTGTGGAGCGTAAGGATGGGGTACCTAATGCATAGTAGCCAAACGAACTGGAGGTCAGGGCGGCCACGAGGCATAGGAGAAGATGCATCAAGATGCACTGGAGCATCGAGGCCCGAACTGTGTCTCGATCGTGGCGCCGTGGATGTGGTTGTTGAGATCGGGCACCTGACCGGAACTGGCGGCGGGCAAAGGGTTGAGATTTCCTTTTGGGAGAGGCTGTTGAGACGAGAAAGCCGTTAAGTGTGCATCTGTTTCATCGAGTGTAGATTGAAGTCTTGGAGCTGGAGCTTCACCATTGGCACGCCACAGGTTATTTTATTTTTTTCGCCCGTCAGCTGCGGAGAATTGGTGGCTGGCGTGTCTTTTCCTTGGTGTATTTCGGCCGAGGTGAGAAGAGACTGGGCTGGGCGGGAACTGGGTCGGCGGTACATAGCGGCAGCCGTCGAGGTGGTAGAGGCGGTCGCGGTAGCGGTAGCGGTAACAGTTGACTCCATATCTTAGCTTTAGGCAAATTAGCAGACTGCAGCTAGCCAGGTGCTGCAACTGACACGGAGCACGACAGAGGATGGCGTCAGTATCGGGGCGCGTGTCCGGTGGGCTCTGTGAGTCCAGGATAATAAAAAAGCAATGCTGGTGGTGCTATCATTCACTCGAGAGCAAGGGTTGAGGTGAAAGATCACAAAGGGGCGCCTGGGTCAGGAGGGTCCAGAGGGGCGGCGGGGTGGACAGCGGCAGAGGGAGGGTCATGGAGAGTAGAGACAAGATGGGAATGCATGCTGAGGTTGTCTTTTTTTTTTTTTTTTTCTTTTTTCATGCTGTCTCTTCTTTTCTTCTTTCCCCTTGCTGCAGTCTGATATCATTGGAAGAGAAGATGCGGAATGGTATGCCGGTGGGGGGATTTACCTGGTTGGTGGGAATCATGGGTGTAAGTGCTGACATTGGTCTGGGAGAGAGGAGGGATGAGATTGAGATGTTAGATCCAGATGGGTGGATGGATGGGTGGATGGACGAGATGTGATGTGATGTGATGTAACGGTATGACGGAGTCGGGAGAGGGGCCGTCACAAGGGCCATAGGAGGGGTGGAATTAATGAGGGCGAGGTGCTGAGAAGGCATGGAACAAGCGGCCAAGACAATCAAAGAATCAGACGAAGAGCAAACTGAAGAGGGCCCCCCTAACGCAAACCGACAACGGTGTCCTGTGCCGCAATGTGATGGGACGCATGGGAAGGCTGGTCGGGCGAGCTACCCCTGTCGTCAACCGCTAAGACGTGACTTACCGACGGGAACTAACCCACGATTTTCGTCGTGGATCGCTAGCTCGGGAGGAAACTTCCTGCCAGTAGGAGTAAAGAAGCTCGAGAAAGCGCCGCGCGCCTTGTACCTAGTGGGCGCCATTCACAAACAGCTCCGAGTCGCTGCGTGTCCGCCGCCCAGAAATAGTGCGTGAAGCGCGAAACCCGCCGAGCGCCTCGCACTCGACTTTCTTCTGCTGTATGCCCCTCACTCCCGATTCACTCCAGGCGGCTCGCCGCCAAGGCGCGCGGCCTTTGGAACCTCTTTGGGGGCGTAGCTCTTTGCCCTTCTCGACCGCGTGCTCTCTCCCAAGCTCCTGCAGGCCAGTGATGGCCGCCGGCAGGACTCCGAAGCACCCAATGGCGACGCGAGGACTCTGACGCGCGCCCAATGACAGTGCGTGGATCCTCCTTCCGGTCTGAAGGCGGCAGCTCGTAAATCTTCAGGCCCAGACAGGGCGGGCTAGATTTGATCCACGATAGACGGTCTAGCTCTGATTGCCTGACAAACGCCTCGAACGCCGGAAGAAACGCCATGAGGCCATATCTCGTTCGTAAGCTTTGCCTTCGGGCAATGCCTGCCGAATTGCTACGGAGACTCCATATCTTGGGTTACATCGGCGACCCAAGGGAACGGTAGGTATGTAGTATGCGTTGTCGGATCGGACATTGCATCTCGCTCTATGATCCATGCCCGCCTTACGGCCTTGGTTGTATATTGACTTGCACTGTACATGTAAGTTACGGCAATCGCCAATTTTGAACAGGGATATCCACATATCGCAGATCAAATGACAGCCTTGCATATGTCTATCTGTTTGCCATCACGCCGCGGCACTCGCCCTATACGGTTGAGTTTCGAGAGTGAATAAGCCGAAAGCTTGGCCTGGCCTGGCCTGGACTTGAGTGCTGCAGTCCACGTCGTTACTTAGCCAGAACGCAGGCGGGAACTCGAGTCTCCTCCACCAGGAAAAAAAAAGAATGCTCCTTGCTTCGTCTTGGTCACTTGAGTCAGCGAGCGGCGCTTGACAGCTGAACAAACGGCCTAGCCAATCCCGATAACCGAATGATTCCATAATGACGAAAGTGCTCGCAGAGCTGAACAAGTTTTGGCCCAGTCACTAGTGTCGCCCGTGGTGGCTCCATAGCCCCATGGGCTCCATCATCCAAGGCAAGTTTTCTCGCCAGCTTCATTTTTTTTCTACTTCAGCGCTGGGCTCGTGGCGGGCCGACCAACGCTCGGCGTCCGGTTACTAGTTTAGGTATCCGACGCTTAACCTTTGCGCAACCCCGCCTTGCGCCTTGACTAGAAGCATTAGTATCCGCGGCGCCGCGGCGGATTCCTTTGAGGCCTGGCTCTGCCCACTTGCAGCCCGCCTACCGCCTCGCAACTAGCCCTGCCATCACCAAGACAGTGCCCAAACAAAAGAGATTCTCAGCACAACGCCTCCTGGATCATCGGGACTAACCAATGCAACTCAAAGAAACCCCGAGCCCTAACAAGGGCCTAGAGACCGTTGCGCGCCGTTGAGCCGCTTCTAGGCTTACGATTTGTAGACCAAACCCCGAGGTCTTTCGGGAAGTCTCTATTACCACCCACCCTGGCCCTTTACCAGCAACAGCCCTGCACAACTGCTGCACCAAGAATGATGGTACAAACCATAACCGCCTTGACAAGGTCACAAGGATTGCCAGTACAGGGCAGGGTGGATGCCTCGCAGCAGAGCCCTTGTGGAGATGTGGAGCCAAACTCCAGGACGTCGGTGAGATTGCCCGATGCGATGCGTTGGCGATCCCTCGCGACGAGGTGGGTGCCGGGAGGAGGGCCTCAGGTTTGCCTCTGGCCTTGCGGTGCCTTGCCAGGGGGGGGGGGTCCATCATCCCAGCGCGCCGGTGCTCAATTTTTTTTTTGCGCCTAGGTTCTGGGTCTGGGGTTGGTGTTGGCGGGAGCGGCTTTGGCATCGCGAGATCGCCTGTCGGAGCATCAACCCTGGTCATGATCCATCTACGCACGCAAGGCTCAACTTAATAGCCCGGTCACACATTGGATCCAACTCGCGTATTGTGATTTGGCAGATGCGTGCGCACATGTGAATTCCCGCGCCTACGTGCGTCCGCCATGAACACCGTGGGTTCGCAAGTATCGTGACCCTGCAACCACACGAGCAGTCACATCTTTGCTTTTCTCCGCGTCGACGCCCACCCCAGCTCTGATCCGCGCCGCCCCCCTTCTTTCATTCCCGGTCCGGTCACTTCTTTCCCTTGCCACTCAACAAATCTCCTTTTCTCGCGGTTGTTTTTGATACCATGCTTGAAAACGGAGCTTCGGGGGGGTCAGCATAGGCACATAAACGCACACTCTCACACACACAAAATCTGCCCAGAGAAGAAAAAAAAAAACCACCCCCCACCCCCCTGCCCTTCCGATTCACCCTCCCACCTCCACGCCGCGGCTACTGACATCCCAGGGTAATGAGATTTCAGTCGGCACAGTTAAAAAGGACCCAAGAAAAAGACAAACTAACTCCACCCCCCGTTCGGCGGTGCACCACAACGCTGTTCAGCAGCTAATGACAGGCCCGTCTCACAGCAGCCGATATGACAGGTCTGCTGCTAGAGGCCGGGGCCGGCATCCAGCATGGCTACCCAGGCTTCTCGCAGCGGACCCCCCTACGAAGATCAGATTGCATGGTAGCCCGCCGCTGTGCATGGCGCCTACGTGTAGATGTTGTTCATACCCGTCCTCGTTTCTTTAGCCTTTCCTTTCTTGGTCTCGTGAGGTATCTCTTGGAAGATATCATTCTAAGCTCGCCCCTCAACCTCTCCTGGCCCAAAACCATAAATCTCATCCGTGCCCCCACACTCTTACCAGTCCAGACCATCACAAACCCTCTGATACATTGTCTCTTGAACTCTCTATCAACTTCAATTCCTCAGGGCCCACACCATTGACCACCCCCACGTTCCCAATTCTTCCTCCTGGACCTCTCCTCGAAAATATTTCAACATGGTTCTGTCACGATCTCACCTTTTGACATCCTGCCATGGAACATGCCGCAGTGACGACCTCTCGTCGGAAGAGGTGTTCTGTGTTGCCCACGTGCCCGCTGGACCTAACGCTGTTGCGCCCTGGCATTGGGAGACGACCAACGGCTTCATCGATTCTACAGACTCGGGTATTTCCATCGTCTCGGCCCACAAGGTTCCTGGTACTAGGTGTCCAACATGCGCAGCCGCAGGCAAAGAGGTTTGGGTTATCCCAGGCCGCTGTTGTGGCTACTGCGGAACTCCTTGCGACAACCACTAAGTTTCAACGCATTCTGATTCTCTCGCACGGGTTCAAGGCTCTTGCCAGCGAACGACAATGTCAGAAATGACCATGTTTGCGAACTTGCTGGCACTCCATCAAAAACACCAACATCACCTAACCATCCGCACTGGAATTCCGTCATGGTAGCACTGTTGTGATGGCAGATGAGAGAAACGAAGGGGCGTCGGACTGAGACTGAATTCAAGTCAAAGTCGGCTCAGCTGAACTTCCGAAAGAGGAAAAAAGGAAGTTTGCTATTACGAAGTCAGTTTTGGTAATGTTTCGACGCGTTGCCAGGGACAAGACCGCATTTGTGGTTTTTTTTTATTTTTAATTTTTTTTTTCACGATCATGTTGAGGCTCTGAACAAAACGGACATCTTCAAACCTTGCTGCGACATTGGCCACTGAGCGGTTGGTTAGCACAGTGCCAAAAAATGGAAGGATGGCATCCTTGGAAGAGCCACCGCCAAGTACCATGTCTCACAACTCCGCGGACAGAACAGGGCGAGCCCATCGGCCTCCTTTGGGGGGACATAATGCGACAGGAAGGAAATATCATTATACGTTTTACAATCTCGAATATGGGTGGAAAATCACGACCGACACGTTTACCAGCTCAAGACTACGGGAAGGGATGAATTGTTTTGCGACTTTGGCTCCATGGGCGAATTAGTGGGCATTTCATGATCATGACTCGGGCTTACAGCACCGTCAGAAGGCCACAGTGGCCGTACCGGGAACATGGGTTGTATCGATAATCTGGGAGTTGGGCTGCATGAGCCACCGCCGCCTCCTGTGACGGTATTGCAGGGCGACTCGTATCTGACACTCCGGGCGATGCCGGCAGTTGGCTGTGTGGAAGGGCGAAGAGAAAAGAGACAACGTCTTATGAGGAGGGGAAACATGTAATTCGACGATCTGTAATGAGAGGGTTTTTTTGCAAGGCGCAGGCTGTTGAAACAATCCTGACCACACCACCACATGATTTGCATCCGCCATTCGCATCTGTATCTATGTAACAGCAGGCAAACATGAGACGCTGGTTTTTTTTTCTGCCTACATCCATGCAGCGTGACATGAACTGTTAAAAAAGCTCGGCCCAGGCCTTGTCTCAAATCAGAAATCTTGGCAGAACTTCGTCCCATCCCATGGGCGGCGTTGTTTGGACTGCCTAGGCCAGCTGCCAAAAAAGCATGGTTGAACCTGCAGGTGCGCCACCCTGACACAAAGGTGAAGATTTTGTGAAGTGTCAATTCTCAATTGTCGACAAAGTTGGCCGAGCCGCATCCTTACAGCATCAGGTAGCTCATGCGCGACAGATCATGGTTGCGTCGTGATGACGCAAAATTACCGATACGCGAAGCTGATTGGCACAGCAGGCCTGTCAGCGCCAAAAATCTGTTTCATATTGATGGCGTGTTCCGTATCTTCGGCCGTAGTAAGCCCCGGTCTCGACGCCGAGAGTCGGCAGATGAGATCTCGCGCCTCTGGTTGAACTGGGGCCCGAGCTCCGGCCGCCGGCGCCGCTGAGGCTCGCGGTGGGATTGGGCGCGCATAAGAGGGCACCTTGGCGCAATGAAACTCAAAAAACTTTTTTTTTATTTTTATTCTAAACATGGCCTTGCGATGGAAAAAGAAAAATCGAAGCAATTGGAGATGATCGCAATTTGATCTTTTCTTCTCGAAGCCATGTCCGATTTTTCAGCGTAGAAAAAAAAAGAAACAATTCTGTTTGGGCGTAGGCGCTGCATTGAGAGCAACCGATTTTTTTTTTTTTTTTGCTCGTCAATTGCCGTGACAGCTGCCATTTGTTTGGATGCTCTGCTTCTGGTTGTCGGCAGCCTTGAGCTGGAGACTGATGGCAGTCCGCTAAATACCGAAATCGTACTAGTGTGACATCAAATTCCCGGGATGCGATTGGTCCGGAAGTGTGCCTCCACTAAACAAACCCCGGAATGCCGTTTCTGTTCGCCTTCCTCCACATTTTGCTTCTTTCCCCCGCCCCCATTTTCCGAGGATACATCGTTCCTCACCCCAGCTTTCCGCGCCCGTTGATTTTGTCGTCCACCCACTACCGTCGCTTCCGCCATCGCATTCCTCCACGCCCGGAACGTTCGCTATCAAGGGAATCAGAGGAACCAGACGATTCAGCTCCGGTTCGGCTCCCCTGCCCCTCCGCTCGGTAGCCAGGGAGGCTAGCTCACCATGGCCGGCTCGGGCCAGAACGGCATTGATATCCTGTGCGATGCCGCCGGGTCTGACATGCTTCTGTCATCGCTCTTCTCCCTTGCATCGCCAGCCCAGGACCCGGATCACAGAGGCCAGTCTTCTCATACCGCACAGCAGCAGCAATCGCACCAGGAGCAAGCCGCGCCGCCGCCGCCGCCCAAACAGGGCTCGTCTCGCAGCGGGTCCGCTGTCCCGTCCAAGAGGAAGCTGTCGGATGCATCGCTTTCATCTTCATCCCACGTCTGCCATATCTGCCGGCGCGTATACGAGCGAGCCGACCATCTAACTCGACACCTGAGATCTCACGAGAATGCTCGCCCCTACCAATGCTCCCGCTGCCCAAAGCGGTTCAATCGTGCTGACTTGCTCACGAGGCACGAGACCACCCACGATCGAGATGGCAGCGCAAAGGACCGTCCATTTATCCGGCGCAGCGATCGGGCTGCCGAAGCTTGTCTAAATTGCGCATCCTCCAAGGCAAAATGTGAGGACCAGAAGCCCTGCAGCCGATGCCGAAGCAAGAACCTGCAGTGCCAGATGCCGAGCAGGCGCAGCAACCAGTATCGCACTTCAGACTCCCAAGGCGGCATGTCCCCATCGGAGGCATCGACGATGGCCTCCGCAGTAGGTGTCGAACCTCAGGGGTTTCAATCAGTCGACCCCAGCTACGCGGCCAAACCATCAGCAATGCCTCACGCCTCGCTAAGCCACGCCCACAGCGACTATGAGGGTTCGGCGTTTCTCGGCCATTCGAGCCTGGAGGACTTCCCTGGTGATATGATGTTCTTCAACAACCCGATGCAAACCGGATTCCAGGACATGGACTTTGGATGGGATCTGGACTTTAACGGATTTACGATTCCGCAGCTGGATGTGACTGGCCCAAGTCCAAAGTCCACAAGCACCCTCAACTCCAAGCGCTCACAGCACCACAGCACCCGAGATGTGTCTCGGGGGCACGCTGCATTCAAGAGATCGCCGTGGATATTTGAGCCAGACATGGTAAAAGACTATGTACATCGCGAGACCGCCGCATTGACTCTCGATGATGAGTCGCTCCCAGCGTCGTCGACGCTTCAGAAGTTCGCAAGCAACACCAAGACCAAGCTGCAGATGCCGTCCGCGATGCGCGACCGCCTTTTCGCAATGGTCCTGGCCCACAACCCACACCCCCAACGAGTGCCCTCCTTCCCGTCTCTCGAACTTCTCAATTATCTCCTGCAGGCCCATTTCGCCCAGGAAGAGCGGAAGTGCGATGCGCTCATCCACAAGGCATCTTTTGATCCGGCGACGACGATTCCAGAGCTCCTGGCTGCCATCATCTCCAGCGGCGCAACATACATCTCGGTGTCTTCCATCTGGCAATTCGGACTAGCTCTTGATGAAATTATTCGATATGCCATTGCCGGCCGGGTGAGTGTTTCATGCCAATTTCCCTGATACACTGTTCCTCTGCGCACACGCCCGGAGCGATGCCCGCACCTCCGCACCTCCGTAGCTCTATCGAACTGTGACAATGTTTCATCTTCAGCTGCTAATGGGTTGTTAGTTTGAGGGATCGAACTGCACGACACGAGATTTAATGACACTCCAGGCAATGATGCTCCACCTTGACATTGGACAATGGTGTGGATTCAACCGCAAGATGGAGATTGCGGAAAGCTTCTGCCAGCCGCTGCTCACCGTAAGTTTGACCTTCACCGCGACGGGGATCAAAGGGCTAATGTGAGGCTAGATGCTCCGCCGGTCTGGTAAAACTTCTTTTTCGTCCGATTCCCCATCGCAAATGCCGTCCATGACCGACTCTCCTGAAGTTTTGGATTCGAAATGGCGGCAGTTCATTATAGTGGAGTCTTTCAAGAGGCATGTAACTCGTCACTTCTGACAAATTCGTTGGCTGACCACCTTTCAGGCTAGTCATTCACATCTTTTTCCACGACATCCAATCGTCCATTGGCCTCTGCAAGAACCCACTCATGTCGTACAACGAGTTGTGTTTCACCCTACCAGCCGCGCGTGATCTTTGGAAGGCCAAGTCTGCGCAGGAGTGGCGGGATCTTTACTTGGTGAAGCCAATCCCGAGCGGAGGTATCCCAAGAGTTGCCGAAGTGACGCAGTGCATGACGATTCTGGACGAGCTCGAGGTGTGCATCGACATTGAGCTCTCGTGCACAGCTCTTCTCCACGGGTTCTGGGGGCAGATTTCGTCTTACCGCGATGCCGTCAAATTTTACGGTTCGGGAGGACCAAATAAGCGTGGCGCATCCACACCGCCGTTGTGGCTCAGGACGCAACACCAAGAACTCTACCGAGACATCGCCGAGTTTGCGAATCAGATCCAGCACTCGCGAAGACCAAAACCGCAGCTAATCATGCTTGCTGAGCTGTTTATGATGATCCTTCATGTGTCACCCGATGACCTACAGAAGTTCGCTGGCAAGAATGGAGAGGAGGATGCTCGGAGAGTATCACAACCGCTGGATTCCTGGTTCATCGCGCCCGAATCGCGGTACGCCGTTTGGCACGCAGGCCAGGTTTTTCACTGGGCGCGGAAGTTGGCGCCGACGTCGTTGCGGGATTTCAATGCCATTGCCGTCTACTTTGCCTGTCTTGTGTTGTGGGCTTACGGTGTAGTTTCTTGCTCTCACTCGACAAACGGGAGGTCAGACGAAAAGAAAGGCCACGGCTCAACGCCCGACTACGTGCTGGTTGACGGAGTCGAGTCTAGGGAATCGCGAGCATTCTTGCAGCTGGATCGCGGCGCACCGGCATTGACAATGAACGGGGACGCGAGCTCCGGGATTGAATCGCTGTCAAATGCCGGGTTAGTTTTGACCATTACCCGAAACCTGTTTCGAGACAATTATCCAGTGCATAACGAGCCTCTCCCGCCTCTTGTTGAGAGCTTGGTCCGGCTCCTGCGAGAGCTGGGATCTGGTACGACAGGCCAAGCCTCACGGGCTCTAAGCGAGGAGCCGGATACCACAGAGCGGTCGCCATAATGCGTTGGAGTATTTAATGAAGTACGTTTTGTACGATAATAGCAATGATGGAGTTTGAAGAGGGAAGCGAGACCTGTATTTATTTCCTTGTGTATCAGGAAGGTCTAGGATTAGGTGCGCCCAACAGATACCCACGCGGTTGGGGGCAAATCGAGCTTGTATGGTTTTGTTGTTTTATGTTGTGGATATTTCTAAAAAGATGTATACTCGTTTTCTTGTTTTGTTCCAACAAGGGAAATTCTAGAATTTGCACCAGTCTTGTCAATTGTATGTACCATGCAAACAATGGGTCTGACGAACGGAAACAGTGTTTGACAGTGACTCGCCAGGTGTTGCCCAGTTCGCCAGCGAGTGCAATAAAAAAATCACGGGTGTTTGCATTTGCCTCGTTTCCTTCGTTTTCTTGGCAGACGTATAAGAAGATTGCACTTGAAAAGCATTCTCATAGCTGTATGCCACCCTTTCTGGCTCTTGAACCGCTCCTTGACTCGCCCGAAGCCTACGAAATTATCCAAACGCCTACCTCTCCCCTATCTCCCTCGCAGCCATGGATGATTCGATGCCAGAGGGACTGGTTTTCGAGAAGGCCAAGGACAACAGCATGATCACCAAACACTTTGAGAGCAACTCCCAGGCCTGGGCGGGACCGCTCTCGGTGAGCGCATACCTCAGTCTACAGCACAAGCTGGCCGATACGGCAGCTTCCAGGACCAAGACGGCCTACTGGGTTCTTCGGAAGTCAGATGAGCCGCTGGGCCTCATTTCGAGCTGCACGACATACATGCGAGATGTCATCATCACTAAGGGAAAGGGCACTCGCACGACAAAGGCCATTGTCGTTACCGACATCTTTACGCACCCCCAGTATCGCATGCGCGGCATGGCGGAGCTGCTGCTCAAGAACCTGCGGGATCGCATGGACCAGGAGAACTTTAGCAATGCCGAGTTCAGCATCATCTACGGCGATCTTCAGTCCAGCCTGCTGACGAGACTCGGGTGGAAGCCTCAGCCGGGACCTCAGCTTCGCATCTCGGTCGGCCAGCTCAAGGTGCTGGAGCGCCAGCACGTCAAGAAAGTCCGGTACCTCGGGTTCCTGCAAGTCGTCGAGCTCGTCGCAAACGACGTCAATGCCAGCAAGCTCCGCCTCTCGGGCTACCGCGACGGCGCAACCCACGTCCAGATCCTGCCCTCTGGCCCGCTGACGCGCTGGCACTTGATCCGGTCGCGGCTGTTTGGCCAGCACCACAGCCGGGGGAAGGGCGACATTGAGGTCCACGGAGCCATCAGCTTTGCAGGCCCGGGCAGGTATGCCTGGGCGTGGTGGGTGCACGACTACCGCGCGCGACAGCTCTACATCGGACGCATGTACGTCTCGCGCCGCACGGGGTTCGAGGCCACAGTGCAGCGGCTCCTGGAGGCAGCCGTGGTAGAGGCCTCGGTCTGCGGAATACGGGACGTGGTGGTCTGGGATCCGAGCGAGCAGCTCACGTCGGCGGCCGGCATGCTTCCCGGCGTGTTTGGCGAGAAGCTCATTGTTGCCCGCGAGGATCGCCTGGAGATGGTGCCGTGGTTCCGGTGGAAAGGTGGTCAGGACCGGGAGGTGACTATGGAGGAGAGGGAGTACTATGGGTGGTCTTAGAGAGGGTCATGGAGGATCTGATCAGATTGGGGGATAGAGGGACGACGATCATTTGGAGTGGGGGGTGCCGGTGGGGGCTGGTTGCTTGATGATGAGGTCCAGTCAGCATTGAGACAGATATGATCACAATTAACTCGTATTGACTGAAGTCCCTGGCGATGGAATGATGTATCAGTTTGTTTATAAAAACAAAACAAAAACTCAAAAGCTGTTTAATAATCACCTCGTTTGAGTCTGATGTCATCTCCAACGCCCCACGGAGCACCTCGACCTAATAGCTATAACCACCCAATTAGAGGGTGTTGGGTGAATCAAAACAAGCATCTTAATCCCCTGCTAATATCCATGGTGCGTTATCCGCCGTGCGGTTAGCTTCCGGGAGCGTGTTCCTAGATCTCGGCTTATTTCATAGCCACAAGCTTCGTTTCCAGCCTCCAGTGGGGCCGACCATCGGCGGATTTCAGCGCAACCATGGTGGGGGCGGGGTAATCCTTCGCGCTCCCGCAGGCCGTTGTCAAATACAAAGAATGGACCGAGGGGTTGGAAATGGAGCGCAGCGGAACTGAATAAAGCCGTCTACACCCGCAACTAGATAGAAAAGAAATAAAGCCCCCGGCCGCCCGACTCCCCGCATTCCTCTCCAGTTGTCTCGAGCAAACCGATCGAAACCAGATTCACCCTCCAGAGCTTCATTGCGAGTTTCGCCCCTCCCCCCGCCCCTCCTCCGACGCTCCAATTCCCCGCCGGAGACAACTCCAATACCGCAAAAATGGCCGACCGCGTGCACCGTGTCACCATGTTCAAGCTCCCTAACAAGGAGGACCAGGAGAAGGTCATTGAGCAGTACAAGATCCTCAACGAGAAGCAGAGCAAGGTGGGACCGCTCCCCCCCTCTTCCATCCCGCTTATCTCCGCAATCCTCAAATCGCTAACGAGCAACGCAACGAAAATAGGACGGCAAGCCTTACATCCTGTCTATGGTCTGCGGTACCCCTGAGGAGGACGCCCGCACTCAGGGCTTCACCCTCGTCGCCAAGTCCGAGTTTGCTAGCCTGGAGGACCTCAAGTACTACGACGCCGAGTGCCCAGCCCACGACGGCCTCAGGCAGGTCGTCAAGGTGATGAAGGCGGAGAACAGGGTGGAGGGCATGTTGACCGTGTTCTTCAAGCCCGCCGTCATGGGCGGCATTGACAACAACAAGGCCTAAGGTGGCTGAATGTATATTACGCGTTGTACAAAAACAAAAGAGTAAACAGCAATGACAAGCCAGGAATAGAGCATCGTCAAGAGCACCCTCCCCCCTCCCCACTTCTATCGGGATATGTGTCGGCCGCTGGCCTTTGGGTTTTTCTGTTCTACTTTTTTTAAGCCAGGTCGATTGAGTTTGACCTGTCATCCCCGCTTCTCGGCCCCATAGTTCTCTCGCCGATTATTGACCGCGATCACTATGGCTGATAAAGACCCCTGAGCGGCCAAACTGCTGGCTATGCCGCTGTCTGTATTGGCCAATTCAGATCTAGACTAACCATAGACTATGAAACGAGGCGCACGATCAATTGTGTCTTGCCATGGTACGTTGCGAGTGGGACATGGGCCGAGTTTCTTGGGCTGGGCCGCTCGGGTGTCAGTTACACGTGGAGCGCGGAGCAGAAGTCCGTCCTCACATAACCTGGCATTACGTCCGAAAAGGATTATCAGCGACACCAGCCAGCCGAAATCCGACGGCATACCGCAGCCGGGATGTTTGCCAACGGAGGGGCTCGGAACGAAGATGCTCTTTTTGACGGCTACGCGCGGGTACGGAGTGAAGTGGAGAGAGTTGCGGTTAGCGGCGCGGGGAGAGCGATGGTTAGCGGTGCGGAGAGAGTGAGTGGTGGTCAGCGGCACGGAGAGCGGTGGAGTAATGTCGCCCAGGATGTCGCTAGCGTTTCAAGGAATATTTTGTGCAACGGAAAACTGCTGATAAAGTGGGATTTGTGAAGCCATTTCGCCACTTCCAGGCCCGTGTTTGCTGTGGTCGAGCAGGAACCCGTCGGTAAGCTTCGGGAGTTTCGGCGCTGAGTTGGCGCGACGGATCGCGGGGCCCACGGCACGGACACGGGCGTCGGCACGGGAGCTAGTCCGAATGCAGCAATTGCGACATGGAAGGATGATAAGCAAGGGAACATTGGTCGCTTAGCTTTCGTGTCGCAAAAAGAAATAAGGCCAAGAAACTTTTTTTTTTTTTTTTTTCGGAAGAGCTATCATATATCATAGCCAGATATGGGGCGGTGAAGATGGGGGCATGTAACCGTAGTTGAGACAATTGCGACGGAGACTTTGGCCGCGTCCGCCGTCAATCAGATCGGCGATGGATGCGCAAGGATGGCCATGTATGTTGTCGTTGTACAACTTGTGATACCTTGCACTGGGTGCCTGCTCGGAGAGTACAGACCTGTTTTGGTCTGGCCAATCGTACCATGGGGGCTAATGTTACGAGCTGGCATGTAGGTCGCCTAGAATTAAACAAATTAGTGGTTCGCAAACACCGGTTGTACAACTCGGTAGGACTTCCCTAGCCGTGCAAACTCGCTTTCACGGATGGCACAACACATCCCGCGTGGCAATCGTTCCCAAGGCCGCCCAACGCAGGGCGCTCCATCTGATCAAGCCCGAAGGCTCTTTGGTCCAGGCATTTAGCTATATAAGGCTGCTTTCCCTCGCTGATTTCGAAAAGACTCCAACATCAACATCTATATATATATAGCCTCACAGCTTAGGAGGCGGGAGCCGCGGCTCTTGGTTGAGCTGTCTGAGACATGGTCTGGGGCTGAGGTTTCCGACATAGTCGCCTCGCCTGACTGGTCCTGCAGCAGAGCCATGGCAACAGGCAGATGGGCACTGGTGATTATGGGTAAGCAACACTTCCAGTATCCAATTGTCTTTTCTTGATTTATTGACTGTTCACAGAGACACGTTCATATGGATAGGCGGTGCTGTCACCATGATCGGCAAGGCACATACAGGGCAAGCAGCACTTCCAACATGCCATTCCGCTTCATTTGCTGACCCCTTTCGTAGAGACTTGTGCCAGTGGACAGACGACAATACGCCAATCAAGAGGGGAGCAACCAATCGAGTAAGTCTCACTTCCACTATCCCACTTTCTTGGCTTGATTTGCTGACACCTTTTTGTAGATGTTCCCACTGATGACTTGGACGACACAGCTGCTCTCATAACAGCAGAGCTCCAGTGCCCAATTAGTCCATGGCCTTTTCTCTGCTTCTTATATAAAAACGCGGAGACATTGGTACAGTGGGAATCGATGGAATTTCCCCTCTGCATTGCGCGGTAATGTCGGGATCGGTTGGTGTGGGCAACCGCTTGATCATCTGCTGAGTCAATCGCCACTTGACGGGCATGGTGTCGGGTAAGTCTCATTTCCAACACCATTCTCCGTCTTCTTGGGTTACTGACTTTTCTTGACAGAGACAAATGCCAATGGATAGATGGCACTGCAAGGGCAAGTGCAGTCCATGTGAAGATGCAGGCGTATCTTGCATCGGCTGCGCTTGAACGCCAATGCCACCGTTGTGTTGAGAACAAAACACACAGCAGCCATCTTTCCGGCGTGAAAAGGAAAGACATCTGTCGGGTAAGTAACTCTTCTAATTCACCAACTAGTTGCTTGGTTTACTGACTTTTTGCAGAGAACCACAAAATTCTGGTTCGATGTTTGTTGATTCACAGCAGCAGGTTAGCGGTGTCTCCCACACTATCTTCTTCAACATGACTGACCTGTGTCTCTTGTATTAGTCTATTGTTACTCCCACCCATATGATAACACAGTCCAATTCTATGGTCCTTCTTCTAGGACCAGGATGGATCTGTTTGTTTGTTCGCGAGTTGCTTTCGAGTTGACCAGGTCCGCCTTAAGAAATGGCACGAGCATTGGCATCTCAAAGGCCCATCATGCACTCACGCGTCAGGGATTGAGATGATTGTACTTCCTTCCTACGCCATAACAGGTCGGGGTTTTGTTTTCAGCAACTTTGTTAAGATCACACGATGTCATTTTCATTTACGAGGACTCGGCTGCCCTAGCGAACTATCTTTCGCCTCAGTTGGCGCGTCCACTCTGCGCTCCCTTGCATGCAAGAGCGCATCATCTTCTTACTTGATATGATGACTGGGAAAGTCATTGGATACATAATGCTCAGTTCTTGTTGGCTCACCGATACCGATGTTGATGCTGAACCAACACTTGCAGTCCCGGCCGACGGCATGTTTGGCAGGATGTTTCCCCCTTTATCGTACGATTCGCATTTCTCTGCCTTCCTTGCTTCACAGGGCCAATGAGGACCCGACGATAGTCCAAGGACGCTTCACTGGCCGACGGATTTGATAAATCACCTACTGTCTTTGACGGAGATGCAAACTTCTCTGGAAGTGGACCCTCTGATCACCGGCTTTCAGAACCTGGTCTTTTGGCGGAGAATCCCATTTCTACTTATTCGAATCGGCTCTCTTCATCACTTGATCGAATAGCTGAGGTCATGAAGCGACTATTTCATGCCTCTCGAAGAAGATTCAAATTCCCCACGATCCCCAAGACGCCTTATGTCACTGGCTTTGAGCAGCCGCCCCCGGGATGCATGCCTGTTGGAGGAATATGAGATGTGTTGAGAAATTTTCAAGCACTATTCCTCGTCCTAGAAGACCTAGTCTGGATATGCTAGCGCGGTACGCAATTTCATCGTGTGGATATGCCGATCGGAGTGTTGATATTTATCAGCGCAGCGACATCTCAACTCGCTGGCATCAACCGCACCTCCACCAACCAACTCCCTTGTTAGCTACCGCCTCCTCTGCGATAACAGCCAGATACGTGCGAGAGCCCGGAAGCACGAAAGCTGCTGCTTTTACTAGGAAGTGCAGCTGCAGATTTAGTGGGTTTGTGACAAAAATCAGAATGTAGCGGCCACATGCCTGCAGGATTCCAGGGACTAACAAGCCTGTTGCTTTGCTTAGAAACCCCCGGAGGATTTGTATGGGTCGGAAAAATATCAACAAGCAGCATTTATATGACGCGCCCTCGGAATTCAATCGCCAAATTGCCCGACGCATATCACGGAACTCTCGACTCCGTCAATGCTCTTTCCCTAGCCTAGAGGGGCATTCTACAACCGATTCCATCCATGTGTGAGTATATCAGGCTGTTTTGCCTATGGCTCGACGTGGATCGTCCTATGACGAGGACCCTCACTCGGACAGGACGCATATAGCTCACTACTCAAGAGTACTGTGCTCCCATCAGCAACATGAGCTGTGTGCCCTCTGATGAGCAAGGCCATTTGAACTGCACTCCTTATCGTCTATCGTTCTAATTCACCCGCGGACATGGCGACAGTGGTGTCTTACTGCCACTTTGATGCACCATTATATTCCCTCAGAAGGTGTTTGGATTTGTCCCGCCTCGTCTCATCTATTTTCACTTACAACCCTTGCTGGATTGGATCGCCATTTTACAGACAAACCTTACGTTTCTGCCCGTGTCAGCTTCTCGTCATGTTTCGTTCCCGGCTTGCCCTAACAAGTTCATAAACTTGTAAGATGTTTCTGGGATCAATGGGATACCGGTAGCCAAATATCTGGCTGACTTGTTCAACCTTGACGGGTTCCTAAGAAAAGAAGAAAACCTCAATGAAGTGGCAATCATGGCTGGCTTACGTCTGGCTGTTGGAAAGCAATGTGGCGTGGGGATTTTGCACATGCCATGAACTATCGATCCATGTGGGAGACTGGAAGACGCATTACCTCTCCGTTGACAACCGTACCGATCCACTGCATGAACCATTATACTGTCGCTGTCGTTGAATCGGACGGGTACTGCCTCTATTGATGTGACTCCATTGAAGGAGTTGGTCCAAGTCAAGCGAAAGAGCTGCTTGAATTGGTCAACAAAATCCAAACTCTTGAGATTTGGTGGCTCAATATTTTTCAGACATCACCTCTCTAGGTGGAAGAGCCCCCAAGTGGAAACAGATTCGCAGCAACTTCAGGCGACACAAAATCATCTCTCCACGGCCTCGCGTGCGGTATAGACTTGCCAGCCCACATGATGAGGAGCGCACCGGCGCTTCTCGATTCCATTAAGTGCGGGGAATAGCCGGCCTCGGCATTGCGACATGTCAATCTCGAATACAGCGCTTCCACCAGAAGAATATTCGAGATTAGCATGTGCAATGCTAATGGAACCATAATCTTGGAACGCCTGACCAGGTACGGATTCGAAGCTTACCAATCTATGGCTTCGATGTCTCCGAGTTCGGTATTCCTTGTCAGCGAAGAAGTCGACTCAAACAAATTACTCCAGGACAAGAAAGTCCAAGAAAACGGTCTTGCAACTACCAAATCTTTTTCACAGCTACGCCTCCAACGATGGTGCCCCTAGCCCAGAACGAACGGTGTATTCAGAAAATGTCACTACGTTTCCAACCTGCAACTCCTCATCTGTTGCAAATGTCTCCCTGCAAGAACTGTGCCTCTGATCGGAGCTTAATACTCGGCACTTTCACCCTCTGTTCACATCAGCACAGAAGAAAGTTCAGAGGCATCGCCCACGTCGAAAATGTTCAGCACTTGCGATCGCCTCCCCGCAGATGAACCTGCTGCCCGTACCGGTATGATGTTTACTTGGAGACATGTGCGGTGCTTTCCAAACTAGACCTATTTCCCTATAAGCTCCTATCGTGCTCTTGAAACTTTTGTTGAGTCATGGGAAGGTCTCATATCGAAGCCATTTATCTGTCCAGCTCGACCAGCAACCGTTGGCCCCATCCTACAACGGCGCGCCTGTCCCTTGCATTGCAGGAGTACCATTTCCAGAAGCGTATTCCATGGTTTTCACTCCCACAAAGTAGCCTCTTCGAGTTCTCAGAAACGACCTACTTGCTTGGGCAGGCTGGGGCGGCGGAGGATAGTCTGGTTGGGATACAATCAGCAGGCATATTTTAACGGACGACGATATTCAGATCGCCGACTATCGAACCGTCCAGTTGCTAGCGAGATTTGATTTGGAACGGACCTAGACATGGTTTTTTAATTCAAATGTTCGATCCAGACAGGTTCACTGTTGGGACGGGTCAAGACTTTTATGTCCAACACTCAAACTAGGACATGGACTCAATAGCATACAGCTATGGCTCGGACCCAGATGAAGCCTTGGAATTGCCCAAAATAACTCAGCTCGGTTTCGTCACCACAATCGGCTGCCCTAAAGCCGGCAAGTCCACTCGAACTACAGAAGTTTGCGATGCGGTCATATACAGTTCGCCTATCCAGCCTGGCTGCATTTCTGGCCACTCATTAGAACGCGTGCAGCCTCGGAACGGCCAGGAGGAGCCTGAATAATGGTCTGGGTCCGTCGCCGAGATTGCAGTCAAATCAATCAGCTTGTCACGACCTTTGAAGTCTAAGTCATGACTTTCAAGTTGGAACACAAGGGCAGGACATGTCCCAACTTGGAACTTTGGTACAATATTGGGGATTTGCCGTTTTTTTTTTTGGCGTTTGCCTTGGTGCGCTCTGAAAGGATATAGCAGTGCGATTTGGTTCGGCTCGTGGAAAATGGACACTGTCATATCTTGTATCCCACGAATTACGCGATGGAACCAAGATTTCCCATTTCAACGCTGCCGAAATGCGGGTCGATCAGAGCCAGCCGGCCATTTTAGGCAAATTGTTTTCCACCTCAGCACACTTGATTAAGCCATTTCAGAAAAGCCATCATTGTACTGTTGGGGGAATGTTGTCGAAGCCAACGATTTGGGAGCTCAAAAGACAGGATAACAATAGCCTTTCAACTACGGGACCCATTGGAGGAGGATGAATTTCTTTACTCCAACGCCGCCGAAATACGGGTCAACCAAGTCTGAGCCTATTTCTTACGTTTTTGTTTCTCGAGAGCCTTTACGAAATACCCTGGGGGGGGGGATCCTATTTTTATATCTCAGGAAACATTTTTTCGGGTCATCCCAGGGTTTGATCCGGCTTGTGGTCTACTCGATCAGCGCTTCTTGTTTTCACTCATGCAGTCACTCCCTTCCAGCTTCATGACCTGTCATCTCGATCCTGAGCGATTGGACAAGTACATGTATAGCCTCGATCGCAAAGATAGGTCAATGAACATGACGAACGAACATTTTTGCCTCTATTTTCTTCGCTTTGTGCGGTGATTGTATTGAAAAAGACAGACTTTCGATTGACCGGTTGTCGGTCAATCAAACGTCATAAATCTACTTTCCGCACTTTATTTTTCCACCCCGAAACTGGGTCGAGTCATTTCCAAAAGGCCATCATGATGTTGTGCGCTGAGCACAGCAGAAGTCAAACGAATTGGCATCTGCTTTGTCTGCTATGCGCTCCGCCAGGGAGGAAGCTTGCTTACTCCAACGCTGCCGAAATTCGGGTCAATCAACTGGATGAGCCTTCTTTTTTTATTCTTTGGGAGTCTGTTGTAACTGGCAACATTGAAGTTAATCACATGCGACTATTTGTGCCAAGGGCAATGCATAACCACAGTCACTACGGTCAACACCAGAGAGGTCCATTTGCTAGCTAGCTAGATAGATCATACAAGAATCAACACATAAGACCCCCTTCTGCACTAGTGCAATATCACACCTTGTGATTCCAGCATAATCTCCTTCAACTGTTATGGTGATTTGGCCTGGTTCACCATGGATTGCATTGAGGAAGAAGGGTTTCGCAGTTTGACAATTACATCATTATCGGACAATCAATGTCCCGAGTCTATCTTATCTGTGTCTTGATTATTTTGGCGGGGGGCTCGGTCCAGCAATATCGATGACGTTCGAATTGCACAACCGCCTTATTCGACGAGTTACTACCTAATGGGTGGTTTGGACAAGATGTCTAGGAAAAAGCTATGTTTTTCTTGTATGGGAAATGTTGGGATGCATGTTACGGAAGCGGTGTCGGGGAATGGGCGGATGAACTAATGTACTTCTTTGTTCCCAATGGCAGGATTTAGTGCTTGGGAATGCGATTTTTAGGCAATGGTGGTGTGGTGTGTTGTCAATGCCTCTGGTTTTGCAGATGAAACATGAAACAAAGAGTGGGTGTCGTTGGAGTTGGAATACGACAAACTTGGGGCGGTGTGGGGGGGAGCTGGCCAAGGGAGGTGCGGGAGAGTAGGATGGACTGGGTTTGAAGAGGCCGCCGGATCTTGCATGTAACAGAAGCATCATCTTTGTAGTGCCGAATCTGACGGATGTGAAGAAGAAGAGAGTTGTGATGAGGGTTGTATCACATGTGAGTGCCGGACTGTGCTGTGCCTTACGAGGTCGAGAAAAAACGGGGCGCAGGCCAACAGCACAGCGCATAAATGTTAGTGGTGCCAGGGCGCCTGCGCAACAGGAGAGGCCTGTGGTGGGCAAGCGATTGGTCCCTGCGTCACCGTCCTTGGCTGGCCCCACCGCCGCCACCATTGCTCGTCTTGGGAGCCCTGTTTTGGGGCCCAGAACCTGTTTCTGGTGGCCTTGACACTCCTCGCACCCTTCGCATCATGACGCAAGCGCCGCGTCCCATTGGGCGGTTACGCTTGCCGCTCTCTTGGACTCATCTTTGTTTCGGGCCATGATTTGCGCCCAGGCCAGAGGGCCAATCACTCCGGTTCGTCGGGTCGTTGTTGACGCCGTGATTCACGTTCCGTGAAAGGCTGGGGCGGGCCGAGCTTCACGGTTCCAGCACACGCACACAGCTGTCCTTGTCCTTGCATCATTGTTGAACGGGAGGCCTATTTATGTATCCGCATGCCCGCAGCCAAGGCGGCCATCTAGCTAGAACCTGCTGTTAAGAGAGTCTGTCCTTTCCTTTTTTTTCTTATTGAGTGCATCGTTTCCCCAGCTTTCGGTTCCACGTTGAACCCAACCCAACATACCCACCGTAACAAGACACAATCCAACCACCGCCATGTTGTCGAGGTTCCTCGTCATATTCCCCCTGGCCTTGGCCCTTGTGGCTTTTGTGCTATCCAACCTTTGCCTTTTCGCTGGTCGAGACAAGGGCCTCATGGAAGATTATGCCATCGCGAGGGTGTGTTTGCTTTCCGGACCTCGGTAGTTGCGCGCCTCACTCAGCTGACATCCCCCCGTATAGTTGAACACGTCCATGCTGGGCCAAAACATGCTGGACACCAACAGCAGCTCCTCTAGTAGCAGCGACGACGATGATGACGCCAGCATCTGGGACAAGGTGGAAGACAAGTGGAACGAGATTGAGGACGACATCGCCAAGGAGATCAATGACATCACCGGCGATATCGCCGACAAGCTTGCCGACACGCTTGGAATCTCCGAGTGGTACTCAGTGCACATCATGTCTGCTTGCAAGGGCAGCTTCAAGCCCAATGCGACAGCACCCGGTGCCGGCCTCAACATTACTAACTGTACCGCGACTATGCCTGACCGTATGTTTTTTTCTGATATTACCTGCCACCCCTGTGCTGTTCGCGGCAAAGCCCACTAACACGCTGCAGATCGCTTCAACCTCACCAAGATGCTGGACAAGGAACTCAAAGTCGGCCCATTTGAACTTTCCATTGCCGACCTAGGCTGGCACACCGAGATCCAGGATGCCCTTGACATGGTGAACGACGCCCTCCTGGCCCTGTTTGTCATCTTTGTCCTCTCCATTGGCTTCTCGGGCCTTTCCATGCTTGGCTGCCTTGTTGCATTCTTCCTTGCCGGTCGTTCCTGGGTCACAATCATGAACCTGGCCATCGCATCGCTCGGCTCCCTATGTCTCTTGATCGGTAGCATCATCGTGACGGTGGCTGCCAACAAGGGTGTCCAGAAAATCAACAAATACGGCGACGACATTGGCCTGTCGGCGACCAAGGGCAACAAATACATCGCCATCATCTGGGTGGCTACCGCCTTCATGCTCGCTGTCACCATTTACTGGGCAGCGCAGATGGTCCTCGCCAAAAGACAGAGGAAGCGAGAGTGGAAGAACCGCAAGGGCAGCCTTTAAGGTGCTCACCTCGCGTTCGTGCTCGCATATACACACCTTCGGAGCACAGATTTCTTTGATTTAACGCGTTTTTGAATGATGACGGCTAGACTACGGATTGAAATGCACAAACAGCAATGGCAACGAAAAAATTGACAGTAATGAATGGGTTGGATATGATACCAGATTTATTTTGAAGCGCACATCAGATGACATTTCCTTGGACTTAACATGAGCCATTCCCTAACTCTATCGAGAGAAAACGTAGTACAGGGACATAATCCCTTTCGGAAATAACCTAGCTAAAACTAGCTTTTTGAGATGGCTGGCCTATCTCAAGGAACACTTGAAAATACATAATTCTGACTCTCGTCTTGCAATAAATTGATCAAAAGTGCCCATCAATCTGCTGCCGTGTATCCATGCATGCGCATGTAGAATTGCCACGCACGAGATCGCCAGATCCTGCGCCAGATCTTACGTGCCCTAGCATGCAATGACACTTACCCTGTCTTGGCCGAGCATCTCGTCAACGTGAATGTTAGAGCTGCTCCTAGTATGTGATATGGCCAAGCCGAGACAGCGTGCAACCTTTGTTGATACGCTCGTCCGACATATTCTCGTCAGTCTTAGACAATGCGTAACAGTTCGGGGATGGCCTCATCATCTAGTAAACCTCAATTCACCTTCACGCGATATGAAGTAAAGCCGGGCATATCTTGTCAAAACTATGCAAAACATGTTTTTATTTGATGGCTACGTACTCTCCGTAATGCCAACACAACAACTCCATAGTATTCTTACAACGCCTAAATGCATTCCCGTTTTAGTAGAACAGCTCATCAGACTACACCGATGAGGGCTCAAGGTGAACGCCACCGGGGCAGAAGTGACATGTAGGAAACAGCTAAACAGAAGAGGAAACGTGTGCAACGCCGGTCAACTCGGTTCCTGAATCACTGCCTCGGCGAGATTGCGTGTCCTCCTTGCCCCAAGAGGTAAGTCTCTCAAGAGGGATTGGGTGTCTCTCGAGTGTAAACAGCGCGATGACGACCATGGCGGCACAAACAAGCACCATGACTTTGACCTCTTCCACAAAGGCACCGGCGTACACGTCTCTTATTAGCTCCTGCCGCTCTGGTGAAAGGTGCAGGGCCGAAAGGGGCGAACGGTGCAGGTTCTCCAGCTCTTCTGGCGTAAAGCGAGGACCAAGATGGGAGTTGGCGTGTTCGTTGAATATGACTGTGCACACTGACAATCCAATGCACCCTCCAAGGACTCGGGCTTGGGAAACAGCCCCTTGAGCAGATGCAAGTTCGCTGCGCTCCGCAGCCATGATGCTCGTCATGATGGTTGCGCCGGAAAACGAGAGACCCACGCCTAATCCGAAAACAACCTGGAACCCGTACTGAGCCGTTACGTTGGCGTTGGGATCGGTCAGCGTCAACATCAAACCAACGCCGAGCAACTGTAAGCAAGACGCTCCGACGAGAGTAAAAGAGGTATTGTTCTTTTTGCTTGAAATGGCACCGCCCAAAAATGATCCGATGGCGCAAGCCCCAAGCAGAGGAAGTATATGCAACCCGGCCATGAGGACACCCTCTCGGTTCACGATCTGGAATCGTTCTGGGATCACGATCGAGAGCGCAATGTACGGGAATCCTGTAAACATGGTGACACTTGATCGACGTTAGGAGAGAGGTTCAGAAGCAAAAGAACCGAAAAAGGAAGACCTACAGAAGGCCCGCGGAATAGACCCGGCGGAGCATGAGGCGGATCGGGAAGATTGGCTCGATTCGACGATACCGGCTCGTCTCTAGAAACACCTCCCAGCAGACAAACACTAGCCAGCTGACGCCGGAGATGGCGAGTGCCGAGATGATTTCGGGGCTGTTCCAGGAAAACGTTTGTGAGCCGGCTTGCTGGATGGCAAACACCAGGAAGCCCGAGCTGCTCAGGAGGGTCGCACTGCCAATGAAATCGATGCTCGTGAAAGCGGACCAGGAAAAGAAGTGCGCGGCGTCTTCATGGGGCCAAAAGTTTGTAATGCACAGGATCGTCACCAGGCCAAACGGGATGCTACACACCAAAAAAAAAAAAAAAAAGTCAGTTACAGAAAGAAGGGGGGTGAGAAAATCTGACCGAAAGACGTCCTTACTTACTTCATGTTGAACAGCCACCTCCAATCAGAGACCTGAGAAATGGCACCGCCGATGATGGGACCTAGGACAAAGGCGATGGCCAGGGTTGCCCCGATCATGGCCCCGATCAGGCTTGGCCGATGGGACGGGCCGACTTCGACGAGGCCGATCTGCGTGAGGCTATACAGCCCAGAGGCACCCATCCCCTGGAAGGCTCGGCAGATGATTCTAGAGATGATCATGTCAGCTCCCCAACGAACGGAATTTCCTGTGTGCGGGAGAAGACCGAAAAACATTACAGCGCAGTCATGCTCGTCGCGGAGCCGCACCCTTGCGAGAAGCCCACAAACACCACCCACGATGCCACGAGCATGTTTCGTCGTCCGTAAATGTCGCTGAGCTTTGATACACAAACCGCAAACCCTGTAGCTCTTTTGTCAGACTGACTGGTTTCCTTGGCCTCGGCACATACACAACACAAAACTAGATCTGAGAATGATGACTGTACCCATGTATGTAAGCAGATAGGCCAGGACGATCCACGGCGCATTGACAAAGTCATTCAGGTCCTCTGATACGGTCACGAGCGATGTCGACACGATCGAGGTATCGAGGCTGGAAAAGAGCAGCCCCATAAGCAATCTACAATAAAAAGTCAGCGCTAAGATCGGCCACATCCGAGCATCGGGATTCTGACGATAATACAAGCACCACCTGACGAGGTCCTGTCACTGGATGCTTTTGTATCCCTAGCGTGGATGTCGAGGGCCTGCCATGTTCACCTCCTTCATCTCTAGCGGCCATCTGTCCAAGAGACGGATTAGGGTAGGGGAGCGACGTAGGGTAGTCATTGGTCATTATTCCTCGGTGTCAAAAAAAGAAAGGAGAGGCTGTGTCCCAAAAAAAGCCTATGGAGATTCGTCAGCGTAAAGTTGGTGTGATGAGATGGTCGCAGGAAGTTTTGGTGGATAGCTTCAACAGCGTAGGCAACTTGGCGATAAACCGACAGAAACCAATATACAAGGTCAACTGAACAGGGAACACTTTTTGTCGTTGGAATTACAAAAAGAAAAAAGAAAGAGAAAAAAAGAAGGAATTCGCCTTTTTTTCATACCAGAGAGGTTCTGAGGCTCTCTCGGCAAAGGAAACGACGAAATGGTCAGCTCCCCGACGACTCGGCGATGAACATGGTTTCTTTTTGAGACAAACTACCGAAGGAGGCAGTTGGAAACCAAGGTCCATCTCCCCTCCCCTCCTCCCCTCCATCCCTCCCTCTTCCAGCTGAATCCCAGGTGACGGGAACAAATATGTATTCGAGACATGTGGCGCAGAGGTGACACGGATGGGCTCTCGCAAGGTAGGCCAGCTCGGTTGCATCATCTTCAAACCTGCTCGTCTAGCGAATGGCCGCCCGGGGGCTCGGCAGCATGAGATTTTTTCTGACAGTCACACACTGGAAAGGAGGGAAGAAAGGCAAAGCCATGACGGGTGCTGTGTGACCCAGACATTCGCCTCTGCGCGAGACAAAGGGTGTCCGAGACTGCGGTGTGAGTCGCACACTTAGATACGGACCATAAAAAAAATAATCTACTTTTTTTTTCCCACCAAACTTGGGGTTCCCGCAACAATCACAGTGCAGTGATGGCTAATGGGATTACATCTGTGCTTGCTCTACCTTTGTCGCAGAGGCTGTGACAAAGACTCAATTCCTCGCTCAAACATTCCAACTTCTCAACCACGGCTCCTCGCTGAGTGTTGCCGAGCGGGCAAAGGACGCAGCTGCAAGCCCCCGGTTGTGTCTGGGTCGCACATGGCGCCAGTGTAAAACCTGGGCAGGCAAGCAGGCGGTCTTTGTCCGTCTGGTGTGGATGGGCATCCCGTTCGAACCGCCGTGCCGCATTGCCATTTCGGTCAATCGAGCGAGAAAGAGGTTGTGACCACAGGAAGCGAAAGGAAACGAAAGGGCCCCCTCTCTCTCTTTCTCTCCCCCCAATGCCGATACTACTGCTGCTGCTGCACCGTGGAGCCACCAATCACCACTTCGCCGGGGTATACAGCAGACTAGTCCTGCGTGATAAACTCGAACGCGTGGCTGCTTTGCACCAATATGAGGTTCTCGCAGACATCCCCCTTTTCCCGCTACGGCTGTAGCTAAAAGCTGCGGGTTGTCGGATTTGTACACCAACCAGCAGTAGGGACTCCGCAAACGAACAAGTCCCGACGTGGTGAGTGCCCAATCCGAACGGCGACTAGGAACTAGCGAGCGCGTGGCCGGAGGACAAGCTTGCATTGCATGCTTAGGTTCCTGAGGTTCGAGCGGCAGGTTGCGCCTGTACCACTCTCTCTCTCTGTCTCTCAGGTGTTCCCGTAAAGTCGGTCGGCCCAATCCACAGCCACGGTTTTCTAGTTACCAACGAGAGTGGGGAAGAATTATGTGCATTGCTGAGAGGGGAAAGGGAGATATGCCGGCAGGTTAGAAAATTTGTTGGATTGCTTTTTTTCTCGTTCGTTCGATTTTTTTCTTTCTTGCCCGCTAGTTTGTCCACTTTCTGCATGTTCTAAATTTGAGCATTTTCGAGTTGACTCAGCTTTCCCGGGGGGGTTGAGCGAGTGAGGTTTTGAAAATGGACCGCGGACCAACGTGCAGCAAGGATCTACAACCACGCCCCCCTTGATCCGTCTTGGCTCTCTGTCTATCACCTCGATCGTAAGCCCCGACGGGCAGGAATGTGGGAGAGCTTGAGCCAGAGCCGGTAGGGATTTTGCTCGGGGGGGGGGGGTCCTCGCCTGTCAAGTGTCAGATCCACATGGCCATGAGAACCGTGGCCTCTGGGCCGTGGCCGGGGTTTGAATTCCCGCTAGCTCGTCGGTGGCGGACGACGCCATCTGCATCTAACGAGGCGTCCCGCCCGAAGTGTTGGTTCGAAGCGCGAATGGGCGTCCTGCGCTGGCAATCCCATTTGCAGCGGCTCGTCCCGCGTGGGGCGTGCTGAATAATTTAGGCAAACACCTCGTCAATTGTGCCCTCTTCGTGTGCCGTCTCTCCCTCTCTCGGATAATCAATAGAGAGAGCCAAGGCCCAACGCCCTCCTTCAGCCACCGTGGGCCTGATGACCACCCTCCCGCCTAGTAAGCGCACCCACGCTCCGGCTCGTTCCAACGGCATCCCCCAGTCTGCTTCCTTCTGCCGCAGCCACCAGCGAGCTGAGCTCCGTTATTCGCCCTGCCACCGGGAGCTGCGTGGGAGCGGCGTGGGAGCGACCTGCGCCTATCTCCACGCTCAGCCATGCCATGCCGTCGGGCAATAGTCTTGTCTCCCCGAGGCATCTCACGAGACAACAGAGTGGCGCCCGTTAGCACCGTTGGCACTGTTCAACGGGTCCTGTCAGGTCGGGACAGTTACTCTCCTAGCGCTTTCTGCATTCATGTCGTCATTAGTTTGGGGGAAAAAGGAAAAAGAAATGCCTTTCCCTCCCCCCATCCCCCCCCCCCCCCCTTCGGGTTCCAGCTGTGTACGAATCCAGCTCCGTGACAAGGCTCGTGACACTTTCCTATGAGGCTCATCATCGCTATCATGTCCCAATTGGGTCTGAACGACTCAAGGCGCAACCGTCGTCAGCTCTTCACTCGGCCATGTCCGAGGAGGCTTTGGCACCAAAGTCCCCTTGCCCCCCCATTCACACAGCCCAATGGGTCGGCAGCGAGTCGGCAACGACCCGGTGCATTAGATGCTGCATATGCCACGTCGAAAATCTTCCATTTTCTACTCGCCCGATTGCTGCTCATAACGCAATCTATTTGCAGATCATGAGGGCACCCTGTGAGCGTTCTAGATCCACGTTCCCTGCCGCAGCTCCCCCAGCTTATGTCTGAGCCTATCCGCCACTAGCGACCAACTGCAGCAGCAGGAAGCACGTTTTTTTCTCCCATGTCTTCCTTCACATGCATCATTCAGGTCCATCAGCTCAGCCTAAAAGGATTTGCATAGTGGGCTGGCTGTCTTGTCCTGAACCGGGGCCCGTGTCCTGCTCTTACCCGCGTCTCGTCTCTGTGAGGCAACTGGTCCTCGATGGGCCTTGTTTGCGCCCCCATATGCTGAGCAAACAACCCGTCAAACACTTGTGACTTTTTTTCCGTGTAAAAGAAAAGCTTCAAAAGCCCCCTTCCTCGTTTCAAACCAACCTGCTCTGCTCACCGCCGGTCCTTCCCAAATGCCTCGGCGCTCTCCTTGCGTCCCTCCAGACGGTCCCGGCCTAAGCTGGCTTGAAGTTGCGTATGCGGAGTTCTGTGACTATTGATCAATAACACCCCTAGCCGACACGCCTTGCAGCGAGGAGGTGCGTAAAGAACCCACACCACCAACCCGCAGATACTCCATCTCTGGCCATGTTACCCACACAGCTATTGCAGCACGTTTGGCGCTTATGCAAACCCGTCAACCTGTAGCCTCGCCTCGCTCCTGCTATTGGCCTCCTGGGACACCACCACGTTGGTTCGCCGAGCTGCTGGGGAGTGTTCCTGTGGTCACTTGCTCAAGACATAAGGGTCGACCTCTCCCCCGATTCCCATGGAGATCATCAGAGCAAGAGCAATCCCAAAGGGGCCGCGGCTGAGAAGTTCTTTGAACAAGTAGCTCAAGTTCTCATTCACCAACCCGGGTTCTCCCCAAGCCGTCATCCACTTCTTTAATGGCAATGAGCCTACCGCACAGCCTCATTATATCACCCCTAAACACTACCAGGCAGCTGTAGCGGCCTTTGTTTGTGTCCTTGCCGGACCGTTGGCCAGCTTCAGCGTCATAGCTCCTTTTGTTGCTCCGTCCTCTGTCAGTGATTCACTGTCGACGTTACGGTTCCTCCCTCGATAATCACCCCATCTGGGTCACTTGCTCCTTCTTGCACACAATACCCTACCTCGTATACCTTTCTTTACTCCCTCTTTCACCTCCTCCTTAATACCCCTTTCTCCTCTTCACAAACCAAACGCCGAGATGGATGACATTGCTGTCATCGGCTTGGGTCTGCGGTTCCCCGGAAACGCCAGCTCCCCGGAGGAGCTGTGGAAAGTCCTAGAGCGCGGCGAGTCACAATGGTCCGAGTTTCCCAAAGACCGTCTCAACATTGACGGCTACTTTCACCCTGGTGGTGACCGTCAGGGCAGCATCTCGTTCCGGGGCGCCCACTTCCTCAAGGGCGACTTCGCTGCCTTTGATGCTCCTTTCTTCTCGGTAGCCGCAGAGGATGCCAAAGCCATAGATCCTCAACAGAGAATCCTTCTAGAAGCATCATACGAGGCTCTAGAAAATGCCGGAATTCCAATGGAGGACATCGACGGTAGTGACACTGCCGTCTATGTCGGGTCCTTCGTCAAAGACTATGAGCAAATCTGTCTTAGAGATCCAGATTGGCAGCCCCAGTACGCTGCCACTGGAAATGGCATCGCCATCATGGCAAACCGTATTTCATACTTCTTCAACTTGCACGGCCCCAGCATGACCATCGATACAGGCTGCAGTGGTAGTCTTGTATCCGTTCACTTGGCGGCACAGAGTCTTCGCTCGGGTGAATCGTCTCTCGCAATTGCCGCCGGCGCTGGCATGATTCTGACCCCAAACACAATCATGCCCATGACTGCTCTCAACTTCCTCAGCCCAGATGGAAAGTGTTTCACTTTCGATTCTCGTGCGAACGGCTATGGCCGAGGAGAGGGTATCGGAGTTGTCATCCTCAAGCGACTCTCCGATGCGCTTCGTGACAATGACACAATCCGCGCCGTCATTCGAGGCACAAGAGTGAACCAGGACGGCCACACTACCGGAATCACGCTCCCTAGCAAGGAAGCCCAGGTCGCAAACATCAAGGCCATCTACAAGTCAGCAGGTCTCGACTTTAATCAAACTGCTTACGTCGAGTGTCACGGGACCGGTACCCAGGCAGGTGATTGGCGAGAACTCAAGGCTATTTCCGAGTCCCTCGGTTCAACACGATCAATAGACAACCCTATTGTTGTCGGGTCAGTAAAACCAAACATTGGTCACCTTGAGGGAGCTGCTGGTGTTGCAGGCTTGATCAAGGGTGTTCTAACCCTCGAGCACGGCAAGATTCCTCCCAATATCAACTTCCAAAACGGCAACCCCAATATTGACTTTGAAGAATGGAGGGTCAAAGTCCCCCTCCGCATGCTCGACTGGCCGCTGCCTGGCCTTCGTCGTGTCAGTGTCAATTGCTTCGGCTTTGGCGGAACCAATGCCCACGTCATTATGGACGAAGCTCCTCGGTACTTGTCCTCCCGTGGTCTCACGGGAAATCACAACTCAGCGGCAGACCGTCCTCCCAGCAGAGACTCAGTTCTTGGAGAATCAACACAGGCACTTCCCCAGCTTTTCTGCTTCTCATCCCACGAAAAGTCTGGTGTTCTCCGTGTCATGAAATCTCACCTACCTTACCTATCCGAAAAGCAGGCTAGTCCTGTAACTGACGACAGCTTTCTTGGGCACTACGCCTATACTGTTGGCACTAGACGATCTAATCTCGAGTGGAAGCATTCCATCATTGCTACCTCCATCGAAAGCCTAATTTCTCAACTTGAGAATGCCACAGAAGCCAGCTTTTCCCGATCCTCCAAGGGCAAGCAGCCCAAGATTTGCTTCATCTTTTCCGGACAGGGTGCCCAGTTCGCCCAGATGGGCAAAGACTTGTTGGTGTTTGATGCCTTCCGCCAAAGCTTGACCGAAGCTTCTACATACATGACTTCCGAGCTTGAGAGCCCCTTTGATATTCTGGAGGAAATTCTCAAAACCCCCGAGGAGTCAGACATTTCCAACCCCAAAATCGCACAACCTGCGACTACGGCCTTGCAGGTCGCCCTCGTGGACCTCCTCCGCTCATTCAGCATCTCACCCAAGTTTGCCATCGGTCATTCGTCAGGAGAGGTTGCTGCTGCATACGCTTCCGGTCTCATTGACAGAGAGACCGCTTGGGAGGTTGCTTACTACCGCGGTCTCGCGGCTGGCAGCATACCTGACAAAGAGCCATCTCTCAAGGGCGGTATGATTGCGGTTGGAATGTCTGTAGATGAAGCAAACGAGTATGTGTCGACTTTGCAGCAGCCAGTCGAAATCGCTTGCGTCAATAGTCCTAGTTCCGTGACGCTCTCTGGCGCATCTGAGGCGATCGACTTTGTGGCTACCGACTTGCCAGAGAATGTTTTCCGCCGTCGCCTGCCGGTCACCACTGCCTACCACTCTACGCATATGCAAGTAGTCGCAAATGACTACAAGGAAATGTTGTCTGGTATGGCCACAACAAATTCCAAGAGCGCAACAATGTTCTCGTCCGTCACTGGCCAACCAGTCGAAAAGGATGAGTTGGACAGCAGCTACTGGGTCAGAAATATGGTTTCTCCGGTTCAGTACGTGCGCGCAGTCGAAGCCATGATGAAGCTGCCTCGCGAGGAGGGTCCCGATATCATCGTCGAGCTGAGCCCAGTTGCCACGCTCAAATCTCCAACAGCAGACATTCTCTCTGAAACCGGTTCCAAAAACCCACCCATATACCACTCTGTCCTCGAGAGAAAGATCGATGGAGCTGTCTCCCTTTTGAAGACCGTTGGTCAACTGTGGTCCCGAGGCTGCGCTCTTGACATGAAAACGGTCATTTCGCGAGGAAACTCTGAGCTCAACTTCAAGTGCCTCTCTGACCTTCCGCCATACGCCTGGAACCACACCAAGTCATACTGGCATGAGTCTCACCTTGGTGAAGCTAACCGATTCCGAGAGTTCCCTCGACAAGATCTCATCGGTGCACCCACAGCCGACGCCATTTCATTTGAGCCTCGCTGGCGCGGATTCCTCCGTACTTCAGAGAACCCATGGCTTCAGGACCATCAAGTCCAGAAAACCATTGTCTACCCGGCTGCCGGTATGGTTGCTATGGCTTTGGAAGGTGCAACTCAGTCGGTCAAGGATAAGACCAACATTTTGGGATACGAAATCAGCAACATGCGCATCGACAAAGCCATGATTATCCCAACCACAGCTCACGGCTTGGAGATGGCTATGAACTTCAAGAAGAGCTCTGAAACCGGTCACTCCTTTGATTTCACCATCTATTCCAAGCAGTTGGATGGACCTTGGGAACAACATGCCACCGGTTCATTGGTTGTTCGGTTCCAGCAGGGTGACTGGAGAGCAAACTTCCAAGAGCACGAGGCACAATTCAACGCGCTAAAGGAGACGTGCACTGAAACAATAGTCCCTCGTCAATTGTATGAGCTCCTCGATATTGTCGGCATGAACTATGGCAGCCTATTCCAAAACATCAGCGAAATTGCCAAGGGCGACAACGCTTGCATTAGCAAGGTCCGCGTCCCTGACACAAAATCGAAGATGCCCGCCAAGTTTGAGTATCCTCACATCATTCACCCTGCCACTCTCGACTCCATGTTCCAAACTCTGTTTGCTATTGACAACGAGCCCATGGTTCCCACATATATCAGGAAAATGTTTGTCTCAGCCGACATCTCGCGAGAGATTGGGAATGAGTTCACCGGTTATGCCACGGCCCGCCGAGCCGGTATTCGCGATGCGAATGCCAACATTGTCATGACTCAGGATGGCTGGGAGAGGCCCTCGGTTGTCGTTGAAGGCCTTCACTTCACAGGCTTGTCAGGCCCATCGGCTGGCGCGGGCGACTTTTTGCCCAACCACCGCAACCTGTGCACCGAGATTACGTGGGATCGAGATGTTACGTTTGCAAACATCGAATACTTGGAGGAGCTCGTAAAGCTCATGGCACACAAGACCCCTGCCCTCTCCATCCTTCAGGCTGGTGGCACTTCAATTATGGCAGAGCAAATTCTCGCCAAAATAGCCCCTAATAAGGACCAGACTCCACGACTAGCTCGGTATACCATCACCAAGGCCACCAGGAGCAGGGTGGCATCCGACATTATGACACATGTCAAGGGAACTCACCTCGAGCCCTTTGTCGAGACAAGGCCGGTAGATGGCTCTGAGCCTTTACCTGAATACAACCTCATGATCGTTTGCAGCGATAACAACGGGTTTGATATCTCCAACATGCAGAAGCATCTCAAACCCGACGGTATCATTCTCAACCAAGATCGGGGGGTCATGACGTCAAGCATAGCTCACACATATTCCAAGGACGGACGAAAGACTCGCATGGAGTTCCAAGTTCATCAGCCAACGTCACTAGAAGGTACTCCTGCCGCGGTTGACGTGGTCATCATCTTGCCGGTTGATTCTCTCAGCCAAGCAGATACCTTGGGGGTGGCTTTGGCTGAGTCCATCCAAACTCACAATGCCAGAAACGCCGCGATTATGCACGCGGATCAAGTTTTAAGTCAAATCGCCAACATCAAGGGCAAGGTGGTTATCTCTCTACTGGACTTTGCCAATGTTTCCAGCCAACGCCCATCCGTCTTCAACTGGTCTGAATCCGACTTCCAAACTTTCTACGCATTGCAGAAGGCGGCAAAGGGCATCATTTGGGTTACTCAAGCCGCTCACATGAAGCCTCAAAACCCCCTTGGCGCTCCAATTATTGCTCTAGCCCGAACCTTGATGTCAGAGGATCCGCTCAAGACGATTGTGACTGTCGATTTGGGCGAGTCCACGGCCCTCGATGAGCAGGCAACTACTGAGAACATTTTCCGAGTACTGAACAGAACTTTCAGATCTGCACATGCTCCTGGTCCTCGAGAAATGGAGTATGCTGAAGAGCAAGGCACGCTTTACATTCCCCGCTTGGCTCCCATTTGCCCTCTCAACAAAATAGTTGAGGAAGGCAACGCACCAGTCATCCAGCTCGACGCTTTCCACAACCAAAACACCAGATACAAGATCCACATCTCAGAGCCTGGCCTTGTCGACAATGGTCTCGTCTTCAAATCGGCTAGCGCCTCCGCCCCGAGCCCTACCGAGGTTGAGATCCGCTTCGAAAGCGCCGCCATCAACCATATCGATTTAGATATTGTCATGGGACGTACCACAGAGTCTGAAATAGGACTTGACATCACTGGTTCCATCGATAGAATCGGAAGCAACGTGCTTGGTTTGGCCGTTGGCGATCGTGTTGCCGCCCTCGTATCTGGAGGTGCCATTCAAAGCAAAGTCAACGTTGATCACCGGCTGGTTCGAAAATGGACATCGAACCTCCCGCTTAGCCACTCCGCCAGCGCGTTTCATGCTCTGTGCAGAGTTGGTAGACTCACTCCAGGAAAATCTGTGCTCGTGCACGCCGGAGCAAGCTGCTTCGGTCTGGCCGCTATTCACGTCGCTTCTCAAATTGGCGCAGAGGTCTACGCCACTGTCATGGAGCCAGAGGCACAGGCGCAGCGGCTTCTTCTTCAACGCTGCGGCTTCAGCATGGACAGAGTCGTCGACGCGACTTCAGACAGCTTCGTCAAGGCTGTGCAACATCTGAACGGTGGACGGGGAGTCGATGTTGTCTACAACTCGACTCGACAGCACATTGAAACCAACTTTTCCTGCGTGCGCAAGGGCGGCGTGGTGGTTCAGTTTGCAAGCAAGTCGCCTTGTCCAACGCCCGTCCGCATGGCTTCGAGCTCGGCGTCCTTTGTCAACTTTGACTTTTCTCAAATTCTTAGGGATGATCCTGACTACGTTGCAGAGTTGCTTGATGGCACCCTGGAACTGCTTGAGAAGCCAGGTTGCGAATTCTCAGTTGACGTCAAGGTAGGCAGGCCTCCTTTGGCAAGGATTGAGAAGGCCTTTAGGCTTGTCGAGAAGCACCCTTACCTGGGACTGGTTCTTGTTACTGGCGGTCTGGACCAGAACCCTCAAGTCAAGGTTGCTGTACCTAAACTTGTCCGGCCACTACACGACGCTCTTTCCAAGGACAAGACGTACCTCCTTGCCGGAGGTTTGGGTGGCCTGGGCAGAAGCATCTGCGAGCTGATTGTCAACAATGGCGCTCGGCATGTCGCGTTTCTGTCCAGGTCAGGCGCATCGTCTGAAACCTCTCGGGCGTTTATCCAGGATCTTCTGAAGAAGGGCGTGGACGCAAGAATATACAAAGCGGACATTTGCGACGAAACCTCGCTGGAGAGCGTCAGCTACCAGATCCACCAAGAGATGCCTCCTATTGCTGGTGTTTTCCAGTGCGCTGCCGTCATCAAGGATGCCGTCTTTGACAACATGAACTACTCGGACTGGGTGACTGCGGTGAAGCCCAAGACGGTTGGATCCATGAACCTCATGCAGACGATTCCCCGCATGCAAACAGAGGACCCGTTCTTTGTCTTCCTCGCTAGCTCCGCCGGTGTTATTGGCAACCGGGGCCAAGCCAACTATGCTGCCGGCAACGGCTTCGAGGACGCGCTGGCAAGAAGCTACCGCCTGCAGGGCAAGCACGCGGTATCGATTGACCTGGGACCTGTTCTCGGTGCCGGCATGCTCGCGGACGACGAGGAAATCCTCGACATGCTTCGAGCCAGCGGTTTCTACGGCATCCGCCACCAGGACTTCCTGACCATGGTCAACCACGCCATCACCATGGAGATCGAACCGGACGTCCCGATGCCGCCGCAGGTCATCATGGGAATCGGCACAGGAGGTTTGATCCTGCAGAACCAGCCGGCCGACCCTTACTGGACGCGCACAGCGCTCTACAGCTACCTCAACCTCATCGACATGCCGCCGCCCGACCTGGCCGCCGTCAACGGCTCCGCCAACGTCGACATGAAGTCCATGCTCGCCTGCTGCGCCGACCCAGCTGCCGCAGCGGACATTATCTGCATCGGCCTCGCCCACATGTTATCTAAGGCCATGAACATGTTGCCCGAGGAAATCGATACGGGCAAGCCGCCGAATGTTTATGGAGTCGACTCCCTGGTGGCGGTCGGAGTGCGAAACTGGGTTGTCTCCAACTGCGGCGTTCCAGTTTCTGTTTTTGAAGTCCTCAGCGACAAGACTATTGCTGAATTGGCAGCAGACATTGCTGCAAAGGGTGGTTTCGGAGTTGATAAGGATTAAACTCTAATGTTTGAGTTAGAGGAGGCCAAGGTGTTTTTTCCTTTTTCTTAATTTCCGATTTGGATTACGCTTGATGATGTATTGACGTCAAGGGTGAATGGAGTTTTAGAGGATGTTTTTGAATTGCTTTTTGAACATTCACACTCGTTTGTAGCCTCGGGCAATTCCATTTGTCAGGTTTTTTCTACACTTAGTTGGTCAAAGGCAGCAAGCAACACTCCCAAAGAGGGAGGGTAGCACAACGTTTTCATGATAGCTATGAAGGCAGATGAATATATTGAGAAATGACACACTCGCGAAATGACCATTGTGCAAATTCCACCATGAAATCCGATGCATCCGTATATATTCATGGCTGAGTCTAAGACACAGACGAAAATAAGACAGTTGAGCAATAATAATAAAACAGTACGTAGCGTTAATCAAAAGGTATCCGGTCTGCCCAGCCAATGCATTAAAAAGAAATACTCGGTCATCAAATCAACAAAGTCGGACAGAAAACGCTGATCATAGTGTAGATCGCCTTTTCTCGAGTTTACTTGGCCTCCTCGGCGGAAGCCTTTTCGCCATTGACCTCCTCTTCCACCTCTACAGCCTCCGTCTTCTCTTCCTCGGGCTGCCAAACAGCCTCGACGACGCTCATTCTGCATCCGGGTGTTCTTGTGACGCCCTATCAGTTGTGTCAGCAAAACATGTCTCTCAATTAAAGAAAGAAAGAAAGAAAAAGCCCAAGGTGGGAAGTTGGCACTTACCTTGAACACGAATCGTTCATCAACAGCCTTAAACAGGTCTCGGAATTCGGCTTCGGTACGTTCTTGCGCGTTCAACAAGGCCAACATGACCATGTCCATACTGCGCATAATCTTCTCGTCCCAGGGGTTTTCAACACCGTAATCGCGTAGGCAGTGGTCATTGATAACAACGCGGGCACCGGGCTTCATGGCTGGGACAAGTCCCTTGAGAATCTTGATAGCGTATGGAGTCGAGTAGTTGTGCATGATCCAGCGGAAGTAGTAGACTAGCCGTCTTGTTAGCATATTGTAACCAGAAAAAGGAAAGAAAAGAGAGAGCCAAAGACTAACCATCGGCGTTCTTAACGGGGTTTTCGGTGAAAAAGTCGTGAGCCTGGAGCGAGACACGCTTGGCAACATCCTCGTCGTCGGAAATCGGCTTGGGTGCGCTGTCAACCGTTTTTTGAAGGTCCTGCACAATAAACTTGGTCTTCTTCCATTTCTTTCCCAGGTCAACGCACACGAAACCGTGGCTGCCGCCAACGTCAACAAAAGTGCCTTCCTTTTCATCTACATCGGACAGGTCATAGTTGTTAACAAAGTGGCTAACCTCGTAACCCTCGCCACCGGTCAAGCTGACCATGGCCTGACCCATACGCTTGGCGCGTACGGGATCCTTGCCAAAGGTGGCAAACATGGGCTCCTGGTCCACAGTGTTAAAAGCAAAGTTGAAACCCGTGCGGGTCAGCTCGGTGGCCTCCGGGTGCGTTCGCAGGGCTCGGAGCGAGTTGGCGGCAGCCGGGAAGATGTCCTCGCCGTTGAATCCAACCCAGCTCTGCAGAGCCTCATCCTCGGCCAGCACACGCGAGGCAGCGGTATGGGCGATGAAGCCGGGGGTAGGCTCCTGGAAGATCTGATTGGTCATGGCATGGCGAAGGGCACGAGCAAGGTTCACAGGATCCAAAGTCGTCAAGGATTGGAGCTCTGTCAGCGCAATTGGCTTATCGACGGGCACCAGCTTGGCTGGAAAGAGGTTAGCTAGGTAGATCAAGGAGACGGTGTCGAATTACCAATGCCGTAGCTGTTGATCAGCTGAAGACTCAGCGTATCGAGGAACTGTGTAAAAAGTCAGCTTGAGCGGAAAATGACGGCGGCCAAGGTGAACCCACGTTCCAGATGCCCCATCGGACCTGCTCTCGCGGGCCTCGAACCAGCTGTCCCAGCTCCTTTGTTGCGAACACAACCTCCTGACGCGACCGCTGGATGTCCTCTGGTAGGTTGGGGAAGTCCACCGGTGCATCGACACCGAATCCGGGCTCGGGAAGGTTGTTGTCCTTCAGGTACTTGTCGAGCTTCTCCGTTTCCTCGGTGATTTTCCTGGCCAGCTGAATCATCTGAGAAGTGGTCGATTCCGCCGCAACCTGAACCGGGGCAGCCTCGGACGAAACAGGTGTCGGCTCAGTCTCGGAGGTTGTCGACGCCTGGGAGGCGTGTTCGTTTTTGGAGATCAATTGAGCCAAACCGCTCAGCGAGAGGCGGTTCTGCTTCTTGCGCTCGATTTCCTCGGAGCTGGAGGTGGTGGCGCTGCCATTGGCAGTGCTGCTTGAGCTCTGGAGCCAGGACGGGACTCTGATCTTGGCCATTGCGGGAGATGTCTACGGCGACGGGCGTATGTATGTAAACAACAAGATGGCTCTACACGACCTCGGGCAACAGGAATCTGCTTTTGGGTCGGGCAATATCAAATCAATTATAGCCTGTTCAAGCGGTTCAAGTTAGTCCTCAGCTCGTCAATCGAGAATATGCCGACGGTGCAGGCGCGGGGCACGTCTAGCCAAGCTGGACGCCAAAAAGCAAGCTGAAGCAGCGGAATCCGCTAGCCGTCGTACTAAAAAAAAAAAAGTCGATGGACCGCAAGCGCGCATCACAAATGGGTGCAAAGGCCAAGCATGCTAGGCAATCATGGTGTGCGTCGAGGGGCAAGGAAACTTTTTCTAGCCCGTCAATGCCATGAGACGCTGGATGCAGACAGACGTAAACGTGTTGACAAATCCACATCCATGTTCATACCGACGCGAGGATGCAATGCCACACATCGGCAACAGGCGAATAAGCCCATTCATTGGTTTGTCATTTTGTTCCTTTTTTTTCTTCTTGGTGGTCGTCAACAGAGACAGGACCGACTGAGCTTGTCTAAAACAAGGCTTGTCTGACCTGTCTCATTTCCAGTTCGGGGCATTTTAGTATGAGCCGAACCATCGGTAATGCACAAGCTCTCCCATGGCAAAGTGAGATGTGCTCCCTTTTTTGCCAGCCACCACGAGACGCCACTTTTGCAGCCATTGCAGGAGACTGTCTGGCCCATTGTCTCGGGTTTGCCCACTGACGGCCGCCCTGTTGCGCAACTCTGTGTTATGACCACTCGGCCATAGCGCAGTGCTGTCTCTCTTCCCTTTGCCGGAGTCGCACGACAGCACCAGGAGCCCGTCCAGATATGCCCGATTGGATGAAAAGCAGCCCAATTGCCTGGTGACATGCCCAAATGCTTGCGTGGTGCTAGATGGATGACGACCCAGCCGGTGGTAGTGGTGGTGGTGGTCGAAGCTTGGGTTTTTTGGTGTGATTGACAAAAAGGAGAGCAGGGGGTGACATTGCTGCACGTACCTTTGGGAGCAGAAGCGAAATCTCGTCCAACTAGAGTGCTGACGGTTGCAACCGAAGACGCCCAAACGGCTTTGGCTTGATGGCTGAATGGCTGAAAATAAATAAAAACCAACAGAAAGCAAGTTTGGCGAGGAGGATTGGCTGGCGTTCCAGAGAAACAGAAATTCCAAGGGGTCCGGAAAACGGGGAGCTGGGTCAATTTTGGTTCACGCCAAGCATGCCACCCAGAGATGGGGCCAGTCCCCCGAAGTCCCTCGGGCCCCAGGGGCACCTACTCCATGCTGATTACTGATTGACGACCCCCTGGGTAGTCAAGTCAGTTCCGGAGCGGTTCCGTCATGGTAAGATGAGCCCATCGAGACTAGCTGCAACGACCAACCGCCTTGGCCATGATACCTCGCTCGACAACGCAGGTATGCCTGCATTCCCCTCTGTTCTCTCCGTTCCCACCGTCCCTTCCGTCTTGTTTCCCCGCGGCTCCGTAACCCAGTTTCCCGGCGCCATTGTAATTGGCCCATCGTGGCCCCCAGCATCGCTCGTCCCAAATCTACAGCGTCGCGTACACTCTCCAGTGGACCCAATTTCCACTCCATGGGCCCACGCTGCCTGCGGTCCGGCACGATGCGTACATAGTACACCAAACTAGCGGGAACATGCCCCTCCATAAAAAAACCTTCACCAGAAAGGAATCATTCCCGTCGTCACCCAGCGCGCACATGATGGCTTGTACATGGCATTAGCACGTCTTGCGTGTAGAGGCCTGCAGTCAACTTGCAGGAGGCGTTGGTTGCTATACTATGGTACAGGTGGATAAACCCCTCTCAAGGGGGGCCCATGCAGTGGAATATGGACATATCTAAGATATCAATCGTCTCGACCCCGGCCCAGTCCGCCTCCTTCCTTCCCACCTCGTTCATAGATACTCCGGCTTCTGCCCATACACAATGTGGCAGGGCATGTACATAAGAATGTTGTTGTTGAGGTACGCTTTCCGCACATCCACCAGCAGCAATTCCACCTGTTCCGGACTCCATCGCAGCCCTCTAGTCAGGGGACCCAGGGCGATGGCCTGCATCCCGTCCATGAGGATCGTCCGCCAGTAAAGCCCCACGGTCTTCAAAACCTTGTTTTTAGGCCATGTTCCCAGTGGAACATGAAAGACTCTCTCAGTGACGTTGACAAATCCCGCGTCCCGCATCTTATTTGCCAGATTGCCTCCCGCGGCGGCATGGAAATTCACTCCCAATGCTGCTAGGCCGTCCGTCACGAGCTGCCAGTATTTGGCAATCGGGTGCTCCGGTGGGATGGTGCTGTTGCGTGCTGCGCCTTGTGGCTTGTGGTGAATTTCTTGCATTTCGAACCAAGCACCTGGCTTGAGATGTCTAGATATTTTATCAGCCAAAGTCGACCTAAAACCAGATCCTGCCCAAAAAAAAAAAAACTTACTCGAGGGCCCGGCGAAACAGTTTGTCCCAGTCCCTAATCCCCATCACTGTGTGGCGAGTGTGGATGTAGTCGAAGTGATTGCGAGGATGCAGCCATGGAGACTCGACGTCATCTACCATGAACCGTACATTAGGTGGCAGCCAGTCGGGTTGGATGGGTGAAAGGTCAATGCCAAGAATCTCAGCGCTTGAGAATTGGTCCCCCACTGTTGCGTGTTAGAATGATTCTTCAATCCGCAAAAGTCAGTCTCTGGTGCACTCTTGACAACTTACTCTCAATGGCCCAAATCCCAGTGCCCGTTCCGATATCAAGAATTTGTTGGGGGTGTTCCCCAATGGGAGCGAAATGCAGCTTCTGATTGCAGAGCAGCTTTATCATTGCATGCTTCATGTCTTCACGCTCTTGCTCCACATCATCGTTGGGGAAGTTGTAGGAACCCTCGCGGAAACGGTGGTAGCGGCGACCATTCTCATACATGTAATCTCGAATAGAAGACTGCATCGATGTACTGCCGGAGCTAACGCTGTCGCTTTCGTACCCCGCGTCTGATGCTCCATCGCCAATGGTGCTCACTTCCTCGCTGTCGGCGACAATGGTGTCCTCGGCTTCAAAGAGGGCTTCTCTGGAAAGCTCGTCTTGCTGAGATGTTGAGAGATCTGGAAAGATGGATACTCCATTGGGATGCGTCAGGGGTGATACGACCATGGACTCTGGTCGCTTATGTCCAGGCTTCCATTCTGATCCTGGGCTGTATGCTGGCTGGCCGTACGCTGAAGGTGAAGTCTTTGCTGTGTATCGGTGTGATGTCCCTGCTTCATCCTTCGTCTTGATGGGCGGTAGCATGTCCTGGACCGGCTTGCCTGCATCCGTCTCTAATGATGAACTTTCGGTGTGTGTTTTTGGTGCGCTGTCGTCCAGCGACTTCTGCGCTGTGTGCGTGGTCTCTGGGAGCGTGGTTCCCATGACCGTGGCCATGAAATTTGACGGCCCAGGCATTGCTTTGGTCGTCTTTGGTGTTTCATTGAGGTGTGTCCCCGCCGTCAGCTGTTCATCGTGGGGGGTTTGCGATGAAGAGGACTCGGGGGCGCGATGGTCATCCGCCCCAGCAGGAGCTGGTTGATCGGCTCGCGAACCCTGGACATCCAAATCACTGCCGCTAGCAGGGTACGATACCGCCTCTATGGTCCCGGAGGCATCATCGTTCCGGGGATTGGATTCCATGGTGATGGTCAAGTTTAGTGGCGCTGTCTGGGCAAGGAATTTGACGAGAGACGGACGGCTGGGAACACGGCACGGCTAATACCTGGCAGCCACTAAGTCTGTGCGCTTATTGGGGACGCGACTCTCAATTTCTTCTCTCAGAGGGCGATGGTTCTGAAACTGTCTCCCCGAGGCCGTGGGAATACTGACAGTTGGTTTGGCCCGGAAGACAGTTGGTTGTTGGTTAAGCGCACGGGACCCTGTTCAGAGTGACAGGTGTTGGTGAGAGCTGTGTTGTGGGCAAATACCGATGATGGAGCGGTCTTGGCGTGGATCGGAGGCCAGGGGAACCGCGTCCAAGCCTGTGCCCGTGTTGGGAAACCCTCTCGACGTTCTAGACCGCGCCTGATGCCCGGATATGAATGGGAGAGAGAAAAAAAACAGGTGTATGTGAGAGCGGTAGCACTAGTTAAAGAGAATGGCAGCACAATCAAGTGCAGACTCCGTGCGGCATGTGAAAAAAGAGAGGACTTTATCTGCCCACATGCGCTGTGTTGAGAAGCAATAGGATCGAGAGTTAAAAGGATGCTCGTGGGACTTGACATGGGCCCTGGAAGGGGGACCAGGGAGGAAACGGGTGGGGCAACGTCCATCAGTGCCGGAACACACTCAAGTCCAGACTCTCCAGAACTCTCCAGATTCTCTTCCACCATAGGCCCAGGACCCCGTTGTGCCTTGATAAACCTTGCTCTTTGCTTCTTCCATTGCTCTCGTTTTACCTCCTTTCAAACTCGCCCGCGTCCTGTCGGGAGCTTCCAGGCCCGGACGGGTCCGGACAGACGCCATAACCGACACACGCTGCTTGTTCAGCCAGCTGGGCCCGACGTGATCCCGTGGCAGAGACTAATGCAAAGCAAAGCAGCAGCCGGGTGCCTGCTGGCCCAGATCTAACCGATGCAGTGATTGTTATTGCAGTACTGCAGGGCCAAGAAGAGGGGCCCCCGTCGCACGCAACGAGACTTTTTTCAAAGGCGCTCGTTGCTTTTTCCTTGGCAGTGATGATGCCTCGGCGCCGCCATGCCTCGCCATCGGGATTGGTCGCGTGGGTTTTTTCCTGGCGGGCTCGTGCCTGGCAGGAATAACGAGATTCAACTCGGTTGCATTTTTCTTCTTACTTTGTCCTGAAGTCGCATTTTCGTACCGGCATCAACGGTTGCCGCTGCATGTCTGAGCGTGTTGCGCCATGAGGCCAATGAGGTATGCAGGTGGGGAGCTGGTGGCCAACTAGAGTTTCTCGCGGCGTCAACACTTCTCACCACTCTCTTCCCCCGTTTCCTCATTGGTATTCGTAACATCTCTAGCCCTCAGTAATTGCTTCTTTTGTACCCCTTTAGGCATGTCCTACTTTGTCATATGTGACACCCCCCCAAATGTTGCATCGCTTATCACATGTTTCGGGACTTGGAAAGGTCAATTGCCGACTTCGCATTCGTTTTCCCAACCGACTGCATCATGTTGCTGTCATATAGGGTAGTGAGGAACACATCAAAGGCAGGGTGGTGCCCCTCCACACCATCATGTCTGCAACCGTCAAAATGCCAAGATCCACTTTTTTCCAGAGTGACAAACTCGACGTCACCAATTGTCCAGTTAATTCCTCAGCCTTCATCTGGTGATGCCTGTGAAACCTCGTCTGCCGCCTTGCTGCTGAACCACCATGTCTCGCCCCGCAAAGTTTGCCCACTGTGTCGGCAGCCCGGCTTTCAACCCGGGTGAGCTCATACAGGACCCCGACCGCCAAAAGCAAGCACTGGAACTCCTTGCCAAAAGCGACCTGTACAATGCCAGCCGAGTCATGTTCCAGCTACCCGAGCGGGACGCGTATACCTATCACGCTATAACAAGTGTCAAACTTGCAGAAGTGCAAGCCGTTGTTGGCCTCGGTGGGGTGAACGGACTGCACGGTTGGTACCGCAACGATGATCGCTCATCCGTGAGAGCTCCGTGACGTCCAGCTTCTTCCGGTGCATAAGCTGAACGCTGTCGCAGAGAGATCCGCCACCCAAGGCAGACGCAGAAGCCTATGTCTCTGTTTTCAACCCGTCGACGGCGACGGCCTCGGCGCTCAAGAACTTAGGCACCAATGCTAAGAAGGCATCCATCCGGAGCGAGGTGGCAGATAACCTGACAAACAAGCGATACTTGCACCCGGGGTTGATGGCAAAGCTCACCATCCCCAAATGTAAAAAGCCGCCTAGTTCAAACCCGTACTACGACTTCTGGGCATGGTCCTGCCTGGAGCTTGAATGGTGTGGCCCTTGTGTCTCCTCGGAGCGGGTGGCTACAAGCCATCATGTTCTGCCGATCTTTATGCATCACTTTGGTTGCGCCACGCCATCACACGAGAGCCTAGAGATCATCCGGATACTCGCGGATGGTCGTGCCATAGCTGATATTGGATCTGGCAACGGTTATTGGACCTTTATGCTTCGTCAGTATGGCCTCGTTGCCCACCCCGTCGATAATATGCAGAGCGAATGGCGAGTGAATTGGGTCAGCGACACGACCATCTCGGATGGCGTAAAATGGTTACAAAAGAATGACAGAGGTAAGGATATGGTTCTTCTCTTGGTGTATCCTGTCGTGGGTGGCGGCATAGGAGGAGGCACCGAGGGAGGCTTTACGCGCAACCTGGTCGAGGCCTTCCAAGGTGATACAATTGCGGTGGTGGGTACACAAAACGGAAATGGATATACGGGATTCAAGGGCGTTACCATGGACCAATTCATGGAAAGCGAACACAAGGAGTGGACCAAAGTGGTGCAGATTCCGCTGCCTAGCTTTGCCGGCAAGGATGAAGCTTTGTACATATTCCAGCGAGGAGACAGGGTGCCAGCTGCAAGTGAATAGACGTTGAAACTAGGCCAGGTTGGAGTGTAGCCGAGGTTGTGTGCCTGCCCAACGTCTCCAAACTTTCAAATTGAGATACGGTTTGAAAGCGTACACGGACCCCATTCATAGCCGTTGAACTTTATTAAATGATATGGGCTCCAGCGATACCGACGAAGATCTTTCCGCGCTTGAGGCGATCGGGCTTTTTAGACGCCCAACTGATCAAATCTGGGCCCAAGCGTTTGGGGGAAATTGCCTGGTTGGCTGGCCTATCCTCAAAAACAGTCCAGTTCAGTCCAGCCGCATCAAAGGATTTCAGGGCTAGTTTGCCCACTGTGAGGATAACTGACATGCATTCGATTTCGGGACCACGAATAGAATTCCATAGTCGTGAACAAAAGCGGCTCTTGGACCGGTGTCTCGTATGGGTACCAATTGGGACCATACTGGGAGGAGGAGGTATCACCGGACTTTTTTTTTGTGGCTCTGCATCAGCTCTGTTACATCCCAACCACATCTCGCTCATTTTTGTTGGCTAGAGCGGAAGGCTCATCGACCAACAAGGTCAGCCACATATATCTGATTGGCCGCCAAAAAGGATTTTGGTATCTGTAATGGAGGTGTCTTCTGGTGGTGGCTTGACTCACTGTGTGATGTTGCCTTCCAGGTTGAATTTTTTTGGCCCCCACCCCGGGTTTTTTCAATAGTGTGCGCGTGCGTGCGTGTGTGTATGGACCCCCGTTGCCTTGGACAAGGGCCAATTCCTCTCTGTTTTCTTAACATCCTTGGTAGCTGTCATGCCATCGGGATCAAGCCCGGCCCTCCCCTGCCTGTCAGCATCCGGAGATTGGTCTTGGAGCGTCAACACGCGCAGCCCGTAGCATGGAACACCCAGCCACACAACAGGCGAACCTTTGGCGCACGGGGTGGCCCGACTTCTGGAGACGTTCGGAGAGGGCGCTGCATGCGTCATTGGCCTGCCCTGCGGGAGCGAGCCACGAGTGGAGAGCTCCCATCCACTGGGCGCGCTGCGCCATCGCCCAGCGGGCCGCCCTATGACGGCCAGGTTGCATGGGATGGGCCATGGAATTGGGTAGTTTTGGGGAAAGTTGGAGGGTTTGGAGGGGAAAGTCAACTGCAAGTGAGGTTTCAGCCCCCGCCGAATGCCCAGGATGCCGCCTAGACAGAGCCCTGGGCCGACCGACGACTGCGGACATTATGACGGAAAGCCCTCGGAGCTTACAGTCATGCAGGGAGCTAGCTGGATTGACTACTTGTGCTCATCCTCCGCAGCCTCTTTTTTATTAGAATTTCCTCCTTCTTTTTTTTTTCTCCTTCTTCTTCCTATTATTCCTCTAGCTTTTGTGGTTGCGATTGCGATTGCTTGGTGGGAACCTCTTTCATTCGTCCCAGCCTCCCCCGCAACACAGCGCCGTCTAGTGAACCCCCCCACCTACCCACTTAGCCATTCAACACCTTGAGCGCACTTTGGTTTTCGCCCAAACACAACCACAGCACGTCGCCATGTCGTCCTACTACCCCGATGACGGTCACGGGAAGGGCCATTCTCGATCGCGATCGCACGATGACCGTCGCTCCAAGGACACCCATGCCCATGATCCTATGCAATATGCCGACGTGCACGAGCCCAGCTTCATCTACCCAGAAGATGACCTCGACGACCGCTACAGAGGCCGCCCAGAGGCACAGGCCAGCGGCGCCCTCCCTTACCCCGAGGGGGGCAGCGAACATTTCCCAGGCGACCAAAAGCTTTACGGCTACGACAACCCGCGACCTGTCTACAAGACGGCATCGCCACCCGCGGACTCTCCTTACCGAAGCTCCCATGGTAGGGTAGACTCTGGCAGTGGGTTGCTTCCTGGCGCCTTTCCCGACGAGGAGCCCCGCGGCAAGGGCAAGGATGATGGACCCCGCACTCGGGTTTCTGATCAAGAAGACAGGCCCAGCAGTCGTCGCGACGACAAGGCTGGTGGCGCAGAAGGATTGGACAGCAAGCTCAAGCTCCTCCCGCAAAAGCTTCGCCAATACATGACCGAAGACCACGAAAAGGAACCAAAGGAGCGCAAAACCGGTAAAGACAGATACGACGACGATCTAGCGTATGGCAAGCCCCCCGTGCCCAAGCGCCCACAAAAGCCATCAGATGACCTAGCCTACGGTAAAGGTGGTGGCCTCCCAGCGGCGGCATCGACCCAAACATCGTCGAGCCAAACACCGACGCCAACCGCTTACGGAGGTAAACCCCCACCGGAGACGCAGCTTGTGAAGCGCGATGAAAAGCATGACGACAGGCCACCCTATGGTGAACACGACCAGAGATATTATGACGGTCCTGATGACAGGTACTATGATGACAGATATGATGACGAAAGGAGAGATGAGCGGCGAGACGACAGGAAGGCAAGACGGCAGGAGGAAAAACGTGCTTCAAGGTACCAGGAACGCGATGAAAGCCCAGACCGTCGATACCCAGACTACAGATATGATGACCCTCGCCGTTATGAGGAGAGGGACGATCGAGAGCCATATGTTCCCGATGATCGCGGCTATCACGGACGAAGCGGCTCCCTCCGCGAGGACCCCAACCGCGCTTCAGCCAATGTTTTAACTGTTGAGCCTGGTAGCCGTGACAGGGAGAGTTCCCGCGATCGTCGCCACCACAGGGAAAGAGCTAGCTCTGACCTACTTACTGTTGACGGCGGTCGTCACAAGCGGGATAAGTCAAAGACGAGAGACAAGTCAAAGGACAGGTCAAGGGACAAGTCTAGGGAACGATCTCGAGACCGCCGCAGGGACAAATCTCCTGCCCCCGATAAGCTCACTGTCGGGACATCATCACGCCGAGACAGGTCACGGTCAAAGGATGGGCGCGGGGCCATGTTGTCTGTTGCTACGGCGGGCCTAGGTGGCCTATCACTGGCTTCCGCTCCCGCCTCTCCTCTTCTCGAGTCTTACCGTGGCACCTATCAGGATTGCTCGCCAATGCCCTCTCCTCTTTTGGTCGCATCTACCCACCCAGACGATCTCAGAGCCCTTGAGCCCCTCTCTCCTTCTAGCTCTGACCTAGATAGCGACGGGAGGAAGCGCCGGCGCGCACGATTCCACGACGCCGAGGACATCACCACCCAGATTGCCAATGCCCTCAAGGGGCACAAGCACCCTGACACGGCCCCTCTAATCGAGATCCTCCCCGGACTCACCCATGAGCAAGTCATGGAACTGCGGGCCGAATACAAGCGAATTGTCAAGACGGGTTCTGAACGCAAGGGCGTTAATGTCGCCAAGCATATCCGCGCTCGTCTCAAGGACGAGGATCCCGTCCTCATGAAGGCCTGCTATGCCGTTGCTCTCGGCATGTGGGAGAGCGAGGCCTACTGGGCCAACTTCTGGTACCAGGGCGATAAAACTCGGCGCGAGCTCCTAATTGAGTCGCTCATGGGCCGAACCAACAACGAAGTTCGCGCGATCAAGGACGCTTTCTCGGATAAAAAATACGACAACAGTCTCATAAAGTGCATGAAGACGGAGCTCAAGGAGGACAAGTTTAAGAAGGCTGTCCTCATGGTTCTGGATGAATGCCGAATGGAAGAGTATGATGGATACGGGCGTCTCATTCCCATCAACTATGACTTGGTTGATCATGATGTGAGCGAGTTACGGCGCGCCGTCAAGTCCGAAAAGGGTGGCGAGACAGCCATGATAGGCATTGTTGTGCAACGCAGCGACGCGCATCTGCGAGCGGTCCTCAAGGAATACGAGCACAGCTACCGCACCAACTTTGCTCGCGACGCCCTCAAGAAGAGCGGGAACCTTGTTGTAAGTTGCACACTTGTGTTTATCTCAATTTTCTAGGCATTGTGCCACTAACACAGCTATTCTAGGGTGAACTCCTTGCACACATCCTCAACGGTGTCATCAACCGACCCGTTCGTGATGCCCTCCTCCTACACCACGCAATTACCGCCTCTCGCAAGGACGGCCTGCGCCGCGAGCTGCTCATCTCGCGTCTGGTCCGCTACCACTGGGACCCTCAGCACATGCGCGCTATTAAGCATGCTTACCGCGAACGCTACGGCAAGGGACTGTCGGAGGCTGTCCAGGAGGCCACAAGTGGCGAGTGGGGAGACTTCTGCCGTGAGCTCTGCATTGCTCGCACGCCTGATGAAGTGAGAAGATTTGACAAGGTTTCCGTTACCGGTTACTAGCCAACCTCGGATGAGGTTATCTGATGATTTGATGCTTGTACCTGCTATTATTGACGTGATACTTTTGAGATTGTAATAGCGAAAGGATAGGATACCTGGTGATTTGAGTCACACCTTGTTGAGATACGAAGTTACGGCCTCTATATTTCTTTTTTTTTTTTAATTCCAGGAGCATCTAGATGAGATCCATAAGCCTAGTCTCCGATAGATACCTCTCTACTGAATCCTCCTTTTAAGTAATCGAAGTTAGTCTTTGTGATGCTCATTTCTTTGACCCCTTGCCACCTCTTCCTCCCTTGCCCTGACCTTTGGAGCCGCCACCGCCGCCGCCACTCTTCTTACCACCACCGCCATTGCCGGTATTGCCACCAGTGCCTCCAGCAATCATAACTCTGACCTTTCCAACAGGCACGCAGTTGTATGTTTCCTCAGGCTTGAGCGACTTGAGAAGCTCAACCTCGCGGGGCCACATGCGCTCCGAGTCGCGGGAAGTCTCATCGACAACACCTTTGCGGCTGCTAGCACCTTTCCAGCGTTCCAAGATCTCCTTGACGGCCTTTCCCTTCTTGGTAGCTCCTGGCTGCATCTTCGCCTTGTACTTGAAGCGGCCGAGAGCATTCCAGGGGGCACACACAGGGATGATTTCGAGAATCTCGTCGCCAGGGAGGGGGGTGCCAATAAGAGAGTCAAGCACACTCATCTGTTCTGCTTCCTCACCCTCGAGAGTGTCAATGCCTTCATCCATCATCGCACGGCGGAGTTCTTCATGCTCGGCCGTTTCTTTCTGAGTGCGCTGATGTTGAGCACGACGCCGCTCCTTTGCTGCCGCGGCTTCAGCTTCACGCTCCATTTTGGCCTTGGCTTCAGCCTCGATTCTCTGCTGGCCAGCTGTCGCACCGATGAGGGCTTCAGCTGCAGCCCGATCTTCTTCATCTTGGTATTTGTACTTGGCAGCTATTTTCTTTGCCTTGCCGCGACGACCACGCTTGGGAGGAGCTTGCTTCCCTGCTGTTGAAGCTGCTTGCTCCGTCGTGGCGGTGGCTTGGCTGCTGGGTGCTTCAGATGCCTCAGTTACTGACTGTGTAGGCTCCAAGTCATCAACATCTGAGTCTTCCTCCTCATCTCCCTGTTCAGCTTCTTTCTCGATAGATGACTCCTCAGGCGCCTCCTCTGGGGTGGGCTCGTTTTCGATATTGAGTTCGGACACGCCTGCTTCGGCCTCCTGTACGTCAATGTTATCGTCTCCGCCTCCGAACGCCTGGAGTGGGTTTTCTCGAGAGTTTCCGTCACGCTTTTCGTCATCCGACTCGTTATCAGACACATCATCGACCTTCGCAGTATCAGGTTGCTCTGACTCGGTTGGCTCTTGCCCCTGGGGTGGTGGTGCAGATTGTACCGTTTCATTACCAGCAGTAAAATCGCCGTCATAAAGACGGTGCTTAGAGTGCTTGTTTCTGCTCTCTTCGCTTATCTTGAACATCACACCCAGTCCAAGTAAAAGTTGAGCGGGAGGGAGAAAGTTCTTCTTGCCGCTTACCATGAAACTTCCTGTTGGTAAAAAATCCCCAGACGGCCCCGACTTTGAAACTTGATCAGCATTAACCCACCAAGCTGACATGCCAGCCTTTGAATCCCAGGCTTCTGAGGAACACACTGCAAGTGAGCCGGCCTGTGAGAGGGTTGCTGGGGGGATTGGTGCGTCTGGCGTCTTGGGGTTGTTCTTGACGATAATACTGGATGCCCCGTGGAGGTCGGCGTGGCAATAAACATCGCCCTTTCGCAGGTATTTTTTGTAGATGATCTCGTTTTGCTGGGCGTCCTTGCCGCCAATGACCAGATATCCATCAGATGATATAAACCAAATGAATTTTTCGAACCACATTGGTTTGCGGATTGGTTGCAGGAGTGCCTTCTCTTGCTTCAGCCCCTTCTTGAGATCCTCTGTAATCTTTTGCTCCGTATTTTTCAACGCCCTGATAGCCTGTTGTTGTGTCTTCTCCTCCTTAACTGCCGCAGTCTTTCGCTGGTCGTAGTATTCTCGGGCATTGCCCCAAGGGGTCAGGGTGAGGTTAATATCAATGGTCAAGTTCTTACCCGTGCCCTTGCCCTTGGCTGGAGTCGATTCGTCATCACTTTCTGAGGCACTGTCGTCCGTCTCGTAAGGGTCGTCTTCTTCCTCTTCAAACTCTTCTTCGGCAAGTTCGAGTGTAATCGTGTTCTCGGCAAGGTTCAAAGGCAGCTTAATCACTTCTGCCACGGGATTATGCCGTTTCTTCTCACGTTCAACCAGTTTGCCAACATCCACCCAGTCCATGCCTTGGCTGAGGAGGCCATTCACGGCATCCATGGCTTCCTGGACACGTTCGACATTGGCCTCGATTGCAGCTGCTTTGCGAAGGTTCAAAGATTGTACTTCTTGTAAGCCCTCGATCCGTTTAGACTGTTCTAGCTTCGCCGCTTCTAGTTTGCGCTTTGCAGTGGCTTCTCGCTCATTCAGTCTCGCCTCCAACTTTTGGCCCTCGATAGAAGAAAAGAACTCGTCGACTGTCTCATTGTAGCTTTTAAACTCCAATACTTCAATCGCAGGGTCCTTCTCTAGTTTGTATGGAACAAATGGGTGAAAGTCCTCATAGAGGAGGCCCCGGCGCTTGGACTCTATGTCATCGTTTTCTGTCTGTTCGGCTGCAGGTCCGTGACGCTTCGCAAATATGTAACCAGGACAGGTTGCTGAGCTTATGATGCCCTCTACAGTATTGCGCGCTTCCGACAGTAATTTGACAAGATCATCTAGCAATGAATCACTGGCCAGAATATCTTCCGGCTTCTGTGTAGTGTCAAACTCGTTCTTTTGCAGAGTGTGATCGACGAGAATGGGAGGTAACTCTGTAATGGATACGGCCAGAGCTTTTCTCAAGTCGCCGCCAGCTTTGCCCTTGGGTTTCTTGGAAGATGCAGCTGCGGTTGCAGCTTTGTCCACTGCAGCTTTCAGGGCATTGTGCACTCTTTCTTTAGTCAAGGGTGGTATTCCCAGAAAGTTTTGTCGGTTCTCGAGCGAGTACTGGAGGCCCACTCGCTGTGGCTCCTGGCCTTCGCCTTCCGAGACGATTCGGGAAAGCGTGAGAATTTTGAGGTCCGCATCGGTCAGAATTATATTACCACTCTGTATGTATCAACTTAGTCATGCGCAGGCTTAACAACTAAGAGCGAGGAAACGTACCGCAAAGAATTCCAAAAATAGACGATATTGACCATCGCTAAACTGAAACTCCAAGACTCTGTCGGTTCCAACCTGGTTAACTGCGGTCAGGCGTCGGGTCTTGAGGAACTTTCGAAGTCGCGCGACAAAGGCAGAGGGGGCAGCAGCTGTGGTTCGAGCAAACTCGGTCAGGTGGCAGCGAAATCCGGTATCGATGACGAGTTGCTTCTTGTTGTCCGGCTTCGCAAACTTGAGAAGGAGGATCTTGGAGGACAGGTCGTATGCGTTGGACAGTCGCAGAGTCACCAGCTGCTCTTGGAGCTCGTGAGCGATGACCTGCGGGATAATGATCAGCGGCTGGGCAGCAACACTAGACAGCCGCACCCACCTTGACATCCAAGGACGAAAACCTTTGCTTCATTCTGGGATATGCTTCCTTGGACCAACCAGCTTAATTGAGACGTTCCGTGCCGTGCCGAAGGCTTTAGATTGACGGCCGAGGCGAGTCAACGTGGGGCAACTGTCAGTCATCGCGGGGCAGAATCTCTAGGTAGCTAGTGACATCACGTCACGTGTCGTGACAGCAAAGCAACAGATCCATAATTCTGATATGCAGTATAGGGTATGTCGGGCACTGCAGTCTGCAGGTGATAATCACCTCAAGCCAACGTAGCATGGGATCACGATGCAGTGCATTATGATATTTCACTTTTTCAACCCAATCAGTGGGGTTGGCCCCAGGCAGCTGAATTGGGTTGTTAAATTGATTGCGTCTAAAATCCAAGTTTGTTCGTTGCAACTGCTAAGGTTGTCGTCATCAACAACACCAAATGTGTCCCACAACGCCACGAGATGCAGCACCAAAGCTTGGAAAGAGGGCTAACCAAGCATGAAATGCTACCGTAGCATTACGGCTACAGCGGGGGAACGGGGCATGCAAGACATTTGGCGCGAGTTCTAGCTTTTCGAGAGATGGATCTGGGCGATTTTTGTCCGCATTATGGTGGACAATTGGGAGAATCTGACTGGATTTCGACCAGACCTGGAATGTATGAGATACCTGCCCATACACGCAGTACCAGGTTTGTTACATTGGGCCAGTTACAGATTGGCATCGGCTTCTGGTGTTCGGCACACCAGGTTCACCTCGGCTGCGCCGCTCGCCTCCCGCGGGATTCCAAGAAGAATTTTTCCCATCCACATCAATACGAGTCAATTGGCAATACGCAACTACCGTTCCTAATGGCCAGGGCCATACAAAGTTACATTGCGCAGGGACCGAGAATAGAAGCACGCAAATTAGCAGGTTGCCGAGCTTGAACGCGTCCACCCACGTCCGTACGCGGCCGGTCAGGACGAGACGCGACCAGCCGGGCTAGTGAGAGGAAGCTTGTGATCGCCCGAAGCCTAGCAAGCCCTGGCTGGCTCTTGAGGCACTTGGGAGGCCGTCCCTGACCCACACCGTCTGGAGTTATGTCAGCTGTGTGCCAGGATCTGTCCGAGTTGTCACGGCAACTTCAAGGCCAGACCCCTGATGAATCTCTTGGCTCATTAGGCACTGTGCACTATTGACTGTTCGTGTTGGGTTCTGGTCTCCAAGTACGGACACGCATATAGAACACGTAATATGAGCGTACCGCGGTCAGGAACATGACCTGTGCGCAGAATATTGCTTCTTTGACCGACCATTGACGACGACACGGTTCTAGCGGCAGCAATGGAAACCTTGCTGGTGCTGATCATGGCAATTGCGATGCGAACGTGTCCGCCAGAGCGCGATTGAATGTTTACGTGCTTTGACGCTTTCAGAAAGGCGCTTGGAGAAGCCCAAAGCCAAGACAGCAAAGTTCGTGTTTGCAGACGCAAAGGGAAATGTGGAGGTACCGAGGCCTCTCCAGATCAGGCCGATATTGCTCCCACTGTGCTCTGGAAGGATCGAATCCAATTGCCTTCTGATTCATCTGTAACTCTGACACGTCCTTGATCGAAAGGTCCGAACGCAGCCCACCATCCGAGACTGGATGTCGCGCTCCACAAGCCATGGCGCCCTGCTCTTCCTGTGCGTGTGCGACCTGTCTGACATTGTGCACACTAAATAATGAACGTGCATAAAAGACAAGGGAGAAGCCAATGATCATGTTCCACGATACCGCTTCGCCGTCATTACGAGCTTTGAGATGCCTGATTTACCGCCCGCTGCGCTGCAGCTGGACCGAGCTCCATAGCTTCCTGTAGGCAAGCAGGTAGGATGCAATGGAGGTGGTTGGGGAAATCACATGGGAGCCAATGGGGGATGACCCGTCACCACCATCAGCAGTTCCCAGCCACGCGTTATCTTGACAGCGAGGAGGTTTCGTGTCGAATTGAGTTACTAGCTCAGCAGGCCGCGGCAGCAGTGTCAATCAATTGAATGTTGGCCGACGGTCGACTGCAGGGTAGGTCACTCGGCAAGCCGCCATCTGCGTTGAAGCGAGCTGAAATGTCCCAACACGGACCGGTCGAACAGCAGTAACACTCACCGTGTCACAATTGATCCGTCATACGTGGAGCACTGTCCAGATGGGGCGCCGTAAGCCGAGAGTGCCAATTGAGAGAGGTTGGCGGGCCCCACTCAAGTGATTGCGATAGTTGCCAGTGGCGCCAAACGACATGTGCCACTGGCTCAGCTACAGACAAGTCAAGATTGCAGTCTCGGCAGCCATGTAATCAGCTCGAGCAAATGGGAGATGAGGCCAGCCGCCCCAGTGGAGACCTAAGCAGTGTGTTGTTTTCATCTCGTTCGCGGAGGCCACCAGCCACGGCGGATGAGCGGTGGCGACAGATGATCTGCCACTGCCCATTTCCCGGAGACCGTGCAGGTGAGTGGCTGGCAATGGTCCATATCGGCCGTGCTGGTTGGGGGCCTCGTCTCATCTGGCGAAGCGGAGCGCCTGGAGCACAGGCAAGCTGGGAGCTGAGAGCTGGCAAAAAGCTGGGAAGCTGCAGGGCGGTAGCTGTCCGGGCTTGGCGCAAGCAGGCGGGTGGTTGGCTGGAGCTAGCACCGGAGCTGGGGGTAGCTATCGGAAGCTGCGCAATGCTAGTTTCGTCTCTGGGTGAGACGGGGAATGGGTTGAAAAGTTCCACCGCCGGGCACGGATCAGACATAGTGTCACTGCTGCTCTAAGCGGTGTCATACGAGCACGCGAGGACACGTGACTGCACGGCAGGTTTTGTGCCCAAGTTATGCACCTCCGGAAAATCATAATTGGTTCTTTAAGCCATTTATCCAAAACATCTGGGGTTATGGTTCGCGCTCGCACTCAATCACAAACCCACGCACGCGGGCAAAAGCGGCATGCCTGTATTAAGATTGGAGGCCAATCATGTCCCTCCGTGGGAAATTTCCCTCCTCGGCCCTGTTTTGTTCCTGGTGGTGGTGGGGCGTGTAGGGAATCCGGGGTGGAGCTTTGATGCAGGGGCTAATTGGCAGTCCTAACCACTTCAGAAGCAAGTAAACAAGGCGACCCCGGGGACGTAAACAGAACGACTGGAGACGGAGGGTTTGAGGGTCGAAGCGACCGGGCAATCGACACACCCTTTTGCGACGATGGTGGTGGAGCATTGCTCAACTGGTCGACTGGCCGACTGGACAGAGTGAGGAACAGCCGTCGGCGCAACGAAGCTCACAACACACGGGCAGCCTGTCCAATCCCGCCCCCGTCCTCAAAAAGCCGAGCTCGTCTCCTCTGCTCTCGTCCCCTCCAATTATCTACATCCACAACAGCTTCAAATCCCCAGAATCCTCAGAAAAGACTCCAAGAAGGCCACAGCTAGCCATCTTACTCTTTTCCCCTTCTCGACTTTTGTTTCAAGGAACAAGAGCCAGAGGATTCTTCTTGTCTTCCTTTCGAGCGCTGCATCGGAAGGTTGTATGAGAAGATTCTCTCGCGTCTGCAAAAGTCGTCAACCTGGACTTTGAGGCCCGCGTCCCCGTCCCCTTCTCTATCTTCCCATCAACATATCGGGACCACGAATCCCAAACCCAGACTCAGACCACCACCCAGGTACACGAAGAGGTTGAGATCAAACCCCCAAAGCCACAAGCCGGACGGGAAGGTCAATACTCTTCTCACTCTACCACCACTGAAGTAGTCACTCAACAGGAGCCTGAGGAGCCTGAAGAGGAACACTACAGTGAAGAAGAGGTCCGAATTACACGCGAAGAAGAACATTACCGCCGTCCCGGTGCCCAATCCGAGCAATTCCAGTACGAGGAATCCATCCGTGAGGAACGCCGGTATGTCTATCTTTCTCTACGTCTCCCCTATGCCCCCTATGCCCTTCCCCCTTCTCCTGTTTTGTTTCTTCGCGTAGCTCGTTAGCAGACGCTACTCTCGCTACTTTCCACCATCTCCTCCCCCTTCCCAGCCTCCTCCCCCGACCGCAATTGATCGGCGGCTGGGCGGGCCACAACAATAACAAAACAAAGCACGCCCGGGCCCCCTTTTCTCAATGAATTGGCGGCCCGCCCAGGGTTGCTCTGGTTGCCGGCCCATCCACAACGCAAGCGCGCGTCAGCCCCCCTCGCCTCCCCCAGCCATCTCATCACACCCCATCCACACCCCCAGCTCGGCCCAGTCCAGCCCACCCAAGCTGGCCCGCATCCCCAAAATTTGCTTTTCCCATCCCCGGTCACCGACCCTGGGTCCCTAGTCCGCTGGCCTGAGCCTGGCCTGAGGCTGGCTAGTGGGTCATCTCAGGGGGTGGGGACTGGTTGCCATATGAGACGCCGCCTACATACAGAAGCATCAACTAACCCATGACTGCAGACCTGAACCTCCTTCTCAATACACTACTTCTCATTCCCACGTAGAGATCGACACCAAGCGTCATCCCTACTACTCCACCCCCATTGACCTCGCTGAGCGCCAATACCGCGAGCGAATCCGCCCTCACCCCCATTTCTCTCCTTCTGTCGACGCTCCCCGTCCTCAGTTCCAGACCACCGACACCTACCACCAGGTAAACAACTACACCGTTGAAGGACGTCCTTCCCAGTTCTCCAAGACTGAGAAGACCGAGATCAACAACTTTGCTGTTCAAGGTTCCCGCCCCCAGCACTACTCCGTCAACGAGAAGACCCAGATCAACAACTTCGGTGTTGAAGGTCACTCTTCCCGTCCCCAGTACAAGACTTTCGAAAAGACCGAGATCGACTACACCGTAGCCGGTCGCGCCCCTGCTCCCAAGTACAAGAGCAGCTCAAAGGTCGACAAGTTCACCGTCGACACTCCCGTTCCCCGTCCTTCTTCTTACTACCAGAAGGACATCAAGGTCTCCAAGGACACCGTCGAACCTTCCAAGTTCCGCACCAAATCAGACAAGATGGGTTACTACGACGAGGACGGTAAGTGCAATTGGTTCCTTCCCCAACTAGCATGTAATTGATTTGCTGATGAAGCTCAAGGTCACTTCCACTCCTTTCGCCAGGGCTCTTTCAAGCTCTCCGGCAAGGGAGCTGGCTCCGAGGCTTTCGCTGAGGGTCCCCGCCCCCGCCCCGGTGACTCTGCTGAGGCCTACCAGGCCAACACCGTCACCATCCCCTGCAACCACATCCGCCTGGGTGACTTCCTGATGCTCCAGGGCCGTCCCTGCCAGGTCATCCGCATCTCCACCTCCTCTGCCACTGGCCAGTACCGCTACCTTGGTGTTGACCTCTTCACCAAGCAGCTCCACGAGGAGTCCTCTTTCATCTCCAACCCCGCCCCCAGCGTCGTCGTCCAGACCATGCTCGGCCCCGTCTTCAAGCAGTACCGTGTCCTTGACATCCAGGACGGCCAGATCACTGCCATGACCGAGACCGGCGACGTCAAGACCAACCTCCCCGTCATTGACCAGTCCAACCTCTTCTCCCGCCTCCAGCAGTCTTTCGAGTCTGGCCGTGGCAGCGTCCGTGTCCTCGTCCTCAACGACGGTGGCCGCGAGCTCGCCGTCGACATCAAGGTCATCCACGGTTCTCACCTGTAAGCGTGTCAACTTTCTAGAGGCCGCAGCATGCGTCTTCCCAAGATGAGTCTTGACAATGCTCCTGGCTCCTCGCACGGAGGACAGGTTGTCCTGGCGCCTGCAAAGTTTGTATCATGGGATTTGTATAAAGCGGTTAGTCTTTGTTAGGGTTAAGATTGGGTACTCTTGTGTTGGATATTAGGAAATATGGAGTCTTTGAGTAGATGGGAAGTTCTGTACATGAACTATAGTAATTGACAATTGATTCCATAACTCATATCTCATCTTGCATCTTTAAAACGTGCCATCAGGGTCCTCTGTCGTGACGCTATCCGGGTTCTCGTTGCTACCTCACTAACCTGTTTAGGGAATCCCCCCTCGTTCATATGGCCCCGTTTGTGCCAGCCTTGTTGAGTGTCATGACCCACGCTCTTCTTTAAAGCTGGGGATTCTGAGCTTATCTTGATGCACCGGTTCGTTGCGTGATGCTTGGTTTTCCATAGACCTTCTCCTTTAGGCCCTTGAGCTCTGATGGATGATCGACCGCTGGCCTGTCCAGAGTGTCTCGCCAAGCCGCCCGCACGGGACATAGCTGCATTCTATGCTCGCTATCCGGCTACCGCGGCCTGTCACAAGACAGCCCCCTCCTCAGTCATGGCGGTTGGCGTCATATGCAACTAGCCCCGGAATGGTGCTTAGCTGTCGGAACACTGCCTCGAGTTCGTGGGTTGATAACGAATAGGCAGCACGTGCTGCACCTGGTCACTCGACCTTTGCCGCTCATCCCCAGCCTTTCTTCCCGTGTCTCGCATCTTGCATCCTTATCTTCCCGCCTCACTCCTGTTCTGTTCTTCTCTGTGCTCGTGTCTTTCTTCTCCTCCTCTCACAATCTCACACACCATCGTCGCATCACCAGGCATCCATTCCCCAAAGCGTAGTCCTACAAACACCGCTGAAGTAGCCATGGGTGGTCAACAGTCCAGACCAGTCGAGCCTACCGTGCATGAGAAGGCTGTCCTTGAGCGCCTTCGTAGTCTCCATGTGCAGGATGGCTTCATCGAAGTGACGGCTGATGAGGAGAAGAAGCTCCTTGGCCCGTTAGTCCGAAATGCTGAGGGACTTTCTGTTCACGCCCTGCAATCATGGCAGGCGGATGTTCTCAAGGACCCTAAGAATAAGTGAGTGTCGTGCAAACAAACAGCTTGTATTTGGGTTTTGCAAACTGACTTGGACCTCGTTTGCAAGGCTCGCACTCACCGCTCTGAGAGGCGAAAACCCAAGACAGGTTCTCACGTCGCTGCCAACCGAGCTTGCTGATCAGCAAATCTTCAATATCAAGATCCCCTTTGAGGGCGCCCCGATTACAAACCAGCGTTCGAGTGGCCGCTGCTGGCTCTTTGCGTCGACGAACGTGTTCCGAGTTGCGCTTATGAAACGCTATAACCTGGATAGTTTCGAGCTTTCCCAGTCTTATCTGTTTTTCTGGGACAAGCTGGAGAAGTCCAATTGGTTCCTGGAGCAAACCATTGACACCGCCGGCGAGGACCTCGAGGGACGTGTTGTCCAGAGACTCCTCGACGATCTCGTATCCGATGGTGGTCAGTGGGATATGGTTTACAACCTGGTCGAGAAGTACGGCCTTGTCCCTCAAGCTTTATATCCCGATAGCTGGAATGCTATGAACTCGGGTATTTTGAACAGTGTTGTCAAGACAAAGCTTCGAGAGTTTGCTTTGAGGTTGCGAAGCTTGGTCAACTCTGGAAACGTTTCTGCCGCAGCCTTGTCCTCGGCCAAGGAGAAGATGATGCGTGAGATTTCGCTCATTCTGACTCTCCTGCTGGGACCTCCTCCTAACCCCGAGGAGGCCTTCACCTGGCAGTACAACGACAAGGACGGCAAGGCTCACCAGCTCAAGACCACGCCCAAGAACTTTGCCACCGATATTTACAGCCCGGAGTTCAAGTTTGCAACTTCGAATGCAATTTCCAACTGGATTTCTCTCGTCAACGATCCTCGCCACGAGTACATGAACCTTCTCACAGTTTCCCGGCTCGGCAACATTGTCGGCGGACGCAACATCACCTATGTCAACGTTGACATGGATACCATGAAGACAGCTTGCATTAAGATGCTTAAGGCGGGCATTCCAATCTTCTTTGGCAGCGATGTGGGCAAGTTTAGCAACTCGGGATCCGGAATTATGGACCTGGATCTTTACGACTACGATCTGGGCCTCAACACAAGCCTCCTGGGCATGTCCAAGGCTGAGAGATTGACAACTGGAGAGAGTCTGATGACTCACGCCATGGTACTGACGGCAGTTCACGTTGATGAGAAGACGGGCAAGCCAGTGCGATGGCGAGTACAGAACAGTTGGGGCACCAATGCCGGAGACAAGGGATGGTTTGTCATGAGCGATGCCTGGATGGACGAGTTTGTCTACCAGGCTGTTATCGACCTCCGATTCTGCACCAAAGCCATCAGGGACACGCTGAAGAAGGAGCCCATCGTTCTCCCCTTGTGGGATCCCATGGGCTCTCTGGCCTAAGTTCCCGGCTGGTTTCCACGTAGCAGCATCAAAGCATGATGTAGAGTGCAGTTGGCAAAGGCCAGCTGAAACATGCCAATATGAACCCGGCCGGCGGCTTCGGCCGAGGCACACTGCAAGCGGGATAGGCAAGATACGATCCGAGTGGAAGCTTGGACGTGCGATGGAGACACTAAGGAATACGCAACTGCTGGAACTCACAATGCGATGAAGCATGGGCTGATTTGCGGAGCATGGCAATGGCAATGGCGAACTAGAACGCATGGGAGACCTTGCGGCCTAACAGACAGTAGCGACTTGAAGGTTACGATTTAGGAACTTTGAATGATATTTCTTGACCCAACCCCGCCCACTAGACCGTGCTGAGCCATGTGCTTAATGGAACCAGAGCCCTTTAATCACGAAGCAAGGACCAAGACGGAACAGGTTGAAAAGCCGTCAATGCGAGATGCCGTGGTGATGGGGCAATAGGGCGAATGTTTAAAAAGGGGATCTAACTTGTGTAAAACTGAGCCAATCCGAGAGGTGCCGAAATGGCCAGCCGCGTCCCTGCACGCAGGGTCTAACGTCTTAAGCAGACGGGGAAGGATGAGTTGGATACTCGGGCTCGGTGTTAACGGTGGTTTCCGTTGGCCGTTGGGCAGTCGTTCCCGCTCAACCAACTGGCGAGAGAGAGGGAGATGTAGACACAAAGCCATCCTATCGCGACACACAGCTGACAGCAACCATCACATGAACAGGGCAGCGTTGCCCCCCAGGCCTCGACTCTGTGATCGTCCTCCGGAGCCGCACTCGAAGCTGCCAGCGCATCACGCTCAACATGCTGGCTGGCTGGCTGCAGCAGGCCCCGACTACGACTACGCCTTGCTCCTTTTTGCCCTCTGGGCAAAAAGGCGGAGAGGAGACAGACGAGAACGGGCACGAGGGCTACTGCGAGGGCTACTGCGAGAGAGGGCCACCACATTACCACCACAATCGGGGAGGAGGATGGGCTAAGGAACTGGGGTGACCCCTCGACGGATGGGCTAGCTGTCCCTGCCCGACGCGGGCCAAAAACCAAGTTTCTATGTGGTTTTTGCTTCTGCTCCTTTCGCTTTAGGATTAATGGCATGGAGATGGACCGACCAAGGGGCCAAGCGACGCGGCTGTGGGACACCCCCGTGCCAATTCTTCAGGCCTTCGGTTTTGTTCTAGCTCCATGTCGTGAATATGTAAGTCAACGGGAGGCCGTGCCTCGTTTGGGCTTGGTTGGGCGTTATTTGCCAGCGACGACACACGCACGTCCCCCGCCCCCCCCGCGCCCTCTCTGCTAACTCGTCCGTTCCAGCGAGTGGGCATTGTGCGGCATGAGGGTAGAGGCCGAAAAAAACAGCAGCAGCCCACTACTGAGACAAGAACCGCTAATAACACTCAGGGTCCTGATGCTATTGCAGAAAGCGAACGTCACCAGCAGGTGTGGTTAATGCGGCTCTGTGAGGGCCGGCGGGGCCCGGGAAGTGCGAGTTCACCCAAAACAGCTGCTCGGTTTGCGTGGCAATGCAATATGACATGCCGGTAGAGGGATGGCAGAAACAGCGAAGAACTCGGCCGGTCCTCTAAGCGAACACATGGGAGATCGGGATGCGACGGGGAGATTGAGTGCCAAAGTCATTGAATGTCACCGCCGATCTGATGAAACCGCCCGCGATGCAACCCCGCGGCGTATGTAAGTGGACTTATTGTGCAGCGCCGATCTCCAGCCCCGGCTGGACAGGAAGCTATCCGGAGCGAGGGCATCTGGAGAAATCGAGAAGTGAAAGGTTCCCCGAGGCGAGCAACAAGAAGCATCAACTGCGGGACCCCGTTTGCCGAGCCAGATGGTTGATGTTGAGTCGTGTGAGTGGGCTTGCTTGCAGGTAGACGGAACGCTAGTCGTCGGCCGTCAAACAGGTCTGGTCCTTGCTCCGGACTTGCATTGAGATCCATGGAAGATTAGATGAGATTTCGCCTCCAATGCCAGCAGATGGCCCTCCGCCCTCCTACCGTGCCGCAGCTCCCAGTCCTGTTTCGCTCTCCCGGGCTCATCTTGTAACTTCGGTCAGTCAGGTAAGGTCGGCGGGTTGGGTATCGAGCCGCCGCAACCAACCCATGGGCATCGCAGCCCAAGGAGCCCTGCGCCCACCCCCCTTTCTTCCCTCATGTATGTGAATGTGTGTGCATGTGTGTGTGTGTGTGTGTGTGCATGCATACCAGAGTTGCGTCTTCACCCCTGGGTTGAAAGAACAAAGTACATAGTACACCGGCCAATAGCGCCGGCTGGCTTTAGAGTTGAAACTTGGTTGACGGGCGGCCGTGCCCGTGGGATGGCGCTTCACAGAACCATGAGGGACGGGCTTATTTTGGGCGTGGCGTTTATCAACGACGGCGCCAGGCGAGTAGTTGCTTAGTATGGGCGAAGATAATGTGTTGCTGGGTCAGGAGGATGAGGCTTTGGTGTTTTGGATGGGATGAATGGACAGCGGACGTGGCCGACAGTGTCATGCTGGCGGCTCCGGTGCCGTGGATTGGTGGAGATGGTATTGTTTGATAGCATTGGGCAGTCTCTAGCACAAAAGACGGCAGATGAGAAAGACGTGAGACATGGGGGCTCCTTCCTTTCGCTGTCGTGGGTGCTGCTCAGCCTACTCCATTGGGAATCAAAAAGCTGGGTCTCGCTCACGATTTTGCTTTTGCCTTGTTGAGTTGTCTCGTCTAGAACAGAGAAAAAAAATCTTTTGGGACTCGTTTGGTCCAAACAAAGCCGGCGACCGTTTTTGCCTTGAAGACTTTTTTTTCTTTTTCCCATATCTAAAGTTGTTGATGCCCAACAATCAATCAGCCACAGAACCACTACACACACTCAAGCAACAGAACACAGAAACATCTATTACCTGTCCTTTTTTCCTCTCAGTTATTTACCTGCCTTCCCAGTTGGTAGGGCAAGAAAATCCGGTGCTCTCCATTTTGTGCTGCGTCACATCCGCCTCGACTCATTCGCGTCCGTGTCAACCTACCTCTGGGGTCAGTCGCCGATATTCACCCTGGCGCCCTTTGCGAGACAGTCCATCAAAAGGTGCTGCTTGCAGGGGAGATCGAGTGCAATACCATCGTCATCGCCGTCATCACCCTCGCCTATACATCTACGGCCCATTTCGATTTCGCCACGGCGGACAACTCAACCGGAGCCCGGAGACGGACTGCTGCTAGAGGGTGGGACGTCATCACCCACTTGACCCGGCAGCTTGGGAGCTATTACAACAAATCCGAAGTCTACATACCCTCCGGGACGACATCACAGGACCCAGCACCTACACATCTATCGCCTGGTGTCTCTGCCGAGCCCAAGACACCCATCGTCGGATCAGAGTTGCAGAGCCTCAAAGCAGGGCTCTGCTGAAATCTGATCAGTAACACCCCATTGTCGGTTCCTGCTGGCCGGCTCAGCGCTGAGGGCCCATCAATCCTATTTTTCCCTTGTTCCTCTGCTCCACCTGCGAACCAGGCCAGTGCTTGTCGCTGTACCTTTTCCATACCTGCCATCGCCGCGGAAAGCAAGGTACCCACCTCAGTGGAGGACAGACCCCCATAACCCAGTCTCTTTGGGTCCTCCTGGTTTTTTTTTTTTTTTCCCAAGGGCGGCCGACGACGACGACAAGTTCAAGCGTCGTCGCCTACTGAAAGCTTGTGCCCCGCTGGTCTTAGCCAGCGCCAGCACCGTCCTGCATCTCACACCTCTCGCCTGCCACAGAGGCCACTGAGACGCCGCTTAGTGTGCAGGTCGGCAGTACAGTGCATCGCAGTGTGGTGCACATCGCAGCTCTGGTCGCATATCCCGCCTGCAAAAGTGAGCTCATTGCGGCATCGACTCGCAAGTCACTAAACCTCGAGGATTCGGTTGTGGCCCAATCCGGCCCTGGTTCATATAAATTCGGCGCCGAACAATACACGGGCCAGGGAAGACGAGAGCTCAGACGACAGCAGAGCCACCTGCGCGCTTAGACTGCGGACCCTGGCCTCTCTGCTGACAGAAGTGACGTTGGTTGTTGGTTAGTGAAACTCCGAACTCAATCGAACAACGTACTGACAGGTGCCAGTGCTGGTCCCGGCCCACGTCATTGCATACGATCATCATCGCCATTCCCGTCGCGAGATTGGTTCGGCCTGTCTTGATTTGACCGCACATTTGGCTGCTGCAACTGCAACGTTAGCCCTTTTTTTCGACCCCAACCGAGTTTTACTGCCACTGATACCGGAATTAGAAATTTTGCTTCCACTGCCTAGGAAGTAGAAGTTCAAGAAAACCTGCAACGACTGGGTATCCCGGTCTATATCTGCAAACCTCACTCGGATTCATTTCATCTTATTTCCTGCTGCCGGCTTTTCTCAACCTTTTTCTTCTCTCTCCTCTTCTCTTTCCTCTCCCCCCATCTCTCCAAACAATTTTCTTCCTTTTCAAAATCTCCTCACTCCATCGACGTCTCCACCCCGGCGTCCCACCCCGCGGAATCCGTCAAACAAAGGAAGCCATCGCCCCGCCAGGCCGCCTCGCACCGTCTTTGCATCGGATCCAGGACTGCCGAGTCGCGCAGTCGCAGCCGATCACTTACTGGCTGATCGAATACTTCGGTTGCCTGACTCTCTTTGATTCGACCTGGTTCGCACAGCAAGCTCCAGGGCACCCTTGATCCTGGGCACCAAGACGAGCCCATCGCTCTCGCATCGAGTCGCATCGCAGCCCCGCCCAATACGGCGAATACTCGTCCACCTCTATCACGCCGCCCTCAACTGATTCGATCCGTGAGGCCGGTACCCCACCAAACCCGGCCGTCCCATCTTTTGCGCAAAATCGCCTCGCAAAGACTACCCCGCGATCGAACCGCCCAGTGTTGGTTCCAGCAGCTTTGACAAGATTGTGCTTACACCTATCAACGATCGGAGCTGGGCCCCTCCTCACGTGTCCTCGTTGGTCCCGACCGACCGTTTGTCCTGGTACACCAAGTCCAGCTCTTTTTTGTCGTCATCCCACCATCGCCACAGCCCACGCAAATCCCCAACTCTTCCACGCACACATCACCAGATTTCGCCCAGCCTCCGCAGCCGGGCAGTATTGAACCGCACTTCACCGTTTTGTCGCCTTTGTACTGTGGCGGCCGGCTCCGAGCAGTCCGCGTCGACTGCCTCATTTAACACATTGACATCTGAAGCCTTCGGCATCCGTCGAATCCCCAGTCCCTTTACCACCACCGCCGCCATGTCGGACCGCTATCACGGCCACTCCCACTCGGGACGGACGGCCACCGTCAACCCTGCAAGGACCTCGCTCCCTGCAAGCATCGGTTACACTTCGCTGTACGCCGGTGATATGCACGTTGTTCCCTCGCACGCTCGGCAGCCTGCTGCTGCCGCTGCTGCCTCTGCGGCACCCCGCGAATACGTTACCACCACTAGCACCTCCTCCGCCGCCCCCTCAACCACCACCCGGACCTACGCCGTGACTCAGGATCCTCGCTCCCAGCGACCAACGACCCGAGACGTTACCCGTGGTCATCGTTCCTCTACCTTGGATTCGGCTAGTGGCCGCCCACCCGTCATCATCATGACAACCCAGAAAGACCGCCCCAACGGCGTTTCTTCTCATTCTTCCAATGCTCGCTCCAACAGTCCTACCAGGGACGACTTCCGGGCCAGCGAGGGGCAGCTGTACACACAGCCTGCCTCATCCATACGTTCGCGCAGCACTGCTCGTCCCTACAGTGAACACTACGACAGTGACGACTTTGCTCGCATTAGAGACCGTCTCGACAGCCAGGCCCAGGCCGACGCTTATCGCAGCACTCGCCCCTCTGTAGTTTACCCCAGCAATCCCCGTCACAGCACGGCAACCATCGACTATGGCGATGAAGGATACGAATACACCAACGCTGGTGACCTAGTTCGCTACGATCTGGAGCACCCTCAAACATCCCGGTCTCGCAAGCGCGAGAGTTTCGACCGCGGATACTACCGCCCCAACATCAACTATAATGCCGATCAACGAACACTCAACGTTAACACAAGCCCTGATCCGGCTCGCAACTATATTACTACTACCCGCCAACTGGAAACCCGCGGAGGCCCCCCTCCCAGCACTCGAGGCTTCGACAAGATCCCTCGAGCATATGAGAGCACCACCAATCTGGTTGCTCCGGAACCGGTTCCAACACCTAAGCCCGTCATCACTACCAGCACCGAGGGAAGGCGTCTCAGCAATGAAGGAAGACGACCCAGGCCCGTCTCCCTGTACCAGGAGGCGCCTCCCCGGTCGCAGCATCACGATGACTACTACCGCACCCTTGAAGATGACAAGATGGTGCGTGACCAGCGTGAACAGCGCGAACAAACGGTTGAACCACAAGCTCAGCCTCCAGCGCTCACGTATGAACCTCAATCATACGAGCCTCAAACCTATGAAACCCAGCCTCTGTACTTTCATGATGATAGGGTTGCGGCTCGTGGCTTTGGCATCCGCACTGACACTGGCGATGACCACGATTATCGAAGGGACTCTTACAGAGCCGATGAGCCCAAGAAGCGCTCTGATGAGAACCTTTCTCGTGACCAAGAGCTAGATTACGATGAGCGACGTCGCAGCCGTACTGACACCGGTGACTCGCGTCGTGAGAGGCGTGAGAGCAAGAGAGGCGACGAGGACGGAGAAAAGGAACGCTCCCGATTCCGTGACAAGATCGCATCAGGTCTAGGCATTGCCGCCGCTGCCGTTGGCATTACCCCTCTGCCCAAGAACCTTGACAAACGCCCAAAGGAGGAGCCAAAGGGCCGACGGAACTCTGACGATGACCGCGAGCAGAGGCGAGACAGCGACCGTGACCGATCAAGAGGCCCCAGAGATCGGTCACGAACCCGTGATTACGAAAGACCTCGATCTCGCTCAAGAGATACTTCCGAGACCAAGAGGCTGAGCCGAACCGATTCACGAAGGACTGGTGAAGCCGCCGTTGTCTCGGCATCCGACTCTGATGAGGGCAAAAAGACAGCACGACGCAGCAATCGTAACTCGGCCGCCTTCAACCCCAATGATGCCAATGAGCTCAAGCAGCTCAAGGAGCAGCTCGCTGCCCTGAAGAGTGACTCGGAGAAGGACAGGCCAGTCGTGATTGAGACTACAAAGGTGCCTTCGCGATCACCTTCCCCAGTCAGGGAAATCAGGACCTCTAGAGATTCACGGTCTCCTCCAGAGTCCAGACCCATCAGAGAGGCGAGGTCGCCATCTGAGTCCAGGCCCGCAAAGGAATCGCCTTCTCCTACAGAGTCCAAGCCTCCGCAGACGTCTACGGCTGCCTCTTCCCCTGGCGAGGAGACACGAGGCCGCGAGCTTACCGTGGCAGCCCGTGAGGAGAAACAGGTCCGCGTCGTCTCGCCTCCTCGTGATAAGAAGGAAGACAAGCCCCTGAAGGGAATCCTCAAGGCACCAAAGGTCAGCTTTCCAGAGGACCCCAACCCCGTCCGCGAAGGGGTTGCTCCTCACAAGGAAGACAAGAAGATCAAAGAGGCACCTGCAGGTGCCAAGTGGACTAAGATCAGTCGCAAGGTTGTCAACCCCGAAGCCTTGACCATTGGCAAGGAGAGGTTTGAGGTTCGTGATGACTTTGTCATTGTTCTCCGAGTCCTGAGCAAGGAGGAGATTCAAGCATACGCATCGGCGACACAGGTTCTTCGAGGTAAGTCTACATACATCATTTGAATGCCTCTATATTCTCAGCGCCTGTACTAATCAGTATCACAGAACGTCGCCGTCACGAAGAAGATGAGCGTGAGCGCGAACGAGACCAAGACAGAGATCGCGAAAGGGATGACGACCGGCGAAAGCATCGTCATCGTCGCCACCGCGATGATGAGGATGGTGAGCGTGACAGAGATCGAGATCGCGATCGACGCCGCCGCCACAGGGACGATGATGACTACGAAAACAAACCCAAAGAACAGGAACACCACCATCATCACCGCCATCACTACTAATTTTACTAAAAAAGACCGGCTGGTCTGGATTCGAAAATATTGTACTAGCATGTTTCAGGCATTACTCATATCGAGACAAGCGATTCATTTGGACACTTTTATTTACTTATTTATTTTATTCACACATTGTATTTGCGTTACAAGTCATGTGTAAGACGGAACCGGCGAGGCATTTTGGATATAAAAAAACAGATAACAAAATAAAACGGGTGTTGAGAGAGAGGAAATCAATTTGGTTTACCTGATAGCCATCAATTGTGCATGTCCCCAAGCAGGTTCTTTATCCATGGATTGGTACAACGTGCAGCAAAATTGCTGGCTGCCAAGGAGGAGTTTCATGGAAGGAACCCGAAAAGGTACGAAAGATTCGTATAGGCACAGCCACGTCATGGTGATCGGCCAAGGTGGTGTTGGTGTTGTCAATAGTCACACGCCGATTCGACGTCACTCCTTTATTTTTCTTTTTGTGGTGGTTGGAAAACAAATCTCCACACATGCATGTGCGCATCATTACATGAGCTCACCATGTTGCAATTATTTCCTTTTTTCTCTCTCCTAGTTGTTTCTTCTTTATTTTTTTCGCATTGTTTCCCTTTTCTTTCTTTTTTTCCCCCTCCTCCCCTCCCCCCACCTTGACACACCTGACTCTTTTGTGTTCCGTCAAGAAAGACTTGCAGGTACATGCGAGTAAGTCCTCCAAGGAGGGAAGGAAAAGGGATGGAGGGAAACAATACCGGGTACCTGGAAACACAAAGGCCCTTTTTCTTTTTTTGTTTTCCCAAAGGTTCAGGGATTGCACCGCGTGTATGTAGTACAGGGTAAGGCACCCAAAGAGAGATACAGAGCGGGCATAGCATAGGGCGTAGGGGGGAAAGGGGGGGCAGATTTGCAGATGCAACATGTGTATGTACGTGTGGGTGCGCAGAGGCCTTGTGTGAGGTGAATGTGCATGTATGTGCGTGTGCGTGTGCTACGAAGCGTCGCATCACATATCACTTTTTCCCATAAAAGGGAGGGGGGTGAGGTGAGGCGCGGGCGAGGCGAAAAGGCAATGCCGGCCTTGTCCCTCTGCAGGTTCTTGTCTGACGGATCGGCAGGCCTCCCAGGGATGCAGGTTGAACCGGGCATTTCTACTTGGCAGTGAAGGACGAGCCCATTTGCTTGTGTCGCCCGAGATGCGTTGCGGGAACACGCTGTGGAACGTGGGGGAAGGGTTTGGTTGGGGTTGGGGTTGGGGTTGCTATTGTTAGAAGATGCCATGATGACTTGTCAAGTTTTTTTCCCTCTCTTTCCCTTTTTCTCTCTCTCTCGCAATACGAGAGATTGTATTGGATTGGATGGTACTCAGACATCCTTTGCATGTAGGGCTGGCTTTGCTTCCTTGGAACTTGGAACGACGGATCGTCCGTCAAAACTCATGATGCAGCTCGCGACTCGTCATGACGGCGCTTGCTACGCCATCAACCACCAAAAGTCAGCCTCCCATTGATGCGATTTCTCTGCGCGCCCCTCCATCTCAATGCACTCCTGAAGCACGTCGCACGTTCCCGTGCCCGCATACCCGAAGGATTTTTTGTTTCGACGCGGTTCCGGCCTCGGCGTTAAAGCGAACAAGACCGTCGCTTCAAAAAGCAACTGTCCAAGACCAATTGCATAATCTAATACGCAGACAGTTTGCGATCAATCAACCAGCGCAATTCGCAACTCGCAACTCTCAACTCTCAACTCTGCACTCTACGCTCTACCCCTCCTTCGCTTCCCTCTTTTCTTCCCCTCCTTTTAGTTGCTCTCTATTCCAAACCGCCCAGACGTCACATGAACCCGTCGCACAAGCCCATTCTTCTTTGCGTGCTACGCACTAAACCCACACTCCGCTAAACCACCACACAGACATTTCTTCATCCCCACGCGCCTCGTAGGTGCGGCCTTTTGCTCCAAAAGGGTTAATTAACCACTGACATCGTGTGCACGTACCGCACTGTCTGTTCGAGAATGCACCCGTGCTTGTTCCATGGCCTTGTGGACCATGCATCACTGCCACGCCCGGCCCTTTGTTAGCTGTCTTAGTGCCTGTACGGAATATCGAGATGCGCGTCTGTGTAGGCAATGCCCCTCACTTGGCCAATGGTATAGGCGAAACGCCCATTGCCAGTGAGGGGCGCGCCGGGAGACGCGAGTTTTTTTTCGTCTCAACTTTCATCTCTTTTTGATTGATTTCGTATTATCGCTCTCGCCTTTGCCGTTGCAACGCTTACTCGCTCGTACTCGCTTGGGTGCCATCATTTCATTTCTTTCTTCTCCGGCTTCGTTACACACACTGCAACACACATGCGTGCGTATCCGTCCATACACACACACATACACACACACACATACGTACATAGGCACACGCCCCCCGCATGTCCCTCCGTGGCTGCAGCGGGAATGGTGCCATTGCTGGCACGGCTTTGCGACGTTGCTGTGACGGCGCCTCATCCCCCGAAGGGAATCAAGCCGTCAGCTAGCTTTGCACGCGCCCGCGGGAATACGGGACGCATGCGCAGTCAGTAAGGGCCGACTTACGTTATCTCACGTAGCATTGCGAACGCGTGTCGAGTGTTTTAGCTTCAAAGTCTTGTCTTCCTTCGCCTGGGGATGCAACCCGAGCTCCCCGTTGCTGATCAACTATGCGAGTTTCATTACCGGAGGAGTCAAGTCGACATTGCCTAGTCCTGTCAGCCTCGTTCTTGGCCCAATGGGGTAAAACACCCCATTTCCTCATACGCTTAATAGTGACTGGGTAATATTTGATCCCCAAGCAACTTTCGCTGCACCGCAATCGCCGCTGCTGGCAACGTCCCCAAGTTTCAGAATCGACACAAGACAATTTGCCAAAGCCACATCCCCCCCCCTCTCTCCCTAAAGGCGCCCCAAAGGCGGGGACCCAGGCGCCGCCGTGAAGAATTACAGGGGTTTGTGTGCCAAGTTTTCGACATGGCTGCTTTTGAACCAATTCGCCGCCCGGGGCTAATAGTTGTTCTACTTCCTTGTTCAGCAATTCGCAGATACGCGTGTTGGCCCTGGGCCGACTTATTCAACTAAAAACGTCAACTCGGCTGCTCGCCCCCAACGCCGCGGCTGGGTGGCGTCCTCCCTCCCTTCCTCTTCAAGATCCACCATCTGTTGCCGAGAAGCGTGGCTTGTGGAATGCGCTCCGGCCTTAACCCCAAGCACCAAAGTCGGCAAAGTGTCATGTCTCAGTCACCGTAGAGCTTGGCGGGACGGTTCCGCAGACGACCGTCGCCTCTAAACGCTTCTCTCGCGTCTGGACGCCCAAGAATCTTCACTCGGCGGTAGAGAGTGAGACTATGAAACAAAAGCAAACATTCAATCCAAAATCACACAGGCTAGTCATGCTGCTCCCCAATCGGCGGTGTGATGCCTCTGAGTTGTACATTGCACACCCATTGGAGCAATTGCCCGCCGGTCCTCTAGGAAAAAACCCGCTGCTGGCTTGAAAAAGCTTAAAAAATGCTGCTGGTCTTGGAGAGCCCGAAGAAAAAAAAAATGACAGTATGCAGCTTCCTGTGACCCCCCCCCCCGACCGCCGTAGTGGCATCTCCGTAGATCTACCTGCCCAAGCGGACGGGTCCTTGACTTGGGCTCAGGGCGAGGTTGCCACATGGCTTCAGAGTTGACCATGCTTTCTTATTCCATCCGGACCCAAAAATGAGACATGGCGGGGGCTAACAAGCCAGCTTCGCACCCCATTCTTTTGCATCTTGTCTCGTTCACCTTGAGACAGTGGACTGAAGCCTCAGAAGCGGGCTGAAGATTTAGCCTTGCGCCTCCTCCATCGGGAAAGATGGGGGGCTGCGAGAGCGGAGAACATCGCAACCGCCTCGCGGAATCCCTGAGCGAGTTAGCAAGAGAGAACGCAGTGAAGCTAGTCCTGCAAAATAAGACTTGGAAGCCGTGGCGCCCTTCCCAAGCCCGTCTCGTTTATCCGAAGTCGACGGGTGGTCTTGGTGGGACAGCTCTTGTAAAGGCTCCTAACCGTTAGTTTCTAGTTAGTGAGAGACATTTGTGCAAGACTGTCTTGCCCTCCCAAGGTAGACAAGTCCCTGGGATTAAGCCCGCGAAAAGAAAAGAAAGAAAAAAAGACTAAGACAGTTTGTGTCAACCTCGACATGTCTGTCAACTTTTACTAAATTGGGCATTGGCCAGGCCCACTGGCGAGCCTCCGTAAGACAAATTGAACCATCGGCAGGTTGCTCGCTTAGCTGTAATTGAGTCTGACCCAGCTGTGACCACCGATCGCCACGGTCATGTGCAAAGAACGGTATGGTGGGAAAGAGAAAAAACGAAGCCAGACACCCGTCGATGCCTAAAGGCGCGGGCGCGGGCTACCAGAAAGTCAGATGTGGTGCCGGGCAACTCGGGCGTTTGGCAGCCTTGGTGGCTGGGCCGGTCGGATTGCTTCTCCAGCGATCCGGTCGCGCAGACGACTGACCTGAATGGCCGACACGGTAAAGGTGCCAAAAAAAGCAAGCTCTCAAAGGATCTTCGGCCCAGAAGCCCAAATCCAAAGCCTTTTCAATACCTGTGGGCCCCTTCATGTAAGCGTGGCCTGCTTTTTTCTTTCTGCATATAGGGACCCTGGTCGATATTTGACTCGCCATGGCACTGGCCAGTCTTATCCCTTCTCGTACGGGGAACTCCGTACTTGAGATTAGATGGGCAGCCAGTACGATGCAGTGTGGAGTACCGCACCCACAAAACACCCCCCCATCACTTTCAACAAACATTGAATGATATCGAAACGAACAAGTCCCAAACTTACTCCGTACAATGCATCGGCAAACTGTTCCCCTGCCCAATGCGCCGTTAGTACGGCACGTCATGAGCCAAGTGATGGCCGACAATCGTCATACTCTGGGCTTTCAGAGGTCGTAGCCCGTATCCACTCGTTGAATGCAACCAAAGCTTGGTCTTGCAACCACTGTTGTAAGTGTCTCAAAATTTTGGTTTGTGTAATTGAGTAGCCTGTAACGCATCCTTGTGAATAGACGCGATAGACGCAAGATGGACAAGGGCTGGGCGGTGCGCAGCGAACGCTCCAAAGCCTGGGAGCAGGCATCATGGCTGGCAAAAAAGGCTGCCCCAGCGTGTGTCCCGATTTTGCTTTGTCGGGGGTACGAGGGCTAATGCCAAATCCCCGACGCGACCAGGCCTTGGCCTTCGCGCTCCATCTGCTTGGGAGACACCAACAGGGGTGCAATTTAGAGAGCCCTGAATGGGTTGCAGGGGGGAACTGGACGATGCATCAGCCTCTCACATTCAACGACTTGTACATCGCGATGCGGGCAGCTTTAACAACACCTCACCGCACTACAATACGCACGACACTTATCCAACAGAGAACGGAGCTGGAGACAGCGTCGGCAAACCCAACCCCCCTCTGCACGTAAGCGAATTTCCGAGATGGAGGTGATGGACAACAAAATGCCGCGTGTCAGGCAAAAGATCTGACGGTAGCGGGACCGCAAAGGTTACATATCAAGATGCGGAATCAGTCGAGCACGGATCAAACCGCCTTTATTCACCAGTCAGTGAGGGGGAGCTATCGGTGACGAATTTGCACAAACGGCAGTTGGATCCCACGGCAGCCCGGAACTCTCCGCGAATCAGAAAACGGTTAACCGCTAACACTGAACCGGTCAATGATGCGAAGAGTTTGATCCGGATCCAACACGAAGGAGTGAGTTGCACCGCCAACTTGTCAGAGTCGCGTACAATTTCCTGCGCAAAAGTGGTGGAGCAGAATCAGGCCGGCAGTTAGTTAGCGATGGATGGACGAGTTTCAACATGGCTGTTACGGAAACCAACTCGGGCCCGGTGTTCAAATGTCAGAAGAGGTCGTCTTTGGCCCAAGCGAACCCTGCACTGCCCCCTAGTCAATCTCTGTGCGCCGCGTTGCCATCCCGGCCCCCCGTGGAAGCGGAAAGCCCTTACCGGCAGCTTCTTAGCCTGTTCCACGCCTCGTCTTGGGCCTGCGTACTACGTATTGTCCGGGGATGGCGGCCGCACACTTCTGCATCCCTTGTCGGTAGCGACTGCGTACCTGATGAATGTCAAGCCATCAAGGCAGGGGTGAGGGCCTCCAGTCTCAGAAGGGATAGACGAGTCTCCGCAGCGGTCGACAGGGGGGGCGTCAACCTGCTGAGAGGGTGGGATCATATCCCTGACCGACTTTCCTAGTGTGGGGCCGCCTCTCCCAGGCGAAGGATGCCGTTGCATGTAGAGAAATTGGAGGCACACGGGCTCGTCAGATAGTGGACGGCGAGTAGTCATTAGACTGCGACGCTGCATGGCCGTTAGTTGGTCGCATGCAGCTGGATGTCGAAGAAGAGTACGTGATGGGACGAAAGGGAGTGGAAGAGTGAATGACACGGCATGGAGTGGAATCGCAGCGGGTAGTTGGCTCCCTCCCCCCTTCCCCCCCAGTTCCCTCGCGCGCGCTTGAGTAAACTTAGTAGGGGTCCTTTTCTCGGGAACAAGAGAAGGTCCCTTGACGGTGACGGGGGCCGGCGCGCGGATTCGCGATCTAGTGCCAAGGCACCGCTGCTGAGGATGCCAACCCAAGAAACCAGAACCCTCAAGGGATGTGCCATCCATAGTGAGCACGGTAGGGCTGCGAGGGTACGCTGTACAATCCAGCTAATCTTCAACGTTAGCCACCCTTGAATTCTCCAGGTCCATCTTCGACGCCAGCCAGCCAGCCCACCCCGCGAATGACATCTGCCGTGCCAGGATCTCTGCAGCCTTGCGCATGAGCAACACCAGGCTCTGGCGAAACCAGATATCCGGATGAGCCATGGACAAAATAGTCGCCACATGTCTGCCATGGGACACCGCAACATACCCAAAATCTCACAATTGGCAATGGGAGGGGCAATTGAACGCGATGATAGGAAATGGCGCGGATGACAGAATTGCAGAAGCGAGCTGCGTCCAGCGGAAGCGGTTAAGCTATCCGGTTGATAATAATAGTGTTAGTCTAATGAGGGATATATCCGTCCGGGCGAAGACCATTTTTGTCACCAAGCAGGACCTACCGCAGACGAGCAGGTAAGCATGAGGTCGTCCTGGAGTAGGGCCGTGGAGGCTTGGATTGGCTGAATTACTCGAGTCTATGTCGAGGTATCATCCGTCCTCGGCAGTGCCTCGGAGGCAACAAGATGGCATGGTGCAGGTGGCGGTGACGATATTGTGCAGTAGCATTCTTTTCGTGAGTCCGATGGTTTGGATAGTCTCTATTCGCAGGTGTGGGCCTCACCGTCCGGCCGACCGAAGCACGCGGCCAACTTATGGCCCAATTTGGAAAGCAAAAGCAAAAACGCGTGCTCTAGGGCGGAGGCTGCAATGCTCGCAGCCTCGAGCGCCCGAGGCGGCCGAGGCTGGCTCCCGCGTCTGGTCAGCCATGAGCGGCGGGAAATGAAGCGATGACGACTCACAGTTGCTGGGCGATTAAGCTAAGACTCAGGGTCCCTCTGAGAGGACCAGCGGCAGACGAAATAATGCAGCAAGCGATACAACGGAAGTACCTCAGCCCACACAAAAACGGGGTGTCAACCATCCACACGAGTACTAGCGGGATGTGGCGCGGGGCTGGCAGCTGGTCTGTGAGGCGTGAACAAACGGGCTAAATGGCGTAACTCGGCGTTGAAAAGGGGGGTGTGGAGCGTGGAGGAGGGAGGTTCGGATATGACACAGCGGACAAAATGAAAGGTCACATTCCTTTCCTTCGCCGTCAAGACAGATCAAGCTTTCTGGCTGGAACAAGTGAGGCCACTGGTAATGTGCGCCAGCCTTGGCGCTGGCTATTGGACCGCAGAGTTTGAGAGAGAGAAGGGGACAATGGCGGGAGGGGGTGTAGGAATCGGAAAAATGGGTGACATTGTTGGTGATGTAAAGCCGATGTGGAGCTGGCACACACAGCTTGCGAAGTGTGCAGCCGCGTGTGGCTCCCGGATGAGTGTGTAGTGCAAGCCATGGCCATGATGATGTCGTAGGGGGTGCTCTATGCTGGTGCCGTTGACATTATTCGTGCCTCAGGTGGCCGGCCGGCGAGGCTCCGTTTGCCAATCAACCCGTCAGCCCGGCAAGAACGGCTGGGCGCCAAGGCATCGCCTCGTAGCAAGAATCAAGAGGGAGGCAAAGACTTCTCGGTGCGAGTCAAGCTCGATATCTTGGCCGGCGCAATACCGTCATCATGGTATCCAACGTCCAACGTTCCATGACTCCATCCATCGCCCACCCGCCAGGTCGTATTTCAGCCCATCGCCGCGGCGCCAACCACCGTGCTGCACTCCATCACACGGTAAGTGGGGGTAGCATAAGTTTGCATCGACTAAGATACCTGCAGGCTCTCGTACCTGCGAGGTCGTTGGTCCCGAGAGAGGTTGAGATGGAAATGATGGACCACATGGGGCCAACCCAAAAGAATCCATCCCGCATCTCGATGGCCCATGCGGTCCCATCGCCCATCGCATCCCATCACCGCCTTCATGCTCCCATACCCTCACCTCCCGCCGTCCCCCTTTTTCTATTCCTGCCCGGGCCGGGGCATGCTGGGCCGGGGTCTTTGACAATGGTGGCCGCTGGCCAGGACAGGCACACGACGTACGTTTGGCATGTAAGGAGCAGGACTGCGGGACATCATCCCATCTGCCCACTACTACCCACCCGTCAAAATACCCGCATGGTGCTGCACCGCGTTTGCAAGGGTGTGAGCGTGCTGCATCCTGCTCTCCTGGTTGCGCCCACGAGGCGCTGCCCCACGCCCGGTCCCATCCCATGACCATGAGGGCGGGTTCCTCCGCCGCGTTTTCCCTGTCGAATCCATCAGATAGCTATTATCGCCAAGAGTTCGCTGTCGCGTTCGTTCTGGTTTTTTTTTCTTCAGTCGGCTACCTCGCCCGTTGCATACTGTAATTACTAGAGGCCCACTTGTACCCCTTGCCCATTTCTCAGTCCTTTCGGCCATCATCACCCGATGGAAACCTCCATCTCGTTTAGCTTTCTATACATCTCCCAAACGGGCGTCGCCCATCGTCTCAGAGAAGCGCGTCTAGCCTCACCTTCGTTCGTATGTCGTTGGACGCGAAAAACCTGGCGCGTCGTCGACCCAAAACCTTAACCTTGACCCCCGTCGGTACCACTTGGACACCCGTCCCCTGCTGGGCTTGGGAAGCTTGCCATGGCAGCGGGCTCTTGCAAGGATTTCCAAGCTCCAGGCACCTTCTCCACGCGCCCGAGTTGACCGTGGTCTCCCCCTGGTCTCCCGCTCCGCATGGCTGCCGCCAGTCCAAGGGTTGGCCGTTACAACTTTATTCGCATCCCCTGCTACCACCCATCTTCCGGGTAGCAGCCTGGGCTTGCTGCTTGTGAGCGGGTGTCACCAATATCAAGATTCAATAGTTTGGCATGGTAAACTATTCTAATGTTGCTATTTTTTAATGTTTTTGTATGCTTCCTTCTCAATACTACTGCAATGTCGTGTTTTTATGCATGTTTCTTTCCCTCATTCCAATCCTGCTAATCGGGTTTGAATAATAACCCGACTGAGCAAATGGGAAATTACATGATGGCTTAGATGATTACCCAGTTTTTAGTTATTAGCCTTTTCCTTATTGCATGAGGAAGAAACCTTTATCGCTGCGCGTGCAATGCACATTCAAAGAATTACAGCACCGTGTAATCGGCAGTAAGAAGTAAGAAACACACATCACACGCCCTTTTGCACATGTAAGCTGCAAGGTGGCTGCTCTTTCGCATCAAACAAAACACTACCCTACATCGCATCTTGGACCCTCGACCATTGATCTGCACCCCAGCGACAGTCTCTTGTGCCCCCCCAGCGTAGCCTTGCGTGGTCGCGCCTTAGCCTGTCCCAGGGCGAGTCGATCCCGCCAGCTGCTGAACCCCAGCCTGCCACCCCTGCCTAGACAGAGACATAGCAGGCCAAAGCCAAGGCCTAGGGTGATGGCCAGAAAACGAAACCGAAGCACTGGGAATCGTCAATCCCCGAAGCCGAAGCCGTGTCATTGGGTCACTAAAACCTCCTACCGTGCGCGAGAAAGCGCACAGAATGCCCAACCCAATTGATCCACGACTGGCAAGCCGCAGAAAATTAAAACTATGACGGCGTAGACGGCCAGACATCCGTCGTCATTGCCGAGGCATACCTGAATCCAGCCAACATGCCCGTAATGGGATCATGAAGCGTAATCGAACTTAGCACTGAGACCAGTGTTGCTTTTGTTACTACCCCAGGTTACACCGAAATGTAACCCACCTCGCACCGCATTACCCTGCGAACACATGAAGATGAGCACGAGGTTTCTCCATCTTGAACACAACATGGGAACTGGGTACACCACGCACCGCTGTGGGTGGCCATCTGAGTCAAGTGGACGCCACCCACGCAACCCGCGCGCAGCCACTGTCTTGGACTGAGGCAGTAGGGACTGTGGACCTGACATGAACTTTGACTTGTCGCAGTGCCCCCTACACACCATTCTCCCCCTCCCCGAGCTCTCGTCCAGGAAGGCGTAGTGTGCTGCCCGATGTAGGTACGAACGGGACGTAGCAACTGTCCGACCCCGGTTGTGCCCCTTGCCCCCTCCACCGCCAAACACCGCCAGCCCGGATGTACCTTCCTGCTTGACCTGGTCCTGCAGCACAGGGAAGCAAGTATGGACAAGGTGCATGCTTTAGCAGGACATGGCAGCTGGAAACGAGGCCGTGGTAACAACGTCCAAGGAGCCGGCCCAGGTGAGACGATTGTCTGGCCCATTCCATCTTCCATCGAGTCCACATCCCGCGCTCCCGCGCTCTATATCCCTGTATTGCACCACGTCGGCTGCAGCCACCGCGTCTTCTCCATTGTCCCGACGCGGAGCCAGGCCTTGCCCATGCTCGCTGGTTGTCTCGATCCAAGTGACGGTGCTCCCAGCACCAGATCAAATCTGCAGCCAAACGGCTCCTCACCCAACCCATGCGCCACTAATTCGTCCGGACCACTACCCGCTGCGAACGCCGCAGCTATCCACTAAGCCTTGTGCGACCTCCAGCCTCGCGGCGGACGCTGGAATTTCTGCACCTTGCATCGCTGCCGTTAATCACCATGATTAAATTGCCTGATGTCGTGAACAGTCGCGTCCTAGTGGACCCCGATCGATCCGGAAAAAAACCACATTACAGTCCAGACTCATCTCCTGGAACACAGGATTACCCACTTGTCAAACCTAGCGGTCCTCTGGTTCGCAGGCGACCCAATTAGCGGGAGCCTCGTCCCGATCCTTCTCAACCGTTGCCGTTTGGCGAACGTTGTGGCGTACATTCTCGCACGGCGGCAACGACAAACCATCCATCCCTACTTGCTTAGGTGTGCTTGGGTGCTGTGACGTACATCGTCAAGGCACCATTGGGTTAGGTAGTTTAGCAACCAGCCTAAATGCCATGAAGCTCGACGGCAGCGATTGCGCCGCGTCGCGCTTGACCGCTGTCATCTCAGGGACTGACGATTCTTGGGTAGGGGCTCCCCCTGGACCCAGGCATGCTCATTTTCATGGCGCCGTGCCAGGGTTAGCGCTGACCCGGCTCGTTGACTGTCAACGGTTCCACCATCCAAGAAGAGGAACCCGCGCCAGGATCAGAGCGTGTCGTGTGCCAAAGGTCCACTGCATGCGCTCCAAGTGAGTAAAACCGCTTAGCCACACCCTCCAGTTGCTTCCTGGCTCCCTGCTCGCACATGGCCGCCATATGGGCCTTTCCTCTCTCCTATCCCGATCTTGACCGGGGACTTGGAGATACCCATTGTCGACACGACATTTGTTTTTTTCTAGCGGCCCACTGCCCCTTTGCGCCCCCCCGGCCCAGCTTCATGGGCTCGGCGTCTGGATCATGGCCGAGGAGAGGGAAAGACGGTCTTGCATCTCCAGCCACTGTCCGGCTAGGGTGCCGATTATTCGGAATCTGCCTTCCCTAACCAGGCCCTGGCCTGACCAAGACTCTGTCGCCCCGGTCTGTGGGGAGGTATATCTTGCAGGGTCGCGCTGCCTTGACCTCGACATCGTTTTTTTTTCCACAGACGCCCCATCCCAGCTAGTCAAGCCCTGGCCGTCACTCTGACCACTCGCCAGCCCATCCTTCGCCGAGCGCACGCACTCCAACAGCCAGAAGTGTGTCTTGCGTCCAGACTTCATCCCTGCCAGCGCTTGCCTCCCGTGCATTCGACGATTCTCGAAGCAAACCACACAGGCTTGCACGAACTAGCCAGGGAAGCCAGGTGCAACCACGCGCGAGCTGCATCTCCTCTGGTCTCCCCACAACCTTGACTTGCACACTCCGCAACAAGGGCTCGACCATCTTTGATCCTTGGACGGCTGCAACTCAACCACACTTTGTGTGAACAGCTCTGCGCAACGGCCCGAGTTTTCGGAACCAGCACGTGGAGAGCGTTGCGACCTACCCTTTGCTTGTACGATTTTTTTTGCAGGGAATAGACGAGGGAGCGAAAGCGCCTTCAGATCAAACACCCGCGATTCGAATCTGACGAGGGAAGAAAAAAAAATACGGGTATGTCTAATCAACCGTGCTTCGTTTCCCGCTTTGTACCACCCATTTGCGCTCGCCATCCGTATAATCAATCTGTCTCATCCACACTGCCATCTCTCCGAGACGCGTTGGTAATAGCAAGGCCAAGGCCCGCGACAAACGTCGTGTTCGTGTTTCAATATTGGCGGACATTTGCTTGCTCTAATTTGGGACCCGCATATGATTGCTACGTACCATTCACCAATCCCTTTATTAATGGGAATATTGGTGTGATTGATCCCCCTTTGCTGTTTTTGCCTGTCTGTCTGAATTGAGAATTTGCTGTTCAGGCATTTTTTATTTATTTTATAAAAACCCGCAGGTCGCATCTACGAGCTAACTCTTTCTTCTTGGCTTCCCAGGATCAAGCGACTTGTTCCCGTGTTTCAGAACCGATCCGCCAACGCCCGGGCTAGTCTGGTGATTTGGACTTACTAGCCTTGCATCGACCAACAGCTTCGTGCATCTTCAAGACACTCACTCGGGTAGGTCGCTTGCATTAATTACTGGTCCCTTCCCTGTCATTCTGGGCTCGAAACTGAAAGCTGCGCCTTGGAAACGATCTCGGTTGGCGGGAATTTTTCTAAAGCCTTGAGCACGGCTGACAGAGGATCTGAAATCACGCCACCTTGCTCGTTTTGACAGCGAATATCCCAGTAGAATGGCCGCCCGTTGACTCTTCTCCCCCAAAACTAAGCTTTAGTTGGAACGCCAGTTTGCTAACGCCCGTGGCCTAGAAGAACCGTTGGCAGACACTGTCAGCGTACAGCTCCCATGACCGTCATGTCAGCCCCGCGACAGCTCCCTGGCCACTTCAAGGAGGAGCATGTGGCGAATCTTGTAAGTATTGACATTTCTCTTTCTTTCTTTACTTTCCTTGTGTGCGCGGATCCTATGGAGAAAAACACACAAACTTTATCAAACACGAAAGCAAAGACGCGCAGCAATCTATTGTCGCGTCGGAAAAATTCAGCCTCAAGTGAAGGCATTTGATGTCGCGAGAAGGTGCCGGGAATACCTGGACTTCCAAATCTGTCCCGCTCAAAATGCCTGTCGCAAGCTTGTCCCGGTCAGGACTCGAGAAGTGGGCTGAGCAGGGAACGTTCCGTTTCACCAATCCCGGGGCGCCCGCATAGAACAAGGGGAGTGTGGACCACCTCGACGTGGTACCCAAGCCAACTCCGAAGTTGGGAGGGGGACAGCAGGCTGAAGCGGGACGTTGCAGCACATCCGCATCAACCTCGAGGTCACCACACGTCGTTGAAAGCCCAGCAGCCTGGCTTCTGCATGCAATGCACTAGCCACACCACTGTGTACTGTACGAAATCACGCCGGACGCTGCTCAAGCAAGAAAGAGCCGCGGCCCCAGCTGCATTTTGCACAGAGCGGGCGAGGCGCACGCGCGACCCCAACCGAGCACGGTTTTTGGGGGCGGACCACCTATCCAAAACAGCAGTAACCTCATGGACACGAGGCTGCAGGACCCAAAATCACATCCCACCAATACATCTCACGAGAAAAAAAAAATTTCTTGATGGGACTTAGCCGTGGGGTGAGAAGTTTTTGGTCACGGAATGAGCAAGGACGCCTCCAAGAACACGCTTAACTCAGGTTAGAAGCCGATTTTGACGGCGAGCAGCGAGCCATCAGCGGACAGTGGAGCTTTGGCCAGTGTCGAGCGCACTATCCCGTGGTGGGAGCCGGCGGCGTTGTTCCCCCAGCGGGGCAGTTGAGCATTCTCCAATGGCGGGACGGATTGGAGGGCACCGGCCCCTCTGATTCAGAATCTAGGGGCGTGGCACTGGGGAAACGGTTACGAAAGCATGAAAGGCCGACAGTGGACGCGACCAGTGCGTGTCTAGTGTGCTGTGCCGTTGACTGAGCATGATGATGATGAGCATGAGGCACGGCCATGTACAAATCCACATGAAGGCGATACAAGGCGATATTGTCCTATCGGTTCCAGTTTTCAAAGCCAGAACCCGAATGACATGCCACGCCATGCCTCGAAGCGGAGACGCGCAGGACCGATCCCGAGCGAGAGCGACGTCAAGAAGACGAGACGAGGCAGGCTCGTAGCCGTTGGGCGTAGCCGCGAGCCCGGGGCTTAATCTGGAGCAGCCGGGCGCTCGGAGCAGGTACTTGTTCTGTCGAGAGCAAGTGTCGCGTCAGTGGCCCTCTTGACTGCTGTCCTGCTTGCCTTGGTGTGCGGTACGGTGCGGTGCGTTGCGCGTCAATTGGAGCCCAAGTCTCTGGTCGGTCCATTTTTGGGAGGTGGGCCATCGTTGAGCCAGCGTGAGCAGTCAAGGGGCGTTGCGACGAGCGGGGGCATGGGTCCAGGGCGTCCTTGGATGGGTCCATGAGCCCATGCCTACCCACACCGCTTGTGGCCAAAATAGGAGCCAAGGAATAGCCAATCCCGGCGCAATCCTGGCCTTCTGGCTAGCCCCGGCCTTGGAGTGCCCCATTGGGCAGCTGCTCCATGTCGGGCGTGCTGGTGAGGCGGCCATTGGCCACTTAATCAAACCCAGCCGACCCCTGTTGCGTTTCTTCCATGCGTTGTCATCCCCGGTCGTCGAAGAAAGAAGAGAGCTGTGGTGAAGGGTGGGTGATGGTGGTTGTATACATCCTCCATCCCATCATCCTATCATAACCACGCATTTGCACGCCCTCCGGAACGGCTTCTTCCACCCCACCCCCTTCAGCATCGCTCAACCCGCCACCACTATCCCGCGCACGCCCTATACGCACGCCCCTTCCTCCCGATGGTTCTGCCTGTCTTGTGGTGTGTCTGGAGTTGAGAGGACTCATCAGTTTTTTTTCTTCCTGCCCTCTCTGACGAGGCGCGGTTCCCAAAGTAGCTCACTCCAGCCACTCCTCACACATACACACTCCCCCCTGGCATTGGGTGTCCTGCGAGTTGCAGGACAGAACCAGCAAGTGAAAGGCTCCGGGGAACTTGTCGATACTCGACACTGCACCGTTGTCCACCGCTTTGCTGCGCTCTCATCCCAAGTAATTCATGCTTCCGAGATCCCTGTGACAGGGGGGGTCTTTGCGCGCTGGCCAGCTTCAACCTACTCCATATCAGAACCATCTCTCCCATCTCTCTGTCCCTTTTCCCTCCTCCAATAACCCTGGACGGGACTTGATTATACCTGGCACTTGTCTACTCACCTGCCAAAAGCCTACGCCTCCTGTCTCCTGAGTTCCGTCCCATCCCATCCCATCCTGATCCATTTGCCCATCTTTGCATACCCACTCCAGATCACACCTTGGTCTCCATCCCCATAATCTTGGTTCAAATACTCGCTCCCCTGCTCCCCTTTGTCTCCCCCCCCGTCGCTCGTCTGGCACACCCATCCTCCGATCGATCTCGCCTTCTTTCCGCTCCCAGGCCTGTATTCGCGTTTCGCGTTCTCTCCTAAGGTTCGTGAGCATTGTCAATTACAAGATTTTCAATCACAAGAGCAAAAGCGAAACCGGCCAAGCTGGCTGCTTCTCTTGATTTCCACTGGTTTTTTTTTTGTCCCCCTCGTCAAATCAAACAAGCAACCAGCTAAGCGGTATTGCCACCCCCCCGTCGCGTCTTCTCCCCCCGTCTTTTTCGCTGGTAGTCCGCGAGAACCGGGTTGCTTTATCATCATTGCCGCTCCGAGCCTAGCCCGCCTCACCCGTGCAATCCTAGTCCTCACCAGGGGATGTCCACTTAACCACCTCCCCAGACCCGGTGCTGTCAAGGGGAAAATAAAACACCAACGCGTCCGACTTTGAGCTATCTTTTTTTTCTTGCCGACCATCGAGCTTCTTCATGTTCGCGGTTTACTAATGGGTCTTCTCTCTATGCAGCATCATCCGCAACACCAGCAACAGGGTCCGCCGCCTTCCCAGCACCTGCACTCGCGACCCCCGAGTATTGTTCACCAGCAGCATCAAGCCCAGGCACACCCACCACCGCAGCAGCATCAAGGCGCGTACTCTTCAGCGCATCCGCTCCCACAAGCATATCAAACCGGCGGCCAAGCTACCAGCAACCAGGACAACCTCAACTACTACAACCACCCAAGCCCCTACAGTACTCCCGGTGCCACCAGCGGATACACGTCCGCAGGTAAGTCCTCCCCTCAGCGCTGCCTACCAGGCGGCCAAGTTTTCGCGTCGCAATTCGCAATGTCTAACAGCTATCGCAGACACCTCCGAAATGATGGCCGCAGCTCAAATGCCGAGACCCCCCTACCCTCCTATGTCATACCATACGCCTCAATCCAACTCTCCAGCATCAGTCGCCTCTCCATCTCAGCATGATCAGCACAGGAGCATTTACGGCCAACCGCCGTCGCAGCATCTGCAGCAGTCGATGTACTATCCTCAGAGCCAATACCAGCCAATGCCTCCTCAGGCGACACAGTCTCCTTACGCGCAACATGCGCCGCACCCTCAGCAGTCCATGACCTCTCAACCCAACATGATGATGTCGCAGACTGCCCCCCAGAACCAAATGACACAGCACGCGGCCCAGCATGCGCACGCCGGCATGACTGGTAGCCCCCGACCCAAGATCGAGCCTCAGGTCCCTCTTCAGCTCCAAAAGCCTCAGTCATCGCCCATGACCCAGGCGCACCACCCTCAGAACGGCGCTCAGCTCCAGAGCCCCGGAAACGCCACCCCAGGTGTTAACCCCAACGCGGCCCCCGGTCCTATTCCCGCAACAACCCCTCTAGTGGTCCGACAAGACGGCAACGGCGTTCAATGGATTGCCTTTGAATATTCCAGGGATCGCGTCAAGATGGAGTACACTATCCGCTGCGATGTCGAATCTGTCAACATTGATGAGCTCTCACCCGAGTTCAAGCAGGAGAACTGTGTCTACCCCCGAGCTTGCTGCCCCAAGGAGCAGTATCGTGGAAACCGTTTGATGTATGAGACTGACTGCAACCGCGTTGGTTGGGCTCTTGCCCAGCTTAACATTCCTCTCCGAGGCAAGCGAGGTCTCATTCAGCGAGCCGTTGACAGCTGGCGCAACAGCAACCAGGATCCTCGACTCCGAAGCCGACGAGTGCGCCGCATGGCCAAGATGAACAACAGAAAGCAGGTTCAGGCATCGCCGCACCCCGGCGCTGCTCACATGCCCGGTCCCGGCGGACCTTCAGGGATGCCCGGTGCTCCTGGCCCTATGGGACCTGGCGGTCCTACCATGGGCAAGCCTGGCCTAGGTAGCATGGGTCAACCTATGCACCACCACCACACCGGAGGTCACCCCGATGGTGCCCCCGGTGGAGGAGATGAAGTTGGTATGTTCCACCAGATGTGATTTAAGAACCCTCGCATCTTCACTGGACTTTGATTTTGCTTTTCCACGCCTCCAACACCTCACACCACCACCATCACCATCCTTCACAAAAACTGCTTTATCCGACATATGTTGTGTTGATTAATTGATACCAAAATCCTTTTTCTCCTGTCTTACAAAATTTCCCTTACACGTCTATACCTGTATCTTGCCTATTTATTTGTTGCTTTGCGTTTTTTTTTGACGTTTGGGAATGGGTTTGTCACCTCCTTGTCGTTGTTAAATAGCACGGGTCGTCATTACTTACTGCACCGCCATCTATACAGCATGCCGCAGTGGCACGAGGGGTCATCTGGAACTCTTTTTTGTTGGCACAGTTCTGTACATTACCATAAAGTCGCACACAGTTGCTGCTGCTGTTAGTTGTTTGCTTTGCTGCTGGGTTTACGCGACTCCTAGACGAGTTCAATCTGCCTTCAGGCCTCATTAAGTTGCTTGGCTTCTGTCTGGTTTTCAGGCTATTCACATGTTCGAGGGGTCATTGGGCCCCTCTCCCTTGCTTGTTTGCTTTGCTTTGCTTGTTGACACTTGTTTGCTCGCCCCGCGCCCTTCGTCTCACCTCACTTCACACACAAATCACCACTCCGTAACCTAATTGAAGAGAGATGAGCTAACGAGGCGGTAATCTAGGCGATGGCGATTCGTATGAGCACCATCACCACCAGGCCCCCACTGCTCAAACCCCGTCCGGTGGCGACGACGTGAGACCGGCTCACGTATTCACTGGATACAATAACCAAGGCTATCCCGCTAGTGGCACAATGTCTCACATGGCTCCCCACGCCAGCGGCGCGGTTTCCGCCAAGCGCCACAGTCGTTCCGATGAGCCTGACGATCTATTTCCCGATATTCCGGAAGCCAAGAAGCGCAAGTTCATCCTTGTCGAAGATAATGTCAGGGGTTCCCGCCTCCGTGTGCGTGTAACCCTTGAGGGTGTTGACACCAACGAGATCCCCGACAGCTTCCGCAAGGGTGCTAGTGTATTCCCCCGCAGCTACTTCCCTCGTGAGATGCAGAGCCCCCCCCCTAGTGCTACCGGTTCGCGCTTCTTTGAAGAGGACCAGGATGATGATGGTATCGAGGAGACCGAGGGTCGTGATGCCAGTCGTCGCGGCGCTCAGCGAAATGCCAAGGAAATGGTCAAGGTCCCCATGGGTGAGTCCCAGGGTGAGATTGCCATTCCTCGCATGAAGAAGGCGACGCGTGGCAAGGAGGTCCGCCTCAACGATCTTGGTTACCGCATGGCCTGGCTCCAGAGCCGAGTCTTTGCGGGTCGAACAGTATTCCTCCAGCGTGCCTGTAAGTGAAACCAAACCGATCATGGCGTACATCGAATGCATACTGACTATTCTACTAGTGGACTGCTACCGTAACAAAACCCGTGCCGCCATTGAGAGCATCATGCAGGATGTCAAGACAGTTGCGCCTCACTACGAGACTCGAGTGGGCAAGCGACGCTGGAACGAGAGGATGCGCCGAGGAGAGAAGAAGGATGACGAGTAGTTTCGCCATCTCTACTTCTCTCTGATTGTTCCATTCGGCTGTTTTGCTTCCTTATATCATTGGCACCGGGGATAAAAATATTGCACTTGTCTGGTTGTTTATCGTTTTGTTCACGATACCATTCTGCGACGGCGATGAGGATGACGCCTCTTCAACACTTCTCCTTTTTCAACTTATACCAAGGGCCAACACTTTTGTCTGGCATGGGCCCCGTATACTGGATGACTGGCCACTCTGGCTATTTTCTCTTCGCCACCGTCCTTTTTCTTGTTTATGCGGCACTTTTTCTCTTTCATTTTCTCTTTCATATCTTTCTTCATCGATGCTGCGTCATTTGGGGTTAATATTCATCTACTCTCTGCTGTGGTTTGTGTATACTAAAATCGAAAGATAGAGGGAGGATGGACATGCTCTTGGCCTGAAGACGTTGACGTCGATAATGGTCTGTTGAATATTTGTGGGTAGAATCTCCCAAGACACTTTGTCTATGTGGTCGATTCGTCTCCACCGAGGATCGGCTTTGGATAGATTTCGTCTCTGATCTTATAGGGAGGGAGTATGAGGATGGTCTTACATATATTGGGTGGGAGGACAAGGGGATGAATGACTGGGAAGGCTGATGATAATGTGGCACAGGCTCGGATAGCATTGGCTAGTTTTGCGGTTTGTTTTGCGGACATGCTTTTGTTGATAGACAAAGTCACATTTTCTTTCATATATAATTCAGTCTTCATTATCGTTTCGCATTTGACATCTTCCTCCTGATTGTGAATGTTCTGCGATATTGTGATCTTCGATGGCTTGAGCTATTTCAGGTACCGCCTTGTGGCTACAGAGCTAGTCCGGTTCTAACCCTATTGATAAGTGGCTTGCTTCTTGGCTTGCTGCCAAGATGACGGCTCCCCAAAGCTGAGCTGAAGTGTGTCAACTAAGATGCTGAATTAGTTGATGTGGCGTTAGTAGCATGAACCCACAAGCAGAGAGCCCTGGCGGTTTAGCCCTGATAGCTCGTGGGTGTGTGATTGCGGACAGAGAACATGTGAATGAGAGGATGAGAAGACAGGTGAAATAGTGCAGGGAGAAAAATAAAACAAAATCAGCAAGCAGGACTTGCATATAATTGCATAAATGAGCTCAGTGAGTGGGAGCATGTGGGTTGGTACGTAATGTGAATACAAAGTATGGCCGCATCGGTCGGCTCCCACATCCGTTTTGTGCGAGAATCGATGCTTGTACTGCTTCAATTGAAGAGCCATCTTATACGGGCCTCTGGAAAATCCACGTGTTTTTGATGTTCTGGATTGTTTATTCAAGAACAAGATGTCGTGTCCAGATGGAATGAAACTCACCAAGCTGGTGATCATGAACGATACAGTTGCTGACACAGGGTCCCCTTATAGCTATACGGTAATCAAATCTGCGGTAAATAATTAGCGCTGCTAAACGGGTGGCATCGTAAAATATCATTGTATATGCTGTAGGCGATGAATTTTAGTTCCGTAGGTCAGTTGGAGGAGGCGTGTGCCTTTCGGAGCTAACGGAGCTTTCGTGTGTTCGTCTTGTATATTGTGTGTCGAAATAAGCCGATATAATTTGGGTATAGAGCTCTTATTGAAAGTAGGATTATGTGATATTGATCTGGAGAGTTATTTGCTATTTGGGTTCGTCTATTTATCTCAGGCTTCTTCAATTTTGTTCACATGAATGTGCCCCATCTTGCTATTCGCTCCAGTGCCGCAAGAACCTAGCGGGTCTGCTTTGAAGAATGGAACTAGATACTTCTATATTTATAAAAAAGGATTAAGAAGACTCGTTTTGGAATTATCCTGCCCAGTTTTTGGACCTGGTCTTTGTAGCTCAAACATCTTGAAGAACCAGAGATCGGCATGGCTGAACGCATACCTTGACTATGGCTAGTATTGTAGATTGTGACTCATATATGGATGATGGGTTAGTGAGGAACTGAGGTATCTTTGATATTATACTCATTTCATACTGCCTGGCTGCTCTATGCGGGACTGCTTATGATTCCTTCGCCCCATTCAATATGGTCCAAACATCATATCCTGAACGGGTGTTATACTTCATGCCGGAGACTATGGTGCTCGCAGATGAGAATACTTGGAGTGGAGGCTCTACGTTGCATATCGCCGAATGTACCATATATTTTGTTTTCAGGGCAACACCACAACAACAAAACCTCTGAAAGAGTGGCGTTTAGCTTGGTAGACTATATCACAGAGAAGCGCTTTGCATGTCCGGAGGGCACCTGGATAAATTCCCTGAAAGAAGACAGTCTACAGTCGTAGGAACGGTGTTTGAGTAAATATTAATGGGTGATTGAGCCGCTGAAGGTTATGCCTTCATTGGGCGTGGCATCATGTCGAGGGAGAATTGAGCTGGACTCGCTACTAGGCTTGTGAACTAGACCATCTCTTCATGTGCGTGGGTGTATCTCTCTATATATTCTGGGGATGCGAAGGGTTGCAATGTCAGTAAGAACGGATAGGATATATTAGACAATAGCATAGTTAGACGTGGGGTGCATCGCCACGAATTAATTGAGTGACGTTGTAATTGAGAAATGGTGAGCTATAGTATTCACGTCTATTATGCATGCTGACGACGAGTACAACTCAAAGATCACATGTAGTTGGTAATGGCAAGTTCTCGAGGTGTGTGAAGCGTTCAAGTTAAGATATATCCTGAATTTCAATAATACATTATAAATGATGTCATGATTGATCTGGGATATTGGTTCTGCTTATCTTGTCACGAAACCTGACAGAGCCTTGGCAATCAAGTGAAGTCGGGAAAGGATTAGAAGAGAGGGTGGGATGTTGTGCCATCTCGGCTACATACTCGTCGTCCATTGGAAAGATGGCCTACGGACGCTTTGGGTGTATGTGTTGTTGGGCGCGTTAAAGGGAGACATGGTACACAAGTTCCTCAAGTTCATTCGAATACACACTTTCTGGTTTATTTCAGCTTACGGACCAATACTGGAGCAAGCCAAGACATGCAACGCTTGGGAAGAGCATTTCAATGCAACTCTGCGTGGTATTGATATGTGGCATGGCTTGCATCATCACACCATCTATCTGAGCGTGCAGATTGATTAGCACCCTTGAAAGCCGGCTCTGGGATTGAGTTGGGCATCCCTGCTGGAAACCACGGGGATTATGCGGGGAAGTGGTTGAGGATTGAGGCCGGCGAGCATGTGTCGGACAGGGAGCGAGGCGCAGGCATCTCGCGTTTGGACCAGAGGCGTCGATCACTGGGGGTGGAAATAACTTGGATATTACGATTACATGACATGGCATGATATGATGAAAGGGATGTTGCATGTGAGAGCTGCACAGCGAGAGTGCAACGTTGTCGGTTGAGCGGTGATTGGAGGCTGGTGAGATTGCGATGCGGCCAGCAGAATCAATAAAAAACCTGGCAGCTGCATCAATGGCGCGGAGAGCTGAGACTTGGCACGAAAGAAGCTTTTTAGGGCCCGGCAGACGTGGATAAACAAGGACGAAACTTGGTGTCCAGAAGGGAGCTGACCAACCCTAACCCTGGCAGGTCCTGCAGGGCGATTCGTCCCCACCAGTCAGTGAATCAAGTCTAGATCCTTTGCCGCGGACCCTTGCTGCGGCTGAGTTTGTGTTTTGGGTGTGGGAATTTTTTTTTTTTCAGCTGAGACTCTGTGCGGGTGATTGATGAGGAGATGAGAGGACAGGAAAGGAGGGGGAGGGGGCGTTTGGAACAACAGCGCGTGCAAGGGCTGAAGATGGCGAGACCGAGACAGAAACAGAGACAGAGACAGAGACAGAGACAGAGACAGAAACACAAGACACAGGCACATACATCCAGAGGCGGGCTGGGTCTAAAAAAAGACGAACAGGAGGAGGCTGTTTGAGGCGCTGTCCTTGGGATCCGGCCAGGCCTTAGCTCGCTCGTGCCGGAGTGGGTTGGGCCAACTAGCTGGGGTCGGTGACAAGCCACATTACATTGGCAACACTCCTCGCAGGCCTTGGTGCTCCCCTCACTCACTCCTACATACACTCACGCGCGCCGAGGAGCACTGGGAGAGACAAATAGCCAGCAAGGGACCGTCGTCAATCCTCGCCGAAAGCAACCGACGGCACCCAGCCCGACAAGGCCTGGCACATCGCCAGCGCGCCCAGCCAGCCACCATGGCATACAACCCCTTCTCCAGCCCCTATCAGGCTTATGGCCAGGGCCAGCCGCCGCCTCAGCAGCAGCAGCAGCAGAAACCGCAGCAGCAACCGCAGCAGCAACAGCAAGTCTTCGCTGCCGAACTTGAGGCCCCGTTCTATCCTCCCGCCCCGGCCGGCTCTCACCAGACGGCCGACGGAGGATATGCCTTTGAGATGCCGGCCGAAACGGTCGCTCCGCCCAAGAAGGACGAGGGCGACCTGAAGCCCGCCAAGGATGACAGCGCCGAACCTCCAGCGTCCCAAGCCAATCCATGGCCATTTTACTTGGATGTTTCCGGATCGAAGCCCGCAAGCGACTCTCCTGGAAGGACTGGCGATCAGCAGCAGCAGCAGCACCACCACAATCAGAGTCCGCCAGCGACGGCGCATACTGCGACTGAGCATCACAATGCGCCGCCTCAGATCCCTCACTCAACGCGCCCGCTAACGTCAGCACCCTCCAGCCCGGATCCGGGACATCAGGCCTACTCTCCTTATCCTGCGCCGTTGAACCTGGTCCATCGCCCTGCCAAGCCGGCATCGCCGTCGCCTCCCACCTTCAAGCCGTACTCGCCCCCCGCAACCCAAGATGCTGGTTTCGCGCCGCCCATGGCCAGCCCGTCCTTGGGCGTCGGCAGGACGCACTCGCAATCGACCACTCACTCGGCGACAAACTCGCCTTCCTACCAGCCTTACAGGCCATTGTCTCCTCAGCAGCCCGGCGGAAGTGCGACTGCCGCAGCGGGAGTAGCAGTGGCTGCTGGAATTGCGGCCGGCGCTGCTTCAACCACCACTCCACCCCCCGGTACGGCGCCTCACCGGCATTCCGTCGGCGCGGCGTCCATTCAGGCTTACACCCCGCCGGGGGCAACCCCCCCTGTGCCCGATGCGAGTGCTGGCTCCCGGCCTCCGACGGCTCCTCTCTCCGGCCCGCCGACGGCCCCTCCCGCAGCCGCTCCTACAGCTTCGCCGGTTCCTGGCCAGGCATCCCCGCCGGTTGCCCACCCGGCCGCGCCTGGCACCATCCCCGGCGCAGCACCCGGAGCCGCTCCTCTGGCGGCCCCGACACCTATGACTCTTCCCGCTTCACCAGCTCCATCCATCCAGCACGTTGTTTCTCCTATTACTCCTGGGCAGAACCCTTTCGCAAGACCAGCAACTGGGTTTGCTCCGCCGGTCCCTGTCCCTGCTCCCACTCCACTCCCACAGCAAGCCCCAACTCCCTTCCACCCATCCGGGGCCCCTGCGCCGAACGCCGGAGTACCGTTCCCGCAGCCTCAGTATGCTGCTCCCGTTGCGGCTCCTAGCTATGCCTCCGGACCGGCGCCCAGTCCCCCAGTCCAGTCGCCGGGAGCTGTCCCGCCAAACTACCCTCCAGGCGCACCAGCTGGAGCACCCCAGTATCAACAGCCGGCGTACTCACCACCCGCCAACCCGGAATACAACATCCCCCAGCCCACATATGCGCCGGCAGCTACTCCTCCAGCACCGGCGGGCGCACCCGTGGCTCACCAGCAACCAGGCCAGCCGGGATTCCAGCAGGCGCCTCCACCGCAAGCACCTCCGGCACAGCCGTTGTCAGCCAAGACAGAACCACACTCTGCTTGTGATACGATGCCAACATCGCCTCCTCCGCCCTACTCGCAGACGGTTCCTCTTCGGCCAGCATCGCAACCTCCCCCTACCGGAAAGCCGTCGACATTTCCGGCCCCTGGCCAGGCTCCTCCTCACCACACTCCTCCGCCTGGTCCTCAGCCTGGCCAAGGTCAACAACACCCAGGTCACCCTGCTTATCCTCCAGGGCAGTTTGCTTCTGGCACGGTGCCTCCTGCTTATCCCCAACATGCTGGACAAGTCCCTCCACCTGGCCAAGCTCATCCTCCAGGCCAATATCCCGTGCCCGGGCATGTTTCCTCACCTGGGCATGCTACACCTCCCGGCCAATTCCCCCCTGGAGTTGCTCATCCTCCTGGTCAAGTACCTCATGGTCAAGTGCCTCCTGGCCATTATCAGCCTCCAGGACAGGCACCTGTACCTGGACAAGCGCTTCCAGGACAATACGCTCCACCAGCTCACGCCCCTCCCCCAGGCCAATATCCTCCCACGGGTCAGTATGTCACGCCTGGTCATGCTCCTCAGGTCTCGGGTCAGATGCCATATTCCCAGTACCCGGCACAACCTACATATGCAGCAACTGGCACACCTCCAGGACAGACATCAGGGTATGATCCTCACGGTCTAACTGTACCTCCTCTGCCCCCGCGGCCAGCTTCTTCAAACGGACCTCACCCCAACTTTCCTTCTGCAGGCTTTGGAGCCCCTGCGGGTTACAACCCTGCCAACTTTCCTCCTCCGCCCAAGACGTATTATAACCCACCACCGCAGGCCGCCCAGGCAGCAGCGAAACCGGGATCAGGAAAGCTCTTTACGAGCGCCAACGCAAAGAAGCTGTTTGACAAGACCAACCAGCTCCTCGAAACCAAGGTGGCGCCCATGTTGCAGGGGGCCGTGGACTCCAAGTACAAACCTGCGCATGGCCACCAACAGCAGACTCCTCCCGCGCAACATCAAGCTCAGTTCCAGGGAGCGCCTGCTCCCCAGTACTACGGAGCTCAAGGAACCGGGACACAGCCTGGCGTGCAGGGAACGGGTCATAGTTGGCAGCAGAGGTGGTGAGAGTGTATACTATTTGAAGACAGGAGACGCATTTTGTAAGTTTGAGGCTATAGTGTGGGCTGGATCGCATTTGTACCAAGTTCTTTTCTTTTTGTTGCATCTGAGGAAATCATAGAGCGAGCGAGCATAACTAGACATTTACACAAGCATATAAACGCGTTGATAGCAACCGTAATTGAAATTTCGTCAGAACTATGCAAACAACCAAAAAAACCCGCTCGTTGTGTTTTGAGCCTACAAATGGAATGGGTAGTGACGATTAACTACAGAAACGGCGTTGGCTGTCTTGCTTGCACGGAGCATTTTCATCTCATTGACGTCAAGTGTTTCACTGCTTGATATCATAAATTACTGGAATCTCGGACCGCCGAGCCACATGAAGCAGCAAGATGGCAGGTGATCGTGGCGTAGACATGTGGCTATGCGGTGAAAATGGCAGATGCATCTGCTTGAAACACCAAACGTTGTATGGGACAAGGCACAACCGAGTACGGTGCCCGCATGAATGCGGCAGCGGCCCCCCCTCTCAGTTCCGAAACAACGGATGCACTGGAATACCAAAGAATGCACGCATAGTCACACGCTTTTCCCTTGGTGTCGTCGTCTTCGTCGGCATTCTCGGCCTAGGCTCAGCCCCCTCCTGTCTGCTTTCTGAGCGGCTGCGCTGCGGGCCAGCATCGCGGAACTGGGTACATCCGATTGAGGGCATTGAATGGCGGCGGCTCCACAGATAGGGTCAACCATAATTCAAGACGCATTGCGGGATTCTACGGATTTGGTGCGGATGCGCCGCCTGGCCAGGCCGGGCCAGACCGACCAGGCTCCTCCGAAGGAGAGTGTGAGAGAGAGGCACAGAGAGGGAGCAGGGGGAGCAGAGCCTCGGCCGGGCTGGGCTGGACTGGGGAGAAGGGGAGGGGTGGTGAGATGGCCGATTGCCGCGGGGCTATTTTGAGGTTGCACACTCGTATGCGAGCGATGCATGGGATCGGGGCGAATGCAGAGCCTTGCCACAAGGTATTGGGTGAGATCTTCTGGCTACGGCTTTGGTGCCGCGCCGCGCACTTGGGGTGCAGTTGCAATCGCCGTATAATCTTTTCCCTGGGGGTGTCTCATTCGCTGCGCGCCGAGGCATGGCGGGCCTCGAAATTGGCCTGCTGAGGAGAAGGCTGGGCTGGGCTGGCTGGGCTGGCTTGGTTTCTACCTTCACTTTCACCTCCAGGCACCAGACGAGGGGCGGGGCTACTAGAGCTCTTTTGGGGGCGGCCCCGTGGAGGCGGATGGGCTTTTGTGTTGGCGTTACACTAGGTAGGACGATTTCCTTGTCTCAATTGTGCAGCTGCCTTGTCTTGGGCTGAAAAAAAGTCGAACGCGGAGAACAGAAGAAAATAAAAAGGGGGTGGAGAGACAGAGTGACATTATCTTCCGTCAAACCGTCGATTGATAGCTTGTCTTTTATGTCTGCAACCAGACTGAGACACCAGCAAACGGCAATACGAGCAGAGAGGGAGGTGACGGTGAGGGGAAAGGAATCTGAGCTAGAGCAGCACAAGCCTTTGATTTGCTCCCATGACCTTGACGATGATGCAAGGGAATGACCTGGAGCTAGGATGTCAATCCTCGGACCCGATGATTGCTTTGGCGGGGTGGGACATTGAGCAGAGGAGAGAAAAAAAGGAAAACTGCCGTCGTATCGTGCCCGGAGCACAGTACAAAATAAGCTGAGCAGAGACCTGTCAAATGCTTTATTTCTTTTTTTCTTCATCTCGACTAGGTGCAGGTACTGTTAATTAAAAAAGTGGACATGGGGGGAGCTTTTTTTTTTTTTCCTTCCCTCTGCTGGGCTTGATACATTAATCAGACGGGAACGGGATGGATGATGGATTGGCGGGATGAGATGTGATAGCGGGGGTGCGGTGCTAATAATATCGCCGGGAGCGCGCACTGGGCCGCACTGGACCACACCGTGGTCGGGGGTATGCCGTGGCATTGCAGCATGTCAGTCTGTATCGGCGTGTCGATCTGCTGGTCTGGATTTGCATGGGCCATGTCTGCGTTGCGTCAGGACGTGGGCGGGCTTACACGATCATGCCAGGTTTGGGGTGACGGCCGAGCGAGAGGACCAGGGATCATGCGGACAACGTTAGGAAAAAGAAAATACGGAGGAGCATTGCATCAGAAAGAGAAAAAAATCAGAAAAAGAAAAGAAAAAAAGAAAATACGCACATAGACGACCATTGATTGCAACTGATACGCACTGGTGTCGTCGACATGTCCAATTTGTCCACCCAACCTGCGGCCGCCAGTTAATGGGTTGCAATGTCGTGTCACCCTCTTCTTCTTCTTTGCCGCCCGCAGGACGCCCTTCCCCTCTCATTTACAAGACTTGCTCCAACCTGATAGGCAGGGCGTCAAAGACATGCAACAAGAGGTGCGGAGGAGGAGCAGCCACAAAGCTGGCAAACAAAGAGCCTAAACCAGGGAACAAAAGGAAACACACACACACAAAAGACGCAGGCAGGCGCCTTGGAAAAGGCAGAGGCGTCGGCATGGCTGGTGTTGACGCCTGTGAGTCGCTCACCGTGCCTTGCCCCTGTACAAATCACAGCTGCAAGGCCATCTCACTGGGTGCCGCCTAGGCGCCTCTTTTGCACGATGCCTGCTGCCTTGCTCCTCTGCGCGCTTCTTGGCACCGGACTACGGCGCCATGTTTCCGGGAGGAGGTAGACGGGCTGCTGCCAGACGCCAAGGGTTGGGGTCGATCATAGCGCGCGCCCTGCTGCTGCAAACCACATCGCCTGACCCAGGCTAGCTAGGCCACCGAAGCAAGCTCCAGCTACATGGCATGGGCCGCGGTCATGCCGTCCGTTTCTGTGTCTACTACTCCGAGCTGCTGGCCGGTCCGGCCGATCTTAAAGCCAGTCAGTCGGCAGAGGCGAGAAGGGAGAAAAAAAAAAACGGCCGGTGCGATGGCGCCTTGGTCGGCTGGAGTCCAGTGCTCAACAAAGAGGGGGGGAGGGGAACGCCTTTGAATCATGGATTTTCATTGCAACGACATAGCAATGGAAAAGGAAGGGTTCCATTTGTTCCAGGCTAGTCAGCGACGCAGTAGTCCAGAGGGGTGGCCAGGCGGTCTGGTGGCGGTGGGCTGCCGACTCAGGGCACTCGCTTGAGCGTCCATGCGGCGTCTGCCCCGGTAACGCATCCATGCTGCTGGAGAAGTGGATGAAATTGGATCATGGCACGTCAGAATACATTGCAACACAAAACGGAGATGGGTTGAGGGAATCAAATGTTAAAGGAAATAAGTCAGGAGACTCCTGCGTACGTCTGCGCAGCAGCAGGCCCGAGTAATACGAGCGGTGGGAATGGGAATGGCCACACCGCACGGCAGCAGGCCAAGAAGCAAAAGAAAAGAAAGAGAGAAAAAAAGACGACGTCGGGCTGCTCCGTGGTACGTGAAATAAGGCAATCGGGGATGGGAATCATGCATGGCCCCATGCATTCAATCATCATCAATCTCTAATGTTACCCGAGATTTATCAACCGACAAACACATACCTGCATGCCTCACCTTTGCAATGGAGACGTTGCGTTGCCTGTGTGCTTTCATCTTACTCGATCGCTGCCTCTTCTCCACTTTTTGAGGTGCTGTCATGTCCAGCAATTAGTGGGCGAGGGGCGCGCCCAGGTGAGGAGGGATGAGGCAACTTCTTTTTGGGTGTGCGTGTGTGTGTGTGCCAGGAAAAGGGCGCGCCGTTGCCGAACATCGCGGAATTTTAGGGGTGGGATTGGCGAGTGTGATGAGCTTTGGAGCCGCCCCTTTGGGTCCTGGCGGATGCCAATCAGTGCCGATTCCGTGGGCGCGGCGGCAACGATTCGCACTCCCTGGTCTCGGTGGTGGTGGTGGTTTTTGGTGGTGAGAGACAGACACACACCACACCTAGCAATAGCAGCCTAGGACTAAGTGTTGAAAGCCCTCGCTCGCTTTCGCTCTTTGCTTGCCCTTTGTTTCCCCGCCGCCGCCGTCTCCAGCGCCGCCATTCTTCTTTTCGTTCGGTGCAACGCACTTTATTGATTGTACACCCCGCCTTCAGCTGATCTGAAGAAGAGGGGGGGAACGTGTGTGGTATTGCTCCGAGCGACAAGGAACAGGATAGTTTGATGGAAGGACAGGTCGAAGGAAAAAAAGGAACACACACGCACACACGCACACACGCACACGCACGTCCCGTCACATCAAAGGGTCGTCGTCGACCGACGGAAGGGAACACCTAGGACCAAATAGCACCCCTGGACAAGCATGATAATAAGCCCCAGCCTGCAGCAGCCCAAGGCGCCCAGGCCATGGCCGATGCCCAAAAGGCCCGGCCCCAAAAGAAAGCCCAGCCGCAGCAAGCACCACCCAGTCAATAGCAGTTAGGGACCTGGACACCCTGTAAACCGCAGCGGCCTGCTACTGGTTATAGCTCGCTAATAGGTAGGTAACCTGTCTTCTGGGCACACACCCACAGCCCGCCAGCCCGCATCCGCACCACGCTCACCCGACCGGGCGGCTGGCTCAGGCTCAGGTTCAACCCGCCCCCAAAGGGCCGGAGGCTGCTCCCTCAAATTCCTCTCCCTTCGCCTCAGTCCTTTCCTTTTTCCCTCCTCTCCTCCTCTCTCCCCCACAACCACCATCCACTCCCACCACCACCACTTCCACGACCGACCACGCCGACGGTTCGTTTTTTTTCTCAGCTCTTTGAATTTTTTCTGCTGAGATCCTTTCCCCTCGATTGACGAGAATCGTGATTTTCTCGCCATCATCCATCACCGACCACATCGAATTGTTCTCTTTCCCCTCTCGCAGCTCTCTCTCGACCACGCTGCCGAGCTTCGCGTTTCTGACCGCCTCCACCTACCCAGGAAACTCATTGCAGGTTAGTCTTCGCCTTTACCTTTTTGCTTCCCTCACCCACCACCACATTTGCGTTTGCATCTGCATCTGCGTTATACTCTTCCCACACGAGCCTATGGTCCGTCGTTTCCCTAAAGCTCGGCTGCTACTGCAAACGCGTTTTCCCCCTCTCTCTCCCACCTGACACTGGGGGCACCTGGCCGTCGAGTGAGCGCTGGCCCGTTTTCTCCCCATCTCGACTTACGTCGGAGTTTGCCTTGTGGCGTTGCCCGTTGCCCACCGCCCTTGGCAAACCTGATTTTCATCCGCCGCCCATTTTGCCCCTCCCACTCAACACTCCGTCATCATTCATCGATTCACTCCTGTGCTTTCTCCACCGGCCCCCTTTGCCCATCCATATCTGACCTGAAATAGCCACATCCGGCTCGCAGATTGAACTCTCCATCTACAACAAATTTCTACTCAGTTTTTTTAGTCTCCATCCTCGAGAGGACGGAGTATCACAACCGACAAGATGACTACCATGGTATGCTTAACACAGCCACGATCTGCCCTCAGCTTATCAATCCACAAATCAAGCTGAGTTTCTTGCTCGCCGAGGGCAGGCCGAGCTCGGTATTCCCTACTGTGCCTCAGCTCTGACGACGTCATATGCTGCTGCACTTGGGTTTCTGCCTCTGGCTTGCATAGATTCAATGGATTTTTAGCTCAGCGGCTCCGTCGTACCCTGCCGCTAGTACACAGTTTTTGCTAACCACGCACGATAGGATCTACGCGTCGGTAACAAGTACCGCATTGGTCGCAAGATCGGTTCCGGTTCTTTCGGTGACATTTACCTTGGCACCAACATCATCTCCGGTGAGGAGATTGCTATCAAGCTTGAGTCTGTCAAGGCCAAGCACCCCCAGCTCGAGTATGAGGCCCGCGTGTACAAGTCCCTGGCCGGTGGTGTCGGTATCCCCTTTGTCCGATGGTTTGGTACCGAGTGCGACTACAATGCCATGGTCCTGGATCTCCTTGGCCCCTCCCTAGAGGATCTCTTCAACTTCTGCAACCGAAAGTTCTCCCTGAAGACCGTCCTGCTCCTCGCCGATCAGCTCATTTCCCGTATTGAGTACATCCACGCCAAGTCCTTCATCCACCGAGATATTAAGCCCGACAACTTCCTCATGGGTATTGGTAAGCGCGGCAACCAGGTCAACGTTATCGATTTCGGTCTCGCCAAGAAGTACCGGGACCCCAAGACTCACTTCCACATTCCCTACAGAGAGAACAAGAACCTTACTGGTACTGCCCGCTATGCCTCCATCAACACCCACTTGGGTGTGGAGCAGTCTCGCCGTGACGATATGGAGTCCCTCGGTTACGTCATGCTCTACTTCTGCCGTGGATCCCTCCCCTGGCAGGGCCTGAAGGCTGCTACCAAGAAGCAGAAGTACGACCGCATCATGGAGAAGAAGATGACCACCCCCACCGAGGTCCTCTGCCGTGGCTTCCCCAACGAGTTTGCCATCTACCTCAACTACACCCGCTCGCTCCGATTCGACGACAAGCCCGACTACAGCTACCTCCGCAAGATCTTCCGTGATTTGTTCGTCCGCGAGGGTTTCCAGTACGACTACGTCTTCGATTGGACCGTCTACAAGTACCAGAAGAACGCCCAGGCCATTGCCCAAGCCGCCGGACAGGCCAACCCCGAGGACGACGAGAAGGCCCGCGCCTCCCGTGCCGCCGCTGGCCAGGGTCCCTCCAAGCCCAACGCCATCCCCAGCTCCCGCCGCAAGATGCTCGAGCGTGGCGCTGGCGCTGGCGTGGACACCCCTGACACCAACCGCGCCATCGGTGGAAGCGACAGGATGTGAGTGATAAGTTAACCAACCCAGCCCAACCACCAACATTTTCCTTGTAAGGAATCATTTTTCCTTCGAGCGCTTTGTAGTGTGTTGAAGTGCCGCTGCCCAAAGGGAACCTCTGCTAACAACTTTTGCGCTAACTCAGTGGACGATAAACAGGCTTCGCTCAGCTTCCAAGGGAGCGGGATATGCCTCTGGCAGCTATCGGCCGAAATGATTGAAGGAAACCAGCTCTTAGCTCGGTGACCATCGGCAGCGGCGACCGACTCTGGCGACATAACCTCAACATCGACAACCGGGCATGATATTATGGGACACTGGATGGAACGCCACTTCATGGCCTCCGTCCGGTACATTGATCGCAGTCGATTTGTTGAGGCCGCGGTTCGGCCTCGCTATTTTTCCTAACGTGTTTGTATCTCGTTCTTCGATGTATCTTGGGATTCACGACTTCACGCATGGCTCGGGTAAACTCTCGAATGGTTAAAGAATTGTTTGGTACTGGAATTGTCCCTTTGGGGCATTTTCTGGTGCGGACATTCTTGCCGTTGAGGACCTTACCTGAACGGCATGTCCGGCACTCCTCTCGTCTTAGGTGTGCCAGACCTGCGGGTTTCGCTGCTCGCAATCCGAGGCGATGTTGCGCTTCGGGATGGCGGAACCAGGGGTCGCCTGCGTGACAAGTTGCCCTGGATGATAAAAACGGGCCATTACCTTAAAACGACCGACGTCAAGGTTTTGGTTCTGTATTTCATCGATGCGGTACAACTGCGTTGCTACAGAGCAGGCATTTCTTTATTCTTTATCTTTTCCTTCTGCTTTTATTATCGCTTGTTCATGTTTGATGGAACTTTTTTCCTCTTCCAGCTTTTGATTCTTGTTCTCGAACGCCGGGGCCGGCTTCTGGGGAGGTTAATTGGGGGGTTGACGAAGTCGGGGGTGGCGGATGGAGAATGGATTGAAGTTTTCCTCGATACTTGCAATTACTCAACGACTTGTGCCATGGGAGAGCTGCCTGCGCCTGCACCCAGGGCCTGGGAGTGACAGCTAATATTGGTTGCGGGTCGTTGGAGGACGGGAAGACTGGATCGTTTGAAGTTTTAGCTGGGCCTTGAACTATCAAGGCGTATCTTTCGATGGTGATGGTGCGTGGAGGAATGGCTGTCTCTGTTTCGTGGCAATTGTCACGACGGTGCAGCCGTGGTTATGGACAGCGCAGGTGCACACGAGATTATAGGCAATGGGCAAGGGTCTGGGGGATCTGCAGTTCGAAGTAGGCCATCCAATCATTCTCTAGTTACGCATGCGTTGGAACGTTTGACCTACTCCTTCATTCGGTCATTACACAATTTAGGTAGTCTGCAATTCAGTGTGTTTGTTTTTCGGAAACTATGTGGTTGCGATATGTAGCATGTGACTTTAACCCAACGTTGAGAATACGAGGGGTGGTAAGACGGGCTTTGCTGGTGAAGGGTTACCTCGATGATACGTCCAAGAGCAACTGCGATACTCTTGGACAAGGGCGAAAGGTATCTATGTGTACCGAGGTATGCAAGACGTCAGCGATTCCAAAGTGCAGTTTATTGGGATATGCATCCCCAACAATATGACGTTGGAGCACGGGTGTGGCTGTGCCCTCTCGAGTCAACTCGGTAGGCGAACGAATCAGCCTATGTCGATTGCGTGGAGGGCGGAATCCTTGCAGTTCGTTGTGTGGGAATTGCAATGGAATCTGTCCGTATCGAGGCAGCCCAGTCCAGGGCAGAAGTGGAGTTGGGATGAATGGAGGCTGGTGACGAGGCGGCCTTGTTAGGCAAAGGTCGAGGCAGAATGGGGACTATGGAGCTGCTTTAGGACTTGGAGACAGGTACATGGATATCTAGAGAGGCAGCTAAGGCGGATAGCTTGTAGCTTGTAGGGGCTAGGGGGCCTAGAGGCTAGATAGGCACCGCCTGAAAGGGGGGCTCTTTGAGGCCCGATGGGTGCGCGTGAGCAGTGACATGGGGATCAAGGCATTGGTCACATGGAGTGGGGCATGTTACCGCGAGGGGCACCACCCATCGAAGCGCATCAAGAGGAGAAAGGGCATGGGGCTCTGGGGCTCCGCAGGTCCGCAACATGGGTAGTTTTTGGGGGAGTTGAAACTAGATGGAGATGTTGAGCGCATAGCTGATTTAGTTTGGCCGAAAAGGCATCCATTTGCATGAATCTCGGGGAGGGGACGGCAGCGAACCAGATGCGGCATTAGTTCGCATCGCAGGCAGGTCTCTCTCTCTCTCTCTCTCTCTCTCTCTCTGGTGGCGGTCAATAGGGTGAGGCTGTATTCGGAGCTAGCCGCGTATAAACAGACAAAAGAAGAAAAAGAAGCAAGTACTAAAACAACAAATAGTGGCGAGCGGCGGCGGGGATGGATGGACTTGGGGTGTGGAGAGCGTTAAGGTCAATATCTCGGGAGGGAGGGAGCATCTGGGCGGGGGAGTGAGGGGCAGACGGAATACATATGCGAATGGATGTAGGCAGAGAGGTATGTGTATATATAAAACATTTATATATATACATGTGTACATCTGGGAATGTCATCATCATCAGGAAAAACAAGATTAAACCAAACGCACGCACGCACACACACAGGTAAAAACAAAACAGCGATCCATGGTTGATGCATGACAGGAGGACCCTCGTGGATGCAGGTGAGCTATCAAGTCTCACACCCACAGCCAGTGCTACCGTCATCGCATCAGCGCCGGCTCAGCCGTCTCACAGGCTCAGGCTTGCTGACGGGTTTAAAAGGATTAAACTCACGACCATTTGGCGATTGTCCCGGACCCCTATTGCGCTGCAGCTGTACGACGTTGTGTTAAGCTAAGCTGTAAGTGTAGTGAAGTGACATGGCCCACGTCCAAGCCCATGCTCAAGCCTAATAATGACCAGAAGCAGCAATTCCCGACCAGTTCGTCGGCGATTGAGAGAGCAGGCGCAGGGAAGAGAAGAGAGAGAAAAAGGCTAACCCAGACAGGCCGAGGTCGGGAGAAAAAAAGGAAGGGACCAAAAAACTCTTGATTTTTTAGACTTCTTTTTTTCTTTTCTTTTTCCTCCTTCTCGTGCTGGTGTTGGACAGACCAGGCCATCCACGACCATCCACAACAACCAACCGGCGTGGAGCAGGGGCGGAACACAGACCACACACAACACACACACTCTCGCTCCCTCTCTTGCTCGCACACACACACACACCTAATATCACAAGCCCGGCTTCTTCCCCCCCCATCGTCCCATTCCCGTTTGGGTCTCAATTTATCCACTCGCCCATCGCTCACACGAGACGACGGAGCGTGATCGACTTGCACCCCACACCCGTCCCGGTGCTTCACGGCCATAGCCTCGCCTCGACTCTGCACATTCACCACACACACCACACAGCCTCTGTGATTGCGTGAGTGCGTCGTTGTGCCGTGGCCCTTTAAAAACACGAGGCGAGCTGTTCGAGGCCGCTTTGCATGGGTCTCAGCCGCTCTCTTTCCCCCAAAGACCAAAGAAACCTCTCCCACGACGACCGTTCTCCACGACCACCACCCCGTCCTGCCTCCCAGACTAACAAGCCCGAACAAAGCCAAGCTCGCTCCTCACGCTACGCACGCACGCACGCACATGTCAACGAACTCCTCGATACGCGCATAGTCCCAGCTCCATCATGACGCCCGTCTCCGCATCCCTCGACCTGCTGGTCCTCACCTTCAACTGCGCAAAGACGCTCGTCAGCGTCCCCGTCTTTGCTCACCATGTGCAGACCGCTCTGGCCCAGAATGCATCGGGTTTGCCCGACGTCGTTGTCCTGTAAGCCGCGAATCCCTCCGCTCCATGCCATGCCATGCCATCATCGCCTTTGCAAAAAGGAAAAAAAAAGAAGAGGAGGGGTAAGGGACGAAAAAAAATGGGAATAAAGCAAAACGACATGGGGTGAAACAAAAAAAAAAATAACCTACATTCAACTTTGTCCAGCTCCCCATGGCGCCCAGCCGAAGAAAAGCTCTCCGTCAAGATGCCCTGCTCCGCACTTCATGGGAGGAGTAGCTCACCTATATAACCCTTCCCTCCTCTTTGGGGGGGCGTGAGATATGGTGTCCCATCGGGAGCGCGATGCTGATTCGTGTGCTACATGCAGCTCCCTACAGGAAGTCGCCCCGCTGAGCTACTGCTTCATCGGCGGATACTTCTTGAACCCCTACCTATCACGCTTCCAAGAGGCCGTTAACCTCGCCGCCCAGAAGCAGCTCGACCGCGAGGCCCTCGACAGGCCCGAAGCCGACTCCGCGGCCGCCGACCCGGCCGCCTCGCAGCCCGCCAAGCAGCCGCCCTACACGCTCCTCCGGGCCAACAATGTCGGATACACGGCCATTCTCCTCTTTGCGCGCGATCCCGCCAGGTTACACAACATCCAGGAGGCCGAGGTGGGCTTTGGCGCCGCCGACATGGGCAACAAGGGCGCCGTGGGGCTGCGCATGTTGTACGAGGCCGCCGGCAGCGGCCAGTCGACGGAACTGACGTTTGTGGCGACGCACCTGGCCGCCATGGAGTGGAATCTGCCCCGGCGCAACGCCAATTGGGCTGCCATCATGCGCGGCATGGCCTTTGAGAACCCCGAGGCCGTCGTCACCAACTTCCGGACCTCGTCCATGCCGACAACCCCGTCGGCTGAGGACCGGGATGAGCAGGTCGGCCTCCTGTACGACGAGCACCACGCCCAGCAGACCCGCCTCCAGCAGCAGCTTCACAACATCTCCGTCTACAAGCCCTCGTCGCACCTCTTCGTGGCCGGCGACCTCAACTACCGCATCTCCACCACCTCGCCGCCGCCGACGGCCGCCTTCCCCAGCCTTGATCCGGAGTCGCAAAACCACTACCCGCGCTTCTTCACCCTCGACCAGCTCACCCGCGAGCGCAAGGCGGGTCGAACCCTCCACGGCCTCGAGGAGGACGAGGTGCGCTTCCCGCCCACGTACAAGTACGAGGTGCAGCCGGCGGAGGAGACCAACGACGGCCTGGAGCTCGAGGTGCCGTGGAAATTTGCCCCTCATCGCTATCCCAGCTGGACCGACCGCATCCTCTACCTGGACGTGCCCTCGTGGATCAAGGGCAAGGGTGGCGACGACGCCCAGAAGCCCCGCATGAACATCCGTGCTTACGATGCTCTGCCCCTCCTCCGCTCCAGTGACCACCGCCCTGTCTTCCTACGGGTCGACGTGCCTCTGATTGACCCAAAGGATCTCGCTCCACCGCCCGAGCTTGTCGAGTCCAACTCCGCCGCCGTGATTGACCCACGCGTCCGTCTGCCCATTGAGATTGACCCAGAGGCTTGGGAGCGCCGAGCCGCCGCCCGGCGCAAGGAGGTCATGGCCGGCTGGAGCATGTTCCTCTGGAGCACGAGGCAGGGAGCCTGGATCCTCACCACGCTCCTGACGCTCAGTGTCGGAACCTATTGGCTCTATCGCGGCCTGTGATGTCGCTGCTTTTTGCCGGCGTATTCTCCTTCTTCCCCCCGATGATTGTCTATGCTTCATGACTACGACCAAATTATGCACAAACATGCGCACCCTTTTTATAGTTTACTTTTTTCAGATCATGTCTACTTTGGTCCTTATTATAGGCGTTCTTGATACTCCCTCCTTTAAAAAATTTCTCCCTTGAGCGATATGACTTGGTCTTGCCTTTTTTTCTTCTTCCTCACTAGGCTTTTCGTCGTTCTATTTGCTTCTGCTTATCCCTTGGCTTCCTCAACTTTTACGGCCCACCCCTTTTTTTTTTTATATATATCTACTAGAGTCCTACGGTGTAGGCGAAACGGAACTTTTTTTGTTCATGTTATTGCTAAGTGGAGATGACGATTACTTTCTCCCGATACCTCTCTGCTTTATGCGTTTATTTTTTTTATTCATTCTCCAATTCTCCTTGTTTGTCCTTCTTCAAGCACGCTCCCTACCACTTTATGATGGGATGGAATTCAGGGCTGTGCCGAGGAACAGGTTATTACGAGAAAGGGAAAGTTATTTAGACATCACTGTTCCTCTGGGAAATAATGAACTTCGGTTCCACCAAAAAAATAAAAAGCATTTCAGTGCACACCCATTATCCATGTATAAAAGAGAGACACTCTTTTGCGTGTCGGTAAAAAAAGCTTTGTGAGACTACATGCTATAGCTAAGAAACTTGTTCAGCGTGAGAATGAGACCGGAGAGCCTATTGCCTTCCGATATGCTACCTACTTTTTTTCGTAGCGCTGCTGCTGCTGCTATGATGTCATGGTTTTTGGTTTCCTCTTCTTATAAGTTGCGAATCGGGTTTCACTACCGGATCCTTTTTTTTTTAAAAAAAAAAAAAATGTGCGAAAAAAAAAGTTACAGTACAAAAAATGTATAGATCAAGGAAGCTAATAATGCCGAGAGGCTCTTCCTTTGTCAATCCTATATACGCCGCTTTAAAACCCCCCAACCTGTAATAAGGAAAGAGAAAACCCGCAAATCAAAGGCTTCCGTATCAAATCAAAGGCCTGCAAGAAGCTAATAAAAAAAAGAAAAAAGAGCATCAAATCGTTGTCGTTTCTGGTGTTCGTGAGACCATTCTCCTCCCCCTTGATTTCAAGGGCGAGGGGGGCCAATTGGTTTGGTAGATGAAAACGTATGTGTCGGTTGCATGTACAAACATTGCATAAAGGGGACTTTGTTATACAATTGAGTTGGTAAATGCATTGCAAGGTCCAGCTCGGCCGAGAAAGCCAAATTGGCTCTTTGTGATTAGCCGTTGACCACATGGGAAACGTTACTGAAACATTTTCCCCTCGAAAAAAAAAATAATTCAGTTTCGTATCCCCCCTCAAATCTCCGTTGATGTTTATTTTTATTTTTTAAATCTTTTTTTGATCAAAAGTCTTTAAAATATTGGTCATACTTTTGCGCCATGTCTGGGCCATAGGGCTCTCTCCGGCCGTCATCCTCTGGGTAGACGTCAAAGCATTGAGCATCACCGGGATAGCGAATGGGAGGTAGAATGGGGCCCTGGACCCGGCGGCTTAGTATATCATCCCAGTTGGTGTTGCGGAAGAATGGGTGAGACTTGACGCGCGCAGCACCGCCGCTGATGTTACCGAGGCGGCGCGAGCGATCGACGGTGCAGAGCGAGCGGATGAGGTCCTTGGCGTCTTCGGAGAGGGGGGGGTCTTGGGGAAAGACAACGGGCTTCTCCAGGATTCTGCGGGTTTCAGGTAAGACTCCGTGTTAGTGGTGGTGTGGGGGGAGGCCATGCTTACTGCTTGTAGATCTCGATGGGGTTTTGATGCCAGAATGGCGGGTAACCGGTCAGGAACTCGTACACCAAGATGCCCAGCGCCCACCAGTCAACGGCGCCTGTGTGGCCCTTGTTCTGGATGACCTCGGGGGCCAGATACTCGGGTGTGCCGCAGAGCGTGTACGTCTCGGCAGCTTCGTTGTCATCACGGCAGCCCAGGCGCTTGGCGAAGCCAAAGTCGACGAGCTTGATGTGACCATCCGCATCCAGCAGCAAGTTCTCAGGCTTGAGGTCGCGGTAGGCGATGCCGCCCTGCTGCTCGTGAAGAAATTCTAGCACGAGGACGATTTCGGCGGCGTAAAAGCGGGCAACGTGCTCCTCGAAGCGGCGCAGCTTGCGGAGGTAGGTGAAAAGCTCTCCGCCGGGGACGTAGTCGAGGAGCATGTACAATGAGTCGTGATCGGAGAAGGAGGCGAGGAGGCGGGTGATGAAAGGGTGGCCGGCGACGTCAGAGAGGATGGAGCGCTCGTGGCGAACGTGGTCGATCTGCTTAAGACGGATAACCTCGGGTTTGCGCAAAATCTTGAGGGCGTATACTTCGGGGTTCAGCTGGTGGTCGAGTGGAATGTGGGCGGACGAGGCGGGGCGGACGAGGCATACTCGCGCAAAGGTGCCTGCAGCTTTTGTTAGGCGACAAACTGCGCAACACGGACAAGATTCGCAAGGCCAATGGCTGGGTCAGTACAAACCTGTTCCCAATGTGCGCACCCGGCGAAAGTCGCTGAGCCGGAACTTGACGCCGTCAGAGGGCACTGGCACGGGAGGCTCGCCGGGTCGGAGGTCGCGGGACCCCGCGCTGGCCGCGGGTGTGGATGCGGCGGCGGCATCGTGGGGGAGCGACGCCGGAGCGGGGATGCCTGTCGACGAGGGGAGGTTGGTGGCCTGTGAGTGCGCAACGGTGGCAGCCATTGTCGGGTCGGTGGGTGAGATTGCGGGCGAGCGAGCAGGACGGGAGAGAGACAAAGTATCTCAGGTGTTTGAGCCGAGTTGGAATCAACCGGGAAAAGAGAGAGAGGGAGAGGAAGAAAAAAAAGTCTTAGTTTAGGCGTTGGGCCATGGCCACTCAACCAATGCGACCAGGGGATCTAGCAAACAATAAATCTGGAGGAGGGCGCGGCAGGCCTATGCGGTTTTGGTTGCAGACGTCTTAGCCGTACGTGACAAGGTGACGTTGAATGGGGGCGTGGGCTAGGAGAGGGGTGCGGGTGCTGCGGCGTGCCTATCAAATGTGGTTGGTTTTCGATCAAGTAATAGAGCGCATGAGGCGAGTCAATGGTAGTCAGCACTCGGTAAGCAGGCAGCGGGAATGATGAAGAGGTGCGTCAGGGGTGGTTTTGGAGAGGAAGAGAGAAAGGTAAGAGGAGAAAAAAGTAGAAGATGAAAGAGGAATGTGAATCACGTCTCCGTCAGCGGCGGGGGGGAGGAGGAAGCGGGAGCAGCATGTGCGTGACTGAAGAAGAAACGAAGCGGGAGGAAGCGACGGGAAGATTAGGAGCTACGAGATTTGACAATGATGAATGATGGACGGACGATGATGGAACTAGGCCAACTCAAGACAAGCCCGCTTTCTCCACGCGAGCGCAGCGCTGAAGAAAGAATGAGGAGACAACAAGGGGAAGGACGACGAGGCTGTTCTGCTTGGCTACGCACTCCGCAGAGCTATCCACAGGTGCAGAGGCAAATGGCAAACGGCAAACGGGGGAGGGGGGCACGCGGACAGGCGGCATGCAAGCCGAGAGGGAAAGGCAGAGACAAGGGCACCGAGACAAGGCAGTGGAGAAACCCGGGAGGCGGGTAAGGGTTCTGCTGCGATTGAATTGAAAGCGAACGGCTACGTACGAGAGACTTGCACAACGAGGTTTAAAGGAGAGACAGTATGACGCAAATGTGGCGGGGGTGGTGCTGCCAACGGGGACTGAAGCGAGGAGGAGAGTGGAGTAGATGAAAAATGACGCCCGCCTTTTCTGCTTCGGCCGGTGTAAGTTGGTTGCCAATGCCATTGATTGGCCTTTGCTCTGCAACAAGTCCAGCCTCCCGGTTCCCCTTTATTATCGCCTGCATTAACAGCCAGGCTCCGTGCTCTCTGCCCAGCGGCCTGTTGCTGCTTTCCCTTCATTTTCCTTTTCTCGCAACAGGTGGACGCATCGGGACAAGGTGCAACCGTTTCCGTTTCACAAAGCTTTTGCTCTCCTGAGGCGAAATACTGTGGACTCCGGCAGTGGAGGGGGGCGGGGGGCGCGGCGCCCCGACTTGCTTAGGGTCCCGACTCAGGATACCCCCGGTTCGGTCCTCCTCCGAACCTCCCCCCATCAACAGGGATCAGCCAGCTTCGCACGCGCAACTCCACGTGAACATGTCATGGACAAGAGCCGGACACAACTGGGCCCAGACTCGGGAGCCCAGTCTTCATACCGCCTCAAGATCACGGCTGCCCCCAAACCCTTGATGCTTGTTGCTTCGCTCGCCCTGGGTACAACTTTGGGGGGAGAAAGGGAAAAAACCAACCTCGTTCTGTCTTCTTGTATGCCATTACCCAACTAATAGATCCCACGGAATTCCTAATCCAGACTTGCAGATAAGTCGCTGATGGCATGCATGCATTATCGACAAAGCAGAACCCCTCGGCCCACACCCCCCCTCCTCCTCCTCCTCTCCGTCCGATCCAACCCCGATGGGTCGGCCTCAAACCTCACCACTCCACGCCTTCAGCTCCTGCTGTCTCTGGCGTCATATGGCCCAGCGCTATCTGCGAGGCTGATGTTTCTTTGGGGGTTGCCATGAGCGATGCAACCAACCTCTCAGGCCAGAAAAGCACCGCCCAATTCGTGCCACACCTCCTCCAGTGCCCTGCCCCCCCACGCTTCAGGGCGTTCCCGGCCCGACTGGTGCGTCCCTTTCCCGCATACCTCCTGTAGTATGCCATGGTCACGGTTAGCTGTTTAGTTGGAAGAGGGGAGGGGTCCAGCCCGAGGGTCTTGGAAATACCCAAATGGGGTGAGACATATGGGGGAGGGGGCTCATGCACTTGGGCGCCGCCCTATTTTGCTTTACCATACCTGTGGGAATTGCACCACATGTGACCTGACGATGGGGGCAAATTCTTTTAGCTACATCTAGTTGATTGCCCCCGTGGAATGTCCTGACCGCCTCCCCGCTGATTTTGAACTTTGAGGCACTGAAAAAAAAAAAAATCTGACAAAAGTCATATGAGCATTTCTCAACTAACACCAAAGAGCGAACAGGGTAGAGGCCTGAAGCTGGTACAGTCCGGAGGTGATGACGGGTTAAAAAGAAGCAACTCCTACAAGTTCTGTGGTCGTATGCGGCTTAGGTTATAAGCTAGTTGCAATGTTCCACCAGTGGTCAAACAACTACGCAGAGACACATGGCATGACACAGCATGGCACCTCGATGCTTACACCCTGTGGTTGGGAAACCCATCGTTCAGTCACATGCACAAATATTAGACTACGGATCGGATGCATGCCAAGATTGTAAGTATCCAGCATGCAAACGCTTAAAATGGGTCATTTGAACCCATTTCCATGATATTGGTTCCTAGACGAAACCCTGCAGCCACACATATCGACCACTCCTTCCAAGCCCTGCAGTGTTTATGAGCACTATTATAAAGAAAGGCTGGTGCCGATGTGTGTCAAATATATCATGTCGGCCCGATGGCAGATCAAAGATATATCATCTTGAACAATAATCCCGGCGCGGAACGCAGGTTCCCGTGGGCTACGAAAACCTAAGTTTTCAGCTATTTCTGCTTCACCGCCTGTCATTAGCTTCTGGAAGGAGTTGGGTTCATCGTCAGGCACTAGCTTCAGAACGGAAACTAGCTCGCCACCAGGTCTGACTTGACTCAACCGCTCACTTCCCAACAAATATGTGATCTGAAGAAACTCGAGCATTTTCTCGGCTTTTCTAATATGATTTCAATGGCTAGCAATCCATGTGATCATCTACAGAATAGTCGCATCCCAACTCGCAACCTACCCATTTTCGATGCTGTGTCGGAAGCAGTGCAGTTACGTACAACCATCACCTTTGCGGTTGTTGCATTTGTGAGCGAGTCAGCTGGGCATTCAATTCACTGATGCTTCCAGCATAGGTCTTGGTCTGACTCGTTGCAAAAGTAAAACCAGCACGTTTGATTCAAATAGTGCAGTGCAACATGTTGCCGCGCAACTAGAGCGATTTTTTTGTTTAAATTCAACCTATACACCACGAACATAGTCTAGGCGGGCGTTTTTTACAATGGACATGCCATAGAACAACATCCCCAAGCGTCAAGAGGTCCAATTGCACTTGAACGATAGGCAACTAACTATTGGACAAAAAAATTGCAAGAGAAAAGAAAAAGAAAAAGAGAACCCTATCGTAGGGGTAATGTATCATTAGGTAATGTTTATATTGCTTTTCTGTGAATTAAAATTTCGTGTTCACTTCTGTGGCCTCGTTTCAAAACAGTCAACCACCAAACTGTAGCCAATGGGCTCCTCAAACATCACTGGTAGTGTGATTTCAAAGCAACTTGACTAGCAAATACTCAAAGTTGTTTTAATTCAGGTGGAACGGAAAAATTCTGCTCTTAAGGTTTGCATCGCGTGTCCAGTATACCATCTTGCCGGGTGCAAATCACACTCTAGGCCACCCTATAGCAGAGTGCCGTATCTGTTTTATCACCCTCCAGGTGACTATTGCGACGGTCTCCTAAATTTTTGTAGTTAGCCATCTCCGATAATACACGCAACTAGAGCTTCAAGTCCTGCTCGTGGTAAAAAGAAATTGATTTCTTCTCAACATCCTCTTCCGCTCCCCTGAACACGCCATCAGGAACAGCATGGGCAAATACTCCCGCCACGCATACACCTACAAGGATACACGCACCCATCATACCACTGAACCGCATTTTGAAGTGCAGCCTTGTTCTATATCCAAATTTGCGAATCGATTCTTACTTACAACTCGCAACTCGGCATCACATCTACAACGGTTCCTAAATTTCGTAGGAAGCCTAGATCCGATGGCAATAGCATAGAGCTCGATCTCATCGTAATGGAACTCCACCCAGGGTGCACTAGTGCTTCCTCATTCTTGCTTAGAACCCCACGTTCCCTTACTCTTGAGGCAGTGTTCCCCTCTATGGCTACGTCAAGAGGTTACCGATGAGATCACCGAAACTGACATCATCGACAGAGAAAGTCACGGCAACTTCATGAGCTGCCTGGAGGTCCAATCAGCTGCCCACACTGCTTCCAGGGGCGAGAACAGCACAGTGGGTCCGCTGCTACACCCATATCGTGGCGGTTCGGCCGCGATCACACGGGAAGTGGGCTGGGTGCGGCTCATTCTTGGTTCGATATAGTCTAGACCTCTGGGGTGAAAGAAAATGTGGAGGATGAAAAAAGGATAAGGGGAGCGTTAGATGAGATAGTCACGAGGAAGCCGGGATTGTGGAGGATACTAATCATACAATATTGCAAGGTAGCATGAATTAAACCATGCTGGCTGGACAAGACAGGCCAATAAATGGCTTTATTTGTTCCCGCCTCCGCTCCGCGTATATGCGCTCTTCGGCTTTTTCTTACGCGTCCCAGAAAAAACGCAGAGTAGAATGATCATTTTTCAATCTGCCTTGGTCCGTGAGCGATGTGTAAACTTTATCCATCTTGAAACGATGAAGGCGGGTTGGCTGGCAGTTTGCCGAAGTGCAACTTTGAACGTTTTATTTTGGCCCCGCGTGATTGGATGTCTGTTTTCACGAGTGGGTGCTTCAATTGATGTGCAGCTCAGCACCACACCACGGGCGCAAAACCCGCCGACTCAATTACCGTAATTAAGCTGTCAAGGTATATGTGATGATTTAAAATCATGTGACGGGGTCAGATACGAACGAGCTGCGGTCCAATGCTCGTATTTGACGGAATTGGTAAGCTGCGTCGGTCTGGACGCCGAGCTTACGCACTCACATATCAAGCTCAGTCCCAGCTCCAAAATCCAAATTCGGACTATCAGGCTGGTGGTCACCGTGATGCAAACAGGCAAGATTCCGGGTGCGATAATCGTGTCTCGGAGTCATCTGGCCAACCGGCAACGGTCCGGGGCTGACAGGGAGCCGTTTCAAGTGCGACTCTGTGGACAGGAATGGGCAATTGGATTTTGGACGGGGTGCCCGTTACGGCCGACAATTCCATCCTATTTCCCGATGATCATATGTGGATCGATGTGCAAATAGCCTTTGTACCAAGATGCATTTAGATTCGCCTCAAACTTCCCGCCCAGCTTGCCCGTGCACGCAAATCTGCCGTATCGAGCAGCTTTATCAAGACACACGGGAGCGGAAACGGGGAGCGAAAACAGATGCGAGGGCTGACATGATGACTGCTACAGGGTAGGCGAGCAAGCTGAGGAGGGGTTCGAGAGGAGTCAGAGGGTCAGAGAGCAGAGAGAGAGGCCCCCTCAGGCCCAGGCCTCAAGCCACCCAGGCGCCACAGTCAGCTTTTGAGACAACGGGGGCCCATGGCAGGCGCTGGACGCTGAGCAGTGGCGCTATGCCCTGTAGAAAAGCACCCTTTAGGCCCCGACGGCCCCTAGGCTGCGGAACGCACTAGGAGGTTGCCTCCACAGCGAGAGCGAGCTACCGCCAAGGAAGCTCCGGCTCCACCGCCCACCATGCTCCTTCACTACCGACGTATGCCTGGGTCCCATAGTCAGCCCGCCTCTTCTCACCTCGTGCAGCAGTGCAGCGCAGCTGGCAGCCAGATACTGCCAACGAGCTCCTCTCCTTCTCCATCTTGAAACCTTGACTTTTCCCCTTGTAGAACCAACCAAAGCCGCTTCTCCCTTCTCGACTGCGTCTTGTCTTCTTTTTTTCTCACCCTCTTCTTGATCCAGTCCTTCTTCCCCTCCTCGACCTTCGAACCGCCCCGACCCCGACGCCAGCGTTTAGCCACACCATCTCCTCCGCCCTTGCATCTCGTGTGCCGCCTGCCCCGACCTCCCCTCTCGTCATGCGCCGCGGCCGCTGACCGAAGCCATGTTCTCCAACCTGACGAACATCGTGCAAAAGGCCCAGCAGTTCATCGACCCGACCCAGGGACTCAATCTGTCCAGTTCTGACCGGAACCCCTCCAAGGCCTCGCTGTTCCAGAGCCAATTCCGCCTCCCCGCCTCGCAGACGCCCCTCTACGAGATCAATGCCGAGCTGACGATCCCGCCCTCCAACGCCACGCATGGCGACAAGGACCACGATAGAGGTTGGCGTTACGCCGGAAAGCTGCATCTCTCCGAGCAGTTCATGTGCTTCTCGACAACCCCCACAAGCTTCCTGCAATCCGCCAGCACCTCGACATCTTCCGCCTTCACCGGCCAGACGCATGGTGGGGGTCCCAGCGGAAACGGCTTCACTTTCCCGCTGTGCGCGATCCGGCGAGTCGAGCGGCTGAATAGCCAGAATTTCCAGGTAAGGATCCTTCCCATCTGGGTTTGTGTTTCATATCTCTGACCCTCTTTGGTCTAGTTTGCGCTTGCTATCACGACATGGAATGGACTGCTCAGCGACAGCCCCAAGGATAAAGACAATAAAGACAAGAAGGACCTTCGGGAGCAGCGCATCACAATACACCTGGCTGGTACCAGGCAGGGCTGCGAACGCTTTTGCGATGGTCTGAAAAAGGGACTCCGGGCTGGCGTTGGCAACGTCTCCAAGCTGCGACGGGTCGTGGCAGAGTGCTACTCCGAATACCTTTTGCGTCCTGACGAGAAGAAGAATGCCAGCCCGCCCGATGCCGGCCTGGGCATGCTTTTCCGATATCCTGGCGATGCCAAGAAGCTTAGAGATAGGGCCAAGATGAGGCTCTGGGCCGAATATCTGCGCGACAACGGGAGGAATTTTACTCTTCTCAGGCAGCCCACCTTCCACAAGCTCATCCGAGTTGGTTTGCCCAACAGACTCCGTGGCGAGATGTGGGAGGTGACGTCTGGTTCCATCTACTTGCGACTGGAGAACCCTACTCAGTATATGGATACCTTGGCCAAGTTCGAGGGCCAGGAATCGCTCGCTATTGACGAGATTGAGAAGGATCTCAACCGTAGTCTGCCGGAATACCCAGGATTTCAAAGCGAGGAGGGTATTGGTCGATTGCGCCGGGTTTTGACGGCGTACAGCTGGGTCAATGCCGATGTGGGATACTGCCAGGCCATGAACATTGTTGTGGCCGCACTTCTCATTTACATGTCTGAAGCTCAGGCCTTCTTCCTCCTCTCAGCCCTCTGCGACCGCCTCGTTCCGGGCTACTACTCGACAACCATGTACGGAACCTTGCTGGATCAGAAGGTCTTTGAATCGCTCGTCGAGAGGACAATGCCGATTCTGTGGGAGCACCTCGTTAAGAGCGATGTCCAGCTGTCAGTTGTGTCTCTGCCTTGGTTCCTTTCCCTCTACATCAACTCGATGCCTCTTGTTTTCGCTTTCCGTGTATTAGATGTATTTTTTGTGGAGGGTCCAAAAGTTTTGTTCCAGGTTGGCCTGGCTATTCTGCGAATCAACGGCGAGGAGCTTCTGGATGCTCCGGATGACGGTGCTTTCATCTCTGTCCTCAAGGGGTACTTTGCGCGGCTGGATGAGTCCGCACATCCCAAATCAGAGAACCCCAAGCTCCGTGCAGTCACAAGATTCCAGGAGCTCATGGTGGTGGCATTCAAGGAGTTTTCCGGCATTACTCACAGCAGCATTACCGAGCTAAGGCTCAAGAACAAGGACGCTGTTCTCAATAACATTGAGAGCTTTGCCAAGAGGACCGCAATCCGCAACCTCGGCCCTGATAGCAAGCTGCTTAGCACAGATGAAGTTGGATCGTTGTATGACCGTTTCTACAATATTCTTTACGAGAGACAGCAACGCGACAGGATGATTCAAGAGGAGAAGCTGCGACGAGCCAGGATAAGCAGGGCTCGTGCCTCGGAGCTTTTTGCGAGCCAGCAACAGCACAACGAGGTTGAGAAGGGTCGTGTCGGTCTAGGTCCAAGCACGAGCTTGATGGACTATGATGCTTTCCGGGAGTTCTTGGCCAGCATGTCGAAGTGGGCCATTTCCGATTCCCCAGCAAGCGACAGACAATCCATGTTCAACAGCGCAAGACGACCTTCCGAGCTCTTGTCCCCCTGGGGACCGGGACCAGAACCCGCAGACCACGAATTCTTGAAGCGTCTGTTCAAGAAGTGGGATGTCGGAGGAACGGAGGCGCTTACTCTCCAAAATGTTGTTACGGGTCTGGCACACATCAGAGGCAGGCGAGACATTATGGGTACCATCACATATTTCTTCGAGCTTTACGATGATGACAGCGACGGGTTGGTGGACCGCGAGGCCATCTTGCACATGTCTGAGGCTCTGCTGTTCCTCTCACGTCGTGGTTTGGAAGGATCGCTTTCCCCTAGCGCCTCGACCCCGACTCTGGATGTAGAAACTCCTGCTCCAAACGAGTCTCAGAACAGCCTGCCCCCTGGAATTTCGAATAACGAGCGGTTCTTGGGCAGCGTCAGTGCTTTCATTCGGCGGTGCTTTGAGTACGCTGACCCGGCCAATGACCCGGCCGCACAAACTCCCAAGAGCGATGGTCCGGATGGCGATGCTTTTGCAATTGGTGATGATGAGGATGAGGATGATGAAGAAGACCTGTTGGGTCTTGAGTCGCCTACAGGATCACCTACAAGAGCAAAGAAACCCGAATTCCCGTCTAGTTCTGGCGGAGATGTCGCCTCGAGACGTCGGGTTTCCAAAGCCAAATCCGAGGCAGCCAATGCGGCTCTCGACCCCGCCCACCCTCTCCAACTCTCGCTGCCGACGTTCAGGATGGTTGTCCTAGCTGATGAGCTATTAGAGCAATTCTTTGAATCGTCATTCCCGGCATCCTTCCACATCATTGAAGGATTGCCCAACAACACTCCTTCCTCATCGACGCCATCCCTTACGACCTTTTCTAGCCTCGGTTTCGGATCTCGACCGCCGCCGACTTCTCCTGCTATCGGTGGACCTGGCGGAGCCGGTCGCGGACTCCGAGGAGTTTTGGACAATATTGTCACAGATGGCATGCGCGTGGCAACCGAAGTCCGAAGACGTATGGAAGAAGCGCAGAAGGAGCTGGAAAAGAACGCACTGCCTGGACAAAGGCAAGATGATGATGACGACGACGACGATATCGGGGTCGAGATTGGCGTGAGAAAGGGACCCGCCGGTTCCAGCACAGATATCGAGCGGCGGTCTGTCAGGAGTTCGGACAGAGACTTGCTAGATGGAGCAGATGCGTCGGCGGGTGCGTCGTCGAAAGCTCCAGAACCAAACTTATTGGATGTAGATCCAGGCCAGGGACGACGCGCCAGCGGCACAGCAACTCACGTGCCGGGAGTAGTCGAGTTTGAAGGTTGAGCAAGTGAAATTATGTAGCACGGGGCGGAGATGACGTGAAAAGAGCATGTAAATCAACACAATAAATGTAGACGGGTGGGATACGGTGGCTGGAGTCATGTAAGAGAATCATTGGATGGAATAACGGCCTATTGCCAAATCAAACCCCAAGATGTGGGCAGAATAAAAAACAAAAAAGATGCATCACATCGTGTCGATCAACTGGGCAACCTGGTCTTCTTTTGCTTTGTCAGATTGTTTGACCTTGGGTCATGATATCTGGTTGATAGCTTTTTCACCTGGTGCACTGAGGTCACTCAGATTTTATTAACCAGGTTGTTGTGGTCTACTTATTTATACTCGGCTGCTTTAGCCCAATCCAGTCCTCAAATATCATAGCCAGAGTTCTTCATATCAGCGAGGACCTTGTCTATTACTTGGCCTTGGCTATCAATCGACATCATGGCCGCAGCCTCTCTCGCATCAACCCACTCCAGGACCGAGTCCTCCTCCCACTTCTCCTTGGTCCCCTCGGCGGGTTCCCGGGTCGAGTCCCCCCGCGCGGCAAACCAAAATATCATCTTGAAGGCGCCCGTGTAGATGCAAGGGTGAACGCACACCGACGACGGCTCGCAGTTGAGCACCGTGTCCGTGACGCCCTGGTCCTCCCCTGGATCGAGATGTCTGCACTGCTCAGGCGGGAGAGTCGCGCGCGTGGCAACTTTAAGGGGCAGAGCCTCGAACTTCAGGCCCGTCTCCTCGTAAGCCTCGCGCAGGGCCGCAGCGAGCAGGTCCTCGCCCATGTTCTTGCGGCCCTTGGGCAGCTGGACGATGCCGTGAGTTGCATCTCGCAAAATGGCGACCTTGCGGGCCGCTGGGTCGACGGCGACGCAGCCGCACGAGATGAGTATGTGCTGCGAAGGGTAGAAGTCCTGCTTGGTGCGCAGGACGTCGGAGGGGGTGAGGCTGGGGTTTGCTTCGCAGGCGGCCATGATTTTAGCTGTTAAATTAAAATAGGGAGGGTTTGTGGTTCAATGGACGTTGTCATGAGTTTGAAAAAGAGTAGTGTATCTTCCCGTGTATTTGGCGGGATATACATATTTTCAAATCACACATTATGCCAAACGGTGAAGGAGCTTGTGGTGTAGCATGGTCGAATAAAGTGGACGGTCGGTGAGGAGTCATCGCCGACTAGTAGCTGCAGCTGCAGTGCTATATGCTGCATGTCGGAGTTGCGCTGTTCATTCAGCTTGCGAAGGCGTCATTCCTATCGCCAAGTTGGAGCCCTTTCGAGGCTATATCAAACTTATGTTACTAGACCTGTCCTTCTTAGATTAGGCTAGACAGTAGCATTTCCCGCTACTATTTACTCTTAAGGGAAAAATATGTAAAACATGGAGGCATCTACAAGTACACAGACTAGTACTTTAATAATAGGAACAGAGGCATTCATCTATTATATTTACGGTATAATACCAATTCCCATCTGCCAAATTATATACTTTTATTATATATCCTTATTCCAAAAGTATTTCCCGTTCGAACAACACCTTCTCTCAGAACGTGCAAGGCTGGGGCCTCGTGAGCTCATCCTGCAATTTAGGCTCAATCGGTGCCCAGAACCCAAATCTATCCCTTTCGCCTAACCCACAGCCTCGCCAGCCCAACAAGTATTATGGAACCTAAGTACCGCTGCCCTTGCGAGCTCAGCGGAATTTTACTAGGACCCGGTTCTGAGGTCGGGGTTTGTCCAAGGCGGTCAAGCACGACATTGTTCACGGCTTTAGCGAGATCGACCATCAGGCTTTTGCGAGGGGGTTCCTGGGCACGGGTCTCAATAGTAAATGGGGAGGTGAGAGCAATGCTTCACGTATACGTTGAGCAGACAGAAGTCTAAGCCTCCGCGGTGCCATCTTGGTGAGATTTTGTGATGAAGCTGGATGCGCTGGGATTAGGAAATGAATGGTTTGATTGACAACATATTAATTCACTTGCATGGTAGTGCATTTGGCGTGCAGCTACAAATTTTCCTACACCGCAACGGCTCTTTTTACCTTTTTTCTCAAACTTTCCAGATACAGAATCGAGCATGTTCTGATAATGGTGTCACCATCAAGCTTGACGAACCTTTAATCTCTAAAGCAAAAGTAATCCTCAAAGCCTTACAGAGATGATCCTTGGGTATGTACTTATTCAAGTACTGTTTATTCTATTTTGGCTAGAATTACTAAGGCGTGCTGTCTTTTCAGGAGTCTCGTACAGCATATCCAACTACAGCCATTCAAGGGTCGTATTCCAGGCTAAATTGTCTTGCTCCGTTCGCTCACGACCCTAGGCATGGTGCTGCTCAAGTGTTTAATGGGAAGACGGCAATGTCCTGGTATTTATTTCCAACTCATAATAAAAGGCTGACGACCAAAAGAAGGATCAGCGGCACTGTCCGGAGATCAACTATGAACAAAGTGGCCTAGCATTCCCGTGTGTGTTTGTGCTTTTTATCCCTCTGTAAATGTAAACGCAGTGTCTCAAAACGGCTAGTTTTCACTGTCACTCTCTATCAAGCCATGCACAAGATGGTTGATGCGCTCACCAGTCATGTATTATTCTTTACCTGATGCATTATAGAAGCTTCACCCTCAACACACGATCAAGTCAAAAACATTGTAGCAAGATGGACAATTTGGTATTGTCAAAGCCATCGTTTTGTCATCCAAAGTAATGCCAATAGACGCCACACAGTGCCGTTTGAGGCAGCAGAGGATACCTAGAATTGACTCCCCATTTGCATTAGCTCCGTTCAGTCATAATCCCTACATGAGCAGGCATGCTTGTGCATAGAATTAGGCACATATAGCAAGTGCGCAAGGGGCTATTAGGCTTGCTAGGCGCTAGTTAGGCGAGCTGAGCGTAGAGAGTGTACATTTGTGAATGTAGCCATCCATTGTGTCGACAATCACGGTTGCGGATCCGAGCATCACCCACCAGGGTGAGGCAGATCGAAACGAAAACAAAAGCTGAAAAGTTTGGAAATTTCATGATCCGGAAGCTTCGGCAAAACGGGCCCAATGAGCACAAACAACGAGTGTCGCAGATTGCTGGTGCACTTTCGTGGGCCTAAACAACCTAACCTACACACTACGACACGACACCGTTTCTCCAACGTGGCGCATCGCGGCCACACATGTTGTTTCAATCCGAATTCCTTTGTCACCCGAATGTGCACATGGGATTTGATCTCGTGCTCGCAAGGGGCGGTGAAGGGCCCCGTTGCTTCTGCGTCGTCCAGCGTGGCGCCCGACAGGCGATAAAACACGTTCACAAACAGCCCGAGTCTCAGCGCCATGTCTTGGATGAGCACCGACCTCATACGATATGTGTTTCTTCTTTGCCAAACATACCCTGGCGAGCTGAAAAAACTACCTGGGAAGTGTCTGTCAGCTCAGCCCAATGGATATATGCCTCAGCACGCAAGAGCCGCTCTAGGTGCATGCGCCACAGAGCCTTTTGCTTATAAGTGCAAATGGCGTAAGTAGTCATATGGGCTGCCTTGCCCCGTCATCGTGATCAATTACATCACCACTCTGCTGCGCCTAGGCATTCAGCTACAAGAAAGACACAAAACCACATTCCAATTGTGCTGTGCGAAACATAAACGGGAGCAGCAGCAACAACAACAATAACAAAAAACAACAAAACACAACTCGGGCTTCCTTGCCGCATAACATCATGCCGTCTATCCTCATTGTCGGTGCGACCCGAGGGTTGGGCGCGAGTCTCATCAACAAGTATGTTGCTCAAGGTGGCAACACCGTGTATGGAACATCTAGGTCGTCTTCACACCCCGAGGGCTTCCCTTCCGATGTGAAGTGGCTTTCAGGAATTGACCTGACCAACTCGCTGGTTGGCGATAAATTGGTTTCCGCCCTCAAGGGCGAATCGCCCCTGGACGTTGTTGTGAGTTGCATCAAGTTCCAGCAGCTTGTCCGAAGCGCATAATTTCTAAGTTGTACTATCAAGTTCATTTCGGCCGGGCATTTCACGACAGAGGACTTTGGCACCGAAAAGGGCCCTAACTGGGACGAGGAGCAGCGCATGTACACAACAAGCTCCATCGCGCCCGTCTTTATTGTTCACCGGCTGGCACACGCCGGTTTGCTGCAGAAGAACACCAAGGTTGTCCTCGTCTCGTCCGAGGCTGGTAGCATCGGGCTCCGGCACGAGAAGGAGGGCGGTGGCAACTATGCCCACCACGCCAGCAAGGCAGCGCTCAACATGGCGGGCAAGCTGCTGAGCCTGGACCTCAGGGAGAAGGGTGTCATCGTCAGTATTGTGCACCCCGGTTTCATGCGCACCGAGATGACCAAGGGCGTCGGGTACGACAAGTACTGGGACGACGGTGGAGGTAGGTTTGACGTCACCCGTGTTGTTCGGCCGTGCTTGGGAGGACCGACGAGACTAACATTGGCGGGTGCGACATAGCGGTGACACCAGATGAGGCAGCGACCAGCCTGATGCAGTGGACGGAGAAGCTCGACATGAGCAAGTCGGGAGAGTACTGGGCCCCCCGAGGACCGCGTAAGTCAAGCCCGGCAGAGAGAGAGAGCAAAGCGTTATCAGATGCTGACCTCGTCGCGACGTTTCTTTGACAGGCGACATTGGGACCGCTCCGGCTGTTCTCGGAGAAAATCTGCCAACCCCACTGCAGCTCCCGTGGTGAATTAATTGCTGCCGGGATCTTTGATGCTTGAATTCCTGTGCCTGTCTGCAAATCCAGAGGGAGGACCCGCTCGCGGCGTGAGGGGAAAATGGTATTGGCATCTGCGCGTGGAGCAGCAGCATGCCCGCAATGTCGTCATGTGGTGCGGGCCACGGGTGCTGCAACGCAAAATTGATCTCCGAGATGGAGGCGCGATGGAAATTGAAGCAATTTCTCACGATGCGGCGACCAGTTACCATGTTAATTGGCGGCCGATCAGCAAGGGAAAACCAACGGAGCTAAGCTAGTTCTACTGGGGGAGCATGGGCTCGCTCGACAATGACTAGCAAGGCGTCCTAAAGTGTGGGGTCTTGCGAGAATCAGGGTCCGTTTCCTGGTCTCTGGCTCTGTGGCCATAGGATTCTGGGCCTTCTGCACATGACTAGTCGGCGGCAACAGGGATAGAGGCGAGCGCTGGACCGAGCAGTCTAGTACGAGATGCAAGTGCCTTCACATTCGTATAGCGCATCTAGATGCGCAGCTATGTAAAGCCAATCTGATTGAGATCGCCCATTCTCCGATTGGGGAAGGGGTCCCCCGCTCGATTCATTGTAAAAAAGGTACAGACACTTAGACGAGGGAAGCATGGACGTCAGTTGGGATGTCGTTGGTGAAGTGAGTGATTGCACATGTCCAGCCATGGGCCAGGGAAAGCACCCACCTTGGGTGTCGTCGTTGAGCAAAGGCCAAGGTGGGAACAACACGTGCCCATGCACGCTCTTACGGACGGGTACTTTTTTTGGGCGGCCCCATGCCATGGTCAGTCAGGTTTGGTGAGCAGACCATGCATTCCCCTGTTTACTAGGGGGGAAATTGTTTTGCTGGCCATGCCCTGATCATGATGGTGGTGGTGTGGGCGACTGACTGAGCCCGATTGCAACTTCGGGTTGTATCGTTACATTGGCTATGGGTTGAATCGAGCGACGAGATGCGAAAAAAGAAGGTTGAACTTCCCCCTTTTAGCGAGAATGACGCCAACTGAGTTGGGAGAGGCCTGAGACGAGGTAGATTGCAGAATAGTTCGGGGCCTCTATCAATGGCTGAAAGGCTTGGGCAGGGGTGTCCCGGCCAGGATTGGGAGAGGTTTTATGGAGCCTTGAACACGAGGTGACATTTCTTTTCCGCTTTGGTGGACATGATATTGAGGTTGGACATGCTTGGGTCGCAGATCGTATAACTAGACGAGATGCGGCAGGACACAATCAACTGAGATAGCCACTGGCGCCCGAGATTAGGCCCCCCTCCCATCTGGTGTTGAATCCCCCTTCTTCAGGTCTTGGTCAACGGCGAATTCTTGGTAGGCTCCCGCGAAGCTGAAGGTGAGACATGTCCCAGGATGAGGCTCGGAAAATGGGCTTTGCCATGGTTGGTGCGAGTAGAAGGATTTAGAGCCCGAAGTGAATTGGTTTTCAGGGATGATGCCGAACCTCTGACCCTTGCAGGTCCAACATCAGGGCCCCCCTCTATGTGGGATGCGGACAAGCGACGAATTCACGTGATATCCAGGAAGGGTCATTGATAGAGGCTCCACGATGACATGCAAAGGTTACATACATATGGGCTTGCGGCTACTTAGTCAATTGACATGACTGGGCAAAATTCTCGATCCGTTTTGGTCGAAATGAGAAAAAAGATTGTGGAGGTAGTATAAAAGAGGAGGGAAAATAATGAAGTCCAAGCTTTGGACGTGGCTTGATGGCCTCTTTGGGTACCAGACTTGTGGTGCATCAATTCATGGGTTTCCACTGCGCTAGTCGAGTTTTGGTGCATGTGAAAGTCTGCGATTGCGGCCAAATGTCGTGGCATGTTGCATTCTGGAACTATTTAGGTGAACGTGTGTGCAGTGAAGGCGGGCCGTCGATGATGATGATGTTGCTGTCAAGAGGTGGTCGTGCTCGGTTGGGTTGGCGAGCACTGTACCAATGGAGAACAGTGACCAGGGGTCAGCATCCATGATCCATTCCATGGGCTAATCAGCGCGGTGCCGGGACCTGGTCTTGGTTCTGGTGGTAGGGGGGGGCAAGTGGGGGCGCGGACGGTCGTGGGGACGGGGCGGCGGGCAAATGCCAATGGCAAAGGATGGTCTCGCCAGCCAATTTTTGGACGTCGCATCCTCGTAATGTAGGTAGGAACGAAAATAGGCACGGTAATATCAGCCATCCAATCTTGTCCGCGAGGGATCCCGCGATGCTTTGTTGTCATGAAGCCATGCATGAGCGGGCGGCCAGCCAAAGCAACGGGAGGCAACGGTGGGATATGCCAGTGCAGCATTCGATTCACCACATCTGCAGGTGGACGGGTGTGCCAAGCCAAGCCGTGGCGGATCTAGCGGCTTGACTATGGGGTACCGCTCCCAGGGCAGACTCGGGGCACCATGCCATGGGCCATGGGCCACGGGCCCTTGGACCATGGGGGAGGAGGCTTTGGCGAACCACGCCTGGGTTGCTAGGCGGAGTTGGAGGCTTTTTGCACCTTTGAGGGACCTCGTGACCTTGCCATTGGGCAAGCGTTGTCATTACCGAGCACGTAGGCGCTATCTGTCAGGGGTTGCTGGATGGTGTCCAGGCAAGTCTCGGGAAGCAGCAAGTGGCACTGGGCTGGTTCGTATTCATTCTGCTTATCGGGGAGAGAGAGAGATAGACGAGCAAGAAGAAGAAAGGCGAACCAATGTCTTGATCCTCAATCCTCGATCCTGAATTGGTGCATCTTCCGAGCTGGCCTCGACTGGCTGGGCCTTGGCCTGGGCTTGCTGCAGTGTGGCACCGTCGGATTACCCCATACAATAGCATCTACCGCCCATGCAGGTAAATGTGACGGCTAACAGCAGCCAGCCCTTTTGGGGAAGTGCGAGGGGGTACGGGTACAAGCCTACAGATCCATACACTATTAGCAGCCAGCTAATGCCATGTGCCGTACTACGGAGTATGTAGGCACGGTAAAGGTAAAGCATGTCCCGTTAGCCGTGTTCCGGCTGGCTCAGCTGTCGAGATGCAATCCGCCGCCAGCAAATGACAGCTACAGGGCATGCCTCCCTGCGCAGTTCGTATTGTCGTTTGTTCCTGAGTCGGCCGTTCCGCCTCACCCCCTCTCAGCCCTTCAGCCATCAAATGCAGGTTTAGCCTTGTCTCCGAGCCTGTCTTGTCTCGCTTTCTATTTTTCTCTTATTTCCCCTCCTCCTCCTCCTCTCCACAGCCTAAAGAAGATCGACCTGTGCTCTTCTTCTTTCTTCCCCCTTCCCCTTTCCCCTACCAACGATCGCTCGTTAACCGTTTCTCTCTCTACCTACCTACGGATACCTGCTGCTAGTAAGTTGCCGCCGCTGCTGGCCTCTCCTTGCCACCTGTTATTCCTTCTCCTTTCCAGTTAATCTCCCAACCTTGATTTTGCCAACGTTGCCCCCTGCCCGTCTCCTCTACTCTTTCCCCCGTGACCCAGAAAAAAAAAGGACAAGACGAAACGAGACGAGACCTCGAGGCCCGCAATTCATTGCTCACCAAGTCCCTGCACCCAAAAAGACGAACTTGCGACCAAGGTTTCCATAACCTTGGAGAGGAAAAAAAACAAAAATCTCGGACAGGCTCAACAAACCATCTTCCTTCGCTTCCATATCGCTCACACCATTATCGATCGCCTCATCCATATCGCCGCTGGCATTCGCCAACTCTTGTCGTCATCCGCCTCTAGTTTCGACCCGTCTCGTCGTCCCCAAACCTTGGCCCGTCTGTCCTCAACCTATACGTCGCTGCTCAAAACCAAAACCCCTGACGGCCCACCGCCTATCCTTTGCATTGTTCAAGGAGGGGCGCCGTCTCCCACCATTCCGCTCGCTGCCCACCACTAATCTTCGCCATCGCCGACCTCCTTCTCCGTCCATCGTTTGGCCATTGCCATTTTCTGACACGCACAGGGCCAGGAACCAGGAGACGTGCCGTTCCCGCCGCTCCCTCCCTCAGCTACAGACCGTACCTCCATCGCGGTATCACCTTCATCCGCACCCCTGTCGAACGGGTACGGCACAGGCACAAGTCAACCAGAAGGTCAGACGTCCGACAGAGGCAACCCCCCGGCCCCCGTCCGACCTAGCCCAACCCAAAGTAGCCATCTCTCCCCTTCATCGACAGCCGCATCCACTCGGCTGCCCCGCTGATAGACGACCCCGACCGACAGCGAGCCGGCCGTCGACGAAACGTCTGGCTGCGTGGTAACTCAAACCTTCAAGCCGACACCTGCAGATCGGTACTCCCTCATCAAATCCGTTCCCCTTGGTCGACTGCCTCTCATAATCTGCCTGCACCGGCTGCCTGCCACCCCATCACACTTGGTGATACCATTGCACCAAGCTAGACGCGTCGTCGCAGCACCGTGGTTCCGCCACTCCGCCAATCGTCCTGTCGAGCACTACCTACCCCTTTCTTTGTTCCTTGATCTCTTTTTGGGGGGCACCGCCAAACCCATTGCCACCACCCATCCCGGCCCGCCAGAACACCCTTGACCCGCCCCATACCCATTGCCATTCTGGCAGCGCCGATTGAGCGAACCTGGGTGGCGTACAGTATATTTCACGACCTGGTATGACGCTAGGTCTAGGCTGCTTGGCCAAAGGAATTTAACCCTTTTGGAACTACGTACAACCTGGGCGACAACGGCCCGGGGACAAAGTCCATCCCGACCAGGTGTTCTGCCGTACATACTTACTGCTGCTTTGCTTTTATTCCTGCTTTTTGCTCTGCTCTGCTCTGCCTTGCTTGGTTTTGCTTTGCTCTGCATTGCAGCTAACTGATTTTGCATCCAATCGTTGGGTATCCACGACCGAGCAACCGACGTCCAAGCTTGACCCTTCGCAATCATGTCAACCGCTCAGTCCTTCCAGCCCGGTAAGCGCCCGTCCACCCCTTGATCTCGCTTTGATGTCATCTGTGACGACCCCCCAAAAAGACACCCTCCCTTCCGGACTCTTCCCCCAACTGGGCGCTTGCGACGCGCATCTGCAAAAGGGGACTGGATGGAGAAGGGGGATGTAGTGGAATAGGGGTGCGTGCCAAGTTGGCAGACAGCTCACAGGCATTGTTGGTCGGTCCACTTGGCTGGTGGCCCTGCTGTGTCATGTAGAGGAGATTGTCTGTTTCATCCTGGCCCATCTGTCGTCGTCATTTGCATGCATGCGCCCGCTCCCTATGCTACCTATCTATGCTTGGTCGCCAACTGACAGGTTTTCGTGCAACCAGGCCACGCAACCGGTTCTGGGCAGTCATCGAACGGCCTGACGCTAAACTTATCTTCGAACAATCCCTTCCGAAATCGTGCTGCGTCGCCTGCCAGTCTCGACTCACCCTTCCTCAACAAACCTGCCTCACCCTTTGATGACCCCCCATCGACTCTTCGACCACTATCGCGAGAGCCTCCGCCCCGACCGCTATCGCGAAACCCTTTTCTCGACAACGCGCCGCCACCTCTCAAGTCACCTGGAGTCATGTCGACATCAGACTCAAAGTCGCTCTCCGCCGAGGAGATCTTTGTACGTTGCGCTCCCGCCCAGTATCCTATTCCCTGCGATGGCACTCTCACCCAGAGAACCGCGCCATCACCACTGAAAGCCATTGTCATGCTTGCAGACCATTTCTGCCTGGTGCTAATTATTTTTATATCTAGAACTCCTTGACGCTTGATGATAAAAATGAACGAAAACCACCACCACCTCCCGGTGGTCCTCGTCGTCCCATGGACCGTCCGCCCCCACGACGACCAAGCGACCACACTCGGCCACCACCTCCAAATGGCCAAGGCCAAGGCCGCCCACCACCCCGTTCCCAGGAAGAAGCCATGAGGGCTAGAAGGATGCAGGGCGGCGGAGGTCCTCGACCCAATGGCGATTCTCGAGGAAAGCCTCCTCCTACTGGACGACGACCTCGACGCAACTCGGAATCCTCTCTCATGGATTTTGACGCGCAGCCGCTAACAGAAGAGGAGAAGAGAATGATTGAAGCTAAGCGACGTGAGAAGATGCGCGCAGCTGGTGGAGGCGGAAGCGGAGGCAGAAGCGAAAGTATGAGCAAGGAAAAGAAGCCTCACCGTCCTAGCCGCCGCGTGGACATCATTGACCAGCTTGATGCAACAGCAGGCATTTACGGAACTGGATGTAAGTTTGCCTACCACGATGAATGAAGGTGGCAGTTGCTAACTGATGCAAAAGTGTTCCACCACGACGGCCCATTCGATGCTCTGAACCCTCACCGTAATCGCGCCACCAGCCGACGTGCTCCTATGCAGGCCTTCCCTGAGGGCTCTCTCAACAACTCACTGGGTGGATCTGGCCCATTGAACAGCCAGCCTGACCACTCCGCCTTCATGGGAATGGCTACTGAGGAAGCCTTTAGAGATTACGCCACCGGTGGAAAGTCGGGCAACGGCTATAACGCTAAGCGTCAACCCGAAATCTTCGACTCCAGCGTCGGCAGCACCGCCGTCCACGGCGATGAAAGCCAAGGTCTGGGAACTTCAACATTTTTGGAGGGTACGCCGGCCGCCAGAAGCGCCATTGTTCGCAGCCAGGCGGACCAGGCTCAGGATGCTTTTGAGGGTGGCCTTCAGCGCAAGAAGTCACTGGCACAGCGGTTCCGAGGAATGAACAAGCCTCCTCGTGATTACAACGCCCCCCGCCCCGGAAACGAGGGTGGCTACAGCAAGATTTCGCCAGACAGCACACCCTTGAGCACAGGCTCGGACAACAATCCATTCTTTTCTGACTACGGCAAGGGCGAGGAGGGATTCAGTGTGCGGCCTCGAGGCCAGAGCCCGCCCAATGGTGCCCGACGCCCTTCGGTAGGCCTTGTTCTCGAGCGACGTGCTACGACGGAGGCGACAACGGCATTTGACGATGCCATGGGCTCCAAGCCTCCTGGCCTACTGGGCCGCATGAAGAGCTTGAAGGGCGGACGAAGACCCCGAGCAGGCAGCACCGGTCCCTCAGGGCCTGGAACGGCCGTTTAGTGGAAATTGAGCGCACGGCGGCCACCAGGGACGGGACGAAGACCATTTCTGAGGACCGAGATTCGTCATCAGCCAGTGAACGATGAAATGCGACAAGTTTGTCCGCCGGAACGGGACCAAGAAAACACGGCACCGACGGAAATGAAGAGAAGTGCATCATGCTCTTCGCATCCCAGCAAGGAATCTTTCCTTTGTAATGAAAGCAAGATCAAAAGCGAAGCCTACGACGAGGACGTTGGGCACGCGGAACCGGGAGGGAATGGAGGACTTCTCCCGAGCGAATCGACATGAAGACGCAGAGACAACATTTGATATTTGGGCACGGCTTGTGGTCATGCAGGATAAAGCCTTGCGCCCTTTGAGAGATTTGAGATATTATTGATTCCCCGAGACGGACCTCACATACCCGGACAGACTGGAGGATGGGTAGGGGCAAGTGTCACGAAGACTTGTATGTTTTTACTATTATTACCGAGATTGGCCTGGTTGCTCTATGCGGCATCGGCTTAGCATCTATCTCAAAGGACTTGGGAGCAACAGAGGTTACTGTGACGATGGTGTATACAAATGTGATTAGTTTAGACCCTAGCAGGTAGTCTATTGATTGAAAATTGTTGGATTTTTTTTTTGTACAATATTATTCCTTTTTCTAAATTTGGATCATGGATTGAAATGGGAGCCCGTTAATGTTACCTGACACCTGCCAGGGACGCTGAAACTGAAGAAAAAAAAGCGTTTCCTTATCTAACTGCGGCCAAGACAAGCTGAGAAAACGGGTGTGATTTATGCACAGAATCAAGCTACTGGCGATGAGCTTAATTCAGCTCCGAGCCTTGCCTTGGCGATTGTTTTGGGTATACAAGGTGAAGCGCGAGAGTGCAATGTTGCTTGATTGAGTTGTGCTGGGAGCTGCTTGGCAGCAGTCCCTGCACACGCATGAGCACGCGGCTGCACCTTCCTCTTCCCCTTAAAAAAAATAGTACCGAGAGCATGAGCCTTTCAATGGCATAGCTGCGCTAACACCCACCAGGATCAATTCCTCCAACACCCACACCAGGCACCGTCACCCATGGAAGTTGCCGGGTCTCCGTTGCAAGGGCCGATTCCAGCGTCTGTGCTGGCCGATAGGGAAGCCAAGCGCCGGGACGCGGCAGTTGCGCTCGGACGCTGCACCACGGGGTGTGCAGACCTGGACGACTATGTGCTGATGGGTGGCTTTGAAAGGGGCAGCGTCGTGGGCTTGAGCGCCGAGGATGATGAAGTGGGCTTGCAGGTGAGTTTGAAACTGCCCGAAAAAAAAGGCACTTGTGTATGTGTATTTGTATGTGTGTATTGATTGAGACCTGGCTGTTTTCTTGTTCTTAGTTGGGGCTTCAAATACTTGCACGCTCTGTCTGCAGTGACCATAGCGGCACCGTCAATGTTCAGGTGGTGACGCCCAAGCCGGCAAGCACTATTCTCATTGCACTCAGAGATGCTATTAAGACGGAGTTAAGGGTTGGCGGTCTAGCCCACGGCCAGATAGCGGCCAGGACGAGGGAGTGTTTGGAGAGGGTCATGCTCTCGTGCGTCTTTGATCTCGACGGATTGTGGGAGGTGCTGGCAGATCTGGACCGGCCACCTTCGGTAGCAGCCACTGCCGATGTAGTGCGTGCTGAGAGTCCCAAGAAGGACGACAAGGAAGAAGGGAAAAAAGGTGCAGTTGAAGTGGAGGAGATTGGGGATAGTCAAGAAGATGACGACGAGCTGTTGTCGTCGCCAGAACCACCAAAACCAAAGACACCACCACCACCACCACCACAAGAACAACAGCAGCCGCGTCAAGAGCAAGGAAAATCGCAGCCCGCAATTATCCTTATAACCCACTTCTCCTCGCTTCTTACCAGCTTCTTTACTCACCGCGAAAAGTCAACCGCGCACTCGACCCTCCAGCTCCTGGGCGATCGCCTGCGTGATCTCACCCGCACACTATCCAGCAGCCCGCTCATCTTGCTTCTCAACTCGACGTCCTCGCCTTCGGCTCTGCCCGCGACGGGAAGCGCAACAGCGGCAGCGGCCCCGGACCCTACTCTTCGGTCCATCTTCAACCCGCCCCCGGTGCCTCCCCCGGGTAGTCGCCCGCCGCACGTCGGCGGCCCATCGTCGTCGTCATCATGGCGCAACAAGCCCAGCTTCGGGCTCGTTTTTGCGCAGCTCCTCGACCTGCACCTCCTCTGCACGCGGATCCCGCGGACAACGGCGTCGTCCCATGTCGGGGATACCGTGTGGGTAGTCGAGGTGCTCCTGGACGACATGGGGGTGTGGCAAGGGCGGAAGGGCGCGCGGCCGGATCGAGAGCAGAGGTGGACGGCATTGGATGTCCGCGGCGGTAGGTTCAAAGAGGCCTTTCCCAAAACCGATCAAGAGTCAAGCAAATAAACGATGCAATTAAGTCTGGAGGACGAAGAATCAAAGTTTGGTGACGAAGATAATGTTAATCATGACACCTGAAGGATCAAGTCATGACAGAGGGCTCAGCATTTCACGAAAGCAACACAGTACAGCATCAACATGCAGTATTTCAACATGCAGTATTTCAACATCACACACAACTAGGCAGACCGCTATCGCTCATTTTTAAGGCTTTGTGAATGGATTAGCGTGCAGTATCGACACTTCCCCCATTAATCACCATGTTCCATCACAATGCCCTCGCTCTGATGTCAACAACGCTTATCCTTCCAGAGTACAAGCTCGTCCCCATTCTCTTTCTGTCCGTGATGCATCGTCTCCCCGTGCCGCTGTGCTTCTCATCGTCTTTGCATGTTGCCCAACCTCGCCTGAGATCGAGGTGAGCAAGCAATGAACAGATGTGCCAAAAACAACAAAACATGACCCGCCAATTTCCCAAGCGCGCGGTCCCAGGGCTGGTGGATATATCCCGCGTCCACATCCCAAATGCACCTCTTTCTCCGACGATACACACCATGAATAGACAAATAACGGTGCAACTAAACAAATACTCGCTCGAGAATCCCCGCTTTCCGGCCGCGAGTCGCTGCCGGGCGCACCCAGCTCCCACCAAGTGATACAAGAAGAAAATGTTTCCTGGAAGAGGCTCTGGTCTGTTATTTGGCCTTTCGCAAGGGCATACGCTATCGCCCGAGCGCGTGGCCCGGCGGGGCGTTTGCCACTCCCGGCATTTCCGACTTTTTGCTGGTGCTCTTCCAAAAGTCGATGGCCTCGATAACGTCGTCTCCTTTTTCATCCTCGTGCGCAAACAAAATCTGCTAGGCGTTAGCATCGGATCTCTCGGATACAGAAAAAACCGGCGTCTTGATCTTACCTCGTGCGTGCTGCTGTGTAGCATCCGAATGTTCTTGCGAGGCACAATATGCACTGCACCATTCTCCATATTGCGCAACTCCACAAAGTTGGGCTCAAATGCAAGAATCCATGGATAGCTGAGGGCAAAGCTGTGAGGAGTGCCCTCCCAATCGATACGCCACTCTGGTCGAGCCCGCCAGCCATTGCGGTTGACAAAGAATGAGAATTCCGAGTAGTTGAGCAGGAATTCTCCGTTGAGACGCTCAATGTGAATCGGCTTGACACCTTCCTTACGGGCGACAAAATCAAGCGATGTGTCGGCCTGGTCGAGCAATGACTGCGTCTCCAGCGTCTCCAGGGACACCACCTCGAAGCCTCTGGCGCAGGCAACGCACAGCTTCGACTTGAGGAAGTGGACCGAGGAAGATTCTGTGGGAATGTAAAACTCCTTGAACGGCTTGAGCTCGTCGTGGCCGCTGGACATGAACTTTCCAAGACCCTTCTGCTTCTTCGCCTTCGTCATCGCATCATTCGGCTCAAACACTTTGATCGTTGTGGAAAGTGCACTAGACTTCACGCAACAGACCAAGTGTCGACCGAGGCAGATGCCTGTCTTGAAAAAGCTGCAGTGGTTCTGGATCTTCTTCGGTCTCCTGGAAATGGCTGGCTCGTCGGGGTTGAGCGCTGAAACTGAGTATGACTGCAGTGTCTTATTTGATAATACAAGCAGAAGCTGGTACTCCTCCAGAATATCAATCTGCGTGACAGACGTCGTCTCCAGCACTCTTCGAGGAACCTGGTCCTTGTTCTTACGGTCAGACAAATACACACCATTGTCTGTGCCATAGAGCAACTTGCGACCACCATCTATGGCGAGTTAGCTTGTACATTACCCCAAAAATCACTCGAGGCTTACCGAATGGCGTAACACAGTTGACCCGGTTGGTACCAGCGAAGAAGCCGCTTGAAAGAATCGACATGTTGAAAAAGTCGGCGCGAGCTCGAAGTCGCTGCTGAGCGGTGTCGATGTACTCCAGCCACTTTTTGCGAGCTGCCTGGTTCGATGCGTAAAGGGTCAATTCATACCCGGCCTTACCCAAATGGCGGAATGTTATAGGCCAGCCTTCGCCCTTCTTGGCATCATTTGTGTTGGTTCGTATTGAAGGAATTAGACTGGACGATGATCGCTTCATCGCTCCTGAACCAGGGATAACCTCTTCCATCTCTCTGATGGCGAGGAGTTCGAGGGGAATTGGTCTACGGTATGCCTTGATTTCCTCATTCTTGCCAGTTGTCTTGATACGAACAAGGAGAACAGCGTGATCAAACAAGAAGGCCGTAATTTCAGTAGGGTCAGTTGGCGATTTCTTGAACTGGCTCTTGAAGACAAGCTCACGACCATCTTCCGTGAGTTTCAAATCAACCCTTTCGTTGGGCCTGAAGCGGAGTTGCTCGTGGAGCCTCCTGAGGTTGAATCGGTTCTCAGCCTTTCCGGACTCGGCGTTGACTCTTCCGAGGAGATCACGAATCACAGTGAGAACCTTGGGAATGTCCTCCTTATCGGGGTTGCCGTCCTCAGTATACTTCAAGACGTTTTCCAGCAGAAGAGGGTATCGGGCGAGACGGGTTGTGGGCTTGGTCAGGTAACCGTTGAGTTCCAGCTTCCTGGATTCCTTGCGGCGCTCAATCTCATCGACAAACTTGGCAAAGTATGGGTTGATGGACCTCTCATTCTCGAACTCAAACTTTCCTTCCAGCTGCTTGGAACCGTACCAAATGAAGGGCTCGAACTGGGGGACGAATTCGAGGAAAATATCACCAATGTTGTGGACAATGGGCTCCTTCTGTTGTCGGCTGGTCAACGATGCAGCGAAGCGTGAGCTCACAGTATGAATGCTTGGGTGATCGATAATGTTGCTGAAGATGCCCTTGACAACCTTGTCACGGCGCTGCACCGGGATGGGGGATGCCTTGGAGCGCAGAGGCAAGATCCAGAAATCGCGGAGATATTCCAAATCTTTGACGAAGTCTCGCTCCGTGTAGAAGATTTCGGAAATGACCTCCTGCCTCTTCTTTTCCCTTTCATCGACCTTGTCCGCGATCTCCTTGGGAACGGAGTTGATCCAAAGCTTCTGCTCATCTGTCTGGTCGACCTCGTCATCATTGACATTCGCGGAATCCTCCTTCCGCAGACCAGGGTTGATCTTCAGGTTCAGCCTAGAAACCTGCTCCAGTCGTCGAGGACAGGCAATAGAGTAGCAGAGCTGATCCCTAGTACAGGTGGGGGAGTAACACTCGGAGAGAAGAACAAAGACACCGTTGACTGCGGGCTTCTCTTCTGGCTCGTCCATCAGCGTCTCCCTAAACTGATACATTTCTGATTGCGAGTCTCGCAACCTGTGTTCGTATGTGACATCGTGGAAGAATTTCTGGGCATCCAAAGCTCGGCCCAGAAGAAGGGCCAGGTTCCTGTCCGTCGTCCTGATAATGTACGACAGCACGTCTACCGCCTCGGAACCACTGAATGCATTTTTATATGTCAGTTCGTTCTTCGTTCGATCACCAACGATGATCTTGCGGCGGAAGCATTCTGCAACACGGGAAATCAGGGCAGGGTACACGAGGGGCGGTCGGATCTTGGTGGCGGTCGGTGGGCGATCGCTCTCGATTGACTTGCTCCTGGATGGTCTCTGGACAAGAGTGTTGGCATCAGACTCGGAGGGGGCAATGGTTGGTGCTATGGTAGAGGCCATCGACATTGTCCTTCCGTGGTCGCTGCCCCCGTTCGAAGATGCCATGCTTGGGGTTCGGGTCTGGCTACCAGGAACGTTTCCATATGCACTGTTAGAGTTAGAGTAGCCATTCGTTGCCGGCGGGTCTGGTCTTCGGTTGGGGATAACTCGTCCGCTCATAGTCTGGTGAGCGTCTTGCATTTGAGGAGCGTATGTGCTGGTCATGGACATCGCTCGGTCCTCGTGGCGTTCCGGAACAACTCTGCCCTGGGCAGTGGTCCTGGCCGAATTCTGATGGGCGTAGGGAGCCTGACGCATCTGATTCGCGGAAGTCTGCTGGTGTTGATATGTATTTGGAGGAGGATGGTACATCTGAGGCCGAGGGGCAGAAGCGAGGGATTGAGATCGATAAGGATCGCTGTTCATCGCAGGGCCCGGCCCTCCTTGGTAAAACCGTTGGGCAGGAGTCCTCGCGCCCGGTGCTTGTGCTGGAGGACCCCGGTGATCCATGCGCGGAGGTGCCGGCCCTCCGGGGCCAGGATACGGGCGCCTCTGCTGCTGCTGCTGGTGTTGCTGCTGCTGCATGTAGTGGTGAGGCGGCTGCTGGCCTCCCGATGCCGAGCGTTGCTGGGGATAGTAGCCGCCGGAGCTGGAATCCATCGTTCGAGTCCTCGTGGGATCGTGGTTGGGATAGTGGCCAGGGGGAGGGCGTGGCGGTGGCTGCCGCTGCATGCCTTGCGATGTCGAGGACATGGTTTGAGTTCGGCCCTGGTGTTCCCTCATGGGAGGAGGCATCGACGAAGATGTCATGGTCTGAGACCTGCCCGGAGGAGGAGCGGCACCGAAGATGTTGGAGAAGGCGGCATCTCGCTGATAGTTGTTATCGCCGTAACCCTGAGGTGGCGGCCCTCGCTGAGGAGCTCGACGGGCATCGTAGCCGTAGTCAGCCATGGTGGCGGTTAATGTGCCTGCGAATTGACAAGAGCCTGGTTAGGGGACGGAGAGGACGAGATGAGGGCGGCTGGGTGACGAACCGGTTGAGGAGCCTCTCGAGAGGCCAAAATGGTCGACGGCGGGTCAACAACCGACGTCGACGGATGCGCCGCCGCCAGTCGACGTCAACACGACCTCTTGGTCGGAATTCGGGCGGCAGCGAATGCGCAGGACTCTGTTGTCGTCTGGAGTCGCGGATGGCGTCACGGAGCGGCGGCCGTTGAGGGCAGAGACGGTTCAGGGAGAGGACGGGGTTTGTGCCCAAGCGGACGTCGGCTCGCGAGGATGAGGCGGATGAGCTCGTCGGTGGTCGAAGGAAAGCAAGGAGGGAGCCCGCTGGGTCAGGGCAGGGCTCGTCGGGAGAGCCAGAGCAAGACGACGCAGACGGGGAGCAATGGGCGGTTGCAGAGTCGAGATTGGTGGCCCTATGGATGAATCCGAGGGGGGTTGCAGGTTCACGATCCACGTAGGTAGGATCAGAGCCAGACAGGCCAGCAGCACGCAGTCCAGCACAAGCAGCAGAGAGAGAGCACAGGCACAGGCACAGACACAGACGGCCAGGTCCACCAATTCCACGTCCACGGGGGTCGGGTGCCAGTGTGGCAGTGGAGAGAGCCAGGTAGAACTCGGTGCGAGCCAGGGAGTCGACAGGTACCTGGCAGGCCCGCCAGTGGGAAGACTGGGGGTGGACAGCGGGCAGGCCAGTGGATGAGCCAGTGGGAGGTCCACCAAGTCCACCTGTGGACGAGCGGCCCCTCTGGCCAGCGACGGGTTGGCTGGTGACTGGGTCCGGCACGTACGTAGGCTGGACGGGGTGCGGGCGCCGCGGCGGGCAGGTTATACTTGGTAAGGGATGGATTGATGGATTCGGAAGAAAAAAGACTACTCGATGCGCGCAGTAGTATTCCTTGGTCCTGGGAAGAGCCCCCGGCAATCTACTGGGGATGCGATGGATTTCTTTGTCCACTCTCTGCTCTCTGCTCTGACAACGGGAGGTAGCCCAAATATACCAGGTACCTTGCCCCCCAAGTAGACTACGACGTGGGTAGCACTGTCAATCTGAACGCCGTGGTCCTTTGATGGGGATGGGGAGCAAAGAATGCGTGGCTAATAAGGGGGGAAGTGAGGGAGGGGGCTACACTAGTGACCGTTGATTCCTGAATAACAACCTGTCACTCTGGCACTCTGGCTCTCGCCCTGGCCATTGGACTGGATTGGAGGTTTGCTACCGAGAGACATTCATGTGAAGGTTGCCGATTCATTAGTTGGTGCTACAGAAAAACAAGCAGCAACGAACAACTGCGCGCGCAAGCAGAGCTGTCCACACTTGCTGCCACACTCGCTGCCACCACGCCTGCTCCTGGCATTGCTTCCCACATCCTCTCCTCATAACCCAAACACGCACAAAGACGTCGGTGGCCCGAAACTTGGACGCCGCCAGGCACCGCAGGGTCCCCCCCGGCCCAAGCCCGCCATAACCTCGTCGCGACTCCTGCCGCGCCCGTCGACATCCACAAAAGGGAACCAATCACCAGTGACCGCTCCCGGGCGTTCACGTGACACCATCACCTGCAGCGAGAGCTCCTGATTGGCTGCTGCCAGCCCAGCTAAGCACTGTCCAGCTCGCTCTTCCTAGCAGCCTGGCCGGGGCTACATCATCTCCAAGCTTCCAACGCAAAACACCAGAGTCCACGTCGTCTCAATCTTGCTGCCTCTGTCCCACGGTCGCTCTTTCATCATGGCTGAGGAATCGGAGTTATCTCCCAAATTCGCCCCCTTCATAGGGATGGTAAGTCGCCTTGTGATGATGCGCGTCGCGGATGACGCGGATTGCTGATGAACTTGCAGGCCGGCATCTGCGCCGCCATGGTCTTCGGATGTACGAATCTCCAACCCCCCCACTCCTCGAGTTATCAATGATCGAATACTGAACAATTGGAATAGCCATCGGCGCCGCCTACGGAACCGCAAAGTCTGGCATCGGTATCGCTGGTGTTGGTACTTTCCGACCGGACCTTATCATGAAGGTAGCGTCTTCCCGACACGACAATCCGCGAAGCATCGTCATCATCTAACGGCAAACACAGTGTCTGATTCCCGTCGTCATGTCCGGTATTATCGCCGTCTACTCGCTCGTCATTTCCGTCCTCATTGCGGAGGATCTGGCACCCCCTACCTCCCAGAGCTACAGCTTGTTTACGTATGTTTCGATGGTTGGGCGTGGACAAGGACATTACTAACGGATGGCAGTGCATTCCTGCATCTCGGATGTGGTATCGCGGTCGGCATGACTGGTCTAGCCGCCGGCTACTGTATTGGTGTCGTGGGTGACACAGGCGTCCGCGCCTACATGGAGCAGTCAAGGATCTTTGTCGGCATGGTCCTGATCCTCATTTTCGGAGAAGTCCTGGGTCTTTATGGGTATGCCGTGGAAGGAGTGACCAAAAATGCTGGCAGCGTGCTAACTTTCCGACAGCCTCATCGTTGCCCTTATCCTCAACACCAAGAGCAAGGGTTAAGCGTATTCGATCCACATCGGCCAGAGGCAATCAACAGCGCCCTTTACAAAGCGATCTCGGTGGATGCCGAGGATGAGAAGAGCCACTGCTGGGCTGCAGAGAAGTGTCTTAATAGCTGCATCGGGCATGGCGTTATGGAAACGTGTAATTTTAACGTAACAGGTAGAGGACAGAGGGGGAAATTGACGGTATTTAGCTTCATATCAGCCCATGTATCTCAATTATACATCGCGCAGCATGATTTGGAACCGGTTGTCGAAAGGATATTGAAATCTTTGTTCGAGTAAGGGAGCTAACTATGTCCAGTTTGTCCAGCTCCATAAACCCCAAACCCCTAAATGAACCCTATTGGCTGAAAAGAGCGAAAAGAAGAAGACAGCGACGACTCCCTTGTCGTCACTATGCAGATGGGAGAAGATCGTGAACCCAGTGCCCAGCAAGCAGACATTCAGAAAGTTGACCAACCAGAACTAAAATCAAAAGCCAAAAATCTAGATCATGAAAACGCCGAGAAAATGCGGCAATGTCGTCCAGATGCTATCATCAAACTTCAAACCCGACACAGCAGCAGCGTCCCAGCGCGGCAAGGAAAACGTTCGTTTACATCATCAAGCGGCGTCCGCCGATACGACGCAGGAGCTTCTTCCTGGAGCTCATCTCAGTCTCACGGCGGAATCGCGTCCAACTCCGATCACGTTCATCCCAATCTCGCATCTGTGCTGTGTGGGTGTTAGCGGACACAAGGTGCGAGTCTGCGGGGTGCTGCTGCTGCTGTGACTTACCCAGGAACCAGTCCCACTGGCGGTCCTCACGCACGAGAATGTCGTCGCCTGTCTCACGGGCGAGCCTATCACGGCGCGCCTGTGTAGCGGCAGCCTCTCCCACAAGGTGGGGGTCCTCGAGAGGTCGAGAGGGCAACTCGGTACGATCTTGGAGATCGTCGGAGAGAGTTGTCCTGCTTCGTCGCATATTATCTACGGGGAACCTCTGAGCGCTTACACGCCTCTGAGCAACCCGCTGGGCAGTGGGGCTCATGCTGACGGAGGACCATGTTCCTACGCGAAAATCGTTCAGGTTTGGGGTGCTTCGTAGAGGCCCGGAGGGAACCGGAGGCAGGCCGATTGTCTGGGGTCGGGGAGCCGAGGTACTAGTCCGGAGCGGAGGCAGCAGTGACGACGTCGGGCCCGCGACGTTGGCTCTGTTGGTAGGCGGCGAGTATGGCGGTACGGCCTCGGGGTACGGCGCGACGGAGTGATAAGACGGTGTTTCCGAGACTGAGGGATCATGCCGAGTCAGCTATCGTTGGTCTCGTGCCGGCATCCGGACTCCACAGGTTCCTCGCTGCTCCAATGCAGCACATAACATGACAGGCAAAACATGCAGCAAAAACACCACGATAACACCAGATGCTCAGAAGACTCACCATACGAAGGGGCGGCAGAGCGGATCGAGGCTGTTTCAAAATCCTCGACGCTGTAACGCGGAGTAGCAATAGCGCCGGTCATGATGGCGGAGGTGCAAGCACGGAAGACGGGTGGAAGCGAGGTAGGAGAGGAGTGGCGCAAGCCAAGCTGAGCATCTGTCCGGGAGCTGGGCTTATCAAGAGGGGATCAAGGCTCGACGAAATGGTTCAGAGAGGAGAGAGATAGGACAGGATCACGCGGTGAGGTTCGAGGGGGGTCAAGTGAACCGATATGTGAATGGGAGACGATAAAAAAGAAAGGGTTGAGTGAGACGGGGGGGGGTGGGAACGGTGACTCCTGTTGGAACAAGGTAAGACAACGAGGAGCCAGAGAGCCCAGCTATTAATGCACACTCGCGGATAAAGCTGCATGCAGGGAGGTGCAGGTGGGAGATTCGTGTGGTGGTGGAGGTGTTAACGGTGGTGGGTAACCAGCATGTTCCGCACCCTCACCAAGGATGCAACACGCTGGGGCACCTGTTCTTGGCCCGCGAGTGTGGATGGGGGAGAAGGCCCTTTGGGCAAGCTCCAGGTCCAGCCCGCAGCTGAACTGGTGCGGCCTGGCCATTTGCATCACGTCGTGCCGTGGAGGTTGGGGAGGGGGTAACACTGCGCTTGGCAAGATGCGGGGACACGTGAGAAACCACACGCAGTTGATGCTTGGTGAAAGCACGACTACGCTGCCATGACGCAGGAAGGAGCAAAACAAAACCAAAGCACATGATGATGATGACTGCTGGGTGCCCTTCGCCTGCTGGCCGGAAGCTTGCTGGGCCTGCGAACTATAGCCCAGCTAAGGGCCACCGAGCAGCCATCAACCCACGAAACAGCCTTCCCGCAGTTGCGTCGGCGATCACTGCTGGCGTGTAAACAAGTGTGACTGGGACGGGATCGGGATGGATGGATGCCACAAGCACAGGGCACAAGGGCCGCTGGGCACCGCAGCCAAGGCCAGCACAGAGAAATGCAGCACAGAGCATCATCCTGCCAGCTGGGAGCGCTGCAGTTGGGTTGTCCCCTGGCGGCATGGTCGGGCGTTTGCCAGAATAGGCATGACGGGCTTCCACGGCGGCTTCCACACGGCGATAGCGGGGTATGGCGGGCAGTTATCCGGGACGCTGAGGGGCTAAACAACTGGACCTAAATGGGGTTTTGTCTGACGGGCCTTGGTCCGAATAGCGGGGCTCGGGCCCTCGTCTGGGCGCTGTCTGGGCGTGTCTTGGGCCCTGTGGGCCACTGATCGGGCAGTGCTCACAGGGGGAAAGTGCTGGGATGGTGTCCAGTGGGGGTGGGTGCTCGATAAGCCAAGCCCCTCCAGCCCACGGCCTTGTTCTCCCCTCAGTCTGCTCATGGTATGTGTTACGCCATGGCCCTTTGGGGTGAAATCTGGGCACTCTAGCCCACGCTGCTTTTGCCTTGTCTCGAGTGACAAAAAGATGGCATGTGTGTGGAACCTCGATGATGTATTTGACATTGCTCCAACCAGGGATGCTTGACATGAGCTGCGGCACTTGATCATCACCGTGCCTCCGTTCTGGACCCGGGGACGTTTGGTATTGTTCCAAGATGATCCTTGATCGCCACTGCCTGTGGCCAAGGACGTCTGAGCTTGATGAATATGATGCAAGCCTAGCCATCGTGGTGCAACTACACCGAGGCCACTTGGCCCAGACCCGACTTGGCAGCCCCTCCCCCCACCTTTGTCCAGTCGAATGTCTGGGTCCGGATGACGGTGTACAATAGTGTGGCTGTCGTGCTCCTCGAGATTTTTGTCCAAGCTGCTGCAAGGATTGCCTCCCTCCAGCTTTTCGGAGCTACTGTAAGGTTCGACACCAGCTTTGCTGAGCGAAACGCTGAGAGCCAACTGTTTCTTGGGCGACCTGCCTGCTACGGCAGGTAGCCAGGTTCCTGGCCTACAGATGGATGGTGAAGGGTGAAGGGCTCAAGGACTTGTTAGAGGAAGATCGGCTTCGCGACTGGAACTTGATTTGCACAGCGGTATGCTCTGCGATATCTCTGATGCAGGAACCGCCAGCTACTCGTTGGCAAGCCTTGCGGCTGCGCTTGGACTCGCTAAGTTGCTATCATAGACCACGAGACTCCCAAACCAAACAACCCTCCTATGCCTATTCTCGATCTTGTGCCCCTCCCGCAAGAGGCGCCCCGTTGCTAACCTTCCCCTCCACCATGATAAAAATACGGGTCACTCGGTCCCAATCCCATTCCCCCGGGCACTGTGAGGCGTTGGCCCGTTTGTGGGTGGGCTGGTGATCCAGGGGAGAGGGGGGACGAACTACACAGTCAGCCTACGAGATGCGCCGGCTCGTAGTTTAGTCGATCATTGAGGGCCTCTTTCCGGGGAGGTGTACCATTCTTGGGCTGCTGACACACTTCCGGCATGCATGGCGGCGATGACAGTCTCTCGGCCTGCATGAGGTTTTTGGGGCCTTGGGGCCTTTTGGGGGGGCCCCGTAGTGGTGAATTTCTATGAGACCTGCATGTTTGGGTTCATCTCACTGGCTGTCCCGACGCCTTTTTCTTGGGATTCGGTCTTAGGAAGTGACCGGATTTACCCGCGGTTGGCAGCAGCCAAGACATAGACGTTACCTTTCTTGATAGGGTTACGTACGCGTCTACTGCGGAATGGAAGAGGGTTCCGACCCGGCTGATACGAACGGATACGCTGGAACCGTGAGATGGGTCCCCTCGGCAAAATGGAGAAGTTTCTTTTCCCTAGCAAGAGAATGGGAAAGAAGCTATGATTGAGCCCGAATATTGCATCGTGTCTCCGAGTTTCCATTGCTGGGCGGGGTAAAGGTATAGTTGCCAGCGCCCATTTAATCCGGATGGTTCCGGCATGTTTGCAGGGCGGGGGAAGTAGGCGGGCATTTTTTACGACTCACGCTGTAATTTTCGCACCCGTAATCAAGATTCAGCCCTAGATTGAGAGCGTGGGGATCACTAGAGGGTCACTGGGAACATTGCGGCTGATTGCTACTTCATGCCCCCTCTGAGGAGGGTGAAGCAGCACTGGCAGGCTGCTGGAGGCTGTGGGTTGGGGGCCAACCAAGGCTGTCATTCACTACCTGGCCTGGCTCTGCCCCACAGGCAGGTCCGTCCCCCTGCCAGAGCCAGTCCCGTCACTGCCATTTAATGGAAGAGGCCAGGGTACGTACCTCCCTGTCGCGTGAAGACGCGATCTCAACCCAAGGCGACATTTTGTACGGCCCGAAAGCCGGCGCATGCTACTACACTTCAACGACCATCTTGAGCAGAACCCAGCGAACCAAAAGGCACAGAGGGGGGAAATTACAATCTAGACCGCTCCCTGTGTTTTCAATTCCACTAATCGACTTGTTCGCTGCCTCTCAATGCCAACTCGTCTACGCGACGCCTCGCCCGAGGAGTCCCTAGCTACACCCGCGCGGCGCAATCTGGTAATGCGTGAAAAGGAATCCAATCGCAGCGCATCCGGGTCGAAACGAAAGCGCGCAAATACCAAAACTACAGGAAGCTCAAGCCGCCGCCGCCGAACAGCTCAGCAAGCAGAAGATAGCGAGAATAGCGACGGTGAAGGTGGCGAGGATGTGTACGATCCAGATCAACCGCTGGACCAGCGACGAAAGGTTCAACAGGGTTACAGAGACCTGCTTCGAGAGGTCACAGAGAACACCGAGGAATATCTCCAGCCAGACTCCAAGGGCTTGCACGAGGCCATCTTGAAGGCTGACGAGCTCACCAAACACCTCCGACAGACAACCGAAGCCACGATAGATTCGCGACTCCTCGTCAGCACGACCGACTTGTCATACCGGAAAACTTTGCGCCTTACCCAAGGTAGCCTATCACAGGGCATTGACGTGGACGAATTCGTGTCAAAATGCATTACATATATGCGCCAAGGCAGGGGCATCCATGACGACAATGCGCCCGAACTCTCAAGCACTCAGCGTCAGAGAAGAAGGGCCACCCGCGACGGGGACGACGATGACGATGAAATCGGCGACGAGGGTGACATGATGAACTGGCCCCATCTCGGTCGTTTTGCCGCATTGCCCTATATTCGGCGGCCGGCCACACCTGGCCTTTTGCTTGGTCCGTTATCGGTCGAAAAGAAGGCCAGGAAAATCACAAAACGAAGTGCTCCGTTTCGTCCAAATAGCTTGACAGAAACAAGGCCAGAGGTTCTCAATGTTGAGGATCTTGCCAAGCGGGAAAATGATCTGACAGCAATTTGCGGCAAGATTCTTACACAGCTCAGAACACAACAGGCAGCGATTCAAACCAAAGTCATGGAGTTGATTGATGATGATATGGAAGACGACGAAAGGAACAAAATCATGCACCGACACGGCCTCCGAAGCACCGGTGGAATCGACTTGATGCGATTTGTGGTTAATCCGAAATCCTTTAGTCAGACGGTCGAGAACGTCTTCTATGTCAGTTTCCTGATTCGAGATGCAAGGGTCGAAATAGATTTTGACGAATTCGGCCTTCCCGCCCTCGGTAAAGTTGCCTGATATTACCCGCACCTTGGAATATCAAACTAACCGCATTCACAGCTCCTGTTAACACTAGTGATGATGAAGATGAAGAAGAGAAACAAGCAACTTCGCGACACAGTGCCTCCAAGCACCAGGCAATCCTGTCCATGGACATGGATACGTGGCGTGACATCATAGATATATATGAGCTCAAGGATTCTATGATTCCCCACAGAAAAGAGGTGGCAGCAGCCGAGCCCGGGCCGCGAGGTTGGTATAGTTGAAGTATGTGTCAACAAACCTGGATAGCAAAGACCCTTCTTTGTCCCTTAGCAAGCATGAGCAACAATCATGCGGAGGGTCCCGCTAAGCACCACACTCCATGGAGTTCTTTGTTCTTCAGCGCTCCCTTGCTTTAATGTATCAAACGCACGACCCACATCTTGGTTTGTGCGGTGTACAACCATGCACATGGTCTCTGCTGCTTGCCCTCTGTGAAAGGAAATGGCATGTTTGTTGATAAATGGGAAAGTCAACATTGGGACGGCGAAGATGGCGCGTTGTTGGCTCCAAACCTATAGCCCCTCCCTCAAAATGGTAGCTGACACCAATCCACTGGCTTTATGAAAGACACGTTTGCAATGTTTCTCTTTCTCTCGCAACTAGCCTCCGGTCGTATCGCATCTTTCTTGCCTTTTGACCATGGTTGTTGATGACAAGTGCTCTTTTATCAGTGCGTCAAACGTTAGATCTATCTACCTTATATCTCACACCCTTCATTTACATCATTTAGCTTTGCACTTGAGCCACACAGCCCTGCGACTATGGAGTCTCGGCACTCCTCTCCAGATCTCTCCAACCAGGTTCCGAATGAGGAACAAACATTTCCAAGGCTGACTCAAAGCTCTCTCAGCCAACTCGAAGGCCAGAGCGTGGACGCACTTTCTGGGGAATTTTCCTTTTCTCGAACTACAACTGAAATAGCGGATGATGATGCTCTTAGTCAGATTCAAGACCAGAGTGTGGGCGCACTTGCCGAGGGGATCCCCTTTTCTCGAACTGCAACCGAGATAGCAGACGATGATGCTCTGAGCCTTTTCTCGACCGATGAATCGACAGAAACAAGCGAAGCACAGCAAGATGTAGATGAAATCGGACAAGTTGGAGACGTGGGAGAAGAGCCCACAGACAATCAACCATCTGTTAAAACTGGCAAGCGTGCTAAGAAACTTCTTCAATCCGTCACCGAATGGAACGAGGATATTCGAGGCCTGGTTGAATCAGAAATCGATTACCAGGACCTCAAAAAAAGCCTAAGCACCATCAGCAATGACATGACCTCAGTGATAGCAGACTGCACTGACGAGTGTGCCAAGCTTGTCGCTGCCATCACAAAACTCAGGGCAGAAAAGTCTGCCCTTACTTTTCGATTCCGCCAGGTGATGTCTGTGGATCAGCCGGAGGATACAGCCACAGAACCTGTCGAGCTTCCAGATGAGCAGAAGCAGCAAAGGCCTTCTGCTCAGTTCTTGGAAGACGCCCAATGCCGTGCCCTGGCCTTTTGCAGAGAAGGCAGCCCCGAGCCGGATGATTTCCCAGTCTCAAATGCCACTCGGAGCGCGGGCTGGTCGTCACAGCAGCTTCCCAAAACTCGGCTACCACCCCCATTGACTATTCAAAATCTTCCGCTGCCCCGTCAAAGATCTGTCGGTGGCGATTGGACGGACGCAACCTTCGAAGCATCCGGTTCAAACTTGTCCCAGTTGCCGCCATCCGCAGAACTTTCTCCCGACACTCCCACGCATGCTCGTCGGGATGCAAAAGCTACCAATATACAACCCAAACTTGGGTCCAAAAAACGCGACAGCGTTGCATCCATCTCGCCACACCTCTCGACAGACCGGCCTGGTCCTCCCCTCACCAAACGCCGAAGCCAGAAAGCACCATCAACAGGGACTAAATCACACCGCGCATCGCAAATATTGGGAGGTTCAACTAGACCAGAATCACGAGCCCGTTATTCAACTGATGTATTGCGTGATTCTTTGCCCCGGGACGATCTCGCTCTGCCCATGACGGTTATGCATAACAGTGAAGCATATCAAGGCTTTAATCAAGAAGAATCAGACGAAGAAGGAATGGAAGAGGCATTAGATCAAGGCCGAATGTCGCGATTTTCAAGCCGCCCACCCAGCCTTAATGTACAACGCCTGTCTCGTTTCAGTACATGGATGCTCGATCTACCCATTCAAAAACTACTCAGTATGGCCAAGCTGAGTCGAGGAGGCCAAAGCCTAGACCAAGAGCTAGATGCAATTAAGGTTGAAGAAGCTTCAAACTGGGACCCGGCATCACAGCGCTCCAGCCGCTACATCAATCTCCGATCGAAGCGGCCCGCTGATAGAAGTTCCTACGTCCTATATGACACAACTCAAGATGTCCACACCCCAGCCATAGACGATGACGAGGCTGTCAGAAACATGTTTGGCCCAAGCAACAAAAGTGCAGGCGGCCTTTTGATGCGAGTGTTGGCTGTCGCGTATCTGGGTCTCTTGGTTGTAACTATTCAAGTCTACATTGCCAGTTTACGCCAGCAGGAAATTTGGTTGAATGCGAATGGCCTAACGAGGGAATACATGCTAAGAACCTGTCTGGAAACACCTGCCTGGATGCTAGTCCCAGGGGTGGACGGCGAGTTAGTTCTGGGGGTAGACGAGGCTGGAATGGCGTTCTCCTGGCTGTGGCGGCTGTTTCCCTGGAATTCGAGTATAGGCTCTGGCGATGGATGGACTTATGCGATTGATGGGGCGTGAGCGGGAATAGGGTGCTGAGAGGATGTCTGGACTGTCACAAGATGTTTATTTGGTGGAGGCGGAGCTGGCAAAAATGTGAAATGTCCAATTGTGGAGAACGCTTCTCAGATGCCTGTGGCTGTGATGGCACAAAATGATGCTGCGCAAGGTCGATTGACGCAATGTTACGATGACATGTGATTTTGCAGGTCGTTTTGCGTATTGCGTATTGCGTATTCTTGTTTACTTATCACAAATTCTAAGCATACCACGACCCTGCATGACTAGTTTGAAAGAAGAGTTCGAAACGACTGATTTGGAATTCATGGAAGGATGACGTGTGCCCACTTGGGCTCTGCATGTCTCGGTTCGGGACAGTGACAGGTGTGCGGGGACAGGCTAAACGAATGGGGCGATTGGGGACTGGATGATTCCAAAGCCATGGACCGATGTTGCTCCGTTGAGGACCAGCTCGGACGCAGAGGCTGTGTACGAAAAATGATTCCAGATCACGGTCAGCATGGCGCACATGGTGCTTATTAGCCGGTGCCTGGGCAGATGCATTCGTTGTGATTATTATTTGGACTTTGGCTCAAGCGAGCACACACACACACACACTCAGTTGCGCACGTACATGTACCTTGGTGCATGAGATGCACATGCAGGCAAGTGTTAGCTCGCTAGAGCACAAAGCATATGCCATGACGAGCCAGGCTATTCTGGGCTATTCCATATTCCAACCAACGGGGAGGGGAGGGGCCACACAAACACAGCCAGCCCATGATCCATGAATATTTCAAATTTGCTCTGGAGCAATTAAGCTTCCGAGCCTCGGCATCCCGTCCAGAGCTGCCCGTATCGGGGAGTGGATTCGGCCGAAGCCGTTGCGGCGAAGGAAGGGAAGTGGGCCACTGACCACTGGCCATGCGCCCTGTCCGTTGGCGAAGCCCAGCTTGGTAATACCACGGCGCGTGGTATTGATGTCATGGCTGGCCTAGGATTATGGAATCGCAAACGATAGAACAGCAAAAAAAAAAAAAAAAAGTCTAGGTACGTGGTCCAAGCCAGGTTAGACCATGGAGACATGGCTTGTTCAGCCCTGGTCCATTGCAACGAAGCTTCCTTATCGTCATGGGCGTCGGTGCGCTCGCCGAGGCTCTCACACTTTTTTACTTCTTTATTAAATGCTCCGTCGCTCTCCTCGTTTTTTGTCGCTTTCGCTTTCCATGTCATCACATCGAATTCAGAAGGCGATCCCCAGATCCGGACTTCACACCACATCTCTTCCCACCGTCGCATTCGGCCCCAGCTCTCGCCGTCATCGATTTATAACCAATTTTCAGCCGCCTCGCCATATATTACAACCGCATCGCCTATTTTCAATTCATCAACAGCGAGCCGCTTTTTCTTCTCAGCCCTCATTAGCCATGTCGTCCAAGCTCATCCCCTCGAACCCTGACGATGTCATGGTCATTCGCAATGTCACGCCCAACATTGCCACATTTTCTGTTCCCTTTGCGAGATTCGGAAGAATCAAGATTGGAGGCCGTGGAACTCTAGGTGTGTAAAAGTTTTGGTTCCTTTTGAGTAACATTGGCTAATCTCAACAGTGAAACTCACCTCTGGTTCTCTTGCCGTCTTTTCGCCCGTGGCACTCACAGAGGCATCAAAGGCCAAGGTTGCCGAAATGGGCGGAGATGTTCGCTACATTGTAGCTCTCGACTACGAGCATCACATCTTCATCTCTGAGTGGGCCAAGGCGTACCCGCAGGCCAAGATCATCGGCCCTCAGGGCCTGCCCGAGAAGCGATCCAAGCAGCAGGACGACCCCAAGATTGGCAACGAGGAGTTTGCCGTCATCTTCACCAAGGACAAGAAGCGCGAGGTCCATATCAGCGAGGAGTTCGACGCCGACTTTGAGTACGAGTATGTCGATGCGCACGCTAATCTCGAAATCGTCTTTTACTACAAGCCCGAGCGCGTCCTCATCCAAGCCGACTTGCTCTTCAACCTGCCCGCCACCGAGCAATACAGCAGGGTTGCGGAAGCCGATAAGCCAGCCGACGGCTTCCTAGGCAAGCTATTTTCCAGCATCCAGGACGTGCAGGGCGATGCTCGCTGGCTGAAGCGATTCAACTGGTATCTGGTCAAGGACCGCGACAGTTTCAACGACAGTATGAAGCGCATCATCGAATGGGACTTTGTCACCATGATCCCCTGTCACGGAGACGTGATCGAGGGAAATGCCAAGGACACGTTCAACAAGGTCTTTGAGTGGCATCTCGTGGGCCACAAGAACTAAACTTTGGAAAGTGTGCTGCTGGAACGACTTGAATGAATCACGTCATGTACTATTTGTAATAGCTGGGCGGATACCTCGTTTTATGCGGAGGAGTTGATTGGGGTGGTTGTTCTTCTACTTCGCTGTTGATACCAGATGACGAGAGGATCGGCTCCGTCTATTGTTTTGTTTTGTATTGCGCACTCATGGGGAGCTGGGTTATTGGGGAGGGAGCTCAGTATATTCATGCACCCGAATTCCTAATTGACCCAGTTCTATAACTCTAAGCGAGACTGAAATCGCCTATCATATGTACCTAGAATACCTCAATTCAAATTGCAATTCACCAACGAGTAAACTACCTGAGCTAAGAGATTCCGCATTGCTTGCATTTGGGTGGAGCGCAAAGGCGCGTGGCCCGTGCGTCCCCCGCCGCTTCCAGCTTATCTTATCAGCCAGCTCGCTCACTTGACCTTGACGTCGGCGCGCGGGATGCTTCGACTTCATCCCAGAGCGTCACCATCCCGAGATATACTGCGGCTCCCATCCGAGCGCAACGCCCACTTCCCACCTTTTCTGAAAACCCCAGAATGAGTTGATTCAAAATGTCAGAGTACGGGCGCATGGACCCGTTCTCCTTCGCGGGCTCCAAAGATGTTGAACATCCAGTGAGCATTCGCATGTGGGTTCCGCCGTGCTTGATTGACTCTGCTTTCATCCCCAGCTGACTGACGGCCCTGTCGCAGAATGAACCTTGAGGGAGAGGAGCCTCCGTTCAAGCACTCTACACTTCTCGAAAGACCCGACCTGCGACACACCGGATCAAACATTAGGTGTGCAACCCTGACGACCGGAAGCTATGCCTTGTCTGACATATATCCAGCTCCCACTCCGATGTCTACGTCACGGTCCAGGTCTGGGCTGGCTCCAAGCCTCTCACAGTCCCCGTTCAGACCGCGTACAAGCCCTTTAGATCCGAGCGAAAGTACGATGCCCCCAAACACACATTAGCTCACGGACGCTCGGCCTAACAGAATACAGATGGAACGAGTGGCTCCAGCTCCCGATTACATACAACTCTCTACCGGCCAACTCATGCCTCGCAATAACTGTGTGGGATCTATCGCCCACCGGCGGACAGGGTGCTCTCGGCCACGCGATTCCCTTTGGCGGCACGACGCTGCCCATGTTCGATGAAGACAACCAGGTGCAAAAAGGCAGGCAAAAGTGCCTTGTACACCGACACAAGCATGCCGACGGTACCGATAACTCAATGACGCCAGCGCTGGTGTCTACCAAGAAGAACCCAAACTCGCGCAAAGGCGCTGTCCCTCCAATGGATAAAGATGCCGAGGAGCTCGATCGCATGGAGACATTATTCAAGAAGCACGAAATGGGCGAGATTCCGCGCGTCGATTGGCTAGACCAAATGGTCTTTCGTAATTTTGAAAAGGGAGGGCTTCAGGCCGCAAAGTCATCCATGAAGATGCTGCAACGACAACGAGCGCTAAACGGAGATGGACACGGCGACGAACAAGGTGCCTCGGAAGATGGCCGCCCAGGACTCTCGACGTTCCTCCTCAACGTCGAGCTGCCACGCTTCGACTTTCCCGTTGTGTTCTCTGATCACGAATACGACCCTCCACCCATCTCATCGCTTCAAAACTTATCAGTCTCGCAGGCTAGCATCCCCCAGAGACAACCAAATCTCCAATATGGACCAGGAATTAACGCCGTAAGCGAAGGTTCTTCAGCCCCAGGTGGACGGCTCGTTACAGTATACGATCCTGAAGTTGGACACAAGGACAATCCAGCAGAGGCCAAGCATCGTCGCCTCTTCCGAAGTTCTCACAGGCACGGCATCCTTGACAAGGATCTGAAACCAAATGCCAAGGTCCGAGATGAGCTGAATCTCATCATGTCGTATCCTCCAACCCACGTTCTCAACACAGAAGAGACCGATCTGGTGTGGAAGTTCCGTTATCACTTGACTCGAGACAAGAGGGCATTGACCAAGTTTGTCAAATCCGTCAACTGGAATGATCAAAGCGAATCCAAACTTGCCATACAAGTACTTGGGCGCTGGACCGAGATTGACGTTGATGACGCTCTAGAACTTCTTGGTCCATCCTTTGACAACGGGGCCGTCCGTTCGTACGCTGTTGAGCGCCTTCGCAAATCAGATGATCAAGAGCTTCTTTTATATCTTCTCCAGTTGGTGCAGGCTTTAAAGTATGAGCACATCTCAACGGACTCTACCGAAGACAGCGCGCACGATTCGTCTCTAGCACGGTTCCTCATCCAAAGAGCAGCTGTAAACTTTCAGCTCGGAAACTATTTCCACTGGTATCTGATGGTGGAATGCGATGATATGAGCCCTGAACAAGGTCTCGACAACCGAAGCATTTACCGGAAAGTTGCATACGACTTCATGACAGAGCTCGTGAAGCAACCAGATGGGGCTGAATACAGGAAGACCCTTTTGCGGCAAGCCGAACTTGTTGCCATCCTGAGCAGGGTTGCGAAAGAGGTCAAGACAACTACCGACTCTAACGCCAAGAAAACCGACCGAGTCAAAAACTTCCTTGCAGACCCTAAGAACGAACTGCTGATCATTGACCCGCCCCTTTCTATGCCTCTGGATCCTTCAGTGTTTATCACTGGAGTCGCTCCGGATCAGACGAATGTCTTCAAGTCATCGTTGAGCCCGTTCAAGTGCACCTTTAAGACTACGACCGGTACTATTTACCCCATTATTTTCAAGGTTGGAGATGATCTACGACAGGATCAGCTGGTAATTCAAATCATCACTCTTATGGATCAATTGCTTCAAAAGGAAAACCTGGATCTCAAGCTTTCCCCCTACAAGATTCTAGCAACCAGCACGTCAGCCGGCGCATCCCAGTTTGTCCAATCTGCAAGTCTATCCAGTATTGTGAACAAGTTCAAGACAAACCCGGCTCTCGGCTACCTAAAGTATCACAACCCGGATGACAGCCAACCACTTGGTGTTCGCCAAGAAACTCTTGATACGTACGTAAGATCGTGTGCCGGGTATTGTGTCATCACTTATATCCTGGGAGTGGGTGATCGTCACCTTGAAAATCTGCTGCTGGCGCCTGATGGTCACTTTTTCCATGCCGATTTTGGCTTTATTCTTGGGCGTGATCCCAAGCCCTTTGCCCCGCTCATGAAGCTATCCAAGGAAATGGTAGACTGCATGGGAGGCGTGCAGTCAGATCACTACCAGCAATTCAAGCAATACTGCTTCCTTGCCTACACGGCGCTGCGAAAGTCGTCAAACCTCATTCTCAACCTCTTCAGCCTCATGGTAGATGCCAATATCCCAGACATTAAGTTAGAGCCTGACAAGGCGGTTCTCAAGGTTCGCGAGCGGTTCCATCTTGAGATGACCGAGGAGGAGGCCTTGCGGTACTTTGAGAGAATTATCGAAGATTCTCAAACGGCGTTTGCACCGCTTGTAATTGACAAGCTGCACGAGTGGGCGCAAGCCTTCCGCGCTTGAGGTGCAGGGTCGCGAATTGGTACGGAGTTGCAGGCAGACATGGTGTTGATACAAGGAAAATAGAGGTACTTTACATCATTTTGGTTATTTTAGTTGCAAATGAAGAATACAAGCGCTTTCATGTTACACTCGTGTCAGAATAAACCATCCCATCAGTCATGTAGGCATATTCAGTAAATCATGGGGCATGCAAGTGCTAGTACCAATAGAAGCCCCTATAGCTTATTATATACCGCTTGCTCGTCAAAGAGGTACTGCTGCTTTATGGTTGCGTGCGACATGACGGAACGACACGAGCCTACCCTACATAACATCATGGAATCGCACACGGGCGAGGGTGGTTCGTCTAATGCCTCGTCTTCGGCGTTTGTCTATTTTCTTACTGCCGTCGACATTTCCTTTGTGGCTCTAGTTGCTTTTGTACCTCTGCTAAAGTGCCACAATCACATTATCGAGAACCGCATGATTGAGTATATGGCAAAATCCATGCACAGTATTGAGGATGCCGAGCGCGTAGCCCACAAAGATGGATAATTTACCATAAAGAACTTCTCACACTTTTGCGATTCAAAATAAATTGATCAGAATCACTAAGTACCTAATATTGACACGAGACTTGTCCCTTGTTTTGCCTGAGAGGAAGCAATCCGATGATATTTGCAACCCTAACCCTAACCCTGGACTACATAACTCGGACACTTGACAGCAACCACAGCGTGCGTAGACAAATTTTGAGTGAGAACTCACGAATGTTTTGTTTCCCAAACCTGAAGTGATTGATTGAGCGCATCTGGAACCAGTCGGTTTTGCAATGTCGTTGATTTAATACAATTAGCCTAGTGCCCTAGTCGACCGTTTTCCGCCTTTGACCGCACGGCGCCACATGATTGGCCAGTCTAGCCGGTCGCCAACGTCATGGAGACTTGACAAAGAAAGCCGAGCTCCGTCCCCCGCGTCCGGTGGCGGCCAATTCCTCGGACGCATCTTCCCAATTCACCTGCACGCGCGCGCAAAATGGCGAGCTCGCAGTGCCTCAACCTCCGCCCGCTCGCTTCGAAGCTTGCGCGGCCTTCCACATTGCTGCCGGCGCAGCGCCTGGGCCGATTGCCCGTGGCGGGCGTGCGACGCAAGTCTGGTCCGTACGGATACACGCAGGCCAAGGCGCTCGTCTTTTCCAAGTATGGCGAGCCAGAAGACGTGCTCAAGTAAGTTGCTCTCTTGTTTGTTTTCAATCCGTTATCAAGTAAAGCTAACATGCAAACAACAGAGTGCACACACACTCCATCTCTCCTTCCATCCCCTCATCGTCGGTGCTCGTCCGATCGCTCGCCTCGCCCATCAACCCCGCCGACATCAACACGATCCAGGGCACGTACGGCTCCAAGCCCCCCTTCACGTCGCTGATTGGCACGCCCGAGCCCTCGGTGGTGCCCGGGAACGAGGGCGTCTTCGAGGTGCTGTCCACGGGCGACCCCAATTCCAACCTCAAGAAGGGCGACTGGGTGATACCCGCCGTGGGCCAGTTCGGCACCTGGAGGACCCACGCCGTCGACGAGGCGTCCAAGTTCATCAAGGTGGACAAGGAAGGCCTGACGCCCACGCAGGTGGCCACCGTCAGCGTCAACCCGTGCACGGCGTACAAGATCCTGCGGGCCTACGGACCCAACGCCGGCCCCAAGGCGGGCCTGGGCATGAAGCCCCTCGAGCCCGGCAGCGGCCAGTGGTTCATCCAGAACGGCGCCAACTCGGGCGTCGGCCGGTCGGCCATCCAGTTTGGAAAGCTCTGGGGCTTGAGGAGCATCAACGTGGTGCGCGACCGCGAGACGCCCGAGGAGACGGAGGCCCTCAAGAAGGAGCTGCACGACCTCGGCGCCGACGTGGTTGTGACCGAGTCGCAGTTCTTGTCCCGGGAGTGGAGGGACCAGCTCGCGGAAATCACCCGCAAGGGCCGCGAGGAGATCGGCCTCGGCCTCAACTGCGTCGGCGGCAAGTCGGCCACGGCCGTCGCTCGCTCCCTGGGTGAGGGCGCCACGCTCGTCTCCTACGGCGGCATGGCCCGACAGCCCGTGGCCCTCCCCGTCGGCCTGCTCATCTTCAAGGACATCCGCTTCGTCGGCTTCTGGCTGAGCCGCTGGAACGAGCGCGACCCCGAGGGCCGCCAGCACATGATCAACGACATCCTTAGCGTCATCCGCGAGGGCAAGTTCCGCGACGTCCCCATCGAGGAGGTCAAGTGGGATTGGGACACGGAGGAGGCCACCCTGCGAGGCGCCGTCCAGCAGGGCCTTCAGGGTTTCCGCAAGGGCAAGGGCGTGCTCGTCTACGGCGACACTTGAGCGTATTAGGTCGTCTATGAGAAAAATGGGCTCAATGAGAAATGTAGATGTGTATATATAGATGCAATGTTCCCCTTTTTACCATGGCTGTAACGCAGGCCGCCATAGGATATAAAACCGTCGTGCAATATGGATTAGTATAAACGTTCCAGTCAATCGCCTGATCTCATCTCATAAAAACGCAATCATATCACATCTTGTCTAGTACCATTGGTACAATCGAAGGTAACTCGGTGATCATGCTCGTCTAGATGAAACAATCCCACAGGGTAGGATCTAGAGTTTAGAAATACTTTACGGCGCCTTGGCTCTGGCCGAGTATAAGCGCAAAGAAGACCTACACAGCAAGGTATTTTCGAAGATGTATTGACCCCTTTGAGCTTTACATCTGATTCTTGTAGGAGACATGGTCTCACATAGGTTTATTGACGGATGATTTCTCTCAAAGTCGGTTTTCATCTTCATCTCAGCTGTCGCTCAACTTTCTTCTCCCAACAAATGCATGCAGTAGGGACCAGCTGGTAACAGGCTTCCAACACGCAGCTGTATCGTAAATTCTTCCCCTTTGTTGCAAGCAGATTCCCATCACAGAAGACATGCTCGTCTGGGTGTGTTGATCAGATATTGCCTGATCAACTCGGCACTCCGTCATGCACCATCCATTCAGTCAACCGCATCACATCTATTTCCCTTCATCTTGATCCGGAGCAAACTCGCCGTGTGCTTCTCACCTCTGCCATCACCAACCCAGATTCAAACCTTGACAACTGGGCCTGGGGTTTCTCACCCCATCCACACAAGCTTCATTCCCAACCAAGGCATTTTCCCATCTCAAACACCCAAGAAACTCGATAACCGTCACCATGATGGGCAATTTCCCCCTTGACAATGTGCTTCGGATCCTTTTTCCTTTCCACAACGACCATGCTGATGAAGACCTGACATACGAGGGCACGGCGAAGGAGGTATACACGCAAATACTGGACTGGGCATCTGTGGTCCTCCGCGACCAGCGAAACCGCCGCAACCTGACCATCGACCTGGCCGAGGACCTCGAGGAGCTGGCTGATGGGCTCCGTGAAATCCTAGCCAGCGGCGTCGAAGACTCTGAGAAGCAATCCCGACGGTACAGCGTGACAATCGAGAACACGTCTCAGTACTGGGTCGAGGTGCAATGCCAGAACTCGTGCTACGAATTCATAGATAGCCTGATGAACCTCGAGTACAACAACACCAAGGCCCGGTGCAGCTCCTACCTCACTCTCACGCCCATCTGGTGGAGCGAGATGAACAACCCGATAGGTCCCTACGTCGCACACATACTCCGCGAGGTGCGGCGCGAGATCTCGGCGTACGAGCAATGGAAGGGGAATGTCCAGGCGGGCACGGCAGGCGAGTCGCCAGAGCAGCCGCCGGCGTTCTGGAACTGGATCCTCAGGGACGTGTCCCGATACGCCAGGGAAGCGCTCAGCTGCGACACGGTGCCGGACCAGTACCCGGTTGAGAAGATCATCTGGATCCTCGAGGAGACGGACGCCCGGCAGCGCAGCCTCCGGAACCCGGATCTGTTCCCGGAGATTGGGCACCTGTTCAGCCAGCTGGGGGAGAAGAAGGCGCTGAGGATACTGGTGCAGGATCTCTGGGTGCTGGAGCGGCGGTGGAACTTTGACGACTCCTCGACCATGCACAGCGGGCTGGTGAAGCAGGTCCGGGCGGCCATCGCCGGTCGGTACGGGCGGGTCGCCGTGTCGGCGACGGGGATGCCCCTCGCGGCGTGGAAGGGCCACGGCACCAGCTTCACGGACGAGAACCGCGTCAACATCCGGCTCAGACAGTCGGCCTACGTGCGCTTCGGGCTGCCCGACGCAAACGTCGTCAGCAGGACGGTCCACGAGTCCTTCTGCGACTCGGACGGCAACCTCGACGCCCTCCAGTGGCACGTCGACATCTCGTGGATGCGCAACAACGTCGTCGTTGACTGGGGCGAGCTCGGCAAGCACCAGTGCCGCTACGCCCGCAGTCCTCCCGCCTACGAAGACGTCTTTGGCAATGCTCCCCCGTACGAAAAGGTTGCGTCACGGCAAGACAACGAGGCCAAGCAGCAGGCGTCGCTTGTGCTTCGTTTGTTCAAGCGGTCAAGCTGATATCAAGTCGGTGAGCCAGCCAGTGACGATTGCTGCTGCTGGAACATATAATCAGGAGCAAATGTTTCATTTTTTTTTTCCCTTGTTGAAACTTTGGATTCAGAAATGGGAACTTTTTTTTCCCTCTCTTTCTTGTTCTTACTTATACCCTATGGGAATTGAACATCTTTTTACATGTATAGTTATTAGTGGGCAAGTACGTCAGTCAAGCTTGGTGTTGGACAGAAAAAAAAAAAGGATGGAGAAACGATTGATGAATGAGACCTGTTTTGCTTTTTTTATAAGTACAAATACACTTGAACCTCAGTGCTTCTACTACTCATTATCCTGGGCGGTGATGATTTCGGTCCACTTCAACCGAGCCGTGGCGGCTGGGCGAGAGTGTGATATCATGATGGCGTAGGGCTACGCTACGCATCCATGCCCAAGATGCGCAGAATGAGGGGTCATGGCGGGGGTGAGGGAGGCAGGTAAATCGGGAATGCACACACATGTCAAGAACCAAAAACAGACTGAGGGTCCAAGACAAATGGCGTCTGTAGGTGCGGTCGGTGGTGGAACAGCCGGAGTTGGGAGTTGGGGGGGGCATCTCCCTGTGGTTCCCCTGAGACAGGTCTTACATGCTTCTGCCCAGCCCGTGAAACGCCGTGAGGCGGCGCCGCATTGAGTTGTCGTCAGCCTCAGCCGCGACGGGAGCATGGGGAACCGCTGCTTGATCTACATAGTACGAGGCTGATATACACACACAAAGTGAGCGGGAGCTTGCATGGAACTACGATGGAAAAAAAAAGAGGGCGCACTCACACTGACGCTCACACTCAACCACACACGGATCAGAGAGAGGCGCAGTTGGCGAGTTGGTGGAGACGGAGCTTGGTGCTAGCTGCAGGCGACGGATGTACCTTGCATGGTCCCCGGGCCGTCACCAAGAAAAAAGTCGGGATATGGCCTGGTGCTTGGTGCGGATGTGTGGGAAGGGCGGGTGAATTACAGTTAGGGGGGTTAGAGTGCCGTCCCGTATCCTCATTGTTTATTTTATCTTTTTTTATCTTATTTTTATATCTTCATCTTATTTTGGTTTTGAGGCTGTGAAGGGAGGGGAGGAGGATAGTAATACGAAGAAGAACACATCCATTGGAAACCCTGCCTTGTTTCGTTTACATGTTTCCTTTTTTGTTTCATCAATGGCACCTGCACCCCGGTCTGACAGCGGTGAGCCGCTAGCGCATGCATTATCTCAACAAACGTTTCGATTTCTTCCTTTTTCTGAACCTTGGGTTCTGACGTGGACGGCCACTGTGGCGCCCGATTCCCGTCCAACCAAGGGGCCCATGGATGAGGAGGTGGCGAATCACTGAGGCCGCGGGTGGGATGAGAGCGGGGGAGGGGAAGTGTGCGTATGTGTGTGTGAACTGCTTCTTTTCTTTTTTCGTTTTTTTTTTTTTTTTGGAGCAGCAAAAATGAAAAAAGCAATTAAACCAGACTTGTAGTTTATCACACCAAAAAAAGTCAGTGAGTTTTTTTATTGCGGTCAATATTATCCCTTCAAATTTTTTAATTTTTTTTTTTCGCGGCAAATGTTCCACGTTCGGTTTAATATCCATGGTGTTAATGGTGCTCACTTTTAATAGCATTTCATTTATTATTCCTTTCTCTTCACGCTACCGCTACTAAGGTTAGTCGCCGCCAGGAACAGGCACAGCGTCCCAGGCACAGGCTCCCAGGCCCATCCATCCCACCACTACCACACCCTTACCCACCCACGGTGCGCCGCGCCCTGTGCCTTTTGGCGCCACGCGCTCGGGAGGTCGGGGCCCACCAAGAGGTATTGATTCCCTTCCAGAGAAGAAAAAAAAAATGCACTGACCCCCTTTTAGCACCTGTGCTGGCTCACCCGCCAGCGACTCACAGGGCGTGTCTAGGTGCCGGACCTGTGGAACCATGCCTAAAACGGGTCAGGCCAGGGTCTCAGCCAGGTCCCAGCCGGGTCTCTTTTGGCTGGCCTGGGAAGCCCTCTGTGCCCGCCGCTCCCAGCGGTTCCCAGCCCACCACTCCGCTAGAATGGGTACGTAACCGGCCGTCCCGCACCCACCAGCCTCCTGGCCCCCAGGCCCCAAAGAAGCCCAAATGGCCCCCCCTCTTCCTCTTCCAGCGGCAATGTAGTAGTCGGCTCCACCCACCTTTTCTGCTTCCCATCCCAAAAGAACTGCATCGCCTTTCGTCTCGTCTCATCTCGTCTCGACTTCCCCAGACCCAGACCGACAAGCTCCGTTAGGCCACAAAACCCATTGAATCGCCTCGTCGTCTGCCCTCGATTCCACTTCGTCGCCCACATCCTCACTGCCTCCGTCGCTGTCTACCACCAAATAAAATTATTTCCCCCCCATCCGTCTCCAATACAAATCAATCGGCCCCGTGCACACACCACCTTTCCAAAAAATCGTCGGCGTCCTTCACACGACTCAGTCAGGTCCCCCCCATCGCCAGATTCAAACGAGCACACCACGCCACGCCCGGATCCTTGCAACCACCACACCCCCTGCTCTACTTTCCCACCCTTCGGTCCACGACCCTGAACAGAGGAAACCAAATCAAATCTCTCCTTTCCAAGGGCCTCGTCATTCTATTTTCTGCGGGGACTGCAAGAAGCCATTCTCTTCTCCAACATCTACACCACCTCGATCCATCTCCCCGGCTTTTTTGTGTGTTGCTGCTGCTGCCCTGCTCCGCTGGACCTGTTGGAATTGTCCGTTGCTTGGCTTGTCACCTGCGCCGCACACTCTCCTTTTATTTTTATTTTATTGGGGTCCGGTTCACCACCACCGCGTTCTCCCTCCTTTGAAGCCCGCGTTTCCGATCCAGTCCGTCTGGTCCACACACAACTCCGAACACACATCATGCCGACTCTCGCCAGCACCGGCACTGCGGCTCGACGCTTCGAGCTGCCTGCCCTCAACCTCAACTTCGGCAGCATCACCGACGGAACCAACATCCCTCCACCCCCGGATTCTCCGGTCCAGAAGGTCCCCACGCCTCCCCAGACGCCTCCACCGGCAAACAGCAAGAAGGAGGTCGTCAAGGAGGACCACCTCGACGACTCTGCTACTACTTCTTCTTCCAATGGTAATCTCGCAGGAACAAAGCGCACCGCGGATGATGCCGTCCCCCTTAGCCCGGCCGCCTCAAGCCGCCAAGGCAGCATCCGCCGCCTATTCTCCAGAGGAACATTGAATAACAGTTTCTTAGACGGCCAGACAGTGAACGGAAGTCTCACCGTCGCCAGCAGTGGTCGACCCACCAGCCAGAGCGGCTCCAGCTACTTTGACGAGCGCAAGTCCAAGAGGAGCAGCGGTTGGTTCCGGCGGATAACCGGAGGAGGAGACACCACTCCCAAGCGCTCCACCTTCTTCCAGGAGGCTAATGCTGCTAATGCTGCTGCTGCTGCTGCTCAAGCCGCTCCTCCCACTCCCACTTTCAAGAAGCCCACCGGCCCACCTCCTCCCATGATCCCCGAGCTGTCCGACCTCGAAAAGGACGAGGGCAGCCTGGGTGAGGACCTCTTCAAGAATATCAAATAATTCACACACAATCATGCTCTCCAGCGCAAGAAGAACATTGACGACAACCCGAAGCAACGCAGCACCAAATTATTGCTAATTTCACGCCCTCGTTTTTTTTACGTGTTACATTTTCATTTTCACAACTTGAACACACGCGCCATTACCACCACCACTACCACCACCCACACACCTACCCACCCCTTCTACCTCCGTTTTCTGGACGAGCAACGACGCATCCGAGCCGACCGATGTTTAGGAAATTATCTATCCCCCTTCTCCCCCCCTTTGGTTTCATTATTATTTACATGAGCATCAACCTGAGCTGGGGTCGAGTTCACGTTTTTTTGAGGACGAGATGCTTGATGAGATGAGAGAGCTGACGGAGGAGGAAGAGACAAGAGGAGCGCGGAGAATGCTCATCGAGATACCCAGCTCCTTTTGCGAGCTCAATTATCTGGCATGCGATATGGATTTTTGCATTTTTGGTTGTTTTTGTTTTTTTTTTGGAGATTTTTTGTTTTTACGTTAGCCTTTGGCAATTGTCATCCTCCCCATCATTGCCGCTGAGGGTGAATTCATTTCACCCATCTTCGCACACTCTATACCAGCAACAACAACAATAACACCATCACCGCCACCAACCACCCATTCACCCGTCTCTATGCGAAGGAGAGATTCAATGATATGATTTTGAAGACCTAGTTTGGAATACCAAAGTGGCTACTTGATTTGAGTTGGGGTATGCACATGTGCGCTGCCCGAGTGTATATGTCCGTGGGCAAAAATTGAGCAGATGGGAGGCCGCTCTGGAACAATAGGATAGGACTTTTGTGGAGGCCACGACTTCTTTGGAAGGGCAGTTAATTCTTATTACGAATAGAGCAAGGTCCTGGACTTGCGCACCATTACTGCATTGCACAAACAAGCTCTGTTACTTCATTTCGTTGATTGGATTAGTGATGTCTCACAGACTCAGAACTGACTGTGATATACGTAGGTCATTGAGTCGTTGGAAACAAATGGGCAGGCAAACTGCGCAAGCATAATTTTGTGAAGGTGGCAAAGAGAAACTGAATGGTATATTAAATCGCCACTCTCAAGCACGACAGTTCCAATATCGCCACCCGATGTCGGAGTTTGACGATGATCCCATAGCTAGAAGTTATACTTGAGACAAACTCGATGCAGGTTCCACAAATATCTATATTGATCCTCGTGTTGCCATTGATCTTGTGGATGGCTAAATACGATGGGATGCCATGTTTGTGCTTGCTCACAAGCTTGGATCATATGTTGGTCCAGTCCAGGGTAGCTCTTCCTTGTCACAACATGGGGTTGGTCATGACGGAATACGGCTGGCTAGTCATGTGTGTGATTTACATGTACATCATCACCCTCATCTACCCACAATGGTATACATCTGACCGTTCGTTAAGGTTATTAATTAAAAATAACTCGGCAGAAGCGCGCTCAAGCCAGGGGAGGCTCAAGTTACAACGGCCCCCCCCTCCTCAACTGTGGAGCCGGGTAGCGAGTTTCATGTTGAAACCATGCATCCATGTTTGTACGTCCCTTTCATCCCATGATAGGTCCAAAAGGCCACCACTTACTCAAAAGGGTATGTTACATGGCCCAGCCCACGCGGGACTGATGGGCGGGAGGCGGGAGAGGCGGGACGACGCATGGCCTGGGTCTGGGTCTGGGTACGGGTTGCACCAGCCCAGCCACCACTCGCCTCCACGCGAGATTTCCCAAGGGTCGTGAACTTGGCAGATGGCTGTTTGGGCATTATTGGATTTTTTGGTGGGTTATAATTAATTTTGACATCCGGAAGCGCATGCAGCCAAGTTGCTGTTGATATCTGACCGGCTTGTTTGTCATTCTGCACCCTGAGATTTTTTTGGCTGTTTGTGTGTATGTGCACCCGCTTACAAACCGCCAGGCAGCTGTTCTCACCCGTCATCTTGAACGGTGAGTGGAATCACTGACTCTTGCTCCCCGTCTTTGAGGGTCCCTCAAAACCTCTTAAAACCTAATTGACCAATCCCATCGCGGACCTGTTTCCCACCAATGCCTTGCCTTTTTGCCAACGTTGTTTGTGGCTGGCCCGCAAGCGAAACAAGAGACCTGCAAGGTTGCGCAACCGTCCTGACGCCATGCATCCGTTTACGAGAATCTGATTGCTTCGCCAATTCCAGACACGAGCCATGCGGCGTCTCAAATGCAGTCTTTATTAGGTCTTGATTCTTTTTTTTGCTTCTTGTAGCCACACACACACATATATTGTGCGTTTTACATACCCGTTTTTTTTTTTTAACCTCGTGAGGGGTAGGTATTAATGACTTGCATAAAGTAATCAACCAACAGCATGCATAGGCGAAAAAAAAGGCACAGCTTTGAATTATTTCCTGCTGACACCCATCCAATCAAACGTTGAAGCCATCAGTCTTTGGTTTGTCTGACAAGTATCCCGGTACTGCGACCTCCGCGACAGAGGGCGGCGTGGAGCCAAACAGGGGCATTGCTCTTTTCTTGCCCTTGGTGAGCTCGAGCATAGTGCCTCGCCGTACACCTCGTTGCCAACCACCTCCCACCTGCCTAGTCCACGCGAGTTTGACAGGCGGGAGGCGGGACACATGGTCTGGGTTTAGGTGCGGTTACATCAGCCCAGCCACCACTTGCTTCCACGCGAGATTCCCAAAGGGCCGTGAACTTGCATATGGGTTATGGTTAATTTTAAACCTGCAAGTGCATGCAGCTAAGCCGTCTGCTTGTCATCTTTTGGTCTAAAAAAATCCGTTGGTTGTTTGTGTGTGCAAAGCACGCTTACAAAAGAACTAGCTATTTAATTTGATAACAAGGAATTTATCACAAGCTATGCCATAGACCCACCCCCACATTCAATTATCCAAAGACTTGTTTCCAATCTGACGCACCATCCAATTATTACTGTTGGACACGCAACACCCTCATTCACTCAAGCTGCTGAGGGCGCACGTGATCTATCATTGACGGTTCCGACAATTAGTTTCTCTGGGGCTATCCTCTTTATGTAGCATCCCCAAGATCGCAATTAGGCCTTTCCTTCCAAGGGCAGCTCGGTCGGTGCTTCCAATGCCTGATTCATTATTAATGCACAATAGTGTTTGTGGTATGTCTATCTGATTTAGCGTTGACCATGGTTCATGCTGCGGTCCATTTATGGACAAGCTGCAGTCGGCCTATGGCCTGACAATTGTGTGACATAACAATCCAGCCCTTGATTGATTGCGTGGAACTCTTGTAAAAAGATAATAGATCTTATCATATTTTAAGAAATTTTATTTATTTACTTTAGCTAAAAAAATAATTTATTAGACTTTTCCCCCCCTTAGGCTTTTCCCTTAGGCTTTTTTCTTAGGCTCTTTTCTTAGGATTATGTTGTTGGAACATGCAAGATAAAAACTTTGAAAAGGAAAACCAATCTCCGGTGTAGTTTGGTAAAAAACAAAAGAGATGGCTTCCCAGCTAATCCTAGTGCACAATTCGTATGCATGTTTGATCTTTTGTGTTTACCAATATATCACGTGTCCATACCACAATTTTGCCTCTTAACCACACCAAGCCCACCAAAGGCAACCCAGGGCATTCCCTTGCAGGGCGGATGGACGAGCAATCCCGATCGATCGTCGAGGCCAACCCCATCGGGGGTGGCCTTGATTCTTGGATCGCTGAATTCCACTTGGTGCACAACCGGGATATTGACCATCTTGCGCGAGATGGTACGACTGCTCCCCCACCCTCACTTACTTCTGACTCTGACTGGTTGCTACAGAATTGCAGGATTTAGCATTCAGTCTCATACTAACTCTTCTTTGTCACCCGACTCAGTACCTCCTTAGTTCCAACACGGGCAAATCATTTAGTACCGATATCAGAATGCTTTCGGCCGCGGTGGCTATGGGCAACATCGATCTTGACCGCATCAAGCCCCTTCTAAGAGCTGCCCTGGTCGAACCCCCAGATGATGTCACTATCTGGGAAGAACTTTATCAGGCTATCGCCGAATCGACCCGTACCCCCCAGCAAATGGCATGGAGTATGTCCACGACTGGCTCCATAAGCTCGGAATTTCACGACAATGTGGACCCGGTTCTGAAGTTGGAACTTGAGCCTTTTCGTGTTGATGTCCCTAACTTTTGTCACACCTTCCTCCACAACGAAAATTTCGACGATATGACTGACTCTGTCTTTCAAAACTGTCACAGTGGAGATGATCCGCTCTTTGGAGCAGGAGGATGGAGCGGCTGGCCGACAACTCCTTATGGAAGCGAAGTTATAGATTGGCTTGAGGAGATGGTCCCGAAGGTGGAACAATTCGCGATAGATAACGGGTGGCCCGAAGCACAACGAAAGCTCCTAGCTCAGCCCAAGTCACCACTGTTGGGCTCTACGGGCAAACGCAGTATGGACATTGGCTTTGCTTACAAGGATAAAACAGAAAAGCCCAACCTTAAAGACAGGAAACATCATTGGTCGCAAATAATTGTTCCTGGACAACTAAAAAAGAATCCGATGGCCGATAAATCGTCCATCGCATGGATTGATCTCGCAACATATGCGAGAGAGGTTCTTATTGCCCAACCGGACCGCGTGTTTCTCCTGGGGTTTACCCTCTGCGGATCTCTTCTAAGGATATGGGAGTTCGACCGGCTTGGGGCGATTGCATCCAGCCAATTCGACATCAATGAAGAGGTTGGAGGGAGGCAGTTTGTGGCCACAATACTCGCATTTCTTTGGATGCCGGAAGACAGACTAGGGTTTGATACTACTATCAAAAAGTCGAACACTGAGAGATATATCGAGATCCTGCGAAACGGCAAAACGGAACGTCTCATCATCGATCAAGTCGTGAAGCGGTCACCTCGTATTGCTGGACGAGCAACAACCTGTTGGAAAGCTCATCCCAGTGGGGACCCAGCGAAGCCAATGGTCATCAAGGACTCGTGGCAGCACCTCGATCGAGGAGAAGAAGGCGAGCTCGTCAAATTCGCAACTGATCACAGGGTGGAAAATGTTGCCCGTTACTACTACCACGAGACTGTTCACATTGGAGGCCAGGCTGATGACATTCGAATTCGTATTCGAAATGAGTTAGACGTCGGACCAGTTTCGAATGATAGGACATTAGAAGCCAAAACATTGCCAAACCGAGTACATCGGCGACTCATTCTTCTTGACCATGGAAAGCCCATCTACACAGCAAGCTCCCATGCAGCTTTGGTTGCTGCGCTGGAAGGCTGCATCAAGGGCCATGAGTTGTTGCACAATGCTGGCATTCTTCACAGAGACATATCCGTGAACAACCTCATGATCAACGAGGACAAGACTAACCCGTCGTGGCCGGCTTTTTTGATTGATCTAGATCTTGCTATCTATGACCGGCGAGGAGGCGCCACAGGAGCAAAAGGCATGACTGGCACAAGAGCCTTTATGGCTCTTGGTGCCCTTTCGGGCGAGAAGCATACCTTTATGCACGATCTCGAATCATTCTTCTGGGTTATATTCTGGGTATGCGTCCACTACAAGGGACCAGGTGTGGGCCGGGTAGTCCCTAAATATGACAGGTGGAACTCGATGAATGTACAAGATTTGATACGAGACAAGGTGGCTACTGTATCGGGCTACTATTTTGAGCAAGCCTTGAAAGACGTCACACCTTACCACTCGCCAATGAAACCGCTGCTACGCGGGTTTCGAGGGATTCTCTTCCCTGGAGGGGAGCCGTTGAAGGAGAAAGACTGGGGGCTTCACGGCAAAATCCAAACGTTTCTCCGTCGCGAGCGTGAGAAATTGCAGTAATATGGCAGATGGACAAGGATTGATGCAATTTGCGTCCTGGGTAGTTCCTTGAGGCGGGGATAATAGAGAGGAAGCCTAGGGCGACGCCTTAGCTGTTTGCGGACCACAGAGGCTTTTTTTCTCAACTTTTACGAGCGCCGGCGATAATGCAGGCGTGGTGCCTTTTCCCATCCCCGTTTCTTTTGATTCTCATTTGGGGTTATTGTAAATTAGATGTACGAGTTAAAAAAGGGAGTTGGAGTCTCGGATGAGTTGATATTCGGGGCAGATTGAGTCGGATAAGGGTATTGAGACACAATGGTCAGGCCATAGGCAGACACAAACTACCAAGATTAGATTTAGACCAAAAGATGACAAGCAAACGGCTTGGCTACATGCACTTGCAGGTTTAAAATTAGCCATAAAGTTCACGGCTCTTTGGGAATCTGGCGTGGAGGCGAGTGGTTTGGCTGGTGTAGCCCACGCGCACACCCAGATCATGCGTCCCGCTTCCTTCCCCTAGGCCATGTGGGAGATGGTTGGCAACGAAGAACACGGCGACGGCACGATCCTCGAGCTCGCCAAGGGCAAAAGGAGAGCCATGTCCCTGTCTGGCTCGATGCTGTCCTCACAAGTTTAGAAAAAAATAAATAAATAAATGTCATATTATAGCCGGATATTGACCACGCAAGCCATATGCTCAACCAGGTGTCCTAGGAACTAGGCCACAGAGGTGCCATACAGCCACCCACCCATTCAATTGTCCAAAGACTCGTTTCAAATCTAGCGCGCTATTGGTTTTGTAAGCAAGCTTTATATACACAAACTACCGAGATTAGACTTAGACCAACAGATAATGAGTAGATTAGTCAAATGTCAATAACAGCTTAGTTACATATACTTGCAGGTTTAAATTAACCATAACCCATCTGCAAGTTCACGGAACCCGCACCCTCTTGCAAGCACGTTTGTTTAGGATTTATTTTATTGATTATCGGAGTTATTTCGGAATTTGGCAGCGGTCATGGCTTAAATATTTGTATTTGTATTTATGTGGCGGCCGGCGAGGCAGTTAGCGCATGTCTCTGTCAAGGTAGCAAGGGTAGCTCCTCCGGAGCTAAGAACTGCAGAGCTTACCAAGGCAAGCGCTCCTTTGTTTGGGAGCCTATTGCTGTGTATTGTGACTGCTATTGTTGTTGACTGTCTTTAATAATTGGGGTTATTTAATTTGATGTCAAAGTGATGCCGTTTTACCTTGTTGAGCGAGGCGGACTTGGTTGTGACTTGAGACTTGCATCAATCATTTTGTTGGCACTCCTGGGCAGCGGGGTTAAACAGTTCGAATGCTTAGTATTATCTCTAGACGACTCTCTAATGGAATCAAACGTCGAGACCGTCGGTCTTTAGCTTATCATACAAGGACTTCTCTGCGGCCAAGTATCCCGGCACCGCGACCTCTTCGCCAGAGGGCGGCGTAGAGCCAAACAGGGGCATGACTCTCCTCTTGCCCTTGGTGAGCTCGAGGATAGTGCCGTCGCCGTACTCTTCGTTGACAACCATCTCCCACATGCCCTCGGCCACCTCCTCTGGTGTCATTAGCACCGTGTTCTCGTCCAGCATGGCTGCCTTGGTAGGGTCATCGCGCCAGAGAGGAGTCTACAGTGAAAAAAGGAGTTAGTATATCAAAACCACAAGCCTCAGAAACAAAGTAATATAAACCCACCCTTACGCCACCGGGGGCCACACATCCCACACGGATGCCCAACTGGTCGCGCAGACCACCCAGGGATCGCACGAAGCCGTGGAGGCCGTGCTTGCTCGCAAAGTAGAGCGGCGTGTTGATGCCAGCCGTGAAGCCTGCAATGCTGCCGACGTGCACCAAGCAGCCCTTCTGCTTGTTCTTGGTCCAGTGGCTGATGGCCAGCTGGCTCAGACGGACGGGCGAGATGAGGTTGACGTCAAAGATGGCGTAGTGGCCTGGGTCGGCGTCTGCTGGGTCTACTGAGACTGAGTCCGGGTTGGTCTCCGTCTTGGGGGCCTCCCAGAAGGACGTCCACTTAGGCTCGAAGAGGCCGGCGCCGGGCACGACGACGTCGACCGACGGCAGCTTCTCCACGGCCGCCTTCCACATCTCGCTAAGCTGCGGCCACGAGGCGACATTGGTCTTGTGGAAGAAAGCCCCGGCCTTGCCAGATGCGCCGGGGAACGGGTTCTGCTTGAGAAGCTCCTCGGCCTCGGGTTGCAGCTTGAGGTCCGCAATCAGGACCGAGCATCCCTTGGAGAGCAGGATGCGGACAAACTCGAGGTTTATGCCTGAATATAATGTGCAATCAGCTTTAGTTGATGGGCATGGTACATCAAAAGATGCAATATTTACCGGAGCCTCCTCCCGTCACGATAGCCCCCTTTCCTTCAACTGTGAAAGCCATTTTTTGCCAAAGCTTGAAAAGCAAATAAGAAAGGTTTATGGAATTCTTGAAAATAAAAAGACAAGGGGATCTTGAGCGAACTTGTATAATTGATGAAACAGTGGAAACAAAATGAAGCGCGGTTGCGGTTATCGTCTTCCGACTTCTCGGCTTCTTGGACAACGACTAGTTCTGGAAGTGTATTCACAAAAGGGCCTCGTTGCGGGGTGAGGAGTCAAGGAGATGGGAATTTGGAGACATTGCGGGGTAAGCTCGTAGCTAATTTAATACAAAAGGCACAGGACTAGAAAGAGGGAGGCGGAATAATGTTCCGCATTGCAGGATAAACTTAAGACCAAAGGGCAGCCAGTTATGCCTCTCCTCGTCCCACAGCGAAACATCTGGCGGCCTTTGATTTGAAGCGCCGGATTTAGAGCCCGCGGCTGCCGGCCGCCTTCTCCACGTCCCCGGATCCTTGCACTTCGTCCGTGTGGGATGATGGTGCGTCCTCGGGCTTTCCCTCCCGACACGCCCACCCGTCCACCAGCATTAGCGTCTCGCGGCTCCACACCTTATTCATGAGCGACAGCCTGACGGGGACCAAGGCGATGATGATGAGAGGGAAGGCGGGGGCCGCTACGGTCAGCGTCACGCCGAACACGATGCCCGTGAGCACGATCTGAGCCGCCGTGTACAGGTGGATGCCCCGCCAGGTGACGCCCGGCGGGAGCTCGGGCAGCTCCGACGGCGGGGTGAGCATGTTGCCGATGCGGTACAGGATCGGGTTGACGCAGAGCGACTGGTAGCCCATGAACATGAAGAGCCCCGAGAGCACAGACGTCTGCGTGTAGCTGAGAAGCTTCTGCAGGGGCGGCGAGACGAAGACGAGGATAAGCGCCGCCTGGATAAAGTGCGAGTACCGCTGCTCGTAGGTCCTGGCGACAGGCCGGGGCGCCTCGCTCTCCTCGCCTTCTTCGGTTGGCTCAGGGCTCTCCAGCACGTAGTGCATTAGCGACTCCGAGTGCAGCGGGGCCTGCGGGAGCAAGCCGTTTGCAGGAGGGATGCCAAGGATGCCGCAGATGATGGTTGTGGTTCCCAGAAGCACAATGTCCCATGCGTACCCGCCGGGCTTCTGCGTGCCATAGCGTTTGCCCGTGCATATGATGCTGCTGATTTCGTGGTCAAAGTAGAACAGGACCGTGACAATGGCACCGGGGATCATCGACAAGAACACCCATTCAATGGGAATCTCCCAAAACCGAACAAAAAAAGTTGATCGCTCAGGACTGGAAGGCCTGAATGTCGTTTGGACCTGCAGGCGCTCATGGTCGAGCGACTTTAGCTCCCCTATGTACGGCATGCCGATCCAGAATATAATGGATATGGCAGCAGCATACTCTGTCAGCCCAAGACGGAAATATCGATGAAACAAGGGCTTCCATGAGTTGGCTGTCGACAAGGCGATGGCGAATATGCATGTCCCAAACGCCCCGATGATGGCATACAGGAACGCTGCAAGCGAAACTCTGGCGTGTGTGCGCTTCAGCTCCATTGCCGCCTTGTGGAAGTAGATGACGCTGTTGAGCAGCGAAAAGATGTCGGCGCTGAAATGGGTCACATATTGCATAGTCCAGTCGTGTGCGTTGAAGATGGCCAAGAGGTAGTGCATCCAGCCCGCATGGATAAGCGACCAAGCCATGACTGGCAGAAACTCGACCTGGAGACGAATAAGATGAGGCCCCGCAGCGTCTTTTTGGATCCGTGACTCACATTAAAGTTCTTTTCGCATAATTCATAGACATTTTCAGCAAGGACGGAGAACGGCCCCGTCACGCCGAGAATAGTCAATGGTTGGCTAGAAAAACTGGCGCTTGTTAGCTGCTTGTCCCTTGCCAACGAGGCGTTCTTCGCTACTCACAGCGAGAAAATGAGACCGCACAATCCCGTGCTAAACACGATCTCGATGGTACCCCACGACTTTCCGGTCAACGTGTACAAGTCGCTCGCAAACGTGATGCCTGGCAGGATGTTGGTGAAGAATATGTACACGGCGCTGGCTACCACCTGCTGGTTAAAGACTTGCCAGTCTGATACCCACCGGCTCTTGATGTTGACAATGTCTTCCTTGAGGAGCCGAAAGGGACGCAGATTCCCTCCAATGCCAAAGTATTTGGCTCGGCGCTTTCCTCTCCGCGAAGGCGCCGAGTTGTCCAACATGTCATCTTGATTGGCCGGCTGCGGTTGCGAGGCTGAGCGCACCTCTTCTCCATGAGATCTCCGAGTAGGATTCCGCTGGATATCTGCCGAAGTTGACGAGACAATGTTTGAGAGGTTATCCGCCCCTCCAGCTGCTGGTTTTTCCGCCATCGAAACAGTCAATTGAGGACTTGGTCTACACCTGTGAGAGAAATCGCCATTGAGTCATGGGAGGCGCCGTGTCGGGCTTTTCAACCCTTGGGGCTGAGGGCTCGAAAGCCCGGCCAAGAACTTGCATCTTGGCTCTTTTCTTGGCTCTCGTCTTGGCGTTTGACGTCTTGACTCTAATTGAGTGCCATGAGATGGAGTTTGCTGTAGGGCACTTATAGAACCAGTCAGCGAATCATGCCCGTGGTCTAATCTGCGCTATCCATTGGCCCAAGAGGTTCCCTGCATGACGTCACAAGAACCTTATCTGATTTTTGTCAATTCCTTATCACCACGTGCCGCCGTGGGGCAAGGCTGAAGCCATCGCGGGTCCAACGACGAGGCTGGCCATTTTCCACCACTCATTCTTTTTTTTTATTCCACTCGATTCGAGTCGCATTGCGAGACCGACTTATTCAGCTTTCCGAGCGAGCGCGCTCCCGACACTATGATACGAAGAATAACATCACGTTGATCTCTTTTCTTAAACCATGTCAAGATTCGTTCCCCGCCAGGTCTTTCCGCTCCCCAACTCGATCCCCAAGACGTACTATCTTGGCCACCATGCCGCCGGCGAAGCCAAGATTGTCAAGACGCTCTCCAACATATCCCTGATCCTCGAATGTCGCGATTTTCGACTCCCGCTATCGACGCACAACCCGCAGCTTGAGCGCGCCGTCGCCGGCCGCGAGCGCATCGTCGTTTACACAAAATCCGACTTGGGCAAGGACACCCCCGCTGCTGTGCGGGCTCTGCGCAAGCTGCACGGCGATCGCGTCGTCTTCTGGGACAAGGCCAGCGCGGGCGCCACAAAGTCCCTGCTCTCCAAGGTGAAGGATGTGGCTCGGGCCGTCGACTCGCTGACGGGCATGCGCGCAATGATTGTGGGCATGCCCAACGTCGGCAAGAGCACAGTCCTCAACACCCTGCGCAGGGCCGGCGCACCGTCCCGCAACGCCAAGGTGGCGAAGACGGGAGACCAGGCCGGCGTGACGCGCAAGGTCGGGACGCCCGTGCGGATTCTGGAAACGGAGGAGAACGGCGGCGTGGGCGACGGCGTCTACGTGCTGGACACGCCGGGCATCTTCCAGCCCTACGTTGACGACAGCGAGACCATGATCAAGATTGCCCTGGTGCAGGGCATCAAGAAGGGCCTGATCCAAGACGAGATCCTCGCCGACTACCTCCTCTTCCGCTTCAACCTGTGGGACCCGGAGATTTACAAGCGGTACTGCGAACCCACCAACGACGTATCCGAGTTCCTGACGGCCGTGGCCACAAAGGACGGCAAGCTTAAAGCTGGCGGGCTCCCTAATTTCCAGGAAGCTGCCGCGCGGATATTGTCTCAGTGGCGCATTGGAAAGCTAGGCAAGCATGTCCTGGATGATCTGTCTGATGCTTCGGTAGATGAACACGTGGCGGGCCAGTTTCATACAAAGTTGAGCTTGAACCAGGCGAAGAAGCAGCAGAAAAAGGCACGTGCTCAGGAGAAGTCTGGCGCATAAGCCAGCTGAGACCAAAAAAAAAAAAAAAAAGGATCAAGTGTAGTAGTAGGATGGACGTTGTCCAATCTGATGTGCTATATTGTACTTATAGAGGGTATTTTTTTTCCTTGTACACGGACACCTTGCAACTCATAAAAAAAAGCAACAAAGAAAAAGCCCAAGCGTGCTTGAACCGTCCTGACAAATTCTGATAACATTGCGCATCTTTTCGTAGTAAAAACTGTATGAGAGAGACCTCTGTGGGTCGAGCCGTGGAGCAAGCCTGCTTGGGTATATGTAGAAAAATAACGTGGTGAGCCCGCGAGGATTGAAAACCTGTGGCGAGCTGGCGTTCCAAAGGATGGAAAAGAAATGAAGCCCGATAGAGAGAAAACAAGGAAAACAAAAAGAAAAACCGGGGCAAAGAAACCTCCCGCATCGTTCCTCGATGCTTTGAAAGCGCCGGAAATGCATCCAACCGTAAAACTCCTGGAATCATACACCAGACCGCAAATACAACCGACGCCAATCATGACAGCACAGCGCATCTCCAAAAATCTCGTCCTTCACACCTTGCCCGACATTCATGCGTACTGGTTCTGCCACTTGACCATATCTCGTGTCAGAACATCCATCATTTCCATACAGTTCAGCTCCTTGAAATCCTTGTCGTGGGATGATTCCAAGGTGCTTTCCTCATCGGCAGTGCTGGATTGCCCGTCCGCATGGCCGTTTGTCTGAGGCGTCGGCGTCTTCTGGGGAGAGGGCTGCCCGCTAGAGTCCCCGCTAAGCAGGGGATTGGACTCGGCCGCCAAGTCCACTTGAGTCCTTGATATAAAGTCCATGATGGCACCAACTCGACGCTTCATGTCCACCATACTTAGCTTGTTGGGCAGGGCAGATTTGGCCTTGGAGCTATGTCGATGCTCGCTGGTGGATGATTTCCCATGCCCCGTGCTAGGAGGCTCGTCCCCATTCTTCTGGATGTCGCGTGACATCGACCTGGCGGGCGATTCGCCATTCTCTCCGTCCCGGTCTCTGGTATATTGGTTTCTCCCCTTTGCCTTCTTGTGGTGGCTTCTGGCTCCCCTCTTATGGGAGCTCCCGATCGGCGGCTGAGTAGTTGGAGGGGTATCGGGGGTAGCTTGGGGTTCGACCGGAGGCTCGGGAACGGCTGGAGGCTCCTCCACTTTGGGCACTGGTGGCTTCGTCACAGCAGGAGGAGTCTCATCTGAGGGATCAGAGTCTAAATGGTCAGTTTTCTGGTGCTTATCACCGTGGGCTGGAGGCTTACCATCTGTGCGTCGTCGATCAGCACGGCCTTTGCGTTTGTTTGCAGCCTCTTGTCGCTGTCGTTCTTTCTCGTCTTTTTCAGTTTTTTCTCGATGGATCTTGCCGTTTCGGGCCTTCTTCGAGCTGTTGCGAGCACTGGGTTCATCCTCTGACTCGTCGAGACTTGGTGCTTCGACAGTCTCGGCAGTGGGGGATGTGGATCGAGAGCTAGTCCGTTGCCTCTTGACATTCACATTGTTCCTTGAAGATATCAGCTTGCCATCAGGTGGCTTGGAGTCTACGGCGACGGACTCTTCACTGTCACTGCGCCCGCGTTTGGCTCGCCTGACAGTGCTGTCTGGAATTTCGTGAGAGGCGTCCTCCTTGCTGGCCTCGATGGCACGGAGGAGCTGCTCATCATCGTACGCCCGATCGCGGCTGTTCATGGTGGACCGTCGCTTGGAGGCCTGCGAGGCCTGGGCTGGCTTCTGGGTTTTGCTCGAGCCATTCCTTGGCGATCGGGCACCTTCCTTCGCAATTGAGGTGGCTCGGGATGTAGCGCGCGAGTGACGATTTAGTGGAACGTATTTTGAGTATTTTTGTCTGGAAATTGCAAATGTGTCAGCGGCGAGGGCGCGATGAAAATACAGTTCATGTTTGGGTGGGGAGGACGAAAAAATTGAGGCAGAATCGCCCAGGTGGCCGAGCGCCACCACAGGAAAAACGCGAAATCGTGACGAGAATTTAGAACGAGAAATCTCGAGCGCTCTCGCGGGGATAGAAATTTGCGACGTACCCGTTGCTGGCGGTATGAATCTTGTGGAGGTCCTTGCGACACTGCTCGCAAAAATATTCATCTGGAGAGCTCTCGGCACTGAAGATGCCAACACAGGCGCCGTGCTGCCAGACCTTGCAAATGTCGCATTGAACGAAGAAGCCGGTAACATCTTCTGTGAACTCAATGGCGGCGAAAAAGTCGATGTCGGGGCCGTCCACGGGCGGGCGACCGGGGTATTCTTCTGCACCACAGAGGCAGCGGACTGCCTCGTCTTCCTCCTCCTGGAGGTCATCGCTTCCGTTCGTCATGTCGTAGGCGTCCGGCCGAGAGGACTTGTCAGTCTCTTCGTCCTGGGCGCGTTTTCGTCGTCGGCTGAGGAGGGTATCGTCGAGGTCCTCGAGCGGCTCCGACGAGAGAGAGGCGGTTGGGGTGGACTTGTTGGATGAAGGTTTTGTGACGGATCGGGTGCTCCGCTCGTGGCGGCCAGATGTCCCCGAGGAGACGGAAGATTGCTGTGACTGTGGATTGGTAGCGCGGGCTCTCGATGATCGTCGCGGCGAGGGCGGTGCCATTGAGAGAACGCGGGTGGGTGAGGGGGAGCGCGGGTACGAGGGACTACGGAGGATGGAGCGGCGAGCCCTGGAAGACGCAGGAATGATGATGCAGGGCGCCGCGAAATCGAGTTATGGGAGAGCGCGAGAGAATTGGCAGCGTGCCCGGTGATGGGGAAGAGGGTAAAGAGGGCCTCGGCCGGCTGGAGCGCTACTGGCACTGGCAGAGACGTGACGAGGAAGAGAAGTCGGATCGGAGATGAGACTGGCAACTAAGCATGTCGAGAACGGGCGGATGCGCAATAGGCATGGCACGGAGGAGGGCCGGGGGAAGCAGACGGAGGAGACGGAGCCCGAAGTGTCGTGTTGCCGGGCGGGACAAAGGTGATGTGAGGTAAACGAGAGAATGGGATGGAGAGGAAGAGGACGGGAACTCGACCTAGATGCAGCGTGGGCATGGGCGTGGGCAGCGGGCAGCGCTGCGGGTATGGGTAGTATGGGAATTATGGGCATGGGCAGTGGGTGGTCTCACTAGCGCTTTGCCTTTTGCAGGGAGATGGAGCAGCTCCAGCGCGTGCTCGACATAGGATGCCCACCAGAAATCCCTGCGGGGCTGGGGATGGCGCTGGCACTGGCGCAGGCGCAGGCGTTGGCGGCGCACCTTGCCTGGGAGCATGGAGCCTTTGGCGCAGCCGGTGCCTGTGCATAACTCGAGAAGTGGATTTATGCACATCTCAACCTCAACTTGTGTGTGGATAACTCATAATTCCCGGTTTTGGACTTTGGCAGCCCTCCTCCCCACCATGACGGCTGTGCTGACTAAGTGGCCCTGGGGCACGGCACCCACTTCCCAACCGCACAGAGCAGCAGCCACCACTATCATTTGCAATCGAGTCCTGCCGACCACGCAGCACCGAGTCCTCGACATCCCGCTCCCCCTTGAGCATCCCTCAGCTTCTTGCGGCTGCCATTCGAATCCTCTGCCCTCCGTATTTCCCCCAGAAAGCCAATACTCCTGCCCGAGCTCCGTTGCTTGCCCGGCCCTCCGGCCGAGGTCCCTCCTCCCTCATCCCTCCGCCCTCCGTCTCCACGGACCAGGTAGCCCACTTGTCACTTGGGTAAGTCGGGATTCGGGTTCGGCACCCGTTCAACGCCCACCAGCCTACCTACCTGTCTACCCGACGCATGCACAACGACCTGCTGCCTTGTTCCACCGTGAGACGGGACGCCTGTGGTGGTCGGTTGTGTCGTGGTGTTGGCGTAGCATGTTGGCCTGTCCGCCCTGCACATGCCTGTGTTGACCAACGACCCGCAGAATGCTTTAGAGCCCGACCGAACAGCGCACCTTGCCCCCCCAACGACTCATTCTGATACCCCTCCGACGAGCGACGCGTTGGAATTTTTGGATTTGACAAGTCCCTGCTTCTCGACCTGATACCCGGAATTTGCACCCTGCTTCGTTTGTATTGGCAGGTCCCGTTGCTTGCTATATTGCTCTTGCTCCTCTATTCGAATACACAAATGTACAATGAGTGATGGGTACGCTTCCCCTCCGCCTGTCCGCCCCCCAATCACCCGCCCGCTACAATTCCACTCGAATTTCCTAGCAGTCGTCAGGGGCAATGTTGTTACTGCGCCCCCTCCAATTCAAGCAGCGACATACAGACTAGTTATGATTAGGGTTCTACTATCTGTTGTCGCGGCTTGTTTCTTTGGTGCTCTGGTTATCTATTTGCTAACGCGGCGCCTCCCTTCTTCACCAACAGATCTTAGCCCGATAATGTCCCCGGATACTGTATCGTCGCTGTTCCCAGATCGACCGATCCGGCCACTGCCGAAGCGTCGACTTCGAGAGAGACTCTCACCGGAGGTCGCCGACTCGATTAAATACCCCCCCTCTGCTCACGAAAACGCTCAGCTTTTTTACTATCCTCCGTATACGGTCAAGGAGGAAGGAAGCCCGCCTCGGGTGGGATCCTTGAGCCCTGCGGATCAGGGCCGCCGAAATGAGATCAACCGCAATTACACACCAAGGCGGAGTGGCGTGGGGCTGTCGGATACCTACGATGACGAAGCCGCACTGCGAAGCACTCTGGTTACGAGATCTCCTCCCGAAATCCTAAGTCGCACACCTCACCGTCCATCGAAGCCCGAACAATCCCTCCACCCAAATCCCCAACCGCCTCCATCAGCTACGTCATCGGTTGACGGGTACGATTCCTTTGAAAACACAAACAACAAAAAGAAAAGAAAGATACCTTCAGCAGGTGACCCTGCCATCAACGGCACACATGGTTTAAATAATGAAGTTAGCACGCTTGCGATAACCCCAGGGGGCCAGTCTCCTGCGAGTGAGCTGAATGGTGACAAATCATACTCCCCAACTCCCGGCTACCCAGCCACTGGAACTTTCATGACCAACAGTCAGGGAATATCAGGACCTGGTAGGGGGAGACTTGGGCGATCTAGGAACGCAAGAAGCCCATTGCGAGCATTGCCAGATGGCAACAGCACATGGAACGGGCGTACGTCCAAAACTGCGCCACAATGGGCGTCCTCAGGTATGTTTGTAACATTTTGTTCAACCAACTGCTCTAGATTTTGCATCATATTTGGGCTTCAGCGTGTTCCTAATCCCAAGACCTCATGTTGCCGCACTATATTCGGCCGCCTTTAATTTGACGAGCTGGTGCTTCGCTAGTGGCTGCCTGCTGCGAATTGAGCCTTCAATTTTTAGCCTCTCGATTGTTCCTGCCTCCTTTTCTCAACTGTGGTATAGGTCGGCTTACTCCTCAAACAACCTTTTGCAAGCGCAATGTTGTCTTTTTTTCTCATCTTGTCTTACAACCATAATTATATGATTTTTGTCTGACAATTTGATAGAGCCCGAGAGCACTGGTATTATATCCAACGCTATTGCAAACGCCGAGAAGTTGCGCCCGCAAGGCCAGGAGAACGTTAGCCTTTTACAACAACACTCCGCAAAACAAGCACCGGCGTCCACTCAGTTTACCTTCACCTGTGACTCGCAGGTGCCTGGCACTGTCCAGTGGCCTGGTAAGCACTCCACTATATATTCGAATTCCAAGTAGCTAATCATCGCACAAGGTCACTCAACCAAAAACAGTATGGCGACTCAGACCCCTGGCATGCCTTCAGGAGTCAACGGAAACAGTGGCTACCACGACACCTCGTCTAAAGGGACAGGCGGCAGACGTATTAATTCACGCCGCAAAGAACGCCGTAGACTGGAGAAGGAACTCGCCAGAGCGGCTCGCGAGCGGCGCCAAATTGTTGCTGATAACTTCTTTCACAGCCCCCCAAAGTTTGAAGACATTTGGGTTTGCGAATTTTGCGAGTATGAGCGTATCTTTGGTGAGCCACCACGGATACTTATCCGGGATTACGAGATCAAAGATCGCCGCCACAGACGAGAAGAGGCGGATCGCAAGCGGCTTCTCGAGAAAGCCAAGGCCAAGAGCCGCAAGGCCAAGAAAGCCGGCAAAGCTGCAGCCAGGGGCTCTAATGCTACGCAGTCTCCAGTCCACGACCAAGTCGATTCTCTCGGTGACCATGATGCACCGCCACTTGATTCTCACGGTCATTCTACGGAGGAGGACTATGGAGATGAATTTGAAGATGAATACTCAAACCCCCCACTCGATATACCGCCCGACATAGATGATAGTGGTGGGGGTTATCACATACCGCCGAGGTTTAAGGCCTAGGTGATAGGAGCTGCATCGCGGCGATAGGTCACCATTTGAGCAACACCGAAAGTTGTTTGGAGCCGGCAAAAGGTCACTGTTTAGGTCCTTGGGGAAGATGTTTGAGTGCAGTGTATCAGTGTACGGACAACACAATTGCTTGTGGGTTTCTGGATGTAGTTGAACCACCCAGCACATGCGTTTTAGGGAAAACAGCTACTCAGGAAACCGTGCTCAAAGGTTGTTTTTTTCGAGGCGGCGATGAACAGCGGATGATGAGGAGCAGAATCGGTGAGGAGGATGCTCCGTGGACCAGGACGTTTGGGGGAAGTACTCGGATGTAGGGGGAGTTTTTTGGAAGGCTCTTTTGAGCTTTGACTTGGGTACAGATAATTTACCTGACCAAGCTGTCTATCGTTAGTATCCATTCTTTTCCTACACCTAGGTAGAACAATCCAAACAGATGAGGATATGATTGTGTGCCATCCGCACGTGAAGTGCCGTTGGTCCAATGACGCCATGAACCCCCCCCCCCCCCCCCACCCCCCCCCCCCCCCCCCCCCCCCTCCTAGTTGCGTGGGCAAGAAGGGCATTGGCCCACATACCTGGCTTGATCAGATAGCTGTTGGTTCAGCCTTAGGGCATCGATCGGCAGTAAATCGATCTCAATCGTCAAGAAGAGAGTAATGCCTTGTCGCTTAGGAAACTTAAGGAGCAAAAGGTGCATCGCCGGGGCTATGCAAAATAGAGTGCCCCTCACTGACGATCGTACATGGTCATATCGGGGGTGCTCAGACGCTACTGAGTGGGCCGATGTAAATTGTCCACCCAGGTACCTTTGATTATTGCGAATTAGCGCCATGTATTTTTGTCCATGCAGGCACATCAGCAAGGCACCAGAGTGGGGTCCGACTTTATATGCCATGCCATGTTGCAAGGTCTAGCGAACACAACCGAATCGTGGTGCATGAAGCGAGGAGATGGCAAGCAAATTAAAGATCGAATGGGCCCAATCGGGGTTTCTTTTCTTCTTTTTCTTTTTCAAACAACGGGTGCCCCCAGGGATTAGTTTCGAGGAGCCTTGGAGGGGATGACTTACATGCACACTGGCAGAGTTGAAAAAAAAAAAAAACTGACATGGTACCCAGAAAAAAGTGGCTATATAGCCCCTTCGCTAAATAGAAGCAACTAATAAACACGCATTCCGCCAATCGTAGGTGGGTTGATGGTACACACTCTTCTTTTTCAGTTTGTTTTGACATGTTTTGACATGCATATATAATATCTCTTTTCTTGTCTAAGGTAGGTTCTGTGCTACGTTTTGGCAATTGTCACTCAACGTTTTAGCCATGATGGGCCATTCCGCTAGCGTTTTGCGGGGAAGCTCAATGTCAGAGGAATTTGTCCTGAATGGGACAAAATTACCAGGCCACAGATATATCTGCCACCCTTAGCAAGGGCTATGCACCTTTTCCTTAACACCATTGCTATGATCGCCTCAGATGCCGCGACGCCGAGAAGAGAAGACAATTGTGACGCTGTTGCTGCAAAAGCCGAATGTGCCGTTCTTAAACTTTACATGGTGTCCAATCAAAGAATCATGCATGAGTGGCCCCACCACTATCTTTCTGAACTTGTAGCTTGGTTGGATAGTCAGGGTCGTACAGAAGCTGTTGGGTGTTGCTCAACTGCATCACCTTCTACCCGAAGCGCCCGATTGGGTAAGTTTGGTTCGTGACAAGGTCCCTTGGAGACGATCAGATTTGGATGGTCCGAGCGCAGTCTTGGACGCTTCATTGTGAATGACGCTGGCATTTTTTTTTCCACCTCTTCCGGCTTGACCGCTAGCTTGTGGTTAGCCTCGAACAGCTACCGAGCTTTGGACACCAACCGTGGCGCTTTTGGGGGGCAGAGAGGAGGCAGCTAAGCTTCCGAAAACGCTCCAGGTTGTCACTGTGGGCTTAAGAACTAGGAAAGGGGACACGCTTGCCTGGACAAAGGAGACTTGCACTATATATTTTGTTTTACATGGTATGCATTTTGTTGTGAACCAGCGTTGCGGTCAAGACAACCATACGGGAACCTATGAAACATCCCCCTCTCCCCTCCCGCATGATGCCGGGTTGCCTCAAAGACGCCGGCAGCTAGTGCTGGCCCTCTAAAAAATCACTGTCGTCATTGCAAAACCCTCCCGACCAGGCCGATCTCTACAGGCGCCAGCTGTCCCGTCTCATCTGGCTGGCGCTTGAGGCCTTGGTGTCTCGAAACTGGGTGACTGGGGTCCCCTCGGCCCGCCCTGACGTCAGCCATGGGGCCATCCTCATTTCCGCCCGCTTTCATCTCTTATGAAAGATGCTAAGAAAAAAAGGGTGGGTCACCACTCCTTAGCCTGAGTGGCTTAATGCCTTTCGTCATCAGCTCCAACAAAACCCAAGACATATCTTTCTCTTCCACGCCTTACTTCGACTTCATTCCTGTCGTTTATATTGTACCACGCCATTACGTCGCAACCCAGCCGCGATCCCTCCTACATAATTCCTGCATCTTAATTCTCATGATCTCTGCCTGCTGATAGCTGCTGGCCTCGCGCCGCCTCCCAGAGCCACAATGTTTGGAACTTCAAGGAGGCATAGGCCTCCCACCCAGGTGAGCACCACCCCAACCAACTTGCACTTCGACGATACCGGCCCCTGCTTTAAAGTTCGGTCTGGAAGGCCCCGGACCGACATGAATTCTCTGCATGCAGCATGCGATGATGTTGTCCGTCGATGCCGACACCAAATCAATGATTTTTTCTACATTTTCACATCCCATCAATTTTGCCTCCTGGGTTATCGCACACTAACATGGACTTTTTGCGCACGATACAGCCTCTCACCAAGGAGACGGCCAACCCCAGTGCCGCCACCGCAGCTGCTTCAGCTTTTGCGCGCCGCGAACCGTCAATCTCGCTTTCCTCCGCTGCAGCCGCCGCCGCACTGCGAGCGCGCCCGACGACCCCAACGAATGTCGCCCAAGTGCAATCCAAACGTGCCACGAGGAGAAGCGCATCAATTTCATCTGCGGGAAGTCGAGACCATGGCGGCGCTGAGCTGCACCGGGTACCAAGCAGCGGTTCCATGTCCGACCGAACCTTTCGATCACGTTCGCCATCACCATCAGCAGCCCGCGCTGCCGCTGTCGCCCCTACCTCGCACGACGTCCCCCCTGTACCAACCATACCGAAGAAGGAGCAGTACAAATCGGATATGGGTAGCCCAGGCCATAGGAGAGCAATGAGTTTGCAGACTCAGCCGCTCCGGACCGCGAGTCAAAAGATGAAGGATGGCCAGGGCACATGGTTTGGGGCTGCAGCTGCCAGAGATGTATCCAACGTGCGGCGGTCCGACGCTGTTCTTGACCAGAGACACTCTTCCGAAATTCGACCAAGCAGCCCAAACTCATCTATTAACTTTTCATATCCACGTGCCAAGAGCGACGCTGGATCCGTTTCTTCTGACCACATGCTGGTTTATGATGCGAATTCTAGGAGGATGGTACCACGCAGCGAGTTGCTCATGCGTGAAGGCGCTCGGGAAGTCACCGAGAAAACTGTCAAAAAGAAGAGGAAGCAAAACGTGACACGAAGTGGGTCACATTTGTCAAAGGGAACTACGAGCAGGATTAGGGGAACTGCCGTCGAGTCCCTCGCACAAGAACACGCTTCCCCCAAGCCTGTCAAAGGGTCTGAACAAGCCCAAATCGCCAAGGAGGTGCAGGCGAAGCAGCCGGCCCAACCTCCAACGCCTGAACCTACTACAGAAAGAGAACAAGAAGCACTGGCGGAACATGAGGAGGAGTTGGACCCTGACTTAGACTCGGAGCCTTTGTCCGATTCCGATGACGATGACGAGTCAATTGATGCTGTTCCACCGACAACCCGCGAGGTAACCATTCCTGCGCCGAAAAGATCGACACAGGGCTCGCCTGTTAGGAAACGACCATCTGTGGTCCACGAACTGCCGGAACTGGAAGATCAGTACGCCCAGAATGACAAAATGACACACCACGATAGCCACTCAGTCTCGATGCCGACACAAGTATTGGCAAAGCCCTCTACCCCAGTTCCTACCGTAACAGATACCCCAACCGAGCCGAAAACAGACGCTTTCCAAAATCAGCCCCAGTCTCAGTTCCACGCCCAAGTCCAGGCCCAGACTATCGAGACACCAGCCGAAATCGTTCGGCAAACCCGTGTGCAATCGGAAAGCCCTGCTCGCACTCCTCATTTTGCCCCAACGACTGATCAGCTAGTCATCAAACATGAGCCGCCGCCCCGATCCTTGTCGCCACGAAAATCCGCCCTAAAACACCGGAGTCCCACACGAGCCGCTTCGCCGTCGGAGGATGGGTCAGAAGCTTCGGGTGCGCTGATGGGCCCGGCGGGCAAGGATGAGGCAGCAATATCCCGGAAGAAGAGCGTGCGGGTTAGTTTCGATGACCATAGCACCGTCGTGGTGGGAGAGTCTGCGGAACCTCCAGAGCCGGATTTGGACAAACTGCCGAGTCCACAGGGCAAAAAAGCATGGCATAGTATTATTGGTCGCCACAAAAGAGATTCCGTGTCCTTGGACGATGATGAGAAGATGGGACCCAGGCCTATTTTGCCATCGTTCGGAAGTATTCGTGAAAAGAAGAACCGGGAACTCGAGGAACGGCCTTTGGTGCGCCCATCAGAACGAGCCTGGTCTTCGCCCCTGGCGCCGTCAGGATCGGTCCAGCCAGGCGTGAGCCAAAATTCTAACCCGGATAATGGAGTTTCCAGCGATACAGCCATTGGGGCTGTGCTGGCACAGGAGCAATCTTCTCGCAACGCTGCAAACATTTCGAAATTCAGAGAGCCATTGCCCCCAGTAGTTACTTCGGTTGACTCAGATGGACACCTGAGCATCAGTGATCTGAGTTCTGATGACTCAGATGCAGAGATGCCAGAGGTCAAGCAGGCGAGTCCGGAGATCAAGGCGAACGAGACAGAGCAAACGACAAACACCTCCACGATTGACACGGAAGCTCAACCGCAGGAAAGTGTTCCGAGCATATCAATATCCCATCCTAGTCCACATGGTCTGGACGCAGATAGATCGGACTCACCAGAAGATTTCTTCGATCTCCCTGGCGGGTTTCCAGGGGACGAAGCCAAGTCAGAGTCTGATGGTGCTCAGAACTCACCTATTGATAATGTTGAGAAGGTTTCAACTTCAGAAACCAAAATGTTAGAGAACAAGAAAGACACATTGCAATCAGAATCGACACCAGTGCAACGAGCAGCTGAGCCAGTCATCGCTACTCCTCCAAGTCCTCTGATACATGATATTCAGGAGGAAGAAGAGTCTTCTGATGGAAACAGTATTTATAGCGATGCTTATGAGGACCTGTCTGATGTGGATGGTGACGGATTTATGTCCCTCGACGCCATTGTGGAACGGCCCGTTGATAAGGTGTCACAAAAACTCTTGGAGAAAACCGTGGCCAAATCGAAAGAGGCCAACGGCAACTCAGACATAGCAGCTTCTGAAGACGCAACAAAGGACCCCAAGGATACAAAGGACGAGTGGGAAAGCGCCAAGGCGTACTGGAAAAGTCTCAGTGCAGAGAAGCGGCGCCAACTGGAGCGAGAGGCTATGGAGGAGGCTGGAGAGGATGCTGATCTCGAGGAGGCAACACCACCCCCAAAACAAAAGAAGAAGAAGAGAAGGTCCATGGACAAACCACTTGAGCCAGTCATTTCAAACAAAGTAATGCACCCTGAACGCGTTTATCAGATTCAACCAGGCACTTCTTGGCCTACGCCAGGTACACCTGAGTCACCAACCGATGCTCAAAAAAGGGCAACCTCCGGTGGGATGAAGCTTAAGAAGTCGATGCGGCAGGGGGGAGCACCGCAGCAGGCGAAACTTGCCCACACGGGTAAGATGCGAAAATCGATGAGGGCTGGCCCAGCTTCTCAAAATCCTCAGGACGGTCATATGCGAAAGTCACTCCGGGCAACACCTGAGGCTACTGCCGCCCCTGGCTCTGGGACGATGGCTCGAACAACGCTGAGGCCAAATGGATCTGCACTAAGCGAGGCTCAGCGACCTATGTCCTACCCGCCGCCTATATCCGAGTCTGTTACAAAGTTGAGGCGGAACCGATCTCCAAACCGAGCATCGTCTACAGTGAGTGCGAGTCCCTCGGCGAAGCCAACACTGAGGCGACGAGCCTCAGACTCCAGCGAAAGCAGTTTTCGCCGTGCCCGTATCGGCAGCAGCGATGGTTTCGCATTCAGAAAAACTATGAGAGGCAGCCTGCGGAACGGTTCGGGCCCTCCATCCGACGGTGGCAAAGGCAGTGGCCGATTTAGCCTACGGTCCCTGTCACCAACAGGGTCAGGTTTCCGAAACTCAGGAGCAATCTCGCCGACTCCAGGAGCCATGGGCGGCCGCATGCGCCACTCATTACGTGGTGACTCGAGTGACCGCAGTCCATCTATGCGTATGCCTGGTTTTGGTCGTTCTACGAACAAAAAAGGCAAGAAGCCTCGCAGTGGCAGTCGATTTGCCGACTCCAGTGACGAAGATGACGCACATCCTACTTTTCGGAGTAGATTTGCAGACTCTAGCGACGAAGATGACGTCCCTTCTTCCAAAGTGAAAGCTAGCGGTCTACCATCGACGATGCGGCATACGTCTAACTCAGCTGCTGCCGCTGCCATGGGTGTCCCTCCAGCACACCAAGAAGAAGACTCGCCCGACCTTCTTGATAGCGATGACGAAATTGACCAGGCCCAGCAGTCCCTCCCTCACAACAGTACTGTGATGTCTGAGTCTGGGCCGTCTCTCAGTCGCAGCGGCTCGGGGCGGGAAAGGATGGGAGGAACCCAATCCCCTAATGGCCTAGCAGCTGGGAATTTGAGGACGGGTCACACACGGCGGGGGAGCTTCATGTCTATCCTGAGGCGGAAAAAGGACGGCGGGGGCAAGATTTCTCGACCGCTCAGCGAGAGTGCGGCACGGCGAGACACTCGATTGGAACGTAGCACAGAAGAATTAGCTGTGATACGCAACACGGCCAGTGGGCGACTCCACAAGCGTGGCCCAAATTGGCCGTTGGAAAATGGCACCGCCCTCGCACAGGACGACACGTATGGAGAGAACGAGTCGCACGACACATATGTCAATGACGAGAAGCGTCCATCTACGGCCAGTGGTGCAACATTGGCCTCGCCAACTTCTCCGGTCAAGCAAGCATTCTTGAAACGTCGCAGCACGTCACAGGGGCCTCTTGGGCAAACCCAGGGCCGGGAGGTCCACACTGCCGCGCCTATTGAGAACAACAACAATATCGGGACAGGGTATGACGCGCCCGAGTCCCAAAAAAAGAAGAAGTTTGGCTCCCTGCGCAAGATGTTCGGCCTGCATGACTAGGAGTGTTTGTCGGGAGGATGCATCTGACGGGGAAGCATCCTGCTCTTAGCACGTCTAGATTTTTTATCTGATGACATGACTCTTTTCTTTTCCTTTTTTTTATAACCCTTCTTTAGCTTTTTTCTTAAGAGACACCGCGTTACGGCGTATTGCATAGTGTATGGTTGCGACGGGCGAACCGCGCAGGTTGGAGCATAGACCGGGCACGGAGTCTGATACAATGTTTCAATTTCCCTTTGGATAAGGTAGTTCTCACATTCGCTGGATTGGCGGTTTCTTTACTCGATACTCTACTTTTAACTACGGCCCGATGGAGGGGCAGAGGGCGGAAACGAATGGCCGGGGGGCGGGCGGCTGAACGTGGTGTGGCCGCAAATGAAACTCACTCCTTGACGGAGAGATACGGGCCGCCCGATTTAATGTCTTAGTTAGCTAGTTAACTCGGTGTAAGCAGGGAGGGGCCATTTCGTAATGGCACAGGCAACATGCTTATCACCAACGAGTAATAGATGATGAATGCAGGGACTTTTTCAACTCATGTTGCAGTAGGCCTGCACATTGGAAAGTAGCGGAATTCCTCAGAAGTGTGTTTAGGTGCCGGTGAGGGAGATGACGAATGAAGGGGCCGGACAAACATGCCCACATATGTAGGTCGTTGCTTTTTGTTTCAGCGACGCGACATTACATTAGGCGGGCTAGAGGGGTGATGTGAGTGGTGAGTGGGAGAAGGGAAGGTACATACTGTGTGCTGTGCGAGAGTACAGTACATGCTGCCTCTGCAGGACGAGGCAGCCGCGGAGTGGGCTCTGTTCGCTGGGCAAACCAACGAGAAAGCTGACATGGAAAAATGAAAACGGGAGAGACATGGCTGTTACTCTGCGACAGGCGCCCACAGTGCTTGGCACCAACCCCCCCTATCACATCCCATCCTGGCAGCTGTGGCAGCCTCGTGCAGCTGTGTGAATGAGGGTGATAGGCGGGCGACACGCAGGCGGCCGGGCGAGAAAGGGCCAGTCACCCAACCAACAAACGCCACTCACCACCATTACCACCACCACGCACCATGTTGTTGCCATGCTTCCCCGCCCAGGCAGCCTGCACCTGGGCGCTGCTCAACAGCCTCACTCCCCGGCTTTCTCTTCCTTTCCATCTCCCGCCCTCGCTCCTGGCTCTCCCTCTCTCCTTCTCCCCACTGTGCCCGCCTGCTGTCCTGCCCTGAGCCGAGCCGCGCGAGCTGGGGCGCCAGATGAGACCTGTTTGATGGCCTTGTTTGCTTTGATTGCCGAGACCACTACAGTTGTCTTGGCAGAAGCGGCAACCCGACATTGACACACGCACGCACACGCACACACGCACGCACATCCTGTCATTAACGCGCTGTTCTCCCTTCCTCACTCACCCTCTTTCCTCTTTTTTTTCGTCCTATTCCTACGCATTCCTGCTTTTGCGCACCAGCGGGGCTCACATTGAGCCGGTACTTGGCAACACCGGGACAGGAGAGAGAGAAGAAAAAGAAAAAGAAAAAGGACCCCGAAAAGAAAAGAAGAAAAAAAAAATGCCGACCAAAAATTTGGCCCGTTTGGTCGGCCAGTTTGGCCAGTGTCTCGCTCATTGGCGGGAACCGTCCGACACTGTTGGGTCGTCACTTGACGCTGATCAAGACAAGGTGCTCTCCAGCAACACCACCACAGCGCAGGAGCAGGTCTGTCTTGGCTCACAGCCCAGTCACGAGGCCGGCGCCAACCCTCAAGATTCAACAACCTCAAATGAGAGTGACAATCAATCTGCTCATGACATCTCACAGCAATCACCTTCGCTGTCTCTTTGCAGCGACCTTCTCTCCATACTGGGTCCTGCCCTAGTGGAGGCATCATTGGCCCGTGTTATAAGCCATGGTGGACACGCCTCTAGTTCGCCGGATAGGTTGGTGGGGCCTAGTTCAACCGCACACAACAGCACTCGGTCTGAGGCTGATAGCAGAGCCACTGATACTACTACCCCTTCTAGGGAGGCAGCAGGCAGCAGCAATGAAACCCCGGTAAGTTTTCTCTCCTTCCTCTGGAGCCATGTTTTCTTGCCTCATTCACTAACATGCCGCCAAAGAAGAAGCGCAAGCGCAGTGAGCCGCACGAGCCGCCCAGGGCTCATCCTGCCTCACGGTCTAAACACCGACAAGGATCTGGTTCAAAGACCATCCGCTTTGAAGAGGTCTACCAAAGTGGAAATGCCTCTGTAAAGCACAAGATTGTCCAGTTTCCAGATAAAACAGGAAAGTGGTACATTGTCCTGTGTAAGCAACATGGGGTCTACTTCAAGGGCAATCCCTTCCTCGGAGCCGGTTCTCATCTCACCAGCAAGCTGCACAAAGGCCGGTCACGAGAGCCTTCTCACATCATTCGGCATCTGGGCGTGGAAGTTATCGACTGCACCCGGGAACTGGCTGAAAAGAACAACGCATCCGTCCTACGAGCTTACAGGAATGGCTATCAGCACCCCAGCACCCAAGAAGCCCCGCGCGAGGCAGAACAGAAGAGCCGTCAGCCCCGAAGACCTAGAGGAGCAAGAGACCAGGGTGGGCGCAGCCGCCGGCAGCTCAAGCATGGCCCAGGCATTACTGAGCCAATCCCCGGAGAGGTCTATCTGGCATACTGGGCGATGTCAAAGGATTGGTCCGCAATCCTGCTCCTTCCCAATACTGGCCTTGACAGATTGGGCATCGCTGGGTCACTGGAAAGCCTAGGCCTGATGGAAAGCGTTCCGGAATGCTATGTGCATGAAAAAGGCCAAATCCTGGGTTGGAAGGATGGGTATGAACCTGATGGAAGACTTGTCTCCCGGCGCCAATTTCCTGTCATGTACTTTGATGGTCAGGAATTTCCAGAGAGGAGTGCAGTGGGCTGGGCGGTGGCTACAGACCTCCAACCGTTTGATGTGGAGGCGGCCAATGAATCTCTCATCCCACATTACAAGTCAGTGCGCGAGTTCCTGAGGGAAAGGGAGGAGAGGAATGCGGGGTCTCCATCCAGGGAGATTCAGGTCGGCCCCCATATCGAAATCACGGGTAAGCTCCCTTTGGAAACCCGGCCGCACCGGGTACAATTTGCTAATTTGATTACTTTGATGGCAGTTGATGAAGAGTCCGAAGAGGAGCCACTTAGCCCCACTCCACCCCCACAGTCCGACGATGACGATGCCCAGGACGACTCTGTGGTTGATTTGGACGATCAAGTCTTGCGGGAGCGGGCCGAAGATTGGAATCCTAGCGATATCTCTGACATATGCTCCTCTGATGGGGAGGAGATGGATGATGTTGTTTACAGCTCACCCTCTGGGACCGAAACTGTTAAATCCAGCAATAATATCCTCATCATTTCCGACGATGAGGTCGCTGAGGACTCCGATGAGGATTTGTCCATGCCTGATGTTTCGGCTGTCAAATCGCCGCAACTGACAGCTCAACCTCTACAACAAGAAATTCGCCCTCCGCCCATTGAGGAGGTCGTTCCCTCTCCGGTGCCTGCTTCTTGTTCCGCTGCAGAGGAAGCTCCGCCATCTCCATTAATTCAACAGGCAGCTTCTCCTACTCTCTCGGCTGTTTCCTATGCAACCGCAGAAGAAGCGCCACCATCCTCACCGATACAGCCGGTTGTTTCTATTCCCGTGACAATTAATTCTCGTTCAAATTCAGAAGGCCCTCCGTCTATTTCAGCGGTCCAAGAGGCTACTTGTCCCGCCGCAGTGGATATTGCCCCTTCAACATCAGACAGCCTACCCTCTCCGACTGTCCGAGAAGCTTCTCCTGTGGTGGCAATTCCTTGTTCAACCGCAGAGGAAGCCCCGGTTCCCTCGCCTGTACAACAGGTCGCATGCCCACCTGCAGTGGCTGCTCGTTCAACTCCGGACAAGGCACTCTCTCCAGCTGCCACAGAAGCTGTTTCCCCTGCTCTGGCATCTGTCGCTTGTTCAACTCTAGAGACGTCATTCTACCCAGCTCCTCAGGATACTACTTCTCGCGCCGCGTCAGCTACTGCTTCTCCAACCCGGGAAGAAATTCCGTCTTTTGAAGCAGAGGAGTGCATCTCAGACTTTCAGGCTTCTCCATCGGCCAGAGTGGAAACTCCGCGGCTAGAAACGGACGAAGACTCAGTGTTTGATTCGGACGCATTAGAGGCGCCAGCGCCAGCCCAGGCTACGGGTTTCCGAATTGAGCAGCACTTGACACCAAATTCAGATCAGTTCACCCCCACACGGTCTAGACTTCAGTCAGTATCATCTGAAACCTCGATGTCAGTGGCGGATATCTCGCAGCCAGAACCCCGACAGTACAAGGAACCCCCGCCTTCTTCCTTCGTCGCGTCATCCATAGCCTGCCTAGCTCAGAAGGTATTCGAGACCATGCAGCAGCAAAACCAATATGCAAGCCACCATAGGCCCAGTGAGCACTGTGGCGCCGGGGGTGTGACGAGTGATGCAGTGCGGAGCTCTCATGCGGGCACTGCCTCGGGAGCACTCGAACCTGCAATCCTCAGAAGCCAGCCCACCGGCCTCTGCACCTCCACAGCAACACTGCCAAGCAACGTCCGTCAGCCTGTTTCCCCGGCTGTTCAAGCTGCCCCAGTGAGTTATTATAACCCATCTACCCCTCCTTCAACATCCCACAGCTATGTGAGAGTTGAGCCGCGTGCAGCACAGTCGTCGCCTCGGCTCAGACTCGCACCTATTCGAACTCCCCCCATGCATAACTCTCCCATGACAAACTCTCTCATGAAACACTCCATCATGCAACATTCCATCATGCAACCTCCTCCCATCCCACCCCAGCGCCTACCCACCCAGTATCTGCCAGAATCAGCGTATACCTCACAGAAGCTTGCTCCGATGAACTCCCCGCTGCCGGCGAGCGCGCCGTTTCAAGCACGCCCCACCGATCGTCCCATGCCTCTTCACCCGTCTCTGGGCGATTGCGTCCCTTCTCAGCCGGACGTTCAAATTACAAACAACCCCTCGGGGCCAGAATACCCTGCAAGTCCTCTCCCGCCCATGGTCGCACCCCATGAGGAAAACTTGCCGCCTGCCGACATTCCTCCTCTTAATTGGGGGTCCGAAGCTGTTTCGTCCAGTCCTAGTCTGGCTTTTATGAACTCCAGTAACTCTCCTCCCCAGGCTCAGGCGCAGGTTCAGGCTGGGGCTCAAACCAGGACTAACATGGCTAAAATCAAGTCCAAGTCTAAGGTCAGAGCCAGGGCCAAGGTCCAGGCTCAGGCTCAAGGTCAGGGTCAAGCCCACTATCATCCTCAAGGCCAGGCCCAGGCTCATCCTCATTATGCTCAGGGCCAGGCTCAGGGTCATTCTCACCCTCAACATGACGTTCGGGCGGCTTTCGTTGCCCTCCCGTCTCAGAGTGTGATCATGGCACAAATCAAGGAGCAATCTCTACAATCAGACGATGAGATATTCCCGACGGGTCTTGCTGAAAACCCCATGAAAGGCAGGCGAAGGAATTTCAAGCCTCTGTTCGTCTGGCCGGACGACGTTCCTCCTGCCTTGGTCGATTTCTGCGTGCGCCATCTACAATCTCGCGGGCTGCATCCGGGCCCCGTGGGATTTGCCAACGACTTTGTCTCTTACAATTGTCACTTCTGTCCCGATGCAAAGGGCTGGTACGTGGCAGGCGCATTTCTCCGCCACTTAAGACGACGACACGGCCCCGGCTGTGACAAGGCACTCATTTGAAGACATAATCATTGACCGTCTCGACGGTTTCCGGCACAATGCGCCCAAAAACTAACCGCATCATCTACGAGCGAAATCTTTTCTTCTTCTTTTTTTCTCATTGGATTTTCTCATCATACATTCTGAGCCTAGCTTCTTTTCCATTCTCTTTTGTGTTATCTTACTATTTCTTCGAACAAACGACTGGCTGGGATTCACGCAACGACATAATATCTTTTAATTACCCCAAAAGTTTTGTTAGCATGGAAGTGGTGAGGGATGGGAAATACACGAATGGAACAATCGTGGGTGGGTCTGGTGTGTTTGTGAAGGTCTGCAGTTTATGTGTCTCAGATTCGTCCCGTCATTCGTTGATAGACACAATCAAATCATGGTGGCAAAGACCCGGGCCGGGATCTTTCATCTGCTGGTCTTATCTTTTTTTGTTTTTTTTTTTCTTTTTTCTTGGGGCTTTGAGACATTGTTTGAGAATCAATGGGGCCAAGCTGTGTGAGGTCGGCTAGCTCTAGCTGTGTGTTTGTGATGCTTTTTCTGCCGGCAAATGCTGACATGGCAAGGGCGGGACCAGGATGGCCCATCTGCAGAAATGAGAGGAAACAGACAGATCAGCAGAATACGAAGTCTTTTCTCCAAAAGCTGCATTGGTGAGGCGGAGCAGTGAACTATGTATGGTTAACAGGAGGGCCCAGCATCAAGCCTCAAGCTCCCTAGCCTTATAGGCTCGCTTCCAGCGCCAACCACAAAACGGTACGAATTCCCCCGAGACACAAGATGCCACATCTCTGGGCCAGAAGCCTAGACCTAGATTAGGCGGGGGATGCAGATTGATTGATTGAGCCTGCATCGGGTGGGGGGATTGGAAATGGGGAGGTCCATGTACGTATATGTTGTCTCTTGGCCCCAAGTGCACAGTGTGCATCAGCGCAGGCATGAAATATGACAAGACAAGCAAAAACAAATACAGGTCGACGCATGGTCAGCTGCGCGGCCATGTTGAGCTGAAGCGGTTTAGTTGGGCTGCAACATGGGCATGGCGGGCTGCGGCTGCAACAGTCATTGGACGGCCTGGCACCAGGAACCGCCTTGGGACACTAAGATGTGAATCAAGCAATCTCGGGCGTCTTAGGCTTTTCTTGCCTGCCCTGCGGGACGAAAAAGAAGGCAACCTTATTAGTGTGTCTGGAGCAGCTGTCTTACAAAGTCCCTCCCTTCGTTTACCTACTTCGTCCGCTCTCGCCCACTAAAACGCAAGGGGGAGAGAGAGCACAAGCCTGGTTGCATAAACAACGTCTCCTCAACCGGGCAGTTAGCCACAATCCGTTTCAACCCTGCCCACCACCACCACCCCACCACTATTTATGAAGCTCTTTGTTTTCTTTTTTCCTGATGCTGATGCTCTGCTGACGTCATTTGCGGCTGTTGCTATATTTTTCTTTTTTTTTCTTTTTTGACCCCTTCCCTTGGTTCCAGCCTTCGGGGCGGAACCCGATAGCTAGGAATGGCCATAACGGGGTTACTCTTTCCTCCCCCTCCTCGCTCACGCTAGTTCCCGCTGCCGTTGACTGGCTACTTCTTGCGATCCCACCAGGCAAAACATGAGGAGGGCAAGTACACACGCACACGCACACGCACGCACTTGCACTACGCAACTGCACTACACACTCACTCGCACGTACACTCACACTTGTAATCCGCATTACACACTCTTTCCACCTAAAAAAAAAACACCAATCGAGAAGCGAGCCGTTGATCTATCTCGATTAGACTCCATCGGCCGAACATTGCACACTCCATGTGCTGTGCCTCGCTGACAGGCCAAGAACATGGCAATCGGTGAAAGGGAATACATCGTATGGCCCGACCATCCCCTTCTCGTCTGTGTGATAGCCTCTGACCATCGTGGCCTAGATTGTGGAGTGGTGCCTGATCGTCTTTTGCATCTTTGTCCTCATCACGCGCCTCTTTGTGCGAACATGGAAGCGCATGTGGACCTTTTGGCTGTCAGACGTGCTTCTTACAGTCGCTGTGCTACTCTACCTCGCCCTCATCATCGGCGACACGTACATTTATGCCAGCGGGCACAGCGATTTCGAGGCGGGCTACTACACCCCGTCTTTTTCAAAGGCAGGTAGCAAGGTGGCTTCGACACTGTTGATAGGGTAGCTGACAGTCAACACCCCCCCGTTAGTGGATGTTTGCGACCTGCATCATCTTTGATGTTGGCTTTTACTTCCCAAGATTCAGCCTGCTCGCCTTTTACAACGAGCTCTTTCCCGTTTCGGAAGAGAGGCTAAGAAAGTTTCTCTATGTCGTGACGGCGTATAATGTCGCCGCCTTCTTGGCCGTTGGACTCATGGACGTGCTTTGGTGTGGCCTTGACGTCTCGAAAAATTGGTTAATTCCTCTCCCTTCATTTATCAAGACATACGTTCCTGCTGTAAGAACCCAGACTAACCCAACTGGTGGTTGAAAATAGGCAAAAAGAATCCGATTGCCAATTGGTATCCGTCACCACTGTAATTTGGATCAACTGGCCGATTGGCATCGTTGCAGAACTGCTCGGTAATAATCATCTTGGCCTAGGCTTAGCCCAATACTGACTATTCCTGGCAGTTTTCCTCTTACCATTTGGCATGATCCGAAGACTAAAAGTAACACCCAGAAGGGAGAAGAACGGTTTAATATGTCTCTTTACTATCGGCTGCATAACAGTCTTAGCTAGTGTTGCTCGCTTTACCCTATTTACGCAAGCCATCTGGTCATACACCACTAGTATGGGGCCCATCAATTCTTCCATCCGAGTTATAACATAATTGCTAACTTCTCCCAGACATTGTGGGAACTGTGGAAATCGCAACACAAATCATCGTTGTAGCGCTACCAGCGCTTCGCCCTCTGCTTCCCATTATCACTTTTGGTTGGGGTAATGTCTCCAGTTATGGAAGGGGAACGCGCAGCAGGGTTCAAGGCTCGACAGCAGAAACTACTCTCCGGGGTTCATACAGCACTGCAGGTAACTGCCATCCCAAAGAAGCTTCCGCGAACCAAGACGAGAGAGATATTCACCAGGACGAATCGCGACTTTCAGCCGATGCAGGACCTTCGGCCAACGATTGAAGTATCCCCTACCCTATAAAATAACATCATCTACGGAGCCAAAGATTGAGGTTCCGGCCCGCGAATACTTTTATACCACAACTGGCAAGATTAGCTTAGAACAACAATTGCCTCGGCAGCGTAACTTTGATGCAGTGGCTACGGGTGTTTGAGACATCAATGTACACCCCTCATTGATGCCGTCACTAACGGGTTCGCATTCCAGGCATTCCAGCAGTCTTATCCTCCGCGCTATTTGCCGACCTCGATGAGATATCCCAGGATCGAAGGATTGCGTTGAGATTAAAAATATCTCCGTGATAATCAGCATGTGGCCCTGGTCTGGCCATGTCGGGACCATTTTGTATCATCATAGTACTTTATCCTATAGGCAGCTCACTTCACACTGGCTTGGGGGCCGGAAAAGGGTGATAAACTATATTTCTGTAAGGAAAAGCCATTCGGTCTATAGGTAGGCATAAACAGGATTGGCCTCAATCGGGGCTATCTTTTTAGGGCTACCAAAAGGCTCTAGATCGATTGGGAGACTGGACTCTTAGAGCAGACTTAGTTGCCCAAAGCCAAAACACCTAATCAAACAAAGTTTTGTATATCTACGAAGTTTAAGGATAGATACGATGCGGCAGCGATAGAGCATGATATTAAAAAAACACTGAGTCGTATCTGGGAAAAAAACACTGGATCCTAGTTTTTTCTTTTTGTGACAATAGATATCACGGTGAAGAAAAGAAAATACATCTACAACATCGTGGATCTCCTTTCGAGCAGGATGTAGATCATCACGGTAGTTGTCGATGATATTATCGAAGCGAAATTCAACCTCTGTAAGTTTGTCTGGCATTAATTGGCTCTAGAGGTGCTCCTCTCTATCGCCCTTCGCATGATTATGAAGAAAAGTCCATTTACAGGATTGATCAACAGATTATTAAAATTTCTTGGATTTCTTCCTTTTTTCTTTCTTTCTTTCTTTGCAACTGTTATATCAAGTATTTTACAAAGGGATAATTCCATGTGGAGTCTCGAGCGATCAAATCGCAGGCATTCCTTGAGATCAATGTGCTCACATGACTACTAGGAATTCACGGGGACTTTGAAGTCAAGAGTATGGTAATATCTAAGTTTTTTTTTAGCCTGCCATTCCTAGCATCTATTCTCAGACCCTGAGAACATAAGAAACATAGGTGAACAAGCGGAATCCCGTGTTCATCAAAGCAAGATAACATAACCGCGCCACATTTCCCGCAGTAGTGAGACATTTACAATACAGACATGATTCGAGGGTATAGGTAGGGAAAACAAGGAAACAACAAAAATCTAATTCTTAGATCGTGGCTTGCCGCCACTTCTGGATTTTTCGCGCTCGAGGAGCAGCGTCAGCTGACTTCTTGTACGCCCTAGAGGTACGCTAGCTGAGGTGCTAGGTTGGGTGGGCGTAAGTCGGGAATCAAGGATGGATGGTTTGGAGGCATCGATTGGTATAAAGTGGTGTGTTGGCGCCTCATCAAGAACGCTGGATTGAGGCAAGGAACCGAGGCCGGACTGATCAAGGATAGTTCCTTCGGCAGCAACAGTGGAAGTGGAAGCACTCGCCGGCGCTCTGAAGCTTAGGCTTCTTTTTGGATTGTAGCCGCCCTGCGATTGTGAAAGGGCCATGGACGCAACAGAGATCCCAGAGCCGCTCTCCAACGACCCTACACCCAAGGACGACCGCGAGGTCGCGGAATCTCTTCGTCCTGTCGAGTGAGAGATGTCAGCAAGAGATTGTGCTTGGGATAGACTAGGCTTTGAAGGCTTGGCAAGTCGAAGTTGATCTAGCTGAGATGAGGTAGTGCCTTCTTGTTTGGTTAGTCCATTTACCCTGGATATTGGTCGCCGCGGGGCAGCAGGCTGTTTCCCCAGTGCTTTCTCGCTCATGACGGGGCGGTCCTGCTTCACAGGGGAGTCGCTTTTTTCCGATGCGGGGCTAGCATGCTCCGGATCACGTTCGACAATCGGGGGCACGGAGCGCTGGCCAGCTGCTTGTCGCGATCCACCTGCCCGGGAAGCTGGGTCGGAAGATTGCCGCTTGGGCAATGACGGTCTCCTCTTTGTGGCAGTTGAAGCGACGAACTTCTTTGTTGGTGTGATTGCCTTCTTCTTTGGTGACGCGACAACGTAGACCGGTGCTTCAGACGCTGTAGCGGCTGTGCTTCCTGATGAGGGGATCTCGTCTTCATCGGCAGATTCGTGAGGGGAGATAAATCGAGCGGTGGGCCGTGGGCCGGACGATGAAGGGCCTCTAGCCTTCTTCAAAATTGGATGGGGAGGGGGTGGCTTTGATGCGCTGGAGGACAGGGTTTTCAACACCGGATCGCTTCGCTTCTTCGACGAACGGGACTTTTCTGGAGGCGGCATTGCTTCGACTTGAGAAGCTTCGGCTTGAGCAGCCTCAGCCTGAGCAGCTTCAGCTTGGACAGCTTCCATGAGTTGCCTCACGATCGGCGGTATCTAGAGCATGCTAGTCAGCACCAGCAAGTTATGGACATGACCTTATTGGGACATACGTCAGGTCCCTCCCATCGATTCGGGGGCCCCTTGAGGGGCACAAAGGTAGGCCCCACGGAGATGTCCTCATACAGCTTAGCCAGAGTGCTCCCCTTGAGAAACCTACGGTTGCTTCCCCATACGTGCCACCAGAAGTTCTCTAAACGGCAAGCCGTAGGATCCTTAAGCTTTTTATACGTGGTGGTATAAACTAGGAGCTTGGTTAGTGGGAATCAGTGTACCAGAAAGCATGGGATGTTTGTACCATGCCAATACTCCCAAACTTTGTCGGGAGGGACAACGGTAAAGTCGGCAACTTCCTTGTAAACGTTCTTGGTGTTGATAACAATGCCCTTGGGCAGTATCATGGGCACACCGGAGTCCATTTTGCCGACTCGGGACTACCAAGACCAAAGGACCACTGGCGACTTTGAGGGGGGCCAAAAGAAGCAGTAGGTGTGAGTTTAGTCGTCAATGTGCCCAAATAGTCTTGGTCGGTGATCGATTATTGGCGGCTGGCGGTGCGAATCATCGTCGTTGGTGGAGTTGGTATGGGGAATCAAAGCGTAGTCAAGAGCCAGCCGCTGGGGCAACGAGAGGAAGAGGTCGCACTCGTTTAGTTCACCTCGTGAACGGGAACAGGCTAGGCTAAATGAACTCGTGGGAAAAGAACACGGCCCTCATGCGGCTCTGGCAGCACAGAGTTGGGCGAAACCGAGGCGGCAGAGCTACACAGGCCCGAGGTCGTTATGTGGCTTAGATGTGTTGTATGTCAGCCGACGATTTGAGGCCCTGAGTAATGCCGGAATTTCAATGAGAAACTCTCTTGCAAAGCGAGAATTTGGCCAGGAGCTAGTGGCTGAAGCCAAGTTAAGGTTGCGTTTGTCTTTATCTTTTGTCGCCTAGCCTGGCGTCGTGTTTGCGCAGATACAGCGCGCGGGAGCAAAAAGCTTAGCTCAGCGCTGACAACTGAAGTCGGGAAGGTGCTGTGTAAGTGTTACGAGGTGTCCAGGTTGGTGTATGCCGCGGCGGTGTCGGGACAAGGATACGACATTCAGCTGTCTCGTGCAAAGATTGTGCGCGTCACGGGGGCAGGGACGCATGTAACAGGGCAGGGAATAAGACTTAAGGAGAGAGAGAGAGAAAAAAAAGACGGTGGAGGGCTCGAGAATGATTTGATGATGCGGCTGGTGCAAGTACCGTTTCTAGAGTGGCCAGGATTCGTTGGGCCGTGGCACATGAAAAGAAGAAAAAAAAAATTCAAAAGGCGGAGCTATTAGTAGCGGTGTTGTAATCAATCGCCTAAACCACCAGGGCGGGCGTCTTTAGTCTCCTGGCCGTCGGACTTTGTGAGTGGGTTGCGTGTGTGTGCGTGTGCGCGCGAGGATGAAAAAGTGATGGTAAACTCGGTGTGAGCCGGAGTAAGCTGGAGTTGGCGGTTGTACCTTGCTGCAGCTGTGGAGCGGATAAGTACCTCGGGCACGGATGACGCCGGTCTGGTGGTCAAGATCGAGATCGAGAAGAGGGCTCGCAGCGCTCCGGAACTGCAATGGAGAATTGGGACGTGTCGATATGCGATGGGTGTTTATAGGTCGAGTCCCAGTTGCAGTTCCAGGGGTGAAATGTGGGTTGTGCCGAGAGAATCTGGAAGTGGAGGCTCCAACCCTGAAGGTACGGGACTTGGCTGGGCGGGTGAACCAACGGGCGTATGGGGAGAAGAGAATTGGGGGCCAGTAGTAGTAGTCAGGAGGGGAAAAGAAACGAGAAATAAGCAAGAACGACAGGACGGGGACACCGAAAGAAGCGGAGATGAGGTGGTTGCGGGAGTGGGAAAAGGAGAGCCCTAGGAAGGCAAGTCGGGTATGTAGTTTGGTTGCAAGAGGACGTTGAAGTGAATCAAGAGTGACGGGGCCAGTTGGGGCGAAGCGGGATAAGGTCAAACCCGGCCTGACTTGTGTCTTGCAGCTCGTCGTTTTTCCTCGTTCTCACAGCGTCATGTCGGGCTTCGTCAGTGCTTTGTGGCTTCAGCGATCTTATTCAAGTCGGCCAACAAGTGGGCCACCGAGTGTGGTGGACCTTTGGGGTAGTTATCAATGTCCAGAGACCGAGTGAAAGCGTGTGTGCCGCCAGGCGGGTCTCTCTGGTCCCCGGGGGCCGCTACCGGGACTTAATCCAAGGTTCCAAATGGTTGGGGGAAGGGATCCTAGCGCAAGCCCGGGCCAGCCCTGTACCGCCTGTACCTCGTGCCAGGGTCGACCAGGGAGCTGGAGCTGGAGCTACGATGCGGTACAGTAGCGAGTTTTGTGCGCGGGTCGCAATACAGGCGGCGCGGGCGTGGGCGTGAGCGTGGGCGTGGGCGGACTGTGTGTGGGCATGTAAGGGAGCCAACCCATGTGGACGGGAGTGTGGATGTGGATGGATGGGTTGATTGCCCAAGAGCAGGGGTCGCAGTGCCAGCGGACAGTGAGTGGCCCGTGAGCCGTGAGCCGTGAGGTGGGAGACGGGAGGTGGGAGTGGGAGTGGCCAGCTGCCAGTTTGCGAGGGACCTTTCCTTCCTTTTCTTTCAGGGCACGCATCCCACCCGAGGGCAGAGCCTGAGCTGGCGGGCAGCGTACCTACTTCTCTGTTTAGTGGGGCCCATTCCACTCATGGGCTTTTTTTCTTTTTAGGGGGAAAAAAGGGCAAACAAGGAGGGGGGCGAAGCAAGCTTCGGTGGAGATGGGATGGGCACTTCCCTTCAGACGCTGTCAGTTGCCGGGTCCAGGTTTGCTTTTCCATGACTACCGTGGCACCTTGCCGTCGGTACCGGATCTCCCTAGTGCCATTCTGAGGGAAAATGACGTCCTGTAGTCCTGCGTGCACCTTGCAACGGCTGAGCAGCATACTACTGCTACTAGTCGATAGATAGGTAGGTAGGTGCCTGGGGTAGGCACGGTACCTCAGCATGGAGCAAAGAGCCTAGCCACCGTGACTAAGGTTGGCAGTCGTTAAACGGCCTGGCACTGTCCCCCCAGTTGCTTTATCCAAAACATAACCTTGAATCACCCTTTCACATGTTCAGCCGCCACGCACAGCTCCGCCCATCTTTTCAATGAGACACACATGTGCCCTACTGCGCTGCACTGACTTGACAGCAACACCTTGACTTTCTGTCCGTGCCTACAACTTATCGCAGCCAAGGTTGGAGCCTTCTATGGAGCACACTCACAGGGCCAGTCCAATGGCTTGGCCCTGGTTCCGATTCCGCCCAGCCTGTCTCACATCACCGCAACTCACTATGTCCCTCTTTTCATTCACCGCCGCCACGGTTGATATCAGGCCAAGCCTCGGAGCGCCCGATGGTTTTGGGTTTGGTTTTTTTGTTTCCGTTTCAACATGCCCCTACTTGTATAGTTTCCCTTGCGCGGTATTTGATGAGATGCGATCGATTGAGACAACGCAGCTTCGCCCAGCGCCAATGTCATCCGCCCCGTTCCGGGCAACGGCGTCCTCCTCGCTCGCCTCGAATTGCTTTTCCTGACTCTCTTACTTGGCCCAGCTCCTGATCGAGCCTACCTCCAGCCAACCCTTCATATGACTCGTCACCAAACCCCCGGTTGGTCATTCGGAATAAACCAGCCATTTAGCCAAATGCAAGATGCATGGAGGTCAAGTCCTGCGGCTCCATGCGGTGTCTCTAGTATGCCGTACCACTGTCCATTCTAAGTCAAGGCAGCCGCCTCCCGATCCCAATACGGCATGATCGTCCACCACAGTCCTGCTATCCGCTGCCGCTTGCGCCTGCAAGAATCCCCCGCCCCAGCGCTGCGTCACATTCTAGAACAATGTGCAAATCAACCCACTGGATTTCGTGCCCCTCCTTCAACTCATCATCTATCACATTGCCAAAGACAATCATAGTTGCGTATTTTACTCTCTGCTGGTCACGAGTCCCACCACTTGCTTTTTTTTCTTTTTCTCTTTTTTTTTTCCCATCCTCTTTTCTCATCTCACCTGTCATATCCATATCGCCTCAAACCAATCTCCATTCGCATCCACCAATATGTACTGCAATCTCTTGGTCCCTGCTAATCATCACTTAGAAGCTCATGTCACGTTTCCGCATTATGCCCTCGTGCAGTTGCTGCACCTCGTATGTCCTGTCGCGGCTCGCAGGTTGAAGATCAGACAGCCCATTTCGAATGGCGCTCTGGTTCCAATAACTAGTACACGCCCGGCCCATAGGCTCCGACGTTAGTCCCACCCGCCTCACATTGCAACTGTTGGGCAAGACAGCCCCTCTCGAGAGTCGCTCTGCTTGGCCACGCGACACCAGGCTTAGCCTTCCGCTGCTAGCAGTGATACTATGCCATTGCCCCTCAACAAGACACGGCAGCAGCTCTCGGGCATTTCTGATGGTATCTCGCAGGAGCCAATTGGTCCGTTGGACAAAGCCCGTCCCCTCCGGCTCAAATCCCGTTCCATTTTCCCCTCCTCGCCGTTGTGGCTCAAGACGCATACCAACATGCCCTTGAGCCGAGTCTTATGATCTGCCCTTGAGCCGGGATCAGACCCGGGCGGACAAGTCGTGTGACGTCCAGCCGCCGCGAATGAAACTGTTGCAAACTCTGCTGGCCACCTTGTCTTATTCGCCATTGGTGCGCACCATCGAATGGCTTTTCGGGGGCTGGGTATGGATGCCTGTTCCTGGAGACATCGAGGCACCTGACTTGAAATGCGGCTTCGGCCGGCTACCCCCTTCCAGTGGTTGCGTGGACCTGGTGGGTTGCCCTCATGTCGGCCGAGAGGAATTCCGCCGCTGCGGGGGAGCAGACGCCAGCCAGTAAGTTATCTGACGGCTAACAGCGGGGAGCTCTCCCTTGACCCCGAGCTCAGGGATGACCGGCAAAAAAACCCAAATGCTTTGTTCAGTTTCGATGCAGCACACTCAACAAAGGCCGGAGCAGAATGACTGACGTTGATGGATGGATGGTACAACCTTGTCAACCATCCCACGTGGGCTGGGTACACAAGACTCAACTCTTAGTACCTCCACAGGCTGGAGCTCTCCCCCACGTTCCACCAAGTGCCCACGCCAATCAAGGGTGTTGCGGGGTCAAGCCTGCGCACCATCTCCCATGGAATGCGATGTAGGCCCGTCGACGATAGCTGTCAAGCTGCCTCTTTGGGGTAGGGCAGTTCATCCTCTGACTGGCGGGGACACATGGGCCCGACGATGTTTACTTGAGCTGACAAGCGCTCCCATGTACGTATGATGGCATCTATCAGAGGTCACATGCCCGCGTGCACACGCCGCCGGCTCAGCCCTTTGGCGCCTGCCTTGGCCCTCAGTTCCGCCGTCGGGTATCGCATCGATAAGCGACGAACCACCCGACATCTGGGTCGCCGACGTTTCGATACACGAAGCCTCGAGCTCAACAAGTCGCGACCTCGCTAGTGGCCGGGGTCATTGCCCCGTACTGTCTAGTGACCAAGAATTGGTGAGCACGCAACATTAGGTTGCGCAGAGATTTTACATGTGAAGGGCCACAATTCCTCTATCGCCTGTTGCTTTACCCTTGCTTGGTGACATGGAACGGGACGCACCGGACTCGGCGGCTACAAGAGCGAAATCCGGCGCCTCCATCATGCTATCATCCACATGCCCGCACCTCCCGCTCAAGACTTGGTTTGACAGTGTCATGTCCCCTCATCCTCATGTCGCTTCGTAGGTCAACTCCTCGCGCCACGCCCCCGATTGCCCTCACTTCATCAGGAACCGGTAATGTGCATGTCTGCAGTGTACCGTTACACACCAGACTGGCGACATTAACAACTTGGGTGGCGCAGGCTTCTCCAGTCGCCTCCAGGCATTGACCCTCCAATGCCCCTGGTCCGTCGGCCTCAGCCGTTCCCGGCAAGACCGTCTCGTGCATGGATTGTTGCAGGGCCGCATCTGGGGTGATAATGGGTTGGGACGGGTGTGCGACCATGCGGCGACCCGAAAGCGACCATGCGTAGTTTTTTTTTTTTTTTTTTTTCGTCCCCCCTGGTCACGTAACCGATGCAGGGTGGCAAGTCTCATACCATACTCTCATGTCTCGTATTATACCAATATCAAAAACCCGAACGCAACGCCGTAAAACATGACCAGGTGGTAGTATCCATAAGATAGGGTAGGATCACAGAGTCGGAGCAATCTACTTGTCTACATTACCCTGGAGTTTCAGCATCACGACCCGAGCTCATGTGAGCGAGAAATCAGCCAGTCATCCCAAGCAATGCGACCATGGCAAATTTCTGATTGGGCCCTTGGATATGCACCCTCCTCATTCTTTGCATACCATCTGTCGATACAAAAACATCATGACACACTCACGTCCAGTTACAGTGAGCGCGCGGCAATTTCGATGATGCAGAATTAATGACTTTTTTTCTCGTCTTCCCCCGAGGGGGTGGGCTGAATAGCTACCATTATCTAACCCGATGCCAGCCGCTTTCTATTCCTATACGCCTGCCGCCCTGGATGAACACACCGCGATAACAAAAACTTGATCGCTTTTCTTGTTTTGCCGCATCGCTTAGGTGACAGTGTAACCGCCATCAACACGGAGATCAGCACCAGTGACATACTGACTAGCATCAGACAGCAGGAAGGCAATTGGGCCCATGAGGTCCTTGGGCTGGCCCATCTTTCCTTGCGGGATGAGAGAGATCCACTTCTTCTTGAGCTCAGGGTTCTCATCGAGAATCTTTTGGGTGCTATTGTGATTGTCAGCCATGACGTTCTCGATCGGCGTTGTGGAGAAGGCCAAGTAGGAAAATCACATCCGATCTACATATAAGGGGGGTACAGGGTAGCTGTGGATAGGGCATCACTTACAGGGCTGTGAGCATGTATCCTGGGGAAACACAATTGACACGGATTCCCGCGTGAGCCCATTCGACGGCTAGAGAGGCAGCGAGCTGTCGGATACCGGCTTTAGACACATTATATGGACTGCGGGGGCGGAGTTAGCCATTGTTTCAATTCCCGAAATTTCTCGTCAAAACTTACGCCTGAGGCTGGGGGACGTTAACAATGGAACCAGACATGCTACCGATCAGGACCATGCTGCCCTGGCTCTTGCGCTCCATGAGGTGACGAGCGACGGAGGTGGCAAATAGATAGGTGCCGTCGACGTTGACGGCCCACAGCTTGCGCATACGATCGATGGGGTAGTTGACGGCCTCGAAGTTCTCGGTGAAGCCGGCCGATGTGACGAGATTGTCGATCTTGCCGTGCTGGGAAATGATCTCTGCAATACAAGCGTCGACGGATTCGGGGTCGGCGACGTCAGCATAGTGGGCGGTGACCTTGGGGATGCTGGAAATGCCCAAGTTAGTTGTCTCTCGAGAAGATGATGAGGAATTGGGGGACATACTGCTCAGCACGGGGGTTCTCTTTCTTGAAGGCCTCAATAAGGAGTGTGGTCTGCTTTTCAGCTTCCTCCTCTACAGTTTTCTGTCAGCAACCATGCCGGGATTAAAACGTGAAAAGGGCAAAACTAACTGTTCATGTCGACGAGGGCAAGGTTTGACCCGGAGAAGACCATGCCTTGACCGATGACGAGGCCCAGACCACGGGCGCCACCGGTGACGATGCCCACGTTTCCCTCGAGCGAAAAGCTGGCCAGCGTAGGTTTAACATACTGGCCACCGGTTCCAAGGACGGGCTTGCTGCTGGGAAGCTCATGCTCTTCCGGATGCTCGTGCTCAATGGAAGGATCAGTTCGTGAGTAGGTGCCGGGCTTGTCTTGGCGAGGCGGGTTGTTGTGCAGCCTGCGAACGGCGGTGGTGGCGAAGCTGGGGCGGATGAGGGAGGGAGCAGCGCGGCGCGCGCACTGGCGCAGGATGGGAGAAAGTAGTGAGGACGACATTGTGAAGTTGTCCGGTTGAAAAGAGAAGGAATTGGAGTTGGGCGTGCTCTTTTGAACAATGGCACAAGCTGCGAGCCGAAGCTCGAGGGCTAGGAGCTATGACGGAAACGAGAGCTTGTGGCGGTAGGACGGATGCGGGAATGATGTGCGGGGGGGGGGGGAAACAAAAGGCAAAATCAACTTCGGACGATGCCAGCAGAGGCAATTGATGATTGAGAGGAAGATAAAAGAGGGGAGTAGCTGAGCAGGGAGCGCAGTTGAGCAACGCTGTCTTATAAGTTTTTTCCTCGCTCAGCACCCACGATACCATGGACTTGGAGGCGCACATAACAACTACACACATAGACCCCCCTAGGCGCACACCCCTGGCCTGGCCGTGGATCCATGATGCATCGAAATCCATCCCGTGGATCCCTTCCTGACGTCCAGGGCCCGCATGGCGCTAATCAAGCACAGTCGAGACGAGATCCGAGCTCCCGTAATACCACCACCGCATGCTGTGTCGATATCGTTGTCGTTGGTGCCGACTGCAAGCAAGCTAACTCGGCGAGCGCGTGACAGAATCCATGCCACACACCGAGATGGGTCAACTCAAACAACAGGCTATTAGAAGAATCACATACCTAATGTTTATTTGTTTTCTGTGCGATTGTGTATTGTGCCATGGATCCAGCTCCCCGCTTTCTTTGCAGATGTATACTCGGATATTCTGTCTTCGTTATGCCTCTTGCACCGAGAGAGGGGTCCTCAGTTGCTGGCGTTTAGGCGTTGAGTACCAATTGAATCCATTCCTAGCGCCTGAGCCATAACAATGGTATCTGCGAGAACATGAGCAAGTGCCATTGTGCTACTCTGCTCGCCCGGACGATGAAACCTTCGCGGGGCGAGAAGATTGCGCCTTGCCAAACTTGAATTCTGGTGCCTAGACTCGCTACCCCTCTATCTGTACATTGATGGACAATAAACCAACCCCCCCTTGGCGGTTGGGGTTTTCGGCATTCCAAATTGGGGAGGAAGCTCCCCCCCACAGGGCAATGGGGGAGCCAACAGGGGGAGAGAAGAGGCGCAGGGGTCTCCCTCTGCGCTGGGAATGACAGTGCATCCCACCACACCAAGGAACCATTTTGGGGACTGAGACACACACACCAACTGCATCCCCCCGCGTTCTAGACGGCTCTATCGCGTTTTTGCCTTCGCTCGTCTCCGGCCGAGAGGGCTGGAGAGCTCGGACGACAGTGATCCGGGCCGTAGAGTCGTCTTATCGCGGCGAGAGAGAGAGACCGCGCGGGCGCGGAGGGTGCCATTGCCCATTTCCTCACCTTGCTTCATGCTCCTTTGGCAAGTGGCGAAGTTGGAATGGGTTGCAGTAAAGATGGGGAAGGGATGGGCACGTTGGGCAATGCCAAAAAATGGGCTTCGTGGGCGTTTTTCGATCCAGAACGACCTGTAGGTGCTAGTGCGAATCCACCCCTCGGAAGGAAAAAAAAAAAAAAAAAAAACTACGGAGTGCAGGCAGGCGGGATACCGACACGAGGGATCAGGGAGGGGAGGTCTCGCGTCGGGGGCGCTTTCATGACGAGGACAAGGGCTGAGATGGCGGGATGCACAAAGGCAAAGAAAGAACCAATGGCTCTTCCCCGAAACAGCCCTGGCGCACTGCGAGCCTCTTAGGAAAGTCACATGGACCACGGGGGTCCAAGGCAGAGAGATTGATTGTTCGCAGTCGCATACCAAAAACACACAAAGGTTCTCTAGGCGAGTTATCGTTTGGGGAGGGGGGGGGGGTTCCTCCGTGGGGTGAGAGCATGCATGTGCCCAGTCGAGCTTTTTTTTCTTTGTCATGGTAAGAACGAAACAAGTTGGCCAACAATATGCTGACACCTCAATGCGGCGAGCAGGACGAAATTGAAACCAGAATTAGGCTTTAAGATAAGGGGGGACGAAGACAACGAACCGCCCGTCAAAAACGTTATCCTATACGGAGTAGGTGGTTGCGAGTTTACCTGTGCATTGATCAACGAGACTACATGTAAACTGACCATTGACTCCCCCCTGCTCAGAAGACCTACACCAAAAAAGCTGATCTAACCTGACCAGACCATTGCTACGGGCTCGGGTCAATGTTAACCCATGATCTAGTGTCTCGCTGGTTGCTACTGAAAAAAGTCCACTGCCCACTGCCCGCAGTCATCAAAAGTGCTGGCCGAAGCCCACTGAAGCCCACTGACGACTGCTGGACGAGACTCACTGACTGAAGCCCGCCAGAATAAGCTCGCTGAAGCCCACTGAAATCCGCTGGAAGAAGCCTACTGAAGCCCGCTGAAAGGAGCCCACCAAAATCTACTAAAGCCTACTGAAGCCCACTGCCCGCAGCCGTCGGGGGCCCCTGTTGCGCACCACTGAAGCCCACTGAAGCCTGCTAGAAGATAGAGGAGGCCTACTAGGGCTGACTACAGCGCCATGGTCAACTGAACAGGGGGAGAGGCAATGGTCAGTTCACCTACAACCTCGTGCTCAATGCTTAGCTATCAACTGGCCATGGACCTCTTGGGTGTACGTGCACCCCCGGGGCGTTCATCGGCTCAAACTTTCCCGTGGCCGATCAGGGACGAAATCAATTGCCATGATCAAATTATGTTTGTTACCGACACTTGGCACTATTCTTAGCAGAGATTGGGTTTGCGGCAGCGGCAGGGTTTTGCACGGCGGTGCTTTGGCAATCAAAGGTCAGCTGCCTCTCCTCTCTTTCCCCTCTGCTCAGTTCGGCGAGCGAGCGCCGCCGCTAAACAAGGTGAACGGGGGGTTGATGTATGTAGCTGCGCACACCCGAGAGAAGCATGAATATGCAATGCCCGGTTGGGATAGCTGCTCCGGGCAGGCCTATGTGATTTGCTCGCTATGGCGATGCATACATGGTGGTGAGACTGGGTTCATCCCGTCTCTCCTCCCCCTTCGCTTGTGCAGTACGTGTGTCTGAATGCGCAGTCAGAATTCACTAATCAAAATCCCGTAATATTTCCCATACATGTCATGTTATCACACCGCTAACGCCTCCCTTCCTCGCTGCAGCTCACCGTCACCGGCGTCCGGTCGTTTCACCTTTCGTTGTGCCGCCCTGCAGTCAAAGTTCCCATGCGCTGGCGGCGGCCCCTCCACCCCCACGCCGCCGCAACTCGCAATTGCCCAATGCCGTAACCCCGGTCTAGACACCAACGACACCGAGGCTGCAAGCTGCCCACTCCCACCTGTAAGTGAGTGCTCAGACTCAGGCCTGCGCGTACTCCTTGTTGAATGCCCTCCCGATCACCATCCGTCTAATTTCAGATGTGCCGGCTCCGATCTCGTATAGTTTGGCGCTGTGCACTCGTGGTCAGCTGACGCTCTCTTACACACAATCCATGTCTCGTCCCGCGCAACCTTCCCCGGGGTGCCATTTGGGTGCCGGGGACTGCGGCTGTGCCTCCGGAGGATAATGATACAAGGTAGGGGGGAATAGAGGAAGAAACTCTCCCTCCAAAAAAGGAAAAGAACAGAAAAAAGATCATCGTCAACTTACTCTCGAAGCAGCCGTGACGCTGGCATTTCCTCCACGTAACCCATTCCGCCTAGCAGCTGGATGCTGTCGAGCGCGCACTCGGTTGCTCGCTCTGCGGCGTACAGGATGGCTCCGGCGCAGTCCTGCGTGCGAATCAGGCCGTTCTCATCCACTGCTCTGGCCGTTGCGTACGTGTAGGCCCGCGAAGCCTGGAGCTTAGTGTACATGTCTGCCAGCCTGCCCTGGACCAGCTGGTTGTGCGCAATGGGCTGGCCAAACTGCTTGCGCTGGTGCGTGAAGGGCAGCGAAACGTCGAGGGCTGCCTGCATCAGACCTAGCGGACCGGCGCTCAGCACCAGGCGCTCCAGGTCGAGGCCCTCCATCAGCACGCGCACGCCGCCGTTGATGGAGCCCAGCACGTTCTCGGCGGGCACGAAGACGTTGTCGAACATGAGCTCGCCCGTGTTGCTGCCGCGCATGCCCATCTTGTCCAGCTTGCGCGCGCAGCTGAAGCCCTCGGACTCGGTGTGCACGATGAAGGCCGTGATGCCCTTGGACGCCTTGTCGGGCTCCGTCTTTGCGTACACGACAATCAAGTTGGCATCGGGCCCGTTGGTGATCCACATTTTGGATCCGTTGATGACATAGCCGCCGTCGACTGCCTTGGCCGTCGTCCGCATGCTGACCACGTCGCTGCCGGCTCCCGACTCAGACATGGCCAGCCCGCCCACCGTTGTGCCGGCGATGAGACCCGGCAGGTACTTCTCCTTCTGCTCCGGCGATCCATTGAGCTGGAGCTGGTTGACGCAGAGCTGCGAGTGCGCCGCGTAGCTCAGGCCAATGGACCCAGACGCCCGTGAGATTTCTTCCATGACGATGCAGTGCGCCTGGTAGCCCATGCCCAGCCCGCCAACGTCCTCGTCTGCTGTGATGCCGAGGAACCCCGCCTCGCCCAGCTTCTGCCACATCTCGTTTGGAAAGGCATTGCTCTTGTCTGTGTGGGCCGCCACCTCCTCTGTAATCTCACGCCGCGTGAACTCCTGCACGCGCTCCCGCAGCTCCTCGAGTTCGTCGCTTGTCGGTGGCTCGAATCCCTTGGGGTGCTTCGACGAGTGCAGTCTGGATTGGAATGTCGGCAGGCACATGGCGGGGCGCCAGTGCTTCGCAACCGCGGGGCGGGCCAGGGCTCGGAGTGGTCTTAGGCTTGCCATTGTGTCTGCAGAAATGGATGATTGATGACGATGGTGGAAGAGAAAGGAAAGGCAAAGCTCGCGCCGCTCAGATGATGATGACCGAGCGTGTTCTGTAGCTTGATTCTGACCTGCCGAGGCGTACGGCCAGCAGAGGTCCAAAGTTCGGGCGACGGCTTAAAGCGGCCGGCGGGTTCTCGCGGTTGGAGGCGGCCGCAGCTTTACCCCAAAACCCGTGCGTGGACAATAAAAAATGATCTACGTCTCCATGTAGCTTAGCCCGAGATCTTCGCCCTTTTTTGTGTCCACCTACCCAGTTACCCCGGGTTTTAGCTACGTCACAAGCTCGGCCTTAGCTCCCTGGTCTCCTCCACGGCTCGGTTACTGTCATCGCCCATAACTTCCCCCAAAAGGATGCCCTCCCGGCCGTCGGCTCTCCCCAGCAGCACACAATCAACACCGCAAGCTGTAACCAAGCTGCAGCCATGTCTCTCCTACGCTCATCTCGCCAGGCCCTGCGCCTGGGCGGCCAATTTGGCCGCCAGCGCTGCCAGGCCAGCTATCGCCAGCACAGACGAGGTGTCGCCAACCTCACCCCTCCCCACCAGGCCGCTGCCATCTCGCGGCTGCAGACGGTCGTCGACACGTCCTCGGAGGAGTACAAGGAGAACGAGAAGACCATGGGCGAGGCCATGACCCGCATCCAGGAGCTTGCGCGCAAGATCCAGCGGGGAGGACCTGACAAGGCGAGGGAGAAGCACCTCGCCCGCAAGAAGATGCTGCCGCGGGATCGTGTCACGGCGCTGATCGATCCGGGAACCACATTCTTGGAGCTCTCCCAATTCGCAGGCTACGAGCTGTATCCGGAGGCCGAGGTGCCTGCGGGCGGCATCATCACTGGTGTCGGTGTTGTCGAGGGCGTGACATGTATGATTGTCGCCAATGACAGCACTGTGAAGGGTGGCACCTACTATCCCATCACTGTGAAGAAGCATTTGCGAGCCCAGGCCGTGGCTCGTGAAAACAAGCTCCCGTGAGTCTCTAAGAATTGCTGGACAATTGGGTTTGTAGACTGACTGGGTTTTAGCTGCATCTATCTCGTTGACAGTGGTGGCGCAAACTTGCCGCACCAGGCCGATGTCTTCCCTGACGAGAACCACTTTGGTCGTATCTTTTACAACCAGGCCCGCATGAGTTCCGAGGGCATTCCTCAGATTGCAGTCGTCATGGGACCTTGTACTGCTGGCGGTGCATACGTCCCTGCCATGAGCGACGAGAGCATCATTGTCCAGGAACAAGGCCACATCTTCCTTGCTGGCCCGCCGCTTGTCAAGGCCGCAACGGGCGAGGTTGTCAGCCACGAAGACCTTGGTGGCGGAAAGATGCACTCATCCGTCTCTGGTGTTACCGACTATCTCGCCGTAGACGACGCCCACGCCATTGTGTTGGCCCGTCGTTCTATCAGTAACCTCAACTGGCCAACAAGGTCACCCAACACGCAAGCACCAAAGGCCACTTTTGCTGAGCCTCTTCATGACCCTGAGGAGCTTCTCGGAATTGCCTCAACAAATTTGAGGAAGCCCCTTCCTATCCGTGAAGTCATTGCGCGCATTGTTGATGGCTCTGAGTTTTCCGAGTTCAAGCACGACTATGGCACAACGCTCGTGACAGGCTTTGCTGAGATTTACGGCCACAAGGTCGGCATTGTTGCCAACGATGGTATTCTATTCTCCACCTCTGCTGTCAAGGGAGCCCACTTTATTGAGCTGTGCTCACAGCGCGGCATCCCGCTTGTGTTCCTGCAAAACATTTCAGGATTCATGGTCGGTTCGCAATCGGAGCGTGAAGGTATTGCCAAGCACGGTGCCAAGTTGGTGACAGCGGTGGCCTGCGCCGATGTGCCCAAGTTCACCATCGTTGTGGGCGGTAGTTACGGCGCGGGCAACTACGGTATGTGTGGACGAGCGTATTCGCCACGGTTCCTGTGGATGTGGCCCAATGCACGTATTGGTGTTATGGGTGGTGAGCAGCTGGCTGCCGTTATGGAAACGGTTGGCCAGAAGGCGGACCCAGCACTCAAGGAGCGTATTGAGAAGGAGAGCGATGCAACATTCTCGTCGGCTCGTCTATGGGTAAGTTTCTTCTTGTTGAAATTATACGAACCATCGCTAACAATGCGCAGGATGACGGAATTATCCCGCCCCAGCACACTCGACGATATCTCGGGTTGGGACTGAAGGCAGCCATGGGCGGACGTAACGAGGTTAAGGCGGGTGATACTAAGTTCGGTGTCTTTAGGATGTAATGTAACAGCTCAGAAGAATTTAGAACAGGACGATGGCTGTATATTGGCGTTGCGGACTTTATTTAGGGAACCACAAATTAACGTCATTTTTGTGTTACTTGGATGTAGGCATCTTAGTGAAGGCAATGATATCCTTAGGATGCCAGGCATGCTTTCTTGGACTCGGTGTCTAGGTCCTTGAGTGGTCTTCTCGATGAGCCACAAGCCATACACAAACTATACAAAAGCTACATGCACAACTTATACACAAATCACTCACAAACGGCATACACACTTTTTTCTGTCTTCCCTCCCTCCCTCTTCTTATCTACGAAGACGACGATGATTATGGTGATACGGCTGACGATGATCAAGCCCCCCTGTCCGCCTTGGACGCGGTTATTGATGTGCCCGATCAGAGGCCCCGACGTTGCTTGCAGCAAGACTTTATCTGGCTCTACTCACATTGGCAGCGCGAGAAGCACGAACATTACAATCATCACCAGTAGCACAAGCAACAACACCAGCGCGAATACTGGCATCAGTAGCGAATGGGGCAGCGGCAACTATCCGCTGCTACCGCCACTATCACGGTTGTTCTTCTCACCCAATACGAAGCAAGTGAGCTAGAGATTCCATGTTTCGTCAGCAGTCTACGATCCTGGACAATCACGTCAAGCTTCATACCAGAATTATGTTCAGATGGCGGACTAATCAATTATTTTCCTGGCCAACGACAGAGATTGAGATTGTTCGATAAACAACATAGGCAAACCCTCTGAGCCGACTTGGTGGTCATCGCCTTCTTGGAGGTGACGCCACTGTACAGGGCCGACACCTGGGGCCTGGAAGCTATCTGGTGGATCATGGTTGCAGCGACGCAAGCCATGTCAAATCATTGCCGGTTGCCACGCCTTTGAATGCGAGGACAGGCATTGATGTGATGAGCTTTATAACCTTACAGACCCGCCAAAGATGTTTATTTCAATCGCTGGGATAATATCCCCAAGAATTGCTCCTCCTATGTCTATAATGCCCATGTGAACGATTGTCGACATGCCAAGTATCTCGGACTCTTTTGGTTCTGGTTCTACCTGTATAGAATCATAGGAAGGAGGAACGACGAATTTCTTTTCTAGTAAATTGAGTATGAGATTGGTCGTTGCTGTATCATGGTAAAACTCCAAGGTCTAAAGCATGCGGGCTAACACCACGTCGGGGTAGATAGCCACGACTTAAGAGGAGGCCCAAGGAGAACACGAGACTAAGATGCTGAAATGTGTAAATTGACCTAGTTCTTAAAGCAAAGGAAAGGCAACTTTACTCAGCGTCTCGTTGCAATGTAAGGAGCTTTTGAGACGGGGTATAATTGTTGATGGAAGGGAACACAACGGTGATAGTCGAATATGTTCACCGTGGAAGATTCGTCTTGAGTCACGTAACAGTTAAATAAACGTATGGTGCTGTTTCTGACGCACATGACTCGTCTTTGTTTCTTGTTTAGAGACTGCGGGCCACGGCGCTAAAGTATTCACACCCTTCTCGGCAATTAAAATGCCAAGAGCTTAAGCAAGGCACAGCTTGAAAGACCAAACTGCCACGTAGCCCAATGCCTTATATATAACTTACTAGAAGCTTGGATCAAGGATCCAGGTTCGGGTCAAGTGCTATTGTTAGTTCATTGGAGGGCACTAGAATTGACGTGGCTGGATCGCGACGGCCCTGTTAACTTGCATCTCTGGATCCCCAATCTATTCAGCCTTCGCCAATCCCCACAGCGGCAGAGATTCTTGGCCAGCGCGCTATTGTCATCTAGCCGGTAGCCGGGTTGTCTTGATGAGGGGCCACTGCAAGGGTGATCACAGATCGATCGGTGAGCCGCCCCAGAAATCTCGGCGCTAGCATCACTCTGACCTGCTGCAGTTGGTTCCGTGGCCGTCATCCCCCGTCCAAATCCTTGCGCTGCATATTTCCTATCTTGCCCATTCTCGCGATTAGCTGCGCCAAGTTTTCTGTGACGCCTAGCGGGGAAAATGCCGCAATTCTTGGACGGCCTGTTTCTGCTTTTGACTGGGTAATCGTGATAAGAGGGACCCACGGCGGGACAGCTGGTGTATGCAGCTTATGGCGTGGTCGTGTTCCAGTTGTGGATTTGTGATTTGGTGTCATGTTTCTCCTGGATAACGGAACATCCTGAGTAGTCGGAATGCCCCTCGTGACCGGAATACTCATGACACACGGAATATCCTAAGCCAAGCGGAACATGCCATTGGGCTCACCGCTTATGGTTCCTGCGTCGTACAGCATTCTCCGCTTGGATGGGGGTATAAAGATTGTTGGACATTCTCAATTTTGCAAAGGCGATGAAAGTAAGAGCAAATTCAAAATATCGTCCAAAATGAGTGACACTCGGACAGAATATGACTTTATCATTTGCGGGTAGGAAGGTGGTCTAGCTTTGTTTGAGTGGGTGCTGGTGCTAACGAATATCTTCTGTTGATAGAGGAGGCACGTCGGGCTGTGTCGTGGCAGGTCGTCTGGCCGAGAATCCGAACATGACAGTTCTCGTCATTGAGGCAGGAAAACATAATCGAGATCTGGAAGCTGTGCATATGCCTGGAGGGTTAGTTCGGTTCTCCCAGGTCCCTATATGATGCTTTGTTTGACGATTGCCCAGCTGGCCTCAGCTGCCAGGCTCCGAGCAGGATTGGAACATTGTGTCGGAAGAATCCGCAGCCATTAACAATCGCAAGGTCAATCTGACAAGAGGCAAGTTTTTGGGTGGCTCTTCCGGGGCCAACGGCACCTTGTGTGTCAGAGGAACAAAGCAGGATTATGATGATTGGAATGTGCCGGGATGGAGCGGGGAAGACTTTTTCAGGTACATGTCAAAGGTACCTCTATTTGTTTCCCATTCCTCAATGTTGTGCTAAATCTTCCTAGGCTGAAACATTTCACCCAAAGCCCTGGTTCAAAGCCTCTCCCGGAGCACATGGCTCAGAAGGACCTCTCCACACGGAGCCGCAAGAACTCGCGCCGATTTCAGAGCTGATTATGGAATCGATGGTTTCAAAGGGAATAGCGAAAGACGATGATATGTTTGCGCACGGCGGCAATCCCCACGGCTGCGGACACGCCGTCAGAACCACGTTTGGAGGCCAAAAGAAAACCAGCGCCGACTTTGTGACGAATACCAAGAGAACGAACGTGACTTTATTAACAGAAACATATGTTGACAAGGTCATCTTCTCGGGAGAAAGTCCTCGAGCCACAGGGGTGTTGGCTGTCAAGGCGGACGGAACTATTCTCGAGTTTAAGGCCCGAAAGGAGGTTATCGTGAGCGCCGGTTCATACTGCAGCCCCAACATTCTGAATCGCTCAGGTATCGGTGCAAGGGAAGAGCTTGACAAACATGGCATTCCTGTCATCTCAGAACTACCTGGAGTGGGAAAGAACCTGATGGACCATCCGGTTAGTAACTTGCCCTCTCCAAGCAATTCTTGCTAACGAGCCTAGATCGCGTATATCTATTACGAAGCCAGTCAGCCAGGCCTGACAAAGGACGAATTCTTATTTCATGGAAATGCCTATGAAGAATCTTACAAGCTTTGGAAAGAGAAGAAGACTGGTGTGCTATCGTCGTTCCCATTTGGTGTCTTCGCATACGCACGCTTGGATTCTCGGCTCAAGGACTCGGCAATCTGGAATGCTGCAAAAAGGGAGCCCGGTCGCGACCCTATGGGACTGACCCCAGCGCAGCCGAATATCGAATTTTTCACCACGGAATGCTACGGCGGCCCGAAGCAGTTCGACAGGTTTCCGACAGAAGGTCAACATGCATTTGCCGTCATTGTTGAGCTCTTCAATGCCCATTCTCGAGGAACAGTCTCGCTGCGGAATACCGATCCCACGGAGAAACCGGTAGTTAGCTGCAACTATCTTGAAAACGCACTCGACCTCGAGGTCCTAGCAGAAGCTTGCAGCTTCGCCAACGAAATCATCATGGAGGGTGCTGGGACCAAGGGCATTGTGAAAGGCTCTTGGCCGCCTGAGGAAACCCACCACCGTTTCAAGGCCAGAGACGAGTGGAATGAATACGTCAAAGCTAATGTAACGACCTGTAAGCAACAATGCCTTTTTTTTTCTCTTGCATTGCTCACGCTAACCACCACCTAGGCTTCCACCCAGCCGGCACTTGTGCCATGGGAATCGCATCTGACCCTCAGTCCGTGGTTGACGAAACACTTCGAGTCAAGGGCGTCGTCGGTCTGAGAGTCGCGGATTGCAGCATCATGCCTGTGGTGAACAATGGGCACACACAAATGCCAGCCTATGGAATTGGAGAAAAGGCTGCGGATCTGATCAAGGAAACATACTTTGCAGACTTTGCTCGTTCTCATCTGTAGTAGCAATCCGCGCGCGACGCACGACACGAATTTACCCTTGAATCGCATTCATGTCTTAGGAAATATGTCACATATGCATGCTGGTGCATCCTAAGAACGCCGCGGGTTGCGCGGCGTGGTTCGCGCGGATTTCCTCCTCCGTCCCCGCATGTGCATGCGGCACTGTGTCAGCACAGAAGTACCTAATTAGGTAGTCGATCTCCTGAATATAATATGCCTAATGAACCAAGATCTCCATGAAACTGCTTAGGACTCTTTATTGCCGTCCTGAGAAGATTGACAATGCTTCGAACCACAAGAAATGCTCATGGCAGGCTCGTACCCGGGCTATGCCATCCTCCCCGCCTAGTCGACCGTATATCTGCCGCACAATATTCAACCCAACACGGCAAAGCCGTGCGGCAACCCGATATCATCGTCGTTGGAAGTGGTATAGCAGGCGCCTCGGCCAGCATCGCAGCAGCTGAAAAGGGAGCGTCTGTTCTCATGGTTGACCGATTCCATGGCGGTGGTGCAACAGCTCTGTCCGGCGGCGTTGTATATGCGGGCGGTGGAACTCGGCAACAGCGCGAGGCCGGGTCCGACGATACGCCAGATAACATGTATGCCTATTTACGACAGGAAGTGAGTGATTGCGTCGATGAGAATACGCTGAGGCGATTTTGCGACCAGAGCGTCGAGCAGTTGGAGTGGTTGGAGAAACACGGCGCCCGATTCGAGGCGTCGCTCTGTCCTTACAAGACCAGCTATCCCACGGACCAACATTATCTATATTATTCAGGGTCAGAAAAGTCGCATCCTTTTAACCAGAATGCGAAGCCTGCTCCCCGCGGCCACCGCATGGCTTATCCCGGGTTTTCTGGTGCTGGACTATCTCAAGCTCTGTTAGAGTCGGCCAGGAAGCTTGGTGTCCAATTCGCGCCTGCAACCAAAGTCGAGAGTGTCCTTCTCGATAGCAAAGGTGCCGTCTCGGGAGTTAAGTACCGTAATCTGCCCCGAACGAACCCAAAATTCGACCGTCATCAGAAACTCGTCCAAATGGCCGCCAAATTCCAACTCACCTTGCCACCGCTAGCGGCACTATTGCACCAGCGTGCGAATATCATATGGGATCGCCACTCAGAAGAATCCGAAGCTCGTTCAGCGGCTGTTGTGCTGGCAGCTGGAGGTTTCGCATTCAACCCAGAAATGAGACAGAAGCATGTGCCCGAGTTTTCGGGAGTAGCCCCGCTTGGAACACCAGGAGATGATGGCTCGGGTATCATGCTTGGCGTAGCTGCTGGCGGCTCGACTTCGCATCTTAATCAAATGACGGCCTGGCGCTTCTTGTATCCGCCAACTGCGCTTTTGGAGGGCGTGGTCGTCGACAAGAACGGGGAAAGGCTGGTCTCTGAGGATGTTTATGGTGCTCGACTCACAGAGGCGATGATCAGGAACGCCGACTCCAGGAGTTTTCTGGTCCTTGATTCATCCCAATGGGAAAAGGCCAAACGGCAGTTACCTGAACAAACTTCGTTCTTGATTGGGCTTCAACGAGCACACTGGTTGTACTGGGCACACCAAAAAGCCAACTCACTCCAGGAACTGGCAACTAAAGTAGGTATCAGCCCCAATGGTTTGAACAACACGATCGAGTCATACAATTCCGACATCGCCTCCAGCCAGCCAGATTCCATGCGCAAGACACCAGAACTATGCACGCCGATATTGAAGGCACCCTTCTACGCCATTGATATATCTGCTGTAGACCGTTCAGGTCTACAAGCAGTCCTGGGCTTGACGCTCGGCGGCTTGAGAGTTGATGGAGAAACTGGGTTGGTGTTGACAGAGAAAGACAAGAAGATACCGGGACTGTATGCGGCAGGAAGAACGGCTGTGGGTATTTGCTCAAATGGCTACATCAGCGGTCTCTCTCTTGCGGACGGCGTGTTTTCTGGTAAACGAGCTGCGGAGCATGCCATGGGAAGCGGTCGTGCGACGAAGTGAACCAAGGGTGATGTGAAAGGGGGTCACGTGGGTAATTAAAACAAACTTCTTGATCTATCTGGCAAGGTCAAACAGATCTCCAAAAGGCCGTGGCCTATCTGCCGCGTGCCGCCCCTAAAAGCTGTCCTGTACCTTTCCGCATAAAGGGCCGATAACACGTCCATATCGGACACATCATAAAGTAGATGAGAAAAATACACTGGTATAATTATTGGTAGCTTATTCTTGATGTTCCTTGCTTGATGATGCGAAATCGCAATTGGCGGAAATACAGTATAATTATCGACTTAGAGATAGTAACAAAGCTCTCTACCGTGGCCACAACAGCCGAATATTAATCTTGGTCAAAATAACCAGAATACACCTGAAGCAAAAACAACAAACAAAAGATAACCGTGAGATTTTAGTTGAATATGTTATTCAGGCACTATTTTTTATTTCTTTTGATCTCCAACGCTGAGGATCGTCGTCCTTTTTTGCGGGGGTCCCAATTGGGTGTCGACCAGGGCTAGTGGCAGTAAGACCAATCGGAAGCTTCAAACGCAGCTCTCTCTTTTCGATCATTCCCGGCTTACTACAGCTCCTCAAAAACGACATCTCCAATTATGCATCCTTCCTCGCTCTTTAACGCCTTGCAGTCATCACCATGCCCGAGATCCTTTCCGACGAAGACCTACCCGCACTGATCAACGCTCCGGCTAAACGCGCCAATAGAGCGAAGCAACTCATCCTCAGGCATTTTGGCCAGGCGGCGAGCCATCTTGATGATCCGCCAATGCAAGGCATGTTCAGCCGAACCCTCTTCGTGACGTTGGCGGATAGCAGCGAGATTGCGGTGCAATTCCGCACCGACCCCCTTGATCTTGCTCCGTTCAAACTTGCCAAGGAGTCGCTGGGCTCGCTTGCTCCAGACACAAGGCATCTTGCGGATGAAGAGCTGGAGAATGAAGGTGCTTGGGCTTATTCCTTCTCCAAGCTGCCTGGAGAAATGTGGCTCCACGGCATTTCAGGAAAAGGCGCTCAAGGCCGTATCACGGTCAACAAGTCATTGGGTCATGTATTCTCCAGGGGCTACCTTGGCAACAACAGCCGCAATGCTATTGCTCAGACGGTTCGCCCGCATTTAGAGGCTATTTTAGCGTCCTCGCTCGAGGAAATCGCCCCATACAAAGACATGTTCCATCAGTTTCTCGGCAAGTTAAACGAATTGGCGAAGTTGCCTCTATGGATCGCTCATTACGATCTCAATGAAGTGAATGTTCTTGTGGATGAGAACTGCAACATCACCGGCTTGGTTGACTGGGAACTTTCTACCCCGCTGCCTTTTGGTGTTGGATTTGGTCGTCTTCATAGTCTGGTGGGTGGATACTACAACGGCGAGTTTTGGGTACCTGATGAATTCGAGACTGCTGAGAGAGGTTTTTGGGACGCTTTATTCAATGGCATGGCAGCCGACACTCGGGCAGAGATTCAGGGACATGCTGATCTGGTTCAAGATGCACTCATGCTTGGGACTCTACTGAACACCTTCATCTACGAGAATGGGGAAGTCATTCCCCACAAGGTTAGCTTGAAAGCGCTCCCTAAGCTTATGACGTATCGGATTCCCCTTGTGCGTGGCGAGAATCCTCCTTATGACAGCGAATGACTACAACACACTTGAAGCATGCTCACTTAATCTCGGGTTTCCTAGATAATGTTTTCAACTAGCTAGAATAGCACTTGTAATGTATCCAGAACCACAGCCATTTGATCTAATCACAGATCAATCCTCAGGCTAAGAGTGTTGTTGAAGGTGACAGTGCCCCAATACGGCTCCATTCCTGCGTTTCCGACGTTGACGTAGGTGCTCTCGGAAAAGACGCCTTGCTTGGACATTGCGAGAAGCCAATCCTTGATGTCTCCAGTGAAGTTGCCACCGACGCCATTCCCAAACTGGTTTGCCTCGGGTGCCAGAAGAGAGGACACGGTGATGCCCGTGTCGGTGTTCTTGCCCTGGTAGAGTTTCCAGCCGTCCTTCTCGAAGAGTCCGTCGATAGTTGCCACAGGGCCCTCGGCCCACCCGATAGGAACCTGGCCGCCTTCCCAACGAAGCCAAAGCATGAGCTCCTGGGCCGAAGTGGAGGTGCTGTCGCCCTTGGTGTCCGAGGTCATGAAGTCATAGACGACGTTACCTGGTGCATGTTAGCGCATTTTACGGGGCGTTGGAGGAGCAGAGTGAGAGGATCAGAGACGCACCTTTGTAGGCGCTGGAATTAGAAACGGTCCATTGGTACGACGACGGGATGCTGGAGATGGCGCTCAGCTGCGTTTCCAGGTTTGTTGTCAGGCCGATGAAGGAGTAGCCCTTGACAACGTCGGTGCCGACGGATGGATCAATGTCCCAGACACTGTTCCAGTTGATGGTCTGGCTGTCTCCAGATCCCGAAGTGCCGTAGAGCCCGGTGCAGCAGGATCCCTCGATGGATTGGTAGTTGTAGTTCATCGAGTAAATGATCCACGGCGTGCCGCTAAGAACCTGATAGGCGTTGGGGGCGCCGCAAAAGTTGGAAACAGGCTGCGAAGCGCCCGAAACACTGGCCGCCAGGGCCGACAGTGCAAAAGGAGTGGAAGAACGCATGTTAAACGAGTGAATGGCACACGAGCTAAAAATCGGGCGTGAGAAGAAAAATGAATTGAAAAATGCAACGTCAACTGTCAAAAAACATCTGGAAACTAGCAAGTGTCATGATTCACAAGACATGCTACCTTTAAAAAATAGTAGATGTCTTCCATCGACCCACGATTCAGTCACTAAATTTGATTCACAAAGGGGCGGCACTACGCAAGCGAGGTCCTGTCTACGTGAAACAGCAACCGGGGTGCCGCGGGGCATGTCTCGCCGCCATGTTCTAGGCGCTGCTCAGCAATGGGATGGAATACAAGACAATTCTTAAGTGATTGTTTCTGCAAAGCACCCCTGTAAAAATATCCATATATCTTAGTATTTTTCGGGATATCTTTTTTTTTTTCTTTGGATGCTATAGTCGTTTTGGCTAATATTAGTATTGTGCAGTGCCTAGTGGATACCGTTGCAATCATTCAAGGGTCGGTCGGATTGTATTTTCAGCTAAGGGACCCGAACCCGACAATCCGCCATGTGATTTGAGGAATTCCCACTTCCGGGTCGCCCATGTTGATTACAGGGCACACAGCGCACACAGCGCGCTTGATCCTGACCCAAGCGTCCAAGCCAGAACAAGATAACCACCCGCTGTACCCCACAACATTCAACACCAGGGGTATTTTTTTTATCAAAACAGTGAAAGTAAGGATAAAATTCCAAAAACATATGTAGTGCGGATAATAATAGTAAATAGTATTATGTCAAAATTCAATCCTTGCTAGCGAAATCCCGCGGCGTAAACATTTGCGGTAGATCTCTGATGCTTTGTGCAGGGCATTGCGTTTGCCAGCAACGTAACCAACGTTTGGCCATGAAAACAAGAAAAGGGGGCTTGAGAGCATACGTATGAAAAGAAGAGAGGCAATACGAGAATTAGATTGCAACACACTGGTTCAGCGATTAAAGTACGAAGAAGAGCGTAGTGGGACTCTGTCCAGCCTACTACGCCGCATGACGTACACAGCGCACTGGGCCAAACACTACGATTCAGTGATGGGCTCGTCTTCAACCCATCGCGGTCAAGAACGAAAAATATCAATGACGCGCCATCGTCTCCTCACCAGTAAGATTGACGTTGTTCAAACTTTTCTCTAGACTTGACGAGCTTCGTAGAAAATGACGAGCGCAAATGAGCGTTGGCTTGTTTTGAGTCTCTTGACGAGGAGAAGAGCGAGGTGCGCTGATGGGTGCCGATTTATATCGCCGTCTGCGATTTTCATTTTCGGCATTGTCTGCTAGTTCCTAATAATTAAGAGCCTCAATTTGGCAATATCTGTTGCATTAGGCTGGATAGAAGGTTCCAAAGTCTGCTCACGTGATGAATACGAGGTTCGTGGACGTGGCCCTAGATGGCCAAATGAGGGCCCCTCTCAACCAAATGACTGCGTATTTGGGCCATCTCTTCTCATTCACCAACGTCGTCACTTTGCGCATGTTCAGCTGCGCGTCTGGTCTAGACCCAGGGGTAAGAACAAAGTATGGTTAAAACGGCACACTGATGGTTCTGCCTGCAGCCCAGCAAGGAGATGTTTTCTCGGCGTGCTGGGAGTGCCCCTGCAGATCGCCGATGTTAGATTGTTGGAATTGCTCCAGGGCCTGGACGTGTCATCTCAGTAAATGATGTCGACGTACGTTGCATTTCCTGCGGGCTCTTTGATGGGCAGACTAATTGCCACAACCCCGTCGTCGCGAACTCTATCATCGGCCTTGACCTAGTTGGTCCAATTGGGGGGAGTGGGCCAAGGCAGCCTGCGCCCTGCACACAATGTGCCGGCGGGGTGATCTGGGGGATGGCCCTCATCTGATGGGAAAAAAATACTCCGCGGTACAGAAATAGTCTGGAACTGATGGCCAAGGCAGCGATTGAATGGGTGGATAGCTAGGTAGCAGAACGCATGCCACCCCTTGGCTCCTTGATGACAGACGGTAGGACGATGTCACGCTGCTCCTCCCAAAATAAATAATAAAATAAAAATAAATGGATTACCGCTTTTCATCTTTCATCCATCCCACCGTGTAGTACAGTGATCTGAGTAAGCAGGATGGTTCGTGGCAGCATTTCGGGCGAACTGATACGCGGTTAGATGAAGGCATAATGGGGGACGCGACCAATAGCGCGAGATGGCCAGCTGGCTGGGTGGGATCTAAAGCAAAAGACGGAAGCAGCCACGGACGATCACCAGATACATGTATGCACTCCCGTACTCGTGATGGCGACACCAAGCTACTGCGTATGGATCGGGAAAACCCAAGGTCCGGAGGGCGAATTCGCATGTTTGTGAATGCAAGCGGCCATGGATTCCGCGGGTGCATTGCATCACCAGACAATGGATGAGATCTATTCGTCTTTTCGTATCGCAAGCGGACCCAAACCGGACTGCCGGCTTTGTCATGGGCCCCCCTTCACCCCTTCCCCCCCTTCAACTGTGCCGTGCTTAGGCCATCGGAATTAAAAATACGAAGACGAAGGCATTAATAATGGGAACTGGACGGGTCCTGCCCAAAATCCGAATCTCCAGGCCGGGTTCTGGATGGCGCTATTGGCCTTATGGTCCCATTTTTTCGGGCCCCGATTTAGATGCGCTTGAGGCAGGGCCGAAGCGGGTCACGCTGCACGTTCCCTTGGCCATCTCCCTGCGCTTTTCCCAAAGCGGGTGCCTCTGGACGGATGGCTCGGGCGCAGGCAGCCAAGCCAACCACTGCATAATAAGCACCACTGCCAAACCTTCCTCTCCCCTCCTCATCATTAACATCAAACACCACCACCTTCCTCTCTTTTGTTCTACTTCTTTGCGCTTCACCACCACGCATCTTCTTTTCCAACCACGCACATAGCTACCTTTTCCAATACACAAAACTTGACAAAAACTCTCGCGCCCGACCCCCGCCATGCTGTTCAAACAGCTTCTTCTCGCCGCCTCGGCCGCCGCCTTCCTGGTCGTCCCCGAGATTTCCAACCCCGACGAAAGCGTATTCAGCGCCCTCCCCATCGACGTTGAGGACGCCAAGACACACGAGGTCCCTACCACCGCCTTCAGCCAGAGCCTTAGCGTCCCCTGTCCCCAGTGCCGCGGCCAGGACACCCACCTGAAGCTCGACTTCACTGTCGAGGACAACAACCGCCTGCTGCTCAATGGCTTCGAGCTCTACCCCAATGCCGATCCCTGGCAGGGCGACCTGATGGCTGCTGTCGTCAAGGGCGATGGCAACACCAAGGACCGCAGGCTAGGCTACGGCCTGGCCGTCCGCCCAGAGGGCACCGATGAGGATCAGAAGTTGGAGGTTATTGGTCTGGAGCTCCTCATCATTGAGGTTGGCGACCGCTTCGTCGAGGGCGTCCCTCCCGTCAAGGTCAAGCTGGTCAAGGCTCTGAGCGGCGAAATTCTCATCGGTAGCATCAACATGAGCAAGTCCAAGCACCACTCCCCTGCTTGCTCTACCGTTTGGTGCCGCGTCCAGTCCATGGTTGATCATGCTCTGGGCGGATTCAAGGGTGGCTTCCGGGGCCACGGCTGCAAGGGAATGAACCGCCACGGTCACTCCAAGGGCCACGGCCATGGCAAGGAGACCGGCTTTTCCCAGTATGGCCACAAGGAGGAGGGCCACAGGCACCACGGCGGCCACCACCACAAGTTTGAGCACGATCGCTCTCACACCTGGAGCGTTGCCAAGCACATTGCTTCTTATATCCTGCTTCCCGTCATCATGGGCATCACTGCCGGTGTTGGTGTTGCTGTGTATGTTTTGATTGCTCCCAAACTTTCTTGTTCTACGCTAACCAAATCCAGTCTCACCATGTTTGTCGGCACTCTTCTCATGCGCTTTGTCCGACTATGCAGGGGCGAGTCCTCCGAAGATGTTGAGGAGGCTCCCTTGTACTCGGACCGCAAGATTACCATTGTCGAATTCCTTGCCGCTGAAGATGAAAAGGCAGCCCTTATGGAGCACCAGCAGCGCGTGGACCAAGCTGAGCGAAACTAAGCGCAATGGTTTTCTCTCTTGCCCAGTCTACAAGAAGATCACATGGGCTGTAACAAAATGACTCCAGGTCCGCATAGAGGGACACGGAAAACAAAGCCAGTTACGAAAAATAAAGGATTACGGCTGATACCAAGGGTGCACTTATATGATGTTAAGGGGTTGGCGTTTGGGATCTGATAGCTTATCTGGGATTTATCGGTTATGCATGCGGTCTAGGAGCCGCATGCTCTAAAGCAGCTACAGGCTGCTGTCCTCTCACTTATTAACTAATGGCTAGCGAAGCCGGGCATGGAAGAACATGTCTTTGTGCTCCAATTTTCCTTTTCTGTTAAACTATACCCCTCACATTCTTTTAGAATCAAAATAAAAAAAGAGCCGTCAGATTGCAACATCATTAACTGCATGCCATATTCTTGCCTTGTCTTGTAAGAGTCGTGTCAAGCTAGCTACCATGCTAGTGGTCCCATATAACAGATGCCTCCACCACAACCATTTCTGGTAGGTGCCCCCGCGTGAGCTTGGGGGGGGGAGGATTGGGGCGGGGACCACCTTGTTGCATTCGTCCCGGGGAGTTGGCTAGTTCGTTGGGGGCAACCCATCGTGATGGCATGCAGAGCAGAGGTCATTTGACTAGGTTGTGTGGATTAACCAGAGATGCTGCTGCGTCGATGCGCGTGCGGGGTTCTCCAATGTTGCCTCGCTACATTGCTACCCCGAGCACCAAAGCAAAAAAACTCCACCAGCCCCAAAGCAAGCTTGCTTTATTATAATAATGCCTCTCTTCTCGACTCTCTTTTTTTCTTCTCTTCTTTTGGATTGGATTTGAGCCGTGACTATATACCCTGACGATTTTGCGCTGACAAGTCCACCAAAAGACGACCCACGATCCATCTCACATCATATACCCATTCATCCACCCCGCAATACCCACCACCACCATGGCCTCCAACAACCTCTACCCGGGCCGCCGCTTCGCCCAGATTGTCAAGCTCAAGCCCGAGTACCTTGAAGAATACCGCGCCTGCCACGCCGCCGTGTGGCCCGACGTCCTGGCCCAGATCAAGGACAGCAACATTGCCGATTGTCAGTTCTCTCGTCTCCTCTCTTACACTAGGACTATAGCGACATGAAATGCGGATCAAGGGTTCCCGAGGCTGACAATGCGTGCAATCACGTGAGTCAATGTAGACAGCATCTTCTTCGACGACAACACAAATATTCTCTTCGCATCCTTCCGCTACGTCGGCACTGATTACGATGCCGACATGGCTCGCATGGCAGCCAACCCGCGAGTGAGGGAGTGGTGGCGCATGACCGACGCCTGGCAGGAGAGTCTTGTTCCTGGCGCCGTCAGCTCCGAGGCTGGCGTACCCAGTTGGTGGAAGCCAGTGGAGGAGGTCTTTTACCAGCCATAGAAACCGCTGGCCATCTCACATCAAGCTCGAAAAAAAAAGATATTTCCTCTAAAAAAAAAAATGAAATTCCACAAGCTGGTTTTAAATTCATATCTAGCATTGATAGGCAACAGTATTCCGTTGTCAACTAGTTTAACTCTTGTATAACGCCCACGCTAATCTCGCTTGCGAGTTGTACATGACTGAAAAGGGGGGGTAGAATAGAAGTAAAGAGGGCCTCCTGAAATTTTATACAAGATTGTTTCCTCATCTCATCGCACCTATCATCTCTCTGGTTTCATTACCATACTACGGCCCGGCCCCGACAGGCTCATATCATCTATGTCCCAGGGCAAAGAAAAGAAGAAGAAAAAAGAAGAAAGCGTAACAAATATGCATCGTCGCAGAGACACGCACAGGTATATCCCCCTAGCTTTGTACAAATCGCGTGTTGAATGATTGAATGCATCAACGTGGCGGAAGGACAGAACCGCCGCGCCGAGAATTACCGAGACCTAGGTCTCGTTCAAGCTGCAAAAGTTTGAATCCATTGTCCAGATCCCGCTTCGTCGCTTTCCCGCCAATGGTACCATTGCCGATGTTCACTGAGTAGTTGACTAGATCAATAGTGTTGTTACCACCAATCTTCAGGCTGGCTGCCTTGGTTTGGGTCACGCCACCAGTAGCGTCGGCTGCGGTGAAAAAGTTCTGTAGACTGGTTTGCGCATCTTCAGCCTCATCTGTGCTTTCCTCTTGCAAGACATAGAGAACTGCAACCCGAGCAAAATCAAGCACCTCTTCGGTCACTGTGAATGTTGCCGTAGGCTGTGCAGAGTCCGTGGTCGTGGCCTCTGGTGCGTCTGCGCTGCCAGTGGCAGTCGGCGATCCAGTGTCAACCACAAGGGTAGTGGCAGCATCATCGGGTGATACAGAGATGGCAGTGGTTTCAGCAGCAGCACTCGCTTGTCGCTTCGCAGCCTTTTGCTTCTGAGTAGCTGTCACACGATCAGTGGCGGAGCCCTTTCGCATCGCTGAGCCGTCAAACGTGACGAGGGAGTTTTGCGCAATGCAAGAAAGGTCGCTGCTGTTGATCTTGGCCAGGACGTCTGTACCAGAGAGCGGGATGGAAAAGTTGGAGTTGCTGGCGGCAATCAGGCGAGGGAGAGCCTTGCCGAGAGTAACATTAGTAATGGTCGTCTCATCGGTAGAAACAAGGTCAGTAGTGGTGCACCCATCAGATCCGCTGGTGCTGCAATCAGAACCAGTGTATCCGTTGGTGCAGATGCACGAGCAGGTGCCGCTTGTGATGACATTAGTTCCGCCATTTTGGCAGGTGAGTGACTTTTGGCACTGCGCGAGCTCCGAGGTGGAGGATCCTCTGCCAACCAGGTTCTTGAATACAAAGAACTCAAGCGGGACGAGGACAGCAGCGGCAATAACACCAATCAACAAAATTATAAGCAGGACAAAGGCCCACATAGGCAAGCCGCAGCATCGTCCGCGCTTGCCCTTCTTGCCTTCGTTTTGGGGCCCGACGTTGCGAAGCCCACCTTGGGATGGAGGCAGCATGTCACGGTGGTGAGGAGCAAGGGGCCATGAAGTGGTTCGGAACCAAGAGCCACGGCTTCGTCGAGCGTGAGGGTGTGCGGGAGGAGGGAAAGCAGCCAGCATGTCCGACAATCCTATTACAAGTTAGTTATTCGAGCACTCAGTAAAATGGAAATGATGCGCAACGTACCCGAGCTCTCCTTCTCACCGCTGTGCATGTGGCTCTTTTCATCAAGATATTCGTTGATGTCGTCAAAGCGACTTGCTGGTCGACGGCCACGATCCATCATTGTCGCAAGTCGGGTGGCTCGTCGAATGAGATCAGGCAAGCTCGTCATGCTGCCACGCTCCTCCATGCTTCTCACGGCATCAATGTCCAGCCTGGGTGGCCGGCGAAGGGTCGAAGGTGGGTTGAACTGGGGGTTAGGGTGAATCTGGGCTTGAGTAGGCTGCTGAAGAGGAATTGCAGCTTGTTGTTGCATCTTGGGCTCTGGGCTCTTAATCCGCTTGTCAGCCAAGTCTGTGGCACTGGCTGCCGCATACGCTCCAAGAATAGCGTCCGGAGTCGGCGCTGCAGCCTTGGATTCGTCGACCGACTGCAGGTTGGGCGTGGTCATGGCGAGCCACGAGTTCTGCTCCTGGCGCTTCTCCTGGCGTTCATTCTGGGACTTCCTCCGCTCCACGGGGGATCGAATGCCACCAGCGCTTCCACTGGACTTGGTATGAACAAGCGCAGGCTTGCCTCGCTTGCCAATACTGGCGCTGCGAACGAGTTTGCTCTCATCGGTAATGTCATCGTATCCGCGGCTCTTATCGCCATCAAGATCATCGTAGAAAGTCGGGCTCTGCTCGCGCGAAACTGCAGGCCAGCTTTCGGGCATAGCTGCGCTTGAAGCATACGATCCATGAGATCGAGAAGCAGAAGCAAGGCTTTCTTCAGGAATAGGCGAAACGTAAGATGGGTTCGAATAGAATGAGGAAGCGCCTCTTCTGGCCGAAGGTGGTGGTCCCAAAGCAGTGCCCCGCCTTGCGGCAGAAGGCTGGTTCGAACCATTATTCGTAGGGTAATCCTGAGCGTTCCCAAAGTCAGACGAGGTCTGCGAGGAAGGGCTGGTAGGGCTGTCAGAGTAATAATCCGAATCCGGGTTAAAGAAGACCGGTGCTGGGTCTTGCAGTCGAGACTGGTCAAGCATTGATGGAACCTGGCTGGGTCGCGGCGGTCGAGGAGGTGCTTGCTGCGATCGTCCAGGAGGGGGTCGGTAGCGCTCAGGGTCGTGATGAGGGAGAGGACCGGGCAGCGGCCACTGCGGCACTTGGGTCGGTCTCGAAATTGCGTTCCTGGGGTCGTTTGGCGGCGGAGGTGCTCTAGGCTTGGGAACTCGAAGTTGACCAGAAGGGGGTGGGGGAGGAGGCGCCTGCGGGGGACCCATCATTCGGCGAGGAGGTGCTCTCAAAGCTCCTGGAGGTGCGTCTTCCATGTTGTTTTCCCGAGTGTAAAATGGCGGAGGCTGAAGTCGGTCTTCTTCGTTGGGGGGACCGGGGGGCGCTCTCTCACGGGCTCGTCTCACAGAGCTCGCAGGTGGTGCATCCGACCGGTCCATATCTCTTCCATGGTACTGCCGGCTCATTGAGTCCTTTATACCAAATCAAGAAGCATTCAAAGTGTTAGTGGCGCAATGAAAAGCTGAGGCCTGACACCACACCCTATCTAAAGTGCAACTCTATATGCAAGAAGCCGGTCTGCAATAGGGTGCACGAGAGAAATGAAATGCGACTACCCGAGGGCTGCTGAGCTCGGAAATGTGTGGTGGGGGCGGGAGTTGGGAAGACTCGGTGGTTGGTCGTATCTGCAGGAATCGACGTCTAGTCGAGTTTGTTCAAGTTACGCAACATGAAGAATGACGTTTCTCGGAATCGTTTGGGTTGCACAGCTGCAGAAGCGACGAAATTTGCGTTGAGTCAGAGGACGAGAAAAAAAAAACCAGGAAGAAGAAAAATGACCAAGCACGAAACGAAGTGAAACGAGTGAAGAGAGGCGTGAGAAGAACAGAATCTCTCAACGCAAAGCGACACCACGGCGACACCAGGCGGCGTGGGAAATGCACCAAAAGGCAAAGTGAGAAAGAAAGGATCTGGAAGGAGAGTCGTCAGTGGGGGTGTCGTCGCAGAAGAGTGACAGGCTGGGACATTGGGGGCAACGGCAGTGGACTCGGAGACGTCGCTTGTGATAAACTGGCCAGACCCCGTGGCAGGCTCTTGGAGGGAGTACCCAGCCAAGCAAGGTGAGGCGAGGCAAGGGGGACAAAGAGTCACGTACCTGGACAGGCTTCCGTCTCAGTGGACCATCTGATGGTGACGCAAGGTGACGGAGGAGAGAACAGAGGAGACAGAGGGGATGGCTGCAAACAACTCGCGACGAACGACAGAAGCGGACCTGGCCGGATCAATGAACGACAGCGGAAAGGGTTGGATGTGCAGCAGTCCTTCTACGGCAGGTGCCCGAAGACAGCGTCCAGGGGAGGTGCAGCGGCAGTGTGACAGCGGCGGAGGAGGACGAATCCAGAAAGCCGTGTTTCAGGCTTGCGTTGGGGGGTGACGGCCGGGGGACCACGAGAGGTTGTGGTAGGCTGGCGACCAGGATGGGCGAGGATGCGAAAAGGTTCGAAAATCGTCACTGGCTGAAATCGAGTGGTGCTGTGTGAATTGGGGGTTGCGTAACGTCCAGTCGGAGTTTCCTTGGGTTTTTTTTACTTTGAATGTAGGCAAGTCTCGGGTGGCTGCCGTTTGACGTAGGTAGTTGGCGGCAGTGTCGCAAAGCGGAAAGGTAAGAATCGGTCCTCAGGACTGGTGATGAAATGAAGGAAACGGAGGCAACGAAAAGAATGGCGCGCAAGCAACAGACAGCTGAGGTCGGTGCAAGGCCTGGAGACGTGGAGAAAAAGAAAACGAAAAACGAAATCAAGAAAGCGAAAGTGTGAAGGAAGCGCGAAAGAGTGGAAAGAGAAGAAGAAGAAAAGAAGAGAGAGAGAAGGTGAAGCAGGTGGGGACTCCGACTTGATGGTGAGTTTGAGGCTCTAGCTCAGAGCTCAGAGCCAAGTTCGAGCGTTAGTAGCCAAAACGGGCGGGCCTTGGTTTAGTGACGCTTGTGCGCGCGAGTTGTGCTTGTGCTCGTGCTGAACTTGTTTAATAATGACCTTGCGAGCGCGCCCAATGCATGCGTTAGCCTTCCCACAATGTGCTCAAGGGACGATAAACCTTGCCTGCAGCGCTGAAGAAATGATGGGTTTTCCCAGTGACAGGGCGGGACCGACCCCATCTCGGTGTTCCTGCAGAGAGTGACTGGGGGAGCTGGTGCTGGCTGGGGTCGGGGGTTTGTGGCATTCACCATTCATCAACCAATTCACACACGTATTGATCCCCTAATTAATCTTGGGGGCCATGCTATGCGGACCGACTACCATGAGCCGTGGCCATGCGCGAGCGCAGCTTCTAGAAAGCGGCCAGCGCGAAGGGGGAAATGGTCTCACCTCACATCGATCTGCCGATCCAGCCGTGGTGACGACGGGCAGCAACAGCTGAGAGCTGTCCGTGCCTCGCCACCTCAACCACGAGTTCCAGGCCAATGGCACCCGCCCTCTCTGTCTCTGTCTCTGACCTGGCCAGAACCAGAACCAGATGCAAGAGATGGGAAGGGGGGGTAGCAGAGCGATGCTAGTGGAGACGCCAGTGGCTTCAAAATTCCACCAACCCGTGTCTCGAAAACCGTCTCCAATCATAACTTCCGGCCAGGGATCCACCCAGGCCCCGGAAAGCCACTGAGACGGGGTCTTTTTGCTTCAAGTGCCCAGGAGTGGCACGGGCTCAGCTCTCAAACAGAAACACTAGCGTCACTTTGTTCCTGCAGCTTCGTCCAGGCCATCATTCAGGAGCCCCATCCAAGGCCCTTCATCCGCGACGGCCAAGCAGGATGTCCCTTGCACCAAGCCCATGCCATGTCATCGCCGCCGCCCCCCGAGGGATGATCGCCTCTGCTGTCGTCTCACGCAAATCATCCCAGCCCGTATTCATTGCAGGATTCAATCAAATACGATCTGCAGATGGCCTCAAGGATTGCTTTGCCTGGTCCAGCCATCATCCCTCCAGCCCTCCCGCTGCGCCATGTCCAACCAAACTCTGCACTACCCAAAACTCTCGCTGCTCGCTTCAGCTGCCATCTCAGCTCCCGTCCCAACACCAACAGCTTTTGCGAGCCAACCGCAACTCTTGCCCCCCCTTCATTGTGCGCTCCGCCCATTCAGCTTCGGGCCTTTACTTCAAGGAGAAACAAAAATGACACTGGTGTTTGCGCGGGCCAAAACAAAATAAATAAATGCGCACAGGACCGGCCCAGCTTGCCACCGTTCGTTCGTCTAATCAATTGCTAGCGTTGTCGTTTGAAAAAGTCCCGACGGGCTGTGCGCAACGGCTGACTGAGAAAGTGGTCACCAGCTAACCTTGATTTAATAAATGAAGCTCGTCAATGCAATCTTTTTTTGGCTTTGCATCTCTTGCAGGCCCGGCGAATCCCTTCCTGAGCCCGTCAGTGCTTGCGGCTGGCCGCACCTTTAATCTCGCGTCCTCATAAACACACAACACCCGCGTGCGGTGCAAACACAACAAAATTTCCTAGCCCCGATCCCAAGCCCGCAGGGCGCCCAAACACCGGCAGCAGCCTGCACGCCATTTGCCCAATTTTTGTTGCAGGTGAATCCGCGCAGGTGAGTAATTGAGTGCATCCAGCGTCATGTGCAGGCTGCATCTGCATCTCTCTCTCTCACACGCCGTGTGCGCCACGCGCTGTCAACGTGGACGTCTGACGACGTTGGACCCTGTTGGCGGTGCCCATCTTTCGCGTGTTTCACCCTGTGAGATCCGGCGTCGATCGCAGCCCCCATTGGCCTGATCCGAAGCCCCGGGCCCCCTTCCTTAACGTTTTGGTGGAGAAGGATGACGGAGGATCCGTCGAGCGTTTTTTTTTTTCCCGCAATGGGGCGGCTGAGGTCCACCCAACCCGAGATGTTCCCTAGAGTTTTTTTTTGGCGAGAGCTTCAGCTGCCAAGTGAGATGACGGCGTCAAAATGTCGCGCGCTTCCAGAAGCGAGAACAGATAAACTACCTGGTGTTTTAATTTCTTGTGCTAGCGTGCTCTTCGCTTAGATTGATCTACCGATGTTGTCCGTATTTGGTAGGAACAAAAAAGGCGTTGTCGTCATTATGGATATCCGGGTCGCGTGCCTCGTTTTTTTGGCTCTCGGTCGTCTCCATATTCTCAGGTACATCTCCTGCCAGCCATATTTGCCTCCGCACGATATCTTCCAAACAGTATATATTACATTTAATGAGAAACTTAACGAAACAAATATTTCTCTGGCTATGACGCCATCCGGTAAACAAAATGTAGCAATCACTAGTCTAGGGTAACTCACAACATTCCGGTTGCCAATTCAATAACCAAGAACTTAAGTTTATAAACAAGTCATCTGTAGGGTAATAGGGGTTTCAAGGGGTCGCGAGCCTATCTAATTTTGTCCTTTGTCAGTGCAGCGCGTGTGAATGTGACTTAATTTGCTATATTATACCTCCCAAACCCTTATTGTGCCTCGTCAGTGACAGTCTGAGCGTACAACTCTACAGTATTTAATACTCCGCACGTACATGGCTGATGAATTACGATTCATAAAACTGTTACTGGACCCATTGCAAAGAGCAGTTTTCGCCATATTTTATTATATCGGGAATTCCACTCGCGCCATATCGAGGTAAATCCGGAGTGTTGCTCTCATGATCAATCTTCGAGTATAATTGGCATCTGACAACCGCCGGCCTGAAAACTTCCTCGTAACTTTTGTACATTTGCACAGAATTCCTCTGACTTGATATCGCTCTTGTTCACGTCCAGTTTGAGCACCATAGCACCCGCGTGGATGGTGATTTCACTGGCAGCATCTGCCCGCCAGTGGCCACCAACGATGTGGCCAGGACCACGCTGCAACTCATGCCGTACTTGCCCATCATAAAATACCATAGTTGTAGCATTAAATCTCAGAGATTTTATGACAAGCCGATTGTTGTCGTCAAAAGAAATCGCACAATGGCGCTTCGCAATCCCGTGCAGTCGTGGTAAAACAATATCGCAGCTGTCTCCCCAGCCAAGCACGAAGCCATGGGATGTCTTTGGACCGCTGGAAAATGTCAACTCGAGACATGGCGATGGATGAGAAACATATCTGGACTGATTTGGCAATCCTTCGATCACTGCACTGGCGTTCCCGCTGGCGTCGTCAGGACAGGCTTGCAGATATGCGATTCTATCGAACGACATGATGCATTCGAAGAAGTGGCATAAGCATGAAGGGTAGCTTCATAAGAGAGAAAACAACAGAGCCTACAAACAGCGCCCCTCCAACCTGATTTTATATGGTCTGCAAGGCTGCTCAGCCGTTCACCGAACAACTCATGCCCAGGATACAGATGTTCACCCATTCGTCATAGGGATTGGCAAGCCTGGTTGTTCATTGTTCACTGAGATCTGTCTGTGGAGTCTGCATAGCTGGAAATACACAAAGATTCACGTATGTGGATCAATGGAATGAACTCTCTGAACTCAGCATCTCCCCTGAGTGTCATCGAACCCCTCAATTGAGATCCTGCTCCCCTCCGGCATGGACTTAAACATTTTTTTTTTGGCATAATTAGAGAAAAGGGGCTATTTACTAAGAAATAGGCCGTAAAATGTCTTTCGCGACTTGTTTATTGTGTTGTAGGGCTGCTCCCTTGGAGAGCGTTGGGCTTTGTCTGTCTACATCGTTTTTTTTTGGAGGACGCTGAGGTTCGTGTGGTGAATTATCAGCATCACGTATATTGGCATTTTCTGAAACCTCTTTTGAAGATATGGCTACGAATATGAAGCAAAACAAAAATTTCCACACCATTCTGCTGGGAATACATCACATGCGATTGTCGAGTACTATTCGCAATTCTACTGTTTGGCGTCAGCTGATCACAACGCTTTCCGGCAATGTGGCACTTGCGAGCGTATTACACGTTAATAATTTTGAAAGCTCGACAAGGCGGGCATTTTGGACAGGCTGGCGACGACCATGCCGGAACTTTGAGGCCAATGCGGCCTTTACGCAGGTTTCAGGTATCCTAGCGTGGAGGGCAAGCCAAACAATTCTGAAAGCTTGAAACGGAATAGAAGCATGTTTGTATGTGGGGCAGCTTTCTTTGATCCTCTTTGCTCTTTCGTGATTTTGCTCGTGCGTTGCCGAAACCTGATGGGGGCCAGCTATTTTGGCCAAGTCTCCATCATGCGCATCTTCCTTTGTCCAATCGAACACTGAAATGGCCGGGCTGCATGGTCTTTGTTGCCGGTGGCACTTAATGGGGAAAAGTGCGATGCGTGTCAATAACTAGTCATGTTGCGGGACTGAATCGTGACACAGGGCCCGAACTTTTTGTCACAATCGCATTCTGCAAGTTGGACAAGTCAGACTAGCGCTCCCGCTAGATAGCGCAATAGATGATGCACTCAATTGGGGTTTGTAAATATTGGTAGGACTTCCTTCGCCTATTTACCACCTGTACTATTCGTGTGGCTTTATCCATTGATGATGTGTTGGCCCCCCGAATGTCGGCTAACTCAACCAGCTGCATAGTCTAGGCTCTTTATTCAATCTGATAGGTCTCCTCCCTTTATGCTTCTCTCTGAAAATGGAAATACCCTGCAGTAGCGATGGAAAAAAAAACTCAACTTTGCCGGGGGATCATTTGAGCAACAGCAAAGATTTACTAGGCAGCAGGCAGACGACATTCCCCAGAGCTAAACGAGTGGCTCCTCAATCAATGACTCTTGTTTACCTATGCTAGCGTAGAAAGGCCTCAGAACGTACCAGTGTACCCTCAGGCCATGTATTCGGGTCAGATGAACAATGGGACGCCGCGCCGAGTCGACGGATCTACAAGCCCCGTCCCGGGGCCAGGGGCTAGACCACGACGTAGCCCTCGAAATGCCCATGATCGACCTACCCGAGCCGCTGCAAGGGATCTTGAGAGGAGGAGCCCACACTGTCAGGTTGACAGGTCTGGTGCGGCGATGGCGAGACATGCGGGTCGCGCTCGGCATCGGAACTGGCAGGACAGCTGTCTGGCGGTAGAAAATGCCACTGATGTCAATACTAATCCGGGCATAGTATGGCCATTCCGACAACGCCTACTGGCTACGAACAGGTGGCGGGCCAAGGCCGGAGAGGTGGCGGCAAGGGATGCGGTAGTCGCGGTTGGTGTCTAGATCGTCGTGACGGCCCTATGCTAGCACAGTCCGGCACGAATACTAACACTGAGTTGCCACAATCAGTTTATTAATCTCGTAGAGGAGCATTTATTCCTGAGAACGGAATGATCAGGACGGACGGCGCCGTGCGGGACGGAAGGTCTGGAGCGTGGTAGTGGGTAGTTTGGATTTGATCAATATTGTCGCAGCCTCGTCTCGTAGCGGCCTGGGCCTAGGTGGCACTTTTCTTTCTAATACGCAGCGCTCTATGGGGAAACCAGCATCACATGAAGCATTTTATAGTGACTACCAGCCTTGAGGCTGGCCTAAATGCCTGTACCGTTAGCTTGTACCCAGTGGCTGAAGGTCAAGAGGACATGGCCGGTTCACGTCTGCCCCACAAAGGCAGCTCTGAGCTTATTCTTTAATCGCCGGCCCCATGTCATACCGGCAGGCATGATATCTTGTCGCCGATATTGAGGGAGCTATGAGGTCACTAGTTTGTTGGCGACGTGTTAAGCGTAATGACTGACCCCATCTTGACTTGACCCCAATGGGATGGACTGTGCACGAGACAACTAGACTAAAACCGAGACCATTCAGTAATAGTTTTTTTGCAAGAGCCTCAGGTCAGTAAGCCCCAAGCGGACAGTACTCGCCGCTTCATTATTGAACTGACACAAATGGATGCGTTGTCGTGCCTAGACTTTGTGCCGCTTACCGTCGGCACCGCCACCTGCTTATTGTGTCCAATAGCGCGTTTGATGGTTTACATGGAGGATGACTTGAAGTTCTAGATTTCCCGATCGCCTATACAGTGTATCGATGGTCGAGACAGTGGCTGCGGCCGCCTTCATCTTTTGAATTGATAACAAGGGGGTTGCTCGGCCCCCGGGAGACCCGAAGCATCTGGAAATGCGGACCGCGGAACTAATACCTCGTCAAAACGTAGACATACATGAATTGATCGGGGCTCGCTGGCCACTCATGGCAGAATTACCATAGAAAAAAGAAAAACTACATACGCAAGGATGAATCAGCTGGACAAGCTAGTGGCTGGGGAAAAGGAAGACTGAGTCTTGCTAGTGTCAGCGCGCCCCTCATCCCCATAGTCCTGTCTCGATGCCACCATAAGGCCAGTGAGTGACGGCTTTGGAATACGTATCGGGGAAATGTCTTTTTGACAGACCAACCGATCCAAAACCAAGCGAGGCCCACTCGAGCCGACGGTCTCGGCGACTGGTGCCCGCTTGCGCTAGGTTGGCTCAACCTTGGCCGCTGCAACACAGGACAGGACAGCCTCACTCCAGACCACCAACAACATGGACAGAAAAAAAGACGGCTCGAAACTGGGCTTGACCGCCTGATGACCTGAACATGGATCCTGCTTGAGCGGGCGAGAACAGCGCCGAATCAACAATGACAATCACGTGCCAACGGCACAACAAGCAAAAAACAAAAAAAAAAAAGATCCAGCCACGACAGGCGTCACGTCGCAGCCAGTCGCCAAAGCAACTCGCCATCCATTCAGACGCACAGGAGTGCAACCACCTTCTTCGAAATGTGCAAGTTGCGTTGGGCACTGTACCTTGTAAGCTTGCTTCACCGCTAGACATGGCGATGCTGATTTGCAGTTGCATGCGTGATGGCTTGCAGCGTGAGCGTTGTTTGTTCTGCGGGTGACAGGTTAGATGCGAGGAAGGGTGGCAGTGACAGTTGGCCCCCCCCAAGACATGAGATGGGGGCCTCCTCCCTCGTCGCGACTAAAGAAGCGCTGCCCAGAGTACCGGGTTTACCACGGTCGAATGCTGCCAGGTATGCTCCAGCGCCCCAGTTGATGGAGATTCTGATAGTCTAGCAGAGCCCGGGCACGCTTGGGAGGGGCCTGTACATGGGCTAAAAGACACCAAGGTCGCGACCCACGATTGATTGCGGCTGGCTGTGTCTGGGCCCGGGCGTGCTACTTTTCAAGGTTGGTCCCGAGCCTCGTCACATATCATTGTCTGAGCGGGAGGGGGGCACAGGGAAAAGACTCCGCCGCCATAGAGCGAGATACGCGTCAATTATCCGCGTGTGTATTTCGACTCGTCTATGTGCCAACTTGTCGTAATGTCCGGCGGGAACCCGAGGAGACAGGCGCGGAAGCCACCGTTCGCATCGACGTCCAAACAGGGCCCCACCGCCCACCATCGCCCTACTGTGCCCCCATGATGCATGATGATCAGTCTGTTACGACTAGCGAAGCCCGCCAAGCCAGTGTCACTAACGCGCGGGCCGTGTGGACTACTCGGATTCAGATGTTCCATCCGCTTCTAGTCCGGATCGCCTCGGGTCTGTCCTTGAGCCGTCTCATTCGCCCTTCAAGCTGTCCCTTCCAAGACCTCCCCACTTTGGCATCAAACGTGGAGAGATGCCAGGGTTGGGGCGTCGACGTTCCAGTAAAAGAGGAGCCCCCTCCGATGCCGAGATGCTCCTGTGTGGAAATGGACATCGCGGGGTATCCTATTGCCACCATGCTCGGTACGTGCTACTCGCTACTCATGTATCTCATCAAGCGGTCTGCCGCCTATTCGCAGACAGGATGCTGCATGGCTCCGTGCGTCATGGTCGCATTAAAGCAAAAGGAACAAGTTGGGCGACTGGCGAGCGGGCACAAAAGAAAGCAAGTCTTCCCCCCCTGGGCCCGTCTCGTCTTTGATAGCAAGCCAACCATGTCATGTTGGATTCCGCAGTCCTCAAATGGTGACATCCTGGCCGTCTCCGCTCCTCTAAGACCATGCCATGCCCCCCATCAGCCCGTCCCTGCAAATGAAGCAGAGACAACGCGTCCATCATTGTCCGTCACATCCTAGCCGTCTGCAAAGCGCACAACGCCTGGGTCGGATTAACAGATCTATCGACTTGCAGCTCTGGTATGGCCGACCCGTTGGTTTGGTTGCAGGCGTAAGCATCTGGCTGCATCTGGGCTGCAAGCCATAGCCCGGCCGACCAGGGCTTGCAAAATTTTGGACCTGGCTCGGCTTCTTGTCATTTGTCTCAAGTGCTAAGCCAACAAAAAAGCAAAAGAAACAAGGGTTTATACATATCCTAACCCCAAGCGCACCCATAGCCCTTGCCGACCGTTTGAGCACAACTTTACACCACGAACCCTTTTTTTGCAAAGCACCAAAACTTTCCTAGCCTGCTATGGACTGGCAGTTCTACGTTCCATCTACTAATATTGTTCCGTTTGCTTCATCTCGTATTAGCGAAAATGAAGCCCATATCCAAGGCGAGATCGGGGGCGAAAATGAGTCGTCACCTGTTGAGAGCCCGCTCGATCTTGGCCCAAGTTCATATGGTAAGACCTCGATCTGAATGCCTGCATTCCAACCTCAAACTATCTTAGTCATATATCGCATGTAGTGCTGGCACTGACGACTGCTGTTCGATCCAGAGGAACTCTCTTTGGTAGTCTACTCTCCACCAAAACGAATGACATTCATGCCCATCAACCTTCGCAAACGCAAATTAGAACCAAACCCTCAGCCTAGCGGAGGTACGGTGCAGAAGCGCAGGCTCTCATCTCAAAGTGATGGCCAGGGACCCTCGGAGTTGCTCGATTTCTGTAAAGAAAATCCTTTCCCACCCAACCGTCTCGATTTCAACTTCAACACTGGGCCTAGATTCAACAGACCTCAAAGCGGCGAAGTAAACAGCTTTGTCAAGTTCAAACATGCTGGACAAGGCGCCTCAGCACGAACTGATCGAGCTCAAACCAACCACTCACCCAGGTTCTCACCCATCGTTTTGCACCAGAGACCCGAAATTTCAGGAGATGCCCCGATAGACTTGCGGCTATCGAGCAACAACTTTGACTACTTCGTGAAGATGGATACTTGGGAACGGGGAATGTGGACATTTTGTATGTTGGCACTTCCGCCTACTGCCCTCAAAACTTGTTTCTTTGCCACCGGTTTCCTGCTTCAATCTTGGCTGGGGATAAAGGCTGACATAACTCGGCATAAGTTTGGAACAATTTCTGCCCGGGAAGAAGCGTCCTGGTGGAGTCGAACCCATGGTACGAATTTGCTCGGCTTGTCGAGGATGCGGGCATCAAGTGCGCCATTTTGAGCCTCGTTTCCATCTACATCTTTGATTACAAGCCCGACGAGATGCTTCGAGCTGGGGCCATACGATCCTACGATATTGCTACTCATAACCTTTCATCACTTCTCTCTCTGGGTGAAGAATTGGTGGATCACGTCGATCAGGATATTGCCATTACGTTGCTCATAATCTTTTCAATTCGAGATGTGAGTGGAACACCAGTCTTTTGGATTTGTGGGGCCCAGGTAACACAATATCTTGCTGACATTCAAAACGTCACTTAGGCACTGCTCCTCGAAAACGCCCTTTATTCCGGTGACGAACCTCGATGGCGTCGTGGGTTTAAGTTGGCGCAGACTCTTCTTCAACAGACAGAATCTCTCAGAAATCAGGATTTACAGAACCCCGTCCAACCATCATCTCTCCGAGTTTGTCAGTCAATGATGGTGGGACGCGCCATGATTCTCCCACAAATGACGTCGAAGTTGCCGAACACCAAAAAATGGAACGCTATAACGGAGGTGAAACGATTCAAGTGGCTCCTATTTGGCGAAAAGAGTGAAATGGACAAAATCCACGGCGCCTGTGGGTTTTCGAGAAAGGTGTTATACGCGATTGGCCAAATCACCTTTCTTGCTACGGCTCTAAAGCAACACAAAGACAATGTCGTCTATCCGACCACAGTAGCTTTCATCAGCAACGAGCTGGAAGAACTGCAGCAATGGTGCTGTGATTGGAATGGAGATGGAACTGTCTGGCAAAGCATGCCGAGCCCAACCATGGAATGGGTGAGGCGAAGACCCTTCGGATCGACTCTTACCACTGCGGTGGAGGTGGCACAAGCGACAGCCGAGACCTGGCGCCTCTTGGGACTCGTCTATGCCGAATGCCGTGGCCTTAGGTATGAAAATGCTTTGGTCGACGACCTGTTCGTTTGAGTGTCTTGCTGACTCTAGAATTAGGGTGCCTCGCGACAACCCGCGGATTATGGCGTACTTGGATGATATGGCAACGTGTATAAGGTTGCTTCCCACTTCAGGTTCTCTTTTCACATCCCAGACACCGTTTCTTCCCATTTTCCTTCTTGGCGTGATTGCCACGTTACCTGAGCACCGACAAACGTCACAACAGTGGTTTGAGGAGGTCTTGGAGACTCCAGTGAGAAGCGTGAGTTTACCCTCTAAAGCATCGCTGGAAATAAGTATTAGATCATTGCTGACAACCTGGAAGACAATTCCTCGCGCGTACGGAGTGCTGCAGCGACTGTGGACACGGCATGCTCTTACGCTGGTATCCATCCCTCCTGAGGTGTTGCCGAGCAAAATAAACGATAGACACCCCTGGTGGGAGGACCTTGTTGAGGAAATTATGGAAGAAGCTCATGGTTGTGGCGTGTTTGACGTGTCGGTGTTTTGGTAATGGCAATTGAACTAAGGTATGGTATGGTTGTGTAACCCAAAACTACACACCCAAGTCTACGCTTTTTTTTGTTTTGTGTTTTGAATTGTTTCAATGCTTGACTTTCCTTTGTAACGGGCATTATTTAACTTTACGTGAACCACCTTCTTTTGTGGTTTCATGATGACGAGAATGTTAGATCTCCATGCATGTATGTTATTAGGACAAACGTTGAGGCTGGAGCGTATGTTGGCGACAACACCACCATTTGATCTTATTAGAGATTACGCTGGACGTAATGGCATCTGGGATGGATATGAGGCTACTGAAATAGCGGCCATCATGGTCAGATTGTCAATTTAATATAAATACCCTTACATAAAAACGCAATGCGGTGACCGCTCCTTTGACACACGGCAACCCAAAACAGACCACGACCCATTCCATCTTATTGAATCGTCTGTGTAGTATCTATACTGTAGCCTATATCTCCATCCATGAAGCCAGGCTCTCTCGAAAAGCCTTCCGTCCGCACAGCAATCCAATAATAAAGAGCGCATTTTGGGCATGGCGGTTGACTTTGTCACATATTTTTCATCCCTGATGCATAGAAAAACACTTGTTTATTCAAAGAAAGGTCTATCTAGGTCTCCCACAGCCACCGTTCCTGCTGGCTGTTCGACGCGGCCGTCAAAAGCTATCGCTGGCGTAGGGCCACAAAGTGCAATTAATGTAACAATTAGGATTTGGCACAAATCTTCCATTGGTCGGAACCCGTAGTCAACAGACTTATAAGCTAGTATCGTGTGTTTATTTAGTATGGTCTTTTAAGGCCGGTCGCGATCTCTAGCTATTTCGTCGACTCCATGTCTGCCACGCTGGCCATTGGGCTGGCGTTACACAAGTCGGTTGAGGCGGTCACAATGACCTTGCTGTTGTTTTAGATCCCTTGCTTTGAATAGCTTGGTTTCGGGAACGACTGCAAAATGCATGTGGTTGCGGTTGATGTTGGGGGCAGTGTTGAGAATGGCAACGACTAGATTTAGGTCATACCGAAGTTGACGGTGTTATTGTGTGAAAACGGGCTCGGGTTCGGTTGGTTAGATCCTTTGGCTACCCTTGTCTTTAAGCTGTGCGGCTATGATCATCAGAGAGTGTGACCGTCTTGGGGATACTGTTATCCTCCATTGCCGTTCGCGGTTAGTCGCTGGTCATTGGTTGCTTTTCGGAGCTGTATTTACCGTTGTGCTGGAGCGAGTATCTTCGTGTTTGTACGATCTCAGGGGCCTGGTAAATGCAGTAAAGCGAGTAGTTTGGGGCTTTGAGCTGCTTGGTTAGTCGCTGGTTGTTGGCTGACGCTCTGAGAGCTTCACTTACCGTGTGATCTTCTACACTCAATGATACCTGTGCGTAGTAGTCATGAAAGTAAGTTCTTGTGTGCGTTATGGCCATTATGGGGCAGATTCATGCTGATTCAGTTGATTGAAGCTTTTCGCGAACCTTGGTTCCGTCCGATTCGACCCCTGAAAATCCATCATGAAAATCTCAACCAACAGTGCGTATGCTCTCATTCACAGAACGGTAGCTGAACAAATCTTGACCCAGCGAAATTCATAGCTACAGGCAGGCCGTTGACCTGGGCTGGCGCCAAGGTTGGAGAACCCTTTTGTGAAACGCTTCATCGCAGTCGTGTTATTTTAATCACTGCCGCAGGGTTGGTCAGGGGCCTCATTGTCCGCATTGCTATTGTTGTTAGCCTTGTGTTGACTACTAGTTATTTCTTTTTCGACAGAGAAGCTGCTCTGATTAGTAGAGAATATATTAATTAGAACTCGCGGGGCGAATTCCCGTTTAATGACGGTTGCCCACTGGAGAATCAACCCTGGTCTAGGGCTGAAGTGAAGTCCAGGAACTCTTGTCGTCCATGGCTGATGTGGGATTCTTTTTCTCCTTGTCCTGGAAGCAGAAAACAGGACGTATCCTGCCAAGGCCAAGCCGTCATTGCCTCTGAAGTAAGAAGTGTCTTTTTGATCTTCATGTTTGCGGTTTCGGGGTATCGAGGAGATCAAGCCTGTTGTCTGTATGCTGTTAGATCTAGACGCGATATTCGATTCTCACCTTGATCGGTTGATACTTCTCTTGCCGCTCTGTAGGCTGGTAACCATGGAGTCGAGGATGGGCACGGTAAACAAATATTAGAAAACAACGAGTTGAGTTGGGAGCATAAGTCGGCTCGGTTCGATCCAACTGTTGCCGTCGCGTCTCCTGTTGTTTGTTATTGAGCGCGTGAACCTGTCGGAATCAATCCAACCTCTCAACACCGATCTCTTTTCTTCGAGAACACAAAGAAAGAGAGAAAGAAAATAAACGATCGAGCACGCCTATGATCGATTGAGGATACGTGATCATCACTCCAAATAGTTGATTGACAAAAAACCAAGATGCTTCCAAGATGATAGCTGACAACCACTCCTCTTGTTGCCTGCCGGCAGGTTCGCAAGGTCGGCAATCGACCAACGTAGTATCATAGAATCCGACAGACGGCACCAGGGCAGGTTGATTAGGGCAGCCTTTTCAAGGGCCAGGAGAAAAGAGAGAGATGCGGGCTAGGTTCTTTTGGCGGCTGAAAGCAGGCTCAACATGGAGGGGTTCGACTGGCGCGCATGATGTCCAGACTCTGAACATAAATGCTTGCTCGTGGGAACTTCGGATTCTAGGCAATGCTGACAAATTGCACAAAGCTCGAATCGACATTTTCTTCAACGACGCAAACTAGAATAACTGTCAGCATATTCTAGCATGGCAAGGCACCTTGGTGCTTGACCACGGAACCAGAGAATCAACAAGTTCAACGTTTGAACAAAAGGAATGTAAACTCGCGCTCTGCCAAATTGTCACCAAGAGACACTGGCCGTCACTTACTGCACGTCAACAGGGTGACATCGAGAGGGCAAGTCTGGCGGGCGTGCTGGGCAACGTTCCACCTACTCTTGCGCTTCGGTCCGTCGACCGACGCGGTGGTAGCAAGAGCAACTTCCTTTAGGGTAGGAGAGTGCAGGGGCCAGCTGCAACATCTCCGCCCAGAGCCGCCCGTGCATCAGGTTCGTCAACCTTCAGCTCAGGAGCTCACAACACTGCCTGCCCTCAACGAGCATAACGGCGAAAGCACTGGGAATGGGAATTGAACCATGACCTCTGGCTTTGGGGGAGAATGACATTAGCTACCACGCCATATCGCATTCTCCCAGCGTTGTTATTTGTTGTGAGTGGTATCTGATCTTTTCGTATATATACTCACCTGTTTTGTAAGTTGGGCTGTGTGGGGGACAACGAGAATCAGACAATAGCTGCAGGTTAATCGTGGGCAAAAGGTGTCCCTGAGAAACTGGACATCTCATGAGAAGCGAGATGCGTATTCCATGCCGGGATACCAACTGGTCTTCCTGTAGTTCTGTTTCGATGCCATACAAATCTTGAGTGATTGTCAGTTTGGCGGAGGGAACCAGGGCTAGTCAACTAGTTAGAAGGGAAGGGCGCTAGAGTCAAGCGGTAGAGCCGCTGTAGAGACGTAGCTAGGGGCTGTAATTGCTGTAGGATTAACAGTCGAGCTCCCCAAACTCTCTTTCTCCAGTGTCTCTTTACAGGCACTTTAGCGGGTCACTGCTGATCAGTCACACCTCAGTGCTTCGGCCGACGCCTGAAAGGCACTCTGAAAAGTATTTCCGTGATAATCATTCAAGGATTGGACAGTATTTTCATTAGTTGTGGTCTTTCACCATTGAACAAGGAACATAAAAAGTGACCAAAATCGCGCGAGGAGATGAGAGAAAGGGGCCACTTGGGCTGCGCAATGGGGATATGAGGGAGTTGACTTATCTAATCAAGTTTAGGGGACCACCAAAGGACTAAGAGTGCTGTGGTCATCTACTACGCGTATCGCAGGCTGCCTGTGGGCCTGTTCTTTGTCTTCACGTATCACGACAGCAATGAACAACCTGGAAGCTTGGGGACGGCTTGGGTTAATGGGGTACTGTGTCCTGCTGATTATTATGAACACTAGATGGCCGATGGCAGACACATCACGGTGTGATCCAAACGAGTGAGACGGAAAAGAAACCCGTGGTATATTGCCCTGTTCTTTTTATTTTGTTTGGGAATCTCGATCCAATCCAAAGCGCTGACCCAATCCACCTAGTCACTTCAAACAGCACTCTCAAGCTCCTTCAACCTTGTGGTGTCGGTATGCAAGCCTGAATAAAGCATCCATGTGTACTTGAAATGGAAGCGAGCTACTGGAGCCAGCTTTTCTCCTTCCCCGCCGCCTTCCAAGACTAAGGGATTGTCTCGGCAGTCCTCCTCATCGCTAAGAGTTGGTGGGCCTACAGCCTCGGGTTTCGTTGTATATCTTTCCCTCCGTATATCTTGGAGAAATTGCTTTTCCGGCTGTATAAGCTTCCAGCCTCCAAGCAGGTGCCATCGGAGCGCGACGGGCGTGCTATCCTCATCTTGGATGAATGCACCCTTGGTAGATCTCAAGGGATATCAGCTTGGATTTGGGTAAGTGGCGCTGTTTTGGCTGTATCCAGAGCGTGGGTTTTCTTAGTCTCGTCTTGCTTGTCGAGGTGAGTGCAGTCGCGAGTCCAGACGACGTATTCAATCGGTGGATATTGTTCAATATGTCTTGGTGTCACTAGATCTAGCGGTGCAGCTGCGTTGGTGATGACAAATTGGCGGGAAGACTTTGTGGTTTCTGGGGCGTGGAGTGGTTTGATTGTTTGAGGCCAATCCTGTTGTGCAGTGCAACTTGGAATCATTGTACCTGACGCCCCAGTTTGCTGTATGATAAGCGATTCTTCTTCTGCGTTGAGCTAGCTGAGGAAGAGCACGAAGAGCTCGCATTTGATGAGCCCTACCAATTGGTTGGCGTTAAGTTCTGGGATCTCGACGGCGAAAACCCCGAAAGAGCATTAAACTTGCGCAACCTCGCAATAGCAGTAGGCGTTGGAATTCGTGCATGAGGACGCCTCCAGCGTAATTCTCAACACCCGAGTGCTTTGGTCTTCGAATGACTAGGTGTTTAATGGAAGTCATTGCGGTCTTGGGGGGTTGATGGTATCGTTTCTCTCAGTTGAGCTGTTCATGGGTAAGTTGACGCAAGGTGTGTGCGCAAGGGTGTGCGGGAAAATTGAACAAGGGTTTGGATAGGGAGGCCGCTGATTGACTCGCAAGTGGTCCAGTGGGTTTGAACAAGAATGCAATAGCTATGGGTGAATCGGTGACTTGCTGGTGGTCAAAGAAGGAGGCTAAGCTGGCCTTGGTAAGAAAGGCAGACATTTTATCTCGTGGTCGAGTTATTTTTGATGAGATGTGCGAGGCTATGATACACTTAGGGTAAAGGGCGGAGGGCGTTGTAGCCCAGCTGTGGTTCTGCTGTGTAAAGATTCTGGAGTCGGCCTGGGCTGTGGTATCGATGACAATAGTTGATGCGTAGATATTTCAGGTGGACAACGCCGCGAGCAAATCGAATCGTAGAAAATCAAGACCTGGCTTCAATGATCTATCACATGACAGGGTGACCGTAGGGTATACCAAAGCTTCTGTTTATTGACAATAGATGTAGCAAATCTGTTGAACAGAAGCCAAGCATACTGGATTTAAGTGGTAGGGTGATGATAGGAATCTAGTTGAGGGATCGAATATCGTAGTATTGACTATTGAAATCTTCGGTGTCTCTCCTTCCAGTGAGACTTCTGGGGGTTCAGTTGTTATTGGGCATCTCCTTTAACGCGATCACTTTTGAGTCTTCCTTTGAAGCGCTCGGCGGAAGTCTCTCCAGGCCCTCTTTTGTTCCTGGTCACAAGTGACTCAAGCCAGACGAGGTGATCATCATGATTTGAGATCATAGCTAACGTTGTTGACACCTTCAAACTTGTGCCGTATATCCTGTCGCGGCCAAATATCGGCCAGTTCTTTCGTCTCGTATGGTTGGGGGGGTATTGCAGTTCGTTCCATCCTATCCCGATCTCGGGATGCTGCCCGTGCTAGGTATATATTGCCATATTGTTATCGATCGGGATGAGGTCTTAGTGGGATAAACGCTGGAATCGGGCCGTTAAGGCGGCGACGGTTGGGATGGTTTCGTACGAGCGCTGTCGGTATTTGGATGTGCAATAGGGCTCGAGGTAGGTTTGCTTGCTTTCTTCGATATCCTTGTGTCGAGGGAGATGGTTGCGGCGAGTAGAGAGTGTGGTATTCTAAGCATCTGAAGGCAAAATATTAGCACGAAACAAACGTCGGAGTTTGCAGGACAAGGTGCCTATTTCACAATACTGCTCTGGACGAGTTTCGATAGTCGGAGTGAGTATTATTGCGGAGGCGCGTGGGCTCGTGAGATGAAAGGACACCGAAGATGCGACTGTGGCCGCATGTTTGGTTTCGAACATGGACGAGATGATTCCTTTGAAGATCATAAGGAGATCAGGTAATGGCTGGAACAATCGGTCTCGCCCGTCTCATAACGAGGTATCTGGTCAGAGCTGTTGGAGACACTCTACCGGATGGTTGCGATATAGTCATGATCGGTGACCCCTTGCATCGATGCAACGTTCAAAATCAATTGGCTGCATCTTCCTCTGTCGACGGTACAGCTGGTGTGGACGAGCGAAAATTGACGTATGGTTCTTCTAGCCAGGGAGGCGCAAGTGGCAGCTGTCGATGATTTCTGTTGTCAAGAATGTTGTGATGATAGTCTTGAGGAAGCTTGGAAGATCGAAAGAAGACATTGCTGATCGAGAGCAGCATTTTCCGGGCGCTTTGCAGGCAATCTCGTAATCTTGTATCGGGGCTTTGATTGAAAACCAGACTCAATGCTTCAGCTAGACCGTGCTTGTGGTGGCGTCTCTTGGTAGATTCTGGATTGAAAATTGATGAGCAAAGTTGGAAATATCCCCAGTATCAATAGAAAGGCAAGAAAGTTTCGCGATGTCCTGGGGTCGAGATGATGGCAAAGAGTCCAGGACGTAGGCAAGTATGGATGTGAAAAGTTCCCGCAGGCAAGTTGACCAGGTGCCCACGCGTGTCAGGGAAGTCTCTCGTCTACTTGTTCTATCCCCCCCGCTTTCTCATTTGCCGTTTCCAATGCCCTGTGTAGGCAAACAAAGACAGTCCTGGTATTTCCCCTCCAGCTCCTTGAAAAATGCGCCAGGTCGACAAAGCTTTGGGCGCTGAATTAAATTGCCTTTCTTTGGTGTCATCGCCGCAGCCACCATTGAGCTCGCTGCCTCATTTTCGTCTAGAGTCGTCGGCTTGTGCGTTATGTATGCGATCGCAATTGCTGACCCTGGGTAGGTCTTTCGAGTTCTCGGATAACCAAGCGCTTCTAGGCCAAGAAATCTGTCAGCACTGACTTCGCCGTCTTTTGTTGACTGCACTATCGTGTTCCAATAAGCGGCAGCACCGTTCCAGACATCACAATATTCAAATCCTTGGATTCCACTTACTACTTCCCAGAATTAGATTTCCGTAACAAGAGCCGCATAATTTGCATTTAAGACCAACATTCCGAAATCCGTTTTCGCAAGCGGCATGAGTATCTGCAACAGTGCCGCCCCCGCGGCTTCGAGTGTCTGAAGGCAACAGCCAATATTGGCATAACGGGAAATGGATTGATTGGTTCGATGTTGGGAATGAGTCAAATCTCGGCGCTGATCCATGCTCAGTAGTCTCCAATCGACATTCAATTCAACATGGTCGAAGTCACAGATCGTAATATGTCCTCTTCGCCGGTTTGTTGATTGACTGTGGCAATTAGCTTTCCACGCCCTCCAAAGTTAGTATTTTGCAATCACTAGAGTTAAATTGGGATCGTAGCATGGTATTTCAGCGGTAAATCTGTCAACTAGACCAAGAGGGTCGGTTGCATATGTGATTTGGATGTGACTTGTTATTGCTTGTGGATAATCTTCTCGACTCTGGCCCTAGTGTTAGGCATACAAACCAGCTGGCTGCTCAATGTCATTTGTCACCGTCTTGAATGATATGATGCAGTCTCGTGTGCGAAGGCGCAACCATTGGTATTCAAGCCATTCATAATGGTGATACCCTGTGTCTCCCTCGCTCCGTCTATGTTGATGCTGGGGCCTCATCTTAACTTGTTGAACTCTCTCTTCCAATCTTTTGAGCCGTCGAGACTGATCCGTCGTCATCTCGAATGTCTGGAGAAACATCTGGGCGGGCCGCTGACGGTCAACCAAGTCACACGCTCCGGTAGTATAATGCACTCCTGGGGTAAAGGCACAAGGAAAACGCGCGTGGGTGGGAGAGAGAGAACTAAAAGGGTTACTCACATCTCTCAAATGGCCCTGACTTGCGCTGCTAGGCCTTCCTATTGTTAAATAAAGCTCATGTCGTGAATCTACCCCCGGGACGAATATTCGACGGGCCTCAAGAAACACCCTTTCTTCGTATCCCGACTCTTTTGGGCAAGCCCTCGTATGTCCTGAACGCGATCCACAAAACGTCAGAAGGAGACTTCTTGGGAATCCGAGGTTCATCAGGTGTCATAGCGTGAAAAGAAACCAGCATCTCGTGGACGACATTCCTGAGGACTGAAGGGTTCGTCACTAGCCTGGATAGAGGTTAAAACTCGAGTTTAAATGCCACATCTGCTAACGAGCCCGGGATTCTTCTGGATCTCGTTCAAGCGTGGCCCTTGTCGCGAAAAGTTGTTCCATCCCCATTGCCATTGTTGAAGGGATATCGGATAGGAAGTTCGGGAATCGATATGATGGTATTTCGAGGCAGTAAGTCCAAAAGGATCTGGCAGTGGAAATTTCAACCAGCGACAGAGTGGAGTCAGCTAGTCACATCGCAGTCGTAGATATCCATAATATCAAGGAGGGCTACAGTAGGCAAGCCAGGTTTGTCGCAGAGAAGATGCCGGTTTCTTTGTCAATCTCAATAGCTCTTCGGGATTAGCGTAGATCAAGCGCCGGTTGCTTCCTTTGTTCTTCAATGTTCTCGATTTCTGATTTTCTTTCAAGGTGGACCAAGCTCTGCTGAAGCCATGGTGAATATCGTGGATCGTGAGATCGGACTGACTGGAGAATTGGGAACAAAATATGAAAGGAAGCTGTAAATGGAGCCCATAAAAATCATACGAAACAATACCGTGGGGAAGGCCGTCGCCGAGAGGTTCTCGTTGGATGGAGGGACCAACAGAGAGACTACTGTTGACACGTGAGGCAAGCCACGAAGCGTCAGCAAGCCTCACTAGCTCGTTAGCTGTAGAAACAGTGAGAATAAAATAAAATAAAAACAAAATCAATAAAAACAAATCCTACGACTTGACACGACCACCCCATGCCATACCCGCATCGTTTTAAACCCGAACTCAGACAAATGACACATTTCCAGACTGGCATGATTAACCGACTCGAAAACGAAAATGTGACGTCACGTGGTTGGTGATGTTCTAGACAAGGCGAGCGGGGGAGAGGGACTGCAGCCCTGAATATCTATTCAATGTGCAAATCTGACATCACCATCCATCCCTCATCCATACTCCAATACCATGCTGCTCTTCTAGTTCTCGCCTGATTTATCGCGCTCCCAACCTGTTCGAATGGAGAGATCTCGACAAAGCTTTGACTTAGTCGCGTGGGATAAAAACGATCAAGAGTGGGAGCAGTCGGAGAAACGACTGCTGCTCCAATCAACATGTCTCTCTGCTTTGTCCCTTGTCCAAGAAAAGCTCGGTAAGCGGGCGACTGTCGTGTTGCCCATCATCATTGGCGGTTTCAATATATTGTATCGCTTTCGTCTTGAAGGTAACTCTTCAGATGTCTTTGTTCGCATGCCCTGTCCCAGCTTGGCCCGATTTCCGCAAGAAAAGACTCCCGTCGAGGCTGCAACAGCCGCATACATTTCTCAGCATACCCGTGTTCCTGTTCCAAGACCTCTTGGCTATGGTGCCAATTCTGATATTGGCCCATACATCATTCTTGAGTATCTACAGTCATACAGGGACATGTCAGATGCTCTGGCCGCTTCCAGCGATGACCCTGACGAAACTCCCGTTCTGAATCCCAACATATCCGATGCAAGATTGAAATCCTTGTATCACCAAATGGCCGCCCCCCTGTTGGAGCTGACCAAGCCCAGCTTCCCTCGCATCGGATCTCTGACAGAAACAAAAGAAGGATCCTACGCAGTGACTGGACGACCTATAACGCAGAACATGAACAACATGCTTCAACTTGCCGGTATACCAGAGTCTGTTCTTCCGCCGCGAAACAAGACCTATGGAACTGCCGACGAATGGTACGTTGCAATGGCGGAGATGCATCTGATCCAGCTAGTTTTCCAGCACAACGATTTGGTCATCTCAGAGGACGACTGCCGCAACAAATACATTGCTCGCCACCTGTTCTATAAACTCGCCAAACAAAAGAAGCTTTCGGTATTTGGATTTGCTGAGGACAAGTGGTCAGCCCAGTCCAGGAACACCACAGCTCTCTGCGCCGCCCCAAGTGGGTCAGACTCCTTCCGATTATGGTGTGATGACCTAAGACCAGCCAATACGCTTGTGGATGAGGCTGACAAGCTGGTTGCTGTCATTGACTGGGAATTTGCCTATGTTGCGCCGACGCAATTTGTGCTCGATCCTCCCTGGTGGCTTTTATTGGAGGTGCCTGAGATGTGGTCTCCCAGCATCGACAACTGGGCGGGCGCGTATTCGGAACGCCTCAGCACGTGGATACAGGCCATGGAGGCGGCAGAGGAGAGCTCCGACCCTTTTCCCTTCAAGCTGTCGACTTACATGCAAGAGAGTTGGAAGACTGGCAGGTTCTGGCTCAACTATGCTGCGAGGAAGAGCTGGTCATTTGACACCATATACTGGAAGTTCCTGGACGAGAAATTCTTTGGCGCTCGGCAATCCCAAGTCTCCGACGATGATCTGTGGAGAACACGAGTGAGCCTCCTGAGCGAAGAGGAGAGAATTGTCATGGAAACTGTGGTCGATCGAAAGGCGGAGGAGTCCATGAGCCGTGTTCTGATTGACTGGGATCCAGAAGAAGCGCAAGATCGCCTATCAGAGGTTCTAATCGATTGAAAGGCACTCGTCGTTGGATATTATGGCTTTGGAATTTCGAATGTACGGGTTGTTGGTTTCGGCAGATTGACAAGGGTAGGTTGGATTGCAACACACGGGGGAGTTGACGCAACTCGAGGGGTAATGAGCTGGATCGTGTATTGGAGGTTTTAATCAATTCAAAAGCACCCGGGGTTGGATATCAGGTTTTTGGAGTTTGAATGTACGGCTTTTGAGATTGGCAGGTTGATGGGGGCAGGTTGGATGGCAGCAGGCAACGGACTGACACTATTCACGGGGTAATTATCCAAATCATTATTTTCAAACGATTCGTCGCCGTGAGCATACATCTGTATGGACATGCTTCCTCCTTGATCTCTTCCTCGTCGCTTTATCCTTCGCACGCCGCGAGATTAACCGTCACTTTTCGGAACTCATCAATTGTACCAACAGAGTTGTAGTTCCCATTTCAGGATATTATCTCAAGGTTGTATGTATCTCTTCATCAATCATCCTTCCTACAAAGAGCCTTGACCAAATCCGGCCCAATACCAATCCGCAATCATGGATTTCCTTCAGAAGAGTTGATGTACCCTCATACGATTCAAATTCCACCCAACCCAATAGGGGTGTGTGTATCTTACAAACAAGTGAGGTCCGCCCAAAACAAAGGATTCCGCTCGTCGCACTTTTGAGATCGAGCAAGTCGACCACCCAAAAAAAGCTTGTCACTCCAGCCCGGAAAATTGACCGTCGACTCCGAAGTCATCGCCTCGCCAGAGTCCCTTGAGCTTAGAAATCACCTGCTCCCACCGGCGGACGAAACGATCCGGCTGGACGTCACCTCCAATCCCATCGCCAAATCGTGTCGCATCGGGGCTACGGTGAACAGAGGATTCTCCACCCTCGGGCATCCCGTGATGGGCAATGGTAGCTGTGCCTACATGGGCAGGGTGCTTAGGCTTCCCGTGGGAAACCTTGTTGACCCTGGTCACCGTCTCCAGAGTCGTGGGTGAAGCATGCGCATTCAGTGCTGATTCCAAAAAAGTCAGTGTGGAGTCCTTGTTTTGCGGTACGGTTTTTACCTACTGTTGGAGGCGACACTACCCGTGGTGGTGGTGTTGCCATTGTTGGTCCATCTGAAAGTCGTGCAGGTGCTCGTGGTGCTAGACGAAACACACTTGGACGTGATGGGGATCGGGATAAACGGTGTGAAAGACCGGGGTGGTGGAACCGTCCCGGTGTATGTGTGAGTGCAGTTTGAGGTTGAAAAGTGAGCTGTTTGCCCTGCAACGCTGGAGTCAATTGGCGATCGTGATGGAGTCTCAGCAGCAGAGGTGCACAACCCGGTGGAGTTGGCTGCATCAGAGCATGTGGCCGTCGTATTCCAGGTGGGAATCCATGTGGCTGCCACACCACCGGTAGATGTGGCCTGAGCACCCACATGCGAAGATTGCTCGGAGATCGTCAAATTCCGCGTGGGGAACGGAGCTAAGGAAGATCGCCCGCCTGCAGTCGAGGGTCCCTGGGAGACCCAAGGCGGGAGCGGACCAGTTGACCTGGCCGAGCCTGACAGGGACGAATCCGCCTCAACGCTCTGTGAGGTTACCACAGAAGTGGAGGAGCCCGGCGGAGTTACGGACCCCGAAGCACCAGCGGTACCCGAAGGCCCCGAAAGTCCCGAGGTAGAGTTTGCCCAGATCGAGGAGCTTGTGTTGATCGACAACGACGATGCAGACACCCCGGAAGTTTGCATTGCGCCAAACTCCGTTGACAAAGTTGTCGTAAAGGATCCACCAGCTTCCCCGGTAAGGCTCAAGGTTGAGTTGCTCCAGGGAGCCTGGGGGGTGTTGGTTGAAGCCAAGCCTCCTAGGGTTGTGGTGATGTTCAACGAGATCCAGTGTGACCGGGTGATCACGATGGTCGTGGTCGTGATGTCCTCTCCATTGGACGAGCTCACCCCAGAGCCACGCGAAGTTGTCAACGCGCTCGAGTTCGATGTGGAGAATGGCGGCTTCACCGTTCCGGAGATAGGGTTGGAGACTAAGGTTGACAGCGCTGCCATGGAGGAGTTGGAGAAGTTGTATCCACTTGTCAGAGAAGAAGATGGGGTGTGTGCAGACGACCCTGCTTCGGCAGTTACCGTTCCGAAGGTTGGCAATGGGAAGGGCAGTGGATTGCCCGTTCCCGTGATTGACAAGCCACCAGCAGTGGAGTTTGAGGGCATAGGAAACGGAGGTGTCACTGTTTCCGAAGCAGACACCTTGGACCCCGAAATGGTTAGGCCCGTTGTGAGTGACTCAGGAATCGTTGTCCATGTTGGGTCTAGGGACGGAGGTACGGGAAAGGGAGGGACCGGGATAGTAAATGTGCTCCAGGGGCTTGGGTCAATGCTTGAGCTAAGCGGCGATCTGGTTGAACTCATGTTCCAGGGAGGAATCATGCCAGAAGTAGAGTTCATAGTCCAATAGGGCCCAGTAGTGGAGTTGAGGCCCTGAGAGGCTGAGACTGGCGGAGCAGGCCACGAGGTGATCTCAGTAGCACGGCTGGATGACACTGTCATTCCCTCTCCGCTCATGCTACTGTTCAAAAACCCAGAGAGGGTGGGTGTAGTAGTTTTAGATCCAGAAGGAACTGACCCCGCCGTGGTGCTCCAGATGAGCGAAGCATTGGTTGGGAAAGGAAACTGTGGCATGCTCATGTTCCTCGAAATACTGATCGAGATGATTGAAGTGGCCGTAGCATTTTGACCACTTGTGACCTGGGGGAGGTCAATTGTAGTCGTTGCAGACCAGATGCTCTTGGAACCACTCGCTTTAGTGGTAAGAGGAAATTTGGATGTTTCATTGAGGAGCGAGGATGATTTAGTAAACGAGGTACCAGTGCTTGTAGGCGTCTCCCCGAGAGTGACTGTTGACCAGTCCGATGTAAATGGTATAAGCCCACCAGACCTGCTTGGACCGGTGACGGTTATATTAATCGAACCAGCCCAGGTTGGTCGTGCAGAGACGTTGAACGACTGAGTAAAGCCTGGGGTTGGAGTTTGCGTGTGGCCAACCCCTCCTGGGTAGATAGTGACAACCGTGCCTCCAGTGAGAGTAACCACAGTGAGTGTACGAGGACTCGATGGCCCTGCGAAGCTGGTGCCGGGCTGTGGGGAAGTAGTAGGAGAGCCAGATGTAGATCCGTGCGGTGTCTTTGTACTCGCGATCGAACTGTTGGAAAAACTCAACGTTTCGTTCATGAAGCTTGAACTAGTTGAGGTTTTCGAGAGGACTGAAGTCAGGACTGGCGAGATTGTTTTGGTCACAGTCTCAGACCACGACCACGAGAAGTTAAGACTAGCACTCGAACGAAACCAGGATGAAGGAATAACTGGGTCTGGCAGGCTAGGCATATTGCTGAGAGCAGTAACACTGAGTACTGCCGTTGTTCCAGCAGATTTGCTTTGCGTGCTTGAGGGCGCAGCGGTTGTCAGCGAGGACGGTTGATCAAGATCCGATGTTGGCCAAGTAGACCACTCGTTGGAGCTTGCAGAGCCAGACACGGTCGGAATAGTTCCAGGAACCGTCAGCCCGTCTTTTTGAGAAGTTGATTCACGCGGTGGGGTAAACTTGGGAGGGAGAGGTCCAGTTGGCTCGCCTCCGCTCTCCGTGGTGCTGAAGGCCACAACACCCGAGAACGAGTGAGTCGCGAGACTCACTGTGACATTTGGATGCCGAGTGTAAGTGGCATTAGAGTTCCACTTCTGGGTAGAGGAATATGTCCCAAAGGAAGTTTTAGTCACTGTCTGATTGACCAAGGAGCTCTTGGTCAGAGTGACTGTAATCTCAGAGAAGATAGTCGCCTCAGTGACTGCAGAAGTCGAGCCCACAGATGGCGTGGCATCTCCAATTGTCAGTGAGAATCTGGATGAACCAGGTTCAGTGCTAGGACCAGAAGATGCCTGCGAAGTGCCTGAGGGAGTGAGAACTTCTCCTTCGTTGGAACTCCATGCCCAAGCAAGGGAACTGATTGGGAGAGTAAAAACAGGTGGCAGGTTTGTTTGAGTGCTGGTGGCACCGTCGCCAGTGCCAGCAGTGCCAGTAGAAGTGACAGTAGAAGTTCCAAACGAACTAGTTGCCCCGGCTCCAGAAATATGGGTTTCAGAGGTGGTGGCATTCCCAAATTTTGCAGTGACACTAGAGGCAGATTCAGAATTTTGCTGGGTTGACTCTGAAGCCTTCTGGTCAGAAGTCGATCCTAACGTCATTTAGTGTCTGACCTTGAAAAAGTTCAAAATACGATTTACTCACCAACAGTCTTAGTCGACGCGGTAGGGTGCACCGTAAAGTACGGGGGAGGAATCCCATAGTCGTTGTCATCAGAGCGAGTATCAAGTTGGTTACTGTGCATATCCTTTCGCTGCACGAGAGAAGATGCATCCTGCTGGGCCGTGGCTCCGGAGAGACACATCAGCAGAAGCACAATCGGCCAGAAGCCGAACAGAAGCACCACGGAGGACTTCATGGTGAAGAACCAGTGTGCTGCTACAAGAAGTTAGTAAATTACATATCAACACCAAATTGATGCCGCGCAATACTTACCTGGAGCGAGCGGGATGTGCAGTGTGATAGGGAATGAATGAAGTAATACGCGAGCGTGAAGGCGGATACAAAAGAAAGGAAGGCCCCGGCCAGGAGAATTGCGGTTTGGAAGAATATCCCTTGCCGAGTGGTGAGAGGAAAAAGAGAGGCGAGGGTGAAGAGGGAAGAAAGAAAAGCAGATGAAGGAGGGGGCGAGGCGTGACTAGGAGACGAGAAGAAACGCGAAGTGTTGGTACAGCTGGCATCGGCCGTGACGCAAATACAACAGCTGGCAGGCTGCATAATACGAGCAGAAGAGAAGACAAAAGAAAGCAAAGGAGCCCTGGTCCCTTATACCCCCGGCATGTCTTGACGCTCGTCTCATTTGGTTGCCGGCTGTCAACACTCCTATCACAAGAAGCAACCACAAGAATGCATAGAGCCACTGCGTACCTGATCCCGCGGATCGGGCAGAGGCCCGCAGCGTCCCTCCTCATCAAGGCTCCGGTCGCCAATTGCCGGGCCCGGGGCCATGCATCTCATCTCCGGCATCTCGATAGCCACCAGATCCTAGTCCTGTAGACGGCTTCGGAAATCAGCATACAAACAATGTCGCCTGGGTCAGCACACAGCAAACAAACCAACCATTGTTACCTCGGGGCCTTCTAACTCGAACTGATCAATGTTCAACATCTCGATGCTGGAACTCGCCCCATCTAGCACAAGTCTCAAAGTGTTCATGTCCGACTTTCAGCTTCTTATCTGAGTCTCGCCCCTCGGTCAGTCTCACATTTTGTAAAAGATTTCTCTTGTACTAAATGACTTCCTTCTCCATCTATGCAGCTAAACATTCCTTGCCTCGTCAACCACACACATCACTCTCCGATTCTCGTTCCACGGTCCTACAAAATGAGCATCGGCAATGCCTTGTGAGACTGAACAAACCCCGGCAAAATATCTTGGTCCCGTCGGCTATGCTTGTGGATCTACTAATCGGTTGTGCGACAGCAACAGTTCCTGCAGCAAGCCTCTGCCGTGTAATAGTGCAACTTGTCGCTTTTTGGCGAGTCCTTCCTTGCATTGTTGCCGAATCTTATTTGCCATTAATTTCCCGCCGGTCATATGTAGTTCTAAATTAAGAATTGATCGGGCAAGGATAGAGTGCATTCTAGACGTGAAAAGAATTGTCACGCTCATCTACGCTTGCGGCCAAATGCTGGCCGGGACCAACACGTCACCTCGGTCTTTGGTGTAAAAGATCCGTTGCACTAGACAATCCGCGACAAGGCTCAGCTTACGGCACTTGATAGCACAGCAAGCTTTCGTCTCAAACAGTTGGCGGGTAGGGTTCAAGTTCTCGTATCCAGTCTCAGCCACAAACACAAAACCGTTTCGGTTGCCCAGGATAATGTTCACATTTCGGTTCCAAATGCTGAAAATAATGAGGCAAAGAAGACAAAAGGTCTCGATTTTTATTAGTACTAGCATTGGCCCAAATGAGCCTTTTCTCGTTACACACCCAAATACCACCTGCTCAGACTCTTCGTTCTGTCCCGAGCCGAGAGTCCACATCCAACCCCAATTCCCGACGACATTTTCCCACTCGGCCAACGACATTCATCATAGCTGTTACTAAGTTCCTTGCCTACTCAGCCTGTTCAGCAGTCTCCCTCAGCTCTGGCGCTGTTCCTCCAGCCATTGAGTTGCTCTTGCTCTCGATATCAGCAGCCCAAAGCGCGGCGCCCACTGTGGTACATTAGCTCGGCACGTTGCGTTTTATACTGCAGGTTCCGTACCTGAATTGGTAAATGTGAAGAAAATGGATGCAAGGGGGATCATCTCCAACACGGTCGCCACGAGACCAAAACTATAGATAGCAATGTATCAGCAAACGAAGATTAGGTATCCAAGTGTCACCATATTCCACAGGCACACCATAGGTTACTTACGCCGTGTAAGGGCCAACATTCTTGTTGAGCCAATCCGACTGCCTGGAAGCCGACCATTTTTTCAGTTGGAAGTACTACTCAGCATTAGCATAAGAACAAGGCAGGTAGAGTGCAGTCAATGCATAGCTTACACGACCGTGGACTCCTTTTCCGCGGTTGCGGCCTGCATCAATGTTAGATTTAGAATTTGATGTCTAGCATGAGGGACCAACCTTGAAGGAGGATGAAAATGCCTGTGCCCACCACTGGGATAGCATTCAGTGGAAGATACATCAGATACCGGATCAGTGCCTTGGGGCTGAACTTTTCGAAGGGACTCTTCAAAACTTTGCCAAGTTTTGCCATGGGGTCGCTTCCAGCCTTGATCTCGCGACCTTCGCTCACAATCTCCGTCCCATGACGGGCGATCAATGTGGCATCAAAAGTGTCCAAGAGCGCATCCTGGACCAAAAAGTTCCGCGCAATGACGTTGATAATAGCTGAGCTCTCATTCAAAACAAGGAGCACCGTGGAAAACACAGCGAGCGGGCCATTGACGAAAATGAGCACGGCCAGCTGAGGAATATAGGTCACAGCAAACATAGTGCCAATGACACTAGCCGAGAGACCAATAAAGGGGCCCAGCTTGGAGAGGAAGGGCTTCCACAAGGAGCGGTGAGAGACAAAATACATGATACCCTGGAAGATTTGCCGGTTAGATCGCGGATCGAAGTGGTGTGTGGGTGCGGACCGTACCTTCAAGGGATAGAGATAGGCCTGGCTTCTGGCGGCCTCGGATACGACTACCCTAGCTTTGTCATAATCCTCCTTTCTTGGGAATCGTCAGTTTCTACACCAAGTGTCTCTCTATGCATCTATCTCTTACAAAACCTCTTGGGCCTTTTCGCCGACCGAATCGACCATGCGATTTCTCTTTGTCGGAGCTTGGGCGGCGTCGTCAGCCATGGTGAACGTGAAGGACGGACTTCGTTTCAACGAGCGCAAAGGGAAGGAAAAAGCAAAATAACGACGATCAAATCACGGCGGTTTGCTTCAGTGACAGTTTTGGGCAGTGCAATTGGCAATGTTTTTGAATGTTGGGAGATGCGCTTTGGGAGCAAGGGAGAGCAGTAGTCAATGTCGTCATCCCATCAGAATGAAGCTGCATTAGTTGGCGGGGCCCAATCGCACACGTGGGTACGTACCTACCTCCCCATCCATGCTTGAGCTTACTTCCCACTACCAAGACGAGCAAAGCAAAAAACAGGTCTCTTGAAACAAGCCATCAGCCACAGATAGCGAGGCGCCTGTCACTTGATAGCATCATCCGCTTGAAACTGCCACCATCAATCGCCGATCAGATCGGACGCCTCTCAGCTATAGACGTCACTGACAGAGGATCTCCGGTCACTCCCCCACCCGGCGCGGTGCGCACGCGACTCCACAACGGCCTCTGCCGCGAACGGAAACGTTGATGATGGCTTGTACAAGCTCTGGGTGGTGCGGCGACCATTGCGCGCAAGAGGGCCCAGCCCACGGAGTGGTATGAGGCACACAAACAAGCAGGAGTAGATGTGGTGTCCCAGAAAGATGCCTAGTGTTTCCAGCTTGGTTGCTTTTTTTTCGCCACCTCGTCAGTGTCGTTGCTTTTGTTACCTTCCCCGCAAATCAACTGACCAGGCTGACTGGTGGTGATCACCACAGGAATGATGCTGCATGTTACACGAGGCAATTGATTGGCACGTTGGCAGCCTTATATTCCTGTGCTATGGCATTCTCCCTTTTCATTCCAACTCTCAAAATCCAGCGGGGTGCCTGGGCTCGTCTTGCCAACGGACCAGTTCCATACGGCTTCTATCACCATGGCCCAGCGATACATCGCAAACAATATTCCGCTCCAAAAGTTGGGGACTGCCCCACGGGAGCTGCTACCCTACACTTTGCAGCTCGTTCTGAGATATACTCCTCCACGGGAGTCTTACGCCGAAAGACATCTCGGTGGTCTTTTTTCCGGCTACACTGGTTTGGCCTATCTTTTTCTTCGACTATCAGCCCTGTACCCCGACTTGCAAGTATCTGGGCATGATTTACTCTACTGGACCAAGCAGTATCTGAACGGGGATCGAGGAACCCTCGTCATCGAGAAGGGAAACTGTGGGATTGCGTGCGAGAGGTTATCCTTTCATGCCGTTTTAGCATGCGTGACCAAAGACAAAGACGATGTCATCAATTTTCTTTCCGACATTCCCAAGCTTCTAGGGCCGTATCCATCAGCTCAGGATGACCCTTTTCCTTCAGAGATACCCTACGGTCGCGCCGGCGCTCTCTATCTTCTTCGCATGGTCAAGCACTGGGTCCCCGAGTACGAAGAACTATATGAATCTCCCCTGTACCGGCTCACCGATAAAATCTTGAACACAGACAACGATGGCCGCGGGAACTGGGAGTGGCACGGCAAGAGGTACTTTGGAGCTGCACATGGTGACATTGGCATCATTACACAGATCATTCTGTCGGACCCATCCCTGGCACCATGTGTTTCAACCCGTCTTAAAAAGCTGATTGAACTGCAAACGCCATACGGCAACTGGCCTTCCAGTGAGCGGGCTCTCAAGGAAAGTCGAGGCCACCACACCCTCGTGCAGTGGTGCCATGGTGCTCCAGGATTCCTATACTCTCTCGTGTCGCTGCGCCCCTATTTCCCAGAGCTTCACGAAGAAATTGACGTGGCAATAAAAAGGGGGCAACTCCTTGTCTGGCGCGAAGGTCTCCTCACCAAGGAACCCAGCTTATGCCATGGCATCTTTGGCAATGCGCTGTAAGTGTCTCAGAAATGATGGTCTTGGTTCCAGACCTCGGTTATCGTCAGGTGCTAACCTCGGTGTAGTGTACAACCTCGAGGGCCTTTCAGGGAGCACTTCCTAGCGTTAGCCACCGCTGACGCAGTCGACAAGGTCAGGCGGCATGATTCTCGTCTCTTCACGCCCGCGGCGTACGGTAACAAATCTTCGGTGTTGATGAATTACCTTCCGAGCGCGGCGTGGGCGTGGGCTGTTTGTGAACAAGAAAACCCCCCACTTATCATGTTTAACGATCTTTGATGAACGATATCGGTGGCTCGACGGCAAGTTGCTATTGGAGAAGGCTTGAAGTCGATTTTTGTGGCCCCGGAGGGTTCTCGGTGTTGGCATTCCCATTCAAGCATGAAACTCGATTCAGCGGTCCCAACCACATGGACAAGGCATCAAATGTCGGCAGCTGTATGCATCCTACCCGAGGATGTGATGCCCAGGGGTCTGATGCCGTGAGTTCGGCCCGGTTTGTTGTCGACTTGTGCCATCAGCAGGTGCTTGGGAAAGATTTGCAGCACCCCCTGAGCAGCCCTATGCTCGACATGATATCCTTTCCCAACCCATGTAATGAATTTGATACCTGAATCAACGTCGGTGCGTATTCACAAGACAGGGGGTGAACAAATTAGTCACGATTTCACCTGTTTTTGCAACCCCTGTTGTAGTTTTTGCGAGTATTTTTTTTCTGGCTGTTTTATATTATCCATACATACTCTATCAAGATTTTGGTTTTTGGATCATCTTCTCAACGTGGTGACATACTTCAAAAGGAAACACACTGAACCATCCCCCTGTCCTGCGAGTCTAAGCGAATACTCGTTCAAGCATCAATCCTCGACGTCAGAGATGAATAGCGTGACCTACAGACAACAGTGGTTCGCTCGGGGTCCACATCCGCACATCCAACCCCTACCAAAGCTCGTTCTAGATGCGATGACTGGACCAGGGATGGAGATTTGTCGGACTTTTGGAGGCTTTTCGCATGATTTGGTTGGCCAAAGCTTTTGAGGCTCGGGACACGTGCAAATACGGCCATCTGGAGGCTGAAAAGGCCCACCTCACCATTACTACCGAAGGGAAAAAAACTACCGATAAGGGATTCGTCACAAAAGAAAAAATCGGATCGAACGAGCAGACAAGGGCTTGTTCTAGAAAGACTTGTGATTAATCTCTAACCTCGGATAGATTAGCCCTCAAGGAAAGCCGAGGTGGTCTCGGAAGATCACACGGCAGGTACTGATTCCAAGTCAACGATCAACACGCAAGACCACATGCTATTGTCAACCAAGCCAAACACAAATTGGAACCCCAAGAGTCAGATCGGGGCTTTGTTTCGTCGTGCCCGCTGATAGCTGGATTTTTTTCTTTTTATTTTCTTTTTATTTTTCTTTTCTTTCGATGATTTCAAAGCCATGACTCGGCCGATAACCGGCCACCGGGTTTAACAAGCTGTTGGTCCCCATTTCCAGCTTGAGTGGAGATGATCCTGGCTTCACATCCACGTAGTTGGGTGATATCCCGCGACGGAAGTACGGTCTTAGTGTTAGCCTGTCAGGTTTTCAATGGGTCCATTGTCTTGGAAGGATTTTTCAGCAATACCCACCAGGGACATGCGACATGAGTAATGATAGCTGGGACCCAGACAGGCAGGGGAAGTGGATAAAACTTGCTCACGCATTCGGATACTCGTATTGCTGCAGGAGATAAAATAAAAACTGATAACGACATTGAATTGCATGTACTAGAGCAAGTACATGGTGTCATCGGCTTTTGATTACTCATTGTTAGCTTATTTCGTGCGTGCATCTTTTTTAGGGGCAGCGGTCTGCCAGAAAACCAGCTGTGTCACACCGAGGAGTCACCTTGGGTGCCGTGGGTCGCGGCTTGGATTACCAACTGAAAGGGTAGGAGCCGAAGGGATCTAGGATGAGAGATTTGGGCCAGGGCGAACTCAGGGCAAAATGGGTCCCAACGGCGTTCATGCACCGGGCTAGCCAAGTGTGTCGAGAAGGGACGTGGAGATGACACGCGGAATGACCCCCGGTGGCTTACATGCGCTGGGCCCAATAAGAGGCTGCACCCCTAGGCGAAAATTCGTACAAGCTCTCCTCTGAAGGAGTCATCCCCATATTATCGCTTTGTCCGCGGGTTTGAGGCATTTCTCCAATGCCGACTTTCGTCCTTGTGAGGTGTTTTGCACGTCGAGGGCGCTAAAAGCTGAGGTCATGGGGAAAGTTGCATAATTGCCCATAGGAACGGTATCATTGACACCTCCCCCAAGGGCGCAAAAGACGGAGCCTGACGGACAATTTGGCAAATCCGCGGGGGAGCGAAAGCTAACCTAGACAAGGCCGAACGGCCAATAGCTCATGCCGCTCGCGGACTCGAATCAGGATTGTAAATCAGCCAATACCACATGTCGGAGTGCGAATCGCCGTGTCGGCCCCGATGGTGGGGTCGACATGGGTCCTCGGCACGGAGTGTCGGCGCTTGGAATGAAGCGATGAGGCTGAACAGGCCTACAGGAACGGGAATAATCTGGGCCAAAACCAGCCAGGTCCTTTTTCGAGTCGCAAAAGCCGAATTCCGTTGTTGTCGGCACGCCCTCCTTCTTCTCCTGCAGGACATCCATGTCTTTTTTTTTTTTTTTTCTTCCCGAGCGTATTCGATACGGCAGGGCGTATGCGAAAACCAATTCTCTCCTGCATGCCCCTCCCATGACGTCCATGGCTTGTTTGCTTCACCGGTTCCCGGCGAGATGGGGCAGCGTTCGAACTGCGGAAAAGAAAAAAAAAGAGAGAAAGAGTGCGTCACCGCGAGCACATGCCCGTGCCTCTGTAACAAACCTCGCCGAGTCAGGGGTGTACCCTGGCTGTGCCGGATCCAGCTTGTCACAAACCCCGATTGCTCAAAATGCCATCCCTCAATGCCATGGCATTTAGTGGGGGCTTGTAAGCCGAGGAATCGGCGATTATTTGTTGCTAATTGCGTCAACACGCCGCGAAACACACAAACAATCGCGTTCAATAGCGTTCGTAGCGGGTTGCTTACAAGAAGATTGTGAATGCAGTGAAACGAGTCACTCACGGTTAGGCGAAATTCGCTCCATCTTTGAACAAAGGTCCACTTGCTTCTCGAAGCGAGTGTCAGCGGAAACTAGAAGCTCTTTGAGGTCCACCAGAGAGCAGAACCCGAGTCAACAAGGTCTCGCTCAGCCATCATCAACCTCCACTCTTCTTGATGGAGACCGTACACTGTTCCGCGGGTCCCCCAGGGAGAGAAGGTTGAATATTAGCCTAACCAATATGCGAAAGGAAGCTCCACCGCCGCCGAGAAAAGTGCGAATCGAGAGCCTTGTCCGTCGCGAGCTCCCCCTCAGCCCGTCAACAGGCGCCCAGAGGCCCGGGAACACCATGAATGTGCCCACTGTATTCCTCGGTGATGGCCCGCGGCGAGACCCGGTTTCACTCGTGTGGGTGCACCCGGCAATCAACTAGAGTCCATTCAAACGATTCACCGCAGTGTGGACTCATCGAGTTGGGGGCGTCATGTGGAAACCCAGCGCACCAGGGGGTGGCCGTGTAAGTCGGCATCGGCACCCATACGCGTCCCATGGTCGTATGAGTAGCTAAAAAAGAGATAGAGTATGGTATTTACCACTCCGCGAGAGGCATTTATGGCCGGGAATATGATAGATGCCGAATCTTCCATGGCATGCAACTCAATCATCATATCATCCCCGTCACGTCGATCAAGCGAGAGCTTCACCACGCGGTTTGTTACATGCACGCCCGTCAAGGATGGGATTGCGAATGCAAGTTACTTTGTATAGGTGATTGGCCCCCAGTGTTAGCTGCCGGTAAATGCTGTTTACATGGAACCGGGTAATATCGATTGAGTAGTCGCGTGGAGACTGTGCTAACAATGATCAACGCAGAAACCACCATAGGGTAGGTGTTCAAGATGGTGGATGGCATATACGTATGCAGATAATTGCACTAAAAAGCATGGGCGCTGTTAATATGTGCACTTGCTATGTTTAAAAACAATACAAAATTATAAAACAGCATTAGCTGGTTTTGACTCTAGCGACAGCAAGATGTGCGTGTAGTAGAGTGTAGTCAATGCTGCACGGGGGGTTGTTGAACACGTCACTTTTTTTTAAGGCCATCATCACCAACTTGCAAGCCGCATCCCATTGACCCCATTTCCACCAGGTGCACCAAACAAACAAATCATTGGGGTACGAAGAAAAAGGTGATCAGAGCCTTTTTGGTCCAAGTGTTCAGCTAACATAAAAGTTTGTCATCGGCAGTTGGTGATGGATACGGCCCACCGCTGACACATGTCGAGATTGGACGACTAGTTAAATGAGGTTAACTTTTTTTGTCTTGCACGCTACGTCATAGATATTTTTTCCTTCCTCATTCGATATGAAGAAAGGCAAGAAAAATCACACACACCAAAAGAAAAAAAACAGATAAAAAAAAAAACCAATAGCAATTAAAGGTGCAAGGCAAAAGCTAGATTAATGCGCACAAGTCCCCTGACCCTGGCCGGAAGGCTGTTTAGGGCCCGGTGGACAGATTGGAGCTTCCCAGGCCGGAACCCTTAGCCCTGCGGTTTGGGTCTATGATTGGGCATGAAAGGGGTCTCGGGGGGAGCCGTCACGCTGGCACAAAGTGTTTGGATGACGCATTGAGCATCAAGGCGAGCACTCCCCTGCGGGACGCTGCCTATGATGTGCAAGCGAGGGGGCAGCTCGAGCCAGCGGATGGCCAGACCCAGACGCCGGGGAACGGAGCAGGGAAATACGTGGATAAACAAGGCATCAACAACAACAAGGTGATGGGCCAAAACAGAAACACGGCGTCCGCCTTATTGCGTGCGGCGCGCGCGTGTATGTGCGTCTGCAACAAGGCTCACGGGGACAGGCACAGGCACAGGGGGTGTGGTTGAGTGGACTTCGGCGGTTGAAAGTCGCGGGCGGGAAGTCTGAGATATTGCAGCGTTTCACTGCATCAGGCATGCGCAAGCCCATGGGGGTGACCCCCCCCCTGAACCCGACCAGACCAGACCGAGTGGACGGGTCTTCGGGCTGTTGACGGACAGCGGCTGGGAGCGTCGATCGAGGACGATGCTGTGTGGCCCTGGTCGGCGCCGATGGAGGCAGTTCGGATGCGAGAATGCGACGGTGCTAACCCTGCCCACGGCGACATTCGGCACCGAGCGCGGCGAGAGCCCTGCCAGCCGCGTGCTCTGCTGTTTGTTCCCGCGGCCTTCTAGAAGGCGGCCGGGGGGCGTGTGCTTCTTCTGTGTGTGTGTGTGTGCTTGCCCGGTGTTCGGCATTCGCCAGCCAGATTGATTGATTAGTTTAAGCCTAGGTGAGGGCGCTCGGCCAGAAGGTGCCGGGCTGGCGAGTCTAGGAGCCCTGATGGCCTCGAGGATGCCACCCACCGTTCGGCCACGAACGGCGATTAAGCTCGTTTGGTTCTGGGTCCTATATGCCATGACATCAGAGTCAGACAATTCGGCGATTGTGGCTTGGAGGGGCGCGCGGGAGAATTTTCACAGAATGTCCCCGAGGCCGAGGTGTTATCGCGGGCGCTTTTTTCTTTCTGTGAATCATGGGCCTGTGTGTCATGGCCACGGTGTTGAGACGAGGCCATTCGTGATTACTGATGGTAAGCACGACTTGTTGTTTGGCCGACTCGAGAAAAAAAATTAAAGATTATTACGGAATACGCTCGGTTGGACAAGAGTCATGGCCTGCCATCAATCCACGCCCTTTCGGCGCCTATTCCCCTCTATTCCCGGGGCAAGCTTGCTATTGCCGGTGTAGCACGGCAGGGCTAATGCCAACAGCCGAAACGTCGATCAGGGCCTCGTTTGGGTGGTGTGGGAGGATGGGGAACAAAGATGAGATGTTGGTGTCATGGGCATGGAGGCTGCTCCAAACAGAGACGCCCACATTGGGATCACGAGGCGGCTCCTTCGCCAACCCCAAGTGGTCGTGAGCACACTCGACGCATGTCGGTTGGTGGAGCACAGGTAGATTCTGACTGTCAACTTGCAGTAGCAGTGATGCTCACACTCTCTCTCGCTCTTCCTCACCGGCTTTGGCGCCCGCGCCTCGGCATCAGCGAAAGGCGCGACGACATGTACTTTGCGATTCACGGATAAGCGTCTAGACCGGGCCACCGCGGTCAGAAAAAAACGCTTCTGACAAACCAGACGGCACATGACGTAGCATAAAAGAGGCGTTTTTTAAGCCCTTATACTACTAATCAGACCATGACGGGGTTTGTTTCAAGGGTCTATGTCAGCCAGCTGCAGATTTTCCATTTCGTGCTGCTGCTTGGTGCAACATCGCTAACTTACAGGGAGAAGCGAAAAAAAAAGAGAGAGAAGAGACCCAGAAAAAAAAAAGAACTAACCTCGGCGAGATGTCGCCGACACTTATCTTGGGTCTGCATGCAAATGCCGGATGAGACTTGACCTCGTGGAGAGTTTTTTCCCAATCTAGATTTTTGAGGTGCCGCAGACTTAGACGGCGAGCACAGAGAGGGCAATCATAGTGAATCCCCATATAGCCCCAGAATTCAAAGAGCACGCAATGCACCCGAGCCCAGGTAGGATCCACGATGAAAAATTACAGAAAGTGGGTTCTTGGCGTTCTGCCTTCGCCCCGGTGATGACAAAGCTTAGGAGGGGCGCATATAATAAGCGATTACGGTTAAAACAAACAAGGTGCGAAACCAAGTTGAGGCACGAGGAAATAAAATAAGTCCGTCCGTGGGGGGTGGGATGGGTGAGATAGCAGGAGATTTGGAAACGAAGTGTCATCTAGGTAAAAGTGGTTAAAGGGGGGCCAAAAAAGGGCCAAGCAGCTAAGGACAAACAAGGTTTTTGGCTTCAGTTGGGTGTAATTCTACCAGCGGCCGCAGGGCCAAGACAAAGCGAAGGGGACACGCAATTGCACCAGCCATGTCAGTCGTTTTGCTTCGCAGCCTCAAGCTTGGCTTTTGGGCGCAGCGCAGCATCAGCGTAGATCGAACTGAATCGAAATCTCCCGTTGGCCCACGGTCATGGGTTAGCGAAGGCTCAATCAAGGGGGGGTGCAAACAGGTGCAATGGATGGGGGATGGATGGATGGGTGCGGTGAGAAGTGGCATGGCGTGGGCATCTTGGGGTCAAGGCAATATGCCGTCCATCACGGAGTCCGATCGGCGTCGGGCCTAAGAGAAGTCCGGACGGGGGGAGGAGGGGCCGCAGCAAAGGGGACGAGGAGGGACGACGGCGGCGGCCTGGGGCCACTTGCTGGTGTTGGTGATGATGCGTCACCGCTGCCGGGCTAAAGAATGGAGTGGCATATGTATGCAGCGGGCACGGCAAACACGGCCGGTTTGGCGTGTATATCCGGTCGATGTCGGCTGCATAGGCGATGCGCAAGCCGGTGGATGTGCTCTGCAACACCTAAAGAGAAAAAAAAAGATCAAAAACTACGGATAGAGTTTTCTCCACCCCCAGGCCATGGTCAAGGTGCTGTGCGAGGTGCATCAGATCAGGGAATCATCCCCAATAGGGCTGGGCCGGCGTGGCGAAAGACCAGAACGAGAGTCAAGTCTGCGGGCTAGCTCATGCTGTAGGTTTCGGGGCACCGTTTCTTGTCCACAGCACGTTGGAAGCAACTTTACGCCAAGGCCAACGGCACGGCGAGAAGCGAAGGTGACCAAAAAGGCCATCATAGCTTCATTAGCCTTTTTTGCACACCGCGCGCGCGCGTGCCTGTCTTGTCCGTTGAAAGGGAAGGGAGGCTTGGATTGGGATTGGGTTGCGGATGATGCCGGTGGGAAACAGGGTATATGCAACATGGCATGGCTCCGTACCGCTTGGAGCATTTCTAATCGGCCACTTGGATCAAGAGCCGTACGCATCCACAATCCCCAAACTGCTAGGTCAACACGGATACTATATTGCTCGAGTGCAAGTGCGCAATGACAAATTGCCCAACTTCCGGCTGCCGCTTACTCACCAATTCCGCCCAGGAAAGTCTGAGGTTGCTCCCCCTAAAAGCTTCACGCGAGCACAGACGATACCGTTTCTGCCCCCGCCGCCCACCCGCTGTCTGTCACACCCCTTCTCGGCTTCTCCCCCCCCCAGATGCTTCTGTGTGATATTGCGATTGCTTAAATGAGGCTGTTCAAGGGCCCCCCATGTCTGACAGCCTTGAAAATCAAAGGGCAGTGCCGAGTTTATCTTGACGGCTTCCAATGACGCTCTGAAGCCAAACACGAGAACCGTCACGCACGTTCCCCAAATGCAAGTCCCTACAAACTAAGGTTCCAGCGTGACTCCAGGATTCCAAACCGAGAGAAAGGACATGCCCCTCATTTTTTTCACCCTCGGTGACTGTCACGATGCCGATTTTCCACACACCCCAGTACTGACACCTCCCTGTTCCCCGTTCCCCGTCCCTGGGCACTGGTTCAGATACCCGGCCCGAGTGAGCGACGGAGTTGGAGAAGAGCAAGGGGGTGTGAATGATGATGATCCATCGCCTGTTGGAGAGAGAGGGACTGTCAGACTGAGAGAGGGCCAAGAGATGTATTGGTCACCGTTTGGCTTTTATCGGGATTGGCTCTCAAGGGTCTGTCCTAAAGAGGAACCACAATACGCCGCGGTTGCCCACCGTCTGTCTGTACAGCTTGGACTCTGCGTACTACTAGTAATTAAACAAAACCAACGTCCTAACACACGGGCCGTAAAAAAAAAAAGCGATGTGGCACTTTGACCGCTTCTCAACCCCCCATGCAGTGCTGTTGCTATTCTCACATTCTTTCCACAAACTCCAGGACGGCGTTTTGAGCTGGTCGAATGTCCACGACGTCGGTTGGCCTCCCCGCCCCATGTAAGCCACAACACCATAATCAATGCCATGACCAAGCATTTCGGAGTCCTGAAAGGTCCGCCAGTTGCAGGTAGATGGCCCGGGAAGCTCAAATCTAAACCACATTTCAGTGATCACCAGGTCAGAACCCCTCCCATCCATTCCATTCTCTTGTTACCAAAAAGAGCCAAGACGTCCGTTTAGCGAGAGTTCAACGGACGGACTTGAGGGTTTCCCCAGTTTCTCGGTTTCTTGCAAGGCCGTTGCGAGCCGGACTTTGTTCTTTCCAGCCTTGCTCCTTGCTGGGCAAAAGAACCCATTTAACCCAATCAACCTTGTTTGTAGCTTTTTTTTTTACACTCTTGATTGAATTGTAATGATCCCCTCCTCTGCCCCCCCCCCTTCTTCCCCTCCCCCTCCTCCAAAATGATAACCCCGGTCCGGTGTCAACTGAAGCTTGACCCACGTCGGTACTGCGGCACACGGCGTGCTGCGCAGGGTCTCCCTGTCAGGTGCACATTATGCCTGGGCAGGCAGGTTGGCCTTTTCTAGAAACCCCAAGACGGCTTGTGCCCCCCTTCGAAAGGGCAGGGCATCCCCACGCGGAGGATTGAGCACGTCCGCTGTCCGCTGCTGTCCGCAATCCTTCCGCAGTGCGGTGCGGGTGCGGGTGCGGATGCGGTGCGCCATGCTATGCCGTGGTGGTGGGAACAAGTAACGTGTATGGTTTTGTTTTGTTTGAGTTCCCTCGTTCGACATGCAAGATGCAAGCCACCGTAAACGCCGTGAATTTCCACCCCATGAATGATGACGTCCTCCAATGCCCAACTTTAATCCTTCCTTTGCGACACGAACAAAGCACGGTGATAAATCAACCTGACCGTCATGGAGTCCGTGTCTCTTTTTTTTTTCTCTGTGTTGATGTGTTTAGACCTTTTCTCACAAAGTCCGCGGCCCCACTATCCAACGGTCCTCAGACGGTTTTTTCTTGCCGCCATGTAACTCTCTTCACGTCTCCAAAAAGACCCAAAAAAAGCTTACCTGGGCGTTAGCTAGACACCAATGCGGGCAAAGCGATATTTGGAATTTGGAGTCACCATGTATATCACAACACATCTAATCAAGCCACAAGCGGGCGGACCAAGCATCATCCTTCATCAGCACTGCTTACAGTTGTCCCCTTGCGACCATCTCCACATTTAGCAAGCGCCGACACAAACATGTCAGCGCTGTCAAAGTCGGGTAGCCTATAACGTATGCTTTTGTGTAATCCAGCCAGCCATCCCAGGCGAGCGCGATACAACTCTACCGCCTCCAAGTCGAAGTCCTGCGGCCCCCATTAGAGATGCTTTCTAGGGTTCATGGTCATATCAGAGTCGGTTTCTCTTTCTGCTCCTGCTCCACCTCTGCCCTGCCCTGTCGTTCTCGCCAGTTCCAGATTTCACCCACTGGTTATGCCCTGCTCCGCCCTAAGAGGCTCGCTGTGAATCCCTTCCCCCCTCCCCTCCCCCCGCCTTCGCCTTCGCCTTTTCGCTCTCGGTTTCGCAGGGCCCTGAGCCACCATCATTCGTCCGCTTTTAAAAAGGGCCTCAGATAAGAAAGCTGGTCTGGACCATTCGCGAACGACTCTAAACGAAAATCGTTTTGGCTTTTCTAAAAATAAGGGAAAATCTGGGGGCATGAGAGGCCGTGTTTATCGAGTTTTTGAGTCTCGCAAGCCTAAGCCCAGCCCATCAGCCCCGTACGTGTAAACAACCACTTGCAGGCGCGGATCATTGATTCACTGATCAGCGATCAGCGCCCTAGCACTACCGCATCGAGCGCAACGCGGCGCAACACAACGCAGCGACTTGCACAAGTGCTTCGGTCAGCACAGCACAGCACAGCGCATGGGGGAAAGAAAACAGCACCTTGGTTCCCCCCTCCACAGCTCTCCCCCAGCTAGCTGTCAGCTCATATTCCCTTCTTCTCCCCCTCCTGCTTGGGGCCTGGCAGGGCATAGCCCACAGCGTATAGCGTAAACGCAGCACAGCAGCAGCCCACCCCTACGAGAGAGTCTGCTTGCTGTACGTACCCCAAGGTGCCCGTAAGTCCGCCGGCGCGGACTTTTGGCACAGGTCGTCTCGTCCCGCTGCTGGGGTCCTGGAGCCAAAAAAACTCGCTCGCTACGACGCCGCGGGGCGACCCACACAGCCATCCATATTTACACAGGCACCCTGTTCCCCGTCGCTTTCGCTTTCTCGGACATAAAGACGTCGCCGAAAGCTCTAGCGCCACGCCCCATCGACACACCCGTCCACGGCGGAAACTGCATCGAAACCCTCCGAGCCTACACCCCGAGCCCGTCTCACCTAATCCCTACCTCCAAGGCCGTTGCACATCTCCTCCCCCCCCCAAAGCCCAAGGCGAGCACCGCTGCGGTGCGCTGCCCTCCGCTGTGGTGCTGGTGCTGGTGCTTGGCTGCTGGCTCGCTCTCTGTCTAAACCACACGCCACACACCCCCCAGGCTTGTTCTCTTCGCTCTCTTCGCTTTCACACGCCTGCACACACCCTGGCACGTACTCACCAGATTCCACACTCCCTCCCGCTATCACAATCCCACTCCCCCCAAGCCCAAGCCCAGAGCTGCGCGTTATATCATCACTCTTTTGCCCATTATTAAGCTCCCCGTCTCATTTTCCTACAATACAAGACCTCCTCCATTCTTATTATACATCATCCCCTTCCCAAGTTTCTGGTTCATTCTCACTCCTTCCCTCTTACACTCAATCACATCTCACTTTAGCCATCCCCAATACAGTGAATCTGGTTGCCACACTCACCAACTCAACCTTACACAACCCTTACTCAACTATCCACCACTACCCACCGTGATACACCTTGCAGCAATGGGTTCGCAGGGCTTGCCGTCTCCTCCTGCCGAGGATCACAAGTCCAACCTCTCCCGCAAGAGCACCACCAGCACCAAGAATGTCAAGCCTGTCCACCGAACATCAAAGCGTGCCAGCTCCAGCGCTGCCACGATACACCACCATGACCACATCACCCAGAGCGCCGGCATGGATGGCCGACATAAGAGAGTCTGGAAGGCTTGTGAGCGATGCCGAATGAAGAAGACCAAGGTACGCAATTCGTCCTTTTCACATGTGTGTGAACAACAACACACATAGTGTCGCATTATCAATCGACATGAGGCCCAAGGCTAACATGGTCTCAACTACTAGTGCGATGGTGAATTCCCCTGCAAGCGATGCAAGGATGATGGTCTTGTCTGCACTGCCGGTGTCCGCAAGAAGATGGAGTACAAGCAGCTGCCTCGAGGGTATGTCATTGTAGGACAATTGGTCGGGTTCCGGATTTTTTTGCTCACACCCAGCTAGTTACGCCGAGGTTCTCGAAAACACCCAGCTCGCCCTCATTGCCACCGTTCACAAGCTTTACTCCATGGTCCGCAATGGCCAGCAGTGGGAGCTTGGCGAGCCTGAGCTCAACGACCGCGGCCAGCCCGTGATCCACAACATTGCCCAGAAGCTCGGATGCATCCGCCCCAACAGCGACATCGACCTCCCCGTGCACTCAGTATTCCCCGAAGACGAGACCGACATGGCAGAGCTGGCCCGCCAGCTTGAGGACCAGCAGAAGGAGCAGGAGCCCGTTGTGCAGAAGGAGACCAAGGACACCGATTCGGCTGTCGCTTACCCCCGAACAGAGCGTGCCTCGTCGTCAGAGGTCGACCACTCCGACTTTGAGCAGGACTACCGCAAGGCCGCCTTTGGCAGCCACAACACCAACGGCATGACCTTGTCCCCCCAGAGCTTCACCAGCAGCCACGACTTCGACTTTGCCGCGCCGCCGCCCGAGATGGACGCCGCTGCCCTGTTCCCCGCGCAATCGCCATCGATACCCAACTTCCCCGCCTGGACCATGAACAAGCCCCAGACTAACGACCTCACCATGCAATTCCTCCAGCAGGCCAGCGTCATGCAAAATATGGATCTGCTAAATCAGGGCCTAGTCGAGTCCGAGTTTGGCACCATCAAGCCCCACGTCCTCTCATGTCCCAACCCCGAGGTTATGATGGGCATGGGCGACCCAATGATTTACTCCGGCTACGATGGCGAACCGATGCGTCTATGACGAGAGACAGAGAAGCCAAAAAAGGGTTAAAAAAGAAAAATCTCGAGAAAAAATTGCAACATGACCAGCGAACAGCATGTACAACATGTATAGACTTTTATGGCGGCCAATCTCCTTTTTTTACGTCCTCGAAAAATGTCGTCACGCGGCACGGAGTTTTTGTGTGTGGCAGTGTATTCACTTCTATTATTTTTGTCTTGGGTTTTTCACATTGTTTTATTTTTCTTATTTTGTTCAAATGAGCTTTTTCATGGGAGTCACAAATGGTGTTTTTATCGATCAAGAAGGAATCCGTCGAGTGGGGCTCGGCACGGCGTTGGCTTTTTCGGCGGGATAGGGAGCAAAAACAATTATTTTTTTTGATACATTGCTACCCATGTTTACCTCTAGCTCCCCATCCCCCTTGGAGAGGGCGGGGTCTTGAGGGGAAACCTCCCCCCCAATGGGCGATGAGGGATGGTGGATGGAAGAGGGAACAAGAGCAATTGGATGGGTACATTAAAGCACAGCTTTTTTTGGGGGTGGGAGCACACGGCTCGATTGCGCTGCTGCAGCAGCTGAAGCTGACATGGATGGGATGGGAAGGATTCTTGAAATAGACGAGCGTGCAAATACCTCTTATTAATCCAGCTCCTTAAATCTCACGACATGTGTGTCCTCAAACACGGAATCCCCTTGTGCAAATGTGTGAGAGAGAAAGAGGCCAAGAACAGGCAGAGCTAAACAACGGTCCATTCAACAAAGTTGCTGCATTGCATGCGACCTGTGTCGCATCGCCGGTTTCCGTTGAGCCGTTGCTGCTGTCCAATCGAGGGTTGCGGCGGCGGTTAGGTCATCAGATGGTGCACTTTGACTCGTCTACACGTCATGGGGGAATCTGCCCTCTTCCCGCTAGGGATACACGGCACCAAGGGCCATTTTTTGGGGTGGTAGTCTCTGCGGCCGTGGTCCATGGGCCAAGGGCCATTGCCATGGGGGGGTAGGTAGGGGGAGGAGGAGGAGGGGAGCTTCAATGTGGCCGGTCCGGGGTGTTGCTCATCTGGCGCTGGGCCACCACCACCCCTGGGAGGAAAAAACCCACCTCGCCGCGCCCCGGCGACATCTCAAGCTCCGCGGACTGTGGACATGCACGCACGTCGCAAACTCCGTGGACTACGTTTTTGGGGGAGAAAAAAAACGGGCGCTGCTGCTGCTGCGTTGCTTCCTTGGTTCCGCATGGCGTGAGAGGTTGGGCCAAATCACCGTCATCAAAGCATGGGTTGGTGCGGCCGGTGCAGTCCCGGGTCATTCATTAGATCTGATCAAAAAAACAAGAAGACCAAGAAGGCAAAAGGATTCCCATTCTTCCCCCCCAGCCTGCATATTGCGTGTACCTGCACACACCCCTCCCTCCCCTCTATCCACATCTCTCTCTCTCTCTTTCTCTCTCTTGCTGTGTCGTTCCCCTCCACCACATCCTGTCTTTGATCATGATGCGCCCACCCTCTTTTTTCTTTTCTTCCTCTTTCGCTGCGCGTGCGTGCAGGGGACGACGGCAATTCCAAGCCGTAATCAGCTACCTCCCCAAGGGGGGTGGGGTGGCAGCCGTTCTGGAAGGGGGGACACAGAAAAAAAAACAGTGGACAGTGTATGTCAACGTGGATTAACGAGCCATTGATAATCGTAGAGTCATCCAAGCCACAAGCAAAAAATGATGGGTTTAACCTGTCTGGATGTCCGTAAATCCGGGTGGGTTACGGTAACCATGCTCGCTGTCACGGGCTTAAAACAACCCGGGGGGCCTTTGGTTGGTCGTCTCCGCAAATACCACTGCCCAAATAATCCTTGCACGGCGAGCCTGCAAACGCACGCACCGCTCCGGGGCCGTGAACGTGGGTGGTAGTTAGGTACATGGCTACAGCAGCAGCAGTCGCAGCGGCGGCGGACAACGACCCTAAGGACGCCCTGTAAGAGTCATACATGTGCACTACCAAAAGGGCCCTGGTGGGCAGCAGCGCGCAACCCGGCTCACGCTGGCTCATACTTGCTCACTATGATGCACAACAAGGCGACCGTCTGGGGCGCCGTCCCTCCTTACCCACCCCCTTCGCTACCCACTAGAGCATGTCTCTCGCTTTGTCAATCGCGCGCGCGCGCGCCGACGCTGTTTAGTAGGGTTGTATAGCGCCCGGGTGGGGAATTCGGATTTTTAAGCTCGGAGCCGGTTTGTCATCGAGACCGATGGAGAAGGCCGAAATTATCAAACGGCTTACAATAGCAGCCGTCTCTTTCTTTCCATTTGATGATGGAAGCATAACGCCCAGGCCGGGGCATAACGATAACGATAACACATACACGCACTCTCTCGCACTTTCGCACTCTTTCCTCGTTCGGACTCTTAGTGTGAGTGGTGTGCCCACAATGGAGCAAAAAGCACCCGAGAGTGCGAGAGTGAGAGGGGGTGTTTGCCCAATGATCTCAAAGGGACTGACAACGCGCGCACCGGCCGAATGGTGAGAATTTGAGGACAAGTCAGCCCTAACGAAGGGGGGCGGGAGCCAATCGACCGGGTTTCACCACAGATGACACGCCCGAGAAAAGAGCCAACTCCGTTTTTCTTATCCTCAGACATTGATTCCCGCTTGCGTATCACCACATATGCTGGCGGTTGCTGCCTTGGAAGTGCGGAAGCAACACACACAACCAGCCAAGAAAACAAAAGCAAGCCTACGGTTGCACGCGCCGTGCTGGGATAGGGATTGGCACAATGGAGGGTTGACCCGGCCTCGAGCAGTCAAGCAAAGCCGGCCCCCCTTACTCTATGAAGCAAGCTGCATCATCGAACGAATTGATCGATGCTCTTTACGGAGTACGAAAAAAAAAAAAAAATCCGATATCCATTTTTTAAGCCCCATCTCTATTCCTTACCCCTTGGCAACATAAAGAGAAGGCCGCATCCGCCCCCCGCGGAGTGCGGAGTACGGACTCCAAATCGGTCATGCTGTGGTCCTCCTGAGCGGCCTTCGGGCTCTTGTAAGGCTCCGGGTTTTGCGAGTTACCGCACACGCCCCATCGTAGGGCCCGTCCAGCGTGGGGCGTGCACGTAGTGTTTTTCCCAATCGGGAAAATGGTTTCGAGGGTCTTGGGCGTTTTACTTTTTTTCTTTTTTGTTCCCCTTCGTTGCTGACTGCGACATGGAATCCCGACCAGGCGGTACACCTTTGAGTAGAGGAGGGGAGGGAGGGGGGGAGGGGGGTAATGCTTTTGTTAATTCTGCGTGAGATCCTTGATGCCGCAAGGCGTAGCTAGGAACGATCTGCGTTTTCGTTGCGAGGGAGCCACTGAGAGGCTAATTTGCTCTCGTGAGGATCGTGGAGAAGGCGCAAGGGCACAGCAGTGACGACTACCACTCTCTCCATCTCTCTGTCCACACAAGACAAGACGTACGTAACTTTACCTTCTAAGCCTCTTTGCCAAGTCCCAACATGTCTTTTAATCTCATCCTTGGCTCTCGTCACCCCTCCTCCTACTGGGTCACCCCCAGCGCCGCCGCCCGGCCCAGCAGCAGCAAGTTCAGCGCCACTACGGTAATCTATGATTGACAAGATCCCTACCGCAGCCCATCGTGCCCGTCCCCCAATCCATCGTGGGCCTGCCCATGCCCACGGGCAGACTGCATCCTCGGACTCGCATTTCTCGGATACTCGCTTTTGCGCAAGCCGCAGCCCCCCCCCCCCCCTTGGACCCCCGCCAAGGGCACAAAAATCCTCCTGTTCCTACTTTGGTGCTTCGCTTCCTGCGGGCTCTCCAGAACGGAAGCGAAAATTAATGTTTTTTTTTATCCCACCCCTCTTTTTTGTTCATTTGTTTACTGATGGTCCCCCCTCCCTCCCACTCTTCGGTCTCGTTCTCGCCTCTTCCCTGACCCTTCCCCCCCGCGCGCATGCCCAATCGCTTGCCCACCTTGGCGGGCTGCCTTTTAGTCTGCGACGTGCATGATTTGACTTGGCTGCTGTTGGACTGACCGACCCCAGGTTATGCCATGCCATGCCAGGCCCTTGCCCTGCCGTGCCCTGGCCCCATCCAGAGCTGTGGCCCGGGTGGGCCTGTCACGGCGGCACGGGTAACAGCTGTGGGGCCGGCACAGCGCTTGTACCCGGCATAAAGCAGCTTAGGCTGGGCTTGTCTTATCCACCTGCGGCCCCCGGCCTTTAAACAGGGCCGAGGCGCCGAATCGCCGAAACAGCACGGCGAGCGGGCAGCCAGAGGATGGGTATTTGCGAAATGGGATGTGAAACGGACATGCCTAGTCAGATGATGCTGCGTCAGGATGTGATGAACTGAATCAGGCTGCGGGGGAAGGGGACCAGATGATGACGAAGCCCGTACGAAAGGCGAGACAATTATCATGTCTGCATTGCACATCACTGATGCGTCCCTCTTTTTTGCTTTTTCTGGCTACTTTCTTGGCCCTCTCGCTCATCTCTCTGCAGTGCACATTTCTTTTTGTGCAACCCAGCTAATAAGCTAGCTTCTGCGGAGCTCAAGTCGGACAGATTGAGTTGCGCACTCCGCACCACCACCACCAACACCGCCGCCGCCGCCGCTCGTCAACCAAGGCGTCGCGCGCCCAATGACTTCAAACAGTGGCTTGCCATCGCTGCGACATGGTCTTTGCCCACCTCGGTCTCAGCCCAAACCCAAATTCCGTCCTTCCTCTTCTGCAGCTCTCAATGGCGCCCGCCCCCCGCCCAGCCCGCTAGGTCATGATTATCTCTCGCCTCCAAGGATCTGACCAGCGAAAAAATATCATGAAAAAGGAAACCCAAGACAAAATACCAAGAGACTAGCGCGTGTATCGCCTGTGGCTTAGCATGTATCGAAGTTTCTTGGCGGAAAGCGAGCGCCAAGAAGGTAATAAAAAAGAAGAAAACGGGGCACCCATCAATCGCATACAGAATAGCTGCACACAACCAAGTTTTATGAGGGACGCCCTGAACGCCAAGGACCATCCCCACCTTGGCCCTCGACCTTCCAGGGATGGCATCAGCACGGACGAAAGAGCTCTGCTGATGCCAGTGCCCAGGCCTTGCGCGATTGGACAGCAAAGTCTTGGCCCAACCGCCCTGCAGTGCTATGGCACACGTGGATGCCCAATTGTCGAATCCGAAATACGAATTTGTCGCTTCGTCTAACCTTATTCCTCCGTCTACACCCTCCCCTACCTGCGTACCCTGATAACCATCCATGGCCCTTTTGGCGAGAGGCAAGACATTCTGATTCAGACCATCTCGACTCGTTGGAAAGTGGCTGGAGAGGATGAGGGGAAGCGGGGAGAGGGTGTCGCGCGCAAATGTGCGCACACCACCGAGCAGTAAAACAAAGCCTCATTGTTGCGCTGCCTTCTGCCGACAGGCTCTGGCCAGCTGCTATCCACACCGCCATCACATGGGGGGTCTTGTCTTGAAGTACGTTCTAGGCAATTGTTCGGCGGCTTGTGCGAAAACGAAAGAAAAAAAAATAGTATGCTGCACAGTCCTACTGACTAAAATTGTGGACACTGAACGTCGCCGCGGCGAGTAGATTAGCCCAGCTTTCTATTCTTCTGCCTTATTCGCATACCGGCCAAATTTCGGTCCTGCACTGTAGGCAAACAAGCTGATCCCGTTTCGCTAGGAAACTCAAAGCCAGAAAGTTGGCGGGCGAGCGAAAGACATCGCCCGCCCGCCCGCCCTAGGGACGCGCTCGGATAGGCCATGTATGCGATTCGAAAGAGAGAAAAAAAAGACGGGTTGCCGTCCGCCACATGCACCGCAAAGTCGACACGTCATCTGCTTGTTGCAAGAATCACGCATAAAAAGCATGCTGTGGGCTTTTCAATACGCGAGGCTCAGACCACCTACCTAGGCGGCTCGGTTGCATTCTGCTGTCGCAATGGCGTTTTGCGAAGCGGCTATCGTGCCATAGTTTCAGTTTGCATCACACTACAGCGGGACATGAATCCCAATCAATCCAAGTGAACGTACCCAGAAAAAAAACCGAGATGATGCAAAATTAGATTTTTAAAAACTAGACAAGGATTCTAAGTGGAACATTGTATTCAGATGATATTTTTTTTTCTCCTCTTCGCTTATATTGTTGTATCCATTCACTGAGGAACCGTAACCAATTCGGCGATACGAGGTTTCGGATCGAGGAAAAATACACGTCCAATTACGCGTATTGGCCGTTACGGAACCCGAGCCCGAAAAATACGGCACGAGGCCCACCCCGTTTGAATACCCGGTCTACGAAACATGATCTGAGCCGTCCCGTGAGCAGACTGATCTGATGCAACCGTCATCGGGTTATCATGGAATGCCCAGTTTCCCAATTGAAACGCACTACCAAAGATAAACCAAGGTTTTTTTTTTTTTTTTTTTTTTGGCCAAGTGACCAATATTCCAGACTCAATTACCGGGACCAAAGTTTCAGTTTCGGGAGTTGGCTCGCTCAGAGACACCGGCCCCGTGGCCACGAGAATGGGTGCATCAATTCACACCCACCAAAGAACTTGCCGCCTTTGCACATGTATCAAGTTTTCTTCAGCACAATGGCGTGATTGAGGGTGCAGCTGAGAACCGATTACCGTCATAATCACGCGGTTCGCTGGTAATTTCGCAGATAGGCTACCGAGAAACATCTCAGTTTGCTCCCAAGTCGGCATGAACAGCCTCTGTCGTCACTATTCGATCACTCTAGAACCTCAACAAGTGTTCACAAATCAGCATTGTTCACAAAAGGATTGCATTACCGCACATCCTCGGCTTAAATCCTGCAACACCCCGGGAGCTACTCTTGTCAAAATCTGAAGGCTAGTTCTGGTCCAGTGACGGTTGTTTGGAATCAAACAAGATGGCGGAAACAGATCTCACCAAAGGAACCAAGGGTCTGCCTATCAATAGCGGACAAGCATAAACCGTGCTCTTTCAGTGAGTTCAACAAATCTGGGATGAATTACGCCTTGCAAAGGCCTGTCTCGACCATGCCCTCAGGAAGGGTATTCAGGGCAAGAAGACAAGGATCACCACGAGGCTAAATTCGAGTTTCCTCGAATACTTCAGAATCCGGGTTACCAAGCCACTTATGGCCCGCAGGATGATCCCAGGACCAGCGTGCCCATCACATGAAAGGATAAGTGCGCTTGACTGAAGCCCTTCCGGCTATTTCGTGCCGTTCGAAATCGCCGACACAAGTTTTGCTTTAGACGCTTCGGTGACCTTGAAGCGCGCTCAACCTTTAGGCTAAGGGAAACACAAGCGAGGGGTTCCTTGGCTGCGATGGATGATCGTCCTGGCTCGGCGACCAAAGAGAGGGCCATAAACATTCACCGAGCTAAGAGCTCAACGTCCATCCAGTCTCGTAGGGTAACATAGCTTCACATAACACGGACGCAGCAGGTTCAAGAAGGTAATCTAGATTAGCCATCGTTATTTCGGCCAGCAAAGTCTAGGTTTGTCTATTACGCTTAAATGACGGACCCTGCCCATAACCAGCACAACGCAACACAACGCAACGACACTTCCTTGGTTCAAGTCCTTTCCTAAACTGGAAGCGATGCTTTTCTTGTGTGTACGTACACGCAGACGCGCACACACGCACCACACACATACACACACACATACACACACACATACACACACACAACACATTAGGTTCACACCACGAAACCGAGTGCGGGGAAGATTGTTGCAATTGCCCGTGACAGTGCTGCAACCATCACCGTCTGCCGAGCTCGCTGCTCCCTGCCCTGCTTCCCCTCATCCCCGTAGCCTAGCAGCAGCAAGGAGGGACGGAGAAGGGGGGACAGAAATACCGAGTCACCTTCTACATCTACACCATTTCCCCGATAATAGCCACCGCAGTTTGTGGTCACAGGCCCGGCACCCTCGATCCGGAGCCGGGATTCTATCTTGGACCGTATCCAACTTAGCCCCGCGCAGCGTATAGCTCTCTCTACTCCCCGGGCTGCCTCCCTATATCCGCGTATTTTGACATGACACCCCCCGGAGAAAAAACACAAGACCGCATCTCCGCAAGCTGCGAAACTAGGCCAGGGTCGAATGCCGCCGCCTGTGCGAAACGGTTCAAACGGTACGGTCGCAATTCCAGACCGCCCCTTGCTTGGCCGATAATACGACGCCGTGGCATTCATTGGCGAGGAGGGGGCAGAAGGAGTGCGGAGGCGCAGCCGCGCCCTTGTATTTTTTACGGATGCCTAGACCAACCCGCGACGGTTCTCGCAATTAAACCGGCGCGGCGGGGTTCGCAAACAAACGAAGCATCAAATGCCGTGCCTGTCAGCGCATCAAGAGATGACAGCTGGATAATTGCGGAGCAACCAATAGACCGACTCCAGGTACGACTCCTTGGTGCCTGGGTTGAGAGTTGCGCGGCCCGTCATGGCTGAGCTCCGCCAAAAGTGAGGCCATGCTTGCGCCCGTGACGGCAATCTCCCAGATTTGCATTCTCCGAATAGTCGCCATCATACTGCGGCGTGGGAACATTTTCCTCATTCACTCACGCCCCCCTTAGCTGATCTCCCTTTTTTTCTCCCCCCCCACGCGGATGCGATATTGGTGTAGTTTTTCGCTCCTGCGCCTCATCCATTCGTCACATTCCCGTAGAACCAACCCACAACGCCGTATTCCGTCGTTTCTGTATCGATCGGAAATCATTCTCAAACGCCGATCCCAGCCCTGCACGCTTCGCGCCTTGGCTAAAACATAATACCTTGCTTGCATCGTCACCCGTCATCGTCCCGTACCCGTACCCGTACCGCATTACTACTATCCAGCACAGCAGCGCAACACGTCATCAATTCTTCAAGTCCAACACCTGTTTCAACACGCCCTCGCTAGCCCTCCACCAGCGCGCGCGCTCCTCTAGATCGTCCGCTGCACCGCCCAGCGCTGCCTCCTTCCTTCGCCGAGCCTCCTTGGCTGCCGTCATGCTGTTGTGTCGCTTGGTCTCGAGAGGTTGCAGCTCGGCCTGCAGCCGCTCGGCCTCCTTGCGCTTCCGCGGCGCCTTGGCTTGCAGAGACTCGAGCTCCCGCGCGAGCTCCTGCTGCTCCAGCTTGCGCTTCGTCACGAGATCGAGCGTCTTGGCGAGGGGGAGGTTGAGGCTGGGATTCGATCCAACGGGTGTAGATTGCGACTCCTTGAGTTCTGCAATGCGCTCCTCGAGCTCTTCAATCTTGAGCGGCAGCTCCTGGAGCTTGGCTGTCTCGAGCTGGATGCTCTCGTACTGCCTGCTCAGTTCGCGACCTCTCTCCTCGAGATCAGATACCATATCCACCACCTCCGTCTTGAGAGCCTTCAGCTCCGACTTGGCAGCCACGTTCTCCTTTTCCAGCTCCAGGTTTTCGGCCGGCGTAACAATCAACGGCGGGTCGCCCACGATGGCACGAATAAACTTTTCTTTGGTGACCTGCTCAACGTAGGAAAAGCGTAGTTTGGCAAAGAGTTCCTTGTAGTGCGCCAGGTCAGCCACTAGGCTTGCGGGTGTGAGCCCGTCGAGCGACGCATTGGATGCGTCCGAAGTTCGCTGCCGGGCATCCTGTGGCGTTGAGCTGATGATGGGCTCGCTCAGCTTGATGATGGAGATTTCGTGTTTTGATTGCAGCTGCTCCAAGTTCCGAAGAGCCTGCTCCGTCTTTTTCTGGTCCATGGCGTGATTTGTTCTTGCTTAAGATTCAGCGCTTCCAACTTGTAGCGGCGGTGATGCGCCTGCAATTCGTCGTCGTAGTCCTTTGGTTTTTATTCAAGCGCAAATTGTTGATTGAAAGCTTGTCATGATGAAGCGCGACAACAAGTGTTTACTTACAGCCGGATGCGGCTAGTGCGGGACCGCTGCTTATCTAATGGTGCAGATGCCGACGAAATGCGGTGACCCGGCGAGCCGAACCCCGGCGCCAGGATGTTACATGCTCACCCCTAAACGATCAACTCGATATAATTATTCGACGCCACGGAGGAACGGGCCGCGCTGCGCAGTCGCAAAAGTACCACCACCATGTCAAACGACGAGATTTTGACCGACGACTACGTCGCTGGGCTCCTGTCCCAGGAGGCCAAGGACTGCTCGCTGAAATACTCGGCAATGGGCATGGAAGCCTACAACACCAGCAAAAAGTAAAGAGGACTACACATCCCGGCGCGGCGAAACCCCGAAATCTGTTGCTGACAGAGCTTCAGACCTGCAAACATGCTCAAACCAAACACGCGATTCCTACGGCACATCATCAAGGACACTGATACCCACAACAAGGCGCTGCTCGCCAAGGAGGCGGCCGAGTCCCGAGCCCGCCTCAAGGATCTTGAACGATCCGAAGAGGTCAAGCGGCTCAAGACGAACCCGAATGCTCGCGATATAAGAAAACGGCAGATGGGCGACATTCACGCTATTCTTGGCGGCAAGCGCCGACGCCCCGCGACTCACGACGATGATGATAATGACGATGCGACACCTTCCTCAAGCCGAGATTCCAAGAATCGCGAGTCCACCCGAAAGTCTGAAAAGGCTCAGGACCTGTTTAAATGCCGCAGCGATGATCACAAGCATAGCGGAAGACTATCCCGAGACGACGATCGCCACAGAAAATCCGATGAGAGATCAGATCGACATAGTAGGTCAAGGCGCGAGGAGAAGCGGCGGAGGTCACGAAGTAGAGATTCCGACCACGACGAGGACGACAGACGCCACCGCCGTAGGCGCAGAGACAGGTCTAGGTCACCTGGACGCCGAAGACGGTCGCGCTCCCCGCGAGATGGTAAAAGCAAACACCGACATCGATCACCGGTAGAGGATACAAAGAGAAAATCAAGACGAGATGCGAAGGAGCAGGCTGAAGATTCCGATCCCCTTGAGGATATAATTGGGCCGGCGCCACCGCCAAAGTACCGCGGGCGAGGCACAATTGGAGGGTCCTCGGGCATTGACAGGCGCTTCTCCGACAGCTACGATCCCAAGACGGATGTGCAGATGGACGATGACGATGGCGCAGGCGACAACTGGGACGATGCTGTGGAGGCGTTTAGAGACCGCCAGAAGCTGAAGCAGAACCAGGAGGAACGCATGCGGGCGGCAGGGTTTGCAGACGACCAGATTAAACGAGCCAATACGACAGAAGAAACCCTGGTGAACAGCGTGCGATGGGCAAAGGCTGGTCAGAAGAAAGAGTGGGATCAGAGAAAAGAAGACGATGATGAGCTATAGGGTAAGGGTGGTGCTATTTGGATAAAAGACGTTAATGCTGCATACTTGGATATGATTTTTCTCACGACGACAACGCATGATAGCAATTGGGTGGCTGAATTGTTTAGGATTGATGCATTGGATCGTTTGCGCGAGGTTTGGATGATGGGAGTATACATAAAGGCGTCTTGGAAATAGAAATGTTAGCATTGAGCTGGAGTGTTTATAGTCCCCACTGAGGCTTGGAGCTATTCACGTCGATACATCCAAGGTCTCAAAAATAGACCCGGTTCATGTCACAAACGCAATCCTATAGGTGGAATCTGTTTTTCTTTCCCTTTTGTTTTCATCTAATCAAAACAGAGCGAACCAGTTCCAGGTAGGCATTGCCGAGTACCGACCGTTTCTTTGGCTCAGGTGGAAGGATTCACAAACGGTGATGCACATAGAGTCTAAAGAACGCCATTGAAGAAAAAAAAAAAAACACCAGTCCAAGACTGTGTGTCTCGCAAGCTGAAAAAAAAAAGGGAAATTAGCCCCGTCGGGAACTGACGGTGGGATGGCCCAGGCTCGTCGTGTACCCCGTAGGGCTGTTTCGGGACGTCGTGCTGAAAGGTCCGTGTTGGTGATCCGACTTTCCGTGGGCGACGCGTTGCGCCTCCGTATCGGCCCGTCGTATTAAACGTAGATTTGATGAACCGAGCACCAACAGCCAACGGAAGCGGCAAAGACCGAACAACATCATGTAAGCTTTTTTGTGGTGTGTGGCGATAATGCTCCGTTCTGGACGTTTGGGAGATTAGATATCTGATTGTTTGGCTGCATTGGACAATTAATTGCACCCAATAATAGCGTCGATCCCCATGTCTCAGCGGTTGCTGAACCTGGGGAAGCGCCAGACGCTCCGAGACGAAATGTCACTGGGGCATGCTCTGCGACGAGGATGCTGCCGGGGGGAGAGAGGGGAGGGGAGGGGCGGTGGCCAGGAACAGCGGCGGCAGTGAAGAGGGCATTGAGGACAGGGGGGGGCTATTTTTACAGACAGAAAGCAAACGACTGGACCTGTCGAAACTCAAGATATGGCCCACGTCAGGGAACAGGGGGGCTCCTGTTCAGGTACGGATACGCAACACTTTGTGTGTGTATACAACCAAGGGACTGACGACGCGCGCGCACGGCTATATCGGAGCGAAGGACATGCATGCCTTGCTGAAAGACGAGAGCAGATAGGGAACTACGTTGTGGTGGCGCTATCTATCCTTGTCAATGCCAGAGTTGAGTTGACAGGTCAATTCCTGGGCCTGACCTGACTGTGAGTTGTTTTCATGCCAGGTTTGTCTGGAGACTGACTGCACCGCTTCAGTTGAGAATCTTTGGTGTCATATCATGCCTGCAAGTAAAAAAAACAACAATGTGTACACAGGCATTATTTGTCATAAATGGAACGCTAAGGTTTTTTTGTGTCTCACGAGGCTCGTAAAAATAAAGGACGCAGAAATTGAGCAATGGCTACACAATTATCACTGTACGAGGTCCAAAAACTCTTTTTTGTGATGAACCATTCGGACTCTGAAATTTGCAATACACCATCTGACTTGCTCCCTCGGCACATCTGATGCCCTCACGTGAGACACGCAGGGTGGTTCCCAGCGAGCGTGGCACTGGGCTGCATGCGGGTTTTGGCGCGGCGCGGCTTGGTGGCACTCGGTTGGCTGCTGGCACTCGGGTTTCACCCTGCTACAGCATCCGCACTTAGCGGGCATGTGCGCCGCCCCCAGGAATTTGATTTTCGATCTCGATTTAGACGGGGGATTTTGGAAGGAGAAGAAGAAAAAAATAATTAGAAATAAAGCAGCCAAGCAATAAAAAGAAGCATGGTTAATGATTGAATCGGAAATTTCTTTTGTGTTTATTCCCTTCTATTTTCTGCATCAACTGCAATCTGGGCGAAACAGAGAGGTAGCCCATGGCCATGGGGGGACGATTGTGTGTTTGAGCGTGTCTAGGCGGGCCTTGTCAGTTTGTGACGTGATCGGAACACTTGCGTACGTGGTTCAAGTCTGAAGGATACCCTTAATAGTGGAACCGCCCGTGGCCGGTGCACGCAAGCGCACGCAAGCGCCTGATAGTGACCTGCTCTCCGGCGGCAGCGTGCGATGGGGGACTAAAGCAATTAGGGTTCCTCCGAGAGGGGCCCTTTTGGTCCCTACTGTTACGGCCAGGCCAGTCCTGATCCAGCGGGCTATAATTTTTTTTTATCTTCACTGGTATCACTATCTTGACGTGCTCCACATGTGACAAACAAACAGAGCTTGGCTGAGCCTGAGACAGGTCGGGTGATGGCATGGTGGGTTTTGGGCCGCGGGGAAGGGAATTGGGGAAAGCGTGCATTCTCTCTTTTTTACCCTTCCTTCATGGGCATGGCCACATGTGTGTGTACCGAGAGTCAGAAGTTTAGTCTCCCAGGGGAGGGAGCGTCGATCGGTTACGGATTTGCATTTTGCGTTGCGGTACCTTGCATTGCTCCGAGATCAACCATCATCATGACCACGGGCTGATTAGAGGTACACGCAAGACGCTGCTCCGATTGACAGGATGCGTCGTCAGGTTTGGTTCGAGCCCCCCCCAGGCTCAGGCTCAGAGGGGCTCGCTAGCGGGTTTCCCACCCTGGCCCCAGCCCCCCAAGAGCCGGGCCCCCTCTCCATATGCTACGCCATAGTACCACTCGCACCGCCCGTATGACACTCACACTCATGACACCCCGGCGCAGGACACCCAGCGGCGCCACAGGTTTCTGTGTCGGCGCGCAGCGGCCTTTGACGGGCGCGCCCCCAGCGCTCACAGACATGTGCTCAGTGTGATGCCCACTGGCCCCGCCTTTTGGGCCTGCGCCGGCTCCGTCGTCATACCTTCCACGTCTGGTAGGTTCATGGTCTGCCCGCGTCCGGTCGCAGCGTCCCACCCGCAACACGCAACCGTACAGGTCCACGACCACTGACCACCAATGGGCCGTGGTGCGCACCCGATCCGTAACTGGGCTGAAAGTGAATTGCAACTGAGCCCATTCTCTTCTCCTTCCTTTGTTTCTGCTCCCGTCATACTTACATGCACCCATCCATCCCCGTCTACGCTCTTGTTGCCTGACAAGAGTGTATGCGCGTATTTGTGTTTATTTCTTTTTCGTTTCCTTTTTATCCAGCCTGGGTTTGTTGTTTTGTTTCCTCGCTTCTTCTCCCCCCCTCTCTCCTGCCACTACGCCGTCCTATCGAACCGGCACTCGATTTTCCCGCCCTCACCCCCGGCCGGTTCGCTGTCTCACAGCAGTGCGTTTAACAGCAGCAGCGCAGAAGAGCGCGGCGAATTGAAGCGGAGCGAAGTCAAGTGCAGTGCATAGCAAGGGCGGCGCATGATCCGCCATATCCTGACGTTGGCCTCGAGATTCGTCGTACGGCGGGCCACTGGTGCTGGGAGCTGCGAATCACCTTACCTCTCACGTCACTAAGGCCGCCGCTTGTGCACCAAGTCGCTGTACCTAAAACCTACTTCGCCTCTCCCTCTCCCGTTTGTTTCCTCTATCCTTTCGTCGCACGTCGAAAAAAAAGAGAACCTGCAACAACTCAACCGCCCATCATGCGTCCTCCCCGGATCGCCATTCTCGTCTTTTTCCTCACCGCGTCCCTCTTCCTGCTATTCCGCGCCCTCTCGTCCCCACGATCCGCCGGCTCCTCCTCCACCTACCCCGCCACATCCAGAAGCGGTCATGCAAAGTCTCAGCTCACGTCCAAGTCGGATTCGTCAAGGTCCAAAAAATCATGGCGCTTCATGTACTACAACACGCCCTTTTCTCTCTTCCCGCCAAACGCCGCCATCAGCTTGACCGACGACAACAGCACATCCTTCGCCGCCCGCCCTGCTGCTTTCGGTCCCAAGCTCGCCGCCAGAGGCCTCAGCGGCCAATTGTGGGTGGGAAATGGCTTTGCCGAGGATACTTTGGGTTCGGGCGCCGAGCTGGGCTGCGGCGATCTTCCAGGATGGGACAAGAGCACTGACAGTGCCAGTCTGAACAAGGCTCTGCGCGAAGCTATTCCCCAGGCCGCCATTCCCAGGCTCGGCGGTCCTAACCAGTCCAAGAAGCGCTCCAGCCAAAAGGGCTCGGCCGCCTCCAAGTCTCAGTCCCAGTCGTCCCAGGCCAAGTCCTCGACCGTTGGCACTCCCGTCATCCACACCGCCCACACTGATGAGATCCAGGGCAAGATTGTGCTGTTAATGCGTGGTGGGTGTGGTTTCCTCGACAAGGTCATGTGGGCGCAGCGCCGGGGTGCTATTGGCGTTATCGTGGGAGATAACCAGAAGGGTGGCCCTCTTATCCAGATGTTTGCACATGGCCCCGAGGTTGATAACATTACCATCCCCTCTGTTTTTACGGCCCGCACCACTGCTCAGATTCTGTCGTCTCTCACCCAGCCCGGCAGCTTCATCGAGGAGACTATCGACGCCGAAGGAAACCTCGTATTCAAGGTTCAGCGGGGCGCCAGGTCTGGCCAAACCAAGAAGCAGGCAAAGCCGTCCCAGTCCGGCAGCGCGGGATCGCCCTTTGCAAAGAGATCACTGGCGCGGGACGCGGCGGCCACCTTCTCCCGGTTCTTGCGCTGGTCTCGACCCGCGGCTGGCATGGCAGGCCGGCGCGGACTAGAGAAGAGACTAGCAAACAATGTCCGCAGTCCCTTTTCGGGAGAAGACAACAATGAGGGTGTTTCTGGTGCTTCCGGGGACCGAGACACCTTCATCTCCAAGGTTTTTGCTGAAACTCAAGCCGAGGAAGGTAACAATGATGCCGACAGCTTGACCAACCACGACTTGTATTCGCCTGATGAGCCCCAGGGCTCCGTCCACGAAGGACTGTGGGTGACCATTACTCCCACCAGCAGTGCCAGTCCCTTCTTTGATACGCTCCTCGTGCTAGTGATTAGCCCGCTGGTGACATTGACTGTCGTGTATTCCATGCTGATCCTCCGAGCCCGCATCCGCCGCAGGCGCTGGAGAGCACCCAAGTCCGTCGTTGAGCGCCTTCCAGTTCGCACATATCACACCGTTGCTACCACACCAACCGACACCCCGAGAACACCATCCCCTACCAGCTCGTCCCCCACTACTCCTCTGCTGCAGGATAGCCCATCCAGGTCACGCACCCGATCAAGGACGACAGGTGCACTTGAAATCGAGACCCTGCCTTCATCCAGCCCGGCCATTCCCACACCCTCATCCGGAGCTCGCAAGACGCAAAAGAACGAGAAAGGCGCAGGCGGCTTCTCTGCTGAGTGGAAGAAATACATGGGCCGACAGGTCGAGTGCGTCGTGTGCCTGGAAGAGTATGTTGATGGTGTAAGCCAAGTGATGAGCTTGCCATGTGGACACGAGTTCCACGTCGAGTGCATGTAAGTGATTTCTCGCCTTGCCGTAATTTCCTTGACTAATCAAGACCCTAGCACACCCTGGCTTGTTACCCGCCGACGAACTTGCCCCATTTGTAAGGGCGATGTTGTTCGATCCCTCGCTCATGGCTCCTCATCCGAACCCCACTATGAACCCTACCGAGATGACAGCGACGACGATGAGCCCATTGCTGAAGGCTCCGGTGCCCGCTCCGACGAGCGAGAGGAAGATCTAGAGCAAGGCATTTTACCCGCTGAACAGCGGACTTCACGAGGATGGACGCGACCCGATGGTTGGTTGAACATGTTTTCGAGCAGCTTCGGTGGCGCGCGATCACGATCCCCCGAGGACCGCGACCGATAGGATGCGGTAATGCAGGCCCTATGGGGCTAATTCATTTTCTTTTGTTTATTTGGGAGTTTAATCATGGCGCATTTGAGGCATGACAGGCGGATCTCATCACACACACACACACACACACACACACACATGACGACAGACAGCGTATTAGGGTTGGGCAAAACAGCGCTCAATCTAGAGGCCGATTTCCTTACAAGCCAATGAGGCTTTTTCATTTTCAGTTGACGCCAAAACACAATTGGCCAGAGCGGATTTAGATTATTGGTTGAAGGGCGTATGGGAGACTATTGAGATATACCCAAGTGGTTGCCGCAAAATGCGGTATGGAATACAAAGATTCATGACACCCACCATTGAAGCCATGTTATCACATGCCTCCAAGTGTTTGTACCCCGTGATTACTCTCAGAGAGTCAGACCCGAAATGTCATAACCGCACCTAATTCTGATCCTCCCAACCGGCGGAGAGCTTCCTGAGGGATGACTTGGTCGAGCGGTAAACAATTTTAACCGCAAGGCTGGGCCACCCAAGTCATCGCTTAGGGATCGATGCTCGCACATACTACCGACCGCAAGGCTGCACCCACGTACCATATACTAGCACGTGACGGCCGAGGGTGGAGAGTAGTGACAGTAGTATTCGCGGCGAGCGCTTATAAGGTAGTCAATATTGGTGAATTACCTTGTACTATGGCATATTGGACTTGGTAATATGTGAACAGATATTTAAAAACATGAGATGCTTGAGAATAGTTAGTTGACGAAATCCTCGATATTGCCAAAATCACTTTAGTCGTTGATAGTGCACCTCGCTTAGGATGAGATGCTGTCATCATCAGCGACCACGTGCGGTACTTCCTGGCGAAAATGGCCATTGGATAGGTGCCTGAGCAGGCACAAATACTGAAACGACGTTCCTTACGAAAGTGGATGGGACGGTAAGGGCACGTGATGTTTACATACGACAGCGCAAGATCATAATTCATTTTCAAACTTCATTGCACATCACCTTCTCCCACATGCCTTTATTGACTCCCAGGCCCAATATGATTACACCCCTCGGGGACGCGCCGGTGACGCTGTTCAACCCTCCTCAACTTGCCAAACATTGATTGAGCACTAGCTGATGGCACACGTACTGGTGCCGCAGCCCTGTGGCGCTCAAATCACAATGCACAAAGCTAACCCACGACGAGACAAGGAAAAATAAGAAAACTTTTGGAAGCAGATTGGGCCGCACTGCAACAAGAAGCATCATAATCGTTCACGGCCACGGTAACTGGATGGTATTCCGCAGCATCCACGGCAGCAAAGACGTCCTCGACCAGACCAAAAGCCACCGCAGCATGGCAAAGACTTTGAAACATCCAAGCATGGTGTCCGTCTGGCCGACGGTTAAAGCCTCAACGATGTGGATCTCATCGCCCCGGTCTCGGGCAAACAAAACTGTCCACTCGCTGCCACGCACCAGCACCAGCGGCAGCGTCACCCCTAGGACGTCATGATGGCTGGAGCCGGGGGCGCAGAGATCTTGCAACTTCTTCATCTGGGCGGCTGCCCACAGTCCTAACCTTGTCTTGACCTCGTCATCTGTCTCGTAATGCTCCTTGCATGCAATGCTGATCGTAATGGGCTGGTAGCGGAGACTCCTCGCAGCCCAGGATGTGTGGTTGATGGAGATGTGCCGACCCAGGTTGTCCAGGCGGTTGCGGACCGGCTGATCCTGATGGCGCGGGAACCCGGGGTACGGCACCTCCAAGGCGATGCAAAAGTCGGCCATTTTGTTGGAGGCGCTCGTGTGCTCCGGGCGATAGCGCCTATCGATCCTCACATCTGTGGTACGACGCAGGGCGGCGAGCGGCGAGTGCCAAACGGCGATGACTGTGACGAGCACGGCAGCATGGACGTCATTCCAAGTCGGTCGGGGGTTGTTTAGCTCGTCCAGGGTGGCCAGGCAAACGAAGCTGGCCGATCCCCAGTCCATGTCTGATTTTGGGTCTAGGTTCGCTCTACCAGGGGGCCAATCACTGGGCAGGTAGGTAGCGTCTGGTGCGAGCGAAAAGCCAGCCCTCTGCTCGTACCTCGCTCGCGCTTCTGCAGGGATGACCTTGACGCCGGCTTGGGTTTCGCGCAGGCGGGCGAGCAGGTCCAGGACATCGGGAGGGACGTCCTCATCGTTTTCAAGCCCGACGTGTCGCACGCGCTTCAACTCGCGTCGCGGCGTGTGGAAATCATCATGGTCGCTCTCGCCGCTCTGGGAGGGCGACGGTGGTGGTGTAAGGACCCCGCACTGCCGGTCGAACCTCGCGGTTGATGGCACTTGGGCTCCAGCTGGGGTACCGCCCGCGCTCATTGTTGTCGCCTTTCAGCTGCTGGGGGTAACGTTGTTGAGATGAACAACCACCCCGTCAACTCGATTGCAATCAACCCCGCACTTATGTGTTTCATGCGTGCATATGTAAGCCGCCACCCGAAAACGCGGCCAGAAGACGAGTCAGGATGATTGGCCAAGAATGGAGAGAAACATTCCAACTGCAATCACATATTTGAGAAACATGTCGCTGTATTCTGACTTTAATCCCTAGTTTCACAGATCCACCCGTAGTGGGGTGGCTCTTGTACGTTTCCGGCGGATCTAGGCATAAGATGATCCCACGTCATTATCCAATCGAGTAAGAGGGTATTTTTTTTTAAACTATTCTAACTTTTTGTATATATATATCCGTATTTAGATGTATCCCTTGAGCACAGCAGCCTCGGCATTCAATATCGAGGAACCCGCCGCTCCAATAACGGCTAACCGGTGTTAGTCGGCAATCTGATTCTGGAATCTGATGGGGAAAACTTACTGTTGTGGCTGAGAGCAACGAACTTGAGATCGAAGATGCCGCTCTCATCCTCGCGAACGCGGCCAACGCTAACGGTGTAGCCACGGCTCAGCTCACGGTCAAGACGGGGCTGGGGTCGGTCGGCCTCGTCAAAGACCTTGATGGCGGGCGTGGGGGCTGAGGGGCAGCCCAGAGTCTGGGCCTCTGAGCTGTAGGCGCGGAGGGCCTCCTTGACCTGCTCGGCCGAGGGGGCGGGCTGGCGCTCGAACTTGAGACTAACGCAAGCCGTGTGGCCGTCCATGACGGGAACACGGTTGCAGGCGGCGGAAACGCGGAGGGACTCCTGCTCGACAAATGCGGTCTTGGAGTCGTTGATGCTGCCGAGAATCTTGCGGGCCTCGGTCTCGAGCTTGTCCTCCTCGCCCTGGATGAAGGGGACAACGTTGTCAATGATGTCCATGCTCGACACACCGGGGTAGCCGGCGCCGGAGACGGCCTGCATGGTGACGATGCTGACGGTGGAGATGGGGCCAAAGGCGGCCTGGAGGGCGGCAAAGGGGATAACGAGGCCAATGACGGCGCAGTTGGAGTTGCACACGAGGAAGCCCTTCTTGAGGCCGCGCTGGGCCTGCTGGTGGGGGATGAGGTCGAGATGGGGGAGGTTCACGGTAGGGACGACGAGGGGCACGAGGGGATCGCGGCGGTAGTTCTTGGCGTTGGAGAAGATGGGGATCTCGGCCTGAGTAAAGGCGAGCTCTGTTCGATTGGTGTTAGCATGACTGGGACGCACCGTCGTTGTGCTATTGCTTCAGCAGGGGGAAGCCATACCGATTTCGCCAGCAACGTCAGAGTCGAGGCCGCTGAAGACGACGTCGCAGTCCTTGAACTCCTCAGCCTTGCACTCCCTCACGACCATCTCGGCAACGTCGCCCATTGGCGAGGCCTGCTTCCAGCGGACGGCATCCTTGTACTTCTTTCCGGCGGAACGAGACGAGGCACCAATGGCGTGGAGCTTGAGGAAGGGGTGCTGGGCGAGGAGGAGGATGAATCGCTGGCCGACGGAGCCCGTGGCACCGAGGACACCTGAAGCGAAGGTGAGTTAGCTGGAGCATCAACCAATGGCTGTGTGGAGAGAGGCGGGTGCGAGCGGGCGTGTTTGGGTCATGGTTGAGCGGTCCCTTGAACCCATGATGGAGGGGTAAATTGGCGCCTGGACGCGAAGAGGGGCAACATACCGCACTTCTTGGTGGGGAATTCAGGCATGATGTCGATGAGCGGCTCTCGAAATTGAGTCAATGGGATCGTCCAAGGGTGTCAGCGGCGACGGAGGGTGCAGCAGATTTAAAGGAGACGAGTGGTGATTTTTTAAGCCTCGAGTCGACTCATCAACTCCCTCGCCAACCCCGCCATGCCATACAAAAAAAAAACGGTCCCCCGCCATCGGAGGCCATCGGCAGTGGACGGACCCACATGGGTGCGCTTTTCGCTATCCACCCTGCGTAATAATAGCACGACTATTTCCAATCCTCTTTAGAGTCATGATGCTGGGAATTCAATCTGTGTTGTGTGTGTATGTGTAATATGCTAAACAAATCCCTGCGTCACATGTCAGGGCCAAAAAAAAAGTTCTAGCCAGAACACCCGAAAGACGCTTAATCTGACAAAAAATGATGCTCCCAATCAATGCAGTGCCGTAACACGATGTCCGTCTACCTATACAGCGTAGCAGCCAACCCAATCATCCCAGCCCTCTGGTATCGAATGCTGACTGTGCATCACGCGGCCCACGACACGTGCATTCGACACCCCTCGGCAAAACCCATGTCCAAACGCCTAACCCATGCAGCATGATTCACATTTCCAGGGCCACAATACGTCGCGTGGCCCTTCTGAGACAAACCTTCCAAGACTTGGAGTGATTAAGATTCGATGGTGTTGCTTCGCGTGTTCTTCGAGTACAGGCGGAACTGGACGAAAATGATGCAGTCCTCGACAATCGTTCCGAGAGATCCCATGAACCAGGGGAGCGCGTTGAGCAAGTACGTCTTGTCCTGCGAGTACGAGAAGAGGCTCATGCCGTACATCATGTTGCCCGTCAGAGAGAGCATGAAGAAGAGCAAAGCGAGACCCTCGCACGACTTTTGGCGGTAGTTCTTGAGGATCTGGGGGATTCGGGCGCTGCAACCGGTTAGCCTTGTCTCACAATTTCCCGAACCATCCCACACATACCACAGGTAGCAAGCAGCGCTCATATAGCCCAGGACAAGACCGACAATCTCCGTGGCGCTCTTGGTCGCGTGAGCATCGTCGGATGGGCTTGGCTGGGCGCCGTCCCATGCGCCGGCCTTGTACGAGATGAACCAGCCGGTGAATCCAACGCAGTACACGCCCAGCAGGCTCAGGGCGTTGAAGACCCAGGTGCTTCCGCCTGCGGCATCGTTCTCGCCCTCGGAAATCTTTCGGGCCTGCGATCCGGATCCCGAGAGGAGCGGCGACTCCTCCGAAGCGTCGGTGGGCTGTTGGGCTTGCGCGGCGGCTGCTCGGCGGGCGTTGAGCCTGTTGTAGTAGAGGCACTGGCTGATGAGGATGATGTCGGAGCAGCAAAAGTAGCTGGCCAGGGCAATGGCTGTCGGAGCGAGGTGGGTGAATAACGCTCCTGCAATGCTGTTAGCGAACCGTGTCGGCTGGCAAATGGCGGAACGCCGCTAAGAAAGGCAAAAAATTGTTGTCAAAATTTTGCTTCTGGAAAGGCGGGAGAACCGATGGCCCGTGGCGTGGGAGAGGTCGGCGACCGGACAGCACCAAATCCTGCACAAGATGCGACTCAAGAATGCGATCAACGGGGAAATGAAAATTGGTACGAACCCATCAGATTTGTCAAATCACCGAAAAGCCAAATTATTAGGAACACCATGCTCAGGCCGTCGGCGCTCTGAGTCCGGTAGTTGGTGAGCAACTGCGGAAGCTGTTGATAAGGAGGTCAGCAGAGTTTCCCGAGATATGCAGGCCGCGGAAGAAAGAAAAAAACAGGCTTGAGAGGGAAAACGCACCAGAAGGCACATCCAGGCAGTCAAACTGATGCTGCCAAAGACACCCGATAAGGCCTCCCGGATGGGGAGAGCCTCGGTCACGGCGTCGGCCAGGGTTGCGGCCATGGGGAAGGGCATTGTGACTCGACGCGCCTGTTGTTGCGAGAACTGGGACAAACAGAGAGTTGCGAGGAGCGCACAGCCAGGGGACAAGAACAGGAGGATAAAGGCTCGACGGTGGGATGGCGGAACAGAGTTGGCGAGCGCACGCGACCAGGAGGCAAAGCCGTGATAAAAGGGAGAGCAGACGGAGGAGACAACTTAAACTCGACTCGAGCGGACCGTTATCGGATAAGGCGAGCGACAATGAGTCGGCGCCTTATCAGACCCCTCCGCTTGCATCGATCCCTCTCTCTCCCTCTCGCGCGGGACAGGACTTGGTCATGGCTTGAGTGAGCCGTGGTGGATACCCTGTTTAGCGGCCTATCGGTCCTTGCTCAGTGGTTGCGGCGGCGGCGAGACGTCTCGAATTGGAGCTGCCTGTATTGGCCAGCGCTTATCGGGCGGTGCAGGCGGCGCTGGGGAGGCGCTGGGGGGGACCGGGTGACGCACTGTGACGCACAAGGCCGGCCGGAGCGGGATCGTGTGAGCTAAAAACCGGGGTCTGCTCGTTCCCAATTGCTAAGTCGGGCATGGCGACCCTTGCGCTGCGAGCCCTCAGTGGACGTCGCGTGGGGAGCGTGAGAGGGCAGTAAGACGCGCAGCCTACACATACACGGGGCCACGAGGTGTCGTTGAGCCATCTCTCGGGCTCGTGGAGGGCCCGTCATGAGCCCGTCCAGGAGGGTCCCATGCTTGGCTGCGACCATAAACAGGCACGTCTGGTACCCCAGAATACTACTGTATCCCTCGGGACTGCCTCGCATGAGATAGTAGCGTCGTACAGTAGCGGCAGATCAGAATCAGAATCAGAGATAAGCCGCTGCGGCTTGTCTGTAGTTGCTGTTGTTGTACCCGGTAATCTGTACACAGTACACATCAGTATACACCAGTACTGGCCCAACAAGACAGTCAATCGCCCGACCGACAGCCCGCTTAGCCTTGGCTTTTCCCCCCCCATTTTGCACCCGAGGTGATGGAGGAGCATTTCAGCCTTTTTATTGACTCAGCCGCTTGTCTCGCCGTCCCCGACCTCCTCCTCCTCTCCGCTCCCTTGATCTCCGCTCTCTCCCGATAACGCACTCTCCCCCGCAGATGGCTGCGTAGATCCGTCAATAGTGTCAAAACTGGAGATTGGCGGCGTCGCCTCTTCTCCATGCTCCCCCCCCCCCCCCCCCCCCCCCCCCCTCCCCCCCCCCCCCCCCCCCCCCCCCCCCCCCATGCTCTCTTTACCTGGGGTATGGAAGAAAGAGCTGGGTATTCCTGTTTGGGAACGCTGAGACCAAACTACCGCTCAATAGCACATTTACGTGCAGCATCTAGCCAGCCTCCAGCCAGCCATGGCACGACGTTGGCTCAAACCGGCGACTCACAGTACCGCCGCCGTTCATCGTGGGCAGCCAGCCCCAGCACCAGTCAGAGGCACACGGGCTTCACGTGGGGCCTTGCATGTGCTGACGGCCGTGCTGATTTGCTCGCCGCGGGAAGCGGACCCTCCCCAGCCTGGCACCCCCAGTTGCCCTCGTTCCAATGGTTTCACGGACCCTGGTTCCTCCAGCAACTTTTGGCTCCAGACTATTGGTGAGGCGGCTTGATGCTACGCCTGGTTCCAGGCCAACCCCAGCTGTCCAACGCAGCCTTGCAGTGCCTCAGACATAAACAGTTCTAGATTGACGTCGCCCGAGCATATATAAGCTCACCGTAGCATCACCCCCGACGAAAGCTTTGTAGCTTTCGCCCCATCTCCCCCCCATCTCTGTTCCACCGCATTCCACATCATGAAGTTCACCTCCACCAGCGCCCTGGCCATGAGCGCCATTGGCCTCCCCGGCGCCGCCGCCTGGGGCTGTACGTAATTCCTGCGTCGGAGCTCCAAAGCTTCGAAGCTTCCCTGCAAAACCAGCTGCTAATGACGTCGCTCAGGGTTCGGCCACAGCACAACGGCCTTTGTCGCGAGCCACTTCGTCTCCAACACGACCGAAGCCTTCTTCAAGGAGCTCCTCAACAACCAGGACGCCGACTACCTGGCCAAGGTTGCGCCCTGGGCCGACAGCATCCGATACACCGACTGGGGCCGCTGGAGCAAGAACCTCCACTTCATCGATGCCCACGATGCGCCGCCCGGCGAGTGCAGCGTCAACTACGACCGCGACTGCAAGGGCGGCTGCGTCATCAGCGCTCTAGCCAACTACACCCAGCGATCGCTCGACCACGACCTGCCCCTCGAGGAGCGCAACATGGCTGCCAAGTTCGTCGTCCACTTCATCGGCGACTTGCACCAGCCTCTCCACAACGAGAACACTGCCCTGGGCGGCAACAGGATCTACGTCCACTTTGACTCCCACCGCTTCAACCTCCACCACGTGTGGGACTCGTCCATTGTCGACAAGCTGCTCGACAGCCTGCCCGGCATGCCTCACGCTCCTAATGCCAGGACCGTCGAGTGGTCGTCCCGCCTGGCCGAGGCCATCAAGGACGGCGAGTACAAGGACGAGAGGGAGTCGTGGTTGAAGGACCTCGACTTCAACGACCCCACCAGCACCGCCCTGGCCTGGTCGGGCGAGACGAACAAGCTCGTCTGCCAATATGGTAAGTTGCAAAGCTGTGCACTGCAGTTGAGGAAATGTTCGCATCGGCTAACACACTATTCCAGTCTTCCCCGAAGGTCCACACGCCATCCAGGGCCAGGAGCTCGGAGGCAGCTACTACGAGGCGGCGGCCCCCGTGGTGCAGAAGCAGATTGCCCGGGCTGGCTACAGAATGGCGGCCTACCTTGACAAGATTGTCGAGGCCTACCACGCCTCCAACAAGATCTCTGAGGAGCTGTAAGAAATGTGTAAAACGAAATAGACTAGCATAGCATGACTGGACGCATATGAATATGATATGAGCATTGCATCATGATGAGACTCCATGATAAGATCCATGATGAGCCAGCTGGTCCGCGGGCCAATCCGAACAAGGCTAGTCAGAATGAGGCTAGCGAGACAAGCCTGCCACAGTGGAGCTGCAGCGACAAGGATGACGAGCACGCTTCCGAGGTGCCATGATGAATATAAGCCAACATACAACTTCCATGACTGCAACACCTCTACATCAACGCATTTGATTTACTTAAAGGCCACTCTGCTGGATGAGCCTTTCCCTCTCCGTCCCCACATGGCCTCAGGAAATCACCCCCTCACTCAACAAATACTCGGGCTGGTGTAACGGTAACACGGTGTGTGGCACACAGGGTTGCCTGTGCCCTTCGGGGGACGCAGAATCAGGTTCGACTCCTGGGCTCGGGGCTTTCTTTATTTTTGTGCTGAAAAGTTATTTTTGTTGGAACCTCTTTGGCTCTTCCAGCGCGAACACACTCGGTGGGAAACCAAGGGAGGGGGGCGAGGTGGATGATGAGCTGAGGAAGCAGTGCCCATTGATTTCGCGTTGAATAAAGGCGGTACGTAAAATTGTGACATTGCATCTGTGTAATGTGTGGTGAAACTGACTAGGACGTAGGACAAATGCTGTGTTACCCAAATGTTTGGGGGGGGGCGATTCAGCTCGTCAAGGTCATGGTCCCTCACGGCGACGATGAACACGAGATCAAGAGTGATGATCAAGAAAGTTGTATGGGTTGTGATTCATTACATTGTTTTACGTGCTATAATCATGTACTTGTTCTGGCAGAAGGCGACATACCGTTTTTTGTTCCAACCCTTTGTCATTGTTTGTGTTACCATATTGTAAAAAAACTTTTATCCTGACGCATACATGCAGATTTTCGGAGCATTTTATTTCCTGGCACCCGCTTGTGACACGGCCATGTGTCTCCAAAAGGTCGCACAGGCTGGGGCCACGGAGTCGTTACTGGTGGAAAGGGATTCGGAGTCGAGCGTCCGGGGGCGCACAAAGGATTCACCCAACCGTCCACGTCAGTTCACTGAACACCAGCAGGAGAAGCCTCCTCAGCTGAACTGCACGTACCCGCCCGCACGCTGCGTCGTTGGCTATAAAGACGGGAGCCCATTCTCGTATTTCCAGCCCTCCGTTTCCTTCTCTCTCTCTCCAGCAACCTGCTCTTTGGACGCATTTTTTGCTTCCTCTAGTCAGCTATCTTCTCTCTATTCTTCCTCATTGCAAGACGACATTGTTGTAAGTCAAGTATGCAATTGCTGGGAATTCCCAAGAGGCTAACTTGGCGGCAAGACTGCTCTAAGATATCCCCAAGCATCAACGCCGACATGAGTGATTCAGTCGTGAGCCTGCCGTGGAGCGACCCGCAAGACCGGAGTTTGACGCCTGGCCGGGCGACCAAGACCGAGATTGTTATAACTCGAAGAGAGGCTCTCGAGGCATCGGGAGACTTGTTCCAGAAACTCGGACGCTGTAGGCAGTTCAACCAGGGAGACCTGCGAGGGGCCATGAAGGCGTGGCTCACGGAAGAAAGAATCATGGTGATGCCGGACGAAATTAAGGATCGCATTTACACATGGTGCAGCACCTACGATACTAGATGGCTCACCTTCATCACCTCATCGACAGAAGACTTGACGCAGTACAAGTACGTTCTCGAAGACTGCGTGACCGGCACCATGAAGGACCAGGGGAGGCAGATCCGAGTTGCCGCCCAAGCGACAAAGGAATCCCATACACGACGGGCTCTCTTGACCATTGCGAAGCAGTTCGATAACACTCCACAATCTGTTTGCACCTCTGGCAACGACTGCAGGGAACAAGTGCAGTGTATGCTCGAGGAGATGAGGATGTCTCGGGTCCACGACCAGGAACTCGTGGCCTCCATGCACGCAGCTCTCAAAAGGAACCGAGAGCTCACCTCGTCAATGGAGAGCATGATTGAGGACATGTGGGAGGCCCAGGCCCAGCAGCAAGATCTCACCATGTCCCTGGAGGAGTCGAAGGATTGCTACGCCATGTTAAACCAGTCCTTGAAGGACACCGCCAAGCAGCTGAAGAGTGGCAAGGAACATGCCCAGGCGGGGAGGAAGAGGGCTCGAGTCGAAGATGCCGCTGCTTCTGGAGCTGACAACGCTTCTGGTCCTCGGTCCAGCAATGCTCCCCGAACCGACAACAACGCTGCGGCTCCCCAACTCGACAACACTTTTGTTTCGCGGACCCACCCCTCAGCGAGCGTGGAGCAGATGATGGACATGGGGCAGATAGCCTCCAGGGCCCAGGACGGATTCCCGCTGCAGGCATTCTTGAGGCTGGCCAGAACCATCATGTCCGAGGAACAGCTGAGACAGTTCACTTCTGAGCACCGCGCGCGGCTTTATCCTGAGAGTGGGATTGGAGGGGTTGTGGCACCCGAGCATCTATCCGTGGACTCGCGTTCTTCGTCGGAATCTAGTGATGAGATCCAGGATTTCGTTCTGAAGAATGCTCGCTGGTGAGGGATGTATGGAGATGGTGTTGCAATGAGTTAGAGTGAAGGGCCGCCGAAGGATCTAGGCTTGGGCAGGCTCTTGCACGTAGCTGGGTCAATACAAGACATAGACTCTAGGACAAATACATCATCTGCAGAATCTCCAAGTTTTTGATATGGCCACCAGTCAAACCGGATGCGTTCAAATTAACATGTTTCCCGGAGCGGGATGTCATTTGCTTGCTGCTGTCCGGACCATGATCACCCACAAGCATACCTCGCCTTGCGGCTATGCTACTATTGGAAGCTATTATGGGATCTATATCGCCGAGATAGACCCGGTCACCTGTTTTACCTGCTGTCGTAACAAACTTGGTTGAGAGTGTACAGGACCCTTCAGCCGACAGCTGCGCGAAGTCTGTGGCGCCTGGTCAAACGGACGCTGGAAGCCCATTCAATTCTACCGGGCTCCCTCAAACGCTTTGCCTGAGTGAATCGGCGCTTGGTTCTTCCGCACAGCCGTCGCCATCTGGCGACCTGGCTGAAAAGTTCTGGCGTTCATACTCCCGCTTTTCTCTCCCTTCAACTTCACCCGCCTTTGCACGTCTCACCGCAAAAGCCTTCAGAAGCAGCAAAAGAAGCGACCTTGATGGACTTCTTCGCAATTCTCGAGGATCCTTAAAAATGTACAGGTAGCTTGACGAACTTGCGCGTGGAGCTCCTCAAGCAGCGGCATCGCCTTTGTTTACAGAACCAACATCTCCGCTCCAGCCAAGAGTGGACCAAAGTCAGGTGGGTCGAATCGAAAGATACTCTCTACACTGGTGGTTTGCATCGATACTTACTTCATGAATCTGCAGGACCGATGGGCTCGGCGTCGAATCGAAAGCGAAAGTCTGCTACCTGACGGCGAAGTTCTTTTGGACGGAGTGTGTTTCCCTCACTCAGAGGACGGTTTCGAGCCTTTCAAGGCTCTGGCCTCGAACTTGCGGTATCTTTTGATGTTCGCGGTGGCTGAAGGTGTCCCTCGGTCAACCGAGGATGACTCAATTAGCTACCAAGCGTTATCGCAGTATCTGCTGCGTATGCTGTTCTGGGTGAACAGAAAGTATACTGAGCGTCAGATCGGCCCCCCCTGATACAGCCATTTGAACCCAAGCTGACCGAGATGCTTCGTTTCCTGTATCAGGAATTCGACATCCGAGCACGTCGAAGCCGGTCAAGAACCAGACCCATGTGACCAACTGGGAGATCGTGCAGATGATGGATTTCGATCTGAAATCCACATCTTTCATCGAGCTCGCCGAGTGCCACCACCTAGCATGGGTATTGGGCAGATTAACAACCCTACTCACCAATTTACTCGAACTTCCTCTCAAGGCCCTTCCTTCCAGGAAACAGCCCTTTTTGGTTTGGAAGGACCTTGAGTTGGAGAGAACCGGAGAGCTGGGTAAGTTTAATATGAGGGTTACGATCAGGAACCTGAAGACGAATTCTCTGGACCCAGAGAAAGGAGCCGGAGGGGAAGGAACCGAAGGGAAAGGAGCCAAAAGGAAACCAGGCATGTTGCCGCGCGTTCTACATGTTCGAACACAGGGATGTGCTGTATATGTCAAGGTCCAGAAAAAAGACAAGAAACTTTTTGCTGGTGTACAAAAGATGGTACCGGGAGCCCCGAAGGGAAATTTGATGGGCGTGGAAGACATGCAAGGCCATGTCTACCAAATTTGGGTTCTAGAACGGAAACAAGTCATCCGTTCGAGAAACACCAGATTTCATGAATTCTACAGAGAAGAATCTGAGAGCTCAAAAGCTACAGAGATCGAATACAAGACTTTGGGAAGGCGTGCTCTTGCCGCATCAGCGCCTTTCCTTGACATTTCGACCGGCAAGCTGACAACCAACTTGGCGGCACTTATTCTTAACAACAGCCCATCACGCTCGTCGCACCATAGAGGCCCTTGAACGACTCTTCTGTGCCTCGCTTACTATGAGGCAGCGTACGATGGTTTCGAACCTACCCGATACTCCTACGCTGTCTGCTTTGAAGTCCCCGAAAGATGTTGCCATTGTCACCTACCTAGCTAGGTTGGTGACAATGAACTGGACTTGGATATGAACAAAGGCGGTCGAGGTATGTGACCAACTGGCCCATTTGCTCTCTGCATTCCTAACCTGTCCAGAAAACAGTCAAAGCATCTGAGATAGTGGCAATCTTGGTATTGCAAGACAGCATTGGCAACCCAACAAAGGATAATAACCCGAATCGACCCAAGCGCGAGATTAAGCTGTCTACTTCTGCTCCTACTCCATTTTCTGGGACGTCTGTTTGATTGGCATTAGGAGATCAGAGGAGAGGATATTAGCTTTTTAGAGTGATTGGAAGGACTGGAAGGAGTAGAAATAAACCGGGCTCATTTTTAATATTGTTTCGTCGAGATTCTTGGGTGAAAATAATACTCTGGTTGCTTCAACTGGCATAGGAAGTAGCTGTGACATTCTTGAGATGGGCTCTATTATACCAAGTCGTATCCGAGGTGCGCAAAGTGGTTTCATTTATTTGATAGACGGATTGAGGTCTGGCTAGTGATTGGCTGTGAATTACGCAGTCGGGATCTCGTCCCCCGAGAACGACTGCGCTCGCTCCCGCGTCCTCTCCAGACGATGGCGATGTACCTGAACCAATTCGGCCCTGTAAAAGTGAGTAGTGTGTTGCTGAACAAGGTGTTTCACAGTTTGTACGGTGATTTCCAGAACAATTTGCGAAAACGAATCATGCAATTATGAAGAACTACTTTCTAACGTACAATGCCATACATGGCAGGCCCATCCTAGACGCGGCGCGCTGCAACACGCGCACTTCTTCGAAGAGGTTTCTGTTTTTTAGATCCTTGCTCCTCCAAAGGCTCGTCAGAGGCGAGCTTCCTCTTTGCCCCTTTGACTTGAGTAGGCTTAGGCTTAGGCTGAGGTTCAGGTTCAGGCTCAGGCTCAGGCTCAGGCTCAGGCTCAGGTTTAGGTTCAGGCTTAGGCTCAGGTTCAGGTTCGGACTTAGGCTCAGGCCCAATCATATGAAGCTGGTCCAGGATCCATTCCGCGAGTCCCCGGCGACGATTAGCCTCTCTTCTCGCGATTTCATAACCAGAGCTTCCCTGAATGAAGGCTATAATGCGATCGCATCGGTCTCGTAATTCTTGTAGCCGCTGCTTTGCAGAAATCAACTTCTCAGAGCTCGCTCTCAACATTGATTCCCGATCTTCCGTGGGAATCTGAAAGCGCTGTGGATCCTCTTGGGTGAGCGCGTAAGTCTTCTTCGCTTCGGACTCGGCCCTCTCTACAGCCTTCACAGCCTCCTTCTCTTCGGCAATATGGCTCATGCTTGACTCCATGCTGCGTATAGATTCCATGGTTTCGTGTCGCATCACTGCCTTTGAGTCCACCAGCTCCTGCCACGACTTGTCAAGACCTGGCTCTAGGCGGTACACATCATTGGCGTGCTTCTCTTTCCACCAGTACTGGTAGTTGAGGTATTCGATCCATGTTGTGAACTGATCTTGCTTCTTGGGATCTGGATCGAGCTGAAAGGATTCGTGAAAGTCATGCCATTCTAAACGGCGCTTTACCGCATCCGCGTAGTCAGGAAACCCGCCGCAACCGTGTTCTCTGCAGTGGAGGCGTTGTTGTTCGCGGGAATCTTGGATCAGATCCCAATCCGACTTGAGGCATGACGGATCAGCTTCAATCTTGGCCAGGAACTCTTCTCCTGGCTCCTTCAACCAGTTTCGTTTTATCAAGTCCTTCCGTTTCTCAACATACGCAGGGAAACCACCATCATCATCGTCAAGGCCGCGGTTATCGTTTTGCCAGTTGCGGAAATCTTCCCAATCTTTCAATTGTCTCGTAAATATACGATCAGGTAACTCGTTATCAGGAAGTTCCTGCCAGGGCTGGAGTAAGTGACAATAATCGCCTGGATTTTCATAGACATCCTTGATGATGTCAATGTGGTATGCTGGGCGACCGCCACTGTTGACCAGATTATGGTAGGATTGTCTTTCGAAGTTTGTCCTCAAAGCCATGATATCAACCGGCGGAGTAGAACGCTCTGGTAGCTTGGTAGTTGGTGAGTCAGATCTTGGCAAAACGGCGTCGTCTGATGTTATTTGACGGAGGCGGGCATCGAGATCATCTAGATCGATTGGACGAGAATAAGTCGTGGGACTCTGGGCGAGATCTCGTTCTTGGGTCCTGTATTGTCGTCAGCGATGAAGGAAAGAGAGGTATAAGTCTGAGTGGGTTGAAGAATGCTCACTTTATTCTCTCAGCGAGGCGATCTCGTTCGTTCTTGGACAAGTTATGCCACCCGTCTATGGGCAGCTCATATCCGCCATCGGGGCGGCGATGTTTCTCTAAGAACTGACGGATCTCAGCATCACTCATAGCAGCAATCCTATCCACAGGCAAAGCCTCTGTGGTTGTATCTTTGGAGGCCATGTTCGCATGGGTTGAAGTGAAGCAATGAGGTGAGCCGTAGGGGAAGATGTTGAAGACGAGGGTCAGAGATCAACAGGGTTTTGACACAGAGCTGGATCTATGCAAGAACCTCAGGCAGCAAAGTTGGCCGTGAAAGAAGGAAGGAACACAGGTGGTGTGACCAGTCTGAATTTTAGTTCATCACTGTAAGGGAGTGCCCATTCTCAGAGAGCCACGGTCCGGAGGATTTACTTTCAAATATAATTAAGGGCAATGCCTAAATAAAACGATTAGATTTATTGTATTTAAAAAGAGTTAAAGAATGTTGATTAGCTTGATTTCTTGCCCTTTGTCCAAGATTAAATCGGTGCAATAGCGGCTGTGAATCGATGTGGGCTGTACCGAGAATAAATGAAATGACCTTCAGCTTTGATGCGCAGCCGCCCAGTTTGTGAAACGCACACAACCAAAAGCCAACACCATTTCCCCATAATCCACCTCTATAAATCAGTGCATACCCAATGTGCCCTGTTACCCAAGCCCGGCAGCTAAGGAACTCTTGTCACCGTCCCAACCAAACAGTCAGCAGGGGTAGGCGTTCAGCATCTCCTCTGCACCAGTACACATGATGTGTAGGCTAACTCCTCTTCTTCCAGCTATTAGATCATCCTCTCCCCCAACCTTAGCGTCAAACGAGAATTCGAAATGAACATAGAAAACGACATCATTGCCCATCTGTACCCGCACCACGATCATCAAGGGTATGCATCAGAAGCAATCAGGAAAAGTTCGCGTTACCTGCCCCCGCGGGTTCAGCCCGGTGAGGATCAAGGTCGTCGACAGCGAGAGACGACTGCACCGCTCGAAAACCCATCTTTTTCGACCCTGGGAAAGCTTCCAAGCCTCCAGCTCAGGTTCAGTGATATCCCACGAACTAACCGGGGACTTATCTTCGGGTCCAATCCGAACTGTGATGTCATTTTGACTGCTCCATGCATCTCCAAATGCCATTTCAGCTTAACCTTTGACGACAATGGATATCTCATTGTCAAAGACTGGGGCTCGCTCGTAGGCACTCAAGTCACTTATGATGGAAAGGGACAGGGTACGCGGAGCGGATTCCAGTGGATCGTCGGCGGACACCCTATACTCCGGAAGTGGACAACCATTGTCATAGATGTGTATGATGCAATCTCTTTCCAAATTGTCGTTCCATTCCGCAATATAACGTCTCCCGCGTATATCGCCAGCGTCAAACGATTCCGCGAGAGCACGGTAAATGCCGAGAGCCTTTTTAGCAATCTTGGTCTGTCGAATCCTGAAACCCGGCGGGCCACAGAGACCCAAACACTAGGTAACGGAGAGATAGAGCTAAGACGTAAACTTGGCGCAGGGGGGTTTGGGGTTGTGATTCATGTCTGGAATGTCAGCACCGGTGATGAGTATGTTGTGAAGAAGCCCAATATGGCGGCCATTCAATCACATCAAGTTGATCATAATGCATGGCGGCGGGAGGCCAAAATCATGGGCAAGATTTCGCATGTAAGTGTGCCATTCATTTGCCTATTGCCTCCGTTCTGACTATCTGCTAGCACCATATTGTGAAGCTCATTGAGGCGGTCTTCACCCCATACCCTCAATTATTCTTGGAATATGTGCCGCTGGGGTCTCTGGACCGCCAATTCGATATATCATATGATGAGACTTTGGCCATCGGCCGTCAGTGTTTATCGGCCCTCACATATCTGCACGAGAACACGCCACCGATCGCGCACCGAGATATCAAGCCAGCAAATATACTGGTTCAGTACCGATCCGAAGGCAACATATATATCAAGTTGGGGGACTTTGGATTATCACGAGATAGACCCCAATTGAATACAATCTGTGGCACCCGTATGTACATGCCACCAGAGGTCTACCTAGAGCTACAGCGCGATGCAGCCCGTGAACAAAGAATGGGCTATACCGTAGCTGTCGATATCTGGTCTCTTGGTGTGGTGCTGTGCGAGCTCATATGTGGGCTTCCACGGTACAAAGGCCGGTACGAGTTCAACGGAGTTGTGTGGTGCGAGAAGATTGTCAGGGGACTCCAGAGTATGTTGCAGAGTCGACCAAATGACCTGGGGCAGCTCCTGTTGAACGCCATGGTGATTTTATCGCCAGAGTCGCGGTTCTCTGCCAGAAACTGCTATGGCATGGTGGTGAACCTACACAGAATGCAGGACAGCGGCTGTCACGCGACTCCAGCTTCGTATGCCGAGGACGTGGAGCAGGCGACGCTTAGATACACCACAGATAATTCCAGTGATGAAACTGAGGGCCAAGCGACTGTGCTCTGGCAACCAAAGTCTGACATGAGCGGGAACGGGGCTACCTCTTCTTCCGCCAAATCAAGCTCATCATCGCCAACGAGTCAGAGTGGGTCTGAAACAAATCAGGGCAAGTCCGAAGCGCCATCATCCTCAATGATGAGGCGTTACGCCTATAGGGGAAATAGCCCGGAATTTGATCAGTTTATGCAAGAATATTCGGATCCATTCGATCCCCTCCAAGTAGGATCATCTTTAGCATCGCAGTTTGGCGAAAATGAATGGGATCAATCCTCGCAATGGTTTGTGGAGGAGCAAACCAGCAATCCACGGAGCAAAACCGGTCACGTGAACCAAAAAGAGTATGCGGAAATGCATGAGGCGGCGTTTTTGCTTCTAGATTTGAGAAAAGGTGAGGCGAAATACACATATGTAGATTCTATTGGGGCGTAAATGCCAGAGGCAAAGGGAAACATGGTAGCCTCATTCATGGTCAATTGACTGGGCACTTGGCGATGGGATCGATTGGCTGATTTACATAAGTCTTGGCTAAAAGTAGCAATAAAAGCACTTCATAAATAGTTGCACCTATCTAAAGATTGTTTCTTAGATTTCTTTTTCGCATGTTCATGAGCACAAGCATGTCGCAATGGTACCAGTGCAGGGGCAGTAGCAGCGGCAGCAGCGGCAGCAGCGGTAGCTTAGTTGTCAGAAGCACCTCAACAGGCATAACCATCCTACATAGATCCAATAATAAGGCAAACGGATGTCGTACTCAAGGTGACAGCTGGATGAGCACCGTTATGGTTCTTGCCACAAGCACCCCAACCGTGAAATGTGGCGCGGGGGCATGCAGCGTATCCAATTTAGGCTCCATGATGTTGCCCATCGTCCCATCAGCCAACCAGCCCGGGTAGCTCAATTGGTCAGAGCGTGCGGCTTTTACAACCGTTCTTCGGAACAATCCTTGATACCGCAAGGCTAGGGGTTCGACCCCCCTCCCGGGCGGCCTTGGTTGTGTTTTTTTGCCTTCTTTTTTGCTCGCGAGAGTGATTATCGCTGTTGTATTGCGAGATTGTCCATTCTCGCGATACCTGCCTCTGGAGTTGACCACGCCCGGTGGCACGGCGATAAGTGGGTCCTCCGGTACGTACCACCACCTTCGGGGCCGGGGCTCCACAGTCCCGATGCCTTGTGCACGTGTGAGCACTCGTGACTTTCAGTTCAATGGGAGTTGGAATTATGGCCTTGATGGTCTTTTCGTCCATTCTGTGTCAGCCTAATTCCTCATTAACTCAACTTTCTAGTTCACGACAGCCATTGTCAGATCAATAAGCAAAACAGGTGGCGGGACAAGCCAGGGCTCCTCTACCGTGGCGAAATTTGCGTCGTGTGCCACAGCGCCACAACACCAAATGACTTGGTTGGAACTATTGCAATCAGCAAAGGCAGAGATTCCAAAAGAAGAAGAAGAAAAACTTAGATGCTTTGCAATGGATGACAATGGCAGGGAATAACAGAGCTCGGGACCGGGCGCGTTTCACAAAACGGACCTGTGTCATCGTGGTCGCAGATGGCGATGAGGGGCAGCATCCCTGTCAAGCAGCCGAATTCCGAGTTGCTGGCAACAAGAGGAGGATTTCGGGTACGCGGCTGAATGGTGATACGTCTCGCTTGTCAAGTTTAAATGCAATTACAAGTGATGACGGCGATTAAAGGACGGGGAAGGGTTTAATTGAAATGAACGGAGCCGGTTTGGTGTTGCAGGAACAGCTTGGGGTATTGTTTGACGTGGGAGGGCGGATGAACGTGGTGAAGCCGGAGGAAAGGGTTTCAACAAAGCCATGACGTCTGGATTTCTAATGCAATGCTCAGAGACGTCAAGATAGCCTCTTGGAATTTGATGGTTCCGTTACAGGTTCATCCATGCAGTACACGTGAGATGAGGAATCAAGATGGCGATGGCACGGGCACGGGCATGGGTGCTAAATTGACTTGTCGCGAGCTGTCAGTGCCTGTCACAGCAGTGCCAGCGTCCAAGGACACTACACCACCACCAAGGCGGCCACCACCTCCCCCAAAAGTAATCCTCCAAAAGTAATCTCCCAAAAGCCATGCAAAAATACAGTCTCCACCACTCAACTCAACCTGGCAGCGCAACCTCAGCCTCTCAACGGCAAAGACGGCCTCGGACCTGAAATTGGCCCTTTCTCGGATGCTACCGGTCGCGACCCAGCAGCGGCAACAAGGTTAAACGGCAAACCCCCAGCATTTGCCCACTTTACTCCGACACGGCGCTTACAGCTGTCGTCTCGGAGCCGAAACGCCATGTGCCTGACATTCTGCCAGCCTTCCCTTTCAGCAGCCAGCGCCATTGGCTGCTGCGTCCCGGGTCACACTAGGGCCGAGGAGGCTGCTGCGACGTCTGAGGCCGCATCCCATGTGCATTAGGGTCTTGTTTGATAGACATAGCCAAGACATGCGCTTCCATGTATAGCGACACTGGCATGTCAGCGGTGGCTGTTAGCGCATTTGCGGGCGCCCTCACCCGCCCCGCTAACACCTCCCACCCTCCATTGCGGCCTCAATCGCCGCCCTGCCAGGCTCGAAAACGTCCCGTCCGCCCCTCGTGTCAACCCTTGGGTGTCGGCTTTGTCTCGCATGACACCTCTTCTGACGGCCCTAGCCTCCTCCCGCCCACGATGCTTGGCCGCCATGCATCTCCTCGAGTTTGATCGCTCTCGGCGCTGCCAAGCAGCATCAGGAATCCACTCTCACCGTTCCTCCCCAAGAAACTCCGCAGAAACGCTCGTATCGCGACGATTCACCTCCCACCCAGATGGGGGTTTCCTGTCTGATGTGCGCCCCTCCGAGACGGCGCTAGATGGTTTATAACTCGACATCTCTCGGCAACTCTGCATCCGTCTGCTTCCTTTGATCTGTTTTATAACCCCCCCAAGCCTACCTCTCGTCATCTCATGATTTTCTTCTCTTCTCAACGCTGGCGCTGTGTGTCATCTTTTACATTCGTTCCTTTCGTTTAGACTCAAGTTGACCCTGTGTCTGTAAACATTCCTTTTTCTTTTCAATTTCAAGCTGGTCTGGAACCGCCCATTCAAACGTATTTCCTAAATACTATTTATTCTTTTTTCTTTTACTTGTCGATCTGGCATCGCATCGCTACAGCAAACATGCAGATCAAGAGCCTACTCGTCGCCATCCTTGGCATGGCTGCCCTCTCTGACGCCGCGATTACCGCCGACCGAACTCCCTTTAGCCGCGCCCTCCGGAAGAGACAGTTTGGAGGAGGCTTTGGCGGAGGAAGATTCGGTGGTGGGAACAATGGTCAGAACAACGGCAACAATGGCCAAAACAACAACAATGGCCAGAACAACAACAACGGCCAGAACAACAACAACGGTCAGCAGCAGGACGACGCCAACAATGGCCAGCAGCAGGATGACGCCAACAATGGCCAGCAGGACAACAACAATAACAACAATAACAACAACGGCAACAACAACAACAACAACAATAACAATGGAGGAGGCGCAACCCTTGATGCCAACGCCATCCAAACTGGCTCTCAACAAGACGGCAACCAACAGCCAACAGATGGACAGGCTGCTTCTGCTACGTATGTGTAGCGCTCAATACTTGAGGTGACAATACTAATAGAAAGATAGGGATGACGCCAACTTCATCAACTTCTGTAGCGGCCAGACTCTCACAAACGGCGAGCAGGTCCAGGGCGGCTCCTGTAATGGAATTCGTACGTGCCCCAAGCCCTTTGTGCCATCCACATACTGACCGACTTTGATAGCCATGGGTAAAATCCCAAGCACCAACAACATGGTCTCCACGGTTTTTGTCAACCCCCAAAACGGTGGCACTGTGCAGGAGAACCAGGACTTTGACATCCAGGTGCAGACGCAGGGCCTGCAAGCCGGTGCCTTCACCAACGCACAAACCACGTACTACTCTGCTCCCCAGGATCTGAACGGCCAGGGTCAGATTATTGGTCACGTCCACGTCACGGTCCAGGACACGGGAAACTCTCAGAACCCAACAAACCCCCTTGACCCTACGCAGTTTGCCTTCTTCAAGGGAATCAACGATGATGGCAACGGACAGGGTCTTCTGACAGCCACCGTTGATGGAGGTCTACCTGCCGGCAACTACCGCATCTGCTCCATGTCTTCTGCGTCCAACCACCAGCCTGTGTTGATGCCCGTCGCCCAGCGAGGTGCTCAGGATGACTGCATCAGAATCACAGTCGGCGGGAACAACAACAACAACAACAACAATGGCAACAACAACAACAACAACAATGGCCAACAGAACAACAACAACGGTCAGCAGAATAACAACAATGGCCAGCAGAACAACAACAATGGTGGAAATAATGGTAACCGATTTGGCGGTAGAAGTAAGTTGTGTCTAATCTATTCATTTATTCAAGGTGCTAACCACGGATTCAGATCGCTTTGGACGCAGACTGTAGTAGACGGACTGTGATAGAAGTCGCTACTTTCGCCAATACGATGGCCCCGGAGGCTTCAAGTACTGGTGACCGTGGCAGGGTTTGATGGATTCGGCGGTCCTTGGGCATCAAATCTCTACTTTGAGCAAGTCAAGTATTAGGGGGAAAGAGTTTTTTGTGTGGTTATGTAATAAATACTAAGCTTCGAAACGAAACGCAGCCGAAGTTGCCATGGCTCGCAGCCGTGGGCGACTTTTGGTGGCTCGTGTTGAGTTGGGAAGGAGGTCAACGGGGAGGGGGAAATAGTCTCCCTGGAGACTCCAAACCTGGCTCTACATAGAAAATCTTTAAATTTGTTAAACAAACAGTAAACTGCGCCTTTTTTTTTTCTCTTTGGTTTTCCTTTTTTACGGAAGGATTCCGGCCCTTACAAGACGAACTTCCGCAACGGGTAGTGGCTCAAACGGCATCTCCACCACCCGGGTTTCGGGTACGACGATGAAGCAGCCTCACGCAGACCCTGTCACATCGACGGTTCCAACCCCTTCCCGGGAAAGAAGAGAATAAAAAAAGGCAGGTCCAGTTTTTTCAAAACCTTATCTTGAATGGCATGGATCCGCACAATGCAAAAATGGAAATGATTCACTCATGACAAGCATCACCGTGATCAGAAACGTGGGCCCAAAGGAAACCTCCCATTGGTGTCATCGTCATGCGTCTAAAAATACAATCCAGCTTTTACTTGAATGATTGTAACAGAAGAGACTCTCGATACGTGCCTCTGGGCAATGTTACCTACTCACATTTTTAGCATCCTCGAAACCCGAAACCGATAAATGGTTCAAGTTAGCTTGGTCAAAATAATCCTACAAGAAAATAAACAAAATCAAATAAAATCAAAAGAAAGCCCAAGTGATTCTTTGCGGGAATGGACGCCTTTACTTCAACACTATGTTTATTTGTTTGAGCTAATAAGGCTAAAGGTCGTAGTTGAGGGCTTTCCCTCCCCCTCCCCACAAAGGTTCCATACAACAATCGTCAGACTACCTACCAATCATTCAGCATCCACCGGGCGGCCTCTCCAAATTGCGTCATACACCACCTGTTCTATAGCTGACATGTAATCGCCGTCAAACTCAGGCGGCAGCGGGTTGTTCGAAATAAGCTCTCTGGGAGCGTTGCTCGACCGTCTGTTGTGGTGCAGAATGCTCGTCTTCCACGCAAACCACCACTCCAGGGTGCCTTCTTCAAGCGAGACTTCAAACCATTTGTCGTCGTAGGAGATGGCGGGTGGCGCAAATCCGATCCGGTCAATATAGGGCACGGTATACCCGCCCTTGCCCTCGCTCGCATCCTCGTACTCATCGTCGTCCTCGCTATCATCGTCGTCCTCGTCGTCGTACTCACCCTCATCATCGCTATCACCTTCGTCCTCGCCATCACCTTCTTCCTCGCCATCACCTTCGTCCTCGCCATCATCCTCATCCTCGCCATCATCCTCATCCTCGCCATCACCCTTGTCCTCACCCTTACCCTCGTCCTCACAAATTCTGAACCAAAGGCGGGACTGGTTTCGAAGGTCAATAGCAGCGCTCAGTTGGTCCATGCGAACTTGCCCCAGGGCCGTGGAGGAGCCGTCCCCGTACAGCAACATTATGCCGTTGATGTAGCTTTTGCCATCCTCATAGCATCTAGAGATGAACATGGCGACGATATTGCCCATCGAAGCACTGGAGAAGAAATACCTATCTCCTCGCGGGGTGATTTGGGGATAGCCCATCTCCAACTCGGGAAATCTGAAAGCGTCGACCATGTCACGGACAACCTGCTCTCCGGGCATGCGTCTGTACTCAAACAAAAAGTTCAGCGTGTTTTCTCTGTGTCCGACCCAGCCTCGGGTTTGTTGTCGAGGCGGCTGCGTCAAGAGGCGGATTCTTGGGGGCGCCCACTCGTCCATGAACCGTCTGCGATAGGGGCCCAAGAGTGTGCGGCGGTTCTTGCTCGTATCCAGCTAGGATTGCATTCTGGTCAGCATTTTCAGGGAAAAGGAGGGGGAAGGGGCACTGGGATGTCGCGTACCATCATAGTACATTCCATATCACCCGTAAACACGTCTCGCGGCCCCTCAACAGCGGAACACCATATATTGGTGATGACTTCGCCCGCTGCCATGGGCATAAACAACCAGATCGTGCCGGGTGTCGCGGGCTCCCCGTAGAACGAATTTTCAGCACCCTGCTGGTGGGAGCACACCGCCATCAGGCCTGATTCAATGTGCCAGCGCGCCAAGTAGCCGACAGTGTTGGGGGCATTCAAATGCAATGGCTTCATTGCTACAGCCAGGTCCCAAGATCTACTAAACGACAAGGGATTGCTCCAGTTGCGGCGGAGGTCATTAGTTGAACTCCAGCACAGTGTATTGGCGGGCTGATCAACGCTCATGTCTTCAATAGCACGCAGCTTGACACGCTATAATCAGCAGGGAATTGAGGTTAGCAGCTATCTTGGCTATTTTCAAAACAAAGGCAAAACGTACGTCAGATCGGCCAGTGAGATTGCTTTGCGCGTTGGTGATCACCATGTGCCACCACGTTCCCGGCTGGGCTTGGATGGAGGGGATGGTAGATCTTCCGCAGAACACGAGGCGGCGAATACCAAAGTGATTTTCGGCCACGATGACTGTATCGACGTGCCTCTGGTTCGGAACATACAAGCGGATGTCCCCTGGATGCAGTTTCCTGTTCGAGACGGACGCAACGTAGCTGAGGCCCTCAAACTTGACAAAGGTGGCCCAGATTTCACGCCTGAGCGAGACCCTCATGCCGATGCGCTGCTGGCGGTTGGCCAAGTGCTCCTTGACTTGGGACATGGAAAAGGTAGTCAGGAGCTCTTCAGCAATCATAAGGCGGATCTCGGTTGGGAGATTGCTCATTGCTTCGACAAAAGGCTGGCCTAAATGCTCAGAGTTCAGTCCTGTTCTGAGGCATTCACAGAGCTGCCCCAAGAGGAATTTGTTACGAGCGGCTTTCTGTTTATGCTCGTAGAAGAAGCCATAGTAAGTGACAAGGTAAGACTCGCGCACGCTTGATGGGTTGCGCAGGTAGTTGAGGGTAGAAGCACAATGCGGATGACACTTGATGACAGTACACAAATCGTCCTTGTAGAGCCTCATATCTTTCTTTGGGTCCCCAGCCGTACCATTTGGAGAACCAGAAACTAGGATACACGGTTAGTGAGCAGCACTATTTAAACTGGATGCTTCAATGCCTTACCTTCGACAAACGGCTCGTCAGGCTTGAAGAAGAACCCACAGACACCACACCAGTGTCCCTGAGGGTGGAAATGCCCAACGGCCGGTCTCATGGCCTTGCTGGACATGGTTGCGAAGTTGTTGACGGGGAGAGGAAGAGATTTCTGGAGAAAGAATTGGTGGGGGTTTAATATAGGCAGGCACCATAAGGACCCTAAGTTGTTTGCCCGTGAATGTCAAGGCAAATTAGGAGGGTGTGCGGTAAACAAGCTACTGCCTATTTCAGATCGTTACATAGTGACTAAGCCAATTGTTTGTCCCTTTAGCAAACACTGTCGGCCCGGGCGACCGCGTCGAGACTTTCAGTCGATTGATCTATCAGCAGCCAACTGTCATCCATACATGATACTTCATCTAGCCAGCTGCACCACACCAAGTCCGCGGTACCAATGCGAGGATGGCAAAGGAGCATAAAAAGAAAGTTTACGGGCTCGAATAAAAAGGCATATGCCGGGGTGGGCGCTAAACCTGCACGAATTGCAGCTTGTGGTTGCAGCGCATCTGCATGGAGCCCAAGATTCAAACGCTTGCTCCCATTTGACATCTATATTTACAGGTGCGCTCTGGTTGGCCTAGTGCCCAAAAAAGGAGGAGAAGGAAATTACCCTCTATGGTCTTGTCCGAGACCTATGACGTTCAATGCTGCTGCTGTTGCCGCTGTCTGGCCCCTTTAGGACGGCCTCGAGCCGAAATATCAGGCTATCATTGACCGACGAGTTGCACTTTCCAAGCCCTGTGGGCTCCCGATAACCAATGTAAACGCACTGATGGTCTGGTTTCACCGCCACCAGCACCTCATGTTTCGCTGCGGCCGTCCGTTCGCCCCGATCTTTGCCAGTGTTTGAGGACCGCTCGATCGCCATGAACCGCTGATTGCCGTCTCCGCAGTTGCATCCCGGCCATACGAATTCAGAAGGCGTTAATCGACAGATGGCTCCACAATGCAATCAATTTGTCTTTTCCCGATCAGTGTAGCTTGGGCAAATCAAATGTGACAATTGTATCGGGTAGAAATGCTTCCCCAAACCTGCGCGACGAGTGGCATCAAAACTAGTGTCGATGCTGCTTCTTCCCCAGTGAAACAACAAAAGAAGTGCTCCCATGCAGTGCTTCGGGGGTTCCTTTCTCTCCATTCACAGGGAAAAGGTGCTGCCTCGATGCTACGGCCCGAGTCACACAAAGCGAGGGCTCCTGTGTGATCCACGCCAAGCCATTATTTAGCTGTAGCCGGTATGAATAACAGACCATTAGAAGTCTCACGCGTAAATCCCTTACACCGTTTCCCAGCATTTTCTCCGGAGAAAACGATCCCTGTATTTCTAAAATCCACTTTGATAAGTAACGGTAAGTAGCATTGTGATGGAGGGCAGCTCGAGCCATGCAGGAGGATGATGGCATTGGAGGAAAGAAAGAGCAGCTCGTCGTTTCACTGCATCGGCGATAGTCACGAGTAGGACGTCCACACCGTTAGCAATAACCCGCATTTAGATTGAGGTAACATTGGGGAAATCTTAGCACGATATTTTTCTTCTTTCTTTTTCAAATGAAAAAAAGTCTTGTAATTGGCACACGTAGGCTTGAGTGCGAGTTGTCACTCCCCCACCCTATAGTACGAGGAGCCTACCAATCTTTTTCAAGTTTTTTTTGTGATGCCCATGATGATGGAAAAAAATTTATCCAATGACTAATTCCTATTTCTTTACTATCAAATTTCATCTAGAAGCCTCCTTGGCCTCCGTTTACTTTTTGGGGAATCCAAAGACTTCGGTGAGCTGGGGTAGGAAATGTAGCGTTACCACGCGTTTGCTTCACAAAGCACCTGTAATGGGTGCATCCATGACCGTGGAATGGGACAGGGAATAGCCTTGCATAGCAATGGCACCCAAAATAATTTACCGCTGCTGATTGCTGGAAGGATGTAGCACTCCGTATCCCAGGCATGTGGTCGGCGGGGGCTTCGTCATAGAGTGGTCTACAGGGTTGGCGTGGACAGCAAACGTTTGGGTGTCCGGGAATCATGCGGTGAGAGAATCGGTGCTGGTGCGTAAATACATGCACACTCTCACAAAGACAAGGCAGTAGAACATCACATCATGGGGCGTAATAGATTGTGAATGATGCTGCAGCCCGGCTATACGGCCATGCTTGTTAGTGGCAAGCGAGTGAGTGCATGGCAACTGGTGCCGTGTTTGTGCGCAAGTGATTCCGCGTGCTATTGTTTGTGCACGGTGTTGCCGTGTTTGAGGTGGGAGGTGTACCTAGGATCCAGGTAGGCTGAGCTGGCAGTTTGAATCTGGGTACGGACGGAGTACATGTGCATTCAGAGAGACACAGAGCCCAGGTCTGTGCTTTGTTACCTGACCTCGTTGTCGAGTAAACTCCTGCTAAGCGACGGGTGATTGTGTGGAGGTGGGCACTCGATAGTGTGGGGGTTTATTCGTTTGCTGATGGGCTCGACCTAAATGCGAGGGACCTCCACGAGGCCTGGAAGTTGTCGGACGGGTCGATGCTACCTTCCCTGGACCCTCGCCCCTCCCTCCCTTCCAAAAGGGACCCAGGATCGCCACATGGGTCAAGGCTGCTGGAAAATGGAGGGGCGGCGGCACTGGGGCTGTCAACGTGGGCACCTCTTCCCTTCCTTTCTAATCTCACACCCCACACATCAACCGGCTTGGATCAGGAAAACTTGCCGATACTCAACGCTCGCATTTCGAAGTATGTGTGTGTGTGGGCGTGGGGATCGATCCAGATCGACGACTCATCCAGCGGGTGACAGGCGAATTCATGCATCCGGTTGCCGTTTGAAACACGGTCCTAAAACAAGGCTTGACCCGCACACCAACCATGTCTTCCTCGCTGCTTCTTTCGCCCGCCAAACCCATGAGCGAAGAAGCTAGGGCTTGACACGGGCACCATCAGCCCAGCTAAGCCCAGCGCGGCAATGGTCTCAGGCACAAAGAAAGCAGAGTATCAGCCGACCGTGGGGCCGACAGCGGGGAATTATCAGCTAGAGTACGACATCGATGCCCCGGCGGGTGATGATGGGAAAATCCCCTCTTTCGGCAGCACCACTGCTGGGCGTTGGGTTGAGCGGAAGCCCCGTTGATCGTTTCCTTATTGAATCGCTCGCGTCTCAGCCTCAATTGTGTACTTGGCCGCGGGCGAGCATGACAAAACGACCAACTCAGCCCGGCCAGCAGTCCGTGTTTCTTTTTTTGTCGGCCGCTGCTCGGCGCAAACGCGCAGCATAGATGAGACGTGTCGACTTTTCACACTGCTCTTCGTCTTGGCAGGCGTTAATGTGCGTGGCTTCCAGTGATGGCTGGTTCGTTGTGGTGTGCACCGGACTTGGGCCAATTCCGACGGTGACGCCTTGTCGGTGCTTTTTTTCTGGTCCAGCTCGCCATCGGGACGCCATCAAATGGCTGCTGACGGCGATAGGCAACCTCAAAGAAGGTGCTGAGACAGTGTAAAGAAACAAGTAATGGAAAGTGATTCATCGTTCAGGGCTGTCTGACTTTTCGCGGTCTAGCCCAGAAATGTGCACCTCTACGCCATCAATCAGGCATCATGTTTCATTATTTCGACCTTCTAGACTGCATCGCCACCACCGTTTCGTGCGGCATACCCAACATGCATGTACTTCCGCGGCGCCTCAAGGATATGAGCTTCACCCGGGGCTCAACGTTTTGCATCCTACGACGCCGGGATTCCGGACAAAAGACGTCCCAAGCGAGAATTCCCAATGCTCAGGGCCCATGCCAAGGAGAACCTGGGCGAAGTGGCGCTAGTATCCTGGACACACGCAGCGTGGACCATTCTCATCCATCGGCCTCTCCAGAACCAGGGGGGCTCATTGCGTGTTTGCATGTCGCTTGCACTCTGCCCGGGATAGCGAGAGAGAGGGAGCGATATTCACCAAAATATCGCTGAGAAGATCATGTTTTACCATACTTCTCGCCCCTTCTGCTTCGGAGCATCGAGTTTGGTCCCCGGAACAAGCCATAGACTACAAAAACCTTCTTGATCGCCCCTAGACTAGCCCGCCTGGCGCATTCCATGGGCTGAATAAAGATTATTTTACTTCTCAAGATTCCGCTTGTACCTTCAGTGCGGCACTAGCCAACGCAGTACCCCGCTCCCTGGCGTCGTGGACTTTTAGGTCCTGAAGCAAGGCGAGCCTTCTTAAACGCAGCCAAAACACCAAAACACCATTTTCACGATAACCCGTTTTTTTTTTCGCCTACCATGTCTCACAACAACGATGACACGGCTAGCGGCCGAAACGAAAAGACACATTCGGCAGAGTCTTTCCACAATATGGGCCTGAACAATTCTCCGTCGTCTGCAGTACCTGAAAATGCGGAGCAGGTGGTTCACGCCGACGGAACCATCGAGTATATCGACAAACACGCACTTGGCGGTGACATAGATACTATGCCACGCGGATACTACACGAGCCCTCAATTCCTCGGCACTCTGGCGGTTAGTTGGCTCAATGACCCCTTTGCAAATCATATCCTAACAGCCGTTGACAGGCTCAATCCCTCGCCAGTATTTGCGCCTACCTGGGTTGGGTGCTCCCGGCAAACACTCTGTATGAATCCCTCCATATTCTTCCCTGTAGCATTTTCTATGCGAGCTATATATGTGTGTACTGGTAGCTAACTGGCAACTTGAATTAGAGCTCTGATCAATGCCGACATTGGCCCCTCGACTGATATCAACTGGGTCTCCACAATCTGGACCATGGGCTCCTCGATTGGCTTCCTCCTTGTAGGGAGGCTATCAGATCTTTACGGTCGAAAGTGGATGGTGATGAGTACTACCGTCCTGGGTCTTATTGGTTGTATCTTGGGAGGAACTGCCCAAAATGTGGGAATGTTGATTGCATCTAATGGATGCAACGGCATCGCAGCCGCTGGCCAGCTCTCTTTCGGCATCGTCCTGGGCGAGCTTGTGCCAAACAAACACCGCGGTCCTATCATCGCATTTGTCTTCATGACATCGATGCCCTTTGCGGTGTTTGGCCCCGTCATTGCTCGCAGCTTCATCGAGAACACCGAGGCGGGCTGGCGCTGGAGCTACTACATCGGAATCATCCTAAGCGTCATCACACTGGTCCTCTACCAGTTCCTTTACCACCCCCCTACTTTTGAACAGCTCCACGTTGGAAGGACTAGGATGCAGCAGACCAAGGAGCTTGACTGGATTGGAATCTTTCTCTACATTGTTGGGTGTGTGCTGTTTCTCATTGGCTTGTCCTGGGGAGGAACTACGTACCCCTGGAAGAGTACAGAGGTCCTGTGTACACTTGTCATCGGTATACTCACCGTGGCTTGTTTCTTTGTTTATGGTATGTACTTTGCATTTTCCTTTTTTTATATTCCGCGTCAGGGGGTTATTAGTGACTAACTACACTTTCAGAAGGTTTCTTTTGCCATGTGCAGCCACTCATGCCTCCCAGTGTCTTTAAGAACATTGGATTCGTTGCCATTGTGGCATGTGCCACGGTCGGCTCTATGGTATACTACTCGCTCACCGTTCTTTGGCCGACCATCATCCAGAAGATCTACACGACAGACACGATGAAGATTGGCTGGCAGAGTTCTGTGGTGGGCGGTGGCGTGCTCCTTGGTCAGCTCCTATCTGGAGTTGCCGTCTCCTACGTCCCTAAGCTCAAGTTCCAGTGCATCATCGCTGCAGCCTTCATTTTCGCATTTGTCACAGCCATGTGCTCGCTCGACCAGGATCGCTGGGGTGCCACCATTTCTTTTGGTGTCATCGCCTGCACGGCCGTCGGTTACATTGAAAATGTCGCGATCCCGGGCGTGACGCTGCTCTGGGGGCCCCAAGACATTGGACTCGCCACTGGGGTCCTCGGTTCCATCCGTGCCCTTGGCGGTGCCGTTGCGCAGTCTCTGTACGCATCCGTCTTGAGCAACGAGCTGGCCAAGAAGCTGCCCGAGTATGTCACTCCTGCAGCCACCGGAGCCGGGCTGCCGTCCAAGTCACTGCCGGCGCTCTTTGCGGGCATCACGGCAGGGGACTTTTCGAAGGTTCCCGGTGTGACTGGCGAGGTTGCGGCTGCCGTGAGTTCGGCGCTGGTCACAGCCTACACAAAGTCGTTCCACGTCGTCTTTTACGCCACCATTCCCTTTTCCTGCATCGTCCTCGTCGCCGCCTGCTTTGTGCCCGACGTTGACAAGTTCCTGACGCGCAACGTCGCCAAGCGTCTGCAAGACTCTGCGTTCCGCAAGATCTCTACCACGTCGCTGCCGCACATGGAAGACAGCGAGACTGACAAGAGCCGGAACCGAGAGCCGCACGATTCACACGTCGCTTCGACTGTTTAGTTTGTAGTTATGAAATTGAGAAATTGGTCCTGTTATTATTTATGATCTCACCGCACTTTCTTGGCACGGGTCCTGAAACTTTGGGTAGGCTTTCGTAACAAAAATTAACGAAAAAAAAAAGAAACCATTAAGATGTACGGGTTTAGACTTTGTGAACGTTTGGCAGATCCAGAATATTCTAGTTACATTTTTTTTACAAAGTTAAACTGGCACGGATAAAGCCGCCTCTATAGCCTCAATTATGTCTAGCTTCACCCACCGTGGGACTATGGGCTTAGTTGTTGCGGAGGGCATAATATCACTACTGCATGTGATGTGACATTCTGGATGCGGTCTTGTGCATCAAATAGCCTGTATTTCCCTCCGCTCGTTGGTCGCATGAAAGACTAGTGCCCCCAAATGATGTAAACCCTCTCAAAAACGCCACGCCGACTGAACCATTCCCATTGCACAAAGGATCCTCGTTAGCCACGCAGCGGCCTAGGTGGAGAATAGCGGTTAGTGACGTTCCCGAGCAAGGACGGATAGTGAATGCTTACCCGCAGCCCTGTGCTGTAATGACGCCGTAGGGGCAGTCGCCCGAGCTCTTTGGCACGACTTGGTTGGAAAAGATGGGCGTGATGACGATGCCGGCGTTGACAACGGCTGCAGCCGACGAGAGCAGAGCGACGAATACGGTTGTCTTCATGTTGAGCGACGTGTGGCTGTATCTCTCCTCTGTCAAGGTTGTGGGCGGAGGAGGCTTGAGCGACCTATGACCTGAGAGTGGGTGTCGTGCGACTGGCTGTTTTTGGAATGTGTGTGTTGAAAGATGGCTTTGTGGCGGCGGTTGGACTGGAGTAGGTCGAGACAATTTTAGTGAGGCTCACTGATGGCAACAGACCGGCTGCGGCGTATCGGGCGGGGTGGAAATAGACGAGAGGGTAGCGCAGCTACAACGGACGGGTCGAGATTAATTAATTAATTAACCTGGTGAACTAAAAGAATTGAATACGGCGCAAGAAGGGAGAGAAGAGAAAGGAAAAAAAAAAACAGGAGGGGAGGCGGGACGAGAAAGAGAGGATAGATAGGCTCATCTCGTCTCATGTCGTGTCGCAGGGGCGCGACCGTCATGGTTTCAGGACGCCAGACGAACCGGTCTGTGACTGGTGGAGAGATGAGGCGAGACGCTATTTCCGTTACTTACATGGTGGAGTCTCGGGCCAGCTCAGGCGACTCAGGCGGCGGCGTGACGGGGGCCGTTAAGCGCCGCAATGGAGACGGGGATTGCCGATCACCTTTTGTAGTCACGCACATCGGTGCACTCCTTTGTCTGCTGCTCTGCTGGGCTGCTGTCAAGGCTCCAGGACCACAACATTCACCGAAATTTACATCCTTGGCCGTGAGATGACCAGTCGATGCAAGACATGGACCCAAAACCGGTCTAATGCAGAGAGGCTTGCATGAGTAACGGGTACTTGGCTGGATGCGCGGCCGGGATACATACATATGGGGTGGTTGCGGTCGGCGGCAATCATGGCCCCACCCGGGTATCTTGAGCCAATCGCAGTACTTGAAAGTCTCGGGCCTGCACCTTGGCAAGAGGCAACGAGATATTCAAGGCAAGTGCTCCGTACTGGTATTGTGCTGCTGCATGGCAACCCGAGAGGCCCTCCAGTTTTCTCCCGCTGCAAAGACCAGACCACGATGGCGGAGCTGTCCCTTGCTGCCCACATCGCCCCAACTTAGCACCCGGGGACCCTAAGTTCGCTCCCCCAGCTCCCCACTAACAAAGGCTCGGCCCGTCCTCTTGACAGCTTGTGGTTAACGACAGGGCCTGTCTGTACATGCTGCAGCAGGTTTGTGCTGCTACTGGTACCAGCCAAAAACGAGTGTGCGAAATTGAGCCATCAGCACCCCGCATGAGAAAAAAAAAAAGTACAGGGCTGCCGTGGTCAACTCGTCTGCAGGCTCGCCAAATGGGACGGTAGCAAATTCCTTTGTCAACAATGCGACCTTGTGCCGCTCAGGGTATTCCGCAGTGCATTTACATCAAACACAATACAACCTGGAAATAAACCATCATCTAGAGCCCTGCTTCTCCAGTGTGACTCCCGGAGCAGCGAGCGCCCTGGTAGGGCTTTGACTCGTTTGCTAGCAAGGATGCCTGTGCGGGACGATGGCGGACGCCGATCTTCCCGGGCATCTTGAGCTAGTGGGATCGAAAGGGACCTGGTAGCCGGGTCTAGGGCACTGGAGCCATCGCTCATCAGGATGGTTGCCCTACTCCTCCCTGGGGCCCCCCAAATTGCCCGAATAATGTGGAGCGGGCAAAGCTCATCACAGTGGCGACCTGCGTCTTGCAGGCCAGGGGTTGGGATGATTTGAAAAGTGCAGGAACAGATGCCAAAAAGGAAGCCCGGGCTTCGTCACCGCCTTACATGGTGGCAGGTGTACCTTGGGCAAGGCGCTGCACCCCGGGCATCCCACAGTTTTCTGCCACCGTGGGTAGACGTTCCAAATGCTTAGAACCTTCCATAGACCTGCGTCGATGCTTCTCGTTCATGTCGGCACCTGAGCGTGTTCTGCCGTCCATACAGCCGAGCTGTCTCATCCTGTATCATTCCGACAACTTTTCATCGCACGTTCCAGCTCGTCCTCTCAATCAAACCGACACCATGCCGCCTCTCGAGGGGCCTGACAAACTCCCAACGAGGCCAGCACCTAAGCGAGGACTCGCGGCCGATTCCTCCGCAGAAGCTCCCCCGCCCAAGAAGAAGTCCAGTGCAAGAGGCAAGTCAGGGCAATGGAGCAAGGCCTGTATTACCTGCCGGAGGAAGAAGAAGAAGGTATGATATACTGATTGCCAACATTCGACTCGAATTTGACAATATCTGTTTCAAGTGCTCTGGCGACCATCCTTGCGTTGAGTGCAAAAGATTCAAGATTCCCTGCAGCTACACCGGTACCGAGCTTACGACTAGCCATGTCGGTTCCCTGGTCGTCGAGGCCTTTCATATATTGCGAAGGAAATCTCCCGAAGAGAGGGCAGAGGTCTTTGAATACCTCAGCAAAATATACGATGCCACCCTTATAATGTCCCGCCTCAGGCTGAACGAGTGGACAGAGTACAAGCAACCAGAGCCGTGCCAGAGGGTGTTTGAGGATCTTGAGCTGGAGGATAGGCATCCATTTGTCTATGCTCATCACCGCCCGCTCGAAGTAGAGCAACTCGACCGTGCCACCAAGAGAATTGTCGAGTGGCCAGGCGATAGTCTGCAGTCCCTTCTGCCAGGCGCGATCAGCGAGTTGAGTTGGACTCCTCTCCCTGATTCACTATCAGATTATTGACACCGGTTGCGCGACTAGGCTAGCCATTTATCAGTCGCTGTTCCTAACAATTCCAGAGTGAGTAACCATTTTCGCTGCCTCTTCCATGCTCCTCATGGCCACCTTTTACTTGGCAATAGTTGCTGATGCTTGTGGTCCATGTCCGCAGCCCTCCCCCAACGCCGACGCCGCAGTATGACGATCCACGACTGCGGGGCCCTTTCTTGAAACCATGGACCAACGTTAAAATTAGCGATGGCCTGGCCTCCCGAGCCCTTCGATACTACCTCAATACAGACCACCCTCTCTATGGTCCTTTTCACGCGGAGCCATTCATTCAGGACCTTGTCTCGCAAGGCTACAACTACTGTTCGTCGCTTTTGGTGAACTCGCTCATGTACTGGGCATGCGTAAGAGTTTCCACCTGAGACTTGTGAGCTATTGCTGACTCTGTTACAAGCAAAACTATGCGAACATCATGCCATCAGCCCAGTCACTAGTTGGCCCGTTCTGTGAAGAGGCTGAGACGGGGTGGGCGATGGAACGAGGCCTGCCTACAAGGCTCACCATGGCGGCCGGAGTATTTATTAGCCTCGGGCACTTGGCTCAGGGGAAGCCGGACGCTATCGACTACCTGAAAGACGCATTGGCCATTGGATCCGAGATGGGATTGTACAAGGGCGGGTCCTATGAAATCAGGGAAGAACAATGGTCGCCCGAAGAAGCGAATGCTGCTGCCCAGGCAGCCTGGGGTGTTTTCAACACGGCCATGTGAGATTGTGCCCTGCTCATACGCTGCCTGGAAAGGACTGACCTGAATTCCTAGGATGATGACCACCTTTTACTTCCAATTCAACATTGACTATCCTTGCAGCCTGCCTTGCCTCAGGATCCCGCGAGACCCTCGCAGGATAGTCCAGAACTCCCCGGGCCCGACCACTGAAGACTCCGCCAAAGACTCTCCCAAAGATGATACTCCCAAAGATGATGCTCCTAAAGATGATTCTCACAAAGATGATTCTCCCAAAGAACCCGCCGAGACTCCCGAGTGGTATAGTGTCGTGTTCGGAGCATCGTGCAAGTTCTGGTCTATTATGCACGCGGTTGCTGTCGAATATGGCCGAGACCCTGAGGCTAGGTCTTCGAAGCCTCCATCACGGATGTTTGCCGAATTTACATTTCAAGAATTGCTTTCTTTCGGAGACAACTTACCCACTGAGCTGATGCACCAAAAAAACAGTCCTCCTTGCGTGAGTCTCTTTCAGTGAGTTTCTTCTCCCCAATGCTGTCCTGCAGGGCCCATGCTGACAGCAACATAGTATGTGGTACCACTGTGCAGTCTTGTCTATTTGCCGCCCCTTTATTATCCCAGGTAATGTCTCTGAGTACGAGTTGAGAACATTTTCCACCCGCGGGGCAAGGTTTGAAACTGTGGCCAATGCTTCCGTCTCTCAATTGAAGTGCCTCATCATCGATTACCGCATGCGACACGAGTCTGTGGCCTGCTCTTTCAATTGGCAGACGGGCATACTCTATCTTTTGTTTGCGGTGCTGAATGAAAAGTCGGGGGACAATGCTGACTTCTACCTGTCCCTTTGCCTCTACGGATACAAGAAGCTCACTTATTTCCCCATCATCGAACATATTGCAGGATCCTTCCTGTCACTGATGGTGCTCAATGGCCATGTCGTCGGCGCTGAATCACGCAGCAAGTTCAACAAGATATGGGAATACATCCAGAAAAAGTGCAGAGAGGCGAAGGTGAGGACGAGCGCAGTGCCAGACTTGCCAAAGAGCTCGGAGGAGGATATAGAGTCCGTTCATGTCCCGCTCATGGTGGACCTTAATTTGGCCATGACCAAACCTGAAGAGGCGACGGCGCAATACATGTCCCAGTCTTTTGAGATCGGTTTCCTTACGGCTGATTTGTCTGACGTTCTTAAGTAGCTCGCCCAAGCGGGCAAAACGCACCCATCGTCGCCACTAGGTGCAAGTTTAATAGGGTCAGGGGGCTGGATAAGGCTGAGGGATTCGTTGATAGCCGGCTGTGTGGGTAGTTTGAGCTGTCCTGGTGATTCATAATTTTGGTGTGCTGAAATTGATACTACTGCGGTGGGTTGGGAATTCCATAGTGTGTAAGTGGCGAAGATGTAGGGTTACCCTGCACGACGCCAGTCTGTAGGATAGTTAAACAACCACAAGCCAAGTCGATGGCTTCGAAATCCTGCCTGGAAATGGGCGCTACGGTAAGGTGTCGTCTATTGCCGCTGATGTCTAGTCTGCGTTTCGAACTCGTCAGCGGCGGCTTGAGCAATATGACAGGTGGAATTTCAGGATGGTTTCCCCGCCCGGCGAGACAGAGGCTTTCGCTGAGAGACATGGGAACAAATCTGGCCGTAGGGGATTCATCAAGATCACTATCAGGCTCCCGCGGATTGCCGACGAGAAACAAGCGGTTGAGCGACGGCAGCTCGTCAGACGCGGGCCAGAGCGCTGAGGGTGCTGATCTGTTGCTCGTGGAGGGAGCCACACGAACAGATTAAGAAGCCATCGATCGGCTAGAACGAGGTCCAGGCGGGCGATCAGGGGGACGGAATCAAAGCTGGGAGGACATCGGAGCGTTCCGGGGGGAGGGGGTTTAGTGGCGATGACTGTATCCATCTGTCTCAAACAGTTTGCTGTTTATACGCGAGTCCATCGCTTGACCAGTCAGAGGTGGCAAGTAGCATCTCCTCAAAAGCATTTACAAGACAGCATGTGTGAGCAAGCAAAAGAAAACATAGTGTCTGGCCCACCGCTCATCATGTATCAACTGGCCCCGGCGCCTGCCATTGGCCAGCACTTCGGAATCATGGGTCGCGAACGCAGCCTGGTTTCAACAACTGCGCCCTCAACGTCCGTGGTTAGGTCACCATTGCCTCACACATGACGCCCATTTCAGCCATGACATCATTGTGGCCATTTCCTAGTGACCAGACGGCAATGTACTCGAGAAGGCCACCAACAGCTGCCTGCGTCTATCATGGCAAATATGGGAATCCCTGCATATTGTCTGACAGCTGTCCGGGATATACGCGGGAGCCAATTCCGCCGGACCAAACCTACCTGAGTTCGCGCAGCTGTGGGTTACTAAACAGAGCAGCACAGAGCCGCACGCTACGTATATATTGCGTCAAGCGTCGCTTGTTCTCCAGTCCGAACCAGCAGACGCCGCCCACCTCCCTCAAAACACACGAACCATGTTCGGGGAACAGAACCGCATGCTCTTGCCGCGACCACCCCACGACCCGTCGCGGCAAGAACCGCCTGCAAAGAAACCCCGGCAAGACAAGGTCCACATCGCATGCGATCGTGAGTCCGCCCGCGTGCCTTCCCTCTCCATGCTTGCTTGCTCGCTAACACGGCCCGATGATTTGCAGGATGCCGAAGCCGGAAAGTAAAGGTTAGCTGCCAATCTCCTTCTGAAAATAGATGCAACAGCCCAGTCCACCGCTAACCACTTTCCACCTTGCCAGTGCAACGGGGCCAGGCCCAGGTGCGAAGTGTGCAGAGCGGCGGGGGAGTTGGAGTGTCACTACAACTCCCAGGAACACCCAGAGCTCTTGCGGCTGCGGCACGAGAACGAAAGGATGCGCGGTCTTCTTGACAACCTGGTCCAAACAGGCGAGGATGAATCTGCCCAATTGCTGCAAGAGATGCGCACCACTAAAGATGTGGACATGATGCTGTCGGCGTCGCCAGCGCCAGCACCAGCCACACCTACGTCTGTGGCGAGCCACGATTCAACTTCTCCAAAGCTGCCTAGTATCAAGGAATTGCTCAATACTCTCCCACAAGATACTCCTCAGGCGCCCTCCACCGACCATGAGATGTTGCCTGCACCCATGTCCGCGCCTGCGCCTGTGCCCGCGCCTCCGTCCACGCCCTCAATGTTGCCCATTTCTCGCTGGACTCGGGTCCTTGTCGGCGAAGAACTTCTGAACTATTATTTCAAGCTGTTTTGGGCCTGGAACAACGCGCTGACAATAATCATTCATCGGGGTGTCTTCTTCAGTGAGCTGTGCGACGAAACACCACCAGATCCTGAAGCCTCGTATAGGACACCATCCTTTTGCTCTGAGTTCCTTGTCAATGCCATCCTAGCCACATCCTGTGTAAGTCATTAACGACGTTCTTTCATTTTTTTTTTATGCCGCCATGCGCTAATTGCAGCGTAAATATTTAGCTTTTTGATTACAGCAGACCGTCTCTCGAGGACCGTCGGCTCGCTGGGCAGAGGTTTGCTGACGAAGCGCACCGCCTGCTTCACCGAGAACGCTCACACTCGTCATTCCCGCTGTTACAGGGGCTGGCCCTATTATGGGTGTGGGAAGAATCCATGGGTAACAGGCCCGAGTCAGGCCGTCTACTGGAGGAACTGTATCACATTCACAAAGGAATGCGAACATTCAACTACGAAACGACGCCATGGGGAAACGAAACCTCTAAGAAGGACAACCAAATTAAACAAGCTGTTTACTTGATCGTTTGGGGCTTGTATTGTTTGGATGTGTGAGTAAAAGGCCATGCAGACCCAGACCATGAGAAAAGCCACTTACATGATTACAGCAAAATTAACCTCGTCTACGGCACCCCAGTGCAAATTAGCAAACCATACCTTCCAAGACCTTTCCTAGATGATTCGGATTTGGGAGATGGCTTCCAGTACATGGGAGATACATGGCTCCCTAATTCCAGAGCCAATAAACCGCAGATGGCACTCAATCAGAGCAGCATCAATCTGGAGTGCAACTTTGCCGGCATGGCTGATGCCTCGCTTCGTCAGATGACAGCAAATCGTATCTCAGTTTACCCCAACTACTCCTCAACCAAAGAACTATACAACCGACTCGTCGCTTGGAGGAGCTCCATATCATCATGGTTCAATGAAGACCAAAGCCAACTTCCATCAGTTGTATTCTTAGAGTAAGTTGAGCTCTAGCTGTAATCTTGTTTCAGATTCGCAGAAAACTGATTCTCTCAAGGATCTCGGTCGACATGCTCGCCATCCAAATGCTTGAACCTTTTGTAAACCACCCGGACTTGCCCTTTGATCGATCCCTGCCCGCTCTGCCCCTGTCCCTGTCGCACGCCACCTCCATGGTCAACACCCTGTGCGACTATCGCACCGCGTACGGGATGCGCCACGAGTTCTGGATGATGCAGGCCTGCCGGATCGCAGCCATGACTCTGCTTCCTCACCTTGCACCACGATCACAGCACGCAGAAACCTTCCGAAGGTCGTGCGAGCTGATTTGCGACATGACTGGGTACCTCCCGCTGGGAAACACCTTCCTGGCCATTCTCGGGGCCGAGATTGTGCGCAGGGGCGTCGACATTCCCGTGTCGACGGCGAAAGCCCCGGCAATGAGACCAGGCCAGCTACTGTGTGCCAATATCAGCGACGTGATGGCTTTTGAGAGCAACGCTGTCCGTAGCACATGAGTTTCTAGGAGAAGGGGTGCTGTGTTGCGCAGAGACATGTTGAGAGTCAACGACAACTTTGGGGAGGAGGCGGGTCAGAGTGGAGAGAGCACATCACGAGACATGATTTATTGACAATTCTTTTGCTTGCGGTACATGTATATTTAATAAATACCAGCTGGGTATAAGCCCATGAACAAATAACAATAACATTTATTCCCCAAAGAAAAGACAATATGGTTGACAAGCTCATCCACACAGCCCGCATGCTGATGCCCTTCCTCCTTACATGTCCGGCTGCGAACACTGCTGGTCGTATTCATGCCAAAACGAGAAGGCATTGTCAAATTGGGTCATCCCACTCGAAAGCATTTCCCTCCACTCTATGGCCATTCTGTTGGCCCTTGTGTTGTCCGAGATGCCCGATCGCGCCAGGGCGACGTATTCCCACCAGACTGGGAAGTAGCCGGCATACTCCCAGCCGGTAATGGCAACGAGCCGGTCACCGTAGACCATGATGTTATCCATGGTTAGTCCCCCATGAGTGAAGGTAAACGGCGTGCATGGAGGCATCGCACGCCTGAGTCTAGGCCCTTCGGTAACGACACTCTTGCCCAAGCCGGGGACCATCTCGGCCCATATCTCGTCGTCGGACGACATCGGGCCGTGGGGGATGCCGTAGCCGGTGCCACGGGTCCGGAAGAGGTGCCCGTTGTACAAGGGCTCGTCCCCGAGGCGCATGGCGCGGCCGTTGGTCAGCAGCCTGAGCTGGGAGATGGCGCTGCCCACCTGCATGGCGATCCTATGCTTCTCGAAGAAGCCGAGCCGGTGCCAGACGTTGATTAGGGGGTAGCCGTAGGCCTGGGTCATCAGCGAGTACTGGAAGCCGTCTGGGGTGACTTCGTCCATGATTCCCAGTTGCACAGGCAGGGAGGTTGATGACCGCAGCATCTGGAGGTTGGCGACCTCCTTGGAGAGGACCTCGTCCCTTCGGATCTTGAGATCATACCCGCTGCCGAGCCTCAACGTGAACCAGTTTGTACCGTTTCGAATGGTTCGGCGAGGAAGTATGTCGTGAACTCTGAGTTGACGTGGGCGGTAGTTCTGGGGGTAGATGGGGTCATAGCGATGTCTTCGATACGAGACTGTCATTATGGCGATGATGGCAACAAGATACAATTATAAAAGAGGGAGAGGTGATATGTGTGTGTGTGATACACAAGATCAAGGGGTTAGTTCTTCCAAAGAAGTAAAAGAGGAGAAAACAAGAGTTGGTTTTGCTGTTTCTTGGAGTTGCGAGTCCAGAGACTTGGGAGAAAGAGGGAAACTGCCTGGACGAGGAAGAGCCCGAGGGAGCGGTTTTGTAGTAGGACGAACCGGCCGAAGCAACCAGAACAGCTGAAGGGGAATCCAGACCACGGCGTCCTCTTCCTCCTCCTCCTTCTGCCGTCTTCTGCCGTGATAGCCAGGACTGATGCCTGGCTTGATGTTGTGCAACGCGACAAAAACCTGACCGAGTTTGCACCTGCAATGGTGATTGGAACGAACGGAGCCATTATATTATACATACGACTAGGTATTTGCACACTACAGTACAGCGTTTGTCCCCCCCTCAACCGAGACATCAACTCGGGCAGCTTTGACTGGTCCGTCCCCGTCCTCATCTGCAGCCTTGTTTTCACCAGCTGCTCCCATTCCCACCCCCCACCAGCCCCAAGCCGCCAATCGCTTGCCCTCGCCTCCCTCCCGATGCCGATGGCGTGCATCATTAGGTTAGGATCGCGGGCTTGGCAGCCTCCCCGGCTGGGGAGCGACCGCCAGGAGGAGGGAGGAAGAGTGGGAGGTACGTGACGGCCAGCGACATGACTATTTACCCCATGTCAGCGTTTGGTTACAGCGAACAAGAAGGAAAAAGAAAAGAAAAAAATCTCGGTCAACGGCTACTCGCTGCAGAGCTGACCGCCAGATATATTGAACGACAGGGGTTGGATAGAGAGAGAGAGAGACGTACTGGACATGCCGACGGAGAAGTAGCCGGGGGTGGTTGAGTTCTTCTGCGACTCCTCGCTCTCACCCAGCCAGCTCTGAATGGAGAAGACGACGGCGGCCCTGTACGTGACACTCCGATTAGCATATGCAGTGCTCCGAGGGGAGGAGGGGGGAGAGAGGCCAGGGAGGAGAGACTAGGGGTGTGGGTTTGGCCGATTGGCTCGATGGCCATTATCGCGGGAGGTTTCGCCCATCGCTCCGAGAAGCTTGGTGTCGCGCAAACGAGGCAATGCCGACGTCGCACATGGCACGATTCGCGCATCGCGATTGCCCACCACTCCCCCTTTTTTTTCCCCGTTCCCTAGAGGAGGAGAGGCCCATTGGAGCCTTTACAGTACGCACCATCCGATCAGCTTGTTGCGGGTAAACATGGCGGCCATGGGCAGCGTCGTGGAAATGGTCGAGGAGAAGTCGGCGGCGTCGCCCTTGGCCTTGGGCTCCTGATACGGGATGACTACAGAGCGCGGAGAGGGTTAGCCACGGAAAGGGTACGTCGCGTCGCAGCGCTGCGGGAAGCCGTTGGCCATGGTGGGCCAGCGGTCAATTGCAGCGACAAAGGTGGTGCTGTCTTTTGGCTTGTTTGTTTTTCTTCGCCTGCATGCCGTGGTGTGTCGCAGCAGACGACAAAAAAAAAGAGGCGGGAAAGGGTGGACTCACTCAGGTCGGGCCGTCGCATGTCCTTGTTGTTGGGCGCCATGGTGGGTGTCGAGCGTTTGCTTGCTGCCGTTTGCAAGTTGACAGATGATGGATGATGTCGCAATTTGGCCCGCTGAGCGACGTCGCGAGCAGCCACATGGGGGCGTCGTTTGTCTGTGGGGAAGCGCGCTAGTCCGCTTGTGGACACTAGTGGCGTTGGCCTAGCGCGCCCGCTGAAGGAGTGAGCTCGTTCAACTTACACAGCAAACGACAGCCAAAGGTGCGTGACGGAGGACAGGGCACGTGAATGCGCAGGGATACCGCCGGCAGGGAAGAAATGAGTCCCCGAATGAATCCCAAGCTAGCTGGCACAGCGATACTCCGAACTTAGTCATCTAGATTCTAGATTGCTTGCTTCAGTCCGGGGAGAAACCAGCCACAGAAGCTGCCCATTCACAACAGTAGGTTCATTCAGCACGCAATGGTTTGCTGTCAGAATAGAGCGGATTATATTTCGTTTATATCTCGTTTTTCTTGTAATAGACCTAAGGTCTGAGGCGCACACCGTCATGCTCAAAATACCATTTATCATGGCCAAACACGCCCAACTAATTATATCTTGCCAAATCTCGGTGAAATCTTCAAAGATATCAGCACTCGAGATCAAACAAACACATCCATATTTTTTGCCTCAGCCCTTCACGGGCATCAAGTGGTATCACACGTTAACTACGCGTACATGTCCCTTGGTCATCACATCATATCCCAAACCAGGCTTCCCATCCATAGCCCCCCAAAAGCCAGCACAATTGTTCCTGTGCTTTTCCCGCATTACCAAAATGAAATCACACAAAAGAAAAAACGCCAGGAGATGGGTGTTACATCTCGTCGTCATATGTTGCCAATTACTTCCTCCTCTTCTTGAGCGCTACTCCACTCGGATGATTACCTTCCACTGCAGCGCTCCCGCCTCCCTGATAGCACAAGCGAGGCATCCGCGCTTTCGGCGGCTGATGATGGCGTTCCACCCGTTCTGTGCGCAGATGGCCCGCACCATAATCTCCAGGTCGGAACCAAACTGGCGCTTCCTGGACTCGAAGTGCATCTGCGCCGCGGCTGGGAAGCTGCCCCGGCGCTGCACGATGTTATACTTGGACGTCAGTCGCTCACGCGTCGGGGACATGGGTGACTCGGGCGCCATGTTGGTGATGCAGTCAATGACAAGCACCTTCTCGCTGCCCGCCTTTTGCGTCGGTCGGCGGGCATTGGTCGACACGGCCAGGAGCTCAGAGAGGGGCACATGCTGGCGCCGCAGAAGCTCTGAGACATGCATGACTGTGTAGTTGTAGTATTTGTGCAAAGGATGACCTGCAGCTTTCCGTTAGTCAACTGTCTTGGTAAAAATTAAAATAAAAAAGCACGCTTATCTTACCAGTCCTGTGTGCGGGTCGAGAGCTCTTCCCGAGCAGGTCGGACCCTGAGACGTCGATTTGCTGAATGGTAGGGCTGCTTGGAGACTTGAGGAACCGGACACCGCGCGATGGCGTGCACGGGTGTGCCGTAACAAAGCTCACATCATACGCCAGCGAGATGGAATACTGCTCCGGGATTTGGTCGTCGGTGGAGATGGAGAAGCTGATGCTTGCAGGGTGGGACAACAGTTCGGGCCACTTGCCATTCTGCTGTGCGCCACCTGCATGCTTTTTGCCGTTTTGATCCTGCTTGGCAAATGGTGCCTTTTGGACCGAGTTCGCGGGGGCGAGAAGCTCCAGGTTTTGTAGTTTGACCGACACTGAAGGGGGGGAGATCTGGTAAGTGTTCTCGTGCGGAATGATAAAGTCGGCGGGGAGGACGGAGAATTCGTCTGCATCTCCAAGAATGGACGACTCCTTTTCGATTCGCTTCTTAGCCCAAAGTCTTGCCTTCTTGCCAAGGCGGGTCGATTCTCCTGCAGAAATGTTAATTATGTGTCTCTATCCTCATCCGATAGATTGCTGCTTACCTGGCACATCCTCAGACTCAATGTTAATCCAGCCATCACCCTTTCCAATTGGGAGAATGTCGCTCGACACCCAGCCCATGCATTCGGCCGATCCCTTTCCAGCAGCGAGTACCCGCCCAACAATGCAGGATATGCTCCAGAAACTCTTTCCCTTGTACACAAATCCCCCAGCAAGGTTGGCAACAGGGCCCAGCCTCTCCATGGCGGCGGGGTCGTTTTCCAACAAAGTCGCCATCAAGAAGTGGTAGAGGCCATCTCCAGGGAGCATCAACCCAAAGATGTACGACTTGGACAACCAGCCCGAAGCATGCAGAACAGCAGCTAGCTTCCGTCGCTGGAGCTGAACCCTATCGTAAGGGCTCTTAGGGCGATCCCAGGACCCAAAGTACGAGTCCTGCTTCTCCCCGGTCGGCAGGGGAGTCGGAGTTGGGGTGGGAAGCGGTGGGGTAGGGGCAACAACCGAATTGCGCAAGTTCTCGGATATCAATGCCTCGTATGTGTCGATGCCGGGCCACTGCAGCTTCCTGGCAAAGTGGGTGAGGCCGTTCACCTGGCGCTGGGCCTGGCGTCCCTGGATGGTGTAACTGTGGGTTGTGGACTTTTCCTCTTGGTGGTGTCGCAGATTAATCTTGCTCACGAGCGCACCAAGCCATCCAGATCCAGGCGTGGGTGGGCTAAGCGAGTTAGTAGGGGATCCCTCGTTTTTGGCAAGGTGGATATTCTCGAGCCAGCTGCGCGCGAGATGCAGGGACCACTTGACCATCTGGGTCGCAGCCCTCTCGAAATGAACGACGTCAATGGGTCGGAATGACTCGACGCCCCCGTACTCTTCGCCCTCGGTAACGGCATCAAGGCGGATGAGGAGCTCGGTCGCAACAAGGATCTGCATGAGGAGCCAGTACTTTTCCTCGGCGCGCTCGCTGGTGTGTGCGGCGTCGTGGATAGATGAGGCATCCTCGAGGTCGTCCCCATCGCGGCCCCCCCACAATATTTGGCCCAACCTAATCCTCCACTCGACATGGGTGAAGTCAAACCAGACGTTGGGTGAGCCGAGACACTTGAGTAGCGCATTGATCTGATTGGCCAAGCTATAATGGTCACGCTTGTCGACTACAGCATTGGATGGCCGCATAAAGGTGTGGAAAAGGTCCTGGTAGGTCGAGACAGATGCCCTCTTGCGGAGGTCGTTGTCCCGGTAGAGCTCACCGTTGCGCTTGAGCCTGTCGAGGATTTCAGTCTCGGGCAGCCGGCGCAGGTAACCAAGAGGTGAGAGCATGCGCTCACGTGCCTCAATGATGACTTGCGCCTTCTTACCAATGCTGTCAAAGCCGAATTGCTCTTCCTCGAGCGAGTCGCCGACCGCAATTTCAAGAGCCGACTGGTAGCCCATGGTACCCTTTTCGAGACCCTGCATGCTCAGCATGTTGGGGCGCTCGCGACAGCGGATGAAGAAGTGGGCTTTGCGAGACTCGGCGGCCTGCTTCCGGGCAGCGGGATCACGGTTGGTGTCTCTGGTTAGATGGGGCCACGCAGTGACGCCGCTCCAGGCGCGGTCTTCAATCTGGGCATGGTCGGTGAGGTCGCGGATCTCCAATGCTTCATCAAATGGGAATGCGACGCTGGGGTGAGGAGCTCCGCAGCAATGGCCCTCGCTGCGGGCAAAGTACTGGGGTGCTCCGGAGAAGAGCTTCTCGATCTCGGCCTCAGTGAGAGTAGACATGATTCTCTCCAGCTTGAGGACGGGTTTTGCGGAAGTGGCAGAGGGAGGAGCAAGGGGAAGGAGGGGAGAAGTAGGAGAAACCACCTCCGTGCCCGGGGTGGGGGGAGGAGGAGGGAGTGGCTTGTTCTGATCCGGTGGTGAACGCGGGGAAGGGAGAGGTCGTGAAGGCGAATGAGGGAGTGGGGCCTGGAAACGGACGGTTCGTTCGGGAGCAGCGCCGCGGTGTGGAGGAGATTGCGGGGGAGAGATTGGGAGGACCTAGAAGGGCGGGAGAAAGGGTCTCGCATTAGCTGACGACGAATTGAAAAAAGTGCAAATTGGATGAGGGCAAAAGAAAAAAAAAAAGAAAAAAGAAGAGCGAGAGAAAAAAGAGGGATCGCCCAAATCAGATCAGATCACAATTGAATTGGATTTGGGAGGGGCAAAAGCAGGGCCGAAGCAAGCCTGGCAGTGGACTCGACGCAGTCGCAAGTCCGAAAGGGATGGGCTTTGCGCCGCGACCACCGAGCTTAGCGTAGCTGCGCATGACGGATGACCTGAGGGTGCAAGGAGCAGCGAGGAGGCGACGACGTGCATCGGGATCGTCTGGCACGCGACACGACGGCACCACCACTACATCGGCCGGTCCAAGGCCGCACCGCACCATGTCCTCACCACAGGCCACCAGGCCACACCACAGGGACGGGCCCGGCCTGGGCTGAGGACGCCTCTTAGTGGTCTGATGCGCCAGGAGCTGCCCACTGCACCGCCGTCAAGGACCCTGACCAGCTCCAATTCGGACCTGTCATAGGCTGCCGTCATGGCCAATTGCCCTCTCAATTGACTCAATTGAGCGGATATCGGAGGATCCCTTTTCGACTCTTGTTTTTTTTTTCCCTCCTTCGCTAAACATGCATGAACAAGTTTCACTTTTTTTTGTCTCTTACTTACATAGCAGTCCGCTGGGCTTAACCGCCCCAACGGTTGTTGATCCTCGGGAGTCTCGGTGTTGCTCCGCGGCGGGACGCCACCACGTTCCTTGACTCGCTTCTTGGCTCGCGAAAAGAGGCTTTGGAGGCGGAAGCCGCTGTTTCCCCCTGATGCTGAAGCTGATGCTAACGCCGGTGCCGATGAACTCGACGAGTCAATTGCCCCTGCTGACGACGTGGAGCGCGGTGGCTGCGGTTCCTCGGGCTGGTGCTGAGTCGGGATGGCGGCGCCAACAGTGTCGCAGGATCCAACGTCGTCTTCGTCCTCTTCCAGAAGCGTGGCGTCCAACCGCTGCTCGAGCTGCTCCCGCGAGTGTTCGCGCGACGACGGCGACAGTCGCCCAAGCGTGTTCTCAAACGTCGACTTTGACTTTTTGTGGCCGCTTGGCCTTTTGGGAATGTCAATGACCGACTTTGACTTCTTGTGACCCGCCGGCCGAGGCTTGGTGAGAGGCATCATGCAGCACCGCTAATAATCCACCAACGGTTGCGATGCGACTGCGACAAGCATCGGCGGCGATCCAGCAACGATTCGTCCGTGTTCGTGCCCGTGCCTGTGTCTGTGTCCGTGTGTGTCGACTGTATTTTTCTTTTTTTGGGGGCGTGTGTGAGTGTGAGTGTGTGTTGTGTGCGTACAAGCTTGGTCGTTGATCTGATTGATTGAGTGTTGGCGAAAGTGGCAACAGAAACCAAAATCTCCAGCAGACACAAGAACAAAAGGAAGAAAAAAAGAATGTCGCTTATCCCTTGTCAATTCGGAGCGTTTCCTGTCTCCCGGTTGTTAGCAAGAGAGCTGCTTTATCCTCTTCGCCTTATTCCACCGAGATTTGTTTCAATGCGTTTGGTGGCATGGATGGGGGATTGCCGTCGGTGAGGCAAGAATAGAAAGTTGTTCAAGGATGAAGGTTGCGGCTCGTCTTTGACGCAATACGCAGAAGCTCGCTAAGGGAAAGCAAAGACCAGGGAGGAACCAACCGAGAAAGATATTTGATGAAACAATTGATGGATGACGGGCGAGCAGGGACAGCGATGGTTGCCAGGGTTGAGAAACGAGAGACGGCTCAAAAGTCTATCATCAACGACGACGACGACAACGACGACAAACCCAACACGTTCAACAACAAGAAGACAGGTCCGCAATCATCCATCGCCCAACATATATGTCCATCGGGGGACGCCTGTCAGCCGTCTCAGGTTGCTGCCGATGAGGGCAAATCCGACGCAGCAAATCCCCCAGATCCCCGTCGCCGGTGCGTCCTCCTCGTACTCTCGCACAAAAGACCCCACGCACTTGGTTACACAGCAGAATTCGACCGGATACTGCGGAGGTCCTGGGAAGTCTGGTAAAATGACCGATCGTCGCCTGCGGGTTCCCCAAGGCTTGTTGTTTGCTCTTCGAAATCAAGCAGCCGTCCGGCGTTCCGCAACTTTGTCCGACAACAACGTCCGCAATGCCGCCTTGCGATGCTTATATATCCAAGGCAATCTCTCTGCAAGCCGCACACCCCCCCTCCCCTCCTCCCCTTCCCATCCGTTCCCCGTTGCCCCCTTCAAAAATCCACAAGCACCATGTCGTGTCACTCAGCCTCCAATTAAGCCGGCTGGGCAGGGACTTGCGCTCGACCAGTGCGTGAGGTGGCTTGCTCATGGTGCGTGGGCCTCCATCGCAAAGTGGAGGACGCCGTGCAGCAAGGCCACCCGAAAAAAGGGCGCCGCTGCACCATCACCAAGCCAGCCGATGCGTTTCGAAACCACCGCCCACCAACCTACCGTGCCCACCGCCCTTCTAAATCAAGCTACTAACGACCCAGAATCCCGTCGTTAGCGGTCCCCCCCCCCCCCCCCCCCCCCCCCCCCCCCCCCCCCCCCCCCCCCCCCCCCACCCCCCATCTCACCTCCCTGGCCGCAAACCGGTAGCGGCGTCCGGGTGATCAGCGCCTAACGCACTCTTCAACGCAGCAGCAAAGTTGGCTCGTCGCGCCAGGTCCAAGGCGCTCTAGAGCTGTCTAGACAGGCACCAGGAAGCACCTCTGGTGGCACTTCCGTCGGGTGCTGCATAAACCGCTTCCCGATCCCGACCATTCAATTGTCGCCCCCCGACTTTGTGGCGTTCGCTGAGTCCACCCAGGGACCCATTCTCAGTGTTTTGGGGTTGCATGTTTTGGCACGGCATCCGTTTGCTCAATTCCGATTCTGTACTTGCTTGCTACGCTTGGCTTCTTCTTCCCTGTATCCCTACCGATTTCCTGTCTGGTCCCTGAACGAGTTGTGAAATCCATCCAGCTCGTGTGAATCCTACTTCGCCTGGGGTCCCACAAGTCCCCATACCGCTACCCCTGGCTCTGCGCACTCCGCCCTTGGCCCAACCATGCTAGATTCGTCTTCATTACGACCCTTTATGAAACAACGGCCTCACCCGGTTGCAGCCGTTCGGACCCATCGAAAGTTCGAAACACGCGGTAGCGTCTTGACGCTAGCCTCTTCTCGTCCCAGTCGCTCCTAAGGATTGCTGTATCTGGTGGGACGGCACTTGATACCTTGAAAAAAAGATATGTACAGTAGGCACTGCACCCAGGGGTATGGTATGGGGACTCCGATCCAGAGGCGCAAACTCCAGCCCAGTGCCCTTGCTCTTCCACGCCTTGCACGTTCGTTCACCTTCCCGCTGCTTACCCGTGATGACGGCTACCTGCACTGCGCTGCACTTGTGCGCCTCTAGAAGTAGACTTTAGTCGATCTCCTCCAAGATGGGTCGTTTGTTTGGCGGCAACATGTTTCAAACCACCCTTCAATTCGCTTTGCCGCCGGTGAATGCAAAAACCCAGTCAATTCCCCTGCCCACTCTGAACACGAAAAAACCACTCCTCGCTCGCTCCCTGATCCTTTCCCTGTATCTTGGCCAATCGTATCTGTCGTTATTCATGCTGCCCCAGCCCAGAGCTGACGACGTGGGTCTGCGCGCCGAAGGATAAAAAAAGTAGACAAGGCACCGGTAAGACAGCGTCAAGCAGGGCCTCAGGCTGGCGGCGTGTCATGCACCACCACAAGCAGGTACTTTGGATCCGGTACGATGACGAGTTCTTGTTTGCGCGTTCGTAGCCGCAGAAGCTTCACCTCATCCTATCATGCGCGTCAGAAATCACTCGCGATCCACCACTGCGGTGGAGGGCAGGGAAACCCACCTCGGTGTCCAGCTCTTGGACAAAACTGCCGGAGTTGTTGACAAAGTTCCAAACCATTCCCGCAAACTGCTCCACTCCCTTGGTCTCTGATTCCTCTGGCGCGGGGGCATCGCTCGAGAAAGACGTCGCCGTGGGTACGTTTCGCGTCTTGGACGTTTGGAGAGCCTCAACCTGCCCGCTCGTCTTGAGAATAGCTCCGGTCGCGCGATCGATCACGATACTGGCCTTGACGCCTGGCTTCTTCGATAGCCGGCCCAGCTTCTCGTCGAGGGGGTCTTGCCCGTTTGCCTGTCTCTAATTAGAAGATGCATTCGCCGCCATTGCCTCAAGTCGGGCCGTACCAGGGATGAGTCGGCCATTGTTACGGTGTACTGGAGGGTCGGCAGGAAAAAACCCTCACGAAATAGAATTAATGGTCCGGTCGGAAATGTCGTCCCCCGGTGTCACGACAGCGTAGCGTGTTTGAGAATGCTGTTGTTGCGATAGCCACCGTCTGTCTTCATGCGGCGCGCGGGTGGTGCAGAGTAGCTCCCAGCATCCAGCCGCGGGGCCGGAGCCAAAGTTTTGCCGCTCGACACCGCCAAAATTTTGGGCCCCGCCCAAGGCCCATGTTGGAAATCTTCGAGAAACACCATTGATAGATCTTGATTCGCGAGTGTCTGTGCAAATATTTGTCGATCCGGCCGCACTTCCGTATTGTTTCTAGAGAAAACTTGAACTGCCTTCGTACTCCACCAGCTTAAGCCGTCATAATGGGTTCCAGCAACAAGAAAAAGAAGGAGAAGCAAAAGGACTTCCAGGTAGGCGACCGTTGTTTTGCCCAGCATCAGCAAAATCTTACCAAAGGAACAGAAACCGAAGTTCAAGGTTGGCAAGGCCAAAGCAAAGCCCTCCAACTTCACAGATACCAGCTTCAAGTCAAAAGGTGAGGCATGCCCGCACCCAATGGCCGAGCGCCGCCGTACTGACCTCTCTAGCAATTGTTATGGGCAATCAGTCATTGTCAACAACAGCCCCTGATGTCGTCCAGCAGTTCAAGCACAGTCTGTCTCTTGCTTCGTCTTCCAAGTCAGACAAGCAGCGCAGAGAGGCCCTTGCATATCTTACCACACAGCTCTCATCAGAGCCCCCTGTCAACCCAGTGGGGACGCATGCGATTCTCTCCAAGCTGCTTCCCTTAATATCCGACAGTTCGACGCCCGTGAGGGCCCAATTACTAAAGCTCTTCAGAACTCTTCCTCCTCAGGAAGTGAGACACAGCACAGAGCAAGCCACCATGTTCGTCCGTGCTGGTATGACCCATCTATCTGCAGATATCAGCAACGATTCTCTTGGCGTAATGGAGTGGCTCCTGGACGCTGCGGAAAACGAACTGGTGACCTGCCCAGGCGGTTGGGTCAAGACATTAAATAGCTTTTTTGCCCTCATGGGCTGGCAGTTGTCGTCTTCGAAATCGGGATGGTCCTCTGGATCGCGAGCAGGATTGCGCGCCAAGGATGCTGCGACGTACGCTCGACAGATTACGACTCTATCCAAGTTTCTTGAAGCTGGTCTTCATCCCGAAATTCAGCTCCCAGAGGACGAGTCTGAGAACTGGGAGAATATGTACCGAATCCCACGGGATTCAAATGCCTTCGAGTACCTCAACCTGTATGGCGATCGTCGCGACGAGGAGGGAGAGATGTATCCAAGCCGGGAGGCTAGACAGCGGGTTTTCGAGCGCAAGTTTCTCGAGGCCATGATGAAAGGAACGGATCAAGCGAAAAAGGAAGGCGGCCCGACAGGGCGAGCTGCGGCGGTTTTGGAAAAGGTGTTGCAACAAGGGATGGAAGGCTACGAGAGCTCGACGGCGATGGATACCCAAGACCTGCTCAGCCTTTGGTAAATAAAAAGCAGAAAGGCACAAAACACTTGATATATACCCACGTAATCCAATCTAGACGGCTATTTTTATACTCTTAACTCTCAGAACGCAGTGCCGTTGTGCTACCCTAAAGTCAGCGGCAGCTCTGTCTAGCCATCCAACGGGCTCCCTGAACGAGGACGGCGGAATTCCAACACTCATTCGTCACAAGCTCAGCTTCATAGCCTAAGAGATCTGCGTTGGCTTGTTGAGAAATTAGCGGTTGGTTCCCACGCCACCGCGTCACAGTCACACGCCGCACTGGAGAAGTGGGTTTACGATTAAAAGGGACATGGGTTCGGCGAGGGGCATCTACAGTGGTTTCTTGGAAGCGATTTCGGCAAAGAATCCAGGTCGCCTGCAGGATGGAATGGGTGAAAGACATGGTCGCTTAAGCATGCACTTACCCGTGTTTATTACAATTGCCAGTATACCTTTGCTTGTGTCCCATTATCTTCCCCCGTGGTACGGAACCACACCGGCTCAGCTTGTAATAGCCATCAACTTCGGTCCTTTGACGAAATTAACGCCTTCTCTCTTGGTGGACAAGTGTTGCCAGTGGAAGCCATTGGCCAGATACCTGCGCAGGTTGTTGGCCCAGTGGCCAGCAGCCAAGGGCATGCTGCAGTGCAATTGGGACCAGCCAGCAGGAGGGAAGCCCAAGGCGGCGCAGGCGTTGCTTGTTTGATTCACCCAGCTGCCAACAAGCCTAATTCAGCTGCCAACCAGGTGCCTAAGTCCTAATCCCAGGTGGCGTTGCCTCCTTCCCTCTTTACGCACTATAAAAATTCCTCCTCCTTCTCACCTTCTTCCTTTCTTTTTCCTCCCCCCTCATCCTCACCTCCGTGAAGCTGACGAGCAACCTTTGAGCTGCCACTGAACACCGGATCAAATCAGGGGAACAGCGTTGAGTTGTCACCTCTGACTTGGCTTGGTCTTTTGTTCACCAGGTAAATATATTATTTCCTCTCCCCTCCTGCTGCACCTCCAAAAAGACAACCTGCCTGTTTATTCCACGCTTCGTTTCATCTCCTTGCTGCATCCCCCATCTTCCCCGTTCACAGAACCTCCCTCCCCTCTCCACCTTGGTGCATACAGTTTCCGCACCCTCACTGCTACAATTTGGGAGAAATCCTCGGCTCAGGTTGCTGACAGACTTTTTCTTCAGAAGTGCTCGGACGAGTTCATTTTCTCCCGCCTCATTCTTGTTTTTTTGTGGAAGTGGTAAGTGTCATCGCTCAGTTCCTCACTTACGTCTCCTTTTCTCCTGCCTTCCGTCTTCCTTCATTTCCCCTCCCTCATCACAGTCCAACACGACGTGCGTGCCTCCTCAGCATCGCTTGCACTCCAATTCAAGACAATATCTCAAACGAAATCCCATATGCAAAGCTGAGAGGGCCTCCTAAGCTGACAATTTAGTGATTTCGCAATCATGAATAATGTCATGAGCCTCGCCCGGGCTCTCCCCGAGCCACCTGCCACTTCGCCAACCAATGGTGAAGTGAACGGACACTCGCAGCCTGTTTCCTCCACCGAACCACCTACCGCGCCTGGGTGGACAAAGCCGCAGGCGTTTGACTATACGGCTATGGCGTCTGCATCTGAGAACCCCAACCAACCGTGGGGGTCTCATGCTCGTACCTACGAGTGGAACGATGAGTACGGCGATGTCGGGCCCAAGTACCCGGAGCTTGAACTGGAACTGTTTGGGGATCCTGCGACTCGCAAGGAACTCAGAGGCCTCGACTTTTCCAAGTAAGTTCAATTGACTTTCTAAATGGTGGATTCAACTCACACTTCAAAGGATTGACAGCATTGATGTGACTCAGGAGGGTCCAGTCAAGATTGATCCCATCCGTAATTTCGACGGCGCCGGTCTGCACCCAGTGATGCTGGAGAATGTCAAGCTCTCCGGATACGATTATCCCACTCCTATCCAGAAGTTTACCATCCCATCTATCCTCCAAGGTCACGATGTCATCGGCATCGCTCAAACCGGTAAGTCTGCTGACCTCTATTCAATCTACCCCATCTCACAATCTGCCCAGGTTCGGGGAAAACGGCCGCGTACCTCGTCCCCATTCTCAGCAAGCTCATGGGAAAGGCAAAGAAGCTCGCTGCTCCCCGCCCAAACCCAATGACTTTCCGTGAAGGAATGGACGAGGTTACCGCAGAGCCTCTGGTACTCATCGTTGTCCCCACTCGCGAACTGGCGGTGCAAATATTCAACGAAGCTCGCAAGTTCTGTTATCGGACCATGCTTCGCCCTTGCGTCGTTTATGGCGGTGTTCCAATTTCTCAGCAAGTCGCGCTCCTCTCCAAGGGTTGCGACGTCTTGGTTGGCACGCCCGGTCGCCTCGTCGACTTCATCCAACGGCCCAGACTCCTTACTCTTCGCCGACTTCGCTACATCGTCATTGACGAGGCTGATGAGATGCTTGATCAAGATTGGGGCGACGACCTTGAAAAGATTCTCTCCGGAGGAGGTAAAACACCCTTCTTTCTAATTTCAAACACGCTTATGCTTACTAAGATTGAACAGAACAGGATGAAGGCAACATCAAGTTCGGGCTCTTCTCGGCTACATTTCCCAAGTCAGCACGCGACCTGGCCAAACAATACCTCGCTGCCTCTCACGTTCGTTTCCGCGTTGGCCGTGCTGGAAGCACAACTGCAAACATCAAGCAAATTGTGGTCCAGGCGGAGCGAAATGACAAGCGGGATGTTTTGCTTGGTCTCCTGTCTGAGATGCCCGGTGTGCGCACCATCATTTTCGTCAACAGCCGCCAAGAGGCGGATAACCTCGATGACTTTCTATTCAACATCGGCCTTCCCGTGACTTCCATGCACAGTGATCGAACACAGGCAGAGCGCGAGGCTGCCATGCGCGGTTTCCGTTCTGGGCAGGCGCCTATCTTGATTGCGACCGGTGTTACCGCACGAGGTATCCACGTTCAAAATGTCATGCACGTCATCAACTACGATTTGCCATCTATAGAGCATGGTGGCATTGAAGAGTATACGCACCGAATTGGTATGAAATATTTGAGGTTTTCTAGGTATTGTACTAACTGTTCTCTTAGGACGAACCGGTCGCATCGGCCATCGGGGCATCGCCACATCTTTGTTCTCACAGGAACGTGATGAGGCCATGGGAAGCGTGCTCACTCGCACGCTTCTAGAGACTAACCAAGACGTCCCTGACTTTTTGCAGCATTACATCCCTGAAGGGGATGCTCGCGAGAACCTAAAGTTCGAGGCTGACTCGGACTTTGACCCGGATGATGTTCCCGCTGTTGGTGGTGGCGGCGATGATGCTGGCGCTGGCTGGGGAGCAGAGGGTGGAGCAGATGATGCCGCGACCAATGGTTGGGGAGGGGATGCTGGAGAGGCAAACGGCCCAGCCAATGGAGGATCCGGCGGAGATGGTGCTGCAGCTAGCAGCTCAAGCGGTTGGGGAGCTGACAACAACGACATGGCAACCAACGGAGGTTCCTCCAGCACTGCTGCTCCGTCCGATGGGGCCCAGATGAGCGGTACTTGGGGAAGCAGCTGGTAGATTACTCTACCATTCTGAGCCGAGGGGTTAACCGCTCGACCGTTTTTCTTCGGGGACTATACTATGTGCAGCAGGTTTGAGCTTGCCAAAACAAATTGTGAGGGATAGATAGTCTACGGGGACCAACTTCTGCAAGCTCAAAATGACATGTGCAACAAGAAGAAGAGGTCATTTCATAGGCAAATCGAACAAATGTGTCCGAGGAGACTCAGCTTCAAGTTTAAAATTGACTCTTAGGCTGGTCAGAAGCACGTCATAAGTAGCAAAGCGACAGTGTGATCCAAAGCTTGGGATAAGAATGAGTAGCAGACAAGAGGACAGTAAGTGGTGGCAGCAAGTTAGCAGGACTCGGTCTCGAGTCGACAGAAGGGAATCAGTCATTGAGCACGGGATACAAACATGTGAAATTCCCAAGTGAACTTTTGATTGTATTATTATTATTATTTTCCTTTTTTAGCCTCCGGAATTACATTTGCTTCATCATCTTGCCCAACCCCTTAATCTTCCTGCCAATGCCACCATAGCCAACCTCGACGACACCCTGAGTAAAGCTCCAACTGTTGTTTTGGTTGTCGATGGGGTACTGCACGGGAGGGGGGATGGCGGTGCGGATGCCGAGCCAGCCAAAGCGGTCCTCGCAGATGGCCTTGGTGTTGCAAAGGCCGCGCAGGCCTTCCTCGCCGGCGAAGCGACCGTAGCCAGAACCACCGACGCCACCAAAGGGGAGCTGGACGGCGTAGAATGCGGCGAAATCGTTGACAGCAACCATGCCGGCGCGGAGGCCACGAACAATGGGTTGAAGGTTGGGATCCCTCTCGGAACCGTGAACGGCAGCACCGAGACCAAAGTTGGGGGCGTTGGCAATGGCGAGAATGTCGGCGGGAGAGGATGACTTGGCGCGCAGGAGGGTCAGGACGGGGGCAAAGCACTCGTTTTGGGCAATTCCCATGTCGGGAGTAACATCGACGATGAGGGTGGGCTGGAAGTAGTGGCCTTGGGGATAATCGGGGTGGTTGTACCGCTTGCCACCAGCAAGGAGGCGGGCTCCCTGGGAAACAGCTTCGGCGATGAGCTTCTCGAGGCGATCAAAGGAGGCGTCCGAGATCATGGCACCCATATCGGCGTGGGGGCCAAGGCGAATAGCCTTGACACGGGGCTCAAGGAGCTCGACCAGCTTGTCATGAACGGCAGACGGGGCGATGACACGTTCGATACCAATGCAGTTCTGGCCAGCGGCCTGGAAAGTGCCACGGAGAATGATTTCAGAAATGCGCTTCAGATCTTTGGCAGCAGAGTCGAGGATGATGAAGGGGTCCTTGCCTCCGAGTTCGGCGACGACAGGGGTCAAGCTCTTGGCAGCGCTGGCAGCAACATGGTGGGCGACGGACTGGGAACCGATGAAAGTGACATGGCTGATTCCCGGGTGGCAGGTAAGGAAGTCGGCGGTCTGAGGCCAGCAGGCAATGGTCTGAACAAGCTGAGGGTTGAAGCCGTGGGCGACAAGGGCTCCGCGGGCGATGCTGGCAAAGTACTGGCTTGACCAAGCAGTCTGCTCCGAGACCTTGACGAGGATACCATTGCCGGAGAAGAGGGCGCTGATGATGGGACCCATCATGTTGTGGAAGGGATAGTTCCAGCTGACGAGCGCGGCAACGACACCGAGAGGTTCGTAGTGGACCGTGTTGCGCTTGTACATCATGAGCAGGTTGGTTGGGCGGCGCGAGGGACGCAATGCCTTTTCGCCGTGGGCAAGGGTCCACTGAATCTTCTCAACGGTGACGAGAATCTCGCCAAGCTGGGCGTCCACCATGGTCTTTCCACTGTCCAGGCCGGCAATTCTGCAAATCTCCTCGGCGTTGTCAAGGACATACTGCATCAAAGAGCGCAGGACGGCCTTGCGCTCCTCAAAGGTGGTCTCGGCCCACTCCTTTTGGGCTGCGGCAGCAGCTTCGACAGCGCGATCGATGGCAGCGGGGGTGGAAGGGTTCACCAGGCCGAGGAATTGGCCGGTTGCGGGAGCGTAGCACTGGATGGCGGAGCTGCCGGGGATCTTGATAGAAGTGTGCTCGACATTGGTGGTGGTCTCGGGGAGCTTGGGGGGAGGCACCGAGTATCGACGGGGAATGGCCGAGACGGTGGCCTTGGCAGCTTTGTTGGCGATGGAAATCAGGCTAAGGGAGATGGCAATGGCGACCCAGGAGGCGGCAAAGGAAAAAACTTGCTGGCTGCGAGACGGGGGAAGCGGAGGGTTAGCTGGTTCACGGCTCAAGCAGCGGGATGGGGGCGGTTTGGAGAGCGGACAACGTACGATACGCCAAGCTTGGTGGTGGCATAGGTGCTCGCCTCGCGCCAGGCCCACAGGGCAAAGGGCTCAGGGACATCCATTTGGGGCGACTCGAAGAAGCTGCTCGGGGTCAATTGATGAGAGAAGAGGGCGACGATGGCCCTTGTGCGGGCTGCTTTTGTAGTTGGCCCGACTGCTGCTCCCACGCGCGGTTGATGTCAAGGGTTCAAGGGTGCAAGGTTGAGATAGGGCGGTGGAGGGGGGAGCTCTAATGAGTGGTGGGTGTGGGGCCGGTATATTCCCCTGTCAGGACGAGCAAGTCCCGTTGTCGTATTCGTACCTGCAGCCCACATCCCCTGTCCTGTCAAGCTACATGACACCACCACCACCAGCCAAAACGGCAATGCGTACCGATACTTTGGACAATCATTTTTGGCCTTACGTGGTATCAGTCTCTAAGGCAATAAGGCCTAGCCCACGGCTCGAAAAGACTCATGGTGCGCTAAATCGACTGGTCCGTATAGAGACAGATGGGCTGATGGTTTGGAACCGCTTCAAAAACAGGTGTGGGTTTGACGGAGAAAAATAAACCATGAACAACCCATTCTTGTCAGCAAGGTACTGTATCCTTTTTACTCCATCCTTTGTCTAGAAATATAAAACTCATGACTGCGAAGTAAGTGTAGGCACTGCAAGTCATTCTAATACTAGCGCAGTGCTCCGTTTGAGAGTTGCACCCGACAGAGTGGTCCACTCCCCACTTCTTATCGAAGCAGAGCAGAGCCTCCTTGTCCACTATCAACAGCTTAGCAAAACAATGCTGAGAAAAGAAATACGTTCAAAGTGGCAAGCTGAGAGTTTTCTAAATATGCAAGTTCACGTTGCGGTGTAGTCAGACATTTGTTCTCCTACTTCATGATTTATTTTGTCATGGGTGCGTGGGTCGATTTTGTCGAGGATGGGCATTTTACACGTTGGCAAGATTCTCCAACGCCAAAACGCCATATCACAGAAAACAGAAAGGGCTCATCAAAATCAAAATCATAACCTATCATTTCTCATTAATCATTATCATCATACCCACACAAAAGAAAAGAATAAGAACAACAATGCCAACAACAACAACAACAATAACGACCAACGACCAAACCGAGAAACCAAGAAATCCTCTAACCAAAAACCAAGAATCAAAAACCGAAACCCAAAAAGCCAGAACCAAAGAAGAAGAAAAAACCCGAAGAACCAAGAAACAAGCCAAAAGGCTTTAATCCTCACTGGCGCCGCATGAACTGGTCGACCCAGGGATTTGACATGCCCCAATTGGCGATGCCTCCGACATTGACGGCCTCTGCTTCGAGGCGCAGCTGGATGCTGCCGCTCACCGCAGCGGGAGGCCAGGAAGACAGCGGAGTCATCATGGCAATGAGGCCCCTGCGGAGGTTGACGAGCCTGGCTTCGACAGCCTGGCTGAAGACGCCCATCTGCTTCTTCAGCTCAGGCCTGCTGAGCGCCGTGAGGTCCTCTGGCAGCTGGACGGGGAGGACGGAGCCATGCTGCGAGGCCAGGCCCTGAGGGACGCCACCGGGGGCGCACTCGGCGATGATGGGCAAGTTCTGCATCAAAACCTCGGGATCGTCGTTCTGGGGGTTTGACAAGGACACGACAATCCTCGCGAAGTCATCAATGCGGCCCTGGCCGCCCAGGAGCCCGCTCGCCTTGGCAACGAGCTCGGCCATGTGGCCGTGGACCCTGTAGTAGCGGTCCAGCTGCACCTGGAGGGCGGCAACCATCGAGCCCCTTTCCCGGCCGTCCTTGCCGTCCCTCACACAGGGCTTGTTGGCCTTCTCGCAATATGTGCAAGGGCCGTTGCCCTCCCTCACACACTTGCTCTTCCGCCTCCTGCAGTTCTCGCAGGAGTAGGACACGCACTTCTTTCGGGGTGCGGCACCCTCGACGGCACCCCCGGCGGCCTTCTTTCGCCTTGTGCCTTTGCCCTTGGGCTTGGGCGAAGCATCTGCAACACCGGCGCCAACAGCGGTAGGGTTGGCGATGGCGGTGGTGGTGGTGGCGGCTGGGAGCTGCAGAAAGGACTGAGGGTAAGGCTGCGCAGCAAGGGAAGCCTGAGGAGCGGGGAGCCGAGGGAAGGCCAGGGGCTGGGGGGAGGCCAAAGGTTGGGGGAAGAAGAAAGTTTGAGCGGCCTCTTGGGGAGAGAGAGCCAGAGGTTGAGAGACGGCGGGCTGAGGGAAGGCCGGGCGGAAAGGGAGAGCCAGGGGTTGAATTGCCTCTGATTGCGGGAGTACCAAAGGCTGGGCGGCAACGGACTGGGCGGCAGCGGGCTGGGGGAGCGCCAGAGTCAAGGGCTGGCCCTTCTTGTCGGTTGCTTGTTTGGCTGCCACTGTGGGCGAGCCGAAGAGAGATTCCCCTGTCACCTCTTGTGGTGACGAGGTCGACGGGCCGGGGAGGGGGTTTGGGCTGATATCAGCCTGTGGCTCGGCTGGGCCCAGAACGGGAAGAAGGCCGAGCAGAGCATGCTCTGCGTCACCCAGGGCAGGGTCGGTAACATCTTCTGCCAAGGGAAGAGTAGGAGGAGAAGGAGGGGAAGTTTGTGATAGAGATGGGTCAAAGAAACCCATGTCTGCTTGGAGAGGGTTGGCCCATTCGAAAAGCCAATCGCCATCTGCTGCGGGCATCTCCACCCCAAAGAATTCGTGGTCAAGTGAGTGATCCATGGCTGGGATGATATGGCACACACTCGACAGTGAACTATGCTATGCTATGCTGAAAACGGATCAAGGATCAAGAGTGATGGAAAGTAATGGAGAAGTAATGTGGTAGCACGCAGTTGTGAATGCAGGCGCAGGCGGAGATGCAGATGAAGATGGAGATGCAGAAGATGAGATTTCCAGACTGAGGGAGATGCTCCAAGCCAAAAAAAAATATATAGCAAGAATGATTCTCACAGCGGTTCCCAAAGGGCTCCTTAGTAAGAGGTTTAGACTCTGCCAATATGACGGTATAACCCATCGTCGTCGTGTTGATAGAGTCATTGCAGACCGGAGAGGTGTGTACATGGACTATTTTTGGCTCTACAACAGGCAGAAGAAAAATCCTGAAGACGCGTGACTGAAAGAAATGGTGTAATTTCTGTGGCAGCCTCTGGCACGACTTGTTCCCTGTGCGAAACCGCCATAGACCGTTCCCAAATGACAAGTAAATTTGTTTATTTTATTTTATTTTATCCTATCTTACTTTATTTTATCTATTTTGTCTATTTATTTATCTATTTATTTATTTATTTATTTTATCTCACTTTATTTTATTTTATTTTATCCATCTTATGTATCCTTATGCCATGTGCTGTTGACCTTGGGGTCATTTGTATAGGAATCATGCTTTTTACGACTTCAAGTGTGGGTTACATGTATCTGTGGATCAAAGAATCCAAAATAGAATTGCCTATTTTGGCAAAAGCTCAAAAGTTTAGAGTACGTGCACGTTTGTAGCTTTCGCCACCCACCTCGCCTCACCTGAGAGTACACATGTAAGTGGGAATGGAAATGGGACAGTCTCTGTTCGCTGTGCGCATGCAACATCATACAGCACAGTCTCATCCTTCTCTTCAAGTCTGATATCCTCGTTTCACAATGAAAATGATAGGCTAGTTGGACTTCTCTTGTGTGTGCTCCTCGGGGAATCTCCACATAATCAATAAAGTTATGCATAAAAATAGCCTCTTCCTGGTGTAAGTCGGATCCCGCCAGTTCATCTTTCAGAGCCTTCGCTGAGATTTTCACACCTGCCGCCTTTTTCTTCTCCCAAAGAAACAGTTACGGAAGAAGGGGTCTCGGGCTTTATGTGCTTCCCATGTTGCAAATGTCTCTGTAATTTCTGCCATGGCATCCTCACTGCCGACTCTGCCGGGCCAGTAGGGTCCTTTTCCAACCACGCAGGCCGACAGGGCCCGCAATTAAATTAAGCTCGGCAAAAAGTCAGCCTCACGCATCCCCAACCATGGTTGTTTGGACAACACTGGCAAGCGATCCCCGGTGCCTACCTACATTCGGGGTCTCAATCCACCGTAATGAATGGCCTACAGTGTTGATGTGAACTATCAGCAGCTCAGGCACAGTGGCAATTTACAACCTTCCGCCTGCTTCCTAAATGCGTGGATGAGCCTAAGTTTGCAATCTTCTGTTCCCCGGCTGCCTGCGAGCAACAACGTACCTGGCCATTTCCCCCTTGGCCGAATCCATGGGCATAGTGCCTCCCCACACTGGCTTTATCTGAACCCCATGACTACATCTTTTCTTTTCCTTTCTATTCTTTTCCTTTCTATTATTCTTCTTCCTTCATGGAAGCTACAAGGGTCGCTCGGCATCTATCCTTGGAGGATGGGTTAGCATTACACAAGGACTGGTATAGCAAGGGGATCTCACGTAGCGACAAGTCAGCTAAGCTGGCTTCGTTCCATTAAAAAAAAAAAAACAGGATGTAAATTATTATACTAGGAAACTAGACTAAAAAGGAAATAGGCTTTCTTTTTAATAAAAAGAAAGTGTGTAAGCTAACTACGGAGTAGATGGGGGAAACATCTTCTCCAATGCCGCAGAAGCACAGGGAAATCCAAGCTCAAAGTTGAGGAAGGCCGTTCCCTGCAGGTTGGAAAACCCGTTCATGAAGATGCAACGGGTGTAGCTGACGCCCTGAGCGCGCTCCTTGAGGTAGACGGGGGAGGTGGCGATGCCTTGGGCAATCTCGTTGCCAAAGATGCTGGGTACGATTCTGATGGAGCAGCCCTGGAGCTGCTCCACGTGAGCGACGGCCATGTTTGGCAGGATGAGCTCGCGGATGGCGCCGTTGATCTCGAGGTGGGCGCTGAAGAGGATCATGGCCAGGCGCTCAACCTTGTTCGGCAGGATCTCCAAGCTCATGATGCACCGCATTATGTTTGTCACGATGTCGGGGACAAACTTCATGGTGATGGCAGCCCCCATCTCGTTGTCCTTGACCGTGACACGCCTGATGCAGCCCTGGAGGTATTCGGGGAACACGTCCAGGTTTCTGACGTGGGTGCCGTAGTAGGTCCCGGGGTTGACCATGGGCAGCCCCGTAGCCCTGATGTTGAGCCGTGGCAGCGGATTGACAGGATGGGCGCCAGGCTGCGAAGAGAAGCTGAAGATTGCAGAAGCAGCATGGACAAGTTGTCCGACGCTGTTGGCTCCATTGGGACTGTTGACTCTATTGGCTCTATTGGGACTGTTTGGTCTGCTGCGTCTGTTTGGACTGTTGGTTCTGTTGAGCCTATTGGGACTGTTGGCTCTGTTGACTCTGTTGACTCTATTGGGACTGTTGGCTCTGTTGGCACTATTGGCACCATTGGTAGGCGAGGACGACGCTGGGCGCGCATCCGCACCCGAGTTCTGTGTCTGGGCCCCATCCGGCAAGATGAACTTGAAAGTGGTCGTCCCAGTGACTCCTAGGTGGTACGGGTTAACAACTATACAAAAGGGCACCTGGGGTTGGAGAGAGAGAGGGGGTTGACTCACGACGACGTTTGGTAGCACGAGGATTTCCGGCGGAATTAGTCTCCATGACTCAAGCAAACTATCTAAAGATCGGCACTAATGCTTGAAAGATGGAATAACTAGGGGAGAAGAAAGTAGTGGAGGGGGAGGCGGACAGCTTAAGAGAGGAGCTATGCGGCTGAAGAGATGAAGCGCGAGTCAACGGGAATGAGACGGATGGGGGGGAGAGTAATATAGGGAACGCGGATAGAGGGGAAGCATCTCGAGTCTGGACCAACAGCGGGGGGCAAGACATGGCGGCAATGTAACTGCGTGGTTGGCAGACGTTGCTTTTGGATCAACACCAGAACTGCATCTCGTGTTTTGGCATGGACGTGGTACGTGGACCCGCGCCCCAGCTGGCGCACCACCTCGAGAGCTGCAGCGTGCCTCAATTAGCAGTCGAGCAGGCGGGATTGCTTTTTCCAACTGCGGCCTCTCCCAAGACCGGGCTGCACGAGATGCTCGCTATCGTCTGGGCCCGATGCTTATTGGGCAAAGGGCCCTCTGAAGCGCCAATCACCAAGCAACAACGACATCCCTGGTCAAGCCTGTGACGTGAGCCATGCCAGCCAAGGTAGCATCAATGTATCCTACCAAATTTGCTCTCTTCGCTCCTGCATTCGCCCCCCAAGTGACAGCTCGAGTATCAATCTGAATATGCAACCGCCGTTACCTTGTTATTGGTGGAACTACCAGTTTGCTGGGATATTTGCCGGCCCGCCGCTCGCGAATTGATTAATCGTCGGACGTTTTTTTTTCTCCCTCTGTTTCTCTTTCTTGTCTACAAGACCAAACCCCCCAGCATGAAAGTGTATTTCTAGACCGGTCCATTTGGGAACGCGTTGGGAATCTTGTTGGCTGCAGCCAGGACATGCATCTCGTAATCTCATCATGTCTTTCAGCCGGCACCACCGCTGAGCGCCAATGTCATGCTTGTTTTTGTTTTCTCGAGATAACAATACAGATCCGATCGACTCTATTGGAGGGCACCCTCTGCGTATCAGTCAGCCAATTCAGGCAAATGGAGGAGGCATCCAGATCAATCTGGGCTCAGCGTCATGTCAGAACTAGTGGTCTTAGCAGGCGATTCGATGCTGACGCCATGCAGCTTCAGCTTAAACCAAACGGCAGCAAAAGAAAAGAAAAAAAAGCAACGGCCCCTCAATTTTTCGGATGCAGACAGTGCAGCCATGTACTGTACTCACCGATTTGATCGAGAAGACAGATTGCGCCAGCATCGCCCCACGAACCTTGGTTGACAGGACTGCAGGTATTCGCACTCTTTCCGCCCGACAATTTATTAAACAAAAACATTTATGAGACAATAACTATGCAGCTTACAGCAAGATCAGCAAAAGCTTCAGAGCGTATTCTTTGCATTAGTTACAAAATATTTTATGCCTATTTTATGAGCCTCAAGACAGCTGTAGCAAATCCAGAGACGATATCTATAGTTTAGTGCGTTGATAAGTCAAACCCGACAGGATCCGTCGTAGACGAGGAGCAACCAAAGACATTGCGGTACAATATTATAGACGACTGCCCAGATAAATGTAATCAAGTCGGCGGCTCTAGGCCAAGGCGAAGTGATGTTGAGAAAAGAATCGTTCAGAGTAGGTATCGAATCCATCCCTGTAGCGTGTCTCGGAATGAATGTCATCCAAACTTGCACAGATAAGCGGGTGACGTGGTTCTGGAGCTATCGCAGAGTCCGTCTCGCCAATGTTGAAGTGTTTCATGCGGGAAACATCGCGTGGTTGAGATCGTGAGATGGGCGTAGTGGCGGGGGCTAGGGCGTGCGCACCGCCGCCAGGTAGCTTGCGGGAGGTTAAAGAATAGCATGGTAAGCATTGCGCAGGCGCTAAAATTTACGGTTTTCTGGGATGCAAAAGTTTACTAGAAGATGGTTCTAGGTCCTGGGAACAGGTTGCGTCACGGTGACCTCGTAGCACGCTGTACTGTGTGTGCAGCAACAATCATCTTGTGTACCTGAAGGGAAATAGCACACCGTTTCAGATATCGCTTCCCATCAATTAGACGTTGTCGGTCAACGGAGGACTTGTGGTCCTGATTACACAACCAGGTCAAGAAAATAACGTCACAGTGATATGCTCATTCATCAAACCCGATGGCGTACCTGGAAAGTGGCTAGCTAGACCTTGATTACAAATTCCAGACCAGAGCTTTGGCGGCATACCCATCTTCCGAGGACGGTAACTGGCTAGGCCTTGATTATATGAACAGCTCAATAGCAAAACTTAGCAGCGGTATACTCATTTCCCAAGCCTGAAGGACCGCGTACTAGAAAGTGGCTAGCTAGGCCTTGATTCCAGCAGAGCCACAGCCTCTTTGTTGCTTTTGAGGCCAAGTACACCTGCGAGGAAAAAAGAAAACAGAACAACCACGTCGGCTCACCGCGGCGCCCGAAACTGGGCTGTCATATTTGTTGCCTAAGGCGCCTCCATCTTCAGACCAAGGGAGGTGAGGTGGGGTGGTTGATTCAAAGAGCCTCTGCCCCCGCGATGCAGATGGCCTCGTCCTTGTGTTGATCTTGCAAGACCCAGAACCATAACCAACAACCCACAGCTCCACAATAACACACAAGCGCACTGCAGTAAACATGTTGAACCTCATCGAGCCATCGAGCGCGCGAAAGAGGCAGCGTGATGGCCGCTATGGCTTCTTCTACATGGGGGCCCACGCTCGTGCAGCCCGCCAGAAGGCCACTGCTGAGCTCGTGGCCCTCATCCCATGGCCAGCAACCCGTGGCGGAGACTCGTTGGAGAACATCTTTACCTACAATCTCCCGGAGCCTTGCGTCGCCTTGTACGAGACCATCCGAGAAAAGGTTGTTACTCCCGTCAATATGGCAATGCCCCCCACTCCCCACCCACCCCGTTCTTTCGACTTACACGCTTCTATACAGGTTGAATCGTCACCCTCGTGCAAGGAGGAGCTGGGCATCAAAAGCCTTGACCTCCCCCAGAAGTGCCCGCAGACGTTCCGCACCGACGCCTTTTACGAGGTCGAGTTCCCGCCGGACTGGGTCTGCATCTTTGTGCTCCTGACCACCACGCCAGTCTGCGTCGAGCTGCGCTACAAAGTCAGGGGAGGGTACGAGGAGCTCAAGAAGGAGGAGTGGTACCCCGACCAGGTGCTCTACCTGAACGCCGTGAGCATTACGCTGGAGCAGCGCGCTTCTTTTCTCTGTGCGGGACTTCGATCCAAGCACCTGTCTTAGATATCCCTACGTAGTTGCCTGTCTTTTCTGTTAGTCTCGATGTAGCAAAATTTAGTCTCCTGAATTTTCCCTGCTGGATTACTGCTCTTAATCGCCCCCAACTTAATTAGTGCTCCGTCACCAACGGGCACGCCGTCTCGGCCCCGTCCCTGTTCGGCCCCCTCGCATAAACCCGGCTGGCGTCGGCGCCCGCCCAGAAAATCGTGATGACATGGATGACATGGTGCATCAACGCCTCTTCCCAAGCTGTCTCAGGATCTCAGCTCAATCATCAGGGCATGGGAAGCTTATTGGCCGGTGGCGTGGCCGCAAACTCAAAGATGTCTAAGGCTGTGAAGTTTATATAATGTGCAAGTCCAGAGTTCTCGGAGGAATGTCCGCTTCCCCGCCTCAGCCCAACAAGCGGGCTGTCGCATGAAACGTGTGGTACACTGGAAAAAGCATACACACAAGTTGGCGAGCAATGCAACCCTTCGGGGGAGTCAATTTAGTTACAACACGGGACGAAAGATGAGAGACACGCAGGCGCATATGTTTGAGAAAACAATGGTTTCTATCTAGAGCCTCCATGATTCATCGAGAGCCACCAGTGAACTAGACTGCGGCTTACTCCAGGTGCTTTGGCTCGAGGGAACCGATCTACGAGTCGGCTACCACACTGCTAGAGAAAACGCCTGGAGCCGTTGGCAATTCAACGGCATCTCTCTTCGGCAAGTCAAGAAATTGCAAAATCTGGTCAACAGAGGCTTCCAGTGTCCCGCTCCCATCTATCTCTACAAACCTGGCCCAGCCCGGTTGAGCTACATCAGCTCGCGGCCTTATGAGTTGGCATCCCGGTACATCGAACGGGGGGATCGGGGCCGCTGCTATGCCAGCTGGGGGGGCACGCCCGCGCTCAGGGCCATCCGGGGGGCACCGGGCATTCACCCAAATTGTGTCCTTGGCTATCCCTAGATACTCCTCGCAGATGCTTACGTCTCGTCGGTTGCGTGTGAGGCATGCCGTGATGAGAACCGTGTGCCCGTTTTGCACGAGCTGTCGGAGCTCACTGAAGATTTCGTCGCGGAGTTTCCGATGCAGCGTGTCCTGCTTGATGCCGTCCTCGGGATGTATGGCCAGGGCCAGCTTGAGAAAATAGCGGTGGGCAATGACGTTGATATTGTCGTAGGGCAGGCGATCCTGCAGTAGCTTCAGCGTCTCCAGCTTTCTGGCGCTGGGAAACCCGTTCATGACAATCAGCCTACCGCTGCGTAGCCCGAGGCTTGTGCTGAACCAGCCCTGGACGCAGTCACGGCTCCAAAACAACTCGAGCGTCTCCCTGGGGCTCCATTCACCGTACTCTACAACACCATCAAAGGGCACTGGGTCGCTGAGCGGTTGCCTTTCCCGGCCTTGAGCGTCAAAGAACTTGAAAACGCCATAACGGCGACCTAGCATGGCGTAAGCCACCAGCGACACAAAAGAGGTGATGAAACCAACTTACACTCGGCTAGAGCAAAAATGACACGCTTCTCGATGTTCATGCACAGCTTGGCATCCTCGTCTTCATATTCTCGGGCCAGTACTTTGTCCAAGCCATTAGCCAACCTCGACATCAGTGCTTGAACCCGATCAAGTTCTCCCTCCATGATAAAGGCCTTGAGCGGGATAGTCGACTGCGTGTAATGGCCGGTCGATTTCAGAGTCGCCATAGTATCCGAGACCTGGTGCAGGAAGCCGATGCGTTCCTGCACACGATCCACAAAACGCATGATGGTAAGCGGAGTGTAGGCGGCATGCCCCGGCCTCCCTGGAGTATTTCGCAGACTGTTGTACGCTGAGCCAATCCAACCATCGAGCGGGTTGCTGGACGGCAGACTGTGATGAGGCAGAAACATCAGGAAGTTCTCTCGGTCCTCGACGGTGAGGCGGTGCCAAGGGGATAATAGAGGCACAAAACATTGTGTGTATCCAATTGGCTCGGTCATTTGCGTAGCAGGATCATCACTCGGAGAGCCATCACCCGGAGAGCCGTCATTCGGAGACCAGTGTTGGGTTATCAAGGAAATGAGGCACGTCTTGTCCCCATCTGACAAGCCTTGCCAGTGCTGGCGCGCATACCATGGCCCTTCCGTCTGTTGCCTCATGGTGAGGGACGGAAGTTGATTACCGCGAGCAAAGTGAGAGTTGATAGAAACGGGATTGAATGCCGATGAAAGTAATAGACGAGATGCTGAAGTGAAATAAAGAGAAAGCCCCAATGGAGGGGGTCAACAACATGTTTAAATAAATCTACGACAAGGAGGACATACACAGCAGGTGCAACTTGCAGGACGCGACCCGGGGATTCAACAAACCTTTTGAGCCCTCAGAACTCCAAATATCAACTCAAACGCGAGCCAGCCCACACAGCCGGCCGCATAACTCAAACTCAATTGTTGTAAAATCACATGCATGCACCAAGTGGGAGAAAAGCTTCATGAAATTATATCTTCGTGTTGACCTGTTTAATCTGCAAATGAAAAATAAAAAAGGGCACAAGCTATTATAATGCCGTATGTACAGTCCACCTGTATCCTTTCGCCTCCCAAGGCGTTTCTCTCCCCCCCCTGATTTTCACTCAAAGAAAAGACCACTTCTCATAATGATTGAGTTTTGCCGCTTTCTCAGCTCTAATATGCGAAATCGAGAGAAAAAAAAAAGACGAGACGAAAAGAGATATAAGAAAATATAATGGCAGTGTAGCGCAGGAGCCAACAGTCAATCATACAAAAACCAAAGTCACCTTTTGCATTTCCCCTTTCAAAACGCCCTGCGTGTGTATAAGACAAGAGACTCCCCGAGAAAACGATGGGGATTAAGCAACCAAATCAACCCCTTCCCTTGCATGGTGCGTTCGTAAAATGCGAACGCCAGAGCTTGCAGCTCCTTCAGGTGCGGTGGAGAAGCCACTCGTAGATCGCTCGTGCAGATCATAAGTGCATCAATGGCCTCGTAATGGGCCTGGGATATCAAAACAAGAAAAATGACGGCTCTCAAAAGGAATTTCGGTGTGTTACCAGTCGTGAGTTAGGGTAATATACAAGGAGCGTCGTAGTTCGGTATATATCAGAAGTGCTTAGTTGTTGGCACTCTTGGAAAGTGAGAGGCCGCGCAATCTGGGGAATCGAGGCCCTCCTTGTGACTGACTCGACTCGATGCGCGATAGTCGCGCCGCCGACGTGAAGTCGCAGCTGGCCTCGTAACTCGGCCTGACGCGATCCATTGATGCACGCATGCGGTCGTATGATGGCCGAGCACGATCAATGGATGGTCTCGTCTGGTGACCGCCACCAGTGGTAGTGTTACCCATGGCCACTTCGATCGACATCCGAGGACCGGTGTAATTCGTCGAGTCGCTGCCATTTTGACTGTGTTGGTTGTATGTTGTGGCACGTGTGGCTGTAGACGGCGGATAGATAGGCCGCAAGTCTTCATCAACACTTCCGTAGTTGGCGTGCTTAATCTTCCTGGACTTGGAGCTGTTGGACGACTTCGACTTGTTACTTCTGGTATCGGCCACAGTAGCATCATCCGAGTCATCCTTGGGCGACAGGTGCGAAAATTTACCCATCCTCTCCTGCTCTCGGATGATATCCACATCGTAAGGGAAGTACACCTTCTGAAGAGCCTTGATGGCAAATCGAGGGAACAAGCAGATAACGGGCACGATAAAGAAAACGGCCCAGAATGTTGCTTCTCGGTAAACCTGGTTAGCTGCCTCGTAAAAGTACTCGGAGGATGTGAAGGAGGTGTAAATTCCGGTCCAGAAAAAGATGAAAACGTCACTGATAACAACGATGAGAAGCATCAGCCAATCCCATCGGTATGTGTTGATCAGAATATACATGTTGATGGTGATGACGGCGGGATGAGCAATGTATGCTCCAAATCGGACTCGATCCTCAACGTTGAGACCATCCATGGTGATGAAGGTGCCGTTTTCGAAAAGCAGGTAAGGAATGAAGAAGACCATCACAGACTGGTAGATACCGTCCAACATGTATAGCCTATTGATTTGTTAGTTCACTGTGCCTCGGGGGTTACTCGTCGCATCACTTACCAAAACTTAGTCTGGGTCCACTCAAGTCGCTCAATACCTCGACGGTACAGCTGCGGCACAGCCAGGGAGACCTTGTCCGACACGTCCTGATCCAGCACACCCATAATACCAACAGGCACCGAGGTGAAGAACAAGTTGAACATCAGAATGTAGGTGGTTTCAAACAGGTAGGTCATGTCGAAATCGGCAAAGATCTCAAACCAGAAAATGGCAAACGTCCACACCATGTTCTTGTAGAAGAAATTGCTAATACTCTCTGCAAGACGACGGTAAGACCAGCGGCCGTGAACAAGCACCAGTCTCTGAAGGAATCTGAACTGTGCGATAGCGTAATCAGAAGACATGGCAGCCTGTCGACCTTCAACACCAGCAATACCAACACCAACATCAGCTTCCTGGATCATGGCAACATCGTTGGCACCATCTCCGATGGAGAGCGTCATGACATCAAGACCCTGTTTCACCATGGCAACAACGGCAGCTTTCTGCGCGGGACTGACACGACAGCAAAGAACCGACTTGCACTGCTTGCAAAGGAGCAAGAACTTCTGCTTCAGGCGATCGTTGAGAACCCATCTGAGAGTGAAACCATCAATGACCAAACCGTGAGTTGGCGCGGGGGCCTCGTGGTTCTTCATAGCGCGGGCCAGTTCTTCATCGCTACCAGTAATGCCGAATGTCTTCATATTGTCGTCAAGCAGCTTCTCAGCCATTTCCAGGAAGGCATCGTCGCTGGTCTCGCCAGTTTCGTCCTCATCGACCTTGATATGAATAAGCTCCATGTCGTTGTTCAGCAAGTTGCACGAGAAACCAATGTTGATAGCTGTTTCCACCTTGTCACCAGTCAAAACCCAGAGCTTGATACCGGCATCACCCAGCAGAGCGATGGTATCCGGTACACCATCCTGGAGTCGATCTTCGATAGCAGTACCACCCAAAAGGTAAAAGTCCTGTTCAATCAGCTCGGCAACAGCCTCAAGCTTTTCCTCTCGCTGTTCCAGGGCAGTGGCAGCCACATCATGTTCCTTCTTCCATGCCTGGTACTCAGCCTCAGACAGTTCCTTGTGGGCAATGCAAAGAGTACGGAGACCCTCACGGGCAAACATCTCCAGGTGCTCGGCGGTTTCCTTTCTCAATTCCTTTTGTGCTCCCTTCTTCAGACGCGAGTAAATGATACTGTCGGCACCCTTGCAGAACAGAACGATTTGGCCATTGGGCATTCGGACGATGGAGCTCATGCGCTTTCGGGTCGAGTTGAACTCAATAGTGTTGAGAATCTGGTAGTGGCGCTCTTCGCCCATAACATTGAGGTTGATACCATCGCCAGAGTGGCCGAGAACAGTAAATCCCATATCACGAGCAGTGGCGACAAGAGCCTCTTCATCAGGGGACTGGGCCTTGAAGATCATAGACGGGGGGTCACCAGGTTGGTGCTCTGCAATGACAGTGTGGCAAAGGGCCAGGGCCAGCATGAAATACTCGTTGGCGGATGCTTGCTCGGGGCCGTGTTCACCAGCCAAATCGGCGACGAAATCGGGGGCGATGAAAGTAACAGCTTCGTCGTGGAGGAAGGGGTTATCGTGCAGCTTTCGCAGACCCTCAAGAGCCCTAACCTTGGCCTGGGCAATCTCAATCCTGGCCCGCTCAGCCTCCTTCTCGACATCAATACCAAGTCGCTTCTGCATTCCAGCCTGTGCCTCGGTGTAGGCTTCTCCGTAAGGTTGTCCGTTGATCGTAGCCTTCTTGAACTCCATGACGTTTTGGGTGAGTGTACCTGTCTTGTCAGAAAAGATGTATTCGATCTGGCCAACATCATCCGAGATGTTCCACGACTTGGGGACGCAAGGTTGGTCAATTGGCTCATAGTACATCTCGACGTCGCTGTAGATGAAGATGGCCTGGAGGGTTCTGACGATTTCGAGTGTGATGTAGAGGGAAATAGGCACCAAGTTCTGGAACAAAATCAGAGCAGCCCAGAAAGTGATGAAGCCAGTCATGGTTGGGGTGTCTCCAATCGAGCCGAATTCGAAGAAGTGGAGCGATGCATCAGTCTTTGCCCACGCAACACCGTTGACGATAGCGGAAAGCAAACACATGACGAAGAGGATTCCAAAGTTGCAAATGACGTTAAAGTTCATCTCACGGGCAATTCGAGGGCGCTTGCTGGGTGTAATACCAGCATTCATCATAATCTTAGTGTCGTGGCCAGTGAAGACAACGACGCCCAGAATCCATTCGGTGTTTCGAACATGGCAGCCTCGGAGAAGCAGGTTATCGATGCTGATGGGCTCGGTCATATCTTCGGGGTTGCCTGGGAAGCCGGGGACGGGCTGCTGCCATTTGATAGCAGCGTTGTACTTGTAAAGATTGGGGTGAGGACCTTCACTCTCGATGCAGAACTTAGCTCGCTCGCAGTCCCGCGCATGTCGGAGCGATCGGCCGCAGCGCAGCGACTGGCGCACCTTGAGATTGGTCTCACCATCCAAGTTCTTCGTCTCGACATAACAGGCGCCATCGGGATCAGAGGTAGCAAGAACGATAATATCGGCGGGCAGTTCCTCGTCGTTATAAATACGAACAAAGTCTCCAACAACAATGCTCTTCCAGGCATCCTTCTGAAATCTCGCGCCTTCGGCCTGGTGGCCGTGATCAATAATGTCTGATTTCATGTTGGCCACGGCCTGGGCACGCTTGAGGGCATCCTGCTCGTTATCAGGTTCCTGAATTCGCACATGGGGTCCGGGCGACGGCGAGGGCACCGGTGTCATTTGTATATCTTCTCGGGCGGACATGAATGATTCGCGCGTAAATGGTGAAGCCAGAGACTCGCGCACCGATCGTCGGGTTCGGTGCGACTCCATGGACTGTCGGACAGGTTCTTCGACGGCCACAGCCTCGGCCTTTCTCCTCGCACGCTCCTCCTTGGCCTTCTTGGACCAAATGGACTGGATAGCGCGCCAAATGGAGCCAAAAAAGGCCGAGTTGCCCTTCTTGAATCGGCGCCACAGCGAAACATCTCCCTCAAGCACGTTCACGTTGTTCCAGTTCCTCAGGCGGTGGACAGGGGCGTTGTTAAGTTCAATATCGAGAATCGTTCTTCGGTAGTCTTCGATGGCATCCTTGATGGCCGTGACTGTAATGATAAAGATCAGAGGCACCGCGTTCAGGCCGGGGTTTGTGCCACCGAAAATGGGGAAGATCTGCCACATGGTTAAGGTTCTTGCACAGGTGCGAGCTGAGACGGGGAGAGCAGCTACTTACAACCAGGATAACCAAGAACAAGAAGAATATGTTTGCGATATTGTGAAACTGGAACCACAAGTTCTTGGGAATAAATGATAAGGGCGTGTATTTGGCGGTACGAATCTTGTTCCTGGGGAAGGACATAAGCGGGTGGCCGTTCTCGTCCACCATCTCATCGGGTAGAGGCTGATTAAAGTAGAGAGTTCGGTTCTCCGAGATATCCTCGTCCTCGTCGCTCTGGTTCTTCTTCCCAGAGCCATCGTTTGTTTGTTGGTCATCCTGAGCGGGTGGATCGGAACCTTCGGGAGGTGGATTCTTCTCGTTGCTGGTCTGGGAGCGCTTCAGGAGAGAATGTCGCTTGCTTATGCTGGTTTTGACCGACATTCTTCTGGTGGCCCATCGCGCGCGCTGCGTGGTGCTGAGAGCACTGGGATCGGAGCCACCGTCGGGCGGGTTTGTTGATGTTGTCATGTTGGTAAAGTCGCGGGCAAGCGCCCGATCCGCCCCTCGACGCCAGCCAGATTCGGAGTGTAGTAGCGGAGCAGACACGCGAGAAGTTGTCGAGGCAGGGCAGAAAACGAGGGCGCAATTCTCGCGGTAGCCGGCTGTCGTCGAGATTAAAGAAGGATGCGGCGACGACTGGATGAAAGAGTCGACCGGGGCGGTTGACGAACGGTTCGTTCCGTGGGGGGGAGGGAGAGATGGGATGTTTGTTGATGAGGATGGAGACGGCCGAGATGGGAGAATAGGGAGTTGTGTAAGCAAGACGGGGCGGGAGGGAAAAAAGCTACGGTGGACTTTGGGAGCGACGGTCCACTGGGGCTACGGGGGGGGCTACAGGCTAGGGGCGTCTCCAGAAGGACGCCAGGGCCCGTCGCGGTGGTGCTGAGGGAGCAAGCTGGGGGCAGCTGGGAGGGACGGGGACGGGCTGGGACACCTGAAGGAGCCTGGGAAAGCCTGGGACGGGCTGGGCAAGGGAAATGGCAGTGGGGGAGAAGTGGGTGTGGGAAGGGTGTGCGGGCAGCGGGCAGTGGGGCGTAGCGCATCGCTTCCATTTGGAACCGACGTCAACCTGAGGGGCCGACTGGGGGACCTTACCTCTCCCTCCAGGACGCCGGACACGTCCAGCACACCACCAAGCTGCTTTGGGTCGTGGGACAGGTGGGTGTGGCGGCAGCGGCGTCGACGGCGAGGGCTTGCTCGAGTGCATGGGATTGGATTGGGCTGCGGGTTGCGGAGAGGGAAAAACAGACTGATTCCCGAGCGATCCGGCGATGCTGCATCGAAAGTCGATAGCCCAATTCTTCTTCGGCCGCGGGCAACAACTAGGTCCGGAGCAAGCGGACGGAGGACGGAGGCAGCGGAGGTAACGGCATGCAACCAAGGGCAGTGCATTGCAACAAACCAAACACGACAATATCGCACCGCAAACCACCCTGGCACGACTGTCCGCGGTCCCCACGCTCATCTATTGCCCCCCCTCCATTCATCCTCACTTTTATTCCATTTACGCATTACAAAGCCCTATCTCGTACAGACAGGCGCGTGCAGGACACGGAATGGCGTATTCCGCGCGGGAGGAGCAGCACATCCATTCACAGTCAGGTGGGTACGAGCACGATTTCGCCGCGCTGCACACTGCACAGAGGCCGACCTTGCCAAGGCGGCCCCCTTTGACGCCCCGCGACGCATTTCGTACAGGTCTGCATTATTCCCCAATGCCCGCTAGATTCGGAGAGCATCCGCCCCGACGAAGCTGGGCCTTGGACGAATCCATCCACGCAAGATCCACGACCACAACCCTGCCACATGCGCGTTTGCCCATGGCCGCATCACGACGCACGCCCCCTTGCTCAAGATACGGCACAACCTACCCAATCCAACACGCATCAATCTCTTCCGATGGAGCGAGGGTTGAAAGCGTCGACCTGCGGCTGGTTTGATTTAAACTTCTTTATCCGATCCAGCAGCGACCTTTAATTTTTATTTAGCAGCGCTGGCCCCGTACTGGCATTCTTGTTAGCCTGCTCGGCGCCCCAAGACATTCTCACCTATCGCGCACGCCCCCCCTGATGCTCCTTGCAAAAAAATAAAAAATAAGAAAAATGGAAGGGTTCTTCTCTCCAAGGACGTTCATTGCCAATAGTGACAAGAACGGAGCGACGATGACAATCTTGGCGGGAGCCGCCGAGATAACCATAACCCAATGGTAAACTCACTGTGGCGTAGACAGTCAATCAGTTGCCATAAACGTCACAAACCCAACTCTCCAGTGCCGTATATTCCTCTCTCCTTCTTGCTGCCCTCTCTCTCCCAAGATACCCCCGTGTGCTCCCCGCGATGTCCACTGTCTCGGACGCTGGTGACAGAATTAGGCCTTGTCGGAGGTACAGTGATTACGGAGAACACACACGTACGACAGGCCCGCCCACGCGCGTGCCGTCTAGCACACTTTCGCACTTTGCCCGCTCACCTCCCACACGCTATCACTGTCTCTCAGCGGGAACGACCAACAGCCATGGAGCCAGTCATCACCCATCTCACGCATCACACAGGGTCAGCACTCCGCCGCAGCATCCGGCGAAGCATCATCCGCAGCATTGTCCGCCGCAATAGCCCGCAACGTGACAACACCCATCCACTCAGCCGTTGCAGCTGCTGCAGACTAAAAAAGGTATATCCCACGCCGGACTGCCGAAGAGCGCAAATCTTGTCCCCCAAATCCGAGGCTTTGTCGTGATCTTGTAAGCGTGCGAGGGGGGGCGCCACCGTTTAGCGGCATCGCTGACAGACGCCCTTTGAGCACCAATTTGGAGGAGGCCACGTTAGTAATACACAGAGGACGGTCCGTGTGCCTTGCTTGGATGAGACCAACTGGGCCAGGCACCCAAAGAGCCCACTCGACCAGCAACGACGACGTTGGTCCCTGAAGGGGGCAGAAGGCTGGTTAGTGCCAGCCCTGAGCTGAGTCCCTGGGCGCCCAGGAGGCTGCAGCCCGCAATAACCAAGCTTTTGCCTGGTGGTAAAGTGGGGTTCCAAAAGTCTGTCAAAAAAGGGTCCGTGTCGCGACGCGCATAAAATTTCATAATGGATTTGGATAATCTTATTCTCTTTATACTACCATAAATCCTTAAAATGGCGTTAGACCAAAGAAAATTCGGTACCCTTATATTAGGCAATTACTGGCCTAACTAAGAAATTGATCTAAAAGTCTGTATAGCTATTATTGTAGCTGTAAATGTGGGCACTAAGAGAAGTTATATTATTATTGATTTTGGTGTCTTATCTAGTGCTATAATGTATATTTTTTAATGTATTGAAAATATTGGCTTAGTTGAGTTAGTATCTTATTCTGGATGGCTAAAAAGTCTTTTGTCTAGGGATTTATGTATAATAATTTGCTATTTGTATTAAGAACTAGATATAATCTGTGGTGATCTAGTATTAAAGCTTAATATGTTGGTAAGTAAGATGATAATCTGGTGGGTGTTAAATGATATTAATATGTGTAAATAGAAAGTAAAGAAAAGGATATTTATATTAAAAGAAATAGTGATTTAAAGGTATACTTAGTTAATAGAGTGGGTGGAAAAAGAAGATGAATTGGAGTAGGTATGTGGTGTTAAAGTTGGTATAAATATTTGGGCTTTGATTGTTATGTGAGGTGATCTACTTTAATGAGTGTAAATTATAAAATGTAAGTTTTGGGCTAAATAATTGGGTTTGGTGATTTATTTATGAGGTATTTAAATCTTAATTAATTACTATAAAGATCTATGGAAGAGGTATAATTATGATAATAGTTTAGGTAGTAATTTGGCTTGGTAGAAGGAGCTGGTTGATAATTATAATAAGAGATGAACTTGCTAAGAAAAAAGGATTTATATTTAATAGTTATATATTAGCTTTGGAAAAAGATTTGCTTTTTATTTATAATAGTATATATTATTTTTAGTAAGATAATACTTTTATTTATTATTTTATTATTATAGAGGAATTCTTATATTAAAATATGATTTTATTAATAGAATAGCCTTTTTATTTACTTAATCTTAATCCTATTAAATACTATTAGAATATTCTAAAGAGAATATTTTTTAAAATATTCTTTTATTTCTTTAAATTATATAGAAATAAGCTAGATATTAAAGAATTTAAAGAATACCTTTAGAAAATATGGATAGCTATTGACTAAGGCCTAATTAATAAGTTGATTTAATTAGTGTTGTGCTGTGTGTAGGTATATTATATAGCAAAGGGTTGGTATACTAAATATTGATCCTTGATTTCTGATGAGTTTAAAAATGTATATTACTTTATGATAGCTATATTATGCTATGAAATATTGTATAGTTCATTCCTAGGGTCGTCGCACACGGGGGTGTGGAAATCGGTCATTTGACAGACTTTTGGAACCCCACTTTACTGTACGTAGACACGCACACCTGGCGCCGGTGGTGAGCCGGGCGGCTTGCCTTGGCTTCTCTGCTTCTGGCGCCCTCCACTTGGCTAACGCATCCTGACATAAGCACATGCACATGGCAAGGCCATCCCTCTCACAGGCCAGGCGTGGGCGCATCGGAAATTAAGTTATCCCATCACATCCTTCCAATCCCTTCCACCTCCCCATGTCCCGTAAAAGCGAAAGCGTCGATACTTTCAGGGTACCCTTGGTGCCTTCATCTTTTTGGTCTTAATTTTCCTCATCTCAGCGTAAACCTATCGCGAAATCTCCCTGGCCGTTGCCATGCTCGAATAGCCTTTTCTGTGCCTCTCAATCCATTCAGCTGGGTCTTTTTGCCCGTCGTATTCACCAATTCGGCTTGGGCGATTCTGTCTGACGGTCTGACCAGAACCACCAATTGGATGGGCCCCGCCCTAAGATTTGGGAGGCCTTGGCCGCTGTCGCTTTCGATTGGTTCTCTCAGCCGACCCAGATCTCTCCCGCCTCGCTCAATTGATGAACGAGGCCGCCCCACGGTCAACATAAGGATATCAGTTGGCTTTTCGGGTCGTCAATGCGCCTCGTCAATTCACCGTCCACCTCGGCGGCAAAGGTGCTCGGATGGCCAATTCACATTCGGATGCCATCGCCGCGCCCGAAACATGGCATGGGAAGCCCGGCCCGATGTGATGGCACTTGCTAGACATACTGTAGTTTTTTTTTTTTTTCATCAACTCGGTGTCGGCGTTCGCCTCGGTGTCTGTCGGGTCCCGAATGCGCCGTTTTTTTGTAAGTCAGCTTTCATAAACATTGGTCAACATGTCACCCTCCGCCACCGTCCATTGACCACACACACACGACGGCCACCGTTCCAACTCCGGCATCGTCGGACTCTCGGGTTGGTAAAATCACGAGTGCGCTTCATGCTGCACCTGCACGACTGGCAGCAGCTGGTCTAGCAAGCTAGCAGCGGGGCCATCTCTCCCGCACCACGTCGTCGCCATTTCGCGGACTCTCGGTGGCTTGCCCCAATGGCGACTATGCTCCACAGTGTTCCTCATGGCTGCTGGAGAATGGATTCTCGTGAATGTCGAAATGCCGAGCATCGCCAGTACGTAGCTGCAGCAGTCAGATCCTAATCAGAAGCCAAGTGCACGCTCTACAATTAGCCTCCCCAAGGCGATCACCCCGTTGACACTATACATGCTCCCCGTCGCCACACCATCACCCGCACGAAGGGCTTAATATACGCAATGACACCCTCTGTCGCGGCTGTCTGTCGTCATGATGCAGCCAGGGTTCGGTGCACAGCGGAAGCACGGTCCCTCCCTTCCTCCTGTCTACTCTCCTGCCTTGTAAGCCATGGCTCCGAGCGACCCTGGCCAGGGGTCCCTTGGCGTGCAGCTCCAAATTTCCAGCACATGGCCGGCCTCGGGATCGCCCATGTCCCAAACCGTCCAAAAGAAAAGAAAGGCTGCGCTACGTAATCCAGGGTTTCTAGAAATGGCCCCCTAGAATTGGGTTGCCTGTGCCTCTCCGCCATGGGCATGAGCGACGGTGAGGAAACCATACAATAGGAGGTCATTCCGCTAGTAGGCATCTAAGCCTCAGTGCAGATTTACCGTGGGACCGTGGGCCCGTGGCCTGGGTATGTCTCGACACGAGCAAACAAGCCGCCGCTGGGATACGAAGAAGGGATGGACATGATACGTTGGCCGCGATGTTCTGGGCCTGGCGAATGATGGTCGACAAGGGACTCAAAGCACGGGTCTGAAACCTTGATGATCACCGTTTGGCCTAACCTGCAAAGTCCTCGTCAGACGCGCCGAAACAGGGCTGATGCAAGCTGACTGGTAAGAGGATTTTTTGGGGGGGAGGAGCGCAATGCATGGCCAGAATAGAATCCCTTGGCCTGGGATCCAATATTCACATTAAATACCCACCATGGACGAAACACAAGCTCACATACCACGAACAGAGGAGGTATGCCCTTAAACACATTCCATCAAGAACAATCCAAGGTGCGTTTATGCCGTTCCCCGCCCGAATAGATCGGAATGGACCGTAAACCTGGTCCCTGAAGATCAATCTTCAGGTCGAGCCCACGACATCACCCCTTTTTTTATGATACGCGAAACCAGCACCATCGGATTGTTGTCGGTGAAGCATCAGGTACCCTGGTCGGCCGCCCGCTCATTTACAATGCACCGGGTCCCGTCCCACGGGGCAGTGCGAGGTATGGAAGTTAACAAGAGTCCGTCAGACGTCGAGAGTGGTTGGTGCCGTCAGGTGTTCAAGCCCAATCGTACGGAATCGCGTCGGAGTGGTTGGCGAAAGCATTGCTGTCAGCAGCTAACAAACGGCTTTTTGCTGCCAAGCCGGGTCTCATGGTGAGGAAGGGGGCCGAATGGTCTATTTCTAGGACATGGCACTAGCGTACAAACCCCCCTTGAAATTTATCCATCCCAAACCGCTTGGCGTGGTTCCTTGTGTGAAGAACGCCACAGGAAATTATGCCACGCACGCAAGCCGCCCGTGAGCTTCTAGCGTCCAGTGGCACCCCTCCAGTAGAGCTGCTGAGCCACTTGCTCAGTTCAAGGTCCACAAGCTTCCTGCCCTTATTGGTGCCTGCGCCACACCTAATCCTCCCAGTTCTGAGTTATCATATCGGTCCTGTGGCTTGACTTCCCGAGGTGACACGACGTCTGCCCATCTAACTTGTTCCTTGCCAGTAGGCATTGTTTGCGGGAGTGATCAGTCAGACGCGCCTCAGCCTGCGTCCCAAAGAGGATCCTTGTCCCTTCCCGGATCCCTTTTTGGTTGGAGAATCTGCTCCACCGCGCAGGCCGTCGCCCCAAGTCGGGAGTCACCCTGTGTCGCCAGTTCCTGCAACCGGCCGCGCGCGCGTAAATCGAGGTGCATGCCAACATGTCGCAAAGACGCAAAAATGGCAATATCCTGAGTTTCTTCAAACCCACGCCTAAATCCCAGGGTCCGGCTACCCAGGTTTCCCATACGCCCCGTACGCCCCGGAAGCTAGAGCACGCAGACTCGGTCCCTCCGTCCCCGTCTCCGCTCCCTCCATCCTCTCCGCCCAGCCAGCTAAACACCCCAGCCAAGTCTCGGCCGGCGCCTACCCGGGAGCTGGAGATTCGCGCCTCCGATGACGAGGGTGACGGCTTTGGGTCCTCGTCAGATGATTCCCTCGAGGACTTGTCAGCTATTCTGGGCCGTGGTCGTCCTGGACAGGCAAATCCCTCGCCAGCAAAGAACCTGTTCGCTACTCCAAGATCAAAGAGGACGGCCGTTGCGTATACTTCCGCATCCCCTGTAAAGGTTGCGCCAAAACACAAATTCGACCTCAAGGCTCTGGCCAAGGATGCGCGTCGTGACAATGCTACCAACGCAAGTTCCATGAGAGTCAAGGCTCTCGGCAAGCACGGCAAAGATGACGAAGAGATGGCCAACACGGAAAACCAGTCGCATAATGCCCTCGAGGGTATTGTGAAAACTGAAGGCGGTCGTGATGCACAGAAACTCATTCGAGCGGTTCAGAGATCAGAAGAAGGGCACTTACATTCCCGGTTCTTATTTTTCGATACCAACTACACTGCTCCACCACCTGCCTCTCCTCCCAAGCGGATGAAGGGTATCTGGAAATTGCTAACCCAAGGCGATGATATAACAAAAGAGCGAAATTTGGCCTCAGGGATACCGTCGACCTATCTGAACAGCGCAGACTTGCCCGACCAGTTATTTAATTGGATGTTGGACGAGTTGAGCAGCCAGAAATCGTACCACCTACGCAGGCAGTATGTCCACATCATTGGTCGTTGTCCTAAGCAAATCGAAAAAATGATAACGCCGCGGCGTATGGAGGAGCTCTTCCTGCGCTTCGGTGCTTCTCCTGATCTCAAGGAACGCAATGCCGAACTAGTTCTGCCACAAATCACGGTTGATCCATACCAAGGTCGTGATTGGTCTTACTTTGAGTCTTTCCTTGTCCTCTTACAAAAGATGGCGCCGCATCTGCCACTCCTATCCGCCATGTACGCCTCCCAGGCGCTGTTGCGGATGGCCATGGACAAGTTTCTTATTTGCAACGGCAATATCCTTGACCTATTTCAAAAGGCGGTCCAGGCTCTCCTCCGTGCCATTCCTCGGCCGCACTGGGATACCTTTGTGAGTATTCTGTACCCGTGGATGCGTCAACTTTCTCGCTAACAAGTCCGCAGTGTTGCGAAACTTGTGCGCTGCTCTCAACGTTGGTTAAGCCCCAGCGCTTGAGAGTGGGCGTACTTGCTTGCATCCCATTGCAATACAAGGAGAGTTACGACATGAGGCGCCGGATTGCCATAACGTTCTTGTTTGGTGATCCTGCTCTCAGCCGCTCACCCCCCGACAACGTGATGTCGGTCCGGCGCGTCATCCAACGCATGAAGGAGAGCGACTTCGAGGTCGGTCCTGAGACAGACTTTGCCCAGCTCCAGGCTTGCGTTTTACTAGTCAACATTGTCATCGACGACGGAGCTTTCACCCTAACCGACGACCCTGAAGATGAGCGGCAGTTCAACAAAGACATTGACGAGCTGACTACTATTCTGCATGAGTCGTGGAAGAAGATTAACGATTCAGGGATGAAGCTAGCTCGTACTGAGGCAAAGACAACTATTAATTGGGTCCAGCAGCGGCTCGCATGCACTGTTCGGACACGTAAGAAGACCAAACAGAGCATTTTCGAATCCGCTGGGACTGCAGAAGATCCATCTCTTCCCAAGCAACAAGAATACATGAAGAATTTCCTTCGGGCGAAGGAATCTAATCAGAATGGAGAGGAAACGTCGGTATAGACTATATATATAGCTGCAACGAAACAGCAGCAACGGGCATGATAGATTTCTAAGCTTCTCGTGGCGACGGCGCCGTACGCATGATAGAAGTAGAGAGGGATGATCACTGTCGTTTTCGAACGCTTTCGCACTTATAAATAATTCAGCGAATCTCATAGTTAACGAATACAAGATGAGCTAATTCAGGAACCAAAAAAAGAGCAACCGGAACCGGTATGATATAGCGTCTATGCTACAGAGCGTGAACTGATTAACAATAACTCGAGCCTTGCGTCGGAGAAAATCCTCATCGTTTGTTGCCTCTCTTGGCGTACGGGTAAACTCATGATCTCAGGGCCACCGGGAGCTTAGTCAAAGAACTTGCGGTTAGGGTTCTTTCCGAACAGAGCCTCACGCACTGCGGGGGCAGAAGACTCGGCGAGGAGGCTCAATCGAGCCTCAAAAGTGTTGTCGATATCGATCTTGCCCTTTCCACCAACAATGACAACACCACCAGCACTACATCGTGTTAGTTTTTTCTTGCGGGAGCTGAAGGAAATTGTCGGGTACATACGAGGATTCGGGTAGAGGCTCGCTCTCGTTGATCTTGGCAGTGATATCCTTGCCAACCTCCTTCTTGTACTCCTTGGCGGCCTCCTCAATGGCCTTCTTCACCACATCGTTATCCTTCTTCCTTGCGCGAACCTCGAGGTCGGTCTCATTGAGAGCATAGAATCCTTCCAGGAGAAGACCCTTGAGGGCCTTCTGGTACTTGGCCTTATCCTTGGTGCCCTCGGCAAGCTTCTGCTTGGCCTCGTCGAATATGCTGTCGAGAAGCTCCTGGCGGGCGCCGAGGACCTTGAGTCGTGTCTTGTTGGCCACCTTGGAGCGGGTGATCTGCTGAGACATGGTTGCCTGCTTGAACTTCTTCTCGTATTGGCTATCGATGGCATCGGTCTCCTGGCGGACGAGCTTGGACTTTTCGATCTCGAACTCCTCGTTGGCCTTGATCTCGATCTCGCGGGCCTTCTCCATGGCCTCCTGCTTGATGAAAGCAGTCATCTTGCGGAGCTCATTGTCGACCTGAGGCGATGGCCGGGCTGGTCAGCTGAATGGTGATGACGACGCGGGACGGGCGAGGCTGGGATCAGATCAACGTACCTGCTGGTCGGACAATGCGTGTTGCGACATGATGGCGGATTAAGGGGAGTTGATGGAGAGCGAAAAAAGGATGAAGCAGGCCCGTCGCAGCCGAACAATGATGACCTCGTCGTCGTGGGAGATGATTGATGACGACTGGGAATGAGGAAGAGAGATCGAGCAGTTGAGAGTGGAGTACGGAGCTGCCTGTGACGCGGGTCCAAGCTGTGCTGTGTGGTGCTGCAACAGGTAGATGAGCTAGTTCCAAGGGAACACCAGCTTAGCGGCATGGCCGCCACAACTCCTTTGCCGCGCACCCCCACTGGCTCCTATGCTCGGCCACTCAGCATCCCATGACGTCGATCACATGATGTCATGTGACCGCACCGCCACATGTTGAGCCAGCTAGCTGGACCCAGGTTAGCTGGGAGTGGCGGGTGCGTCTCGTGTTGCATGCCTCAGGTCAGCCGGAACCAGGCGTCTACCATTCACCTCCAACAGCCATCCAGACATTGCCAGTATTATTATCCTGCATCAAGGAGCCCTTTTCGTCCCCCAAAACCGTCCCCTTTTCGAGCGGGATTTTGTCTTTGTTCTATCCCGCCCCTCCGATACGCAAGAAGAAGACCCATTCCGCGATCCTACCATCGAGCCATCCCTCGATTCCCATCTCACCGAAGCGCCTTGGAGTCCTGACGTCAACCCATTCCCAACGACACCACCTGCCACTGGGGCGCACGCGACACAGTATAACAAAATCCGCCACACAATCCGATTCCTATGCGACGCAGTTAGCGACGCCGCTTCCACTCTCCCCCCGCCAGATGATCCCGGACCTGGTCCAGGCGCAATGGGGCTGTTCGGCGGTATCTCTGCAGGCGGGAGCATAGCCGTATGTTTGATGTCGCGTTATTCACGGCCATTTGGACTAACGTGAAGTTTCTTCCAGCTGGGGATTCTTGTGGGGTTGCTATCAACCAGTGTCCAAAGTCTCGGCCTGACCTTGCAACGAAAATCGCATATCCTCGAAGATGAAAAGGGGCCCCACGATGTTCGCCGACCGCCATACCGTAGAAGGAGATGGCAGATCGGAATGGGCATGTTCATCGTGGCCAACCTCCTTGGAAGCACCGTTCAGATCTCGACGCTACCTCTCCCCGTCCTCTCAACCCTCCAGGCGGCTGGCTTGGTCTTCAACTCCATCTGCGCAAGCTTAATACTCAACGAACCCTTCACACGCTGGTCACTTTCTGGAACGATTTTGGTTACCATGGGCGCTATTCTAATCGCCATTTTCGGCGCCATCCCTTCGCCACCGCATGATTTGAATGAATTGTTGGAGCTCCTGGGACGGAAACCATTCGTCGCGTGGATGATTTTGCAGGCCATATTTGTCACAGTGCTTGCAGCAGCGACCGACATTGTCAACCACATGTCCAGTGTCTCCCACGACTCCAGGTTCCGACTTATTCGTGGAATTAGTTATGGTGTTATCAGCGGCGATCTGTCTGCTCATGCGCTCTTGTTCGCCAAATCATCTGTCGAGCTGGTCATCAAGACAATTGGCGGGAAAAATCAGTTTGTTCACTGGCAGTCGTGGCTGATTGTTCTCGCCCTTGTCTGCCTGGCATTGTGCCAGCTGTACTACCTACACCGAGGTCTCAAGCTGGTCTCCACCTCGGTTCTCTATCCCTTAGTTTTCTGTGTTTACAACATTATTGCGATTCTTGACGGGTTGATTTACTTCAACCAAACCAACCTAATCTCAGCCCTGCGAGCCTGCCTCATCGCACTGGGCACTGTTATTTTACTGTCTGGCGTTCTCGCCCTTTCATGGCGTTTGAGCGATGAGCAGCATACTCCTGGAGTCGGCCAATCGACATTGGCACCCGGGCTCGGGCTCGTTGAAGACACCGAGGGAGAGGAAGAATCCTTGCTCAGCTCCGACCAAGCAACTGCGGTGGATACGCCAGCAACCTACCAGACATTCCAACAAACCAATGGGCAATCCGCACCCCTGAATGCTTCACGGAAAAAGAGCGCTCGCTGGGCTGAGCACGCCGAGATCTGGGGCGAGTTGGAGGACCGTGACGAGGCTGTGTCTCCAGGACACCGGCGGCGATCAAGCACACTACCTGGATTTGCTGAATCCTCTCCGCTGCTCCCCAGAAGGCCGGTTAATATCCCTCCCAGTGGGGAAGAGTCTGGCCCGAGCACCGAGTCGTCCCCTCGGAAATTCACGAGAAGGCGACGCAGAAGCACAGGGTTTCCAGGTCTGGTTGCCCGCAGACATCTTAGACAACGAAGCTCGACCGCGTCAGATACGCTGACGGGTCTCTTTTCTCTGGGGTGGTGGAGAGCTAGGGGTAGACAGCCCTCATACGGAGGATCCAGCACCGGCGACAGCCCTCTCCAGGCTTCGCATCGGGATGACCACGAGCCTTCTCGTGACGACAGGGGTTCCAGACACATGGACGATTCGGCTGTATGAGTAATCTTCATTGGGGGGAGTTTGAGAGGCGTTCTATTTTAGAGCACTGGGTTATTGGGATAGCGACTTGCGACTAGCCGGGCCTAGAGTTCATGCGGTTCGTTTTACGTGCCAAATTTATATCCATCATAACATTATTCAATTCAAAAATCTACTGGCCGTTTCATCTCCATTGTCCGGCCGCTGGAATGTTTCCAATATATACTACCCTGGAGTAAATCGATTCTTTACTTGCGCCGCAGGTGTGCATGAGTTGGACTGGATCCACTGCATTGGTGTCTGTCTTAAGGGTAGCCTAAATTATGGGGAAGTGGTCAATCAATCCCTGACGATGAGTCGGTGCTATTTTCGGCTACTGTTGAAGAAGATGGACCCTTGGGGCGAGTAGCGTTGTTCATGTTGCCCAGTTGTCGTCACATTTAATTCATCTGGCACCTGTAGCACAGGCGTCATCAACATGACGCAGGCACAGGAACGCAAAATCCTGCACACCTTTCCAAAAAGGATGTTCCACAATATAGCCCAGACGATGATATTGATGCCTAAAAAAAAAACCAGTACTAAATTAAAATCCACCAAAAAAAAAAAAAAACCACTGGAAAAAGTCGCTACTTTGCCATGTCATTGCAAGGGGATTCTTTTCACTCTCATCACTCACTAGCAAGCAAAATCAACATGATATAGGGTAGCTGATTCAGTTTGGGTGGCTTGCGCTCCGCTTATTCGTTAGTCCGGCGGGCTGGCAAAAGTGGAGACCTCCGCAACTACAGAGCTGTTGTGCGGTAAGCCTCCACCCAGGCACCTCGGCCCAATCGTTCAAGCAAAAAAAGAAGGGCTGCAAATATCATATGACTGCAAGTACATAAAATAATCCCTATCACCTAGAGCAATATATGGGTTTGATAATGCATTCTCTAATTTAATTTGGCGCTGTTGGTGGGCAACATGCCTTGTGGGTACCTGGGTGGAGGCTAACCGCATTCACAGGGATAGCGTGGTGACATGCCCCAATGCTTGCTGCTAGGTTGGTCTATGCCTATGTCGATGTAATGTGAACCAGTGAGTGGTTGCAGTGCAACCAAGTTCTGTTTCTCAAACGAGCAGAGTTATACACCAACACGAACACACAAAAACAAACGCGCGCACGTGTGGGCTATCTGCGTTGAGCCCAACCAGGATTTCTGTTTTTTTTTTTTTTTTGTCTTCCCGTTTCTCTCTTCCTCGCACCGTGACCCTTCTCACTTCTGCACTGGCAACCAAGATTACGAATCTGGGTTGCATGTCTTGCTGCCCAACCTGAGTGCGCCCGTTACGAGCGTCTTGCATGACGGGCGCAACCTTGGCCATGCGTGTATTATGATAGTTCATGTTGGCGCCAGAGCGACAGAGAGAAGGAGGGGAACGGGACAACAACAAAGATGCGACATGTTTGTTTCTGTTGTTTTCTCTTTCTTCTCTTTTCTTTTTCCTACCTGCTTATTCTTTTCTTTTTATTCTCCTGCTGCCTGGATGGCTGTGCGCAATAACTCCGTAGTTGCCATGGATGGCTTGGTCCTAGCCTGGAGTCTAGTGGGCATAGTTGCGCCACGCTCTGTGACTTGAATGGGCTCTGACATGGTGGGTGTGATGTCTTGGTTGTTGGTTGTTGGTTGGTATTTTTTGGGCTGTGCGTCGTCCTGTTCCGTGGTACATACATGCCCATACTGTATGCAGCACGGATATGGATAATGCCATTCAGAACAAGCGGCGCACGCACGCTGCACACAGAAGCAGCTGTCGATCCCCGGCAACACACCAGCCAAGCTGTCTGCTGGTGTTTGCCGTGCTCTGAGACAACAGTCAGCTGTTCGGGGACTCCAGAAAAGCAAACATGTTTAGTCATCTTGCAGCCTGGCAGCCGTTGGTTGGTGGAAAATATCGCACGGTAACAGCAGCAGCAGCGGTCGCGCCGAGTCAGTCTTCTGACCGACGGGAACGAGGTTATTCAGACCAGTCACCCAGTGCCTTGCAGTGCCGGGGGTTACACAACTCAATGGCACCAGCGTCCAGGATCATGAAACATGCACCCAGGTGAAAAAACGCGCTACGTGACCCAGGTCAATACCACCATCTCGAATCGACAAGCGGGGTATGCGTTCTCTGGATGCACGCATTTTCACCCGCTCCATTTGGCGACAGACATGTTGAAACGGAGGGTACTCTGCTTGCAGCCACCGGGCGCTTCACCACTCAGATGGCCTCAACGACACTCGCCCGCCCCGCTTTCTGGCCTTGGAAAATGCAAGGGAAACAGGCATTGTGCTCTGCGTCGCCCAGTTTGTGCGCTTGCCTGTGGAAGAGGCCTATGAGATGAAGAGGACGGGTCCGCCGATGCATTAGACAACACACAATGGCGCGTCCCAGCTTTCGCAAGCCTCTTTTTTTGTGATCGACACGAAAAATATCGGGCCTCTTCAATGACGTCCGAGAACAAACGCTTCGTTGCTCTCCCTTTGCCCGGGCTCGATCGGCCTGTGTTTCTGGCACGTACACAAATCCTGTCTTGGTGGCCCTCTTTCGGGCCCCTGATGCGCAGATCTAAGCTCTAACTCTGACACATGCTTGCGTAGATGCAGGCAATGTATCACATTACAGAGGCTGAGCTTGAAAAAAAACGGCATCTCCTATCTCCTAGTCGCGTGGATCTGCTGGGGAACAACTGCGATTCCCGGTCCGGGAATCGCCATTCTCAGACATTCCCCACAGACCCTAGCAGCCGGCCGGAAGCAGCGTCGCCTTTTCTCCATGTCTCTTGTTTCCCATTTGTTGATGCGTTGTTGATATGGCCCGGACCGGAGTGAATTTCTGACAAGCCAAGGTCGCCCACCAGAAGAAGAGTTTACCAATTGCTGGGGCACTTCGGCGTGGAAAAGTGCCTGGAACCCTGCAGCTTCTTCCCAAAACAGAGGGGGAATTGTTTACGTACAAAGTGCACACGGGAAGATGCCAACAAAGAAAATATTTGGCGCAGATGGCTGCTTATTCCGCAGCTGGTTGATCTGAGAGCACTCAGCGCCACAGCTGCGTTTAGCGTCGAAAAGGTGGATGATCACTGCAGCGTGAGTGGGTGAGGGACAACATCAGAATCATGTCTCTGAGCCGGACGTAGTGAGGGCATCAGATAGGCTTGGGGGACCCCTAGTTGCGTGCACCGTGGTGTTGTGATTTGGAAGCGCGCCTGGCGTTGTCTGGGGACGCGGGTCCTGTAGATCAGACTGTTTTGGAGAGTGCAGATGCACCATGCTGTGCCGGGGCCCGATGTCATAATAATTGACATCGACTCTGTTGTGCGGCAAAGAGAGGAGCAACGCAACCTCGTTGGCCCAAGATACCACCCTGATGCTACCTGGGAGGGATTGCGACATTCCCAATTGTGTCGGAAAGAAGCTCACAGCAGGGTCCTTTGAGTTTCAGGGTAGCATCCATCGGGTTTGGCAAAAAATCCCGAAGTTACCGGGCTGGCTATGATCCAAGGCGAAATACAAAGCAAATCCGCTGTGTAGGTTTTGACTGGTAGCTTCAAGGTGGACCATGGCTGCGGCTGCATCCTAGACACCTCGGTGCGGCCCCAAGGTAGCATTGTTGCTCTGAGACACAATCCCATTTTGGAAATGCCATCCCCATAGCTGAGTGCCTTTTTTATTGTTTTAATTTTTTATTTTGTAAAGATTTTGGCGAGGACTTCCCTTAGCAGCGGCCTATGCGTTGCTCTCGTCTTTTGGCTAGTGTAAGTCGCGGCTGGTTCCCGGCGGCTGATTTTGCTGTCTTGACATCTCCAAACTGCAGTCTTGCGAACGTCGACTAGCATGAGATGGGACTCAGAAACAACCCGGTACTTTTATTTACGATCCGTGGTTTCCATTGGTGTTTGTGGCGGAGAGCAATGTTATTTGCATGTCTTGGATTGAAGAGGCCAGGAAAAAGAAAAGAAGCCATGAGGCAACCTGATTTTGCTCTGGTTTGTCAGCCATGAGATGTTGGTTGCCCTATATGTATCAACTCTGTCCCCTCATCGCTCTCAATTTGACCACCAGGAGAGCAGGAAATCGAGAAAACTGCTCTTGTTCACATTTTGAAGCACATAAAACCCTTTTCCTTTTTTTGACAAGTCATATCAAAACAAATACAACCACGCCGCGTCCATCCATCATGAACCGACGAATGGACATCATGACCCTTACATGCATCAGCATTTTCGCCATCTTTAGCAACTGTGTTGATGCTTTTCGCTACATCCAGCTCGGTGATGCGTTCAGGCGTGATTATGGGCACTGCCTGCTGATGCTCGACGCTTTCAGGATGCGCATGCTTCGATGGGGGCATGCCGTTGGCGTTGGCATCGATCCTCAGTTCGACGTCCACCAGCTTCCCATCAGCACCTTGTTGAACATTGCCATCCGCCTGCAAGACCCTGAACGCTATTCCAGTATCCGCCCAGCTGGGCGGCTGTCCATGGTTTACACCGAGCTGCCTCCCCTCTACGCTGGTCTGCACGAGGAGATGGAGGACATTGCCCTCGACAGAGAGCAGGACGGGCCGTTCCTCATCAAGAAGGCCATCACCATCCAGTCCCACAGAGACTTTGACGACCTTGTCGACGGCCTCAAGTTTGACATGATGCGCCTCGAAGCCATGTTCCCGGTGGAATACATTGTTCACCGCGGCATGGCCGATGCTGAGGTTGCAGAGATGTCCCCTAACCTTCGGAGCTTGAAGGCTTTCAGGAGGGCTGCCGAGCACGCTGGCGATGCCATTATGGCAGAAAGCGTCAGGGCCAGAATCGACATGATTGAGACTAGGGCGGGCCGGCCCTCGTTGTGAATATGCTTCGGTTCCGACGGAACCCTTCCGTTGAGCGCAGAAGCCCGTCAAGGTCAGGTCTTCAGGTCATTTGGAAGGTCAAATTGGACGAAGCCAATATTTGTCAAACCTTGAACCAACCAAGTAGGAGATGAAGTTCCGTAGTATAAAATCTGATCTCTTGATGAGGTGATTCAATGCATTTTGTTACTCGTCTCGTGGTGTAAATTTGATCCCTTGAATGTACCACGCGGCCTATGATATAGTAAAGCCTACGTGAATGAGTCATAGAAATGATTCGCTTCTCCCAAGGAAACCTTCTCGTGATTCAAGTTCAACTAATAGCCTATCAGGGTGAGTTATGCTCGTTGTTTGTTTGGCAGGTGGTGGCAGTGACACTGTAGACATAGGCTAACTCCCAAAGCTCGCAATAATAAAACACTAAAAGGAGAAGTCACAACCTAGAAATGTATGGTGTAATTGAGAACGAGTTTATGCATTTGTAATGGAGTATTGTGCATGGCTTCTGGACGTGGATACGAGAATGTTATCGGCGGCTGACGTGCAGGTATTACGGGGCAAGCGAGTTTTCGCAGAAGCCATGTACTACAACTGATTGAGCGAATTGACTGTATTGATGAGTCCAACGAGGCAACCCCTGGTGCCCTGTCGGCCAACTATTTGAAGGGATCTTCGGTTCCCTACTAATAGGGCGGGGAACGGGATTCGGTCTGATCGGCCGCCAACCCAGACTAAAGCCTGTTGCACAACAAAGAAGTCATTCAGACTTGTTCATTCCGAAATACATCGCAAAAATGGCTAAAAATAAAGCACAGCTGTGGCTCGAAGCCCGATCTCGTTCTCCGGTGCATTACTGCAAAAAGAACGGGCGCTCTACTCCGCTGGTCTCTGCCCGACACCAAATATCCTAGCCAAGGGGTATTATGCCGCCCGCCTATATGCAGCGTGTCCCGGAGTGATCAGTTCGTGGGGACACACGCTAGGACTCCCGTCACTGGCCTTGTATGTAACTCAACGGCTAGACCGCTGAGCCAAGGGCTCCCAAAGGCAACCCGTGGTGGTGTTATTTGATGGTTGAAAATTGGAGCCGGGCTTTTAGAATGTAAGGGTAACCTCTCAAGGGTATTGCGTGGGTGCCGGTCGCCTCGATGTTGCGACTAGGGTCGGCGCCGCCGCTGCGCCTAGAGCCTCTGAACGACCAAGCATCAATTCAAGCAAAACTGAGATTTTCTTTCAAGTGACAATATGTGTCATCATTTTTCCGTTGCCGTGCTGGGCCACAACTGGCGTGTTGAGAATATTCACCTGCGCTAGCATAACGAACAGTGGTGCTGACTACTGGCAGTACATTGAGAAGTTTATCGGAGTCAAGGTAGACAGGCGCGCGTGCTGACCAGCACCGCAATTGCTAAAGTTGAGCAGATCAAGGACATCGGCACTGGCCCTGACTGTGATGCCATGATCCAGCGCCCTTGATTGCGCGAGACAGAGACGGACCCCGACGCTTGACTTGGATCGTGCGCAAGTGGTGTTGGCTACCGAAACCATTCGGTGGCCCGATTAAGAGTGCGCATTTGGAGAATAGACTTTGATTTGTCACAGGTAAGTCATACCTTAGAATACAACGGTCACAAAGCACGAGTATCGTAATCCCACTTCGCATTAGCGGAGTGTTCCTTCACTTTTGCCGTGGCGTAACGGTAGTTTGACAACAACTGATAGCTACTCGGATGCCTGCCTCCCTCCGCGGACGTGCCGTTGGTTATGATGCAGCCTGTGAGCGAGTGTTATTGATCTTGCATGGCATACACATCTGTGCACAGCTGGGCTTTATGCACAAGATCTAAAGGCTCATTGGGGCAGGTTTATCAATCACAGTGATGAAGTTGAGCCTGGACAATTAGAAGAGGGGTTTTCGGATACAAGTAAAAAATATCGTTTCCACATTTTTGAGGAATATGAAGTATGTGGATGCTGGGAATGCGAGAATTTCTTGGAACAGCCATACCAGATGACTAACTTGGGCTTTTGAAATTACTGGGTTTGCGGTCAATGCCTGAGCTGCTCTGAGCTACCCTGAACCATGGCGGCTTTTATCGGTTATAATATGGGGTGAATTATTTCCTCTCCTGCCGAGGATATTTTGGTGGTGATCGGATTAACTTAATACCGAGCCGTTGCTCGCGTAAGCTGGTTGGATTGCGATTTGCTCTGTTCTTGTCTTGTATGGCTTGCCGGTTGTGTGGGGGTTTAAGCGAGCGCGGCTGTCAGTGGGGATTTGGTAGACTAATTCAACGTCGCGCGGCCCGACAGCACGCCCGCATAAACAGATGCTCCCTTGCTTCCTTCACAGAAACTTGCGACCACCAAGAACGGGGCCTTGCGCATGCGCGGTCGGCGGGCTAGAGTGCGACTCTTGAGACGCATCCCGTGTAAGTGGGCCCAGAACGCCGAACCTGCCGCTCCTCAAAGCCGAAGGAGGCCAAAGCAGGGACTCTGCATCAAACTAGAAACACGCCCGTGTCCACACAAACGGCCACTGGCTGTGCGGGCTGGGTCCCTGCCTTTCGGCTGTTTGATGCGGAAGCACGGTGATGCGTGGCTCTAAATCGGGACATTTGTTCAACACTGGCTGGTGCGCCATGAAAAATTTCCCGCATCGCCGTAAGACAATCGACGGTGTAAGTGCCTGCAGACGCGGCTTGGTGTATCAAGGCACGATAAGCGAATGAATCCTTGCTTGGATTAAAATGAAGATAAGTTTGATAAAGACTGTTCTATTATAACATTGGCCTAAGTAATAGTAATATTCCCCTCCCAAAAAGAAGAGTGTCAGTGAGGCTTTAAGGTGTAGTAGTAGCCTGGCTGGGTGTCCAGCACCCGCAATGGTGAAAGACTGTTGTGCGAGGTTGCAACAAGGTAAAAATAACTAAGTTTAAATGAATGGAACACGGGTTGGCGAGAACAAGCATAAAATTGGCCCGAATAATGGTTATCCTGCAATGCGGTGGCGGTCAATATCCACGGCGGAATGTGCCAATGTCTAGATTCCTCAAGATGCGGCAGCGCTGCTATCATGCTGGCGCAGGTCCGGTGCACCCAATGAAAGCATGGCACAAGAGCGCATCACTTCCTCCTCTTTGTTCCCCTTGCACCTCGCTGATGAGACTGGGCCTCCCTCTTTGTCCCGGAGGCGGTGCGTGATCGGTTGCTTTGCTGGGCTGCCGACCCGCGGGACTTGGCTGCGGCTTTCCGGGTGCTGCGACGGCTTTCCGCGGCATGCTGAGCAGGGGTATGCTGTACGACGGGCAGTGGTGGTGGTGGTGGTGGTGGTGGTGGTGGTGATGGTGATGACAGGCGAGGGGGGGCCACCGACTTGCCAGACCAGTACCGGTAGGCGGCCGAAGTGCGCTGTTTAGATTTGGCTGCGGCTGTGCGGGTGCTGCGACGGGCTTTAGTGGGCACTGCGAGCGCGGGATCCTGGGCAGGGTTGTGCTGTGCGACGGGTGGTGGCGGTGATGGTAGTGGTAGTGTTTGGTCGTCACTCACGCTGGCTTTACTGGCTGAAGACGTCGGTTGCTCGTGAGCAGGCGTCTCTGTCTCTGTCTCTGGCTGTGGCATCTCTGGGGACGACATCTCTGGCTGTGGCATCTCTGGGGACGACATCTCTGGCTGTGGCATCTCTGGGGACGACATCTCTGGCTGTGGCATCTCTGGGGACGACATCTCTGGCTGCGACATCTCTGGCTGTGACATCTCTGGCTGCGACATCTCTGGGGACGACATCTCTGGCTGTGGCATCTCTGGCTGCGACATCTCTGGGGACGCAGCCAGCCTCGCCTCTATTTGCGGTTGGTTGCTGTGCCTATGGATTCGATGCCAAGTTCCGGCGGTGCTTTCATCGTCGTATTCCGGAGCTTGCACAGGCGGAGGGTAGGCGTGGGCAGGCGAGGAGCAGTGGTCGACGAAGGGCCCGGCTTCAACAGCGGGAATCTGTGTCAAGACCCATTCCACCAGCTTTTCGTGCCGCGCCGCGTGCCCTGCCTTCCTTGCCATGTCTGTGGTGGTATGGCAGAAGCGTCGAATCACCGTCAACCTGTTTTCGAGCTTGGCCATCCGATCCTTTGCAGCCATGAGGTCCGCCTGCTGGTGCTGGTGCTGCTCTTCCTGGCTCGCCAAGGCCAAGGCGAGGGCGCGCTCAGCCTCGCGCATCTCGCTGATGCTCACGGGCTCACCTTGTCGTACCGATTCGGGCGTGTCGCCGTCCCTCAGATCTATCTGCTTCACCACCCAGTTCCACCATGCCTGGATCTTTTCCTCGTGCTTTGGGCTTGTTTTGCGGTGCTGATCGAGCCGCCATAGCTCAAAGCCGGCGTATTCGATCCATGTTTTGATGTCGTCTTGCTTGCTGGCATCTTGGTCGAGATCAAAATGCCGTGTGATGCCGTGCCGTGCAAGCCGTCGCCTGGTTGAAGCCACGTAGTCGACGAACCCATTGCAGCCGTCCTCTGTCAGGAATTTCCGACGCGCGTCCCGCCGCTTCTTTTCCGCTTCCCAGTCTGCCCGGAGCTTGTCTTCATCCTCTCCCGCGGGCCTGCGGAACTTCAGCTGCCGTTGGTGAACAAAGGCCGCAAACCCTCCATCGGGCTCATCCGGGATGCGCCGGTTACACCGCTGCCACTGCCGGAAGCCGGTCCACCTCTTCAGCTGTCTCTGGTATACCTCCCAATCTGACCTCCTCAGTGACGGCTTTTTCCAGGCCGCTATCAGGTTGTCGTGCTGTTCGGCGTTTCTAGACACACTAGCAAGACGATCCAGCGGGTAGGCAGGACGGCCGCCCTGCTCAACAAGAGTAAAGTAGGCATTGACTTCGCCATATATCCCTCGCTCGGGCATTTCCCCCGTGACCTCGGCGGATATTGTCGACCATGATTGTTGGCTTTCGGGTGATCCGAATGGCGCTGGGCGCCTAACCGGGCAATGCAAGAAGTCGCGAAGCATTCCATCGATCTTGTCTAACCCAAATCGCAGTGGGTCGCCCGTCACGCATCCATGTTGAAGCCTAAGACCATGTTATTGATGAACTTGTACAGATGAGGGAAAAAAGCAAACACTAACCGGATTCTTTCAAGAAGGCGCATCATCTCCTCCGTGCTCAATTTATCCTCCCCATCCGAAGGTCCTGACAGAATTACCTTGCCGTTAATGCGAAATTGATCCCGTATAAACTGAGCAATCTCAGGCTCAGTGGACTCCAAGAGTTCTCTGTTCGACGGGACCCGTGTTTCTACGGCTAGAGACATTTTAAGACGCAGGAGAAGCAAGTGGTGTTAGCAATGAACAAGTTTGCTGCAGCGAGCCATGTAATACTTAAATAGTATAAGCGCGTATCTAGCCAGGTTAATTCGGCGTTGCACCAAAAGACGTGGCACCTGGCGCACCCGTATCCACCGTTCTGGCTGTTGTGAAACTGGCTTGGTTGTTGTGATACCAAAACGACGGGAAATGAAAGCAAGGAGACGGAAGCAAACATGGCTATCAAGCCTTTATTACCTGGCTTTGTCTGCCGTTGCCTACGACTTTGACTTCTTCCTTGTCTTCTTCCTTGTCTATTTTCCTTTTTTCTATTTCGCCATCTACGTCTTTGTCTTTGTATCCATCCTTTCGATCCCTATACCTTGCCAACGCATGAATCATGTCTGAAGATGTTGTGCTGGCTCGGATATACCCCTTTGGACCTGGGCAAGATGTTGCAATAGCCATGTGCGAGTGTAACCGACTGTTCCTACCTTCTCCAAGTCACTTTGCGGCATCCTCACCAAGCCCCCTTGCCGTACCCGCTCTCCAGGCATCCCCGGAACTTACTTCTCGAAGCCATGACTCCCAGGCGACTGAACAGCCCTCACACACGATCGAAGATGGCACTGTCCGTGAGCTCCGCTTTGCATCTTTCGACAGCTTGGGCCAGTTCACTGTGGGATCTTCCCAAGATTGCGACTTGAAGATCTCGCGAGCGCAAGTTAGCCGCAGACATTTCGCCCTCTCCTTTGACGAGGAGGGACGGCTTGTTGTGAAAAGCCTCAAGCCCTCAAACGGTACCCAAGTCATATATGACAACCGGGAGTTCAGCCACCGTGGCCAGTTTTGCCATGTCTTGAATGGGCACCGTCTTCTCGCGGGTCAGGTTATCCGTGTCGTTCTACCGGGCAACATTGGCATCAAAATTGAGATTTTGTGCGCCGAAACTCACTCACAGGCCTACACCGACCAAGTCGCCCTGTTTAACCAGGGCTTTACCCGATTGGACGACCCCCTCCGACAGTTTTGTCTGGACTCCAACGTAGCGACAGTCCTCACGGCCGGGGTTTTGGCACCCAACAACTCGATCAACGAAACATACCCGTACATTGAAGAATACATCGCCAGTGGTGGATTTGGATCGGTGTCGAGACTATGGAACGTCACTACAGGACGTTTCCTTGTGTGCAAGCAACCCAAGAAGCCGCAAGGTCTGACTGAGGACGATAAGAAGCTCTGGAAGAAGGAGGGCGAAATGTTGACCGAGTGCGACCGTGTGGGTGTTTCCCTTCCTACTCCTCGTCACCATTCCCGGTTCATGCGAGAAACCGATACTGACTATTCAATAGGTACATATTGTTAAACTTCTCTTCGCGTATTATGACCCACACCCTAAACTCTTTATGGAGTTTGCGACACATGGGTCGCTGCAAGATGCGCGCGAGGAATCCCCACTGTCGCGGAGGGAGCTGGTTTCGTGCACACAGCAAGTCTTGCAGGCACTCATGTACTTGCATGAGAAGAACGTGTCCCACAGGGACATAAAGCCAGGCAACATTCTTGTTTTTGGCAGCCAAGATGGTTTTATCTTTGTCAAACTTGGCGATTTTGGCATCGCTAAAAAAGCTATTGAGATGACAACCTGTACGGGTTCTTTGACTTACATGGCATTCGAATGCCTTGATAGATCTTATAACCATGCGGCCGATCTCTGGTCATTGGGGATTGTCGCTTTCGAGTACCTGTACGGGCTTCCCCCTCGAATGCCGAATAAATTCCTCAGCGAGTGGGTAGCGATAAATTGGTGCCGTTTAGTTACTGAAAAGCTCGAGGGCGACCTCCGGGAACACCCAAGAGATCGCTTCCTAAAGCTGATCGCCCGTATGCTTGTCAAAGACCCCAAGAAGCGGGTCAGCGCCGCCGGCGCTTATGTCGACACACGGCTTCTTGACGGCTCCCCATATGACAGCAATGCCGGACGAGCTGCCGACATTGTTGACATGACCGATGTGCCCACGATACAACCCACAAACGTGGTCGAACAACCCACCAACGTTATCAACGTGGCCGATATGCTCACGGCACAACCCATCAACGTTGGCAGGCCCAAACGCAAGGGCCGCGAGGTCAGCTCCGTCCCTGCTAACAAGCGCCGCAGTACCCGGGGCGGGCCGTCGAGAGGAGCCGACGCGGTGTGATGAGTGGTGAGCGCAATGGGAGGAGCATTATGGGAGGTTGTGTTTTGTGGATGGTATTGTGAAGCGGATTAGTATCAGTCCAGGCCAGCCAGGGGCTTGCAGCTTTCCTGTGGTGCATCTTGTCGCATTTATAGCAAGATGACTGTGGAGTTAGTAAGATCCTGTACGCCCGCGCGCCCGGATGGCAAGGGACTGGCAGCAGCCATTGTGTCGCAGTCGTGGTTGGTAGTGGCCGACGAAATAGCCCAGGAGGCTTGAGCAGGGATGTGAGGTTGATCGAGGTACTGTGATAGGCTTGTTCAAGGATATAATAGCAACCAATTGCTCAGTGGGTTGTTTTACTGGCGGTTGGTTCGGGCAGCTTCTTCGAGGGTCATGGTAGAGTGGAGAGGCTGGGATAAATTTCAGGTCACATTCAAAGTTTTCTGGAAGGATATCTCTGCTGCATTATGTGAGGCAATTGGAGATACGTAACCTAGCTGTTTGACCTCATTTTGCAAAGTTTATTGTGTTGACTTGGCCTATCTTAGACCTCAAGGTTACTGACAATGATAACAAGATGGCTGTGGATTTAGTCAATCCCAAGTAGTCTTGAGCGGCCCTAAGTAAAAGCAGCAATGGATTGTCTACTTTGGTCATGATTAAGACATTAACGCAGCCCTGAGAGACCCTGAGGAAAAGCGGCGATGGATCACGGGCGTGAATAGGGATGGTGGGTGTCTAGATTCGTCGCATAGAACACATTGAGCAAGCAAGGGCATGTGGGAAGATTGTGCGAGACGTGCAATAAGAAGTACCATTTTATCAGCAGAAAATTCCCCAATTCGGGCCGATACGCAACTACCACTAGGCGGTCTGATAGCCAAAAAAATCGATCCGCGCCTTCTTGGTGCTGTCCTCAAACATCCGGCTTCTTTAACTTGTCCCTAATCGCAACGCGCGATGAGTACTCGAAACGGGTTGGGTTTTCAGGGTCAATGGTGTATTCCAACATTTGCCCTTTTCGGAGGCCGTAGAATTTGGCATCGTTGGTCAATGCAATTCTGGTGAATTTCGGAGATCGTTTCCCACCATGAAACTTGACACGTTTGCCAACAACCCATTCCTTCTGCGTCGGGTCCCAGTATGTTGCTTTAACATGACCGTCCATCTCGAGCTGCAGGACCATGATGAACCAAGATGGTCCCTGAACGCTCAAACCTGATGGAAATGATGTCGCTGCGATACTTTGTCCCTGGAACGCCTTTTCCGTTTCCAAAGCGTAGAAAGCATCTGTTTTAATGCTAAGTATGATCGAAGGGAAGCAAAGATTGGATGATGAACGGGGTTTGACTCACTATCGATGTCTGATTTCGTTTCATTTTGCCAGTCCACCATCACCAGCTTCTCACTCTCGGATTGGAAAAAGAGACGCATCTGTATGGGACCCTCTGGCGGACGATAAGGGGTAACCGCCATCGCCGTACCGAGCAATGCGCGTTGATCGAACTTTGTCTGAACCCATGGTGCGGTTGTTGCACTGCGCAGATGGCTGGACTTCTGGAAGAAAACGTGCGCCTTATCCTTACCATCTCGGCTGTTCTTGCAGTCAGGGTGACAGTCGAGCCAATGTGAAGCATATTGAGAGACTTGGTCCACATGGATGCTGGAGTCATTTCTCAAGTCAGTCAGATTCCAGAAGCGCAACGATATGTCCTTTGAACGGATTTCGACCGTTTTGTTGGACCAGTCCATGAAGTGCAGCGCGGTTTCGAAGGAAGAACCGGGAGAGCTGGTTGCCGCCATCGCAGTCCCGGGCCTGGCTATGATGGGTTTGCCTATCTTCTCAAGATAGTCTGTGATGTTGACTGTGGCCCATTTATCATCTGGATGGTTTCGAGAAGAGACAATTATGGCTCCGTCAGGATCCTGATAGTAGAGCATGCTTTTTTGCACTCCCAATGCGCGTGTCCCATTCGTTGGCAGTGTTAGGTTGACCAGCTGCGTCAGATTGCCCAGCTCCGTGTCATTGCCCAGCCTCGTCCAATTGGTTGCAGCAATATCCGAAAATGCATGCACCAAGTCCGAATGCTTGACGTCGTTCTTCGGCTTGACGGCCAGGAAGGCTGTGCCAGCACTGAGACCAACAAGAAGACCGGCACCAACACCAGTGGCACCGGCAGCAGCGACTATAGCAACCATGCCCTTAAAACTAAGGCCAAGGAGCCACATTGCTGGGCTAAGGAGCCACAAAAGCATCTTGTTGACTTCAGAAAGTGACCAAATAAAAGTTGGAAGAGGATAAAGAAGACGAAAGAAAGCAAGAGAGTCTTGATTCACACCCTTTCCCGGGTACTTACCTGCTTAAATACCGCTTTGCAGAAATCACTTGACACGCACCGTTGGCAGAAAAACTTGAGATTAAAGCTTTAGGGGAGCTCTCTTTTTTAAATTTTAATGTGATTCTGTCCATGGCTCTACTCTAGTTTCCGCCCACACCAAGGTCCGGAGAGCTGGCTGTGGCGCTTGTTCACGCCACAGTGGGCGAATTAGTCAAGATAAATGATGGCTATGGGATCACCATGGGGTGAATTCACAGGGATGAGCATGTTATTAAAATGATGAGAAAAATGAGGGGAGGAAGAGATGGGACGGCCGAGGGTTCAAGCTGGTAAATAAACATCAAAACAACGCAATCATCAGTGGCAGTTGTGACTCCTTGGTGCTGGAACGAAAGGCCATCCATCTGTCAACGAAACACATTCGAATGCTGTCACGCGTTGTGCTTTGCACAAGGTGCCGGAAAGAGGGATAAAATAAGCCTTGAATATTACAAATGAAATAGCTAATTGTGCCTAGCTTTTATAGCTGTGCGCCGGAAAACAGAGGATCCTAAGCGCGAGCCCCCAACGGGGCTCGGTCCACTATAAGAGCCTTATTTCTTAGACCTAATTTTCCTACTCTAGTCCTAAGCCCAATTTAAGCTATAAATTCACTACCCTATAGCCTAACCATAGCTTAATAAACTATAATTATATAACTTATAGACTTAACTTATAATACACCCCCTAGTTAAGTATATTTATTAGTAAGTTTTTTATATACTTAATTATAAAAATAATTTTCTATTTAAATATTAAGCCTAACTTTATTATATTATTTACTTAAACTAAGGATAATATATATTATTATATTTATTTAAATTATTATTCTATAAATTTAAGCTTTAAATTATTTATTTTTAAATATATTAATTCTTTTATTTAAGTTATAAGTTTATTATTATAATTTTAAATTAAATATAAAATAATAGACTATTTTTTAAGCTATTAGTACTTAGCTATATATTTATTAAGTATTAGGTAGACTTAATATTAGTTTATTAAGCTTTACCTTTTAGATTAAAAAACTCTTTTTTTTTCTTTTCTTTTTTATTAATATTATTTAGTAATAATTTTATTTACTATAAGACTTTATTTTAATTACTTTTTATATACTAAGATCTAAGAAGAATTTCCTTTTAAGTTATTAAATCCTATTTTATATAATCTAAGGCTATTATAAATATTATTATAAGGATAAGAAATAGTAGCTTTTAAGAAGATTAATTTTACTTTTTCTTTAGAAATTCCTTTTAACTTTTACTTTAAGCCTTATTTTAGTATTAGTAATAGCTTATTTTTTTCTACTTTTTAAAGTAAAAGTCCTTTATTATTAAATATTCTAACTCTAGAGGCTTCTCCCTATAGGGTTAGATGAAAGCATAAGTAAATAATAATACTTTTTTTTCTAAGCTTTAAAACTATAAATAATTAATTAACTTCTTTTTTTAGCCTTTTTTCTTTAACTAAAGATTACTTAGAGATTTACTATATAAGTATTATATTTAAGTAATAATTATTGGAAAGGGTAATAAAGGTTATTATTTTAATATAAGTTAAAGATATTCTTTTTATTATTTTTTATATAAGAGTATAGGCTATATTTATATTCTTTAGTAAGCTTATATCTTATTATTTTATACTTTAGAATATATTCTAATAAGCTTATTAGTCTTTTTATTATGGTTCTTTTTGCTTAATAGATATTATTAGCTAATATTATTAATAATAAGAAGATATATTTTTTATTTATTTTTTATATTTTAAAGCTTAAATATTAATAATTATATAAATATATAATTAATACTATATAATATTATTTTTTTATTTTAATCTTTTAGTAGAGCCTAATTCTATCTTTTTGCCTAGTATTATTAATACCTTAAAGAAAGCTCCTAGATCTTCTAATAATAAAATCAAGAAAAAGTAATACCATTAGGCTAAGTAACTTCTTAAGGAAGATCTTACTCTCCTTAGTAAGGGTATAGACCTTTTATAAAAGCTTATATTTCTATATTTATTTTCTTATATTGCTTTCAATATTAACTTTATTTAGGTATTAGGTATTTAGTATTAGGAGTTTAGTATTTTAGTATTTTATTATATTTGCTTTTTAGGGTGCTTTACTCTAAGAGAAGGGGCTATATATTTATATTTAGGGTAATTGATTTAATACCCCTTTTTTACTATACCTTTATTGCAATATTACTATATATAGATTAATTAAATTAAGTATTATTCTAAAGTATTTAAAGTATTATCTTGGTAAGGCTTTTATTAATTTATTTATAGGCATCTTAAAGATTAGTAAGTATAATATTTTAAATAATCCCTTCCTATATTCCTATTATAGCTATAAATTATAAATATTAATATACTATAAATATATATTTATATACTTATTTTCTTTTATAATTAAGTATATAATCTATTAATTATTATAATTAATATTAAAGTCTATTAGTATTTATAAGTATAATTCCTTAAAAAGGCACTATAAACCTATTATTTCCTTTGCCATTTAATCTAAAGTAAGTAGTTTTACTTTAATTATAAATATTATTATAATTATTTAATAAATTATTTTCTAAATTATAGATCCTCTAAAGAGACTAATAAGATATCTTTATAATAATTTCCTTATTATAGTATTATCTATAAATAATATATTACTTATAATTCTTAGGGCCTATATTTCTAAGCTTAAATTATATTATAATATAACTTTATTTGTAAAAAATAAGTAATAGAGTACTTAATTTACTATCTTTATATACTTAGGTTCTAGGTTAATAAGGAATTATAATAATCTCACTATCATAAATATAATATCTAGTCTTATTATAATTATTATATAAAAAATTAATTTAATTTTTTCTTAATAAAGCTTAATCTTAAGCTTAATTACTTAATTAATATACTTTAAAAGCTTTATTACTAAAATTAGAATTATTAGAAATAAGCTTTTTTTGTTAATCTTAAATTTATATATAATTTTATTAATATAAGCTTTATAGCTTAGGTAGATTTTTTACTATATTCTATTTTTTATAATTTATATTCTAAAAAAAAACTAGACCTTGCCTTACTTATATAATTTATAAGCTTAATATAAACCTTTAATTATTATTTTTATAGTTTATTAATCTTACTTATAGTATCTAATAATAATATTATCTATAAAAAAAATTAAAAGTATAGTCTAATCTTTAGAATAAAAAAAGCATAATTTCTTAGGGTATACCTTAAAGCCAAGCTTATTAAGCTTTACTTTAAGCTCTTTAAATTATAATTAAGATAAATCCCTAAGCCCATAAAATACCTTTTTAAGCTCTATATACATTCCTTTTTATTTAAATCTATCTAGTAATTTATATACTACTAGATTTTCTTTATTATTAATAAAAATATTAAGGAATATATTTTTAATATTAAATTATTTTAATTCTAAATTAAATACTATTATTATTACCATAAATATACAAAATATATACATAGCTAATATTACTATATAAGTACTCTCTAATATTAAGCTTTCCTATAAATTACCTTACATATATATCTATACTTTATAACAATTAAAATAACCATTACTATTAAATTTATATATAAAGACCTATTTTAATAAAAGTAATTTAGAATATATATTTATATACTTAATTATACTCTAAGTTTCCTTTTTAAAAAATAAGTTTATTTCTTTATATACTACTTTAATAAATAATTCCTTAAGTAAATAAAATAATATTTCCTTCTAATTATATAAAAAAGGCTTAATTAGGTCTTTTTAGTATATATATTTTCCTAGTATAATCTTACTATTATAAGCTTTAGCTTCCTTTAAGCAAGCTATAACTATAATAAAAAACAATATTTTATAATTTTTTTTCCTAGGTATATAGGAATCTAACTAATCAAGCAAAACTCCTACTATTAGGGCTTCCCATAGTATATTTAATATATATAAATTAAATCAATATTTTCTAAGAATATCCCAATTCTAGACTCTTTTCTTACTAACCCTAAAGCTTTTATATAATCCAATAACTAATTTCTTACTTTACCCTTATACTAAAGAATCTACTAAAAAATCCTCTTTAAAAACTAGTTTAATAATTTATAATTATAGATCTTCTTTCTTAATTATTAACTAATTACTTATATTTAATTAACTTAGATTATCTTTATAAGATATTAAGATTTATTCCCCTAGGATTAATACCATAAGATCCCATTCCTCTAGTTAAGATCGGTTTTCCTTTATTAATTCTAAGCATAATAATACTTCCTTATCCTAAGACCTAGGTATACTTATTTATATCTTAAATATAGTTTATAATTTAGGTATTTATTAAAGTATTTAAAGTCTATATAGGTTTTTTTTATTAGTATTTTGCTATTTAATAGGCTTAGAAATAAAGGCTTCTAAATATACTACTAATATCCCTAAGCTTACCCCTAAGTTTAAACCCTTAATATCTTCTCTAATAATTAATATATTATCTTTACTTAATAATATTAATAAAAATAATTCTTATACTTTCTCTAAGTTATTAATTTATAATTATTTAGATTATTCTTCTAATTCTATAATTAATAATATATCTACTATTTCCTTTAATTTAATATAAAAGATTTTCTTATTAAATATAATATTCTATATAATAATAATCTTTCTAAAGCAAGAAATCTATATTTAATAAAGATTATTAATAGAATAGCTAATTAAATACTTAATATACCTTTTAGAACTTATTTTAAAAAACCTCTTATTTTTATTAGCTTTTTTATTTACTTCCAATAGATATACTCTATATCTATATATATAGATTCTACTCTAATTAAGCTTAAGATTAATTATATTTTATATTATTAGTAATTTTATATATTATCTAAATTATTCCTTAAAAGCCTATATTAAAGACTTTATTTTTAATACTTTATTTAGGCTTATATTATATAAGTATATAATATACCTTATACTTTTTAACTATAGCTCTCCTAAAAGACCTATACTATAGAATATCTTTATTAATCTTATAATAACTTTTTAATTTACTTTTTCTACTATACTATTAAATTTATAGATTACCTATAATATAAGCTTAAGATTAATACCTTTAGTAATAACCTATTATTAATATTCTATATTATCTTAGATAGGTATTACTACCTTCTTATTATTATATTTTAGCTTATATATAAATAGCCTAAACTATCTTTTTATCTATTATTCAAAGTAAACTATAGTATTAAATATAATATTATATTCTTTATTTAAAATTAGGAATATATATAATATTCTATTATATTTTTCCTTAAATATCAAAAAATACCTTATTCTATTATAGCTTTTAGGATAATTCTAGAAATCTTAATAAACCCTTTAGAATAATCTTAGAAATTTATAATATAAAGGCCTTTAAAATATAATAATTATTATATATATTTATATATAAACTTTATAATCTTTGTACTTTATCCTATTAATTTTAATATTTTAAGCATTAAAAGCAAAATTCCTAAATATCTTTATACCTAGATAATCTAATTATAAATACTAAAGTTCTTCTTTATCCTTGCAAAATAATAGTAAGTCCTTTAATAGTCTTAGGCATATTATACTTAAAAATATATAAATATATACTTAATATATACTTAAAATTATTAGTATTCTATATAAAATAAAAAAATTAATTATCTTTAAAATTATAAAAAAATAAAAATAAAAAGGCTTATATTAAAGAAAAATTAAATTATATTTAATCTCTAACTTAGCTAATATTATATTTAATTCTAATATTCTAAAGTATAGTAAGCTATTAAAACCTAGGAATTAAATTCTAATTTCCCTTAATTATACTATAAATACCATATTTATATAAAATCCCTTAATAAAAGCAATATTCTTAAGTATAAAATCTACTATATAATATCCTTTGCTTTTATCTAAAAGTTTAAGAATAACTTAGGTTCCTTTTCTACTTATTAAGAATAATATTATTCCTACCTTTACCTATTCTTCTTTCTTATATTTAATATAAAAGCCTAAAACCAAAAAACTCTTATTATTAATTAAATAAAATATATTATAATTATTATAAAGTATATTTTCTAATAGTATATATTTCTTTCTCTTAATTATAGTATAAATACCAAAAGGTTTATTATAGGTCTATATAAGTAAAGAATTAATATAAATTATAATAATATTTAAGCTTAGAAATTAAGTAATTAAAATATTATTTAAGCTTTAGTTTATAATCTTTTTTTTTTTATTATTATTCTTAAGCTTTACTATTTCCTACTATTATAATATTCCCTTATATTCTTATATTTATACTTTTCTAGCTAAGACCTAAGGTTCCTAATCTTTTCTTTACTAATTATATATTAAAGGATAATATATTATTATAAGGTCTAGCTATATATTAATACTTTATCTTTTATATATAGGTAATAATATTTTATAACTTAGTTTTTATTATCTAAATATATACCTAATATAATATAAATACCATTATACTTATAATATTTAGTATAGTAAATTAAGCTTATTATATTAAATATACTCTTATAATTACTAAGTAATTCTATAATTAGCTTTCTAAATACCTCTTTTATAATAAGATTATTAAGCTTAATTCTTACCTAAGTAAACTCAAATCTAGTTTTAATTATACTTAGAAAGTCATATAATATTATATTCCCTTTAATCTCTAAAATCTTATACTCTTATACTTTTATATATATCTTAGTCTAGCTTAAGAACTAGAGCTTAAAATTAGCATTTATATATATAGTATCTTTAAGGATAACTTAATAATTCCTTTAAATTTACTCTTTTAAGCTTATATTATTAAGAACTATTCTTTCCTTAAGCTTCTTAAAAAACTATCTTAGTATAATCTCTTTTTCTATATTATCTCCTTATAATTTTTTAATATATACTTAATAAATATTTAATTTAACTATTAATTATATCTAGCTTTATAGGAACTAAGCTTTCTATTTATTCTTAATTCTTTTAATCTAAATAATTTAATATTCTTTAATAAGGACTAAATAGTATTTAGTAAAGGTAAGGCCAAGGGTTTCTAGGTTTTTTAAGTTAATCTTTACTTTAGTTACTATAATTATTAGCTTAAATTAAGCTTTAAAAGCATTATTAGATTTCTTTTTTTACTTAGAATTAACTAAGGCCTAAATACCTAGGTCCTAAGTATAGTTTTTTAAGATAATAAACTATATTTACTAATTATCTTTGGTTATAAATTTTAGTAATAAGATTATTTATAATTAGAATATAATTAGGTTTATTATAAGTATAATTTTTTTAGCTTATACTTAGGATTTATATTTCTAAGTATAATTTTAATTAAGGTAAATAATAAAAGTTATTAGATTTTATAATATTATATAATATTAAAATCTATTTAGGCTTATAACTATTATATATTATACTTTATATAAGGTACCAAAAAATAAAATAAAATAAGCCTTAAATATTATAAATAAAATAGCTAATTGTGCCTAGCTTTTATAGTTGTATGCTAGAAAATAGAGGGTCCTAAGCATGAGCCCCTAATGGGGCTTGGTCCACTATAAGAGCCTTATTTCTTAGGCCTAATTTTCCTACTCTAGTCCTAAGCCTAATTTGAGCTGTGGATTTACTGCCCCATAGCCCGACCACAGCTCAGTGAGCTATGGTTACATGACTTACAGGCTTAACTCGTGACAAATGCAATGCCAAGGCCTAAAATTAATGGATCCGCCCACCCGTTAGTGAGCTTCGTCTTGGCATAAATGTAAATCTTTGCATCCACCAAGGCTGTAATGGACTAGCCTTAAGGCGACTGCTCTTAGGCATCAATTGGTGTCATTTGTATTCTACAGAGCAAGGTTCTTCCTCTGTCTGGTTGCTCCTTGTCCTCCTATTTATCTCGCTTAATAGTTCACCGCCTTCTACCCTATAGGCTTGGGCTGTAAGCCCAAGCCATTTACGGAGGCCAAGAAATGCGCGATTGCGAAGCATGAGGACTCGGGGGCAGGGAGAGCCCGCACCACATTGTTGTTGATAACCAGCACGAAAGAAATTCAGTATCAAATGATATTCATTGAAACTAGCCACTCCTCCGATAGCATGGCTCAATGCGTATCTCTGGGTCATTTCTGTTGTATGAGTTCCCCATCCGTGGCCCGAGACTGGCTCTCGGTATAACTTGTAAGCTACTGCACAGCAACCAAATCAATCAACGGCTTTAACGGGGCGGCGCATAAAGTCAAGATGAAAACGGTTTGGTAGTAGCATTGGTACATTGGGCAGTACGAATACGAATGCACGATTAACTTCAGAAAAGTTTTCAATGACCCTACTGAGTACGCACTCGCCAAGGTTCAGAATCGCTTTGGCGGGAGCTTGATAGTGGGCCTGACAAGAAAAGGACGAACGTTCAACTACACTCCAGGACATGAGATGCAACTGCATGGCTTTACCTTGGTTTTCTATGGGACTAAAAAAAAAGGTTCCAACCACAGCAATACGCCGAAGAATACCGAGTGATGAAATATTCAACAAAAGTAAATTGTTCAAATAACCTGATGCGATTCAATCGGTGCCATGCAGTTTCGCAACTTTATGCACTGCGAGCGAGAGCCTGTCCGCCACCACTCCAGCTGTTGCTCTCGCGCGACCTGGTTCGGCGTGATGTAAACTTATTCTTTCGCCCATTTCTTGCAACATTCTGGGAATTTGGGACTTCTTTTCTGTCCGCGATGCGTAGATCTGTGCATTGAAGACCCTGATACCCTGTGTCTTAAATTCTAGTTTAAAGAAAAAACCAAGCGATAGGCTCAATCGGGTGATCCAGGAGCCATGCCACAGAGGTGGCATACAAATAGGGTTCAACAATAGATTTGGTCGTGAAAATCTTGTCCTGTTTCTTAAAATTCTGCATTAGTTCGTGAAAACGATAACTGTGTTGATGGGCGTCCAGTATCGGCGAGCGAGAGCCGCTTCATAAACTTCTCTATGCCATACGTTTGGTCGCTTATGGTTTTATGGGTTGTCAGAACACACAGCCCAAGGTGAATTTCTTGTGCCAGGTTGGACGCGCCACTACAGTCAGCGCCCAAGCGATCAAAAAGCCTAGAGTTAGAGTACTGTGTCAAAGAAGGAATGCGTGTAAGAAGGGTCGATTTTGCTGTGTCTTGAAGATGCGTAGTGCGTTTGCAGAAAATGAAACGAGTTCATCTTTCACAAGCTAGACCGAATGGGGGAGCTGATGCTGAGTAGGTAGGTATTTTAGGACTCTAGAGATGCGTACACGACAAGGCGAATTGTGGAAACAGACAAGTATGGTGAATGCAAGAGACATGAGCGGGACAAAGCGGTGTAATAGACCATTTGCCAAAAAATGGGCATATGGACTTTGCACATCTTGAATTTGCGCAATCTCTGAAAGAAAAAAAAGCAATCCAAAATTGTATGCTGTCACATTGACGGCTACGGCACAAATGAAGTGACACTCCGCTCATGCGTAGTGCAATTGTGCCTTATATCCCATTTTGACAAATGCATTATCGAACATGAAACAAAAAGTGAAACACGTTACCGCGTAAGGATATGACAAGAACAAAAAGCAAAAAGTCCCTCTGCTTGCTCCCCGCACGATTTCACCGCTCCTCATCATTCATAGGATCGCACTCGGGTTCAACGTACTCGACTTCCTCATTGCAGTCGGAGTTATTTTCAACGAGTGGACTGGGACCTCCGAATTGGTCATTTTCGTCCCCCCAAACCTTCTTGAGCCACCCCTTAAAATGGATTGTTTCAGTGATAGGGTAGGGGACCCAAAGCATGAATTCGGTGTTGAGATGTCCCCAATGATGATAACGTGGACTGATAGGCTTGGCCGATCTATCTTTGGGTTCCAGAGTCTCCGAGTTTAGAGGCGTTATACTATTGGCACTACTGTGAGATGCGATTGTGTGAAACAAAAAAAACCAGTGGTATATTAACCTTTTGGGAAACCTTAACGCTAATTGTAACGCCGGTGGAGCAGCCACCACCTTTAGCCACAGTTTAGCCATAGCCACACCACATAAACGCACGTATAGCCATGTGACTAAAGCTACAAGCTTTAGTCTTGGAATATAAAGGATAATACCTTATTGGCCTACCTAGCTATACTAATCACTATAAGATATTGTTATAATTCTAAAGCTTCTATTATAGCTATCTAGGTTTAATATAATATAAACTATAAAAAATATCCTAGAATATACTAAGAGTATGATTTAGAGTAAAATACCTAAAAACCCCTTAATAATCCCTCTAGAAAATAAAAGGATTATAGGGTAGAATACCTTTAGTATTATAAAATAAAGAATAGCTATAAAGGCCTAAATTAGAGAATTTAAAGAATTATAATTTTTTAAGGAATAGGAAAAAGAATTTTTATAATAATTAATAAGGTATTTTCTTTAAAATATAGGAGAGATATAATTATAATTAAGATAAAAATTAAATAATTTTTTATTAGGGGATAAGGGAAAAATTAGATTATAGAATATAATAATCCTTATATTATTAGCTATTAATTAATATTAGAAAAAGTAGCTAAGAGATTTATAAAAGTTATTATTATAAACTGGCGGTTATCCTAAGGATTTCCCAAGGGGACCCACTTATAGTAGGTCTAGGTTATTTCTAGCAAATATTTATTAGATATCTATTATAAAAGGAATAATATTAATCCAAGGGATATCTAGCCAAAGTTCTATTAATAGGATTAGCTAGCCTAATTAATAGATATCTAGCTAAATATTAATTACTATAAATCTTTGGAAAAAGCCTATAATAATCTTTAGGCCTTAAAAAGAAAATCCTAGGAATTCCCCTAAGTAAATTATAGCTAAAATATAAGAATATTCTTTAAATATTCTTTAGATATTTTATAAATATTAAAGAAAGGAATATATAGAATATTCTTTAGATATTTAAAAAATAAATATAAATAAAAAAAGATTTTCTAAGGAAATAAAAAAATAAGTAAAATAAAAGTATATACTATTATTTATTAAAATAAAAAATCTTTATTTAAATATCTAAAATAAGCCCTTAGTTTATTTATTTATTATATTTCTTATTATAGTTTATAGTATATTAATAGTAATTATATTTTCTCTTTTTACTTATCTTATTAGATTCTTAGATTAAATACCTTATATAAATAATAAACTATACCTTAGGAAAAAATTATTTATTATTTAGCAAAAACTTTTAAAAATATAGTTTTATTTTATATATAAGAATTTCTAAAAACTCTAATAGAAGTAAATAATAAGAAATTAAGAAAATATAGCCCTTTAATCTTTAGCTAGCTATAATATAAGCTATCCTTATTTATAGTACTAAATTATAAAATAAATATATAATTATTCTTATTTTCTTATTTATATTTCTAATACTTAGTTTAAGAATTACTATTAAATTAAAGTTAGCCTTTATAAATAAAGAATATTTACCTAATAGGTTAACCTATAGGAAAAAGTATATAACTACTTAGCCAATATTACCTAGAATCCATAGAAAAAAGCCTTTATCTCTTTTTTATAGTAATCAATCTTAGGCAACTTTTTATAAAGCCTTACTTATTCTATTTTCTTTAATTTTCTTAATAAAGAAAATATAGTCTTTATTAATAAATACCTAAGGGAGAATAAAGAAAATAATAATAAGATAAGTATAATTAAAAATACTAATTTTTTAGTATAGAGAATTTATTCTTTTATATCCTTTATATAGCTTAAGACTAAGAAAATAACTTTCTAGGCCTAATTAATAATTCTTAATTTATTAGACTCTAAAATAAAATATATTATTTAGGCCTAATTAGAATAAGTATTAGTAGAAATATATATAATCTATAAACTAAAGAAATTAATATATTTCTATACTAAAGAAATTAGAAAATTTTAATTATTTCCTTAAAATAAAGTATTTTAGATTAAAAGCTTTTATAAAGGTAATTATATTATATAATTAATTATAAATAGATTTATTAATATACTAAAAATATATATAAATAAAAGTATAATTTATTAGAATATTTTAGCTAATAAAGTTAGATTTTTACTAAAAAATAAGGCTAAAGAATAATATACTAAAATACTTAATAATAAAGATTATATATAATTATAAGGGAATTATTAATCCCTAGAACTATAGTATAAAATACTAGAAAAATAATTCTAATTATTACTAAATATAATATTAAAAAGTTTTCTTTAGTCTAAGTATATTCTCTAAGACTATTATAATAATAAAAGCTTTATTATATAAGCTAAAAGCCTAAAGAATAAAGCTATTAAAGCTAATATATTTATTATAAATATAGTCTAAAAAGCATATAAATTCTTATAAAAAATCCTTTAATAAATATTCTCTTAATTAATTAAAAGAAAATTATTAAAAGCTTAGTATAAATAATATAAAGAACTTATATTATAAGTTTAAGTCTAAACTAAGGTAAAAGACTAAAAGTATTTAATAGTATATATTTATAAAAGCAAATTCTTTAGAAGAATATATAACTTTATTTAAAAACTAAAGGCTATATCCTAAAAAAATATTTAAGAAAATAGCTTATAAAATTCTAAGTATAAAATAATTTCTACTTAATAGAATAATAAATTAAGCTATTTTAGTAAAAGAATATTTATATTAGGCTAAAAAAGGCCTTATAGAAGCCTAAATAAACTATAAATAGGTAGATCTAGTAATAGTATTTCTTTTACCTTTAATTAAAATAATCCTTAATTAAAAAACCCTGGAAATTAGGGCTAAATATTATAAGATAGCTAGGAAAATTAAATTTATACTTAGAGTATTTTATTCTAAAGATATATATTTATAGTATTAAATTTTAATAGCTAAAATAATTTATATTAATTAGTACTATTAGCCATAAATTATCTATAGAATATATATCTATATTAATAGAATAATCTAAGATATAGAAATTATAGCCTAGGTAAAATTAATATAGTAAATATTATTTATAATTTTTCTTTAGATAAGAATAGAGGGGTATATATCTTATAAAAGGTAATAAAAAATATTTTATTTAATAATAAGAATAAGGACTATTAAAAAAAAAAAAATAAAGAAGATTTAGATAAGGAAATTTCTTTCTAAGACTAAAATAAAAAGCCTAAGAAAAAAACTAAGCTAAGAAAAAATAAGTTTTATAAATTAGCCTAAGAATTAGTATACTTAGAAGATATATTTAAAGTAATTAATTTTATACTAAATATTAATTAAGGGCACCTAATCTAAATTACCTACTAAGAAAAGAATATAAAGTAAAAGATTATAAAACCTACTTATACTTAAATAATCTATTTACCTATAAAGGGATTACTAGTCCCCTTTCTATTATCCTAGTATATATATATTAAAATATAAATAATAAAATATAAAGATTTCTTTTAATTTATAAAAGCTTATATAAATATAAATATAAGTTAATTTATAATAAAAGAATTTATTTTACTATTATTAATAAATATAGAATTAAATACTATAATATATATTATACTAAATAATATAAGGAAATAAAAAACTATAGAATAAATAATCTTTATTTTATTTTTTCTTAGAATTTTAAATAAAAAATAAATTATAATTAAAGCCTAAATAAAAGCCTAGGTATTATTTAAACTTATAATTAAAATACTCTTTAGATAAAAATTTAATATTTTTTATTAAGTAAATATTCTAAACTTAAGCTATAAAATAATAATTAAAGTAATAAAAGAAACTAGATTACTAGCTATAGTCTATTAATAGAATATTTAATAAAAAATAGGTATATATATTATAGAATCCATAATCATCCTACTATATAATAAATAAAGGATTTTAATAAAACCTATGGCCTAGGTAAAAGACTAAAACTATATCTTTACCTTTATAGCTTAAGAAATAATATTAGCTCTAGTCTAAAGACCCAAGATAATATATACTATTAATAATAGCTAAAAACCTAAATACCTATAAAAAGGGTAAAAAATTAAATATATATTCCCTATCTAGGACTATACTAAAATTAAGAAAGTATTCTAGAATATACTATATTACTATTATTAGGAAATGGTTTTAAATACTTAGGAATAGGATTAACTAAAGATAATAGAAATCAAAGTACTAGAACTCTCTATAAAAAATAAACCCTAGTTATTAAACCTAAATATCTAAATATAAAGACTTAATCTTAATACTAAGCTAAGAATAAATTATTTTAGAAAGATTCCTTATTAAAAGACTATATAGGGTATATAACTTAATAATTATATATTTAAATTAATAGACTACTTAAAGATACTTATTTATAAATATATTTATTTATAGGAAAATATTAATATTATTATTATAAAAAAACCTAATTATATAAAAATACTACTAATAAATAACTAAGCCAAAAAAAAACTTATATTTTAGTTATATTTACTAAGCTAAAAAAGCAAAGACTTTCTTAATAAAGTATTTAATAATCTATATAAAAAAGACTAAATAAAATAAATAAAAGAACTAATTTCTTTTATAAGTTCTATATTTATAATATAATATATAATTAAGACTATAAATAAGGAATAAGTAATAATTAATTTATAGAATACTAATAATATTATTATTTTAAATACTTATTTATTACTATTATAGTAGAATATCTTAGCTAAATTATAAGGGAAAAAATAATTTATTATTATTAATATATAAAGCTTTTTTTACTAATTTCTAGTATACTAAGCTTACTATAACCAATTTATTATAATAAATTACTAAAAACTAGAAAAATTAAAGATAGCCTTAATAGAATTTAAAAACTTATTAATATATATTTAATATTTTATAAATAAACTTCTAAAGGATTACTAAGAGTATATATATATATTTATAAATAATATTATTATTTTCTTAGGTATTCTAAAAGAATATATATTTTATATTAAAATTATATTTAATCTTTTTAAGAAATACTATATTATCTTATTACTAAAGAAAACCTTTATTAGATATTCTTTAGTAAAGTTTCTTGGATTTTTAGTAAATAGAATAGGCCTTATTAATATTACTAAAAGAGTAATTATACTTAAAAATCTAGAGTTTTCTATAATTCTTTAGTTACTAGAAAAATAAATAGGGATAGTAGGATAGCTTAAATATTTAGTACCCCTTTTTATTGCTTAAATTAAATTATTATAAAAAAGAAAAATAAAGCTATTAGCAAAGGGAAAAGAGATATTTAAATTAAAAGCTAGCCTAAGTTAATTTATATATATAATAAATATTATCTTTATAAAAATAAAGATAAAAAGAAAATACTTTAAGGATATTTAGGATACTTTAATAGGGCTAATTATCTTATATTACTTTAATTTAGACTAGTAATTATTCTTATAGATAAATGTATTTTATAAAAAAGGAATTAGATATATTATATACTATCTAGACCTAGTATATACCTAGGATAGGAAAAGCCTAATCCTAGTAAATAAGATTTAATTAATTATATATTTAAGCTAAACTCTAAAAAACCCTAAGAAAAAATACTAGCTAATAAAATTAAAAATAATTAGACTTATTTAGGTATACTAAAAGCTTTATATTTAGTTATACTTTACCAAGGGAAAGCAAGTATAAGTCCTTATTAACTATATAATTATTTATTTTTTAGTTAATTAAAAAAATATATTCTTAGTAAATATAAAAGGTAATAAGTAATTTATAATAATATTTTAATACCTAAGTTAATATTTACTTAATATAAAATATATTTTAGGTATAATTAATATATCTATAAATACCTTATTATAGTTCTTAGCCAAATAAAACTATAATTTAGAAAAAGAAAAAAAAATACTAAATTAAAAATAAAAAGGAGAAATATTCTAGGACTATATATATTACTTTATAAAGGTCTTTACTAAGCTAGAGCTATTAAAGAAAATTAAAGAAGGATATACTAAATACCTTAAATAGGCAAAAGTCCTAAGATAATTTAGTAATTTAAACTATAAACTAGGATTCCTATTTGTACAAGTAAATAGACTTTTATACCTTAGGGAATTTAATAAGCACTAATAATTATATATACTAGAGAAAGTAATATAAATACTCCTTAAGAACTTATACTAATAAAAATTCTATTAAGGATATACCTATATCTACTAAAAGATATATAATAGCTTTATTATAGAAAACCTATATATACTAATCTTAGAGTACATAAATAATTACAATATATATAACTATAATGCCTCTCTATAATAAAAGCTAGTAAAAGAACTAATCCTTATTTAATTACCTTTAATACTATTTTATATTATAGCCATAGATTTTATTATTAAATTCCTTATTATAGAAGTTAATAATAGGCTATAGAAAAAGGCAAGAAAACCATATTATAATACCCTAATAATATTAATATATAAATACTATAAGGTATCCTTACTAATACTAAATAATACTAGCTATACTATTAAAGACTAGGCTAAAATATTTATTATAGAACTATTCTATAATAATTAAGGTATCTCTAAGGTAATTATCTTAGATAAAAACTAAAAGTTTATATTAAAATTCTAGATAAAAGTATAGTAAGTATATAGTATAAAATTATAATATTTTATAGTATATTATTTATAAATAGATAAATAGTTAGAGCATATAAATTAGACTATAGAAATAGTACTAAGGTACTTTATTATTAATAATTTAATAATACTATAAACTAAAACCATTATCCTATTATAATTTACTATAAAGAACTTATATTTTATTAGCATAGGGATATTACTAAGTAAATTACTTATAGGATAATATATAGATAATAGATTATATTACTTAGGCAAACCAAACCATTCTAAAAATCCTATGATAATTAATAAGTAAACAAGACTAACTATTGTCTAGTCCTAAACCGCTATAAAAGGACAATATAATAAGAAATACTAGTTAATAGAATTTAAGTCTAAAGACTAGGTATAATTAAAGCTTACCAAGAACTTATATAAAATAGTAAATAACTAAGTATAAAAATTTAAGGAAAAGCAAATAAAACTATATAAAGTTATTAAAAGAGTTAAATACTTAGCTTATAAACTTAAAATAAAGAATTACCTAAATATATACCCTATTATATTTATTATATACCTAATACTAATAAAGAAACCCATAGAAAAACTAAGTCTAGTAAAAGTCCAAGAGGATAATCCTAGTAAATAATATAATAAGTATTAGTACTAGAAAATTAATAGGATTATTAATTTATAGATTATAAAGAAAAGAAAATACTAAAAGACAAAATATATAATAGTATAAAAAGAATATTCTAGTAATTATAATCTTTAGCTAAAAGAAAATATTATTAATATAGATAATACTATCTATAAATACTATAAATAAAAGACTAAAAAGAATAACTTAATTAAAAGGAATATAAAAAAGCTTATATTAATTTTTTAAATTAAAGGGAGTATAATAAATGGCAAGGTCAAAGAAGCTAACCTAATAGATAAATAAATAAAATAGGAAAAAGAATCTATAATAGAGAAACTAAGGTAATGGGAATTACTTAAATCTACTAAAAATTTAAGGGAAATATAAATTAAAAGAGGAAAAGGTAAACTAAGAAAAAACCCCCAAAGGGATATTCTAATCTAGAAAACTATGGCTATTTACACAAGGTCAAAAAAACTTATAAAGAATCTACTATAATAAGAACTCTCTTTTTCCACTAGTAATCTAGTATCCTACTATATAAAAGCTATCCTTTTATTATTATAAATAAATATATAATATTTATTACTAATTATTATTATAATATATAGATAATTATAAGACTAAAGGCAAATCCCATGGTCTTAATATTATATAAAAGCTATACATAAATCAAAAGAAAATAGGCTAATCTTACCTATAAGAGATATACTCTAGGCATAGCTCTTAAAGCCTAAATCCAATATAGCTTTTTCTATACAAAAAATAAATATCTAGGTAATTCTAAGTTAAGCCTAACTTTACTATTTAAAAGTATATCTATATTTAGCTAATTAATAATAATAAAAAAATTATTACTTTTAATTCTTAATAATAATTACTTAAACCTTACTAATAAGAATAATAAGGTCTTTCTAGTAAGATCTAGTTAAATAGGCAAGGCCAAGGATAATATAATAAGAAAGTAAGACAATTATAACAAGATATAAGCACTTTACATAGAAAAAAGGACCGCCTAATAGTTATAGACTAAAAACCCATCTAATCTCTAATAAAAATCTATAGGGCTAACTTTAATTACCTATAGATAATTAGGTAATTTAAGAATATTCTATAATAGCCAAAATAAATAATATATAGGCAAGAATAATTACTATACCCTTACCCTAAAAGGATTTCCTATATATATCCCTCTTTTTTTCCTTATTAATCCCCTCTTTATTTATATTATTAATAAACCATAAGATTATACCCAATTAAGGCCTTTTTAAGATTATCCCTAATAATAAGCTTAGCTTTAGCAAAGACTTTATTTTCTATAGTATATTTTTAGAAAAGCTTAAACTCTTTAATTAGCTTATTTTATATAATAATTATTAATAAGCTCTAGAACTATATAATAACCAATTTATCCTCCTAAAAAGTATAAAGGCTAGATATTTCTAGTAATTCTATAATATATACCCTACCTTTATTATTAACTATAAAAAATAATTAGAACTTAAAGAATTTAATTTACTCTTAGGTTATATTAATTATATTTAATTTATCTATTATTATTATTATCTAGATAATCCCTAATATATTTCTTATATACCTATTAATAAGCCTTATTTAATTTTCTATTATCCCTAAGGAAATATATTAAATTTCCTTATTCTAATTACTTAATAAGATATATTCCTATTAAATTTCCTTTTATAAATATCTACTCCTAGTACTTTTATTTATTAAATATTCAATAAAAATAGCTATATACTAACTATTATCTTATCTAATATAAATACTAATTTTTTCTTCTTTTTAAATAAAGATATTATTATACTAACTATATATAATAAATTTAGTAAATTTGCTAAGAATATAGTAATATAAATAATTATTAATAATATAATAGATTTATATACTCTTAACAAAGATAATATAAAGCTTATTTACCTTAGAACTATAAAAATATTTATATTATTAAATAATACCTTTATTATAGTTTTTAATATTAATAAAAAAGGCTATAATATTATTTAAGAAAATATATATAAGCTTATTAAGATCTTTAGAGAATAGAAAGATATTTATATTTATACCTAATTTATATATACTTATATAAAAATAAATTAATTATTATAAATCTTATATATAGGCTTAGAATTTTAGATCTAATAGGTTAATTTTACTAAAAATAGTAATATCTTAATAATACTTATTTTATTTTATCTACTATAAAGTATTTAAATTACTTTTATAGATAGCCTACTTAAATAATCTAGCTCTACTATTAATCTATTTACTACTAAACTCTATAGTAAAGCTAGCCTGGCTAAGACTCCCTATTCTATGGAATCTAATTAAGGGATTATATTTATACTTATTCCTAAATATTTGATTATTTTTACTTATAAGCTTACTATTAAAGAATAATAATACTAAGTTTAGTTTATTTAAGTTTATTTTTAGTATATATTCTTTAGTATTTTAAAATATATTAAGGATTTTATTTATTTTTATATTCTATATATATTTTAGATATATTTTAACCTAATTTTTACTTATATAGCTAAAATATCTAAAATTAGTATAGTATTTATTCTTAATATTAACTAATACTTAATTATATTAAATAAATAATATTCTTTTTTTATAAACTTATTATTATTTATTATTATCTCTAAGCTATTTTACTATAAGTAAATTATAAATATCTTTATTATTTATATTATTAATATTATATATACTAATAAATAAAACCATTATATATTAGCCTATATCTATAAAAAATATAATAAAAAATACCTTAGAATATACAAACTTACCTAGCCTATAGTCTTATATAATACTATTAATAATAAACCTAGTCTAATATATTCCTAGCCTTCTAAGAAAAAAGCTATTATTAACCTTACTATTCTTATTACTACTAAAATAACTAAATTCTTATTTAATATATATAATAATAATTACTATAAACTAGCTAATATAAAGGCTAAGTAATAATATACCCCTAGACTAAACTAGATTACTAAATGCCTAGTACTATCTAAGAATAATAAAAAAATAAATCTTTACTAAGGTACTAATACTAATCTAATTAAATAATAAGTATATTTACTAGATTAACTTAATTAAATAAAGGGTATATAAATTTATATATATAGTAAACCTAATCTATATAAATAAAGAAATTTAATTTATAACTTTATATAAATAATAAATCCAATCTATATAAATAAAGAGAATAATAAATAATAAATATATATAGTAACTAAAGATAAATACTTTAGTACTTACTAAAATATTATAAATATATATAAATAATATTTTACTTAATAGCTTAAATAAATAGCTAAATTATTTTATTTATATATTTTCTTTCTTCTTACTTATATTCTATTTTTATATTTATATATAGTAAATTTAATAATTATATAATATAATCCTATAATATAAATATTAACTAAAATATACTAAAGGTAATATATATTCTTTATAATACTAGGGATATTATTATAAACTAATAATTATCCTAAGAATTTCCTAAGGAGACCTACTTATAATAAGTCTAGATTATTTCTAGTAAATATCCACTAAATATTTATTATAAAAAGAATAATATTAATCTAAGGAATATTTAGCTAAAGTTCTACTAATAGAACTAATTAGCCTAACTAATAAATATTTAGCTAAATACTAACTACTATAAATCTTCGGAAAAAGCCTATAATAATCTTTAGGCCTTAAAAGAAAAATCCTAGAAATTCCTTTAAATAAATTATAATTAAAATATAAGAATATTCTTTGAATATTTTTTAAATATTCTATAGATATTAAAGGAAGGAATATATAGGATATTTTCTAGATATTTAGGAAATAAATATAAATAAAGGAAAGATTTTCTAGGGAAATAAAAAGATAAGTAAAATAAGAGTATATACTATTATTTATTGGAATAAGAAATCCTTATTTAAATATTTAGAATAAGCCCTTAGCTTGTTTATTTGTTGTATCTCTTGCTATGGTTTATAGTAGTTATTTAAATTTATATTTTAATATTATAAAAAGAATATTAAAAAGGTATTTTAAGTAATATATTATTTATATTTAAAAGCTAAGGAGAAATAAGAATAATATTTTAATAAAAAGAAAAAAGAAAAATAAAAAAGGATTAAAAATAATTAGGAAGGTTTTAAGAAATAGATTATAATTTTATTATAGAATACTATAAATATAAAGGCTATAATAATAATAAAGATTAATATTATAAAGTAATAAAAAAGATAGTTTTTTTAAGAATTTTATAAGTATTTAGATTTTCTAAAAAATTTTTTTTTAAAATATACTAAAAAGAATAGGGTATTTTTATTTTTTGCTAAATTATAAAAGGAATTAAGGGATTATATTATTTTTAAAATAAGTATTTTTTTTAAAATATAGGCTAAACTTATAATATTAGTAATATAAAATTAAGAGTCTTTATTATATAATTATAAGAAAAGTAATAGCTAAGAATAAAAGTATTTAAGCTATAAGTAATAAAAAGAAAAATTCTTATATTTACTATATTATTAGAATAGAAATAAGATTAATTTTTATAGACTAAATTATTAATCCTATTACTAATAATAATCCTATCTAAATATAAGGTATTATTATAATATATTATAATAATTATTATAAGGCTATAATATACTATAATAACTACTATAAGATTACTTAATTATAATTTATTATAATTATAATAAATAAGATTATATTAGCTAGAAATATATTAAATCCTATAGATTTAAGAATAATACTTTAGAAAATGGGTTATAGCTATAATTATATTCTTAGCTATAGCTAAGTAGGATATAGTAAGGATTAAACCCTATTTTAAGTCTTTTATTATAATTAATACCTAAAATCCTATTAAGATATAGGCATATCTTAACTTATATACTAATTATAATCTTATCTTAGAAAAATTTATAATAAAATAAAGACTATAAATAGCCTAGGCTATAAAACCTATATTATTAATTATAAGGTAAAAGATATTATATATATAAAGAGTATAGAAGATTTTTATTAAATTAATAAACTCTATAGGGTATATATATACCTTTATTTATAATTATATTAGTATTAAAGATAACCTAAATCTAGGGGGAATTCCTTTATTTTTATTTAATTTAATCTTTATTAATAAATATATTATCTTAGATTCTAAAGAAAATTAATAGTAATATAAGTAAATTTAGAAAAAAACTAAAATCCTATTATTATATAAGTTTATTAAAGCTTATAGAAATAAAACTAAAATATAAATAGTAATATAAATACCTAAGGATTACTTAATCCTAGGGAATATAAAGAAGATTTTCTTTTAAATAAAAAATATACTTAGAGAAATATATAAGTTCTTAGATATATTTAAAACTAATTAAGTAAGTATATTACTAAGATATAAGACTATAAATTATATAATTAATTTATTATCTAATAAAATATTCTTATATAAATCTATTTATTTTTTATTTTAAATTAAGTTAAAAAAGCTCTAAAAATATCTTTAAGATAATCTTTAAAAGGGATAAATTAGGCCCTTTAAAAGCCTTATTAGAGTTTTTATTTTATTTATATTAAAGAAGGATGGGAGCCTATGGTTATATATAAACTATTGAGGTTTTAATAAGATTATAGAGAGGAATTAATATTCTCTATCCCTAGTTTCTAAGATCCTTGACTATATCTAAGGGATAAATTACTTTTTAAAAATTAATATTAAAAATATATATTATAGAATTTATATTAAGAAAGATAATAAATAGAAAATAGCTTTTAAAACCTAATATAATTACTTTAAATATTTAGTTATATCCTTTAGACTAATAAATACCCTAGCTATTTTCTAAAGCTATATATACTAAGCCCTATAGGGGCTAGTAGATATAGTTTATATAATATATTTAGATAATATTTTTATATTTTTAAAAGATAGGAAATTATATATAAAATACCTTAAAGAAGTCCTATAATGGCTATATTAGGCTAAATTATTTATAAAACCTTTTAAGTATATCTTTTACTAAGACTAAATAGAATTCCTAGGATTTATTTTATTAAATACTAGGATATTAATAGACCTTAGTTAAATAAAGATAATAGTAAAGTAGAAAAAGCCTATAATATATTATAAGATTTAAGTATTCTTTGGTTTTTATAATTTTTATAGATAGTTTATATATTAATATTTAAATATAATAATACCTTTATATATTTTACTAAAAGGAAATAAGGATAATAAGAAATAAGGGCTAGTAAAGCTAAATAAAGGGGAAATTAAGATATTTTAAAACCTAATCTAAGTATTCTAGGAAATTCTATTACTATAATATTTTAATCTTAGGCTATTAATAAGGATAAAAATAGATATATTAAAATTTATAATAGTAGGAATTTTATTTTAATTTAATAAAAAAAGGTATTATTATTTTATTATATTTTAATTATAGAAATTTAAGGAAATTAAGTTAAATTATAATATATTAGACTAAAAGCTAATAATAATAATTAAGTTTTTTAAATATTAATAATATTATTTTAAAAGCCTAGTAAAATTCATAAAAATATTAAGTAATTATTAGAATTTATAAATCTTTATAAAAAATATAAAATTAAATAAAAAATAAGCCTATTAATATATATATTTAATATCCTATAATTTTAAGATTAAGTATAAAATAAGAAAGAGTAATTTAGCAAATATATTATTAAGGAAATCTAATTATAAAGGTAAAATTTTAGAGAATTTAGACCTAGTCTAAGGATTAAAATAAAAATTAATAATAGTATAATTAATAATCTTATAAAGTTATATTAAGAGATAGTAGAAGTAAACCTTCCTAGGAGAGGGGGAGAGAGATATATAAGATTAGTCTAGGTATAAAGAGATTTCTTTGGGTAAAGTAATTATTAGTTTATTAGTTTATATAAAGGGAAAGGCTATTAATAAAGGCCTAAATTCTAAATAATAGATTAATTAGTTTTAAGGGGTTATTAATTATAAGTAATATACTTTATTTAAATAAGTAAAGAGAATATTATTTAGAGAGAAATATATAACTAAGAAAATATTAAAGCCTTTTAAAGAGCTAGTAAGGTATTTATAAATAAAAGATATAGAAATAGAAGAAAGAAAAAGGTATATAAAGTAGGGAAAACTATAATAAGATCTTAATTGGTTAGTGGATAAAATAGACCTTTTATGGTATAAGGAAAGATTATATATTTCTAAGGACCTAGTAATATAGTAGGAAATTATAAGCCTATATTATAAAGACCTTTTAATAAGCTATTTTAGATAATATTATATAAAGGAGTTAATTTAGTGTAAATTTTATTAGAATAGTATTTATAAAAATATTAAGGAATTAATATAGACTTATTATATATACTAAGAAGTAATAGTAAAAAGGTATTATCTTTATGGCTTTCTTGAATTTTTCTTAATTTTAAAGGGATTTTAGGCTAAAATTATAATGGATTTTATAATAAGATTATTTTTTATACTTATAAAATAAGGAAAGACTAATATAATACTTATAATTATAGATTATTTTATAAAATACTCTTTATTTCTATTAATATCTATAATAATAATTATAGGAGATCTTATAAAGACTTTTTATAAGAAGATTAAGTTAATATATAGCCTTTTAAAGGGTATTATATTAAATAAAGGTCTTATATTTATAAGTAAATTTTAGGTAAAATTCTACTATATAATATAGATAAAAAGAAGGCTTTTTATAATATTTTATTTATAAACTAATAAATAAATAAAGAGAATAAATTAAGTATTAGAGTATTATTTATATTATTTTATTAATAGTAATTAAATTAATTAAATAAATTTATTATTAATAGTTTAATTTATATATAATAATACTAAAAATAATATAATTAGAATATTCTTAAATAAAATATTATTTAGATATAAATCTAATTTTTATATCTAAGAAGAAAAGAAATTAATATAAATTATTTTCCTAAAAATAAAGTATAAAGTAAAATACTTTAAAAACCTATAGAAAAAGGTAAAAAAATAATAATAAAAAATTACTAAAAGGCAAGCTTTATATTATAATAAAAATATATATTACTTAAGTTCTAAGTAAAAGATTTAATAAAATTATTAACTAAAAATATTAAATTTAAAAATAAAAAGAAAAAACTAATTTTAAAATATATTAGGCTATTATAAATACTAAAAGTAATTAAGTAGTAGATATATAGAATAGTATTATTAGAGAAGTATATAAAATTATATAATATATTTTATATAAACTTATTAAAGCTATAGAAATTATCTAAGGGAAAATATAGTAAAATCTTTCTAATATTTAATTTACTAAATAAAAATCTAAAATAAAAGATTAAGATAATTAAAAATAAAAAATAAATAAAAAGAGAAATATACTATTTAGTTAAATAGATTAGCTAGTTTATAGAGTATAATTAATAAATACTAAAGGGAAATATAGTATATATATAGGGTATTATTTAAAAATATAATAAATTCTAGGGGAAAAAAAAGTAAAAAGTAAAAGGGATAAATAATATAAAAAAAAGAAATTATAAATTATATAAAAAGAATAAATTATATAAATATTAAACTATAAATTTATAAAATTAAAAAATATTACCCTAATTTATTAATTAAAGCTAAATTAAATTACCTAAATTAACTTTAACTATAAAAGCTTAATATATATATAAATAAAAATAAAATAAAAATAGGCAAGGCTTAAATATAGCTAATATTACTAAGAGGGTATAACTAAAAAATATTCTTAATTAAATAAAAAAATTAAAAGAAAACTTTAAAAAGAACTCTTTAATAATTAATTTATTAATAGTCTTATTAATATTAAAAATCTTAATAATCTAGGTATAAAAAGCTTATAATATAATATCCTAAAATATAAAGCTAATATTAGTATACTATAGGTATAAAATCTATATCTACTTTTAGTAGGTATAGATAATAGTAGTTTATATAAAAGAAAAAAATATTAATAAAATTTAAAAGAATAGGGGTAGATAAGGAATATATATAGCTAAGAAAGTAAGGGTAGGATATTAAACTACTAAAAGGTAATAATACTTAGTAATATAGTTATAATAGGTAATTAAGACTTTCTAAAATTAAATAAATATTAATAAAAAGTATTAAAAATCCAAGGAAAAATATATATAATTATATACTTAATTTTAGAGCTAGCTAGGCTATAGGCCTAATAGTATATAATCTCTATAGCTATAAATATAGTATATAAGTTAGTAGTAAGATCTACTAGATAAATATGAGTAAAATAGATAAGAAAATAGGAATACTTATTTTCTTTTTTAGCCTTATATTTAGTATTATTATTAAAGATATTATAAATTAATAATATATTAATATAGCTATATAGTTAATTAATCTTATTAATATAGCCCTTAATACTAAGAAGAAGGCTAAACCTAAATAATTAATAACCAAAAATATAAGAATATATAATAAAATATAAAAGGAGAATAAGGCTAGTACTTATATAGTATAGATATTATTATAGGTATTATATTACTTATAATAAATAGATATAATATTTAAGAAATTATAAATAATTAAGGTATATTTAATAGGCTTTTTAGTAAAAGGCTTAGCCTTAAGAATATTAAAATTAGCCTTATTAGTAATATAAAAGTAATATATATATTAATTATTATTAGTAAAGTATATAGTAGTATATAAGAATTATTAAGCTTTCTTAATATCTTTATAAGTATAATTAAAAGTATTAGTAAATATTATAAAAAAAGAAAAATAAAAAAATAAGAAAAATTAAAAAAAAAAAAATAAAAATAATATTTAATTATATAAAAAAATAAAAAGTAAAATAATTATAATAAAAAATAAAAAGTATATAAAAAAAAGTAAAAAAATATATAAAAAAAATAAAAATAAAAAAAAAATAAGGCCTAAAATTATAATAATAAACTATATATTATAAATATTTACTTTAATTATTAATAGCTAATAGATAGATGGTAATCTTATATTATTATGGGATTCTACCAAGAGTATAGATAAATCTTGGTAAAAATAGACTTAAGTAAAAAATTTTCCTAATATATTATTGGGGATAGTATTATAGAAGGGGAGGATAATTATAATACCGGTAAAATAGCCATTACCTTTAGCTGTAGTTTAGCTATAGCTATACTATATAAATATATATGCAGCTGTATGATTAAAGCTGTAAGCTTTAGTCTTGGAATATAGAGGATGGTATCTTATTGGCCTACCTAGCTGTACTAATCACTGTAAGATATTATTACACTAATCTAATTCTAATGTAAATACCCACCCAAACCTACCTAACCTATCTAGCCCTAACATCCCAATTCCTCCTCACACCTTTAACCTCCTCATCCTCCTACATCCTCCTCCTATTACCTTCTAATAAAAATACAAGCCTACCTTACCATTAAGGATTAGCAAGGATAAACCTTATTATAATAAGCAACTAATATACCTACAATATTATATTATTATATGCATTTATAGACTTTACCCGCTATAAGAAGGTAGCTTATGTTGGTATTGGCTATTGCTCGGTATACAAAGTGGTCTATAGCTTTATTAAAGCATTTTGCTTTACTTAGATGAACTACTTTATATTATTAGGTAGGCTAAGCTAATCCTTGATTTATAGTAAGGACTTATACCTAAGGATAGTAAGGGCTATAAGGTCCTTATTCTAGAGGTTATATAATTTTGGTATTATATACTAAGGTAAGTAATTTAGGCTTTTTTGGATAAAGTTATAAAGCCCTTTTATAGGTTGGATTAGGTGGTTAATTACTTTAAATTTGGTAGTATAGTTATGGGCTGTGGGGGTATTAAGCCCTTGTATACTTACCTACTTAAAATACAAGGAATTGATAGTGACTATTATATTGGAATTATAGCTAAAGGTACGCAGTAGGTGTGTAAGTGTATGATTCCCCTAATGTTAAGATCTATTATTAGTTGGATTTAATATTAATTGGCAAGTAGACTAGGAGGCTTAAATAGGGATATAAGATAGAAGGGCTGCTTTATTAATAATTAGTTTAGGTAACTTATTTAAGGGTAATGGTAGGGAAAAAAGGCTAGGCTAGTCTTAGTAAAAAAGGTAGGCATTTTATATTAGTGGTTATATTTAAGGTTTTTCCAGAAGGTTTTCTCTGTTGCATTATGTAAGGCTATCGGAGATACCTGGTGTTTAAAAGGCTATAGGGTATTATTGCCTAGTTGTTTGAGTTATTGTGTAGAGCTTATTGTATTGGCTTAGGCCATCTTGGACCTCAAGGTTATTAATAATAATAATAATAATATCCCATCATTTTCACAATATAGAGAATAAAAGGCATCATAAGATTTAGCCACATATTGAGAGGTTTTATCTTCGCCAAGGTAACAGCGCACTATTTGAGCACCATGTTGATCTCTGACAGCAATTTTATCCATCACCCGAAGTTTGCGAGTTGAGTTGTGTGATTCATGCCGAGGCATGTCAATGAGGGGACGGGCTAGACACCATTCGTTCTGGGTAAAATTGCAAATCTCTTCACCGGGCGCGTATTTGAGAAAATTCTTGAGCTCAACAGAGTCAGGCTTGTTTTTGAATGGAGGTGGCGGATTGTGGGGGTGGATGGTGAGCTCAAGGCTTTCGGAATAGGGAATCTCAGGTCTGCGATAGTCAAGATCTGGCATTGTTAAAGAGGAGATGGGAGAGGAGATGAGGGAAAAGGAAGAGTGAATGTTGCGGCGATGAAAATGAAGGATTGAGAGGAAATGGGTTTTGGGAGAGAGTGAGTTTGTGAATCGCCGTGTTGATCGGGCGAAGGTATTCAGAACGGCGCCTTGACAGGTCAGTTGACTTGTGTGTGGGGGACGTTCGTTGGGTGGGTGGGTTAGACCTTGCTAGGTCCACTGGATAGCGGTTAGTGCAACGTAGACGTGAAGAAGCATCATGGCGGCGCCTTTCGCTTTGACCTGACTGCCGCGCGCTTTGGAGAGGTTAGTTTAATAACTGTGTGATGTGATATAGCACATTTAAACCGCAAGTACGATAGCTCTTTATCTTAAATAAAACATCCTTGGGACTATGCTCTGGCATAGGGATGTTAACCTACGATATTAACCCGGGCCATATGACTTAAATGGACTTTACATCTCTGAAAAAGGTCATGTTGATAATATAAAGGTGGATACAGGGTTGCTCAACATCGAGCGCTGGCTATTGAAGTTGAAGATGAAGCAGACAAAAGAACAGCTTGGCGTCCACAAATAAGACATTAATATGTATTACCATCGTTTTATGTGCTTCGGCTATCGTTTTCTTCAACTTAAAACTCGACCAATAGAGAATGCGGAATCGAAAGCGAGAGCGAAGGCGGAAGGTCAAAATGGCGAGATTAGACAAGTAATCCTCCCTCATCTGAACTGTTAGAATCCGTGCCCCCAGTGCCCGATCTAATAGATTGTCAGACCAAACAATAACTTAGTAACTGCAATGCTAAAGTCTTAGGCAATAAAGGTATATTTAAATTTATTCTTTGTTAGGAATATCATAAAGGTGAGTTTTCATATAGTCAAAAAAATGATCTAATTAAGCTTTATGTGCCGCACCTCTTTGCGTTGGAGATGCCTGAAGCATTTTTGAACGTTTTAAAAAACCTGCTATGAGGGATCTTTATAACAGATTAAAGTCCAGGTCAGATCTAAGCCGTCGAAAATCGGCTCTTTCCTCTAAGCCTCTTTCCATAACGGTAGAATATCCAAGGAAATCTATGATTTAGTATTACCATGTCAATCAAACAGAGTCATCTAATACCAGCCACGTATTGCCAATGGAATGGAAAGAGTAGAACGTACGGAGCCATAGCTAAAGCTAGAAATGCAAGCAGAGATGTAGCCCATTGATATCCCAAGCCTATTTAAATGGAAACTTTTGCATTAGTTCAAGCCTGCTAACAGCACGGCAAAGACCGCCAGACTCAAACTCACGATTATACAATTGAACCCCAAAGAGCGGGAAAGCGGCTGCAAAGCTGGAGCGTGCAAAACTATTGGCAGCCAGAGCTGGTCGAGTTAGTTGCGTTTTGCTGAATATTCGGTAAGTGGCCTGTGCCACTGCCCGACATGGTCAAGAGGTCTTGCATAAATAACATACCTGAGGCCGCATAGAGAGGATACTAGAGAGAATTGTCTCAAGGATGAGTCGGATGAGTCAAGGCTATGGGAATGGGGCCACGTACACAGTCGACAAGAAAGGTGAAGATACCAGAATAAACGCATATAACGCTAAATCCGTGTTAACAAGCCCCTCATCAACCATGCAATAGCATATGCTTAGGGAACATAATTCAAAAGGCTTCTTACCCGATTCCAAAAACGGCTGAAAATATTATAGGAGCTGTATGATTACCAATAAGCTGAGTTTAACCGATCAAGCCGCCACGTCTTACCTATCCAATGCACCTATGCAGGGAGCGAAGTTCAAGCAGCTGGGATTAACTAAGGGGAATGACTCCAGAATGGTAAACTTACAAAAGAATAAGAGGTCCAGGCAAATCCTGCCAAGTATCAGTCACGCTCAAAACCAATAGCAAGCTGTCTTCTATGGAGAGAAACCTACCAAAGAGAGATATTGGTACCAAAAACGCCCCGAAAATGGATGGCGGAAGCCTATACTCAGGTTCTGAGCTACCAGGCTCTGCACCCTTAGCTTCGTGCTTGCGTAAAAGACGTGTGTAGTTCTTTCGCCAGAATGGGTCAGTCAAGATCCCCAAGATCATGCCCACGGACAATCCAAGAAACGTCATTCCAACTTGTGAGTCTGTAAAGTCGTGATTACCCTGGAACATAAGTGGGAAGGCCTCAAAGAAAAGGTATAGGATTCCAAGTAGGATAGCAGATAGAATGCAAAGACCAAGACACTGGTTATCAAATTAGTGAGAGTGTCCTCATTTTTACATTCACATAAGTGTACTGTACCATTGGTTCCAGAACAAGAAGCTGGAATGGCCGCACACAAGACCACATGATCGTCTTAGCAATCGATCGTGAAATCTTTTCAATAGGTGCGTTCCACGCATCATTTCCAGTTTCCCTGCGCAAACGCTCGGCTTTCCTGTGGAGCAACACGGGGTGGTATGTCTCGGGCACGAAAAAAACGATCAAGGCCAACTGAACGCCCGACCAGATTAATAGCACATAAAACGACCATCGCCAAGTAGTGTACTGGTTGATAAAACCGCCAACTAGAGGGCCGATTTCCGGACTAAAAAGAGAATTAGCAAATTTTTCATCGAAAATGTAAAAGTTCTTTGCCCTCGGTTTTGCTTTTGCAGCACGATGGTAAAAGCATGACCACCTCTCACGTGTAGAGCGATAATCTAGATGGTTCGACTAGAGTTATCAATCTCCACATCCACCTCCACCTCTGTGGTATATGAGATATCCCCCATCACCGGGTCACAATTAAATTTGTGTACCAGCTAACCGGGAAGTTGGTGCATGATTTCAGCGCGTGAATGCACTTCGGCGGATGAAACAGCGAGAGTTCTTACCCTATAAATGGACTTGCCTAGATGAGAGAGTTTTAGCATTCAAAGCAGCTGCTACACCTGTTTTATGATCGACTTGCCGTATAGACCATCATTGGAACTGATAGCTCATGACGTGCGAATAGATCTCCAACCGTTCCTCCGGCCACGCTCAAGAAGGCCGACCCAGAAATACCATCAAAAAACCGTGCTATAAGCATGGTCTGGATGTTTTGTGCGGCAGCGCAGGGGATCAACCAGATCAAGAAGAAGGAAAATGAGCAAATATAGATAGGTCGCCGTCCGTAAAACTATGACCGAAGATTATGATTAAAAATTGGACTTGAACAAGTTGATATAAATTGGACTGCATACCTCTGACAATGGCGCAAGTACCATCGGTCTGTTGTGAATTTCGAGTGAGCTTCCCATCACATAAAATGTTGAAAGTGGTGATATTTCTTGAGGGAGATCGCTTACCCCAGGCCCAAGCCCGCTACAAACAGAGACAAGCCAAGAATAACGATCTCTTGGGAGCAATCGAACTCTTCCATAACCTGCCGATAAGTGGTTGTGTAAAGTGAGGATGCACATGTCCTAATATGCATGTTAATCCAAGCCGTCGTCTCGCCGGCATCCACCACCCAAGATTCAAGATATAAACATACACACAAAGGGAGCTCAAAGATAGAATGACTGTAATGGCCCAGCGATGCAAATTGTTCATGGTTCGAGGTGATTCTGGGTCATTATCGGGTCCTGGCACCCAGCTTACTTGAAAGTCCTCTTGCATAGATGTAGATTGGCTGGAATCCGTGGGATTCTCCCCGTCATCGATACTCCCGTTGGTATCATCTTCTTCGGAAGAATAACCCGGATTTGTACGGGGGTTCTGGTGGGCGCTCAATGTTGGGCTATGGTCGGATGCTTTGTTCGAGCAAATGGTCGCAGAGTCATGGCCGGTATTGGTTGATACAGAATGAAAATTTGTTTGGGGAACCCCAGGTCCCTGGCTTGTGATCGTATTGAAGTCCATAGCAGCTTTATCTTGTTGAACTAGGAAGATTGGATGTTAGGTAAACCCACGCACCACGCAGAATAACTGAAGGTCTAGCTGACAGTTCGAGATTATGAGAGAAAAAGAGGTTTCACAGGTAGTCAGTGGTAAGGTAAAATAAAGAGAAACCCAATAGAGCCAGAGCAGAGAAGGATGACTTCAGACCAATCCTATGAACAGCGACCGGCGGACCTTTTATCGGTTATGCTTAACGCACCGTGCAGTAAGGTTGGGACTCGAATGACCCAAACACGTTGAAATGTGGGATCATAAGGTGTCATACGAGAGTTGTAGCATGTAATGGGCGGTGGACACATTAAAGCCAATACCCCACAGTGGATTAGCCACTTTTATGAAAGAGAAAAGCTTGAAACAAACCAACTTCCTGGCTTGTCTGTACGATCATACACCTTGGCAACGATTAGCTGAAACAACTTGCGGGCCAGAGTGTAATAAAGCCTTATGAAAATCCACGCGCTGCTACTGTCAATTAATCCAGGACACAGAGCTGTTTGTACCAAATTCTTCCATGTTTTGCTCGAATACGCAAGAGTGATGGACAGCTTAACGGAATAAGCATCCGAATTTTTAATAGATGATTAGCATTAACCGTGCTAGCTTGTCGCCACTGTGATGGGTACCGGGTAGCACTAATCGAGATTCAGTTAGTAAGACCTGGTACTTGTTCGTCACTTCCGAGGGCATCGGAAGATGAGACCTTAACTCCCCGTTGCGCCCGACTAACCGGATCCACAATCATTTTTGCTTACTAAAACACTAGTCAAGGCGCCCGCTTTAGGTCCTTGTTCTGACACAGACCAATTCGGCTAAGGAGATGCTGTGAAATTTACGGTATGGGGCTAATCTACACTCCGCATAATGTAGACCGCCATCGTGACATGGCACTGTAATTCATGAACCGCCTTTTTTTTTGGGGAAAAAAAAAAAAACCTTATTCGAAACATTAGAGTAAGAGAGACAAGGTAAGGATTAGTAAGATTGACTAGAAGTTTCCGCCAGTCCCTCTGCTACCATTCATCCTGCATCTGGGAAGCGCCTAAGTATAATACGGACTTACAGTCGGCCATAGATGCAGATAGACAAGTTGTAAACTGCAATCATTCTTTCTCCACAAGACTTCGGAATTCTTCAATAACAACCTCACCTTCTTCACAAATCAAAATGTCTCAGTACTCCCTCTTCGATGGCACTGTGCCACACGCAACTGCTGCCCTTGTCTTCCTATCCGACCTCTTGGACAAGATTGAGGAACATACGGCCGCTTCATCCGTTTCGAGTGACGACTATGTTAGCTCTCGTATTGCCCCGGATATGCTCCCGTTTGCATTCCAGATTCATTCCGCCTGCGACTCAGCTGCAAAGCTGGTCGCTATTTCCCAAGGCTTGGAGTCTCCTACCTGGGAAAGTTATGAGAACCTCAAAACTGTGAGCGGTTTGCGTCAGCGAATCAAGACCGCCCAAGAATTCATTCAGGCTGCCAATGCAGCAAAGTTCTTGCCAGCTGATGAGCCTGTTAAATTCAATATCGGCCCACAAAAGGAATTTACGGCGAAGGCGAGCGAGTATGCTGCAGGATTCGCTATTCCTAACATGTACTTCCATGCCGTTACTGCATACAACATATTAAGACATGGTGGGATCAAAGTTGGCAAGCGGGACTTCTTGACCCCTTTTATTGGGCGGTACTTATCTTGAAGTCGTCGAATCGGTTTGTTGAAGATGCACGATGTATTGACCAAAACCACGCTTTGGCATCTATTTATCTCTACACCTGGAAACAATATCATATGCTGCAGATAGATTGAGACAATAAGATAATAGAGCCCCAGGTAATTATTCATAAGCCAATTGTGGATCATATACCTAGAGCCTCTCAATATTAGAGTACCATTGCTATGCTTTCATCTTAGCACACTACATATTGCATATTCGGACATTATAATTCTATTGATTGGCATCTACAATTTTCTATATTGTTGATAATATTGAACACTTCAAAGCTCTCGTTATTTTATTTCTGTGGCCCTCCATTGAATACCACGTACCTCAATCAGCCTCAATCCAGGTATAAGGGCCACATTCAGTAGGGCCAAAAATGTGAATGTCCAGCCCCGCCCCATAGCTCTAAGTATGTCATCGATCACGGCCGTTGCTCCAGCCCCCATTAGGCAGCGCACAAGGTTGTTTGCTGATGTCGCAGTTGCGGGCATCTTGGGGTTGAGATCGACGACTAATGTACTCAGAACACTGAAAGAGGTAGGAATAAACATCCCAATTAGGAGTAGAAGTACCAATGGAATCGCGACTGAAGTTTCCATATGTAGCGCCCATCCATACCCCATTAAACACCCAACCCCAAGCAATAACATTGGATATACCGGTTGGAGACGGGCCTTTTCAATAGGAAACTTTTCAAGGTTATTCCCGCTCTTCTTGTTAATAGAGAAGCCCGTTTGATTTGCGATTCTCCGATAATTCCAATCTAGAATGTATCCTTGGGCAATAACAGCTCCAAAGCAACCAGCGCCATAAGGGAGATAACAGAGTCCAACTTCGAGTTCGCTGTATCCGTAAATCTCCTTGAATAAGGTCCCGAGTGTAGCAGCAATAAGAATGAATCCAAGGTAAATAATGGAATTGCTGAATAGTAAAATTGCCATTTCCTTTTGAAGGGCAATACGGAGTGTGTTTAGGGGGTTTGGGATCTTCCAGTTCTGCTTTAGAGCCATTTCTCTAGACTCATTATGCCAAAAGAAATGATCAAAGAATGGCCTATTCCAACGCGGGGGACAAAGAGAGCCATTGCCGACGACATTTCGACAAGTCTCTGGAGCAGCGAGGAGCCATGGCACAATCCATACGGATGCAACGATGGTGCAGAACCAGAAGATGGATTGCCAACCCAAGTATTGGGTCAATATGCCTCCCAGTACAGGACCCAGGGCTGGACCAATGTTGATACCGGCTCCCACAAGGCCCATGTATTTGCCTCTCTCAGCTGTTGAAGATATATCTGCAACAACAGCATATCCAAGGACAAGCGTGCCGCTACTCCCAACACTCTGCAAGCAACGCAGGGCCATGAGCGTACCATAGTTACGCTGAAGTGCTAAGCCGATGTTCGAGCAGAGGTAGATACACATGGCCAAAGCGTAAGCTGGCCTTCGGCCCATGATGTCAGCAAAATCACCGAAGATGGTAGGTGATATTGCCTGAAAGACCATGTATAACGTTAATGTCAAATTAATCAGAGAGTTAGGAACATTTAAGCTCTCGGCGATGGAGGTCATGGCGGGGAAGTAAATATTGGCTGTCATAGGCGAAACAAAACTCGCAGTCACAACCAGAGTTATTATCCATCTCTTGGCCGGCTTTGAGAAGATACTGTATGTGGGAGTATTGAGAGTTGTGGAGATATCTGCAAGGCCTGCGAGCTCTGGATCAATCGACGACGTGAGCTGTTCCTGTTGCGGGACTGGCTTGCCCATTTCCATCGGGTTAGCCATGCCTTGGCGCGGTAGTTGGTGAAGATAGGAGAGATTATCGTTGTCACCCTTTGAATATCTGGTGAGGGCCAAGTGACATTCGTTTGCATTTTTATTAGTATATGCCTGTGTAATTCGATGATATGCTGATGTACGCATCTACCGCACCAGTTGCCGAACATGACTCCAGTGGCTTACGAATAAAAATCGTACATGCCGAACTACCGTCGGATTTATCGCCGTAGATCCGAATCCGACACCACCGACCGTTCTCCACAATCACTGTTGACCAGGGGTCCCGTATGTTAGATTTGGGCCGCCACAGCAGCTTTGCTCAATAGGTTTGTTTTTATCAGTTGACCATTTCAGAAGAGCTTGCCCCCTGCGTTAAATGATGCTACTCACTATTGCAGCCTGTTTTACAAACCATGTTACTGTACACCATTAACCAATAAACAAAATGGTCTAAACGCTGAGGAGAAAGACCCTGCAGGACTTGCAATCGCCATCACTGCGATTACCCTATATGAAAGAGCTGCCCAGGTCTAGTGACATCAGTTAGTACGCTTAAATTTCGATATACTCGGCCTTGCGTATCTCAAATTGCTCCAGGCTGTCGCGTAAGTCATTCGTGTCAACGCGTTTCCAGGACTTCAATGGTGTCGCTGTTATATAGCGTTCAATGGGAGGGTGGTAGTTGTTGCAATTACCAGAGGTGATTATAAGGGTACCTCCCTCAATTCCTGACAGCCTTCCACTGGTTCTAACTATCTTAGCTTCGTATTATAATTTACTAGCAGTTGATGGTGTTATTGAGGATCTGGCGGCGTCGGTGTTGTTGGGAGATGGAGATCTAGCTGGGAAGGGCGATACATTGCTCGATTCAGATGCTCTACACAGCATTGGGTATCGGGGGAAGCAGGGAAACTTTTTTTGATGGCTTTAGTGTGAAGGTCACGGGTCAAGGGACATGAAGATACTTCGTGCGCTCGAGCGGCTGACGGGTCTATCGAGACCCCAGGAGTAAGGCTTGTTCAACCGGGATCCACAACACCCCAAATTGGGTGTGATTTCCGGCTAGCTAGACCCCCAAAGTAGTAGGGACACCCCCTTAAATAGCCCCTCAACGTGAGGCCCAGTAATTGAACAAGTCATGCTTTGTCACAACACCTAAGTGCACACGTACAGGTCTCACATTTAGCCATAGCAGCCTCCCACCATATGGCCCAGTAGTCGAGCTCACCATGTCCTTTCGCACCTGTACGAGATAGTCCCACAGGGTAGAAAATACCAACTATTATTTTCATAGCTACTTTTATTTTTCGTCAAACACAATTAGATTTTCCTGCAATAGGACTCTATCTTTTTGTGTTCTATTATCTACCTAGGTTTATTTCTTACAACATATTGGACCTAGAGGTGCGAGAACTACCGAACTGGTTGATATACTCGCGTTTCACAAACTATCCTTTTCTCAATAATCGGCATGGAATTCACAACTTTATTTAACGTCTATGACAATATATCTGGCCCTAAATGCCCGAGCAAATAAATGGGGTCTGGTGCAAGATTTGGGAAGATTAGCGACCATAGGTCTAGTGAACATGCGAATTTAACACTCTGGCTCTGGATTGCCAAGACTTTTACTCTCGTATCGGTTAGAGAGTTATTAAAGCGCAGAAGTCTAAGTAGAGATTTGAACTCCCTTTGCAGATACGGCCTCTCGGGTGGCGCTTCGAGCATCTATCCTCTGGAAATAGGCCGCCACGTTTTTTCGAGCAGGAGAGAGAACCCATTCTGCTTGCTTGGAAATAGGTTTCACAAGGCCGTAGAAATGGATGTCGGCTGCAGAAAATCTGTCGCCACACAAGAAGTATTTGCCCTCAAGTTCTTCCTCGAGGCGGTTTAGGCACAGGTTGATACCGATCTTTTGGTTCAGCCGGGCCTCAGGTGTTGGAAGTCGGTGTCCTTGAAAAAAGTCCACGGTAGCAGGATCATTTCGGAACCATGATATCAAGGGCTGAGCCACCTCAAGGTCCATTCTTCGAAGCCACATGCGAGTTTCAGCTCGCTCAAGGGCAGTCTCTCCAAAAAGAGACTTACCACCCTTGGCAACCTCGTCAAGGTACTCGCAAATGGCAGTAATCTCAGTCAAGACAGTCTTATCGTCGATCTTCAGAGCGGGCAACTCGCCTCGCGGGTTGACGGTTGTTCGATATGTGGTTTTGCGGTTCTCGAGGGTCCTGAGGTCAATAGGTTGCACCTCAACATCGAGTCCTCGACGTTCAAAAATGAAATGCCGAACCACATTAGGATTGGGAGCTCGGGCGTCGAACAACTTCAACATAATGGTGATGGAAAATGAAGAATGGGTTGAGTGTTAAAGTATTAGACTGTATGTAAAATCGCAATTGATGATCTTGATCTGTTTTTTTCTGGCGGATGAAGTACAGCTTTTAAACAAGCCATAATGTGGAAAGCCGGAATTAACTCCGACATCACGATTGAGGTGTAATGAAAATGATCGGATTACCTATAACAGTGGAGAAAGCCTTGCACCCTGTCGCAGGCGACGCAGCTTTGACACTAGCATCAAAGAATGTAAAGTTCAATTCCATGTATTGTGCAGTAGATTCATGCAGTATCCAGTTTTTTTACCATATCCATTACGGTGCAAATAGTTTCACAAAGGCTTATCGGGTTACAAGCCGGACCGGCAAGAGTTGCCGAGAATTCGGGGAGATAGGACATAGGCTTAATTTTCGGCTAGCCGGCGCTTGGCATTAAAAACGCCCGCTATCCCTAAATAGGATGTATTTGGTAGAAGCAGGTTACCACACATCATACTTTTAGTACAATACGCATCTAACCAGCTATCTCTTTCGACCGCAGTATCTTACTTGATATCAGGACCTAAAACAAACTCTCTTAACCATGGCCAGCGAGACTTTTAGACAGGAAAGCCAATACAAGCTGCCCTTTCCCAACGGTCTTCCACCTGGAACCGACTCGTGGGGACAGTTTGAGGAGAATCCTAGACACCCTCGCCCGGCTGCTGTTGCAACACGGCCCACACCCGAGTGGCCGCCGGCAGATGAACGCAGGGGAAAATGGATAGAGAAGTATATTGAACAGGTAATTAATTCCTTTCGCGTATGTAATCGTTTGTTCTGCTGACACGTCTCAGCTGGATCCTCGAACTGAATATGATCAAATTATTCGCACTGTCATGCTGTTTGGCTCGGGGGACTTCTTTGTCTCGCTGGGTTATGTCACGGTCTTTTCTATGCTTTGCCAAACACCTTCTGGTTCACTTGCAGTTCACACAGGAGGTTTGTCCTACAAGCGAGGCCACCAACGATTTTATGAAGTTCAGCTTGCCTTCTTCTATTATGCCCTTCACGGAAGCAACGCACCTGAAACAATTGAGCATATCAAAAGTGTCAACAAGATTCATAGCACCGTGTGGAAGCGTGTACCAGGAGCATTCAGTTCCCCATGGGAGGGACAGATGTCATTTATTGCTGACTCTTACTTCGAGACTTGGATACGAAAGGTGGTTGGCGCCAAGAGGCAAAGTCCTCACCCAATCCTTCAACAGGCTTGGCCAGAATGGTGTGAAAGAACATGCGGCCACTTCCAGACTGAACCTCGCGATGGTAGCCGATCCATGGCTCTGAACTACCCACGAAACTGGAAGGAGACTGAGGATTTCTTTTATTGGTTTGACAATATGCCATTTGATGAGCTCAGCACAGAGGAGCAGCGACAGACCGGACATCGAGTCGCCGAAACATTTGTGAACCAGTTCTGTGAGTTATGGTTTCCAGGGTAAGTTTAAACTCCTTCTTGAGAAGTCTAAAATTGGTACAATAATAACATGTTTCACGGTCAAGACCACTAAAATTCCTCGGGCGGGCTGTTGTTCTTACCTTTATCCCGCCAAACACTCGCCGGAGACAGCGCCTTGGAAACCCTAACCCAATCCTGTCTGCTATTGTAAAGCTCGTTATCAAGCTTCTGATAGATTACCAGGACACTTATGGGTCCGATCCTTCCGAGCCCCCGATGCTCGCCCTCAGAAATACTCAGCGCAATTCCAACCTCTTTAAGATTGACGAACAGATTAGGCAGAAAAGGAGCAGTGAGAACCGAACCACTTTCGCCTTTGGAGCATTTATTGTCCTGGTTGGATCAATCTTCATGTTCTTCAGGCAAAAGGCCTCGGATACATTATAATCCATGTAATACTGTATATTGCTTGTGCAGATATTATCTCTTGCGAGTTCCTTTCATTTAGCGTAAATTGTATCGAGCCCATTTTTTTACATGTTAGATTGAATAAAAGTTCACAATACAGCTGCACTGAAGAATCAAAAGTGCAATACTTAAGGCTTCCAAAGCTTTATCCATTTCGCTACTTCTTAATGCATTTCTAGACTATCTTCAGATCAGCACTTACTACATAGCGGCTAAGGATGTTAATATTGATAGCTGAGTAGGGATTGTCTTAACGCAACTTTCGACTTGATTATGCGAATAGTGCCACATAAAACCCAGCACAATATTGTTCAGCCCTTGTGCAAATACACACAGGCACAAGAAGTATAATTTGAATAAATCTGTCAAAACACCAGAGGAAAAATGCGTTGTTTTTAATGGCAAAGCCTCAAATAGATTAACACCGGGAAAACACTGGAAGCTAGAATTTGAAATGTCAATTTTACTCCTTTCCAGTCGCGACTGGTGAAAGCTTTTTTGAAGCTCATTAAAAGTGCAATTAATATTTTAGGATTGGAAAAAGAAATTGGTAGTATTTGACAAGTAGTCCCAGTCCGTGCCCATTTGCAAGTCAGCAATGTCAAAAATATCAAAGTTATCATATGATTGGGTGTTTGTGAAATCACTCTGCGTGAGAGTATCCCCAAGGATGTTAGTTGGCACTCCAGCGGGATCGAGGTCCAATATCTTGTTCGATCGACCTGATAATAATTAATACGCAGACTTTACGTATATGACAAGAGCGAGGGATTACTTACAGATTCTATTTAATAACTGCGCAAGTGCAGATATATAACGTAGGCATTTTTCAGTCATCACATTTCCCTCAAATATCAATGACAAGCATTCAATTGCTTCCTGAAGAGTTTCGATGGAGAGCACAATGCTGGAATCAACAATGGTTTGGATATGCTGTTTTGTCTGATACTGCACTAAGAGAGCAGAATATATAATAAGTGCTGCATTGAATGCTATATGAGTTATTAGCCTTGCCTGAACTGTGTAGAGACGGGAGCAGCGGCCACACACCGTAATAGAGGGTTAACCACCAAGCACCAATCGGCTGAGATGGACGTTTATAGTCCATAAGCGAGTTCCGTGTTATTTTGATGATCATAGCAGCTGATTGAACACAGACAAGCATGCTGTTTGCACCAACTCGATGCAGAGTGAGAATTTGTTGAGGGTCAACTTGGGAGTTACCAAGAAGCTCTAAATACTTGCATAGAAGAGGGCGGTGAGTCAGGATGCGGAGATTGAGAAACTGTAGCGTCAGTACAACCCGAAATCGTAATAGATCAGTGTTGTCCGAGGATGTCAAGTCATCTGAAGTAATCAAATTCATAGTGTCGGGTAATTGGCGCTGCCAGACAGAGAACTTTTGTTCGTATTGCATCAACAGGGAGCCAAGTTCAAATATGTCGGTTGGCACTCCGCAACCTAGGTTGCTGCCGTACAATACGTCGCAGACATCGCCCATGATTCTATATAATGTGCTATCAACTTGTTAATTATAAAACAAAGAAGTGTGAATTCTTATGATTCTTACATTGTTGATGTGAAAAAGTCAACACTCAGGACCTCGAACGTGCATTCTTGATTTTTTGTGCGCCAGGTTTGGCCAACTGTCAACGCGCATGGTGGGTCTAATTTGATGAAGTTTTCCGGAATTGAAGTAGGACGACCCATGGTCATGCATAAAATTCTGCTATAGGTATTAAAATAATGTCTAACTATGATGAAGTAGTTGGGAACATACCGATCAATAACTATGCATCCGAACCATGTTCGTTTCCGGTACTCCTGCTCCTTGGGCGGGTACTGTTTTGAAGCGTCGGCTGAGTGTAAGCCTAATTGATAAGCGATCTTTACAGCAAACCCATGAGCATTCCAGGTTTCGATGGAACGTTCCGTCCCTTGTAAATACAAGATAATCAAGAGCAGAAGATGGACTGTAGACCTAGGATTAGCGAGAGGGCAGTCGGGGATCTCCTGTCAATGCATACCGACTTCAAGACTCGCCCCGTGTTTAATTTGTGCATCACACAGTGCAAAAGCCCGACTGAAGAATCTTTCTGACCGAGCAGCGATTTCGGATGCTGTAAGCGCACTATCAGTGTCTAAATTGGAACTGGTAGAGATAGCAAGCACCATGTTTAGTACACCTAGCCACGCTCTCCGCACGGTGCTAAAGTTGGTAGCGATAAGTTGCCGGTACGTAGTGAAGAATTCATCTTTATCAATGCAGGGGAAGATCAAGGCCGTTGACTGGAAGAATATGTCTATTAGACGAAGGGTTTCTTCTTGCGGCGGAAGCACAAAGGGCTCAGTGCCCATGGCGATGTTTCCGGAGATCTTGAAGTGGTTTATTGCAGGAGGAGGTAGGCAAGACACTTGCAGCATGTGGGACTGCAAGGCTGCATCGCTGGGGGAGACTGGGCTTGCTTCCGGAGCCTCTTTCTTTAAAATTACAGCCGTTGTGCGAACTATTAGATGCGTGAAGGCTATGTTGGAAGAAGGTCCTGTGGCTGTTAGCTAACCCTGTATGTAGACTCATGATGTACAGGCCGCCAAGTACCAAAGAAACCCGAATTTCCTTCATTCTTTGAGACAAAAGAACCAATTCCATCTGTAGCATCCTGTATCTCGGCAGCCTGCTCTTCACGGGGACCGCCTTCCAGAGGATCAGGGACCGAAGGGGAGTGTGCCTGGCTTCCATTGTATTCATCAGTGTCAGTGGCCCCTTTACCTTCAAGACGGGCCACTTTGCCTAAAAGGCTGGCGACGGAGCTTTCGAGAAATGCGAGGCGAGGCTCAAATCTGCTAAGGATCCTGCAGGAGATTAGATTCAAACAACAAGAGAGAAGAAAGCCCGCCGCTCTGTCAGTGAATGTGGAACTATACGGGCTACTGACACTTTTGAGGCAGAGTCTTTTGTCAGATGTCCTGAGTTTGCATATACACACTCATGCTGGTGAGTCTCGCAACTCGTGCATTTGGGTCGCAAGCCGTCACACTGGAACATACAATAGAGTTAGCCATGAACAAGGTGTTGGACTCCAGTCATTGGGCCGCATCCGGGAGAGGAAATTTCCCTTCTCCGAACTATACCAGCCAAAACACGACCATTTCGTCATGTGCTGTCGCACACCCGGCTTCTTGCGCCAATGACGCAGACGAAGACATGATGGCGTACTTACCCGGGACTTGCGCTGTCTGCAGAGTGTACAGGCCAAGGTGATTCGGTTTCTCTTCGTTGGTCGGGTGCCCGCCACCATGTCCGTTGACGAGGCCGATTCCGAGTGGCCGGTCTGCGAGCTGTTCGTCTCGGGCATGTTTGTAAGTGGAACGGGGACTTAAGAGATAAATGCGCCGGTCGGGGAGTTATAAACAAGACGCTCTGCTGGCCTAAGCATACTTAGAGTTTACTAATTTGATAAAGCCGAGGCCCTAGCGCGAGGGTAACCCTGTCCTCAATTGGGCGAGAGGCTATCAACTCTGAGCTTTGACGCTGATTTATTATGTAATAGGGACAATCATCTTGCCGCTATTGCCGAATTCTCCATGACACCTATTCTACTGATACGCTGGCAAGCTATTCCTGCCGGAATCTTAATCCCACATTTTGGTTCTCAGTCTCTCCACTTCCCCATGTCGGCAATCTGAATCGGCACAACCTATCATTCCCCGCGCGTAGCATTTGTGATTCGGGCTAGGCTATGCGCGGTGTGGAGCCCGTAAAAATGTCATCGCCAACAGCATCGTTACACTTGCTTGAACATTGGCCCAGGCCCTATGACCATAGTATTAGCTTTGTTGCTGTTTGCCTATTAACTCAGAAAAGTAAAAGTAATCTCTCTAGTCCTAAACTAAACTAGTCATCTAACATTGCAACATGATACACGTCTCGTGTTGGCGGGGACCTCGGCGTCACAGAGGTGGCTCACAGGCTGAGTGCGTCGTTAACAGCATTGAAGCCGGGGATTTCAAACAAACATTGAGCGGGGTAGTGAGCTCCACACACAGGATAGTTACCTATATAATCGGCCTCCCTGGTCATGTCTTGTAGCTTGGTTCATCTTACAAAAACCAGAATCCAAACATTGAAGTCATAAACCTCGAGGACTACGAACCTGTAAAATGTCTCCTTCCATTGTTTCTACCATATCATTTGATACCTTTTATAATATCATCGATGGCAACAAGCGGAGTGCGGCCACGTTCCACAGCGGGGTTAACCCAGCTACCAAAGCAACCCTTTGGGATGTGAGCTCACACCTGCAACCTGAATCCCGCAGCCAACCCACTAATGTCTTATTAACTAGGTCCCCATTGCCACAAGGCAGGACGTTGACGACGCCGTAGCTGCCGGACAACGTGGCTTTAAGATATGGTCACAGAGCCCTATCGAGACTCGCAAATCTCTCATGAACGATTTTGTCGCATTATACACCGAATACGAGGAGCAATTCACGAGCTTGCTTTGTACCGAAACTGGCAAGCCTCTCCCCATTGCTGCTGCTGAGGTAGCCACTGTCAAAGAGATTTTCAACCACCACGCCGCCCTCAATCTGCCCGTCGAAGAATATGAGGACCATGAGAAGACTGTGACCACCAGTTATGTACCACTCGGCGTTGTCGGAGCCATCTGCCCCTGGAACTTTCCACTTGCCCTATCAACGGGAAAGATTGCGCCTGCCATCTTGTCAGGTTGCACAATCATTGTAAAACCAAGCCCCTTTACACCATATACGGCGCTGAAGTTTGTTGAGCTGGCACAAGAGATCTTTCCCGCTGGCGTCATCCAGGTTGTGGGCGGTGATGATGCACTTGGGCCGTGGATTGTGGAGCATCCAGGCATCAGCAAGATCTCGTTTACGGGAAGCACTGCGACCGGTAAAAGGATCATGGCAGCATGCGCCAATAACCTCAAGAGAGTTACTCTTGAGCTGGGAGGAAACGATCCTTGCATCGTTCTACCGGATGTTGACTTTGATAAGGTGGTTCCAGAGGTTGTTCTCGGGTATGTCTGTCACCCTGCGCTTTTGATCTATATTTCAACCAACCTGTGACCTTTAGCTGTTTTTGGAACTCGGCTCAAGTATGTGTGGCCACCAAGCGTCTTTATATTCATCAGTCAATCTACCACGAATTCGTCAACCGAATGGTGACTTTCGCTGGAAGCCTCAAAGTCGGCGCACCAGACGAGCCTGATGTTGTGCTCGGGCCTATTCAAAACCAAATGCAGTATGAGATAGTTAAGACATTCTTTGCTGACAGCCAGGCCAAGGGGTATAAATTCGTACTGGGCAAGCCAAATGTTGCACCCTCAAAAGGCTTCTTCATCGAGCCAGCCATTATTGATAACCCGCCAAATGACTCTCGCATTGTTCAAGAGGAACCATTTGGTCCCATTGTACCTATCCAACCATGGTCTGACTTGGATGAAGTGATAGCCCGAGCAAACAATACCAAGACTGGCTTGAGTGCCAGTGTCTGGACAAGTGATGCGGTTCAGGGTAAGCGAGTGGCAGCGCGATTAGAGTCTGGTAGCGTCTACATCAATTCATTCAGCAAACCCGTTCCGCAAGCCTACTTCGGTGGGCACAAGGAATCTGGAATCGGAGGAGAATGGGGAAGCACAGGTTAATATTCACACCCCAAGCTATCACTCAATGAAACAAATGTTGACAAATTATATCATAATAGGTATTTTCACTTATTGTAACCTCAAGGCAGTACATGTGTACAAATGATTTTGAGAGCCTTAGGCTAGGGGCTGTGCTTTTTGTACTTCTTTCTTATTTTTACATCCTAGAAAGTGTTCGAGGCAGCAAAAGTGGGCCCAATAAATTGGCTGAATGCAAAAAGATTAACTTCCTCAAACTGATATTGCAAAAATCCTTTGTGTTAGGTGATTTGCGATACCAACCTGGCTAGGCTTTTGATTGCGGATGGATGGGAACATCGTTGCCTTTTATGGTGGGAGCTGTTCCAGTGGCTTGTTTCTAGGCATTTTACTAGATATTGGTATTTTTAATCGGGAATGCTCCACTTTCTCTTTCAACTCCGTAGTAGGATTCCTGAAATGGACATCGGCATTCGGTAGACAAGTTCCTGACGCGATCCCGTATTTTCTGGTGAGCATAGTCGTATGTGGTCTTTGGTGGTGAGAATCTACCCTATATGCTCGGGTCGGGTTGAGTTGATTATCTACTGTTTGTAGGACAATATCCAGCCACTGTTTGATCATGAAGATATCTGTCGTAAGGCTTAATGTCCCATTTTGGAAATTCTCCAAGTATGTATCCTCTACATTACCAACAGGAAATTCACGATACATATCCATACGAAAGACTTTGCTATAGTCAAGTTAATTTCCTTTCTCCCCATTTCCACCCTCTTCAGAATAATATTCAGCATTGAGGCGCTCAAATTGGCATGGCAAAAATGGGGTTAAGCTGAGATGCCAAACCCTCGTCATATTTGCGTAACATTGGAGATCAAGTTGGATAAAATTGGGGACGATGATCAGCGTGCCCGCCTCCGCGTTCCCTGCCCAGATGACAAGGAGCCAGTCTGTCAGTTTACCTGTTCAACACAAGAAGGGAATGAGTTACAACAAGAGGAGGTTGAAAGATTTATATTTAATTACCACAAAACGATGCGGCTCAATCGTTTCCAATCTTTCACCATCAACGCCTCTTTGGCACCACGCCCTCCCGCCCGTCCACTGCAGCCCACTCTTCTAGCGCATCAAACAGCCTCCCCCACTTTCCTCCGGACCACTTTCCCCTCAAATCCTCCCATTCGGGCAGACACTGTCTCATGAATTGCAGCCAACCGCCGACGATAAAGTCGGCGTACATCGGGGTATCGTTTCCGTCCATGAACGGGCCATTTCCTGTTCCACCCCCGTGTCCATTCGTCTCTCCGGTCCCCGGGAAGCAAGGGCTGAGCTTTGTATCCAGAGCTTCCTCAAGGCCCTTCAGCATGGAGATTCTAGGTTCTGAGCCTTGGGGAAACTCAATATCCGACCACTTCAGGTTCCCCGGAGCGCGACGCATGGATGCCTCCCTGTCGGATTCGGCAGTGCGCGGGTCGAAAGGCATGTGAAACCCTGCCAGTGCGACGCCATGCATGGTGAAAAGCTCATCAACGAGCTTGTTGAAGGCACGGTGCAGGGCCACTGTGTTGGGTGGAAAGAGCTGTCCTTTGCCGGGATTGGGAGATCGCGATGAAGAGGAAGAGAGGTACGTCTGCTGTAGGTGCAGCGCAATATCGAATGAATCGCCCACCACGACCTCTCCCTTCTCGGGGGAGGCAAGCGGGTCGCTAATTATTGGTAGCGTGGGAAAGTCGCTTCCATCGTGGTTCTTGCGGCTGATGGGGATATTTAGCGCCTTTCGTGTTTTAGCCACGTCAGGGAATGGGACCCATTCTGTTCGGTAAGGGACGTTCGCTAGATTGAGTGCGTAGCTTTTGGACCAGTGTCAGTTGGTAGGGAACGGATTGGAGATTTGTGGCCGCGTACCGAGTCTTCCACGGGTTCGGCGCCCCGGGGTATGCTTTAGGATCGAGTAAGATGTCGTAAAATGTGATAGTAGTAGGCTTGTCGGAGGCGTCCATGATGGCGAACTTTGTGGGCTCAATGTTTTGGTTGGTTGTAGTAGCGTCCATGTATCTCAAGTCCTGATTGTCCTCCCGCCCAAGAATTGAAGGAATGAAGGAAGGAGGGCTGCTTTGCCATTTTTATGCCCGCGATGACAACAAGCTTCTTCTCACTAATCTGTGATCGACACAAGGTCGCACAGCCATAATGAATCATTCCCCAAAACGACCAGAAAAGGCGACGCTAAGGTACAATTTCTCCACAAGGGTTGGTACGACCTAGCCCAGACCGCTGTGGGCTATGGGGCATTACCGAGCCAATGCAAAGACTCATCGGGGACTCACTCGCACCAGGGAACCACATGGACCCACCCCGCTCTCGAGGGGACGCTTTCGGGCATTAGAGTGGTCTAAAAGGCATTCTGCGTTATGTTAGTGCCCTTTAAACATCAAAGGTTGGTTGCTGTTTTAGAATTATCCAAGTTTGCAGGAAGAATTGGTGTCTATTGTGCGAAATTAGATGTTTTCATAGAAGGATACAAGTGTGGACAGTGGTGTATACTGTCAAAGACACTCTAGGAGTATTTTTCGAGTGAAAGGGCACCATGGCCCTCACATATTCAGTTGCCTATCCAAAAGCTCACGCAGATGTGACTAAATGCTTGGCCTGCAGCTGCGAGGAGTCGCATTGGGTTAACCTTGCTCGTATTCAGATGCTATGCCCTGTCGATGCAGAGCGTTAAATAGCACAGCCACGTTTGGCAATCCAGTCAATTCAGCCTAATTTGCAAATGCGCTGTAAACTAACGAAAATTTTCAATATTCATTCATTCAAAGTCCAAAATTTAGTCAGTCTTTGCCAATGATTTATGATGTTACTTCGCCTCACGTTAATGGTTCGTGTTAGGCATCGGTAGAGGCTTCGAGAGGACCTAAGGCGACCAACTAGGGGGTCTATAAAGAGACACCAGAGAGGGAGTTTTTAGAGGAATTAACGGTTAATCTTACAACAATTGAGACCCCTAACTGCACTTCTATAACGATTCTACTGCTTGGCTCCAGCGCTCTTCACTTCCGACTAAGAGGCTTGTTACAGTTCGAAGGAACTTTGCCGCACCATAGTCTGTGTTTTGCCATGCAAATCTAGACGCAGTTTGCCGCCGCTTTTATGCATACTGAACCCGGATTCCTCACCCGGTGTTCAGTCCTAGATCAGTGGATTCACTGAGTGCTCACCCCACCCGAAATCCTGTGAAACAAATAGTGCAAGGTTCCTACTTAAGCCCTGTTTTCCTGCCTTCCAATAACACTGGAAGACGCAGGACTGACCTTTTGGTCTAGTAGGTTATACCAACCTAGCAAATCCCTTACATCCCGAAGTCAACCATGCCGCTTAGATTGCTTCCAGGTCTGTATGACAAGGATGCATCCAATGTAAGGTCTACTAGTATAATGCTATTGTCGTGTGATGTTGCTCCTGGATGAAGAGAGAACATGCTAACAATCTTAAGTGCCGACTTTACTAGGTGTGGCGCTATCTACCACTGAATCACAGCCCAGTCAATGAATTGCAATCACTGGTAGCGCCGCGGCATGCCTACGAGACCCATAATAACCCGTGACTAGCTTTATTACGTGGGTTGCTGCCTAAGTAACTCCCGTTTCCTTTCCAAACCCGCAATATTCTACTCATCCCTGGTTTCAATTTCATGATAACTTGTTCTCTAAATATCTTAGAACATACCTCAAGATGGGATCAACAACTATCCTACGTGGATTTAAAGTTTCTGTCTCCATATTGGACGAGTTTTTGCTTGCCAACAACTTGCACCATACCAGTGGCGTCCCTCCAATGTACAATGATCACCCAGACAAGGACGACATCTCTCAACTTCTATTCAAGAAAATGACATCTGCAGGCGGTACAGTGGATAAAATCCATTTCCGTGCGATAATTCCTTCGAGAGAGGGATGCAGTCGTTCTACTATTGCGTATATTACATATGCATGGGTCACTGTTTGGGCTCAATTAGAGCTCTATCTAGAACAACAGCTTCCAGAAGAACCACCTTTGGGGTTTGAGGCACTCAGGGATGAAATTCTATCATTTGGAAACCTCCTTCCTGATGATGAGAAGATCCCTGATGACGGAAAAATGGGTATATTTGCTGTTTTTACAGAGGGTGTAAGGGGTAGCTATGTTCCGAGCGCACTCGATAAATGGGTTGAGGTATGTGCCATCCAGATTCACTTTTCCTTTCCCCTTAAAGTTCACAGCTGACCTCTATACCTCCGTTACGATTAGACTCCTCAGACATGTGATCAATGCAGTGCAACTTTTGACGGCCCAAAAGCGTGGACAAACAGACAAATGCATCGCCAGGAAGTTCACGGGTCCAAAGAGCCGATGTACCCCCTTCCGGGAGCCTAAGAGTTCGAAATGTCACCATTCCCATCGATGAAATGGAGATTCACTTTCTATTCGTTCTGTCCCATTGATCTATATCATGGCATACTACCCAAATGATTCGCGTGGTAATTATTCCCGCAGTCCTTACCCTGTTCAAGGGTATGGCAGGCCATGTTATGAGGCGAAAGTCCATCCCGATCATCATCATGGTCGAGCAAGCGCACGTCCCAGACGACGCGGGCCCCCTAATGGAGTCAAACCCGGCACCTATCAATATCGGGATTAACGCCCTGTGCAAAGAGACGTAGGTCTCATTCTCCAGATAGACCACCTTCCAGGCCTAGAGGTCCTAGTCCAGTTCAGTATTCTTGCGGATATTGCTGAGCGGAATATCAAACTAGAGAATTGAGGAAGGCGACAGAGTCCGTGTCAATTGTGATAAAGAGAACGACGATAAATCCCATTGTCACTTCCACGAGAAAAGATGCAAGCGGAGATAATCGATTCTTCAAGGGGTACTTAGGGAATCCATGTAGCATTCCAGCATACAGGTCTAAAAAGCTTTCTCTACCAAAAGATGCAATGAAATTGCAGCATGGCTAGAGGTTAAAAAAGTAGCAATTCACTTTATGCTCAAATGGCAAAAAACACACAACAACTTGGATTCCCCAGTAACAATTTGGAATACTCTGGATCGGAACAGTATTTATCCGGTATCAGTAAGTAGGCCCCCTATTTCAAGCGCGTGCTTTGGTCGCACAGCTCCGGCCTCAACAGAGTTCGACAGCTAATTTTCACCAAATGAGAAATGGTATCAAATTCTATTTCTGATGTCTGTGCGTATCATCGTCGCGACTTCGACCTTGTGCTCGTGCGATCGCGTCCGCATGAGACCCAGCTTGTTCAGCATTTCCTCCAAACCACTTTCAAAGATGCGCCAATATCTGGGCTAGGTGATTTAGCTCTCCTCCCCAACGAGTTGCTATCAATTATTCTTCGAAATCTCGACTTACTCTCTTATTTCCGATTTCTAAGTGTGAACCGACAGGCTCGTGTCCTGGTGACTGAGTTTTCTGACTTTCGGCTGCTTACGAAATATGGGCTAGAAGGTCTAAGGGGCCTTTTACGTGGTGGACTCGCGCCGTTATTTACAGTCCAAGACCTGTATCGTGCTCTAATCCTTGAAAAGTGCGAACTATGTGGTAGGTTTGGAGGCTTTGTTTTTCTTTTGACCGTTACTCGCTGCTGTTTCGCATGCGTCAGAACCTCTCCAGATTTACGAGTAATACCTGTTCCGACCCTCTCAAAAGCAGTAAAAATATCCACCAAGAAACTGAACCGGTTACTGGGCCCAGATCTACGCACTGTGCCCGGCTTATACTCAATGGAAGAGAAGCGTGCCAAGCACCCACTGTCTTTAGTAGCCGAACAGCAAGCTGCTTCAAAGTTACGTGCCTTGAGTCTTCTTGACGACGACACCGCACGGGCACTATCTGAACGGAACGAACAAGAGAGCCATCGTTTCATCGCATCTGCGGCTTTTCCATGGTATGACCCTGATAGCGGCGAGGTTGAGTATGGCGTGAGTTGCAAGGGATGCCAAGTTCGCATTGAAGTTTCAGGGCTTGATTTTGAAAAGCGGGATCGGGTCTATTCGAGGTCCGGTTACATAATTCATTTTGACGCCTATAAAGAAGCACAGGCTCTTTAGGATCAAAGCAATGGCGGAACAAAGGTAGTGAAGGAGCCCGAATTTACAAGGCGATGCGGTTACTTTGTTGCACTCGATGACGACGGGTTACTACGATGACCCAACCTTATAATTAATAAATCGAACCATCTATTAGTACATTTTTATAATTTGATCATTTATAAGCATTAATAAATTCCATTGCGGTAAGGATCGACTGGTAACTATCTGGTTGTGGCGGAGAAGTAACGAGGAATCTTGCTGCAGAATCTTTATTCTTTTGAAATTGAGCCTGAAAAGTACTTTTGCGCGGCGTCTGGGTAGACGAGGCGACCCGGAGAGCAATTTGTAGAGAACTTTAAAGGTCTTTTCTAATTGGTTTGCAATTGATATTTAAGCCTTGAGCCTGTCTGCGATAGCCTTCTGACCATGTACAAATTCCATTTGCTTTACATGATTACACGTGTGTTTCATATATTTACAGGTACACATGATGAATAACTCCCTGCGCTGAATAGTAAGTATGAAAGGTTAACCAAAAAAACTCTCCAATAGGTGATAATAACAAATAATCTTTGAATATTCACCAGGCTTTTCCACCGATCGGTTTTCGTATGGATAGCTACCGTAGGGTGTTAGCCTTGCATTGTACCGTATAGCATACAAAGCAGCATACCTTGCTGGGATATATGCTTGGGGATATGCCTCTATTATTGGAAATTTGGCTGGCAAGGAGCAAGCCTTGTTACGGCTCCAACATGGTTAGATAGAAGATTTCTGGATACGCGCCGGGCACGATTGCCCTGGTGGCATGGGTAAAATCTCAACCAGAATATGGAATATGTGTACAGAGGATAAGAAAGGTTTATAGTAAGGGGGAGGGAGATCATTCTTTTACTAGCCTGTAGAATGCGTCATAATTTCCGGACTGTATTTTGATTTTTGGGCTGTGTGTTTTCGGTCGCGACTCATTCACCCAGGGTCACGCGACTAACATGATGGCTCACCCAAGGTATCAACGCTCACAAGGAGAGCACAATACACATTTTTCTATGGTGGAATTTCAAAGGAGAGACGAAACCTAGCCAACCCCCGCAATGAATTGCCGACATCAGAGTTGAGGGGGTCTGCGAGGAAAATGCGCCAAAGCCGCCTTTACTCTAGCCGAGAGCGCGATCTGGGCGAGCAGACGAGCTTTCCCTTGAGCTCTAATATTAAGCCGCCCGTGTGTGGCTGGTTCCTAGATCACCCAGTCGAGTGTAACAGGGGCTACGAGGGTGTTGACAGAAAAAAATAAGAATAAAGGTTGAACGTCCTAGCAATCGTGATGAAAGTGCATCCATGATTGACCATTTTTCCGTGTGTGGTTTCTTACCCATTTCTCCCCGTTTTCTATTTGACGCGAGGAGGCAAAATTCAAGACTATATGGGCGCATGCGCACTAGGAAATGAAATAAATTATTTCATGTGTCTTGCGCATGCATGCTTATGGTGTGGCCGCATGACTCCACATTTGTGTAAAGATGTGTCCTTCTCAGCGGGATTGGTGAGATTCGCACCCGTTGGGCACAAGGGGGCCAAAATGCAGCATGGTCTGCTTTTTTTCTTCTCCTTTTTCTCACGCCTGTGGAAATCCAGAATTTAAAACGCCCTCGTGCCGCTGCTTCATTGGTGTATGATCCCCAGTGCTTCCAACTATAAAAGAGCATCACTGTCTTGCAATTTTTTGGGCTGTAAATGGCATGTTCTGTCGTATTCATTTTCAATCAAACTCGCTACCGAACCCCTTTCCAACATGCCGTACAATTCCACTGTAGGTCGTGATGCTGTTGCTGGCTACGCCAAAAGCTCTCGGGATAACCCCCAGGACATCATTCCGTCACGCATGCTCCCACTGCGAGAGAAGCACGCAACGCTAGGGCCCGCGCGATCCCTAGCTAGCTCACACAGGCTAGGCCCGGTTGGTAAGCATTCTCATGTACCTAAATATAGGCACACGCTCACATTGATACCCAACACAGGACATCAGGCCGCCGGGGACAGGTGCTGCAACGGGCTCCAAATCCCGACAACCGCCTTGCTGAAGGGTCTTCGTATTTTATTTCACTTCAAAGAAGGACCCTCGCACTCCCCAGACCCCGCCAATGCGCTCAGCGTCTACTTGCAAGAGCATAATGGCATCCAGGTCTACACCGATCCGGTGTCGCCAATCACACTATCATCAACGGCGGACCAATGCAAACCCATAGTAATTACCCCCGCGGTAGACCTTGAGAGCTGTCTCGAAATGCAGATTACGCTGCAAAAGCGACCTCAAGAACCCGCTTCTTCCCCAAGCTTCTCGTCCTCCACCGCGAGCGACCAGGGTTTGGCGGTTGGTGGCCCACCCCATAATTGTAATCGCACGAGGTTCAAGCGCGCCCTAGACGACGGTGACCATCTAAGTGGCAGCTACAGCGATGATGGCACCTGTAGCGACAGCGGTAGCGATGGTAGCGGTGATAGTGATGCCAGCAGCGGTGTTAGCACCACTGCCGAATCGGAAACCGAGGAGATATCACTAAGTTGTGGCACAGTACAAGTTCGCGGCATATGCTCTGACGATGCACTTGAAAATTTTCTGGACTTTGCGTCTGACCATATTAGCTCGGTAAAAGATACCGCGCAGTATTGCGTTCCACCGGATGATAGCCAATCGCTCCGCGAGATTGAAGGGACACGCTTCCCATTATTATCGCAAGGGGAAGCCGCCGATGACCCAGAACTGGTTGTCGTAGCTCATCTCAAAGGGTACTTTCATCTGGCTTGTCCATATTACCAACAGCATCCCTTGAGATTCAGAGATTGCTTGCAGAATCACAGTCTGCAAAGCTTTGAGGATCTTATCCGGCATCTTCGACATCGCCACAAGATAGCAATTTATTGTCCGATTTGTCGTGATACGTTTCAGGCTACATTGGACCGAGACATTCATGCCCGCAGAAGAAGGTGCCAGCCTAATCCCAGTGTACAGATATACGGTCTTACTGAGAGGCAGCTGGCCAAGCTAGCTAAGCTAGCTAAACGAGACAAATGCCAGCTTGGACAACATGTGCAGTGGATGCGGATCTGGGCACTCGTGTTTGTAGGCGTTGAACCCCCTCCTTCACCTTATCTAGAACAGGGCATTGGGTTGGAAGTATCCATTATTCGTGATTTTTGGACAATCAAAGGCGAAGAGCTCGTTTCACAATTTCTGGGCACCTGCCAGCCCCGACACACGCTAGGGGCGGTGAGCGGAAGTGCCATCGGTCACCTTTATACATGGGCGCTCAAGTACCTGATATGCAAGGCTCTGGAAAAGGCTTACGGGAGTGATGGGGGTAGGAAATGATACCCAGGCGCTAAAGGTCTTGCCACAGTTCATTCCACTACGACAATGGCTTATGGGGGTCATTATGTGATAATGTATCTTTTTCATGTGGTGCTTTTTGGATAGTATTTTGCTTCATCTCAGGGCGGCACTCAGTGTTTGCTGATTTGTTGAGGCTGGAATTCGATTTCACGATACAAATGGGAGATTGTATGTTCATGGCGGTGCCACTTTTTTTTTTCTTTCTTTTTTTTAGATATTGTTAATATATAATATTTTTTTTGTTAAAAAAAAAACAAGATTCTCCTTTTTTTTATTAATTTCTTTTGCACCTTTGCACCTTTTGATTGAACAGCTTGGTGCTTTTTTCTTCCTTTGTAATCGTTCCTGCCACTAACTTACGCTCACATTGGGCTTGCCCGTACTATCGGATAGTATTATTATTATTAATAACCTTGAGGTCCAAGATGGCCCAAGCCAACACAATAAGCTCTACACAGTAACTCAAACAGCTAGGCAACAATACCCTATAGCCTTTTAAATACCAGGTATCTCCGATAGCCTCACACAATGCAGCAGAGAAAACCTTCTGGAAAAACCTTGAATATGACCACCAATATAAAATGCCTACCAAGACTAGCCTAGCCTCTTTCTCCCACTATCACCCTTGAACAAGCTGCCCGAACCGATCGTTAGTAAAGCAGCCGTTCCATCATCCCTGTTCAAGCCTCTCATACATCCTGGCGCTCACACGCCCTCCCGCTCATCAACCACTGACGTAAACACACCCTGCGACAATGGCCACGCCCCAGCCTGTGTTCCAACGCCTAGTGCTCCACCGAGTGCCTAACCATTACAATGACATTGCCCGCACCTACCGCCTTGGGTATCGGGACCTAGAAGATGGCGTCCAGCCTACTTTTGGGCTGTAAAGCTTTATCTGGGTGAATCTAAATAAATTGCCCATAAATGCAATGCTAGGTCCATATCTCAAGGATATAGACCTGGTCAATCTTGCTATCCTGGGATGTAAGGCCCTTTTGCTTGCCGGCCTCTCCTCTGCAGAGGAGAGCTTCATTGAGCACGAAGAGGCGGCGCTCATGGCGCTCCAGCGCAACTTGGTTGCGGGCTGTGAGCCGACGAGGCAGCAATGCCGATTCCTCCAAGCGATGCAGAGGACAGATGCGCAGCGTAATTCAACGCTGTGGATTCACCAGCTCTTGGCGGTGACGAGGGCGGTCGAGGCCAACTCTTAGTCGGCAGGGTGGCCTCACATTGGAAGGCGACAGGAGGAGGAGGCTATCGGATAGTATAGCGGGGAAGGGAAAGAAAACAAAATCATCGCCCCATCCGTTATCGTTAGTAGGCTGCATGTGCATGGTTCCTGGAGCAAAACCAGGTTTCTGCGCCTCGAGGGGAGGGTTGATGTTGCCCGGCAATGGGTCAAAGCCTTCAATGCCGTCGGGTTGCCAAGGTGCCTCAAGTAGAAAATTCGGGAAAATGGGCATGATGAGGGCATTGGCGTGGATGTCAGTCGCAGCATCGCCAACGACTCTGCCAATGGCGGGGCTGTACTGTGACGTTCGGTATCGCGGGGGCACATCAGTTCTGTAGGCGACTTCCTCAATGTCAGCCAGTGTCGTGGTTGGGCTTCTGTATGTGGCACACATCTGAACGCGATTGGCTTCGCGAGCATAATCCATAATAATCTTGAACATGTCCCGCTTGAAGGGATTTGCATTCACCAGGCCAAAGTACTTCTGCGCCATCAAGTGCCAGCGAAGCACACACAGGTCATCCGTCTGCGGGACCCGATCCAGCTGAAACCATTTCCTGAGCTTGGATTTGTCTCCGGCGATGGTCTTCTTCAGATCGCTGAACTCTTCCTTTGAGAATCTTTCCAGTGGCACCTGATGGTGGCAGCCGTTAAAATGTCGATCCCGATTTGCTGCGTCTTTAAATGACTTGAAGCAATTGGAACAGTACTGATCCGAGGGGAAGAGATGGTGGCGGCGTATATGCTGTGTGACGTCCCCAAATCTGGTTGTGGTTTTGCCCCAACAGTCCTGGTAGCGACGAGGGTCAAGCAGGATATATGGACAAATAAATTCTGACTCAGACTGGCTCTTCACGCTGACGACATAGCCTTCGCCTCCAATATAGTCGTTGACATCGACCCCGTCCTCCTGACTACTGTCGCCCTTCTCCCCCTGATTGATGCTGCACCGCTTCGGGCTGCGGGCGCTGGTACCCCAACTGCACTGTCGAGGGCTTCGTCGTTTTGATCGGGTTAGGCACCGCTTCTCTTTTATTCGAGGCGGGGGTTTTGGTGGCATGGGAACTGGGGGGCTAATAAGAAAACGCTTCAGCACAGGCTCGGGACGAGTCGCAACGGGATGGCATGTCGCCAGTGGGCTTGTGTATCCACAACTGAATAAAGGAGAGACCCAAAAAAAAATAGGTTGACGCAGTCGGTGGCGAAGGGAAAATAAGAAGGAAATGTCGGAATACATACTGTTCTGTGTGATAGAGGAGCCAGTGTCCTCCATATGGGTTGGGAGGCTTTGGGCGTTTCACATGTGTAGCTCTCAAGCAGTTGGGTATGGCAAAAGGCAGGGTCTACCGCAATATTAAGAATAAAAATGTGGGTAGCTTGTGTATTCCTCTATGTACACTTGACTTAATGCACATCTGTGTGTGAAGGTGGCCCTGCACATCTTTGTGGCGGTTCCATGTATTTTATTTTCCCACAGGCGTGTAATTCTTTTTTTCGTTGGGCTCAGAGTCGTTCCATCATGTTTTGATGCGCCAAATGGGTCGAGCTCCGATGGAAGAGCAGCAGAAGCCCAGTGCCGAGCCGTCATACGGGAATGAGTAAACCGTGAGTCAATCTATTGATGATGCAATTTCTCATTCTTCAGCCTGAATACCTGTAAGAACTCCCAAGAAAACTCACCGAACTCGCTGCTGCATGGGTGGGTTGCAGGTGAGTGTCAAGCGGTCAGACTGCGAGATTTAACCTGAAGCCTGAGCAGGTAACCCGTCATGCACCATCGTAGGCAATGTATCGTAGTGCCCATAGGCTCGTCGGGTTCCATGCTACCCCATGAATCTGCACACATGTGTTTTTCCCGCCCACCACTTATGCGAGTGCTGCAGATTTATTACTGACAACAAACAGCGCAGACGCTGTCTCAAAGAACAGACAAGTGCGGTGTAGGTCTGCGCCCATGTTGCCCGGGTCCTGGTAAACGGAGAGCTTTTTGTCTTTCTCCAGCCTCCTATTATTGGCTCCTGCCTCGGTTGGGGTAAGGCCGGCCATTGCAAGAGGTCTGGCTTGATAATGAAACTTGGCTACTTTTGGTGAGTGTCGGCACAAGCACACAATGCTCTGCCTGACATCGAGTAAGCGCACCCCCCAGCCCTTGTCATCAAGGGGGGCAGCCTTCTATGCGCTGCGAGAAAAAAGCGGCCCAGATGGCCATAGATTCGCTACAGGCGGCTGATGGGTCCATACACTAAATTTCCAGCAGCCACATTGTAATCCGCAAAAGATCGTCCCTTTCCACATCCTACATTGTGATACATTAATCCTAACAAAAATAACAACAGCAGGTCGCACATAGACTAGCCGGTACACTTGGGGAAAATACAGCCTTAGAACACATTTTACTCTAAATTAGGTGGTTTTAATAACATGTAGGTGAGAAGAATCAAGGCTATTTCCAAAAATCGCAGCGAACCCGTACCCACGCCTGATACATCTGATGTACAGGATTGATTACTTTGGTAGTCTTATTTACAACATAAATATTTACTGGGCATATTGAATCTGCTTTGATCTTAACCCTAAGATATCACGACGCTGCAGATGTCGCTTGATGTTGCGCATGAGGCTTTGCTGACAAGATCCATTTAGGCTTTACTCGTGACGGAAGACGCCAAATCCTTTAGGTACAAGAATCAATTTTGTACCGCAGACAAACCCTGCATCACACTCGCTCGATGTTATGAGACGAAACAGTTGTCATAGAGTTCAACATGAACAGCGTATCGTTATTACTAACCTCAAAGCTAAGTTACTCGACAAGACCAGCCTAGCCTCTTTCCCTCATCACCACACTTGTACAAGCAATAAATTGCCCATTAGCCCATCACTATCCTTACTAAAACCTAATAGGCACTACCTTTCTATCTCTTCACGAAACTGCTTAAATAATTGAAATAAAAGAAGCATCTTGCTGCTACACCCAATAATTGCTCGCGAGCGCAGGAAAGCCGCATCTTTGCCTCCACGAGGTCCATACTCTAGAGACAACCGTCATTGTCAATTAATTAGGCGACCTGAATTTGAGGATGATGAAGGCCTAAAGCCTTGGTGTCTTCGACGCGATCTGGGTGTTGACTAGCATCATTTTCAGCTTGAAAACGACCAAGCTTCTCGGCCAATTGGCTTTGACTCGGATACAAAGGTGTAGTTGGCTGCCAAAAAAAAAAAGCAATTACTAGTGCCAAGAAAGTCGAGGACTAATTCTAGGTTCTCTATTATGAAGGCACTCAAGTGTTGGTCGAGTATCGATCGTATGCTCCCAGGTCGCTGGTGCCTCCTAAATTGGATAACTATCCCTTTGAGTGCGGTAAGCCTGCATCTTTGTGCCCCGCCATATCCAACTGATGAAGAAAATGCACCAGAAAAATAAAATACGACTTTAAATAAGCTAAAAAAAATTATTAATACCAATCTTATCATATGATCAGTTTAGAAAATATCTAATTTTAAATTTCAAGGCCCGTAGTTGGCACGATAATTAGCTCGGTACCTAATTGCAGGCTTACCGCACTCAAAGGGATATGAATCACCCCATTATTTACCCCCCTGACTCACAAAATGAGCTTGTCAGAATCATGTTATAGCTAATTAGTGACAACACTGAGCCTTTCCAATTGCGTAATCGAGGCCGTGGAATCCGTGGGTATTTGTCTTGGCGCCTGCCTTGGCAAGCAAACTCTATTCAACTCTCCGGCCTACCCGCTAGAAAACCGGGAATTTCCCCATTTTTCGGGATTGAGCCACATGGTGCTAACAATATTTAAACATCCCATTCGAGCTTTTACACTCGAAAACCTTTAAGCTGTTGTGATTCGAGGTTGTCCACTCTTTATTTTCTGCATTTTGTTGGACACGCGGCATAAGACGGCCACTCTACTCAATATGCTACACATAAGTCTCCCAATTATATTTTTGTTCCTGCATGGGATCTCTGGCAGCATTGTTCCAGACCCAGCAGCCATCAGAGAGCCAAGAATCCCTATTTTGAGCGGTTGTGAAGCCACCGTACGTTGACTCTCTCTGAAGCTAATGGCACGGCCCTTTACTCACCTCAGTAGTGCCAATACCTCGCACAACAATACCCAACTCAGTTACTGGATAGAACCAATACCGAGTTTCCCACGGAAAAGCTCAAGTTCTGGTCAACTATCCAGGGCGCTGTTTCTCCTGCTTGTTTTTTCCGTCCCTCCAGCGCCAATCAAGTGGCTGTTGCTATTCGAACTTCCCAAAGCGCGAGTTGCCAGTTCGCAACCAAAAGTGGAGGCCATTATTCTTTCGCTGCTTCTACCGTCGAAGCTGGTCTTGTCATAGAGCTCGTGAACTTGAACGAGATTACAATCAGCGATGACAAAAAGTCGGCGGCCGTGGGGCCTGGCAATACCTGGGCCACAACCTACAACAACTTGCAAAAATCTGGAATCACAATCCCTGGCGGTCGCATGTTTGGTGTTGGCGTTGGTGGCTTGACCGTTGGTGGTAATGTACCCTTGTTCACCCGATTTTGTGCGTTTTCTGTTGCTTAGGGGCTGCTCTAACACACTATCAGGTGGCGTCTCCTGGCTCAGCAATCTTTATGGATGGACATGCGACAATGTGTTGGAATATGAAGTTGTGCTGGCAAGCGGTCAAATCGTGACTGCCAGCGTCAGCTCCCACCCCGACCTTCACTGGGCTCTACGTGGCGGTGGCAACAATTTTGGCGTCGTTACCAAATTCAAATTCAACACATTTGAACAGGACAAGATGTGGTATGCTAAGCTGCGGTACAATGCCACCGCAAACGTTACTGCCAACGCGGCTTTTGCGGATTGGGGCATCAATCAGTCCCCCAAAGACTTGAAAAATGGTGCTGTCTTGTCTTGGAACGCTCAGGCCAGTGGCTCTCCTGTTGGTGTTTTAATCCTAACGCACACGGACACTTTTGACAACAATACGCATCCTCCCGTGACGGACAAGTTCTACGCTGCTGGCCCAGGGGCTATTGAACCCGCAAACGTGTATCACGCCGAAATTGCCGAAAATCTGCTTTTCCCCGCCAGTGTTATGCGCAGTTCGTTGTGGACTACATCGTTCGTGTTGAGCGAGGAGCTCCTGCAAGTTGTCTTTAGGATCTGGAACGAGGAGGCAAGCCCACTTGCTTCCATTTCTATCCAGCAGATACAAATCCAAGCCATTACTAGCTCACAGCTCAACCTCATGAAGCGGAACGGTGGGAGCCCCCACGGGCTCGGTGGACAACAAAGACCCATTGGATTTGTCAATCTTTGGGCCAGATGGCAAAATGCCAATGATGATAGCACCATATATAAGGCTCAACAGCGCATGGAGCAACGTATTAATGACGCTGCCAAGAGCAGGGGATTGTACAATGGTTACAAGTATCCCAACTACGCCAGTCAATTCCAGGATCCATTTGCGGGCTTCGGTCAAACCAGCAAAAATCGCCTCCGAAAGGTTGCTCAAAAGTACGATCCCGAGGGTGTGTTCCAGAAGCTCGCACCCGGTGGTTTTAAGGTCACTAAAGGAGCGCCTGAAACTCTTTGAGACGAAACAGGTGAGGACCCGGAGGAAAGGTTTCTCTTTGTGCCTTGGCGTGGAGACTTCAGGTTTTATTTCTAAATCTTCCGTTGCAGCCAGCAAACCAATACCATAATCAGCCTTGCTTATTCCATGTTCCCCTTATCTCAATCAACTTGAACCAAGTCTAATAGCATGCCCTTAATTTTCTTTCGACTGAAAGGCTATGTATTACAAGATTTAAGATGAAATTTACCTAGAAAATAATTTGATCATACTGCATCTCAATGTCAAAGTCAAATTAGTTTGCATCATTTAGTTTTTAACCCCACCCCGAAGGAGCAAAGGCTGTGGAGGATGGTCTAGGGTAGGCTTGTGGCGAGGCGATAAATGAAGAAATTAAAGTTATGCTCAACTCCAAAACAAAGCAACATGATAGCAATATACGTACCTTCTGCAACCAATATCAAGCGCTATCAATATTGCACTGGCGGCGTCTGCCCTGTTTTTACTCAACATTCACGTTTTTATAAGTGTAAGTAAGAAGCTCAGCGAATACGAGATTTTTACATTCCACCACCACATCGCGGCTTGCGAAAACTGAGACTGCTATAAGGATTCGTACTTTCCGACCTGACCTTCTAGCCCGTTAGGCCAAAAGATAAATCAATAATCGCAATGTTTGCAATTACAGGTGCAAATAACCGCTGCTATAGGGGTTCTGTTATGCCCTATTGCACGGGTCATAACATGTCCTAAGTACCGAACTAGAGACCAAGAGATGCGTCTCTAGAATCCTAAAGTATGTGATTCTTAATCTTCGATATATATCAATTGGTAGCTTATATCCATAAATAAATATCGAAAACTTAGACATGGAATTATATTGAGTTGTTGGGTGATGGGTGGTGCCTATATCTTTGTAAACCTAGAAATTGCTATCCAATATAGGATTGGACCTAATGTGACGACTGAGGTGGTTATTTTAAATACTTGCCCTGTTTAATGAATCAATTTGCTAGTATGTAATTTCGAGGTTTATCTCTAGTCCGGCGCGTCCGTAATTTTGGGGCTTTCCCTAGAGCGACTTTCGGGGTTTAATGCAGAAGACTTTATTATTTACAATGTTTACAAACGCATTACCGTCATTTTGTTCGCCGATGGAGCATCCCATGTACAGTGCGCTTCCATTCTCCCAAGCCCTTTCCCTCCACCCGTATCAACGGAGGCATCGAAGTATTCAATGAAGCACGTACTTTTCCAATTTCCTCCTATCTGCCTTCCATGACCTAATAGCTTTTCCTTCCATGTATCTATGAAGATAAACATCACCCACAAAGCGGTACTCTCTACCGGTACCATCACTTCTCAAAAGAATAGGGGTTGAACAGCCAAAAGGAACAACGACTAGGTCTCCAAGTTGCATACACCCTGACCCCATTCCGATCAACCCCCATTCTGTAATGTAGAAATTTCGCCCCATCATCTTCTTGCCGAAGTGATTTTCCAAGAATTCTCTTGGAGACTCAGACTTTGTATCAAACGGAGAATGAAGATAAGCCTGCAAGCCTTCATCGAGGGGCAAGTAGGATAGTCGCTCCTGAAGTAGAGTAGAGAAAAGGCTGTAGCAAGTGGAAAGCCACTGACTTTGGGTACATTCAAATGGTTTTTGTCCGAGGCACAATGTCTCAGCGAATTCGATCTCGGCTGTACCGGTATCCAAATACTCGCTAGCTTTAAAATCATTTAAGAGCAAAGCTCTCCAATTCAGAAAAGCCATAAGATAATCAGCCACGCTGCAAAGGGTGCCGACTGCTACACCCTTTGTCTTTATTTTATCAATTGGAATGGCGGAGATTTCTAGTTTAGTCAACCGATAGTCGAGGAATTTGCAGCGAGCTTCAGTAGAGCCTGCTGCGGAGAAATGGTACTTGCTAGCCAAAGAGCTTCCCGAGGGAATATGTGACCAGTCAGGGACGAACGAAGGCAGATTGTACGTGTTTGTATGAAGCGGGAAGTGGATCGCCTCACATATAATATCTAGCCGTTGCGTAGTCTTTAGGAGAACGTCGACTACTTCTGAATATACCTCTTGGACGGAGCGGTTGTAGTCGGCTCGTAATTCGTTTCGTATACCAATAGGTAGAACTCCTATAATGCCAAATATTTTATCTCTTGCATCCGACGCGAGCTTCCGTCTACACAAACGTAGAATCTGTAGAGAGACTTCTTCACCATCCTCCACACAAGCTTCAAGATCAGGAAGACTAGCCGGGCCCCGGTGTCTCAAAACCTGGTCTTCGCTGAATTCATCTGGCCTGATGTCTTGGCGCACGTGGCTTATCTGGGAATCTTGAAAAGCCATTTTATCGCGATGCTGGATGAAAGCATCTGATGCGAGCCGATAGAAATTCCATGGCAGTTTGGTAGACCCACAGTAGACCATTATTTGCCTCGCGTTGTAGATTTCCTGTACCACCCACAAACGTCTCCAGTAGTCTCTTTCAAATAGAGATACAACACCCATGACGCTGTTATCGTTCAATCCGGAATCCAACAGCTCAGTAACCTTATCTTGATGCTTAGCTTCTTTAGCCAGCTTGCAGATAAAGTCCACGGCCTTTGAGCTATTATCCACTTCGGGACCTAACCAGACTGCTACGCATTCCGCAGCTGAGAAGATTGTGGGCATAAGCTTTATTTGCTCAGCCCTCTCATCTCTATCGCTTTGATTGATCGATAGAGCATCTGCCCAGACCCATACAGAGTTCTTCCTTTGACGAACTGCTTCGAGAGCGCCATGAAGGCTAACGGAAATATGTATTAAGCAGCTCCCAATCTCAATTTCGCGGGTGTCTCTAACATCTCCCCAGGCATATGAGATGGCCACATATGGAGGTGCATCCTCAAGAGCAAATTCCATAATCTCGCATCTGATCTTTGTCGCTTTTTCCGGAAGAATCATGATCAATCTGATCGACTGGTCGTTGAGTGGTTGATATTGATATAATTTATCACCGGGATTGTTGGACCCGTACATGCCGTGCCAGGATTGTCTCCTCAATTCTCGATCAACCATTGGTCGCAATGGCTTCTGAGAATTTACGGCTCCGTTACTCTTTGAGTCCGGTATCTTTGCAAAAGCACCGAACGCCGGCGATACGGGCCTGGGTGTGTAAGTGGGAGATAATAAATATTTGTCACTTTCTGAAGTAGGAACATTTAAATCGTCAGACCGCCGAGCTTCGGGAGGAGATGATGCCGTTCTTTGATGCTCTATTGGCGGAGACGACGACCTTCTAGACGACCTGTTACGCCTAGTCGGACTTTTCTTCCTGGTTCTTTCTTCTTTGTAGGAACTCTCGTTCGGCCAGCGGTACTCTTTGAGGGCGTCGTTTGGGTCGTCTCTTACATCTCCTATCCAGTTCTCTTCTTCAAGACGTTGATTTCGCTGATGAAATCTAGGAGGAGAAGCCATTCGATCTCTCCTGCTCCTAAGAGCAGCTCTCTTTATTTTGTGGTCATCTTTATGAAAAGTTTGAGTGACGCTGGGACCTTCGGCGTCTCCCATTGATCGACTCCGTGGGGCTGCCGTGAGCGACGAATGACGATGATTTCTTGACTTTTCCGACTCTTTCTTGTTTCTACCGTGCCTCTCATCCTCGGAATAGTAGCTGGTACTGCGTGGGCGATTATGCTGTGGAACTCGAAGGTATACATCTCCAGAAGCACTGCGGATGCGGCCATCTCTTTGTTCAGCCATGTTTTGTCACAATGTTTCGTATGAAAGTGTTTTCCTCGTATTCAATGAAAGTTGTGACTTGGAGATTTGCCAACTACGTTGCTAGAGTAGTTACTTTTAATGTCTCACCGACAGAACAAGGCGGACTGCGGGGCAGAGTGGTGAGACAAACAAAACTGGCCCCAAGCTCAACAGATGTAACCCAAGTTGGTGGTTAGCCACTAGAGAAGCTTGGATCATTTCCGCAGTCCGCAGCATGCAGCATACGGCATGCAGGCTACGTGTCCACAAATGTTGTATGACAAAGTATGACTTGTTGATCTACCTTGCCTCGCATTGAGGGGCCATCTAAAGGGGTATCCCTACTACGTTAGGGGTCTGTTTATCCGGAAATGACACCCAATTTTGGGCCTTGTTGTGAAGCTACAAATACTGTAATAATAGCTCTGTGAGCACTAAGCGCTCCACCTTTGCTACTTGCAACACTTGTGGATCCCGGCTAAAGAAGCCTCACTCCTAGGGTCTCGATAACTCTGCCAGCCGCTCAATCGGCGATTGTACCTTCATGTCTCTTGACCTCGCTCCTTCACACTGCATTAAGGCAAAATTGAAGGCTTTCGTTTGCCTTGTGCCTTAAAGCACTTGCTGTGCCGTGGCCTTCCATTGCTATGCCAAGCTTTGGGACGGTTTACGCGTTCAGGAATCACGGCTGTTACACATATAACCTTAAAAATAAAAAATAAAAATATATCACTTGGTTTATTTAATCAATTATTGCTTATAAATGAAGTTGTATTAAATTGCTATTTCAGCGGCTCAAATCGATTGACTTATAATTGAATCAGGGCGGATTGAATTGGCCGCAGCCCTGATGTGGGTGGAATTGGCGGGGGTGGCCTTCGTGGTTCAGGGTAGTGAATAATTCGTGTTGGAGCAGCGTGCGGCTTATCCATGGGGTCTGCTGAGGTTTTTAAAGGACGTGATAGCAGGGGAGGTGCATGAAATGTCCTTGAGCCCATATCTGAGTCGTCCCCAGGTAGATTCATTTCACTGAGTGGAGTGGCAGTCCGCGGGGTCTGTGTGGGCCGTGGGCTTATGCTCGTTGCATTACCAAGCTGCTTCTTGATTCTTGTCAAAAACCTACGTTCAAATGATTGAGACAAGGGGCCTGTGTGGTCTTTTGCACGCTGCCAATATCTACTGGCAAACAAAACGCTACTGTTGCTAGTTTGTTCAATGACATCAACCAATAGCCCGGTGGTAGCACCCAAAGCTTCATTGGATACTGATGATCGCCGCACTTCGACAGCAGTATTATAAATCTTTTTCTTGAGCTTGATTGTCTGTCCAAAGGACAGGTGTTCTACTTGAAGAGATATATATCAGATGTCTATCTCTTGAGTTTGATCTTTGTTATATAAGCCCCACATACTGTGTGATGCAATTATGTGAAACAAAAAAGAAACTAGCGGTATATCAACCTTATAGTTCACAATTAGGGAAAGTGATCGTGGCGTCGCTTGCAGTGACGTCCCATGAATGATCTCCCGCACCGTGTAATTCCAACAAAAACATCTGCGTCCCATTTTACCTCCTAAATTCCCTGCCATACATGTAGAACATCTGGAGCCTATCGATCTGTTTCAATATTAAATTTCTATTGTGAGATTGCCTCTGGCAACACTGGGGTATTAACAACTGGCTTTACTAGAAAATCCAAACGAAGGTGCTGTTTTATATTAGTGGTTTGATGCAATTCAGGATTTGGATGCTGTGGAAGATCAGTGGGAGAAGTATCGACAATTCTATGCACGAGGGGAGACAATAATTACGCAGAATATTGCTAAACTGACGTGGAGTTAGAGTGGGAAGACAGCGGCACGACAACTCAGTTTTGCTGAATGCGGTTGGTATGCGAGAGAGCTGTTGGAATTGACGTTCCACTTCATCGGGGTCAAGAGCGTGGGATCAAAGCAGTTACATACCACAGCAGTGAATACAATGCTAGGAAAAGGACCGGTAATTAAATCATCCCTACCATATTCCAACAACACTAATCAATACAATCAACGCAATCCATATCCTTGTTTGAGATAGACCTCTTGGCTCCTTACAAAACACACGAAATGTAAGATAGCCTTTGCATAGTAGTAGGCTCCATAAGCCTATTCTCTTCTTGATGAACAATAGCTATCAGAAAGTCTATTTGAGATATACCTGCTCATCGTCTCCGGGCTTGCCGTAGAGCCAATAGTGATGATGCAATTATTATCGTCAGGGCGGCATAGACTCTTGATCCATTTGTCAAATAATGCGCGCACATCCTCGCCAACATGGGTGCCATTTCCTTGCGCAGCAGCAGGCGGGCAGTTGACATCAGATCGCTGGCTCACCATTGGCTGGCAAGCGCGAATCCGCTGGTCTAGCAGATCGATGCCGAACAACCGACACTCAGTGCACCAGTAAGTATAGCCATGACAGGCTGCCAGTAACCTGCCCTGCTCGATAACCTTGGGGTAATTGCAGGTACTATCAATAATTATATTGGGGACGCCCTGAATCATAAAGTCTTAGGCTAGCTTCTACTACATAAGGTAGGCTTGCTTGGCTGCCCGATCAAACGGCACGATGAAGGATTCGAGGAGGGTCGACCTGATCACGTCCTGGCCGATCGTCATGCCGCCGATGTGCTGCCTAATGGCTCTTGCTATCATGCTTTTGCCTGAACTAGGTGCACTAGACATTTGGATTGAGAGTTTAGTCGTTGGTTATGGCTGCTCTAGAGGGGTCGTTATTTTTTCGTGTCTACGATCAAGGCTGAGGACGGGTAAAGATGTTGAATGTTGAAGGAATGAGAAAAGAGCAATTGAGTGGGGAGTAAACAACATGGATTTGAGTCAATCAGAATCGGCTTGTACTAAGTAGCGCGGCGATAATGTTCAAGTGCACGCTAAAAAGAGGTACGATCAGCCGGTCGTAAAACTTGGATTCAATGTCGATGGCATCGCCAGTACTGGGAACAACCTTTGCGACTGGTTCTATCAGCCCAATTTGGAACATCTTTTGGGTCTTCTAATGGTAATCTGGACCAAGTAGCAGAATGTCTAGACATGGTTGAGGTTGATGCCGTTGGAGGTGGGCAGCGTAATGGAATTGGTAGGAAGCAGTTGACTATACATCACGTCTCCCTCAACTCGACCGTATGGCCCAAATTTTGAACTGCTCACAACAACGTATGGCATCCTATCCGCACTGCAAAAGACGTTTTCTGCCTTGAGAACTTGAAAAAGGTGCTCCGCGCTTAGTCCGAAGGTGTTAACACCCACATGAAGCTCACTTGGTAGTGATTCGTAGCCAGGCCGTCGGGAATTTCCTGGAATGCGATGCCGGGAATTCTGAATAGAGGCCATAGTCACGTGGTTCCAGTTCACCATCGCCGTACCGGTCTCGTTGGCGCTGGTGGTCGTTTCCGTTGCTGACGTCGTTGTGTGGATGAAAGAAGACAAGGATGACAAGGATGACAAGGAAAACTCAGACAACGACCCTTCTCTGTCTCTTATGCGAGGAATACTGTACTCTCACTTCATCATCACCGTCTACCTCACGGTGTTCACCATAATTGCAACACACCGCTTCCTCGATCTCAAGTCCGGCTTCGAGACAGATGCATGGTATATCAAGGGCGACGAGGACATGGCATCCATGAGCTAGATGGTCCTAATCAGCACGTCGATGCACCCGCTCCTCGCTGCCGGCAAGATTTGTGGGGGCAAGACTCCCTTATCTACTCCATCCAGCCCCCACAGTTGACGGACTCACCCATCCAGAAACCTGCACCAGCCCCAGAGCCAAGGAGGAGACGGAGAAGATCTTCAGGGTGCTTAGAAATGCAGCCAAGGTTGAAACCAAATTGGCAGCGACTGGCAGGAATAACTTCACCACAGCTCAAAGCTCTAATTCGCATTGGCAGTTCGACGAAAGTCGTACATTCTTTTTTCATTTTTATTTTTTTTTTCTCTTTCTCTTTAAATTATGCTTGCCTTTATAGGTGTTTCTAGACGTGTGTCAGCAGAATTAGACATAATTGGGTGGAACTGGGACATGATAAAAATACAAAAAGAAAAACGTAAAAAAGATGCCTGCTGAACTGGTGATGTTTACGACTAGGCAATTTGCATTCAGCTCGCTATGATTGACTGGAACAGGCAAATTCACCACGAACAATATCACCAAGAATGCAACAGCGCCAATGACCTCACAGCTTACAGACTTGGACAAACACATCTATATCTCTATGGGTTCTTGATCCCTTCTTCTGCCACCGCGATCTCAGCAAAATTACAGAGGTCGTCAAGCTCTAGGGTGAGCGCAGGCAGTGCTTTTGAGATCATTATATTCCTCTCCCGAGAACTAGATGTAGTGTCGGTCACTAAGCGTTTCTCACCCTCCCATACTCTTGGGTCCTGAGAATGAGAACCCCAAGATCTTTACGAATCCATCATGATCGGCGATGCAATCCAGCCAGCCAGGAAATAGGGCTGTTAACCCTTTTCCTCTCCCCCTCTATGCCTTTGTGCCTCTGTAACCATAGGATGCTTTTGTACAAAGCCATGCATTAACCCGAAGCCTAGGTGGGCCTTTTGCCTGACCATTAAAGAACACGACTGCAGACAGCGACCGCATAGAAGGCTAGCATTATGAGCTTACAGGTAGGTCAACGGTTTTGCCACCCCGTAATCACTAATGCTCTGATATTACCTTATTTGACCGCCTGAGCGGGGTCTGGAATTGGGATCCTGGGCCATGCTGCATGCCCCTCCAACACATGCAATCTAATCTGGGTGCGGGGTCTGCACATGAGCCTCTGCTGTACCTGTCCGGCAACCTCTTGTCGCTAGACTCCCTGCACTGCTCACGCCTGCTGAAACGACGACACTTTCCGCCCGATTCAGCAGCCCTGGCCGTGTTTTCTCGATTTAAAGAATAAGCATAATTTGGAAGTTCCTCGCTCAATCGCGCGACTGTGGAACTATGGTTTACCTTTTTAGGGCGGGTGCTGTGAGGTCGTAATAGGTGTGCGAAAAGCAATTTAGATGACGCGAAAACGGATGAGGCGGGGGACTAACAGTCAGAGAGATTAGACGAGGTGGCTTTGGAGGGGAAGAAAGATGCAGAAGGCATTGGGTGGATGAGAGAGGTATTTGATGATGGATCAGTTTAGGCGCGATTAGAAATGTGACTAGACAGGATATGGAATGTGGAAAACGGCAGAGACGCTCGTGGCTTCGGATCAGACCGGTGGGAATTCTTGGCACATAGCAGAACTGGGGCGACGGGCCGCAATTTACAGGCCACCCGCGTTGACGAGGCGAGACGAAGACGAAGACGCAAGCACTGGAGGGACATGGGCTGGGAAGCGAGAGGAAAGCAAAAGAAGCTATCAGCTCGCCGCCAGCCAGCCATGGACGAGGAGAGTGGGGATTGAGCCGTGAAAAAGGCCGTGCCACCCTGCTGCGAGCCCATAGTCAGCCAGCCAGCTCGTGGCTCGGCTTACCCGCAGGAGCAATGGATCGCAGAGGCGGTTTGAATTGGGCTGGCTGCTCCAGATGCTCTAGATCGGTTTCGGGAGGGTGGTGGGGAGCAGCGAGGCCGGGAGAGAGCCAATCCCGCCTTCGGGGCCAGGGCCCGAGTGTGGGGGGCTTGGGGTCTAGCCACGGATTGGACTAGTGCACATGTCAATTGTGACGAAAGACAATAGAGACCTCAAGCAATTGCTGTACGGTGCCCTCCTCCTCTTCCTGCTGCTGCTTTGTTGTCAGCGTTTCAGGCAAATCAGCTCGGCACCGACTGACGTTGGTGCATGTGCACTTTGAAGAATCCTTGCCTGTTTTTTTTTCTTCTTTTCTTTTTCTTTCTTCTTTGCCAGGATGCCCAAGACAAGAGATGAATAGAGGTCTCAAAACAGTGTCGACTTTCCGGCATGTGCGCATGTATGCGTCATGCTAAATGACCGGACGGGCGGGCGACGGATTGATAGCCGCATGCACCAAGCCCATTCTCCACGATGCTAGCTGTCAAATAGTGAGCCCATTTAAAGCAGGCGGCCAATCAGCGGGGCGCACCCAGCTCGCCACAAGCACCCACGTGTGGTGCGCCATGAGCCCGAGGGTATCAGTCTTGGGCTCGCTGCATTCTTTGGGCTGTGTGTCGAGATATCCGGTGCCCAGCCGTGATAGATGACGAGACCCGCTCCGCGTTGCAGCATTTGCCTATACGGGCATCGGGCGATTGATAACCCAGGAGGAGGGTGTGCATACTCCGCGCCATGTTAACCAGGGTCGCCCGTGGCAGGCTGTTTATTTTGGGCTTTGGACGCCCATTGGCGATGGACGTGGTATCGTTTTTCTGATTTGCCTTAAGGAGGGCCGCAGAGCTGCGGGCAACCTATCACCTCTCTCTGGATTCGATGGGCTGCAGCTGAGGGGCTAATAAAACCCGGCAATCATCACCTGCAGCGTGTGTTTGCTTTTCCCAGCTTTTGGATCGAGGCCCTTTTTGTCTTCTTTCTGCCCTATTCTTCTTTCCTCTGGGCTGATATAAAATGATGCCACACTCTACGTGATGGGCGAATGGTGTTTTCGGCAGTCATCAGCCCCAACATCAAACACCAATTCCCCTCCTCCATCTTGGCCTCCACGAAACACCTCTCGCCTTAGCTAGCTTGTGCATCAAGCTCACCTGGTCGTCATGCCCCGGCCTGCTACCCGTAAAGCCAATATTGAAAGGGCCATATTCGAGCCGGGCATCCGGAGGAAGAAGCGTTTTGTGCGAGACGAGTGCGCCGTCACCAATGATATCCAGTGCCTCTTCAACAGTTTCAATCTCGGCCACAAAGATGACTGGGCAAACAAGGGCCCGCAGACGGATGCCGACATCAATGCGCTCCTTACCCAGCTTACCATGGCCGCAGTTCCCGTCGAAACACGCAGGACCACCAAGCCTAGGCTCTTGCTTCAGACATATGCGAAGACGGCCGATCCTCATTGCCAGCTGCAGTCTCTTGTACTGGCGGGGGCTTGCTCCGTAGCAGTGGATCAGGGCTATATGTCCTCGATAAAGGCGAAAAACACGATCCGCCTAGCATACGACACGGGGGAAAGCACCCTTCACGCGAAGCGGACGGCAACTCCAAGGGTCATTCGCTTCATCGACATGCTTCACAAGTCCAAGCTGCATGCAAACCGAGCGTACGAGTTCCTTCTCCGTAGAGGTCAGTACTCCCAAGGGAAGAGAGGGTATCCACGAATGCTAATCTGTGCATAGGGACCTGCTTATCCAGGTTTGCCATTCTCTCGGCGCCGCACATAGTAGCTCTGGAGCAGTTCTTGCGAAATGGCAAGACCGAGGGTGTTTACACGCCTCCAGGGGATCTGGACTCGACGCGTCTCCGCATCCCTCAACTGATCCATTCTCTCTTTGGTGGGAGGTTCACGTATGTTTCCCTTCCCATCTCAGGGTGCGGTCCGCATCTGAACTGACAAACAACAACAAAAAGTCTCGAAACAATTGAGCACTGCCTCCAGATGCGCTTTAGGGATTCCAAGGTGAAGCTGGCTCCCATGGAACCCGTTAAGCTCCCGTCGAGCAACCCGCGACCTCATAACCCTGCGTCGTTCTTCGAGTTTGTCACACTGAACCGAGAGTACGTAGCGTTGAGAGAGACGTCGATGGCGGATCTCGTCACGCTGGGGCCAACTGTCCGACGAGACGGCTCGACCAGGTACGATGGTCAGCATCTATTTCCAGAGCTGTGCAAGATTGTGCAAGCACATGTGAGGCTTTCCGGTTTAATCGAGGCGGCCCTGGCTAATTTGTCTATAGGCAAGCGACATATCACCCGTGCTGGGGGAGATGGGCCTGAGGATCGTCGACTTCAATGGTCCCGAGGGGGACTGTTCCGAAGTCTGCCGCATCGACAGGAATGTTGACTCGCTGGTTCCCGATGGCTTCATGGGGATAGCGGTGCTTCTCTGCAAGGAACCCGTGGACGTACTGATATCTGGCAAGAGAATCTTCTGGGAACCCACTCAGATGCTCTGTTTCCGAGGCAATAAAGTAGAGATTGACAGTTGTGGGCGGATGTTCTATTTCTTCCTCATGTGGGTTGAGGTCGGGGGGCCAGCTGTCAACCTGAACTTTGGTTGACACATGTCAGCGCGGACTTAGTTTTTTTTCTTCTTCTTTTGGGCGGACCGTTTTTGGGCGGGGAGGCTTGGCGCAATCAAAACATTAGCTGATGGGTAATGCCGTCTGGAGTAAAATTGGCATCTTGGTATGATTTCATTCCAGTCGACACATACATATTTGGGCTGGATTTGTCAGGTTGAGGGTTAACGAACGCTTGTCTTTTTTTGCCCCTCCCGCTGTCGTGCCCCGTGCCTTGACGCGTGTTACACCAGTTTAGGGCGATGCGCTAGCGACGGGGAAGGCTTGTTGATTGACACAAGGTTCTGCGTCGATCATGGCCAAAACCTGGAGACGGGACTGAAATTGGCGGCCGACCAGTGGCTAGCGCGCAGGCCAGGGCGCCGGCTCGCGCCAAGGGCAGACTTCCCGAGGCGAGACCTTTGGGGGCCTTTTGTTGCGTGCGGCCACGGCAATTGGCTGCGAATCAACCAGACTTTCCAACCACGGCCCATCCATTACCTGCAACGGGCACTACAGCCGGGCACTGTACTGCGATGCGCTGCACTGTACTGCACTGCACTGCACTGCGTCACACATACAGAAACAAGGCGAAGCGAGTTCTGGTCCTCGTCTAGACTATCCTCCCGTGTCCTCTAATGTACTTTGGTCGGTGCATGCGCCGAAATTCAACCAAGGTCCAGAACAGCCTCGGCCGACGCGCTGCCTGTTCGCCCTAAGCGCTTCCCGTGCCTGGCAGGGTGCGTTCTGGAAACCCGACAACTTTCGGCCAACGCCATCGGCGCTGTCATTGCTCGAAAATACCACGACCGAGTAATCCCGTCTATAGTCTCCTGGACGTGCACCACCTTATTCCAACGAGCGAAGGATCCTTTGGGCGCGCGCTTCATTGATTGATTTGATGTCTTGCCTTGCTTTGCTTCAGGCCGACCCGCATGCTAGCCGCCGACTCGACCCTGTTCGAACTCGTCCTGGGCAACGTATCCGTCGGCCAACCTGCGTGTGCTCGGCCGTCGCACCAAAACACCAATTTCGCTCGCCATCGGGAAACTCGATTACTATTAGACAGCATTTTCCCAAACAGGCAATCAAACTTCCCCTTGATGAACCGCTGGGGAAATGTTTGCCGCCGACACCACGTGCGTCGGCAACCGTCCCTCTCTAGAGTCAAACCTACTGAACGCCATTGATGTCGGTGGAGGTGCTTAGTGAGGGAATGGTCACAACAAGAGCAAAAAAAAAAAAAAAAAGATTGGGAGAGAGAGGAGGGTGGGAGACGGAACACGAGAAGCGACCAAACATGCACTTCCCTGTTAAGGCTGCAACCAACTCAAATATATTGTTCCTCATTGGGATTGCCGTTAAATTTTGACGGGTGTATCACCACGTAACAACGCTCTAGATTTAGAGTTTTTCTTTCTTGCTGGATCAGGTTTCCGAGACAGCACGGGAGGATGAGGAGGAGCAAGATCTGCAGCGACGCCACAATAGATTTGTGCGCAGGCGGTGACCCAATTGCCGTTGGCCTCAACGACAGTCTGTGCTTGTTGTTGGTCAATGCCGAAGTTCTTCCTCCAGCCATGACTGCCAACACCAACACGAGAACACGAGAGCAATTTCCGCCCCTCCCATCGCTCTCACTCTCTCACCAAGCCCAGCCTGCACGGCAGCTATCCCGAGCCGGGGCAACATGTGCCGAGTCGAGGGGCCTGAGGGGGGGTCGGGTTCATCGATCTACTGACTCAGGTCAGGGGCCGGCGAGCCATGACGCTAGCCAGTCTCACCCAATCTCGAACCAGGCCTGCGGTAACGGCGTGGAGAAAATGTACCGCAGCTGAAGCCGCTATCGTCGCTGCCCTGGATAGGGCTTGCATAAGGGCCGTGTCTGAGCGTATAACCATACCTCGATTCCCACTTTACGAGAATGCCCGCCATGCATGATTCCCCGGGGCTGCTCCACTAAGAACAGACGTGGCCGCTGTTGCAGTTGACTTGCAAACTTTCTGTCGCACAATCGCAGAGTGCTTGTCTCTCCGTCTCAGCTTGAGAGCTTTCCTCCTCCCACCCTCGACAAACCACAAGCGGAGAGTGAGAGACGTTGCGCCTCTCCTCGACCCCCTCAACAGCAGCAACAATGCCCATCACCGAAGAAAGACCCTCGGTACGGAAAAAAAGAATATTCTATGCAAAAGTTTGACAGGATGGGACACGGAACTAACACAAAGAAAAAACAGTTTCTCTACGAGTGCTGGGCGCTCTATGGAGTTGGCATGCTGATCTTGGCGTTGCGCTTCGCCGTGCGCATCAAGACAGTCGGCTTTCGCGGGATGCAAGGAGACGACTACTTCTCCATCCTCGTAGTAATATTCTATACAATAGATGCATTTACGGTCCATCTAGTGTGTACGTCGCGATTCCCGCCCTGGTCCCCAATTCAACGACCTCGTCGCCTAATGCGCAGCAGACTTTTTCGGCACAAATGTAGAAGCATCCCACTACATGGCGGAAAAAATAAGTGTGTTCCCCCCGTGCCTTTTTTTTTAGCCTTTCTAAAGAACGAACACTGAAACATTTCCAGAATTGTCGGACCACGACATTGCCGAATTTACCAAGGGCTCCAAGCTGGAGCTGACGGCCTGGTATGCGTATACCGCGCTCATCTGGTCGCTCAAGGGCACCATGCTGTGCTTCTTCTCGAGAATGACAATCGGAACTTGGCACAACGTCTTTGTCAAGAGCGTGTCAGTGATAAGCGCCCTTGGCTATGTGGCTGTTTTCTTGACAGTAAGAGCCGCCGGAAAAAGCAACACGTCCCCATATCTAACCGCGACGTTACAGATCACATTTGGCTGCTTCCCCACGAGCCACAATTACCAGTATGTAAACCCACTCTCCACAAATGAATTCAAGACTGACATAATGTTTGCAGGGTGATCCCTGATCCAGGAGGTTCGTCTTCGCGACGCTTTTAACCGGCAACTCCAAACTGACTTCGTGTTGTAGAGAAATGCACATTCAAGAAACAGAATTTCTTAGTGACGACGGTCTTTAACGTCTTGTTGGTGGACATGCGATCCCTTTTTTCTGAGACCTTTCTAATGATGAAATAGGACTGACGCCCTCATTCTTTGTATCCCGCTTCCTTTGCTTTGGAAGCTGCAGGTTCCCCCTCGAAAGTGAGTAATATTTTGTTGTGCAGACAGCGTCGCTCGTGGCATACCCATCAAGCATACTAAACTGCCTGCGCAGGAAAATCGTCATCGGTCTCCTCCTATCGTCCGGAGCATTCGTCATTGCCGCCGCCATCATCCGAATCGTCCTCACGCTATCAGCAAAGCCCTCTGCTCTCACCATCAACGAATGGGGCGTGCGCGAAACGCTCGTCGGTATCATCACTGTCAACATCCCGGTTCTGCGACCGCTATTCACGAGGATCTTCTGGACTGATGGCGTTGTCACGAAGGGCTCCTCCAACCGAACGAACACGCTGGGCAGGTCTGGGGATATTTCCGGCCACTACGAGCTATCGAGCGTTGTCAACGAGCCCACGTCCAGCAAGGCGCACAGGGGCCACAGCAGCCAAGAGTCCATCATCGCCAAGGGCGACCTCACGGCCGGGGTGGTGGTGCACACGACGTATGGCATTACCCACGAGCAAGGCGATGGAGACGATGACATGTGGTATAATGGGCGGGGCGGGCACAACAAGGCATCGGTTCACGCCGGCGTCGGCGTATAACGAACACGCGAAGAACACAAGGGGATGTAATGTAACAGTAATACGATCGGCAAAGATATTAAGATTACCACGACCTATTTTGGTATACTGAAGGAAGCAATGGACCTTCGAGAGCACACTGGATATACATGAGGGCACCACAGCAACATAGGAATCACGGTGACGATGAGTACGAAATAGTACGTTTTCATCAAAACAACCAAAAACTGGTTTTACAGCGTTTATACCCTAGTTATTTTTAAATAGATGATTTACACGAAATTGGAATCTGCACGAGTCGTCTTGTATATGCCGGTGTGGCGATTGGTTCATTCTTCAGCGGACCAGTCTTTAACTTCAAGTTTTTAGCCCAAGCGACTTATGAATGCATGCATGCAATCGCAGAATGCCTTGCGTTTTTTATGATGCGTCACATTGCCAAACCCGGCTTAAATCCTCGGCTTGGCACACGGCTTTTGTCTGCCGGGCACAGTCAATGGCCCCAACATCGTGGGAACGGCCTAGCCCTAGCAGGCTTTGTACCCGCAAACCGACAGTGGCTTGCTAGTTCCTGAGGCCTCTGGGATTGCCAGCTAACTAGTTGGTTAGTTAGTAAGCCCCCCCTTGGAAAGAGCCGGCCGAAATAGATTGCCAGGTGCCTGGACTCCCAGACGCGAAGGATTGCTCCTAGGCTGCTCGGACCTGATAATGATTCGTGTTCCAGGGGACACGATTGGCGATGGCGGCAACTATGGATCCTTGGTGGTTTAATGTCCGAGGATAGGTTCCCCGGCGGCCGAAAAAAAAAATGATGTCCCAAGATTCGCCCTCGGTTAGCCAGAATAGTTCGTCCGCCTTGTGGAGAAGGCGATCCAATTTCAGCCCCGCCCCGGCTCGTGGGTCGTCGAGGGACCTTTGGACAAGACGGGTTACAATCCCCTGCCAACTATTGAACCTTATTCATGAGATTCTTTTCTTTGCCATTGTACTAGTGGTAATGGGACGGACGAAATAAATTCGATTCCAAATTAACAATGGCCGAGGGATGCTCTATCTGTTCATCCACATATTCCTACCCGCGCTGGCTTCACCATGGCCAAATGGTTGATGAGTAAGCCAAACACAGGCGAGACCAGCTCGTGCACGTGTCCGACCAACTTTAGAATCAAATCGTGCACAAATCATGTACAAAATATGCACAAAACACACCAGCTGTTGTGCACGCAAGCACATTTCTCCGTCTCTGCAGTCCTGGCATAGATTACAAACAAGTTTGCTATCCTGGAATCAATCATCCAGTAAAAATCACCATCGCTGGGTCAGGATGACGCTTTAGCACCCGCCCTGCAACGTCGGGCTACCAATGTCGGGCCGCCGATTCTCGAGTTAGCCTGGATTCCCTCACGATCGGTGCCTCACTCGATTCGCCACAGCCAATGCCAAGGAGTCTCGAACTGCACCAAGACGATCAAGTCAGGCCATGCCACTTTCATTTCTGCCACCCTTGGCCCCCTTCATGCAAGGGTGCGGCATTACGTCGTTACACAACTGCACCTTCTAGCCTTTCTGCCCCAGACCAGACCCCTGGCCAAGCACCAGTCCAGCTCAGCTCTGCTGTGGACAGAACGCCAGCTTGGAGAAGAAAGAAGAGCGCTCAGGCACTTTTTAGTGTAGCACGGAGCTAGCCTCTAGGGCAGGCAATTATGGGGTCAGCGTCATTGCACCGTCTCGCGGCCAGCTCTACGCTGAGGTGGGAAGCACAAGGAGTTGCTTTGCAGCACGACGGTGCAGCTTGGGCAATGCCCATCCAGCAGACTGCAACATTGCACCAAACCATGTCTTCCACACTGCCCAATTACTTCGAAAATCGCTGCACCCATCCGAAAACCTACAGCTGTGAAAACAAAAAAGCCAGGATGTAGAAAAAGAAAAAAAAAACACCAGTCATTCGTTGACGCCCTGCGCTGATCTGATATCTTTGCCGTCTTGCGTCGGCTCTGTCTGCCTGAAGCCGTCATGGAGGCAAACAAAACACCCCAATGACCCCTGTACATACCAATGCCACACAGTATCCTAGCTGAAGATGGCCAGGGCTGTATCACAAACGACCTGTCTAAGAACAGCGTCACTGTGACTGCAGTGCATCTCAGAAACAAGGTCAGCTGGCAATGGCTAGCCCCAAGATTGAGACAAGGTTGGCTCCGGCTCTCTGGTGCAGCCTTTTGCATCTGCAGCGGCCGAGAGTATCCATTCACACTTCCTTGCATCGCTGAGGAAGTTTGTTCCCACCCAGTGAGAACACACTGTGCCATCTGTTTCAGCAAAGGGATTTGTCTCCTCGTATCAGGACTCTGGTCATGGTATCGGGTTGCCAGCTAATGTTTGAGAACGCCGAGAAGATCCGAAAAAAAAAAACATCCAGTCTACGTCTTCTCGCGAGCCAAGATTAGTGGGATATCAACAAGTTATATCCGGATCATATTCACGAATACCCTGGGACCCTCTGCCTCCTCAAGATTGGAAAGAGGAAAACTCGGTTGATGGTTCTACACCCTCGCACTGTGCTCACAACGTCCTGCATTCTTCCTCGGGTCGGGGTGTAACAATATCGAAGCCACCAAACACTCGGTGCTTTTGCGAAAGGTATCATGTTGCACCAATCGGCGTCAAATAACTCCGAAGGCAGTGACCCCTCTGCTGTCCTTGGAAGCCATCATCCTCGCTGTGCTGTGTTGCTTCGTCCAGCGGATGGCCAACAGCTATAATCTAGAAGAAATGAGTTGCAGCCAAGCATCAACATGAGTTTCAACTATATGCTACACCTTCCGTTTAATATTTGAGCCGCGCCTGTATCCTATGGGTATTTCTACGACACCCTAGAGCAACACACGGTCACGCCGAAAATAGATATAGCGGTGAAAGATCCGAGCATGGGGGATACCCTGCCCTTTTCGATCTCGAGGCTTGCTGACATACTGCGCCGATCACCAAATCCAAGTCTTAAACGCACATGGGGTGCAATGGGGGTTCAACCAAACAACTTCCGGGCAGCAAATAATGTCTTAGCAACGCTAAAGCAATCTAGCTTTGACTTGGTCTCATTTCTCACGCCTCTAGTCATGGGCAGCTACACTACGTGTGAGAGGGCCAAAGTCATATAATGGCTAGAACCAAATATATGGGACATGCTCAAGCCCTCAATTGCATGTGCTTTTGCGTTAATTCGAAACCAGCCACTTGCACAATCTGCATCCAACTATTGCCGCTTTTTACGCCAGTTTGTCACTTCTCCTTTGCAGCCCTCTAAAACAGTGCTTGCTTTTTCTCCTGGCAACACAAGGAGGGGCAAGCTGCATACGGTCGGCGAAGTCTGCCCAGCCGCCCGACCGTCGTCAACCAGCCCGTAGCTGAGAGGAGGAAATTGTTGTTGCCGTCGAGTCACATGTATTAGTCGCGACCGTATTAAAGTTTCCATCGGAAATCATAGCAGCTGAGACCGGATAGGATCTCGAACAGGGACCAGGGGCCGTCTTTTCACCTAGAACCTGTGATGAAACTCTCATTCCTCCCGCTTGTCTGCTACATTGCCACGTTGTACAGGGCACTCATGCAAATGGTGCTGCCATCATAATACCAGGCTAATGCAGGAAGTGATTACGGGCTTGCAGGTGCAGGCAGGGCCAATCAGATAGGACCCAGCTGAGACAGACAACTGCAGGCTGGGCTGCACAGCATCGTTGAGCGATTTGGAAAGCAAACAGACAACTAGCGCCGCGGGCCGACCTGTTGACCATGGTCGGCGAAACAAACCCTTCCCTCCCACCTCTCCCAATCCAACTTTTCCCCAAAACAACACACAAATCATTTTTCAACTTTGTTCGGCGTCTGTCGTTATCGTCTCCTTCCTTGTCATATTGTTCTCTGCTACGAGCGTCCATTTGCGATTACCGACTTCAACATCAAAATGGCACTTGTCAAGCCGAAAGCCCAGTTCTCCGACTTGCCAACTGAGGTAGTCCTTGACATAGTATCCAGGATTGATATTGAAGAATACAGAAAGACCCTCATCAATCTTCGGAGTGTCAATCGTATCCTCGAGGCGGCTGCTAATGAATTCCTGTTTCGAGATGTGGAACTAGGTGTTTGCGAAAGAAACTCGGACAAGTCAAAGAGGTTCCTCAAGGTCGCTCAGTCGGAGAAGCTGCGCAAGAACGTAAAAGAAGTCACCATAAATACAAACTTCTACGTCTTCCTGGACAGACTCAGGTCCTACCCGGACGATGACAACTTCATCCATGTCCTGCCTTACATTAGATACTTTGAGAACACCAAACTTCTGACCATCTACCTACATAATCATTGCGGTGAAAAAGCAGATCGAGTAACAAAGCTCGCTTTCAGCCAGTGGGTCCTCGGTACAATATTCCACTGTCTGGCCGGCACATACACGTTCCGAGCTCGAAACGCGTTAGACAACCCTATCCGCCCTCTCCTCAAAACAATTCCAATGGGTCCCGGCGAGCCGAAGAAGAGTAACCCGATCCGGATCGAGCAACTCTCCATCCACACCTGGGATGACAAGGCCGAGCTGAATCTGACCAAATATTCTGCATTTAAAGCAGTTTGCTCTCACCCCGACTTCAACAGCCTCGAACTGAGCGTGCTAGCAAGCCAGGAGACCAACTCGATGAACCAGGACGATGAGTACGTCCAGCCGACTCAGCTTCTGCTCACATGGCTGCAGCCGCCGCTTGCCGAACACCTCTGCAACCTCTCTCTCCGCTGGTCTCACCAGCCACTGGACGACTGCCTGGCCAGGCTGAGGGCCCAGGCCTGCTGCCCTGGCATGCCAAGCCCCGGCAGGCCAAACCTGATAAGCTTGCCGTGCCTGAAGAAGCTTACGCTTCACAACTACATCTTCTGCTACGGCTGGCAGGCGGCTTGGGTCTGCTCCCTCGGGAGAGGAGGAGACGGCCAAGGTCTCGAGGAGCTCAAGCTCATCAACTGCTGCATTGCCGCTCGTCGCCTCCAGATAGGGAACGCGGTCCCTGAAATGGCGCCGCTGTCGCCCGACTCGCTGGAGTGGCGCGACATCTTTGAAAGCTGGGCCGAGCACATGACAGCCCTCAAGGTCTTCAGCTTCACCACCACGACCTGGCCCCCGCCAATGGCAACAACCGTGGAGCTCGTCGCGCACAACACATTTCACGCCGACGACACGCACCCGTGGCTGAAGATCCCATCAGAGGACGGGACTCTCGCGCCCACCCCTGGCGTGGATGCCGCCATGGTGGAGGACGAGGATGTGTCGGCAAGGGAGCTGATGCTCAAGCTGACCAAGACGCTGGTGTATGCCGACCTGTTGGACGACTTCGAGAGGGGGCTTCTCCTCTCCTTCCCCCCTGAATCCATCACGCTCCAGGATTCGACCCTGAGGCGCCGACAGAACAGGCTCATGAAACTGGACCAAGAAGCATTCGCCTTGCTCCAGTCCAAGACGAAGTCAAACTAAGATGGATGAGGTGGGGAGTTGGTATTGTTCTTCAAGTCAAATTAAGGGTCAAGGGACAAAGGCAATGGCATGACGGATGAAGCAGGATGTGGGCATTGTTTTTATTTTCCTTGGTCAGGTTCAAGTCAAAAAGTAAGCATCAAGGGACACACACGATGATGCGGGCGGATGAAGTAGGGTGGGTATGAGTATTCTTCTTTTTCCTTGGTCGGGTCAAAGCAAGCATCAAGGGAAACACACAATGATACAACGGGTAAAATGGCATGTGGTATTTCTCATGGGTCAAGTTGATAAAAAACCGGGTTTGGAGAGAGGGTCAAGGTGTTAAACCAGAAAAAAATGCAATTTTTGTTTGTTAGGGTTATGACTTTTTGTTCGTCAACACCAAAACCAGTAAAACACACGCCAGTGATTCCCACAACCGTGCTCAAACCTATGCGACAAAAGTCCAACATTTTTTGATGCCATCCAGTAGTATTATAGAGGCAAAAGTGTACCAGCAGTAAAATACAAACAGCCAACTCCATCCTCCTAACCCCGAGCCGAGCCACGTACTCCCGACGTCCCCAACTCCTCCCGTTCCGACCGTCCCTTCCTTGTCCTTTCTTCCTAAGCAAAGCGCCGTTTTTTGTTTTTTGGTCCATCCCAAATAGGCTCCGGAAAACAACTGCAACCGAGTTTTCAAACAAAGCTTTTCTGAATGTCTATCGGCCGTTGCGTCTTGTGGCTTAAGAATGAGGGCTTATCAACACGCCGAGCGCCCACACCTTTTCTCATCCTCCTCTCTTCCCCCTTTCCCTTTTATGCTTTCTCACAAGTCGACGTACAGAGGGCAACCGACAAATGCAGTTCATACAAAGGCTTTTTTCCACCTGGCAGTGCTCCCTAGGGTGATTGAGGTAGTAAGGAGCAAAGCCAGGTTAATATCAGGGTATAGGAGTCTTGTGGCCAACATTATCGCAGTGCTCTCGGAATTTCTGGCGGAGCTTGGTTGGGAGTCGGGGTCCAAAATGTGAAAAATCAAGACCTTCTAGATGCAAACTTGGTCTATAGACTTTGTCTCCGTTCCAGTATATATCCATATATATATGGACAAAAAAAAGAAGAGGCGAAAAAAAAACTCGCAAGAATCCGATTGAAACCGAAACGAAGAAAAAACCATTATAATATGGATCGAAAAAAATCATGCCGAGAAAAAAACACTGCCCATGCTATATGCAAACGGTGCATGAATGACCAACAAAGATATATATGACAGGCCGGAAAGAAACAAGGGGGGTCCGTCCTCATATATATACCCCTTTTTTTTTCTTTCGGGTCTGTCCAGGGCGCAAATCTGTGCCCCGGTGATCGATCGCCGGGGCTGTGGCGACGCCGTCCCAGGCGGCTTAGCTGTAGTTGTGTGTGTGTGTGACTGATAGATAAGATATATATACGTGGGTATCCTGGGGATATCAACATTGGGGGGAAAGTGTTAAAAAGAGGGAGCCAGATCAGTCAGACTCCTAAATGCGGCTGTGGCTGGCGCTGGTTCGGCTTCGCTCGTCCTCTTCCTCAATGACGTCGCTTAGCCTTGTAGGGTGGTGGTGGCGGGGAACGCTTTCCCATGTGGCACCGCCGTAGCCAGCCCCTGTATAGTCTTGAGGATCTGAGTAGGCGCCGGTCCATTGGCCGCCGGCTGCAGACGTCGAGGGAGAATCCTGCTTACCACTGGGAGGGTTGGTGGTGGCCGGTGTCTCGTACTCTTCTGCACCATCATCAGAACCCGCGTAAGAGGAGAGTGGTGCGTTGAAGGGTATCTTCTTCCCCTGGGCGTCTAACACGAAATTTCCTTGTGCGTCAATGAGGTACTCACCTTCGCTGAAGCCACCTTCAGATCCCCCTGCGACGTAGCGGCCGCCGCTCTGCTGAGTCGGAGTGCTCTGCTGGGCCTGCTCCCTCTGGTACGGGCCGGGCGTCGTCGGGGCAGGCTGGCTCTGCGGAGTTGTCGACTGCTCGGGGGGGTAGCCTTGGCCGTACTCAGCCTGGTACGACGATTGACCGCGCGTGCTCGTGTGTCGGCTGGGACCGCCCTGTGTCATCGGTACGACCTGCACGCCACCGACAATGGTGGGCTGTCCGGACTGCAGGGAGAGAGTCCTGTCACGCTCCTCCTGCTCCCGTCGTCCGAGCTCCTCCCATGCTCGGCGTGCTTCCTCCTTGGAGATGGCAAGCTCCTTGCGCATCTCCACCACCTGCTTCTGAGCCTTGGATGTTCCCCGCTCGTTCTCAACAGCCTCGCGAATGGCTTCGGCTCGACCTCGCCTCTCCTGTTCCAGGGCGGCCTCAAGCAGCCCATTGACTTCTTGGGCACGCTCCAGCTCCGCCCTCGTCTCAAAGAACCAACGCTGAAACTTTCGCTCTGAGCTTGCGCGCAGTCGCTGCAGCTCGACGACGGCATGGAAGAGGTTTGCACCGGCGGCAGACAGATCGGTCACCTGGCGAGCAAGCTGCTGGTTGAGGGGGTCACGGTTGAGCTCGTCCTTGTTCTGCTCCAATTTTCGGATCCAGTAGCTGGTGAGGCCCTCCCAGTGCGCGGAGAGTGTTTCCCACCTCTCGAACGCGTGGGGAAATGAATTGCGCGGCTTTGAGCCGCTGGCGGCAGCTGTGGGGTCGGCTGTCTGACCACCAAAGGAGGGCTGGGGAGCGGGCGCGGCAGCGGCGAAGGACTGGGGCTGCTGCGTCGCGCCGGTCCTCAGAGGACGCGGCGGAGGCACTTGTGAGGTGGTAGAGGCTCGTGGCCTGGTTGATAGAGGGTCGGGAGCGATCTGGGTTGTTCGCTGGGGGTCTGCGGGATCAACAGGAGCTCCCTGACCTGATGCAACGCCAGCAGCCCTACGCTCGGTCCGCTGCCTTGCCTCTTCTTCGACTCGCTGGCGTTCTAGTCTCTCTGCTTCAGCGGCTCTCTGCTGCCTTGCAGCCTCTCGGGCTGCACGCTCCTGCATGATGACTCTGGGGCCCCTGATTCCCGAGGGGGAACCTGTGGGTGCGGGTGCGGGAGCAGCACGAAACGGAGCAGGATTGCCATTGGAAGTAGCGGGCACGCCGCCTGATGCCAGAAGATCGGCCATGCTTGCTGACTCCTCTTCGAGATCCGGGGTAAAGGGATTCGGGTGACGCAACGCCTCCTCGAGTGCAAAGAGGATGGCGCTGTGCGTGTGCTTGGAAACGCGTACCGCGGGGTGTGGCTCGGGGTAATCAGTAGAGCGCTGTGAATCAGAACGGCGAGGGGACTGAGGGAGCTGCGAGGAAACCTCGTCGGGGTCGTCGAGTAAATCCTGCGACAGGCGTCGGCGGCGTCGCGGGGCCTGGCGGTGAGCTGCGCGAAGTGGGATGAGGCCCAGGACAGTGGGGTGCTGCTCAGGCAAATCCTCGACAGGCGCAGGGATGGGCTTGGGCGCGAATCCTACTGAAGCGGCTTCGACGTGAACCTGGGGTTCGGGGCTTGGAGAGGCCTCAAATTTTGGGGTTCGACGTAGACTTCGTGGCTGGGAGGTCGGGGTGGAGAGGCGCTCGACAGGCTCTGGCGTGTGGGTTGACAGCGGTCTAGACTGCTGGCGTTGCTGGGGAGTGGTAGTCGTGGGCTCGTGATGGTCGTGACGGTCGTTAGGGGCGGACGAAGGGCGTGGGACGGACACGACTGCGGTGCTGGGAGGGCGCGGGTTTTGTTGTGAGGTTGACAAGGTGAAAGTTCACCAGCGGGCGCTGGTGGACGTGGTTGGAGTTAAAGGTTGCGGAGTTGCGTGTGTGGTGGTGGTGGTGGTAGTGGTGTGTGGGGTTGCGCTGTAGTTGGTGTGGTGTTGCAAGTCAAGCAACGAGGTTTGGTCTTGGTGGAGGCGACCAACTCAAGCTTGACTCTGCTCTTGGACAAGATGTGTTCAGAGCGAGAAGCAAGAGTCAAAAAAAAATTAGTAGCCAGGATCGACTGACTGGAATTCTCGCAGACAAAGTCAGATAAAGAGGGGAGACAGAAAAGGAAAGGCCTCGAGGACACTCGCGCAAGTGTAGGGACCCCTGGTGGTTCAAAATCCTGGTGGCAGGAAAAAGGTGCGAAAAAATGGGGGAGGTTGGCAAAGTGCTTGGTTCCGCCCAGCACCTGAACTAAGCGACCAGTGAGCGTCCGCCAGCCAGCGCACTCAGAACATAGATTGGTTAAAAGACGTCAACCAACCCTACTTTTGGCTGCGCCAGGTCTTGCTTCTCGCGCCGGGCTGATTGTCGCGTGTGCTTTGGTCCAATGGCTCAGTTTCCAATGCTCACAGACCGGGTTGCATCTATGCGCATTGCCTTCAGCCCGAACCCAGCACGCGCGCGCGTCACGAGGAGTCAGGGGCAGAAGGAGTGAAAAAAAGGAAAGTCGCCGAGGGAGGTCCTTTTTTTTGCGTGCCAGCTGAGGGCGCGGAAGAGAATGAGGCTTGGTTGGGGCCGAATTGATTGACCTTTGGGCTGGGACGGAGGTCGGTTTTTGGTGGCCGCGGGCTCTCGGAACTGGATGCGACTGATGGATGCTGGTGCCCAACGGGGATAGCGGCCGATGATGGCGTCTTACGACGACTTATCGCGCGTCTGGAGGGTGTGATTGTATGTATGCGCTGTACGAGTGGTATGCGCAAGTGCGAGCAATTGTGTGTGCTGTGCATGCGCGCCCGCGCATCGGCGTCAAGGACGGAGGAGAAGGTTGCTTTTCAGAGAGAGCTCGACGCAACGCGACAAACAGTGGCAGACCCGCGATTCGACAATGGGCAAACCGGTCAAGCTGCAGGCGGAAGGGATTGGGTGACGATGTCAGGGCGACGCGACAACCACCATGTTCGCAGCCCAATTGGTAAAGTTGAGGGCTCTAGAGGGCGAGGCGAGTTATCACCATCTGGTTGAGCGCGCCGTCGAGGTGGGAGACGCGAGGTGCAGGGCACGTAGGTATAGTATAGGTCTGCTCTATGGAGAGTCGAAGGAGACGAGGCGGCCAAGGGGTCAATCACATCCACACACGCACGCGCGCGCCCACTGCCCACGGGCCCCAAAAAGACAGGGTAAAGTCGATCGCTTGAGGGCTTGATTAATGGGCATGGAGGGATGAGGGATGAGGATTGTGGGTTTTTGGGGCCAAGGAAGGGGAAGGGGAGCAGGCGCGAGAAAGCTCTACATAATACGTGCATTGCATGGTGGCACCTTACAGCATGCACTGCGCTGCACAGCACCAGCACCAGCACCAGCAAGGCTCCCCCCGAAGCCCTAGCCAAGGTGCTAAGAGATAAATGGCCAGGGCAGCCATGCAATTAATTAGCTTCCATTCTCGGGCAGCGCTGCCAGCTTCCGAGGGCGACGGACGGGCTCCTCTTTTCGTTTGAAGTATGGCTGTCGCGGGAGCTTTTTTTAATATACGTGGTGCGCGCTGGAGCTGTCGCCGGTGCTGGTGCGGTGTTGAGAAAGGCGAGCTTGGTGCTTGGTGCTTGGTGACGGGCCAGTTTAACGTCTCGGGCGCCATCCAATCCATCGTCTCGGGTCCTCGGCGGCTCTCCAGCTCTAAACTCTGTCTGGCCTGGTCGGCTTTTTTTTTCCCCTTCACTCGGTGACGTTTCTTCTTTTTCACATGACGATCCGGCCCCGGAACTCAACGCCGGCCTCGATTGTTCATTTCCTTTGGTCCCATTGTTGCTCTCGTGCTTGCTTCTTTTTCTTCATCACCCCCATCCCGCCTCATCTCCCACCTCGTCCCGTCCCCGGGCACGACAGTCCGCTCCGAGACGGATCTGGTGACGATGCAGAGAGCAATTTCGACCCGACAGTACCTTGTTTCGGGGCGGGCTCCTGACGCGTCTGACCCGTGGTTCAAGTTTTTTTCTTCTTGTGCCATTGTGCATTCGCGAGGCTTGCCGTTCAGAGCAGTCTCACACAGGTGTCGCCCTCGTAGCCGTTGGCGCGTATTAATTAATGCCTCTCGTGGCTCCGTCGTCAAAGCGCCCCCAAATCAGGCCCGTTGGCGCTGTACCTGGTGCCAAATGGCCCAACGGCCCCTCATCCGTCACACGAGGGCCAGCCAAAGGCGCACCCCGCGGCCTGAACGTCACGTCCCTCGACAGAGGGGGAGGGCTCTCCCGACACCAAATCGGCGCATCGACCCTGTGACAAAACGGGGCTGCGATACAATGATGGGCATACGCTCCGCCCCTCCTCCTCCTCCTTCCCCCTCCACCCTCTCCCCTCTTGGGCTCAGTCAATAAATCGTGCATTCTCCAAGCGTCATCGCCTTAATTAAGCTCCCCTGCCCGAAGCAGGGTTAGCCGCTATCGGAAACGTGGTACGAGAACCCAATGCCCCAACCCACCTGCCCTCCAGGACCAGGGAGGGTGCCAAAGACGTACCACACCAAAAGTGCGAGGCGAACGGCGCCATTGGCTTCAATGGGCTCCTCGATGAACCATCTCGCTCTCCTTCGTCAGCGCATTGCACCCCGGCACCGGATCTCATCCCCAATCCTGGCTGCTGCCCCAAGACCTCCCCTGCCGCTCCACCGCACCGAACGGCTGGTTGAGTTGTGCAAATTGAAACTGGGATCACCCCGGAGAGATACCTGCGTGTTGACTTGTCGTGCAGTGTACCTTTTTTCTTTTTTTTCTTTCCTCTTTTTTTTTTCTTTTTCGGGTTTTTGTTCTTTTTCTTTCCCTCTTTTTCTGCCCTTCCTCGGTTGCCTTTTTTCCGGAACGGAAAGCCTTTTTTATTTTTATTTTTTTTCTCCCTCGGCAAATGGTTGTTTTATAGTGCTGTCTTGGGCCCAGTCGCGAAACCCTCAACCCGCGTCGACCGAATCGGGCAACCACTCATATCCAAGTAGCATGCAAAGGGTGGGAATCGGCTGCGCTGGGCTGCTACACTTGACATCACAATGCATCTGACAGCGCATCCCGATGTTCCAGTTGCATCCAAAACCCCCGTAGACCCTCGTATCCCAAAGGCACCAGGAGTAAGAGGGAAAAGAGGAATTGCTTTTCAATGCCCATGCCAATGCAATTGTCAATGCCAGTGTCAGTGTCTTGCTAGCAGGCTCTGCGTCCGCGTCTAGCAGAGACGCGTCGAGTCCGACAACCAGCCGCACCTCCTAGCTCCGAAAGGAGGACTGAGAGGTGGGAACCACGGCTCGGCCCCGCCCTTTGGCCCCCCGGTCCATCCGCGACCAGTCACGGCTGCCATTCTCTCCCTCTTCTCCACGCCCAACCGTCTGCCCACTGCGCCCAGAAGGGCATGGGGATCTCACCACCCCTTCCAGGGCCCACACAGCGCTTCACTGAGTGCCGCGACATCTTTCGGGCGCCTTCCCGTGCCTATCCCCCCCATAACCCCCCGTCCCCAATAGGGACTGACCCCTAGCTGCCCCCCCTACCGCGTGTATCTCGCATATCCCGTGAGATCGTCCGAGGTGGACGCCCGGTACTAACCCAGGGTCGCCATCATGGATCATGGAGCCGTTGCTCTTCTCCCCTGCCCATGTGTTTGCTTCTAAACGTGGCCGTCAGGTTCTTTCACACAAGGAGCTTCCTTATTCGATCGTCTCATTTGCGGATTTCCGTGAATATAGAGTGCATGCAATGGCGTGCATACGACGGGGATAATGAAGATCTCCTCTCGGTGAAGACCGGACCTACTATTTCTGATTTAAAAGAAAAAAGAATTTAAAAAAAGTTCACAAACTTGCACTTTCCTTCTTCCAAATGTAAGAGAATTCAAGTTAGAGAACAGCGTGTCACGGCTCAACTGCTGTAAAAACATGCAAGGTGGTTTTTAAAAAATGCTAGACATGCGTGGAGATCGACACGTCTATCTGTACGCGATCGAAAGCCAAGAGGAGTCATTCCTACTTTGTCCTGGCTCAAGTCCGGCTACCTGGGCTGGGGCTGTGCTTCCTCTCTCCACTGTGGAGGTTCAAAGCGGGTGTATGAACTCGTCCTTGTGTTACTCTAGGCGTGTGCAAGTTAGTAACCATCAAGTTGGCTCGTCAGTTTCGAAACACACAACCCAAGTGCAAAGTCGGAATAATCAGGTTTCTTTACAAGATAAAGGAGGTTAATTAGGGAACAAGTAGATCATCACCATACCTAAGAGGAAAAAAAGAGAAGAACAGAAAATGTCGTATAATGAGTTGGCTGGCTTTTGCAACCGAAAAGAAAAGTGTAGGGCAATGTATAGTATAGGGTAAGTTGGGATGTTTTGGGGGGGCGCGTGCTATGTTCTCCCTACTTCTCGGCCATGCGAGCCTCGTACTTGTCGCAGGTGATCAATTTTTGCCGTGGCCCCTCTCTCGGAGACCCGGATCACGACCCGGATCACTCGAATGGTTCATATTCTGCTGATCCATTGGCAAACCTGCAAACAAACCTGCAGCCGAAATGTCTGAGTCACCTTGGGTGGAGGCAGAAAGGTCGCTGAAGGACGAGCTGCAAACCACCGCCGGCGAAGCTAGGAACTGGCCCGATTAGTGTCTCTATGCGAACTTAAGTCAGGGCAGCTGAGATGCGGATTTGGCTAACAGAAAAGGCACTACGGCACTGCACGTTCCAATGCCTGCAGTAGTGAGCCAGTTCGAGCATCTTCCTAGCGTGCTTGCTTCATTAGGACGATGGCGAGGGTTTTCTCTCTTGGTCCGAGAAAAATAAAAACCTTAGATATGGCAAACATGATTCAAGGGCCCCTGAAAAGCCCAAGGGTTCAAATGCACATAGGGCCCAAGGGTTGCAGTGGTTCAGACCCTTTCGTTGCTTCTTGAACATCTTGGGACACATGAACACGAAGGCCGACAATTTCATCCACTAGGTGGGCGTTGGAGAGATCTGGCCATCCCATCTCGAGGTTTTTCATTGCAGGGTGGGAGAATCATCTGTGTCACTTCCGCAAATTGGCCCAAATCTGAGTACATCACATCGCCGATTGTGTTAGAAGAAGGCTGCTTTCCGCAAACTGGCCCAAATCTGAGTACATCACATCGCCGATTGTGTTAGAAGAAGGCTGCGAACACCCCAATTAGGCATACCGTGGCATTTTTTCATGTTGAGAGCCCAAAACGCCTCAGGAGATGAGTGATCGACGAGACATGCAGTCCGGAGCATGGTGAGGCTGTAAGGGCCGTCACCTATGGACGGGCGATCGATGTCTTGGTATCGCAAGCCCGGGGTTGTTTGCCATGCGCGAGCAGTTTGGGCCACGCGTACAAGGAGGCGTCGGGAATCTGAGCGGAGGAGAGGAGAAAAGCTGTCCTTCATACTCATTGTTTCTTGGGTAGAGAAACTTGTGTGCGGGGGAGAGGCTGCCAAGGGACGGAACGGGAGAAAAGTGATGCTAAAACTAAGACACAAACAAACAGATCCAACACCAAACAAAAGCTAAAAAAAAAAGAAAATAGAAAAGAAAAAAAAAAGAGGGAAAGGGATGGAAAGGGATTGCGGTTGGGCCGGACAATAGCAACAATATGATATACGACAAGACGGAGGATTTACAGGACGTTGGATGCAGGGGGGGGGCTGCATGGCGCTGGAGCTAGTGAATGACATGTCTGGCTGCCTGAGCAATCAGGGGTGCAGATGCGGCTCCTGTCAGAACCCACTTGACAAGTCAGCAACCATGAAGCTTTCGGGGTCCTGGGCTTGTAAGCTGCCCTCTTAACCCACCCACGCGGTCCATCAGAGCCCATTATTCCGAGAGAAGCAAATATCAGCCACTGAGGTAAGCATCTGGAGCTGTTGCATTGACGAGAACAAAACAATATCCTGACATGCCGGACTCGCCCTGACGTTGCCAGCCTCTCATCCCTTCGCGAGAGGAATCGTTGATCAGATCGAGCGTATCGCCGCATCAATCTCGATCCTCGACCTTGATCTCGATCTCTAGCGCTCTTAAAGCGCCACAGAGGCTCCCATTTTCATCCCTCTGAGAGCGTTGCTCGGGACAATACTGTTTATTTCGGGGCTTAGCCCCCAACTGCTTCCCTCGAGCATCAGAAACACCGTCTCACCAACCCCACCCGACGACGCTGCGCAGGTCCCCCATTTTACCCACCCGGCAAGCAAGGACGAAAGGGCCGTTGGACGCGGCGGCCAAGCTAATTGGCATGGCTTGAGCCGTTCTAGACGCCGGCTAGAGCCTCCAGCTTAGCTTTGCAGCTGAGCTAGAGCAGCTGCAAGCTTCACCTGACAGCTGCTAAAGCGCATGCGCCATCCTGTTGCGGCACTTACGCATAGCGCACACCACACTCACCTCTGGCAGGCGGCCTGCGTCATAGTGTATCACCAGCCAACAGCAAACTCTGAGGCCACAGACTCGCCCAAAGTCAACGTCTCGGACACACCACGGGCCCTTCCTGCCAGCCTGGAACCATTCTTGCATCCCATCGAGAGTTTGTATCCAGCCTCCCACTGATCCCTGCCCCCCCAATCTGCATTCCCCAGTGGCCTCTGTGCCCTATCTATTCTGCGTGTCTCGACCATGTACTATGGATCCAATCGATTGGGAGGCCTTTCTGATGTGCCACTCCGATGCCTCGTTGCAGCTGCGATTGAAGGGAACATGGGGACATGGGGACATGGACATGGGGACGCTAAAGAGTCTGGCCAGCTGGAGCCTCGCCTGGCAAGACGCGGACTATCTCAAAGCAGGCCGTCTCGAAGCGAGTCGAGCATGCCTCGAGAACTATTGTGGGAAGTTGTTTGTCATGGGAACCTATGCGGCTCTTACTGGTCATAATTCGCCTTTGCTGTCTCTGTTGCTTGTTTCCTCTGCCACCACTTGCACCGAGCTGCGCCTTGTTTCTCCCGCGACTTTTTTTTTACTGTTTGCTTTTTTAAGCCCACCTTGTTTGCCCACGCTGTGCCCCAATGTGATCTCTGCGAACTGATCGTTTTTTTCTTTCTTTTGCGCCTCTCGGCATGCCCGCTCTGTCTGAGAGACTGGTTGTGACGGCGGACACTAAGGGGAATTAAGCCCGAGAGCGACGTAGCGAGCTAGAAAAAAAAAATAAAATAAAAAATAAAAAATAAAAAAAGGAGCCAACCAGTGTCTGGAAGTGGCAGTGACAAGTGACAGTGAACCCGCCAGTGCTTGTTTGGCCGGTGCCACCTGTACCTGCTTGTGTTGATGCAGGCCCAATACAGGGATCCCCAAGCTCCCGCTCGCTCTTGCTTGCTCGCCGGCATGACGCAAGGGACATGTCAGGGACAGGTGGTTGCAGCATACCAAACCACCAGGCCCGAGCTCCTGGGGAGGAGCATACATGCCTTTACGGCGGGCAGGAGGGATGGTTGGGACTCGCAGCCCCTCCATGCAGGAATGCCCCTCTCAGTCAAGGGCGTCTCTTGATCGGCGCGAACTCCTCAACGCCACAGACGGGTGTGCTTGCCCCACGGTTTGTGTCTCAAAGCACGGCCAACCGCTCTGTATGCCAATATTTGTATATCATGCCGACGTCTCCCTGCTGCGATCCCTTCAACGTTCAGATTCTTGTTGCAACCTAATCTCGCACAGCACAACCGTTGGCCCACCACCATGGAGCGTCCAAGCAAACTCGCTGACCTCAAGCTGGTCTCCAAATACTACCCTGTCGCAAACTACTCATACCCGCAACCCGAAAGACGCTCCCAGAATGGACGCACACGAACCCTGAGCAATAGGACCTCTCTTGGTTCTGAGGGCTCCGCCCCAGGCCTCATTGATGACCGTACCGACTCTGAGGTCTCGGTCGATGATGACTACCAGTATCATGCCAACGGCTCTGAGCTCTGGGACACCTTTTGGAAGCTAGGGAAGCCCCAGGAGAGAGAGGAACAGCCCGAGGCACCACCCCGAAAGCAGTACCCAGCTCTGATTCCTTCTCCTCAAAACCCTCAAAACCCCCAGAGCCGCATGTCCCGCGCTTTGGATGAGCGCCGAACACCAGCATGGCCACTCCCCGACAACTCTCGATCCAGGTCTCGAAAGCCTGGCGCAACCTACTCGCCTTTCCCAAAGCTGGTTCCCTTGCCACCAAGGACTACGTCACTCACCCCTTCTTGGCAATGCTCCCGAGAAAAGCAACGGCCCCAGCGACCACCCCGCCCCCATGGCGATGTTATCAAGAAGGCTCATGATGAGATTATGAAGCACCAGCTGGAACTCGCTAAGCAAGCTCAAGCTAGCGTTGAAACTCTCCGTCCAGAGGCTTCCGAGACTATTTGTGCAGACAACGCTCAGACTCCTCGCCCAGACAGTACCAAGAAGGTCCTTGAAGAGGCTGTTGAGCACCCGCCAGTTGAAGTCATAACTGAACCTCTTCCCCAGGAAGAGATTCTCATTGGCCCTCTCAACGAGATCATCCGATGTACTGAGATCGAGATTCCTCAGTCGCCACTCCAAATCTCACCAGTTGTATCTCACTTCGCCACATCTCCGGAAGCTCACAAGACCAAAATTTCCCGGCCAGGTACACCAAAGGGTGATCAGCAACAGGAAGCACCCATGGAATCTGATCATCCCTCACCACCAGATAGCCCTACCTCGATCTACTCAACCGCTAGCCAATCTGCCACTCACATTCCTCGGCTGGATCCCAAACCCATCCACGCCATGCCCCCCAAGAAATCGGTACCGTGTCTCAGAACAGTACGCGGATCTGAGCCTGGGCCTCAACTGCTCTCTGTATTTGAGTACGATGACAGCGACGATGAAGACGAATCGGAGTCTGGGGCACTTTCCTTCTTCCGCTTCCATAGACGCGGAAGCAGCGACAGTCGTCGCTCATCCAAGGATTCCGGCCTCCGGAGATGGCGAACCAACACCAACACAGCACCATCTTCGCCTACTCGTGACCGACCAGAGCGACTGTCCAAGAGCGACGGATCCGGGCGGAAGCGTCCCGGGGCTGATGTGTTAGGACGGATGCTTGGGTTCCGACTCAAGTGACTGTCTTTGCTTGCCACGCACTCTTATGTACCAACTACTTTGTCTCGACGACTAGCGATTTTTGTATGACACTTTTGTTGAATTAAGAATCGGGATTCAACACTTATTCAACCACGACCACATTTTCTTTTCTTCCTTGTCCTTTTTTTCTTTCCGTTTTTATTTTTATTTTTACTATCAACGAAATTATTTGTACAAGAGCACACGAGAACGAGAGAAAGGACCAACATGAGAACGAAACGAACTCGGCAGCACGGAGTTTCGGAAGCGCTAGGGGGTTGGTCTTGCGACTATTAGGCCGCTTATTCTGACTATTTACGGGTATGGGGACTGACGCATTCACAAGCCACGATGCTTGGAGGGCACGATTTTTTTTTGGGGGGCCACATGAAGGAATTTTAGAGGGGTAAAACGAAAAAATAATCAAAACAGCTGCATTGTAGGAACAGGAACCACGGTAGACAAAAAACGGGGCAAAAGGCAATATAGGATGCATTCCTCAGACTGGCGTTCGCCATGTCGCGTGCCTTGTGGAGGATAAGCATCTGGCATAGTTAGAGATGGTTGGGAAAGGGGGGGAAACAGTCCCACCGCCCATCCACAGACAAAAATTAGGCGCAGATTAGAGATAGATGGTGAGCATGGCCTTTTTGGCTTGCATAAATTAAACACATTAAAATAACTGATTCGGATGTCTTGCACTTTGGGTTCAAATTGTTTTTTTTTGTTGAACAGATGATTACCTTGCCAATGAGGAGCGCCACACGACGGACCGAATTCACATTTGAGATGGTGTGGCAACGAGTTCCTCAGCTTAATTCCACATAATTGTGTGTCATTGATCAAATCGTAAATTCCTCTCCCAACTTGCCAGGCAGTGTGGGAGGCCATACACACATACTCTCTCGTTAAACATACATGACTGAGATTTTCCGTTGCTCGCACAAAAGAAAACTTTTTCAGCGCTGGCAACCAAGCAAAAGCCAAACCAAACATTCCAGTGCCTATAACCCCTTTCTCCCTTTCGTGTAAAAAAATAAAACCAGAAACCCCCCATTAACCGTCGTCCATAACATTAGCATCAACCGTTTGAGCAAGTCGTATATCCCTAGAAGACCTTTCCTTTTTACCTAAAACGCCGTAACAATGCTGATATAAAAAAAAAGCTGATGGGCCAAATAACGAAAAAAAAAAAAAACAACAACAAAAAAACAAAACAAACAAGTCTTTGCGCTGATACCCAGTGATGGGAAGGCAGCGCGATGGAGAATGAAAAGGACTAGTCTGAAGAAATATCCAAGGAAAACGACAACCATTATATAAGATCTCCTCCTCTCTCTTTCTCTCTCTTTCTTTCTCTCTCGCCCATATTCTTTCTCATTATAGTGAGAAGAAAATGGAGCATGTAAAAAAAAAACATTATTTACCTCATGGATCGGGAGGATCGAAGCCTCTTCTCTGTAAATCTTTTAAAGGGGCGGACGCTGAGACGGCGCTCGTCGCGACCGGTGGACACGCCAAAGTACCACATGGTCTGCTCGCGGCGGTCGGTGCGGTCCAAGCCCAGGCGAGCCTCGAGCTCGTCGACGGAGCGGATGCCTCGGAAGGCGGGGTCCTGGGTGGTCTCGTCGGCGGCGCACAGGGTGATGAGCTCGGCCAGGCAGGAGACGGGGTGGGGGAGGCGGAGGGCCTGTCGGCCAGGGAGCATCAGGGAGAGGCATCCCGTGAAGAGGAATAGGAATGCGAGTAGCACGCCAAAGACTGGCATGTTGGGGAACATCCTAACCTGGCCGCGCACGTTGGTCAGGGCCATGAAGAGCCCGCCGGCGAGGATGGGAATGAAGACGAAAAGGAGCGACATGAGAGACAGCACCGCGACCCGCCAGTGGCCGTTGCGGGCAGCCTTGTAGGTGACCTGGAAGGGGAGGCAGGCGGCGTAGTCGGCGAGGAGCGACTTCTCCGCAATGGATCCAGACGACTTGGACATGTCGGCCCAGGGCTGGTGCCTTCGCAGAGAGTGGTCCAGGCTCTGGAAGAGCAGGAACATGATCATGCCGAGGAGCGATGGGAGGAAGCCGTACAGGAAGTTGGCAGCCGAGAAGGCGCCCTTGCCGGGGCGGGCGCTCAGCTTGGGCACGAATCCGTTGTCAATCCTGGTTTGGGGCAGAAACGAGACAACCAGGATGGCCACGACGATGAAGGTCATCAAGGCAATGGATCCGATGAGCGTCGAGTTGCGCAGGGCGATGGGCAGGTAGCGGTGGCGCTTGTACTGGGCCTCGGCCTCGAGGTCATCCCTGGAGGAGGCTGGCGAGATCATGTAGCTGGCCTTGGCGACGACGCTGTACGAGTTCTGGCGGTTGTCGTTGTCGGCCATGGATCCGATTCCGTACCACATGCTGCCGAGGCGCTGGCCGTCCACCTGCCAGTATCCGAGCCTGTCGAGGTGTCGGTCGCGCAGCTGGGCCTTGAACAGGGTGCCGCGCTGGACCACGTCGATGTTCTCGTAGCTCTTGGTCGTGTTGCTCTGGCTGAGCAGGGGCAGCAGGTGACCGACGGAGCGCACATCCCAGAGCAGACCGGTCCATCGGCGGAACCAAAAGACCATGAGGATGATGGTGGCGACGATCAGAGAAATGTACATGGCAACCAGAGTCCACACAACGCCCTGAACAGCAGCCCAGACCCACTTCTGGTCGTGGTAGATGCAGGTGAAGGCGGTGCTCTGGAGAGGGATGGTGAAGTTGAGGAGCCAGGTAGCAACGCTGAAGAGCTGGAACTGCCAGGGCCCGTTGAGGGAGGGCAGGAGGAACGTCTTGGGGTACAGGTCGCGGAACAATGCGAGGTAGCGCAGGCTGGGCTCATCGCTGGCCATTGCGACAAAGGGGAGAGTGCGCTGCGAAGTCGCAACAATGCACTGGGCGTAGATGAGGATGATGGCGGCGAGCATCTGGGGGAGGATGCGGAACAGGAAGTACTGCCCGCTGTAGATGCTTCCGGGGTAAGGGGTCAGGCCGTCGCCCGAGTCTGAGTAGATGGCGGCGAAGATGAGCCCAGCAGTCATGAGACTGGTTAGAGTCATGAGGATGAGCATGGAGAAGGGTCGGAGGATCAGAGGCTTGAAGTCGAGAGGAGGGTGAGCTCTCTCGACGGGGATGGACTTGGAGCGTCGGTTCTGGCGGGCAGAGACGACGGGATCGGAAAGGTCTTCTTCTTCGGACTGGTGGGATCGCGTGGGCGAGCTCAATCGGTTGAGGTCATGATGGACGACCGTTTCGTTGCTGGATTCAGGCTCTACGCCGTTCTGCGTTGGCTCAGCTCTTTCGGCTGTGTCGGGAATAGCGAACCTCTCAGGGAGCTCTGGGCTCTCGGCCGGGAGACGATCCTCGACGTAGGCGGGCGCCGGAGGAGTGAGCACGGGGAAGTCCCGCTCGTCGTCGGGAAGTCTTCGCGGCTGCGCATAGTCATCCTCCGAGTATTCGTCATCGTCGCTCGAGGGGAAGTGGACGGGGGCAGGCCCGCCCCGGTTGCGAGTAAGCGCCTCAATGGCGTACTGGATGTAGGGAGTGTCGTCGACTCCCGGCGTCACCTTGCCAGCCGCAATGGTAAGCTCGTCCTTGATGTGGGCCATCCTGGCGGCGTTGTCGGCGGCGAACATGGCGAGCTGGGCCTCGTCGAAGCGGACGGTGCTTTCGCTGGGGCTTCGAGGAGGAGGAGGAAGATGATGATGAGGAGGGTGAGGAAGAGACTGCTCCGGATGCGAAGGAGCGTACTGGGCGTTGGGCTGAGGCGGACGAGGAGCGAGTCCAGAAGGCATCGGAGGACCGCCGGGGAATAGCCTGTTGGGGCCGTAGATCTCGGTGGTGGAAGCGGAGAGCGAAGGTGGTGAGGGCGCGTGGAGAACAGCAGCTTGAGGAGAGAATGAATCCCGATTTGAGCGGTTTCCTACGCGGTGGCTGAGATCATAGTACGGGCGCAGTGTTGGGAGGGATGACTCTTCGTCTTCGTCGCGATCGTGGTGTGAGTGATCAGTAGAGAAGGATGGAGGGCCTTGACCTATAAGCGAGCGGCAGTGTCAGAAGCTAGTGTAAAAGACAAAATTGAAGAAACAAGCAAAGAAAGAGGGACGTGTGGTTAACACATACGAGGGGCTTCCACGTGGTCAAAGTTGAGGTTTTGGAAGTTCATGATGGAGGGGGAGGTGGGAGGAATAAGACGGTGGTGATGATGGAGGGTGGTAGTGGTGGTGGTGTAAGGCGAGCAGACACACTCTTCATGTGCGCCTTGTCCTTGTTTCTCAGCCTAGCTGCAGCGACAACACCCTCTCCACTTGGACACGAAGCCGGCGAGAGAGCAGTTGACCAATTGGTATCGAGAGATGGGTTGGAGCTGTAAAGTGCATGCTGCGCCGCTTGGAGAATCGGGTCATGGTTGGATAATGAAGCTCTCCGGGCGGGAGGTTGGGTTGTAAGCCAGAAGGTTGGGACGACTTCCCCAGCCACCGAGACAGCCCCACCATGATGTGGTGTAGCCTGTCGCGGGCGGCCCGTCCAGGCGGAGGGGCCCCAAAACAGGTACCCGCCCGCCAGAAGAGGGCCCCTAGGGCTGGGAGTGGAAGGGGTAGACCCCTGCAAATTATTGGGTGCTGGGAAGAGGCAGGGGAAAAAGAAAGGAAAGCCGACCTGTGCGCACTCACCAGTGTCTTGAGAATTGGAGCAATGTCGAGCAGAGAGAAGTGAAGGTGAAGAAGAGAGGAAGAAGATGAACTGGCGATTTTTGTTTCCCAACGCCCGTAAAGTGCCACTTAGCTGTCAACCGTACATCGATAGTGGATTGATGTGTTGTTCCAACGGCTCTCGTTGGACGTTTGATAGCTGGAAATGGTCATGACCATGCCTGATCGGGACTAGCGGGTACCGGCCCTTCGGGGGGACAGTGAGAAGGGCGCCAAAAAACTGGATTTTTTTTTTATCGCTCAATCGTCGGCGTCACAGAGAGACAGGCAGACAGACGATGGCTTCAGTCGCATGAACCATTCGACGGCCTCGGAGGTGGCTACATGTCGCATCCCGCCATGGAGACGCCGCACGATCGCCGCCACGCACCCGGAAACCATGACCTGGAAGCCTTCCAACTCCCTTTTTTTTTTCTTCCCCTTACCTTGCCAGGGGCATGAGACAGCGGACGGCCCGCTCCCAACCACCTCGCATCATACGCAATCGCGCGAACGCCCTCCATCACGACGATGACATGCGGTGCCAGGACCCAATTGATGGATCCTCACCCCGGGGTTGCAGACGCGTTCCTGACATGAACTAGCCCTACAATTTTAAAGAAGCTTTTTTTGGCCCCTTAAAGTCACAATGCCTAGGAGCGTTGTTGGTGAAACTGTAGTTCTAGCTGCGGCCCTTTTTTTTTTTTTAGAGCTCGGCCATCAAACGCCCAGCCACCTGTCAAAAGAACGACCGGCCTGACTGGAAATTTGGCTAGAAGCCATAATTACCTGCCACTTGCCATGTACACGGGGCTATTTATTTCTGAAACACCTTCGCGTCTATTTCCGCCTTTTGTTTCTTTCAGCCCGCCTCTTTCACAGCTAGTCGATATGCGTTTCATCGTCCGCGTGTTGCTCCTTAAGTGGACATGTCGCGCTGTTGCATGAACTGCCTTCCCTTTCCCATCGCGTTTGAGATGTGCTTGGCGTCTATTTTCACGTCTGTAGAACGGACGCCTTTGTTGCACACAAGTTCATCATGATCTGACCTGCATCTGCATCTGCATCTTCCCATCCTGCACCTCACGATGGTGTTGCAGTTGAACAAATCGTCGACACATGGGAGCCTGCCGCTTCTGGATCCATCTCTCCGAGAGTAGCACCGGTATTATGACATGTATGGCCCAGTACCAACAACGCGGTTCGGATCTCTGTGCGACTCATGTTCGCGTGAGTAGAGGTTGGTATTTTTTTTGTGGCGCCAGGGATATCTTCAAGTTTAGGTCCGGGGAAGAGGGCCATGTGACTGATTGGTAGGGGTTTAGAGAAACAAAAAATTTTTTTATTGAAATTAACCAAAGATTAGCGTTTGGTTTCCTTCCCAGCCTTGAGTTGCGCCGGGGAGGGAGCAAATGAACTCGGCAGCACAGGGGCTTAGATTCAACAGGAATGTAACTTGCTGCTGATCTTTGTGATGCCGTATATGCTGTACGTGTACTAGGTGCAATCGGCTGAGCGCAAAACAATTATTTCTGCTGCAGCATCTTTGTTTGATGCCAAGTTCTGTGTATCGTATGTATAGAACGGCGAGGTTCTAGTTTTTATTCTAGATGCATCTCGCAGATTTTATTCCCAAGCCTGCAGTACCACGACGCGTTCAATAGGAACCGAACATGGGCATTTTAGAGACTGAAGCAGATGAAGAACGGGCGTTTTATTTTTTGACGGCTAGTTTTGGTTGAACTTGGTTTTGCAACCACAGCTTCAATATACAAGATATTCCCACACTACGGCTGCCGCCACACTAAATGTGGCGAGATGACAAAACTATCCCATCTACGTTCAATTGTCACATGAATTGTGGTGGCGGTGTTGCTTACTCATCGCACGGAGACTCTCGGGAGGAGGGAGTAAAGTTGGAAGGGGCGTGCCCGCGTGCTTTGGTCTTGACCTTGAAAGAATTTCGCTTGATGACGGTCGGCCACGCCACTTGGGGCTGTTGCAATGAGCACCGCCTCACAATTATGCATAGTCACGGGAACTTGGGGAAGGATGGGACAGGGTGGGCACAACGTGGATCAGCGGCAGGGTCCGCTCCACGACTCTTAACTTCCCAAATGACGGACACTGAGTGTCCGAGCACGCGTCGCCAATCAGGTTGCAGCCAAATTCCCAATCTGTCGTCCATCTCGGCACGGATGGTTTTTCCGGCTTGGGAGTGGGTGTCGACCGCTCCAGCCGACGGGTTTTGGTCCAAAAGGATCTCGATGCGATGGGCCCCCCACACTTCACCCACACTCTGTAGCCGCCTCACTGACATCCCAGCAGTTGATTCGAGAGCGGATCGAGAGGGGAACATGGCCTGCAGGGAGACTCTGCACGTCTGATTCCTTGGGTCTCCTTGGGCTTCCAAGCAGGTGCCCGATCCACAGAGCACCAGGGACTGGGCATGCATCGCGGCATCGCTCTGTTGCCCAACCTTTCTTCCCCTCTTGGGCCGGCGTCTCCTCCACTGTGCACCTGGCATTACCGGCCGACCACCCCCGGCCGACCAGAAGCGGGAGCTAAGGTAGCTTCCTCTACCCTCCTGCCGCCAATCATGTCACCGATGGGCCATGCAGCCCATTACCAGAAACCCACATCCCTTCTCGGATCGGCCTCAACATCTGCACGCCTCATCACATGCCGCCCTCGCGAAGAGGCAAGTAGCCGGTGCTTTCTTTTGCCTGTTCCAGCCCAAACCGCAACCCGTCAGGAATGACACGCACAGTGGGAGCCGCCCTCGTATTCCACCGGCTAGACCATCTGTACTGGCAGCTGTGTCTGAGGCGTTCGACTTGGTGTGCAACCCATGGTCACCCGATGCAAGGGCCCATGCTTGTCATCGGCCGATAAAAATCATGAATGGCTTGCAACCTGACCACCACACATTTGTCCGAAAAGCAAAGGGCACGCATGCAGTGCTACAGCGATGAGGGCACACGCTCACCGGCCCTCTGCTCATTGGAGGAACTCGCCAAGTCCTTTTGTCAATGTGAGCCATCACCTTGCGGCCCTTCACCGCTTGGGCCCCGTACAACATATGCCGGCATAGTCCATAGTACTATTGCGACTGTACGGAAGTTTTGGATTCCTGGCAACCAAGGCAGCAGGCGCTTGGCGGCCCAGAGTCGAGGCAACCGGCCTATTGACGCATCAGATTTTCTTTTTTTTATGAAGCAACCTTTTTGAGCGGTAGCTCAGATTGCAGGGCAATGACGCGCAACAAGCGAGTCAACCTCTTACTCTACGTTGCATCGGTTATTTGCCCATCTCGTCTCGATTCCCGTAGCCAAGCCTAGCATGATATCAATCGCCCTCTAACCCGCGACCGCTCTCTTCGTCTGGGCTTTTGGAGCGTATTGAGATTTGACTCTTACTGGTAAAAGAGCCTGAAAAAAAAAGGGTTGCGGATAGTGCCACTGAGTCCTGCTGCCCCTCAATGGGGGGCCCAAGTTTGCGGGGTTATGGCGGTCGAGGGTTGCTTCAACTTGCAAAGTGCAACTTGAGAAGAGGGCGTAGCGACGTGGCCAATGTGGATTCTGTATGCCGACCGGATTGGCTAGGTTTCGCATACTTCTGCTGTGTTCCCCCAACTTGGTCATCTGTGTCGTCTCGCTTTCAGCTGCTGGTGGAGAAGTGATGTTGCTTGGCTACGGCCAACCAGTGTGACTCGTCGGCGCCGGCGCTTTCAAGGCTACCTTTCCTTGTTCTTATGCCGCCACTTCATTTATCCAAATCCAACACCTGCGCGTCTCCTTCTTTTTGCTGACTTGAATGTGGTGCGCCATGCAGCAGGTACTCGCGCTGTACATGGCGCCCGCCCGGTGATGCTCAACAGGTTGAGCGGGGGTGGAGTTGAACGGTGATCCCAGCGCCAGGCGCCCTGACGCCAAGATCAAGGGATGAAGCATTGTCGATATGGACCAAAAAGGCTTCTAATGCTTGTCCTACTTGCTGCTGTTGTTGATGTCGACACTGTCCGAGTCCGATTTGTGCCAAAATAGAGTTGACGTTTCGCGCCGGGCCTGCTACCGCGCTTAGATACGATAGTTCATCGGCAGCTATGGCACCTAGCAGTAGCGCTAGAAGGCCTGGGACACGATGCTGATGCTAGTACGAGCCGGGGCCAAGGTACTTGCCGGCCTAGGTACCATCTCATGTATCTGATAACCCGTTTGTCGAGCCGAGGGGCTACCCACTAGGCAGCTGAACCGCTCATGCATGTCACCCAACGGAGCCAGTAGCATCGCAGTCACGACATCCCCATGGTTTCTTGAGGACCAGGGATCCCAGCACGTTAGTAGATGAACATGATTGTGACAACTGACGAACCCGAGGCCCTGGTGCGCTTGAGCCTCATGAGAGTAGTAGGCGCTGGCTCACCTGGAAAGCCCTTCTGGAAAGCGCAACTTCCATGGAGTGAGAATTTCAACGGCTTGAGTTGCTCCTGAATTGAGTCTCCAAGAGATAGATTTTGCTGTGCGAGCGGTGCATCGTGGACTGTGTTGCGACCGGCCTTGAAAAGGTCGTGTTGCACAGCCAAACCCATACAAGGGGTGCATGAGAGAGGAGACATCCTTGTTGCAAGCATCAATGGTAAACTGTCAGAGGATGAATGTGACAGAGGAGAGCTTCCAGCATGGTTTTTTTCACGCTTCTTTTCATCTTTCCCTTGGGACAGATGGCACCATTTGCCAGCTTTCACGCTAATGGCAAGATTCTTGTCATCGCATCACTTACACAACCTCAACGACACCCAGCTCGGCACGTTCCAGAGGCTTGCCTCCAATTCACCAGACTCTGAGGCTAGGAAGCAAGTACACATAATGTATCTTTTGTGCTCACTCTTGCAGAAGCCCTTGACCTGGAAAGTCTGGGGCCAGACATCGTTTTCAGGCTGAGGTGGGCTGTACGTACTCGAGGCAGGCTCAGACCCCCGCCCGCCTGGTTTTCCGAGGCCAGACGGGTATAAGAGAGGCCGGCAGCACCCCAGTTTCCTGCATCTCTCACCCGTGCCTTCCTCCTCAGATGACACCATGTCTGAAAATCAAAACAACCCGCCCCGGCCTGGTGGCGCCTCCTCTGACAACACAGCTCCGTTTATTGAAGATGCCTTCTACCAAATGTACAACAAGTAAGAACATGCCCCCAATCTGAAAGCATTCGTCCACTAACAAACACCTCTTGCAACACTAGTCAATCCATTGGTGCTCCTGCCCAGGACCAAAGCCCCACCCACGCTGATATGCCTTCACCTCTGTCTGAGAATGGGCAGCAGGGTGCTGCTTCAGCCACTGCTTCTCATGTTGGCAGCTACGCCTACGTTCCAATGGCGTACTCCATGATTGGTCCTGCTAGCATCCATCATTTGCCTCGGAATCCGTTTGGGAGTTCCTCAGTTAATACCTCTCGCAATGGAAACCAGTCTCGGGTGCCGTTTGCAAACCACGGGAGTCCTGGCTCTAGCAGTCGTGACATTCCTCAAAGTCCATTGGGGAATAGTGCTGTGACTAGTTTCTCCTACCAAGGTGGTCGTGCTGCGGTTCAGGGTACAACTTATGCAAATCCTTCCCCATTCATCTTTAACCCACACCCGCATGGATCAAACAGTGGTGCCTCGGCTGGCCCCTCTCCCTATGGCAGCTATGCTGGGGTTCCGATGGAAAGGGATGCGGGTGCTCGCCCCGTCACACGTAACCCGCATCAATATGGATGGGGAACTGGTGCTCTAGCCAGTGCCTCACGCGCTGGCAGCCGTGCTGGGCTCCAGGGCGAAACCCATATGAGCTCCCGCCCCATCACCCACCCCATCACCCGCCCCATCACCCGCAATCCACACCAGCAAGGACAGGGGAGTGGTACGTTCGCCAGTACCTCCCGTCATGGCGGCTATGCTGGGTTCCAGTTTCAAAGTCATGACATGTTCACCAACAATCCTCATGGAAATATAGGGGATAGGGGTGCTTCCATGAGTACCAACTCGGAACATCAACCTTACGACCCTTATCGGTTTCTCCTCAGAAATGACCATGTGATCCAGCATCAGCAGGAGAGTCACACACCCCCTGGGGACCCCTCTGACCATGACCATGACAGGTCTGGGGCTACCCCTCGGCCAACACATGCCGAAGGCCTTCGTCAGGCCATTCAACAAGCAGAGGATACTGGCCGTCCAGTAGATAGTGCTGTCGCCATCAGTGACTGGCACAATCGATTTGGTTCTGGTGGTGCTGCTCCAACCCATAGCTCCTTCAACAGAGACCATGCCCTTCCCTCCGTTGCCCAGAGCGCCAGCCCCTTTGCCGAACCCACGGGCACTGATCACACTCCTGCGGGAGACGGCCCGGGCAACCCATCTTCGGAAAGGGATGACAGCGTTTATTCAAACGCAAGAACCCATGTTACACCTCAACTCGCCAGTGCGGACGGTAATTTCACGCCTGAGTATTGGTGCGGCAACCAACACTCTGCTGGTTCCCCTCCACAAGAAGAGGAAGACCTGTACAGCAGCATCGATGATGAGCCTGCCCCTTCGACCCATGCGACTGGGGCAACCCACGCAGCCCTGACCAACAATGACCCTGCTATTCAGCCTCAGAGTCATCCTGAGGGAGCTCATTATGCGAACCCTGCCCCGCCTCCCAACCCGACTGGGGATCCAAGTCTCATCGAAAGCTCACCACCAGAGCCGCCACCTCGGGTAAACATCCCGAACGCTAGGATTTCCGTGCATACATCCCGTGACATGGAAATTCACAGACAGCAGAATGTAAACCTGCATCTGTTAGATCGTGGTGCTTTTGCTATTTTGCAGACACTCTTGACGTCCAACTACCTAGTAGATGTGGGCGCCTACGGGTTCGAGCTCTTCCCTAGGGCCGGCACTGACGAGGTGGTGATGTCGAACACAGACCCGTCTCCAATCCACGTTGGCAAGATTTTGAAAGACGGGAAGACCGGACGACGAAAGATGTTAGTGCATCAAGAAAAAGTTCATCTGGATGTTGGCTTGTGGGGAATTTGGCGTGATGCAGATGCCGACAAAGAGTCAGATTCCGGCTATCTCGCCATTGGTATTCTTGAGAGGGATTTTGAGGTGTCTCGCATGCCGAGTGGTATAGCAGGGTCAAAGCGACGGCACGATGGAGGCGGTAAATCGCCCCCAAAGCGCCATCGTGCTATCAACGCCGGTGAGGAGGGCTCTGCTGAAGACAAGCCGCCGGCTCGTACAGTTAACCCCAACTGGGCGCAAGGCGTGCCGGAGTCAAAAGTTGATGATGCCTTGGTAAAGGTCCAACCTGGAGAAACGCTCTACATCTCGTCGGCCCGAGGAGTTTCGGCAGAGGGACCGGAGAACTATACACTGTTCTGCACGCGGCGAATATGTTCGCGGGTCATCGAAGGCTGGCACTCTGGCTACAATGCTCTCGTTGCCGTGAAAATTGTCCGCGATCCCATCGAAGCTCGGGTTCGGACGCTGTCCCGGGAGTGGGAGGGTGAAACGACGGCTCTGAGCTGCCTTACTCATGTCAGTATTTAACCTGGATGGATTTCACTCACGAGAAGCTGTGTGCTAACTTTTTTTTTGGCAGCCGGCCATTGGGGAGATGTTGGGCGCGGATGCTCGTCTCATGACCATCTACCTCCGCCCCTACTCGTTCAGGAATCTGGCAGAGCTGAGAAACGAGGCCTGCATGTTCATCGGGACGCGGCTGGACGCAGAGCGTGTATTGGCGGACATGGGCTCAGCGTTGGCATACGTGCACGCAGAAGGCTTCATGCATTTTGACGTGAAGCCGGGGAATATCCTGTATGACCTGGTGAGCCGCAAAGCTATTCTCATTGACTTTGGGTTGGCGACGACGAAAATGCGGCCGGAGCTGCGTGGGGCGGGGTCCCCGTGGTATGCGGCTCCGGAGTACGTGGATGATGACCGCCGGGGGCCCGAGAGCGACATGTACGCGCTCGGGATTGTCATGCTGTACGCTTTGGGAAAGATGGCGCTCCCTGACATCACTGTGGAGGGGTGGTCGCTCTCTCGCGTCTATGATAGGACCAGCCGCGAGACGCAGCTGATGGAGGACTGGATCACCACGGTGCATGGCATCGCGGAGCCCGGGAGACATGGACCCCTGCTCGAAGTCCTCACTTTGGGGCTCCTGCATGAATACCCGGACGAGAGGGTTACGGGGAACAGGATCAATTTGGAGATGGGAAACGGGACCGATTCTAATTAAGGGTACATGATTGGATGATGGGATGATTGGATGTTGGTTACTACGTGGTGTTCTTTTTTTTTCTGGGCATTTCCTGTTGTTTATTTCTTTGTGTTCCTTTTCCTGTTGTTTCTCCACCTCCTTTTCCTTTTCCTTTTTTCCCGTTTTGTTTTTTAATTTTTAATATTTGGTGGGTTGGTCCTCGTTTGTCTGGCGTTTGTTTGGGAAGTGGGAATCGGAATTGGAAGCCTCAAGGCCCGAGTGTTAGCTCCTGGTAGCCAAAGGCGGGAGTGTTAGCTCCTGGTAATCATAGGCGGGAGTATTAGCTCCTAGTAGCCAAAAACCCGAGTGTTAGCTCCTGGTAGTCAATGACGCTATTGATGCAGCGTGTTCACCATCATGTCTCTTGTACGCAGGTGCGGCGAGGCCAGCGAGGACCGTGTTTTCCAAGGCCATCGCGGGGTAGGTGCAGCACAGGCATTACATAATGCATGGGAGCCCATCCCATTGGCTGGCGCAGACAAGCTGGTGGGGTAGCTCCTCTGTCAGCCTGAGTAATACAACTTCAACCTGGCCCACCATGGGCCATTCCCCAATCAGCGTCATGATTACCAAGGCTGAATAAGACCCTGGATCTGCCAAAATTGCTTTATACATGCCCCGTCAGCGTTTTTTAATCCGTGACTGATTCAATCCATTTCGACGTGCGCACATTCTCGTCACTTCGGCGATTTCGTCTATATATGTTGCGCTTCACTTCCCTTGCTGCAGTTTTCGTAGCTTCAATTTCCATCCTCATCATCTTCTACTCACCAGCACTTCAAACACTCAACACTATACTAAACACCAACATCAACACCAACACCACCAACAACTTGGATAGCAAGCAAATGCTCAACGCAGCCAAAAACATGTCCAAGACTCTCCGCAACGCAAAGATCACCCCCCACCTGTCTGGTAACCGTGGCCACTCCGACCATGGCTGGCTTAACACGTACCACTCGTTTTCCTTTGCAGACTGGTACGACCCTCGATTCACCCACTTTGGCTCCCTGCGGGTGCTCAACGAGGACCGGGTCAAGGCCAACTCGGGCTTCCCCACCCACCCCCACCGCGACTTTGAGATCTTCAGCTACATCCTGAGCGGAGAGCTCACGCACCGAGACTCAATGCTGTCCAAGGGCAACGAGGGCGGCCAGTCTGACAAGTTCTACCGCATGCACCGCGGCGACGTGCAGTTCACCACGGGCGGCACGGGCATTGCCCACTCCGAGATGAACGAGCACAAGACGGACACGGTCCACTTCCTCCAGATCTGGGCCATCCCCTGGAAGCGCGGCCTGATGCCCCGCTACCACACCCGCCACTTTGACGACGAGGCCAAGCGCCAGGACTTTGTCAAGATCCTCTCCCCCCTGGTCGGAGGCGAGGAGGCCACCTCGGAGCAGGAGAAGGCCGCCGAGGCCGTCATCCCCGGCACCATCCCCATCCACGCCGACCTGGTCATGGGCGCCGGCATCATCGCGCCCGAGAAGCGCTTCGAGTGGACCGTCGGGGCCGGCGCCGCTCAGGAGACCAAGCGCAAGGTCTACGTGCACGTTGCCATGTGCAAGGGCGGCAAGGCCAAGATCCGCCTCGACGGCCGCGAGGACGCCGAGATCTCGGAAGGCGACGGCGCCTTCATCGAGGGCGTCAACGCCGGCGACAAGCTGGGCTTCGAGAGCATTGGCGAGGCCGAGGCCGAGGTTGTCGTTTTGGATACCGCCTAAGAAGACCGGGCTGTGGTCTGATGAAATGAAAAGAAAATGGCATTTATAGAATTTCTTTTAGAAAATGTGTTTTAGCGTCAAGTCAATGAAATGTCAATGTAACAAAAACATCTGCTTTTCCCATTATGAACAATTAAAATAACGTGACCACTGTAGTTTGTAAGTGCACATCGTGTCATGTCGACATGGAATGAATACAATTAGCGCAGTTTCGTTGCAGATTAACGTCCATGCCGACAAACGTATTGCGGGTTGCCTTTCAATCCCGACCGGTATGAAAGGCAAAAGGAGCCGCCGTTTCAAAACACCAATGTAATCCCAGCTCATAGCCAGTAGCAGTCAATAGTAGGTTTCTATTACCTTTAGCCCAAGGCTGTTGCTGACTACCGGAGATGGCAGTGGATCATTGTGAGAGGCGGGAGGTTGCTAGTGGTGTTGTGGATAATGGGAAACCCAATAGCCTATGGCACTAAATCATCGAGACTATTTGCATCTTAGGGTAGCCATGGCCCCGAAAAGAACCCAAGTTCAGCTTTTGGACCGAGGACTCCCCGGCCTTTGTAATAGAGCTTCAATGGGTGGTTGGCGATGCATTAGTATAGGGTGGCATTGCACTGCGTGCGAGAGTAGAGCAATGATTGGGACAAGTGCGACTGTGAGCGCTGCGTCAAGGCAAGCGGAGGGTAACTGAGACGATTGATAATAGGAAGCCAAACGTACAAGTGAGAGGTGCTTGCCTTTAATGTCAAATTGAATCGATAGCTTCGTTTGTTGTGTTCGAGCAGTCCCACATCGCCCTGAACTTTGAGCAATCCCGTCTTTAGAGAGGAGCCTCACCTTATTTTGTATACTTGAACTTTGGCCTTCTTGATGAAGAGGGCAGCCCTCCTGATTGGCATAACCTGACCATTTCATCCAGATGGACAACATGCGGCGGCACCGAGGCCGGCTGGGGCTTTACCGCTTGGCATCGAACAGCCCGAAGCGTGACAGCGGCAATCAGCCAGCCACTGTGGACTGGCAAAGGTGGAGACAGATAACTCCCGAAACGCTAGAGCGAGACTCCATGTAAACTGACCGTTGACTCTGCTCAGAAGACGTGCGCTGGGGAAAGCTGACCTGACTTGACCATTGCCATGGATCCGTACCGGTGTTGATCCATGGTCCAATGTCTCACTGACGGTTGCGACTAAAAGATGCCCACTGCCTGCAGCAGTCAAGAGTCCCTGTCGCGCACACTAAAGACCACTGGAAGAAGCCCACTGAAATCTGCTGAAGCCCACTAATGCCTGTTGGGAGAAACCCACTAAAACACACTGAAGCCCGCTGAAAGGACCCCACCAAAGTCTCCTAAAGCCCACTGAAGCCCACTGCCCGCAGCCGTCAGGAGTCACTGTCATGCACACTAAAGCCCGCCGGAGGAAGCCCACTGAAGCTCACTGAAGTTCACTGCACGCAACCACCAAGAGTCCCTGTCGTAGACACCGAAGCCCGGTGGCCGTAGCCATCAAAAGTCACTGTCGCGCACACTGAAGCCCGCCGGAAGGGGCCTACCAGAGCCTATTATACCGCCATGGTTCAACTGAACAGGGGGGCAATGGTCAGTGCACCTAAAACCTCCGCTAGAGCAGATGGGCTAAAGACGTTCTAATGGCTCTCACGACACGGACGGTAGAGGCAGAGGCAAGGCCGAAGCAGAATTGAATGGGATTATCAGATTTGGGACCGGGACACCTTGGCAGAGCTCACGGCAGCGAAGCTTTGGGCAAGAGTCAGTTCCGCGCTAACTAGCATTCCAGACCTGGGACATGCCATTGGGCTGGTCGGCCTCAGCGCAGGTCTGGTGGCGTCTCGTAGCGTCTCGACCTCGATAGGCCTTGACTCTTCTAGCCCTACAACGTGTGAGTGGTCCGCGCTACGGCGACAGCTACGGGGTGCATGGGGCTATTGACCACAGCGCTGGATGCCGCTACGGCTAAGTGGGCTGGACGCCAGATGCACTAACAGGGCTCCGCGCCGGTTCTGGGGCTGCCACTACTGGGCGCCCACGTTGCCTTGCCTGCCCTCCGGCTCTGAGCATCCCTTGCCCTCTCGCTTGTTCGCTCCAACCAACGCATCTGAGACCCTGGGTGATTGCAGGCACGGGAATCTGGGACTTGGATTTTTTTGCCTTGTGCACGGAGCCAACTCTGGATTGCGTCTGGAAATGCGATACCGCCGCAACGCAGTCGGCCACTAATTTCCATGTGATTGGTTAATGAGGGTTAGGAAAAACTTCCACCAACACCAACACCAACACCAACGGCAACCACTCTAACCAAAGCCAGCATCGCTCACATTGCTCTTCGAACACGTCGGCTCCGAGCCCCCATTCCCCGTTTCCCTGGGCCTGGCCACTTCTTCGACTTCGGTACGCTAATCGCCTTTGCAGAGCTTAAAGCCATGAGTAATGCCAGAGGGAAGCGAGGCTGTGTTTCGTGCCAATGTTCTGGAACCGCTCAGGATGCAGCAAAGGACCTTTTCCCCATCCCAGGCCGTTCTGGGCGCCATTCACCTCGAAGCGAAGCTCGAGATAGGACGATACGCCAGTTCTCTCTTCGGTAACTACATGCCGGGCGCTGGGTGACAACTGCGCCAATCCTGAGGCTTCGGGTCCCCGGGCACCAGGCGCTCAACCACGCAGACCGTTAGTGTCTTGCGACCATTGCCAATATTCCATTGGCGCTAGACCTGTTCCTGGCTTCCCCCCGGTCCGCCCGTTTTCTCCCACTGGCCCCGAGTCGGTTCTCGAGTGAGAAACTGGTGTGGCTCTGGCAGCATGGCGTCCGGCTCACTGCTTCCCGGCGTCTCCCTAGGATGGGGCTAGTGTCTTGGAGAAGGGGTGGGATCGCCGCCCTTCACTCGAGGAAATGCGCCTGACTAGGCCCGAGGAGCAGACTTGTGTGAATCTGTTGGTCTCGCCGCTACTGCATATAGACTGCGGCTCGCTTCCTTCCATCTCGTCGTCTTTCATTCGCGCCGACCAAGTTTCTCGACCGTGTCAATCTAGCTGCAGACCTTCGGTTTGCGTCCCTTCCTTGGCCTTGGTATCGACATCGACACTCATTCACCGGCCTCGGCCAATTTACACTCTTTCTCTCTTCGATCCTCGCCATCTCTTCGCAATGCCTCCGGCAGCGTCGTTTGATCTTGCGGTCCGGGGCTCAGCAGCGACTTCTGCTAGCCCCATTGGTGGCCTGGCTGGTTACTGGGTAGGAAAAGGCCGAGAACACCGTCGCTTTTGGGCGTGTTGACTGACAACTTGCAGGGCCAATGGGGATCCGATTCCATGAAATCATACTGTGACAACAATCCTGAATACATAACCATTTCGTTCGTAAACAGCTCGCCCGAAAACGAACCATCTGGTTGGCCAGGCACCAATTTTGCTGGGCACTGCCCAGGAAACTATTTCTACTATGACACGCCAACCGGCCAGAAGCAGTCCAACCTCTGGAAGAACTGCTACCTGATGATGGAAGGAATCCCCTACTGCCAAGCGCGTGGCGTCAAGGTCCTGCTGAGCATTGGTGGCATGTATTCGTCGACTAGCAACTACGCCGTAACAAGCGAAGCAAATGGCCGGGCATTTGCAGAATTTCTGTACAATGCCTATGGTCCTCTGCAACCGAACTGGACCGGACCTCGTCCGTTTGATGGCCAGGGTTACATTAACAGGGTTGATGGTTTCGACTTTGACATCGAGGCCGCATTGGGTGAGTTGTATTCGCTCTGTTTTTGTAGCAATCGCTGACATGGATTATTTAGACAATGCGCCTTACACGGCCATGATCAACCGTTTCCGCCAGCTGGACTCAAGCATCGTTATTACTGGCGCTCCTCAGTGCCCATTGGCCGATAACTGGGCTTACATGAAGGGAATGATCCAGAACGCCAAGTTTGACGCTCTCTTTGTTCAGTTTTACAACAACCCCGACTGTGATCTGATTGGAGGCAGCAGCAATCCTTTGAGCAACATGAACTATGGCGCTTGGGAGTCTTTTCTTGCTGGCACGACCTACAATAAGGGAACCAAGCTTTACGTCGGCCTGCCTGCCGACTCGAGCGCAGCTGGCAGCGGCTATGTCGATATCAGCGTTGTCAAGCAGCTTGTTCTTGGTCTCAAGGGCCGGGCTTCCTTTGGTGGAATCGCACTTTGGGACTTCACTCGCGGTGCTAGCAACATGGATTCGAAGACGAACCTGAGCTACAACCAGATGGTCCAGAACTTGTTGAGCTACGGCGATACCGTGGCTCCGACTACCACCAGCACAACCGTTGCTTCCACGACCACGTCTTCTCGGTCCACCTCTACCACTTCCAGCAGTACCACTGCTACCTCGTCTAGCAGTGTTACTACCACCAGTGCTACCTCAAGTTCGACTTCAACCTCGTCTACTTCATCCAGCACGAGTACCTCGACCTCGACAAAGCCGACATCCTCCAGTACAACGTCCTCAAGTACCACTTCCTCAAGCACTACTTCGACCTCGACGAAGCCGACGTCCTCTAGTACCTCAACTAGCACGACTTCAACTTCGACAACGAAGACCACTAGCTCCAGCTCCAGTAGTTCGACCTCGACAAAGCCGACGTCCTCAAGTACCACTTCCTCAAGCAGTACCTCGACCTCGACGAAACCAACTTCAACTTCGACTTCGACAACGAAGACTACCAGCTCCAGCTCTAGCAGTTCGACCTCAACTAAGCCGACGTCGACGTCTTCGTCTTCGAGCACTAAATCGACCAGTTCAACTTCTTCGAAGCCCACCTCTACAAGCACCACGTCCAAGACTACAACCAGCACCTCCACAAAGCCTACGTCAACCAGCACCACATCCAAGACTACCACGACCAAGTCCACCTCAACTTCGACGACGAAGTCTACTAGCTCTACCTCGACAAAGAAGTCTACCAGCTCAACCTCGACGACTAAGCCTGCTGTGACTGTAGCTGGCTCTAGCTCAAAGTCTACTTCAACCTCCAAAAGCTCAACCTCGACCAAAACCACTGCCAAGACCACCTCGACAACAGCTAAAACCACTGCCAAGACTACATCCAAGACTACATCCAAGAGCACAAGTTCAACCAAGAGCACATCTACGACTAAGCGTACGTCAACCAGCACACGAAAAACTACTTCGACCAAGGCCAAGCGCTCGGTCGGCTCGGCCCGCTATTTGACGGCCGACAATACCTTGACTTTGACGTCATCTGGTGCCTCAAGCTCCTGCTCCGACTCAATCATAGGCTCTTCCAATGCTGTGGGGCAAGGTCCAAGTGCTTCTGCTACGGATTATTACGGCTCGCCGACCACCCCTGTTGCTTATCCTGGTGCCGCTTCTACGATTCTTGAAAGCGGAGGACCCGTGCCTGCTGTGTTCGGCGCATCTGTTGTATCCGAGAGTGCCAGCTCCCTTTCATGCACCGATGGTTCTCAGACTACTAGTTCTGCATCGAGCACAAGGACAATTGATTACAAGCCCGTTTCCAACTCTAGAATCAGTTCTGATCCCCCTTCTGTTGCCTACAAGATTGGAGGCAATACCATCAACACATCGTCAACTCGCCAAGGCACTAGCACGTCAAAGACTTCCTGCTCGGACTCAACAACTACGCCTTATGGAACTATTGGTGAAACATCTGCCACATTGTCAAGTGACCATGTGTTGGGCAGCACTAGTACCACGGAATTGACGAATACCGTCTACAAAACCAACACCGTCCACGCGACTCGTGTCCACGTTGTTACCAAATTCTCTGCCCCTGTGAAAAATTACCCTGCGGGTCCTCAAACTGTCACCGATGTCTTTGAAGCTTCTACCACTGTGTGTCCCGTCTCAGAGGCCACCAAGAATGCTGCCACCTTTGTGAAAGGCTATGGGACCAAGGTTGCCAGCTCTGCAATCTACAGCGCTCCTGCCGGCTATAGTTCTCCTGCTAGCCATAACTCGCCTGTCAGCAGCCTGGTAACAACAGTGTACTCTACCAGGGTTCACACTCTCACTTTGTGCCACGCTTCTGTGAGCGACTGTGGCATTCATTCCGTTACGACCGAGGTTTCGTCGTGGACCACGACCGTGGCTCCCGGTACCCAAACGGCTGCCATTCATGTCGAAGATGAGAGTTCCGACTCAACCAAGACGGTCAAGGCTACTACGGTGGTTTATGCGACGGTAAGGGTGCATGTAGCCACTGCGTACCCGCAAAGCACGCCAGATGACAGCTCGTACCAGACCAGTCTGGAATCAACCAATGTGATCCAGCCCTCAAGCGAGCCCTATGCGACTGTGGACCAAGTCAAGCCCGATTCCACCGCGGACAATGAGATTAGCTCCGAATCGACCAGCGTGTCTGATTCGGTAAGTAATCCTGATGCCGACATGAGCCAAGAAAACGCCGACCTGAATGGATACCAGGTCAGCTCCGGGCCGACAAGAACACTAGTGTCATTGAGCAGACCGTATGCAACTGGGCTTCAGGCCAGTCCGATAGCAACCAACGCCCTGCCCCAGGGTGTTGCGGCACCCACGGGCGGATGTGCCGGCGAGGGCTGCTCCGCCACCCCGTACACGTATACACCTCCCGCTGCTACCGCTACCAGCCAGCCCGTGACAGCCGGAGGCTCGAACAACCATGTTGGCCTAGCGGTGGTGGTGGCCATGGGTGTGCTTCAGATATTTGTTTGATCAAGCGGGAAAACCATTTGGGAGGCATCTTTCTTTTTTTTCTTTCACTCATTTCTTCCTTTTTCTTTTCTTGTCCATGACTATACACATTCTTTATAGATATTCTCTAGAGCAATTACAATGAACCCCAAGGCGTCTATGCCCGTTATGTCCTTTCCATTTTCGAGTACATAGACTTAAGAAAGCCATTACCTGTACAAGCCTTGTGGATCAGAAAGAATGTGACTTGTAACTACACGAGGAAATGATGACAGCGCCAGCGGTGAGGTGACAGAAATGGAGGGTTGATCGGCGCCCCACACGCATGGGGATAGGATAGCTTCCTGTTTGAGGCTATCGTACCTGAGTTAATGTATGCAGGGACGCCGTATCTTGGGCCGATGGTTTCGTGTTTTTGCGGGGAATAAGTGAGTTTATTTGTGCGAATTCCGTGGTTGTGTTAGTTTTTAACCCGATTTATAGTTTCATCCGCGGAGCCCTGCTCGGCACACTCGGGGAATCGGGTTTATATGTATTTCCGCCATAATCTTCCGCTTTGCGCGCGGATAAGTGTCCCTATGGAAGCATGGGGAGGGAAAAGTGGCGTCAAAGATGAGAGGCACAGAAAAAGAAGGAGGCCGTGGATTTCCGTGTGACGATACATGCCTTCACCGCCTGAACTGGGGTTTATGGCGCTGCTGTGTAACTCAAGGTTGGCTGACACTTTGGGGACTCGAGGACATACATATTGGAGCGCACCTCGCGTAGGGATCTGATGCCACTTGATATGATGGTGACGGGATCGGCTTCGCATTCGTGTGAGGTGAGAGCGGCGTGTGGGTGGATGTGCCGATTAGGATCTGCGCGGGTTATGCTTGGGAGAGCAAAGATCTTCCTGGGGCCTCCGCGATGTCAAAATCCAAGTCTCTTTGGCTTAATTGCTCCAATACGCGATCCCGTGTGAAACTCGAGTGCAAATTGTGGCCCAAACCCGAAACGGGGTTTCAGAGCGAAGGTTTGGTGAGGCCTGACAGGCTCTCCCGGCATTCATCCAAAGCTGGCCCAAACGCTGGCCGCGACGAACCACCATTTGTAATCTCGATGCAATGTCATGCCGACCCGGGGTCCGCGGAACGGGTTAATGGGCTCTTTTCCTGCCTGCCGACTTCTCGTTCGGTGCCGCGTTCGCTCTCGGACATGCAGCTGCAACACCAACTCGGCGTCCATTGGCCGGTGTCATTGCTATGCCAAATAAAGCCAGTTTCGCGTTTGAGAATCCCAAAAAGATGCATTATTTAGTTGCAACGCAGCCGCCCCGTGCTGTACCTGCCTTGTTCCGTCGAGCTGGAGATGGTCCTGCCAAGAACAGGGACGAACATCAATCTTATTTTTGCCTGGGCATCCTTGTTGAGTGCTCCCCCCGTGGATCGAATCCGAGTATACATTCGAAAACATTCGTCCTTTTGGAGCCATCCGGATACATTGTCAAGACGCGGTTGGCTGGTGGCTGCCTCAATACCGAACCCACTGAGGGCGGGGTCCTACTATAGTCCGACGGGCCACGTGGGCCGGGCCATGCATTTCGCAACCCCGTCCTATTTCAAGATGATGGAAAGCTTAAGGCCATCAAAGCACATGGAAAGGGACAAGTTTGAGCTTGGCAAGGCACATGGAGATGATTCAGCCCCAGGTGGTCCTTGAATAGATTAGATGAAATTTGCATCAAAATCAGCCAAGGTAATTTTACTCTTTTTTGTCTTTTCCCTCGAGTCTCCGTCGATGATTGTCGAATGGATTGCTAATAACGGACGCAGTGCTACCTTGGGTTCCTTGCTATCAGGAGCTATCGATTAGCGACAAACCCGTTCACGCGTGTAACTTGATCCAGGGAATCCAACGCATTGTTCGTTGCCGGAAATAGCAATGCTCAACAGGTTTTCCGTCCCGTCGGCTGTTAGTCGCGATGATCCAATGGCACGGCCCCCCTGCAACAACGTCAGTGGCACTGACCAAGGCGGGTGCTCGTTAGCGAGGGGATCTCCCGTGGTAACTTTGTATTCGGAAGCCGTGGCAAGCATCAGCAGATGAACCAAAAAAACAACTGATGCCCGTCGATCACTCTGTGTTTTACTAAGCGCCTCAATTGGCCAGAGGGCCAGGCCATGCCATGGACCCTGCCAGGCCGCGGACTTTTTGACGCGAGCCAAGGTTCGCTCAGCCTCAATGGACATTTGTCGGGCGCCGGCCTCTGAGTGGCCGGTGGTGGTGGTGCCAGAGGACCAAAACGGGGGGCGGCTTCCAGTGGAGCCTCTCACCCTCTCACCCTCGTCCACCCCCCAAAGACGCCGGTCTTGATCACTGTGACAGTGATTGTCCCCCCTCTCCCCGCCACTTTTTAGTGGGAGCCAGGCCCCCCAGGACCGTGTGCCAAGGTCGGGGTTACGGTTCAGCCACCTACCATCAACACACCATCTTTTTTTTTTCCTCTTCCCACTCCCCCTGCCCCTTTGGTCTTGACGCCTTTGCCAGCGAGTGAAAAGGAAGGAAAATTTTTAATCAAGAGTGATAGGCCGGCGCGGCGAGGTGGAAACGTCATTTTTGCCCTTTCTCTTTTTTGTTGTTGTTCTGGCTTCTTTTCGTGCATCTGTCTGGTCCCCGTTTCAGAGGCTTATTTGTTTCGCCCTGGCCCCTAACAAAAAAGTGGCTGCTGGGCTGGGCGGTGTTGTTGCTTGTTCAAAAAGGTGGCTTTTCTCCCTCTTCTCTCTGATCCTTGGTCGCTTCTCCATCTGCCCAGATAAAGCTTCGGATCAAAGACATCAGGATATCCCGCTTTTTCGCCCACCCCACCAAGGGGGGCCCTCTGTCTGTCCCGCCCCAAGCTCAAAGTGTCCAAGCTTTTTAACTTGACCCCAAAACCCAATGCGAGCTTGCATCACAGATAAACACCCCAACAACACCTTTACATTAAAAAAAAAAAAAAGTCCTTGTCAGCAGCATCTAGCAACTTTCTTTGACGGCCGGCTAGTCCATCTCGCGCTAGGCACATAGGCGTCCTGCTATGCACTAGCTCGGTTGGCGAATCGTCCAGGTTCCCATCTCCAAAATCGTCATAGACAGAGACCAACAACAACAAAGACGACTACACCCCTGGCCATCTGGGCTCGCATCGCACCCATACGATCCAGCAGGGAATAAACCCCCCCTATTCCCCATTCTCCAACTCGCTCGCTTGCTGCGATACCACCATTTATCTTCCCTTTCGGCGCTGGGTGGCTGGTTAAGCACTAGTTATCGCCATCATGACGGACGCTGGTGACAGGTAGGTTGACGATCAGCCCCCCCTCTTGTCCCATCTCGCTCGCACTCTGCCCGCCACCATCCACGTCTCTTTTTTGCAGGCCCCCCCGCCTCCAATACTCCAAGTCCGGATGCCACACCACACACACATGCACAATTACACATTCGCACGGCATCGCACTGGGTGAATAGGCCACTACACCACATTCTTGCATTTCCATTGACCTTTCCATTGCATTACGCTGCACCGCATCATTCTGCTTCTGGCTCTGCACCCGCGGCGCCAGCTCAATTCTTTGCATCGTATCCCTGGCGGCGGCGGGCTGCTTGCATGTGCATCCTCGTCCGTATCCACCACAGCTTACTCTGTATGGATTGATTCTGGTGCTCCTGCTCCTGTCTCTCCCCCGCCTCCCCTCGCTCGTCTAAAAAGTCAGTCCACACCCACTGACCGCCGTTTATCTCAGCACCCGCAAGCGGTCTAAATCCGTCGTCGCTCTCTCCCTCCTGCGGCGCAAAGAGACTCGCGAGACAGAATCCGGCTCCGACGACGGTCGGCTCCCGACTTCCTCCTCCTCCTCCCACCCCGTCCCTCCCATGTCGCAACACTCGAGCGTCCGCGGCCACGGGGCCAAGCCGTCGCTGTCGTCGTCGCAGCTGTCTCCTCCCAAGACGTCCGCCGGCCCCCCCGCCACCGCCGCTTCCTCCTCCTCCGCCGGCGGCGGCGACAAGACGGCCAGCCTCGAGCAGTCAGTCCGCAAGTTTCGCGTCGTCGAGGCCCTCCGGAGCGGCGACACCGCTTCCATCTCCCGGGCCATTCGAGAAACCGCCGAAAATGGCCCCCGAACGAGCATGTCCTCCATGAACGCCTCGACAAACTCCCTCGATGACACCACAATCCTGCACCTGGCCATCCAGTGCGCCGAGTACCCCGTCATCGAATACGTCCTGTCCGACGGGTTGGGCACCATTGATGTAAACGCCCGGGACCGAGACGGCAACACCCCGCTGCACCTGGCCGCCATCCAGGGCCGCACGTCCGTCGTAAAGCTCCTGCTCGAGCAGAAGGAAATCAACGATGCCATTGCCAACACCCAGGGCAAGCTGGCCATTGATGTCGCCAGAAACGCCGAGATCTTCCAGCTCCTCCAGCTCTCGCGCTCGCTTTTTGCCGAGGCAAAGGTCAAGCAGATCCAAGAGCTTATTGCGAGGGGCAACTACGGCGCCCTCGCCGGCGTCCTCGAGGAGCACCGCGTCAAGACCGTCCTCGACATCAACAGCCCCGAATTTGCATCCGAGCCCTTCACCGTCCAGACCGGCGGAACCCTGCTCCACGAGGCCGCCAGGAACCGAAACACCAACCTGATCCAGGTCTTGCTCCTGCACGGCGCCGACCCCTTCCGCCGCGATCGAAAGGGAAAGCTCCCCCAATCCGTTACCCACGACGATGCTACAAAGGCCATTCTCAAAAAGTCACCAGCCGCAGTGGCTGCCCAGCGAGGAATCCAGGAGAAGGCCGTCCTGGGCCATGCAGCATCCCAAGGTGCATCCGCCGCAAGCCCCAGCGATCCCCTCGCCGGCCGAGAAGCCCGCGAGATGAAGGGCTACCTAAAGAAATGGACCAACTACCGAAAGGGTTACCAGCTGCGGTGGTTTGTGCTGGAGGACGGCATCTTAAGCTACTACAAGCACCAGGACGATGCCGGATTTGCTTGCCGCGGCGTCATCAACATGCGCATTGCTAAGCTTCACATGAGCCCGGATGAGAAGACGAAATTCGAGATTATAGGAAAATCCTCGGTCAAGTACACCCTAAAGGCCAACCACGAGGTCGAGGCAAAGCGATGGTTCTGGGCCCTCAACAACTCAATCCAGTGGAGCAAGGACCAAGCCAAGGAGGAAGAGAAGCAGGCTGCTCGCAGCGCTGATCTTCTCAGGCAGGCCAAGGACCACAGCTCCCTCTCCGTCCAGGAGACCCACAGCGAAAACACCAGCATGACGGACCTCCGCAGGAACAGCTCCCAGATGACGAGCAGGTCGTTTTCGAAGCTCCCCGAGCAGGGAAGACCAGGCTTCCCCGGTCCCAGCACAATTGGCAGCGTGGAAGAGGACGAGTTTATCGAAGTTGGAACCGACGCCGAAGCATCAAAGTCGCATCACAACGGTGGGGCTTATACACACAACGAGGACGACGAAGACGAGTACGGCGACGACGGAAGCCTCCACGAGCAGCCCACGGCCACTAAGGATGCGCTCAACATTACTGCTCAATCTGCAAAGCTCCAGCTGGAGACAATGGCTCACGTCCACGCCGCCCTGCTGCACGAATTCACCAACAACCCTGCCACCACCGTCTCCGACCCTGCTATATCTCAAGCCCTCACTACCTACGACGCCGCCATCCGAAGTTTGACAACACTCGTCGGTGACCTGCTGCGGATATCAAAGGACCGAGACGCCTTCTGGCAGTACCGCCTGGATCGTGAATCCAACATGCGTCGCATGTGGGAGGAGAGCATGGCCAAGGTGGCTCGTGAGCAAGAGGTTCTTGAGGCCCGCGTTGGCGAAGCCGAGCTGAAGCGCAAGATGACCAAGCGGGCCTTGAGGGAGGTTATGGAGAACGGTATCCCTGTGACCGAGCCGGAGATTACTGTCACAAAGGTAGCCAGGGAGAACGAAGTTGCTGAGATGAAGGGAGGCGTAGACGACGATGCAGATGCCGAGGACGAGTTCAAGGACGCCGAGGCCGAGCCGGAACCTGCTGTGCATATTCGCCCCAAGTCGCCTTCAAAGAGTGTCCGGAAGAAGCCTGCCATCAACATCGAATTGTCGGATAGCGAATCCGAGGCCGAGGAAGAGTTTTACGATGCCGTGGATGCTGGCGAGGTTGAAGTTGCCGAGCTACCTCAAGATGAGATCGTGAAGACGGAGCAGGACATTGTCGTCTCCGGCGGCCTCGACATCAGTTCTTCATTCAAGGGTTACGAGAATGGTGTCAGAACACGGCTCAAGATGGACGCCGATGACCGGCCCAAGATTTCTCTCTGGGTGAGTAATGCTGCCGTCTTTCTCGAGTACGGCGTGCTAACATGTAACAGGGTATTCTGAAATCCATGATTGGCAAGGACATGACCAAGATGACGCTTCCCGTATCATTCAACGAGCCCACATCACTGCTGTATCGTTGTGGTGAGGACATGGAGTATGCGGACCTTCTTGACTTGGCAGCAGACCGAAACGACTCGATTGAGCGACTCATCTACGTTGCTGCTTTTGCGGCAAGCGAGTACGCATCCACCATCGGCCGTGTTGCCAAGCCCTTCAACCCCCTTCTTGGAGAGACATTCGAGTACGTGAGACCGGACAAGAACTATCGCTTCTTCATCGAGCAAGTCAGCCACCACCCTCCCATTGGTGCTTGCTGGGCTGAAGCCCCCAAGTGGACATACTGGGGAGAGTCGGCTGTCAAGTCCAACTTCTACGGCAAGTCGTTTGACATTGCTCATCTGGGAACCTGGTTCCTCAAACTGCGACCAACGGCCGGCGGCAAGGAAGAACTCTACACCTGGAGAAAGGTCACTTCGTCCGTCATTGGCATCATCACCGGAAACCCGACCGTCGACCACTACGGACCCATGGAGATCAAGAACTGGAACACCGGCGAGACCGCTATCCTCAACTTCAAGCCCCGTGGATGGAAGGCATCGAGCGCATACCTGGTTTCTGGAAAGGTTTGCGACTCGGCGGGCAAGGTGCGATTCAGCATGGGCGGTAAATGGAACTCGAAGCTGTACGTCCGCTTGACTCCTGGTTACGAAGCCTCAGTCGACGAGCCCAAGAACGACGGTCCTGTGCACCAAGGCGGCAACCTTGTCGACCCCAGCCGCGCCTATCTCGTCTGGAAGGCTCACGACAGACCGGCCGGCATCCCCTTCAACCTGACACCGTTCGTCTTGACGTTTAACCACATTGACGACAACCTTCGAGCTTGGATCGCGCCAACCGACTCCCGACTGCGACCTGACCAGCGCGCCATGGAGGACGGCGAGTACGACTTCGCGGCCGAGGAGAAGAACCGCCTGGAACAAGCTCAGCGAGCTCGACGACGGGCTCGCGAAGAGCAGGGCGAGGACTTCGTTCCTGCATGGTTCCACAAGGCGAGATGCGAGGTGACGGGTGAGGAATACTGGCAGTTTAATGGGAAGTACTGGGAGCAGCGAGACAAGGCCGGTCCCAACGGCGATCCAAACGCATGGGCGGGCCTGGAGCCCGTCTTCGAGGATGCGTAGGCGGGGGTGGGGGGTGCGGTAGCGAGGTTGGTTATCGTGTGTTGAGGCGTGTTGGATATGTGTTTTAACAAGACGTGTTTGAATAGTTAGAGATTGTGGTGGACTTCGCTCGCTTGGATGGTCACGATGCTATGGTTGTCTTTGCTGTTTCTGCTTGAAGGCCCTCAGTTAAGCTTGACCACGTGGCTGCTTGCGGATAATGTTGAATAAAAAAAAGAATACCATTATGAATACCGGAATCAAGTTTGCCCGTGAATCCCTAGGGGGCTGAACAGCCTCCGTCCTGTTCCCTGACTGCCTTGGCATTTTGTCCCACATTGCACCCCTATTTCCATTTCTGTGATCTGGGCAAGTTTAATCAGATCGATCCCGAGGATCCCTGCGACTGATCCTTGTTCGAAATCCTCCAATTCTGTCCTTTCGCAGCCCTATACACTCGCTCGCTGAGTGGGAGATGTTTCACGGATCAACTTGCAATTGCGGAAGCCTACTCGTCATCCGTGTATTGCTATTCTTGGCTCGTTGCATAACACATTCTATATCGGAATCGAATCAAGGTATGTCTTGAAGAGGACTGGGTCGAGCTATTTGAAACGGAACACGGTCTTGAGGGACTCTATGGATTCTTGCAACTGATTCCACGCACACCAAGTAACCTTTCTTTGTGTTGCCATAGCAGAACACACTACTTTACAAGTATAAAGGACACCCTCTGCCTATTTGCAACAGATCCCAAGCCCAATCCATATTCGTCAAGCCATTCTTCCGACCAATCCGCTGCCTTGATCGACTACCTCATGAATATGTTGAAGACCCATTCATGCTGTGTGCGAAGCTCTTTGATTCGGCCATTGCCATCAAACGCTGAGAGGTGCGGGCGTGTGTGGCGCGGGAGTTGCGAGTTAGACAGTCGACAAACTAATCAGATTAGCCAGTTCCCTCCCTAATTACGCCTTCTCAATCGCAGCAGCAGGCGTGTGTTGACAGCCAACCCAGGCACCGGATTTGCGTCTCTCTAGAACCAATACCTCGCGCGAGAGGGGATCGAGGACATGTCGGGTATCTTGCGGGATTGCAGAACAAGTTGTTAGAGACTCGTATCGTTCGGGCTTGTCTTGAGTTACTTGTCAGGATACAACTCAGGAGTCGGATTGTTGTCGTTCGTGGTCTTTGAGGGTTTGGTAGCTGCAATAAACCATCGTCAGCAATCAACAATCAAGGACAGGGCAAAGCAGGTGCATCGTGTACGGATTCTCGTGTTCTAATCTGGGGGTGATTCGAGAACATTCAGTCTTGAATAGGCATTGGCCTGGGTTGTTGTAGTGTATCACAGAACACACCAGCACGGCATCAGTACTCAACAATCGAAGATAGGGCAAAGCGAGTGCATCGTGTGAGGGTTCTCGTGTTCTAGTCTAAGGGTGATTCAGGAACATTCAGTCTTGAATAGACATTGACTGCCGTCCCTCCAAAGCATTAGGGAAGAAATTACATACCTTACCCCAACTCCAAGAGTTTAGAAACTGTGGCAGGTATGGAAGATCGACGATGGAAGCCGCTCAATAATCGTCACACTGGAAGCGTTGCATACGATACTTGCTTGGCCTTGTGGAACTTGGTTCTCTATGATTCTACGAGACTTTTGGGGTGGGAACCAAAAGAATGATATGGAAGGAGCCCAACTAGGAACTACCTTCCCTGGCAACTGGGCGTGTCTGGTTTCGTCAGGCGCCGACTGAAAAAGTCAGATGCCACGGAAGTCGCGTGCCCTGACCCAGCTTTGATAGGCAGGCACTGGCTTGACAGCTTGATTGTCACTTATCACCTAAGGCACCGAGCCCCTAGCCCTATATCTTCTGTTTGTGGAAGGAAGTTGTGCGTTTTGCAACTTGCACCCACAAACTTCTTCATCCTCCCCTCCCACAAACAACAGCTTTCCTCACCCCATCAACAACTAGGCATCATGGCCCCTTTCTTCGAAGGCCTCGATGCGGACGCCTTCAATCTCCTGAAGGTGATGGTATGCATCTCACCAGCGCAGATTTCCAGCGGGCTCCTCGAAAACCTCAAGGGGAAGGAAATATCCGGCGATCACGATCTCGGATTTTGCACTGATGCTGCACGGTAACTCATCCTTTGCATTGTTCTGCTCCTTACAGACACATGCTAACAATACATGATAGTCTCCTTGGAGCCGTCGGGAAGCTCCGTGACAATGACATTGTCGATATCGGCGCCGACGGGATTTACTTCAGGGTTGGCACAGACGTACAGCAAGCTTTCAAAGCTTCTCTGTCCAGCGTTGACAAGCAAGATGCTTTCAACAAGGCAGTCGCACTTGTTTATCAGGCTTTTGCAAAGAAAGAAGGCGCCGGGGTCAAGGATTTTGACTCGTGGGAGGGATGTAAAGAACACGCTGAACATCTCCATCTCCTCAAGAAAACCTATCTCGATGAACGGGAAGTGTCTGAATCTTTCAAAGCCCCGTGGGAGTTTTGCGATATGATTGTCCGATTCCAGCAGTAAGTGTATATGGATTAGCTCAGGCCGCACTGCGTAACCAACTAACCACATTATTCAGATACAAGTTCGCATCCATGGAGTTGGATGATGTCGAGAGCTGGTGCAAATTCAACTTGATTGTTTTGCGCACCCTCGAGAACTGTGCTCGAAACGAACACCTCAAAGCCTTCATTCTCGCCGACATGGCCAGGCTGACTGAAATGCGCGGCTGCGTCAGTCAGGCACTCGAACTGAACAAGAGGGTCTACAACATGCGCCGCCTTGAGGATCCAAAAAGGAACGACTTGCTTTGCGAAGCGAGCAGCAATATAGGGTACTGTCACAACACGGCGAATGACCACAAGACAGCCCTGGAGGCGCTCTCGGAGGCGCGCGACTTTTGGACGCTCCACGCCGAAAGCCTTGAGATCACTGGCCACTGTCCCGTCCCCCTTCTACTCAACGCAGCACGATGCTTGATCTACCTTGATGAGCTTGAGGAAGCAGAGGATATACTGGGCACATGCATGAGATTGATGGCGGATGGGAAGCTGAAGGATTGGAACCTGATTGCAAAGTAAGATGGTCCCCTGGCTCGCCTGCTTGTGTTAAACCGCTCGTTCTCTCCCTAAACTGACTCGCCTTGCTGCAGCATCTACTTCGTCGTCGGGACGCTGAATATGCGACAGAACATGCATGAGGCGGCCATGGCCCAATTCACGCAAGCCCAGATAACCTGGAAGAGGGGTGAATCTAAGCGCCGCCTCGACCCTTTCCAAGCCGCGTGCCTCTACAAGATGGCCGCGTGCCGCGCTAACCTGGGACAGCTCAAGGAGGCCGTGTAAGTTAACCCCCCAACCAGGGCTGAGACGCTCAATAGTGACTATCTGTGTTTTGCTGACAACCGATGCAGCAAGCTTCTTTCCGAATCCAGCCAAATAACAGGCTATCATGCCAGAAGCATGCCCGTGGAGCACGCTCGGAACCTGTTCAGGCTGTCGCAGGTGATGAGGCAGGAGTATGGAAACATCCATGCGGAGGAATCGGATCGCCTTGAGGCGGAGGCCGCTCGCTACTTCAGCAAGAGGCGCCCAAGAAATGCGTTGGAGGACTGTGATAAGTTTGTCTCCATTATGTGGCGATGAAGTAGTAGGTAGTGGGAACGCAACACGATCCCGTAAGTAATGAGTAGCATGATTCAAATGAAAACGATATGTTTTGAGAATAGATGCGATCGTGTATTAACTAGCCCCCATCAACTAGCCCCCGAGTCGAATCAAGAGAATCCCACGTGTTAAGTGGATGAATAATTATTACTGGCTTGGCATTCGCATTCGGCAGTGCACCACCCCTTGAGGTACCCCCCCGCTACGACTCGACAAGTTAGACCAGTCAACATAGGTACTTTTTCCAGAGCGAAAAAAATAATCCTAAGAAAAAAACCTAAGAGGTTGTGTTTAGGAGAATTTATTTACTTAGGTATTTTTTTTTAATTTAGTTTAGCTATAAAAAAAATCTTTAGATTTATTATCTTTTGGCAAGGCTCCATGCAGCAAAGTATCAGACTGACAATCATACATTGTACTTGGACATCGTGCCTCGGGCGCATTGGAACTCGGCCGATGGTGCCCCACACTGGAATCCAGGTCCGTACCTCGGCAAATTCTGGAATTCTGACAGGGGCAATGCAACGCATCGTTGAAGGGCGTCCAAGCATCTCGCATTGCCCACGTCTAATTTCGTTTTTTAGTCAAATACACCCTGCTCCCTGCTTTGCGCTCTGCTTCACTCTGTTGTGCTCTGCTGTGCTCGCTCCTTTCTGCCGCTGTCCTACACTGACACAACCAATCCATCGCAAGCGGGCCGCCTTTGGGTTTACGCGGTTTATTGTTCCTCCGAACCAGCCCGCCTGCTGCCATCCCCATCTTATCTTGCAAGGATACATTGGCGCGCGCAGGTCTGGGTTGCATCCGACGTCAGTTGAAGTACAGGGGGACGGACAACATCAAAGGGAACAAAAAAATCTATCTGCAGAGAGCAGCACACACAATTGCAACAATGTCGCAGACGGAGAAGCGCGCGACTCTGCTGCGTCCGGCAGAGCCTGATCCGACACAGGCGCCCATCGAGGTGGCGCTCGAGGTGACGGAGCTACAGGTGCTGGGTCCGGTAAGTCGCCTGCATCTCGGATACTGACTCGGAGCGAGAGACTGGTGCTTGTAAGCCAGGCACTCAAGATACCTGGTCCCCCTCAATCCATCAGTCCTCGCGCTGCATTGCACATATCAATGCATGAACGAATAGTGCAAATTGCTAACAGTCATCCCCCCCCGTAGGACATCTTCACAAACACGCGCAAGCCGTGGCACCCTCCGGGAGCCCGTGGCATCTACGGCGGCAACGTCATCGCCCAGACGCTCGCGTCGGCGCAAAAGACGGTGCCCGAGGATTTCTTCCCGCACTCGTGCCACTGCTATTTCCTGCTTGCTGGATCCGACGAGATCCCCATCCTCTACCACGTCGAGCGCGTGCGTGACGGGAGGTCGTTTGCCACCCGCACCGTGCAGGCGCGCCAGAAGGGCCGGTGCATCTTCACCACCACCATCAGCTTCGTGCGCGAGGCCAACGGCAGCGAGAAGCAGGTGCACCACGCCGCTCCGCTGCCGGACGGCGCTGTTGCCCCGCCCGACAACTGGGACGGCGAGCCCGAGTGGGCGCGCAGCGGGCCGTTCCAGAGCCACCGCATCGAGGTGCTGCGCAGCCGTGACCCGACGGCCAAGCCCTACGACCGCAAGTGCCGCCAGTGGCTGCGCGCTCGGGGCGAGATCTCGGCCGAGGGCGGCCACGCAGCCCATCTCAACGCCCTGGCCTACATGTCGGACAGCTACTTCATCGGCACCGTGTCGCGCATCCACGGCCTGTGGCGCTTCTCGTTCGACCCGGAGGACGTGGCCTCCATGCCCAAGGCCACCCAGGAGCAGGTCGCCCAGCTGAGCGAGTTCGAGGGCATGGGCCCCTCGGTCGAGGACTGGAAAGGCCGGCCCAAGCTGGGCATGATGGTGAGCCTGGACCACAGCATCTACTTTCACAACGCAAAGGCTGTGCGAGCCGACGAGTGGATGTTTGCCGAGATGGAGAGCCCCTGGTCCGGCGAGGGACGCGGGGTCGTCACACAGCGCATCTTCACCAAGGACGGTGTTTTGCTGGCGACGTGCTATCAAGAGGTGAGTCTTTTCCCCCATGCTTCCCTTCCGAGGAGAGAGAGCCATACTAACTAACGTGACCAGGGTGTTGTTCGTCTGAAGCAGGACGGCGAGGAAAAGGGAGCGAAGCTGTAATGGGCAGGGCGGGCAATGTAGTGCCGTCGTCTCTTTTGTGTTTAAATATCTGTACAAGGAACCGGGAAACGGTATGGATTAGAGCGAGATCAGAACAATGTCAAGTTTTGGAGTATCGAGTAATAGATGGGAGAAGTGGCAAACAGTCTAGACTCTGGCGCAATGAGTCCCTGAGCGCATATGTTCAATTTGATGTCATCATATTCCTTGATATAAAAAAACGCTGTACCTGCTCCATCGTGTTGTAGTCTGTTATATGCCCAATAGTGCACATTTACGGCTTGATTGTTGACCACGAGCACCCTAGGCTTAATTTCTCTCCTTAAAAAAAAAAAAAAAACTGCGTGCCTGTCTACGAGCTTTCTTCATCACCCTAGCGGGTTTAATTTCTCATTTTTAAAAGACAGCTATACTCTCAGCTTTGTCTATCTCATCAATGGCATCATCATGCCAAGTGAACTGTTTGCGACGAGTTTGCTCTAGGGTATGCGCAGACACGAGAGATGAGGGGCATGTGGGTCTCGCGGGGTGGAGGTTGAGGCGATGGGTCACACACCAAGGTCGATGGCTCATGAGAGAAATTTTCCATCCCCTTCCCCAACAAATAAGATTGAGCCCGGTTAGCTCAATCGGTAGAGCGTGAGACTCTTACGAGTACGCGATCTCAAGGTTGCGGGTTCGACCCCCGCATCGGGCTATTCCTATAAAAAACTTCTTTTTTTGCAGCTGTCTGTAATTTTTTTTGGTTACCATGAGAGATGATTCAGCAACGGGGTTCAAGCCAAAATTGTCACAGTGAACCGTCCCAAACAGCATGATTTGACGTGGGTGGAAGATTGGCTCATCTTGCGTCACAACCTTTTGGCCCTTTGTCCCGCCCATGGCACCTGTCAACTCGGGCCTTCCTCGAGGCCTCGCCTTGCGCGTCCTCTATCAGACTATTGTTCCTCAGCACCCACTTGACAGTTCTTGATCACCACTATACTCTTGGCCCCTCATGTAAATCTCCTTGCGTTGGCATGTTGCTTTGTACTGTCGTGTCTCGCCGCGTCCTGTCATGAGTCGGGTCGGTTCTTTCTTTCTTTTGCCCCAAGGATCCAGGCTGAAGCTGAAAGAGAAAAGAAATCGAGACTGATATATGATGCTGCGGATATAATGGATAATCTGAACGTGAAATCGATGCAGTATTCGTAATGTTGCGAGAGGCGCGCATTGGGTGATACCTTTTTACAGGAGAAGCTGGCTGCCGGCAGTTTGTGGTGTGGCAGCTGCAAGCCAGTACCGGTAGGTGTACAGAAGCCTGCTCCATCACATCTTACTCCTGAAAAACAACACTCGGACATGATTATGCCCGCAACTACGAATGTGACTACGGCAACCCCCACAAGCAGTATGCAACCTTCGACGAACGATGGCAACTCTCATGAATATTTCTTTCTGGATATGCATTGCGGGCTTTGCCGAGTACAGCCTTGCTGGTGGGAGCCATTTGGGCGAGGAGGTGAGCTGAACCATGACTCCTATAGACAATACAGCATTGCAGACATTAATCGACAACGAAAATGACCTCTTACGAAGACTTATCGAGAGACGCGATGAATGGCTCCCGATGCCCCCACGGAATGAGAGTCACGAACCTGTGGACCGACGGCTGTGAAATGCCAAGAACACCCTCCCAAAGAAATTCGGGTTGCCACGGCCTGATCAAGGAGCATCAATAAGAGTGCAAATATTACCTTCCAGTATCCCCCGTGTCCCTCGAGGCAGATCATTTGGTAACCGTGAGGAGAGATAAACACCAGCAGCGAATCGACGAACCAACCCAAGAAGAACTAGGGAGGTATCCAAGAGGATTAGTTGGGATAAAATAGTTCCCTTTCAACGGAAACTGGTCCTGTGAACAAACGTATATCTACGTCGGCTACGGGCAAGACCACCGAAGGATGCGAACTTGTTGGCAGATGATCACATTTAATGATCACGTCATAGTTCTCTGAACTTCCCTGGAATGGTTGTGAACTTGTGATCTACTGCTGGTGGAGAGAGTGGGCGTCCATTTCGGCTTTCGACACAGGCCTTTTTACTTCTGCTGGTGCTCTTCATTATCAAATTCTTCCGTCAAGTCAATTCTAACGAGATTCCAGAGCAATAGTTTCGAACGAACCACCTAATCTATCGACGTATCTTCTTCCTCCCTTCCCTTTAACAAGAGTTTCCTTCTTTGAGTCATGTCTTGGGTCTGTTATCAACAGGTCAGACTTCCAGTGAAGCGCTTCTTCAAAAGTTTCCGCCAAAGGCCCATGCGTTACCCGCAGTGTTGGTGACCCAGAAGTCTCTTGATCGCTAGTATTGGTGTTCACGTCTTGACAATATTTGCGACTGCTCCAGATGACTTTGATGAATGAAGAACTCGCGTCCCTTGGTCTAGGGTGGGAAGATGCTCTCAATTCCGGGGTGACAACCTTTACTGAGCGTCCGAGAGTGTCCTTCTATTCTTCGGGAATGGTGAAGAGAAGTTGCGAGCAAGGAAGGCACAGAAGTTCGGAGGGCTTTGGTCGACTCGCGGCTCCCATCAAGATGAGCGAGAAAATGTCAGAAAATCTCCACGTGGAAGTGCGGCTTACCGATGTAAGCTGGGTGACGTCAAATGATGGTGGGCTGTTTGTAATATATAGCGGAGAAAGTCAGCGGACGTTTCGACATTCCATGAGATGAAAGGATCAAGCTTCCTGACCTTTATAGCTCCACTACAATGGTTCCCCAAGTGCCTGAATTGGATCATGAAGAGCCTAGGATGGCGATATGTGCGGCGCTGGAACAATTTACACACAAATCACACTAGTTGATTTGGTCATCTCTCCACACCAGGGCACGTATAGAAGTTGGGAAAGAAGGTACAAGTATTTGGTATGCTTGTTTGATTTTCGGTAGCCAACCAGTTTATGTGCGTGCCATTCACATACTCGCCTTCCTTTATCGTGTCGGCATCCGGCGCAGAGGATTGATGTTGCTAGAGGAGTACAGCCTGAAATGCCATTACAACTTGGAGACACGGCTGTGGCCCTTTTTCGAGGATGCAGACAAGAATTTTACGAGAGCTGCGGCAGAGAGCGCACGGCAGCCGGGAACTTTGGGCCATACGCAAAATTGCAGTGGCATTGGAGCGCGTCAGAAGGATTGAAAAAGCAATTCGTAGTCAATACCTGGCTGCATGCAGTGTAATGGCCACAGAGATTGCCCAGGACCTCGGACCCTCCATTTTTCCGGCGGCCAGTCAAAACGCCTGCATCGAGGCTCTGCAGCCTTTCCTTACCCCTCGTTTTACCCATTCCTGCCCGGAGGCCATTGTTGGGAAAATGGCATCAACAAGTCTTCTCATGTGTGCGCCAATCAGCTTGCAACCGCGCTGCGGTGCTTGCGGCGAAAGATTTCAAGACGGTGATCGCACCACTGCAGGCATGCCATCGGCTCACGAACCTACACGTGTCTGCATATCAGGCTAATCTTTATAGTCGTCGAGAATGGCCCAGGCTCTGTCAGGAAGATCGAAGGACGCTGTCCAATGAGGGACGCGTCCTTGAGTCGGCTCCATTCAAACGGCAGAGAGAGCACTGGCGCAACCTTTCATAATGATTGTCTTGATATATTTACGAAGACATACAACGGGAATCAAAACGCTGTTTTCTTCCTGTGGTTCCTTGCCAAGTCGATGAACCCTGTTGATCGCGATGGCACCCATCTTTTCCCCCCGACCTTCGAGGCCATCCACCCAGAAGCTCTTGCCTATGTCAGTGACAGGCTAAACCTTCCTCAAGGATTCAAAAGTCTACCGACTGAGATAGCCCGGATGATTTGGTCTCATAATCCGTCGGCACTGGTGTGGAGATATAGTCGTGTTCTTAGTCTTCTCGGCCTCCATATCGAACCTGAATGCACTCCCGCATCCACCAGTCCACTACTGGATATTGATTCATGGGTTCGTGGGCAGAAGCCTGTTAAGAGAGCTACCAGAAATAGCGACAGCGAATTAGTTAGGCTCACATTCGACTTCAACGGATTGTTGGGAGTTGAGCAACTAGAAGATGGTTCTGAGGAGGAGTCCCCCGAAAGCCCTCCCCAAGATCGTTCGAGATTATACATAGTAGAACGTTCGATCGAGCTTTGGCAAGTTGAAATACAGTTCAAGGTATGATGACCATGCGTATCCTGAGTCTTCTTTTCTCAAACATCTGACTCGAGCAGTTCAACATGGCATGCCTCTGGATACCTGCCGGGACAAAGGCCAAGATTTGGGATACACCAACTCCACCCGGCCTTGAGGACTGGACTCTGCAGCCGTTCATGGGCCGTGGGCTTCTGCGCATGAATGAGATTCAGACACGCAAGTGCACAGGGCTGACCTTCTTCATCTACCCTGGGGGAATGATAGAGGCGATTCATGCACATACCCAAGCGGAACCGTCGGCCCAGAAGACGTTCAAGCAACTTGCACCTTGCCCTCCTGTCCTGAGCGCCATTGGTTTGAGAATGTGGGTCTACGTCCCTTTCACCAACAACAACCCTATCGTGGGTTTTGGAGTCAGGGTCTCGAATGAGGACCTGGCTCGCCCTGTTCTCCCACAGCGGCCTTGTTTCTTGGTAAGTTTGGCTGGTTAGCACTCGATTGTGATGGTATCTGACCATGGTAGCTTCGTATGAAACTTTCGGGAGACATGGCTATTGGGTCCTCGTACGAGAAGAACACTCAAGATTTTGTGACAGGCACCGAGGAATGGCCCGTGATTGTCCACGATGACAAAGATTCCAAGGATATCATCTGGAACTTTGGCGCCTACCCCAAGGTTGATGGCCTAATGGCGATTTCACCCCCTTCCCCATCCGAGGTACCAAGCTTTGCGCCTTTCAGAAGCTGCGTCTCTTCGGCGTCACTGAAGAATGTTGTCGAAACTCGGGTCTACTATAGCACCACGACTGGGTGCTGTTGGGGCATCTTGTTTTATTACGAGGACGGAACGCAGGCGAGCGTTGGGCAATGCCGAATCTTGGTGGATCCTTTCGAAACATGTGTTGCGCCGTCAAACATGTGCTTTTCCACGGAGAGGGACTTTTACCGTTTATTCGACAAGCGAGTTGGCCAGCTTCGTGTGAAGTTCATCACCCGTGATGAGTTTGTAAAGAACGGGAAGGGTAATTGGGATTCCTGCTACTCTATGAGTGGCATGCTTCATTTTTTCTTCGAAAAAGAGCAAGCTAGCATCATTGTTGACTATTGATGGATTGATGAACTGATGAAATTGATCTGATTGACTGACGGATTGATGAATTATGGAGGGTTTAATTGGGATGGTAGCTGGCTGCAGGCATTCTTTTGTACGGACAACTCCGATTTGGTATTCGAATTAGAAAATTGAGTGGAACACAAATCTTCACCTAGTACCGCAGCTGCGCCTTGTGGATTCTGTGCTTGATTGCCTTTTACTTCTGTTATTGACAAGGGCGCATTTACTATTAATTCTTTACAGGCTGGGTTGATTTTGCAAAGTAGTTTTCTCTTGTTTAGGTGTTTATAATATTGCGAGAGATTTCAAGAAACCGAAAGGATTGAAAGCGGAAGAGAGGATGTCAACTGAATTGTATTCGCTCGAAACAAGAAGGAACGGATGAATAACCGCTGAAGGTTAAAATTAACGACACGCGTGTCTCGTGGTGAACCCCTGCTATTTACCCGCACTGAAACCTGAGAAGGATCCGTCACACCTACGCACGGAAGAATGACAACGGCTAAGTCGACCTGCACGAGAAAGGCCTGTTCATGGACCCCTGTTGGAATTTGTGAATCTGTGGTAGAGGTTAGTGTACCATCTATCAGCCATAATTGGAGAAACCTACAAGCTCGACGACGCTTGCGTACGTTCCGCATACCAGGATGGCTATGCCAACCAGAAACACGAACGCGTTGGACAGGGCAGTCTTGATGTTGTGTTTCTCATACCATTTCCCTTCCCTCAAGAGCAGATACCACATGACTGGTGGCCAGTAGAACGAAAAGCCAGATACGAACAGCGATGCGTTGATGGACAGCAGCTCGGAGAAGAAGGGAATAGCTTCTGCAACCAGCCAGGACGCGACGGTGATGGCGGTAACGAAAGTGAGCCAAGTTGTCCAGCCCTTTTTGGTATTGACAAACCGAACAACCGAGTCCTCATACAGCTTGCCGTGCAAGTAGCGGCAAACGACGGTCGTGTTGATGGAGCCTGATATGAAGATGACTGGGAGAGCGATGCCAAAAACAATGCGGGAGACGACAGGGCCGGCGGACAGCAAAGCTGGAGACTGAACTTCTTGGCCCACAAAGGCGTAGATGATGGCACCCGTCAGGGTGTAGACGACGATTTCGAAGAGGCCTAGAGCCCAAACGGCTTTGGTGTAGTCTCTTGGGGTGTGCATTTCGTCCATGAAGGACGGTTGGGCAGCGGCGAAGGCGTATGCAAATACGATGGTGTTGACCGAGATGAAGGCCTCGGAAAAAGTGAGGCCCTCCCTTGGCCAGGCGGACCAGTTCGAAGCCGCCAATCCACCAGGCTGGCCTGCACTTCGGATGCCAGTGGCGACCATGGTTACGCCGATGGCCAAGACGATGGATGCAAAGTCGACGTATCCAAGAATAGCGATTTCGGTAAAGGAAGGAGGAACAGCAAGCAAGCCCAGAATGAGCATGGATACGACTCCAAACACAATGGCGCAGACGTTGCTTTGTGACATGATTCTCAAGGCAATGGAGCCAGTCAAGCAATGGGAGCCGACGACCAGTATCAGCTGCGAGACAAAGATTCCGCCAAAGAATAAGTAGCCGAAGTTGCCCATCATCAGCCTGCCAATGTCGGCGTAGTGGGCCGTCTCCGGGTACTTGAGCTTGACCTGGCCCAGGACGTAGCTGGCGTAGAGGGCAACGAGGCCGATACTGACACAGACAATGACGCCGGCCACCATTCCCAGAGCAGCAAACGCGGCGGGCAGGCCGAGGCTCCCCAGGGCTACGGCCTCGACGATGAGGACGATGGTGAGGCGTTTCCAGCCGAGGCGGTGGAAGTGGGCCGCTCCTTGTAGTGTCTTTTGCCTCTCGATATCGGGGACGGCCTTTGCGCGGTCGACGTCGTCCATGACGCCGGTCGACGGGTCGAGGTACACGGCATCTTCGTGGTTGTTGCAATTGGGCTTCTCGGAATTCGTCCTGCTATACGATGCCCCGGCTTCTGAACTCATGGTCGAATGTGGTGCGCTCAAGGCCGAGCAGTGCTGCGTAGATCAGAGCTGCGGGATCTCCAACTGCCACTTCTTTATTATACCACGGGGAGAAGAGAGGCACGACAGCTGGCTTTACCCCAGACGCGGGGGAAAAGATGGGATTCAAGTCCATGGTTGCTGGGCGGGGGACGCCTCCGCAGAATCCGGGAGCTCGAGTACGCATCCGATATCTTGGTCCTCAAAGCATGAGCTTGAGTTGCAGAAGCTCGCGGGAGGCGGAAACTCAGAACGTATGTGGGACCGCGGTGACAAGGCTCGTTGGGCCGTGGCCTTCGGAAATGCTGCGTCGCGGGGAATGAAAGGGTATCGGCTCGTTCGTCAAATGGTGCGGGCGTAGATTGATCTGTTCTGTCAAGAAAGTGAGTCGATTTCTCAATTGTTTTAAAATGTCAGGGATTATTTGTTGTGATGGCTTTTGGGCCACCACTACCAAAAAAAACACTGTTGAGCTTCTGTCCGGATTGGAGACGACCCCGCCCATTGTCGTCCTGCATGCAAGCCCGCCAACCAAACCATCTCGAAACCCAATTCGAAGTGCGATGATTATTATTGCTCAAATGATTACGCTAGCCGTATTTAATTGACTCGTATATTCCCGTGGATGTCTAGGATATCATCTCTGGTTTTCCTTATTGAATGACCAAGAACACGCGCGCCGCAGTTTATCTGTGTCTCGGCGCACATGCCTGAGGTCCTGGGCTGGTGGGTGGCCGGAAGGAGCCTGGAACTGCATCAATCGCTTTTGCTTTTAGTCTTCCATTTCGCGTCAATAACAATCCCATGACTGCACATTTTATGCACAACCAGCCATTTATTTTTCGGTTTGCATTGTTCAAATCTAGTTCTATTAGCTGTGGCTTCATGCAGGACGTCATTGAAAATAGAAGCCAGGCACCTCTTAGCGTTGGGCCTACTCGCTTGCCTGTCGGTTTTCTGCCCTGCGTGCACCCAAGATGCTGAGAAGACACGCTCGCGACTTCGGATGTTGGTCCAGCGAGTTATGGCTTACGCCGTGGTTAACCAGTCTCCATTGTCCTTATTCTATTTCCTAGAATTCTTTGTTCTACGTCAACCGAAGCGCTGGAACCAGCGGGACATTAGCGCTATTGATTGGCAAGTCCACCATCACTCTGTTGGATTTCATTGTCTAATATCTAGCCGTTTCCATTAGGCCCACCAGAAAAATCAGCCACATACAAACATCTTTTGCAACCACAACGAAGACTTCTCTTGCCACTAAGATCCATGCTTCTCCATTTCGTCATCGAGGTCGATCGCTGGCGCTAAGAAACAACCCGTAGCGCACAATGAACTCCCACTAGTGGTCACGTTTGCCTACGCTTGTGGCACAGATATGTGGAACCCAAACGTGGCTACAATCTTGACCCTTTATAGACAGTACCATCAACAAAGTTCATCGCCACTCCTGACTTGTTGAGACTCTCAAAGAGCAAACCAACGGGTTTATTCTGCCTTGCATTTCAAACGGTGGGCTTTGCAGTCGGCTGAGAAGAGTCGCGAGGTTTTCGGTGCGACACGGTTCTTCTGATGAATCTCGGGCTGAGGCTGTTGAGACCGATCCAACTTCCTTGGTAATGGGCCTCTTCCAAGACATAGCGCTGGCACGCGCGGGAACTGATAGCTTCTAAGGCTGAAGGGTAAGGAGTAGGCGTATCCTTGCAGCTTCAAGAAGACCCCCACTGACTGAAGAAACCCGTAGATGACTGCAGTTTCTCCTTCAAGCACTTCTAGTCCAAAGTTGACGATGGCCACCATGTCCGACGCACCCTTTCTACCGGTCACTCGACGAGAAATTATACCCGAAAGGACATACCTGACCTTGCAAATCTTCAAACCGCCCATAGAAAAGACGTTGCCACATTCATTTGCGAGCCTATCTGGGCCTAGTTGGCATAGAATTTGTGCTAACTACCCACGACTCGACGTTCCTTGGTAAGACGGCGGCTCATCGTTTTAGTATAGAAAGACGAAAACTAACAACTCAAATTCTAGGATAAGCTCATACATCGCAAAATCATTTGCTCGTCCCCGATGATGATGATGGCGCTTTTTCACCTACCTTTTCGCCAACTCCTCATGATTGAACTATTTTCCTCCGCAACTCAAGCGACCGAAGACGCCTTATCACGATATGATTGCACCAGAAACCACAAAGAACCGCATTTCGGATGCATTTCTTCAGAAGAAACCGACGAAAACAGGTGATGCGATATTGTGGGCGGATTGTGTAATGCTTGGCAGGTACACTCAGGCTAGACTATCCCCACTATAGCGCAGGGCATCAGGGGTGTTTGCCATCTGGGGCAGACTCAATCTCGAGAAAAATCCATCAACACGTGTACGCGTATAAGGTCAATTTCAGTCTAATCATGACTTGAGTTTCGAAGAAAGAAAACGCTCCCGACATTCATCTTGATATCTTGTCAAAACCCCCAAGCTCGGGCCCGATCGGCCTCGATATCGAAGATTTCAGAAGAACTTGGGCTGGAAATTAACTTTGCAATCCTGGACCCCAGTTCCATTTACTCCGTTGAGGCGCGGTCTACAGTGACCTTCCAGAAGAGGAGAACAACCGAATGACGTTAAGTAAGCGGTTCGATGAAATGATCTCGGAAGCCATTCTTGGGAAAATTTCCCCGGCACTAAATGGTTTGACGCAATCTCTCTTATGATTGTATCATGTTATTTTATTGCAGTCCTTGATTTCCAAGCTATTTATGCCTTGGGGCAGTGGAATAAATGCAATGGCACAGCCGCCGGACTGAAAGAACGCGCATCTTTGCATCTGCCTAACTAAATACAAAGCAGCCCAGTTCCGACAAAGCACATGAAAATGCGCTCCCAAGAATCCTTGGCAGTGTGTTTGCTTTATGCAGCCAAAGCGATGGCATCAGGATACGCAGACAACCAAAACGCGGCTCTAAAGGATAGCGACCTAGTTGCTGCTCTTTTCCCGGACCCAGACGTCGAGCTCCTCTCCCCAGCTTTTATAAGCTCGGAAACTGTCCCTGCTGGATTCGCAAACAACTCAGCTCCGCCAACGAGCAATGCAGATTCGGGTGGGTAAAGGGATCCAGCATCAACTGCGCTTGGGCTAACTCTTCTCACAGTGACCTTCTTACGCGGCTTGGCAACCAACAATTCCTGGATCACATATCACGAGCCAGATTTTACATCTGAGGAAGGACGCCCAATCCCATACGTCTATCTGTCAAAGGACCGAGAAAACTTTGAAAGCAACTCATCGGACTCCAACAGCGACCAGAAATTGCGACTTTGGCTGCAGGGAGGCGTTCACGGCGACGAGCCTGCTGGATCCCAAGCCCTCCTCGCCTTGCTCGGCAAGCTGAACGCGAATAGTACCTGGGCGTCTTCGGTGCTCGATAAAGTCGACATTTTGGTTTTACCCATATACAACCCAGATGGCGTGGATTACTTCCAGAGACCGTTCGCGTCCAATTTCGATGGTAACCGAGACCACGCCGTTCTGCAGAGGAAACAGACACGCGACATCAAGCGCCTCCTAGTGGAGTACGATCCCCATGTCGCCTTGGATGCCCATGAATATACTGCTGGAGCACGTGTCGGCGGGCAGTACATCAAGGCTCAGGATGTTCAGTTCTCGGCCGTCAAGAACCCCAACATCCGATCGGAAATTCGAACACTTGGCGAAGACCTGTTCACCAGCACCGTGTTTGCCACAGTCAGGAAGGCAGGGTTCCGAACGGGACCATACTTCACAGCCAGCGGCACGAACCCAATCACCCTCCAAGAACCAGGCTCTATCAGCCAAGCCGGGCACAATTCGTGGGGCCTTGGACAGCGCCTTACGTTCCTTTTCGAAACGAGAGGGATTCGCCTTGGGAACCAGCACTTCAAGCGCCGGGTTGCTGCAGGCCTTCTTGCCGCCGAAACGCTCGTCCAGGTTGCTGTTGACAATAAGGATCTGGTCTACAACACCGTGGTGGACGCCCGAAAACAATTCATCGAGGCCAACGACGAGATTATCGTTGTTGATAAATCTCGTCCCGTAGACGCAACATTCCAATTCATTTCTGCGGCCAACGGTACCCTTGTTGATGTTCCAGTCACCTTCAACAACAACACCCCGCCAAGCACAATCATTAGCCGCAGCCGTCCCGAGGCTTACATATTCTCGTCAGCCTGGTCGGATGTGGCCGAGCGCCTCCGCGTCTTGGGGGTGGAAGTTGATGTTCTGGAAACCGACTTCTTCGATACCGTCGAGACTCTTGTCATTTCTAACCTGACTCTTGCGTCTAGCCGGCACGAAGGAATTGTTCACACGACAGTCAGAACGGAAAGCAGCACGAGAAAGGTTCGCATCCCCAAGGGCGGATTCCGAGTCAGCACGCGGCAACAAAATGGAGCGTATGCCTTCATAGCCCTGGAGCCGGAAAATATTGGGTCGTTTGTCACGTACAACAAGATACTAGTAGACAGCGGCGATGAGTATCCAATTTTTAGAGTGTTGTAGAGAAGTGGTTTCTCGGATCATTCATTCTCGGTGTGGTATTCAGCTTTTTAATACAATATTATGTGTAGTAATACAAGTTGATTGAGAGAATACCATGGAACATCGCACTCTCTGATGATCATAGCTGCCTAGTTTGAACACAATGGCATTCCCAAAATCAACAGGGCCGCCCTCAATCAAGCTCACACCCGGTTTCGCATACAAATAACGTCAATAGTAATATTAGGTTGATCTAGCCGTCACGGCGCTCAACACCAACGGCAATAGCGAAAACCCGAGGCTACTGCTACCGGTAGCTTGCGACAGGTAACGACTGTAGCAATAATAGACCTAGATAGACTTTCCTCTGAATATACGAGAGCTTCTTTATGCACCGTTTATCATGGGCTGTGACATGGAAAGTTGGTAAAATGCTGTGTGATATCAGATCTCACTGATTTGACAAAGTAAACGTTTATGGGCTGGCCCTAGCCGTCGAAAGTTCAACAGCGTGGGCTATATTATCTGGTGATATACTGGGTGTCACAGATAGTTTGGCGCGAGGGCAATCGTACCAAGGGATTAAAACTTTTACTTGCTCCGCGGGTGACTGTGTTGAGCTGTTCCTGTGAGAATATGTACTTGAAAAAAACAGTCATCTCAATAGTGGGTGTCACGATGTTTAGGGATGGGGTTACGTTCGCGATAATTGCTGCAAAAGATGACACAAGCTGTGAATACAGATGCATGTAGAAGGTCTTGTCTATTCAAAGGACGGTTTATCTAGGTCTCTTATAGTTACTGTTCCCGCGAGCTGTTGGCGGCGGCCGGTGCAGGCCGCCGCCGGCGTCGAGGTCATAAGGTCCAGCTGACATGACGATCATCACCTCGCAAGGGTCTTCAATTGGCTGGGCCTGGCGGGCCCTGTAGCAAATAGATTGATACGATAGCATCGTGTGTTGTTTGGTATGGTGTTTTGGGGCGGGTTGCAGTTTTGCCTGTCCAGCCGTTTGGTCATTTGTGATGTCTGCTGGCCTGGTCATCGGAATAGCGTCACGGAGATCGGTTGAGGTCGTCGCAATAACCGGGCTGCTGCTATTGGCTTCGTACTCTGACGGGCCCGGTGTCGAGGACGGCTATGAGATGCCTGTGGCCGCAGGTAGTGTCGAGGGCGGAGACGGCTAGACTGAGGTTACACCGAAGTTGACGGCACTTGCATGTGAAGTCAGGCTCGGGCCCGGTTGACCTTGTCCTTTGGCGACTGTCGTGTTCAAGCTAGGCAGCTGTGGCTATCAGAGAGTGGGACAGATGATGACGCTGTTTTTGTATTTAGCACGTAGCTATCTGGCCGAGATACTATACACGTAATATGCCCTTTGCTCAGATGAGGTGGATAGCAGCGAAAGAAATATACCGGCTCCTGAAGGTCCATTCCATTCCCATTATCCTCGTTGGAAAAGGCTGGTCATAGGTCCCTTGTGAATCCCAACGTAGCTCTAGACACCAGAATTACAAAACACGGCCAAAACCTGGCGCTCTTGATCACCGGAAAGATGGTATTTTGGACTCGTGTGCTGGAAGCTTCTGGATGGAACGCTGCGTTGGGGATGTACTGGAAGGATGTTTCTTCTGTAGCTTGGATCTGTAACTGAGGCGACGGTTTCTGGCATAGTCTCTTCTGATCACAAAATAATGCCGATCCAATGTGCGTTAGATTGGGGCTAACGTTAGGTGCGCTCGTGTTGAATGACGCAAGGGAATCTGGACTCGGTTGGCCAAGTGATGCCACAATCTCAGTGCGTAATTCGTGCCAGCGCAGCACATGTTGACGACCAGTGAGCCGGTTTTCGTTTCGGTAGCGGGCGGGCGGCGGCGTGTTGGTCGGTTGGGCGCTGCAAGGGTGGCGCGTGTGATATATCGCAAACCTGGGATTGATGGACCACCATTCGCAGAACGAATAAAGGCCTAGAACAAGCAGATCATAGAAACGATTAGCATCGTACCAAACGGCGCCAGGCCATAATTCTTTGCCTGTTAGAGCGCATCCGAATTCTTTAGAGTGTCCGAGCTCACAAAATATCCCTGCAGTCGCAAGCCACAATTGCCTGTTGGGTTGCTGGGCTTGAAAATATACCATCGAGTAGCCTTTGGAGGCAACTTGGACTGAGGGTCAACGCCAAGCCCTCAGAGAGCCGACAGCGGTCGGCAATTTCAAACGCGGACTCTGGTAGACGCTCTTGGTATTTCGTTTTTGGGGATATTCTGGGAACTTGCGGCTCGATCGTGTCTCTGGGCCTTGCAGCTAGAACTGCTAGAGCAAAGAAAACGACTTTAGATCCTCGCTTCTAACTGTGTAGAATGGCAATACTGCGAGAGGCAACGACTGCGGTATCCCAGGAACGTAGGTTGGAACGGACCTCGCACCTGAAACTTCGGATTGGGTCCAAATTAGACAAGAATAGTCTAAATTGAGAAACACAAACCGAGGCGGATACAGCCAAGCTCTCTCCCCGTGATTGCGGAGGATTATTATATCGGCAGCCTTGCGGAGACGGCGGACTGCCAGCCAAGAGCTCTACCTCTTCGGCCCGATCGATCTCGGCACCCGATCGATCTCGGCAAGCACAGAAGATTCGTCGGTACGGTGGATTTCGAGCGATCGGCAAGGGCTGGATTCGTCTCGAGGTGTCGCACCTGAATACGCGTGCCTGGGAATGGTTCTCGTCCGTCGCGCCGTGAGCGCGTATTCGGTAAAGATCTAAACGCGGTCGGGTCCCAAACATAGCTATCGGGTAGCGCTGTAGTAGCCCGCCGTGCGTCGGAAGTTAAATCGCGGATTTCGGTAAGCCTAGTAAGTAAGCGACATTAGGCAAGATTCCCCGGCGTCAGGATGCTGGGCCTCTTCGTCAACCACCCGAGTTGTTCTTCTTTCTTCAGAGCAGAGCAGCAGCAGGAGAAATTGTGGGTGTCAAGAGCCTCTGGAAAACAGAGATGGTTTGGAAACGCACCCTGTCAACGCATCCGCCAATCCCCACCAGCTGGCTGCGTCCCATGGCACCGTGGCCTAGACGGAATATGATGTCTTGCATTTTCTTTCGTCATTTTTCGCGCACGCTGCCCGCTCGTGAGGGCAAATCGCATCTTGAATCACAGGCAGGATTAAAATCTGCTGTCGCGTCGGAAGCGTCGAGTGTGTTGGTTGTTGGTTGTTGGTTCAAACAAAGACGCTTAGAATGGCTTCCCCAATCAGGCCGACACGGCAAGGTGGATTACCTAAGCGGACATTGTATTGATCTCGGGGCCTTGGCGTCGATGCCACCGAATAAATCAGTCAAAGCGAATTAAATCGGAAGATAATGAAGCAATGAGCGAATTCAAACTTTCCTTGTTGGATACCGGGCGTGCCCGTAGGCTTTGCTCCGTCATTCCAGCTTTGCCTCCTAGTTATGGGACGCTTGAGGGGTCCGTCCCTGTGTGTTTTGGAACAAAGGACCGTCCGGCGAGTAGATATAATTTAAATGGTTCGTCCACGAACCTGTTTTAAATCGAACGAATATAAAGCGGCCTATTGCATAGCATCGATTCCATTCGTCACGCCTAACTTTTCGTCTGTCTTCTGGGTAACACATCCTGAGGCTGGCGGGCAAGGGCGTTGAAATTGAGAAAAATATTGTGGTAAAATAGAATCTATCTATTGACGAGAATCTATGTATCGGCCATTTCTCTTTTGGAGGAAAAACGGATGGACAAGAACTATGATGGAGGATCTATTTGGAAAAAGCTGATGTCTCGATTCAACACAAGTCGGCCAGCAGTTTGACTGGGCGGTTGCTTGCATGGTCAGCCCACATCCCACAGCTCAAGACAGCCGAGCAGTCTACGTCGCAACCTTTAGGGCGCTTTGGCAGCTGCCCGAACCGCATCGGTAATCTTGAGCGTCTTGATGTCAGGAAATCTCTCGGTCAAAGAGCCTTCCACCTTGAAATCCATTTCGCCTGCGTCAAACATCAAACCAAAGGCCGCAGCAAAGGCCAGAACCGCCTCGCGTGGGAAAGGAATATATGGCAATGCTTTGGTCAGAACAGGAAGCTCCGTGACGATTCCTTTCTTCATGTCTTCGACGCTATCATGGATGATGTTGAATTTAGTGCCTAGCAGCCAACGTCAGTATTCTATCTCCGTGAAAGGCCCAAGGCACGCTTCTTTGTAGAGTTGGACCAACCTTTGGCTTCCTCAGCAGCACGAACAACTTGATTCCAAGTAGCCTTGTCACCGACAATGTAGTACTCTCGGTCCCACTTCTCAAAACCCAACGCGAGGGCAACGTATTTGGCCATGTCAAACGTGTGGGTAAAGGCGACAGGGGTGTCTCCCTTTCCCGGAATTGCTGCTGTATCATGTGCGATGTCGAGAACCGCTACCATGGGATTCATGTAGGTTTTGTGCGTGGGGCCCGTGAAAAAGTCTGTCAAGAAACCCACATAGAATGTAGTATATTCCAAGTGCGTCTTGTCCAGCTCGGTAAGAGTTTGAAGCTTGATGGGAGTTGAGGGAAGTCGCTTGACATGCCTAGAACACGTTAGCATTTGCGTGTTAGATTCTGGCGACGTTTTGCTCGGCTAGTACGCACTCCGAGGTCAGGGGAAGACCCCAGTTGCTCGCAACAAATCTGCGAGTAGTCTTGGATTCATGAGCCGCACGAACCAGGTTGACCTCGGGTGGGGTGCCTTCTTCAGGCATGCTGCTGAGTGCGGAAACGATGGTGTCGATGCCGTTATCCTCCATGGCTTGCTTCAAGCTGTCGACATTGGAGAAGTCAACAACGACAATAGACACGCCGAGCTCTTTGGCGAGTTTTTCATTTGGCTAGAAAAATTTAGTTTTCAATACCGCATGCTGGTCTGATAACGCGCCTAATGACATACCTTTCGGCTAAAGATCTTTACTTGGTCCTTTCTAAGGGCAACGATGGCCTCAACCAGAGCACGGCCGATGCCTCCCGTTCCACCTGGCACAGCGATAACGCCCATCTTGGTGATTGCTTGGAGAAATAGAAAGAGGTTTGAATAAAGAGTTAATCGGTGGAATGGAAATTCGATGGTATTTGCAGGAAGTGTTGACTGTTCGAAGCTGTTGAGCAGGACTAATCTCGTGCGAATGAGCCATCTTTTATGCAGAACGAGTGCGTGCCGAGCCGGTGCTGATTTGTAAGTCCACGACAGTTCGGTACGAAGGGCGTTACGCAACGATCGGGTTGTAGTTGGTCGACGATGTGAAGCCGTTGCTTTGTTGTGGTCCCAGCCGGTTCGGGGTCAAAGGGAAGCCCGTGCCGAGCAGCCTGTGCCGGTTGACCAATCACGTAGGCGAAACTGGCTCGCGCTTTGTCCAACGCTTAATCATCCCGCCTCTAGTTAAACTTTGTCGTCATGGTGCTCCGTAATCATCTGTCCAGACGCCAGCTCGACTCCTGAGTCCAAATCCAATTTTTTCGGCTGAAATCACCATGGACATCAATTCCGAGTACTGGAACCAGCGGCAAAGAGTCGGAAAACGCGTGAGCCGGGTAGGTGATTCGGCCGCTGGTACGTCAACAACGAAAACGGACTAACATTCGTCAAGGCCTGCATGCAATGCAATGGAGCTAAGATCCGTTGTGACAATGGGGAGCCCGCGTGCTTCCGTTGCGAGACCAAGGGTCTGCAGTGCATTCGCCCACCAAGAAAGACGCGACCAATCACAACAAGGTAAAGGGATTCAAACAGCCGCATAGCCCCTGCTCTGTGCATCCGAGTTAATCCAAGACTGTAGCGCTCCACGGCGGCAAATGCTGGAGCGGCGATTGATTGAAATGGAGACGTTGTTACGTATTCACACAAGACCTGGACCCTCCCCTGCCTCTAGCAATTCAACCCAAGAGAAACCCGCCAGTCCAGTTAGAGTTCTCGGACCCGGGAAGCATAATACACTCGAACCCACAGCCCCCCAAGGTGAACAGCCTGCGCTAGGCACTTCAGACCGACGTCTGGAAGATTACCCAGTCTTGCGCCTGACCGAGGAACGCGTGTCGGAGCTTCGCAAAGGAATTTCCGAGGAACAGTCGCCCCAAGGGTTGTTCGTCCCGATGTTCGCAAAGCCTGAAGTTATGCTCCTTGTCGAATATTTTCTTGACGATGTCAACCCTTTGGTCACATTATTCGATAGGAGCTCTCTTTTGACCCGGTGTCAAGATCAATTTCCTTCTGAACAGAAAACGAGTGACCCGGCTTGGTGGGCGTGTATCAATATCATAGCTGCCATCTCGCTTCAAAAGAAAACTCTTAACAAGGATTTCAAACCTGTTTCGGGGTTTTCTTGGGGAATGTTCAAGAACGCCTTCGCTACCTATCAGAGCCTCCTTCAAAGAGAGCCGACAATTTTATCAGTCAAGGCAATTTTGCTGATGGCAATGTTTCTAAGCGGCACCACCGACTCGAAAACGATGATGCTTCTGTTATCCTCTGTTGCCCAGATGGTGCAGATGCTAAGTCTTCACCGGCGCCCCAGAAACACACTGGTTGACAAGGCAATTGCCGACGACCAGTCCCGCACCTTCTGGGTGACATTTGTGCTTGAGAAAACAGCGTCCATGAACTCGGGGCTTCCGTCAGCGCTAGGTGAGGCAGCCGTTCAAGCTGAGCTGATCCAAGAACCTTCGCTCAAAGATGCAATGATTGCCGTGTCAGGGGGGCGTGATTGGAGCTTTTTCAAACTGAGGGCGAGTCTGACAATCATTGATTCCAAGATCCAGGCTCAGAGACTGTATTGGGATCCTTCTGACCAAGAGAAGAACATGGAAATGATCAAGCTGCAAGGTGAACTGGAGGCTTGGAGGCAAAGTGTGCCAATGGATATTCGACCCATGGATGGGTACAACCAAGAACCAAGCTCCGACGCGGCTCAAATTGCCGTGGTCATGCTCCATTGTGGATTTTATAAGTCTGCAGGTATTGTGACCAGGTTCCTAGATTGTCAACATCTCTTGTCTCGACGTCCATCTGTTGAATTCTCGCGAGCTATAATTCGCCTTGTTCAGCACATGGAAGAAGCCTCTTACACCGACCTCTGGTATGTCGAGGAGAGTCCACAGCCAAAACCCCGATTGCTGACAAGCATCTAGGCGCTTTCTGCAGTACGCCATGTGTGCTGTGCTCACCGTTTCCACCCATGTATTAGAATTTCCTGTTGGTCCAAACTCGATCCAAGATATTAAGCACTTGGGATTATTGGTCCAGTTTCTCCTGAAGATGCAACAGCACGGTTGCGATATCGAACGATTCCTCCTTGTCTGCCACCAATTAGAGCGCGTTGCTCAGGCGATAGCACGGAATTCCGCCAACGACCGAGACGGCACGCTATCAAAACTCAATCCAGTGGAGAATACCAGAAAGGTCTGGCATAAAAGCTTCAAGGGGTGAACTCGAGCTGACTTTGGATAGGAGTTGTTGCCACTTCTGGTAGAATCGGATCATATGCAACTTGCGCAAGGTCTGATGGGAAACGTGCCGATGCTCAAGGCGGAATCATCGCGCGTCTTTTCTCTCATCCTCAAGGATGTAGCAGGTGGTCCCAATGGGTCGATTTCCATTGGCCCCGTGTCTTTGAATTCAAGCACGTACAATTTCGATTAGCGGCCGCCACCGCGATCTACTAGGGAGTTGGATAGAATAGAGCCGTTCGCCTTGTGAATAAACGCAATAATGCCATGATGTATGTATTTGAAAGCAGGCTCGGAGGGATATTGTAAATTAGACCACGGTAGCAAACCCATTTCGCCGGTGCCGCACTCCTTCTTGTTCGTTCAAATGGGTACTAAGTGAAGACTGGTTAATAGAAAGATGTAGATACCCGACTTGGAAAAGATGGAAGTGCTTCAGGCCCGTCCTGAATTAATTGAGAATCCCCTTTTTCTTGGCCATAGCGGCGGACTGGGAAATTGGGTTTGCGGATAGATGAGGTACTGGGGCGCGATTCTAGTTGTAATAGAATATTGCTGATTAACTGAATAAACGAACAATGTTTCGAGAAGGGTAGTGCAGATTCCTGGAAAGACATGGTGTCACGCCAACGATCTCGGGAGCCCAGGTTTGTTTCACATTTCGTGCATGGTTCGCAATGTCGTCGCGTAACCGCCAAATACCGAACCCATGCCAGACAATATTTCTTTTCACCGGAACCCCGAAAATTATTTCCCAGTACCGTGCCACCATGCAATGTGCAGTATATAAACCCCACTTCAATACGCGGAGGGGCGCGGCCGGGTTCAATCTGGATCGTATCGGCGAAGGCTACCATTGCGCGTCGCATTTCGAAGCTGGCTTGGAAGCGATCGGGGCAAATCTTGTGCAGATCTAGTGAGGTTGCGGCAAGACTCTTTAAAATCGAAGAGTTCTTCCTATTCTTGGGAGGTAGGTAGATTAGTTGGTTGCTTTCTCGTCCCATGTTTACAGTGGCGTTGCATCGTACCTGTGCAGAAAACGGCAGCTCCCTGTATTTGGGCTGCGCGTCACCAGTGACGGCTCTGGAAAACCCATCACTCGAAATTGATGCGCTCTATAACTGCCGAGGGGCGTACCGCGCGATAGAGGTTGATTCAATTCGCATGCCTGCCGTAACCGTGCTGTGCTGCTGGGCGGCAGCCTGACAAGGCTGGCGAGGCTGGCAAGCCTGCAGAGGGACGTAGAGTGCGAGCTGCACTTTGCAAAGCGGGGTACCGCGAACAATCTCGGGCAATTAGCCTCAGAAGACAGGCAATCTGTATTGTCATAGCTATTTTCTCGGGTCTGGTCATTTGATTTGCATGCTACAAATCCCACTTGCCGCCCGAATTATCTCTGTGTAATTGACTCCAGGCAGGAACATCAAGACAGAAGGAGGTGTCTTTCGAGGCAATATTGGCACTGTACAAGCTGACAGTCAATTTGTACTTAAATCCCAGCAGGTAATTCCATCACTAGCAACAACTTCCAACTAACACACCAATACCATCAACACCAATACCGTTCCCACACCTTGGCCGGGTTTTACAATTCACCATGGTTATCCTCTCTCTTAGGAACCCCCAGCACGAAAGGAGCTTCCAGAATGTTTGGCGGCACTTGGCAAACCTCCTGGGTCTTTCCGATGAGGTGAGGGGTTCCTATCATCCGCAAGCGAACGCAAAAGCTAACTAGTGTTTCCCTAAGTAGGAACGCGACCAAACCCAAATCTCCATGATGAATCTATCGTACAACATTGAAACAGACGAGAGCACCCAACACACTATCACCCTACCCCGCCACGTGTCCTCGGACGTGACCGATGTTACACCTGCTCAGCAGGGCTGCAAGCCCATCCCACCCGGCACCACGAAGTTTGTACTGCGGTTCCTCAACCAGCGAGCCAAGGACGCGAAGTTCGACACGACGGTTGAACACGAAGTTGGCATGCACTCACTCCTTTCGGATGCCCTTTGTCATATCCAACCAGCTCTGATTCCCCGTGTCTTTGCGTGGAACGGTGCGGCAGATGGCCCGGGCTGGGTCCTTCGGGAATATATGGAAGGCAAGTCAGTAAGCAACTGTCTTGATGATAAAGCCTTCTCCGAGGAAAAGGCGGGCAAAGTCAGGGAGCAAATGGCTACCATCATCAAAGCCTTGCAAGACTATCGTCTCCCCGCGGGTATTGTTGGCATGGGCGACGTCACATTGGACAGGGACGGCCTCGTCGTGAGCGCACCCCGCGTTCAGGACGGCGCAGGGCCATGGGACAGCCTCGAAAAGTTCTTGGAATTTCGAATTACTAACTTCTTACACAAATCCTTCTCACACCCCTATTATGATACCTGGCAGGAGAGTGGCCTCAGGCCCCGCATCCGAAAGTTCCTCAATGACGGGCTGCCGGCGCATCTCGCCTCCTTCACCTCAGGCAAGGAGAGGTCACTCGTGCACGCATACTTAAGTGAGTATATATATCCAGGAGGAGCATACCACTACCTGCAATACATTGTCTGTTCTCGGCTGACTCCGGGTGAAGGTGTGTACAATATTCTTTGCGACCCTGCCACAGGCCGCTTTACCGGGCTGCTCAGGAACCGCCGTGCCCGAATCTCCCATCCTCTTGCCGAATTTTTCGAGAACTACCATTTTACCTCGTTTCGCATCCTGGAATCCATCGAAGAGAGTATTGGCGCGGCAAGCTACACGGCTAGTAACAAGAAGATGTACAATTTCTTCTCTCTGATTCCGGGTGGCACTGGTGTTCCTGAATGCGAGCGCAGGGTGAAGAGGTGGGAGGAGGAGCTCGAAGAAAAAGGGGCGAAGCAGCCGTGTACGATTGAGGGAGCCAACGAGGTTGCCGAGGTTTATTCAGTCCTCGATCGAATGAAGGTAAGAGGATATAACGGAGAATGGTCGATCAAGGAAGATGAACGGGACATTGATCGAAAGCTAAAGTATCTTGGATTTTGATTGAAACCCTTGACAAACCACATTCTTTCCAACTGATAAAGAGCTTTAAAAATGCTAAATAAATAAATAAAATACAACCATTTTTGTTTTCATAAATAGTTCAACCAGGGAAGATGGCGAAAAGAAAGGCTATCTGTAACATTGCCAGCTTCAAGGAGCAAATGACCCAATGGCCCTTGTCGTCATCACATTATCATCATCATCATTCGTGGCCTTGCGGCGTGCCTGGATTGGCCGCGTGCTCCAGGGCTTTTTCACCGCATTAAATAAGCTCAAATAGATCGGGCATCACATTTTCAAACATTTTCGTTCCGCCAACTTGCCCTTGCTCCCTGACGCGGGAAGTGAAGACGCCCACTCGGCGGTAACCTGGTCCATCAAGGGCGGGGTGAATGATGATTCCCCAGGCGGTTCGGTTGTGCTGCGGCTCCTCGGGACAGCAACGCTCGCAGTGGTTACAGATGCGGCACCACTTGTGGGAGGCGCACAGCCCAGGACCAGTGTTGTAGCAAACGCCTGCTTCGGTTAGCCATTTTTATCCGGATGCTCCCCTTGCCCAGCCAGTGGTGGGCAAGGTACACATGGAGGGGCCCACTCACAGAAATCGGGATCCTTTTCCCGTGGATCATAAGCCGAGGCGTGTTCCTGCGTTGCGTTGTCGTCTAGATCTAGGTTTAAAAGTCAACTCTGCACTCTCCACAAATGGAACGGGCCTTTTGCCATACCGTCTTCAAAGGTAAAAGCTTCGCCACCGTCAGCATAGGGGTCGTGCTCGCAACTGCTACCCAACAACAATAGCTGCAAGCCATCCCTGTCCTCTGCTCCGTCACAAGCGGCCCAGTCTAGCTGGCAAGTAGCATTGTACTGGCCGTCAATGCATGTGGTCCATATCTGTGTGGATAAGGTTTCCCACGGGGTCAAGTAGAGCTCCGGGACGGGTCGAGCCTTGGCGTATATGATAACTCTTCCCCCTTGGATTTGTCCAAATACGTCCGGACCGGCGGGGCCTGACTTGTCCCGCGAGAAGATGGCCTCGCTTCGGAAATGCTGCTCGATTTTTGGGATTTGGAGAGGGCTCGTGCCATCATCCACGGCACCTATCCTGGAAAGAAAGCTCCATGATGGCCAAGTAAAGCGGTCAGGCTCGGTGAGGTGTTTGAGTAAGTTTTCATGCTGCAGCTCCATCGAAGGCATCAGTGATCCCCACAACAGACCGAAAAGGAGATCTATTTGCCAGGTCTTGTCGACATACGGACCCGGACCGCGTTTCGAAAACTCGCTAGCCAGGTCAACAATAGCTGTTAACCTATCTTCGTTGAACTTGAGCGATGTTGTTGTAAAAGACTTCAGGCGGTGGCTCCATCCGTCGAGTAGTTCGTGCAACAGCCGATTCTTGCCCTTCATTGGGAGTGCAAGGTCTGTAGATAGCGAAGACAAGATTCGCCCATTTTCGTGATATAGCCGCCTGCGGTCTTGGAAATAGAGCATGTTGTTGCCAAAGAATAATTTTCTCGGCGTGACCTCGCTCTCCTGAAAGGTCCAATCTCTCCGCGACCAAGCACAATCCAAATCACAATGAAGGTCTCTGAGCGGAATGGACTGTGGGCAGTCGGTCCCACGGTAGGTGAGTCGAAAGTCGCCTTTAATGTATGGGTCGATTGTAGACTGGAAATCGACATCCAGGGTGAGTTGTTGAGGGTGCTCTAAAAAGGTGTCCTGGGCAGAGCCAGAAGATGCAGCGCAGATTGTCAAATACGCATTGCTGTATGTTTTGGTCAGTTGCCTGACCTCTTTTTCCCAATCCTCTTTGTCGTCTTGTAGGATGCACAGGGAGTCGACCCATAAAAATCTAACACGCAGCGAGCGGCATACGGCGATGGCATCCCTCACGGCCTGGGGGAACCGTGTAAGCGGGAGGCCCTGGGAGATGGCATCGAATGTGTCTCGGGTTGTTCGAATCATCTCATTGGATTCGGAATCGGTTTCAGAGCCCCAGCAATAGCTCAAGGCGCAGTACTTTCTTGCCCATGCATCGTGGCATATCACATGGGTTCGTTCGGCTTGAAGGCCGGTGATTAGTCGAGGGTAGCTTCTTGGATCATCTCCAAGATCGATGAGTCTTGTAGGGAGATCGAATGGGATTCCGTACGTAAATAGTTGTAAGCGATCGGAAGACTCGAGAATTTTTTGGACCCAGGTCGTGTTTTCCTGGCACCATGGCAATGGTTTGGGACATCTGGGAAGTCCAAGCCAAGTACCAACAACCTCTGGCGGAATTGTCTTAGTATGAATCCGAAGACTCAAGAGGATTGGAAAGGAAGAAGGAAAGAAGAAGAAAAAAAGGAAGGAAAAAAGGAAAGAGGAATGTTCTTACTGTTGTCTGTCTCAACCTTGAAAAATAAAGTGCGGTCCAAGATGCCAGCGCCTTGGATGTAGACGACAAGCTCCATCAGCTGCTCATGTTTCTGATGAACGGATTCCGGCCAGGTGAACCACTGGTACACGAGGGTGATTGTGATCTCGGGCGTTGAGAATGGTATATTCAACTGTGTAATTACTTGGTGGAGGTACTGGCACATGCGGCACCCGGTTATACGGTATGAGTGCTGCAGGATGGGCAATGCAGGCAGAACATCATCCCTGCAGGCCAATTCACGATGCATTTGGTTCGGGTCCGTGCTGCCCCGTTTAAGATGGATGGATTCATCCTGCAATGAGCTGACGACGCCGTGGAAAATGGTGTCGTCGAGCTGGACGTCGCGGCAGTTTTCGCAGAACTCTCCGCCTGCGATCGGGTCGGCGGCCATGGCGTGGGACGTCTGGTGGGCGCGCGAGGGGCGATGGGAGGGAGTCGCGGGCGGGTGTTTTTGGGGGACGCGAGCCAAAAAATGGCCTGAGGGGGTTGTGCTAAATGGAAGGCGGTTAGACCAGGCAGAAAACGGACTAAGGGGGAAGAAATGCGTGCTTGCCTGGGCCAGCTGCGGCAAACGAGGTACGAGCCCAACGCGGCAAGCTGCGGTGACGAATTTGGCGGCGACACGCCGTTTAGCCGTGGTGGGAAACGTCCAGTGGTTGGTCCAGGGCCGACACCTTGGTTCTGTTCCTTGGCCCAAAATTCACCCTGTTTGATCACATCTGTACATGTTGGTGGAAAAGGGAAAAAGAAAAAAAAAACATTACACCAGCATCCTTCAAACAACGTGACACTCTTTCTCTTTCAATCACTTCATTCAAACGAGGGGAATCGGCATGTACTAATCTGTAAAAATCCATGACTACGTACTTTTTTTCTTGGCTTGCAACCCCAGTTTGCTTATCAGATGGGTCACTTGGGTGACTTATTACGCTACGCATTGACAGCGGACGAACACATATATCGAGGCAATCCAAGATGAGTTACCAACCTTGTTTATAATTCATTCACAACATAATTAATCTTATCTATCCTGGAATCTTTTTTTCCTGTTCAATTTGGACCACATTTGGGCATGCTTGCTTGCCATCGTCCCATCGCCCACGGGCGCTCTAGGTAACTCAGACGCCACAGCCCCAGTGTTTTTGATCAATCATAACTGGAGCGACTTGCGCAGGGCGAAGCGGCAAGGTTTACAATTGGCTCGAGAAATGCGTGTGCGTGAGTGGTTGAGGACAAAATACCTGGCGATGCTTGTGAATCTGGGTGACAGATCGTACTCTGAGTACATGAACAAGCAAGCTCACGGCTGCTAATTTCCGGGATTCCCAACAATGTTCTTGGACGGAGGATTCCAGCTGAAACCAACGGCTCAAATATCAAATATCACGACCAACAGACCAACAGACCAACAGGCACTCGGAAGGAACAGGGAAATTGGAACGTTGCTGCGACGCCTCAAAGATGTGCGCCTCAGTCTTTTGCACAATGCTTTTTGCCACATTCCACATGCGGAAGTTGCCTTGGCTGTTGGGTTCAGGTAGATCCGAATATCGATCATGTGGTGCGTTGGTGAGATACGCCCGCGCTGCGCCCAAAGCAATTTCCAGAACTTGCTTTGGGTCATCGGTCGGGACATCAGTGGAAAGCGACCTGCGGTTTGCAATTGATTACTGAACAAGGTTCACTTGCTGCTTCTCTTGTTGATTTCACCCAGCCACTACGTCGGAAACCATGCAGCTGTGTTTGATTTTCTTTCAATCCCTTTGATCCTTTTCGTCTCGGCGTTCTCACGTTCTCATGGTAAAATGGTTGCTCGGTCGCGTCTTGGCATGTGCACTCGAGGTCTCGTGTCCAGGTGCATTGCATTGTTTGTCTGTTTGCCTGCACCCATCTGAACTGGGCTGCGCTAGCCGCTTTGGCAACTAGCCCTGTTTTGATGTATGTGTTTTTTCTTTGTCCACACTTGCTTGTGTTGTTGTCTCTTTTCTTTTCTTTTTCTTTTTTTTTTTCTTTTTTTTCTTTTTCCGGCAAAACGCCCGGTTCATGGGGAATCCCCAGGCAGCTATCGCTGGGCAGGGCGGTTGCAGCCAGCCACTCGCTTACCAAGGGCCAACCAGCGGGCGGTATTTCAAGCGCCGCAATGATGCGAGTCTCAGGGTTTCTGGTCCGTGATCTCGATGGCTGGCGCGAGTGGGGAAGGGCCCATTCATTCCACGATCGGCGGCAAAAGGAAAACTAGCCTGGAAGGGGACTTTTACCCGTTAGCAAACAGGCTATTCCTGCTCACAACGCAACCCGTTTCAACCTGGGTGGAGCTGTGCGCTGGGGGCCGTGAAATGAACATGCAGCTGTCACTGTGATAGCACCGCACCGTCCAATCACCAGCTCGCACCCTGCGCACACTGCGCCGGCTGCGTCCCGGATGAGAATTACCGGCAGAAATCTAACGCCATCACGGTTGCATCGAACTCCCAAGTGAGTCAAGCGTGCCATGGGATTCGTAATCAGCCCTGCAAGCCGGCGGCAGCCAAGCGCCCCGGTGCACCCGGCCAACAGCAAAGCAAGCGTCAAGCAAGGGGCTCAACCATTCATCGGCTTGAATGGGGCTCTCCTCCGGCAACGTTGCATGTGCCCTGAGGGAATATCAAGCCACTTTTCTAAAACATAGTTTCTTTTTCAAAAATCGATAGGCTTCAACTCGTTCGGAATTCGTACAAATCTGTCAGCTGTCTTGATGCACTGTTGCTCTTGGCATTCGCCCGCAACTGAGTTGATTACCAATAAACAAAGACACGATGACGCTCCATGCCAGTCGGGGAATTATCTGAACCCACGCAGACGCCTTCAGAACCCGATAGTAGTTAATCCTCCAATAGAAACAAAGCACAGGCGCCGTAATTCGCCGATATTCCCCGGTGTGCGCACGATAGGTTACCTTTCTACCTGCAGCGCTGCTGTGAGACACGTCAGCGCATATCCTTTCCCGACTTGGCTCGGTCGGTGTCCCCATCCGACGGAAGCTCTTTACGAGACGGCATATCGTAATGGAGCTGTCCGAAGCTTTTCGGTTTCGGCCCAAGTCTTCGGGGCTTGGGTATCAACTGTCAGCTGCTTGTGTTTCACTGGGAATATCCAGGCCTCGGGGTTACATGTTGTTCCAAATTTGGATCCCCGTAAGCTCTTACCCACATCTTGGACCGATCGGAGCTAGCAGACACTCAATCTCGTAGCTAGAATCCAGATGGAACTAGGGCCCCGGTTGTTCCTCTTGCCCTAAACTTTGGTCTTGGCATCGGGTTATCTGACGCTACCGGTATCTTTGGGTTAATGGCCGTAACTGGGGCCGCGCTTGGGACTGTGAATCGACGCCGGCCGGTTCATGCGGCACTAGAACCATCGAAGAGCTGTTGAGGTAGCACACCAAACTTGGGATGTTTTCTCGAGTCTGGCTGACGGGGCAGAGTCTCACAAATTCATGCACAAGCGCCACAAGATGCCCAACTCCAATCAACAAACGGCGGCCCTGTTGGTGACGTTGCAGTGCCCGAAGAATTTCGGGTTGCATTTTGTCCTTGGCATCGGCCTTCACATCCGTCAAGCGGCGCCCTGGGCAGGGTACGAATCTGCTTGAACAGAACGGCTTGTCTGAGGGGTGGCCAGGTAGTCAATCACCTGCTTTTTGCCTGGGAAATGGGACATCCTAACCACCCACTCACACCTTCCGATAATATTGGCTGATGCTACCGATGCTTGTTCCTTGATCAGCTATGTTTCGCTCGTATCCGAATCACAACATTTGGTGTCAGTTCGGGGTGCTGCTGGTATTTGGTGTTTCGTGCGTGACTGGAGGGGTGCAGCCATGGTGGGCCGACGATCTTGATGAGGGTTTGGCTACATGTAAACCGACCATTGGCCCCCCCTGTTCAGAAGACCTACACCAAAAAGTTGACCTTACCTGGCCATTGCTATGGGTCCGCATCAATTTTAACCCATGATCTCGTGCCTCGCTGGTTGCTACCAAAAGAAGCCCACTGCCGAGTGCCGTCAAGAGTCCCTGTCGCGCACACTAAAGCACACTGAAGCTTACTGAAGCCTGCTGGCAGAAGCCCACTGAAGTCTACTGCACGCAACCACTAAGAGTCCCTGTTGCGCACACTGAAGCCTGCTGGGAGAAGCCCACTAAGCTCCACTAAACTCCACTGAAAGGAGCTCACTACCCACCGCCCGCAGCCGCCAAGAGCCCCCGTTACACACGCTGAAGCCCACCTGTCACGCGCACTGGAGCCCACTGCCCGCACACACTACAGCCCGCTAGAAGGAGCCCACTGAAGCCCACTGCCGGCAACCGCTAAGAGTCTCCATTGCACACACTGAAGCCCGCCGGAGTAATCCCACTGAAGCCCACTGCACGTAGCCACCAAGAGTTCCCGTTGCGCACACCGAAGCCTGCTAGAGGAGACCTGCTGGAGCCCAGCATAGCGCCATGGTCAACTGAACAGGGGGCAATGGTCAGCTCAGCTAAATCCTCATTTTGGCCCCCAATGATCGGCGCTAAAATGACGAAGCATGTAAAAAGATTGGCTGCACTTTGATTCCAGCCACTAGCTAGCTTAGCTTCCCCCGCACACTCGACTGACGCTCGCTGGCTGAATCACGGCCACACAGTCAGCAGTGTGTTTGGGGAAAAGCTGCGCACCGTGTCGATATGTGCCACGCAAGGAAACCGAAACGAGTCTAGGGAGGCCGCCCCAAGTCTCAGCACGGAAAGGATTACCACCCAGCCAGCGCAGCTTACCTAGCATGCGGGCGGGTGATGACGCCAAACTTGATCGGATTGATCAGCAGAAACAACTGAGACATACGATGGCTGCATGTCATTATTACAGGACCGCCAAGCGGGCCATGATTGGGAAGTGCAGCGTCGTCCTCTACGTCCAAAACAGGGCCGCAAGCCCGCCTCCACAACCATGGAGTGTAACCCGGAGAATGAAAAGAAAAGAAAACAACGGGCTGATATTTGACCGTGGCGGCAATAGAGTCGGAAGGATCGGAGATACGACCACCAAAATGTCAGGCCTGATCCTGGCAGTATATCTGGCCATGCACCTTCGACAGTTGGTACTACCTTGATCCGTTGGGGTTGAGACCAAGACCCCAGAGGGGCTCGTCAGCAGAAGCATGCAGCCCATGGAGATGTGCTGAATCAACCGGGCCCAGCCATGTGCTGCCGGCGAAGCCCAATGATCGCGGCGGCCAGTTTGTAGTCAATCGTCAGAGAGTAGTGTGTCGGGGATGAATGCACATCGATTGAACGGAATAACGGAAGAACGTAGTGCCGACCTGTATGTTAGTCAGCTGGTTACAACACCGGTTTTGGCGATAAAAGCCCGGTGTTCTCAACACCAAGATTTAAACAGCAGCTTCATCTCAATCCACGTTTTCTAGACCGATTTTAAAGGTTCCTGCAAGAGGGACCGTTTGATCGAACGATTTTATGACTATATTTTGATTTATTTGACAACAGCTAATATAGCCATTGTTTTATTATTTAAACCTAATACCTTTCGCCCTAAGAGGCCCTAACTTACCCTAAACTCAACCTCCCCCTTAGAGCGGCTTTATATATGGTTTTTCCTTAATATTTTACAACTCCTATACATTAGAGGTTATAATAGGGAGGTTAAAACTAGATTCATAGTGCCTATACAAATACAAATACACAATTAACTAAATAATATCAAAGGCATTTATTTACCTTAAGGGAATATTTAATTAAATACTTCTAGTACACTTCCAAGCTATATAAAACTATAATTTACAAGGAATTATTTACTTACCCTTAAGGCAAAAGAATTAAAGGAAAATTAATTAACTATAAAAATTAGGCATTACTAACTCCCTAAAAGCAAAAAAGCAACTTTAGAGAAAATAATCTACCAAGCCCTAATAACCAAACCTAATTTATAAAGCAAAAAAAAATAATTAAGAACTAATAAACTCAAAACCCCTTACAAAAATATATTAATATAGGCTAAGCTAAGTAATAAATATTAGTTACCTAAAAAACCCTTTTTTACTATAGAAGAAAGTAGGCCTAAAGATCTAGTTATAATATATTAATAAGGAAAGTATTAATCTTAGTTAATAAAGTTATTAGCTATTAATTTTATAAACTAAATATTAATAATTAAATTATATCCTTAATTAATTAAAAATTACTATTATTCTACTATTCTAGATTATAATTAGCAATTATACTATTATAATTATAATTATTATAATATTAATCTAAGATAAGAATAAAAAAAAGCTTTATAATAGTAAGAAAAAAGATTCCTAATAATAAGCTTTACTTTTCTTAATACCTAGTAATAAATTAAGACTGAATAAAGGCAAGCCTAATAATCCTACTTTTTATATCCCAGAAGACTCTTTTTCTCTAAGTAATATAGACAAAGGCAAACCTATATTTACTCCTAAGTAAGAAAGAATACCTCCTAATAATATTATACTTAAGGCTTTATTAAATTAAATAAACTTAAACTCTAAGATAGTTAATAGATCCTAAGACAATACTAGCCAAGGATCTAAGCATTTTAAGGTAATTAAGAGCTATCTAGCTAAGCTTATAAAAATATAGGTAAACTACCTCTTTATAATAATATTATTTACTAAGAAGTTTAGTAGCTATAATATAAGCTAATTCCTTAAATACTATAACTACTATATAGATAGCTAGTAAGCTAAAGATAAAGTTAAGATAAAATACTTTAATTAATATTATATTCCTAAGATTTTATATAAGATTATTTATAAAATTAAGTAATATAATACCTAGGAAAAGGCTAAGTAAGCTTTAAAGAGCTATTACTAATAGTATAATAAAGAATAACTATATAAGCCTAAGGACTGCCTTATGGAATTTAATACTAAAATTCTCTTTAAAGATATTATTATTATTAAGAAATGGCTATATAATTATATTTACTAGTATAAGAAAGCTAAATCTAATTTATAGAGGGATTTAAGAGTCTAGGCAAAGGTATTCTTTAATATATTATCCTTTATAGTCTAAAGAACTATATATAAAGATAATAAGTAATTATCTAATAATCTTATTAAACTTAGGTATAAGGCACTATTTAATTAAGTAGAAATAAAGATTAATTTTTAGATTAGACTCTATTAGCTCCTTAATATATAACCTAAGCTTATTACCCTAAAAAGGGAGGCTATAGTAACCTAAAGGCCTATTAAGGAAGCTATACTAAAGATAATTATTAAGTATAAATAGCCAATTAAGGAAGCCATTTAGAATAAGTAAATTAAGACCTTAATTAAGTAAATCTATAAATTATAAATTAATTACTCTAAGATCTATAATAATAATCTCTATTTTAAAACCTAACTTTATAAGATATAATAGTACTTTAATAAAGGATAAATAAATAAGATATTATTTAATTAAATAAAAGAAAATTATCCTATAATAATTAATACTATTTTCTATTATTAAAATAATAATTATTAAAATTATAGAAAGCCTAATTATAGTATTCCTAGCTACCTAGAGCACTACTTTAACTTAAAGAAAAGACTAATATACTTTAAGATTAGCTCTAAATCCCTATGGATAAGAAACTACCTTATACCCCTAAAGCTAGTATTTCCATTTAAGAGAGAAAGTAGACTTAAGGCTTATGCCATTGCCTAGAGACTTAGCTTTTCTAAGAATAAGGTTTATATAGCTATAAAAATATTATTAGATTACCTTATTAATGGAAAGAAGTAGGAACTAAGAAAAAATAAATAATAACTAATTAATAAGTTTATTAAAGAGAACCATAAGTTATAATTTATTCTAGCTAATATAAATAAATTATTATCTAAAGCCTTTATTAATATTATAATATTGAGTAAAGACCTTAAGATATTAGACTAAGAGGCTTAAATTACTTCCCTATAAATTAATACACATAAACATAAATAGGCTTATAGTATTGCCTTCTAAGAGCTAGATAAACCTAAAGATATAGTTACCATTATAATTAATAAGGAAAAGGATTTTTTTGTATTAGTAAAAAAAAAAGAAAAAGCTAAAAAAACCTTAATTAAGGACTTATTATAAGTTATTCTAGACTTAGAAGAGATTAAAAGAAAGACTATTAAGAGGCTTTAAGGAGAAATAAGCATAAACAAGAAATTCAATTTATCCCTATAAGAACTCTTTTCCCTTAACCCTAAGCTTACACATATCCACACAAAGAACTATTAGAATATCCTTAATAAAATAAGTAAAGTTCAGGTCTATAATAATAATACAAAAGGATCCCAAGGCAATTAATTAAATAATACTAGGGCAAAGATTTCATATATCAACCTTACTATACTAAATATCTAAGAAAATAACTTTCAGGAGTATAAAAGACTAGCAAGGCTTAATAAACCTACTCCTAAGTAGCCCTAGGCATAGTCTACCTCCATTAAGAAATTAATAAAGTTATTATAGGTTAATAAGTATCTTATAAAAGAAAATAATAGTAAGATCTTTAAAGAATAAGTCTAAGGAAAAATCCTATATAGCTTAATAAGCAAGAATATAATTCCTTTTATAAGCATAATAGCCTTTAAAGATCTAATAACTATTAGTAGCAAGGTATTAGCTTAATACTAAGATCTTCTAAAGTTTATAGTTCAATTAGAAAAAGTAGATAGTCTACCTATGAAGGCGCTCATTAATTCCAGCTTTAAAGGGAATATTATCACTAAGAACCTAGCCAACTAATATAGCCTAACCTACTTACCTATACACATAAAAACAACCTCCTACTTAAATACAAAGATCTCTATAATTAACAAAACAACTATTAATATCTATATAGAAAATATATATATTATATAATAAATATACATTGCTCCTAGTAGATATACTATTGTCCCCTTTATCCTAGACATACCTTTTGTTTAATCCTCTAAGCTAACATTTAATTATACATTAAAAACCAATACTATACTTATAAAATATCAGATTAATAATATTCAAATTATTATATATAAATACAATAACCTAAGATAGGAACTTTATAAACCTAGATTTAAGCATAAACAACTTATCTAGCTAAAAATAAATATTAACTTTTTTTCTAAACCTAAGATTAGCCTAAAGGATAAATTAAAAAGTACTAATAAAAGCTATATTAATCTAGCTAATATTAGTAATATATTAGAATTAAATATTAATAACAAATTAATCCAGCACATTAATCATTAATCAGCAAAGAAAGTCTATAAGCTAATATTTAAAATAGCTATTAAAAGCTATATAAAGAATTTAGATATAACAAAAAAGGAACTTAATTAACTAAAGTATAGCCCTAAACCAATACAAAAATTAATCAAGATTAATACCCTTTATAAAAAAAAAAGAATCAAGATAAATCCAAGGAATAATATTCCTTTAAATAGTTCTATCCCTAAAGAAAATCCTTATTAGTTTACTAATAAATAGAATAAAGTACAAGGCCTTTTAGAAAAAGATTCCCCTTACTCTAAGCATATTACCCCAAAATTCTCTCTTATCAAGAAAAAATTAAGATTAAAGCTTAATTAACTTAAGGTATTATTAGATTAAATAAATAAAATATTTATAGAAAAAAAATAAAAGATTTTTAAGTAAATACTTTATAATAGGAAGGCTATACTTACCTAGGAATTTAAGGAATATAAGAAAATTAATCCCTATATAGTACTATCTTAAACTATATAAATTATTAAGTATAAGGCATAGCAAGCAAGTAATATCCTAATTCCAAGAGGACTTATAGATAAAATTATTAAATTATTATAAATATAATTAAAGCATAATATCTTAGAAGAAAGTTATACCTTCTATAGGAACCCATGGTTCCTTATTACCAAAAAGAATAGTAGGCTTTATTTAATTAACTTAGCAACAAAGATAAATAAATATACAATTTATAATAACTTAGTGCTTATTAGTACTAAAGAATTCTCCTTAGACTTTAGTATATACCAAATAATATTATTACTTAACTTCTTTTTAAAATATAACTAAATACTATTAGACAAGAAAAGCAGAAATATAATAACCTTTAATATGCCTATTAGCTTACTAAGAATATATATACTATTATAAAAAGCCATAAATTCTATTGCCTAGTTCATTAGGATTATTACCAAGATTCTATTTAACCTAATTCCTAATATCTACTGCCTATTTCTAGATAATATTACTATTAAAAGGCTAAATACAATATATAATAATAAAAAAGTCTTACCTAAAGTATAGAGATATATTCTTAAATACTTAGTTAATATTAATAAAATATTAACTTATGTAGAGCTTGCTGGTTATACTATAGTAGGAGGAAAATCCTAGTTCTATTAAAAAATTGCTATTATAGTAGGATATCTCTATAGAACCTATAGTAGAAGACTAGCAAAGGATAAAATTATTAAAGTTAATAAATAGGTTAATTATAGTAATATTAATTATATTAAAGCTTTTCTAGGACTTATTAGGTACTATAGGCAATGGATTCTATATTTTACTTAAATTGCAAAGCTACTTATATTTTTATTAAAAAAAGATATTAAATTTGTATAGGGACTTAAGCAATAGAAAGCCCTTAATACCCTTAAAGCTAAACTAATATCTTAATCTATCTTAATTACCCTAGACTACTCAAAGTAAGGAGAAGAGATTATTCTTATGGTTAATACCAGTCTAACTAGATAGAATTATATCCTAATACAAGTCTTCAAAGGAAAACAACACCCTATACACTTTAAATCAAGTATATAAACTAATACTAAGGCAAAATATAATACTACTAAACAGGAATATAAAACTATTCTCTTTATAGTTAGAAGACTAAAGAGTCTAATCTACAGAATTAGATTTATATTAAAAACTAATATACAAATACTTATTTATCAACTTAACAAAAAAGCTAATAATATTCCTAAAGCTCTAGTTATTTGTTAGTTAAGCTATATTATACTATTTAACTTTATAGTTTATTACATACCTAGAAAAGCCAATACTATAGCCAATAGGCTATCTTAAAAGCCTAAGGGACCATCTAATCAAATAAATATAATTATAGAAATAGACATTAATAAATTTATTAATCTTTATCTTAATACAATTACTATAGGAGACTATATAAATAGGCTAAAGTCCTATCTTATACCAGGGTATTCGCTAGAAACTAAGAGACTAGTATAATTCCTTTCTATATTAAAAAGACCATTCGATCTAATACCTAAGGAGTATACTAAGCTCAAAAACAAAACAAAAATATATTTCATAAAAGACTAATAACTCTAGTAATACCTAAGATATTAATACAAGAAACCCTAACTCATCATTAATAATAAGAAAATACAATAAAAGCTAATATAGCTTATTTATATTAAATCAAAGTATAAAAGAAGGGAAATTACTTATAATTTCCTACGAAAATAATACTTCTAGGCTAGTATATAAATTAATATAAGAGATATAATTTAATAATACCTAGCTTGCTAAATATATATACTATGGTAACCCTAAGAGCCAATAATCTTATTAAGACCTATATACTTAATAATAAAGATCTATTTTAATATATAGTACCTTCCTACTAATAATAATTATTACTATCTAATTAAAGCCTATTATAACTTAACTAATTAAATAAAAGCTATAGTACTTAAAAACCTTAATACTATATTTACAAAGAAGTTCTTATTAATTATAATCTATTATTTTAGAATAATCCTAATAACTACTTTAGATAATAGAAGAAAATAATTAAAAAGACTTAAAGCTATACTAAATAAGCTTAGAATTTACTATATTTAGATCTTAGCCTACAATTTAAAGGCAAATAGTCTTATTAAAGTCAATTATATATTATTAATAATCTACTTTAAAAAATATAAAAATAATAATAGTAAATAATAGGTAAAGAAAATAAATAAAGCCTTATTAGCTAACCAAATTACTATTTAATCCTTATATAAATTCTCACCATTTTATCTACTCTATAGATAGGAACCAATCCTCCTACTAAAGATAACTATCTTAATATAGCAATTAATCAATTAAGACTAAGTCTTTTCTTAGGAAGACCTACTTTTAGCTTAAATTAGAATACTCTAGCAATATGAAAAAAATATAATATAAGCTTAATAAAATATTATTATATATAGATATAAACTAGCTAATTAATTAAATAAAGCTAATTATTATTAACTTAAAAGAATGCCTATAAAAAAAGGAGATTTAGTATTTATTTATAATATATAATAATTAATTAATATAAATTAGAAGGTAAAGCTTTAACCTAGATAGTAAGGATTATTCTATGTTTTCTTTAAGTCTAAGTATATTAGAGCCTATAGGCTAGAGTCTTTAAATGGTATTAAGATAAAAAGAATAATATATAGTGATTTCCTAAAGAAGTTTATTAAAGATAAAAATAAGTAATAGTATAGCCTTAGCAATAAGATAACTAAGAATTTAAAAGGAAAAGACTATATAAGCCTAAGTAAGGAAATATTTGATTAATTAAGTAATAGTAATAATACCAATAATAGAAAATAGAAGAAATCCTCTAACAAAAATAAAGAGTCCTACCTATACCCATATAGCCATCCAGCTAGAGCATTAAAAATCAAGATCCAACTACCGCACATATCTAAATAACAGAAGGCATAGTACTAGAGAATTAATAATCAATAACTATATTATCTTACTAGTAAAAATAGGTACTATTTTTGCTAATATAAGGAAAGGATAGTAAAATAGGAATATAGAATTATAATTATAAGTATAAAGATAAAAAAAAAAACCATAATACTTACCCAAAAAGTACTAAAATAAAAAAAAAATACTATAGAATCTTAATAATTTTATATAAATTATTAAATTAATTTAAAATTAGGATTATATATCTAAGGATAAGAGCTTAGGCTAACCTTAGAGGGTGTCCCTAGTACCCTAAGATCTAGTACTAGAATTCCTAAACTATTAAAAACTTAGGATAAATAACCTAAGGATATAGTAAAAATACACTAAATAATCTACTAAATATAGCAAATTAATTACTAAATACTTAAAAAGCTATAGATAAATAAATAGATATTATACTATAGATATATAAATACTAATACTAGATATGGCATTATATAGGATAAAATAACTAAATAAGTAAAGCAAGACTTAATTAATTAAATATTACTATATAATTACCTAGTTTAGATTATCTATAATATCCTTAAAACCCTTATACCCTTTTTCCCTATTTTTTATAATTATTTTCTTAGCCTAATTAATAATAAACTTTAATATCTTTCTAGAGAGGTTATAAATAAGCTTATAAAAAATATAAGAGTATATCTTATAATTAAGAAAATAGGGCTTAGTAGAACTATACTTAGTAGATATAAACTTAATATTCTTGCCCTAAAAAAGAAGGTCATTCCTACTAATACTCAAAGGACTATTAAATTAGTAATTAGGAAACCCAATTTAATTACAATTAAGGTAATTATTCTAAGTATAATTAGAATACTAATCATTAAAGAAATCCTTAGCCAAATAATAAAAAAAAAAAGATATTAAAATATACTTTTAGTAAATAATTACTATAATAGCATATAAATAAATACATTAACCATAGTATATAGGATTAGTATAACCAATAAAAGAGATTAAAAGGCCTTTAAGACATTCTAATTACTTATAAACCTAGTACACAAAATACCCATTATAAAAGATATAAACTATAAAAATATAAACCAATTAAAGGGCAAAGGGTTTAATTATATAAAGGCACTTAATACTCTTAGCAAGAATAGTATTACCATAAAGGCCCATAAAAAAATTAATTACTATCTCTTTAACTTACTATAAACTTTTATTTTTAAAGGTAACCTTAATATAAAAAAATATACTAAGATAATTTAAAATAAAATAAAAATATAGCTAAAAGTCCAAGGAATTTTAGATTTATAATATATAAAATTATTAGATTAAGTAAAATTAAGGAAAATAAGATTATTATATATAAGTCTTTAAGTATTAGAATAAATATAAATATTGCTAGTATAAGTATTAGCATAATTACTAGAATTTAAAGGATTACCTTACCTAAAATAAACCTTAGGGGGGAAATAAGTAATTAAAGAAATGTTTAGAAGTAAAGCTTAAGTCTTTTTCTTTACTATCTCTAAGTACTCTAAATAATCAGGGTTTAATATAATAATAAAAAATAAAGAAGGCAAATATAAAGATTTAAAGGTATAGATAATAAAGAAAAGCTTAATAAAGGGTATATAATAAAGAAAATAAGTATAAGTATTTAATTAAGTAAAATAAGACTTGGTATTATTGTATAAGCCAGTTAGGAAAAAGCTTAATATAGGCTTAATTTACTAAATAAAGATAAGTGCCTAAGGTAATAAATAAAGAGGCTTAAATAAGCTAAGCTAAACTCCTTAAAGCCTTTCTATACATATATATATATATACAAGCCTTTGCCTATACTAATCTAATTAGTAATACTATTCCTCTTATCTTCTTAAAATAATAATTATATTAAATAGCTATTAGTTAACCACTCTACCCCTATAAGTTTATATTACTCTCTTAAAAGCCTATTAAGTCTAAAACTTATATTCTTACTTTTTGCTTTATTTATAATAGCAAAAAAATATTATTTTTTACCAAAGATCTACTACTTATAAGCCATATTCCCTAAATTATATTTACTTATACTAATAAACCTCCTTACTTTCTTACTTTAATATTAAGAATAGCCTTCTCTATATTTAATTAAATAGCCCTACTTTAATAAAGTCCCCTTAACTTACAAATTAACTAAAAATATCTAACCCAATAAACTATCCTAAAAAAAATAATTATTTTTATACCTATAATTATAAAATAACCTACTAAGTAGGATATATAGTATAGGAATTTAGTATTAAAGGTCTTATTAATAATAATAAAGAGTATACTCTCCTTCCCTTTACTAAGATACTTAAATACTAATTAAATTAACTCTAATCTTACTCTAATTAGAATCACTAAGACCAAAAGTACCCTATTCATCTTTCCTTAACCAATAAGCCTTCTAATATCAATAATAAAACCATATATACCTATAAAAATTGCCTTTTTAAACTTGTTACTTATATAGAGGGTTTCTATAGTAAATTATTTTACAAATGGAACCTACTTAATATAATAATTAGTATATATAAGAAAATAAACCCCAATTATAACTTACTTAATATTATAATATATATTCTTTTAAATAACATAAAAAATATAATCTTAATATTACCTAGTATACTTTAGCTTAAAAATACTTAGCCTTTTAAAAATAAGGATAATAATATTATTTAATTAATCCCTATCTTATCTAAGAATACTTATAAAATCTTACTTTAAAGTAATTTAAGCAAAATATTTAAGTATAAATCTAGCTAATAATTTTATCTTACTATATATAATAAGCAATTCTTTATTATAGTTATATAGTTTAAATATATTAATCATTTTATAACCATCTTATTCAATAAGAAACTAAGTCAATTATATATCTATAATAGCCTTTATAATAATAATTAAGATTTTTAACTTTATACTATAGAATATGCCTTTTAAGAAGCTTTAGCTAATACTATACTCTTCTATAATTTCTCTATTTATAGAATACTAATAATACCCTAAAAGAGTAATTAAGAAGATAATTACCTTATTATTTTTACTTTATGGTTTAATTTCCATGGTTAGATTGGTTTAAGTTATTACAAGCTTATATAGATCTATAAAGTCAAGAACATTATATTTAACTTAGAAAAAAAAGGCAAACTATTCACCAAGCCCTACCTTACCTATAAAGACTAGTCTATTACCCTATAGCAATAAAATACTTATAAGAAAGGTCTTTTATTTATTAGAGATTTCTTCCAAATAGTAATCCTAGAAGAGCTAGGCATATAAAACTATATATTTAAACTTAGCTTTAAACTTATATAGTCTTCTTTAATTAAATAAATGCCTTCTTATCCTAAAGATTCTTATATTATTAATAAAATATTTATTAACCTTAGTAATTAGTAATTTATAGTCTCTAAAATATATAAGCCTAAACTTAGCTATAAAGCTAATAGAACTATATATTCTTAGGGCCTCTAAGTCTTTCTACTATACTCTAACTAAGATATTACTTATATTAATTACCTAATATTCCTTAAGGTAAAGCTTAAATATATTAATATATTTACCTAATAAGGAATTAGGATTATAGATTTCTAGATAATAAGGTAGAAAAGGCTAAATCTAGATACCTTAGTATAGAAAAAAAAACTAGACTAAGATCTAAGTATCTATAATAATATTAATAATAAAGGTAATTAATAAAAAGGATTTAGTTAAATAAGATCATCTAATTAAACCAAAATAAATCCCAAGGATCCCTTAACTAGGCCAAGAAAAAAAGGTACTAAAAATCCTATATTTAATTAATATATTTTCTAATGCAAATATCTAGTAACTTATCTTACCATTTAGTATATACTCTAAGTATAAGACAATAAGCCATAAAATAAAATAAGATATCTAGGCAGTCCATCTAACCATACTAAGTCAAAAACTATATAATTACCTTATAGTCCTAGAATAAATAAAGATTAATACTTATGCTAAAGTTAATTTATTATATCTCCACCTTTATTTATTATTAGATTAGAATAATTAAATAAGCTTAAGTATGAACTCAATTATGCCAAAGTTTTTTTAGAACCTTTGCTTATAGCCTATATAATTAAAAATATAGGGTAGATTAAGGATAAAGTTAAATGCCTTTTTATTACTAAGGAATCTTAAGAATAATTTAATAAAATATTTAAAAAGAATATTAAAAAAGTAAAAAAAAAATTAAATTAAAATATATTTAATTAAATTAATTTACTAGAGATTAAAAAATAAATTACCTTAGAACTACCTATATCTAAAACTTAGGCTATATATATTCCTTAAGGAATAGTAAATAAAGGTATTTAAAAAGCTTTAAAAGAGCTTATAGTTAATAAGAAAGATTAATATACCTTTATATAAAAATAAAATTAATTGTAAAATAAATATACTATTACTTATTATTGCTAGGCTAAATAGGCAAAGTAAAGTAAAAGTATTTTATAATTAGTAAATAAATAAATTTAGTTAGAATATTTATAATAAAGTAGATTATTTAGTAATAATTACTTTATAGATTTAATTAAATAATATTTTATTTTATTTATTTTTATTTCTTTATTTATATTAAAAAATTTATTAATATAATTTTATATACCTAAGAATAGGCTAAAACCACATAAGAAAATATATATCAAAAATAAATATATATTAATTAAACAGAATAACAAAAAAATATAGTACTAACTTATATATTAATTAGCTAATTACAATACCAATTTTGGCAATAAAAGCCTAGTATTCTCAATACTAAGATTTAGATAGCAATTTCATCTCAATCTACGTTTTCTAGACCAATTTTAAAGATTCCTATAAGAAAGACCATTTAATTGAACGATTTTATAACTATATTTTGATTTATTTGACAACAGCTAATGCAGCCATTGTTTTGTTATTTGAACCTAATGCCTTTTGCCCTGAGAGGCCCCGACTTACCCTGAACTCAACCTCCCCCTTAGAGCGGCTTTGTGTGTGGTTTTTCCTCGATGTTTCACAACTCCTACACAGTAGCCCTGTCGCCAGGTACAGGCGATGCATCCACAGCGCTCAATGTGCCGAAACCAAGGCTTCCATTGCTGGCCATTCGCTCTGGCGAGGCCGTTTTTTTCGATTTTCTGGACGGCTTTGGAAGAAAGAAACAACGCCCTGTTAGAAATCAGCTTGTAGAGTGGCCAGTCTTTCTTGTGCGCTTTGCATTCAATGTCTTGACCAAGGTTCAGGTTCTTGATGGTGAATGCCAGTAAGCCACGTGACCCAACCCCAACCGACTGCCCGCAGCCTCCGAGGGCTCCTGCGATAGAATGCTGGGTTTCCATGGATATCAAGGCCAGGACGGGAGTTTTATCTGTCTTGTTGTAGATAAAAATATGGCTGCGGGTCGAAATGTTACTGATCGGGATGATGGACTTGCTGTCGATATATGCTTTCTGTAGCCATCAATATCTGGCGCATAGCTGGAACCTTTTCCGTGGTGCATTGAGTCAGAAAATGCTATAGGGTAACCTAGTTGAGAAGAAAGTTCGTCGCTTCCAGTGTGCAGTAGACACTTGTGCACAAAATCAAAGCAGAAACCCCTATAGCTCGAGAAGTACCTTCTGATCAGATGCTACCAAGAGAAAATATCATTCTGGAGCCTATGACTGATCCCCGCACCGAGTTTCGTTGTAGCCAGGCGATGTGTTTCAACCATTTCTTTTCCATGTCCAGTCTCTAACCAATCTCCTCAACACATTTACTGCTTCGCTTCAAACGTGGTCATCGCAGTGGCTGATGTATCGAGTTCTTGTGTCCGTCAACTTGTGCAACGACTTGAGTGAACTGTCCTGGTCACAACACTGGAAAGACTGAACGCACGAAGGGTTGATGGGAACTGACTCTCCAAACCAGACATCAAGAACGGTTATTCATTTTCTTCCCCTCGCCCAATAAATTGACAAGAAACCTTTGCCCAGAGTCCAACCCCTTTCTCGACGCACAATGCCCGTACCTCCGGCCACGAAATGTTGCTTCCAAGTGGCTCTCTTCTGACAAGCACCAAGCCTCCTCCCAAGCCGCTCTCTTCTGATAACCACCCAAGTGCGGATAAGAGGTTTCGGGTCAAAATGTCGTCTCCGCTTGTCGACAGATAGCAAACTAGAAGCCGATCGGCGTATCTCTGAATGGCTATTTTCGATGGCCAAAAAGTCTGGTGGTTTCGTAAGTAAAGTACCGGATGTACAGCATCAAAACGTACTTGTTTGTTTACAATTTGTGATCCAGTCGTCGTCTCTTTGCTTGGCGGCGGATGCCTGGAGGCAACTGCAAGAGTTGCGTCAAATGTCCTCTGTGGGCTTCTTGGTTTCCTCATCCTTGTTATTCGAGTCAACGGTAGTGCTAGAATCAAGGGCACCGCCGATGTCAACAGCGACCTTAGGCCTCACGTCCCTCGCCATGCATTTGACCACAACGATGACCTCATTGACGTTGCGTTTCAAGATGATCTCGCCAACTTCCTTGAAACCAAACTTGATGTAGAAAGGCGCCATCGCCTCCATGGTCTCCAGGTACATCTCCATCCCGTCGCGGTCCGCTCGATCTATACCTTGCTGGAGCAACATCTCGGCCGCGTCCCCATCTCGGCGTTCGCGATGGGTCTTAAGGTTCGTGAGGAGCAGGTAAGGACGCGTTCGCATGTAAGCCGCCCTGTGTTCGATGATGAGAGCAACCAAGTCGTCGTTGTACGGTGGGGTCATCATCTTGGCCTCTATGATCCGCTGGTCGAGCCCAGCCTCAGAGCACTCCTGAGGGTAGATTTGCCACTTCGCACAGGCGACAGCCTCGTTCGAGGCTTCGTCTACAACCTTGAAATAGCGTATCTCGGGCGCGGGTACGGTTAAGAGAAGCAGATCTTCTCGTATCTGGATGACTGTCTCCGGGCAGGGTGGCTTCCCAATCAGCTCCAAATCGCGGATCGTCCACTGCTCAACGTCTTCGAGCGACATAGGTTCCAGTTTGAACGGCATGATTCCAAAAAAGAAGAAGCAAGAAGCAAGAATACCGAGAAGCAATTCGGGTGGGTGTCGATGCGTAGAATCGGAAAAGGAAAGAAAAAACACGAGTGTGTTGTGTTGTGGAGGTTGCTCCAAATGCGACCCGCGATTTGGATCCTCGCTATTGACAAACAACAACAACAACACCAACAATCGAGTCAACCGCCCTCGGGACCCACAATCGCGAACAAGCCAAACCGAATTTAACCTGTCCAGCTTCGAACCCCAATTCTCTATAGACATGGTAAATCCAATTCTCTTCAAGCCCGGCGAATCCTAATCCTGACAAGAGCGTTCCTGACACGTGAAGTTCAAAATGTGGCCGCGCCTGCCTACTTTCTAGATAGAATAAAACTTCTTGGAGGAAGAAACACGTCCTTCATCTTCTTTTCCATCAACTCTTCGTTTCCGTCGCCTATTCGTTTCTACTGCCTCTGCTTTTCCATTGCCTCTGACTTTCCCTCGCCTCTTCGTTTCCATAGTCTCTGCTTTTCCATCGCTTATTTTTTTCCATTGCATCCATCATGGGGTCCAACCCCCATCTTGGACTTCCCCTGTCAGAGCATTTCTCCGTCAACTACTTCATCCACAGAAACCGGGACACCCCCTTATACACCCATCCCATGTCTTGGACAGCTCTACACCTCCATCTTCTCCAATGCCACTTCGAATACGTTCGGCAACCGGTTGATCCCTCTCTGTCGGACGAGGAAGCCAGAAGACGTGACCCAGAGATCGTGTTGTCTGCCCAATATTTGCTCAGTGACCGACCTGGGGAAATCCCCTACCCGCATGGCTACCTCAGAAAGAGCGTAGAGGTTCGGAATATTCTTGCAGAACACGGCTTCAGTCCATCGTACGAGTAAGCAACGCTTCTTGTGCCGTGAAGCATGGCTCCTAACTGTGTGAGTTCGTTCTCGGGCAACCGTCTGCAATTTTTATTCAAGAAGAAGAAGGTGGTTGCGATGCCATATGAATGTATTTTCTTGCATTCCTCCAATTTCAGCAATCTTCCCAACGTTGCCTATGTCGATATTTCTCGCCTCAGCTTGCGTCGTGACGAATGTTTGGGAATCGGCACCAGCCCAGGCCAAGAAGCCGAAACACCTACAAGACTTGGCAGGGAAAGAAAAAGACGCCAAGTCCAACCACCGAACGAGCTGGAAGACCCCTACTTTGCAGCTCTCCTTATTGCTCTCGCGCAGGCAATGAACAAGAAGGTTGGGGATCGAGTGAGAGAATCTCAATATTCCTTCAAGGTATTTCCACACACCACACGAACGGATAGCTCATTTAACAAACATGTCCAGGTTCATGTTTTAGCTCTATCCTCTAAAGGTCGAAAACCGGCTCTTTACCTTTACACGGCAAAGATACCCTACGCATTCCTTCGTCAATTCGAAGAGCCTTCTCGCTTTGTTCGGTTTGCTCCACTCACAATCGAGTACTCTGAGATTCCTCTGGGAGCATCGGTTGGAGATGTGTTGACTATGAACAAGGCAATGCGATACGCACAGTCACCCATAAGCAACTAACATTTTGCACTGAGCACGAGGGTGCTTGGAACTCTCCCGAACTTGGCCAAGTTCCTTCCCCTTCTGTCAGAATCCTGGCAGCTTCCAAATTGATTGACGGCCCGTCTACCAGTGGCCATGAATGCGAGGCAAACATGCCTGGCACTGAGGCGGGTTGACAGCACTTGCCTTCTTTCAACAGCGCCCCTCACACCCTCAACTCAGCTTCATCTCTCCCACATCATCGCACCCAACTGATTCTATCCAAGCTTCATCACCACAATTTACCACTCTCTGCTCTTTACCAGTCTCTTTTCTCTACCAGTCTCTGTTCTTTACCAGTCTCTGTTCTCTATCAGTATCTGCTCTTTGCTGCTCTCTACTCTTTACCACCTTTCTGCTTCATTTAACTGAAGCCCAACATGGTATCCGGAAAAGACCGTCTGTACCTTGTGCTGTACGCGCGAAGCCCGGTGGCCACCACGCCGGATCTTGAAGATGCGTTCGTCCACCCACTCTCCATCCCTTTCCTTGGCCGTGATTATCTAACGTGGCTTAGCTATCAATGGGCCTTGGTAACCGGACCCAAGATTGAGACGGGCGAAAGCCGCGGCCGCCGTTTCCGTGCCCGTGAGACGCTCGTTTGGATTGGCAACCCACCCGTGGCCAGGCCTATCTGGCAGTACGAGAACCTCGAGGTTCCCATGATGGCTAATTCTGTTCTCCTCGTCCGTGTCCTGGTTGCTAAAGTCAAAAACATGAAGCGCCTCAACCACATTTTTGACAACACCCCCATCCGCCCCGAGATCCCCGAGTGGAACTCTATGGGTTGGGTCAAGGAAGCTCTCCAGTCGGCTCTCAGCGATAAAAAGGCCCTGGGTACCTCGGCCACCAACTGGAACGCCGTCAAGGACATGGCCTTGTGGTATGCCGAGTACAAGCGAAACGCTCGTCGCTACCACGCGATGGTGGCCCACGACCCCACCAAGGCAGCCACCTGGGATATGCTCCAGAACATGGAAACCGTGGTCTGAGAACTGCGTTTAACAGGAGACTCTTGCTCCTTTCAAGGTTGAAGCAGTATTGCCCATTAGGCACCTAAATGTTTGCGTCGGGTCATTTTCAGAAGATTTCAAAACAAAAAAAAAGTTTGATGGATTTCATTCGTGGAAAATGTGTTGGAAGGATGGAAGTTTAATGGCACATGCATATGTCTAGTACGGGGGAACTATAGTATTGTTTCTCAATTTACATGACCGACCACGTTTGTTTTCAAACTCTCCTGAATTGCGATGCTTGTGATTGCTAAAGTTCGTGGCGTAGAATCCGTCCGCAAGTTGGCTGCCTGCAAGAGTCCAACGCGTTTCGAATATCTCGTCGTACAGATTCTCGGGCACCACATTCGTATTCGTACCGTTAGCTGGGGCTTTGTGAAGAAACATGATGTGAGGTGCAGATGCCCTAAAAGGGCTGGCAGCAACCCATACTCGAAAGGGGCCCCTCGCCAACATGTTCAACCGCCATTGACTCAAGCTGGCATCAAGATTCGAAAACCCCCTTTGAGAAACGGTTCATCGGCCGTCGCGTCGTCTCGGTCGCTACAAGGCTAGACAGGAGTCCTATTGTTCTTGTGCATAACGTTCTTGGTCCTTAGGTCAAACGCTCATGTCACGAGGCACAAATACCGTAATTACACTACGCATTAGCGGAGTGTGTTTACTTCTCTTTTGCCGTGGCGCAGCGGTAGTTGGGCAGCCCATTGTGCCCTTCTCGAAAGAGGAGTTGCCCTCATCAACAGAGGATATATTCAATAAAACTCGATTCCTTTGCAAGTGGCAGCGGGTGCATATATATTCAACTATCTGGAGAGCCTGATGGAGTGACCATGTCTGAAGATATATCCTGCGGGTTCTTCATCTCCACTGCGTGTGATACGTGCATCGAGGCGTACTGGGCGATCAAGCAACATGACAGCGTAGGCTCTGGCAAAACTCCCAAACGGCTTCGTCTCAACTCGAAGGCGGGAAACGGGCAACAGGGCGGAGGCTTCGATATCTCAGACTCGGGGTAAATCTTGTGGTTGTTTGCACTGACGGAAAGAAGGTGCGTGTCAATTCATGGGGTTAATACGACCAGTATGTAAGGGTCAGAGCTGTGGGAGTCCTGGGTAACCTCGCAGCCTCCATGCAGAGACGCTGGGCATGGTATGGTGGCACATTACCGCCACTTCCTAGGAAGTGCAAAAACGCAAATGCACATTGCGCATTTGACCGTACAATCAGCCCAAACCACTCCAATCTAGATTTCTAAGAAGCCCAATTATCAAATAAGCATATTAACATTTATTTTCTATTAATAGGTCTATTTTTCTATTGTTATTTGCAAATTAAAGTTGATATTTGTGATCTTAGCCTTGTATCCGTAGCCTTGCTTAGTCATCAGTGGATCTATTGCGGTAGCCAGGTCAATCGGTCAGTCAATCAGTCAGTCAATCACAGCAACAACTATTGCAGCAGCTGGGTCAGTCAGTCAGTCAGTCAGTCAGTCAGTCAGTCAATCCGTCGGCCGGTCGGTCGGTCGGTCGCAGCAGCAGTTGCAGCAGCTAGGTCGATAGGTCGGTTGGTGAGTAAGCCAGGTAGCTATTGCGGTTGCTATTGCAGTAGCTGCTGCTGCGACCGACCGACCGACCGGCCGACG